>JAJKLJ010000002.1:0-2723129 GCA_022432395.1 Pestalotiopsis sp. NC0098 | reverse complement strand
AAACGAAAGACTACCTACCTACATGCACACGGCATTGGGATGCTCTTCTCGACGGCATACAGACAGAAATCGACCGACACAGACAGGGCGTACGGTTTCGATGACCTCATCATGCCGTACCAATCCTTCGGCGCCGAAGCAGAATCGATCTACTCATTTTACTGGCCTGGACTTACATAGATACCCATGAACGAATCCTTCCTGCAGTCGGCGATGACAAACATATCGGGATCTCTCCAACTCTCTCTCACATATCGGACCAAAATTCCAGTCGAGCCAGTCCACGGGAGGAAAAGGCTACTGGGCATCTCAGCGCGGAAACACAATCTGCCGGGCCCAGCCCCAGCCCAGTAACCTGGTTTTCCTCCCCTTCCCCTTCTTCACTACAGATTGCTGGGTCCAGATGCAGTTCTCTGGGACGAAATCCCCAGCCTCTATTCGTCGCCCGCGAAAAAACGCACGGGGCCGCTCTTATTCAACGTGTGCATGGGGGTGGCCCGCCGTGTTCTAAATATATTCCTGCAATCAGGGTGCAACTGGCGGGCCCTTTCAGCCAATGACCCCAGCGGCCGCTCACCCGGATTGGTGATAGACTCGTGGTTTTAGCTCAGAGGGCTGTTTCCGATCAGAATCCTTCGGGTCGTTTGGCGAAGAGGAGCGGTGGAGCAGTGCAAGTCGGCAGTGATTTCGAGAGGCAAAAATGTTGGAAAACATCTGAATATTTGCCTGTATGTGTTGAGAACTGTAGGAGACGTTTGTCATCATGCATCTGCCGTAAAAGATGTCGCCAGAATTAAGATGAACAGAAGCATCTGACGTGAGCATCTTCTTGTCTCCAGCTCAGGGCCAGGAGAGATCCGCTTTCAGGGGGGGCCGCTGAACTGGCTGGGCATTTTAGCTCAGCACACCCGCACCGAGCCTTAATTGCTTGGGGCACCTGGGAAAGAACTGGGATGGGCACGCTACAGATTATAGCCCACGCCGTCGTGATTGGACGTTTCGAAAGATCACTGGGGATAATTTCCGGCTTGGGCGAAGCGCAGTTGAGAGGATCAGCTCGAGAGAAAAAAGAAAAAGAATAGTGCCAAAAAGTGCCACCCAGGATGACAGCAGGGTGCTGTGGAAGCGAACAAAAGGTCGCGATGGTCCTCTCTCGCGGGCGCCAAGGATAGCAGACCTTTTCTTTCGTCTTTCGGTCCCAGGTTTTCCATTGCGCGTCGCGGTGTAGTAGACATTGCTCATTGTAAAGAATAGCCAGGGAGGCATTGGTTGCGTGTTATTATCCAAGTACAGATTCCGATTCGATATAATCCCCAACCATGGACGGCCTACAACACTACCAACCGGCACAGGAGAAGCCTGCCGGGTATGTCGACCCCCAGGGACATCATTACCCCCAACAGTATCACGACCCCAACTACGCCGCAGCGCAGCATGGACAATACCACAACGGATATACCGGCTCTGGCGCTGCTACACCTCCGGCGGCGGCAGCGTCGGGGACCAAGAAGAAGGGCGCCCTGATATGGCTGCTCGTCGCCGTATGCATCTTGGCGGCAGCAGTCATTGGTCTCGCGGCGGGTCTCGGCGTGAGCCAGAACAACCTCCACTCGACACAATCCGAACTTTCGGCATTGAAGTGAGTCCATGAACACGCCGCCATTTGCGGGTCTCCATTGCGAACATTTGTATGCTGACATGACGACAGGGCCTCGGTCTCCCCATCGGCCACAACGTCAGCAACCAAGTCCGCAACCGCCACCAAGACATCCACCTCGGCAACCGCCAGCGCCACGACGGATGCCTTCTCGACGTGTCCGGGCGCCAACAACACTGTCTTCACCTCCACCACCGACAGTAAGAACTTCACCGTCCACTGCGGAATCGACTACAGCGGCTCTGGCGGCGCCGACGACATCAGCTCGGAAAAGGCCGAGACCATGACGGCCTGCATGAACGCCTGCGCCAAGGTGGACAATTGCGAGGGTGCCGGATGGGGTTGGCCAGATGGCAATGGTGCCATGTGCTATCTGAAGACCAACTTGACTGCCTCGCACAATGCGACGAGCAACTGGGAGTTTGCTACCCTGGACTCGTCCTAATCGTATCTGGCGACAGGTCGTCCGGTACTGAAAGAGACGTAGATGATGAAATAATACAGAAATGTGGCAAGTCGGTCGAATGGTTCTTATTAGCGTAATGTATTATTGATGATACCTATTATTTTTTCTGTCTTTCTTGGTTGCTTTTTTTGACTGATATGATACACTGCAACCGTCCATGGACTTTGCCATGCTGGTATCGCAGGGTATAGCACTGCATACACACCAGTTTATGGAGTCCTCCCGATTCTACCTCTCTTGACTGCTCAGAGGGACACCATGGGAGGCCTGGTGGAGACCTGTTACACTATTGTACACATGTTGCTGGCGGTGTTAGCAAGCTAAAGGTTGGGCGGTCAGCTATAGTCTCAAAAACGGACGATGAAATGCTCACCTCGTGGATGGCCTTCGGGATATTGCCATAACTTCTGCGGCTGTGGCTTTGGCGGGCCATAGGGCGATTCATCGAGGAGCACTTCGACGGCTGAAATGTTCTTCTCAAAGTCGGCGCGCATCGTCTCGGTCAGAAGCCTGGCATCTTCCCACTGCTCGCTCATTCTGTTGTACTTTTGGTTGAGCCTCTGTCGTTCCCGCATCACGAGCTTCATTCTCATCTGGAGGAACAAGTTCTTATCCTCCATCTCCTTGTTCTGGGCGTGAAGGAGCCGGATGTGTTCCATGAGCTGCTGTTTCGACCTGTTTTTATCCTCCATTTCCGGTGTCCTGCGGATTGGACGCCCGTACCAGTGCGGGTATCTTGCCGACACGTAGGTCGGATGCCTGGCGGCGAACGAGTCAAGGTCGTTATGTTGAACATGGTGCTCATGACATTGGCCGTATCTGCATCGCATACACTCCTGCTCGACAACTGCTGGAGCCTCATGGTAGGAGGCACGATGTACTGCATGTTCGGCATGCATTGCTGGGCACGGCCGGGAAAAGGAAAGCGAAGGGAGCTGATGATGGTCTCTGCGTTGGGAGTTTGTGGAGAAGGCCAGAGAAGAGAAGAAAAACGAGTGAAACTAGTTGGTCCTAAGGAGGGAATTCGGCCTTCTAGCACAACAGCAGCATCAGACGGGCGTTTGAGTCTTCAAGTTCGTTTATGCATGCAACTCTGGCCCAGATATAGGCAATGGCCCTCCTTTTCCTTTGTCCTTGTCGGCTCCAAGAGATGTGTGTGTGTCCCGGCAGATAGATGAGAAGAAACATGTTTCTTTTCAAAGTCTCGGGCCGGGTTGGCTCATGAATTTGAGGCTTTTGCAGACTTAGGGCGAGCAGAGAATTGAGTGGGTGCCGTGAAGAGAATGCTCGAGCTCGGCTCATGGTGCATGGGACATCCTTCATGGCGAGGCGACGACTTTCGCTGGTCGACGCAATTTCTGCGCCAGGAGGACCCTGAACGGCGACCCTAGATAGCTTCAACGGCGCGTGGATGTTGCGGTAGTGCGTCATAGTCGCTCGGAACACCACGCGATAATGATTTATCTGCCATGTGCCATGTGGACTCGGTTGCCTGGGTGTTACCGATATGACACTCGCTCGCCCTCTGCTGACAGATCGTCGATGGATCTGTTAGATCTCATGATTCCTGCCCAATGGACGGATGGATCTTGGACAACGGAATTACCTAGTGAGTTCGTCAGGTACGGAAACCGGCGATTTGTGCCGCGAGCTGCGGCCAGACCCCATCCCGCCCCGTCACGCGCACAGTCCAACATACAGTGACTAGACAGTATTGCGTACTGGTTGGGGAATCACATGCTTGCGTTGCGGATTCAGAATGGCACAGGAATGAGTCGGATGAGAATGCAGTGAAAATGCTGCGGAAAAGCGAGGGGAAGATGGGAATTCTGATGCAGCAAGACAGTTGAGGCACCATGCCAAAGTCGTATTGGTTATGGCGCTGGCAGCTGTCAGCAGAGCAAATATAGTGGGGAGATGCTTGCTTTTGCTGCATTGTAGGGCAGGTGCAAACAGCGCTGATGCAGGTACGAAATAGCAGCCCCGCAGAACTAATCACACCTTTGCTGGCGGCCGCTGGACAGGACAGAGAAGGCACAACATCCAAACCACAACAACTCAGCCTCGTCCGTCTAAATCGCCAATAGCAACTGGACAGCGTGTCTGTGCAGCTGATGCAAGAGAGATTGCCAACTTCACTGTCCATGTTACGACGGTTAAGCTCGTGTATCGCCTCTCGCAACCACTTCAGGCCGCTACAGATCCATCAACCTAGTCAGCTAATCGGCTCCACGTCGTCAGTCCCAAGGACCAGGATGACCGACTCGGCTCAAATGCCGTCCAGACCCGCGGTGCGCCGCCTGGTGGAGTTCTACGACTTGAAGTCTCCCGATCACCGTGGCCGCAAGCTGGAGGACATACTGGAATGGCCCGACCAGGAGCTTGAGCATCATCACGACTACATCCAGATACTCTTCCCGCTGCCCGAAGGTTCTCTTTTCGCCAACGCCCCCGTCATCGACGAGGAGACGTATCTCTACTGGCGAGAGCACGAGGAGCTGAAGCGCAATTTGCGACGTGCCTTTGACCGCATGCTTGCTTTCTATGGCCTTCAGTGGGCACAAACCGAAGATGGCCAGTCTGAGCACATCGTAGAGAAACCAGGTGCCAAGGCCAATCTCAACAACTGGGTTACACCCATGGATCACAATCACCTCCGAATCACACGAATCATCAGAAGCCTCCGTGTCCTCGGCCTCAACACCGAGGCGACTGCCTTCCACAAAGCACTGGGAGACATATCTGACAAGTATGGCCGTATCGGCGCGAGAAGCCGCGACTTTTGGAAGCGTGCATTGGAGCAGCCTCTACACATTGCACCGGATGGAACCAGGGTTTCGTGGCTTAAGAAGTACGATTCATGAATGAGTGACCGGAGCAACAGAATAAACAGCACATATCAGCTTGCAAGATTTCGACATTAGTCTAATTCCGATCTTTCAACGCCGCATTGGAGCAGCCAGCGCCCCAAGAGCATTACATTCAACAATGCATAGCTCCTGCTCGAAAGCGAGGTCTTTTGTTCCTAGACGAGCCTTCCATTCCCGTTGATGCTGGCAGCCCTGCTGGTCACGAAGTAATGAGTGAAGACGAAGAAAGAGCTTGCGACCATGTCAACTATATACCTACGTCCACGAGTGGCGACAGGTCGTCTTCAGATCCCACAGGAAACTGCCAAGTTAGTTCAAACAAACAGTGGATTCACCAGGGACGAAATCGCAAGTAATTCCCCGACATCGGAGATTCATAATTTCATATAGACATTTAGACTATACAGACAATAAAGACCGAAGTACGAAGTACATGTGGTACAGAACTACATAAGTTACTGGTGACAGTATTCAATGTTTCAGCAAGGGAAGAAAATGCCAAGACATTTTCGTGTTCTTATAATACAGAATGCCTATGATATTCTCTCTCTGCCTCTTGCGCAACTACCAGGTGATGATACTACTCCTTCAGACAACTATATCTCGATTCTTGCCATGTCGCACAGCGATTCCAGAGTGTTGTTCACAGTGCACTCGGTGATTTGCCATGTGCCAAGCGAGCTAGCGCTTGCAGCAAATATTACCAACAGACAACCCGCATGAAACACTCTGCATATATAATTCAGCCAGGTGCCCGACCATTTATATACTTCAATACCAACTATTCTGAGCCCAAATGAATAAAAACTACATACTCTCCAAACTCATGGATGTTCGGGCTTCTCTTTCTCCCCGCTACTATGGCAAGCGGGGTCCCGGGGCGACGGTTCACATAACTCCGGGTGGCGTTTCAGGGGTGGATCATGACGCACCTTCAACGTGCCTGGATGAAGCAAAACTCCAGCAAATGTCACGGCATCATTGGTGTCGATATACTGCACTTTCAGCCATTCTATCGACATTTGAACTTTTGATAGCTCATCTTGGTTCCATGACACTTTACGAAGATCCAAGAGAGGTATACCGTTGATCAGTGCGATAAGGAAACCTTATATCACGTTGCGCGGCGATCCATCTCCAAAGTCCATTAGTGCTTCAGAGAAAGCGTACCGAGGTAGCGTCGCTAGCGTTTGATAACACGGAAACGAATACGTCCGTGATAAAATATCCAACGCGGCCCATCAGTTCAGCTCAAGTCGGGGGGTTTCCATCGCACTCTGTCAAACTTGAGATCTCGGGACATACAAAGATCATACATACTCTTGGATACACACGACGAACAGAATGGCGTCCCGGTTCGCGCTCAAGTGCGCCAAGGAGTCGGCGGGCTCGGTCCCGCTGCCCAACATCTGCATCGGCACGTGGGCCTGGGGCGACAACATGACGTGGTCCAACGCGGGGCCCGAGGCGCGGGCGCTGCTCGACGGGGCCTGGGACACGATGCGGAAGCAGAACCTCTTCTTCGTCGACACCGCCGAGGTGTACGGCCGCGGCGAGTCGGAGCGCATCATCCGGCAGCTGCGGGACGGGGCCAAGGAGGACGAGGAGTTCAAGGCCCGCCTCGTCACCGCCACCAAGTATCTGCCGATCCCGTGGCCGCCGACCAAGCTGCTGATGCCCTCCGGCATGGTTAGCAGCTGCCGCCAGAGCCTGGAGCGCCTCGGCCTGCCGTCCGTGGACCTGTACCAGATCCACGGCCCCGTGCACTTCTTGAACTCGATCGACTCCATGGCCGGCGGGCTGGCCAAGTGCGTCGAGCTGGGCCTGACGCGCGCCGTCGGCGTGAGCAACTACAGCAAAGACGAGATGATCACCATGGACGAGGCCCTGAAGAAGTGCGGCCTCCGCCTCGCGAGTAACCAGGTCGAGTTCTCCCTGCTGCGGACGCTGCCCGAAAGCAGCGGGCTGCTCGAGGAGTGCAAGAAAAGAGGTATTCTGCTTATGGCGTACAGCCCTCTGTAAGTTCGATATAATACACATCAGCCAGTGGGGAGCTTCTCGTCGCTAACAGTCATGTTCCCCAGGGGCATGGGCCGCCTGACGGGCAAATACACGGCGGCGAACCCGCCGCCCTCGGGCCGGCGGTTCAGCAACTACCCGATGCAGCAGCTGAGCCCGCTGCTCGACGCGCTGCACAAGGTCGCCAACGCGCACGGCGTCAAGCCCAGCGCCGTCGCGCTCAAGTGGGTGATCCAAAAGGGCGCGATCCCGCTGGGCGGCGTCAAGAACGCGACGCAGGCCGAGGAGAACGCGCGCGCCGCCACCGACGAGTGGCTGCTGACCGACGAGGAGATGCGGGCGCTCGAGGAGCACTCGATCGTCGGCACGACGAGCTACATATGGCAGCACGGCTGATGGGGGCCCGGGTTGGCAGAATGCTTAGATATGTTTTTGATTACTCCGCTCTAATGGAAATGTGGCAAAGGGTGTTTGCTCAATTTGCCAAAGTAGATACGATACACGAAATTATATATAATATACTGGTACATAATCACATTATACACATCATCATTCCCTGGAGAAATCTCTCATCTGCAAAGTCCCTCCATACCAACCAAGAAAAAGAAATCGATGGACACTATCGAAGTGGGTCTTGCCCGAGGGGCATCTGTCATGCCCCGCATATGATTGGCCAGCGCTGGCATTTCCATTGCCATCTCGACTAATACAAGAGCAACGGAAAGAATAAATCGGAAGTGTTGCTATTATGTTCCAACACACAATAAGTTTTTGTATATAAATTGATGAGATATCTTCATCGTAGATTATTGTATTCCTTTCCGAACAACTGCAGTAACCCTTTCAGCGCCCAAACACATACAGCAATATAGCAATATCCGGCACCAGCCGCAAACATGGCAAACGACCTCCCATACACCGCCGAGAAGACATCACCGCCTCCCACGCGAGCCGACCCAGAAAGCCAGCAAGATGCAGCCGACAATGACTCTGACACGACCAAGACTTCGGCGTTCAAGTCCCTCGGGATACTCGACCGCTTCCTCGCCGTCTGGATTTTCCTGGCCATGCTCGTCGGCATCCTGCTCGGGAACTTTGTTCCGGGGACGGGCGACGCGCTGGAGAAGGGCAAGTTTGTTGGCGTATCGGTGCCGATAGGTAAGCACATTTGATTAGAATCTTTGTATCATCAGCAACTTTCTGACTTGTTCCCCTTGGTAGCTGTCGGCCTGCTCGTCATGATGTATCCAATCCTGTGCAAAGTACGCTACGAGTCGCTCCACGAGATCCTGGCCACGCGGGACATTTGGAAGCAGATCCTGTTCAGCGTGATCATGAACTGGATCGTGGCCCCGTTTCTAATGGTAGGTAGCCAACCACAAACTCCCCTTCAAGTACAACGCTGACCCGAGCCTGCCAAATAGCTTGGTCTGTCGTGGGCTTTCTTGCCCGACGAGCCTGGTCTCCGGGCAGGTCTTATCCTCGTCGGCCTGGGTAGATGTATCGCCATGGTAAGTGCCCTGTTGCTGTAAAGCTGTTGCATCACTGAGTCTGACTCCCGAGCAAAAGGTCCTCATCTGGACCGGTCTGGCCGGCGGCGACTCGGAATATTGCGCCATTCTCGTGGCCATCAACTCGATGCTGCAAATGGTCCTCTTCGCCCCGCTGGCCGTCTTCTTCATCCACATCATCAGCCGCGACCAGGACGCCGTCACCGTGTCCTATTCCGTCGTGGCCACCAGCGTCGCCGTGTTCCTGGGCATTCCGCTCGGCGCAGCCATTGTAACCAGGTTCGCCCTCCGCGCCCTGTGCGGCGCCGACTGGTACCAGCGCGTCTTTTTGCGCCTCGCGTCGCCGTGGTCCCTGGTCGGGCTGCTGTACACCATCCTCGTGCTCTTCGCGTCGCAGGGCCGCCAGGTCGTCCACCAGATCGTGTCGGTCGTCCGGGTCGCCGCCCCGCTGATTGTGTACTTTCTGGTCATCTTCTTCGGCACGCTGTGGATCACCCGGCGCCTCGGGTTTGGGTATTCTCTGGCCGCCACGCAGAGCTTCACCGCCGCGAGCAACAACTTTGAGCTGGCCATCGCCGTCGCCGTGGCTACCTTTGGCCCCGACAGCGATCAGGCGCTGGCGTCCACGGTTGGGCCCTTGATCGAGGTCCCTGTGCTGCTTGGGCTCGTGTATCTGGTCAAGCTGGTCGCAAAACGTTACAGGTGGGATTAGAGGATTTGTGTGTTTCTCGTAGTCCAAGCAAAAGCGCTCCTCGACGTTTTTGTCGGATGCAGCACGGCTCTTTTCAGGGAATCTCGCTCATCAATTGAAATAAATGTGTATTCTTGACGGAGCATGGCATGTTGCCGGAGCAGCCTAGTGCTTGACGTGCCTCTGATAGACCCTCGGCCGTGCCGCGAAGATTCACAATCATAGTTGCTGCCGTTTCGCATGAAGTGACTTCTTTAGACAACGCGCTGGCGGTACGTTCTTCGACCTGCCCAAGCGGCGAGTCTTGCTGTGATAAGGGCATGCAGACGTTTTGCGCGTGGCGGCGATGAAGCAAGTCCGCAGGCCGGGATCCCGAGTCTTCGCCGCGCCTGGTGTCTTGACTTGATCGATGACATGTCGGACCCGATCCTGAGTCTTCCATAGTAGCTGCCGCTCCGTGTATCCTCGGCGCAGCACCGGCAGCATCTGCATCCTCATCTGGCACCGGATCAGGGACATGCGAGTTCTGCTCCCCCAAGAAGGCCTCAACCTCCTGTTGCGAAACCCCGCGGAGCGCCAGCAGAGCGAGCAGCCGCTCGTTTGTCGCAGCGACCTCACGGGCGGCCCTCTGCATCTCCAGCGTGGCATGGACGCCTCGCCGCTCGTACTCGGCGATGCGCATCTCCAGACCAGCAACGTAATCCCGGTGGCGCGCGCGGGAACGCTGTTGAGCCTGGCGGCTCTCGTCCTTTGATGCGGGAATGCGCACCTGTTGGTCGGGGTTCATTACTATCAGAATAGCTCAGGTCTGCGAAATGCAAGAGAGGCTTGTCTTACCTTTCTAGGCATCATTGATGTTGTTCAAAATTTGGGTTATCAAGTCAAAGGATCATTTGATAAGCAAGAAACGTTTCCGGATACCCTGTTTTAGTTGTAGGCTCGAGTTGAAGATTCATCGAGCGTCCATGGAAGTGTTGTAGGTGAGAAGACGCTACAAATACAGCGACTTCGGCGTCACTCTATTCCCATTCTACGCCACAAAGGTCGCTAAACCAAGCGCAAATTGGTCGCCTTATTGCACTAATCAGCAACAAACTCCAACCATCAGTAACAAGCCATCACCATTTGTTGTCATGGCGAAAGATCTCATGCATCATTAATGAACACAATAATCTATTATGGTATAATTTATGTACGTCATGAGTGTCATCCCGAAGCTGACGAAGCAGCTAATCCGGTATGTAGTTCGAGATATTATATGCCCTCCCCTTTTGGAATCATCGTGCGCTTGACACACAATTGGTCGTAAATGAATGAAATAATTACGTCTCCAGATTATGAAGAATCGTGAACGCCTTCCCAGTCTATACAGTTATACTCCACTGAGCCAGTCTAACAGCTGCGAGCAACCCAGTCTTATCATTACTTTGCCTGACCATAAAACCCATTTATGTTTTCCGTCCAAAAAAGATGTTCTATCTACCAAGAGAAGGTCATGAGAGCCGGGTTCAATGCCAGCGGCAGTAAAAAGTGCGATGTCGCCACCGTGGCCATGGGCAGGATGGCGACAAAGTCCGTAATCTTCCAATCGTATGGGACGAATGGAGCAACGGCGAGGATGATCATGCCCACAATGAATATGAGCGACAAGAGCATCGAATATTTGAACTGCGAAAGAAGGGTGTCATGTCAGCCAATTGCGTTCTTAAACTTGGTGTAATGTCATGTGTCATGTTCAGCTTGGGCTGGATTGGGGATAGAGGGGACCAGTGGCGCCATGTTGTTGGTCTTTGACGGAGCTGAAAAACAAGCCGGCACCATGGCATTTCGGTCATGGGGAATATGAAAATCATGCACGTAATTGCGGAGAAAAAATGGGAATCTCTTAACTTACCTTCTTCAGGACTTTCGGGACCTCGATGAAGAAGTTGGAAAACTCGGCCTCCTTGGATGTCGCGCCCCATGTCATGTCGATCTCAAACATGTGCGCCAACAGGGCCTGCGAGACGTGCAGACTCAGACCGCCCAAGAAGATTGCCAACATGAACGTCCACTTGAAGTTCTCGAAGATCGATCCCAGCAGGCTGCGCTCGCCGACACGGTATCGCATCACGGCCAGAGCGATATTTCCGAGTCCGTTGAAGACGATGATGATCGAGAACCAGACCTGCCACGAGTCAAGGTAATACTTGTCGAGATAGCCGTTGTACCAGCCCATGACAAAGTAGTTGACCGACGTCAGAACCCAGGCCGCGCCGATGGCGTAGTACGTGCCAATATACGAGATGACGGTGATCTTGGACGTGAAGCGGATGTTGGAGAACAGGAACCGGCGGAAGAGTGGCGTAAAGGGACCCCTCCAGAGCCAGGTACGGATAGGGTGGAAGAGGAGCTCGTTACAACCGTAGGCGTACTTTTCCCAGCGGGCAAGTTCGTCGTACACGGTCAGCGAGACACCCTCTTTGAACCCCTCACCAGCCCACGCGGCGAGACGAATGATATAACCGGAACACTGAAGACGAAGGGACATGTCAAAGTCCTCAGACACGTGGCTCTCCGACCAGAACTTCTCGTACCCATCCTCATCCTCATAGCCGACCTGCTGGATAGCACTCCAGCGAAGAATGGCATTGTGGCCGACAAAAGGAGCAACATCACCGTTGGAAACAGTGTAACGGATGGCACTGTAGATGAGGTTGGTGAAGAAGGTGATGCCGTTCTCAAAATAGGTGTGGACAACTTGCATGACACCAGACGAGAACTGCATAATACCCACGTCGGGAGACTGTTCCATCTCAGATACGGCATCAAGGAGGCAGTCCGCTGGCACACGAGTATCCGAGTCGACTGTGCGATGGTCAGAACGAAATCTAGGAGGTGTTGGACAGGGAACTTACTAATCAGAATGTAGTCACCGACACGGATGTTGCCATCAGCCCAAGCGCGGCCATTCTCCTCGAGGACTTCTTTGAGAGACTTCTCGTAGGCATGAGCCTCGTCGACTTGGGACCACTCGGGACCGCGGTTGTATTGAGCCAGCTTCTCTTCCACCTTGCAGGAGATCATGAGGGCAAAGTTCATGTTGGAGGCCTTCTTGAACTTTCCACGGCGCAAGAATCCGTTCTCGCCGTGCTTCGGTCGGGCAACCCAACCGATGCTGTGGTCGGCATAAAACTCAATGCGGGCCTGGCGCTCCTCGTCGGAAATGAGCTGCATACCGTCGTCATTCATGAAGATGTTGGCTGAGCCACCCTGGAGCTCATAGGTACTGATGGCTTGCTTGATCGATTTGACCGTGGGGGCAATGACACCTCCAAGACCCTCCTTGTATACGGGACATTGAACCGTCAGATGAGGCAGGACACCAGACTGGATCCTTGGTGGCGGACGGGCAGAGTAGAACTTGGAGTTGATGGTGAGCTGTCGAATAGGTCCGAAGATCTGTGCCAAACAGCCGACAATGACCTGGGCAAAGAAGAGGGTGAAGAAGATCTGAATCGGGAACAGAGCACACAGCGCGAGCCGCACATAGCTCCCGTCGACAGACACCTCGACAGCCAGCTGGCGCCAAGCTGCACCAATGGAGGTGACGACAATGATCATCGTGATGGAAACCAGGTAGGTGTTTTGCATGTGGACAGGCCGCGACTCAGGCTTGATCTCACCACTCTCCTCATCGATCTCGTACTCGCTGACACCAGGCCCGGGTTTCTCGTCATCATCTCCCTGGTTGTCCGCTGCCCAGACAAGCTCCATCAGCTCCGACTCGATAGCCTTGGCGCGCTGTACGAGATGGAGCGCATCATCATCCCATACAACGAGCAGGGCCTCGGACGCGACAAAGGCAGCGAATTGATGCTTCCTAGCTCTGGGGAGATCCTCCATGGTGGGAACGATCTGGATTCTCAAGCCATTCATCAATGGTACATCGACCGCATCTGGCGACCAGGACAAGAAAGTCTTGATGACTCTCGAGTTTACAGTCATGACACACTATCATCTATGTCAGTTCTGAGCGCACCTTTTCGCCGACGCAATCACTACTTACAGGGAGGTTGAGCGCAGAGGCCGCAATGGCAAAGGGTGAGTCGGCGAGTTGTGGTGGACAGGCCATGTACTGGCCCCTTGACTTTCGCAAAAGGACACCTTCGACCTCGCCGCTACCATCGCTAACCCAGAGATGGGAGCACTGTTGCTGGTAGAGGTAATTCACCATGACCTCATGCTTGATGTCGTCCATGAATATGGAGCTGTTCTGGGATCGACCGGAAATGGAATTCCTCGATGAGCCGAACTGGGGCGTTGGGACCTGCAAATCGAGTCCATCGAGAGGATTGAGCGCATTGGCATTGGTCTTCTCGATTTGTGTTGTGTGGACTGCGGCAGCATGTTTCTTCTCCTCAGGCTTCTTCGCCTTGAAGTAGCTTGACAACCCCATCCTGTCGTCTTTTGACGGACCAAGTCCGTGAACACCTCGGAAAAGACGAGACGAAAGATTGGCGACCCAACTCGGAAACTACACTGTACTGAAAGAAGGGTGATACAGAAGTGTTTGCAAGGGGACTGTCGTTATGGTCAGTCTAGAGCCACCAAATTCTGGAGCTGGGTAGCGCAAGGATGGCGATCTACAAGACAGGAAAGACAACAGAATGGGCAACGGGTCGATCCGAAGACGACAGCGGCAAGGGTAATAAGGCAGATGGGGTACTATAAGAGACGGGAACGAACATGAACAACGAATGGATGGGTCTGAGAGAACCCTGCGTTGTCGACAGAAATATCGTCAAAGGCTCAAGAGACAGCAGCAATGGATTGATGTGCCAAGTACGTGGATATGGCAAAAAGAAGAAATATCGAAAACGATTATGGCAATCAATAGCTGAAAGACCGGATATGTAATGACCGGAACCAGGGTACTGGCAGGGGCAAAGGAAAGAATGCCGACAACTGATGAGCTGATGGAAGAGAGGGTAGTGGTCTGGACTTCTAGCTGAGTATGTGCTGGAGCCCCCCGGGTCGTTGATATGCAGATGAAAAGGCCTAGAGATATCTAAAGGCCTCTCACTTATCATCTGCTGCAAGGGTTAGGCTGAGCTCGGAGTCTGCGTTCTTGGGCCCGGCGCCAGACAGCCACTGACAAGTTGGGGAGATCTGGAAAGGGCGATAACGTGAACTATCACCACGCTCCAGGTAAGCTGAAAGTGTACTCGGATGGGCCCAAGTGTAGAGGAGAGCGGCTTTGGAGATGGAAAAGACGTGATCACTAAACCGGTGTCTTCTAGTGGCGTCTCAGAGTCGACAGAGAAAATTGGCTAAAAAGTCTCGCGATAGCCATACATACCGGCGACGGCCTTGCTACCGCACGGTCGAGACCCACGAGGTAGTCCCGATGCAAAGGAGAGATCAACGTGCTTGCAGGGATTGGTTCTGATTGAGATGGACCAGGCAGCTTGTAAGCAATACTCACAAGAAAATCGGCGTGCCAGTCAGTACTCGAGACTTAGTCGAGCTGCTAACATAGTGATGTCTCGGAACGTATCGCGGTGGTGTCCTCGCGAAGACCGGATTAGACGCCACGGCCGAGTCTCCCACCAGAATGTCCAAACGATTTTGGCGGCATCAATGGCAAGACTGTTGATGGGATCGAATCCGGATTTTCTTCCTATCAGGAAGCATGGGCTGGTCAAGGTGCGGCTCGTGTTGGATCAGACGCCGCACCAGTCAGATCCGCCCAGCATGAGGTGTCTGCTACTAGCTACAGTCAGATGGCTGGTGGATCAGAGGCAACTTCCTGGACGATACGACCCAGGGCATGTTGATGGCGTGCAAGAAATCGTCCGCTTCGGTTGTCATGCAGTTCCTGCCATTGAGTCCGTTTCGGGGTAGAGTCGCGGGCATTGCAAGAGAACATGGCGCTGGCCAACAAGTCCCCGGCGGCAAGGCGAGCGTGTCCCTCCAGGCATAGCTGGCGCAAACACGTCAATAATTGCAGCAACAGTGGACGATATTCCTGGCTGCAGATCAAGAGTATCGGTACAGTACCGCTCACGCTTCGAGCCATGAGCCTGTGGGTCATATTCAATGGTGGTATTTCCTGTTTCGTCGACAGGGCATGCAGCTGCTAGGTCTGATTCGAGGTTGCGACTGGGATCCTGAACGAATGTACCCGGTACTCCTTGTATCACAGGCAGATGCAGACCCCTGGTCGCGCTTGGGCGAGGGAACTGCAGGTAGAGCAAAGCTTAGAGTTCCTCAGTTGCGTCTGCTGTGGTAGGACTCTCGTATTCATGCATAGCACAGTCAGAGCGGTACCTGTGAGATAGGGAACAACGAGCTGTTAGCATGCCGCTAGCGGGCTCACCATCGCGATGGAAAGATCTGTACCAGAGAACCGGTCAGATGTGGCATCCTCAACGTTGGCCATGCTCGGTTGCGATCCGGATGACTACCGACTTGTTTGGAACGGTGTGCTTCTTGGTTCCGGTCGTAAAAGACGCCAGCTCGAGCACTGCCGAAAGTGGAGTGGTAAAGCGGCGACAGTTCGTAGACAGGATGCTTTTGGCTTGCAACGGCGCGAAAAATGACTGATGCTTGGCGTTCTCTCGAGAGTACTGTACCGTAGCTCAGTTGGCTGGCGGGAGGACTTGAAGAGCTAAGAATTTCAACAGCATCTGGATGTGATCTTGGTGAATGTGGGTTTCAGCAGCGAGATGGGTCCAACAGCGATTCGCCAATAATACAAATATTATTTCCCAGTATGATCGGTCCGAAGACCCTGGTTCGCAGATGGTTGTTCTAGCCAGGTAGAGCATGAGCTTTGGCTGGCGTGGATGAGGCCCCGGGAGGCGCCTTCTTGCCAGCTCAAAATGGACAGTGTTCAAGTCGCCTAAGTTCTGGGACAATTATCGCCATGCACCAGGTCGATTATTGATTTGGCTGAGTCGTGCATGGCAGTGGTGCAGCTTCGAAGGAAACAGGACTGAGAAATGGCCTCAGCTCCGAGCGCCAAGATGCAATGGCAAGAAATTGAATGACACCACGATGAACCAGAAAAGTTCTACCCGGGCATGAGGAGTGTGAGTGAATGGTAGTCACGACCGTCCAGATCGAGCCTGCCGACCGTCAACGGTTTCGGGGGTGGCCGATGGACACTAGAGAGGGAAAAACACCATCATGGGACTCTGGATGTCTGCTGTGCTCCTAGATCACCAGTACGTGTTGCTACTCTCTTTACCTATGCATGTATTATGTGTGTGTGTGATATTGAGTCAGTGCAGCTGGCCAGATTTCCGTAATGTCTTGAAAATAGCGTGTACAGATTTAAACTGTAAATCATGTTGTCGCAGGATCTTGATCACTATGAGGAGGGGCATTCTAGCTGTCAGTACTCAAAATCCATACCGCTGTGTAATGTACTTGGCAATAGGTAATGTAAGCACCTAACCTTAACAGAACGAGGGTTGCGAGCCTCTGGAAGCTGGGGGTGCGGAAAGGGACGTCAGCAATTCTCCGAGCATGAGTGTGCAGCGGGTTGAAGCAGTACGGTGCATGTTTGCAGAGATCCTACCGAATTGAGTCTATCAAATAGATTGAATCCCCTCTTCTTGGTCCTTTTGCGCATCCATCTCGAGCTGTCATGACGCAACGACACAATAAGTGACTAACATGTGGTATATTACTATTTCGAAGACTATGGCTCGTAGCGCTACCCTCGGGCGGCTGGGCCATATTCTCTAGTGTAGATCCGGATCGCTGTACCGTAACAAGCGCAGGCTAGGTAGTCAGGGGGAGCGGACGGGTTTCGCAGCTAACAGACGACGGCGCCGAACGGGAAAGCGGCTTTGACAAATCTATATTTTCTGGAAGCGACTTTACTGTTGTCATTGGTGAGAAAAGTAGAATAGAACCGACGAAACAAAAATCGAAAAGGTGATAGCCTGCGATCTGTTTCCCTCACAACACAACCAACCCACTGCCTGAAGCGGGCCCAATGCCTGATCTGACACTTGAAAGTTGGGGGGGCCTCCTGGCACCCTGTCGACATCCCCGGCCAACGCTGAACTCTGATTGTACGGACTATCGACTTCCATTTGCTGCAGGCCTGCACACTTCTAGTGTAGCAGGGGGCCCCTACAGATAACGAACCCTACATACACACAGATAGAGGCAGGGCAGGCTCCGTATCTAGACTTTTGACCATCTCGACATGCAAATCTTTCAGAAGGCCTTGGGTCGTTGGACACCCAATCCCCTTCGGCCATCACAGCCGATCAGCGGAAATTTGTGCACTTGGAATCTTGGCTCGTCGCTGCGCTGGCTGGCGTAGATTGTAATGTACAGTAGCCACCGCAACGGGCTCCCGGTCTCTGCGCCGCTACCGTAGCACCGGGATCCAAACGCTCTCAACTCGGATTCGTCGCCCATTTTCTCGTATTTATTCCACATGCATACACACATAGACCGGGACATTGTGCAAGCCCGGGATCCGCCCAGGATCTTTGTCTGTTGTTTCATGGTCAGCATCAAGCCAGAGATGCTCACACGGCAGCCACTGCAAGCACAACGTTGCTGATCTTGGGCCGCCGTTGCTATCATCCATCCAGCTCCATGACGCTGCCTGCTGTCTGTCCGGACTCTGCTCACCCCCACGAAAGGGCCGTCCTTGCATAGTAGTATCACTGATATCTGGTTTTCTGAACAGTGCCGGATATCTGTGCCGCGTCATTGTTCTTCTCGGCCTTATTCTCAGTGACTGCAGACAATAGTCGCTTTGCCGAGGGACAAGCTGGCTCTCGAAAAGCCTAGACCTCGAGATGCGAGATCCAGCAGAGATACAATAGAGAATAGCTTTTCTGCAAGATAGAGAAATCGGGAATAGCGGTGCTCCGTTACGGGGAGGCTCCACGAGCTGAATGGCGATCCCCAGGCAAATTCATGGGCATATCGCAGATAGTCTACGGTGTAGATATTATCCTTTTTTTCTAGACGCCAGCTGTTCTGCCCTGCAGAGGGCGGGAATGGTTTACAGCTCGTGGCAAGCACTCATGAAACTTAAAAAATGTTTCCCTCCTGATAAGGCTGTGGCACCGAAGATGTGTCCTTGCTTCCCAGCTGAAGGGTTTGCCATGTGCTCCGTTATCCTGCATGCGGATACCCATGTATCCGCGCGCGCACACCCCCACGGCCGTGGTTTTCGTGACAGCAGCGAATGTCGCTCAACGTTGCTCTCGTACGAATAACGGAAAAAAGAAAGCAGTATGCGCAACATGGCACAACAGTATGGTGTAACACATGTGGCATACTAATGCTGCTCGCGTGGGACATCATGAGCACAAGCATTGGAATAGAATGGTAACGACGTGAAATTCTAATAGATTGTAAACTGTAGTGTTTTGCGCAAGCTTTGTCTAACAAGTAATGTCCAATAACTCCCATATTTGTTTGAACGTATCTAACCTAGAGGAACCTCATTGCGCCCACCTGATATATAGAAGAAGAAAACATTGATCCAAGACTCCGTGGCCCCATCATTAAGTAGTTGATCTGAATAACAACTGATTACAATTCACCGCCGTCGCACTGCTGCCACATCATGACCTTGCTCACCTCCATCGAGGGAGACGTCCAGGTAGGGTACCATGTGTCCTGGGAGTTCCAGAAGTCCTTCTTGGCGTTGGGGCTGGCGTCCAGCCAGGGCTTGCCGCTGGCGCCGTCCTCGAACCAGCCGTTGGTGCCACCGACGGCGACGTTGAGGATGAGGTAAAACTTCTGGTCGAACGGGGCGCTCTCGTCGCCGCTGCTGGCCCAGGGGTTGTCGATGCGGGTACCGTTGCTGTCGGCCGTGGGGAAGTTGCCCCGGTCCCAGAGGCTCTCGTCAAAGTTGGTGTAGAGCACCTGGAGCAGACGCGAGTTGACGTAGGTGAAGAGGTACTTCTCGGACCACTCCAGACCGAACGTGTTGAAGCCGTCAGAGTAGGTGCTGTGCAGCGCCGGCCGCTTGACGTTGGTCCGCCACCAGCCGTCGTTGGCCTGGTTGGGTCCCCAGTGCAGCGCAGATGAGATGATGTTGTTGCCGCCCTGCGCGTACGAGTGGTTGTTGCCGCGGGACTCCATGATGTCGATCTCGCCTGAACGGGGCCACACGCCGTATGTATCTGTCACGGGCATCATCCAGATGGCGGGCCAGAGCCAGTCTCCCTGGGGCAGCTTGGCGGTGACCTCGACTCGGCCGTACTTGATGGTAGCACCAGCCTTGGTATTCAGGCGGCCCGACTTGGTCGGTGGTACAATGGTAGCGTTTCCAGTGGTCGTGTTGGTGACGGCATAGCAGTCCGAAACAGTTGTCGATGTGCAAGTGCCATCCTTGAGAAGATCGATAACAGAGTCCTTATCAATCAGTGCCGAGTCCTGAAGTGTTGGCATAATGACCAGGTTGCCGTCCTTAACGTAGACGTTCTCATCGCCGCCAGTAGTCTCCTCAAACTCGCCATTTCTGCAAAAAAGTAATCAGTGGACCGGACATGTAGTGTATCGAGCGTGTGTGACTTACCCAAAGCCTCCAACTTGGACCTCTTTCGTCCACACCTTTGAGTCGATACCATTGGACCAATCTTCTTGAAGAACGAGGCAGTAGTTGTGCTTTACTACACTGCGCAGACCATCCCAGATGAGGATGCCAGATACGCAGAGTCCAAGAAAGATACCCAAAATCGGGAGAATGGTGACCCATTTTTCCTTGGGATCTTTCTTCTCAAGCCATGGCTTTTCCACCTCGCCCTTCTTCACTCTTCGGGAGTGGAAATATCTCTGTCCGCGATCTACCGCAGCTTGGCCGAGGCCGCTGGAGTTGTAGCTCGATGCAGGCCTCGAAATCGAAGGGGAAGCGAATGGGTTGGACGGCCCGGTCCGCATAGATGGTGCCGCCGAAGTGATTCTGTCCTCGTCGAAGGGATTTCTCTCCGTGTTGGGCGTTTCTGTGCGAAACGCGTGGCTGTCTTTTTCCATTGTGACGCAGATGTGTATGTGTTTGGCAGAGCCCGTATAGTATAAGAGATAGCTCTAGTGCAAAGGGAGTACTGGTATTAGAGTATTAGAAAAGAATGAATATAGTCTGTGAAATCGAATTTCGTAGCGAGCAGTGTCAGACTTGGGAGTCTTGTAGTTGAACTCAGTCAACGTATATTAAAAAGATGTTCAACACTCGAAGGTGTGTTCTGGGCCTCTCTTTACAATATTGAAGCAAAAGAACGAGAGGGCTAGCTGATAGATGATCGTATCCCTGTCGCGGCAAACATCCTTTTAGTACTAGACGCTGCACGGCGACACAACGATCCGCACCTGGTACTTGTCATTGTACAAGATACTTGCCTATCGTGGCCGGGGGGTTCGAGTGATCTCAGGTAGGTCGACAGTGGCTGCAAGCACTTGCTCGAACCTCGCCAGCAGATAGTCAGGGCTAGATTCTGCGCGAATCTGGTACGAAAGCAGTTATCGGGCACTGCCCACCCCCCTGCCCGATAGACCCGTTCGGACTGGCCTATGGTGTGAAGCGCCGGCATAAGGCACTCGCTTCATCCTGTTGGTCTGAATACTAGTATCACGATACTTTGGGGAAAGTCCAAGGTAGCAAGAAGCGGCTCCTTTCGATCAGATCTCAAAAGTGAGCCATTGTCTAAGCCGAGGCGTATACTAGTCTTGGAATGTCTATAGAATAGTATAAAATAGGCGCGCAGTGTCCGACACTCCGGGTCGGCCGGCTAGCCACAGAAAGTGACAGAGTTCACGTTCGGACGCTTCTGCCAGACTGCCAGTCGACCAGGCGCGGGTTGTCGCAGAGGCTAAAAGACACACCTGGCGCCGATCCTGGTTAGTGGTCAAAACGAGTATACTGCCAACTAAAAGGCTGAGAAAGACACCGTCGACCAGCAAAATGGACCAAACCTCGGGCGCTAACATAGCACACCACTGCTAGCATCACCACTGCCGCCGACGCTTTGAGCCGTGCTACGGTCAGCTAATCCAGCTGACCGGGATTGCGTTTCGCAAGTCCCGCTGCCGCAGGTGATGCGGTGGCGCTCTGGTACCGCATTGGGAGCTTCTATGCAGGGACTCCCGATTGATTGTTCGTTGTGTCGGGTTCGAACACTCTGAGACTGCAATTATCTTACGATTTGTCTGCAACGAGTGAGCTGAATGACCAAAACGGTCCTTTGGCACAGCCAAGCTGAGCCGATATGGCCTCGATTTGGGAAATGCCCTGGATTCACAGCTCCGATGCACAGGGCAGATAGTTCTCATCTGTACTGCAGCAGTCGAGCATGTAAGCTGGGTCCCTTCTCGAAGCCCTGGTCGTCGGGAGAACATGGATCACGTCTGCTAACGGTCTGGCCAACGTCGCTTATCATGCAGCAGGCAGCCCTGAGCCTGTAACCAGGGCATGTTCCCGCTTGCGTACATGTCACTACATGATACATTGGATAGTATTGGTACCATACCTACTGCAGAAGCTCGAAGTCCCATACATGGCATTGTCAAAACTCGACAGCCACCGTTCAGAGATAAACGTGGCTAGCTCTCTGCTCTCTAGGCAAACCTTCTGTGCTGCTCCATACATCGTACAGGACCTCTGTACATGATATTGACCGCCGTGCATAAGCCTCTGGATATATTTGGAAAGAAAAACCCGCGACGCTCGTGGCCGGATCCGACCAGAACTGACCGATTCATCCATATCTCTGCGTCTTCTGTGCAGTGTTGTGTTCTTCAGCTTTGCTCAGTATTGTCAATAGTATTGCGAATACGTCTCCACCAAATATATGTGCTACAGAGCAGGGTCGTTGTGATCGTACGACCTCAGCAGCAACATTGACAAGTTCGCCTATGTACCCCAGGTTGAATGAATGCACTCCGGGCATTGACATATTCGATACAACTGATAGCATATTCGCTACAACTGACAGAGGTGTTACCTGGAATTTGGGAAGGAGATTCGATCTAAATCGCCATAAATGCAATTCCCATCGTCAGAGCTCCTCTCAAGGGCGTCTGCAGTGACATTCCGAACCCCCACCGTCATCCCGTCACACCCTTTCGCGCAACGAACGGAAAAAACAAGATGTGAAAAGCGGCATGAGATCCGTCCGCCCATGGCTTGCGACTAACCCCCTTGTACCTGCAGATGCCCTAAAATTAACTCTAAAATCACCCGAAGTACAGTACAAGAGCTGTAATCACGCCAAGCAAAACTTTCTTTTTCCCATCTTGTTTAGACCGTGTCTAAGATCATTCAAGCTTATACTATCCCTCACCATGTGGTTGAGGTTCCACACACTCTCGGGTGGCTAGCGTCAACAGAAACAAAAACCCGCTATCTTCAAGCCCCTAGACGGGAAAGGCGACAGGTAAACCAATCTCGGTCTATCCTTATCACTCACCGGAATTACGGAGCACTATAGCGAAAGATTAGAACTGCTGGCCCGTACTCAAACCAGACAACTGCGCTGCATGTGAAATCTCAACTTTAGAGATGAATCTGGCCCAACTTCTATGGCGGCGCCGACGAGCTTGACGTCTACAGCGAAGCAGGCCAGCCTCTCTTCCCTTGTATCCTGTTTGGCGCGATCCTGAAGGCAAATGGGCGCTGCGGCAAGCGTTGCGCCACTTGGCATACGAGAACTCACCATCGCTCTCACTGCAGCTCGCTTGCAATGCGATGTGCTCGCTTCGGAGGGAACACGAAAAAAGGATCAGCAGCTATGATTGTTTATGCAGGGAAGCTGCCTACCTACCTAGCTGCCCGCAACCTACCTACGTAGTATGCGATAGCATTTCCCCCCTTCCCCTCTCGGCTCTCAAGAGCATTTCCCTGCTCCAGCGAGCTCTTGCTTTGCCACATTACAGCGCGTTTCTTGATTATCGCTTGCAGTCGATTCTGCTTATATCAGCTCTAAACACTGTTCGGGGCAGATATTTCAAGCTGCTATAGCATTTGGCATTCTCTCTCTTGATTGGAGATCCAGTTGCCATCTCATCAGATTGACCTGACCTTGACCTGGTCCATTAGACGTGTCAAATGTCAAAGCATATTATCTGGGGAGTTCTTAAGCTCTGATGCCGCCATCTGAGACATGGCGCCGCCCATGCGTAAAACGTTAAAACATAATGTTCATCTGATCGTTGGCGGTGGCAATTCGGCGTGGGCGACGACACTACACGTCGGAAACGGCAGCCGTTATCAGATGCGTGCCAAATACTCATCGATCGCCAAAGATCTACTGATTCACTTGAGTCGATGCGTGACCACTTGAGACATTTGCACACTTCCCTCATGGTACGGCACGAAGCCATGGCCGCCGAAGCCTCTCGGCGAAAACGAGGAGTTTCTACAAGTAGCATACATCACTATAATTCGCCGGTGCTCACGCCTTGTGTAAGCCACCGGGCCTCGTATCTATACCTTGTGCCCTTTGAATGCGGCCAACGCGCTGAGCAGCGCCGCGGACAATTTCTCGTTACCGAAGCCATCTAGAAGCACCAAAGCCCAGCGGGCAGGGCTCTTTGGCCGGGGAGACCTTACAAACACGTCAGTTTTGCAGGTCAAACATGGAGGCTCTGCGCCAATCATCCAACTTTTTGAACGAGAGCGCATATATGACTAGATCTGCACTGCATCCCTATGCGAGGGATGTCTGCATACGTGCCGCACACCAGCTAAGTGTGTAGGTGAGAAAAAAGTGGTGAGTGTGCTGGTTGCAGCGTCCCGGCGCAACTCTATCTCGACTCGATACCAAAAAAGAACAGCCAACATCCCCGTCGCCGTTTTGATAATAATCAGCTGCCCATATACGAGGCACAACGTTGCATAAGAATATTGATAGATATTGACTGGCTGGGAATGACGTGGGACGAGTTGATTACAACCCCGAGACTTCTTTTGTTGCCTCGCATAGGATTGATCAATATTTTCGATACTGCGAATCAGCGAAAACCCAGTCGTGAGTCCAGGTAATAATTGGGAATCAACGAGGTGTCTATTGGTCTAATAACGGTCGTCTCCCTTTCAAAAAAGGTATCATCGTATTTGGATGCCAGTTGTGATGCTTTTGTCGCTATACACAGGAGATCATTCAATGGACTGAAGCAGTAGGAATCAGAATTTACAGTGGGTTTACGAGAATGTGAGGAGCAAGACTGTCGCGTAGAGTGAATAACAGTCAAGTGTGCATGTATTCATCTATTCATTGAGATGGGGCCTCAAAAATGGATCAAAAATGGACCTACCGTAGATATGCTTCAAGTGATTCAATTGCCGAACTAAGCATATATATGCTATGATTGAAAGTCCGTTGTTCAGTAATTGAACTGAGATGGACAGTGCTTTCTTTTCTCCTTAACAGATAGGCAGTTATATCGCTGCCGCGGTAGATCTTAAGGGAGAAATCCAATATTCTTTGCAATTTGAGTATCGCTTCGCACCGCTTAGCATAAAGATTGAATGATGGCAGATTCAAGCCCCCAGAATATTGCGGAAAGATCGCCCCGTCGTGTGAAAGACAATGTTTCATGAAATAAGGGACAACTCCAGCAGCGGGTAATCCGAGCAAAGACAGACTGGATACCCACGCCGACTTGTCGGCTTTTCGTGAGACATCATGGTCCTCTCAGCCTTCAGCCTGCCGTGCCAGTGTGGCGAGCCATCGTCGACTAGTATCCCAGGCTTGAGGCGCTCTGTTGATCTCAACCTGGAGATGGCCGACCCATTGTGTCAATCCACAGGTCTGGCCATTTCTGCCTGTTGAAATAGATGGTTAGATTTGCATGGGGTGAAAAGGGCGACTTGTAATAGATAATACAGACTTCCGGCCGTTGGCCTGTGCAAGTCCGATCTCACGATATCTTCATTGTGTTGTCCCTCTCATAGTAATACCCGGAACTCATACACTGTCGCCTAGCATCTCTATATCGACCTAATTGCCTGCATCACGCTACAATCTTTTTGTCTCCTTTCGACAGGCTTCTTATACTTCCACTCTAAGTATGGTGGCTCATAGCCTACTCAACTCCATGTTCCCGACCTTGATAGCATTTTCGCTTCTTCTTCTTTCACCTCTCCGTATCATTGGAGTATTAGCGGACGACCTCCCGGATCTCGGTACTGTATTAGCCGGCCAAGCAGAGCTGAGCACATACTATGCTCTTGTACAGGTAATGCGAGAATGCAATCACCGATGTATCAAGTTCGCCTCCTAACAGATCCTTCTTAGCAATATCCGGAGATACTTCTCCAGTTGCCCATGGACGGCGGCATCACAATCCTCGCACCCTCCAACGCGGCCTTTGAGAACATCCCCAACACGGTCCTCGGCAGCGTCTGGAACGCCAACGACAGCAAGGTCGTCGTGCCGCTGATGCTGTACCACGTGCTGTCGACGCAGCTGTCCATGGCGACGCTGCCGGCGGACCAGGTGCACGCGACGACGCTGCTCACGGACCCGGCGTGGACCTCGCTGTCGGAAGGGCAGGGCGTGCTCGTCGACAAGCAGCCGGGCAATCTGGTGGTGCTGGTGTCGGGCGGCGGCGCGCGCAGCGTCCTCAAGGCCGTCGACATTCCCTTCCGCGGCGGCCTGGTTCAGGTCCTCGACAACCTGCTGGTGCCGCCGGGCGCGCTCAACGCGACGCTGAACGCCTTCCAGGACCTCGCGTTCCTCGGCGCGCTCTACGCCGCCGGGCTGTACGCCGACGTGGCCTTCAACGGGACGACCTCCTCCGGCTCCGGGGCGGCCAACTACACCTTCTTCGCGCCCTCGGTGCCCGGACTGCAGGTCGTCAACGGCACGCTGAGCAACCTGACGACGGCACAGCTCCGCCGCGTCATGCAGTACCACGTCGTGCCGTCGATGGTCCTGCCATCGACATCTCTCGAAAACGGCACCGAGTACCCGACCCTGCTCAAGGGCGGCCCGCCCGTGCACATCCACCGCTCCGGCAACAACATCTACGTCAACTCGGCGCAGGTCGTCCAGTCGGACATCCTGCTGGACAACGGGATCCTGCACATCCTCGACAACGCGCTGAGCCCGGACGCGGCCGCGGCCGCGCCGTACGCCAACGTCAGCGGCGGCGGGTCGCAGCAGCCGCCCGTGTTCGCTGGCGCCGTCAACGCGAGCACCATGGTCGTCACGGCGCTGCCCTTTACCACGGCGCTGCCGTGCACCGTCAGCTGTCCTCCTCCTCCTTCCTCCGTGGCGACCGCGGGCGCGAGCGCCGGGGCGAATAATATAAGCATCAGCAGTGCTAGGGTGGTTGCCGGCGGAAATGATACGAGGAGTAGCACGGCGAGTAGCATGCCGACGAGCAGCAGCATTGCGGAAGCGGCCGCGTTGCCTACGGGTCTGGGTATACTCGGCGCGGTAGGCTTGGGAGTTATCGGACTGGTCCTGTAATGCCGAAGTCAAAGAGATTACATGTATATGCACTTCAAGTGTTTTATTTGGAGCATTCATGCGTAGCGTGGAGAACTTGGGTAAACTAGACTATAAATTCTCAGAGGCAATATTTTGTTTCCCATGTCGGTGTTGAATCCATTTGCTGCATCACAAACCAGCTGCTTGTCGTCGACTTCACAAATAGGCAATCGTCCGTATCATGTCCACTGGTGATCGAAAGTTCGTGAAGACCATCAATTCAACTTTTCGTGAGAACATCAGCATTTATTAATGTTGAATCTAACGAGATCGCGATGGAGAGTGCAACGGCGATCTTCGCAAGCAAAAGAAAACCTAAAGGGAAGGGACAAGATGGAAAACCAACTCGGAGAGAAACTAAAATGAATGAATTAAGCCGACGACTCACTGATAAACTGAAAAGAAACTAATTGTACAGGACCACCAGGAAACTAAAAGTACAGAAAGAGAGCAAACGCCTTGATGACCTCGTGAAATGCAAACAAAGAGGTGAGGCTCCGAGGTGGATCCTACCGGGTACACGGACAACATCCGGGTAGGACCTCTCGGCCCCCAACCCGCATGTAAGTAATTGATAGCCTTTTTTTCCTTTTGTTGATCCTTTGTCGGGCTCCTGTGGAGAAGCCGCTATGCGATTCTAATCTAGGTAACGTGTCTGCCTGGAAAATGAGGAGGAAAATCTGCCTCGGCGACGGGAAGGATCGCTCCCCATCCTTGGTGTAAGACAGATGAGAATATAATAAAGAAGCAGGGGGTAAAAAATGAAAATGAAAGGGAAAAAGAAAGAACAGAAAATAAAAAGCAAAAAAAGACAGTATTGCGAGAAAATGAAAGTGATGATAGACGCAAAATGTTTTCGCGATGTGGAAATGCAATAAAACGCTTGTGGGAGAATATGCGATTGTCGTGGCTCATGTCTCCTCGATATCGTAAGCCCCAGTCTCGTGTGACATATGACAAGCCATGCGGCTCGCACTTCAAGGATCAAATCCATTCGATAACCACGGCACAAGGTCCTGGATTCTCGCAACGGATTGTCGGAATTGTGAAATGTCGAGTCGGTAGTCGTAGCTTGGCTTACTGCCGAGCAGTCCTCCACCCACCCTGCAGGTATGAAAACAGTCGTGATGAAGTAGAAATGAATGTTGAAGAAAGAAAAACCGGCTTGATGCAAAAAATGAAAATGATGAAGTAAAATAGCCATGAGAAGCCATTGAGACGGTTCTATGCATGACAAGTGTCGCCAGGACATGCCGACATGAACCTCATGATCTACCACATGATATGATCAAGTTTCTTAGGGACTTGGCGGGGGAGTCGGGCCTGGGCGGGGAGGCAGAGGGCCAGGTCTCGGGCCGGATCCTGGCGTCGGGGGACGTGGTGGAATGGGAAGTGAATTGACCAATGGCTTCCGGTCGTCGAGATATTCCCACATATCCATGTGTTCGATGTCGTCTGGTGTTCTTCGCAGCGCTGGGATACCATAGCGGCGAGTCGAGGCACCCGCAATATCAAAATCGGCGGTGTATTGCTGCTCAAAAGCTTCCATGTCTTCTATGATGGATGGCATGATGTCCTGAGAGTGAGGTCCAGAGGTATTCGAGTGTTGAAGTCGAAGAGCAAGTCTCATCTTATATACAGGTGAGGTCTACGACGAAACTGCGTTCTGTATTGTTGGTTGGCACTTGTATTGTCGTCAATAATCTTGTCGAGAATGTATTTGATTCAGACTCTTTGTATTGTTGATTGTTGGTGTGTTTGTATGTTTCGAGATCTCCTTCAAATCTGGAATGATACTTGATTTATATGATTCGGTACAGGACATCGTCAAACTTTCCAAATGCGTACATGATGTTTTTAGATGAGCAAGTAAACTCAGCCAGCCCCCAAAATTCCAGCAATGCCGCGATTTATTTCTCTGCCTGGAGATAGGACCTGTCGATGGGCAATGGAAACATTCATGGAATGTGGTGTATAGAGCGCCACTTCACCCGGAGAGTGGTCAGAGGGCATCTTCATCCGCTGGGAGTGCCGGAAAAGTAAAGCTAACTGCTCATTTAGGACCCAATCACTCTTCAGTATGGAGGGATGGGGCCATCGTTCGAGTCCGGACCCGTGAGGCATCATAGAAAGAAAAAAAAACGCCTTGCCATCAATGGTTCTCGGTGGATTGCCGTCAAGCTGGCGGTGGAGACAAGGGGAAAAGGAACATGCGAGACATTTCGCAGTAGACACACAATAGAGTTGCCGGTCATGATTACATGTAATTGGTGGAGGCGTAATTTTGTGCTACCCGAGAGCAGACGATACTCTGCCAACATTCGATTTACTAATACATATCTTGACTGGAGGATGTGGCCGCAGTGTCATGCCGGACGCCGTATGGTGTCATCAAAACCTACAGACCCAATCATATTATTGGCAAGACCAGCAATTGCCGGAGCTTCCATGTTAGTAATTGGCGATCCAAGAGATGTTTTGGCTTTAGGCAGAAGAATTAAAGACCTCTAACATCGAGCGGTCCCGATGAATAGTGCTGATGACAATCCTGAAGTACTGACGATGCTGTTAGTGAGTACAGTTTGATTCCTTAGTATTAGGTAGCCATATAAAACAGAAATAGTATGTGCAAAGGATCTAAGCTTTCGGTATCCGCTATTCCTTTTCTCGCAGCGTATTATAGCTGGAGATGGATTGATGTGTCGGTCGCTCATCGCGGGACCGTCCCGGAACAGACAAGTTCTTGGAAGCCAGCTGATGATCGGAAACCGAAACATATTACCATCTAAAGGCATGGGGATCAAACGAAGGATCATGCGGGGCCAATCGCAAGGGCTGGGGCAAACTTTGCTATACAATCCTAACCGTAGAGTGGTTCACAAACGTGGGATCCATACACGTGGGCTTGTGGCACGCCAACTTGAAAATCGACCTCGACGGGAGAGGTTTTTGACAGAGAAAGAAAGCTTGTTGCCGATCTGCGCCACCGCGTGCGGCGAGATCGGCTGGGCTAGACTATCAGCCTTACAGAGCGGCTGAGCCTTCTTTAATTGAAATCGGGAACCAATTAAAATCATGAACATGGTCGTGAGTGTAAGCCAGTCGTGTGGGTTCTTCGGAAGCTGCTTACTACCTACATTAGGCACTGGCCCAGCGCCGTGGTACCATGATCAGGCTTGTGGAAGGTCTCGGAAAAGATGCAAGGCTTAGATCTATACTATTTGTGAGTGCTGACAGAATCGTGAGACCTATCCCAATAATTCTCCGTACTTTGCCATTGGTTCTTTGGAGGCTCTTGACTTACTTCTCTACCTACTTGGAGTCTCCAAGTCTTGACTGAAAATCTTGGTCGACTTTATACGCATGGTATTATGAGCTGGCGAGCCCAGTGATGACACATCATGGGATAGCTTTGCCAATTGTTCCATCGCGATCGTAAACATGGAGGCTAGTAGGGGGTCGGGCTTGGCTTGCATGGTTTTTACTATTCATCACTAATCCGAATCCGTAGTCTGTTCATCATGGGGTTCTCGCAACCTCGAATGCTTGTGATTTCTGTCATTTACCGTGTAACCTGGAGTATGAGATCAGGCTGCAACTTTTGTTCGGTAAAGCGTATCTCAGGAACAAGGTCAGCTTATCAAATCTGTGGCCCTGACCGTGTCCGAGCATCTAAGCCCTCTCCTCCTCCGTCTCTTCCTAGACTAGAGGTCGTAAATAGGTCATATGTGTTGGGGGCCAGTTTGGCGATCTGGCCCGTGATTCAAGTCCCGTTCAGTTGACTGATTGTGCGACTTGGAATTTTCTACACCGATTTTTCGTAATATGCTCAATGCATTTCTGTTGTGGAGATGTCAATCCTGTCCAGGCTACCGCCATACTCGATCAGCTTGGTGAGATGACCAAGAAATCAAGGGCATGATGTTGGAAACTGCGAAGTTCAAAGCCTTTCGGATCACCTCAATCGTGTCAAAAACCTTGAATGAGATTGTTGAAGGAATCCCTTCAGCTTGCCGGACGGCTTCGTCTGTTGCTAGTCAGAACCAAGTCAATTATGTTCTATAGCAGGAGGTCTCCTCACCACTACTTTTCCGTTCAACGATGCTAGGTATCAATTTTGCCCCGAAACGCCGAATCCCATGCAATAAATTGCTTTGCTTCTGCTTCTTGATCTTTTGTGCTCAGCGATGGTCGCGTCCTCGACTTCTAGAACGGCTTCGGTAGTCGTCGTAGCTGGGGCTGCGTCTGCGACTGTCGCGAGCCTCGAAACTGTCTCTTCCTCCACCGCCGCGCCTCTGAGGCGGCGGCGACTTCGATCTCGAGTCGTACGACGGGGAACGTCCACCGCGGCGCGGCGGCGGGCTTCTGGATCTGGAGTAGGAAGGCGAGCGCGAGCCAGGACGATAATTGTTGGCTTCGCGACCACGTCCTTGACCCCGGCGTCCACCTCCGAATCGAGGAGAGCGTGGGCCGCGGCCACCGGGAGGACCTCCTCCAAAACCTGGACCGCCGAACCCTCCACCGCCGCCGCCTCGAGATCCTCTGGGTCCTCCTCCAAATGCGCCGCGCGGACCGGGTGCCGGTACACGGGGATCTATATTGGCGCCGCGACTCGCAGTGGGCGGCGACTGTGAGAACTTGCGTCGCGGGAGAACAATCGACACATTGATGACGGCGCCGTCGAGTTGAGCCTCATGCATATGGGCAATGGCGTCTTCCGCATCGGCTTCGTGGACGTAGAGGATGTATGCGGTGCCGCGGTTTGTGTTGACTGGTTGCGTTTGTCTCTCGTTAGCCTTTTTCATCTTTGGACCACAGCCGTCGTGGGGAGGGCTACGTACACTGGCGGTTCATGGGAAGGTCGAGGTCCCTAATGCTGCCATATTGGCCGAAGATCTCTCGAAGGTGGTCCTCATTGATATTCTTGGTCAACTTCTCTACCACAATCTATTCCAGGTGGTCCATTGACATCAGCATATGTTCTCATTCTTCTAGGGCACGGTGGGCTTGGTACCGAACTGACCTTGGTGCTTCCCCGGAGCGGGCTGCCGCTCCGCCCACGACTGTCGCGGTCGCGACTCGGGCTACGCGACCTCGTCCTGCTGCGGCTCCTGCTCTCGCTGCGGTACCTACCATTGCGGCGGCCCGGGCTGGCGTCTGAGATGCTAGGTGAGCGGCGGCGACGGGGCGCGGGCGAGGGCGAACGGGTGTATCGCGAGCGCGGGGTGACTGACCGAGCATAGCGCTCACGAGAGGGCGACCGAGAATCCATCCTGCGCTTCCCTGGTAACAATGATCCTTGAGAAGGGCGCTCTTGGTGGCTTGTCGCAAAAATGTGCAAAGTTCTTCGAGACGACAGCCAGAAGCTTGGGTGTGGTAGCTATGCAGCTCTGGAAGCTCTGGCAGAAAGAAAGCCAGGGCTTGTTTGAAAACGCGACGTCAGACTGGAACGCGACAGCTGGGCTCTAGTGCAGTGGGCCAGCCAACCGAAAGTTTGGGGGAAACAATTTAGCGGGCTTCTAGCGGAGCAAGCCCGGCTTTTAGTGATAGCTAGCAGATCACCAGTGCATCAACCTAGGTACATGTAGATCCTTTCTATTCTATGGGCTCTATCTCAATTCAATACTCCTGCTTTTGGACAATAGCATGTTTGCTATGACAAGATTCTTCTATGGACGCATTGATTGCATTGATTGGGGTTCATCGTTTTGCGGAATTTGTCTCACTGCCTAAATTCCAGTGTATTCTTTTACACAGCCATTCCTGTCAAAGTACATGTCTCAAATCTATGCCAGTTTCGAGTGGGCAGCCGAGGCAGCATCATCCTGGACCGGACCACCAACGCCCTTGATGAGCTCAATGGCAGCCTCGATGCTGGAGCCCCTCTCGACCTGCTTGGTCCAGAAGACGTCGGCGTCGGCCAGGCGGACCGACTTGCGGCGCTGGATGGCTCCGACGTCGAGCATCTCGGTGGCCCGGTTGGCCGACTCGAGCTCGTCCATGTACTTCTTGCGGCGGACGTAGCGCTCGTTGCGCTCACGGCGGACCTCCTCGGACCCGACGCGCTGCAGCACCAGTCGCACGAGGGCGCGGAGCACGAGGAAGATGTGCTCGCTCACGAAGATGGTGATGGGCAGGCTCCACCACTGCACGCCGCCGAGCGCTTTGCCCAGCAACGTGCTGCTCGACCCGCTCTCGGTACCAAACATGTGCACAACCGCCGCAGTGCAGATGCTACCCATCCACGTGAGCGCATCCAGCGAGTAGATCCAGGGCCCGATGCCGTCTGTCCGCACCGGATGGGGCCGCTGGTGCTCGATGCAGATCTTGAGGAAGTCGGACCGCAGCTCGATCCAGTTGTTGATCCAGAACCCAACCGACACGAGCGGCCAGACGGGCGAGAAGAGTGCCAGATAGCCGAACTGGATCACCATCTCGGAGATGTCGTCCTGGACATTGTATGTCGGCAGGCTGGCCTGGCGTCGAACGCTGCGTAGGAAGTCCTTCTCGGTAGGGTCGTCGGTCTTTTCGCTGGCAAAGTGAGAGCGCGACAGCTTGTACGTGTGCCACCAAGACTTGAGCCTGTGCATGACGTAGGGGACTACCATCTCCTCAAACATGTCCGACAGCTGGCCCGTAAGTGTCAAGGCAATGACTTCATTTCGCAGGCGATCCGGGTCCCTCTGGAAAAAGTTGTTGTCGAGCTTGACGCCAATGGCACTGAAGAATTGCGATCCGAGCCAGGGCACGATCTTGTCGCCCAATGGGATGTACACAAAGGCCGTCAGCAGAATCGGGAGGTAGTTCACGATAAAGCTGAGGACGAAGAGCTTCTGAGTAAGAGACATTTCAAAGTTGTCCTTCGTTCGGTGATTCTCCAGCTCTGCGAGGCGGCTGGCAGCGTCCTCCAGGAAAGAATTCATATATGGCAGACCTGCAGCAAGGAACAAGGTCGGAACATATTCCTGCACAATGTCAGTGAGATCCGACGTAAGTTGGCCAAGGCGAGGTGAGAAAGCTTACCAGATAGGTCTTGTACGGGCCCTCGTAGGCTTCGGACACGAGGACCTCGAGCGCGAAAACCATGGTGATGATCACTCCAAGAGTGACGAGACAAAAGGCGAAAAACGGAATCTGCAAGAATTGTCGAGCAAAAGACTTCCACTTTGGATAGTAGTGCTTGGTCCTTCCCGAGCTGTCCACAATGACCTTTTCATAGTGGTAGTTGGGTCTGTTCTGTTTCAGCGACCCGACTCCTCTAACATTCCACCGGATGCTGAGATCGTCTTGCAAAATCTTCCAGTACTCGAGGAATACGGTACAGCCGAGAAGTGTGAGGATGGCGTATATCAATGAGTATTTAGGAAGGAATGCCCACGCCAAAATTCCTGTGACAGCTGGAAATGCCAAAAAGACTAGATATGTCTGCATATAGGCAAAGTAAAAGGCAACCTGACAAAAGGTAAGCTTGCCATCAGCGCAGCGCATTTATGTAAGAACATGGACTTACCTGAGAGCCAAAGAGGTTTCTGATCTCATCCAGATCATCCTTGTTGAGTACCAACTTCTTGCTCAGCCTCTTGAGCAGTCGACGATTGGCCTGTTCGTTGTGGATGGGAAAGATGGATTTGACGTTTTCCCATTTCCCAAATTCGGGAGTCACTCCCGCTCCGCCAGCCTCCTTGGACCAGTTGACGAGATGGTATACGGACAGAATGCTTTCGGCTTCGAAAGCATCCTTGTATGCCTCTGACTTGGCTCTCTTGTCTACTTTTGGCTGAGATTTTGTGATGCCATATAACCAGTCCTTTACTCTAGAGGCCACGGAATTAGTAATTGGAGGTAACACCAGGGCCGACTGCCAACATACCTGGACTTGTGGATTTCCGAGCTCAGCAGCTCCTTTGGTGCTCTCACAAAGATGAGAAGGCTCTTGTCCTCGCCGGCACGGACTTCGCACTGTAGGCCGGCCGAGGCAATGTCGGTACACAGAAACGACACCTCATCAATGGCGGTATCACGGTCTATTGGAGATGTCAGTTTCTTCTAGTTTGTGATTCAACTGGCCAATCCGCATACCTATTTCGCTGTAATCATAGTTGATCACATACTTGTCTTGGTACGTGAAACCACTCCTCTCGTCCGTCCTTGGGACGTGGTCCGGGAAGGTATCGACCCGGGACACGGAGAAGGAGATGTGTTCGTCCATGGTGTGTTGTGCCAACGACGAATCTGCAGACAGAGTCTCGCCAAGATATCCTCACTCGGTCGAGAAGAGAATAGCCAGGGGTTGGAAAGAGCTTCGAGAAGGAGTCTTTCAGGTCTGGGGCCAGATTTTGAGGTGAGCTCTGTGCTGTTCCACGTCCGCCTCCGCCCCCGATGTAAGCGGCCCACATGGTTGCCGCAGCCTTACACGCTTGACCGGATAACCGGCATAGACGCTGTATGTTGGCCCTACATAGTACGGCAGCATGGACCAACGAGCAATGACATAGGTACAACATTGTTTCACCCAATTATTTTTTTTGACTCGTTTGCTCGCACAGGTTCACCGATCCTCATTTTTCCAGCAGTGCGGACTGCTGCTTGGGTGCGTGGTCCAGACTCCACCTGTTTTCATCTGGTACTTGTTGCATCATGTACGTCGCCTCACTTACTATTGGACCATCGCAATCAACACCGCAATCTGCTTCTTTTTATAGCTGATCGTCTAAAACAAGGGTATCTACCTAGGTACGGTTACTCAACAAGTCTGGAACGATTTGATCCAATTCGGGGTATTCGGGGCAATCGGCAAAAAAGACAGATAAATAGGCCTCCAGAATGATCAATCGATGCACGAGCAATAATCTTAAGCTTATTATTGCGCAACGACGCCCGGCTCCTCTGAGCGCACCTCCTTGCTGGGAGGCGTCTCGGTACCTTTTGCCTCCTTCTCCTTTTCCGCGCGGATCTCACTTTCGATCTCCTCGGTCTGCTCGGCGCGGATGGTCTTGGCCGACTTCTTGCCCGTGACGTCGTGGTAGATGGCGCGGCAGGTGCGCGCGAGCGTGCGCCGGCCCTCGAAGACGGGGAAGAGGCCGACGGCCCCCAGCGAGCAGAAGATCCAGATGATGCCGACCGTGACCCAGCCCGTGAAGAAGGGCTTGCTGAAGATGTACGACGACCCGTACATGGGGAACGGCCAGAGCACCAGGAACGCCAGCGTCAGCACCACCGTCGTCCACTTGGAGATGCGCGACGCCCGCGTCAGCTTGGTCTGCTCCGCCTCGAACTCGGCCGTCGTCTCCTCGTGGCCCCCGACCGTGTTCTCCAGGTCCACCCCGGCCGTCGCCGCCAGGTCGTGGTCGTCGCCCCTGCGGATCTGCATCATCGACACCCAGTCGTAGTGCTGCAGGCCGAGGGCAAACGACAGGATCGGGATGATGACGGCGGGCGACAGGAGTGCGACGACTGGGAAATCATTAGCTGCGGTTTCGAGGTGAGTAGAGCTGGGACTTGAACATACCGTTTCCTGCGAGCATGGGGTTGTTGGAACCCGTGCAAGTGACTCCGAGCGAATCGCATTCCTTGCGGGCAGTGACAAGCCAGGCGATAAGGGCAAAAGCGAGACCGAGGATGGGTGACAGGCCCGCCGCCCACTTGTTCTGCCCGTTCCAGACCAGAGTCAAGGTCGCCGGCAGGACGGCGGAACCAATGACGACTCCCATCATCAAGTACAGGTATCCCATTGAGATACCGGCATAGTAGAGGCCGACCGAGAAGGCGGAGATGAAGAGGGCGTAGGTCACGACGATGCAGTGCGAGATCCAGATCAGCGTCTTGCCCTTGGCGTCAGGCTTGAAGTACGTCCTGTACAGATCATAGGTGCATATCGAGGAGACGGCAATCAGTTCCGACGACGTGGCACTGGTGACGGCCATAAAGACAATCAGGAGCGTGGCGATGGCGCCTCCGCGGCCGAGCAGAGCCACGGCTGCGTATGGCAGAACCAAACCGGCCGACACATCGGCGTCCGTCATGCGATCCGGGTAGGTTGGGAAGCTCGGCGTTCCCTCGAGGGCCAGTGCCGACAGGCCCATGGTCGTGGCAGTCAGCCAAGGAATAGCGAACCAGCTCAGTCCTCCGATGATGTAGCCCGGCAGAGCGTGGATCGGCGAGGCAGCAATCGCCTTGTTGTAGTAGCCGTTGTCCAGGAACACGGTACCAAAGTTGCCGACAATGTTGATAACGAAGAAGATGACTCCCTCCTGAGATCGCATGGTCAGATAGCTTCCCTCGGCGTTGCCCTCGACGGGGTGATCGAAAGCAGCCTGGACCAGCAAGTCGTAGACGGCCGACGGCGAGCCGAGCTGCTCGGAGCTCGCGTAGGCCGTGAGGGAGAAGATGATGATGATAATCAGCAAGATGAAAGTGTGGATCCAGTCCGTCAAAATCGTCGCCTTCAGACCTCCGACCAGAGTGTATGCGACAACACCGACCGGCAGCAAGAATATGGCCGCGATCTGGCTCATGCCAGTAAGGGCTGACACTGTTGCGGATCCTCCTACAATCAACATCAAGCTGACCAGAATATTGGTAGCAAGAGCGAACCTATGTTCATGGTCAGCACGCCCAATGTTCTCCTGTCTTAGCAGCCATCTTCAACTTCTCAATTATTTTCCCAACAAAAGCTCGAATTTGCGCTTCCGGGAAATTGCATACAAGAAGGCGAGAGAGACTGGACTGGGTTGATAATCGACACTTACACCATGAATACAGCATGAACCCAAGTTCCATAACGGGCCTTGACCACTTCGAGGTAAGTGTGAGCGTTCGGGGCTCTTCTCTTGAGCTCGATCGCGAGCGTCGCAAACAGGAGGATCTGGACGGTCGCGCCGGACGCGTACCAAAAGGGGCCGGACACGCCGTATCTGTAGCACACGCCCGTCGACTGCAGCAGGGTGGCGGCCCAGGTCCACGAACTGACGACGGCCGAGCCGACCAGGCCGCTCTTGACCGTTCTGCCTGCCGTGTTGAACATTTCCGACGTCACGAGCTCCGAATTGTACCGCCTCAGGACGAACGTCACGAGAATCTGCGCCGATGCTTGTTAGCTGACCAGACTATAGCTTTTGCTAACTCGTCTTTGGGGAGAGCAGCATTGGTTCGTTTGGCGCAATGACTTACCATGCCCAAAGCAAAGGCAAAGCCCAGGCCAAGGACGATGCCATAGCCCACACCGGGCTCCAGCGGTGGGTTGACCATTGTTGTCGAGAAGCTGGCTGCGACGCGATTCTTTGCAATGAACTGATGCCAAGATATTATTGCGAACAGTCGTGCAGCAACAATATCATGAAAGCCGGGGAAGCAATGCAGGCAGATCCGTTTGGTCACGGGGAAGACAAGCACAATATATACATGTTATACCCAGCCCGCGAACTCTCATGTCGGCCTTGCAGATCTCGAGGGAGTGCAGTAGCACTAGAGAGAGGTCCGATGTCGAAACCCAGAGCTTCATAGCTGTTGGCTGGGGTCGTTATTGGTCCGATATGGAACGACTTCTTGGACCCCGGCATTCAGAGTTTCGACGTTCGGCTCTCTGCATGCGGGATGACAGAAGCATCATACCCCCACACGTGAGCCTGGGCCTGTGTATGTGTGTGCATGCAGTTCACAGTCTCACTTCATCTTCGGGTGGCCTGTGTGGATCAGATCGATCAAACCGGCATGCATTGTATTTATTCCGCACGGCAGATATGTCTGGGAATTATATCTTTTGAGCGGCATCGGTGCGCTCACCGGATTGATCTTTCAAGACGTGCCTACGGCAGTGGGCAGGAACAGCGTACATGTATAACGTATTCGTAGTGCCTATCTAGAGAGGCCAGTCGGTAAAACGTTCAAGTGTGTACACGACTGATAAGGATGGCAGCCCGTCTTATTTTCGATGGTTTAGGAGATTGAATGAGCCAATGATTGTCTCTCTACGCCGGGCTTCGAACCTCGGATAGTGGCTAGTCGGGGGCTGTCTAATAGGTTCATAAGCTGGACGTGCGTAGGGCCACTGAGAGGCTGCATCTAGAATGTCGTCAGAAATGCAAATGACAAAAGCTGCCGTGCTCGTTTGTACCGCCGTTGATCTGCTTGCTCGATTGATTGCTGTCAAGGATAGAAGTTATCAGTCGACATTGACCAATCAGAAACCGTGGCCCCAGGACCTGTCGTGATAAGCTTGCATGCAGGAAAAAAAGTTGGGGCGCCGCTATCTAGACTGATGTTGCCAGGGCTCGCGGGGTGAGCATTTTGGTATGCAGAGTACGGAATATTGTCAACCAGTGTAATGGAGGCCAAAGACGTGGAATCAGATGCGCCTCTTTATCGGCAATTCCATGTGCTGCTACCGAATCGCGGTAGGAACTTACCTATTCATTCTGAAATCCATAACGTTGGCCTTCTCACACGTGCTCTCACTCCTAGGAAATACAGAGACAAAGACATTTACCGGGGCCAATTTAGACCCAAACTTTCTTGGGGTCTCGCAGATAAGAGATTGTACACTACGAAACCAGCATTCATTCGTCCTTTTTATAACAAACACGTGCTCGAATTGATACAGAACGCAGAATGCTTTCTACTAAAATGTAAAATACTGCGCATGATACCATTCCCAACCCATCTCCGACACTCTGACTTCGAGGCTCCCGTTACAACGGGTACAGCGAAAATGTTCATCCAGGTCATCATCTCTCTCACCCACGACGACTGATGACTCTCAGGGACGTATGCAAGCCCACAGATATGTCAAAAAGATCAAAAAATGCACTTATGACCAGTGCCGGGCTCGATCCGGCGACCTTCAGTGTGTTAGACTGACGTGATAACCAACTACACCAACCGGCCTGAGAAAATCAGTGTGAACACCAACCCAGATTTGATTGAGAGAATCGCGGTCCTATTGTCTTCCATTCGACATGCAGAATTGCGATGGGGCATGTGAAAATTCTCTGTGGGCAGTAATTGCACCCCGCATTGCCAATAGAGAAGATGGGGTAGAATTCGACTTGGACCCCGCTGTATGACCGAGACTAGACTTTGGTTTCGTGGTCCTATCAGGATTTAGAAAGAGTAGGAACTCAAGAGTATTGAGCAAACCCAGCTATGTATGGTCACATTCAAGCAGGGAAGGACTACTTCTTTTCTGTCAAATTCTACAAAGTCCGTTGCATTTATACAAGGTAAGTAGGGCAATGTATAAAGTTTTGATGAAAGCGCCAAAGCCAATGGATGTCTATTCATAATTCGCCGAGTCATAATTTCATCAACCATGATCCCATGATATTTAATAAAACACCCTCAGGAACTCTACCAGGGCGATGATGGCCATGGCCTGGCCGTACGGCATGCTGGTGACGGGGATGTCATAGTAGTGCTGCAGGTCGTGGCCCATGCCGGTGCCGAAGCTCGTCTGGCGCAATTCGCCGGCCTCGTCGACATTGTCCAGGACGGCCTTGACCGCCTTGATGGCCACGGCCTCGTACTCCTTGCCGAGGTACCGCTTGCGCTGGCCCTTGAGGATGCCGAATGCGAAGCCTGCCGCCGCGCTGGCCTCCTGGTACGACCCCTCGGCCTCGGGCCGGTCGAGCACCGTCCGCCACAGGCCCGAGTCGGCCTGCAGCGGCGCCAGGGCCTCGACCTGCGCGCCCAGCGTGTCGACCAGCGTGCGGTGGAAGGCGTCGTTGGGGTCCAGGTCCAGCAGCTCCAGGAACTCGGGGATGACGATGGTGATCCACGAGTTGCCGCGGGCCCAGCGGGCGCCGGCAAAGTTGTGCCCGCCGTCCTTGAACGTCCAGCCGTGGAAGAAGAGGCCCGTCCGGGTGTCGAACAGGTACCGGATGTGCAGCAGGAACTGGCGCTTGGCCTCCTCGACGTAGTGCGGCCGCCCGAGCAGCTGGCCGATCTTGGCCAGCGGCACCACCGTCATCATGAGCGTGTCGTCCCACAGCTGCTGCTCGTTGACCTCGAGGTACGTGATGTGCTGCATGCCGCCGTACCGCGTCCGCTCGAGGTCGTACATGGCCCACTCGGCCCAGCTGTCCAGCCACGGCAGGTACGTCCGGTTCCCCGTCTTCTCGTACACGTAGGCCAGCGTGAGGAAGACGGCCATGGTGTTGATGTTCTTGGTCGTGCCGCCGGCGGCGAAGCGGTTGGCGAACCAGTCCTCGATGATCTTGAGGTACTTGTCATCGCCAGTCAGGTTGTAGTAGGCCCAGAGGCCGTTGAGGCCGATTCCGTGTGTCCATTCCCAGTCGTTCCACCCCTTGGTGTCAATTACGCGGCCGTCGGCCAGCGTCATCAGGAACTCTCCCGACTTGTCCTTGATATTGACCATGCCATCGATCAACAGCTGGATCTTGGCGTGGACATCGCTGGCCTTGATGCCGTGAAGTTCGGCAGGCATCTTGACTTGTATAGTATAAGCCAATGTCTTTAGGTCAGGTTGGATATGATAGGTCGATACACAATTGATTGGATGGGCAGCCTTGGTAAAAGCCAGGCAGGGGTGTGTAGATGAACTCTGGGAACACAAGCGAGCGTCTTCTCACGTGGCTAGCAGACCAGCAGGATCTCGCAACCAGAACAGATAGACAAGGCTCTTCTAAGTATCTTCACGCCAACAGCCATTCTCATATGGTACGACGGGATGCGCAACCCAGCCGACATAAAAGGGAAAGCCGCCATTTCGACACTCCACTGACAACGTCGGCATCTGTTTGGTGGAGAAACTCGCCGGCTCTCCACGATGCTGTATTCGGGCTATCAACCCGCCGAAATGGCTGTGACTCGCCTGTTCATTGGCCTTCGGGGCATGATCCCTTGCGCGGCCTTGGCAGGTGGGGATATAGTAGAGACTTGCACCATACGATCCTCCGCGCTTTTCGGGCCTCTCCCGACGGTCGACTTGGCGAGGCACCGTCTCGAGGTGAAGACGATGTTTGTGACCAATTCTGAGCTTGTGAGTTGTCCCATATTGGGATTGGGGCAAAGTCTATAACCCAGCCCATCATCATGTGTACATGAGCTCCAACCTACCATTGCCATTGCCAACATACTCTTGTTGATCATCGCAAATCTACATCATTCCAAGGCTCCGCTCAAAATCCAAATACAGAACGGTCAATGTTGGGGTTTCTCTGGAGATGCGGGGTGTTAGCCGAGTTGGTCTCCTCACCGTCTTAGTTGTTTCCCCAGACCCCAGATTTCCCACTCGGTTTATTGATCCCCGCCCCTGATCCTACGAAAACAGCCCTAGCCTCGCTCACTAACAGCCAAGGTTCGTCCCAATGAGTAGTCGTTCATCATAATGTGCTGGGTTCCGTCTTTGGGTAGCATCATCCTTTATTCCGTATGTAGCAGAGCAGATGGGTGTGAGCTGGGACTCGTGCCAGCCCACCGGCCCCTATTGTATCGTGCCTACCGAGTACATAGTCATGCCTCTGTACCCCGGACCATATCACTTGAATCATGTTGTTACGCGCGGTCAGCTAACCCGTAACCATCCAAGGCTCTACCCCGGGCCGCTCTCCAACTCGTGCGTAATTGGCCCGTAGGAAGAATAAGAGCTCGAACTACGGCTCCATGGTACCGATGGCCCGGGAAGGCAACCCTGCTCTGGGGTGGGCTGCTCGCATACATTGCAACGAAGGGTTGCTCCTCGCTTGTGCCATGGCATGGGATGGTGCCATTTGTCCCACGGGGTAGTCAGATTGGAAACTGGGGAAAGCAAGGCCAGTTGGGGAAATATCCCGGGGAACATAAAATCATGGGACTGTTCCCCATCTCTCGGGTTTGGACCTTTGTTGTTCTGTGTCTCTCGTGTCAATACTGGCGACCATACTGGCCTGTCGCTTCTACAATAGAGAACTTTGTCTCTTTGAGGTCTCTTGATTGAGCACACATTCACACAATGTCGACGCTCGAGACTCCAGACCCGGATGTGGTCCAGCCCGTCCACCTGCCCACGGCCGGCGAGGTCAGGAAGTCCTTTCACTCGACCAGAAAGTCGCACGACGCCGAGCCGCACGTCGACGAGCTGGAGAAGCCCGGCCACGCCAATTACTCCAAGATCGACAAGGAGCTCGCGCAGTACGCCGGCGACACGGCCATCGAGGTGTCCGAGGAGGAGAGCACCCGCCTCCGCAAGCTGATTGACAGGCGCGTGCTCATCATCATGGTCACCGTGTACCTGCTCCAGGCCCTGGACAAGGGCACCATGACCTTTGCCTCGATCATGGGCATCAAGGACTACGCCCATCTGGGGGGCCAGGAGTACTCGTGGCTTACCACCTGTATTTACATCACCATATTGATCGTCGAATATCCCCAGGTGAGCACAGCTCAAGATACTTCAAGAAATGAATAAAGGAACAGTCACTGACCGCTTACGAGCAAACAGAACTACATCATCGCACGAGTTCCGGTTGCCAAGTATCTCAGTTTCTCGGTCATGGCCTGGGGCACGATCCTGGCTTGCCACGCCGCCTGCCACAACTTCCAGGGTCTGCTCACGGTGCGCATCCTGCTCGGCCTCTTCGAGTCGGCCTGCCAGCCGGCCTTTGTCGTGCTGTCGTCCATCTGGTACAAGCGGGAGGAGCAGGCGTCAAGGGTGACGTACTGGTACATGATGAACGGCGCGCAGCAGATCATCGGCGGCCTGTTCGCCTACGCCTTCTCGCTCATCAGCACGGGGCCCCTGCAGAGCTGGCAGTGGCTGTTCCTCGTCTACGGCGTCGTCTCGGTCGTCTTCGGCCTCTTCATCGGCTGGTGGATGCCCGACTCGCCCATGCGCGCCAAGTGCTTCTCCGAGCAGGACAAGCGCCTCATGGTCGAGCGGGTGCGCAGCAACCAGACGGGCATCCAGAACCGCGAGTTCAAGAAGTACCAGGTCTGGGAGGCCTTCAGGGACCCGCAGACCTGGTGCTATGCCGGCATCCAGTTCTGCACGACCCTGCCGACCAGCGGCCTGGGCTCGTTCAGCGGCATCATCATCAAGAGCTTCGGCTACACGACCTGGGAGACGCAGCTCCTGTCCATGGTCCTGGGCGCCTACATCATCATCATCCTGCTCGGCTCCGTCTGGCTGGTCAAGAAGTTCCAGCAGAACCTGCTGACCATGCTGGCCTTTGTCGTGCCGTCCTTTGTCGGCACCGCGCTGCTCATGGCGCTCCCGAGCGAGACCCGGGCCCAGCACGTCGGCCTGCTCATCTCGTACTACATCACGCTGTCCTTCTGGTCCGCGCAGACGCTGGGCCTGTCCATGCTGTCGCGCAACGTGGCCGGCGCGACCAAGAAGTCCGTCGTCGTCGCGACCAACTTCATCTTCTGGGCCGTCGGCAACTCGATCGGGCCCCAGGTCTTCCTCGAACGGGACGAGCCGCGCTACTTTATCGCCTTCGCCACCCACATCGGCTGCTACACCCTGCTCGTCTTCATCATCCTCTTCTTCCGCTGGCACCTCAAGCACCAGAACAAGAAGAAGGACGAGCTCGCCAGCGCGGGCGTCTCCGAGGCCAACGACGCCCAGAACATACACGCCTTTGAGGATCTGACGGACCGCGAGAACCCCAACTTCCGCTACGTCTACTAGGTGCAAGCAAAAAGAAAGCGGAGGGAAATGTGAAATGTGATGAGATCAAAATGTTAGCGCTTTGAATGAATATTATCGTAATACCTAAGGATCATCTCCGAAATCTTGAAATCAACCAAAAAATCAACACGGGCCGCTCGCTCCATATGCTGTGCATCCCAAGTCTACCTGTTTCCCCGTCTTCACCACTCTATGTCTGAGGTCTATCTCTAGAATGTTTATATGCAGAATGTTGTCGTTGCTCATCACCAGGAGAGTCGTTTATTTCCTCATGCCGGGTCACGTGCCGAGCAAGAAATGAGCCGGCAGAAACGAGTGAGCGCATGCTCTCACTTCTTCTCGGCCGGGGGAGACTGCTGCTGCTTGGGCTTCCACAGCAGCCAGGCGGTGGCGATGCCGAACTTGATGGCGCCGGCGATCCACAGGGCGGTGCTCATGCCGGCGTCGCTCTTGGCCAGCCAGCCGCCGATGATGCCGCCGACGAGCATGAGCACGACGGCCGAGGCGCGGCGGTTGCGCTTCTTGTTGGCCTTCCAGGGCGCCAGCAGGTTGGGGTCGTTGAACAGGTCGCAGTAGACGCTCGTGAGCACGTTGGTGGGCACCTCGTTGAAGCCCAAGATGCGGCTCGAGCAGATCTGCCCGCCGAACTGGAAGGCGAGCAGGACGATGGGGCCGAGCGCGCGCAGGTCGGCGTGGTCCTCGCGCGAGAGCGCCTCGGCGACGCTCAGCAGGCCAAAGGACGGCGCGACGCCGCCCTGGGCCAGCGCCGCTGCCGCGAAAATGAAGATGCTCTGGGCCAGAAAGTTGGCCGCCAGGGTCAGCTTGGCCGTGGGCCGCACGTGGCGCGTCTGGCCAAAGACGAAGACGCCGGCCATGAAGGCGCCGATGGAGCACAGCGACTTGAGCCAGAGGAGCGGCACGCTGGCCGGCAGCCCCGCCGTGCCGAGCGCCAGGAAGATGGTGTTGCCCGTCTGCATCGACACGAAGACGGACGAGGCGTTGAAGGCGACGCTGTCGCACAGGCCCGACGTCAGACTGCACAGGCAGACGGGGATGTCGGCATAGTGGATGTTGATCTCCTCGCGGAGACCCCAGCGCTCTACCAAGGACGTCTTGGCCGTGGTCCGCGTTGGCGAGCCCGAGTCGACCGAGGCTGTCGCCGACGTCTCGTTGGACGTTGGTAGGATGGGTTCCGGTGCCATTTTGGCTTTGCTGTGGATATCGAATGCGCTGGATTGCGCTACCCTTTGATCTTGGTGGGCTAGGAAGTTGAGGTGGTCGCTAAATGACAAACTTAGGTAGGTTATTAGGTCGATGCGCCGTTTCAGGAATTACCGTCTCTCACAACTACCAGCGCGACGATGGTTGAAGAGAAATCTAAAAATATTACTGCCAGAAAATGGTTATCAATGGGCAAAACGATCAGTCAGCCGGGATTGCGGCATGAGGATCTACTACGCCCTTTATGAAAGCTCCTACCGGCATTCGGCACCGCTGCAGGTTACCGATGTACATAATCAAGTGGGAAAATAGGGACCCAAGAGTGAAAAAATCACGACGGAGTCGATCTCGCCATCAGGCCTAGACCGAAGTCGGCATCGTGGGCCTAACCTGGGTCAATGCAATTTTTGACTGCTTCCGCTGCAAGGGCGGGCACCTTACTTTTGACAGGGCGAAGAAGCCTGCTACGGTAGTGTCCGCCCGTCATCCATGAGAGGCGTTGGTTGCTATTGATGTTTTAGCCTTTTGTCGGGTATCCGATCCGCGATAAGAAGTTCGACACAAGAACTGGGTCCCCAAACCCGACTGCGACATAATCCTCCGTAGTGGACACTGAGACCGGTGATATCAGCACTGATTTAGGACATGTCTGATTGGTGACCATGGAACGTCGTCAGACTCAACAGCAGGCGTGGCGTTTGTCGGCGTCGATCAAACTTGTGGAAGATATACAATAATCATACATGCCGTTTGTATATGACGCTGTTGATACAGGTCAATTTTTGCCCAAATGCTCAATGTCGGCTGAATAGTCTCGTACCCGACGTATTGCCTGGCGTCTGAACCACAGGTATAGGTAGTGCCTGCGTTCCTTCGTCGTAAACTGGTTCGAAGTTAATAGCCACAGTTTGCGGAGTAAATCCTCTACCAGCAATATAGTAAAGCACGAGTCAAAGTCATTTGGGGTCGTCTCTTGGGACGAAGTTGTTCGCCATTGGTCTGTCATAGAAAAGGCATATCCAATCATACTCGAGCCGTCCACTGCATTGAGTTCAGTCCCGTTCGTTCAGGCAGGCAGGGTTCCCATAATGTACCCCGATCGTTGCATTAAGAGCTTTCCACCAATCAATGCTTTGCTGCTTCCCTCTGTATATTTCATGCATGAAAGACGGCTTGCTCGTGAATTTGACGATCCAGAGGAGATACGTTTTTTTAAGCAATCAGCAGTGTCGATATGATTCTGGATACTAGCTGCAGTCAAGCTTTGCCCTGTCTGCCAACGGGGCGGGCTTGCGACGCCTAGACCGCTAACTTTAGACTTCCAGGGCCACGGCTCGCTCCACTGTTTACCGCTCGACGGTCGGTTCCTCCTAGTGAGTATAGGTCGACACAAATTCAGCCATGAGACCGTATCCTATAGTCGAATCCAAAACTGGATTGTTGCTGTGTAGAAATCACATCCGGTGTATGTTGCGACTTTGTTCCCAAGTCAGCCAAGTCAGAATCATGGTCTTCGATTCTCTGGCGGGGGAATGGAAGACGGAGATCTCCACGCCCCTGAACTTGAAGATCAAGGGGCATATCAGTGGGGTTGAATTCGATAATCCTCGATAATTCACGGCTCGATCGCTGCGGGCCTGCAGCTAGTGGTCGTCCATCCGTCACATGAGTACAGAACTGAGAACGGATATCAGAGGGAGCATGAGTATAGAGTTGACAAGGGTAAATCGCAATACCAGTCAGAAAGGATAAAGACCAAGGCACGTCGTTTCAATGGCTGTGCAGGAAGCATCAGCGCCAGAAAGTCAATTATACAAGTGAAACTGTTTTTCATACCCTGTAAACGCCGCCAAATGCTCCGTATGACAATCATCAAATGACATGTCTTTTCTCTGCTCGTTCCCGGGGTATCTAGAGGCCATCTCACTCACTGGTCATCCTTTTTTCGGTTCTTCATAAAATCCCGAATTTGTTCCACCTTGTTCGCAAAGAACATGCCTTTCTTGTCGTCTGCCCACTTCAAAACGCCAACTGTATCTGCAAACTCTCTAACTGATTCGTACTCTCTAACCGAATCAAAGTCCATAAATAAGAAGCCGGGAGTTGCTGTCATACGCTCCGTATCCAATTGCCATAGTCTGATTTGGTCAACAATAACGGGAGGCAGGAGTGGCTTCTTTGATGATGCCGCTACACGATGCATCTGCTCGTGCGCGTGCGTGGCAAGATACGAAATGATCTGGTCCGATGTGATGCCCATATCTACAGCCCGGCGGATAGAATTCCGCGTGAGACGACCAGACACAAGTTCTTTGAAGCGCATCTTGAGCTCGCAAAAGAGAGCCAGAACGGCGATTTGTAGCGGCGAAGATGTGTACGCATAGATTCGGAAGTTGGTCTCGAGGATAACGGCATTCTTGTCCTGCGACTCGGCCATGCCTTCGCTGGCGGCAGTGAAGCCTGCACTGACGCTGCGGAGACTGCTCTCGCTACTCGTGAGCGTAGTGGCTAGTCTGGTAGGGAAGAAAGACTTGTTGTCATGCTTGGGAATGAACACGAGCCCAAAGTCCACGAGGAAAGGCAACATGTTCCGCCGCGATTCCGTCAGCGCATCGGTGCTGTACGCACGACCCAGCTCTAGAGAAGCTAGCAGGAACAAGAACGATAGCATGTCGACGTGATCCATGCCTGCCTTTGGGTTTGCTTCGGCGGCTTCGAGCCACAAAAGCAGTAGAGTCCAGATCTGCGCATTCGCCTCCTGTAGAAGGAACGTGAATCCAGCCTTTGTAATGCGTACGCTTGGCGATGAGGCGCTCTTTCGTTCAACCAGACGCCCTCCTATGAGTAGCTCTTTAACAGCCGCATTCGGTCCGTTCGTCTTGTCGCCAGCCATTCGCGATCCGTCATTGATTCCCACCGAGTTGACGACATAGTGTAATATCGAATCCCATCTCTGTCGGGCCCAGTTGTCAAGGTATGCTATGTCGATCTCCGGGGAGACGGGCAAAGAAGAGGGTACGCCGAACGAGTTGTGGTCCCCACCACCCTCCAGAGCCAGGCGTAGACTGTTCTTGAAATTCTTAGTAAGGGATATCGTCGCTGCCTCTTTCGGTATGATGTGGAGTGCCTGAAGCACGGATATGGCCTGGTCCTTCTGCCTCTTCGATGTCGGCTTCACCCAAATGTCGAGGTCGCCGGCGAGGAGCGGCGTCGGCATGTACAGGAGGGCCATGACAATGGTCTTGGCCAGGTGCGGCAGCATTCGCCTGAACACCGCGAAGGCGGCGGAGGGCTGCTGGTAGAGACGTCGGAATGTCGTCCCTTGCACCTTTTCGAGGTACTCGGAGAGCTGGAGGGAGTTGGCCGACATGACGAAGACGGGGCGGCTCGACCGTTCGTAAATACTATATCGTCATTGGGATGTGTGGTAGTTGGAGCGCCAAAACACTCTGCTTCGGGCTGGTCGGCGTTGAAGACCTGGCTGGTATGTAGAATGGAGCAGCAGCCGTTTCTGACCAAATCGATTGCGATGCTGTCACTTCCAAAAATAAGGTTGCTTGAGCGTCAGGTATCTCTCCAGGTTAGGCTAGACGTGGTTAGACCAAGATTCCCCGCCAGGCAGAGGCCCCGAAATAAACAGCCAACCAGGGTCCAGGGCTCTCTCAGCGTCCCTGCCGCGTAGAGACAGGGGTTTGGCATGTTACATGTCATACATTGGCAAAGTCCGACGACAATCAAACTTCGACCCATCATGACTCTAGAGAAAAATGATCGGAGTCGACGTGCAGATTGGCTCAAAAGCTCATGTCGTCTGTTATTCGTGCGGTGATATTTAAGAACATATTCTTTTTGTTCGTATCTATGTTTTCTGTTCGTCAACACTTGTATGATGATCTATGGATGTACAAAGTATACGGGATACCTCTTCCTGGCATCCATCATCATGCGTACTGCTGTTATACCAAATGATCACCGTCATTTGCAGCATATATCAATGCAGTGCAGTCCTTTGCCATAATGTAAGTCCATAGCATTCCCGCCTGGTAGAAGTATACTCTTGTGATGCTTCCCCCTCTCCGAGCCGTGCAATGCTGTACTCAACGAAATCTCTCGGGGAGTCTGGCGAGCCCGCCAGCATCAAAACTGCCGCGTCTGAGCAGTCGATCCATGAGTCCTGAATCCTCCATCGTACCTCCCTTGGGAAGTAGTCCGGCTCTGCCTACACGACGGGCATACGTCTGTTGCCAGGAACGCAAGCTTTTCTTTGCTTCGCTCGTGGTGCAGAGACTCTCCAAGTGCAAGAATGCTCTGCGCGCTCTGTATTCGTCATCTTCAAGCCGGGCAACATCTACAGTGTCCTCGACTGGCTGCTGTCTGCGATCGGACAACAATGATTTTCGTTGGAGTTTGCGGCGACCTGAGTAACGAATCAGGTTGGGATTCGAACTCGACGTAGGCATATGTGCTGCTGTGTGCGGTCTGACCTCGGGAAGCTGCGAGCTCTCTGCATGGGCACTGATGAGTGCGGCCATGTTCTCGGGGCGTAGCATCTCGCTTCGGAAGCGGTCTTGGAGAGCCATGAAACGTCCGCTCCAGTACTCCGAAGGCTGAGCCGTGTAGATCTTTTGGGGGTCCTCGACGTCCCGGGCCGATTGGTTGCTGGAAGCAAAGCTTCTATCCGCCTCGGACTCTGCATTCGACGAGATGGATACGGAACGGCCGAACTTGGACAACGAAGTCCGTGAGATCGAAGCAGTCAAGTTGGTGATGACGCTCAATGTGTTGGACTTTGGGATTGCGCCAAGAGCCCGAGGCTTGGACTTGGCTCGAAGCTTGTCCGTCGCGAGGTCAAGACTGTCCTTGTGCTGTAGGCCGGTCATTTTGTCATCGGGGCGGGTGTTCTCGTTCATCTGAAGGCGGCTGCCCACTGCAGTCTCGAAGGTTGTGGCAGTCAGCGGCTTGGGCACTGGGATGCTGGTCGGGTTAATCTTGCTGGAGGCGCGTGGTCGCAGGTCGTGCGCGACAGGAAGCTCTCCATTCGTGGTCGAAACAGTCAGCGATGAAGTAGCTACTGTCGGCAGGCTGGAGAGAGGTCCGTCGGTCGAGAAGCTTGCCGAGATTCGTCGTGTAGATGAACGGTGGCGGCCAGTGGGGTGCGAGCGCAGAGGATCTGGATGGCCCTGCCAGGGGTCTGCCATTCTTCCTTGGTGTCGAGCTGGAGGTTTGCCAGCACCATCACGATTGCGGCCTTGGACAGCAGGAAACATATTCTCAGAGCGATCCACAGGTGCAGGAGAGCCCTGATAAATAAGAGACATGCTTTCAAGGTGATGAAGGGAGCCCAGATATTGACAATGGCGGCGATGAAGTGGAAGTGGAGCTTTGCGATATTACGGAAGGCTCTGAATGTTCCCGACAGTACCAGATAACTGAGAATGATGGTCTCTCGGAGCAGGAAGGTAGTTGATGGGTTGGGGTTGTTTGTTTTGTCCGGTTGGCCCATTGTGTTGCTTAGTGGCCTGGGGAGTTTTGTACATTGTCACGGATGCGAGTCGAGCTTAAAGGGAGCCCCGAACGCCATGTTGACACACAGCAGGTCGGACGGCCAGCCACCAAGCAGCCCGTGGAAAGCATGATGTACCACAAACTGGAGGAAGGTGCAAATATCATTGCTGCAACTATTGGAGGACAAGAGCAGACAGCATTGTTTGTTTCATCTTTTGTAAATATCTACAAACACAGTCATGTCTGGTCTTTGAAGTCACCACTTGTCATACGGAATCCCAGACTTCGCAATCATATACCATGTACACATGCGGGTGTGCCTAATGTACGTACTGGCCAATGATGCATGGTACGTACCTGCTAGGCATCCGTCCGCCATACGGAAAGAACGACTTGATGCTGTGCAAAGATGCTGGGCTCGAATATCAGAGGTAGTCCTTGGTACGTATAAGAACAACATTCAAGGCATTACGTTACCGAAGTATTTTTTTCAATTCACATCTCGCAGCCCTTTCCCATGCAATGTTTTTTTTTAATCCCAAGACTTCTCTCTGATTCGCACACTTCTTGAACTGGAGTTACCTAATCTGCAGCATTTCAAGTACGAATAGGTTCATCTTCAATCAACATTCATCTTATCTTGGTTGGTATCTGAGTTTTGCGAATAATAGGCATCAAAGTCGAAGAGTTCGCTCATCCAGTGGTTCGCACCGTTCTCGAAGCCAGCCTGGCCTTGCTGAGTCGTAGGTCCGACCGCGAACTGTTGGTCTGATTCCACAGCGTGGAGCATCATGTGCTGGGTATAGTCATCTTCCTTCTGGAAGAGCGTGCGGCAGTAGTCGCACCAGAAGGGATAGTCGCACTTGTGTCCCGGAGGATTGGATAGGTCATCCGACGGGTCGTACACAATTCGGAAGATCTTGTATTTGCCGTTAAGTTCGGTTTCCAGAACTGGGCCCGTGTCAGGGAAGTAGAGGTTGGCGGGCTGTCGATCGCATTGTGGTTGCTCCGTTAGAGATTGGAACCAAGCAGCAGACGGTAGAACTCGCTCCTGCTGATCTCTGGTCGTGGCGTCGACGATACCAGTACTGACCGTTGTTGCGTCACTGTCGTGGATGCGATTTGCCAGTGCCATGAACTCGTTGAACTCATCGAAGTCGTTGGGATCTGTTCTTCCAGCTGTTCATAATTAGTGAACCAAACTCTTTCTGCAGGAGTTGTGATTGATACATACCTGCGAGACAATACGGCTTGGTCAAGGTGGCGTCCAACATTGAAGAGCGGTAGGTCTTGAAGCCTGCCTGCTCATGGTCGGACATGATGAAGAACTTCTTGGAGAGAATTGCCCTGATCTTCTCCTTCTCGTAAGGCGCAAGTCTGCCAAAGTTGTGGTCTCCTCCGAATTCGATATGAGGAACTCCGAGCATGAGGAATTGCTCCCACTGCTCACCCGGGGCAGGTGCAGCAGTCACTCTTCGGGGGCCACAGCGAGAACCATCCCACACCCATCGAAACTGAGGGCGAAAATCGAACATGCCTACTTCGGGCTGAGAGTGAGCGGTTGAGACAAAAGGTATTGAGAAAGCTCCGAAGTAATGATCAAGAAGGGACAGAAATCAGACGGATATGCGTGGAGGACAGAAGCAGTGATGACAAGAAATGGGATTTTCTGCTTTCGTGCGGTTGCAGCGTTGATTATAGTACTATTGCAAACAGTGTCGGGACGAAAATTGGCAACTAGTCCAATGAGGAACAATAGCAGCTTTGGAAGGCACAAAATGGAAGGCACGAAATATCTTGGGTTATTCCACAAAGGCAAGGGCAGGAATAGTGAGTGCGTCGAGAAGATGTGAAATGTTGGGTGCCGAGCAGAACTCGTAAACACTCACTACTGGCTCATTTTCAGCCAGATGACACATGCCTACAAGAAACCGCAAACCATCAGAGTATTTGTTTCATTAATACTGAGTAGCATGCGACTATCTAGAGTTGCGAAAACAGTTTCGTCCAATATTGGCCAACACTCTGACCGTGAATATTTGTTCTAGACCAAGCACAAACAATGAACGTGGTTAATGATGTCGTTGCTTCTACAAAAGTAAAAGATAATCAATGCTCTTGATTGCGTGAAGATGCATCTGAAGCAAAGACAACTTTTTATGGAACTCGTCCAATAATAGATAGAGTGGCACTATACGGAGTAAGATAACGCAGTTCAGTTACGAACATTGAGAAGTTCATCGGATTAAATTTAACTCGGTCAAATACCTTGACAAGCAGGCTGAATTGAAGTCCGAAACATGTATAGGTACATACTACCCAATAAGAATGAATTGATTGTTGTCCCTAAACTCAAGTATAGTCATTCAAAAAGACGAGTGCACACTCAAAAAGTCGGAAGACTTGGACCATCTTGGCAATTGCAGTGATGCTGATTCGGACAGCAAAAAGAATGTCCAATAGCTATTGTTGATTGACGATACACTCTAGGAATTCGGCTCTTTCTTCCGTTCCTGCATCACTGTAGAAGGCATATGGTTGTTGCCAAGTTTAGTGGGTTGCAGCTTTTACCCAACGCGCTGGACCACGATGCCAAGCTGGAGTTACACGAGATGTGCAGACTATTGGCATCAGCCATTTTGTATTTCGCAACTGATTTTCAATTCCTGGACACCAATGGAAGCCATCCCCAGAGCGCAGGCGACCTCTCTTTTAAGCTTAATCAGGCAGATTACGCCAAGCCTAGTGCGCCCGCTAGAGGATGCTCGGTGATACGACGGATCGAGGCTCAGGGCTGAAAGGGATCTAGCTTTAATCTCAGGGCACGACTGCGATTGGCCGAGATGGTCGAAGGATTCAGGTCGTCAGACAAGGGAGTGGACCCAAGTCATCAGGAAATCAGGAGCCGCCGGGCGGCCGCAAAGATATTTCTCCTGCCTGGAATGAAGGCCATGCGCTCAAGGCAGACGCTCCCGACCTCACAACGGTTTCCTATTTCATGATTATACTAATAAACAGCCTCTTCCGTTCGCTATATCGATAATCGTGGCATGTATTCGTTGCTACTTTGACCAAGTTCCAGATTCTACATACAGTCCAACTGGGGCACCACGCTCGTTACATACCAGTCTCTACATAGCATAATCATCGTCTTCTTCCCACCATTTCACCGTCAGAACCATGAAAACCTCAGCCGGACTCTTCGGGCAGGTCCTGCTCGCCGTCCCCGGCGTCCTAGGAGCTATCACTGTCGACATCAATGATGCAGGTCTGTCTGCTCTGTATCAAGCATTCGTTTCGTTCCACGTCATAACTGACTTCCACTCCAGAGTCCGTGAAAGCGGCGGCCACCTTGGTAGCAGAGGATCTCTTGACATCATTCTACCATGGAAATGAGCCGGGCCAGACCCCCGGCATCTTCGACGACACTGATTACTACTGGTGGAGTGGCTCGGCGCTCTGGGCCACTTTGCTGGACTTCAGGGCGCGTACGGGCAACACGAGCTACGACGACATCATCCTCCAGGCCCTGCAGTGGCAGGTCGGCCAGGGCTACGATTACCTGCCCGCCAACTGGTCGGCCAGCGAGGGCAACGACGACCAGAGCCTTTGGGCCCAAGCCGCGCTGACGGCCGCGCTGACGAACTTCACGGAGCCGGCCGACGCGGAGACGCAGTGGCTCGGCCTCGCGCAGAACGTGTTCGATGAGCAGACAGGCGACGCGAGACGCGTTGATGATGGTGACAGCGCCTGTAACGGAGCCCTTAGGTGGCAGATCTTTACCTTCAGCAATGGGTACAATTACGTGAACAGTGAGTTGAATCTGGCCAAAACCCTTCCCGGCCGTGGAAAAGCGACGTTCGACTAAAAATCGTGCCCCAGCCATCACGAATGCGCTATACTTCAGCAACGGAGCACAGCTTGCTTGGCTCAACGATAACAAGACTGCAAGCGACGAGGCCATCAAGACCTACGATGTGCTCACGAGCATAGGCCTGGTCACCGACGACTTCGCCGCCTACGATGGCGTTACGGTATGTTTTGATGGACTCTGGCCATGTAGGCTCGTCAGTCGCTAACCTATGTGCAGGCTCCCGAATGTGAGTCCAATTACATCAACAAGGTTCAGTTCTCCGAAGCCGCAGGCATCCTCCTACAGGGTGCTGCTTACACATACAACTACGTAAGTAACATTCTCTGTGTGCGCCGCTCCAGTCCAAAAGCTCACATTCCCCCAGACCAGCGATGACGTCTGGAAGACTCGCATCGATGGATACCTCTCGCACATCATGGACCTCTTCTTCAAAGATGGCGTCGCTTTCGAGTCCGCCTGCGAGAGCGTGGGCACCTGCAACACCGATATGTACTTTTTCAAGGGAATCCTGCACCGATCTCTGGCCTGGACCATGAAGTTGGCGCCTTACACGGCGGCCACTATTCTCCCCGTCCTGAAGAGCAGCGCCGCCGCCGCCGTCTCGACCTGCACGGGCGGCGACAACGGCCGCATGTGCGGATTTTCCTGGACCAACGGCACATTTGACAGCTCTAATGCCGGCGCGCAGACCAGTGTGCTGAGCGCACTGGTCAGCGTCCTGGATTTGACCGATGTTGTTAGCTCAGGCGCAGGATCTAGCTCTGGCTCTGGGTCGACAGGCAGCGGTAGCAGCAGTGGAAGCAGCAGCGGCGGATCTAGCAACTCGATCACCACGCAGGGCAGCATGGGTACCAACTTTGGGGTCAGCGTCTCTGCTCTGCTCGGAGGCCTGGCCGTTGCTGGTCTCATGGCTTAGGTCGCATCATTGTAGCGTATCTCGTCCCTGGACATATCATTTGATTTTGGGCTGCACATAAGAAAGCCTTGCATAGCGCTGGAAATATCAAGTGTATCGTCAACAATAATAAATTCATTTCCACACACTGGCGCTCTCAACACCCTCTTTTTTGCCTTCCTGGTACGTTTCGCTCAAGGCACTATACAGCGCCTTTACCCTCGCGATCTCCGCCGTCCACTTCTTCCGCTCGTCCTCGCCCTTGATCTCGGCAACCAGATCCATAAAGCTCTTGGCCGTGAAGAACTTATTCTGGCGATTATACAACTGCCGCCTCGCGAGGGCCTCGTCGCTCTCGCCCTCGCCCCTAACCCTGAACACCTCCTCGAGGATCTGGATGTCGTACGGGATGGCAAACAGGTCGCGGCTGTCCTCGTAGGTGAAGAGGTAGTAGAAGTTGTCGAAGCCGGACCAGGTGATGCCGCTCAGGCACAGGGAGCACGGCTCGTGCGTGGTCACGAAGACGCAGTCCCGGGTGGCCGGGCGCGGCGTCGCGCCGTCCATGGCGGTCGGGCGGCCGAAGAACTGCTGGATGCAGTGGATCTCGCCGTGCAGCAGCGGCGACGCCCGCTCGTTGTTGGTGGCCACGGTCAGCGGCGCCAGCGTCGCCTTGGAGAGGATGGCGGCGCCGAAGAGTTTGCTCCCGGACGCCACGCCCTCGGCTGTCAGCGGCACGATCTGCTTCTCGACCGTCGAGAGCAGCGCGCTGAGCAGGGTCTGGGGATCTTGAGGTGGGGAAGTCATATTGGCTTTGTTGTAATGATTATGAAGTCTGTACTGACACACAAGATGAAAATATGAAATGGACTCAAAGAGGTATGATGCCTAAAAGCACTGAATTATATGCAGTGCGGATTCGATATCGGTCCCGGAGCCTGCCGGAGCGATATACACGGCGGCCCCATCGGCGACCGCCGTGGGTATGGAAGGCCGATCCCGCTGGCGGATTTGATCGCCAGCTAGGCTCGAAACGCCGTAGATAAGCTAGAGTCGACCTTTGAGCAACCATATCACTTGAAGCGGGCATGATATTTCACGAGTCCGAGGCAACCATGATTTGAACTTTGAAAAGACTTGTATGTCGTTGTGCGCTCGAATGTAGCTCTTGGTATCAATTTTCCTTCCTAATAACACAAGTAACGCCCTCCCTGTAGGTGATCATCACCACCATTGCGTAAAGTTCCCCAATAATCATCTTCGTAACGACGTTCCTCCCCCTTATTTCTTCCACTGCCCGGCGTTCTCGACGCCCTTAGCGACGCCGCCGGCGCCCCCCTCGATGCCGTTGCCGAGCGAGCTGATGGCGTCGCCGACGGGCTTGCCGGCCGAGCCCGTGGCGCCCGTGATGGTGTCGCCGATGCCTCGACCTGCAGCGCCCGTCACGTTTCCGACGGTGCGTGTGATGCCTCCGGCCGCGTTGCCTAGCGAGCTAGTGACGAACTTGGCGGCGCCCGTGGCACCTTGGTTCTGGTTGTTCTCGAGAGGCATGTTGTTTGTTTTGTGATATGTGGTAGCTGTGGTTTTTGGATGTGTATAGTAGGTGTTTTCTTTTTCTTGTGCTGCAGGAAGAAATGGCAAATTCCTGTATGATCAGAAACCGCTTCTTATATTCGTCATGGATGAGTCCTGGTTGCCTTGAACCTTTGTTCATTGGAATGATGAATGGATCAAGATGACGACCCCGCCAAAACAAGGAGCTACGTCATAGGCAGCGCTTCCACCTCTAAGCGAGCAGAAGAGCTCCCTCCTTCCATGTATGTTCTTGCATAAATCATGCATGGCATAACTCTACATTTATGGCTCACCAAATAAACTTGATTTGGCCCATCAAGAAGGGAGCTTTTGTCATCTGCCGAGTGATTTCTCTGAGTATCAGATACGTCGCTTATCTAGCGTCGTGGCATACAAGTTCTGAAATGCCTTTTCCCCCGACAGTCCACCATGGCCAGTAGATTTGAGCCACTTGCAAACGCACCATACAAATCGCCATGAAGTCTTACAGCGAGTGTTGAGAAACGATGATGCTTGTTCGTGTTTGATATTCCTATATCCATACCACACTACCTTAGAAGCGTAATTTATTGATATTCCATCATCATTATCGTAAATGATCACCGAAATCAGCAAAGGTTGTTCTTCTGAATCCAAGCCAACAGAGAAGGTCCAACACATCCCGTACAGGCACACATCTGGAGCAAGTCTCAGTCACGACGCTCTTTTTTAATGATACGGACTGTTGTTCTTACCTTTTGCTGCGGTGTTGCCGATCCTTCAGTGCCAGTAAGGCAGCTCAACATCGAGTTCTTGTTCCCGTTTCCACCGGCCATGAATTTATTAAAACATGCGCTCCCGTTGATGACTGCCCGGCAAGAATCGCTCTCCACATCGCAAGGTCCGTCTGCCAAAGCGCCGCAGACCAAAAACATCGTTAACAGTAGCGGATTTCTCATCGTGGCGTCGTGATCGCGATGCAACTGAGAGAGAGTGGTAGAGATTTGATGATTCTTCGCTGGCGAAGCAGTTCATGAAAACCCGGGGGCTAGTTCGACAAGAAATATGGGTTGTGCTTCAGTATTCCCATCGGGTTTCCTCAAACATATGAGCCAAGCTATGATGACCTTGTGATCATGACTAAGTACTTCGGCTAAATCAAGTCGACATCATTTGAGATAGGATCAATCTTTCTCCTTGTGTGTCGGTAGCCGGCACTTGCTTACCACAAAGTAGAGCGATCCTGGTCATCGAAAGCTATTGGGCTTCAACGATCGTAGAGTGTCACAAGTGAGGCAGAGGATATGAAGCCAAGGAATCCCTACATGAATTTCTGGAGGGAGACCTCACGGCAGGTCTCGGCGTCACATTCTCGGAGCCAATCACGTTGTGCGCTGCGCTGCTCACGCTCAAGAGATGTATAAACTAATTAGGCTAAGAAAATTGGTTAAATCAAGATCACTATAGGGAGTCGCGGCATTTATTTGTGTAACATAGTATCTGCACGCAATACTCCAGGTCTCACTCGACTTGAGAAAAGTGATGGATAATGAGTATTTCATTGCTGTGATAGTCTGTCTTCAAGGGCGCTTCCATAGTCATATCACAACGGAAGTCACAGTCTGGCACCTTATTCTAACCATTTGTCTCCATCGCGACTTTGAAATCTTGACACTACGACTAGCCCGAGATCTTTCACCATGAAGTGGGTAGTGCTCTTGAGCACGGCGTTGGCCACACTCAGCAATGCATTGATCCGCTTCCAATGCTCGCAACTGGTCGTAGAGAGACTAGATCCCCTAGTGAACCCGGGCATGGCGCCCTCGGTCCATGTTCACCAGATCGTCGGTGGCGTACGTAGAATTCACGTCTACTCAATGCTCACGCCGTACTGATCTCGTCTATAGAACTCATTCAACACGACCATGGACCCCAAGAAGGACATGCCGGGCGAGTCGACGTGCACGACCTGCTCGTTCAGCGAGGACTTTTCCAACTACTGGACGGCCGTGCTGTATTTTCGTGCCAGAAATGGAACGTTCAAGCGCGTCCCCCAGACGTCGCAAATCTCCGGTGGCCAGGGCGGCATCACCGTGTACTACATGCAGGACGCTCTGTATGATACCCAGCAAAAGTCCAAAGTCACGGCATTCAAACCCGCAAGTCTTCCACAAACCTCCAAATTACCATCCCAAGCAATGTTCTAACAGATTTTGTCACCTGCAGGGCTTCCGCATGTTCATCGGCGACGTCAACGCGCGCACGAAGGCCGAGGTATCCAAATTCCGACAGCTGACGTACACGTGCATGCAGAACGAGGGCACGCGCGAGCCCGAGACGCTGTCGTTTCCCACGGCGCCCTGCCCGGCGGGCATCATGGTCAACGCGCGGTTCCCGACGTGCTGGGACGGCGTCAACCTGGACTCGCCGGACCACATGGCGCACATGGCCTACCCCGAGAGCGGCACGTTCGAGAGCGGCGGGCCCTGCCCGGCCAGCCACCCGGTGCGCACCGCCCAGGTGCTGTTCGAGGTCGTCTGGGACACGCGCCAGTTCAACAACAAGGCCGACTGGCCCGCCGACGGCAGCCAGCCGTTCGTGTGGTCGTTTGGCGACGCCACCGGCTACGCCAACCACGCCGACTACGTGTTCGGGTGGAAGGGCGACGCGCTGCAGCGGCTCATGGACACGGCCTGCGTCGTCAACTGCCCCGCGGCCAAGGCCACCACGCAGTCGTCGGCGGCCATGAACCAGTGCACCAAGCAGCGTGTCGTGGACGAGGACGTCGACGGATGTAAGTTTCGCCCTTGTTGTCGCCAGCCTTGCCCTCAACTTTTTGGCATGATCGCCAAAGCTAATGACGGACTTGTAGGGCTTACCAGTCTTCCTGGTGGACACGAAGTTCAATATGGGCCATGAGATTGCTAATGGTGAAGGATGTATCCAGGGGGTTGAAGGGTATTCAGGAACTGCAACGGTCGGCGTTCGACGCAAATAGTATTGAGCGGATCCATTTTGATGACCTATCATGAATTTACTTTCACCATTAGTCGACTTACCTCTCATAACGAACATGACTATTCACAAAAGCGCAACGATGAATCCCAGATCAAATGTACGATTGATTCTAAATAGAATGGCGCTTTTATCAAAATGACGCACTAAATATATACAAGTAGACCTCCTCAAAAATGAGGATGACAGTCCCTGTCGAATGTTACCACCACCAAAGCTCGCTGCGAAGCTGAGCTCCACTAAACTCCAAAGAGGGTCTTCAAGCACCAATCTACAGTATCTATAGAAAAGTAGCAAGGGAAACCCCTTAGATGGTACCGTAACCGGCGGAGGAGGCCAGGCCGGAGACGCTGCTGGTGGCGTCGGCGTCGGCGAGGGTGTAGCTGCTGAACTTGGACAGGACGTCGGAGGAGCTGCCGGAGAGGGAGTTGGAGTTGTCGTAGCTGTTGGCGATGCAGGCGCGGCCGATGGAGGAGGAGCAGCCCGAGGCCAAGCTGGAGGAGTCGGCCGAGTAGAGGGCGCCGTCGTCGCCGCTCTCCTGGGGGACGGAGACGTCGGAGAAGACGTTGCCCTCGGCCAGGACGTAGGCGCCCGAGGCGATCTCGAAGCCGTGGCCGTTGGAGTCGACCTCGGACCACAGGTTGTTGACGGCGTGCAGGAGGGTGCTGCCGGCGACCTTGGGGGCGCGGCCCGACACGTGGTGGATGTAGTTGTTCTTGAAGGTGACGTAGTCGGCGGAGCCGGTGAAGTACAGGGCCCAGTAGTGGTAGCCGTCGCAGGTGGCCGAGTAGTCGGTCTCGCCGTCAATCTCGCAGTTGGTGATGGAGACCTTGCCGCTAGCCTCGGTACCGAGGACAATGTGCTCACGACCGATCAGGGAAGTCTAGTCCGGATGTTAGAGACCTTGTAAGTTGCGGGAATTTCCAAGGTATACTCACGGTGACGTGGTCGATCCAGACGAGATCGCAGTCATCCAGGGTAATGGCATCACCTCCCCAGACTGAAAAGAATGAATGTTAGTGGTGAACTCGAGGACCAAGACAGGTGTATTATGTAATGCTTACCGTATTGCGGGTTCAGGTTGGTGATCTTGATGTTCTGGATGATAATGTTGCTGGCACCGTTGGCGATCCTCAGACCCTTGCCCTCAATGACACCCGAGGTGCCGGATCCGAGCAGGGTCTTGTCCGAGGCGACGGTGATACCCTCGATACCGGCGTTGTCGTAGGTGACGGAAACCGAGGGGGCGTCGGGCTGGTAGTTGGTGCACCAGTCGTCCTGGTTGATGGCGGTCTGGCAGCCAGAGGCGGTACCCCAGGGAGCGCAGCCGGTAGAGGTGGTAGTACCCTCGGTGCCGGTGAAGTCAAAGGTCTTGGTCAGGACGATGACGCGAGCCTCGTCATCTCCGAGGTAAGAGATGAGCTCGTCGGTGGTGTCGGGGTAGACGGCCGTGGCAGAACCACCACCGGTAACGGCCGAGGCAAAACCCTCGGCGGTGCCAGAGACACTGACGCTGCTGGCAGCCTGGGCGAGGCCGGCAAGGGCCGCGATCTTGAAGAGAGCGGCGGCAACCATTTTGAACGATTTGACGCTGGGATCAGTCGGAAGAAAGAGGTTTACTCGTGTGAAAGAATAGAGTACAACTGAATTGTAACCGCTGGATCCTGCAGCGTTGCCTGGTAAAAGAAAGAATGACTGGGAGGTAGGTAATGAAAGAATGATAGACAACTGTGGAAGAGAGGCTCTCAAAACCATGATGGAGGAGGATTATGATCACCACTTATAGAGGTTCTGGAAAGGTTCGGTCCATGGCGAGGCCGGAAGCGCGATATCACCCTGACGTCGTGGTTAATCAATATGGGATGGCAAAACAAGACGACTGTTCCACCCCGGGAAATCAGTTGACTCCATTGCGAGGATGGTGAGATGGTATGTTGTGCTACTATGTCGATATCCACATTGTTCTAGTTTTCGTTGGTTGCCGCCGAATCGGGACTGGCGGTGGAATATGCCTGTACTGGAGAACGGAGGCTGACGGAGGCTCACATCGAGCAACGACTCCCCAAGAGACAGCGACGGACCCGCAACCCACAGAGTCCAACAGCCAGGCACTAATATATCTGATACTACTCCAGATCCTAAATTGTAGGTACGCGTCGCCGCGTCGTCAGTTGGCAGTGGTGAGCCTGGTAAACTCAGGGTAAACTGGTCTGTCCCTTGCGCTAACAGATGCGGCTCCTTGTCCCTGGAATCCACTTTCAATCTAGCAGAACCACGCTTGGGACGGCCTGGTTAGGCCTAGGACCCCTGTAACAGAGCCGCCAAGAGAAGGACGCCAGGATTAAGCTTAGCAGATAGACGCGCTGCCAGTTCCAGTCGTCTGAATTCTCGAGGTGATCGACACTCTCCCAATGAGCCAAAGGGGCAATGTTGGAGACGGGCAACCTCGCTTGGAGAAAAGTATAGAAGAGAGGCCGTCCACAGAGTTCCCTGCATCTTTTGCATTCGGCATCGGCATTCTCACATCGACAAATCAGCAACCACAGCCTTTCTTTCGTACTCGTCCGAAGAGCCCCGAGGTCTTGCGAGCCCAATTAAAAATAGACCTGGGGGGCTCATACCAGCGCACTACGCCTGCAACGGCGGTTATGTACGCACGCCCTTTCGGCACTCTTGGCACTTTATACCACTACCGGCTCCCCTGCTTGGCCCCCGGGGCTAGGCGACTGCATACTGGGCTGCGAGCTGGTGAGAGTGTGCCAATGCGTTCTACCTGAGAAAAACACATTGTTTCGAGACCAAGCATACGAATCAAGTGTCGGCCGAAGAAGAGGCTGAGGTTTGGATCTTTAGAATCACCATCAAGTCTCTATTCACAGTCTTGCGATGCGATCCAGGTGCCGTCGCACTCGTCTCCACTATAACGGTAAGAAATCTTCAGCTAGGTAGAACGATTAGGTAGGTATGTATCGTCCACTCTGGCAGCCAGGGGCATGATCATCCATCAGACCATGTTCTCTTCTGCGTGCATGATGAAACAAATTGGATCAGCAGGCTGTCAAAGTGACTTTATATGAAGATTAGGTAAAAATGTGACTGCGGATGTCTAGGTTCCAGCAGCCAGGGATATCGCGACCGCCGAGAGACCGCCACAGAATAAGCAACACGCATCAGTGGAGCAAAACAATGGAGATGGATGTCCAAATGCTTAGGCATGCGAACAAAGTCAATATCACCGAGTACTTGCTCTGCATTCGTCTAGTGCTTGGAGTTCTGAGTTCTTTTGACTCTTGACACTATACAACTCTGCCTGCTTAGAGAGCAAAAGGGGCACATTTGATTGTTGCTGTCCTCTTCCAAAATACTCGTGAGAGCGCTGGCATGAAGAGCCGGCATCTCAATCAGTTCGTTTATTGCGTCGATCATTCCCTTCCCAATGAATACCTGTGTGGTGATCTGCTGTCAGAAAACCCCTCGCAGAAAGCACGCCGAGTGTTCCTCTCTCTTGATATGTAGTTTGTTCGGCGGGTACGTCTGGACTCCAGCACAAAATTGATCAATCTGTTCCAGCCCGGCCATTTCACAGTCGACAACGCCCAACAGTTGACTCTCAATTCTAGACAAAAGCCATCCGTATGCAACGGTGCGCTTCACGAACGATTGGCGTCGCTCAGATCGAGGGTCTGGTATCTCTCTGTCCACTTTCTGGTGTTTCGCAGGTTCGGGCAGGTCGCCACTTGGTTTTGTGAGTACCAAGCTTTGAAACTCTTCAGTCACACTTCTGTCGTTGCATGAACGTCGGTCAGCATTGTCACGAGAGTATGCAAGGATGTATCATGGCGAGTTACCTTCTATTGTTGTACACGAAGGCCATCACATCATAGTGCATCTGAGAAGGGGCCTTGTACCCAATTCTGAGGGCAAAAGACCGTAGCAATTCCGGCAAAGTCGTACATAACTCTTCCAATCTTTCCGCCCCTGGGTCCAGAGACTGCGCGAAATTATGAAGATCAAGGCTCAGCCCAAACTTGTGGTCATTTTGTAAGAATGCATGAGCAAGATGGTCTCGTGTGCCGGTTCTGTCAGGGAGTTCGACGCTCGGTGATGTCGGTTGGTGCTCAGAGTCCTGAGCGATACGAAGGCCCCTGTTCATACCTGCTGCTGCAACTGACTTCACCGAGGCAAATGTGCCAAGAACTGATTACAAGTTATCAAGTGTCGCAATGAGTAGCGCGATGCATCCAGTGTGGGGTCCTGCGATGAATTGAGTTATAATAGAGGGATCCTGAACTACCTACCGAGTAGATGCGCAGGTACCAGACCATCATGGCGATGGGTGCCAACCTACCACGCCGTCACGCACCAGACCTATTGGTCGAGGGATCCCATGCAGATAGACTCTGCACTGAAGGTTGCTACATCACCCGGCTTGCTTACTTTATGAAACGCAATATTGTACTTCAGCTATGGCCGAGTCATGTTTCCGTGCAGTACCACGACACTGAGCCGAGCCCAGGCCTACCAATCCGCGAATTGCCGCCCAAAGTGGCTGACTTGATATAAATGTTTACGACGCACGGTTAGAAATCTTTCAAGACACAAAATTGCCCTTGCTGCATTTCGCAAGGAAAGTCTCAGTGATTGTGATACTACAAGGTCAAGAGCTTGTATACTCATATCATTGCTCACAATCTTGAGTAGTGAGTAGCAAGCCAACTGGCGCCCGTCAAGCATGACAGATCGGACAGAATCCTATCCATCATTCTATAGCGAATCTCTTGTTTGCTTTTGTGTACAAAAGCCTCTTGTTTTATTATCATGTTCTAAAAATCAGCCTTATCATTATTTAAGCTCCCGTGTCATGGACATACTAATACAATTGGCCTTGTAAGGCTATAAAACATGACCGTCGAGCCTCCCGTGCCGTCATTTAGTACCATGCCTCGCATGCTTAAAAATTGGCCTTATAAGGCTACAACACATCACCCGTTGAGGCGCCCGTGCCGTTTTCTTCTTTCTTTTCATTTGTACCGACGGCATAAATTTCAATGCTCTTGAAACTCGCTTATTAAGCACCGGAGTTCGCCCCGCAACACCAATAAGATCATTTTGTACACGGCTAGGACTGAGAGCGATATAATCTGCTGGTTCAAATCAAAGCGGAATTTTATTAGAAACCACCCGCAAGCCTAAAGGTGTATACACGGTATTACGTTTTCAACCACGCGACCTAGACTTAAATGCTGTTAAGAAACTCGGAATTTGGATACCCTGAATCATAAATTGCAAGAACTACTACCTAGTATATCTTGTCCTGTCGAAATCAATACCTGCGCTGTGAAGCTCGTTGATTGTAAGGCGTTGAAAACAGGTCATTATACGTGGACGGTCGGTTTGTCAATACGTCTTCCCGTGAGAGTGTCTCCAAGTCTGGCATTCGAGGCTGAGCATATGTATCGGCTCACACTTCGGCATGGCTGGTCTGAACGAAATGCCGAGAAATTACTTCCATCGCTTGCACACAACGGGTCGTTTCAAAGACGCGGCCTTCTGATCTATTGAGCAGGCCGCCCCGAATTTGGGTTTCTCTCAAGGCAACATAGCTCAGAAGGTTCGATGTATTGTGGTCATGTCACGTTGCAAAACAGGTACCGCATACGCACACGCAAAGTCTGGTGGCGCCGCGCGACTGGGTCGTCTTCTCCCGCTACGTGTCGAGGAGTACGAGCGCGCGGATCATTCTATTGGCAAGAGGCTCAAAAGAGATGCTTCAGAGCTCTCGACTTCTCTACAAGGTTTACTAATACACCTCAGAAGGTTGAGGAATCGGCAACATTACGGAATAAGGTCAAGGCCATGGTCGAGGCTTCATCGGGAGGAAAGAGATCCAGATGTGCTGCCGAACTCGACCGTTGTGAATTTGTAGAATCAGCACACTATCTTGGGCTTCATATAAGATGCAGGAAACTAACATGATTCCCTTGGTCTCAGGATCATGCGGACATCCCGACAGTCACTCTTTCACGTCTTTCCTGCAATCACTCTTTTAACATGTTGGTTCAGGCGTTTTGGTTGGCACTGCTTGTGGCTGAGCAGGCCCATTCCCGTTGCATCAAGCCACACCGTCCCAAGCATGGATCGAACGCATCTCCTGGAGGCTTGGTGGGAGGCGTAGATGCTGCCTTCGCCTTCCCTCCATCGACCGGACCTCACAGCGGCCACGGCAGCAGCGACATTCATCATGGTCCAGGCGGGGGACTAGCTGGCTGGGGCGACAGTGCCTCAGCAGGCGCACTCAATCCCAACAAGTTTGGCGGCGACTTCGAGCAATCTACTGGTACAGACCAAGACTTTGTTCCCGACTGGAGCTTTCCTGCAGGCCCAAGCAGTCCCGAGCACGGTGTTGGTCCTTCTGGGAACGCTGGTCCAGGCTGGGCCTTTCCTCCAGGTTCGAGCAGCCCTGAGCACGGTGTTGGTTCGTCTGGCAACGCAGATCCCGCCTATGTTCCTGGGCCGCTGGGATCAGGCAACCTAGGCGACGGTGCCGGTCTCACTGGCGGAACGGACCCGACTTTCATCTGGCCAGGGCAGAACTGGCCTTTTCAGTTTCCGGACGGGCTCTCAGACGTGTTTCCGGATGGATTGCCGGAAGGTTTTCCAGATGGTTTCCCAGACGGTTCATTCCCAGATGGTTTCTTCCCAGACGGCTTTCCAAACGAGATACCATTCAATTTCCCATTCGGATTCCCGGAAGGTTTCCCCGAAGGTTTCCTAGACGCATTCCTAGCTGCTCTGCAGGACCAATTTCCAGATGGACTCCCGCCCGGATGGCCACGAGGCTGGCGGAATGCGTGGCTCGCTGCATGGCTGAATTGGCTCAATGGCCGTGGCCGGAATCGAGTAACCAAGACTTTCACAAACACATTCAAGAACACTGCGACCGACACATTCACCAATCGTGCCACCGACACATTTTCCAACACTTTCACAAATACTTTTACCAACCAGGCGACAGCTACCTTCACAGACCAGGCCACGAACACGTTTACCAATAGTGCTACGAACACGTTCACCAACCAGGCCACAAACACTTTCACGAACGATGCTACCAACACCTTCAGCGACACTATTACCAACCAGGCCACAAACACCTTCACAAATGATGCTACTAATACGTTCACCAACACGTTCAGCAACACATTTACCAACCCAGCTACCAACACGTTCACAAATGATGCCACCTTTGAGTTTCCCAATACATTCAGCGACACGCTCACCAACTCGGCTACGAACACGTTTACAAATGATGCTACCAACACGTTTACCAATACATTCAGCAACACCTTCACAGACCCAGCGACGAACACATTCACAAACGATGCCACTGATACATTTTCCAACACATTCTCCAATTCATTCACCGATACATTCACCAATACAGCCACAGACACCTTCACCAATGAGGCCACTGGTACATTTTCTGTTACAGCAACCAACACTGCCACGAATGGCTTTACAAACACGTTGACGAATACTGACACCGACACATTCTCCAACTCATTCACCAATACCTTCACCAATGAGGCTACCAACACTTTTTCCAACACATTTACCAACACGGCATCCTTTACGAACACGGCGACTGATACTGTGACGGCCAGTGCTACGAACACGTTCTCCAATACGTTCTCCAACACGTTCACCAACACGGCCACTAACTCGGACACTTTCACAAGTACGGCAACCGATACGTTCTCCAACACCTTTTCCAACACATTCACCAACACGGCTACCAACTCGGATACTTTTACCAACACGGCAACCGACACCTTCACAAACCCTTTCACTAATACTGCATCCTTCACGTTGCAATTCACTAACACGGCGACGGATACGGCAACCAACACTGCTACCAATAGTGCCACAAATACGTTCACTAATTCGGCGACGTTTACGAATAGCTTTACAAACTCGGCAACAAACACCGCCCAGAACACATTTACCAACACGTTCACCAATCCAGCCACTGTGACCGCATCGTTTACGAATTCGGCAACCAAGACAGTTACTGACAAGTTCACCGATACACTCACCAACACAGTGACCAATACCGATACTGCCACGACTCGGTTCACCGATACTTTCACCAACACTGCGACGAACTCAGCAACCGATCTTATCACACAAACGTTCACCTTCACATTCCAAGGGCGCCGCGGGAGGACCTTTACAACAACTGTAACACAAACAGCCACGAAAAGCAACACATTCACAAATGCAGCCACGAATTCAGCAACCCGAACGGCGACTTTCAGTTTCACCAACAAGAACACCCTGACGGACACGGCAACGAACACGGCTACAAACACACTCACCGCTTCATTCACCAATACGGCCACTCGTTCGCTTACTTTCACCGACACTGCAACCAATACGGCCACCAACACTGCTACAGATACTGCGACAAATACAGCAACAAATTCGGCAACCTTTACGGATACCACGACCAACGCTGCGACTAATACCTTCACCGACACATTCACAAATACTGCGACTGATAGTGCAACAAGCACGGTGTCTTTCACTAATACGGCGACTGATACTGGAACGAATACTGCCACAAACTCGGCCACTGCTACGAACACCTTCACAGATACTGCAACAGATACTGCAACTGATACCGCGACCAACACCGCAACCAACACGGCATCGTTCACAAACACGGCAACTGATACTGGAACGAATACTGCCACAAACACAGCGACAGACACTTTTACCGCCTCGGTCACTGATACTGCAACTAACACGGCAACTTTCACCAACTCTGCGACTGATACGGCGACCAATACTGCAACCAATACGGCAACCGACACGGCAACTGATACGGCGACAAACACTTTGACCAATTCGGTCACAAACACGGCGACCAACACCTTTACGAATTCTTTTACTGCGACGGAATCTTTTACCAATACCGCCACCAACACTGCGACCGATACTGCCACCAATACCGCCACCAACACTGCTACCGACACGGCCACCAACTCTGCGACCAACACTGCCACGGACACTGCGACTAATACGGCGACCAATACTGCTACCAACACTGCTACCAACAGTTTCACAAATACAGCGACGAACACGGCAACAGATACTGCCACCAACACAGCCACCAACACGGCCACAAATACGGCAACCAACACAGCAACCAATACGGCAACGGATACTGCCACCAATTCGGCGACCAACACGGCGACTAATACCGCCACGAACACGGCCACGAACACTGCAACCAACTCGGCAACCTTTACCAACACGGCAACGAACACCTTTTCCAACACTGCGTCCAACACGTTCACCAACACTGCCAGTAACACGTTTACCAACACGGCCTCCTTTACCAACACGGCCACAAACACTGCTACTGATACAGCTACGAACACAGCCACCAATACGGCTACCAACACCGCGACGAACACTGCCACTAATACTGCCACCCGAAGGCCGTTCAGACGCTTCCCTTGATTTTGCGTCGTCTCGTGCGCGCGGTTCTGGAGATGGAAGAGACATATAGTAAGAAATGCCTGTCCTTGGTGTATTGCCTAACATGTTGAAACTGACCATATGTCCAGTGCTTGAATCGAGTCAATCTTTCACAGGATAGGGAATTGATCAGGTTCCAATCACTTTTTATGTACGGAGTCTGGAAAAGGAAAAAAAGAAGAAGGTGAAATGGTTTCGACGGGATTTCATTCACTTGCGGTCGCCTCACGCGGGATCAGGCTTAATGTAATATGCTTCCTTTTCTTTTCTCGTCTTTCGTTAATAATACAATCGTTTTGGGATGTCCTCCAATCATTCAGAAATCATGGATCAGAAATGAAATCCGACTACATGGGCGCTCATGTGGCTTCAGTCTGATGTGGTGGCTGATTGGTTCAACGCCATTGCATACCTACACCTCCAAGACGTTCATACAGATCATTGCCACGCGATGAACGCTCGCAATTATTAGTGATTCAAACATGGACAGGGGTGTATTTACGAGACGCATGCTTTTAGTTCAAGTAGAGCACATGTACTCTCTCTCATATCTCCAAGTCACGGTATCATCATTCTACGCTCAATCATACGGTCACAGAGAAAAGAGTTAACAATATACAAGTTTGATATTGAGTTCATAAGTACAGACTCTACCCAAAGCACAACTAAAAGAGGCAAATGGAATAGACAGAATGACAAAGTGACCGAGACACACGCCGCATCACATGAGAGACGACACGACGCGACTTGCCCAGCACGATTCCACGTACGACAACGCTTAACCGGAGCAGCCCTTGAGGCGGACGGAGCCGGCGTACATCTCGTAGGTGTCGGCGTTGGCGGCGGCCTGGGCGGCGGACAGCTTCTTGGCGGCAGTGGGGCCGTAGGCGTAGTCGTCGGTGCCGTACAAGTGAGTAGCCTCGTGGAGGATGGAGCCGGCGCGGTCGTAGTCGAAGTCGGTGCAGGTGGGGGCGAGCTCGTCGAAGCCCCAGAAGCCGTTGCTGGGGCAGGGCACGATGACCTTGGCCGAGGGGATCGTGTACAGCAGGGCCGAGCCGTCGGCGCAGTCGCCGTACGTGTCCTTGCACGAGATGGTGGGCGACGTCGTCTGGATGCCCACGACGTCCTGGTAGATGGTCTGGACCTTGGTCAGGACCGAGGTCGAGCGGAACCACGTCGTGTAGTAGTACAGCGACGAGGCGGCGGCCGTCTTGGCGGCCGACGACATGGAGATGGCGTCCGAGACCGAGGTCTCCAGAGCAGTGGTCTGGGCCGAGGTGCAACCGCTGTACGAGACGCTGCGGGCCTTGATGCGCGAGTTGGACTTCTCGACGGCCAGATCCCTGGTGACGAGTTGACTATAGTCTTGTTAGTACAATGAGTTCCTCGGAATGCCGAGGTCAGTGTGAGCTTACCCAGCGACGGTGCTCTGGTCGGGGGTGAAGTCGACCGAGTTGGAAACCTCGTTCTCGCAGAACTCGGTCTCAGCCAGGGTGCTGGGAGAGGTCTCGCCAACGACGTAGTGGAAACCCTGGATGGCGGTAGCCTTGGCCTGGGCAACACCCTCGAGGTTGTAGGTCTTGGCCGTGTTGACGTCAGAGGTGACAGTCTCGCCGGGCTGGATGGTCTGGAACATGGAGGGGGCCATGTCAGTACGCTTGTAGTTGACAAAGAGACCCTCGAAGGGGAGGTCGTTGCCCTCTGTGGATTCATGTCAGTCGTGATTCTATGACCGGGATAAGCGGATCATCACATACCCTCATCGGCGACCATGATGTCCATGGTGTTGTGCTCGCTCAGGACAGTGTTGCCCTTGAAGACGGTCACAGCCTCATCACCGGTGTTGGTGACGGAGACGTGCAGGGTGTGGTCAGTCGAGCCGGCAATCTCGACGGACAGAGGGCAAGCAGCCATGGCTGCGCCAGCGAGGGCGGCGACGGGCAGGACCTTGGAAAGCATCTTTGCGGCTCAAGTGAATGACTGAACTGATGGATTGGTGGCTCCAAGAGATGTCCCTCAAGGTTCTTTTTCTCGAGAGACGGGATGAATTATAGGGACTATAAGTACTGCTCTCGTCGAGCACGTCGCCATCGTGAACCATGTCCGCCAAGCCTCGGATCCGCCAGAAGCAAGATGGAAAAGCCGGCTGCCGTCGACCAATTCCCGTCGCCCATTCCATGATTCGAGTCGACTGCCGCCTGGGCGAAGCGACGGTCTGCGTGTCCTCGCCCTCGAGCAGGCCACTCACTTCATCTCGGGTCCTACGATAAGAAGGCAAGATGCGCGGAACCCATCGAGCCAAGAACGCCAAGGCTTCTGGGCGATATATATGTAGTATCAATGAAGCGCTGCCCCCCTATGACGGCAAATCACTTCTTCCCCGATATAGTAGTTCATTTGGGCGTAGATGGCGTCCGGCCATGTTATGCCATGTCGGCTACGCCGCTTTAGGCAGGTTTGTAATGCATCCGCTGGCGGGTGAAACGCAGGGTGCCAATTGTGCCTGTCTGCGCCCGTCCGTGTGGGGTATATCCTGGATATAGCTTGGCACGTGCTTGGTGAAGCTTGTCCAGCCTAAGCACCACCTTGGCAGGTTGCTTGATAGCTTGGTGACATCGGCTGCCGAGGGGGGCGAGATGTGGAGGTATCATTGTGGTGAACGATATAGGACTTATACGATCGTTGAGCGACGGGATCCTCGACTGGGAATAACACGCGAAGGCAGGAGACTAGTCGTCTGATATCCCCCCCAGCCAGCGGTATACGCCGGCTATATGGCACCTGATGGGACCCTGCATGCCGATCGGGCGAATGAAATGATTCTAAACAAAACCGTATTCAAAAGACGGACAGCACATTGGCGGGAGCTAGCGGCGGCATCTTCAACATTTCCATCTCTTGCATGCACATCAACTCGCATACTGGAGTATGATGGGCCACTGAGGGGCGAGTCCAAAAATAAGTTTATCTCTTGCTCCTTCCCACAATCGAAATCTTGTCCTCGTGTTTGTTTTTACCTGATGGAATTGAGTAATTGAGAACACGAAGGGCTGCTCAATGAGGACTGCTGAGGTGCTCTTGATCAATGACTTCCTTGGCAGACGTATCACCACTGGTCACCAGCTCCAGCCATCGTGAGCTTTCAACGCTGGTTGGAGGATCAATTGGCCAGAATATGGTTCAGCTTCTGGAGATCTGTCTATCTGGATTAGAAAAAGCAACGACCGTCACACAACCGATGCAACCTCAACTGAGATTTACTCGTACGTCTTGCGAATCATACATGGTCGAATTGGGCATGTGTGCATCAGGCTGTGAGTCGCTGGCGTAGAATGGCGCATGTCGTGCGTAGGACGAGCCAACAACCACACAGCGTCCAGTGGCGACGCTTTTGACTATGTGGTGCGTATATTGTTGCATGATGTAACTCAGCCAGCCACAGAACGGCAGGAGGGACGTGTAACATGAACGTACACCAGACTTGTAGCCATTCAGATTGGAAGATCCGGGATGAGCTATCTGTGTTCTGATTCGTGATCATCATAGAGCTTTGGCAATTGAGGCTGTTGAGAATGAAGCAAAAGGTGCCTTGGGCATTTGACCATCACTCCCAATGCATATCCATCTTTTCAAGTCGGTGATTTGAGATCTGCTGAGCATCGATAAGCTGTTGCCGCGCTTTCCTCAGCAGTGTGTGTATCGGGAATAAAGTCAGCAGAGCGCCCACCAACTTGAGTGCTGAGATATGCACCAACAAATCAAGCTGCTGGATTCTTCAAGGCCATTTTGATGCGTTTGAGGCATTGATGCAAACCGTCGTGGCCAGATGGAATGTTCCTTTATGTGCCCAAGTTCTCCGTCCCGATTCCTGGAGATACCTCGCCGCCAATAATTTTGCACGCAAGTGCCAGTCAGTCAAGGATACAAGAAGCCCATAAAAGTCTGATGAATTGAGGCGAAGCTAATTGAGAACAACCGTGATAAAAAAGGGCCGTGGTCGATCCTATAGACCACCGAAAACGGCAAAGTGGAACGGCCCTAACTCGGTTCAGTTACGATGTGGTGTATTTATCCGGTCTTCGCAGCTGGCTGTCGCGCACCTATTCGCGATGTTCCAAGCCATTAGTAAAAGAAAGAGTTGTGATCTACTGCATCATGACGCAGGTTTACCCACTCATCATGTGCTGCAGCAATAGCAATGTCAGCCTATGGCCTATAACAATCTACTAATACGCCTAGCTTGATGCGCCAGTTCCGTTCGCCTAGCGAATCCCCTCACATTCCGTCCTGATCCGGTCCGTGGTCGGGAGAGGGGTATTGTGGACGTGTATATAGCTCTCGACTTCTCTAAATTGAGTCTTGTTCAAAGTTGACTCAAACATCATTCCTCGAGATCAACAACTCTTACTTTTTCTACCATATTCTTTCCACATCTCCCACTCAACAGGTACATGATGATGAAGCAGGGATCTAGTGCGATGGGGTTTCTACGTATCAAGGTAACGAACAAAGGCATGGCGGGTGTTCTGGTTTGGAACTTTTCAGTACTGCTGCTCGACGGCGTCCGAGCCTGCATCCCATGCAGATGAAGACTCAAGTCGAGTGAAACGCGCTGGATTCAGTACAAGCCAGATCTGAGATTATACCGTCCGAACTTGATCTAGATAATTCTAGCGCAAGGATCATGCTCCCCTTTCCCCCAATGCAGGACTCTGTCTAACAATTGTAGCTTTGCTTGAACGTTCAAAATGGCCACGGACAAGATCACCTTCCTCACTAATTGGTAAATAGTGCCTTGCCTCACAGCAACCCATACTTGACGTTACTTTTTTCTTTTTACTATCTTCACTACGCATTTCCATGCATCATCGACTGAGACGCTTTCTTACAGGCACGCAACGCCATACCACGCACCTCTATACCTAGCCCAGAAGCTTGGCTACTTTGCCGAAGAGGGCATCAAGGTTGCTCTCCTCGAGCCAAACGACCCCAGCGATGTCACCGAGATCATCGGAAGCGGAAAGGTGGATATGGGTTTCAAGGCCATGATTCACACCTTGGCTGTGAGTTGGCTCTTGGTCACAGCATGACCAATGCATGTACTAACAAATGAATAGGCCAAAGCCCGAAACTTCCCAGTCACGTCCATCGGCTCGCTCCTCGATGAGCCCTTCACGGGAGTCGTGTACCTCAAGTCGAGCGGCATCACCACCGACTTCCGCACCCTCAAGGGCAAGCGCATCGGCTACGTCGGCGAGTTCGGCAAGATCCAGATCGACGAGCTGACCTCGCACTACGGCATGACCCCCGACGACTACACGGCCGTCCGCTGTGGCATGAACGTCAGCAAGGCCATCATCGAGGGCACCATCGACGCCGGCATCGGCCTGGAGAACGTCCAGATGGTCGAGCTGGCCGAGTGGCTCGCCGGCCAGGGCCGTTCCCGCGACGAGGTCCAGATGCTCCGCATCGACGAGCTGGCCGAGCTGGGATGCTGCTGCTTCTGTAGCATCTTGTACATTGGTAAGATGACGCTTTCACTCATGTCTCACTTGATACTAACCATGCACTTAGTGAACGACGCCTTCCTGGCCGAGAACCCCGGAAAGGTCGAAAAGTTCATGCGCGCAGTCAAGAAGGCGACCGACTTTGTCCTGGCCTCCCCTGCCGAGGCGTACAAGCAGTACGTCGACATGAAGCCGGTCATGGGCACCGACGTCAACTTCAAGATCTTTGAGCGCTCCTACGCCTACTTCTCCAAGGACCTCCAGAACGTCACGCGCGACTGGGAAAAGGTTACCAAGTACGGCAAGCGCCTCGGTGTTCTTGCGCCCGACTTTGTCCCTAACTACACCAACGAGTACCTGACCTGGGAGCTCGAGGGCCCGTCTCAGGATCCCACTGGAGATCAGAAGAAGATGGTCGAGCTGCAAAAGGATGTCGCTTGCTGCGGAGGCTTCAAGCGTCTGCCCTTGGCCCTTTCTACGGCTTAGTGGGTTGAATTGGTCTTGTTCCAGGACAGTCTGAATGCCGCATCTTCGACTTTCACCGGCAGTATATTCACACTCACTCATTACGCGACAATAAAATTAAGCACACTCTTTTAGATACCGATTTCAAGGTTTCATACAGTGATTGACATGAATGCGTAAATGAAACTAGTCTTATTCATCCAAGCAGCTTCTAATGCAAACTTTTCTCGTTAAGCACTTCATACTCTGGCCACGGAAACTTATCGCTTTCAAGGTCTTCATTCACGCTCCTGTTGGCCAGCCACGGGATCGTGATAGCTTTGGACATGGTCCAAAATACGCTGTTGAGCAGCCACCTGCCCACGGGTCCCTCGGGATGGGCGATGCCCGGAAAGATGGGCAGTATCTTCTGCGACTCTTCGACATACGGGCGGAACATGCTCTCGTAGGCTTGGAGCGCCTCGGCGGGGTGTTGTCCGTGGCCGAGCTTGCTCAGCTCGCCGGCGAGCAGGTACGCCCCGACAATGGCCAACGAGGTTCCCATTCCCGTCAGCGGTGTCGGGGCAAATGCTGCGTCTCCTAGACATATCACTCGGGAATTCGACCATTTCGACATCTTTATCTGCTCAATGACGTGAAAATAGAAGTCATCTGCCTGGCCCATATTGTCGAGCAGTCTCGGGACCTGCCAACCGGCATCGGAAAACTCCTGCCTGAGAAGCTCTTCCTGTGCACTCCTGCCCGTTCTGGCGGCATCCCTCCAAGCCTTCTTCTGAGCTTCGCCGCGAGGCACATGGGTGAACATGGCTCGGATTGAACCGTACGGGTCAGGTCTGAGGGTCACGATTCTTGATTTTGACGCGACGTAGACATTCCACCAGTTGTCGTCGTCGGCCAGGCGCGGGATGGTGTAGTACACGGCATACATGCCCTGAGGGACGACCTTGACGTCGTCCGAGTCGAAGCACTGCTTCCGCAGCTTGGACCACTGCCCGTCGGCGGCGACGAGCAGGCTATAGTCGCGCACCTCGCCGTTGGTCAGCTCGACTTTGACCGCCTCCTCGTCGTTGGATACGACCTGCTCGACCGTGGTGCCGAATAGATACTCGATGTTCGGGTGGTCCTTTGTGGCGTTGTAGAGTACCTTGGCCAGATCGGCGCGAAGAATCTCGAACTCGGATGAGAGGCTATGCGTGTAGCCCTGCTTGACGGGCAAGAGTGCGAACGGCCTTCCTTTGGGATCGATGAACCGTGTGCCCTGTTCCGTCGTGTTGAAGCGCCTGACCTCGTCCAACAGGCCCATCTTGTTCATGACGGTTATCGCGCTGCCCTGGATGTCGATGTTCTGTCCGTGAGGGAGGATAGACTTGCTCTTCTCGACCACAGTGACTCGCGCGCCGGTTCTGGCCAGGAACCATGCCAGCGTAGGTCCTGCGACCCCAGCGCCGCTGATCAAGACCTGCATAGTGAGGGTATGATGTTTCAGAGTAGCGGAATGTTAGATTGAGCAATTACCAACAGGACTGCTCAATTGGCAATGAAGAGATGTTTTTTGGCGTGCGCCTGGCCATTTCGGATCGTCTCGAAATTCGACTCTACATCGGATGATCGTACTTATAAGACAATATCTAGGTTATGCGATTCATGCTCTAGGAAGTAATCTCGGGCTCGGGATACAGAAGGATCAGGACTCAATCGCCCCAAGACTAGCATCGAGAATGTCTAGTGCGTAATATATCACCAAGCCATGGACTTCTTCACGCACGAGGAGATGTGTAAACTACGTATGTGATTTCGATAATACCTCTTTTGAGTTTGGCATATTTCCTAGCTCGGATCTCGTCGGGCCCGATGTGGTCCGCCAATCAGAGGGCGTCAATCAGAGACGCGGAATTAGGTACCTAGATCCTGTCATCGTCATCACCCTTTCTTTCCAGACATTCCCATAACCATCCAAGTGACTGCGTAGCCTTTTCTCACCCATCTATTCCTGCGTTATTCAAACATGCGCCAAACGCGATTGATGCGATGTCTTCGGCCGTCGCTTCTGCTTCCAACTATAAGCAGCCATATGCTTGCATTCGGTGCGCTGCTCGCAAAGTAAAGTAAGACTGATTCCAACAAGGCTCGAGAGGATATTGGGAGACCTTGTCGACATATTCTAACGAGCCGCTCAAAGATGCGACCGCAAGAGCCCGTGTGATGCGTGTGTGAGACACAAAGTTGAATGCGTCTTCAATCTCTCCCATCCACCGCGGAATCGACACAAGCGCGGCCAGCAACAAGCTCTGAAAGATAGGATCAGACAATATGAGACTCTTCTACTGGAGAAGGGTATCGATCCGGAGAAACTGCCAGAGAAGTCTTTTGGCGATGCACACCCCAGATCCAGCCAAACAGTACCCACGGCATCAGCCTCAGACACGGCCAAAGTTCACAATTCACCATCACCCCGATCCGAGACAGATGAGCATATTCACAGCGTGCAAGAACCTCAGGATCAAGGTCGCTACACATATGCGAATAAGTAAGCAGGACACTCTGAGCGGGACATGCGTTTATATTGACAATTTGCTAGCATATTGTGGAAGAGTATGGTAGAAGAGGTAAGCCAATCACTTTAGGACTTTTACCATGCTGAAAGAATGAAATTTGATCATGTTATTGACCACTTGAAATAGCTTCGCGACTCGCCCGATTCCTTGAACGATTCCTTGAATGATGAGCCTGAATCAGACGATTCCGAAGATGACTTTGGGTTTGTTCTTGATACTCACACGAGACCAAAGTCCAAGTTACGCCATCCAACTCCAGATGGAATTCTTGAACTGTGGAAGATATTCATTGAAAATATCGACCCATTGACCAAGGTCTTGCATGTCCCTAGCCTATGGCCGGCCATCACCAAAACCTCCAACAATGTCCAGACAATACCGCGGCCTTTTGAGGCACTCATGTTTGCCATTTATAGTGCAGCAGTCATGTCACTAGGCGATGACGAATGCAGGACCAGGCTTGGCTCACCACGGAAAATATTGTTGAAGAGATATACCTCCGCTACCAAGACTGCGCTTTCCCGTGCCAAGTTCATGAGCAGTACGAATCTCGTCGTACTCCAAGCGCTGACGCTTCATCTCCTTTCCGTAAGAGATATGTACGAGCCACGCGCCATTTGGTCCTTGACGGGCGTTGCCGTGCGCATTGCCCAGAGTATGGGGATTGAGCGAGACGGGGTCTACCTGGGTCTCAAGCCTTTCGAGACCGAGATCCGACGGCGCATTTGGTGGCAAATCAAGGGTCATGATTTCCGTACCGGAGAGCTCTGCGGTATCGCAAAATTCCAGGATCTCAACACAAGTGACCAGAGTCCGAAATGGCCGACCAACGTCAACGATGATCAGCTCTATCCAAACATGGTTTCGCCCGCGGTCCCCTCCAACGTGATGACGGATTCAGTCCTGCTCGCCTTAAAAGGAGAGCTTCTTCACTTTGCCGCAGACCGCATCACCAATTTTCGCCGGCAGGGGAAAGCACCTGGGGATTGGGAACTTCACATGCGAGGGAATGATTCGACAGAGATCGACCGACTGCTGAAAGAGATTGAAGAGACCTTGGAGACCAAATACATACGCTACTGTGACCCCTCGAGACCACTGCATCTCATGACCATGCTGATGTGCCGATCTTCACTCAACATCATTCGGCTCTTGTCACATCATCCACGGCGATGGTCCAATTTCGAGCAGGCTCCAATTGCCGAGCAGCACTGGGTTTGGGACGTCTGCATCAACCTTCTTGAGCAGCACACTATGCTTTTGACTAACCCACAATTGAAAGCATTCTCTTGGGTAAGTATCCTTTATCATTTTGTCACGACATTCCAAAGACTTGAAGAAATTCCGTGTACAAATGCACTACTTATACACTTTGCAGCATGCGCCGTACTTTCAACAATGGCACGCCGTCATCCACGTCCTAGAGACTCTTCGCAGCAGGACGCTCCCTGTAGACTACGACAAAGCTTGGACGCTTATTGGCAAGATATACGCAGGCACCCCAGAGATGGCTTCCGACATGAGGAAGCCGATTCACGTGGCCGTAGGGAATCTTTGCTTGAAAGCATATAGCAAGAGGGAATCTGTCTCTGAAAAGACCAGACCGGGATATTCGCTCCCCACACCGCATTTTATTCTGCAGCTGCGCAAACAGCGCGACGCTATGAAAGCCAAGCGCGAGAGAAACAACAAGCAAAAGGCCCCCCGAACCGAAGCTCGGACAACAACAGAAGGACAAGATCCTGGGGCTGACCCAGGTATTGCAATACGCAGCGAAGCTGTCAATCTTCCGCAGAATGCACCTCCAGCTCCGTCGAATTCTCTTGGCATCAATGAAACCCTGGTCGCCATGGAAGAGGAACCGTTCTGGTTGATGCAGGGATTGGATTCGTCCCTGCCGGGCAATAGGAACGACATGATGGATGTGGACGTTGACTTGATGCTAAGTCCAGATTTCGGCTTGGGAGAACCGTCCTCGCAAACCATCGACTGGGATCAATGGGATACTTGGCTCGCAAGGTCCAACATTCTTGGACCCCTGGATCCAGACCAAGGACTTTGAGGTCGGGCGCTGGTTAGGTATGAGCTTAATATGAAGCTGAAAAAAACTAATTGTCTATTGGATCACGATAGGACAATATCAATCACCACTGCCATTTGCATTGGGAATACAAGTGATTGCATCAGAACCAGCGGCAATGTGCGCCATATTCTATAATCTAACACTAATAATAGCTTCGAGAAAGTAGTATCGAAGAAGTATGTACATGAAAAGAAGATCGAGACTACCAGGACAAGCCCATCGCAAATGATTTGATGAGTCCAGTCCAAGAAAGTCTACGCCCGAGCATCCCGAACTTAGCAGGAGGCAGGGCTGGGGACGTTGGAGCACTTGGAAGAGGTCTTGCCTCCGGTGATCTTGTTGCCGGACCAGGTCCAGTCAGAGCAGGCACCCTTGGCGCAGAGGATGTAGATGTCGGTGGCGGAGGAAGCGATGGAGCCGGTGACCTTGCTGACCTCGAGGTCGGTGATGGGGACACCGGCGGTGGGAGTGCCAGTGGGGCTGCCGTTCTCGTAGTCCTGCTCAATGACGATGCCGTACTTGGCAATGTTGGACAGGGTGATGCCGGAGTACTTGATGTCGGAGACGGAGCCGGTGGCGCCGTAGACGGTCTTGATGCGCACGCCGTTGTCGCTGTTGGAGATGGAGCTGTTCTCGATGCGGACGGTCTTGACGACGTTGTCGGAGCGGCCGCCGACGGAGCCGATGGAGAGACCGTGGCCACCGCTGCAGGAGCCGCCGGTGAAGGTGATGTTGGTGCCCGAGTTGATGGCGAGGCAGTCGTCCTGGTTCTTGACGACGGCGCCCGAGATGTAGACGCCAGTGGAGGATCCGACGTCGAAGGCGTCGGTGTTGTGGCCACCGGCCGAGTCACCGGCCGAGTTGTCCAAGTGGACATCGTAGACACCCAGGGTGGTGGCGCTGTTGATGCTGAAAGCCTGGACGGGGGTGTTCTTCACGCTAAGACCCTTGATCCAAGAGTTCTTGAGGGAGTGGGCGTAGAAGAACTTGGGCTTGGTCTTGCCGCCGTTGCTTCCCTTTCCGTCCCACCATCTGGCACCGCCAGCATCGATGGAGTGGCCAGAGGCACCCTGGATAGTGATGGAGCTTCCAGAGAAGGAGACCAGAGGGCCTTCCCACTCCTTGTAGCCGAAAGAGGTGGTGCCTTGGAAAGTGACCTGTTGCGTGTTAGTGGATAGTTGCTGGAGGTTCTAGAAAGAAGATATCACATACAGTGGTTCCGGTCTTGAGGCCGGTCATGTCCAGGGTCGTACCGGCAGGAACAGTGATGCCGTTCAGAATAATGTTGGTGCAGCTGGCCTTGCCCTTGATGGCGCTGGCGGCATCAGTGAAGGTGCAGCTGGCACGCTCCTCGAGAACGGGAGCTGCCTGAGCGCTGGCTGCGAAGAGGCCGAGGGCGGCCGTGAGGGAAGAGACGGAAGCAATCATGGTTGCGGTAGTGAATGTAAATGATCAGTATTAGTTTTTCTGTGAGAGACTTGAAAAGAGTGTGATCGCTTTTGGCCAGCAATGAAAAGATGGACGAAGAGAGAAATGAATGAATAGCCCACGGAGCTGTGAATGTTTGCGTGCTGGTGCTGGAAAAAGAAATCACGATATCTTCTGCCTCCGGGCAGCCATCTTATATACATATTCGGCCACCCAACAACTTGTGTGGCATCGAGAACCGCGGCTTACACGGCAAAGCGCAATCTCTATCGCGGAGCTCAGTTAATCAATTGAGAGTGGTAAGGGTTGATTGAACGGTCGAATGTGGTGTTCTAGTCCAGCTACCCATGCGAGGGATAATGGAGCATGGCGATGCCATTGTATCCATCCATCCATACTGGTTCAGGTCGCCTAGGATTGCTTCTTGGATTCAAGCTTCACATCCTGTGGATTCAAGCTTGACATCCTGGCCGTCAATGACACCTGAGTTTGGCCTGATCGGGACATGCCGAGTGACGAGCTGGGATGCTTGGCCTTTATTCCAGAGAAGCTTAACTCCGATTTGTGGAAACGGCCAAGCCCAGGCCCCCGGGACGCCAGGGGAGTATCAGACGACGCCATACTGAATCCATCGACGAGTGGGTATACTCAACCCCTAATGATCATTTCCGCCGCCGGATTCAGGTCGCTCAGCTCCCACTATCGTGGAACGTTGTCACGTCTGAATAAGCTTTTTCTTGCGTAGTTCAGGAGCCGCTGTTTCGAATAGAGCCTCCTCCGGTCTGTCAGCTGGGGTTTTCTCAGAGCTTCTTCGTATTGCTACCTGAACGTCGAGATTGCCGAGATTGCCTTGGCCCCTATATGAACGCGATTTGACTGGACGAGAGCAAACACAAGCATCGTCGGTAAATACTTGCCGAGAGCCTGGATTCTCTGGCATGTATTTGCGAGATCGTGGGTAGGCGAACAATGTGCTCGAAACACCATTGAGCATTGAGTACAATCTTGTATCGGACATGGAGGCAGGTGGTGGCAAGCGATGGCAAGCGGTGACCCCTTTCTTGAGAAGTCCATATCATTATGGGCCTCGCTGTAAAAGTCACACGATATAATACTGAGCTTGTCCTGGACAAATGCTGGAATCATCCAGCACGTGGCTTGCGTGGCTGGCCATCGAACTTGCGGATCATATATGTCAGTCCTTGTTGGTCTTACAAGTCTTCCTTTTGCTCTTGGTCCTTTCAGCCAATTATGTCTTGGCTCTTGAGCATCGTGTCTTTGGAAGTTGGCGGCATTTTCCACAACGCCTTTTTTTTTCTCCGGTCTCAGGTTGTCGTACTAGGCGGAGAAATTCAGAATGAAAGACGGGACATTTCGTGCGGCCGCCCGCCCAAGATCAAAAGCTTGTAGATTCAGACATACTTGTAGAACTTCTTGGCGGCACCGGAATTGGAACTCAGTCGTGGCGGAAAAATGCATCGGGTCCGTGGAATTCTGATCAATTTTGCGATTGGCATTTGAGAGGTGACACCAAATGCATATGCACCTAAGGGGGTCCTTTCTGCTTAAGCGGAATCCGGGGTACGCTAGTGTCGGAACCGTGCGTCCAGCTCGAAAGCGGCTTATCGAGCGAACGCCACCCACCAACTGAGTGCCCGCATTCTCTAACAGCAAGTTGAAGCAACCGCACAGCGAACAAGAGACGGCCAAAGCTTGACGTATCTGTCTTTGCGATCACCACGGATTGTTTCTCCCGATACTTCAGCATCTATATTCAGCGTCTACAACCTCAGTCCCCAGTTCGCGACAGCAAAGTCATCCACCATGGCTGATGTCGCAAGTATTGAAGAAGACATCAAGCAATATCGCGAGCAGGTAGGTCCTTCAGCTCGATCGGCTCGAATCGCACCCAGTCGCTTACTTACATTCTATCTAGCTCGAGTTTGTCGACCTTGGTCTCAAAGATGATCCCAATAATGCAGAGCTCTTGGCTTTGAAATCAGAGTTAGACGACGCGCTCGCCCTCCTGAACGAGACTCTTGCTGAACTCAAGCCTGCGCAAACGCAGCCAAAGTCCAAGGCACCTTCGCCCCCCGCAGATCCCCCGAAATGGTCGCGCGAGAACCACCCGGCATTTAAGAAAGCCGCTCAGCCCGAGGAGAAGGAGGAAAGCGGTCCCATCAACTACAAGGTGAATGACAATGTCATGGCAAAGTGGCTGTCGGGCGACAAGTCCTTTTACCCAGCAAGGATCACATCGATTACAGGCTCGTCGACCGCTCCCATCTATATCGTCAAGTTCAAGAGCTATGACAATACGGAACAGCTGCGCGCCAAGGACATCCGGCCCATGGCACAGAAGAGAAAGGCAGATGGCACACCCACCGGAAGCAGTACGCCAGTCGCGACACCCTCGCAAGCGCCACCGCCGCCTCCAGCTGCTGCCGCGGCTCCGATCCCCGGCGTCATCTCTTCAGCTGCCAGCATTGATCCGGAACTAGTCGCAAAGAACAAGGAGGCGGCCACGAAGCCTCTGATTGACGAAAAGCCAAAGGCCAAGAAGATCAGAGCCACCAGAGAGCTCGAGCTTGGCAAGAACAAGTGGCAAGAGTTCAACACCAAAGGCAAAGGCAAATCCTCAGGGAAGCCCAAAAAGGACAGCATGTTCCGCACACCGGAGGGTGTCAATGGTCGTGGTATGCTTCCATCATTATGTCCATCTAGACGTTTCTTGTACGCTAACGTGGAGATGCAGTTGGATTCACTGGATCTGGCCAAGCCATGCGGAAAGATGCCACCAGGAGTCGCCACATTTATCAAGCAAATGAAGATTTGGACTAGAGGACTAATGCTGGCCTAGGTAGCAGCCTCGCTTGACGCCGAGGCAGCAGTGGCCATGAGAGAGGCATGACCGGATACGATGGACACAACGGCGTTGGTGCTTCAGGGGAGTTCAGGCTTTGATCCCTTCCATTCCATGTCCATTTTCCGATGCGGATGCTAACTTGGTCACTGAACAAGATGCTTCTCTTGATTGAGGCCTGGCTGTTTTCAGCTCGGCGTTCTGGCTATTGTACATATGATACAGCCACTACTAAATAGATAAATCAGACAATCTCTCATTGTGACGGTTTCGGCCTTGCAGGCTGTTGCTTGCAATTTGGCGCATTGCCGAGTTCTCTCTGTGGCTCCCCAACGTACGAAACATTGTCCTGTGTTCTATCATGTCGTCATATAGTACATGAGTGTTACACAACTTTGAGCGTGATTATCTTACAACCCAATTCTCTTGCTAATATCATGTGCAATCGCCATGAAAGCCTGAGCTCTCGGGCTGTCCGGCTCTGACACAACTGTAGGCTTTCCTTGCTCTCCATCGTCGCCGATGTTGGGGTGCAATGGAATGTCCCCGAGCACGTCTATGCCGTGCTCTTGGCAAACCGTCTTGACTTTATCGCCGGTTCCAAACACGGCAGTCTCGTGATTGCAGCAGGGACAGTTGAAGAGGCTCATGTTTTGAACCAGGCCCAGGATGGGCACATTGACCTTCTTGAACATGTTGATGCCCTTGACGGCATCCTTGACCGCCAGCGTGTGCGGCGTGGTCACAATGACGGAGCCGTCGAGGACGATCTGCTGCGTGATGGAGAGTTGCGCATCGCCCGTTCCCGGCGGCAGGTCCAGAACCAGGACGTCCAGGCCGCCCCATTCCACCTCGTGCAGAAGCTGCTGCAACGCCTTCATAACCATGAGTCCGCGCCACACCACGGGCGCGTCCTCGCCCACCAGGTATCCCATGGACATGGTTTTTACACCATAGTTGGACATGGGGACTAGTTGATTGTCTAGATATCTCGGTCAATGATGCATCGGTCATGACAAGGGATGCAGTATATGGACTGACTGGATGATAACCGTGGCTCCCCAGAGAGGTTGAACAGTGTTGGTATAGACGGGCCAAATATATCTGTGTCTAGTATACCGGTACGGTGACCTTGACGTGCAAATGCAAGTGAAAGATTTGCTGATGCTTGATTAACGCCTGAGACATGGTATATGATCCAAAAATGTAATTTGATAGAGTATAACTTGAAGTTTCATGCATACCGGCTACTGTGCTTTTGCCAACACCTCCTTTGGCCGAAGACACGGCAATGACTTTTGCTACATCTTTGATCTTGCGGCGCTCTGGTAGGCCCCGTTGCATGCGCGGGATTGATCCTGTCCTTGGCAGACCCTTTATGTCGTATGATTATTAGCAATAGGCGATTGAAGCAGAATTTGCATGCAAGACTTACCAGTGGGTTCTCGTGCTGTAAGGCCCGCAGCGCGCGGAACAGGTGAGCCGTTGATGGCTTCATGATGACAACTATATGCAGCTACCACACGCTTTTCCCCAGCAAAACCGCGACGAGACCAGCTCTACAGCTTTGCAGCTCCGCAGATTTGTGAGGTAAGGAACAACGAATGAGTTGGGTAGGTGATCTAGTCTTCAACGTTTCTTCATTGATGCAGATGCGCAGGTCTCGGTAAATTATAGCCAGACATGCATCGACGATTGAATGCAAGTAGAATGCAACCTCATCGTCAATTTTCAATGGTAATTACCTACGGCATGCTGCCTTGCAACAGAGCTCATCTCGAGCTTGTGACAATCTAGCTCCAAATTCCCAAGCCGCCCTGGGCCTTGGCCTGGTGTCCTGAGGGGCCTAGCAGCGATCCTAGGCCAAAACTTACCGTAGTAATTTCTGCCGCATGTCACCGCTAAAATTTTCTTGATCGCTTTCGACGTGGGGCCCTGGCATTGGCGATTGCTTCCTGCCGTTGAGACTTGCGACTGGTCTTTTCCTTGGTAATTTCCACCAAAAAGTCGTCGCGCCACCCGACACGAATTCAACATGCCGAAAAAAGGAAGAGCGAAGCAGTTTGCTGACTGGGAAGAGAAGCCAGTGCAAGGTACAACCACTCACCATACAGCTCTACATGATATGAAACCTTTTTGCTGACTTGGCTGGCAAATGCAGATTATGACCCGGAAACCGAGCCCCGTATCGAGGATGGCGAGAGCGACAGCGATGCCAGCATTGACGATACCCTGGGCACCGAACACTACGTATCGGTCGGCAGCTCCAAACTCAGGCGCAAGGACCCCGTGTCGCTCGGCCCCAAGTACAGCGGCGCCCGCGTGAGCCGCGATGCGCTGGAGCAGTTCTCGGACAACGACGAGTCCGCCCCGGAGTCCGATGACTTCGAGAGCGCCCAGGAGGACTTTGACGACCCGGACGAGGCTGATCTTGAGAGGGACCAGCTCGAGCACGAGGGCGAGGATGCCGAGATCGACAGCGACGACGCCCTGGGCGAGAGTGACGAGGAGAAGTTTGAGGGGTTCACCTTCCGCGGTAGCTCCAAGCCTCGGCCAGCGAAGAGCAAGAAGTCGAAGCGGCCTACTGCTGCCGACTTCATGGACGACGAGGCCGAGGAGTCGGAGGATGAAGATGGCGAGCCCGTAGAGGACGGCGAGGACTCTGAAGAAGACAGCGAAGACGACGAGGAAGATGACGGTTCCGACCTTGAAGGCTTCATCGATGATGGAGAAGATGACTCTGATCTGGTGGACGAGGAGGAGGCATCAGAGGATGACGAGCAAGAGAGCGAAAGCGACGACGCTGAAGACAGCGATGCCGGGGAGAAGAAGAAGCCCAAGAAGGGCAAGCGGGATGAGATCCAGTCTCTGATGTCTGGAACACAGGCAGTAGCTAGCGCATTCGCGTCTTCGGTACAGAAAGACGTGGCCAAGGGAAAGGCCGTGCAGCAGCAGAGGAAAGCATTCGACGCCACACTCAACATCCGCATTCGGCTGCAAAAGGCTTTGGTCGCGGTCAACTCTTTCAGCACACTGGATGATACAGAGTCGCAGTCTGAGCCCTACGAAGCGGCAGAAGCGGCCGCCATCAAACTACTGAACACTATCGGCGATTACCGGGTTGGCATGCAAGAAAAGGCAGGCCAGAAGAGGAAGCGCGAATTGGACGTGGACACGTCCAGCGCCGATATCTGGAAGTCTATGATGGATCTAGAGCGCCCGGCTGTGTCCCGGAGGAAAGCCGTTTTGGAAAACTGGTCCAAGAAGGTCAAGGCAACGCAAGCAATCAACTCTGGCATCAGCAAAGGCAGCAAGTTCGTCAAGGTCGACGAGCCGCTGACGATGCTCCTGGAGAACCAACTGCAAGACCCGGAGAGACTCGTCAAGCGAACGAGAGTTCCTCGGTCTTGTGCGCCCGTGCAGGCTTCACAAAAGGTCAGTGACGACCCAGAGATCTACGATGACGCCGATTTCTATCAACTCCTTCTGAAGGAGCTGGTCGATCAGCGGACTGCGGACTCGGGCGTCGGCGGCCAAGCAGCAACTATCCGTTATGCTGCCGTCAAGGAGGCCAAGAACAAGAAGCACGTCGACACGAAAGCCAGCAAGGGAAGAAAGATGCGGTTCAATGTCCACGAGAAGCTGCAGAACTTTATGGCGCCAGAGGACAGAAGAGGCTGGGAGCAGCAGGCGATAGATCGCTTCTTCGGCACAATGTTCGGGCAGAAGCTGGTTCTCAATGAGGATGCTGAGGACGAGGAGATGGACGATGCAGTCAATGCCGAGGAGGAAGGTCTGCGTTTGTTCCGGAATTAGAAAGCTCCTTCTTCGATAGACAGCGGAATTCAAACTTTCACGGCATAGAGGTCGTCAGGACAAACCGATCGTGGCCAAAATCCTATGTATATGATGTACTATTTTCAATCCAGATTTCTTGCCCGAGATTTATATTTTGCCTGAGACGATTTCATAAAAACTTCTTCGCGGGCAATGTAGCAAAGTTTCAAACAGACGCTTTATGCTTACAGCCTGCCGTACGGGTACGGGGACATTTTGGCGCAGCATATTCTCAGGTTGTAACCAGCCGTTGCCTGTTTGTAGGTCGGGCTGATTTCGCGGAAGTCCCTAGGTTAGGTAAGTACATACCTCCAAAGCATGTATCACCCATTACATCGATCAGAGTTCAGTGGTTGCCGCGCATCCCGCTCAAGCGCGCAACGCTTTCCTTTCTTGCATCATTTTCTTCTAAACGGGATGCCACAAATGACAAGTGGTTGTGATCTGGAAAACTCTCATCTCCAAGAAATGACTCGTCGAGATTGTGGTACAGAGTAGAAGCGATAGTCCAGAGGTTATTGGAACGCGACTGGACCGCGATGCCACTTATTCCTTGCATGAACGTGTTCGTGGTTCTTCATGTTCTTGTCCGTTTACGTCGACTGCCAGCGCATGACAGGTCCACGCCACAACCAGGGGGTCAAGACCTTGCATTGCAGATCCTGGTGGCCGTTTGCACTTTGGTATCTGATGAGTATCTTTTGGCGTTGCTCTGTTTTCCATTAAAGTGATTGCGCATGATCTATGCTGAAGCGGATGCGAGGAGAAATACATGTTATGAATTTCATATTTGTGAGCTCACACGAGGGAAAACGAAAAGCTCCAAGTATTCCTATACCCTATCAAGCGATCATAGAAATGCGACCGAGATAAGCTGCCCTACCTATGTCCGTACATGCTTCCACAATAGTTCTTGCCACAACGTCCCACAACTCTTTCTGGGTTTTCCTCTACATAACACTGGAAGCCAATCCAAGGGTGGAACTGTATCTACATAGTTCCCTCTGCAGAGTCTGTATTTATGAAGGAAGGAATGCAAACAGCAAAACGGTACTGCAATATGATTCATTGCTTCTTCTAAGAACTGCATACATGTACAAGTTCGGGGTAACCCCTCGATGCCACTACGCGTGATGAAGAGCACTAATGCTAACCGCGAGCTGCAGGATTCAGTTGATAGCTATCGGTCGGTAACCTGGGCAAAGCCGGGGGATAGCTGCGTCGACCAATCACAATGGGAGCTCCCTCTTGGAAACCCAGCTGTTGACCCACCCACACCGCCAAAAAAGAAAAGCACTTAGCTTCAACCCGTGCTGCACTAAATTTATTACGAAACCTGCAACGAGTTTTCTTTAATTTTGCATTCGGTACCTCCTTTCCAAGACGTGCAAGCGGTCGAAAACTTCCAAGGCATTCTTTCTTGTTCGCTTGTCATTTTTCTTTGGATGATCTGATCCGACTCTTTTCGTTTCTTCAATTGGATCTCAACGGCATGCTGGATATCGCCAGGATACACGCCGCATTCTGACAGGGTTATCAACTGCGTCGTCAAGTCCGAAACAAGAGATACTAGGTACGCCTGCGGCAAGAACGACGCACGCTTCCGCAGCTACATACATGCTCGGCCACCCGCTCTCGAGGATCGTTCGTTCATGAAGGAAGGGGCTCGGCAACGTCCAGATTTCTTGCAAGGCCTAGATACCTAGCCCGTGGCCAGTCTGCACAGAAATCTCTTGTGTTGTCAACCCAGAATTTCTCTTCCAGGGGTTGAATCTAAGCAGACATCGCATTTACTGCTCAGGATTTATGCATTACTGTCAACCACATTCATCATCACTCCAATGAGATGGCTCCAAAAACACCGACGGGCCCTTCTGGCTATCAATGGCATCTAGAGGGATTCCTGTTCCAAGGTCCTCCCCCGATGGCCAATCGTACTTGGATTGCTGTTCTCACACAGGACACCTTCGTCCCAGCAAGTATCCCATCGCAACCATTTAACTCGCCAGAGTGGAAGAGATTGGGTCAGCTGCGCTTCCGGACCAATATCAATATCATCTTCGAGGCTGTTTGCCATTTTCTCGACTTCTGGGGTGCGCCGAATTTCTGGACTCTAATCCGGGAGACCCTGGGCTTTGACAGAAAAACGACCGAGGCTCATTTGAAAAACATAGTACGCGCCTACTGCGAAGGCCGGAGAAACTTTCAGGAGAAGCGCGGCATCGCCCTTCGGACTAGATCGCGCCTTGAAAAGGTGGCTGACTGGGTCATCGAGCAGGACTGCCGTCCTGAGGATGACTACAAGGGTTATATCTCGCATCGCGACTGGGACGGCTATCTTTTCAAATGGAGGAACAGCAGGTTACCGCAGCTCAGGAACGACTTGGGCGTTACGGAGAGACAGTTGGCCAGCGGAAGCTGCGCTCCAGAACTTCTCCCATATGTGCCCTCTACACCATCTTTGGCTTCGCGGATAAGCGCGCCACCGTCATCGGATTTCAGTCCTGTCGAAAAGAAGCATTTTGATGCTGCGCTATCAAGGACCAGATCCCCCAGTCCAACCGGCCGAAACACTGAAATGGCCAAGGCTCATAGTCTCACTCATCCCCTTCCTCAAAAGCCCCAAATACAAAGCTCGGAAAGTCTGGCTGGACGTGCTGAAAACGGGCCCAGCAATGGGAACAAGCTGCTCACGACGACGCCTGTTAAACTGTCCGCGTTCACAGACGCAGCCGGGAAGCACAACGATGGCACGCAAAAAACCGAACAGAGGCCCCAGGAGATAAACAGTGCTGCCCCCGTGGCCAACGCCATTGACACTGGCCTAAGTCCAGGCAGTGTGCGTCCACCTGCATTAAGCGCCAGTCAGCACGGACGAGTGGAAACACAAGAAACCAGAAAGCGCAGTCTGGGCGAAGTGAACACAGATTCTCCGCGGAAGAGGGTTGCTACAGAACACGCAGCTCACAAGGAGGCCGAGCAAAAGGTTGAAGCCCCTGCTAGTGACACTGAAGTCAAGGGAAGCCATGACAACAAGGTCGAGAATACAACTAGTCCACAAACGGCTCCAGCGGCTGCAGAGGCTTCGAAACCTGCTACGGAACCCTCGACAGAGATGGTCGACCAACAGCTGTCGGGTGAAGGAGAGCTAATGCAAATAGAGTCATCAGGAACTCCCGATTCGTCACGTAATGCAACATCTAAAGTGGAGCCGAGAGAAGACAGAGTGTCTCGAGTCCGGCCAAAGCTGGTATCTTGCGAGAGTGTGGACACCTCTTCCACAATTTATGATCAGGGTGATCTCAGCCAAAAGAGCGACGGTCAAGACGCTGTGCGTGAATTGATCACTAGTTTGGAAATGCGACAAAGACGTCTCGAAGAGATGGAGACTTCGATGCGGACCTGGCACGAGCAGCTCACGAAGAACTTTTACTCAGACTCACAGAACCGCATCCAGAAGCTAGAGAAGCAGGTCGAAACCCTCACCAGTCAGCTCGAGCAGTCAAACCAAGAGAAGGTGTCGAGCATGGATCTGCTGACAAAAGAGTTGGAGCACAATAGCAAACAATGGACAATGAACAGACAGCGCATAGCCAATATGGAGGACTTTATGAAGATGGCACTTGGCGATGATGCCAGCGCGATCACAGCAAGATTCTCGACACTGGAGGCACGTATCGCGGCAAGCAAGAATGTTGGCAATTCTGAACGGGAACAAATCATCGAAATGCAGACAGACATCATGGGCATCAACAACCGCCTCGATGCTCTTCCAGGCCCCCAGCAATTTGACGGACTTAAAAATATCGTCCACATCATTGAAGGTCGACTCAAGGCTCATGTAACAGCGGCGCCACTCCAACAAAGTGCGACAAATGACTCTTTGCGCGATCTCGAGGAACGCCACTCGAAATTGAGAGCCGAAGTCACGCAAAGAACTGATGAATTTGAATCAGCCTTGGCCACCTTGCAAAAGAATGCAACCAAGCAATCCTCCGATTCAAATTCGATCAACAGTCTGATAACAGAATGGGAAGAGTTTCGTGCTAATAAGCCTTGGAAACGGTCGATTGCGGCTCTCAAGGAAACAGTCAAAGATCTGGCTTCTGAACAGAAAGACTCGGAGAAGCGCCTTAGCCAGCAGACCGAGGAGCTCAATGCCAATCGAGAGCGACTTCAAGACTTGACATCAAAGCTCGAGAAGTTGCAAGCCAGAGGAACCGAGGTCGCTGAGGCCGATGCTGCTCAAAACCCCACAAAAGCATTAGACAACCGGTTCATGTCTGAAGCCGCATCTCGACGCTTGGAAACGGTCGAGGTCCAGTTCAATGAGCTCAATGCGGCTATTGGTGCCCTTGAAAGACACATTAGCGAGAATGCGTCTCAAGATCGCGTCCGAAAACTGGAGGCCGCCGTACAAGAAATGAGGAACGCAGCTCAAGATCACCCGGCGATTGATTCCATGTCCGTGGATGTTCAGTTGAGTGAGATCAGAGAGTATGTTGATCACGCTCTGGACATGGCGAAAGCTGCCATGATGAAACGGCTCGATGGATTTCAGGTACAGATCAATGACCGCTTGTCGATGGTACAAGGCACTGAGCAACTCGTCACGCCAACTTCGCCACAGCCCCAGCCATTCCCCACGGGCGTTGCACCGCCGACCTTTTCTCAAGGCCAAGCACGCGAGGCACCACCCGTTAGAGGTGAAAGTTCATCTTCAAGCCGATTTTCAAGCCCATCGTTGTCAGAATTGGAATCTCTTATCAGCCAATCAAACCAACCAAAGGCTGCACTTGGGAACACTTTGGTAGCTCTCAAGACGATCAAACGAGCCATGAGAACTTGCATTCGGGGTATGGACGCTGCAGGAGTGGTTGATGACCACAACAAATTGAGCGTCTCGGATGTCTCGTTCGAAATAGAAAAGATCGCCCTGCTCGCCAAGTCCTGTATTCAGAACCTGAGGTAATCGGGTGGGTCGGTAGGGCTTTTGTCATATTGGCATGCGGTTTATAAGCGCTGAATGCTACCCAGCGAGCATTTCTACAGCTTATCCTTGCTATGTTGAAGCGGCCATAGATCCAAATTTCCTCGATGTCCTGTCAAGGGAATATCCCCTGGAGAAACATTGTATATGTTCACGGCAATTCCACTGAGTATATGAGCTTGTTCTCATTGGTAATACAAGAATGTAAATAAAAAAGTGATTCGAGTCAAAGCGTCTAATGAGATATGGTCCGGTGGAATGAGGCTTTGTACGTAAGAATACAATAGAGTAGAACCGTACGCTCCATGTCTATTGGTAGATCCGGAGTGTATACTGCGGCTGTTGCACCCCCGATATGTTTGCGGAAACGAATTCTAGATGCATATCATCATTCAGACTCGCATATCGTGACGGCTCGTGATACGCATAGCACTCAGGCCATCTAAGAAGTCTCGATAGCTGCAATTATGTGCTGCAATAACGAAAAAAAGAAGTGGATTCCATGTACATCGGTTGTGATGAAAATAGCCATGAGTGAAACCCGTTGCTCGCAACCTGTCAAGGAACGGCGGGACAACAGTCAAGCACAACTTCATGGTCGTATGTTAAATTGACACTTCCATGCCTGTCACTTTGAATTCATGGGTTGCGCAAAACAGTTTTGAACTTCTGGTCATCTGCTCACCCTTCTCCTGACTCTGCCACCGGTGCGTAACACCATTGGAGCAAGAGACGGATGGCAATACGTGGCAAGCTTGCTGCGTGGAGGAAGCATCAAGTTGACAAGCTGCGGAGCGTTGTTTCTAGTTGTGTCGAATGATTCGACATTCATCTTCGTGATAACCTAGGTGTGAAGTTAGGCATACCTGGCCCTTGTTCTGCTCTTGCCTCACAAGGGAATTGATATATGCGTGGAAATGTTCTCGAGTGTGTGCTTGCCCTGAGTAGCAGAGCCGTGGCCACTTCCATCCGGGATTCTTTCATGCTCACAAATAGGCCACTTGCCAAATTTTCCCGGCCACATACCGGACGGCAGCTTGGTCCCTTGATCTCGCAACTTCTTCCGCTCCATTTCACGTAGCAGCCAACCTGGTCAACGTCTCAAATTCACCATCTCAAATCCACCGTCAGGTAAGGCTGCTTTGCCCGAATCTTTGACCATCACTCTGCATTGTCGTCTATGGATGCCACTCTTTTGGTGTTGTGATCGCCGATCGTCTAGTCTGACTCAATATAATATCTTTGGCATCGTCCTACTGATTTTTCTCAACTTGCATCCGCAAGCACACCTTCCGCAAAACAGAGACAGGTCAAAAGTGGAAGGTACTGTTTCTAGACGACCATTGTGTCTGTAATATTCTGCTTCCTGCCCACTTACCAACCGCTCACACTTGTCCTCAACACATCTATTCACCCTTCTTTCCAACAACAGTTTGTTCACATCAATCCTCAGCTTCAACGCTTCTGTCACGTCAAGTCGTCCATCATCTGAAACCGCAGCTCGATCAACAGTTATCTTCCGAGTTCAACATCCATACGTCCAACTTTCAGATTCCCTCCGTGGTCTTGGCCAAACTGCACACTTTTCCGTTCAACTCCTCTTCGAAGACACCTCGTTCTCCCACCTTCCAAGACTTCAATCCTTCCCAATTTTCACTCTTCTCCTCTACTTCACGCAACGCAATCAATGTGTTTCTTTTGTGAAGCTTGTTCAAAACACGTGCGACCCTCGAGTTTCCGGTATGTAATCTGTTCACAAGAAGTTGTCGTTTCCGCTCCTGCACTTTGCAACTCCTTTTCCCTCAAGGTGCAAGTGCCCGATATGGTCGTTCATTCACTTTACCACCTTCTTTCCCATTCTTGCCTTCAATCCCCTTGCCCGAATTCTTTCACTAGGAAGGTGCAGTTTTAACCTGTGCATAACTATAAATACCAATCCCACGCTCCCTCTCTCTATTTCTCTCCTTCTCTTTCGCATCAACCCGACTCCGGACGATTTGCGTACCTTCCTCACAGTCTCAACCTTATATTCTTCTCCATCTTTCTCTCTTTCTTTTAATCTTAAACATCTTCACCACTAAAAAGACGACTCTTTCGTCCGGAACAACGGATGACCGAGGCGCCTTCCTATTTGCGAAGATCTGTAACATTTCCTCTTTCAGTCCGTTTCTTCAGACGGTCACCGTCCCTTCTCCTTTGCTGGGAGACAGACACAACTCAGACGATTCTCATACACCCGGCTGTCCATTCGACTGCTTTTCTTCTGTCACCTATCTTCTGGGGCCTCACTGACCAATATAGATCTGCTTCTGGTCGCAGCATCGTCAGCTTCTCGCGACTGAGATATCGCAGGTGCCACATTCCAACTTTCAAGTGCGCCTGTCCTTCCTTCCATTTTCCATTTCCCATTTTCATTTCTTAACACACAATCGCCCGGCATTCCCGCTGCTTCATTGATATCTCCCCGGATCCCCCAACTATCACTCCTCGGTACTGTGCTCTTACAACCGTGGAGCTCAATACTTTCACACGCCATCCGCAAGCACAGAACTCATCATCGCGCTCTTTCCTTCTCTACCTATCCCGCGTCACTTCCATATCTAGGTACCTAGCACGATGTCATCGGGCGGAGATCCGGACCCGTTGGAGGAGCCAGGTTCGCCTGCGCGCATGGAAGACCAGCCTGATCTCGGTGACGATATCGAACGAGATCTATTAGCGGCCCTGGACGCTGCTATGAATGCCGATGATGAACCAGCTCCTGTTCCCTCCCCCGATCAAGATAACGAGTCACAGCTCGACGCAGCTGGAGACGCTCCTTCCCGGGGTTCAAGCCCAGGCAATAACGCAGCTGCCATTCCTAACGGCGCCAATGAGCCCGAGGACCGCGACAATGGCCCTGATAAACAGGACAAGGATGAAGCTGATGGTGCTTTGGACGGAGAGGACGATGGAACAGAGTTTCAGTATGATCCAGGAGGTAAATACATCGTAACGGCGTTCATCATGGTATACTATCTTTGCTGACTTTGTCCAGATTCTGATCAGGAAAGCGAGCCGTTTCCCGACTATGACACAGAAGGTCAGTACCACACGGCAATACCCTTCATGATGCACTATTTTTGCTGAATTTGTCTAGATTCTGACCTAGAGACCGTCATTCTGGACGACGACGCCGAGGATAAGGAGCGACTAAGGTCTCGGTATTCGGTCCCTGCTCTATTCGCGCTGGCGAAGCGCATGCGCGATGCTCGAAACGTGCTTAGACAAGAGCAAATCGTTGTCATGACCGAGATGCAACAGCGTGAGGTCGACAATAGACGAGAAGCCGGAGAGAGGCACAAAGAGATTGCTAGGCAAGCCAGGGACATCAGGGATTTGGAAGCTCAACTCGATCGCCACAACAACCGGAACCAACCGCAAACAGTGAGTGGCCCATATATTCCGGGAGGTGATTATCTGGGTGCTAATTTGGTATTGGCAGTCTTGGCTTAGAAAACTTCAAGAGTTTTTCTTAGAACCAGTCGAAGGCGGGTGGGACGACGTCTTTGCAATTTGCTGTCATCAAGCAAATATGTCACGCGACCCTACGAACGTCCATCCTGATCTGCGCTGGGCGGGTGTATCCATTGATCTACCCGACGCCGCTGGAGAGCAGAACGACGACGATCCAGTGGAACTATTCGACGATGAGAACGAAGCATCCCTCAGAGAGAATGAAGCCGAATCAGCAGCAGTCATTGACAATGTTGCTGAAGTCGAAGCTGAGGCCAACATCGAAGGCTCAGCTGTTCGCAGTGACGATCCGGAGGTGCGAGATTTCCCCTTTGACAAACTGCCCTTCAATGTCCAGCAGCGAATCATGGAGTACGTGTTTGTGAAGCCGGGCGTCATCCACTGTCTGTCACGACTGGACAAGCGAGTCACCCCAGAGCAAGGCATGTTCCCTTATCCATGCTCGGGAACTAGTGGCCTTCCACATCGATTCGCGTACGGTACCAGGCCTTGGTCGATCGAGGAAAGCCCACGGCCTGATGTCGAGCTGCAACCTTTGTTGGTCAGCAAGCGCTGGCTATACCTCGGAGTTCATGCCTTTTATGCGCTCAATACGTTCGCTTTCAGTTCCCTCGGAGAGTTCGGCCGCTTCTTCAATGGCATCGGCCCACAACGAACGCAGCGGGTGGCTCATGTCGAGGTTCACTGGCAGGGCAGTGTCATGCGTGCCCATCCGACCCGGATCAACCAGCGAACCCTACCGCTCAATCACCTGACGCGAATGCGAAGGCTGCAGACCTTGACCCTCTTCATTGAGGAGTCCGCCGAGAGACGTATTCGTCGGCCATACGAGTTCCCCAAGGAGAGCGAAGTAGCTCGAGAGAACGGAGAAGAGCAAGGAGCCGAAAACGGATCTCGAAGACGCCGTGACAACTACGACTTCAGCGCTCGATACATGGATCTGAGACCGAACCGTATCGACGACCTAGGTCCGCCCAATTCACTGCTGAAGCGTACTGCGACGCACGCCAACTGGCGCGGCAACAGAAGTATGCGAACGACCCACGGCATGGATTACGTCTATGCCCTCCGCGGACTACAATGGGTCCGCGTGTATGAGCATGGGCCGCAGCGAAATCTCATCCGAGACTTCACGTTCTTAGATGACGTGAACAAGGTGGTCACGCTGCCAAAAGATGAGCGTCACCAGATCGAGTCGGGCCTACGGAATCTCATTCGCGTCAAGGGAAACGATTGCTACCAAGCTGAGAACGAAGATCAAGCAATGGTTGCTAGATGGTACGAGCTGAGTACGCTTCCGATTGTTCAGGGAAGCTCTGATGCTGCATCAAACACCAGTGGCTCAGATCCGGCTTCCGCCATTGACCTGGACGATCCGGTCAGTCCCGCCAGCACCGCGACGTCCGAGTCCCACGAGTCCGACGATGACTACCTCGATCTCATCAACAGAATGGTCTTTCCCGATGAAAAAGGTTACCAGCATAACCGCGGCCAACTGCATACGCCAGCTCCTAGGCGAGAGGCATCTCCTATAGATGAAGATGAAGATGGCGATATCTTCATGCTGCGCGGCGTAGTACTCCCGGACGAGCCCGGTTATGAGCACGAAACAATGAGCGATGATGCAATGAGCGAGGAATCAGAGGGCGACAATGACTCTGATGAGCAGCTCGAAGCTCTGATCCGCAATTCGGTGTTGCCCGATGAGTCAGGCCATGAGCGCGGGCCCAACCACGAGCGCCAGTCCGACCACGAGCGCGAGCCTGCTCATGAGACAGAATCTGATGTTTCTATGAGCGATGCTGAGAGCGAAGGTGCCGCCCCAACGGTTTTCACTACTTTTGACCCGCTGGGCAGTGTGAATGGTACATCGCCAAGCGAGTTGGCAAGTGATGTATCACAGATCCAACGAAACCCGGCTGGAAAGAATCAAGGTGATGAAGCAAACGTTGATGACGGTCTCTTCGTCATCGGTGAGAGGAGCTGTACGCCCAAGCCCCCTGGCCAGTTCCTTCGTCCTTCTTGGCCAGCAAGCGCTTTGGGTCGCGTAAAGTCCGAGCCCATTGATCTCACCGGTGATGACGACGAGGAGGAAGATATGAGAGAGCGAGAGAAATCCAGAATGTCTAGTCCGAGCGTTGCCGGCACCGATGCCAGCGATTCCATGTATGCTCACACTGTTGTGGGATCCGTACGCTCTTTCAAGCGAGAGTCCACCGCTGGTGTTGAGCTACCCAACAAGACAATCATCGATCTCACTGTTGATGATGGCGGCGAGGATGATGGAGCCCCAAACACCACTCAACCCACGGATGGCTCCAGTAACAAGCTTTCTTTCGCCGCTCCCACAAATATCATCTACGACGACGACCGTAACGAGAAAACCCAGTCAGTCGACGATGACGATAACGGTAACAAGACACCGAGACCCGCCAACGACCAAGGCGTTGCCAGTAATCCTGGCTCAGCTGGTATTGACAAGCAAGAGACCATTCCGGAGCATGGCCACAACGATGGTATTAACAACCAAGAGAGCATCCCGAAGCCTGACCACAACGACGGAGATCACAAGCATCCAGACCCGACCAGTCCCGTCGCTACATCATCCCCCAAGCGCAAGTTGGAAGATGATGGTGATGCTGATATCCAAGACAATATCAACACTCAAGATGAGGCAAATCACGAGGATCTAAGACGTACCAAGTCCTCGAATCAACCTCAACCTCAACCGAAGCGCCGCAAGGGAAACACCGGCTTCATCATCTCTCCATCCCCTCCGCCTGCATAAAGCTTAAGTTCGAGCCTGGTCGGAGTGGTTGAGGAAACGGGTGGTGAAAAGCTCTGCATTGACGAGGAATGACTGATATGACACCTCTACGAATGGCGATATTGAGGAACGGATTACGAGATTTATGTGGTGGGTGGGGATATTATGGGTTCTTTCGGCGTTTTATTCAAGTAAGAGGTCTTGACATGGGATGGACGGAGGACTTTACACACGGCATTCGGAGAAGAGGTCTTAACCAACAACTGGCCATGATGACAGCACTCGAGGTTTCAGTTGATGGTCGGGAACTCGGCTTGATGGTTCTGTGGTTTACCGAAATCTTTTCTCACGGCTTCTTTGACGACAAATCTCTGCTCTTCTTCCGCAATAAAGTTTGCGGCAACGTAACACGACAAATCTCTGCTCTTCCTCCGCAAAAATGTTTGCGGCAATGTAACTAATGTTTAATTTCCAAATCGAAGCATTGAAATGATAGTGTGCGCTTTCCCGGTGATTTGAGCTGATTATGGAAAATGTTGACAGTTGGTATCTTTTTTTGAGCTAATCTGACGTCTAGTCGAATGTAATCTTCTTGCCCTCGAATTTGACGTTTTGGGCAGCCTCTTTTGCTTGCTTGGCAGCCTTCCAACTGGCGTGCAGAGGCCCATCGTCGTCCTTCTTCGGCTTGGGCTTGGGGGCGGGTTTTTCATGTCTTTCCCTCAGGAAATTTGTGGGCGGCCGATCTCCCCTGAAGTTGTTCCCAGCGGGCTTGTCTCCGCGGCCGCCCTTGAACCCACGATCCTGCTGCTGAGGCTTGGGGGGCGCGCGTCGCTCCTGTGGCTGCTGCTCTTGCCTCGCGTTGAAGTTGGCCTGGCGGTCGGGGTGCACGCCCTCCTGGGCGGCCTTCTTCTCAAAGGGATTGCTGATGCCCTTCTTCCAGGGTCCCGCGTCCTCGCCGACGGCGCCCTTCTTCATGTCCCAGCCCTCGTCCCGGCTGTCCATCTCGGCCTGCCTCTTGACGTGGTTGGCCTCCTTCTTGAACTTCTTCTCCCAGATGGCCTGGCGCGCGCGCTGGCCGCGCCGGTTCTTCTTGGACGGCGGCGCAATGTCGAGGTCCGAGGCCTCGGACTCTGAGCCCGAGATGTAGCCGCCCATCAGCGAGGGCAGGAACTGCGAGTTGCCGTTGGACGCAGGCGCCGGCTTGGACTTGACCTTTTTGGGCGGCGGCGAGATGGCGCTGGCGCTGCTGTCGGAACCTTCGGCCTCGTCCTCGTCTTCTTCTTCTTCGCTCGAGTCCTCTTCTTCGTCTTCAATAATGTCGTCGACCTCCATGTCCTCCTCCCCTTCTTCTTCGGAGCCGGAAAAATAGTCCGACGGCCCCCTTATGGATCTCGCACGGCTGTCCTCGTCGTTCTCGTCGTCGTCGCTGCGGCCGCCCTCGTCTTCGCTGGAGCTGCCCAGCATGTCGTCGAAGCGGGCAAAGGCCTTTTCCTCGGCATCGCTGTCGTCGGCGTCGGCATCAGGTCCAAAACCCTCCCAGGAGTCGGATTCCTCGGCGGCGTCGGGCCTGGCTTTTGATTTCTGAGCGGGCTTCTTCTCTTTCTTTTCCTCCTCGTCCTCGTCCTTGGCGGGCGTGTTCTTCTTCTTTTGTACATCGTCGGCCTGGTCCTCCTGGTCCTGGCGCGCACTGTTCTTGCCCTTGCCCTTGCCCTTCTTCTCCGGCATGGGCACCTTGAGGGCCATGCAGGTGCCGACGACGGCCTCGTCGATCACGTCCTTGACCTGCTTGCGGTTGCACAGGGCGCTCGTGACGTTGTGCAGGGCGGTGCGCTCGTCCTCGGACAGGCTCGGCTTGGGCAGCAGCTTGACGGTCTCGGGCAGCCGCGGCGCCTCGGCGACACCCTTGATCTTGAGCAGCGACGAGCAGAGGTGCTGGTGGGCCACCTGGTGCAGGTCGATGCTCTGCGAAAAAAGAAGGATACGAATTAGTCTGGGGGACATTTCGCCAATGCTTGATATACGTGATACGGGACGTACCTTTAACACGGCGATTTCCTTCTCCAGGCGCGCGGACTTGTCGGCGTCGGCGTCGCGCTGCCTCTTTGCATACCTCTGCCTCTCGAAGCCCTTGGCCAGCTTGATGGCCCGGACGAGCTCCTTTTCCCACTTTTGCAGGTTGGCGTCCAAGCCGGGATCGTTTCTCTTCCGTTTCACCATGATGAATGAATTGCTGTTGTGGAGGGCACCGTCCGGGTCGTCTGCTTTCTCTGCCGTCGCGGGACTTGCGTATTGCTTCGTTCTCTCTCTGAAAATGGAATATAAGAGTTTTGGCGCCAGTCTTGGTCGCGATAAACTTTTAGGTGGGTCCCCGCTGGAAAGGCGATAAGCGTCCAGGGGTCCCGCTAAACTCGAGTGTCCACCGAGGGGCAGCCCGTCCATAAAACTCCACTACAGCGGGATCACATTGAGCCAAAGCCTGGCGTCATGTAAGTGCCCCGCTGAAGGGAGGTGTCAGCTTACAGAGCAGCGCAGGTCGGCTGCTCGTAGGCGTAGGATAATATGCGGGACTGGATGACTGTGACTCTGGTCTCCCCTCACACAAGAATCTCACCTCCGAATTCTCTTGGCTTTCACCTTATAGGGCTTTCTTGTTACACAAACTGAATATAGGTCTCGAAGGCTCTTTCGTATACATAATCTGTAAGTGACTATAACACGGCACTTTCATCTCCGCATTGGCATCCTGTGGGCGCTTCTGGCATGTATAGCATTCGGATCATGCCGGATATGTTATTACATATTGGCTTATGACTGGAATTGTCCGACGACTCTGTTTGACACTCACACGTGCCAACATTGCCATGACAGAACTGCTTTGCTGTAAAGAAGTAGCAGACTTAGCTTTGGGCCGCATATAGCAGCGTATAATCTATGTGCCTGGCATGCTGCTAGTCCGCAAGCATGATCAGCAATTCAGAGCGGATATCATGCTGCATCTAATGACTCACACTGATCAGTCAAGTTTTTAAAGGATTGGGCCTTGCTAACTGTGCTGGGTAACAGGGGGAACAGAAGACGGAAATTGGATCACGATCTTGAAAGACAGGGCAACAGATCTGTAACATCAGCATCATGGGTTCCACTCAACCGAGCGCCGCAGCTCTACAGGCTGCTCAGCTGTTCAGCGTGGATGGCTTGGTAGCAGTCGTTACCGGCGGAGGAACGGGTGAGCAATATTTCTTGCATCTTCACCACATCACTTACTCACACAATACCACAGGAATCGGCCTGATGATGGCCAAGGCCCTCGCCGAGAACGGCGCCGCCGCCGTCTACATCCTGGGCCGACGAATGGAAGTCCTCGAGACCGCGGCCGCCTCGATCGGCAAGCCGAGCGTTAAGCCGCTCGTCTGCGACGTCACCTCCAAGGACTCGCTCCAGGCGGCCGCGGACCGCGTCAAGCAGGAACTCGGGCACGTCAACCTCCTCATCTGCAACTCGGGCATCGGCGGCCCGCAGACGGTGCGGCCCACCGCCAAGCCCGCGCTGACCGTCGAGGAGTTCGCCGCGGCCAACTGGGACGTGCCCATGGACGAGTACACGCAGACGTTTGCCGTCAACGTGACGAGCGTCTGGTACACGACCATGGCGTTCCTGGCGCTGCTGGACGCCGGCAACAAGAAGGGCAACGTGGAGCAGAAGAGCCAGGTCATTGCCACGAGCTCCATTGCAGGTTTCAACAAGGTAGGTGACCTCCCTTCTCTCAGCATGCTTCGAAGCTGGGTTGACTGAACTCTTGGTGGCTTAGGATGCTCCCGGTGGATACGCCTACGGCCAGTCCAAGGCCGCGGCGACGCACCTGATCAAGGCCCTCTCCGTCGCCCTGCCAAAGTGGGACATTAGAGCCAACGTGATCTGCCCCGGTCGTAAGTCTACCCGCTATCCCTCAAGGTCGAGCCCCTCAATGGCCTCGCATTGGCTGACTTGTGTGTGTGACAGTATACCCGAGCGAGATGTCGGCCCCCATCATCGAAAAGGGCGGGGAGTTCAAGGGCATGATTCCGCTGGGCCGTCCCGGCAGCGAATCCGACATGGGAGGCACGACGCTGTACCTGGCCTCGCGGGCTGGCGCCTACTGCAACGGAACCGTCATCGTCTCTGACGGTGGGCGCTTGGGTAACTTCCCTACCACGTTCTAAAAAAGGGGTAGCCTTCGGCCCTTCGTGCTTCGCGCTCCGGAATCCTGCGTCGACGACGATCCTGGAAATCCGCCGGATTCGTGATATCAGATTCCGGGCATTCTCTTCTTGAGATGCCAGGCGCTATATCATTGCCAAGGAAGGTGTATAATGTCGGTATCCAATAGGGGGGCAGTCAGTTGAACGACAACCTCGGGTTCCCGGGAGAGGCCGGAACAGTGGGGGCCGCAAGTCGGAAGCTATGGATCTGATCTCACAGCACCCGAGCCGATGGAGGGGGCCAGGTCCGTGTGTATCAGTCGGCACTGCAATACGGTATCTTTTAGAATCTTATCATATTCAGACTTGTCGAGATTGGTTAGAGATAGAGAATACATTACCTCTCCATATGTTTTATCATTCATTGTTGTACGTCTTTGTTGGACGAAGTGGGGGTCTAAGACCCAATTGCCATTGCCCGCTAATAAGCATATTGACAGGAGAAATTACTATGCCTGCGTTTCGAAAGTCAATTATTGGTCTGCAACTTTGAGACAATGGATATCCTCTGGCTAGTATGGACGCTTATCTTCGTGCCTATGGTATGAGTAGCTATCAGTTGGCAGTCAACATTTTGAACCCATCGACGCAAGCCGGAAGACGCCGGCCTGCTTGCCTGGAGGGAATGCTCGCGAATGATGTCGGATCTGAATAACGCCGCGTTGACTGTTCACGACACAATCTCATATCACTCTGTTCAGATGAAATCAAGTCGCATGCAAGGTGATTATGATTGTCAGAAGCAAAATCATGTCGAAGCGGAGAAGACTAGTCCGGTGTATACACTCGGCGGAACATGGATTTACCGGGCGGTCCTATGTAATCATGCAGGTGTCGCGGAAGTCAACAGACATTGGATTTTGAATCAGATAATGTTTGATTGTGAAAATAATTGTGTTGCAAGGGCTAAATGCTGATGAGAGTTCCTCTTCACTGCAGGTTTAAAGTTGCGCTTTTGTTGGATCACACGTGTGTTCCCGGCATGTTGGGACCATGAGCCAAAACGTCGAAGCCATTTTCTTGTTGGCTTTCTGCTCGGAATCGTCTGACTGTGTCGTGTGCTGTCGACTACCCATTCAAGGAAACCTCATTGGAGGGGCTAACCGATTGGTAATGTTGAATGTGTGTGCCGTTGCGACTTACACAGCAATGCTGGAGTTTGTTTGCCGAATTTGTGAAACTAGACAGAATGCCGGCATAAATGCGATAGAAGTGCGATGATGGATGGTACATCGGTGCAATTAAGATGCTACAGAATATGAGTGACGAGTAGACGACAGCCAATGCCACAGACCCCAACCCGGAGGTCCTCGGTTTCTTTTCTTCGTTGCATGTCAAATCGAATGATTTGCTTTGCGAAAGCTTGTGAACTTGGACGGGATATACGCAATCTGATACATGCATGATGATTGGTTCCGAAGCTCCAAAGAAGTGCCGTTTGTTGGTGGCTTTTTAAATATAGCTGCTGAGAGCTCGCGAGCTGGAGCTTCCCCGCGTTTTGTCCCACGAGGGGTACGGCTCAAGCAACGCCTCGATGCTGCCAAGTTCTACATACACGGAAGCATTGTGAATCTGGGGGATCGACACATGTATAGGTATGGAAGCTCTCCACATTAGTCTCTGGTGTACGAGGGTAGTCTCTAGTTTTCTTCCCCCTTTGTCCTTATTCCCAGATCTTCGACTTATCGAGATGGAATGTCAGATTGGCCTCGTTAGCTCACTGCGGAAAGACATGCACCCGAGAGCTGAAGCCATGGCTCTGGTGTTCATGACTTCCTTTCGAACGATTGAGAACAGCTACTTGAAAGTATTGGAGACAAAGGTCTTGGCCATTCCCTACCTACGTAATGCGAGTAGAGGCATTAGCTAGGGCAATTAGAGTTCGCTTCGCCTCGGGACAGCGGCAGAGGAGTTGATAAGTACATGCATGTTGTTGTTGCTGCTTTGGGTCAAAGTTCGTTCCCAGAACAGAGCAACGGCGCGTCCACGTCCTTATCTTTCTTCCCTCTTGAGTTCTGATGAGAGTTGACGCCATTTGGCAAGACTCGAGCACAAGTGATATCAACAACACTGCTGCAACGCAATGAACTGAAATGCCTCAATGCCCAACAACACTGCACAACACTGCCTTGCAATGTCTGGGTCTGATGTCCCGTTTCTGAACTCGCGTGCCATTCCAGCGAGCCCACACCAACCTCCGTGCATAACAAGCACACCCGTTTATAGAATCGCGGTACCTGAACATAAATGAGGGGATGGCAAGAAACAGCCCATCACCGGTCGACGGCTCGACGTGATGGAGGGTGGTGTAAGGATGAGATGGGCTAGGAAACCTTGGAGACAAGGCAAGACAGACCCATTGCGGCGGGCATACCATCCCATCCCATCCTCTCGCCCTTTCTCCTCATCTCCATCCCATCCCATCCCATCCCCAAAACGAATCACCACCACCGTCACCACCAAAACCTGTTAGGAGACTACGTACCCGCCTCCATATGAAGCTACACTACTCCGCCCAACCTAGTTGCCCCGAGGTCAGAACTCGTTTTGATTCGAGTGGTTACAGCATTTCAACCCCGCACCAATGGACGAGAGGACGAGAACAAAACAGAGTAGAGCCAGTCGAACTCAAGTGATACAGGAACAAGAATGGGGGGAGGGGTGGTTTGTAGTTTTCCTTCATAATGTAGCCGGCGCCTACCTCCCATTCCCAAAGGTCGCGGCGAACTCTCCAAAGTTTAAAAATTAGAAAAGACACCAAAAAAGTGCTTCGGCTTTTCTGTTTACGAGATAGAGAGAACACGTCAGACGCCGCTGTCGGCCAGATCTTTTCTTTTATTTGCCTCTTGCTGTGTTCTCGTCCCTTTTCATCTTTGATATCCGAGAGAACATCACCGAATACTTCCTACACTCGGATATGCGTCGTTGAGCTTGAAGACGATACACGCTATACTCCTCTCTCGTCGAGCACAGTACAACCACCAGCATATCGGCCCTACCACTGTTACAATACAATAAATCTCGCTTCTGCCATCGGTCCGCTACTCAGAAAAGTGACGCATCAGAACATCGGTCTATGAGGCATTGACCTGGCGTGACATTCGCAAGTATTGCGCCGAGTCCACTTACACCTCAAACGACTTCGGAAACGTGCCCGATCGGCCGGAACGCTGCACATTGTGCGGGCGATTACGGATTCGCCTAAACGACCAGATAACTCAACGCGCAATCACGACGCTTTTGATCGCAAGCGAAGAGATAATTGCCAGACAAGGATTTATCCGTTGCATACCCGTTCTTGCTCGTTGCGCCTTCGAACGGTCATCTCTTTTGGGCCCCGACTATAACTGTTTAGGGAGACAATAGAGATTACAAGTTAGTATTGCCCGATTCCAATATTGCCAATCCCTTCTCGTTTCAAACAACAACAAAGCACATCTGAATCCGCTTGTTCATGCGCAAAGCCTCTCGGACATATTTGTAGATTCCGTAATCTCAGATATCGAGGTTGACTTCGTCACGAACATGTGGGTCGGGTTCCATAAATGGCTTGGGAACCTGAGCCGAAGGTCTGGGTCTTTGGTCTTGGTCTTGGTCTGCCCAGTCCATCCCAGACCGAACCCTTACCCCCAGCTCTCCCCAGCTCCACTTCCGGCCTTTCCCGAGTCCCCGACTCATCGTCGGTCGCCCACCCTCGGCCATACATGAGAGCGATCAAATATGATTGCCTCGCGCTACAAACGCGCATCTTTCGCTAGCTCTCCCACGACCATAATTCGCTCCACCTCGCTCCCTCTCAAGGCCGGTCCAATGGGATCAGAGCTATTGAGCAGGTTTCGGAGGCGGTCACGGCTGAGCCAAGGGCGGGCAGGGGTGCTATACCGTACACCGGATTTCCGGAATAGCATCACGGCTCTTGCTGGCGTTGGACGTGGCCCTGGCAAGTGCTGGGGAGGCGCAGGAATATTAAAACTCTCATACTGCCCAGCAGATCATGGATCGTCTTGCTAATCGTGATTCGGCATAGTCCTCCCTGCTCTCCACGAGAAGACATCTCATTGGCTTCTCATAGAGTGGTAGCCTCTTCCGAGTTATAAGTGTGCTTCAGGTTAGCTCGAACGAGCACTTACTGTGTACTTGAGGACCTTCGGAGGACTCCTTGTCACCTCGGTTGTGTGTTTATATAACCCTCACATACACCTTCCCGTCTTTGTGCCTCACGAGAAATCATGAGCTCCCCAACACTCAAGCAAGCAGCCGAGTCTGCGCGAGCCAAGGCATCCAACATGACCAAGTCGGGCAGCGAGACCGTGGCCGCGGTCAAGACGGACTTTCTGCACACGCCGCTGGCCCGGGCCGCCCTGCCCTTCGTCAACGGCGGGCTGTCGGGCATGCTGGCGACGACGGTGATCCAGCCCATCGACATGGTCAAGGTGCGGCTGCAGCTGGCGGGCGAGGGCGTGGCGTCGGGCCCCAAGCCCAGCGCCCTGGGCGTCGCCTCGGACATCATCCGCCAGGGCCGCTTCGCCGACCTGTACACGGGCCTGTCGGCCGGCCTGCTGCGCCAGGGCGTCTACACCACGGCGCGCCTGGGCTTCTTCGACACCTTCATGGGCCAGCTGGGCGCGCGGGCCCAGCGCAACGGGTCGCAGGTGGGCTTCGCCGAGCGCGCGGCCGCCGGCCTCGGCGCCGGCGGCATCGCCGCCTTCATCGGCAACCCGGCGGACCTGGCGCTGATCCGCATGCAGTCGGACGGGCTGAAGCCGCTGGCGGAGCGCAAGAACTACAAGTCGGTCGTGGACGCATTGACATCCATATCGCGGGCCGAGGGCGTGACGGCGCTGTGGGCGGGCGCCGCGCCGACCGTGGTGCGCGCCATGGCGCTCAACCTGGGCCAGCTGGCCTTCTTCTCCGAGGCCAAGGCGCAGCTCAAGGCGCGCACGCAGTGGTCGCCCCGGACGCAGACCCTGACGGCCAGCGCCGTCGCCGGCTTCTTCGCCTCCTTCCTGTCCCTGCCCTTTGACTTTGTCAAGACCCGCCTGCAGAAGCAGCAGCGCGGCCCCGACGGCAAGCTGCCGTACAAGTCCATGGCCGACTGCTTCCGCAAAGTCGCCAAGGAGGAGGGCCTGCTGAGGTTCTACCGCGGCTTCGGGACGTACTATGTGCGCATCGCACCACACGCGTAAGTCTTTCTCTTGTTAGTACTGGCTTGTGAATGTGGACGATACTGACTTTGATATCTTTAGTATGGTCACCTTGATCGTGGTTGACTATCTGGGTTGGCTCACGAAATAAAGGACAGCCTTTTCCCATCGCGTTTCCTATGTTTAAATTTAGGTCTTTTTTTCAGGAGTTCCGAGAACCGCATTGTCATTATTGAAGGAGTCATGATCATCATTATGCAGTATGGATTAGCAATACCAGGACGAGTCGTACATGAGCTTGAGCGAGTTGGGGGACTTTTCCTCCCCCTCTGAAACGCTTTCACTTTTTGAGTTTGGCCGCAGCAAAATATAACAAATATTTCAACCAGTGCTCTGGAACAATTGGCTCCTTTATGACTGTTTCTTGGTGCACACAATCCAGTTCAGATACCCAGTCGGCCACAAGAACCTCTCACGGCCACTCTTGATCTCCCAGTCGCGCGTATCAGCACCGCAAGTCCTCAGCAACACTTCGACCTCCTCGGGCGTGCGGGTCCGCAGGCTAGAGATGATGCCGTCAAAGACAAGCACGAAGGGAACGATGGGCATGGCGTAGACGAAGAACAGGCGGGTGGGGCTCCACCAGTAGAAGAAGGGGGCACAAAGCAGGATGAAGAAGCCATAGAGAAAGCAGGTGACCAGGCTGCCGAAGCTGCGGTCCTGCATCTCGAAGATACCAAAGCCGTCGCTCGTCTCGACCGTGTTCTTGAGAATGGCGCGGGCGAGAGGGTCGTCAAAGTGGTGGAAGGCCAGGTTGAAGAGGCGGAACACACGGCGACCGCGCGACTTGTACTTTTCGACCAGGCCCTCGGGGGCGTCGGAGGCGTCTACGGGGAACGGGACGTAGGAGACGTGTTTGGAGGCGGCAGCGATCTGCGCCCACGATTCCGGGTGAGGGTGCAGGTCGGTGAGGACAAAGTCGACAGCCCTCGATTCTGAAGCGTCTTTGCCGGTGCCTTCAGCGGAGCCATTGCCAGCAGCGGCCATGTCGGCGTACGAGGGCGTCACCCTAGAGGCAGCATCCGTGGTCGAGGGAGCGGGCAGGGCCGCAGAGGGAGAGCGCGAGAGCGAGGCATTCAGGGCCTTTTCGATGAACGGCGTCGGCCCGCCAGCACCGGCGCAGAAGTCGATAAAAGTGTACTGGGAGACGACCGAGCCGAGCGTGCGCTGGAGAATGCGGGCGACCAGCGTGGCGGGGCTGTCGGACCACAGGAATGGCAAGCTGAACGTCCAGGCGTGCATGAGGCCATCTTGAACTCTGGCGCGCAAGTAGGGCGGGAACCTGTTTGAGTGGTAGATGCTGTTAGCTAACGAATGTGGTTTTACCTTGAGGCCGATATGGTGATTAGAAATGAGCGTACCAGGGCTGGTCGTCAATCTCAAAGAGATGGAAGCGAGGAATTAGAGGCGCCATGATTGGTGTAGTATTAGTAGCAGTAAATAGAAAATGACGTCGATGCTTTGGTTGCTAGATACCGAGTCGTGGAGCTTCGAGTTTGTTTCAACTTTGGATGTGGAAGCTTTACAATGATGTACTGAGCATCTAGTCGAAAGAAACAGTTGATGGAATGTCTCAATCTTTATATCATCAAAGACACGGCAGGCACCATCGTCATAACTACATAGCAGAAGGGAACAAAAAGTCCGTGTTACAGAGAAGAAACGGCGTTTCTCACAAGCTCCCGAGCACAACCTAGCGGCAGGGTAAGCTATCGAAGCTAGGCAGCTTTAGCAGTTAGCTTGTGGTTTCAGTGCGGGTTTGGGATTGGGGACGATCCTGGTCGCCTTTTTGGTGACGTGAAGACTTCGGTCATTCAACCATATGCCCAATTATAATGCCATGATATGTAAGTAGATATGCTATTTTGTATGGTTGTCATTCTGTACTTTCTCTGTATACTTTACTAAAAATTTAGATCGAAATATCTATACAAACATTTGCAGAGCTGAAAGAAGCGTTGGTCTGATCGTCGGGACCGAATACTGATACTCCCTGCAGGTGATAGTCAGGCACGGCCGACGGAGAGTTTCTGTATCAGCCGCCCGGAGTCGTCCCACTCAGAGCCCCCAGGTGGCCCCCAGAACGGGAAGTCGTCCCACTTCAGCGCAATCCTTCAGGACAGTAAAGAAAGAGCCGGACTTTCTCACGATCACGACAATATCCGGGCTATTCTGATCATTCTCCGGCTATGGCGTTGCTGGAAGGGCCTGCCCTCTATCTGATCGGGCTTGTCGGCGCCATACTCAGTTATCGTATCCTATTCTACACACCGACACTAACACGGAACGGCGCTCCTCTCAAGAAGCCGCCCAACACCCTGCCCATTGCCGGCAACGGTATCGTCTTTCTCCAAGCACGACAGAAGCTGTTTGACTGGTTCACCAAGTGCGAGCGCCAGTTCGGCTACGAGACTTTCCAAATCTCCGTGCCTACGCTTCCGCCGGGGGTCGTCATCAACGACCCCAAGAACCTCGAGTTCGTGTACAAGCACGAGGGCACCTTTACCAAGGGCCACTTCTTCAAGAGGCTCTCATGGGATCTCTTTGGTGGCGGCATTATCAACTCCGATGGGGATCTATGGAGGGTGCAGAGGAAAGCGGGTCTGGCTTTCTTAAATGTTCAGAACCTACAGGTCTTGACTGATGTCGCCCTGCCCAAGTATCTCGGCCAGAGCCTCGACTTGCTGAGAAAACGCGGAGAGGACGGTACATCTGTCGATCTGCAGAGTGTTTTTCATGAGATCACGAGTCAGTTGATGGGCAAGATGGCCTACAACATGGAAATGCATGCTGAGGACGAGTTCACCATGGCCTTTGAGCACGCTTCCGGAGAGACGACGGCAAGGTTTCAAAATCCTCTCTGGTTCATTACCGAGATATTCACCGGCTTCAAGTTTCGCAAGTCTCTGGCAATCGTTGCCTCCTATGGAAAGAAGATTGTGCAGAGTGCTGTCAGAGACCGTCATTCAGGCAAGGGAGGTGATGGCACCAAGCTCGATGAAATCTCGGGCTCACTCATACAGTCGCTCCTCGACTCCATCGATAACGAGAAGATTGTTGCTGATTCAGCACTCAATTATCTATCCGCTGGTCGAGACACGGTAGCCCAAGCACTGACCTGGACGTTCATGCTGCTCATGGAAAATCGTTTCGCAACGGCCAAGGTGCGGAAAGAGATACAGGAGCTTCTCCAGCGCGAGAACCTGTCGGAATCCACTCTGAGCTCTCAGGGACTTGATCCAACCACGTTTACGCCAACCTCTCTCCCGTACGCCATGGCCGTGTTCTACGAGGCATTGCGGTTGTATCCGCCAATCCCGTTCGAGATACGGCAATCCGAAAAAGACATCACACTACCAGACGGGACGTTCCTCCCCAAGAACTCCATCGTGTTATGGTGCACATGGGCTATGAACAGGTCCAAGATCTCATGGGGAGAAGACGCCGATGCGTTCCGGCCCGACCGCTGGCTCGTCGATGGCAAGTTTGTGTCCAAGAGCGCCTCCGAGTTTCCCGTCTTCAACGGCGGTGCTCGTACGTGCCTTGGCAAGAAGATGGCAGAGGTCATGGCCGTCCAAATAATTGCGTCCACTATGCTGGCATTTGATTTCATGCCTGCATACGGCACCAAGCGCGTGAGCAAGACGAGTCTTACGCTTCCCATGGAGGGCGGACTGCCATGTTATGTAAGAGAGAGACACTATAAACCTGACTTGTAGATATGACAAGCATTTGTGATTAAGGCAATATTATAGACATAAAGCTTCAAATTCTGGTACAAATATACATTCTATACGGGAACTCCGTATGGTTCTGATTGTTTTATTCTGCGGGCATGCCTTCTGTCACTTCTATAGTCTTCCATCTAGCCTAATTAAATGCCCAGTCCACGTCGTTCTATTCGCTCATGTTTGACATCAGTCGTTATTTCCGCTATTTGATGCATCTCAGGGATGGCGGTGTGAGCCCAGTCACCATTATCTTCTTCCCTGCCCGCATTGAGGCTGTTCTTGCAGCCATGTCGAGATTGCCTCTTCATGGTCAAGACACCTAAGCCGAGACCTCCAACTCGTCCATATAGTCAGGTAGACTGTCGATGTAGTCTTGCGTCGTCTTGATCTCCAAACGCCGTGGGTTGCGCGCAGGAATAGGGGGCGGGGGCCCGTCGGCCTGCTCATATGGCTCGATGACGTTGTTTAGCCATCTCTCTATGCCACCCTGGTAGCCAGAATACTCTAGACTCTCCGCCTTTGCTGAAATGTCGCTTCCACTCATGTTTTCTTTTTGGGTCTGAAAAGATTTGGGCGGTGTTGTTGTCGTTTGGTGGCTTGACTTGATGTCGCGTGGGTGAATTGGACATATTTATAGACCCTGGATTGTACAATCATTAGATTCCATTGTTGCGAGTATAACTTGTTTGTTATATTGAATAAAGACTCGAGTCTCAGGACAACGACACAGAGGGGCGGCACCAACCTGGCATTTTGCGAATTTTCATTGTTCTGGTCAGCCGGGTCAAGAGCCTCCCGGTACTCGACAACGACACATGTCCAAGTTCTGAGAGTAAGGTCAAAAGGATTAACAAATAAAAAAAGCAAAAAGAAATTGGTCAGAAACCCTTCCTTCCGGTAAACCAGCCGGCCGGATAACTTTATGTTGTTAAATCAGCTACCGGATAACCCTGAGGGTAGATCAGTAGCCGGATAACTCGGGGGACAGACCGAGTCCGAACCCTGTGCTGTTCGATGCCGTCGCTGGAGGAGCGCTTTGTACCGCTTCGCCAGCTAATCTGCCCAGGAATCTGAGCTGTTGGTTGGTTGTTGGAAGGTTGCTCATTGGCAATTATAAGGTCTCCCCTCCAGACTACAAACACAGGTTGTGCGGTTGGCCACAAATGGTACATGAAAGCGCATCTCGATTGCTCAGGCATCAGCAAAGGGCTGGCCTGATCAACAAGTTCGAGCCTTAGTGGCAATCTTTATTTTGGAAGGACACGAGTATGCGGTGCACCAATTATCTTTGTGCTGTCCTCTGTGTTGTTCTCGCAGCTCTGAGTCCGACGGCCATCGTTGCCTGCGCAGCCTCGCGGCTTGTATTCAACATGTCTTTTCCGCTCTTTTCTGACCGGCCCGTCATGATTTCTTGATCCTTTGAGCCATGTCACATTTACTTTGACTTTGATGCCCAGAAGGAGACAAGGGCTCGTTATGACAAAATTAATTCAGCTGAAGATGACAATGCATCACAATACCATTGTCCCTAAATCATCATGTCCAAGTATAAATCAGTCCCATCGGTCTGGTGTCTGTCAGTCAGTCACTATTGAGCTCAAGAGTGATAACTGTTCAGGATCAGTTCTCCTTTCCGTCTCGACTTGTTCAGATTAAGCTTTCTGCCTCGTCCCAGCCTGATCAGATTGAGCTTTGTTCTCGTCCGAGCTTCCTGGTCACAGTCTGTCTGCACTTTCTTTTTCTTACTCTTCCCAGTTCATTTCAGACGATGGAGAGCAGAAGCTACAAGGAGAATACTGAGAGAATGCAGAAGGCCGAGCCTCAGCAGGTGGTTGCCGCCCGGAAGGCAGCCCTCAAAAGGGCCCTTAAGAGGGCTCAACCGGCCGGAGATCTGCCTGTTGAGAATACAGAGCTGAAAGATAACAGAAACTCTGAGGCTCATTCCGATGATGATGAGGATGACGACACTGGTGACCACTTCAAGCGTCTTGAGGAACTTGAAGCAGGCCCATCTACGGAGAGGCATATCTTCGATGATTCCCGTGAACACTTCAGGCGTCTCGAGGAACTAGAGGCCGGTCCCGTCCCTGAGAAGCGCGCTCCCGTTAACTACAGCTTGCCGTTGAGGAGAGAGGAACAGAATCCACGCCCCGTCCCCGTTGATGAGAAGCGCGCTTACGTTAATTACAGCTTGCCGTTGAGGAACGAGAATACTCCTGGGCACGCCCATTATAACTGGGCCCTCAGGACTGGTATTTGGGAGGACTGGGTCGACGAGGCCGATTGGCATGAGAGTAAGCTCGGCTTCTCGTCCAGCGGTGGTAACGGTAAGTAATGGATCAATGGCTACAAAAGGCGTCATCACAAATTGTAGGCACTAGATAGACTTAACGCCAAAATAAATCTCTCGGAATCCGAATTTCTCATTTCTTCTTGGGTGCTCCACTCGGTATCTAGTGAAAGCATAGCGGCATGTGACTGCTCGACTGGTACATTGTTTCGTTTTGCGCTGGTGAACCGGTGATGCCACTTCCAGTCCATTCATTGCGCTTGTAATGCCATATCAATATCCATGACTGCTTAACTGGCGAATTGCTCTCTTCGCAGTCGCGATACCATGTCCATCCCTTGCTCTGTAGTTGTGATACCATTCCATTCCTTCCTTTGCGTTTGCAATACCATGTCCATGAGCGCTTGATTGGTACACTGTTGTACTCTGCGCTGATGATACTGCTTCAAGTACTCTCTTTGCGCTCGTAATACCACTTCCATGACTGCTTGACTGATTGCAGTGCTGTCTCTGGCGGTCGTGATACCATTTCTAGTTTTTCCTTTGCGCTTTCGGTACCATGTCCATGACCGCTTAACTGGTACATTACTTTCTGCTGCGGTCTTGATACCATTCCCATTGCTGTCTTTGCAATTGCGATACCATTTCCGTTGCTGAAGTGACTCATCATGCAAGCCAAAACCACGAGATCTCTAGTCTTTTCCCATGAGCGTTTTCAACGTGGCTTTGATACGCAGAACAACGCTGGAGAAGTTCATTGCGTTTCATCGGTCCGCGTGTCGAAGAGGCCGAAGCCACATGTGTCGGTTGCTTCCCTGGAAGACCTCGGGGTTCGGCTTGGCGTAGTTATCGACCTTGGCCTGCCAGAAGGGAATGGTCTCGGCCTGATCGAGGTCTGTCAGCAGGTCGACGTGGTTGTACATCTCCTCGTTGCTGGATCGCATGATGATCCGCTGGAACGCCTCGACGGTCGAGAATCTGGAAAAGTCCACCAACAAGGCGCACAGTCGGACCCAGTGGTTGATGTGCTTGTGGTCGAAGGATCCGATCATCTGGCGGAACTCGATCGTGTTGGTGTTGCCGCCCGTCTTGCCGGCGGGCAGGAAGCGGCGGAAGCCAAAGGTGCCTCGGGTCGCGGCGCGCATCTGGTTCGTGGCCCAGGGGTGTGACGGTGCTCCCATCAGGTCGGCCAACTCCTTGAGGCTTGTCGTGGACCAGATGCGGATGAGCTTCTTCTTCAGATCGTCCGAGATACCCTTGTCCGGAATCCATGCTTCTGCCTCTGCTCTGATGATCGGATCACGGATCATGTCGAAGGTCGTCTCATCTTCCGGACGGAAGTTGGTGAGCTCGGACGTCTTGGCCAGCGTCTTGCAGTAGGCACTCTGGCGACGGGACGGGTGCTGCATGTTGAGCAGGACCTCATCGATGACCCAGGCGACGGACGAGAACCTCTTCATAGTCCTCAGCGAGAAGCCGTCGTCGCCGCGGCCGATGTGGACATGCAGGCCGGCCGTCTCGTTGATGTGGATGCGCAGCTTGCGCATCCCGCGACAGAAGCGGCGGACCTTGACGAAGGACTCGCCCTCGTAGGCATTCAGGACCTCGGAGGTGACCTCCTTGCCGATCCAGTCGTAGCCGCGGTACTTCTCGTCCTCGGTCTTGCGGACGGAGCTGTCCCCGATGATGCGCCAGGCATCGTACTTGGGGACGTTGTCGTGCGGCGGCACGAACTCGTCACCGGCCTCGTCGCGGACGGTGATGCCCTCGAGGTCGCCCAGATGTCGGACGAGAAAATCGTCTGTTCCCTTGGGATCGAGAACATCGTTCCAGTCGTCTGTCCGGAAAACCGGACGAAAGTCCGGGTATCGATCCGTCTTGTCACCGAACAAGACGGGCTGGAGGAACTCCAGCTCGATGCCGAAGGTCAGATGACCCTTCGAGTCATCGTGGGTGACGACAATGTCGTCGAGGTGGGCCATCGTGATGGCGAGGGTGAGGTGGGAGGTGGGAGGTGAGATGGTATCTGTTATTTGTTAGCTATTTCTAGAAAGAGCTTCGATCTTTGACGGGACGAAAATATCGTTCTTTCTTTCTTGAGAATATCACTGTAGAGAAAGAAAGAGAAAGAAAGGTATACGATGAACAGGTGTTGAGAAATTACTCACGGATGGCGGTTGTGTTGTTGTTGTTGTGGTTGTGGTTGGTTGCACTTTTTGGTCGAGGAAAGAAGGAAGGAAGGCAGGAAGAAAAGAACGTTTGAGAATAGATAAATTGTGCTTAGGCAAGGACCGCAAACAGTTGAAATTTGCCAGTCGAAATCCAAAATTTCGACTGTCGACAGTCGCGGAGCCCAGTTGCTCGGCGCGCATGAAGCCATCGTCAGGGAAGCCATATTAGACCTCACGCCGAGCCCCTAATCGTCTCAGGCAACTTGTCGCCATGTCTCTTTGTTTGGCGTCTGAAGCTCAGAAAATCAGCCAGCAGGATGACCTTACAGCGGATCAAAAGAACAAGGTTCCCAGCTTAAGTAATGAGTAGTGCTCGCAATATGTTCACTTGAGTTTATAGAGTCAAGATTGGTCGTATAGTAATCGATAGTCTTGTTGAATAGACGGAATAGCTTGCTTTATCTATTGCTATAAAGTTATCAAAATGAACAATGTCGATCTTCTCATGATTTTATACTCTTTGTAGAAGAAAAAGTTTGATCCTGTAACTGCCGTTTTTCTATTTCACTTTTTATGTCTGCCTACATACCAAAATATATTTGTTCATCAATACGGACGACATACTCTTGCCTTATGTTGTGACCAGGGAATCTTTAGGTGCACGGTAGAAACATTGTGTTTTCAGTTGAGATCACCATTTGATTAATCTGCCTAACCATATCGGACGAGATAATAATAACAAAATTGTATAACAGTCTGAATATATACATAGATATCATAAAACCTTAGCGTCGAAACATGACCATCATACAGAGGTATATTCTAACGTCTCTCAGAGATGTTATTCATGTAGCACCAGTCTCTGATGCCTGACCCAAGACGACCCCACTGTCACCGTCCCTAATCTCTAAACTGACCCCGCGGAGTATATCTCCATTTCGAAATGTAAGCCGGTGTGTCTCCTTCGTATCCATTTGTGGTCGCAAATACACCCAATATGACACCTTTTCAGTATTAGTAATCCCTTAAGCGAACCACAAACTCGGTACTGCAGAACCGTGAAAGGGGTTGAAAAGTCTCACCTGTGAACCCCCAACTAACCGCCGTGTTCGAGGCATCCACCAAGGTCTGCATCTGCGACCTGGCATTAGCCGGCCCAGCCGAGAAGGTATAGTGCGTCGCGTTATCAGCCCGGATCTCCAGCCTCAACTTCTGCTCGCGCCAGACGTCGGGGACAGGCACAATGGCCGGATCTGGTACGGCGACGCTGGAGATGCCGCGGAACCTGAACTGCAGCATCGGCTCCGAAGCGTCCCCGGGCAGCGTGGTGGCGTTGATTGGTCCCGGAAACACTCCCGTGCTGCTGTTGGCCGGTAGCATGGCGACACCAAGGTCGAGATGATGATTCTGCGTCAGAAATACCGTTACTCCAGCTTCTGCCTCTAGTGTCGTGGGCGGAAAGTCGATGTCTACGCTGTAGGTGAAGAGCGTGTCTTGTTGCCGCCTGCCCACGAACGTCTGCCCGGAGGGCCCGGCATAGTTTCCGTTCAGGGCCGTGAGATTGAGTTGCGAAGGGAGGAGCTGGAGAGTGTTGGCGTGTCCAGGCGCGGATACTTGATAGGAGCTCGGTATGGGAAAGCGCCAGTATGTAAAGTGCGCGGGCAGCTCTGAGCCGGGCTCAAAGTCTATAGCGTCTCCCTCTGTGATGAAAGGGCTGTACGATGTCAGTGATGCTATTTGCCCGGTGAAAGAATTAACCGTGAAACTTACCCAACTCCAGGAATATCTAGAATTTCTGGTGGGAGCTGCCAACCACTCGTCTCTCCACTGACAGGAGTGAAAACCGGGAATTTGCCTTCTTCCCAAGTGACACTTGTCAGAATGGTTTCTCGTCCCATGGGAAAGTTGATCCAATTTGGCCCTGATCGTGTCGACAGTGCGACTGCCCACCTGCTCTGGTCAGCAAAGCGAAATTCCTGTTGTTGATAGTGATACTTGCCAATTCCCGTCCTGGTCCTGAAACAAATCGGCATGGCCAACAGTTTGAACTTGCAACCCCATCAGTTCCATCCGCTTAATTTATACCGGGGTACTGTCTTACAATAACTTGTCGTGTTGGCAGCAGTTAATACCGGATTGTCTGGATTAGACTCGTATGGACCATTAATAGACTGTGATCTGGCCATGGTCACCATATGACCCAGTCCAGTTCCACCTGTTGGGATGTCAAATTAGCGAACCCGTCCTTTCTCATGAGAAATTGCTCCCACCTTCAGCGATCAGGAGGTAGTAATACCCGTCCTTCACGTAGATGTGTGGACCTTCTGGGGCCTGCGTGAGAATCAATAATCGAACTTTATGGACTCGAATCAGCGCTTACAAGCCCGCCAGTTCCGTTCCATATTGTGACCCATTCTCCAACTGCTCCGGTGTCCAGGTTTGCTTCGGCTTGTTGGATTCCTGGGCTTCATCTTTGTCAACTCGAGGCGTTCCGTAAGCTAGTATGATCGCTCTTACAAGACATGATAGGCATGAGAGCCTGTGATGTACACTTTTCCGTCAGTGTCCCAAAACGGTGAAGTGTCGTATCCGACAAAATCAAAATGGATAGCATCTGTCCATGATTCAGGGTCATACGGGTCGCTGGCCTGGAAAATGACCTGATGTTATACACACGCGTGAGTAACAGTAACAACATCCAAATAGTGCCTCACTTACATTATCCCACCTCGAAGCATCATTCGCTGCACGATCGTCGTCCACCAGGGTCGTGACGACGTAGAACGTGTCGTTGTGGAATCGTAGAGCCGGTGCCCATATGCCACTGTTGTGCGTGAGTTTATTGATATTTTCCCACACCATACAGGAAAGCACTTACCTCGTTGATCGATTCGTCTCGGCCAGGCGAGGCAGCTGTTCTTTCCGGTTCAGAGCATTTCCTTGCTTAATTATTAGAGGATTCCCGAACTTATTGCCGCCAGTGGGACTACCATTTCGGTGTCTACTTACCGATCAATTTCCAATTTTGCAAGTCCTTGGACGCGTGGATGGGTATTCCCGGGAACGCATTGAAACTCGACGATGCACAAAAGAAGGTCTCGTTCCACTCGGGCACATAAATGCAACTTGGATCAGGGTGGAAGCCTGGGAGTATAGGGTTCTCGTAAGTTGAATTGGTGCTCGCGGATACCGATCCCAGCATTGCAAATGCAATTAGAACTCCCTTCACCAACACATCTCGATACATCTTGTCGTAAAACGTCCTCGGTCTCGTCCTTGCGTGCTAGAAGATAGTTGCGAAACCACCGTCTATTAACTTGGGACTCGTCGTTCTATTTCTCTATAGACTATACCCCAAATCTCCGCTGGGCCCCGCACGAATCCCAAGATGTTCATAGATGTCGGATAAATAGCCTAATACGAGCGGAATGCGGAGATACATTGTAATTCGGCTGCACTTATACCGACTATTTGAAAGAAATTGGTCTCAACATACGTCATATGCTCGCCAAGCGAATAACCAGCACAGAAGAATTCGCTAGGTAAGGTATTGCCAAAGTCGACGGAAAGCTTGTAGGTCGACAAATGGCACAAGATGAAAATGACCTCTTTTACATTGATGTGAAACTAGTATTGACAGATTCCCGTCCCCACGGCTAGAAGCGATGAACATGCCGTTCTATATGCCAAATGTGTGTGCCTGAATACGCTTCTATGAACCAGAAAGAGATTCGCTCGTATACAGCCCAACTGTCTTGTCTAGGTGAGGGTATCGAAAACAGAAATTCCATCTTAAGCGTTTTGTTCTCTCATCTTACGGAAGAAGTCCTGCAGCAAGTGTCAGCCTCTAAAGTCAGAAGTCTATGTGTTGGTGAGGGTCGCTTACCATGACTCCGGTGTAAACGACGAGCAGGATACCACCACCAGGTCCGAGTCTGAGCACCTTGGGCAAGAATCCCTTGTACAGGGCAGCGAAACCCTCCTCCTTGGCCACTGTCATGACGGCCGGCCATGCCCAGTTGTACTTGGGGGTGGTGCCTGCAACCTTGGGGCTGTTCTGAATTCGGGACCTGGAGCAGAGTGTTAGCAAGGGTCGTCGAATGGTGGCAGCAATTGTAGCCGATGCGAGCGGGACTGAAGGGGGACGACATACTTGACGACATCCATGGGGGTGTTCAGGATGGTACCAACGGTACCACCGATGGAACCGGCAATGATATCGTTGGTGATTTGTCCCTTCTTGGTGTCGGCCTTGGGCAGCAGCGTGCGGACCTGGAAGATGACACCAAAGTAACCGGCATTCCAAAGGATGTGGCGCCACAAGGTGCTCTCAAGACCATTGTACAGAGCCAGGACACCCTCGTTCTGAATTGTCTTCTTGACGACATCCAAAGGACCGCTGTACAGAGCGGCAGAGGCCTTGTTCTGGAGACGAATCTTGACTATTTGGTATTAGCATTTTGCAACGGGATGTGTTGGCACATGGCAGCTCGAGCTACCATAGCAATCTTGACCTACCGAGCTCGAAGGGCACGACGACAAAGGACTCGGTGGCACCGGCAGAGGCGCCAGTCAGGATAGACAAGCTCTGGTTCATCTTGGCGACACCGAAAGCATCGCGGTAAAACTTGCCCCAAGAGTCGTTGGCAGCGAACTTGGTGGCACGCTTGGGCGCCTCCATGAGAATGGGTGCCGTGATACCTCTGTAGAGTCTCGAAGCACTATAGAAGACGATGAGCCGTGGTTCCTGGGGTCTATGGTTGTCGGAGTGCGTGCTTACCCCTCGTGGCGCACAATCTTCTGGAAGCAGTCCACCATGCCATTGTACGAGTCTGCACCAGTTCCGGCACCAGTCTGGAGTTGCCTGTGTTCCTGTAAGCGTCCGCAGTCGGGTTTCGGTGCATCGAGGGGACAAACACTCGGGTCTTGATCACATCAAGAGGGTACCTGAAACAAGAGATTAGCCAACGGCATTTTTGAGCATCGCATGCGACAGGCAACTTGTACTTACATGACCAGAATCTGCACGGGAGCCTTGGATTAGCAATTGGTTCCGAAGTAGCCGCGCGACAGACGACTGACCTCAGACACACCAGCGACCGCGCCTGTAATGGTTCTATCAGCATCGCGTGATCAGAGCTCTGCGGGAGAAACTTGACTTACCGGCGGCGAACTGGTAGACGAAGGGGAGGGGCTTAGGGTCAGACATCTTGAAGGCCGACGGATCTGGAAATGATGTTAGAAAAAGAGTGTCGGTGGTGTCTGTGGATTGACGAGAAGTGGTTGTGAATGACTTGCCTCTGGTTGTCTGACGATTTGGGAGACTTCGGTACTGGATTGGCGGATGGGAAGAATGGCTGGGCTGGGCTTAATTGATTTTCCAAAAAAGTTGCCCGTAGCAGATTGAGCCGCTATTATCCCCACAACCCTCCGCGGTATCGGATCAGGTCCCCGCGCTAGCTGGCCAGTCCTGGAGCGCTGATTCCCTAAGGGTCCAGCGCTGTTGGTCCTCAAGAGTGGGGGAATAACCCCCCGGGGGATCTGTCTTAGGGAATCGAATTGCAAATGAGATATGGCCAAGCTCCAGGGCTCCAAGACAGGTGCAAAGTCGTGTTTCCAAGTTGGTTCATCGCGGTAACTTTCCCCGTACAAGAGGCCTTTTTCTATAAACCAACAATGCTAGGTATAGCGCCTTCAAGATGGCATCTCTGCCCCTGAGAGGTAAAATAGGCAATTTGATAGTACTACAGGTTAACTTTGTACCTACATTCACGAAAACTCTCTAGCTTAACGGAGGCGCTTCTCTAACACGATCACTTGTTTGATGCCAATTTTACATGTCTAAGTAGTAAAGTTACCCTCGATCGCAGGCTTACTTACAAGGCGTGTAAATGCCAAAAGACGAATGATTTATAACAAGCAGGACCTGGCTACCAAGTAATGTATTTGAATGCATCAACTGCCGCATTGTTTCATGATTCCCCTCAGCCTCTGATACAACAAGAGAGCGATCATTGTAAGTCCCTCGGTGACAATTCCTATTCGTCTTCTAGCTGCAGTTCACCGTTGGCCAATGCGGACAGATGGAGTCTCCCCCACAATCGTCGGATAGTCTGGCTGGCTGCTGGCTGGCTGGGCTTGGCTTGGCTGTCATTGATCTTGCTGCCGCCGCAATGAACGCACTGCGAACCGTCGGCGCAGGCGGGGTTTCCATGTATCGCCGCCGAGTATTCCATACATTCGACAGGGCCATGTCAGATGGTTACCTCGAGGCCAATTCAACCTGTCTGGTGCAGCAAAAACTTAAACCCGACAAGACATTCTCGTCAGACACACGTTTCTCCCTCGTAAAGGGAGACATGATGGTATTATGCACCATCGAGGGTTTACATGTCGACGCCAACCTAGGTAGGCACTATCACAGTCTAGATATCGGGAATTGACGCGAGTTGGCGGTACTCTGTACCTATTACCTCTACACGCTATCATTCCCTAGCACTACTGCCTAGCTGTCGCCCGGGGCCATGAGGACGCTGGAATGATCCCCATGCCCGCTGACTATGCTCCTATTGGCTCATGAGCTACCCTAGAATACCCATCTTGACACCAAGGGCCCGGTACGCGCACAGGGGGCGACAGCTTCAATTACGACACGAGGGCTTCATCCATAGGAGGTAGCAGCTCTCGGTGTGACTCCTGACTCTACCCCTCCTCAACAGGATTCTTCCACCGCAAACACACACACACTTCAAACTCAAACTCTAGCAAACACGTAGAATCCAACGGATCACTCTGCTTTTGTCCTTTCAGAATACAACTCCAAATACCAGTCTGACATCGCGGAACGTACTGTCGCAAACCTGCCTTACATCCGACGCTTATCTCCTTCGATCCTATAATCGACGAGCGCCATCGCCACACCGAACACGCCTCCCTCCGACGCACTACACACAGCACGAAAAGGAGAACATCGCGATACCCAACAGGTATCCCCGGCATCCGCTCACCCGGTCTGTAGCGCTTCAGCTCTGCACCTTTAAATAAGCCGTAGCCCGATCTTCGAGGCTCCAGCGAGGTGCTTCTTGAAGTGCTCTGGCCACACATCCGCTACACATGAGTCACCTACTCTGGAAATACTACTGGGAAAATGACGTCGACAGATTCTGTCGGCTCCTGGCCCCGGCCGGTCATTCCCATAGTCCATATCCTGCGAAGAGCCCAGCTCCTGGAGTAGGCAGTCCCGGCGCATACGGACATTCGCCACGGCCTCTTCCCAAGCTGCGCAAGGGCTCTGCGCAGAGTGCCAACGCCCTCTCCAAGACCGACGTGAACGGCCGCGACCATGTTGGACTCACCATATTGCTGCGCGCTGCCTCCTCACCTGCGCCGAACGCGGTCAACTTTGCCGAAGCCCTTCTGGCGCATCCAGCGACCGACATATACATCCAAGACCCGGAAAGTGGCTGGAACGCCCTGCACCGAGCGCTCTACAATGGAAACATATCGATCGCCAGATTGCTACTTGAGAAGGAACGTAGGGACATGACTGAGTCGCTAGGATTCAACACTACAACCAAAGTCGGCCAGCTCATTAAAACAAAGGACCACGAGGGAAACAGTCCATTCGATGTCTACAATGCTTCGATTGCATTGCGTCAGTTGAGAATGGCCGAGGACGAAGCTAATTCGGACGATGACTCGGACAGCGAAGATGGCGGAGACGGAGACGAACACGGCCTGCATTCGGCCAAGATGCATGGTATTGGCGAGGAAGTCTTCACCTTTGGAAGTAACAGAAATTTATCGCTGGGTCTCGGCGATGAAGATGACCGCCAGTATCCGGAGCGCGTCTATTTGAAGCGCCCCGACCATCTGATCCAGCATTTCCATGACCGATTTGTCGAATCCCAGAAGAAGGACGCGGCTGCGGAAGAGCCGGATGAGATATCTGCACTTACACAGAATCGACCACTGATGGTCCAAGATGTCGTCATGGCAAAGCTGCACACTGCGATCCTCACCACCGACCCAATCTCTAATCTTTATGTTTGCGGTATTGGTCGTGGTGGCCGACTGGGCCTCGGCGACGAGAATACCCAGTTCACTTTCCAGCCCGTCCAGGCTGGCCTGCTTGACAAGAGGGTCACTCATGTCGCTCTTGGCCTGAATCACTCCATGGCTATCACATGTGGTGGAGAGCTCTGGACCTGGGGTTCCAACAGTGTCTCGCAGCTTGGTTATGCACTTCCGCCCCCTCTGAAGCCGGACGAGGAGCCCATCAGCACCACCCCTCGTCAAGTCTTTGGTCCACTCAAGAAGGAAATCATCGTCGGCATCGCCGCCTCTGCGATACACTCCGTTGCCCACACGGGCTCGGCGCTTTATTGCTGGGGCAAGAACGTCGGTCAGCTGGCTCTGATGGATGCAGACTCGCGTTCGCTAGAAGTGCAGTCAGTTCCGAGAAAAGTCGCAGCATCGTTGCTGTCGTCCCATTCATCCATCCTGATGGTTTCTGCCATCGATAGGGCGACAACGGTACTTTTCGAAGATCGGACCGTTTGTGTTTTCACCAACTATGGCTACAACATGATCAAATTTCCCTTCTACGATGGCTTCACCAACTCTTCGCTCCAGCGTTCTGGGCGCCTCTCCATGTCTTCCAGGGTTCACTCGGGTCGTCGCGAAATCCACTCCATCACTTCTGGTGGCGAGACCATCGCAGCTTTGACCGGAAGCGGCGATCTCTTCACTATGGCTATGAACCACAAGGCTGAGGGCCAGTTGCAGGCCACATCAACCACGAACCCTGCCAAGATCAAGGATGCCATCACGGTTCCGCAGCTCACTTGGAACTCGTTAAAGGATGGTGCCAAGTCCGTCGCCATTGGCGAGGATGGAACCATCATGGTATCGACACAGTCTGGGGCGGTTTGGCGGCGAGTGAAGCGGACCAAAGCTAAAGACACCAAAAATGGTGCCAACTCGGACAACAACAAGCGCAAGGACTTCAAATTTCAACGTGTACCATACATTACCGGCATTGTTGGTGTTCGAAGCTCCATGTTTGGTGCTTACGCCGCTCTCCGTAAGGACTGCGATGTGACCCGTGAGCAACTCGAAGTCGATGATCAGACTCTCTGGCATGATCTCGCCCCACTGTGTGCTTTGAAAGGGTTCAGGGCCACCAATCCTCGGCTGCGTGAGAATAAGGACACTTGGAAGTTCCAGAACCCCGAGGTCCTCGAGGGTCGTGTCGATACCTTGGGGTATGAGATCTTGACTTGCACGGATCTGGAGGAAGACCTGGCCATCCACCTACGCAACTGGAATTTCAAGCACGATGAGACCGGTCTGGCGATCTGTACGAGCTCAGCACGAGAACTTCAAATTCCGGTTCATTCATGGGTTTTGGCTGCAAGGAGTCCTACTCTCCGCGCCGGGCTCCAGAAATTCCGCGAGACAGGTGAATGTGTTATTCCGGATCTCCTCAAGATTTCAGAGTCGTCTGGCACTACAGTCATTGAGCTTTGCAGTATAGACTTGATCGCACTGCTGAACCTCGTGGTATATGCATACGTCGACAGGGTGATTCCTGCTTGGAACTTTACTCGTCAATCGCCGCCTCTTGCCTACAGGTATCGTCAGATTCGCACGGATCTGATGGGGGTTGCCGCGAAACTTGGAATGGCAAAGCTTGAGCATTCTGTGAGGATTCAGAGCACTCCTCCAAAGACCATGGATCAGGATTTCCGAAACGCAATTGAGGATCCCATCTTCTTGGAGGACGGCGATGCCCTACTCGAGCTGGATGGCGATGAGATCCCAGTGCACACGTCCATGCTTTGCCAGAGATGTCCATGGTTCGCCGGCCTTTTCAAGGGTCGCTCCGGTGGTGTGTGGTTGGCAAGCCGCCGTGCCGGCAGAGACGAATCGGAGAGAACCCCGATCGATTTGAAGCACATTCACCCAGAATCTTTCCACTACGTCTTGCAGCATCTGTATGCGGACGTAGGCGAGAGTTTGTTCGACAATGTAGTCGCTGAAAGCATCGATGAATTCTCTGAACTCGTGATGGATGTAATGAGCGTTGCCAACGAGCTCATGCTTGACCGCCTTTCACAAATCTGTCAGCACGTTCTGGGTCGCTTTGGTAAGAATACTTCATCGTCTATATTTACGATGCCACTCACTAATTATTTCAAGTCACAACTCGGAACATTTCTACTCTCTTGAATCTCATGAGCCCTTGCTCGGTCACCAATTTCAAGGATGTCGGTCTCGAATACATCTGCCTGCAATTAGAAACAATGCTCGAGAACCAGTAAGCGAATGCACATCTCCCCTTGCAATTTATTTGACTCTAACTGGGACTAGTTTACTTGATAATCTCGATGAAGATCTCATGTTTGAGCTTGACGAAGTTGTCCGGGACAACCAACTCGCACGATGTCCGTTTGCTAAAAGCGGGAGAGCTGACTTGCTGCTTCACGAACGGCACCCCGCTTTGGTTGAGGATATCGAAGAGGAGAGACAAGTTCGAGTCAAGGCAATGGCTTACAAGGTCACTGTCAGAGATGATGACAGAAAGCTATCGTCTTCGTTCAAGACAAAATTCGGCAGTCTCGATGACAGTGCAGCTGGGTCGCCATTGTTTGACAAGACTCGAAGGCAATCGAAATCAGCCCGAAATGAGCCGTTTAGTCCAGATCTTCGCCCAAAGAACTCGAGAGCTGATCTCATCTTCGATATGGAAGAGGAAGAGTCGAGCATTGCGAGTCCTTCGCCTTCGCCTCGCCCCATTGATCCTTCGTTGCGGGATGAACTCGATCAGCTGCCGTCTCTGGAAGAAACCTACAGCCATGGCAAGGGCAAACAGGCAATGAAAAGTCAGACTCCAGTTGCAAAGTCACCTCTGGTGAACATGACGCCAGGCACAACACCAGCCAATGGGACAAGCGACGCAAGACGCATATCTAATGGTGGTACTCCTTGGGCTCAGGCACCTTTGTCCACTGCTAGGTTGGATCTGAAGGACATCATGGCAGAGTCGAAGCCCGCTCACTCGGCTCTGTCTGCTGGGCTGGCTGCGCAGAAGAACCAATCTGCCAAGTTCACGCCTCAAAAGATGACGCAAAAGGAGAAGAAGAAGTTCATGCAACAGCAGGCGGATGAACAAGCTAGGCAGGAGGCACTGGCTGCCAGCAAACCCCAGGCTGCTTGGACACAAGTAGCAGAGAAGAAGAGTTCGCCCTGGCTTCCCACGCCTAGTGCACCGAAAACGTCCATCAAGGAAACGCTGATGCCGGCCACGAAGTCCACGCTTGCACCACCTGTCGGCAAGCATCTCGCTGCGGCTGAAGCATCAACCCTGCCCATCCACCGACGGGCCGCCTCTCCAGACACGAGGTTCTCTGGACAAGGGCGCTCGGGATCGACTACACCACGGGACAATCCCATCAAGAGTAACGGCGGCTTCGCGTCGGCCAAGTCGATTCCAACCCAAAGCTCGTCGCCCAGTCAGGCCAGTCGCCAGGACCCGAAGCCTTTGGTCCCACATTCCAAGTCGTATATACAGAAGCCACAGAAGCAACCCGACAACATGGTCGGCGTAGCTCTGGCAGACATCATTAGGCAAGAGCAGCGGGAACAAGAAAGCGTCAAAGAAGCTGCGGCAAAACGCAACCTGGAAGAAATCCAGCAGGAGCAGGCTTTCCAGGAGTGGTGGGATGCAGAGTCACGTCGCATCCAGGAGGAAGAGGCACGAAGGCAAAATCGCGAGAAGAGCAAAGATGAGAAGAAGGGTAGCAGCCACCGGCGCGGACGCGGTGGCAAGCCCAGAGGAGGGCCTCCCGGCAAAGATCAGGCCAATACGGCACCGCCAACCGCTGAAGGCGCCGGCGGCCCCAGCTCTCGTGGCCGCGGAAAAAATCGTAGAGGTGGCAAGGCAACAACAGCTGCTTGATCGGGATCATAGACGCTTAGAATACAACCGGCATGTAAATGGCTTTTCTTTTTTCGCCAGGGCGAATGCCGTACACGAGGGGTCTGACGAGGAGCGTCGACGTGGAGGAATAATTCTGAGCTCTTTTGGTCTTTTAGAAAAATCTCCCAATTCATGTATATACTTTTTATTCTCTGTACATCGGACCTCCAAGGAGTTAATCCATCATATATACGGTGGCACTTGACCAGACATCCTCGAAAAACAACCGCTCCCTCGTCTCTTACACCTCGACGTTTACAATTTAATGGGATTGACTCTAGACGCGTAGATTGTCGCTGCAAGTTTGCTTACTTATTGGCACTCGTTCTTCATTATATGAGAGGAGCAAAAGATCTGCAGTGTATCATTGAGGGATCTCAAGGAAGGTATTATGACAAGATCACCGCAACACATTGTAAAATTGAAATCGCTAGTTATTCAGGCTCATTAATCAATATTTTCAAATGTACAAACTCTCGATCCAAGGCCGGGGACTGAAAAGGGGGTCCCAAACGGCAGATGTTGAGCACGTGCGACCGCGAAATGCTGTTCAACCTTGGCAATTCCATCGCCATGTCGTGGATACACATTCATTTAGGGCTACTTCACACAGCAGTGCAGAACGGCCCTCAGCTGAGATCGAAACCGGCCCCCGACTTGACGGCATACAAGAGCTTCTCCTTGAGCGTGGCGGCCGACTTGTATCGAGGAAGCTTTAGGAGATTGACACATGTACTCGTGCTTGGCAAGCGGTTCTCATCGGTGCCTCCATCCCGAATCGAAAAGGCTGGGCTCAATTGCTCAAATCCCAGTAGAGGTGCCCGAGGCGTCGATGTGACATACTTGAGAACCTCCCGGCGCTCTGGATCCTCGAGCTCGCGCATGACTTGCCAAAACATCTTGATCGTCGGGTGCTCTTCTCCATCGTCGCCGATGACGTAGAGGCCAGAGTAGATGGTGTTGCGACGAAGATCCTCGACGTCAATCTCGGAACTGTCACCACCCACGAGACGCTGGAGTTCCGATTGATTGAACATGGAGAGCCATGTAGGGTCGATGATGCTGCTCAGTCCACGTAGGAAAGCTTTGGTCTGTCGATATGGCTGCGCAACAAGCCGATGGCGCACAACATAGGAAATGTAGAGCGGTCGGTCCTTGTTGGTGACTGGTGCATTTTCACCGCCTTTCCGCAGAGGCCGTGTCATGGTCCTAACTTTGTTTGTCATTGGATTTGTGACACGATCGTTGATGGTGAAATCAAGGGCCAAATCGCTGACGTCGCCCGGATAATTCTTCAGCTGAATCAACCCTCTATAAAGTTCGGGGTCAAGGTCCCTCAGCTCGTTTAGGCTGGCGCGAAAGTCGCGGTCCGACGAGCTCCATTTCAGTAGGAAGAAAGGGGCAAAGGACAGATCGATGAGGATACCCTCGTACATGCACTTTCCGACGACACGTCCAAGGAACTCAAACTTTTGCGCCAGCTCCTGCAAACGGCTGTTCCACTCTGCAGAGTTTTCCGGTATGCCATAGTAGCGCAGGCTCTCGACGAGCTCATCGAATATCGTCGGGTTGGGATATAGGAGATTCTGGCTGTTTGTCACAAACATGCCCAGGTTCTCCTTCGGTGTGAACGCCTCGCTCGTGACACTGGTCAGAAATTCCTTGGTCACACCGCCGCCATCGATTCCAGCTTCTGGTTGGTCGAATTTGTCCACAAAGGTGATTTGAATCGGCTCCTTCAGAGATTCGCCCAAGCTGTAAAACTGGTCATATGCATCTGAAAAGAGCTGACCGCGTTTAATGGTGGCAGAATGTCGACCAAGAGAGTCCCGGCCAGCACGAGTCTGACCAAGACCGCCGTGCATGACCATCGCGCGCCATGAGTCTGCGTCGACGGCGCCGTTTCTCCTCTTCGCCTTGTCGAGGTGTATAAACTGGCGAAAGATCTGCACGCGGACTTCGAACGGAATTGTGAAGGGCATGTTTCTCAGAATCTCCAATTTAGGGCCAACCTGGGCCAGAAGCTTCTCGCGCTGCGCTCGTTTATGCTGCCTCTGCCTTTCGATCTGGGCTGCGCGCGTGAGCCGATGACCAGAGGACGTGTGGAAACTTCCCGGCGCCTCAAGCTCGTCTGTTTCCTCGTCGTCTTCCTCGATGTCCCACTTCTTCTGCTCTTCGAGAACCACAGCGGCCAAGAAGCCATCCATATCAAATCGGGATGTCATCAGCCAGAAGTCTCTTCGCAAAAATGGCCTCCGAGAATCCCGTTCGTACAGTGCCCGCATGGTGCCTGTTGCGGCCGCTCTGAGGGTTAGGACATCCATCCCCTGGATACCTGCGAATGTTGTAGTGATCCGTTCATTCATTTGCTGTTGGCCACTGGTAGAGGAGCCAAAAAGTGCCGAGACAGTCGGTGCTGCTGACAATGCCGAAGACGGCATGATTTCAGGCAGGTTATAGTACAGCGGAAACGAGAGATTCTTCAAGAATGTCACCAGGTCTTTGAGCTCGAGAAGACGCAGCCCGCTTGCTCGTATCCGCATGACTGCCGGGCTTGGGTCTGCGAGTACCTCGGTTTCCGCGGGGAGGAAATCCTCATCATCAGTAACCCTGAGAAGAAAATTGTACAGCTCAAGAAATAGTAACAGCGTCCGCCATTCCGGATCTCTGACGGGGTCCGACTGCAACAAAGATACTACGATTCTTGACTTCTGCTCGGCCTCCTTGTGCGCTATGGCGGAAAAGATGCTAGTGCGCGATACTGCTTGCCACAGGAACTTCACCGATGGCACAGTGGCTAGGTTCGCTCTTCCTGGTGTGATAATATCCCCGTGGAACAGGCGGATCTTGATATCGTCACCGTGTTTGGGAAAGCACCGCAGCAGTATCAGCGTGTATCCCGCCAGAAGACTCGCCTCTTCTGATGCTTGCTCATTTGACGTGGCGGTAGAGGTAAAACGCTGCAGAAGTTCGGCAATGCCATCTTCACTGACGAGAGACTCCAGCTGCTGCACGACATAGGGTGCCAGTGGACCGATTGTCTCGCCATCCGAATCATCTGATTCGTTGTCCGAGGAGCCAATAGTGGTCTGCTGAGATCTGTTACGTATTCTGATGTCGGCAGACAGCTCTGTCAAGAGGCGATAGAGGGCCTCAAGGTAAGCAGAGCTCCGAGAAGGAGGCGTTGCCCGACATAGGGCAACAAAATAGGCTAGAAGCCATAAGAGGCCATCACGCGATACTTGGTTGGCTCGATGGTGTTGTACGAGCCCCGTCACGATGGCCTGAGACAACATCCCGGCGTCCAGAAATTTGGCAACCGTTTCAGGGTTCGCTTGCAGAAAACGGAGATTTTGCGAGGTCAAGAAGGAGAAAGCAAAAGCCTCGTAGGAGCCCTCATCAGGGCGACTCAGAGGTGCCGCTATTGCCTCAGCTAGGAGATCTTGGCCGACCGCGATCGGCTCGACTTGGCCACCATAACCACTCTGCTGGCAGCACCTCGCAATCAGCATGTAGTATGCATCGGATATTCTGTCGATGCAAGTCGGGCGCCTCTTGATCATATCTATGAGGAGACTAAATAGGCGAATCGATGGAGAAGTGGGCTGCTGCTCCAAGGCCGATACTATTGTGCTGGCCAGCTTCCGCCGTTGGCGCTCTTCCAGGTCGAGATCTCTGACAGACGTCAAGTCATTGATCAGGCATTCGAGCCTTTCCCGATCGCCATCGTCTTTCGCGTCGAAGAAAGCAGGCAAGAGAGAGAGCGCTCTGGGAATTCGGTCCAGCACCTGTATGTCTTGTACGTATAAATCGTCCCAATCTTTTCGGCACCGACATTGCACGTCTTTCCGGACTGCCCTGCCTCTCCATACACGCTGTATCCGTCTCGATGCTATGAGTATTTCTCGATCTTTTTGTCGCTTCTCACGCTCGGCCTGAGCATTGGCAATGGTCTGAGAGGCACCGGAGGGCGGAGCGTTCCACCCCGATGTGGCCCAAGGATTTGTTCTCTGCCCGCTGAGATTAACATTTCGAGGGCGTTTCGAGTTACCCGTGAAAGATTGAAACATGTCGTCGGTGTTGGTAGCCCTTCCCAGGCGATGAAAGAAGTGGTGGCCCGGTGGAGGCGGATGGTTCGGTGGCCTCGGACGGCTCCAACGTCAGCGTTGTTGCTTGATTCTGTAGGAGGGTCGAACACTTTGTTCCAGGCCCGAGGAGACTCGATAGATATAATCAGATCGATACAAGCCGAGAGGTTGTTGATCGCAAGGAGAAAGGTAGCATGCTAAATCTGAGGACGAACGACGTATGTCATGTATGTAGGAGTGGCCGTGCAGTATGTACTTAGCAGAGGTGAAAGAAGGCAGAGCTCTGGACTGGCCAACGACGGCACCCGGGCCAGATTTGAGTGGATGCGACGTATGTACGGGGGAGGTGCGAGTACTAGAAATAATGCAGCTTCTGGAGGGCAAATTCTATCCTTTTTCTACTTGCAACATTTATCTGTCAGGTCGTTTTACATTCTGTCATATGCCGGGCTGCGCTCGGCTTTTGCGCAGGTCTGGTTATGCGCATTTGAGCTTCGAGCTCTGGTTCGATGCCTGGCAAAGGAATGTTCTGTCAGCTGCCCCGACCAAATCGCGTAACGCCACTGCTACCTACGATCCTTAGGACGACCCCACGAGCGGTACAGCCCGGACCTATCGAGCCCGTGTATCTATCTACCTACATGTAGCTTCGTCATACTTGTGATATTTCTGGCACTTTCTAAAGATCCGGTGCCAGCCATCTTGACCACTTCACTCGCCTGCCTTCGCCATCCACCTACATTTTCTCACGGTCATACTAGAGGGTCCAGTCGCCGAACATGTTGCTTACGTGCGCAATGCCTGGTGCGACTCCCGTCGACAAAAAGCGGTACGAGACGCCGCGGCAGCTTGGCGGGGTAGCTCATGGTATCTCTTATCTCCGGCAGCAACAGCTACGATAAGATCATGCACATACCTTCGCTTTGTACCGAGTCGGGCCCAGTTGGGCGTTGAGTTGCTTCTTGGTTTATATGGCCACAGTTTATACTAGTAATCCGTACGCCACATGTCCTGGATTTCGAAAGATCATTGATGATCTGTCCTGACTAGTTGCTTAATTGCTATTGATTTAGAGGTATCTGTACCTGCAGAATGTTGCAAACTTGCCGGCACAATGCTTGCGCAGAGGTATCATATATTGGATGGTACCAGTTGGCTTTCTCTTTCTGATCTCCTTGTCTAGGTAGGTAGGAATCCAGGTCCTTGGGATTTGTACGTCCAATGACCCCCCAGATGTCTCATCAAACTGCAATGTTTAGCCTTAGCAGCCAGAACTGAACTCAGGAAAGAAATGATGCCATTAAGGTTTTCTTTCAACGTCGTTTCCAGGGTCTGGCGTGCACAGACTCTGAAGTTTGAATTGCTAGACTCAGCCCTACACAGGACTCGAGAGCCTAAAAGGGCGATGTGACATTTGGCTGTTTGACAAGAGAAAATAGGAACGAGAGTCCTTCCCAGAATAATTTGCTTTCGAGGCTGCGGTGGCTGTGGTGATTATACCGTGCTGTTACCGCCTACTAGTGATAGAGCAACAACCAAGTCCGCAACCAGTAAGGTAGGGACGTTACCACAGAAAACCTACGTCACCAGCACTGCGGCGACGACCCACAAATTCATATGCCGGCAATAGTTATGGTATTACTAGCAGCACCATCAACCAAAAATCAAAAGTTGGCAATGGCACCAAACATCGATTCTGTGATGACCAGAAGAGATTGTTAATGCATCAAAGCTGAAGAAACTGAAGGAATAAAAGGAAAGAGTGACTCGACTACATGTACACGATAGCCCACATTTGGTATGTTCATGTCTGACAGACCCGGCTGGCAAGGTTTGAGCGATAAGATAGCGCCGTCTGTGGGGAATAACGACCATTGATTGTGGGACATATGTACCATACACAGTAGACAGATTCGAAGGAAACGTTCATGTTGTATGTTCGGAGTAGGTAGCTAGCATGACAGTTGTGGACAACTTATTAACGGGAAAGCACCTATATATATGGGTAGTCACGGCGAACAAAACAATAATCTGCTTGTAGCTGCTGCCTCCGACTATCTCTGACCTGTAGACGAAGTAGGTATGTAGGCTCTTTAGTGACAAGCATTCAATGTTGGTAGGATGAATAGATTGGGTACATGCTGAGTGTGGTGCCGGCTGCCCCACAGAAGCCTTTAAAGACTCAAGAAAAAAAAAAGGCGCCGTGCCCCTCCAACCGACAGCTGCAGGCTCAGCGGTCTGCCCACCCAAATCACTGAAAGTTTCTGGCGGCGCCACTAAGAGGGCACATCGAAAAAAGCACGGGCCATCCTGGCCGATCGCACCTCCCAGTCATTCGAATTTTCTGAATTTTTTTTGCAACCCTTGAAAAGCGCAGGGCCTCTGGTAAACGGACTGGTCTTCTTCCCTTCAACCACCAACCCATAAAACCCATCATTCTTCTCATCACCCTGAGTTCTCAGTCAAGGAGTGCGATTCCCATCGTACTGCACCGCTGATCTCAACCCAGCACCATACAGAAAAACACAAAAAAAGGTTAAAATCAACACGCACAAAATCCCAATCTCCACAGACCCCAGTGTCTATCCTCCATCTCAGGCTTCTTGAATAGCACGGAACTTGTCCTCAAGCCCTTCGTCTGTTCAGCCTTCCCCACCAAAGAAAAAAAAGCTTCTCGTCCTCTTTCACTCGAGGATCCGGCTTGGTTTGTTTTTTTCTTCTCGGTATCGACCCTTTGAAGTCACCGGTCTTTGTCCCGCCAGACTTCACCCCATTCCTCTTGACCCGTCCGTCAAACGACGCGCAGTGCTTTCCAGATCCTGGTACGTTCCCATCTCCCTCAGCGCCCACCTTGATCTTCCTTCCACCTTTTTTGGTCCAGGTTTCCGCCGCACGCGATTGTTGCGACCGGCACGTCGTGTTCTCACCACACCTGTCCACCTCAATCCCAAGCTCCAGGGTCTCCCATTCTTGCACCCGGATTTGCGCTGACTCGTGCCGCTATCAGTAACGCGAACTACCAGTTCACTCGATCACCATGTCTGCCGCTGCTGCTCCCAGCGCTGTTGATCAGCTCGCCACTGATCTCGGCAACACCTCCATCGAGGGCAAGGCCCCTGCCGCCATCGACACCAACGTCGCTGCCGATGCTCAGGGCGAGGACAGTGCTCCCAACACTGCTCAGACCCCCCACCCCCACGCTTCCGCTTCTCTCTATGTCGGCGAGCTGGACCCGTCGGTTACTGAGGCCATGCTCTTCGAACTCTTCTCTTCCATCGGCTCTGTTGCCTCCATCCGTGTCTGCCGCGATGCTGTTACCCGTCGCTCCCTTGGCTACGCTTACGTCAACTACAACTCCACTCCCGATGGCGAGCGCGCTTTGGAGGAGCTGAACTACACCCAGATCAAGGGCCGCCCTTGCCGCATCATGTGGTCCCAGCGCGACCCTGCCCTTCGTAAGACTGGCGCTGGCAACATCTTCATCAAGAACCTCGATGCTGCCATTGACAACAAGGCTCTCCACGACACTTTTGCTGCTTTCGGTAACATCTTGAGCTGCAAGGTTGCTCAGGACGAGAGTGGTAGCTCCAAGGGCTACGGTTTCGTTCACTACGAGACTGATGAGGCTGCCGCTGCCGCCATCAAGCATGTCAACGGTATGCTTTTGAACGAGAAGAAGGTCTACGTCGGTCCCCACATCCCCAAGAAGGACCGCCAGAGCAAGTTCGAGGAGATGAAGGCCAACTTCACCAATGTCTACGTCAAGAACATTAGCCCCGATGCTACTGATGACCAGTTCCGTGAGCTGTTTGAGAAGTACGGCGATGTCACTTCATCGTCTCTGGCCCGCGACCAGGAGGGCAAGTCCCGTGGTTTCGGTTTCGTCAACTTCACTACTCACGAGGCTGCCTACAAGGCTGTCGACGAGCTGAACGGTAAGGATTTCCTCGGCCAGGACCTGTACGTCGGTCGTGCCCAGAAGAAGCACGAGCGTGAGGAGGAGCTGCGCAAGTCCTACGAGGCTGCTCGTCAGGAGAAGGCCAGCAAGTACCAGGGTGTCAACCTCTACATCAAGAACCTGGGTGACGAGGTCGACGATGAGAAGCTCCGCACCATGTTCTCCGAGTTCGGTCCCATCACTTCTGCCAAGGTCATGCGCGACAGCGCTACCGACTCTGGTGACGAGAGCGAGCCCAAGGAGGCTAAGGACACAAAGGAGAACGAGGAGCCCAAGGAGGAGCAGCCTGAAGAGGAGGAGCAGCCCGAGGAGGAGGATGGCGACAAGAAGGAGAAGAAGTCCGACAAGAAGCTGGGCAAGAGCAAGGGCTTCGGTTTCGTCTGCTTCTCCAACCCCGAGGACGCCACCAAGGCCGTCACCGAGATGAACCAGCGCATGTTCGATGGCAAGCCCCTGTACGTCGCTCTCGCCCAGCGCAAGGACGTCCGCAAGAGCCAGCTTGAGGCTAGTATCCAAGCTCGCAACCAGCTTCGTATGCAGCAGGCCGCTGCCGCTGCCGGCATGCCCCAGCAGTTCATGCAGGCTCCTGTCTTCTACGGTCCGGGCCAGCAACCCGTCTTCCCCGGTGGCCCCGGTGGCCGAGGTGGCATGCCCTTCCCTCCCCAGCCCGGCATGGGTATGCCCGGCGTCCAAGGCCGTCCCGGTCAATTCCCCAACGCCTTTCCCCAGGGCGGTCGCGGAGGTCCTGGCCCCCAGGTCATGCCTCAGATGTACATGCCTGGTCAGTTCCCTCCCGGAGCTGCTCCCTATGGCCAGCCTGGCAACCCTCAGTTCATGGCTGCCATGGCTCAGGCTCAGCAGACTCTTGGTGGCAATGGCCGCGGTGGCCCCGGCGGTCGTGGACCTGCTCAGGGTATGCCCAACATTGGCGGACCTGGCATGCCCGGATATCCTCCCAACGGCCGTCAGGGCCCCGGTGGCCGTGGTGGCCCCCGCAACGGCCAGCCCGGCCAGTTCCCCCAGGGCGGCCGCGGAGGTTCCGGTCCTGCTCAGAACCAGGACTTGACCCCCTCGTCTCTGCTCCAGTCTCAGCTGCAGGCCCACAACGGTAACCCCCAGCAGCAGAAGCAGATTCTCGGAGAGGTCATCTTCCCCAAGATCTCCGCCCTGCAGCCCGAGCTCGCTGGCAAGATCACTGGTATGCTTTTGGAGATGGACAACCAGGAGCTTGTCAATCTGTAAGTACACTTTTACTTCGCGAACTCTCGACATATACTAACAGTTGATTCAGCATTGATGACGAGAGCGCGCTCCGCGCAAAGGTTGACGAAGCCATGGCTGTCTACGACGAGTACGTTAAGAGCCAAGGCGGAGAGGCCGCCAAGGAGGAGCCCGCCAAGGAGGAGAAGACCGAGGAGAAGGCATAAGCAGGGCTTATGCTTGTGCCAGTGCAATATCCGAGACAACATCTCAGCGATATTCCTACCGTTGGCATTTACGTTTACGACCCTTCTTCAAGTTACGCTTTCTCTTTCTTCCCTACTGGTACAGTCGATTTGTTTTCGAATGGTCCAGGAAAAGTTTATGATACCTGACACGACTCGTCCCACGAGGGGTTATGTCAACTCTGCATTTCTTCCGCCATTACGTCATCTGTTACGACTGTCCACCGTCGTGGTTCCATGTCGATTTGGCGGATCTGTGATGAGAGCGGATCCGTCATGCGATATGCGACTGCAAACATAAAATCGTTACGCATGTATTTCATAGACTTGCTTTGCTGGAGAGGTGCTTGTGTCACCTGGCGTTCATGGTCAAAAGTCGGTTTGCCTTGTGGTTCGAAGCTGGCACTGAAGGGGTGGCGGCTACATGATTCCAATCCCAATACCCAATGAGTCGTCACAGAGGACAAGGGATCCTCAGGGGCAGAGGTCAATCCAGACAGGAACTTCTGACACCTTAATGAAAAGTATTTTCCATAAACATGTACATCTTGCCTGTGTGATCATTCATGAGCGCTCTTGTAACAGTAAATGATGATGGCTGGTTCAACATAAAGTTGAGGGAGCAGTTTGTTCATGATATTGTAACTCCCATGCCGAAAGTATGATAGATACGCTTGAGCATAAACGGATGTATTTACAACCTTCAACAAGCTGAGGCTGGCGATTTGGCTTACTCGAAGTCAGTTGGCTGTTCGTTCAAGTACTCGAAATTGGAATTGTACTGCGAATATGTCTTTTAAGCGTATTGTTGTGGCATCGTTCCTGGCTTTCGGTCATGATGACAGAACATATAGTGTCTCTGGCCGTGTTCACGCTTGGTGTCCAGCGACTCTCGTGGGTTACGTACATGTCTCCCGGCTGGGTCCTTTCCGCGTTGCTTGCTGGAAACAATACCGACTGGATTATTTGCTCGCTTACTTCTCGTCTGTTCCTCACACATCTACGAAACATTCTCGTCACAATTCAGAGTTGGGCATTTGGTTTTAAAGTAATTGGCTTTCTTTACTACACCACTCTCAAGGTTTGGCAGTTGGTTCCCTATGAACCGGATTCCTATCGACTGATAAACATGACTTTGCCTTTGTGATACATGCGTGCGCCCTTGACAACCATGCCGTTCCATTCCCTTCCCTTCCTCGCATATAATAGATGAATCGTGTATGACCCGTGGGTATGTATGTATGTGCGTGTTGTGCGATTATATTCGTCGGGGCCGGTTTCGCCTCGATGTCTTTCTTTACGCAGTAATATGCCCGGTCGGGAGGGAAAACAAAAACCAAAATGTAGAAGCGATTTCCCCTAATCCCAGCAAAAAGTCAACACCAAGAGCTCCATGACCATTTGGGGTATCAGAAGATGTTCGGCCTTCCCTTCCATCACATATATGCGCCGTTTCCGTCTTCTTTCTTTTTTTTCTCTATACACGAGACAAAGATCAAGAAAAGAAGACTCACCTAAAAGCAAAACCAAGTAAGTCAGAACGCCCGTCTCCGTGTGGCCCGCTCCTGTGCTGATGTATGTATGGTGCCAAAATCAAAAGCACGAGAAACTCCGGTGCCGCAGTCCGCCGCGCCGCTGCTAGTCGATTCTATCCGTGGGATGAGGAAAAGAATGGCAAGAACAGGGCAGTGCTTGATACATGAATGTCTGGGTTACATGTAAAACTCCATTCCCAATGACGCAAAACCATCGCTGACAACAACAAGTGACAATTAGAAAGAGAAAGATTGGGCTCAATATCCGCTGGCCCATCGACCTTCATCGATAGTGCCGGTACGGTACCCGCTGCCGGCGCCGACCTGGTGGCTCGGCCGAGCAGTGCTGCCGCCGTAGAGCATTTCCATGAGTTTGCCCTTCTGTCGCGTACGGACGCCCTCGAGGTAGAGTCCGACGTCTTCGAGGCCCTTGACCTGCTCCTCGAGGCTGAGAGTACTCGAATTGACGCTGCGGACGAGCGGCGAGACGAGCTTGCGGCGAAGGCTCTCCAGGTTGGCCTTGAGGGTCAGGAGCTTGCCGTTGTGCTCAACGAGGATGCCCTTGTTGAGCACCGTCTTCTCGCGCACGTTTTGCAGCAGCTGTCGGTTGCGCTCATACTTTTGCACCTCGCTGGCCTTGGGCCCGAGGATGCGCGTCCAAAGGCTCGAGAGGTCGTCGGCATGCCTGTCGTCTTGCAGGGAGGACTCGCGCACCACGGTCCGGGCCAGGTTCAGGAACTGCCGGTCAATGGCCTCGAACAAGCCAAAGAGTGCTAGACTGTGCTGCAGCTCGTTGTTGATGGCCTCCTCGAGCACCGAGAGAAACTCGGCAAACGTGCGGTGCAGAGTGGTACGCGTCCGCTGCGGCTGGCTCATGCCAAAGACGCTGGTCGCAATGGCGCCGAGCCGCGTAGGTGTGCCGGTGACGGGGTTTTCTAGTACACCCGCGTCGCACAAGACATTGTGAATGTTTGCCCAGGCTGTAGCCAGTGGCGGGCTCGGCTGGCCCTGGAGCTGTGTGAGCTCTCTTCTCGCCCAGTCCATGACGATGAGGATCCCGTCAACGTCCCCATCCACGTTGGCGAAGAATTTGGTGAGCTCGATTGCAAGCGTCTTAAGCGAGTCTGACAGCTCATCCAGGGATCGCACGATCAGCGGCGCGCTCGTCATGTTAGAGGTGCGTACACTTTCGCCTAGGTCCCAGACGGCAACGCCAGTGGCCTGTAGGTCGCCTACTTGCGAGACGCCATTCTCCGAGTAGTAAATAAGCGGTTCGAATGCCCGCGCAATTCCCGCGACCTTGATCAAGTCCGGCACGGGCCGCTGGTACGCCGGCTGAAATAGCGAGCGAACAGTCGTAATGGACAAGAACGCTACCAAGATGGCCAATACCAGGTTCGCCCACGACTTTGTGACTGCCCGTACTTTTGACCGTACAAATACGATTGCTGACTCAATGGGTTCTGACCGTTGCTGGATGTCGGCGCGGACCGCAAATCGTATGTCTGAGGCAGCAGCTTTTCTTAGTACACATGGCCATTGGTAACCCAGGACCACAGGCACGACTTACAATTGTCTCTTCCAGCAGGTTCGGGCGATTTGGAAGCAAAGGCGGTCTCCCGCTTCCATTCCTCTATTTCCCTCTTGACCTTCTCTGGACTCCCCGAGAGACTTTTCAGCTTGACCAATGTGTCATCGTCGCGCATTGCGCTGGGTTCTGGCGTCCTCTCCTTGACCGGACTGAGCGATCCCGTGGGCAGGCGCGTTCTAATCGCCTGCTCGAGGACCATGTCGTCATCGCCATCGTCGTCGTCGTCGTCGTGACCTCCATGGATTCCGTGCGCCTGGAACCTGTCGTCGAAATAGTCGATCATGGGGCTGGCGCCGCCGTACCTCCGGTCTACGCCGAGACCCAGCAGGTTGTCGTTGCGCCGCCAGAAGCCGGAGCTGCGATCACCGTTTTCGAGCCTTCTCCATGCCGGCGGGCTGTAGCCACCGGCGGAGAGAGAAGATAGATCGCTCGCGTTCTCGTCCATCATGGCCTCCCTTAAGAGATCCTCGTCCCCGGGAAGTCCGTCGCTGATGGCCTGCGACGACGACACTGCGAATCCCGAGTGGGCCGACGGGTAGCGGACGAAGGAGGGCGGCTGCGTCGGCGGCGGGGTCAGAGGTGCGCGGAAGTCGTCGAGCGAAGCGTCCAGGTGGTTTGGATCGCGGAGTTTCGGGTGGTAGGCCGTCATTATCCTCCACTACTACCGACGCCCCGTCGTGGTCGTCAAGCTCGGTGATTTCTATGCCGGTGCTGTCTGCCCGGTATTTTTTGTTGTTGCTGTGGCTGCTGTTGGCCCGGCCACTGGTTGCGACGCTCCTGCTGCTGAGGTTGCTGGTGCGACGGCTGATGGAGAAAAACGATCGCAGACTGGTGCGCCCCGGTGAGTCCAGGGGCGAATTATATTCGTAATCAGTCAACTGCAGTATCGGTCTCTCCTGCTGCGGGATGGCTGGCAGCGCCTTTTGGCTCTTCCACTCGAGCTCGGGCAATGCGACGGGCTCCTCGACGGCGTAGTACTCTGGCGCAACCTTTCGTCTACCGAAGAGGCGCGACAGTGGGTTCAGGCTCGGGAAGCGCAGAGGCGCAACGAAGCCAGAGATGACAAGATAGGTGAAGAAGAAGAAGAGCGACAAGGTAAAGGATGCGATGAATGTACTCGGCGCAATATTAACGTGGAATAGTGCGACGTGATTGTGGACGGCGATCAGAGACATGAGCGGGCGAACTGAAGCAGGCGGGCGCAATCCAGTCCGTCGGGTGCCAATGTATCCTATGGATCGTCGCACAGGTGAGAGAGAGGGAGAGACAGGAAGAAAGCGGGGTTTCTCTGTCTGTCCGTCCGGTAGAGGCGCGAGTGCGTATGAGATGAGACGATCGCACACAAAGAGACCGAGTCGTCTCGAGTCTGGTGTATTGATTGCTTGATTGATAGATGGATTGGATTGATGGATGGTATGCGAACGAGGGAAGTACTGATAAGCCACCCCCCGATAGGATATACCTAAGCCCAATAATGGCAAAGAGCGAGCGCAGCGCTACCCTTTCTACGGTGTAGTAGTATAATACGTTCAGAGTTCAGTTCAGACTCGAACGGGCGGCGGGACTGGAGCTGGACGATCTGAAAGGAGGGGTTCTGAGCGAACGGAAGGATGGATGCGACGAGCTAGGTAGGTTTGGGCGGTATGCAGAGTAATGTATGGAGAAGGAGTGTGAGAGAGAGGAGCGAGCGAAAGAGAGATACCGTCGCAGGTCTCCAGTCGCTGGATGCTGAATGGATGGTGTGATCGACCGAGTATACACCCAAGAAACCGAGTCACACTCACACACACACCGCAGGGGGGAGGATAAAAGAAGAGTGAAGAAGAGACGGGTTGGATTTGAGCGTATGATGTTTTTGGAATCCTTCGTTTCGCAAGAGGCCAGAACTTCTTTTCTTTGCTCTCGTTTCTTCTTGACGTTTACTTTCTGGAGTTTGTAACTTTTTTCAAATTTCTTTGCGACGGGAGAGACAGTGGAAGCAGGTGTCAGTCAGATCCGTTTATTCCAACGGCAGGGACAGGAAAAGGCAAGTAAAGTGGGCTTCGAAATCCGAGAGGCTGGGGCCCATCTCGGTCTGGTCTGGTCAGGAACTGGGCGAACACAACAGTCACAGAACAGACTCCCAGTCCGGTTTACCGTCTGGGTGGACCCCCAGAGACCTCGATCGCTGGACCATGCAGCCAATCATATCTCTCGAAACTCCATGGCTACTGCAGGAAACGGGACGCTGGCTGAGCTAAAAGGGAGGCAGAATGCTAAGCATCAAGGGACGGTGCGGATCTGTCCAGAGTTTAGTGACCCCGTGCGTTGGGCGCCCCTACCGACCAACTAGTGTATTCTCCGTCTCCCTCTCGTCATCGAAATTCCTTCTTTGAACCGCTTCACCGTGGAATGGCAAACAGTAATGGCATGTCTAATAATGGTCTGTCTTTTTTGGCTTGCTTTCTCAGCTTTCTGCCGTTGGTAAAGCAGGTACCAGAGCCTCCTACATAAAAAGCCACGAGGTTGGTCTTGATGTTAGTAGCGTAATACAAAACGTAGGTAGGCAGACTTGGAGGGGTGGTCGCTGTAATAGGCCTCTCTGCCAGTAGAATCCCGTACCATCAAGGTTAGAATCAATCCGTCTCCCTCATTCGGTCAACCTTGCAGGGCGTTCAGGGCAAACTCGAGGGCAGTTTGGGCAGGTCCTGAGAGGTACGTAGGCCCCCGGAACGGCCAGGGACCCTTTTGGCTTTCTGTTCCTACATTTACCGCCATGCCTACCTGACAGGTAACCACCTTTTGAAACCAGACCACCTATCCAGTGATGGAACATAACCTGTATTGAGAATATATAAATACTGTAGCCTATATATATGTATAAAGTGCATTCAACGTCTCCATATGAATCAAGAGGTTCCTGCATTTGTTTGTCTCCATGGACTCCTCTCTTTTCTCCTCGCTGTCAGAACCCCATCGGCAGCCCCAGTGTGTTCGCATCGTCGGGTCCAAAAGGTCAGATAGATCCATATTTTCTGACGGGCGGTCCCCCAAAGTCTCGACTCCTCCCTTTCCATTCCCCCATCGACCCCAGGTAGGGATCACCCTCGATTATGCAACCACTTTATTAGCAGTGGACGGGAAATGCGCGGTGACCCAGCAGCGCTGCCAGAAAGTGGGAATCCCTCGCCCAATGGCTGTCGACTGTAGCGTGTCGTCTCCCCACTCGACCGCTGCTCTGCTTGCATCCCATGCTGCCCTGTCCTGTCCGTCCCGCACGTCTGACGTCCTGTCCTATCGTGGAATCGTGGGTTTGCCCGCCTATCTAATCACCCCGCCGTCTTTCACGTCGCCGCCAATGGCTCTACCCCCTTCTGTTTGGCCTTGTTTACACGATCCACTATAGCTGGTCGAGAATGAACGTCACGCGGTGCCTTGCATGCATATTATATAAACAGATTGACTGCGCTTCCCCTATTCCAAGCTCTTCGGTTGGTCCAAAGCCCAGCGTTTGACAGAGGGGTGTCCACACACCATAATAATAAGAACCAAGTAGTAGTACTGTAGTACAAAGTATGGAGCAAGCGGGCGAGAAAAGAATAGATAGCACATTTGGCATTGCTCGCGGGCACTGTACGTACTACGTGCCCATTGCCCAATACCGCTCTCACAAAAGCAGCGCTGCACGTTTGGAAATGTTCATGGTATGATGATGTCAATCTTGGCAAGGCCACGGAAATATTACACGCTTCCAAACATCATCGCTGAGAATAACTCCAATCTCTCCCATGGCGAAAAGCTGGCGACAAACAACCAGCTGCCCTCCTTGATAATTACATGACATTTCTGGGGATTCCTTGTGGCTGTTATTGTTTCTAGTACTCCCGATTGGGAATATTCTCTCTCTGTGCTTTTTCAAAAGACTCCTCCTAGTCGATTCTGGCCGTCTCCAAACTTCGGGCAGATGGATTTGACAAGTTGTTGATTTGCCTTGGCGGCGGTTGGTATTTGCTCTTCTTCCGCAACCTCTTGCGGGCCACCATGACCGGTGCAGAGCTCTTGGTAACAAGGTAGTTGCTGAATGATCCGAGAAGCGTCCTGTTGCATGATTAGCTGCTGTTCGTTTCCGTGACAAAAAGGAAACTGGGTCAGTTGGGTCCACATACCCCTTGAGTGCACTTCGTCCTCGGCTGCCGAGGATGACCAAAGTGGGCTTGACGACATCAATCACCTCAGTGATGAGGTGCTTGGGATTCTTGCAATGAATGCATTCAATGATGACGCGAACCTCGAGCTGCGTCTTCCTCAGTAGCTTTGAAACTCTGTCCGTGACATCCTGCACTGATCTCTCCCGCTCTTCTTCAAGTCTCGACTTTCCTCGCGAGGGCGCTGGCGAAGGCGTGTTGCTGCCAGGCTCAGCAGCGCGGACTCGTGGAGACATGGACGACTTGTTCAGTTGGAGGTGGCTGGGGCTGTTCATGGCCGGAGGTTTTGCACTCTTGGTCATCGCGTTGATAGCCGCCGCCTGTTCCCTCATCGACTTTGGGTCATCGGGAACCAGTGCGCTGGGATCCACGGAGCCACTGGCTTCCTCGTCCATGCAGTAAAAGGCAATCAGCGTGTCGCCATCGCGCAGAACGGTTCCAATAGCCCACTCCAAAGCATGTGTCGACTCGTCGCTGAGATCCATCGCCACGAGATACTTGCGCAGACGTCTGTGCTCCTCAATCGCGTGCTGGTAGATCTTGGTATACTCGCCGCGATACAGAATGCGGACTGATCTATGTACCTCGGGGTTAGAAATCACTGGTGTTGACGACAGCTGGAGATCCTGGGCACGCTTGATCGCATTCACGTCTTGGTCGTCTTGATCTGCATTCGGGTCTGGGGTTGGTGCGCGAGTAGGCGGGTCCTGGTCAAAACTTGTCGAAGGCTGAACTGAACGCTTGTTGGACTTCTTGGACTTGTCTCCATTGGGGTTTGTGACGGTAATTTCAGGGTCCAAAAGCGACCTGTATTGATGTTGAGATGCAATGTGCTTCCCTGGTACTCGGGCGTTAGTATACAGCAGCTCGGTAACTTTGATGTATGTGATCGGGACTCACTCTCATCTTCAGCAGCAGCAAGCAAGCTCTTGGCCGCTCTGTTTGCATCGCTCTCATCTCCGCGGCTCTCGGCTCTTGTGGTAAGCTTTCTGCCTCTATGATCCTCCTCATCAGAAGAGTTAGCCACGTCGTCGTCACTATCGTCGTCGGTCAAGATCTCTCCATAAGGGCTCATGTTGGACTTCTGAATGCGACCGTGACCTTCTGGGTCAGACTTCTTGCGCGGCAGGGACGCTAGACTCGATCCACCGAAAACTAGGTTGGCATCTGAAAGTCTCCTGTACGCGCTGTTCTTGTCGATCACCTGGCCATCTTCCAGGATGATCGTTCCGTCGTCCCTATTGCGAGATGATGATCCCAGAAGACTTGCATGTGGTGAATTCGATCTGAGGTTGAATCGGTTATTTGGTGATTTGGACTTGCTCTTGCCCCTCAGGAAGCCCGTTCTACCGCCTTGTTCACCAGGCAGAACCAGGTTCGAGAGATCGGCCCCCCTCAGGGCCTCGCCAATGGAGGCCGAACGCAGCTGACTACCTGGTGCACGCCTAACTGGGAGAGCCTGTCCAACATTCGTCGCATAAATGTCTGTGAACTTGTAGTCCGTGGTAGGATCTACGGCTCGGTCTCGGGGCAGCGGAGGGGAACGTAAACCAAAGTCTCCGAAGGTGGGCTTGGCAGAAGCATCCGACATGCTCCTGTGGTGAACGTCGCCTGATGGCACAGGAATTCTGTGCGAGGAGAGCGTCGGAGATGTTTGTGCGCTGGACACAACCGGGGAGCGTTGTGGCTTGGACGAGCTTGCGCCCACCATGCTCCTATAGGGAGTGCTGGCAGATGGAACAACATCCAACATGCTGCGAACCGGGGGCGGGCTCTTCCTCATGCCAGCGCTCGGGGGCGCGGGTCCCACATCCAGCATGCTCCGGACTGGAGAGCGAGCGCTCATGTAAGGTGAGGGCGAACGAGCAGAGACCGCAGGCGGCGGGTTCCGCTGGGGTTGCTGGCCTGACAACAGAGCCTCAATCTGTTGCCGTTCCTCCTCCATGGCCGCCTCCAAGGACATGAGCTTTCTTCCAGACATATTGAAGACTTGGGAGATGACGAGACTGGAAGATGAAGTATTGGACGTTTCAATATCGAGGTAGCCGGTGCTCTGGCGGGTTTCCAATTCGTGCGAGAATGTCCAAGTCTAGAAGGAGCTTGGAATTCGAAGTATGCAGCTCGAGGCTGTCGGTAGCGTAGTAGTCAACGAAGCGGGTATGGCTTTGTCTTTCGTCGTGGAGAAAGTGATGGCAGAATGCACTTTCGATGATGGAGCTTCAGCGAGGCACCGCGATGGCGTCAGGGGAGCCTCTCGGGGGGTGCGCCGGTTACCAGTCGAGTTTCGTATGGGCAAAACTGAGCAGAACAGAGCATCATGGGGCTCGGGTCGGTCGTGATCAGCTTTTGAGAGGATCGACCTCTAGCTCGTGGACACCGATAGAGGCGTGGTGTTCCTGGGCGTTGGAGCTTTCCTTTCGGAGCTCAGCTTTCTCTCCGGTCGGGTCTCTTCTCTCTCTCCCTGTTCTCTGGTCTCTCGCACGGGCGGGTAAAGGTTGGTTGGGGGAAAGAAAAACGGAAAGGGAGGCCTCGTGTCGCCAAGAAAGCAGCTGTCAGATGGGGCTCTGGAAGGGCTGCGAGTACAGAGTGCAGTGCCAGGCCGAGACGTGCGTAGCTCGGAATGCTGAAGCGGGGGAAAGATGCTGTCGAGGCTTGGCGGGCGAGCAGGAGAGGGGCTGCTGCTTCTCTAGATAAAAGTTCGGCCTTCTTGGCTTCTGGGCAAAAAGTCGGGGTGTGTTGCTGTTCAAATCAGAACCACAGAGTGTGAGTCAATTCGCTTCTTGAGAACCACGAAATCTGCCTGTCTTGGCTATCAGCTCTCAGGTTTGCAACATTGCGATATTCCGCGGGTGCGCGGCGCGGGTCGCAGCCAGACAAGGTTTCTGATTAGTTGGGCACAAACAGAAAAAAAAAACCGTCAACACCCCCGCGGCTGGGATTCCAAGGTTCCAACCCGTCGATCTCCTTCCCGTGTGGACTTTCATTTTCAGTCCTCGTCTGGCAGCACGTGGGTGCACAGAGTCGCTGAACGACCCCTGTTCATGATATGTGGTTTGTTGTAAGGCATGTGTGGGAGCACCGCATTCCCTATCACTCGTTACACCCATAAATAGACATATTGCATTGGATTTTGAGCAATCGCAAGATAGTGCTCGAGGGAATCCTCTCCTCTTTAAACGAAGGAACGAACTAATCGTTCCCGGCACTTGAAGGGATCCGTCCTAAACTAACAAGATAGTTGTCAGGTGGTAGTGATAATATGTACCCAATGGCTCTACAATTGGGCGACAATGTTGATATAAGTGATCTTAAACCTTGAATTACTCCAGTATAGTATCTACCTGGGCAACAACGAAGAGCATTAAGCTCTGCCATGGGAAGCGGGACATGGTCATGTAGAATCAAAACCATGATACAACTGGCATCTATCAGTCTTACATTGTTCTTGACGCCAGCCATTTCAAACACATCCGGCGCTCAGACGGAGTGGATAGGCGAACACATGGCTCGAGATAGTGCCCGCGTAGGGGACGGGATCCACGTCTAGATATCTGGGGAAGTGTTACTTACATAGGTGTTACTGCCCGTTACCTATTTTGAGCCAGTTAGGCAACGGTCACGCAGCCTCGTATACTACACATAAACATTGCCCTTCCTACAGTATCTGAGTATCAATAGAAGTTTCCTTGCGGGTCTCCATGTTACCTGTTCCTCGTAACACTGCAACCACTGATGTAAGTGCCCGGCATATGTATACCCACATCACGTCATGATAGCATGATCTGGAACCAGGCGACGCACTGAGGTGGGCTGCTCTACCTCAAAATCAAACCTTGGGGTAACGTCTATAGTATATGGGTATGCACAAAACTCAGGGGACCAAATCTATTATCTTGGCTCGGTATCAGAATAAATTGAGACTGAGCAGTCGATAGTCTCCGGAGCATAGACGCCAAGAACAATGCAGCGCCAGACATAGAGTTATGGTGGTGGTACTGCAAGTCACTGAAATCTAGAACCCGGTGTGATTCCATGTCCAGTCTAGGTATCGAAAAGTTGACGTGGCCAATAAAGGAGCATTAGAAATAGCTTGATTTATAGTTGAACCTTTTTTTTTTAACTCATGCAGAAAGAATTGAATCTTTCTCTCTATTAGACAAATGGAACAAATTAGAAAAATCTATCAGTCTTCGTGGACTAGAGAACCGTCTTCAGCTGTTGGACAGCCTTGACTCCTCGAATAAAAAACCACGTCATACTCTGTATGCACAAACAAAAAGAAGGCTGTTTATTGACAGTAGCCTAACGCCAATGACTCTGAATTGGTATACCAAAGCACAAACATTCGTCCTCAAAGTCCCCCATTCTCCCAAAAATTCGTACCGACTCGCAAGTGCCTTTTGGCGAAACGACCATCGTGGGCCGTTTCAATTTTAAAATTGAATGAGATCTTGACCCTGGGTGCCACCCTGCTGGGTCCTGGCGAATGGGTTGCCCTGCTGTTGTGCGCCGTAGCCATTCATGCCCATGTTGGCTGGTCCTGTTGCAGCAGGCATCTGTTGTGGGTTTGCTTGGTATGTGGCTTGGGGCATACCAGTAAATTGTTGGCGCAAGAAAGGATTGTTGCCAGTGGCTTCGGCACTGAGCGCGTTCAGTCCTGAACCAGCCGAGTTGACAAAGGTACCCGGGGCGGTGTGCTGAGCCGGGATTCGAAGGTTGCCCGTGTTGCCAAAGGTGTCCATTCCGTCGCCGCCGGCCAGAAGTTGGTTCAGCTTCGCCTCGTGCTCTGTCAGCTCTCTTTGCGGCTGGGCTGTCTGCTGCGGAGGCTGGAAAGTGGGCTGAGGAGGAGGCGTGAATGTCTGCAGAGACTTGGGCTCGGGAATCGCTTGCAGCTGGTTCAGAGAGGGCATAGTGGGCGCCCTCTGGGGCTGTTGTGGCTTGCTGAAACCGGAGGCGAACGGGTTGTTGGATCCCGTCGGCATTGGCTTCATAGGAGACGGCGATGCGCTCTGAGCCCGGCCGAAGGGGTTGTTGCTGCCGGATTGAGGACCAGGATCAGGAGTGGCCGGCGGCTGCTGCTGATACTGCTGCTGCTGCGCGTAGGGGTTGTTGAAGCCGGTCGGCTGGGGAGCGAACATCTGAGGCTGCTGCTGTTGTTGCTGCTGCTGTTGCTGCTGTTGGGCGTATGGGTCCAGGAAGCCGGTCTGCTGAGTGCCAAAGCCATTCTGATATCCGGTATTCTGGAAACCAGTGTATTGCTGGTTTTGCCCGTTGTAGTTGTATCCAGTCGGTTGGACAACCATTGGGCTCTGAGCGGTAGGGTTGCCGAACCAGTCAACATTATTGCCCTGCTGGTAACCCATGTTGAAGCCCGTTGGCTGCGCTTGTTGGCTCGAGCTTGGGAAGGGATCGTCATCGAACAGAGACTGGGCGTTGCTCTCTTCCAGCTCACGCTTCCTCCGCTCTTCCTCTTCTCTGCTCAGCTTGATGGCCTTTGCAAGGTCGTCGTCATTGTCCCCGCCCTTGCGGTTCTCTCGTTTCCTCCGGTCCTCCTCCTCCTGGTATCGGCTGGCCTCGAGCGCCAGCTTGTACTCTGCGTCGTCCTCATCGCTCGGTCGCCTACGCGGGCGCCTCTGAGAAGGCGACGGAAGAGAGCCTTCAGGGGCAAATTCCTCAATACCTGTGACCCGGGACTTCCACGTCTTCCGGTCGCTCCTTTCGGCTCGCAGTCGCTCTTCGTCGAGCAGCAGAGCGGTCAGCTCCTTGGCAGCCACGCGCACTGTTTATTAGAAATCAGCTTGTACTCTTCAAAGCCACTGATTTGGGCAGTGCGCACCATTTTGTCCGACATCCCGGCCGTCCTCGTCGACGTACTGAAACTCGCGCAAAGTCTTGATGATGTAGACATTCTTGCGAGCCCAGGTCACGACGAGCTCGGAACCTTCGTGGAGAGAATAGTCGAGAACTTTTAGAGCTTTTAGGACGTGTCGCCAATTCTTGCCCTTGTCATTGAGACGCTTATCGAGCATGTCCACGATGTCGTAGAACTCGGTTGACCTAGGATGACTGTCAGAACGAATGTGGGCCCCCAAGGGATGTCGCGGGAATTGGCAGCGTACGAGTTGTATGTCAATTGAGCAATCTCGCTCATCTGAGTACCGGTAGGACCCCATGGGTCGTTGCTCGTGGCTGTCGAGAGACGAATCAGCAAAACCGCACCGCGAGGCTAGGGAGGCGACGTGGAAATCCGCGCGCGGTCCTGGACGACCGGGAACATACCTTCGCGCACTTTGACCTGGACGCTGGAGTAACCCTTGGTCACATTTTTGACACTTCGCATCACCTTGGACATGATGGCGGTATTGATCGATGGGCTGCGCTGGGCGGCGGTGATCGATCCAAGAGTGTCGTTAGGGGAAGGTCGGGGGAGTTGCGAAACACAGGTTGCAGCGCACGCACGCTTTGGGGGGTTGTCGAAGAATGGGCTTATGACGATGATGGGGCGGGCGCAATTAAAAGGTCGCAAGCGCTGCGGGCGTAGGCTATTTAATGTACTAATTATAAGCTCGGGAGTTCCAACGACTGGCACCTGCAGGCAGGTCAGGACAGGATGGATCTTCAGAGCTCTGGAGAAAGACGGCCTCTAGGTAGGTCGTCTGCACAAGGAGGGAAATAGGGAAAATAGAAAAATGGTAAATAGGGAGTATTCGGTTAATCAGATATCCATTCAGCTTCAGGCCGACGATGGGAGCTCGTTGCGGGTCGGGGTTTGTTGCGCTGCTTCTCGACTCCGGGGTTGGGTGGTTGATGGACTGATTTTAATGTCGAGGCAAGATGAGGTCGGCGAGAAACAGAGGGGCTCTCACCTATGTCTGCAAGTGTCTGGGCCTGGCATCTGCAGGCCGAGCTCTCCCTTATGGGGTGCGACCCTCTGAATTGTACCCACCGTTAGCGAGATGGCCAACTGGAGGCAATGCAGGTACATTGATGTAATCTTACAGCTAACAATTCTACAATGTAGGTGACTCTGGAGCTCTTTCGTCCTTGGCTCGCAATATGTGAATCGCCTATCTAGACAGTCTGCCGTAGAACAAAGAAACCAGACTCTAGGTGGCAGTATAAAGCGATGAGGTCCAGCAATACGATCCTTTGCGCATATGATCGGAACATACGGCTGGTGAATAGAAGACGACCGTGGATTTGGAATAAGCACAAGACACGCGGCCCGGACTCTATGTACTACCTACATGATTGGCTTGACTTACTTTTCTTTGCCTCCCTGCCTCGAATACACATCAATATCTCAATATGCTGTCCAAGTTGATATAACTCGTATGTGCCGTGCACCAATTAGGTGCTCGGTACTGGCCGTTGAGATGCATACACCTTATGTAGCTCCCCCTACCCTACCTCGAGTGCATGGATTTCAATTCTCCGATGCGAAACGTGTTCGAGGCAACACGGTCTGGTGCTCGCATCGAATATTCGACTGCCGATGAAACATGGGACTGCTAACTTTCACAAACTTTTACAAACCTCCAGGCTTCCGCCTGGGCAACCAAGTCCAGAAGCGCATCAGTGGCCATTCTGACGACGACCTGAGTGTCTGAGCCACTCTTGGAGCGATGCGTGACGTAATGCTGCGCTATCGCAAGCCTGTCCGACTTTTTTTGCTCGGCGCGATTCATGTACACCCGTTATTCAGTATGTGTGGCCTTCCATCATATACCTGCAAAGAGCTGAAGATCTAGTTATGTCTATAAACGCCATTTTCTTGCCTGCCAAGGACCCACAGGATGATTGAAGAAGAAGAATCATGCCCAATAATGACCCAACCATTACTTCGTATGTCAGGCACCGCCCAAAGTCGATAGCTCAGGTACATCATACGTCGGCTCCAGTTAAAAGTCCATACCCAGGGTATTGCAATCTGGAAGCGTATTTCCTACTCGAAAGACTGCCTGTCACCACGCGCTGGAACTCTCAACCTCAAAATACTTTGGCCGGCGAACAAGCAGAGATCAATATTGCCTTAGTGCGGTACTTAGATAGTGCGTGCTAGATTCTATATTCATCAGTATATGAAGCTATTCTAAGTAGTCACTGGAACATGTATGGTTTCTCAATACCTCGGAAAATTGCCCGAGGATTATGAGGCTCTACAGAATCAGCAACTACATACATAAAAAGCCTTGAGCGGCTATCAGAATAATTGCAGACTGAAAGTCTGTGCAATTGCTTCCTATTTGCTTCACCACCTTCAGTGTCTTCAGAGAACAACTCGCTGCGCATCTGAGCTTACGACAATCTAAAAGGTCAGAACCTAATATATTGATCTGCCTGGCTTCCCTTTTGGAAACGGCGGGAATACTAATACAAATAAGATGACTTGACGCAGAGAGGTCAAGCGCAAAGGTGAACGCCCGCTCAGTCAATACGAAATGCTTGGTTGGCTACCATTCTTCCCTGAAGCAAAACCCACCGCAGTCCGGAATACATCCGGGGGTATGAGTACAGTGGCCTTGGAGAACGCCCTATTCGTCTTCTCCTTCGGCGTCTTCGTCATCATCTTCGTCCTCATTGTCTACATCTGGGACATCTTCATCATCCTCCTCCTCATCTGAGTCCTCCTCCTCTGAGTCTTCATCCTCATCTTGGTCTGGATCCTCTTCATCGTTCATGACGACGTCAGCGTCCTTCTCCTCACTGACTTCCTCGTCGTCATCGTCGTCATCACTTTCGCTTCCATCAGATGAAGAAGCATCAGCCTTGACCTCAAAATGAGCAACCGTTGTCTCGGCTTCCTTGCCAGCTTTGCCTCTCGGCTGCTTGACCTCGACGACACCGCCCGCTACGTCTGCCCCTGGCTCAACCAGGGAGTCAGGCAGTGTCTTCTGCTCTAGCCAAGCTGGCGGGAGACCTGGACCACTATCCGCATTTCCATAGTCACTCTTCTTGGTTCCCTTGGGCCAACGACCTGGGCCGCGGCCTGTGCCGCCCGTCTTGCGACGAGATCCGCTGGTCTTGGACCTGGACGAAGATTTTCGTGAAGTACCGCCCACCGAGCGCCTAGCTCGAGGCCGAGGTGCAGATGCGGGTGCTCGTACCAGCACTGGCCGGGCAATGGTCGAGTTCAGCCGTGCCGGGCCTGGACGCTTGGGGTTGGCAGGTGGGAAAACCTCGAAACGAACGGGTGGTATGTCTCTGTACGCCGCCCTCCAATCGACCTCGGCTTCGACTTGCACAGCGGCTTCGGCGGAATGATGAGACAGTAACTCTGCATGCGGCGGCGCATTTTCTTCGTCTCCGCCATTGACTTTGACCAAGTCGGTTGATTCCACCACGCTACTGTCGGTCGGTTCTGTCGATTCGAGGACTGTGCTCTCCACTGGGATCAACGGCTTGGGAACATTCCCTACAACAGCAGCAAAGTCACCAGCTGCTATGCCACTTGCTGCGAGCATCTGTGCAGTCTTGTTCTCTTCTTCATCCTCCCGCGGAGCTATGGCATTGAGAGCCGGACCCAGCTCGAAGTTTGTGGCATTGCTACGGCCCATGACATAGGGGGTCCAGGTCAGAGCCTTGTCGTTGAGTTTGACGTACTTTTTCGACTCCCACTTCTCAACGTATTCCCGGCAGAATGCCAGGTCGACCCGGAAGGCATACAGCTTGGTCTGGGGATCGCGGACGAGGCAGCGCAACCCTTCGAGCGCGGAAATGACATCGTCGGGCATCATCCCCGTGTCGTCAGATATCTTCCTGATGCTTAGGCCTTTCCCTGATCCTCGCTCCTCTGGTGTGTTCAGGAGCAAGTATTTGCACATTATCAACCTCCAGTAGTTCCTGTAGGACACCAAGCCCATATCCGACAAGGGCTTTTCAGGCGACCCAGTCTTCTCTTCTGCTCGGGTAAGCAGATAGGAGAAGTCGATGAGCAAGTTGCCGTATCCCTTTCGTTGGTGAATCGGAAGCGTCAAGATGCAGCTGACGTTGTTCTGGCTGCTCGCTCGTTTCTCCTTGGAGAAGTAGCCAACGAAGTGGTAGCCCAAGTCGTCATATTCGCACAAGACGTAAAAAAGAAATGGCTCAACGTCGTAGTAGAGTGTTTTCGAGCCGAGGAACAGCTTCGCGAGCAGGCAGAGGTTTTGACAGTAAACGGGGTTCTTCCGGCCATCGACCTCAAAGAACGAAATGGATCCTTGCCGGTAGATCTCGTCGCCCGGTGGGTGTTTGGCAGGGCATTTGAGTTTATGCCGCCAGGCCACATAGTCAGAGTTCATGTACTTCAGACAAAACTCGCATATGTAAAGCACACGGTTGCGACTGTACTCCTCAGGGTAGGGAGCTGCATACCACGTGTCAATCTCCCAGCCGCCAAACTCGATGCACTCTATTTGACTCGCAGGACCGCTGGAAGCCTTTTTGGACTTCTTCTGGGGCGCCGACTCCATTTCGGCCTGCATACGCAGAATCCGGAGGCGCCATTCCTCGTCAGCCTTTTGTTTTGCCTCATCAAAGCGCCTCCTATCGTCCTTGGTGGGCAACGTCTTAGATGTGTCCGCTTCGGCCTCAGTGAGGATGCCGCCGTATGGCTTGCTTTTCATATCTTCCGGTTCCTTGTCGTAGAATGAGTAGAAAGGTTGAGTATAACTCGACGGCATCAATGATGCTACTGGAGGCTGTACAGCCGCCGCGCTTGTCCTTGCTGCTGCTGTTGAGCGCGCTGGCCTGGACGTGCCGGACCGAGATGCACGTTTCTTGGGTTGGGGTTCCTTTGTGAGGATTTTTCGAAGCGCGGCTGGTGCAGCTTGCATTCGAACCACAAGAGAATTCCGAGAACTTTTGATAACAGTGCATTTTGAGGATGGGCTGGAAGCCTTGAGTCTGGAGGATCGTGATGAGCGTGGCCGCGCAGCCTCCTCTGCGCCTGTTGGTGTATCGTCCCGAGATTGATCATTGGCAGATCCGTCAGACGTGTTCCTACGACGCTTTCGAAGAGACATGACATCATCGGCTTCGGCTTCAGCTTCGGCGGATGAAGTTTTGCGTTTCCGCAAGACTCGAGAGCCATCCATAGGGTCCTCGTCGAGTACTAGCTGATTAAACATGGAATGTGAGTCGGGGTTGTTGAGCGCTCGTTGGGGAGGCAGTAGATCGCGCGCAATTTTTGATGCTGTCGAGCGTCGCGAGGCTGCTGGGGATACTTCGCCATCCTGAGGCTCGTCGTTTGCATCCGCCTCTGCATTAGGAAGCTCGGCTTCAGTCTCAGACTCGGAATCGTCGCCCTGGCACTCTGGACACTTCCATTCATCTGTAGGACCTGTCAGTTGGTCTAACCTTGCAAAACGACCCGGGAATTTCGGGACATTCTTACGTGGCTTGCAATCCATTGCGCCGGCCTCTTGAGCACATTGCTGATGGGCTGCAAGGAAAATTCGTTATTAGCGCGACAGCTCCAGACACAAACAAAGACCAAAACTTACAGTGTTCACCACAGCCTTTGCACGCAAGAAACGCTTCAAACTCCTCACCAGGGTCGTTCTCCTCGTCCTTCTTACAGAAGATACAAAGACTTGCAACCTCGGCTTCCGACTCTTCATCCTCCTCATCTTCTTCATTCTCAGCACCGCCTTCCCATTCATCGGCAGATTCTTTATCGCTACCAGCAGAAGCAAAGCTCGCATCGTCATTACTGTCGCTTTCCTCTTCGTCAGTCTCGCCGGGTTTGATCTTGACAGCACCAACACCTTCGGCCTCGTCCTCTTCGTCTTCATCCTCCTCCTCTGCGTCTGCCTCGGCGTCTGCATCTGCGTCTGCGTCTGCATCTGCGTCTTCTTCAGCATCTTCTTCGTCCTCATCCGCACTGAGCGCATCAGCTTCGCCAATCGCAGGTGTCAACTCGTCGACCTCGCCCTCGGCATCTAGATCCGATGCTCCTTCTACATCATCTTCGGCCTCAGAATGGCTTGTCATTTCGATATCGACACCATTATTGTGCTCGGCCTCATTGTCATTATTGTCGGCGTCGGCATCATCATGCGTAGTCTTGTGGTCGACCACGCCCCCGTCAGGCGCCGTAATCCCGGCTTCTTGCGTCGTCACGGTATGGGGGACGTCATCTTTTGGCAAATCAGCACGGTTGTCTTGATCGCTATGCTTTTCTGGGTCCGTCCCGATCTGCTGGTCTTCTGTTGATGAGGGGTCGCCCTCCCCGTCGCGGCTAGGTTGCGCCGCTGAAGTTGTGTCGATATCCATTGGCTCGGGGATATCCTCCTCTTCTTCGAACTCGGCGTCTCCCTCGGACAGAATGACGCTCTGTTGAAGCTCTTCCTGGGCCGACTGGGCGTTGGCCATATTGCGCGATGGAGTGCGCCGGTCGGGTGGCGGCGAACAACAGACTTCTTGCGACGCGGTGCTTGTGGGGGAAGTGCGGTTCGGATGTGGTGCGGCGGGGTTAGAGCACCTGGGAATGCGCGATCGCCTCGTCAAGATCTAGTGTATCGCATGCCTAACGGAGGTATCTGGTCTCTAAATCGAGTGGTTCTGTCCTTCCAGGTGACGCGATTGGAAGCTGCCAGCCAGGAGCGCAAAAGGCATTTGGGCGCAAGGGAACGGGTGGGCTCGCTGGTAGGTAGCTTGGACGCGCCACAATCAGGCACACAGTGGTAGTCTGGCAACTTTATTAATGAGAGGCGCCGCCTAAAAACAATCGGCGCGTGAATTGAACATCACATTGGCAAGAACTTGATGGTTTAAGGTGCAGCAGAGCAGGAAACAATTCTCAACTGGGCCCCTTGGTGGCTGTTCGAATGCGATGCGTTGAAGTTCACACCACGGTTGGTTTGCATTGGAACCTTGCAAGCTACCGATTGGTCGAGAACGTGGGACCCCCAAGGAGGGTCATTAGTCACAAATCGGAGTAAAGTGGAGCGACCTGAATTATGCTGACACAAATTCCCCGGCGCGATCTGCGACATAAAGATTGTGCAGCAAGCACAATATTTCACAACGAGTTTTTGAGCCTGAGGCAGCCACTAGCTCCATTCCCGGCACTGGGTCGAACTGTGGCAGAACGTCAATTGAGCGGCATCGAATAGGAAGACTTCGATAACCAATTGCGACCACAACTTGAGGCAGGCATTGAGTACGTCACATCAAAGGCCTCCATGATCTTCAGGATCAGTCTCGCGAAGAATATCTTGCTGACACGACACCCTATAGTTGCGACCGAACCACCGCCGCAATGCCCGTCCCTTTCGAAGCCCTGATTCCCTATGGAATCATCCTAGCCGTAAGCTCTCTCGCGACTAGAGCACGCGCAGCCTCTTGACGGATACGGTATACTGAGAAGCCTTACAGATGTTCGGCGCCACCGGTGCTGGCATGTCCAAGATCAAGCACATGCAGAACGGCGGCAAGCGCCAACGTCGATCAATCGATCAATGGGACAGAGTGAGGACCTACGACCTGGCATGTAGCGCAAGGGCACGGCTGACCGAAGAAATAGCAAATGATGGACCGTGATCGAAGATTGACTGGTTTCCTGCGAGGACAGTCAGACAAGCCATTGGCACCAGCGGGTTTCGAGCTGAACAACCCTTGGAGGGTGAGTTGTGGTCCGGCATCTGGGACATACGAGCACCAAAGACTAATTATATTTCAGGTCGAGAAGAGAATGTCATAGAGGGGGCTTTGCGTATGGAAAATAAAGCGGAAAAGATACCGGGCGAGAAGCCATCGGGACGATCCATTGTACAAAAGCCGATCATCAATACAGCATTCACCAAGTTCTATCGTGCAGCTGGCCAATTGGCACATTTGATATTCTACCAGGCACAAACACATTGTTGACATTCCGGTTGGATTCATTTCTGGATTATGGGCTATATACTGATCTCAGGCCGGTTCTTATTGAGTCCATCGAGCAGCATGCAAGCTTGGCAGAGCTTCTGGCTCGACATATAGCCACACCGCTCACAAGTGCCCAACTTCTGCTTTGGCCTCAATGGCACGCTGATGTTGTTTCCGGCAGGACCAGAAGTGCTTTGCTTCGGCCGGTCGTGTCTTTGAGCTGCAGCTTTGGGTGCGGTCACCTCCGTCTCGAGATCTGCTTCAGCGGCCTTCTCATTCTCGCGGAGCTGCTTCTCCATGACAGCCATTTCGCCGCCAGCACCTCGACCAACGGCCGATCCACAACCGCCTACGCTCTCTTCCTCCTCTGCTTTTGCAGACGTAGATGTGGCAGTCTTCCCTTTGCAGCCGCAAGCATCTGGTGCTTGGCCCGGGACTAACCTGGCCATATCTTCGCCACTGCGGACGACGTCCAGGATGGCGCTTGGTCTGACTTTTTCAAGATTCTTGATCAAACTTCTGGCGCTGCCTCGAAAGGCCTCCGGACTGTAAAGGCATTCGGTGCTGAAGTAGTCGAGCTTCTTGTGGTGCGCATATAGCACAATTTCCTTTTCGTAGGCGTACTTCAATGGCTTGCTCCTCTTGACCTCGCTTGCATCGCTGCCAGTGACGATACTGGTACTTCTTGAAAGCCTCGACAAATCTCCTCGAAGAAGATTCATCAGTACCGTCTCGGCCACATCATCCGCGTTGTGTCCAGTCACGACATGCTTTATTCCCAGCATCTTGGAACCTCGGTCAAGAGCCTGCCGCCGAAACACACCGCAATAGGTGCAGTTTCCCTTCTTGCCAATAGTCTCTACGACCTGATCCATGGTCCAGCCGTAGAGCTCATCATAGCCCACGATCTTGAGAGGCATGTCGTATTGTACAGCATTGCGCTTGACCGTCTCCAAAGAGTCATCTCGGTACCCTTTGATGCCCTCGTCGATGCTCAAGAGCACCAAATCTAGGCCATAATTGTAGCGCTCATTCAAGGTCTTTAATACGGATGCTAAGACTGTGGAATCCTTGCCACCAGAAGCCCCTATCGCGACCTTTTCGCCGGGGTAGAAGAGTTTTGACGATGTGATGGTGTGGTGAGTTTCATCTTCGAATATCTGGATGAAGCAAGACTTGCAAAGTTTCTGGTAGTTCTTGGGCCGCTTGATCATGGCGCGCTGCGTCTTGCAGATGGCGCAAAGAGCTGGCGCCATCTTTGACGAGTTTTCTGATTCTCAAAGAATTCAAATATGAGTAGAAGTGGTTTTTCGCAAAGATTTGAAAAGTTCTGGTTCGGCGCAAAGAATTCTCAGTAAGATATTGAGTCAACCCAATCACCTAGCCAGCGAGCGGCGACAATCAGATGCATCAAATCCATCCATCCCACCATGTCGGCAGTCGGTACGTACTGCTCGGAGGGGCATTAGCTGCGCTAGGCCACATTTAGAACAGCCGCTCACGCTAGGCGACCGAGAATTATCCGCTCTGCACTGGATTCTGCCAAACCCTACGCACCACAAATTCATTTCGCGGCAGACCGAGACGAACTTTTTTTCCTTCCTTCGTACTCCAGCGGCCCGGTCGAACAACACCCAACACCCAACGACCACACGACAAACAATCACCATGGTAAGCATACGATGATCTTCCTACCGACGATGCGTCTCGCGCAATCGAATTTGCTCGCCAAAAAATGATGGCGCTCGCTGGTCGAGCTGTCCGGAATTTTATTCCGCTTGTTGCCTGCGGGCGCAAGTGAAGATTTTGGCTTGAGATATCGTGGGTGTGCAGAGATGCCACCACATCACGTTTCTCTTTAGAGATCAAGAAAGACCACAGTCAATGGAACAAATTGCTGATGTCTTCCTTTCTCAATGATAGCCTCCCAAGTCTGGTAAGAAGGCCGCCCCGGCCCCGTTCCCTTCCTCGAAGGCGGGCAAGAAGGCTCCCAAGGTACGTAACAGCTTCCAACCCAACTCCATTGAGTTCCGTCGACGTGCTGACATTTGCCAAGAACCCCCTCATCGAGAAGCGCACCCGCAACTTCGGTGTCGGCCAGGACATCCAGCCCAAGCGCAACCTTTCGCGCATGGTGAAGTGGCCCGAGTACGTCCTGCTCCAGCGCCAGCGCAAGATCCTCAACCTGCGCCTGAAGGTCCCCCCTGCCATCTCGCAGTTCCAGCACGTCCTGGACCGCAACACCGCCGCCCAGGCTTTCAAGCTCCTCAACAAGTACCGCCCTGAGACCAAGGCCGAGAAGAAGGAGCGTCTCACCAAGGAGGCTACCGCCATCAAGGAGGGCAAGAAGAAGGAGGACGTCTCCAAGAAGCCCTACACCGTCAAGTACGGTCTCAACCACGTCGTCGGCCTGATTGAGAACAAGAAGGCTTCCCTCGTCCTGATCCCCAACGATGTCGACCCCATTGAGCTCGTCATCTTCCTGCCCGCTCTCTGCCGCAAGATGGGTGTCCCCTACGCCATCATCAAGGGCAAGGCCCGTCTCGGTACCGTGGTCCACAAGAAGACCGCCGCCGTCCTGGCCCTCACCGAGGTCCGCTCCGAGGACAAGTCCGAGCTCTCCAAGCTCGTCAGCGCCGTCAAGGATGGCTACCTGGCCAACTCCGAGAACGCCCGCCGCACCTGGGGCGGTGGCATCATGGGTGCCAAGGCCAACAAGCGCGAGGAGAAGAAGCAGAAGGCCATCGAGGCCGCCATCAAGGTTTAAGGATCAGGCTTGTTCCACGGATAAGGAGTTATGAATCTGAATCAATTGCACAGTACGGCGTTGGAGGGGTAAAATGGAATACCAAATAATGGATTTGCATGACACCTACTCCTACTCATCATGTCCCACCCAGCAGGTTCAGTGAATGTGAATAGGGCAATGAAATGCCAAGACCAAAATGAAGAGAATGAACCACCTTGAGCCATGTTTATACTTTTGATGAATGCCGGTCGTAGGTAGATTCCATCCTTGGCAGTACTGACCAGCCACACGATGACACGGACTACGTGAGAGCAGAAGGACGTGATCATATTGAGGCTTGCCTTGGTATATTACCGTGCTACGACAAACAACACAGCCAAGATGTGATTTCTTATCTGAACAAATAACATTATGGAAGAGCCTTGGCCCGTGTCTCTGCTTTGTTCCGTCAGCATATTAATTAGCCAGAGTTTAGAGCGTAGTTTGCCCTTGGTATGCTTGGCTGTGGATGCCAAGCGTATACACCACTGCCATTTTGGTAGTCTGGGCTCCAGTGTAACGGCTGGGCAAAACTCAACCACTCATCGGAAAGGTGGACGCGAAACGCTGAGAAGGCCTGTCATACAGCTGAGCCAAACAGTACCTGTCCCGGCTGGGTCCTGGGGCATGCCTTGGATTTCTGTTATCTTTCGAAGCAGGACTCGCAGCTTGACCACGGCTCAAAAGATTACGGTTAAGTTTTGTCTGAAAGCATGAAGAGCCGTATTGCCCGCTTGGCGATCAGGAGGGGTGGAGGTGTGACCGGTACGGAGAAGTGCCAGAAAGCTGATGCTGCTAGATTCGAATATCAATCCGCTTCGGCTTCTGGTATCCTTGGATCCGTTCGTCAGTAATCAATATATTATATGGTCATGGACAATTGGAGCCACAGGCGCCACTTTCAATACTCGGGTTGCCAGCATAAGACCAATGGAGGGTAGGGGAGCTGATCAGTGATGGGCACAAGGTATCTCTGACAAGCAAGTTTCATCCCACGCCCATGTACCGCGCGTGGCCCCCGGTCGAGGTTCGTCCTTCCCCAGCTTCGGGACATTAGACTCTTAGACTGCAGGCAAGCCTCGAGGGTTGTGGGGGGTGGTTGAATAAAGTGTTGTGGAAAGTCCGGAGCAAATTCAACAAGGCAAGACAGAGAGATAGAGCGTCGGACTGGGGGACCCTCTCTTCTTTGCGGTGAACCGTGATGCTGCCGTTCAGCCCACATGCACTGGCTGTACTCTGACATTATCGAGTTTCATTTCTTTCGAATATCGCGGCCTTGCACATACTATAGCCATCGACGCTCTCTTGTTGTTGCATTCGGCCTTTGTCCTTCTTCCTCGCTCAGGGCAACAGTATTTCATTCATCATATATTTACCGACCTATTTCACGATAAGGTCTCTTCTCACCGACTTCCTCTGCATTAGTCTGCCCTCAGCAAACGTCTTAATCTTTGGCGCGGGATTCGCTAAGACGAACGAGTCAACCACCGGAGAATCGATTCCCCTCCACGAAGGAACACAAAGGGCCACGAACAAGAATAATAAGTCCTGGGGGCTTATTTTACAGTGCGCCGTACATCAGCTGCAGGTCGGTGGTTACTTTGGAAAGCGGTGCTCATCAATCATAAAATCCTCCGGGCTCCAGTCGGCAGAGAGTTGCATTCGAAAGTTGTCGCTACTTGATTGAAAAGTATTTGGTTCTCCCGTCAGGGTTGCGCCCTTCTTTCGTTGCTATAGGGAATCGACAGGTGGGAAACGTACCACTACAAAACAAAGATGCCTCGTAAGTACATACCATTACTTGTGTTGTCCAAATTTAAACTCGAGCCGCCAAACAAACAAAACGGTTTATTTTAGCGAGTGAGATCTCAATAGATCTCCCCCGCATAATAGATCTCGCATCGACTATGGTTTTGGCAGCTTTTGTGGAGGGATCTCCAAAAATTACCGCTTTGATCGAGGGAATCGTACGATTCTCGAGAAACCAAGACAAGGGATCTGTGGGCTAACGGCGAACGCGATTTTTCTAGAAGACACAAGGGATCCCTTCACCTATGCGCTCTCGTCCAACCAGGCATGGGCTGGTTATAAAAATCACCAGAACCCAGACTTCTTCCCCCGATTGGCCGCCGGCCAAAGTCCATCCATCCGTACGTATTTGCCTCGATCCGATACTATACTATGTACGCATTCTGCACGAGAAGCTTTTGGAGGCTGCGACGGGAGCCAAGAAAGGCAGGATGCGTGCATGCAGATAGTAATAATTCCGAGACTCATGGTTGGCTAACTAATACGCCCCGGGAATACTATAGTCTGGCTAGGCTGCTCCGATTCGCGCTGCCCCGAGACGACGATCCTGGGCCTGCAGCCCGGCGACGTCTTTGTGCACCGCAACATTGCCAACATCATCTCGCCGACCGACATCAACACGGCGGCCGTGATCGAGTACGCCGTCGCGTTCCTCCAGGTCAAGCACGTGGTGCTGTGCGGGCACACGGCCTGCGGGGGCGCCGCGGCCGCGCTGGGCGACGCCCGCCTCGGCGGCGTGCTCGACTACTGGCTCACGCCGCTCAAGGCGGTCCGCCACGCCAACGCCCAGGAGCTGGGCGCCATCCGCGACGACAAGGACCGCGCCGTGCGCATCGCCGAGCTCAACGTCGAGCAGGGCGTCAAGGTGCTCATGGCCAACGCGACCATTGTCGAGCACGTCCGGGACCGGGGGCTCCAGGTCCACGGCTGTATCTTTGACATTGCCAGCGGGCGTATCAAGGACCTCGGCCACGGCACGGTCAAGTCGAGCAAGGCTGGGTTTGGGAGCACCGGCACGGGAGAAGGTGAAATCATTCGGGGTAAGCATGCGACCTTGGTGTTCAGAAGTGATGGCATGGCAGATATGGAGGCTCGGTAGACATTGCAGGATCCATAGTGGACTTGTTACTGCACATGGCGTTCTAGGTGGGGATCATGGATACGGCGTTGAGCGGTCTTGTGCGAATTCTTGCACGACAGCAGCACGGGTATGCGCTTACAGTGTTTTTGAAGAAGAGTTCGACGAGAGAGGCAGGGTATTTCGAGTTTTGTAAATCACGATTCTCGATCAGACGAATATATGCAGCAGTGCAGAAAGACTTTGGAAGTATACAATACGAGGGCAGAAGACTTACATGACCAATTGTTAGAGTCTATCATACCTGAACTACAACTGTGCATTCGTTCCTGGACCTGCGTTGTCTTTTTGTTCAACGTTGTTCTCAATTTATATCGATGATGCTCTTGTTGATTTTTATCGAATTAATGGGACGATAGAATCACTGTATTCGAATGTGCAGGATTCAGTGTTCATACATTACTTCAAGATAGGTGAGCTGACTCCAGTCTGTGCTGCCCCTCTATACGTCACAGTGGGCTCTAAGCTGGAGGTCCCTCCCCGTGGAGGGGTCGAGGTCTTTTGGATGGAGGGGTCCTGCTTGACTGGACTGAAATTGCCAACATTTTGATCCTTCCTGCAGCATCGTATGTCTGATTATACAAGCCAAGCCGGAGCCTCATGGACATATAACCAATTGAATAGTCACAATGAGTGTTCCGTTGATGACGTGCGACCCCGTTTGTCGCGAATTATTACTCAGTCCCTTGCCTGCCAAGAGATGGACATTGGGGTCAAGCTCCATTCCAAGATGGTAGCTTTAGGGTTCGAGGGCTGGGCGAGATAAAGATCTTACAGGCGATCAACTTTTTGGCTGCTCTGCGGACTGCAAAGGTCGAACCCCTCGATTGGTCATCTTCTTCTTTCTTTGACCCGAGTGCAGTCTCCTGGGAGTCTTCTTTCATCGACGTCGAATTACAAATCCTGCACCCCCAGAAGATATCTACCTAAGGTAGCGACGAGCTTCCCGCCGCTGGCTTATTGCCTCGCCAAGCAAACGCTACATACACCCTTCCCCCGGCGCCGCAGAGAAGATCAACGTCATGGCTTTGGCGGTTCTCTCGGACGAGGACATTCGCGACCTCCTCGAGTCTATGGATCGCGAGGATGCCGAAGGATTCGCACACTCGTTAAAGTGCGCGCTTCACGAATACTCGACGGGCACGCAGTCGATCGAGGCAGGCCTCATCCACCAGCCGGATAGGACCACGATCCATTCGAATGCGACGAATGCGACGACCATGTTCATGCCCTCGTGTAGCACTGCAGGACACGGAGTGAAAGGCAAGCTTCTACCTCGAGAATCCAACTACTAAGCTTTGTACCGAATAGAGTGCTAACTCTTGGAATTGGGATAAACAGTCATGACGGCCTCTTCACCAGAAACCGAATCATCCCACCCGAGGATAAAGCCTACCGGTTCTTTAACCCTGTACTCGCCGCTGGGCGTTCCCATCGGTTTTCTCCATGCCCAGACTCTGACGGCCTTCCGAACCGCCCTGGCTTCTTCGTGTCTGCTACAGAAGCGCCACCATGTCCGGACCCTCACTGTTTTCGGCTCCGGTCTGCAAGCGTACTGGCACATACGGCTGGCCCTGATGCTTAGGGGTTCGACGATCCGGAACGTCTATGTCATCAACCGCCGCTTCAGCGAGAACGCCAAGCACATACTGCAAAAGTTCTATGCGATTCCCGCCGACGTGAAGCGAAGGGAGGGTTGGGAGGGTGCACAGTTTAGTATCTTGACGCCTGGATATGGCGAGTTCGGCCGGCTGCTTAAGGAACACGTCAGGGCCGCGGACGTCATATACTGCACCACACCTAGTCTGGACCCGTTGTTCGAGGCCAGCATACTCACGAGCCATGAGGGCCGACGAAGGGGCAGGCTGATTGTGGCCATTGGCAGCTTTACGCCCGAGATGCGTGAGCTGCCGAGGGAGTTGCTGGAGCAGGCAGTCAAGACGCATGGACATGGAGTACATCTCCACAAACACGCCGTCGAGGGAGGCGTCATTATCGTCGACACGCTGGACGGGGCTCTGAGGGAGGCAGGTGAGATTATCGAGGCGCGTCTGGAGCCGAACCAACTTGTTGAGTGAGTACTTTCCCCATGATCACGACACAGTCATGTATACTGGTTCGGAAATACAGACTGACAAAAAAAAATAGACTTGGCGAGTTGGCCATGATTCACAAAGCTCGCATTGCAGAAGAGGAGGACTCCATGGCTTCAGAGTCTACGCGTGGTTCGACCGACATCTCCTCGGACCTCGATACTCTGTCCCTAGGCACGACGGCAAGCTCTGCTATATCCACCGTCTTTGGATCTACAGCCTCCAAGGAAGACGGCTCGTCGAATCGGTCTTCTTCGCAGCCGGCAAGCCCGTCCCGCTCGCAGCACGGCGGCTTCTTCCACAAGAGGAGGGACTCGAGCCAAGCGTCGGTCGATGCCGCCAAGCAGAAGCGCGACGACCATCTGGCAAGGTGGCTCACGGCGGGCAACGTGATTTACAAGAGCGTCGGACTAGGGCTGATGGATCTTGTCGTGGGCATGGATATCATCAAACTGGCAAAGACGAAAGGTGTAGGAAGTCATTTTGAGAATTTCTCGTAGGCAGAGGATCTCTTTCCATTGGCGCCCATAATGATTTGAAGTCGTGGTAAGAAAAAGCAGGTAGTCGAAGACAAAAGCTAGAAGTCACCTTGAATGCTTCGTGGTAGATATGGTCACTGATGAACATGAGAATAAATTTCGAGTCAAGATCGCGTTATATTCTTTATTCCATGTTTAATGCCCCGAACTGATATATAAAAACAATTATAATGCTTGCAATAACACTACTCGGCGACCCACACGGCAGCCATACCCATACCGGTACCAACGCACATACTCGTGACGCCGACCTTCTCGCCTCGCCTCCTCAGCTCGTAGAGCAGCGTGCTGACCTGCCTGGCGCCGGTGCAGCCGAGGGGGTGGCCAAAGGCGATGGCGCCGCCCTTGGGGTTGATCTTGGCCATGTCGAGGCCGAGCTCGTTGGCGCACCAGAGGCACTGGGAGGCAAAGGCCTCGTTGATCTCGTAGATGTCGACGTCGTCCTTGGTGATGCCGGCCTTCTCGAAGACGGCGGGGATGGCCTTCCAGGGGCCGATGCCCATGAGCAGGGGCTTGACGCCGACGATGGACGCGGCCACGTACTTGCCCAGGATGGTCTGGCCGAGGCGCTCGGCCGTGGAGCGCTTCATCATGAGCACGGCGGCGGCGCCGTCCGAGATCTGCGAGGCGTTGCCGGCGTGGATGGAGCCGCCCTTGGCGAAGGCGCCCTTCATCTTGCCGAGCGACTCCTTGGTCGTGCCCGGGCGCACGCCGTCGTCCTTGGCCACCGTCACCGTCTTGGTCTCGCCCGTCTTGGGGTCCTCGAACTGCACCGTCAGCGGGTGGATCTCCTCGTCGAACAGGCCGGCCTCCTGGGCCGCGGCGGCCTTCTGGTACGACGATGCCGCGAAGGCGTCCTGGTCCTCGCGCTTGATGCCGCGGTCCGCGGCCATCTGCTCCGACAGCACGCCCATGGGCACCTTGCAGTTGGCCGACTCGGGGTGCGACTCGAGGAGCTCGGAGAACTCGCTTACGGCGGCGGGGCTGCAGTACAAGGTTCATGTCAGCGTCTTTTGTCTTGTCTGTTGTATGCCGCCTTTACAGAATCATATATGGAAGGAGAGGGGACAGTAACGCACCCGTACTGTGTGCTCATGCTCTCGACGCCAGCGCCGACGCCAATCTCAATCATGCCGGCCTTGATCTGGTTGGCGACGTCGACGCAGGCCTGGAGGCCGCTGGAGCACTGGCGGTTGAGGGTGCGGACGGCGGTGGACTCGGGGAAGCCGGCGACGAGGGCGGCGGCGCGCATCTCGGTGGCGCCGCCTCCGGGGGCGAGCACCTCGCCTACGCAGACGTCCTCGACGAGGGCGGGGTCGATCTTGGAGCGCTCAATCAGGCCCTTGAGGGCGCCGGCCATGAGGTCGGCCGCCTGCGTGTCCTTGAAGCCGCCCTTGCCGCCCTTGGTGAAGGCGGTACGGAGACATGCCGTCACGACGATCTGTTGCGCCCGCAGAGGTTAGTTGGCGTTCGGGACGGAAAGAGGTGTATAAGTAGTCTTCGGACGTACATCATCTGGGCTCTTGATCAAGAGGCGCTCCTTTGCTGACTTGGAGCCAACAACTTGGTTGGAGATTTGTTGTAATCTGTCGGCAGCTGCGGTTGGGGAACAGGTCAGCATGTGATGCCATCGCCGCAAAAGCAAGAAATGGAAAGATTCAGTGCTCGTAGTTACTTACCACCCATTTTGTCTGATTTGAGCTGACTTTCGTCTCTTATTGAAAGTGATAATACTAAAACTTTTTGTCAAAAGAAAACAGGATGACGAGGAAGATGTAGAAAGAAAAAAGAATAAAGTAAAAAAGATCAGCGACAGACAAGAATGATGGGCTTGTCAGTAACCACGGATAAGTAATGGGAAATCCTCCCCACATTGAACCTCGGAACCTTTGAAGCTCTAAGCGAAGATCCCTGTAGGGAGCTGACATCAGTGTCCCCCTTGCCAACTAGCGACCTTCTTTACCCCAGAGGCACATGCCAGGCCTCGCCCAGGCCGGCTCCGGGGGGCGTCGCTGCTTAGCGTCGGCGCTCGACTTAGCGCTGCATCACATGTGAGAATCCCCCAGGTCATGCGCTGAAACAATTGTCTTACCTGCATTGTACATGTATTTTATTTTGGACTTACATAAGATGCTGAATATAGCTATCAGATGGCATCTGGGCTGTTATATTCGGTAAGATAGAATATACTGCGATGTTTAAGTCATTCGTGACTGAATAGTATGATATGAGTACTCGTACATCATGTTCTGCTCCGCTCCTGAGTATACCGAATACAGCCAAGAATCATTCTCCATCTTCATAGAGCGAAATCTAACATGTTACGCCGAGTTCTTCTTTCTATAAATCCATACTGCGAATGAAGCAACACTCGCCCAAGAATTCAATTACATAGTTCATTAATCAATTCAATAGAGAGACAAAAAACGAAGAGCTATGTTATTCTCTGCTTATAACAGTCCGAAAACATCCGTTACCGCGAGGTCTCATCACCACTTCTACAGGCTCGACAGGTTCCAGTATATGTACCGGCAATACCGCATCGTTTTTTGCAGGAACGCTGATTCTTCCGCCGCCCGGTGCCTCCATATCAAACTGCAAGACGATCAGGGCCACCAGACTGAGTATCTCGGCCATGGCAAAGTGCCGGCCGGGGCATAGAGTCTTTCCCCCACCGAACGCCCTGAAAGCTGCCGGGTGGAACTGACACTGCTCTTTTCGTCTTTCGGTGCCGTCAACTCCACGGCTGCCGCGAAGGAACCGGCTCGGATCAAATTCGTTCACATTTGAACCCCATATCGACGGATCGGCATGGATCACGCCCCCGGCTATCTGGACGATCGATCCCTGAGCCAGATACCAGCGGTCCGCGAGAATGGTCGTCTCCTTGACCACGCGTATACTGTTGTTGTCCGAGTTGAGTCTCAGGCACTCCCGATATATTGCTACTAGTAACGGACACTTGCTACGGAGGTCATCGATGGCCAACGTGCTGATCTCCGACCCGTCCTCCTCTCCCCGAGATGTGATACCCTGCAGCTCGTCGCGGACGCGGACGAGCAAGTCGGGGTCTGCGAAAATGTGCAGCACGATCCAGAACGTGGCCGTCGTCGCGTTGACGATGCCCGCGAACAGAAAGGACAGCTCCTCCCGCGCCGCGCTCCGCAGCGTCCAGTCGTGCCCGAGGGCGATCCTGACCCGCTCACGTATTATCTTGGATCCGCTCGTCTTATAGGTCCCGCTCTCGAGATACGCCGCCAGCGCCGCCACGAGCTTCTCACGGCCCCGTAATGCTCGCCGGGCCGTGACGGCCGGGGCGACGTTTAAAAGAAGCAGGCCCAGCCCGTGGTCAAAGTCCCAGAATGCGTCTATGAGTCCGGAGTCGCGGGCGATGGGGTTGTCCGGACCGTACAGGTACTTTGCCGTCGAGACCGTGACGAGGCGCTGCACCCAGCCTAGCAGATCGACCGGCTCGAAACCGCTTGCTCGCGACTGTATATTACTTTTGTGTTGGCTCACTACGTGATTCATCTCCCGTGCCGCCTGCAGAGTAAGCTCGCTCAGATAGTCCCCCGGGCCGAGCCAGGAGTATGTCATGTCCTGAATCTCGGCGAGGAAGCCTTTCGTCTCTCCCGGGCCGGGATCCAGGTTCCTGCTGGCGATCTCCTTGGTCGCCTTGTCGAGTCCCAGGATCCGCTCCGTCACCTCTGGGATAATCGGGGTGAAGGAGAGGGCCCTGGACGAGCGCTGGACAGCTGCGGCCAGCGATGCGTCTGTCACGATGTAGATGCGCGAGTTGGGCACGACCAGGGTGAAGATTGGGGTTTGCGAATTTCGGAGGCCAATGTTCTTGACGTAGCGGCCTCCATGGAATGCCATGCCCAGCAGATGGCCGAGGTAGGGAATCCTCGACGGGATGATGGGCGGCTCCCGGACGTCTCGCGGCCGAATGGAGAGGCAGTAGACGGCCACGTAGAGAGTAATCAAGCCGGCCAGAAGCCATGTCGGTGACTGCCAAATGTCGATCGACATAATTGGAGACTCCGAGCGACTACTTGACAATAAAGATCCTAATGATTTGCTTGTAGAGAATGGTAAGAGGTAAATCTCGCGAGGTTCTTGTATACTTTAGATTGAATGTTGCCCTCTACTCTGAAGACTGTTTCGCTGCTAGATCAACATGTAGGGGGCAAATCTCCGACCAGATATCACTCCTCCTCCATTGAGGAGTGCATTGGAGCGATGGAAGAGGACATCTCCAACTCGACTGCACATTCAGAATAACGTTCAAGGGTGAACGGCGGCAAAAAAAACCAATTGGCCAATCACCAAGCATGAATATTTGGCTCTGTCAATTAGTTACGCAGCGACAGCTAGTAAAATGTGTATACTCTTTGACGGTGTATTCGTTTGCCTTAACATCTGCAGGATAAATCAAATTGTAAAGAAAAGAATCCTGAAACATGCCATGATTATATCGATTGCCAATCGCATACTTGTCGCATGTGCATGGTGAGTTCCTTGCAGTGAGACATCATTCCACCGTGGCCACTCTCGTATTATGTTGAAGTAGACTGTATGTTTCGACCAAGAATCAAGAATTGTGATATTTAAGATTGCAGAGCCATAACCCAACCAGCTCGAACTTGTTGAGACTCAAATGTAGAAGAAACAAAAACATAACGTTTCTTACAGGCGCAGGTGATCCAGATTTCCATGAGAGCATTTATCTCTCATACATCGCAGTCAGCATAACGAGATCGCAACCCGATATATACCGATGGCATTGTATATGGCGCAAATCAAGAGCAAAATATCTCACGATTCTGCTTACGGAGTCGCCGCAGTGCCATAACGGTATACATTGGGGGAGCCACCGAAACCCACTCCATTATACCCATTCCAGTCCCGCCCGTCATGCTTACACCGGTCAGACGGTTACGCAGACTATTGCCCGCCACGGGTATCACCCGATTTGCGACTGTCAAGAAACTCGTGCAACAAGAACATGTTGCGCAGGTTTTCCAACCCACAGCCTCGCTCTCGTCCTGCTTTCTTTTGACCAGGTGTTACGAAATTATTCACCGCTCCAGCCATGCAGGAGAAGCCGTTGTCTCTCCACCAGATGGAGCCCGTGAGATGTGGACGTTCTTACTTTGGACAGTTGCAGCTGACTCAGCCCCTATGCCATGGCCGCACAGCCATGCTCGACGTCAGGACAAGACGGACAAGACGTAGGGGTTTTCCAACTCACTGTGGCTCGGAAAAGGTTGGGATATTCCATTTTTAGATTCCAGGTATCTACTGTCTATATATCCTCACCGAAGCAATATAGTATTAAGAGGTCCAGAGGTGTTTCATAACATTGCATCTCATCTATATCAAGCAAAATAACAAATACCACTACATTATATTATCAGCCCTCCCCCCAAAAAGACATTTTTACAAATAAAACAACAACACCCGAACTTTCGATGGTTCATCTCACGACAGTCCAATTCCTCACCATGCCCAACATGACGACGACGCAGCCGCCAGCCCGCGCGCCTCCCAAGCGGCGGGAGCCCTCGGTCGGCAGCGGCGCGAGCACAAAGGACAACGACGCCTACAGCAGCTACCTCGTCGAGGACATCACCTGGAAGCATCGCCTCTGGCGCCGGGCCGGGCGCTGTCTCCCAGCCGGCCACTCCAGTCACGGCTCTGTCTGACAGGGCCCCCGGGTTGTGCCTTTCCAGAAAGTACTCTGATCGTGTGGTTGGGGAATCAAGATGCCTTGTATGATATTGTATTGCGTTTGTGTCATGGGTTTTGTCATACCTGAGCGATGTTACCGGCGTGGAATCTCTTGTAGGTCCAATGATCTTGTGTGTTGGGAATTGCAATACTGACAATCATTTCCAGAGAATCGATTTTGATATTACGAGACAGAATATCAAAGACAACAATCTCTGTGGATGGGACTTGTATCAGCTTTGATGTAAGGGTGTATAAAGGTTATGGGTTTCTGCAGCCTTATTGGTGTTTGGTGGGAGGGATCTCTTTCGATGCTGCTTTATTTGATGGCGTAAATGAGCCAGTTATCAAAATATAAGGAAATTGAAATTCTGGAAAGAATCACTATTGCTTAGTCCAAATTGATCCGTACGGAGTAATCAAAGTCTAACAGCATTCTGAATGTGTCGCTTGGCAATTGAGACTGTGGTCTCGATATCAGCTTCGTGATAATCATCGGTCGGCATAGAAACCAAAAGTTATTACGACATCCTATAGTCTGTCATTTTGAAAGTAATACTGGTCATCAGAAATTTCATTTGAGCCAATTTGGCATTCAGGTCGTTTCTCCTTTTTGTTCTATCCCCGCGAGACCTCTGAGAACCTGTGCAAATTCTGAATTGAACTCAGGTATCAGTACACATATGTACACTCTTTTATCATACAGCTAGCAACCCAATCGCATTACCCTCTTTCTTTTATTTCCCATTTCCAGGCTAGAGCGGCATCATTTACTTGCGGCGCTTGGCCAGCATTGCCGGGTGGTTCAGGTTGGCTCGGGACGACGTGGACAGCTTGTGCACGATCTGCCTCTTGTCCCAGACCGAGGACCGGCCCTCGACCACGGCGACGAGCTCCTCGGCCACCCGGGACGCGAACTGCTTCCTTCCCGAGCCCCTCGACTTCTTCTTGTCCACCACGTCCAGGATCCACAGCATGGCGGTCCGCCGCCGTTGCCGCAGGGTCAGGGGCTCTGGTACCTCGAGGGCCATACCACCACCGGCCATGCCCTTCATGTTCCTGATGCGCATCAGCGGCGCCACGCTGTCGACGGCGAGGGTGAGGTAGAGGATGGGGTCTAGAGGCAGCTGCTCCGCGGGCGGCGACCCGGGCAGAAGAGGTCGCGCCGGGTTAACTTTGGGTGCTGGCGCGATGCGTAGAAAGTTGAGAATCATGGCCACATTCTGTGTATCATGGACAATGTCAGTTCTTCAGATTCCCCCGTATGTAGTAGTCGCATGGATCGCATGGGTTCTCCCGGCCAAACTTACCCTCTCCGCAAGACTGAGCTTGCCGTCCTTCATGATAAGCCTCGAGATCTGGTGGATGATGGGCGGGTATCTGTCCTGGAGCTTGTCGTGCTTGCCCGGCGGCGTCGGCATGCCAAACTTGTGTCCTACATCCTCGTCGTACAGTTCCTGCCCGGCCGCGGCCTGTTCCAGCTTGGCCAATGCATCCGCGTTGAGCCAATTGTCGGCGAAGAGCTCGGTACGGCGAACCGTGGCCGGCGGTGGTATCGATGAGGAGGAATCCGTGCCGTCTGATCTCGTCGTGGTGTCGTCCGCCAGGCCTCTCCTCGCGATGGGGAAGGCGATCCGCCGCTGCGTACTCTGCACTGCGGGCCGTGACCGTATGCACAGATTCCGGCAGACGCCCCAGGGGTTGATTTTTGAGGCCATTGTGAGGACAGGGCGAATGTGCGACAGTCCGAGTCCAGCAAACCGGGGTTCGTATTTCTCAAATAGCAGACCAGAGAGCTCCTGAGCTTTGGCTCCGGGATGCGCAATCGCTGCTTCGCTTGGCCTGGCTCAATGCTAGCAAAATTATCTGGAGCCCAAGTCGCGTGGTGGGTTAATCCGACTAGTGCACATGTCTGTTCATAAATCGAGCTTGTGCAAGGCGGCATCTCACTTGTGCAATTTTGTGGCTAGGCTCTTCTGACGGAACAGGATCAAACCAGTCGCCGGTTTTTACCCCGGATCCCAGGTCCATCCACTGAAGGCCCCCTGTGGATTAACGCCTCTCTAGCGCACCCTTCGCTAGCAAAACGGGGAATTGGCGCCCGAAGAAAACGAGCAACATTCGTCGGTGCAGTCCCGCGTTTGGTTTTTTAGTGAGAGCGAGTGCAAGTGCCTTTGGCAAGTGCCTCGGTGGACCTCGGCATGTGAATCGGCCGGATTGGAGGAGAGAGAGAGGGACCAGAGAGACCCGTTTGAGGTGTTGGATGATCCCATTTCGACCGCTGATCGGTTCATCTTGTTGATGCTCTACATCTTCTTTTTTCTTCTGCCTCAATTCTTCATTCTTCCGCAGAGGATATTAATGCGAAATTGCGACACTATTTAATTTGCACTCCTGCTTTGCATAACACGAGCGAGACTTCCGGTCAAGAACCACGCGATACGTTATTGTCGCAATTGCCTACCTACCTAGATTGGTGAACTGCTACTGTTCACCATCTACTACCACCGGAAAAGACGGACGAGAGTCACCAGACACACGACAGAAAATAACCACATAATAGTCGCCCATCATGGTCGCCGACGCAGTCATCTACCACCCCTCGGTGGCGCACTACCTCAAGTTCATCGCGACCACCATGGGCCGCGACAAGCTCATGCGCACGCTGCAGTACTTCTCGCGGTTCTACGCCTGGTACCTGTTCCGGACCAACGGCACCAAGGCCGAGATCGCGCCCTTTGAGGCCATCAAGAAGCAGTTCGGCCTGGCGCGCAAGCTCCTCCGCGTCGGCAAGAACGTCGAGCACCTCAAGGCCGCCGCCGTCGCCGCCGACTCCAAGACCATCGACCCCGTGCTGCGCTACACCACCGTCGGCCGCCAGCTCGGCTACGCCGGCTACCTGACCTTTGATATGGCCACCGTGCTGGACACGCTGGGCGTCAAGAAGTGGGAGGGCGCCAAGAACGTCCAGAAGGAGGCCTACCGGTTCTGGGCCTTTGGCCTGCTGTTCAGCATCACCGCCCAGTCCTACACCCTGTACAGGCTGAGGGAGAGGGAGGCCAAGGTGGACAAGAAGGAGGGCGAGGGAGTCGTCGAGGCCAAGCGTATCGGAATGTGAGTGCCCAAATCAATGTTTTCGAGCTTTACACCACAGCTATATCGGAAACTTCCCAAATGCTGACAATCATCTAGTGAGAGGGCTGCTGCCAGACTACAGCTGATCTCGGATCTTTGCGACTTTACCACACCGGCGGCCGCATTGTCATGGATCGACTTCGACGACGGTGTTGTGGGCTTGGCTGGTACCGTCAGCAGTTTGATTGGTGTCTACACAATGTGGAAGAAGACTGCCTAAATTTTATAATAGCTTGTTGAAGCAAGAGAAAGGAACTAGGTTGCAAAAAAAAAAAAGGCGTGCTCTGGGTGAGCAGTACCTCACCTGGTTTGAGCTCGCAAGGCGGCACCTCTGTGACGAGGCGTTGACACTTGACAAGACGATGCATGGTACAAGATCAATCATGTCGGGTCGTGGAAATATTGCGGATCAGGAAAGACGATATAGCTGGAGTTCATATCGATATATGATTCGGGGTGTAATTGTGTTTAAAATCGAAGGCGTGATGTTCTTCAGATGATCTTTTTTATCTAGTGCAAGCAACTCTGAAAATATACCTCGAACCCATTTCCTTGTGACAGACTTTGCTCGGTGTTACTATGTGGAAGTACTTACATCCAACCAAAAGATGTTCTGGACTGCGCCGTGTCGGGTCGGGTGCATGTGCCTGCCTGGTGAGTTGCCTTGGCCTGATAATTTCATCCACGGTTCCCGGCACGAAGATCGGTTGGCCGACTTCCCTTCGCCGGTGGAGCAAGAGATAATCATGGTGGAGCAAAACGGTCGAGATGAACGACAGGGGCCCAGGACGCGGTGATAGCAAGTCAACCACCATACCTATTCAGAGAACATTCTCGCAAGCGAGGGATTACCTTTTCGGAAAGCCTGCCTCTTATGACCGATGGTACACGCGTAGCGTTTGCTCTCTTTTTCTGCCTCGACTGACCCATCCGGTAGCATACCCACGTGGTGTTGGTTCTCCGTTCTCTCACATAGAAAAACGTGGAAGCTCATCAAATGTCTCTGCTAATATGGAGTATGGAGCACTTGAGTAGATACGGAGCATACTGTATGTAACTTTAGTACTTGGAACGAAATCATGTTCCCTCGGAGCCCCAACCGTGATACATGAGGAACCAAGAATAATTCTATTACACACGTGCTCGACAGTCTTATACATGTCCAAAGAATCAAGGCAAAGTTGCACGCAGTACAGTACTTCGTAGTACAGGTGCAATAGCGGTACGTAGCATATCGCAAGCACAGTGGGGTGACATTCCGCGGCGCCCTGGGTATGTGCTACTTTAGCGGACGATTATGCTTTCTTGCCAAGGCCGCGGATCACCACGTCAAGCATTCCCGGGAGCACTGAGGCTTTGATCTCCCGCTGGCGCCTCGGTACCTACTGTATGCAGAACGATCGTTGAGACACGATCTCGGATATCGTCGCTGCCAAAGAGGTAAAACGTGTCCACGAAACGAGCGTACCTGAACCTTGTGTTGAAAGTATTAGGAAATGGAAACAACTGCTAATAGAAAGTCCCGAGCACGAGGCACTTTTCCCGACGCTGATAGGGCATATCTCCATGTCTAGAAGAGTGGAGGCCCTTGGACTTTGTATGGGATCGATGGATCATAGGATGCCCTCGTGGGTACGGTGCCGTCCGACTGGGCGCACGTCCCATAGGCTACATTATCTCGACGCAAGCTACAGTTCACTTTTCAGCTTTCTCGCAAGGATAGCGTTACCATCCCATCGGTGAAGTCCTAACACGGTGCCATGAGGTGGGTGGGTTTTTGTGTAATCAATATTATGTCGTCTGAGATCATATCGCCAGAGAGCTGTTGGCTGGTCCCTTTGCACGGGCACCCCATTATCAACAGGTTGAATCCTTTCGGTTGAACGAATGAGGACCCCGGCATAGCGGCCAAGATAGCCCCTACTAGCAGAAGACGACCGGGTCCCCCAGGTTGATAGCGACCGCAACGGGACCAATGGGCGGGTGCATGTACGTAGACAGTCATGTCCGAGTAGAAACGGGACGGGGGGTTCGAGGCGGACAAGCGAGACTACTCGAGCTACTGCAAGCAGGAAAGGGCCAGGTGAGCAGCAGCAGGCTGGCGGCACATTGGTGCTTGACGGGGCCGTATTCTCTCTGCCCTTTTACCGGGAAGGATCTCGAGCACATGGGAATGAGGCCGTATGTGTGTATGTACTGACTGGCATGTAACATTTGTTCCGAATACTACGTACAAGAGGTAGAGACACAGATTGATACCACGCGCACGCGGCTGTTGCCGGCATCTGCCGTCTACCTAGGTTAGGTAAAGTACATACATCCATAAGAAGGCAGGTACCTTTTTTTTGAATTTCACCTCCCCGTCCATATTCTTTTTTAAGCTTCGTCTGCGCCTGCCGCTGCCATCTCTCTCCTCCTCCTCCCACCCTCACCTCTTCTTCACGTACGTCTATGCGACGCTGGAGCTATAGTATCCTAGGTTCGAGTATTTTTGCCTTGGCATTCTTAGCTACTCCATATCCTATAGTCACTGTCATGTATTACTATTAGTCCTAGCAACCTCTTAGAACTCTCCTACCTAGTTCCTACCACCGTCCGCGAACTCACCCCGACCTCACGATAGTCTGGGGATCCCGAGCTTGTCGCGCCACCTCCTTTGCGCCTCCAAAGCCCAGACCTTCCCTCTACACCATGGGAATCCGACTCGGCCGCAAGAAGGCCGTCGAAGATGAGCAGGCAGTCCATGCCGACCAAAACGCCGGCCCCGCGATCGACCAGAAGCCCTTTTGGGAAGCCATTTGGCCCGTCCTTGCTTGCGGCGCCGGTCTCTTCTCCGACGGCTATATCAACAACGTCATTGGTTCCGTCAGCACCGTGCTCAGCTACGAATATGGCGACCTCTATAGCAACTCGTCGGCCAAGAAGAACGTATCCGCCATTGCGTTTGCTGGTACCGTAAGTCATTACACGAGTTCCTTCCGGCTTGGGGGCGCCTCTCTTTCTCGGGAAGCCAATTGACTTACACGAGTATTCTGTCGCATAGGTCGTCGGCCAGCTCTTTTTCGGATTCTTGGCAGATCGGTGGTCGCGGACAGGATCCCTCCTCGTTTCCACCATCATTCTGATCACTTTTACGGCCCTGGCTGCCGGATCATACTGGCACGGCGAGGCCATGGGCATGTTTTCTATGCTGACAGCTTGGAGATTCTTTGTAAGTCCACCTCGAGATTCCAGGCGCATTCAGTGTCGCATTCGCAGACTAAATCGCATTTCAGGTCGGAATCGGTATTGGAGGTAAACTTTCTAGTAACACGCATGTTTCGTCCCCAGATCCGACTAACAAGGGATACTAGGTGAATATCCAGCCGGAAGTGTGAGTTGCGCCGAGTCCAGTGGTGAGCTCAAGTCCGGCAGCCGCAACCGCTGGTTTATTCTCTTCACCAATACCATGATCGACTGGGGTTTCGTCATCGGCGCTTTTGTCCCATGTGAGCAACATCCCAGTATGAACCGCGAAGCTGATAGGTGCTAACTCCGTACTGAAGATGTCGTGGCCGCCGCTGCCAGCAATATATACTACGGAACCATCTGGCGTACCAGTCTCGGCATTGGTGTCGTCTTTCCGCTCATTCTCTTCGTTCTGCGTCTCAAGCTGAAGGAGCCCGAAGAATTCAGCCGCAACTCCATGAAGAATATCAAGACTCCGTACTCACTGGTGTTGAAGTACTACGGCTTCAGACTGTTCATCGTCTCGCTTATCTGGTTCATTTACGATGTAAGTCTAATCGGGCATATCAGATGATCTGAATAGGTCTTTGTGATAATTAACAAGGAGGAAATAGTTTTCCGTGTATGCCTTTGGTATTTACTCCACCCCGATTGTCTCCAGCATCTACGGCGGCACTGGACCCTTGACGACGGTCTTCGGATGGAACACCGTGATCAACCTGTTCTACATCCCTGGAACCATGATCGGCGCACCCATCAGTGACCGTCTCGGGCCGCGTTACACACTCGCCCTTGGTGTCGGGCTACAGGCCATTGTCGGGTTCATCATGGCCGGTTGTTACTCCAAACTGGCGCAACCCCAATATGTCGGTGCCTTTTGCGTCGTGTACGGCATCTTCCTGTCGCTCGGCGAGCTGGGCCCCGGCAACAACATCGGACTGCTGGCCGCCAAAACATGCGCCACCGGCGTGCGAGGTCAATACTACGGCATTGCGGCTGCCGTGGGCAAGATCGGTGCCTTTATCGGCACATACGTGTTCCCCTACATCATCGCCGCCGGTGGCGACGACGAGACCAAGCAGTACCAGTATCCCTTTTACGTTGCTGCCTGTCTGTGTATCCTGTCGGCCTGTCTGGTGCTCCTCTTCCTGCCGCACATTGACCAGGACACCATCACCAAGGAAGACGCCGCGTTCCGCGCTTACCTTGAGAGCAAGGGCTGGGACACCACACAGCTCGGCCTCAAGGGCCCCGGCGCTCTCGACAGCGAGCAGGGCGAACCCGTCGCCGTGACCAAGGATGAGAGTGTCCCAGAGGTCAAGGCCTAGGAGGACTTGCCTCCCGCGTACACCCCAGATCCAGTCGCGCAGTAAGGACTTGGTACAAATAGCAGTATTTATTCGAGTCTGTGAAAGTGACTCGCCGATACCTAGTATCTCCATGAGGATCTCGTTTTCCTTTTGGATTCCAGTTGGCGGAACAGGATTCGCATAATGCTCTCCTCGTACCTGTATGACGTTTTTGACTATGAAATGGAGGAGGCGCTTGCATGGAACTTGACTTTCAAAACCAATACCCCTTTTCGTATGAGCATAACTATAATACCATTACTTGCTTTCTCGTGGCGACAAAAATAATCCAAGATGCACTGAAACATTTTTGACTCGTATCTAGAGGCCACTCAGCGCAATAGCAACCGTGTTGTTGGGTCCAAGAATATGTCCTCGTGTTGAGCCATAAAAGACATGATTATCTGACAAGAATCGCTGTGCTCTGTATACGGTTAGAGTCAAGCCCCGAGCATACGTTTTTTCCCCGGCTTCTTGTGGCGAGAGAGAAGACTGATGCAATCCATTTCACATTATGATTGGGCAAAAGAAGACAAGATTATTGAAATTTTTTCTTTCTTTTTGATTATTATTCCTTTGCGCTCATTTCATGATTTATGCCTAGAAGGGAAATCTAAGGTACATTCTATTGTGATTGCCATGCCCTAAATTTACAACTCATCGTGGTCGTACTCATCATCCTCCTCGGCACCAGGGCCACCGGCACCTTGGTACATCTTGGAGGTGATGGGGTAGGCGACGTTGGACAGCTTCTCCTTCTGCTCCTCGAAGTCCTCAGCGTTGGCAGTGCCAGCGTTCTCCTCGAGCCAGTCGGTAGCCTCCTTGACAGCGTCAAGAATCTGGAATTCAGGTTAGCATCTGCTTGCAGTAGTCTTTTGATGGGGAAATATAAACTTACAGTCTCCTTCTCATCCTCATCAATCTTGCCACCGAGACCATCCTCATCGTTGACCTGGTTCTTCAGGTTGAAGGCGTAGTTCTCAAGACCGTTGCGAGCTTCAATGCGCTCACGGGTAGCCTTGTCCTCCTCAGCGTACTTCTCGGCCTCGGCAACCATGCGGTCAATCTCCTCCTGGGTGAGACGACCCTTGTCGTTAGTGATGGTGATGGACTCGGTCTTGCCAGTTCCCTTGTCGTGGGCGGAGACCTTGAGGATACCGTTGGCATCGAGCTCGAAGGAAACCTCGATCTGGGGAACACCACGGGGAGCGGGGGGGATGTTGGTGAGCTCGAACTTGCCCAGGAGGTTGTTGTCCTTGGTCATGGAACGCTCACCCTCGAAGACCTGGATCAGGACGACGGGCTGGTTGTCGGCAGCGGTCGAGAAGATCTGGCTCTTGCGGGTAGGGATAGGAGTGTTGCGGGGAATCAGCTTGGTCATGACGCCACCAGTGGTCTCAATACCGAGGGTAAGAGGGTTGACATCCATGAGGACGATGTCCTCAGTACCCTCCTCGTTAGAGAGGACACCGGCCTGAACAGCAGCACCGAAAGCGACGGCCTCATCGGGGTTGATACCCTTGCTGGCCTTCTTTCCGGCAAAGAACTCCTCGAGGAGGCTCTGAACCTTGGGAATACGGGTGGAACCACCGACGAGAACAATGTCGTCAATCTCCTCCTTCTTGAGCTTGGCATCATCGAGAACCTGCTTGACGGGCTTGAGAGTGCGCTTGAAGAGATCCATGTTGAGCTCCTCAAACTTGGCGCGGGTCAGGGTCTCGGAGAAGTCGTTGCCCTCGAAGAAAGCCTCGATCTCGATACGGGTGGACATCTGCGAAGACAGAGTACGCTTGGCCTTCTCGGCCTCACGCTTGAGCTTACCCATGGCCTTGAGGTCCTTGGTGATGTCAACGCTGTTCTTCTTGTTGTAGGTCTTGGCGAAGTGGTTGATGACGCGCTGGTCGAAATCCTCACCACCAAGGTGAGTGTCACCAGCAGTAGCCAGAACCTCGAAGACACCCTGGTCAATGGACAGCAGGGAAACATCGAAAGTACCACCACCAAGATCGTAGACAATGATGTGGCGCTCAGCGTCGGTCTTGTCAAGACCGTAGGCAATGGCGGCCGCAGTGGGCTCGTTGACGATACGGAGGACGTTGAGACCAGCAATGATACCGGCATCCTTGGTAGCCTGGCGCTGAGCGTCGTTGAAGTAGGCAGGGACGGTAACAACGGCGTGGGTGACCTTCTTGCCCAGGTAGGACTCGGCGACCTCCTTCATCTTGCCGAGAACGACGGCGGAGATTTCTTCGGGAGTGAAGGTCTTGTCGGCACCAGCTACCTTAACCTCAACAACAGGCTTGTTGTCCTTGTTCTTGACGGTGAAGGGGAAGTGCTTGATGTCATTCTGGAGATCCTTCTCGTTGTACTTGCGACCAATCAGGCGCCTGTTTAGAGGGAAGATATTAGTATTGCGATCTTGCTTGTTTTGGGGAGACTGTTTGGGATTTCTCGAGGTCGGGAGGCACTCACTTGATGTCGTAGATGGTGTTTGTGGGGTTAGCGGCGGCTTGTTGCTTGGCAGCATCTCCGACCAGGCGCTCCTCCTCGGTGAAGGCCACGTAGGAAGGGGTAATTCGGTTTCCTTGGTCGTTGACGAGAATCTCGACCTTGCCCTTTTGCATCACACCGACACAAGAGTAGGTCGTACCAAGATCCTGTCGGGGGGAATCGAGTCAGCAGGCATAAACAATGGAGAGAGAAGCTTGTGAGCAAGGCGTGTGACTGTGACTTACAATACCGATAACAGTGCCATATTCCGAGACATCGTCAGCGCGAGCCGACGAGGCGAAGAAGAGAGGAGCGCAGAAGAGCAGGCCGATCCAAGCGATCAAGCCAAAGCTCAAGGCCCACGAACTCTGGGATCGTCGAGCCATGGCGGCTATGTGAGGTGTGAAAAGAGGTGAAGAGAATCAATCACTGGGCGAACAAGCAGAAGCGCCAAAAGTCCAATGGGGAAAGTGTGAAAGAAAGAACGAGGTGTTCTTCTAGACGGGGGCGTCACCACAGTAAGTGATGGATCGTCGTCGTCGTTAGCTAGGTTCGTCGCGCAGTTAAGGCGGGAAGATGGTGAATGGGGAAAAAGGAAGAGTGGAATTGAACACCTGCGCGTAGAAATATTTCTTATGTATGTCGAAAGCCGCCAGCAAGCTACCATGCCTCCCTCCTAAAGAACAGATAATTCATAAGGCCACATCACAGCTACTAGCTCAATTTTGGGGGACGCCCCGCACGGGCCACAGCAGCCTCCTGCACCCCTGACTCCTTGTAGCTCCGGCGTACACTAGAAGCCACGTCGGTGTGAAAACGCGCCAGCTTTGCGCCATCGCCGCCGCCGAGGATACCTGCCGGATACCCCAGACGGAGGCAAAAGGTCCCCTAACGTTGACGGCCAATATTCAACCACTTGGCTTCATTGTTCCATTCGCATCCATCCATTATTTTCATCAGCCCTGCATTTGCCAGCTTGCCTCAATACCTGCCTACAGTACTGTACCCATTGTTATTTTTTGCTGTGGACGTGTTACCTTGATTTGGCAACGACACTACACTACTTGCCACTTTTAAGCTTAATACGTCGAACTGTCCCTTCTGCCTATTCGATGGCTGGCTTCAACAGCCGTGAACTACAACGTGTACAAGAGGAAACCTAGCTCCGCTTGAGTCATGCTCCCCATTGCCTCTCTCGTTATTTGGTGATGCGTGTCATGTATACATGGCATCGCTCCCTTGTGCCACCAATCCCAACTTCTTTTTTGGAACGGCGTCCCTGGGCGCCCGCATGGATTGTTCGCGAGCTTTCCAAAGATCCACCGCCCGCAACACTAGCACTGCTCCGTACCACGAGCTTATTCAACTATGCCAATGTAACATTATAGAGATCGTCGCATCTTTGGATTGTACGTGTAGACTAGACAAGCCACGAGCAGTTCCATAATTACTCTCGGTCGGTACTGGCTTTTAACGCACCTGGCAATGGCATCAGAGCCTCAATGTCTGTTACGGCATATCGAGCCGGGGCTTAAAAAAGATGTCCGTTCAATTCCATTCTCCAATCACCTTATTTGGGGAAAAGCATCTTTGTCATGCGGGGACACCATCCTGACACCCCTCTGACTTGTAGCCACATGTCCAGTACCGAGAGTACCTGCTGTAATAATTCGTACCGAAAATGCAGGACCGGCATCAAAGCTGGTGATATGTTCCTTCGGGGCAATGATACCAGTATGCTCCGTTCTTCATGCGGCAAGCATGGACACCTAGTATTTTTTGGACGGATAAATTATCAGCGCCAGAGTCACATCACATTCCACCATGTCTGTCCTTACTACCACGTGTGAAATGTGTCCAGTTTGCAGGACAGTGTCAGCCTACACACTGCGTCGGAGCCAACATACCTACATACATAACATCGATCGCACGTGGCTTGTCTTTGGGAGCCTCAACTCCGTTTTGTCTCAGCCACACTGACCAGGTCTATAATCTGTACAGTCGGGACTATACCTTACTCAGCCATGAAACCTAACCTAAATGACTTGCCAGGAGCTACAAGTGCAAGATACGTAGAAAAACGATCATGTTGTGTAATTCGCTATAATGATCTAACAAAAGTCTCCGTACACATTTGGCTTTGCAAAGATGCGCTTTCTCTTTTACCTCTCTTCTCTTCCTTTCTTATATTTATGATAATATCGGAAGTCACATGAAGTTGTCTGCAAAATTAAAACAAAACCTTCGAAAAAGGTGTTGGGTACTTTTCTTCTTCTTCTTTTTAAGTTCATCTAGGTTTGGACCAGAAAAAAACCCAAGGTGTACGAAGACTATTGTGAGTGCGATATATTGATTTCAAAACTATCTCAACGCTAAGCAATGCCTGCCAGAGGTCTGCATGGTCATAGCCGCCTCATTCCAATAGTCCAGCGGCAATGGTCTCTCCGTTGCTTCTAAGGACAACTCTCTGACCTGCCTCCAATGGCACCTTGTTGTTCATTTTCACCACCAGTCGAGCCACACTCGCCGGCTTCACGATCCTCGGTTTCTTCTTGAGCACATTCCCCTTGACCTTGTCCAGAATGGCTGGCATTTCCACAATCCGGCCCGGGGCCCACATGCGCCCGCGATGAACATCCACGAGTGACGGCATCAAAATGTCGAAAGCCAGTGCCTTCATGGTGAATGTGTCGATCGCATTCACGGGAGATTTGGGATCGCAAACAATGTCGCCCACGCGCACGTGGATCGGATCGATGTTGGCCAGATGTATCACCACATTCTGTCCCGCAACAGCCCAGTCGACCGGCTCCGAGTCAAGTTCCAATGACTTCACATAGGCCTTCTCTCCACTGGGTTGCACAAGAAGCGCATCTCCAGCCTGTAGCGACCCGGCATCGATCCGTCCGGATATCGTGAGCGGACTCTGTGCCGTCCTGAACACCTCGGAGATTGTCAAACGCAGCGGCTTGTCCAACGCCCTCGTTAGGGGCTCCGACTTTTCAAGCTCTTGAATCAAGGTGTCGCCTGTGTACCAATCCAAAGCTGGGTCTGGTGACTTCTTGATGAGGTTGTCGCCATTCAGCCCAGAGACGGGCACAAAGCTGATGTTCTTCAGTTGGAAACCAGTTGTCGACATGAATCCAGACACCTGATGTGTGATCTCGTCGAAACGCTCTTGCGACCATCCGACGGTATCTAGCTTATTGACGGCGACAATTACCCGGGACACGCCCATGCTTCTAATCAGAAGGGAGTGTTCGCGCGTCTGGCCCTTGAGACCCGACTCAAATGATCCCGTGGAGGCATCAACCACCAAGATCGCAAAGTCGGCCTGACTTGCACCCGCAATCATGTTGGGGATGAAGTCGCGGTGACCAGGCGCGTCAAGAACCGTGAAAGCTGTCGTCTCGGTTTCGAATCTGTTCGTGGCAATATCGATGGTGACACCCCGACTGCGCTCTTCCGTTCGTTGGTCCAAAACCCATGCCAATGCGAATGAAGACTTGCCCATTTGTTCAGCCTCCTTGCGGTATCGCTCGATGGTTCTTTGGTCAACCACATTGAGATCGAGGAGTAGCCTTCCCATGAGTGTACTCTTGCCAGCGTCGACATGACCTGCACATGTTAGCAGCCGTTTGGAGCAAAATTCTTGCTGGATCTCCCTACCAACGACGACGAAACTTGCACTCTTTTTGCTCTGCTTCTTCTCATACTCGCTGAGTACGTTCAAGTTCTTGCTTTTCGGCAAGGGCGCATCGTCAAGTTTGATGGTCTTGACACCATCAGCCGCTTGGTCAACCTTATCATCCGTGCCCTTCTTCTTGGTCGTGTTGGCAAGCTTCTTATTGCTAGCTAATTGGGAGCTGTTAGTAAGTGTGATACTATGCCTTCCTAGTACTTGAAAGCGAACCTTTCGCTTGTGCTGTTAGCACCACATCATCAGGGCTGGGCCCCGAGAACGCGTCAAGTACGGACGATGATGTGAAGGTCATATACGGGAGTGCATATGTCCGGGGTGCAGGAGCAGGCGGAGCAGATCCCAGAAGGGCTTGAGCAAAATCGGAGGGGGCGGCTGGGTCGGCCGGAACGACTTCCTCGGTCGGTATGTTGTCGGTATCTGGTTTTGGAGGAGTTTGGTCCGATCTTGGGGAAATTTTGGCTGGAGGACCGTCGAGTTGGACAAGATCATTTGTCTTTCTCTTCATGGGAACAGACGATTCCCCTTCTTTGGCCTGCGAGCTTACAGACAACTTGCTGAGCTGTTGAGTGGTTTCCTGGACGGGGGCCGTAGCACCAGTGCTGTTCTTGCCCTTGGCTTTTTGCTCCTCTGCTTTCCTCTTGCGCTCTGCAGCGAGTAATTGCAGCTTGGACATCTTAGGCGGACCGCCAGATCCTCCCAGCAAGCCCCCTGGAGGACGTGGCGGCTCGGTGAAACACGCCTGACGATCTTGGGGTGTATCCAACCACGGCATGTCGTGGAAGAAGTTGGCGAAAGAGGAGTGGTTTAGACGTCTCGGAGCCATGATGTCTGCTGGAATGCAAGTTAGCAATGTGGCTCATGCTCGATGCTCGTGTCGGCCGGTACATACATGTAGTGCTTGGGACACAGCTACCATAAAGGACTGAAGCCAGCGGTTCCCACGTACTGCGGCCGGCCTGGGATCTGCTTTTCTGACCCTGCATGTGGAGGTTTGTGCATCGATCAAGAAACGAAAAATCTGGACCTACCTGGATCTTTGTTCTTCGCAGGAGCGCTCTTAGCGGCCTTGGGGGCAGGTGGATCGATGAATTTGGTGATGAGGTAGGTGACTGACTTGTCGACGTCATAATAGTAGTGCCAGAGTGCCTCCTGTATTTGCGCGGTCGTGACCTTTGACGATTGCGGTCCGAGGATGCTGCGGATTTCAGTTGTGCACGCTTCCATTTGTTCTAGCAAGCAGACAAGCAGTATTAGCATTGTGTGATCGCTCATTGGCGCGCAGCATTTGAGCTCTTGCGACTCTCAGACGTGGGTTCGTGTACCTTTGTCCTCGGCGCTCAGTCCCTCCTCTTCTTCGCCATAGCCGTCCTCACCACCGTCGTACTCGTCGAGGTCGTTCTCATAGTCGTAGTTGCGGTAGGCCTGGTGCCGAGACATATTCGCAGGCGGCGCAGCGGAGCGCTGAGGTTCCTCGTCTTGCGGGAGTTGTGATGTAGATTCTGTTGGTGGCGTCTACACGCGCAGATGTAAAGAATTTCGATCAAAGATTATTGCAGACACCGGTGCGAGAGAGACTGCGGTGTTCGGATCCGTACTTGTTGTGTATAGTTATGATGTAGTTGCGAAAGAAGCGACCGATTCATCAGTCGCTCTTGTCCTTTGTTGCTGCCCTGCGGCCTACCTTAGGTACTCGTTCTATGGCGGGGTCAAGGCCTGAATTGGCGGGGCAGTTGGCGGCCGAAGACTCATGGAAAGGATAGATTTTTTGCGATGACGTAACGTATACACACGGTATAAGTACGGTACTCAACTGTGATGATATTCAGGCACATACAAAGGATGTCGGTAACACATAGGCTCGGTAGGTACATTTTTTTCTGAGCACTCACCGCTCTCATGCGCTGGAGTGCTAGGTAGCATGCCTGAAATTTGGGTCGCAGAATAGCATTTACATGATCATGTCGAAATCGTGCTTCCTGCCAGACACCTTTGACACCCTACTTACCTACCCACATCGTACGCAACAACTACCATGCCTATGTAAGAGGGTGCGATCGTCATTTGAGCAACATGTTGGAGCTTTCTACAGCGACTCAGAGCGAGTGGTCTTTTCCTTCCATCACCAATACAAGAGGCTTAAATTGGGAGGTTTTTTTTTTTTTTTTTTTTTTTTTTTTTTTTAAAGCTGGCGTAATTATCCTAACAATCTAGTTGTTTTATTTCTAGGACCATTCTAAAATGCCATAATTCTATTCTGAATATGCGACATACATATGCTTGGTCTGAATTCATCACCGCTTGAGTGACTTAGATCGTGGATCAAAAGAATTGCCCGACATGACCACAAGATCTTGCCAATCCACTTGGGTCGCAACAGGGAGTGTCAGGTATCGGTATTTCAAAGTCACCTTTATTTCGCGTTATGAATCGAACAAGAGCAGTAAGCAACCATCCAGATGAAGACACGGCATTTGATTTACATAGGTTATTCTTCGCTAGCAAGTCCGTCGTCACCCAGACTCGTACCTGGTTGGCCTGATTCAGAGTCCTTGGAACGGGGCACTAATATTCTAAGCTTACTGCGCCTTGCAGAAAAAGCGATCAAAGATATCGGACTAGATATAGTCAAGGGCACTAGAAATCCAAACGGTCCTGACCACAATCTGATTGGAACCGGACCGCCTTGACAGACTTGTTTCTGCAATGTCATTGTACGCCATGCTTCGCCAAAGCTAATTTAAGTCGATCCTGGACGCTGAATATAGACAGGATATATACAGTTCTCGGTCCCCAACACATTTTACTTTCGAACGGGCGGGTGTATATTACGAGAGCGATCATGACGCCGCTATCTTTCTCCCCTCTCTTCGGGCATCCATTTCTCCCTGACTGAGCACACCCGCGAAGCCCTGGCTTTTCTCGTCCTGGTCCTGGTGGATTTCTGTTGTCTTCTCGATGATCGTGAAGTCCGTCTGCCACAATGCCTCGGGTGCCGCTGCCTATACCTCCCCTCGCCTTCAAGCTGGTGACTTCACTGAGACCAGATTTTGACGAGCCCGCGAAGCTGCCTCTCGCCTCTGAAATGGCAATCGTCGATAGGGCGTAGATGTCTGGGCCTTTCCCGGCCGAATCCTTGCGATCACCCACCCAGGAAGATCCCCAGAAATTCTTCCCTGTTCACACCGCCTTTGTCCTCAATGTCGAATTGTTCGATCATGCTCTGCATTTCGTTTTCTGGCACGTCTTCGCCCAGTTCCTTGACAACTATCCTCAGGTCGTCGATGGTTATTATCCCCTTTCCACCTTTATCGAACATGGCAAAGGTCCTGAGCAGCTCTTCTCGAGGGTCACGTTGCGCCAAGTATTCGGCCGCCACTGCCTGAAACCCTTCTTTCGACAGCCGCAAGTCAGCCACCACAGGTGTCTGGGATGGTGGAGGTTGATTGGGAATAGTAGGCAGTGGTGTCCAGTCTGCTCGAGGCCTCGCCCGTTCCTGGAACCTCGTGATCAATTCCGGCCGCGACACCTGACCCAGACCCAGCGATTGCAGCGCGTACCGAAACTCGGAAAAATCGAGTTGCTCGTCCTTGTTCATGTCGAAAAGAGTGAAACAGTCTTGTATCTCACTGCGGTGCTCGTCGGATATTTGATCCCATGGCTCAGGCTCTTCGGGATTTTGTATGGGCGGCGCAAATCGCCCACCTGGTCGCACGTTTGTCGAGCCGGGCCGGGCAGGGAGGGAACGTGTGCCAATTTGCCTAGAATCGCGATCTATCGGCCCCCTTGTGTCGTTGTAGTTGTTTATCATGCTGCTCGCGCCTCCATAGTTGGCCATTTCCGTTCAAGCATGCGCCGGCAGCACCTGGGAGTGCTGCAGTCGCGTGTAAATTCGATGCGACTTGTTGCCTTGATGAAAGGACGGCTGTAGGTTCGGCGCACTCGAAAGATGAGCGTGGTTGCTTCGCAATTACCGACTCTTTCTCCCCGGCGATCGGCTCGGTGGACGACTGCACGGCAATGTGGGCAAATCGCAGTGTACGTGAAGCGGTGAGCTTGCAATGCGACAGACGATGTGCCTTCAGTCGAAGGGTGGACTGCTGCTGCAAGGTGCAGAAAGTCTGAGCCGAAAGAGGCTCACCTCAAGGAGGCCAAGTTTCTGGAATTAGCTTGTGTCGAGAGTGCCTGGTGCGATGGGGAAAAAATATGGCTGTGGCAGAAGCTTTAGGTGTCGCTAGCTGTGCAGGACAGGGAGACTGTATGCTATGTAGATCCAATAATTTGTCCAAAAGTAAGATGGAAGAATCAACAACAAGAATTTGATACAGGGCAATAACTGGCACGAGTAAACAGCTTCAGGGGACGATGCGCGCCGTCGCGAAAGCCTCCCATACGAAGAACCACTTGACTGCAGCGATAATTGGGTGGCCGGGTCTCTTTGGCGGCGCGTCAAGGATCGTGTGTGCGACCGCGCAGCTCGGCCAGCAGCTAGCTAGGCGAGGGGCAGTCGCGACTTTGGCGCGTCTAGCCCGTCTGATCACAAAACCCCAAAAGCTTTCCAATTTGGGTGCGTCTCCGTATGCGACTGAGATAAGCACTGTACACAGCACCGTACCGCGTAGCGCACTGCTGTAGGCTGCCACACTTCAATTCTGCCTTGCTTAACAATCAGCAGTGAGAAGAGGGTGCATGATTGGTAGAGCAGCTCGGCTCTCCCAGCTTCCGCTACGGATGACTCTTTCGTCTCACAGCCATTTCTGCGCCGCACAGGCAGGTAGAGAGCAAGGTATTTAAAGAGCTTCAGTACCTCGTACTTGCCTGTAAGACGGACTCTCCACTCATTCCTCCCCTTCTTCTACATAGCATATGCAGTGTCTGGAAAACAGGGAGCAAGCAGTGAGCAAGGACTGCGCGCATTTTATCAAGTTCCACACAGGCTGCTGCAAAGTTCAGTCTGGCAATAAATGCGATCTTTCTTACTAGTAACAGTGACCGTTGATGCAACTGTGAAGCAAAGAAACCTGCAAGATAGACCCAAATCATTCTCAGAGCTGTGTGTCCTGAACCTCATCATTGTATTGGCATTTTTGGCCGGTCTGTCTCGCGCATTCCTTCTTTACACTGCCTTGACGCGCAAAGCTCAACTTCTGCGGCTCGAGGGCGCGTGTGGCCCAAGCTTCTCCATTAAGCCACTCAGCGGGCCCGTACCTTGATCCACTAAGGTACCTAGCAGCAGCAGCACAAGCTCCCTGGGCAAGCTCTTTTCTGTGCTCCAAAAACTGTTCCCGAGCACTGCAAGCAGAGACCAGCGGCCCCCCAGTCCCCAGTCTCCCAGCCAGTGGTTCAAACCCCCAGTCGCCTTGGGAAATTCTGCGTGTCTGTCTCTTTTGCCCCCAGCCGCCTTGTCTCAATTCGACTTCATTGCACAGGCAGCATCACCGCCCAAAACCCACACAACCATCTGGGGTTGTCATTTCTTCTCTTTTCTCATCGTTGGACCTGACATCTGTCTGACCTTGGCCCATCGGCACGTTCGCGATTCGAATCGTGTCTTGCCGATTTTCCTCTCGGGTCGGTCCAGCTAAGCCCAACGTGCTCGATTTGCGCGCGCCCCTGCAAAAAATCGCAATCATCCATCACTTCTTCCTCACCCAACCAAACCCCGACAGCTTTTTGCGAGGCCACGACGCGAGCATTCCTGCCACGAATCTCCGAGCGCGTTCAATTGGTAAAAACGTTCTCGATCGACGATCTTTCGGTGCACTGGGACTGGACAGTAAGGACCTCCAAGTATCGTTGGCGCAACTCCGTATTGCACAACTTGGTTGTCCCATGTCTTCGGAAACCTAATTCGAGCTTTCCATATCCCGTTTCAAACGCGTCCGACGCGCCCATCCTCACCACATCACCCAATCCCATCACTGGGCGAGCTTTGAACATCTTCAAACATGTCGTTTGGTGGAGGGTTTGGGGGCTTCGGCTCTAATACCAACACCAACGCCAACACCGGCACAGGCTTTGGAGGATTTGGTAGCAACACAACCAACACCGCAACCACTGGTGAGTCTTCTCCTTTGAGCTGTCCCTTCGTCCCAATCTGCCTCGCGGCCATCATCTGAAATCACTTGCATAAGACATGACTAATCACAACTGTGCGTAGGTGGATTTGGCTCCAGCAACAACACCTTTGGTGGTGCTGCGAGCAACACCGGTGGCGGTCTCTTTGGAGGCGGTGGCAACACAGCAGGCGGTTTCGGCTCGACCTCAGGTATGTCCCATTCGTAACTATGTACAAAAATCGCGTTTTCGAAAACTGACCTTAACGGCGGCAGGTGGATTTGGCTCGAACACTACTGGCGGGTTCGGATCGACTGCAAACAAGCCTGCTTTCGGTAGTACAGCTTCTACTGGCGGCGGTATGTTCGGCTCAAGTAACACCGGCACAGGTTCAACAGGAACCGGTTTTGGTGGCGGCTTCGGCAGCACAAACAATGCATCGACGACCAACACCTTCGGCGGTGGCAGCACCGGCGGCGGTCTCTTCGGCGGCGGCGCAGCAAGCAAGCCTGCCTTTGGCTCAACTACAACAGGAACGACCGGTGGCGGTCTTTTCGGCGGCGGTGGAACTACCTCATCGTTTGGCTCAGGCAACGCGTTCAATGCACCTGCAAGCACAGCACTGGGAGGTCCTGTTGGGGACGCCCCTGGCACGGCCACGGCCCCATTCCAAGCCACGCAGGAGAAGGAATCTGCTGCCAGTATGGCGCAGAACTCGTTCCAGAACATTCTGTTCCAGGAACCTTACAAGAAGTGGTCTGCCGAAGAGCTTCGTCTAGCTGATTACGCACAAAATCGTCGGTACGGCAGTGGCTCTGGCCCTAGCTTTGGAGGCGGCTTTGGCGGAGGCTTTGGTGCCAACACAAATACATCTACCACCACTACCAACACATTTGGTTCGGGATCCAACACAGGTGGTGGTCTGTTTGGCTCCGGCAACACGGGCTCAACAGGATTTGGCGCGAATACCAATACTGCCAGTACTGGTTTCGGCTCCAACACCTCGGGAGGTCTCTTTGGCGCCAACAAGCCAGCAGCCACCGGAGGCGGACTGTTCGGCAGTGCTGGGGCATCCACCACGCCAGCCTCTGGAGGTCTTTTTGGTTCCTCAGGCACAACTGGATTCGGAAGCAACACGAACGCCGCACCTACCACCAATGCCTTTGGCACGAACACGAGTACTACCGGAGGTGGACTATTTGGTAATGCCAACCAGCAGCAAAACAAGCCAGCTGGCTTCAGCTTTGGAAACACCGCGGCTACCAACACTGGTGGAGGCGCCTTCGGAAATACTCAACCACAGCAACAGAGCACGGGTTTCGGATCAACCAATACTGGTGGAGGTGGCCTGTTTGGCAATAACCAACAAAGCACACCAAATACCGGAGGTGGATTGTTTGGTGGCAACAACACCAACACCCAGCAACAAAACACGGGTGGATTCGGAGCCAGCGGTGGCTTCGGTGCCCAAAACACCCAGTCAACTGGCGGTGGTCTCTTCGGCGGTCAGACTCAGCAGAAACCTGCAGGCGGCCTATTCGGCAACGCTCAACCAGCTACTGGTGGCGGCGGCCTTTTCGGAAATACCCCCAACACTGGAGGCACTGGATTTGGTCAGAACAACCAGCAAAGCGGAGGACTTTTCGGCAATAAGCCTGCTGGTACTACTGGTGGTGGCATGTTCGGTAACAGCACAAACACGCAGAACACCAACACCGGTGGTGGTCTTTTCGGCGGGCTTGGAAACAATACTCAGCAACAAAACCAGTCTGGCGGTGGTCTCTTTGGCGGTCTGAACAACTCGACCCAGAACAAGCCCAGCGGCGGTCTGTTTGGCGGCGGTGGCCAATCTACCGGTGGTGGTCTCTTTGGCGGCCAGAACAATGCCCAGCAGGGAGGCGGTATGTTTGGAAACTCGACCAACCAGCAACAGCAAAACAACCTCGGCGGTTCCATGTTCGGCAACAGCATGAACAACCAGCAAACCCCTCAAACCCTGACCGCGAGTGTCAACGACCCGTCAGCCTATGGTACCGGGTCTCTCTTTGGCAACCTGGCCGCTCCCTCCAACGATCCAGGCCCGCTTGCGACGCCGCTATCTGCCAAGAAGCAGGCGAAGCGCCCTTCCATTCTGCCAATGTACAAGTTGAACCCGGCTTCTGCGTCTCGGCTGTCTACGCCCCAGAAGCGTGGATTTGGTCTCTCATACAGCACCTATGGCACACCGAACAGCCCATCCAGCGCAGCTAGTACTCCCGGATCCATGTCTCAGAGCCTTCTTGGTGGCGGAAGCTTGGGCCGCAGCTTTAGCAAGAGCATTTCCTCGAGTAATCTGCGACGCAGCTTCAATGTCGAAGATAGTCTGTTGGCCCCTGGTGCATTCTCCGCTAGTGTCGGCCCCAGATACGGAGGAAGCAACAACGTCAAGAAGCTTGTCATCAACCGCGATCTGAGAAGCGATCTCTTCTCTACTCCCACCAGGACCCCGGAGAACACCGGCGGCGCGCGTAAGCTTAGCAAGCGTGTAAGCTTTGAGACTGAGTCGCTCGACACTCCCAAAGCCATTGAAGGTGCTACAGGCAACGGCAGCCCAACTGCCGAGGAACTGGGTTACATTCGTCCTCAAACCAACGGTACGAATGGAACCAAGACTCCCGAGTCAGAACCTTCCAAGAGCCGTGATCTGGCAGTTGTTCACGAAGAAGCAGAGGTTGCTAGCCCAAAGGCAGCAATCGCGTCTCCCGGCAGTTTCGAGAAGGAGCTGGGCGAATATTGGATGGAGCCCAGCAAAGAGGAGATTCTAGCCATGAACCGAGTCCAGCGCCAGAAGGTGTCCAACTTCAGAGTTGGTCGTGCGAACTCCGGCTGGGTCATGTTCAAGGTACCAGTTGACCTGACTCAGATTGATCTCGACAACCTCTACGATAACATCATTGTTCTCGACATCCGATCTTGCACGGTGTACCCCAACGCTGCCAAGAAGCCCCAGGTTGGCAAGGGGCTCAACGTTCCCTCCATTATCAACTTGGAGAACTCATGGCCCCGTGCATCCAAGTCACGTGGCAAGGCGCCCACTTCTGTGAAGAAGCACATCGAACGTCTCAAGCGCATTGAGAACACCCAGTTCGAGAATTACAATGAGGAGACAGGCGAGTGGACCTTCTCGGTTGACCACTTCACAAGATATGGCTTGGACTACGACGAAGATGAACAAATGGAAGCCGATCAGTCCACGGAGGCCCCAGCATATGCAAGGCATGAGTCCGCGTCCCCGTCACCTTCAGCACACCCTGACTTTGACCAGGACGAAACTTTCGACTTGCGGCCCAACAACAAGCGTGCTCTGCCTGGTGCCTTTGACGCCGCCGAACAACACAATGTCAAGAGAGGCCTAGGTGAGATGTCAGAGGTGAACGGATCGCGGTCGTCTTTTTTAGGTAGTCGCTCCGTGGGTTCTACTTCCAGAGCCCTCGTTCCTGTATCCCAGGACGATCTGGATGAAGAATATGCGATGTCTGAGGATCAAGATGCGAGTTCTGACCTTGGACACCATCACGCCGCGGAGCAGGATGAGGACTCGTTTTCAGGCAGCCAGATGGAGTTTGTTCCCGAGACTCCTGCCGGAATTATGAGGGCACGCATGCGCGCCATCAAAGGATCTGCCACTCCAGCCAAGATTACAGTAACAGCCGGGGATGACTGGATGGACATGCTCCAGAAGACTGTCAGCCCCCAGAAGAGAGACCGTGCTCGACTCAGAGAGAACCAAGAAGCCGAGCACCACCGATTTCAGGATAGCGTACAACGTCAGCCATCACCAAAGAAGCGGGCAGTGTCCGATGGTCGTGGATTTGCCACCAGCATTGACCTGATGAAGTCGATTTTTGATCAGGCCAAAACACCTGCCGAGAAGCCCATTCCTGCTGTACAATCAGGAAATGTCAAGGTCGGTTGCCATTAGTCCCATTTTATAATCATTTTCAATCATCGGATCACGTTCTCTTGAGGATGTATACCTGGCGTTGAATTAGTTAATTGAGTACATTTGCTAAACCCCGTGTTTCCTCCTTTTAGTGGCCTTACAAAAGATTGACGAAGACTCTCGATGAGAATGACCTGGACCAAAAGGAGCAAGTCTGGCATGACACCTTGCGACCAACCTGGGGTCCCAACGGCACCTTGGTCTTTGCTGCCAACCCCCAAGAGACTCCATTCGGTAGATCCGGCCGCATTACCGAGAAGAACGGCTTGATGACTGTTACGAAGAACAACTTCAACTTCGAGTCTCAGGACATCCGCATCGCAAGATTCTCGAATGAGGTGAGTTGAGAAACTCTGTGGATTTCAAGTTTTGTGAGATTTTGAAGACTAATCCCCGGCCTAGATGTCTGCAAAAGCTATTCGGGCACATACCGACCTCTCCCAGATATACCTGGACAATGGCGTTCCCACCGTTCAGGGACCCCGAGTCAGCCTCAGAGATTTCAGCACGGATACCGGCGCTAAGAATCCTGCTGCTGAACATGAAAAGCTTGTGTGGGAACTTGCCAGTACACTTTTTGACAACATCAAAGTTCCCCCCGAGTTCTCGGGCCTGCCACAGGCTGCAGAGAAGCTGCGCCGTGAAGCCTTGTCCCGTTTCTGGGAGACCATGGTCGAAGCCGAGTCGAACAAGGCCATTTCCATGGCAGGCTCCAGTGAAGAGAAGGCATTGGCCGCCTTGGCAGGTCATCGCGTTGCTGATGCTTGTAAGCACCTGCTTGATGGCAAGAACTTCCGTTTGGCCACACTCATTTCTCTCATTGGCACTGGAGATGACATCAAGCACGACATGCGGGAGCAGATCAAGGATTGGCAGTCGAGCAAGGCGCTCTCAGAGTTTTCGGAGCCGATCCGAGCACTCTATGAAATGCTAAGTGGCAACGTCTGCATTTGCGAAGGGTCCAAAGGGGGTGTCTCAGAAGATCGTGTCGAGTCATTCATGATCTCCGAAAAGTTTGGCCTGAACTGGAAGCAAGCCTTCGGTCTCCGCTTATGGTATGCATGCTCCCAGGAAGACGACATTGCAGATGCCGTCGAAAAGTACAAGGAGGACTTCCATCAAGACAAGGAACAGCGTCCACTGGTGTGGTTCATGGAGGCCGGTATTCGAAGCATCTGGGACGATCCAAAAGAGGGCGATCGCGAAGATCTTCTCTGGGGACTTTTGGAACTCTATTCGAACCAAGATGCCGATCTTGAGTCTATCCTTCGACCTGAGAACTCGCAACTGTCGCCCCTGGACTATCGTCTCACCTGGCAGCTCGGTCAGGCTCTCGCAGCCACCGGAAAGGTGTCCTTCGGTAGCAATGCCACGGAAAAGACAGATGCCGCTACCGTATCGTTTGCCTCGCAACTGACCAACGAAGGTAGCTGGCTCGAGGCAACATTTGTCATCTTGCATCTCACTGACGCCGACGCACGGTCGAGGGCCTTGCAAGAACACCTCTGCCGCCACGCTGGCTTGATCGGCGACGAGCAGTCTGAGAGCTTCAAGCGCTTGACGGAGAAGCTCAAGATGCCTCCGCGATGGATCTGGCACGCCAAGGCTTTGCACATGCGTAGTGTCATGAAGGATGCTGCTGGAGAGGTTCAATGTCTCCTCCGCGCCGAATCCTTTGCCGAGGCTCACCAGGTGTTCATCAAGGAAGTTGCGCCATTTGCCGTCATCGGACGCGACTACGATGCTCTGGCTGATTTACTCCGCCAATTCGATGGCCGTCAGTCGCAGGTGCCAGACTGGAACCTGGGTGGCGAGGTCTACAAAGCCTTCCTCTCCCTCATGGGATTCCAGCGCCGCCAAGAGCAACCTCCCTTGGCTCTGATCAGCGGACTTCTGGAGGGGTTGCCGGCAATGCATGGAAACACACCAGAGGCTGGAATTATGGAGTATGCAGCTTTGACTGACATGGCCGAAGTTGTTGCCAAGGTCGTCAGCGATCTGGCTAGGAACGGAAAGGTATGTGAAACAGTATCAAGACGGCGCGAATTGCTCAGGTGGCTAACACTCGAACAGATGGACCATCAGCGAATTCTTAAGCTGCCACTCACTGAGGACGTCTTACTCCGTCACAGCCGCGACCTTGCTTGGTCGCATTACCACAACGTTGTCGCTGGTCACTGAAATAAGTAGTTGCCTTGCCCAAATGGTGTTGTACGATGAAATAAGAAGAGGGACAATCAGGAACAAGAAGGTCCTCCCCAAGATAGCTTCAGCATGAATGCTGGCAAACAGGCTTGTGGATGATTTCTCACTGCGGCGCTTGAACTGATAGATTGAGGATGGTCATGCATGCTTTATGGGTTCGTTGTAAGGATTTTTTTGAGGACCGGTATTGCCGGTGCAAAAGCATGGAGGGCATTCAGGGTGCAGTAGATAGGCATGAAAAATTTAATAGCATGAATGACGCCCCAGGAATTTTTGTCAGCTATCTGTGACTTTTGTGTGACACATTTCCTAATATCCAAGCTTGACACGTCTCTAGCTTCCAGTACGTCTGCGAGAAAAGCTACAGAAAGGAAGGTTTCAAATGGCATATCCTATTGTCATACACATCGTATAAATTCCAAAAGTGCAAATGTGGGTGGTTATCATCACGGACTGGTCTTGCTCGTGACTTTACATTAGTCTATTTTGTTTTCGTTCATGATACTATGCCCGTGGCCACGGCCTTTTGTCTTGCATTTATATTTCTGGGGAGCCTCTGAACCCTTATTTTGGAGGTGGATATCAAGTCTAGTAGTCTTCGTCGCCAGATCCGCTCACAATGACGTTGTTCACCTTGAGCACCATGCGGCACAGTTGCGTTGCCAGCATCAGCTGCTGCTTCTTTCCGATCAGGGGGTCGATGACGAACGCCTGCTTCATGTCGTTGCTGCCCTTGTTCATGCAGTCCACTCCCAGGCGGCCGCGAACCTCTGTTGCCTTGACCTGTTGCGACTTGACCTCGGCCAGCGTGGCGATGGGGTTGAGACCGCTGTTCTCGGCCAATGCCATGGGCACGGCATCCAGGGCCTCGGCAAAAGCGCGCATGGCGTACTGCTCGAGACCAGGCGTCTTGGTCGCAGCATCCTCGACGGCCAGCGAGCAAGCAATCTCGGCGGCACCTCCACCGTAGACGACGCGGTTGTCCCTCACCAGGTTTCGCACCACGCAGAGAGCATCGTGCAGAGAGCGCTTGGCCTCGTCGATGATCTGTGTTATTCAAGTTAGCGTCCAGCAACTCTACAAACGGAGGTGTTCGGTTTTGGGAACTCACCATCTTGTTGCTACCCCTAATGAAGGCAGTCACAGCCCGAGTGTTTGCGCACTCCTCGATCACCAGCATCTTCTCCCGGGTCGTACCGAAGGTCATCTCCCGCACGATGCCAGCAGTACCAAGCTTGTCGCTCTTCAAGTCCTCGAACCTGGGCACTATTCTGCCGTTGGTGGCAATAGCAATGAGCTCAATCTCGGGTCCGCCCACCCATCTTACAGCGGGCAGGTCGTTCTGGAGCAGCAAGTGGTTGGCCTCGTCATCGAAACCCCACTGGCAAATGGCAAGGTTGGCGCCGGCGTCCTTGATCTGTTGAATCATTTCGACGAACTTGTCGTGTTCGTAGCTCTGTAGTTTCCTGTACTCCTCCACGGACGAGATCTCAAGCTTGTGCTTGGTCTTGGGCTTCGGGGGCTCGAACGCGCACGTCAGGATGGCGATCTTGGCATCTCTGACCTCGGAAGGCATCTGGGGGTGGGAGAAGTCCTTGTCGACAATGACACCCTTGACCAGGATGGAATCCTCGAGAGCACCACCGACCTTGCCGTCGACCTTGATCAGCTCGAAGTCGACGTCCTTGCGCTCCAGGTCGGCGACCGACAGGACGGCGTCGACGGCCATGTTGGCGAACTGGTCGTGTGCCTTGGACACAATCTTACTTCCCAAACTCGTGTGCGCGACCTTGAGGAGGTTCTCTGTGTTGGTGGGGCTGAACTCGATAACGTCGGCTATCCGGTCGAGCTCCGACACTGCAATGTCGCAAGCCTGGTCGTAACCGTCTGCGATACGGATGGGGTGGATTCCCTTGTCGATCAGCTCCGCAGCCTGCTCGAGCAGGGCACCGGCCAGCACGACAACACCGGTGGTTCCGTCACCAATCTCGTCATCTTGCGACTTGGACAGCTCGACCAACAGCTTTGCTACGTGATTCGAGATCTCCATCTGTTGCAGGATGGTGGCGCCATCGTTGGTGACTGTGATATCGCCGTCGGGGGAGATGAGAATCTTGTCGAGACCGCGAGGACCGAGGGAAGTCTTGACAAGGTTGGCGACGGTGCGGGCGGCGAGGATGTGAGACTTGACAGCTTCGTTGCCGTACTGACGCTTCTTCTTGCCTTGGCTGAGAGAAAGGGGAAGCTGTTAGTAATTGTGTTGGGGGGACAGCATCATGGGGATGGTAGGGGGCAGGGGGAGATGGATAGAGACATACTCTCTGACGACGATGAAGGGCCTACCCTGCTCATCCTTCGTCACCACAGCTGGTCCAGTCAGTACAAGCCCATCGGCACAGCAGCAAGCAATTGGGCGCCCATACCATTGGACATATCAAGATCTAAGCTTCTGGTTAGCAGGGGTTCAGGATTGGTTAGGGGGCTTTATCATGGTCAAAACATACTCAAAGCCATCTTGAAGGAGGATCTGAGGCTCGCGGGAGCTTCGCTGCCAAAGGAGGGAGTTGGGTGGTCGGGGGGAAGCTCTCGTGAGACGGGAGTGTTGACAGAGACCGGATCACAGAATTGTGGTGGTGTTTCTCTTTCCGTAGCTCAAGTTGAACTTGCCCCTCCGACTGCCTGGGTACCAAAGCAAAGCCGCGCTCCCAAATTCTCGAATTTCTGCGGGCCCCCCCTGGTTGGTTGGTTGGATGGGGGTCCTCGTCCACCGAGGATTTTGGGCGGTCCGGAAAAACCATTTGCCCCACTATCTTTCACTGAGCTAACCTAGGTATCCCCTGTAGAAACCTTCATAAGGCAACGCAATTCGTACAAACATGTTACACCAGTTCCCTCGGAACTCGAACGCCATTATGATTGAAGTCATTCAAATGTCAGGTCGATTGATCTACCATATAACCACAGAATTGCTATTTTCAAATACTTATCAATGGAGTCTGTTTGTAATCGAAAACGACTTCAAGACTCGACAAAGACCAATATACAACGAGAACAGGCATATTTACGTGACAAGCCGAACCATGCTCATGTTTAGCACAAGTTGGACGCCGCCACTTCAACTCATATCCAAGGTCATTTTGCAGAAAATGTTTATGAGGCAATATTTTTCATACTGATTTCCCTATAAGTAAGTACGTAAGGTAGGTATTGAAAGAGTTGCGATGAGCAGCCTCTTGTGCGCTACGCCAAACCACGAGATCAGTAACACGCATTTCCAATGACATCCATCCTGGCAGTCTTAATTCTCTTTTGATCTCTGATGTAGCTCGCTGGCGAGAGCCGCAGGTCTGGTCAAGTCGAGTGCCACGGGAGCCGGGTTTCGCCTGATGCAGTCAGCAAAACCAAGTCTATCGACAAACATGAAATATGAAGCCGGCCTACTCACGCGGCGTTCTTGCTAAGAATATGTTCATCCTTGACACAAGGGGTCGTGATGATCTCGTCGTGGTTCCACGTCTTGTTGCTGAACAAGGGGTCCAGCGGCGCGCACCGGGACTCGAGCTTGACCGGGACGCAGCCGCGCGGAATATTCTCCGTCTCGTTGAGCACCGAGTACGCGAAGCGGACCGCCAGCACCTCGCGGCGCTGGAACTCGCGGCGGCAGACCAGGTACGTGCCCGGGGCCGGGCCCCAGATGGACGGCGGGTGCGTCGGTGCCGGCGCCCCCAGCGCCAGGTCCCCGTCGATGTTGACGAAGACGTTGTGCTCCGCGGGGTAGTCCGGGTCGAACTCGTCGAGGTACTGCGCCTTGAACGACAGGCGAAACCACTTCTCGTGGTCCGTGTAGGCTTTCCACTGGAGAACAGGACAAGGTCAGCCGGAACTCATTCACTGCTTGGCTCCTCGAGGAGGTATCGAGCATGATCGCGAAGTAGGAAACCTAAGGATGGTCTTACAGTGCTGCTGAACTCGCTGTGGTACACCTGCTCGTAGTACACGGCACTGGGCCACAGCTGCGCGACTGCAATGTTTGTTTTATACGATCCTGCGGACTGGTAGCCAAACCACCACGTCGAAAGCTGCGAGTCCGAGTCCGGCAGGCCAGGCAGGATGCTGTCGTAGTCGCTGTTGCTATAAGTGCCGCTGTAGTCGCCGTTCTTGGCGATCCGGATGCGGTACGCCTTTTCATAGACAAACTCTGGATCGTCCCGTGTCTGGAGCCCCGAGGGAACTACTGCGGCGGCGGCCAGCCCGGAGAGTCCGGCGGCGGCAATTAGTTGTTGGAGATGCATTCCGTCCGATCTTTTCTGGCACGATACAGACAAGTCTCTATTCTGAATAGTTCTAAAGAAGCAATAATGAGTCTCATAGAGCTCTTGGCGATGCCAGCCTCCATGGGAACTATTTATTTCCCACGGGTGATCACTTATTATTCCCTATAAGTAAGCGTACCATTGGAAGGATTCAATACTTAAATTAATTGACTTGGCCTGCATATTCGTATCTGCATAAGCTCGGCAAAAATAAAGTAGTATTTGGATCATGGGTGTTCGGATCCTTCCCGACCATCCGCTAAAGAAACATTCGACCAAGCCTGGTTCATGACCCTGTCCGTTGATAGGCTATGCTGGTTCTGGGCTTCGATTGATTAAGCAGGCGTTCCTTTACGGGTCTTGACATTTATAAGCTTAAATCAGCCGCGTCCTTGATTAAACGTGGACAGAAAGCGAATTATTTTGGAGTTTGCTGATCGTGAAAGAAGGAAAAGAAACAGCATCGGCATAAAACACAAGTCACTCGATCCAAGAGAGACATGAGCCAAACTCGAAGGTTGGATCGCGATGCAAATTGGGGTTTTATGATAGTGCTTACATATTCCAAATTTTTCTCTTGTGGATCTGATGAAGGGCCTCAGACACTTATGTACGTTATATTTCACGGCGCCAGCAACACTCCAGCTTTACCATTAGTGGATGTCCCGTAAACATTTTTGAAATTTATGAATCACTAGTCGATGAGATGATATATTTCTCAATTGAGATCTTTCAATCCGGCATTTGAGAGGCTTCAGGTGTCCCCGGTGCTAGTTTGTTAATCACACATGATTTCGCATTGCCGCTCGAAGACAATTTTAAATATAAAGTTAGAGATAATTTTCGCAAAATTCCATGCCCGGGGAGTTTCCAATGAGGCATCCTTGCAGCTAATAACAGTGGCGCAATTACTCATTGTAAATATACATAAAATCCGAAGCCGGTAGCTAGCCTGGAAGCGTAGGCTTCTCAGATTATCATATGCGTGCGCCGGCGGCTGAGCCATGTTGTAAAGCAGCGTCGTGAAATATCCTTCTCGAAGAGAACGGGTCCAACTTGATTTGCTTGATCGACAATAAGCAATTGCATACAACATACCAAAAGTAGGATGATGTTGATTATGGAAGCCCAATTCGCATCGCGATCCAGACCGCAACTTTGATTCAGTCGAAAGCCCATGCTCGTCGACGACCACGAATATATACCATATTGACAAACCTTTCCAGCACATACGACCATAGGTACTAGAGAACTCGGCATCCCGTCCGCTCTGCCCTAGATAAACTAGTAACCGCTGGATTAGTACTCAGGTGGGTGACCACTGGGGAATACCTGGTGTTGTATGTTTTTGCCTTTGTTTTTTTTGTTTGGTATTTAATGTGCTGGCTGATATCATTCTCGCCAAGGACTATAACATACATAGTCGAGTGACGTCAAAATAGTGCAACGTTTGACGGACTATGGAAAAGCTTGCAAAGGGGTTTTATCGGGTGAACATTTTCTTTCCAAAGACCTTCGCGAAATGTCTGATTCCAAGTATTGGTAGATGTCAGACGTGGTGCTGTGATATTTTTACGAAGGTTTGAGTCTACCCTTGGCAACAAATAAATACCACCTGGACATGATTCAGCCGAAGAAACCCTCTTGATGCTCCCAGTCACCTGCGCCATCGTTTCCGTCTAGGGTATCTTGAGCCCCTGAATCTTCATTGTGTAGTTTTTCGCATGACCAATAGCAGAAACCCAGACGGCGCCAATGGTGCCTGGCGCCGCCAACCAATTCGGCTTTAGAGATGACCACTCCTACCACTTCACGATAAGGTCTTTCGCCACGGGAGCCAAGCCGCAACACATATAAGTTGTCTCGAGGGTATGCATGAGATAGCCAAGTCGATATTCTGTCCATCTCCGTCCCCGGCCACAAGTCTCGCATATGACCTACCGTTCGGAACTCTTTCGGCTCTCCGGATTGCTCCGCATACTCTTCAGAGACGGCATCCAGCAAGATTCTTTGATAACTCATCTCACCTGCGGCGGATTGATTTGACGACATCCACAGCTCGTGCAAGCGATAGAACGGAGCTATGAGACCAGCGAAATAGCCTAGACGGTCGTTTCCAATGCGTTCCACAGACAGCTTTGCGAGAGGGTGCACTTCTTCTTCCCACACTCCCGTGAAAGCATGTCCCATACCACCCAGGGGTATCGGCAGCCTCGAAGAACGGTTAATATGCCAGCCGCTATTCCCCGATGTGGGCTGCATGAATACATGCATCTGGCTATAGACAGGGTAGTCGGTGATGATGCGTTCCCCGAGCTCAGCCTCTAGGTCATCCAGCGCCCAGTCTCGGCCGGAGCCACTGTCCTCTGCCGTGGATCCCAGACGATAATTAAAGATCTGCTGGATCGCATAGACATAGTCGCATGGCTCTGTCGCCGTCCTGGTGCCAGCTGCTGCATATAGAGCCATTCGGTTACTCCAGACTAGTTCTGAAAGGCCCGAGGCTCTCACCAAGCGCACAATCTCGTCGCATACTGACGACACTTGAGGGTGTTCCCTCAGAATCATTCCGTTGTCGTATACCAAGATGCGCTGGACGTCCACGAACTCTGCATTCATCATATCCGCAAAGCTGCGGAGATCTCGATGAGTTTCGTCGTTGATTAGACGCCCATCCCTCGAGAGTAGCTCCGCATGCGCGGAAAGGTACGCCTCTTGTAAGGTCCAAAGGGATGAGAACCATGGGTCGGAAAACAAGGCAGTGAAGCTGGTTTTGATTGTCCGGAGAGTCTCCAGGAGGTTCGCCTCCGCTTCCTCTTGTCTCAAGAATTGTCCAAACTGTATGAACAGAACTGCTGTCGTGTTAGAAAGCAACGAAGCTGCCAATTACCTAGTACCTATCACAGGCCGATGGACACCACTGTCATTTTCAGGATTGTACGTACTCGGGATTTCCACTAATTCGCGCAAAGCGTTTGCGTCGAATTGGCTTCGCGTAAGCCAGATATAAACACGCTGCGCGCCTTTGAAAATGACTGCCTGTCGGCCGACTTCGAGGCTACCTACCGCAGAGCCTCTGCGCTGGTCGATGCAAGCGACGTCCACCCATACGAATTCCACTGGATCTGGCTCTCCGGACTTGGCCACGCTCTCCAAGACAAGCCTGAACTCGCGCTCAGTGAAGTGTGCTGGATCGATGGGAGGGATGTCCCACTCCACCCCTTGTATGGAAATGCCACGAACAGATTCCAGCTCATTTGGCCTCGAGTCGTCGCTCTTGTCAAGACGGTACCTGCCCCAGGTGTAGGATAAAATGTTGTACTTGGGCGCGCGCGTAGCCCCATAGTAATTCCCCTGCTGCCATTCAAAGGACGTCATACTGGGAACATGCAGAAGCCGTCGAGGCCAATTCCCGATCCCCTCTGGATCCTTCATGACTGCGGAAGTGTTGAGATCGCAGACCTCGCGTATGCAAGGTCGAATATTGCAAAGAAGGACAGCCTGATGTTTCAGACTTTCGACGCCGAATGATCATAGAGCCCGTTAAGAGTTCCAATTAGAGGGCTGATTTTGTCCGTCGACCTTACGCATGATCAGATCACAAGGGCTGTGCGGGGCAATGTTCCGAACTTCTGGCTGGCTCTGGTTCGCTTGTTAAGTATTTACATGGGGCCACACGGATGTGTAGACTCACGATCCACAACCTCAAAATCTTGCTAGTCAAAACTCATAGACGATATCTCTCTTGAGGGATCACGGAAATGTTTCTCCCCATGGTAGCAACATATCGAGCGTCTTTCGACATCTAGCCCTTCTCCTTGAAATCCGTTCGGTGATACACGACACAATGTACAGTGAGTACGTCCTCAGTCATCTGGGCCTGACTCATCTCGAAGAAGGAGCCTAACTTTTGCCAGGGGTAAAGGATAAAATATATAAATTGTCCAAGAGTGATAAACCATGACAAGAGTAATCCCCCATGATATGTGCTGCCTAAGAATTGCATTGAAGCCAGAAGTCAATAAAGTCTATCGAGCACGGCAAACCACATCGTGAGCTGTTCATTTCGGTATAACGACCTCTATCGAGTCCAAGTTGCACGAGGCAATGAATAGTCTTTGGAAGTCGGCTGACATACACTGGTTTGGCAACTTTCGGCGGGTGTGACAGTCGCTGAACACCGATACCTAAGGTGGACTTGATGTGCCATTCTTCACAACGAGTCATTAATCTGTCCCAAACTGACTTTGCCTTCCTAGTCCAGCCCCCGTTCTATAAGCCTGGCCTCACACAGCAGTTCCTCATCTCTCTCCTACATCTTGACTTCGCGAGTCGAAGCACTTCGACGATACTCTAAAAGGTGGGAACAGGCCGGAATGAGTGGCAGGAATGTATGATTATTGCTCATTCTCGATACAGTTACAGGTTTTGCAATGCAACTGACAGTCAACGCTCGAGCACCGCACCAAAGATGCTTTAATACATAACATCTCATTTCTCTCAAGTCTTTCACATACGACCATAGATCCTAGAAAACTCGGCATCCCGTCCGCTCTGCCCTAGATAAACTGGGAATCGCTGGATTAGTACTCAGGTCGGTGACGACTGGGGAATCCCCGGTGTTGTATGTTTTTGCTACTTTGTATAACTTTTTTTATATTTAAAAACATCTTAACTGAATTTAAGTAAAACGAAAGATTGTGATGCGTGCAGCCTAGGGGTGGCCAGCTTGGCTGGCCACGAGGATGCCACGTGATTGGCCGGCCTACCTACTTAGATAGCTCCCTTCCCGGGGAGAGCTCTGGATACCATCCTTCTTCACCACTCTTCTACTACCCCCTAACCGTCCGTGTCAGATTGTCTTTCTTGTTAATTGATATACATATTGTCACGGTCCCGTATCGCCAATTAGACTAAGCCTTAGCTCCACCGACAAGCCTACAAAACTCTGTTCCAAAGCCACAGCTTCCATAGTTCCTTTTTCTTCTTTGCGCAACAACAATATACTTTATCACCAGATACAGGTCCGTCACAGGATTATTTAAATTTACCGTGGGAGAGGAACTCCGTTTCTCTTTTCTTTTCGTACGACACGTTGAATATATCATCATTTACCGCCACCCCGTACTACCAAAAGTCCATTAATAGCAGAGCCATTTAACAAGAATCAAATAAGTGGAAAGCCTCTCAGCGGATAACCCGTCAGCCTGCTTTCTCGCCCTGTTCTTGTCCTGGCGCATCCTTCCCGTCAAGAACCAGACCCGTACTCTGGAAGACTTTGGCGAGAATATAAACTCGCTTCCATGTTTGGGCAGCATCCTTGAGATCATCCAAAGGAACAACATATGAATCCATGAACTCAGAATTGATGTCGCTGTTGACATACCCCAGCTTCTTTTTGATGTCTTGGAACATGGTCTGCAGACTTCCAAAGGTTTCTGCCAGGATCCGTGTTAATCGATGGAGCAAAATATGTCTTGTTTCATTTTTGTCACTTACTCTGCATCTTCTCAACAGACAGGAGCGCGTTATTAATCGTTTCGGTAACGCCTTTGATCTCATTGGTAAGACAATCGAGCTGGTCTAAGTCGCATGAAACTTGCGTTTAGTCTGAAATCCTTTCATGGTGGAAGGTGAATATGAAGGGTGGACTTACGGGAAGCAGCTGTGATAGACTCGATTGCGTTTTCTCCCTTCTGTTTCGCTAATACGAATTTATCGTTTAATTCCTTTAGAGAATTAAGCAGTCCCTTGTGCTTGACGATGTCAATGATCAACATGATGGTGCCCACCACTGGGATATAGTCTTTGGTCACCCACAAGTCAGCAACATTATAATTGTCAACACCAGTACCCAGGGCAATACACTTACGGTACCATTTCAACTTTCCAGCCTCTCGAGCCTTTTCCGTTTCAGCCTCCAGCATCTCCCTGGCTTGGTCGACAAGGAGCTTGGCATCATCAACCAGCTTCCGTACCTTGCTTCTCTTCGCTTCTTCATCCGGGATGATCTTCTTGAGGCGCTTGTCGATGTCGAGAATATCCTTGAGGTCCTTGGTCTCGGTATCTACTTTGTACTAGGCGCGCCATGTCAGTAAACACTCCAGGTCATAATATGACCTTGCGGTGGTGTTCTGCTTACGTCTGTGAGTTTGACAAACATCTCCTGGCACTGTTGCTCGACCTCTCCAGCATGTTCTGTCAGTCGATCCAACATCCTGTCCGCTGTTCTCTTCGCAGCGTCATACTTGAGGTTGCCCTTGACCATTCCAGGCTCTCCCATGACCATCAGACTGGACACGATCGTGCCAATGTAGTTACCGGAGTCCTTGGCAAAGTTACCAATTCGACCTCCCAGAGTGATCATGGGCTCGATAGTGTCCTTTTGGAAATCGCTGGCCCTTTTGTGCATTCTAGGCAGCACTTCCTTCATGTGCTACGAGGTTTGGGTTCAGCATAATGGTTGGTTTCTTGATGGCCCGCCCAAGGCAAGAAGGGTGTGACTTACATCGTACAGTGTCTCATCCTGGTCGAAGAACTTCTTTAGGTTCTCGCGAGAGTACTCGGATTCAAAGAGCGATTCGGAAGAGGGGAGAGAGGTACAAGCGCGGACATATTTCTGGAGGTTGACGAAGTCATTGGAATTCAGGATGAAGGTATTCGCAGGGTCACTGGGATCCAGTTTGTCCGTGCTGGCGTTGGGGTCATCACCGAGAAGAAAGATCTTGGCAGCCGTGTCGACGCTACCGACCGGCTCTAGGTCAAGCAGAGTCTCAGTGGAAGTAATCGACATGTTGATGAACTTGCAAATGTTGCGAAAATATAGTGAAGGAAGTAGTCGATAACCTTTTCGGGTGTTTTGCAGTGCTTGTGTTGCTCAGTGTCCATGTCTGAGGCCATGATGACTAGACTATATATCCTCGAAGTAAGTCGTAGGTGAATCGTATCTCTGCTGCGCAAACGAAGGGTGTCGTTCAGCGTCCAATCCCGACTTGACCCCAGGCTCACTATAGTAAACTTTATTGGTACTGAGACCTCAGGAATGGCCGTTTGTTGCTTCGATTGGAATGCCTATGTTGAAGTGGCTAGCTGAGGCCTTGTGATCAGCTGTCAATTGTGTCGTATACTTCTTGCTAGCGTGCGAATGCAACCGCGTTCTCAGTTCTAGGCAACACAAACAAGAGAATCCGGGGCTTCCCCCGCTCGGTCGGGTTCATGCCTAGCTGACAGCTAGTGGCCAGCTGGAATGTAGTATGCATAACCCCGTTCAGCTTCCACCACACCATCCAGAGCGGTTCAGCCGGGACGGTCCGTTATCTCGATTGGTTCGGACCTGAGTCCTGAGCCGCTAACCATGAGTTCTAGGCTGGCTGATACGCGAATAGATTAGTTTTGAGTCTTGACTATAACGCGCCTCGTCAGCCATTCTGGTGAGACTGGCGTGCTCTATACCTAATCAGTGCGATTCAGATTCCAATTTCCAAGCTGAAGCAACCGTATCTGGAATGCTCAAGATTCTTTTGGATACAGCTGCGGTACAGCCCGACCATTGAATCATGCTTGCTTTGAAGTAGGCATGTAGTTTCGACTGGCATCGGTCTAGACCAATGCTGTGTCTCTGTGACCTGCGGACGGCTTGCTGAGTTATCAGCTGAGCTCGCTGGACGCCTACTCCCTAGTCGCAGACAATTCCAGCGTTACCCTTCTTATCAAAATGGGGACTCGAGCATATATATGCAAGTCCCAACTCGACTTCCATTCTTCGAAGAGGAAAAAAGAAGAAGAAAAAGCCTCAAAGACTGTCACGGAACCATTGTAGCTGCCTGGGGCTTGTCTACAAGTCCATCATCATCATCATCATCATCATCATCATCATCACTCAAGCAAACACAGATTTCTGCCCAGATCAAATTCTATTGCAAAATGGAAATCGAGCGAGCCGCAAGCTTTGCTTTTGAGAGCCTCACGCTCGAGGAAAAGTCTTTGGCACGAGAGATTCTGCGATTTCAACACTACGACGCCAAGACTCTCAATGTATGTAATCACCGAGCAAGATCGCGCAGTCGCATACGACTTGTCAGCATGAGTACTGATACCCACTGCAGGGATACTATAGGGCACCAGTGCTGTATATGGAACAGGTTCTGCAGCACTTTGCCGCGGCCGCCCAGGCTTCCAAGACTACCCCACGCCGAATCTCGCTCTACTGCGACACTCTGATCATTGCCGAGACGGTTCCTATCCTGGGCAAGGAGGTGTTCTTCTTCAACATTACTGCACGACAGATCTCCTTTTCGGCAGCGGAGAGAGGCCCTGCTATACAAATGCGCACGGTGCGCAACTCTCGGTTGTTGATCAACTCTCAAGTTCTACCCAAGCCATTCACCGTAGAGTTCATCAGTGATCAGGGTGAAAAGGAACATAAAGCAGTGCTGATCCCAGAAGGGTCCTTCGGTATCACTCTCATCCCGACTGGAACCAGAACAGAAGTCAAGGAAAATGTTCAATCTACCGGGCCAGAGATGGAATTGCAGACAGAGAACTGGATGAATCTGCTCAACGAGGATGGCACGTTGAGGAATACCCCCTTCACTACCGAGTAGGTCTATCAAAGTTGGCTTTCATGCTATTCGGAACGCAAGACTGACAATACTCGCACCTCAGTAACTTTCCGCGCCTTTTGAATTTCGAATACCTCATGGCAGCTGCAATGGCCTATGAGAATCCCAAGCTTAGCCTGTCCATCTTGAACTGGATCTGCGCAGCAACCAAGACTACCGGAGGATCGCTACTCGGAGCCCAGGCGCAGTCACTTCGCAATAGTATTGCGGCCGACAAATCGGGCATGATTTCAAGTGTACCATCACTGAATATATACTCCTGCAAGCAGGTTCTCAAATCACGTCTCCTGGCCGCGAAAGCTTTTGAGGATAGCTTTCGGGAGTACACCTCACAGGAAAGGAATGCCAGCAGTTGGGCATACCTCGCCGCCGACCTCTTGCGGAAGAGTGACCAAGCACTCGAGGAATATGGGTTTCTCTCTCGCCTTGCACGGAAGCGCTACGATGAGGCGGTCCAGGCGCACTCGTACGCTGAAACTCAATTTCGAAATACTCAGAAGCTAGTGGATGAGGCCAGCGAGAAGTTCAAGGAAGATGTAGTGGCTTGGGAAAAGAAGCAGAAAATCGAAGCAGCCAAGGACATCCTCATGGGTCTCGTCGCGGTCGGCATCGCCATCGCAGCTACAGTGGCGACTGCAGGTGCCGCCGCCCCGGCCGTGGCAGTCACGGCGGCCAACGTAGCGTCGACGGCATCCAAGGTGGCAATGGCCATTGCCAAAATCAAGGAAATCATCGCCAAGATCAAGGAAATCTACGAGAAGCTGAAGCCTATCATCGAAAAGCTCGGCGCGCTTTTCAAGGCCATTCAAGCCATGGTGACCGCCATCGAAACGGCCCAGGCTGCTTTGGACCTGCCCAAATCGCTCAAGGAGGGCGATATGAAGCTCGACGCCCTTAACGCGACCGCGCAGTGGGATATTTTCGACATACAGATTGGATTGCTTGAGAAGCAGTTTGCAGATATCGGAATTCCGAACCAGGATCAGTATCTCTTTGCTCTGCGCTCGCTTGTGGTTCACGGCAAAACTTACTTGCAGTCCCAAGTCAACGTTGTCATCCGCGGTGATGAATTGGCCACGGTGCAGCTCCGGCTCAGGCAGCAGCAAGCCAGTCGTCCCGCTATCGAGGACATGATGACGCGTTTCGAGCACAACATCGACCTGGTGAGCGTGCTCAAGATGGCCATGTTCGATCGTCTGCTTGCCATCCGGGCACTCATCTACGTCGACTTCAATTCCTACGTCAATGCGTATAACTACCATACGCTGGACGTCAACTCTCCTGTCAAGATGTCCGCTGTCAAGCCCGTGGTCGACTACCTAGCCGACGCAACTCGCCTGCAGAGTGCCATCTCGGCATTTGGCTCCAAAGCCACCATACAACGCAAACTGTTCACGCTCGACCACGCCGCTCTGGGAATCAGCTTGCAGCAAGTGGCAACAAGTCTGAAGGAAGACAGCCAATTCCACTTCTCCGTTCATCCTACCAGCCCAAGTTTTGAAGGCTTCTATCGCGTTCGTGTTGTATGTGCACGCGTCCACCTTCATGGAATTGCTTCCTCGTCAACCAAGTCCCTTCGACTCGCTCTACATACTACGGGGCGCTTCGTGGATATTGCGCCGCCACGCGAAGTGCCTACTGCTTCCGCCACATACTCCTTCACTGGAGATGCACGCACGGTCATCTGTGAGACTGATATTAGAGACGCCAATAAGATCACCTGCGATGGGAATTATGGACTGGCTCAGGATTATACAGCCCAAACCCCTTTCACTGACTGGACTGTCCAACTGGCCAAGGGAGGGTTGACAGCCGATGAGATAGAGACCGCTGACTTGAGCGCACTTGAGGTCGAGCTGCTGTGTGATGTGCGCTATAGTGATAGTCTATGAAATGAGATTCTAGGTCATATCTATACATTCATTCTGAAGTCGTAGACTATCTCATCGAATACATGGTATCTCAACTCGCCGGGACTGCTCATGCACGCATGTGAAGAGCCGGGCGTAGATCATTCATTGCCTGGGCATAGCGCACAATCTAGATTGACGCGTAATCAGAGATTCTGATTTCCACCCCGGCAACATGATTCTGCATACATCTGGTATTGTTGGAAATGGGTCAGTGGACAACATTGCCGAAACTTTCTGACGTCTCGAAGGCAACGAATATAGAGCAGAGTTCTCCACTCACCCATCAATAGCTCGGTACGTCTCAGCTGCTCTCTTCAAGCCACATCGGCACATTCGTACAAAGAGAGAAAGTCTGTTCAGCTCCGACTAGCTTCTTGTCTGGCAACCCCATGACTGACTGAAGTATAAATATCCGAGTGCGACCGAGTTGACGCTGCATTCCTATTGAACCGACGGCCTTCACAAAGGATACAGAAATCCACTTTCATCTCTCGTACATCTTGGCTCACAATATCCCTAGTCCCCAATGGCTGCCGTGCTCGAAATCCCCCACACCGCATCCTTCCTCCTTCGAGACGAGGATAGCACAGTGACGAAAATACGCCTAAACCCCGAGTCATTTTCCATTCTGCAAGAGGCTATCGCAAACGGCATGAAGCTTCCGGCCAGTGCACAGGACTTCGAACATCGATATGAGAGAGTCATTTTCCAGAAGTTCCTTGCGCGAGACCCGAGCGTATATGACGTGAGTCTTCCTGCCACATTAGATGAGATCATCTGCTCAAAAACCATGCATTCAGTTCATTCTCCAGGTGTTCGTTAGGACTCAGGGCACTTGTGCGAGGTTCAGACATGTCGCAGACGACGACATGCCCACAATTGGTAGCTTTGACCTTCGACTTTGACTCTCGCATTCCCATTACTGACTTGGAGATCTCAGGTCAACTTCTTGTTCGTGTCGCGGATTCTGCGATGGACTTACTCGGAGTACGTCTCAAGGTGCTTGTGGACAATCAGACGGACGACAACATCAAAGATGCACTCGAGGAAATTTTTCAGAAACTTGATTGTCTGAACGTGGCCGCTTCGGGTCTCGCCAAAATGAGCGAGAGTCTTTCTGGCCACATTGCACAGGTAAATCCCATAACACAACCCTGGCTCGCTGTGAAGCGAAATTCATGAGCTCAAGAACAGCTGCCACGGTCAAGAACATGGTATATGGGCTAACTGTCGATATTCCGACAAAAGTTCAAAGTAGACTCAAAGGCGAATTCAGAGAACGGTTACAAGCTCGACGACAGGTGGCATAAAGCTCGAATATCCGACGAAGAGTGGTCGAGCAAAGTCCAGGAAAGCATGGAATATATGAGGCTGGAGTGGAAACGTCTCCAGGAACAGGCTGATGAGCTCAGTCAGCAAGCCCGATATGCACCTCCGGCCGATTCTTTTGCGTGGAAGAGTATGTCCACGTAGATTGAGTGTGGAGTGTAGACACAATGACGCGCTAATTCTCCCATGCTCTAGTCTTCGAGCTCGCTCCGGAATCTTGCAGGCCCAAGATGGCCTCGCAGCCCCAGGAGAAGATTCAAGAGTCCTTGAGACAAGTCCAGGACGAAATGGACCGCGTTCGAGATCAGGCCAGCAAAGAACAAGACTACTTCCAGAATGCGACCAGTAAGTGTATCTCCGTGTCACCTGAGGCAAAGCAGAGATACCCTCAAAGTTTCCAACAGAGTTGACGTAATTTGGCGGAATCAGACAGCATCGAATCCCTTCACGAAACCATTCACAGCATCTCTAGGCACGCTGAGGATGTCGTTGCAGCTATTTCGGATATACATTGCAAGTTCCTTGGACTTTTGTCCACGTGCTGATTAGCAATGCTTCAACTTACCTACTGACCCGTGTACAGTCGCCGCTTCGAGGCTGGTCACCGACAATGAAAGCCTGGCCAAGAGTCTGCGATATGTACGGAGCGATCTGGAAATGGATGCAGAATTGGAAATGCAACTCGGCATTGTGCTGAATTCAAGGGTTGACGAAATATCAGAGTGCTTTGCCATGTGGAAAGTGGTCAAGAGCGCCGGAGAGAAATTCAGCGCCCGTTGATATCGTGGAGAAGGAGAAGTCCGATTAGGTCGTTTGGCGCCAGGTGATTTTGGTTGACAGGGCATGGTGCAGTTGGACTGTAGTGGGACTATAAAGAAAAAAGCGCGAAGAGACAAGTTCCTAAATTTATCTTATTTATTTATAAAGCATTTACTACGCTTCGACGAGTACATTTATAATAAGTTGAAAATATCCTCCTTGGCATAGAATCTCGCCCTTTGAAGAGATCCATCTATTTGCTATATCCCATCAAGCTCCAAGGCAATGGAGACTGAAATCCGTGGGACAGTTCACGACATCAACCGTCATGACTTCGGGCGGACAGGTGAAAGTCGTGGCCGTGATGCACGGCGGGTAGCAGCTATTGATCCGTCAGCATCGGATGTTTCTCTTCTGGCCTCGCGGGATAGGTCGCCAGCTTACTTGGACACGAAGGTCATCACGTCATTGCAGATCTTGTATTGATAGTAGCAGTTGGAGGTCGTGGTGGAGCAATCGCACGCGGCCGCCCAGTTCGTGCTCGAGGGCGCCTCGGTGATTGTCGGGCTTGCTATGGCAGTTGCATTGACTATGGCAGTTGAGTTGAGGGCCGCCGATGTGAAGTTGTTGCTTCCTTGAGAAGCTGCCAGTCCAGCCAAAGATACTAGAGCGAGTTGTAGGTGGACCATCGTGTTGATGGATGTAGTTGCTTTTGTTTGGCAGAGGTTGATCGCTTCGATTGAAGCAGCTTGACTCCTGAGACACGCCGACGATGCAGAAATCAGGATATTGACTGTCAGGCTCTGGAGAAATCGGTAGAGAAGACTGCGCTGGGGAGAAGAAAGTTGGATGTCTCAGTCGTGTCTTTGAGGAATAGCTGTCACGACTCCAATCCGTGTTACAAAGCAATTAGAGGCGTATCCAGGCCATGATTTTAAAATTGCAAGGGAGAGTCTCCTGAATTCTGATCAAGGGTTATGAGATCGATCTCTCTTCTTGTGTATCTAGATCCCTGGTTGTGCTTTATGCATGTTGGTTCCCGGGCATTATATGAAGTGATCCCTTGCAGAGCCGCTCAGCAAGAGCAGAAAATGAGACCATCATGGCTGGGAGGAAAAAGGCTGCACGAGCCCGGTCGGGTCGGCCTTTTAGGGGGGGAGTCCAGCAGTATTTACATATTTCCTGGCAGAGTTTGGCATCTTTGACCGATCACGAGATTACAGGCACTAGGTTTCCCATAACATTCCCCGGGACATATGCAAGCACTGTTATTGACTTTCCATCTTAGTCCCGATCAGGATGTTTATGGCGATCAACCTCTCCTTACTAAACCCAGCCCGGCCTCTTTGTCTCAGAACCTGAAATTCTAGATTAGGTATCAGTATTGCGATCATATTGTGATGGACGGTACGAAATGTTGCTGCTCGCATGCGCCACACCTGCCAAGACCAGTAATTAAGATGTGTGCTAATTTACAAGTTCCAACGGTCGCAAGAGCCACACCCCACAGATCATCCCCCATGTTGAATTCTTGGGGGCCCGGGGTGGCCATCGTGGTCTTTATAACCTTCATACCTGAAGAATGGCAGCGATTCCTCCCTTTATCCTTAAAATCAAGGTTATCTCAGCTCTTCAACCGGGCTATCAAACGCATTATAATTGCACTTTTTTGCATCATTAGCATCAGATGTGACTCCGAAGACGATGGCGATGCAATGATGGGAGTTTTTACTAAACAGTTCAATAACCAGCGATGCTGAGGGTACGATGTGCCTTTTGATGTATGATTTCTTCCATGATGCTCAACTGGCTTCCTTTCCTCCTGTACTTTTATCCCTCAAAGGATACGTGGTTTCCTATGCGTCCCTTCAAGGCCCCCATAAGCTGTGATGTTTCTTGACTTGCACGATATAAGCCGGAATTACTGCCAGTCACATCCAAGAAACTTGACTATTCGAGCGCCACGTACAAATCGAGGTAAAGACGAATACATACTGAAGTCCAAAATTCTGGAGAAGGAGCGAGAGATGAAAGCAGGAGGCCTTGAACAGGTTTCGAGACAGTACAGACCTTGCTCGGGCACATGTAGTGGTTGCCAACAATCCTTTGCCACCGACGACGACGGACTTTAGTAGCCTGGATGTCTTCTTCAGAAACCCCGTTCCGTCTTCCATAATGATACGCACTCTTGGCTGCGCCGCTCAACAACACAGTTGTGTTGACTCGTGGACACGTCGTTTTGGCGGCGCATCCGCTGACATGCCTCGGTTCATCGAGCTGCTAGCTGACACCTGAGTGGCTGGACATATTTCGAGACTACGGATAGCTTGGAACGGTGACCGTAGGGCTGGATAAGCTCCTTCATCTGACCCTGGGGATCTCCCAAGGATGATTATGAGTAATGTAATGATTCTGTATAAAGGATTGCCTATGGCAGCACAGAGCAGAGAGAATCTTCAATTCTGAAGTATCTAATCTGGGTATTTATTCCTCCTTTCCCAATCCCGAGTCTTGTAACTCGTACTTACTTGATCGTCCCTGCATACCAATCGCCAAGTCCCCTGGCGCCGATCAGCCACTAAAGATTGAACCTCCCTCCAATAGGCGCCAATAGGCATCCCTGATTGCCTGATTTGTCCCCCGAGCTGCCCCAAGGTTACATTAGTTCAGTTGCAAATCTGTCAATGGGATAGACTGACGGACTATTATTGTATTGTATGTATGATCGATCTCCAAGCTCGGTTTCCCTTTAGTACTGGAATATATCACAATCCAGGGAATGCCATCACCGATTATATGTGTATCTTGATAGCACAAATTCGCCGTAAAAAGCCGTCAACAGGAGCTTCGCATCCCAAACGACAACATACCTTGTATGACATCATCCTAAAGAGCTCCGCGCATTGGATCGATAAGAAGATTGATACCCACCTGTTCCGCCCTGCTACACTAGCTAGAGGTGCCCTGTCGCAGTTCCCGCCGTCCACCTCCGTCACCAGCAGATCCCAAAGTCAATTCCTCCCTTGCATATTCTTCAATTCCGACCTACCTACTTAATTGCCATACTGCCGCCCGCGTGACGGCTCCTGGTCCTTTGCCATGAGTTATCCGACCTTCAAACAGGGTGTCACCCCCCTTCATCTTGTCCAACAACCTCCCTTTTCGATCCAATCGCCCGGCGAGCTGGCAAAGGATGGCGAGACGCCTCCCTACCGCAACGTCAAGGCCAAGGACGGTCTCATCACCACCCTTGGTCCCGACGTCACCACGATATACGAGCTGGTCAAGCACGCCACTGGAAAATATCCCGACCTCGAGGCCGTAGGCTCAAGGAAGCTTGTCAAGATACACAAGGAAGTCAAGCAGGTGGAAAAGATCGTCGACGGAAAGACCACAAAGGTAGACAAGGAGTGGCAGTACTTTGAGCTCTCGGGCTATTCCTACCTCACCTACACGGAATATGAGAAGCGCGTGCTGCAGGTCGCATCCGGATTGCGCAAGCTCGGCCTGGAACCCCGGGACAAGTTGCACATTTTCGCCTCCACGAGCGCCAATTGGCTCTGCCTCTCCCACGCCTGCTCGTCACAGTCCATCACCATTGCAACAGCCTACGATACCTTGGGCCCCGATGGCGTGCAGCACTCCCTTGTCCAGACCAAGGCCAAGGCCATGTATACCGATCCCCAGCTCTTGAAGACAGCCTCTGCTGCCCTCAAGTCTGCCAAAGATGTCGAGGTGCTTATCTACAATGACGAGTCGCTCATGAGCATCAGCGACTCCGAGTTGAACTCGTTCAAGGAGGCAAACCCACAGATCAAGATAATTTCATTCACCGACCTCCGAGCACTCGGCCAAGAGAACCCGACTCCGCCAGTGCCACCCAAGCCCGAGGACCTGTACTGCATCATGTACACGTCCGGGTCCACTGGCCCGCCCAAGGGTGTTCCCATCACCCATGAGTCCATCATAGCCGGAATCGCTGGTCTGTACAGCAATGTAGAGGAGGCAATCTCCTTCCACGATGTCGTTCTGGCTTACCTACCCCTTGCCCACATTTTCGAGCTCTGTCTGGAGAACCTGGCTATCTTTATTGGAGGTACATTAGGATACGGTTCCAACCGCACACTGACGGACACGAGCATGCGCAACTGTGCGGGCGATCTGCGAGAGCTGAAACCCACTGCCATGGTCGGTGTCCCACAAGTCTGGGAAACCGTCAGAAAGGGAGTCGAGGGTAAAGTCAATTCTGCCGGCATGGTCACCAGGGCCATGTTCTGGGGAGCATACAATCTCAAGTCGACGCTGGTCTCATATGGTCTTCCAGGTGCCACCCTTCTGGATGACATTGTATTTGGCAAGGTCCGAGAGATGACGGGAGGGCGACTACGCTTCATTTTCAACGGCGCGTCCGGCATTTCTCAGGGCACATTGCACTTCATGTCCATGGTGCTTGCCCCCATGATCGCCGGATATGGTCTGACTGAGACGTGTGCCAGCGGAGCGCTGGGATCGCCACTGCAATGGACACCTCATGCAATCGGTCCCGTCCCCGGTGCCGTTGAGCTCAAGCTCGTCAGCCTCCCGGAGCTCAACTATAGCACCGGCACGACACCGCCTCAGGGTGAGATTCTGCTGAGAGGCAAGCCCGTGCTGAAGGGATACTATGAGAACCCCGAGGAAACCAAAAAGGCCATCACGCCCGATGGCTGGTTCAAGACGGGCGATATCGGCGAGATCGATTCTAACGGGCACATCAAGGTGATTGACCGAGTCAAGAACCTCGTCAAGATGCAAGGAGGCGAGTACATTGCCCTCGAGAAGGTCGAGTCCATCTACCGTGGAAGCCAGTTTGTGCAAAACCTCATGGTCCACGGCGACTCGTCGCATCCCAGAGCCATCGCCATTGTGAGCCCGAACGAGAAACACCTCACGGAAGTAGCAGCAAGCTTGGGAGTAGACGAAAAGAGCATGTATCACGACAAGAAGGTCAAGGACGCCGTCTTGAAGGACCTGATCGACACGGGCAAGAGAGGAGGTCTGGGCGGGCTGGAAATGGTCAGCAATGTCATCGTCGTCGATGACGAATGGACACCAGTCAATGTGAGTCTTGAAAGCACAACCAACCCCTTGAAAAATCCTGTATGATTTTGCACACTGACTCGAAATAGGGCCTGGTCACTGCCACGCACAAGGTGAACAGACGCAAGCTGAGAGAGCATTACGAGAAGGAGATCGAGGCAGCTTTCAAGGGATAGATAGATGTATTGATGTGTCATGAGAAGGGACATTTTGTATTTTTGAGCATTCCCCTACGGAGTTGCATTTGCGCGGCGTTGGAAAGATTGAGGTCTTGATAGATGCATTAATTGACGATTTGTGTCATACAAGAAAACACCTGGCTGTGTACGTCGTATAGATGAAGCGACAGCTGTATATTCTACATTCCCTAGTACCTATATAGGCAGTCTAGGAGTCAAACGTATTACAACATATTTAGTACCGAGTCCCCCAAAAGAAAGGAGGAAAACGCCGCTGATGCAACTCGCTCGCTATATGCTATGGAAACAGAAGGTACAGACGAGAGCAGATAATCCTTTCTCTTCTTTTTCGTGGTTTCGTCTTCCTCACTTGCACAGTGCTTGCCTGCCCTTTTAGTCTACTTAAGCCCCGGCATGGCCTTTGCATACGACCACGGGATGTCCTTGCGCTTGTAGAAGATGACAAAGGGCGTGAACTTGTTTGCGCAGTCGTACCAGTCCCTCTCGAGCGGGGTGTTGGTCCGCGACCCGACGACCCTCTTATAGACGTCCTTGTCGTTGCAGACGAACCAGCGCACGCCCTCCTTGTCGGCGTTGTCGCGGACGTGCGCGATGTAGTGGCCCCCGTTGGACGAGGCGCCGCCGTGCGTGATGACGGCGTACAGGTCGTAGAGGTGCTCCTTGCCAAAGCCGTCAAACTTGACCGCGTTGCCGTTTTCCGAGTGGTCGAGAGTGTATTTGCCCAGGTCCAGGTTTTCTACTTCGAACCTGATCTTTCGGAGGACTTTGGCTCCGCTGTGGTCCCATCTCTTGAACCGAATGGCCAGAAGGGGTGGAAGACGTGCAAGCTTGGTGAATGCTTCCTTGCACATGTGTTGTTCGCCCTTCTCGGACCCGCATTCGTAACCTATGCCTCCGTCTGCTCGGCGGATTTCCTTGCTGTTGTACTGCTCATCGAGCAATTCCCTCAGCGTGAGGTAACGGTCGTGGTCGGAGCCCGAGATGCCCAAATCCAAGTAGTTGGAGTAACCAAAGCTGTCGACAGAATCATTACATGTTTGGCAGATATTCCTGTCGACGTGTAACACGCCCCAATAAGAGGTCATTATTGTGTCATGGAATGATGTGTATAGTCGCCAGGACTCAATGGCAAGGTCAGTAGGCGATAACAGCCGTGCTTTTTCTTTGTTCGCCTTTTTGAGGTCCTCGCCTGGCTGCGAGTAGTTGACGAACGTCGTATCCCGACTGCGATTCGTCTCATTGTCCAATTGGGAGAAAACAAAATCGAACAAGAACTCGGATGAGTCGTGCTGGGTACCGTCACCGAATTTGAAAAGTCTGTTCGACCCAGGAAGCCGGTATCCTTGGTGTATAGATTGGCAGTATTTCTAGATTCTCGTCAGTCACGGAAACTTCCAGGAATGGGCATGTCATTCTTACCATGAATGTCGTTGGCTGCATGGACTCGAATTGCCTACCAGCAAGCCACTCGATCAAGTTACCAAGTATCCTAGACATTAATTGAGGCGTTGGAACAGCCGGTTTCCATTGGTTTGCCCATTCCTTCCTTGCGAGTTCCGTAGCAAAGCCGGGCGAGGCCAATATGGCCTGTATCGCCGAGTTGGCGAAACAGTTCATGTGTGGGTTGATGAGGCCTGTGGGTCGGTCTCGGGCAGGCGAGTCTGTAAGCGCGGCTTTGCCTGGGGTGACCTCATCAGCAGCCGCCTTGCTGCTGAGGCCACTGTAGCTGGTTCGTGGGACAGCCGGTGCTGGCCGAGCAGGCGGAGCCGGTGGTAGATCGGTCTCGAAGGGCGTTTGGGAGTCTACGACCGGAGCTCTCATCGACTGTTGAATCTCCGAGGCCGACGGGTAACGCCGCAGGAAATCTGCCGTAGACCGAACAAAATCTTGAGGTGATTTGGCTGCTGCCTCATCTTCTTTGATCTTCTTCTCGAACTCTTTGATCTCCTCTGGTCTGAGGGCCTTCGTCTGTGCCCTGGCTCGCCTCTTCTGAGCGTATCCTGACCGGAAGCGGGAGAGATCGGTTCGGGACTGGCCATCTCGAACCGCTGCAGACGTCTTGGATTCCTGCAAGCTATGCCTGCCAAAAATATCTACCCAGGCCTCTACGCCGCCACGCAGCAGCTTTGGCTTGTTTCTAAGCTCTCTGCCATAGTTGAATTGGTCCAGGCCTTGGTACAAGGTGAAGAGCGCAGTTGCTTGATCATCCCCTTGCGGCCGGTCGGGAAGACTGGCAGAGTCTTCATCGTACAAGACCACGAGGTCGAACTTGGCGCGATTTTCGAAAGCTCTCATCTCCTCATCCGGCGCAATGCCCATACTCTCCTCAATATCGTCCGCAGAAATATGCCCTCGACTCAGAACAGAAGGTTCAATGCAAATTGTGTTCTGTGACATGATGTGGCCATCGTCGAACTCATCCCGGCTTCGAACGTCTATTAAAAGCATGCGAATCACGCCGGCTCCTTTTTGCATGTATCCCCGAAGTTCCTGGGGCGTAATCATGGGGCCTGCAGGAATGCTTATCCGCGGCGAAGCTGGAGTCATCGTAGGCCCATTCATGGGAGTGCTCGTCGATGAGAATGGCTCCGTCGTCGAGGGCCGTTGTCCGATATCTATAGAGTTCCTGGCCGAGGATGGCGCGACTGACGCAATCGAGTTGGTTCGACTAAACATCCCTCTCGGCGTGCTCGATGGGAGGTCTGCCACCTCGCTGGTGACCGTGCCTCTTGCCGGGCTGTATATCGCGTCGGGCATTTTCGGCATGATGGGAACATTGCTGCTCACTTTTGGCCGAGCCGGCATATCCCTAGGCCCTACCGGCTTCGCCTGGCCTGCTTGTGTGCCTGCCAAAGCATCTTGGTTGACTCGCAACTTGGCGAACCGGCTTGCCAAATCCTGCCCAACCCCATTGGTTGCGGGCTTGATAGCGTTCCCATGAAGTGCCTGGGGTTTTGGATGAACAGCCGGCCTATTCTTTTGCGGTGAAGCCACGCTACCGCTTCTGCTATGTCCGATATTCTCGCTGGCCGATGTCGCAGTCGTAGGCCTCGAGCCTGCTCCATTGATGCTGGTGACGCTGTTGCTCACTCTATGGCGATTTGGGGCAGTAGTAGGTGCGTTGGGCAGATTCATGAGAAGCGCATCCGAATTCCTTCTAGATTGCACGCCGCTTTTTTGGTTGTCTTCGCGGATCTCGGCTTTGATCCGGTCAAACCTCGCCGAATGCCTCGTAATGTTTGTTTTCAGGGCGACGTACAACCTGCCCAGTTCGCTGCGATCGTTCTTGACAGACGGGTAGTCTTTATGCTTGGGTATCTTCTCGACGGCTATAGTGAAAGCCTTTATATATTCGCGCAGGGCCAGGTCTTTGCGCCCAAAGTCACTGAATGTGAGGGCCTGGCGCATGCAGCTGTCGCCGGTTTCGAGGACCTTGCGCAGCGGCGTATGAGGATCCAGGTCGACCGTGACAGAGGTCAAATCGTCGACGTGCGGGTATGGCTCTTTCCGCCCTGGGCCATGGTGGCCGTTGGTATGGGCAGCCATAACCGTCATATCATGTCGATGGGCGCAGTGGGGTGACAGCAGGAGAACTCGGGAGTCTTGCTCTAGGTATTGTCGTGGTCGTATTCGTGGGGACTGTTCGGGTCCAAAGGCAGCATTCTTTTCGCGATAGCTGGTCGGGCGATGGTGGCGGTCACTCTGCAATGACCTGGCTCCAACGACTCCAATATATATAACCGCCGACGCCTGCGCGTAGCCTATAGGTGAGCTATGGGCATTTGAAGAAAGAGCTGATGGAATATATTTCCAGAGATCATGAGCAAGCAAGTCAAGGAGAAAGTGTCCTGCTCAATAGAAGTTGAATCGTGTCTGCTTCGGCGCAGGGGACGCGAAATGCCAATACCTCGACTACCCCGAAGGCGAGAGATGTCAGTCGAGGGGGCTGACGTCGTGCGGTCGGGACTTGGCGCCAAACGCAGGCGGGCGGTACATTGCACTGTAGTAATGGATTGGGTTGGGCAGTGGTTCGGTGGGTCAGCTTGCAAGCTGGGGGCCTAAAGCTCAGAGCTCCCAGTGCTAGCTTCCAGGCGGCCGGCATCCCTGTAATTCATGCTTAATGAGCCTCATTGCAGCGCCTATGGAATGGTGCTGCCTTGTTGGACCGCGCAATCAATCACAAAGACCACTCCCGATTCCCAAAGATAGGTTTGTACGCCGCACCTGTACTTTACCTAGCAAACACCACCGCCCGTCTACATTTCTGAAACCGGTATCATTTACAAGACGGCACGGTTCCCCATTCACAACAGTACTGGACAGCCGACACAACTAGCGACACCAATACCGAACTCTCGCCCGAGAAGACGACGAGATCGTCCTCCATATCCGCCGCCAAGATGATGGGAGGTTGGTGGTCTTCCTCGGCCAATACGGCCTTGGACGAGCAGATCGACAGAGCGACGGGAAGCAGCCTGTAGGTCTTGCGATGCATCTCCTGTTTCCTACACAAGTTCTTGATACTAACCTTCGCCATGGCGCCGCTCTCAGAGAGGATATCGCGCTCAACCTCGAGATTTCTGATGTCATCAGATCCAAGACTGTACAGCCCAAGGAAGCCATGCGATCGCTCAAGCGTCGCATTGGCAACAAGAACCCGAACACTCAGCTGAGCGCTCTGAACCTGACCGACACATGTGTTAAGAATGGCGGCAACCACTTCCTCGCCGAGGTTGCCTCCCGGGAGTTCATGGACAACCTGGTCTCCCTTCTTCACGCAGTTGGATCCGCGGCGGTCAACATGGATGTTCGAGGAAAGATACTGGAGTTGATACAATCCTGGGCTGCAGCCACCGAGAACCGATACGAGCTCAAGTATATTGATGAGACATACAAGACATTGCAGAGAGAGGGCTTCCAGTTTCCACCGCGAACGACCGTCGCCAGCAGCATGATCGATAGCAGTGCGCCCCCGGAATGGACCGACTCGGACGTCTGTATGCGATGCCGGACTGCGTTCACCTTCACCAACCGCAAACACCACTGCCGAAACTGCGGCAACTGCTTCGACCAGCAATGCTCGACCAAAACTTTGCCTCTGCCGCACTTGGGAATCATGCAGCCCGTCCGCGTCGATGACGGCTGCTACGCCAAGCTCACAGACAAAGGCTCGAAAGCTGGCTTTGGTGGACCGGAGCGCACGCCTGCGGTCTCGTCTTTTCCGCACAAGAACAGAAGCACAACCGCCATGCAGCCCCGTGATGCCCGGGTCGATGAGGTTTTCGACGAGGATCTTAAGAAAGCGCTCGCCATGAGCTTGGAAGAGGTGCAGAGCCACACAGGAAGCCATGGCTACGCTCCCAACACCACGGCTACCGCCCCCAAGACGAATGGCGCTTCGTCTGCGAGCAAACCCGCCGAGGAGGAGGACGATGACCTAAAGGCTGCCATCGCCGCCTCTTTGGCCGACATGGAGGAACAAAAGAAGCAGCATGCTGCGGCTCTGAAGGAACAAACCAACCAAACGCAAACCGCATCGTCTTCGACTCCATTCGCCCTGCCCAAGAATGACTACGAGTTGTCTCCTGTGGAGGCAGAGAATATTAACCTTTTCGCCACGCTCGTGGACCGCCTGCAGACACAACCTCCGGGAACCATACTTCGAGAACCGCAGATTCAAGAGCTCTACGATTCGATTGGCACGCTGAGGCCAAAGTTGGCGCGGACGTATGGCGAAACAATGAGCAAACATGGTGAGTTGTATTGAATCCCACCCGTCCAGGAAATACTCTGACTAACGACTGGCAGATACGTTACTTGATCTACATTCCAAGCTGTCAACAGTAGTGAGATATTACGACCGCATGCTGGAAGATAGACTGTCCAAGACATATAGCCAGCACACGGTTTCTGGCTATAATTATCCTGCTCCTCGCCAACCTTCCGGCCCATACCCTTCAATGCATACAAGTGCGCCAAGTGTCTCGGGGCCGGCAGAGAGCTTTTATACTGGCGAGCAGCCAGCACATTACGCACCGCCACAGCATTACCCTCAGCAGACTCAGACACCACAGCCACAACCACAGTTTTCTTCATATGACAGGCGAACTTCGGTTCAATATCCTCAGCAACAGGTGCAGAGGAGTGACAGTTGGCAAAACCAAACACCTTCAGCACCTGCCCATTATCCTGGCCCAGGTTATGCTCCCAGTGAACCACATGCTCCTCAGAACCAAGCACCGAGAGCCCCGGAGTCGGTCAGCACACCCATCGCTGACCCCAACGCGGCTTTCTACTACAATACAAACCAACAGCAGGCTCAGGGCCGGCAGACGCCTAGCGTAGCAGGCGACCCTACTACACCATCACCGTACCCCAACCTTCAGCAGGCTGGAGGATTCGCACAGCAGTCGATCCCACCGACTCCTGCCTCCCAGCCGTCTCAGCCTGCGCAGCAACAGCCCGCTCAAGCACCTCATCAATACCAGCAACAGCCATACTGGCAGCAACCTCAACACACGGGCCAGCCACAGCCGCAGGCCTATCCTGCTGCCAATCCCACCTATCAGCCCGGTTATGCCCAAGAGTCCTTCCCTTCTGCTCCACAGCATGCACCACAGCAACCTATAGTTGAGGAGAGCTTGATTGATCTTTAGACATGAGCGTCGTGTAATTTTTAAGTTTTATGGCACTGGACTTGGTCATTTGCGAGGCTGCCATGGACAACATTCACTCAAGTGTTCTGCTGTACTGTACACTGTTGTAATCATATTCTAGTTCAGATACCTAAGACAGTGACAAGATAGCATTTCTCTCAAGAGAAATTAACAGCTTGTGCTTGGAAAAGTGAATGGGACTTTGAAATACCACGTGTCTCATGAAGAACTTGACGTGTTTTATACATGGTTTTGAATAATTGTAGCTTTCCTGCCTGAATCCATTGAACAGTACGTAAATCTTTCTAATGCATAGAAGGAGCAAAGCAGGAAGGATATAACATCATAAACCACGTGCAACAGGCTTGAGGTTTGATGTATCACTCTACAAGGTCTGATTTCTCTTCTAGAAGCAATGCCAATCGTTGTTCTCGCGTAATTTCATTCTCTCATTATCATATTATCAAATGGGCATCTATAGCAGCAGAGTACCAAGCCGCTTCTATAGCAGCAGAGTATCAAGCCGGTACTTGCCCTCCATGGCCCGCGGCATGACGGGCGTGGCGCTCTGCTTGCGGATCTCGGGCACCCGCTGGCTCTTGCTGACGTCGCCGAGGGCCAGGCCGTCGCCCGTCTCGATGATGCTGACGGCGCTCTCGTGGTAGCTGTACCCGGCGCGGTTCTTTTTGGGTACGGCCCTCTCCGCCGGGTTCTCGCCCGCGCCCTCGCCTCGGTCCCGGAGGCCCACCCGCACCAGCTGCCCGGCCAGCCCCGCGTAGATGTTGGCCGACAGGTCCGACGGCTTGGCCAGCGAGTAGATGGGCGACGCGTACTGGTTGATCACGGGCAGGTACAGGTTGCAGTTGGGCCGGTAAAAGTCCGTCCGGGCCAGGGAGTGGCGGTTGCACAAGAGGCCGCGGCGGTGGTCGCACGTGTGCGCGCTCGTGAACGTGGGCGGGCTGACGAGAGTCGGCGGCTTCGGCAGCGGCTCCAGCGGCGTGGTGCTGCAGGGCAGGGCGGCGGTGTAGTCGTAACCCGCCGCCGTCCAGCGGAAGTCGAAGACCTTGAGGCTGGAGGTGCGCGCGCTGCCGGCGACGAAGCGCTCGAGGCCGTGCGACAGCAGCGGCCCCGCCGGCGTCATCACCTCGAAGTGGTCCTGGTAGATGGTGTCGACGGCCGAGGGGCTGCGCAAGTCCTGCAGCCGGATGGTGCCGTCGTCGAAGGAGCTCAGCACGACGTTGCCGGAGCCGCCGGCCACCGACGACGCGCTGATCGGCAGGAGCCCTCGCACGCTCTGCAGGTCCCGGTCGCTGTATATGTAGGTTTCAGAGCACCGGTAGGACGGTCGGAGCTTGGGGGCGTTGATCATCTCGAGTCCTGTCGGCGTTCTGGTGAGGTACCGTAGCGGCTCTGGGCTGCCGGTCATGCCCAGGACAAGATCACCGTTGCCCATGAAACTGACCGTCCGGAGAAGTCTGAATTGGCGGGAACCCTCCATATTCCTGATGTCGAGCGCCTCACTTGGTTTGATCACGACGTCTGAGGTATCATCCCCATTCGTCGATGCTGAAGGAATATTGCTCAAAGGATACAGGAGAGCATTGTCTTTAGTGACGACAGCCACAGTATCCTTCCTTTCGTTGATACTAAAGTCTTGCAGATCTCGTTGCTCAATAACAGCAGCATCTTCTTCTTCTTCCGCAGAGACCTCGGAAGAGACTTCAGGGCAAAAGGAAGCAATAGTGCGACCAAAATCGGCCTGCTGAGCAGACATGAGGTGTAAATGGCCACTCGCCCTTCCAACGAGAAGACTCGAGCCAGCGTCCCCATTGTCAAGAATAGAGATGGCAGTCACATCGTCTTTACCACTCTTGAAACCTCGGGCCGCCCCCTCCATTGCCACCCACGATTCCGAGCTGGGAGCATCGTGCCCGAGGAGTCGCGAGCGCACAACGACATCTTCACCCGCTCCCCAGGCCACGGTCTCCTCTTCGAGTCTTCCCTCGAACCTTGAATTTGCCGCCACGACAATGTGCGGAGGAATCGTCTGCGCCCTCGGCCCGTGCTGGCCATGGCCGCGTGCTTGCGCATTGTGGTTGTTGCGGGGCTGCTTCCTCGTCGGCGACACGAACGACGCCACCGAGAAGGCGCGGCGGTCCCAGCTGCGCCAGTGGCACGTCAGCCTCCGCGAGCACTCCATCCAGTCGTCGTCTGCAACGTCCTGCGGCAGCGACAGGGTCCGGAAGTGGCTCCGCACAAAGATGCGCCACCCGTCGGCCTTCACCACGCTGTGAAGCTTCCTGCACGTCCTGCCCAGGCTCGCCACGCTCCTGGCCGTGTCCAGGTAGGAGAAGACGATCAAGAGAATGTCGAGTGGGAGATTCTCGAGCCGGGCGGTTGCCTCTAGGCTCAGCGCGCTCAGATCGAGCGCCATGTTCTGATGATTCTTGGATATTGTTTCGTTGCGATGGTGTTGTCAATATACTGATGATGTTCTTTCAAAGCATCATCTACAAACGAGGAATAGGTAAACTGTTATACTGCTTGAAAATGCGCCTGTTATCAAAATGCGATCCGCATTTTAGCACCGAAACTGCACGGTCTCGTTAGGTAGTTGGTCTGTCGAGATTCGATCATGAAAAGAACCCAGTCCAGAAGCTAAGCAATAGGCAGTGCAGAAAATGAGAGTCATAGGAAGTGGAACTAGTGAACTGACATCATCATTGGCCGCTTTCTATTGTTTCAGTTGTTGTGGATAATCGACTTGAATCCTTGTGAGTCAGATTCGGTATCATTGCCAGCTAGAGGAAACGAAGATTGCATCAACATGCTGGGAATTATTTAGCACCGTAGCTTGACTCACTGCTAGGTATTGTCACGAATCACGATGGCTAGGATGGATATTACCAAGCCCCAGGAAACAATAGGCAGCTATGTTCAGCCCAGCAATAACCCCACCATGGTCTATTTACACATCAATTAATTCGTACACACAGTGCATCATCAGCTCTGCATTCACTCCGTGATACAATTGTGGTAAAACATTGTGATGCATTTTTCTTTCGTGTTTTGACCACTATAGGAGTGAGACAATAAAACCCATCCCAGTCTGCAACAATCAACCATGTCCAGACCAATTTATACTCTATTGCGCGAACAGCTCATTGACCAGGATTATAATTTGTTATAAGTTATAACCGATTTGCAATAGGCTCTCGGTATAGAAATTCATACCCATCAGCCAAATTGTGCTGTTCAGTCTCCCAAGCGAGGATTGGTTGCATGCAACATTGACATGGCTGAAGTGACCTTGCGCATATCGCCGATGGCTTGTTTCCCCTCCATCGTCCGATTTCTTCCTCGATAATACACCTAGCATCTCAACCAACATGGAATCTCATGATATTATCAGTACGATATTTTGTGTGTTAATTATATCCGTTCTATATCGTCATGTAATATACCCCGTCCTTTTCACCCCTCTAGTCAAGATACCATCTGCCCACTGGTCGTGTTCCATCTCCCCAATATGGATTCTCTGGGCTCGGTTCCGGAGCACGGAGAACAATACTCTATTCAGAGCCCACGAGAGATATGGACCGATCGTCCGCGTGGGACCCAGCGAAGTGTCCATAGCGGACATGGAGCTTGTGAAAACTGTCTACCAGGGCGGATTTGATAAACATGACTGGTACTCAGTGTTCAACAACTATGGGTGAGTGACATGTCCCCCACGTCTGAAGAGAGAGCATATCAAAACTGATAAGATGGATACATCAGAGTTCCCTGTGCATTTTCTGCACAAGAGGCAAAACACCACTCGGCGAGGAAACGTCTCGTGTCCCACGTCTACTCCAAGTCGTTCATCCACTCCTCGGCCGCACTGGCGTCGCAGAGCCATGAGATCCTCAACGCGAGACTGCTGCCGCTGCTGGACAACACACCGGCGCAAGGCATCGACGTGCACTCGCTTTTTCCCGGCGCCGTCATGGACCTGATCTCGGCCTACTGCTTCGGCCTGTGCGGCGGGTCCAACTTCATCCAGGGCAAGGCATACCGCGATCACTGGCTGCGGCTGTACAAGGTCCGAAAGGCCAACGGCTTCTTCAAGCAGGAGCTGCCCTGGCTCTCCCGGGCCTTGCAGCTCTTCGGGCTGGACCCGACGCCGTCCTATGCCACGGCTGCGAACAAGGAGCTCGAAGCATGGTGCAAAGAGCTGTCCGACTCGGCCATCGCCGTGGTGAGAGACAACTCGACTCCCGCCTCGCTCGACGCGGCTGATGACCCCGTCGTCGTGCGTTCGATGCTCTCGGGGATCGAAAAGCTGGAACGCTCAGTCGGCAGCAGCAGCAGCCCCGCCCCGTCCGAGGCGCTGCTGTACTCGACCCTGGTCCGCCAGCGGGACCTCTCCGTCGCGTCCGAGGTCTTTGACCACCTCCTCGCCGGCCAGGAGACGACCGGCGTCACCCTGACGTACCTGGCGTGGCACCTGTCCCGGTCGCCCGACCTGCAGAACGCCCTGCGCGCCGAGCTCTCGACCCTGACGCCCGGGATGCGCCGCGGAGCGGACGGCAGGGCCGCGGCGCCGGATCCCAAGCAGCTGGACGGCCTGCCGCTGCTCCACGCCGTCATCATCGAGACCGTCAGGCGCTACGCGCCGGCAGGCGGCCCGGAGCCGCGCGTCACGCCCCCGCCGTCGTCCCGCGTCGGGCCCTACGAGATCCCCGGCGGCGTGCGCATCTCGGCCTCGGTGTACAACCTGCACCGGGACGAGCGGTACTACCCTGGCGCGGAGACATGGGACCACACGCGCTGGCTCCCGCGCGGCGGCGACGAGAAGGGCTTGGAGCAGCGGCACCGGCAGTTCTGGGGCTTTTCGAGCGGAGGCCGCATGTGCCTCGGTTCCAATTTCGCCATGTATGAGATGAAGCTGTTGGTCGCTGCCATATACTCGAATTTTGCTAGTTACGTTGTGAATGATGATGGGATCGAGCCGACCGACGGTTATACGGCTCACCCCAAGAGCGGGCAGCTTTGGTTGAGATTCGAGAAGATCATCTGAACTAGATAGCCCGGTCAGCTTGCTTTTTTCATCTATGTGTAGCATGCCATACAACGCCGACACCGTGCTGATTCAATTTCTTGATTTCCTGCGACATTTTGCAATCTGGAGGCTGCGCACGTATGACATGTTGAACAGAGAGAGAACATGACCGTACCAAGAAATGAAATCCATTGCAAAAATGTGGTCATGAAACATTCGTCTATGTATTGATTGTGCCCTGTATCGACGTTCGCCCAAGCCTCTATTGCCAGCAGGTACTCGTTATGTACGATCTGCAAGCCACAGTCGACTTGTGACGCTTTGCGGCACCCATTCTATCAAAGTAAAACAATGCCGCAATAGAACACAAACCAAGAATACTCTTTTCGTAAATGCATCGCAAAGCCTCCCCCACAGTCTGACGACCCCCGAAATCTACAAGATCTGGTAGTTGTAGTACTTCTGGTGGTTGTTCTGCTTGTTCAAAGCCCATTCGTTGCGTCTTTGAGCATTGTGCTCCCGCTTGCGAGCCCGGACCTCTGCACGTCGTACTTCCGACTTCTTCTCATCGGTAACACCAGTCATGCCGAAACCGCCGTCAGCACGGGTGACCAGCGCACCGTTGCGGCCACGCTCGCGGCGGTTGGCAACCTGCTTATCGGCTCCATCGACATCCATTGGATCGGCATTGGCCTCGATCGCCAGGCGCTCCTCGCGCTCCTCTGGCGTGGGGTGGCTGTGCAGGTTCTGGCGGTAGTACTTGTTCATCGAGCGGTGACCAACTGCCTTACCAGATGGCAGGTGAAGCTGGGTGTCATCGTAGAACACAGCGCGGTGCTTGTGGGCATGCGAGTGCCATCCGTCCATCTGGTGGTGAGAACGCGGGTCCCGGGACGAGTGGTGCGGGTGCTTGTCGAGTCGCTCATACTGGTGAAGGTGCATGTCGACGGGGATAGAGGTCAGCTCGTCGGAATCGCAAGACGAAGCCGAACTGTCCGTTTCCCAGCCAGCCTCCTCTTCCATGATCTCATCTCCAGCTTCATCGACGGCCTTGGCTGCCCTGTGAGCTCCAAGCTTGGCACCGCCGGCTGGCTTGTCATTCTCCTCTTCGTCGTCGGATTCCTCGTCGTCGGAGTAGGTGCTGCGGAAATCGTAGAACTCGCCAATCTCCAGCTGCTCGTCCTCGGTGGTGAAGGGAATCTTGCAGTGGCCCTTGTCGCGCATGTGTGTTTGCACGGCGAATGCATTGTTCTTCATCTTGCCACAGTACAAGCACTCGGCAAGTTCTTGAATGCGCTCTTGGAGAGACTTGAGAAGACCCTCGAGATCAACCAGGTACTGCTTCTCAGGAATGAACATTCCATGTATTCTCTCCATGTGGACAACGCTCAAAGCGACAGTGGGAGAGTCGTAGTTGCAGAAGAGACAAGACTTGAGGGTCAGAGTAGGGACGGGAGTAGCAGTGCTCGAGACAGGCTCGCTCGAGTTCTCTGAAAGTGGGTGCTCTCTTGTGTGCTGGCCCTCGGCTGACGGAGGAGGGTTGGTAGGTCGCTTGACCGGAGAGGGTCGCTCGTGCAGGTTCGTCTTCTTGAGGCCCTCGACAACTTCGCTGAACTCGTCCTCGGCGTCAGAGTCCACCTCTTCCTTGGGCAAGGGCTCGCCCAGAGAAAAGGTAGAGCTGACAATCGTGCTCGCGGCGTCGTCGCCGGCAACACTACCATCTGCCTTACGCTGCATGGCTGCTTCTTTGGCCTTGTGCTTTTGGCTGCCAATGTGGTTCCGGTACGAGTTCTCGCTGAAGTAAGTGCGCTGGCAGACGTCGCAGACCTGTTGGAAACCGGCCCGGTCGGCTTCGGCAGTGGTTTCGGCGCGTGCTTGCAAGACCTTCTCGGTGAAGACTTCTGAGGAGATCGGGGGCAGAGACGCAACTCGACGCTTGAGGTTATACCGGCTGCAAGGGGGAGACAAGATGTCAGTGGACGAAGAAACCTAAACCAAACCTTGGGTCTGAGTCTGGCAACAACTTTACACTTACTGCCAATCGCTCTTCATGTGACCCTTCTGGGTGTCGGCGAGACGGAAAGCAACTTGGCAGGTGTTGCAAGTGTACTGGTGTGTGGTGGAATCAACCTTGCCAGATGCGCCTGGAGCGCCGGCATTGCGATTGCCCGCGATGGAGGCCATCGTGAATACTGACTGCGACGATTGTCTTTGCAAACACTAGCGATGGGAGAATGCGACGGTGATTGTCGGACGGTTGACCAGGGTGGGTGTGGTGAGTGGAACAATCTTCTCTCGACAGAGTTTCTGACTCGGACGGGATGACACAGCTGGACTGCGAGGTTTGTGTTTATCAATGTTCCAGAAGGTCTCTGGAAGTCGCAGGTAGTGACGAAGAGGGTGGCGGGCTGAGGCGGCGGCGGCGGCCTTCTTTTTTTTTATGGAGTCTCCAGAATTCTGCAGTGTCCACGGGGGGGTTTTGGGCGAAGGAGGGGTGATTACTAAAGAGACTTGAAGCACGAGGCTAGATGAGGTTATTTGGCGACCGTCATGGATTGGGAAAAAGTCAATTTTTTCTCAGTTTAAGAAGCTGATTGTCTTTTCCATAAACTTAGCTGGTGGTGTCTCTTACCAGAGAATCTATGCTTCCTCAGTCCAAATCGATCCGGGCCCTCGTCGAGAAAATTCCTATCAAAGTGGCGTGTGGTGGGGGTTCTTCTTTTTTGCTTTATTTTTTTTATCGGATCTGCATCTTATCAGGCCTGTCTACATACGTCAGGGCACGCCAGGGCTCGTCTTGGCGATGCTAGCTGGGGCTCCCTTGGTTTTAAGGCAGAGAGACTCGACAGGCAGGTACCAAATCTTGAGATACAGACATGGACAAGAATAGGCTGTGCGGCTCAACCTTGTCTACCAATCTTGTTGCTTGTATTGTTTTTGGTTTTTCCTCGAGGCAATGTGATGCACCGACATGTGACTGGAGATAGTTGTTGCCTCTCATTCTTTCCAACCATATACCTCGTATACTATCTCGAAGACGTATGTACTAGTCAAGCGGATGCGAAATAGAATGGGTAAAAGGTATGCTTACAAGTTATTATAATATATCATCCGATCCTTATTCTATAAATTTTATTCGAATTTCTCTTGCAAGTACGAAATTCATTCGAGAGCAAAAAGATCAACTTTTCTGTTGCACAATCAGGACCATTATGCGAAAAGGTACGACGTTGATAACGTATTTTACGCAATCTCACTTTCTTCGTCACTCGCTTGCTAGTATTCGCAGATCTAGAAATGGTGACTCAACTTGCAACGTTGGGCACCTGCGCCTGCCATAGGCATAATTGATTTGCCTCTATGGCAGACTTTTGATGCAGTAATCCTAAGAGGCTATTCGCCATCAAGCCGCTATTGCTAATGTGGATGACAATCCGTAACAGTCCTATCCGGGCCTCCTGGACAGGATGACTCAGTATGACTCCAATTTGTAATAGTCAGTCTGACCAGCTTCGCAGAGGTCTTTGCGGTAGACAATACAATGTAAGTCCCGGGCATCACCACGAATTAGCAGGCGATGCATAGATATCTGGTAGCAAGTGACATGAATCGGCTTGAGCTTGCCTGGTCTGCTATCCTTGACACAAAATTGTGGTTGATATGGCCTCATAACTTATAGACAAGTAATATTGATAGAAGATACAGATTACCTTCGGTATCGCACCTACTCCATTCAAGCTTGAGCTGTGATCGGTGCCTAGGTGTACATACAACTACAGCTGAGCCCTGCTGATCCTTAGCCTAGATAGCTGCTGGGTGCCCGGGGCGGAAGCCAGCCCGTGGTCCGCCGGGGACCCACGTTGTTTAGTCAAGTCCGCCGGCGGCGTTGTGCATCATCGCACCTGCAACTTGGATACGTACAACGGTTCCGCGAGCCTTACAAAAAAAGGATCTACCCCTAATAAACCTTTTGGGCGAGCACTCTGCAACATCTCGTAACAAACATCGATGGTACCTCGGCGCGACAACAATGACCTGAAAGAGGCATATTATTACCCACTCCCTCCCCAGAACTGAAGCCCTGTCATTGGCCGTGACTGGCGGCGTCGACCGGCCGACACGATACTCTGCATGCTGGATTGCCACGAGAGGCTCGCCTCAACATCTTCAGGGCCAGCAACTCTTTCTACGCCGCATGCCGATGCCATGACGAACAACACCGATGGCCGTGCTGCGTGCCGCCGCCTTGACTCAATCGAAGCCGAGATTCTGGGTCGACTCTGGGAGGAGGTGCCATTCCCGCGACTGCCATCCGATGCGCCGCCCGAGCTGAAAGAGTTGGTGGTCACGATCGAGAACCCGAAAAAAGTCTATACAATACGGCGCGCAATCCGTCGACATGACGTGCAGCTTCTTCTCGAAAGGTTTATCGTGCAGTTCCGCTACGGCTGTGGCGTCGACGATTGCCGGACTGCATCGTGCTTTAGCTGTCGCAGACGCCTCGCAGGCAAGGCTCCGATACGGCGGTACAGTCCTACGAGTGCCAGAATCCTGGCAGCGTATTGCGTATCCCAGGACAACCCAGAACAAGACTTATGTCCAAACCTCGACCCCCGTCACAGCCGCAATGACGCGACTAAGTCTCTGATCTTTGGGCCTAAGCTGCGATCGACAAGCACCGAAGTTGGTGATGGCCAAAAATCAAAGAGGGCGAATGGCCGTGTCCAAGACCTGTCACCCGATGCGAGGAGTAGAAATCGGCGCCATCTGGCCCCCGGCCGCGACATGATATCGAACCAAGGTCTGGCGGGTCAAAGGGACAACTCTCCTTCACTGCATGTGGCAAGCCAGACATCGGCGGGTCTGGTTGGTAATCATCAGCAGCCGAGTAATGCAGTACACGACGTGCCGGAAGCAAAGGACACCCCTTCGCAACAGCATAACGCAGATCTGACCATTTCAATCAACGAAAGACCGGTTCGTAAGGACTACCGCTCTTTTGCTGCCAATGTGTTTGGTTCTGTGGCGTTCAAGATGCTCGAATGGCTTTCACCAGACAATTTGCAGACCATATCCGATAAAAGCGCTGCGGCTTTAGAAAACAGATGGCCTAATGCCAGCACGGAACCGTCTTCAACAGAAGACTCGGACGATGACCTCTTTGTCGGATCGACATCTTCAGCCGACCATAATGATCCGACTTCCTCGATAGAACGGGGTCCAAACGGAGAGGATGGAAAGGGTTCTGAAGAGTCTATGCAGCCAGCAAAAGTCGAGCAAGATCACGCAAACTTTCACAGGCCAAGATCTGCTTCATTGAGTGGCAATCCCAACTCCGCCGCGAGTCCAGTGCATCCACGGACAAACCCGCAACCGCGACTACGAGCCTCAACACTCAAACAACGGCCGATAGTGACAGATCCCATTCTTGAAGCTGGGTTGAATGGCTCTCTTGGAGCATCTGCCCCACCGCTATCTCCCATTTCAATAAGCACGAAACATGTCCAACTGCCGATCAGGACTTCCTCGCCGGTAGCACACGAAGGATTCACCGAGCAGTCCGTCGACGAGGCTGCCGTCGAGCAGGGTCTATCTGTGTCGCGAAATGATACGTCTGATAAGCCAAGAGAGCCACAAGACCATGTGAAGGCTGACCAGAAGCTGCAAACAAGTGATGATGGCATTATTTCATCATTGCATGAACACGCCACTTCTGGGGAGTCTAACACTGATGTGGAGGACTTGGATGCAAGACCTGATGCCGACGTCCTTCCTCAGTCGATGTCACGTCTCAATATGGACGTAGTCGATTTCTTCTGTGACATGTTGGAGCAGGATGGAACAGGAGAAAAGCACGTGCTCGAACCACGGGTCATCACAAGAACTCTCGGTAGTTCTAGCAGAGAGAAAGCTCTGAAGAGACGGGATTCTTCTCTCCAGCCATACCCACGCCATCTCAAGCTTGAGTGGAAATTATTCGTCGAGCAAAGTATCTACAGTGTACTAAGCGACCCCTACGCCGTCCTTGATTCCTTCACAACCTCGAACGGGTTGTTTGACTCGCAGACGATGTGGTACCACATGCTACGTTTGACACGAACTGCGCCAAATTTGGTCTTTGACAGCCTGTGGCAAGCTTCGGCAAGCCTTTTCTCACCCCCACGCGCACTGAGATCAGCGCAGTCAAAAGTTCCTATTCTCCTCTCGAGAAATGAGAACTATCTATCCAACCAGGAAGCCGGCCACCTGATTTCCATCTGTTTTCACGCCCTGGTCGCCGCAGCTCCTCTGGTTGGCGATGCGACACAACTATTCGACATGTCGAGAATCAGGTCTCGGGGCTTGACGTTGTCCGAGTCGGGAGCTGTCGCTCGACAGTCTTCTTCGCTCTGTTTACATTACGAAGACGCATTCACTGATGAGATGGCGATTCGACTCGCACGGAGGGTGCTGGCAGCAATTCCGACGCGCAGGTACTTTGATGAGCTCATGGAGGTTGGCATGGACTCGGAAGATGGAACGGAGAACCCAGACGTTCTCGATATCATGTTGTCCCATCTCGAACCAGGCAGGGAACAGCATCCATCTAGCGATTTCTCGTTTAAAGAGCGTGAAATACATGAGAAGCGGGTTCCCATCTTGCTGCTCGATTGGGCGCGTACGATTATGTTGGATGAATGGAAGGGCAGGCCTGACGTTCCAGGTGATGGGGCTTTTGGTGGTGCGCTCGCACTAGTTGCGGCCATGCGTGAGTTTCCTATGATTCATCTTTTGTGCGAGCAAAACAGCTTACATATATCACAGACCAAAAACGAAAGTCTCTACTCCTAGGAGATGCCATCTTCCGCATCGAATATTTCGGCGATCGTCTGGATTCCATCGAAATGCCTGTCACCTGGCTACCGTTCGATTCTACGAGGCAAGCGGCACATTTGCTCGATTACCCCTACATGTTCCCGAACTCATCGCTTGTGTCCTACTTTCGAGCCATCAACTTTTCTCGCATGAGTCGATCCTTTGAAGAGTCCAGTTCGTTGCAAACGCGGATCAGTGCTATCATCGCCATGGACAGTCTCGTGACGGATGCACACCAGAAGGGTGTTCTGCAGGACCTGCTCAAGGTTGCTTCGGCTAAGTACCTTATCCTGGACATTGGCCGTAAGACGGTGATTCGCGACGCATTTGACCAATTGTGGAGGAGGCAAGAACGGGAACTCCTCAGACCGTTGAAGGTTCATCTTGGCGAAGATGCCGGAGAAGAAGGCTTCGATTCGGGCGGCGTTCAGCAAGAGTTCTTCAGGCTGGCGATGGCGGAAGCTATGAACCCGGATTATGGCGCCTTTACGATTGATGAAAGAACTTGGATGACATGGTTCCAGCCTGGTCTGCTACAGCCAGAATGGAAGTATGAGCTCGTGGGCTTGCTCGTATCACTCGCTGTGTTCAATGGCCTCACGCTGCCCATCACTTTTCCCAAGGCACTGTATATGAAGATTCTTGGTGAGCCTGTCACCGAGCTTCATCATATTTCGGACGGCTGGCCCGATCTTGCCAGTGGTCTTACGAATCTTCTCGAATGGAACGAGTCAGATGGTGCTGTGGAGGACATCTTTGCTCGCACGTACGAGTTTTCCGTCGACGTGTTGGGCCAACCCGTCTCGCGGCAGATGGGCACACCCGAGAGTGATCCCTGGCCACAATTCTCACAATATCCCAGTGATACGACACTGGCATCTGGGAATCCCGAAGACGCACCACTTGTAACTGCAGACAATCGCGAAGCGTATGTGAGCGACTACATTCGCTATCTCACAGATGTCAGCATTGCGCCACAATACGAAGCTTTTGCCCGCGGATTTCGAGCATGTCTCCACCCAAAGTCTTTACAACTACTCACCCCAACTCTCCTGCAATCGATCGTGGAAGGAACACAGGAGATCGACATTGGGGAGCTCCGTCGCGCTACACGTTACACGGGCTGGGATGCTTCTCACCGAACAATACGCGACTTCTGGAGCATAGTTAAGCGCTACGACGACAACATGAAACGCAAACTTCTCGAGTTTGTGACAGCCAGCGATCGTGTGCCAGTTGGTGGTACGCGCAATATACAGTTCCACATTCAAAAGAATGGCGCCGAAGAGGGTGCAGACGGCCACCTGCCTACTGCGTACACCTGCTACGGCATCTTGCTACTACCTGAGTATCAAGATAAGGAAGTTCTCAGAGAGCGACTAGGAATGGCATTGGAGAATGCCCAAGGGTTCGGGTTTGCATAGGTAGCGATGGGCTCCCTCCAGACTTCATTGAAGTTCTCCGACCAGGAATGGCCGGATTTTGACCCGTGTGTAAATATGTTCAACAGCGTTCCAAAAAGTAGAGGACCATACGCGCAAGGATACCATTCATATGTATAGGCGTCTCGGTAGAACACGCATAGCGAGCAAATGTATTTGCATTTTCACGACCGACTTGTTTTGATTTTTCAATTTATTAGCCAACAGTGCCGCAGATGGAACCCGACTAGCAGTGCAAAATGCAAGGCGGGTATCCACAGCCAAGAGGATCCTAATATGTAACTAATTAGTCTCTAAAATTTCAATAACAAATCAAGCACACCCAACCGGTGATCGGATGTTGTAGTATAGTGGTCAGTACATCACGTTGTGGTGTGAGCAATCACCCGCGACCACGGGCAACTTTCCGTGAAGACCCCGGTTCGATTCCGGGCAACGTCAAGATTTGGACTTTTTGCTGTTTATTTTGCTTGTTCTGCCTAGGCTAGACTTGTGTGTTCCTGATAAGCGAGATCTTTTTGACCTAGCCTCCCCATCTAGCACCTGCGGTCCGGCACCCGATACCTTGACTGAAGGTAGAGTTGTGACTATAGTATATATACAATTTGTAAATCCTCTTGTTGTCCTTTTATTTTCATCGGGGCGAATTTTTGGATGCTTTTTGATCTCTCCCTACACTCTGAACTTGTGTGTTCATCGTTATCAAAAATGTTCTTTTCCCTGCAGAGGTCTGTCTGTCCGTCTGTCTGTCAGCTTTTAGGACTGGAAGCAGTGACTGCATCGCTTACATTTAAGGCTGGCTCGCACGGCAGTGGTATAGACCCCAATAATGCACACTTTTCCAACAAACAGATGACTAATCAAGTCAATTCCGATGTTGTAGTATAGTGGTCAGTACATCACGTTGTGGAGCGATTGCTTCCCAACCACGGACACTTCCGTGAAGACCCCGGTTCGATTCCGGGCAACGTCACAATTCTTCTTTTTGCCTCGTCGGCGTTGGGATATTCTTTTTACTTTTTGTTTGTTATTACTTTTGTGTATCGGGCCGCATTTGTGGTGAACCAGATACGTAATATAATGGCTCGAAGTCGTCGCCTGCCCAAGTATATGAATTTCCACTTGGGCAGCTAGTTTTTATACTACCGGCTCATATCCAATCATCAATGCTCGTTGCGGAGACTGTCTGGGCGCCGAACCCTTCACAAGACAAACAATTCCAACAAGACCAGAAAAAAAAAGAATAGAGTACTTAACACAGGGGGTATCATACGGTGCAAAAAATACAACACTCCGAATCGGGGAATCGAACCCCGAGCTCCGCGGTGATCAGGACGAGACCTTGAAAACGCGAAATGTTGACCGTTACACCAATTCGGATTGGTTCATGAAGATTGTTAAGGGCCTATTGACAGCTATAAACCATGACTCGGAGCCAGAGTGGTAGAACGACACTTGAGAAGATGACAGGCCTGATTCATGTACAAAACTAGCACAAGCAAAGTATTCTGACAGTTCCGATTAGATATACTTGAGAGCCAAAAGTACACGATGATCCGTCCTTATATTCAAATTTCGATAGAGGCTACTTAGTCGAGCTCGTCCGGGCAACCCACCCGACGCTTGAAGACTAGATACGGCCCGTCGTGGTGGGCGTTGAACATGTCCACCAGGTCAAACACATCGGCTCGCCCATTCCCGCCCTGCCCAATCTCCCCGAGCGGGCCGGCCGCCTTCTCAAAGTCAAAGTACCACATCGTCTTGGCCACGACGAGGCTGATCTCGAGGTACGCCATGGCCTTGCCGGCGCAGGACCGGGCGCCTACGATGAACGGCATGAACGCCCGATGCCTGCCCGTCTTGTCGGCGTCGCCGCCGCCGCCGCCGCCCATGAACCGCTCGGGGTCGAAGGTGAAGGGGTCCGGGAAGTACTCGGCATTGTGGTGCAGCGCGTACAGGTTGACGCCGACCTGTGTGCCGGGCGGGATGGCGTGGCCGTCGACGACGACGGGCCCGGTGCCGCGCTGCGGATCGTCGGCGGCCTGCTCCCGCCACAGCGTCGCCAAAGACGGCGGGGCCATGCGCAGCGACTCGTCGATGCAGGCGCGCAGGTACTTGCAGCCCGAGAGCGTCGCGCCGCCCTGGATCTCCCTACCCGCGGCGAAGGTGCTCCGGATTTCGTGGGCCAGCCTCGAGTAGCACTCGGGGTAGCGCGACAGGTAGAAGAAGAGGGCGCTCATGGTCGTGGCCGTCGTCCCACCGCCAGCCGTGATGAAGAAGATGGCCTCGCTCCAGAGAATACCGTCAAACAAACCACCTGGCTTGGTGTGCTCTGCCATGAGGGCGTATAGGTCGTGCTGGCCTCTATCGTCCTCGGCGATACGGGTCTTGATGATTTCCGCAACGATGCGTCTGAACTCTACCGTGTCCTTGTTGGGTAGAGCTTTGAGGATGAAATCGAGCGACTGCAGCGCCGGGAAGTGCATAAAGGCGTTGACTCGGATCTTGGCTTTGGTAAGCAGCCTGATCATGACACGATTTGTCTCCTCGGTCTGCGTCTTTAGATTGCAGCCGAAGGCGAGATGCCCGATGACATCGAAACCGAGGCGCAGACACCTGTCGGTCATGTTGACAGATTCGGACGTCTCAGAACTATTAGATAAGAGCCGTAAAAATATCTCTATCTGCCCGGTCATGGTAGGCTCAAATACACGCATGGAGCGATCATTGATCGGCTGGCCCATGATTTGTCGTTTCTGACGGTGCAAATCTCTGTCAAACGTGCTGAACAAGCTGGGCGCGGTGCCCAATCGGGACGCGAGGTATACATGAGACTTAGTGATCCTAGAACTCGAATAGATTTCTGCCCTGACATCAGTCTCGAAATCGCATGTATGATACTCGACAACCAACCTTGAACTGCAGTCACCGTATTGAACAAGAGTCTGTTCGGGCTGTAGCGTACAACGGAGCCTTTGCCGAAATTAGTGACTGGTCGACAGCGTTCACATGGAGTTCTGTATACTGACCATATTTTGCATGCTTCTGCAAAATGTCTGTATGAGTACGCCTGGCTAACGCTTGCCAGCCGGCGTAGCCATCAGTGAGTTTTGCGATAAGAGGCCCCGGGTATCGGTGCAGTGGGTGGATGGAAACACGGTAAATGATCACCAAGATCAACTATTTGGCTGTAGTGAGCTAAATGGTCGAGTGTGTGTGTTGTTCAAGAAATCTTTCTCACATAGGGTACAATTGCGCATGAAGCGTATAATGCAAACGTGCAGACCAGCTCTCCGAGCCCCATTTTGTCGATCGAGAGCTGCAAGTCGTGTTCAAGGACCGATGCACGTCAAAGTCAAAAATCGCTACTGCACTGTCTACAGTCTCATTCTGTTTCTTCCACAAGACTTGGTCGAAATCTTGCATCAAAAAGTGTGTCATGCTGGTCTGTTCTTACTGACACTTGCTGCACCGCCGACAACAGGGTTCAATCACCAACGACAAACGTGCAGATGCAGGGCTCGACCCCTGCTCCAAGTGACAAGGGGGTTACCGAAACTAGAAGTAATAGTTGGAAAGGGTCAAAATTCAAGAGTCCGCCGATTCTCCTTCTTTTGACGGAAAATGGATCAGACAACCATCGCTGGCAGGTGGAAATACACGTTTGCTCTAGGGGTGGTTGCTAACTTCTAAGTTGTCTCTTGCGCCTAGGGCGCTACTATATGAACCACTCGGTGATATTTTGCCCCCCTCCCCCCCCCCCCCCCCCATTGGGCTTGGAACCGTACTGATTCAGTTCTGCAAGCGGTTCGTTGGTACTGTGCCCCGACTTCGCATTCGGATGATGTAGACTGGTCTGGGATCCTGAAGGCCAAGTTCTCGGAAAACTGGCCCATCGACACAAGGAGTGCGCGATCCTCGCCAACGTATGGTCGTCAGTCCTGAACACCTTCGGCGCCGTGGGGATACAGAAAACCAGCAGAATACATGTACCTTCGCCGATGGCCCATAGCTCTGCCAATGGCGAATAGTAGGACGCATCGTTATGATAGTCGAGGGTGAAATTTGCGTAGACCCCGCCGGCAGCACAGACGCAGGCGCTGCGGGTGGAAGAACATGTGAGCAAGGCAGTCATCGGGAAAGAGCAGAAAGGTTGTGTCAAACAACTTACATCGCGCCCACAGAAAAGATGAGCGTAATTCCCAGCTTTTGTTTCTTCTGCGTCTGGAGCCTCCAAATGATGCGATGTGGGAGAAGCAGGATGACGAGGTTCATCACGAGGTTAAACACAAAGACAGTCTCATCCATCTTCTTCCGGTCGATGCAAGTGCCCTCGACCCAGGGTCGGTACTCCTTCTCCATCGGGGTGCATGTCATCCATGTCGACACGATGCCGGCCACATATAAGGAGGCATTCATCAACAAGACGACGTGGCTTGTCCAAAAGAACCAGCCTCGGCGGCCGGTAGGAACAAAGATGTGGACCCATTCCAGCAGGACCGCGGCCTTCAAGAATATCATTGCGCAGCCGTAGCAAGTGACAAAGGCATATGTGCGCTATTGTAAAAGGTAAACATCGTTTCAGGAATCTTCAAGCTGGGGGGGGGGGGGGGGGGGGGGGGGGGGGGGGGGGGGGGGGGGGGGGGTGCGTACCTTGATGTAAGGCTCAAGCTGTTTAATTCGCATGTCCCATTCGTGAACCCATAGGCCTGGTGTCTCTGACAAAAGAACGAAGTCGATAAACATGCCCAAGTATGCAATCTGTAGGGAGGTATGCATCAGCTTAAAAACTGTACTGTGGTATTGTGTCTGTCGGGAATACATATGAGTCCAACCAAGCCCAAGTCTACAAAATAAAACTCAGCTGTCTGCTCCCGATATTCTGCAAAGCGCAAATGTAACTTACAGTCTTCCGATCTGACCTTTTTCGTGCAAGCTAGCTTCGAGTAGGTTCGCAGTAACGCTACACTTGAGCCGATTGCCATGCATATACCGGCTGGTACAAGGCCCTGCGCATTCTTGTTGGGTGGATTGTCGAGATGATAAACGCCATCGGGAGATTGTTGCGCTGGCTGATTCAGGATGTATTCCAACTGTTCGGGCGGAATCGCGACCATGGTGTATCGATTCGCTTGAATGCAGTCTTGGAATACGGTTACAATTTAGATTCGCGGGAAACAATGGGAAATAGACAGGGAAGAAATAGCACATGATATTTGTGTAATTTTAGCAACATCTTTTAGTACTGCTACCATACTGAGTAGTCAAAGCAACGTTGATCGGCAGGTCAATTATAGGATGCAGATGCACCACAAGAGATAGGCATATTTGAGTGCTGCAGATATCATATCATCGTGGAAGCGCTCCAGGGTTCGTCGCTCATTGTAACCTGATCTGCAGTGCTGGCCCCTGGGACATTACTAGCATGGGTTGATCGGACCTTGCCAGAGCGGAAACGATAGGGACACTGATGATATGATGAGCATGATACTATTGATACAGGCGGAGAGGTCTGGCTCAGGCCACACAAGTCTACATAAACTGCGGACACCAAAATCGGCCGCAAGATATGGTTGATTTTCTTTTTAAAGAGACGAAGAAGTCAGATACGGACAAATAACATGTAAATAACATGATATGGAATTGCTTGCGAACCGAATATCTAAGCTCGACTAAACAAGGTTCATAGAAAAGCTCTTCAGCGTAACCTGGCCTCCAAGAGCGCTGGTCGCAAAATTGAAGGCCGCATAACGGTATCCCGTAAAGTAGGACCATGTATTGACCAAGGAGAACTCATCACCCAGCTGTGTCCACGATTGACCGTCCGAGCTGTAGCTGAATATCGCGTGCCTGCTGATGCCAGAGTTGAACGCCGGGGTGACATCGGCCCTGATCTTGAGATAGATCGTCGATCCCGACACGGCAGGTCCAGTCGCGGCTACAGTGCCGGTCGAAGCAGTCGTCCACGTCCCGTCGACCAGGTTGATACCGTCGACGTAGACGAGGGTGGCTGTACCGCCTGACTTGTGGACCCCGATATACGCTGACTGATCTCGGAACATGGCCGCCCCAGCACGATCGCCGTCGGCCATTTGGCTGATATCGAATTCGAAGACGGCCTCGGACACCGGCCCGATGATACGGTGCGTCAATGTGTTCCGGGCAGAGAAGAAGTCATCTGTGACAGTGGCTGTCTGGAGGACGAGACCGCCACCACTGGCTATACTGAACTTCGAGGTGTCTGGGTTGTGGTTCCACTCCCATTCGTTGCCTAGGAACGTAAAAGTGTCCGTTCCGGTCAGCGGCGGGACCGTCTTGTCCGTCGTCACCGGCCCATCGTACTCTACACCCCAGCCGCCCGTGCTATTGGTGACGACGTACGGCCAGCCGCTCGAGTCCCACGCCAAGGGAGCCATGACCGGCATGCGGCCGGCGGGATAAGAGTCGAGGAAGGAAACGTAGTACCAGTCGCCAGCTTGTGTTTCGACGAATCCGCCCTGATGCGGTGACCCGGCCATGGCTAGGGGGGCCGGAATCGAGTCGACGAGGACGCGCTGCTCGTACGGGCCCCACGGACTGGTCGATCGGTACACCCACTCGCCCGTCGCGGGCACCGTTGGCACGATCCAGTAGTACCCGTTGATCTTGTACATATGACTGCCCTCGGTCGCCGTGCTGCCGCTAGAGATGACCTGCTGGGTCTGGACCTGCGAGAGGCCGTCGCTGGACAGCTGGGCAACGCTGATCTGCGTGTTGCCATAGACGACGTACATGGTGTCGTCGTCGTCGATGAACAAGCCGCAGTCGTAGTAGCAAGTGTCGATGACGGCCGCCTGCTCCCAGTTCCACGAGCCGGCCTCGCCGTTGTTGGCCCCAGCGCCGCTGCCCGACGACGTGTAGATGTACGTCTTGGAGAACTCGATGCAGCCGACCCAGTAGAAGGTATCAGTGGACTCGCGGTACCGGACGCTACTGGCCCAGATTCCCTTGACGTAGGCGCGGTCACTGGAGTTCGGAAGGTTATACTTGTCCCCAAAGTCCAGCGTGGGCACGCTGTGCGTAACGGGTGCCCAGTTGACTAGATCGTAGGACTTGTAGAGCGGTGCACCAGGAGAGTAGGCGAACGTGGAGGACGAGTAGTAGAAGACATCTCCAACCCGGAACACGTCGAGATCTGGAAGATCTTCATACACGATTGGGTTGGTGTATGTCGCGCTCTGCCGCGGCTCGATGGCAGGCGAAGATGGCAGAGCAGTTGCGCAACCCACGAGCAAGGCTGCGACCTTTGAAAACAACATGTTGAAGAAATTATTTCAAGCACGAATTGTGGACAAGATCTGTCTGCGTCTTTGCAGTTCTCCCACTGTGTCCATGATAGCCATATTTATATAAACAGCGACTCAAGAAGATCAAAGCAGTTGGTGAAGTGAACGAATAGGAGCATGCGCACCAATCATGTCTCTCTGATCGTTGCATATCTGGATCTTGTAGAGGTTATAGTAACCAGGAGCCCAAATCGCCGAGCTAAGTCGCGTGCAATATTACTCCATCTTGAGTTATTGGTGGATTAATGACCGATGGATCCAGTTTGGAGGAGAAGAAAAGACAAAAAGTGTGATCTGATGCGACACTGGGGAAAGCGGCTTTCTTTTGAGCGTTGTTAGTAGCCTCCCTGATTCATGGATCCCACGGCGGATGTCGCTTTTGCGGCTCCCAGATCGTGTGTAACACAACTCAATTAAAGGTCGGTAGATGTGGCATCTGGCATCGTAAATTCGTATAATTCGGGTGCGAACAAGTAGCGACCGGCACTCACAGCGCCGCAATTCATCCATGCGAGCCAATGACGAAGGTTCGCGGGGAGATACCAAGGATGTTGCATAAGCGAAACATGGGGAAATGATCCGGCTAAAGAGAGCACGACCAGGGGATCATCTGATGGTGTGTTGAATGTTTTGCCGCTTCTATATTTTGCTAATGTGCAGTATGAGCTCGCAGTGATTCCTGAGTAGTTCAAACACTCTTTGGGCAATTACCTGGTTATGATCGCAGGTAAACACCAAGGACTGAGTATGATGAACATAGACCCGATCTTGTGGAGCCTCGCAGAAACAAATTGCGATGGGCATGCGATGTATCCCGACCAATCAGAGAAACATGCCGTTGGGTTGGAATCTACTTTGCCGTCTGCATTGCATGTGTTATTGGCACCTGTAGTCGCGAGGGCGGGTATCGATCTTTCTGCTTGGAATGCCTATTCCCATCCTGAACAGAGCATCTTTTCGAGAATGACGTCGACCCGGCTTGGCGGCTGCGATGGAGGTGAAGGCTGAGTGTCATGGTATACTACCCGGTAGCCCTTTTCACGCGTGTGATCATTTCGCCGCCGTTGCGTTCCTTCGGGAGCCTATCCTGGCACTTCTCCGCGTGCCCGTAGGTGGATCAACAATACCATCCTGCGCAGGCCCGTCCGTCTCGAGGAGTCTGCCGCCCGGAGTGCCGTCGAACAACGGGATCTGGCCGACGTGATCCCGGCTAGGACATCGCCCCGGCAAGCCGTCATCGTCCACGTCAATGTCTTCGCACAACTTCGCCAGCGCACTTGTCTTACAGCGCATCCAGCCAGGATATCCAGGTCGCTCCTCCTCGCTCGGCGGATGCGCGTCGATGACGTTGACCCAGGCCGTGTCCAGGTCGCCCTCGAGCACGGAATTGAGCGCCGGCCCGTCCAACAAGATGAACGAATCGTTCCGCACGTCAGAGGTCCAGCCCTCCCCTTCAGCCTCCTCGTAGTCGCGGACCCATTGCACGAATGACTTGCGCGCCGTGTCAAAATCGGCGCCTCTCAGGTGCAGCACTGGAAGCCCGATCTCGATACGATCAATGCCGTCGGGGTCAGCCCCCATGTGCTCCTCGAGCTTCTCCGCCGCGTCGAACCCGCGATGGTGCGCGTCGGGCGTTCTGGCGGTAACGATGACCACAAAGCCCCATCGGGTGACATAATCTACCATGACATTGCGAAACAAGGCTGACTGAATCTGCGATTCTTTGGAACTTTGTTTTGGCGCCATATTTGCATACGCGTCTGAATGATTGGGCGTCTATATGGATTTGGGTTTGTGAGAAAACAAAACACTGGCGTTGAAAATACTTGCCCCGGATTTTGCCTAGAAGTGTGCTGGGTTAGGTTAGAATTTAGCGCCCCATCGTCCGCTGTAGGTTGGTATGTAGTGCACTATACTCCCCCGCAAAACCTCCCATCATTGGAGAAACAACGAGCAATATAGGCAACCGAGGAAGCTTCTTTTCCAGTTTTGCTCTCACAGATATCTCGAGAGCAAAACATCTTGATTAGAAATTCGCCCTGATACTGCAGAGCTTTATGGCTGAAACGTAGGTAGTCAGCCCTAAGGTAAGGGATAGTTCGGTATTTGTTGCATCAAATTCCACGTGGCGAGGGGTCTCTGATATCTTCCACCTCAAAGACTGTTGCGTCAATCCCGAACACATTGTTGGCGTCGAAGGTTTCTGCTCCTTTTACCAATGGAAACGGTGTTGTCACTAATGGAGGTGTCAACAACCATGCCGCCACGCCAGTATCACAAGTGTCGTCTCAGCAGAAGCAGATCGCTTTGCAGCGAACGCTCAGGAAGATGGATGATGGGACTGCCGCGGCATATTCGATGGAGGACGAGTCCAAGGTGGAACGTCAATGGTATATAGACAGTGTTGTCGAGAGGTATGTTGTATTCGTCTCATTTTATCCCACACTCTTCTGCTGCTGACCGCATCTTTTCAAAAGACTCGCACTCAATGGCACATTCACGATTTACTACTTTATCGGAGGCGTCCCAGGCAGCAATGTGGCGCCCACGCAGTACTGTCTGCATCCCACACTGGCGGGAGTCAAGCACATCTTTGCCGCGCCGGTCGAGGCTTGCGACAACTGCGGACAGCATCGCGATGCTGCACACAAGGAGAGCGGTACACTCCCGATCAATCTGATCCTACTGGACCACAAGATCAGTGGCCATCTTGCCGACTTGTCACCGGACAACGTCCAGCCATTCCTGATTCATAATCTGCGCTGGAGGGTCGCCGATGTAAGTAAATACATAACCTCGATTTTGGTTACCATGAGCTGATCAGGCAACGCTGCAGGGCGCCATGAATATCGTTGATCCTCGTAGCGTCGCGGGTCTCCAAATTGGCATCAGCTCGAAGGCAACTGCTCTCGACGGCAGTGGCGGCGTCACTGTGGAAGAGTATACTCAGGTTGTCCAGCAAATCATTGAACAATCATCTTGATCATCGCCAGTTGGAGGTTTTGGTCCTCGCTGAGCCGTGGTAGCACAAAGGAAAATTGGTCGTCGTCGAAAGGGCGCGCGGGGCGCGTCAAATAGGCAGGTACGGGGTATGCATTTATCAGAGAAGTTATGGAACCATGCATCATTTATGCATGCAAATGGCTATTTGTGCACGGAAACCTCAACAATGAATCCAGCCGCAATAGAAAAATTCAATTATCGAGGCTAGCATGACTTTTTCTCACGATTCCCTCTGGTTCGACTCCCTCAAAATCTTGTAAAATACGGGTTCACCAATCTTCACTCGTTTCGACATTGCTTTCGTTCTTGACATTTGATTGATATAAGGAAGTTCGACGACATGGGTGATACATCGCCAGAAGCTCCTCAGGGCAAGTGCCAAGGCGCAGACTGTGAAAACGATGCCGGAGCTTTGCAGTGCCCGACATGTCAGAAGCAGGGCGCAAAGAATGGCTACTTCTGTTCCCAGGACTGCTTCAAAAAGAACTGGGTGAGTTCATGCATACCTATTTAGAGACGAAAACATAAGCTCATAAAAATGTTCGCGTATTTTTAGAGCCAACACAAACTTCTTCACAAGCCGGCGCCAAGCAACACCCAGACCAAGGCAGGCTCAAGCACGGGATTGTACAACCCTTTCCCAGGATATGTCTTCCCTGGCTCCATTCGTCCAGTCTATCCGCTCTCTGCGAAGCGCACAGTGCCAAAGTCTATCAAGCACCCTGATTGGGCAGAGACTGGCATACCCAAGGCTGAGAACAAGCTGAGCCGGACCAAAATCGACATTCTGGATGCCCAGGGACAAGAGGCCATGCGCAAAGTGTGCCGTCTCGCCCGAGAAGTCCTGGATATCGTTGCTGCAGAGGTCAAGCCGGGAGTCACCACGGACTATCTTGACGAAGTCTGCCACAACGCTTGTATTGAACGCGAGGTACACTTCACCCACCTGAATGATCATGAAAGCCCGCCTTGAACGTGTCTAACGTGCCATAGTCGTACCCTTCACCACTCAACTACAACAACTTCCCCAAGTCGTTGTGTACTTCTCCCAATGAAGTAGTCTGCCACGGAATCCCCGACCAGCGAGTCTTGTTGGACGGCGACATCCTCAACCTCGACATCTCGCTGTACCACGGGGGCTACCACGCCGACGTGAACGAGACCTACTACGTGGGCGAGCGCGCCAAGGCCGATCCAGACTCGGTCAGGGTCATCGAGACGACGCGGCAGTGCCTGGACGAGGCCATCAAGCTCATCAAGCCCGGCACGCCGTTCCGCGACTTTGGCAAGGTCATCGAGAAGCACGCCAAGTCCCAGAACTGCAGCGTCGTGGCCAACTGGGGAGGTCACGGCATCAACACCGAGTTCCATCCACCCCCTTGGATCCCCCATTACGCAAAGAACAAGGCTGTTGGCGTTTGCAAACCCGGCATGACTTTCACCATCGAGCCCATCCTCACTGTGGGCAAGCCGAGAGAGGTTTACTGGCCAGATGACTGGACCAACGTGACAGTTGACGGAAAGCGAACTGCGCAGTTTGGTATGTATATTTGTATCCGTTCATCCGTGTCCTGGAGCTGACGTCCCTGCGGAACATACACTGCTTGTTACCGAGACAGGTGTTGAGATTTTGACTGCGGCGAATGAGAACTCTCCAGGCGGCCCGGTACCCATGCCCAAGGCCAATGCTGAGTCGTGATGTTTTCATGTGAACATTGGCAGATACGACTCGCATTGCATGAGCTGGTGACAAATGCAGAGAAAGCATCAGCTAGAAGATTCATATCTGGGTGCTGTTTGCTAGAGGGCCCATTAGCTCAGAATCCGGATCCTATCTCTGGAAGAGTGGCAACTTTAGGTATGGAGCAAAATTAAACATGGACAGGCTGAATGCGCTCAAGGTGGCATTGAGAACGCCCAGCGCAGAGGATTCGTAATGTCCTAGGCTGTAATCGGATTTACAGTAGTATCGGCAAGGCAGATGCTCCAGCTATACCGCGTCCAAGATTAAGCCAAGCGGTACTAGAACCACAGGTCGACTTGCTTCTGAGGGTGCAGTCTCTCGCGTGGGTCTACTCGGCTCGATTCAATATCATATGTTCCGTGAACAGACTGGTACATGATCTTTGTATGGAGCTGTGCATCCGGAACCTGGACAGGAATTGAACCAATAAGGTGCACTCTAAACGTAATCCCAAGCATTGCGCAAGCCGTGCCTTTGTATATGAATCGCACGCCATTTAGACAGTCGCATGCCGGAGTGGGTAGGCAAGGAGGTGCCACCGTTACATTCCATGGCAGCGTTGACTTCGCTTCTTTCGATTCTGGGGGAACAGACGCAGGCGGCTGACGGCGGCATTCGGCTCCTACTGTATTTATGTAGCAGCATGATTTCAGACCTCCGCATTTTATATGCACGGAGGCTCTCCCCGGAGGACGCCCGGGAGGCAGAGAGCAACCGGCGGCTCCATTGCCGGATTCCTTGGACGTCGTCCCTGCCTGGTTCCCGAAGGTGACGGTGGTTTCGCTTGGCATGCGGCTGTTGCCCCTGCATATGGATCGAGGCTTGCGTAAGCTTAAATCTTGGCGCTGCCGCATCGAGGAGGTCAGATCTGCCGCCAAGGACGGATTCGAAAGAGACGACTTATGCTTGACTGATGTTACTCTACAGACTCGGATGGGTGGTGGCGTAATACCGAGCCCGGAAACATGTCAAAGAGTATAAACACTAAATAGAGTTTAGAGTTACTTTGGCCTGCATAAGCCATGATCATATTCTTTAGGTGGGGTAGACGGTGTGCTATGGTGATTCTACCTATGCTGTAAATGCTCTTAGTCATGGCTCAACCTGTATCTGAAGATGAGAAATGACAGACACCATTCATAGCGAAGAAATCAAATAAAGCCGGTCGATCAGACACTCGGTAGAGTAGCTCTGGCGCTTCGAAGCGTTGTTACTGATTCGTAGCCTCAAAATGTATTTAGTATTGGAGAAGCGCCGATCACTGATCAACATATGTTATACTCGTGCGCTAACCAATTCTGTAAGGTCCAGCGCAGGTCCACCAACATACCAATGAATAGGATCAGTGGCGATCCGGATGACATCTCTTAATAATACCAGTAGTATTATCGTCCAAACATGGACTCCTAAGCCAAGTCGGCGCTCCCCGCATAACACTCTTGAGCATGAGTATTGCGCGACACCTTGTAGACGGCCAAGAGTTACTCTTAAAGGACAGTAGTTGGAAATAACATGATGCCCATTGGTAGAACACGCGACCTGGGTCTCTCTTGGCATGCAAACTGCGAAATCACCATATTCTGGGCAGAGATGATGTATTTGGTGCTACTTGCGTAATGGTGAGAAGAACAAGTATAATAGCCCTCGATTCCCAGAGCGAACTCCGTGAACTGGATACTGTCTTAGGTCCTTCACTCACTCACGGGACACATTTCAACCCTCAAATTTGTAGCTTCATCTCCGAAGCCGTCTCTCATTCAATATGGTCAACTTCAAGAGCATCGCGGCCTCCCTGGCTGTGTCCTCCATTGTCGGTGGCGCCATTGCCCACCCCGGTGAGGTCCAGTCCGCCAAGCAGATCAAGCGCGAGATCGAAAAGTACACCCAGGCCCAGCACAAGGCTGTCCGATCCATGGCCAAGGTCGAGAACACTCCTCAGGCCCTGGCCCTGAAGGCTCGTGCCGCTGAGCGCCGCGCTGCCACCGTCGCTGCTCTCCGTGAGAAGCGCGGAATCACGACCAGTAAGCACATGGACCTCATTATGAGTAGCATATGAAAAGCCCTTGAAGAACATACGTCCTGACTTGTTTTATAGAGTCCATGTTTGGAAAGCGATCTCAGGCCGACCTGAACGCCTACTTGGCCGAGTCCCACGACGTCTCTTCCCTGGGCTACACCCTCGACACTCCTCTTGATGTCATCTTTGGCTCCAACGCCACCAGCGGTCTCGCACCCGAGGTCACCATTGGCCCGTACTTTGTCTCCGGAGAATATATCCGCACTGATGTCACTGAGGACAGCGAGGGTGTTCCGGTCCACCTTGGTGAGTATTGCACCCACCGTGACATGAAACAGTTTTCTATGCGTTGTTACTCTGGACTCTTGTGACAGTGACTAATATCTCCACGTATGATAGACCTCCAGTTCATCGACATCAACACCTACGCCCCCGTCTCCGAGGCACTCGTCGACATCTGGCACTGCGACGCCGTCGGCATCTACTCTGGCGTCTCGGCCGGCGGCCAGGGCGGCCTGAACTCGACCTTCCTGCGCGGCGTCCAGCAGACGGACAGCGACGGCGTGGCCCAGTTCGACACCATCTTCCCGGGCCACTACCAGGGCCGCGCGCACCACATCCACCTGCTCGTCAGCGAGGACCCCGAGATCCTGCCCAACCAGACGTACATCGTCGGCAAGACCGACCACATCGGCCAGATCTTCTTCAACCAGGAGCTCATCACTGCCGTCGAGGAGACTAGCCCCTACAGCACCAACACCCAGGGTCTCGTCCTCACCGCCAGCGATGGCATCGCCGCCGGCCAGGCCACCGCCGACCACGACCCCCTCGTCGACTACGTCCTCATCGGCGACAGCCTCGAGGACGGCCTCCTGGCCTTTATCACCATTGGTGTCGACACCACTGCCGACTACTCTGACAGCTACACCCCTGCTGCTCACTACCAGGAGGGCGGCGGTGTCGACACTGGTCTCGGTGGCGGCCCCGGAGGACCTGGCGGACCTGGGTAAGTCAATCTTCCATGAGTATCATTGGCCTTGGCCTCCTCAACCACTTGAGAAGTAGATTTGTAACGCGATTGCTAATAACATCTTCTGCAGTGGCCCCCCTCCTTCCTAGAGGATAAATCTGGGAGTCCATCAACAACGGTGCCTTTGTGACCCGCTTGTGTGAGATGTCAGCCAAACATATCTTTGGACGGTCATAATTTATTGATCTTACCATGTCAAGTACATATTTTCTGTAGTTCCAAAAAAATCAATCCATTCTTTACATTTCTAATCAAGGTTTCAACGTGATTCGACTCTTTATCTGTACTGAGTCATAAGTGGGAGTACAGTATACCAGTCTTGAAATAGTACATTGTCGGCGCCAACATCGCCTCTAAAGTAATTAGCACCAATGATCAAAGAAAGATCATGAACAGCGCTTTTTGTAGATCTTGACATGTTGGGTTTTTACTGAAATAGGAGGCGAAATGTTGGTGTCGATGCATCTTATCAAGGACCTTAATTGCATTATTACATAAATGAAATATATTTTTAGATATGCTGTTTTCTTTTTAGAAGAAGGGAAGTCATGTGCTGCCAAAAACTCATGTCGCTTGAATCTTTATGATGCTGTTGGTTGGAGCCGGTGGCCGTGTGTTGTCGTGGTCTTTGTCCTTCGCGCCTAAATTTAACCATTCCCGGATATGTTCACGTACCTGAGTTTTTGCGTTTGGAAAGTATCTATAATTGGCGAATATTTACCAAACGAGATCCAAGGGATAGATAATAGTAACTGCACCTAGATCACTATAAATCCCGATAGCACTCGTCATGGTCATGTAGTCTCGGTCTGACCTTAACATCCGTCATCTCGATATCCCGACACAGATATACTGCATTATAGCCAAGCGAAGAAGACAATCGAAATGTCTGCCTCTAAATCCAACTTCCACTTTACCAGTAGTCTTCCAAAGCACAACCTGCCTTCAAACGGAAATGTTCGGGGCAGATCTTCTGCTACCGGAAACACTACGAACAATACTACGATGAACATCCCGCAAATAAGGATCAACGACGAGACGGGTGACGAAAATTTGTGTCTGTACTTGTCGAGCATGTCTATTGCCTCCGAGGCGCGCAATCAAATGTCAATCAACCACAAGTAAAGCTTCGTTGCGTACTAGGAAAAAGTCCAGATTCAAGAGGAAGGGAGCAAATTTGAGATGCGTGCGCAAGGAACAGGCGTTTTAGAGAAAGAAAGAGAGAGAGAGAGAGAGTTGTGACTACAATGATATCTACGAAAATTCTGATCTTATGGCGAGCTTATGGCAAGACATCGCACACACTCGAACGTAGTCAAGAGCCTTTTGCTTCATTTACTCGTGATGTTGTTTGGGCAACAGATATATACCCAGAACCCAACTTTTCAAATCATCCGCGTGCTGTCCGACTGTCATTATGCGTCACCTGAAAAATGATTCGCTACCATTTGTGTTTACAGCTCCTACTAATGACTAGATAATCAAGAGTGAATAAACGATACCCTCTAGTATTATCTATAAAAGCCTCTCACGCTTCAGTCCTGGTAGCACTTATGACATCTCACAACCATCTCACAACCAAACATCTCACAACCAAAACACCACAGCAGCCTCATATCACCAACAAAACACACACGCACACGCGAACTCATAGCCACACACTTGTAAAGAACAAACCACAATGTCGAACTCGAACAACGACATGCCAAGTTTCGAGAAACTCTCGATCAACGACAACAAATCTTCTACGAATTCCAGCAACAGCAATTCTGGAACCACACAAAACACCACCGCCAACTCCCAAGTCCACTCTCCCCGTTCCGACCAAGCCCCTTATATCCATGTCAGCCGCGACTCCGAGGGACAAGATGCCTCCCAGCACAATAAGACAAACTATCAAGGGTGGAATCAGCGCAATTAAGAGCCACCTAGTCAAGAGAAAACTGGCCAAGGGAAAGAATAAGCTCATTTTCAGTCAGGATGTGGAAGATACGGCCTGCTTGATCGACAAGAGGCGCATATGTATCAACTGTAAAGGCTGTCATTACTGCATGGAGGGTATCTGAGAATCAAGTAAATCGCCCTTGTGGTTTGCTTGAGCTAATATATCAGTTCATCGCCGAATAAGTTTTTGTTTTTTACCGGTGCTCGGCCGAGTATTATTAGGAGTGACCTTGTTTCTGTGAATCCCATCGCCGGTGGCCATGCCGAGGACATGTCGCAGTAGCGCGTATCACTGAGTCCCTTGCAACAGATCATTGATGATTCAGTGGCGGTAGAAACGCGCCGTACCCTGAACTATACATGCGCGACTGTACTCACCAAGGAATACTTGAAGAGTATGCATCTCGAGTAGTCTGTCTGGGGAAATCCAACTGCTTGCAGCGGCTTCTTTTGGTCCCGGCCTGATTATAACCAGAAAATGTGTGACAACTGAGCACGGTTTCCCAATATTCCCCTCATGTCTATTATAATCACGAGAACTATGGCGACAGGTCTGCAGTGCAGATCAGTTCCTGGTTCAAACACTTATACCAGCGATGATATGCAGCAAAATCGACCAGGACTCGGGAAAATAATTCAAGGCTCGAGCGCCCCGCCCTGCAACCAATCCTTGTTGGACATGACAGCGGCTGCCATTCCATCGGTCTAGTACACAGTATTTGGTAGGAATAGTGCAGTAGAGTAAGTTGAGGCTGCTGATAACCCACCTCCCCGCCCACACCTCTCCTGCTGTATACAATCCCAATCCGGCAGTCAGCTCCAGCGCCAAGACATGGACGCAGCACATGCGATGCCCTCCCATTGGACAAGGGGGCGCGGCAGGACGGCTCGAGCTCTGCTTGGACCTTCTCGCTCGGAGAAAATGAAATTCTGTCCGTTGCGTATCGATCGGTGCGGCTGCACGTTTTCCTGGGCCGTCTGTTGGGTTGCGTTGCGGTCCCAAGAGCACATGTATGTGTGTGTGCATGTAGGTAGGTGGTATATGTATACCAGTGCCACCTACTTGACCCCACCAGAGGTTTCGCGGATCTCGTTTCGCAAAACCTTCGACTGTACTGAACCTTTAATCTTACAAACGATCGACGGGCCCTCTCGGGCCTCGAAGATCTCGCACATTTGTCGGTGACCATGGTCTCTCGACGATCGCTCTGGGCCGCGATCTCGGTCCTCGTCGGCCGATCGGCCTCGAGCCACGTCCAGAATGGCGTCGTGTCCAGCGTCATCAGCCGAGACCCGACGGGCCCCCCGGCCTGGGTGACGGTGAACTCGGACGGCGGCGCGACTACGATGACGCCCATCGTCGCGACGACCGACGGGACCGCGTCGACCATCTCGGCGGCCCCGTCCGAGCTGACGCAGACGGCGGCGTGGACTCTGACGATCAGCGGCGCGACTACCACAAGCACCGGCATCAATCCGGTTGCGACGGCATCGGGACCTGGGGAAGAGGGTGCTTTCTTGTTGTGTGACAACTACCAGGGGGAACACGCTCCCATCTGTCAGCCCGAAGACGGCAGTGCCCTAGATCCAGGAGCGGTATATTACGGTACATTACAATGCGAACACCCACTCTGGGATAACCTACTGACCTTCCTTCCTAGTGACATGGAATTCGATGTACTATGATTCGGAAAATACCTCCGTCCAGGTCGAAGGGACTTTTGCAGACGGCGACGGCTTCGCCTCGGAAGCAATACCAGGGACTCGAGGATTTTACACATGGAATACGACAAACATATCCCAAAAGCTCGGCTCGAATAAGAGCAGCATGGAGGTGTCCCTTTCTCTGATTACGCTCGACGTCAATGGCACCAATACGGCGAGCCGACAGGAGGGACCGACTGTGATACTCGGCAGCTCGACAGGGAGCGGTTCGTCAGGCAGCAAGATCGACGTCTTGACCGTGGCTCTGCCTTCCATGCTGGGCGTTACCGTCCTCGTCATCGTGTGCGCAGTCTGTGTCCTCCGGCGGAAGCGCTCATCGTTGCCCAGCTGGCTGAGTTGGCTGTTCGTATCGCCTCCCAAGCCGAGCCCGGAGCCACCGCGGACGACCAAGGTCGATGCGAAACCGCCCAAGATAGACAAGGCACTGCCTCGATATGATATACAGTTGACGAATAGGGACAGTTGGTCTGCCACGAGCCTCGGCCGTGAGCCGCATCCGGGCCGCAATGTGTTCCGCGAAGAGATGGCAAGGCAGAACAAACAGCGAGTATGTCCGTTTGACGTATAGCAAGCGATATCTAATTTAATGTTGAATCCGCGAATCAATGTGCGAAGCCATTTCCTACTGATAGTTGAGTCTTGTGCCGGCTTGCTTGCAGACCTGGTAAACCGGACGCAGAAGGCGACCACTCGAGGTTGCCAGTCAGGTATCTATCAGTGGTACGGTTAGTTCGAAGTCGTTAGGAAATAGTCCTTGCGGATTGGGGTCCGTGACAGGCAGTATCAATGCAGAATTGGTTTGTTAACTTCTTTATTTGCGTCAAATCGTTTGATATGCCGCCGAATTACCGAGCGGCCTAATTATCGTGGTCTCGTGAGGCCAGAGTACTACGTGCGTTCCGATCATGCAAGGGACTGATCTCTATCTCCTCAAGTATGTCTTGTATCGCCCTTTCTTTGCGCTCTGGACACCTTCATATTATTCGTCATTTTTTTACAAAATGGTACCGAATCCAAAGGTCGTCTTGATGCTTCGGACATAGTATTCGAGCCAGTTGCGCTTGGTAACATCTTCCTGGCCGACTGGCACACCAGTCCAGTTGACGCGCATGACAGTCACACCGTCAACGTCGTTCTGGTCAAACTCAATGACCTGCTTGGAGTAGTGGCCGGCAGGCCACTGGTTCAGTCGCCATGTCTGGACGATCTTCTTGGGCTCTTGCAGCTCGACATACTCTCCAGAGACATTGCCGTCAAACAGCTCCCACTTGCCACCCTGCTTGGCGCCCTCAAATTTCTTCGGGGCGGCACGAGTGAAGGCAGCGAGGCGCTGAGGGTCGGTGAAGGTCAGGTAGAGCTGTTCAGCAGTAGTCCTGAACTCTTCTTGGTCCGAAACGGTAGTCGTGTTAACGACGCTTCCCGCGTTCTTCTGGGCGCTGGCATCAGCGCTCGACTGGGCGGCGGAACCGGTGGCACCGTGAACTTTGGGTGTGGAAAATCCGCTCGAGGGGTTAGAGCCAGGAGCATGCTGGATATCCTTGCCGTGCTCAGCGATCAAGGCCGGGGTAAGCTTGAGGAACTCCTTGCGGAGCTGGGGCACAAGCTTGGACCGGACGAGATCCTTCACGACCTGCTTCTCCTTGGACTCGGAGTGGACGTCAATGTCAAAGACAAATTCGTCCTCTTCCGTGTCGTGAGCGACCTCTGGAACGGTGATGGTACCAGAGACATCCTCGACATCGGGGGCAGTGCCTAATTGACAGGTAAGTAAAAGGCATGCCAGTTGGGGAACTGCGACAATGACGTACCCGAGTACTCAAGAACAAGCTTGACGTCGAAAATGGTGATAACTTTGCCCTTTCGCTGGCTCACGTCGACATCACCATCCATGCTGACGACCTTGGTGATCTTGGCATTGACACCCCCGTCCTCGGCCGAGATTTTGGTCAAGTTCTCAACCAGCCATGCCTGGGCCCAGTCGCCAGCGTTCTTGCTGACCCAGTGCCAGTTGTTGGGGTTGTGGAGGACCATGTCGGCGGTTAATGCGTTTGATCGTGGTGGGAAAATCTGGAGTTCGCCAAGAGGACAAGGTCAGCAGGAGCGTCAAAAGACAAGAGTGCTCGAGTCGAAAAGTGCGATTGATTGATTGGAATTGATATCAGAGAAAGGTCTTAGACCACAGCATTTGGTCATCAATGGAGGGAGTACAAGTCACCCTATGACTGGTGCCAGCTGGATGTCTCATCATGTAGAAGTCGTTGGTAGACAACGGGCAAGAGAAGGCTGGGGAAGCGGCCAACGGCGAGGGCAAGAGACGACGCGCGCCTCTGTCGCGAGAGAAATGGGACACGGGAACTTACCAGTTGGTGGGATGTCGAAAGGTTTGGATGGATTCTACATATGCGGTTGGTAGCAGCAGTATGATGTGCCAAACGCGCAGAGTAGGAATAAGCGAGTAGAGGTTGATTATGTAGGAATGGCCGAGTCGGCAACGCAGGGGCACAACGGCCGCAGCAGAATAGAAGAGCTTCACTTTTGAAATTCTAGAGCTTTCTGAAGTTCTTTTCTAGGTCGGGTGGGGAGTGGATTGGGTGGAGGGGCAGGGAAAAACGGTGAAAGCTTTTGTCCGGCCAGAAATGCCCCCACTTGAGCTGGCTTGGCCCCGCACAGCTGTCAAGACGTACGACAGTCCTGTCAATTCCGGTTCGCCAGCTGCATCATGTTTATCTCCAAATGCAAGGCACGCAGGTACATTCTATGTTTGCCAGCGCGTTTAGTTTCCTGCGATGTAAACAATTGTTTGCTCAGGAAATGCGATACTGCTGTTTGTCACAATAACGAGTGAGAGAATCAATATTTACTTACCATGAGTACCTTTCTGTCCAGATTCATACGTGAAATTTGTACCAATCACGTCCAAGCTTGTGGACAGAAAATACCTATATAGCAGGTCGGCACCGAGGCTGGTGGTGGACTCAGGTTTAGGCAATGAAGATGGACTTGGAAACCCTATTTTTCACCACTTTTCGTCAGTCTGATGGTGATTTATTATTGAATACCTGTTTCCCGAAGTTTCGATCTGGATTTGTCATTCTCTACATAGGCGTGACTGTCGAGACTTGCTTCAGCCTCCTTGACCAGTGGGAGGACATAGTAAGACTATGCTATTCGGATGTATATCGAAGGGCGAGTGGGTATAAACCTGCTATTTACATTGGATCAGATGCATCAATCTTGCGTTCGCAGCTGCAAAGCCATGGAATTAACATTGGCATTGCTTTGGAGACCTCTTGCCGACAGGAAAGCAAAGTCGATCAAGCTTGAAACTTAAAGCGATCATATTTATTGGTTCATAGTGCATAGTGTCCTCTCCTCATCCGTTAGATATGAGAGTTTGCCGTGGAACGCAAACAGGTATGAAACTAAATCTACGAAGCTGAGTGTCTTCCATGTCGCTCCAATTGAACCTCCCGTCAGATAATGAACAGAGTAGGGGATTGCTGTTTCTGTTATTAGATGCAAATTTTGCTTTACAGAAGACTTTTGCAAAGAATACACGACTTTATTCCTATATCATTGCAGTAGGCACCGCTGGAACACTTCTTCGCCTCTAGACGTCTTCCCATAATCAGATATTTATCCACCACACTGGCCTTTTCACACTTTTATATCCTCTGGATAAATCTTTACGGTGGAATAGCTCCTTGCCCTCTACGTGAATTGATCAGAGTTTCTCCTGTTGACGAACGTACAGGCGGTAGAAAGGGGACAGGGGAAGGACATCAAAGTCGTTGATTATTGATAGTAACGACGAACTCTATCTTTTGCGGCGGAGGCCACTAATTTCTGACCATACTAATACTCTTCAGTTTGAAATCAGCGATGTCGCCTCAATGCTTCAAGTTAAGAACAGATGGTGTGTTCAAAAAGAGAAGTCTGCAAGCAGCCTTTCTCGTTCTTGGGCATTGGACAGCCGTTCTTGGTTCCATTAATAGAACTGTGATTAAGAAATTGGGGTGGGTAGCATTTACATCAAAACACAAATCCAGGGACGCATGGCCCAAATCCGCTAACCTAGAGGACAGAGCCGCGCAGATAGACCAAGTGCTGAGCCGGACTATGAACGAAGTATAACACGGACTTTGACTTGTGAGTTGTGGTTCATAGGTGATCTTATCCCTACGACAATAAAGTCATAGCGACCGCTCAAGCCCCATCGATCAAAGCGCTGATTCGGGAGGCACGATTTTATGTTTATCAACATGGATTCATTTCCTCCAGAATCGATGCCCCACTATGATCGCCAAGTATGAGCTTATAATCGCCAAGCTGAACTTGGCTCTCATGCTGTGGAGTTGGACCGAACGCCCAGAGAACAAATAGTCTGGGGATTTCCTGAATATATCTTGGCTCTCAGAAATCCTATCCATTTCGACTGCTAAAGATCTCATGCGACCCGCGCGGCTTCTCCCTGCATATGTACGTTTGGCGGGGATGAGCGTGACTCGACATGGGTTATAGTGGATAGTCCAACCCCATTGAGGAAGGTGACATTGTCATGTATCTGCGAGGAACGGTTTCCCGTTATCATCGCTACCTACTATTGCTGGAACAATTGGACAGCTCATTGATCAATGATAGTGACAATCGATAATGACGCGCACACGACTCTCGAGGATACAGAGACGTGACTTACACGACTTTCAAACAAGAGCTTCATGAATTTGTTGTATGCCAAAGTCAGCGAGCAAAACTGCAATAAGCGAAGGAACAACTGGAAACTTCATCCAAGTAGGGAGGTCATCGAGTAGGGACATGCAGTCTGGAACGCCCCCAATCTAGTTGTTCGGTTAGAAAGAGCTTGTTTGGACGACTTTGATTATCTCCTACTATTCATGGAGCTAGTTGCCGCTTCCCGGTTGAGCTTGAGCAACGTCCCGCACGATACGAAGCACGCGATACGCAGGGGGGTCTACGATTGTAGGGATCCTCCGCAATCGTCTACGTAATCGTAGACCGTGAGTGACCAGGTCGGGTCGAGAGCGTCTCCAAGTATATCGACATAAATAGTGATAAGCCGCTTTGCTGCCCTCCCGACCATGATGCTTGGCCTTTCCTGCTGTAGCCTCCATCCAAGAGCAGTCCTCCTACGACCATGTTGTTCAGACAGCTAGCTGTTGCTGTGACCGGCAGTCTTGCCCTGGGAACTCTTGCCAGTCCCCTCACCGTCGGCAACAATGCAGTGGTAGCACATAAACGTGAAGTCCCTTCCACTCATGTGCTTCATGAGCGACAGCGCCCACATTGGGGACGGCAGTGGGCCAAGAGGGACAAGGTCCCGGCTCGCGCACTGCTCCCCATGCGCATCGGTCTTGTCCAGAGAAACCTCGAAGCCGGAGCCAAGCGCCTGAGGGAGATGTAAGTCATGTACAAGTCCTAGGCAAGAACATACTTCTGACAAGAAATCTTAGCTCCAATCCCAAGTCGCGTGACTACGGAAAGCACATGTCGGCCGATCAAGTCATTGAGATGTTTGCTCCAGCTGATGCTGCTGTCGAAGCAGTCAGAGATTGGCTTATTGATGCCGGCTTTGATGGAGACACCATCTCCTTGTCCGCCAACAAGCAGTGGATCCAATTCGACGCTTATGCCGAGCAAGTCGAAGAGCTCTTGGCGACCGATTACTTCACCTACGAGCATCTTTCCTCGGGCAGTCAAATGGTTGCCGTCGAGGAGTACCACGTGCCTCTCGAGCTGCGGGACCACATCGACTACATCACCCCCGGTGTCAAGCTTCGAGCGGACCCTGGCAAGCTCAAGAAGATGAAGCGTCGCCACGAGCAAGAGGCGCTCCAGAGCCGCGAAGTGAGGCCCATGTACACCAACTTTGAGATTCTCAAGGGAGAGGAGGGCGCCGCCTCGGCTCTGCCGCCTTTGAACGACACCGTTTGTGACGTTTACGTGACCACTGCTTGCATCAGAGCCCAGTACAGTGTTCCCAACAACACCCTTGCTGCACCGGGTAACGAGCTTGGTATCTTTGAGTCCCTCGATGATCACTACAGCAAAGAGGATCTCGATACTTTCTTCGCCACTCTCTACCCGTACATCCCAGAGGGCACTTACCCGGAGGAGAGACTTGTCGACGGCGCCATTGGTGCTGTCGAAGATGTTCCCGGGTACAACCAGACAGACGCCGGTGTCGAGTCTGACCTCGACTTTGAGGCTGCTTGGCCTTTGATCTGGCCCCAGAAGACTGTTCTCTTCCAGACCGACGATGAGTTCTACGAGATCAACGAGACATCTGCGGGTACTCCCTTGTATGGCTTCTACAACACCTTCTTTGATGCCATCGACGGCTCGTACTGTACCTACTCAGCCTACGGCGAGACTGGCGACTGCACTGAGCCCGAGTGTCTCGACCCCGTCTACCCGGACCCCAACCCAGGCGGCTACAAGGGCCAGCTCCAGTGTGGTGTCTATGAGCCCACGAACGTCATCTCCATCTCCTACGGTGGAGGCGAAGCTGATCTCCCTGCCTACTACCTCAAGCGCCAGTGCGATGAGATCATGAAGCTCGGTCTTCAGGGTGTTACTGTTCTCGAGTCGTCTGGTGACTATGGTGTTGCTTCTTTCCCTGGCGACAACGGTCTCGAGAATGGCTGCGCCGGTGACGATGGCACCATCTTCTACCCTTCTGCCGACGCCACTTGCCCCTATGTCTTGGCCGTCGGATCGACGCAGTTCAACCACAACACCACGACGACTTACTACGAGTCGGCAACTGCCCGCTTCCCCAGCGGTGGTGGCTTCTCCAACTACTTCGACGCGCCCGACTGGCAGACCGATGCCATCTCCGCCTACTTTGACGAGGTCACCCTTGATTTCACTGGCTACACTGACCCGGGTACCAACTTCAGCGATGTCGGTGATGGCGTCTACAAGATCGGCGGCCGTGGCTACCCTGACGTTTCCGCCATCGGTGACTACTATGTCGTCTACACCGAGGGTCAGTGGGCTCGCGTCGGTGGCACTTCGCTGTCGTCGCCCGTCTTTGCTGCCGTCTTGACTCTTGTCAACGAGCAGCGTATCGCTGCGAACAAGAGTACCGTGGGATTCATCCAGCCCACCTTGGTAAGAATAATCGAACCTGGAAAGACACGTCAACAACATGCTAACCGTCAAACTAGTATGCTCACCCTGAGATCTTCACTGATGTCACGGAGGGATCCAACCCTGGATGTGAATCGACCGGTTTCCCCGCTGCTGCAGGATGGGATCCCGTCACTGGTCTTGGGTAAGCTGCTCAATCCTACGATGCCTCTCATGTTCGATACTAATGTCTTTTAGAACACCCAACTACCCCAAGCTGGTGGAGCTTTTCCTCAGCCTGTAAGAGATCTCCGGGAAATACTCTACTACTTCGAAATGTACATATCAGCTATAACGACTATGTCAATATCATCGAACATATTTGATTGACCTCATTAGTTCAAACTCTGTACATGCCTCATGAAAATGTGCTTCAATTGGGTGATTGCGATAACTTGCATCATGTCGGCCAATGTTAGAATATTAACGGCGAGCATAACGATCTTACCCACAAGATAGAATAGCTCGACTCAATCAGGGAATGGTTCTTATGTTGTCATGATCGATTTTGCCATTTGTATCTCACTGATGGAGAGTGAGCCCTTATTCCTAGTGCGGTCGATCAACAATTTGAGTATAAGCCCAGCCCCGCCTTTCGGCATCATAACCTTGGTTATTATGAGTGCAAATAAGCCGCTCAAGACATGTCCGGTATTCCCGAGCTCGGAGGAGCGCATACTACAAAGACAAAAAGTAGCATCGTGGGACACTCATACCTCATTCTCCCCATTGTAACAACCATCGAGGCGTCTTGGCACAATCCATCATGCCTCCCCGCAGTACCGGCCTTGGCCTCATCAACCAATTGCTGAGAACCCCGAGCCGGACCATGTCCTCGTCAGCAGGGAGCTCCCTCAAGCCCGCCATGGTCGTGTTGGACGATTATCTCGACATTGCAACACCACACTTTTCTCACATCCCGTCATCGCAGCTCTCCGTCACCACCTTCAAACACGCACTGCCACCCTTCAGCCACCCGAGCACCTCGGACGCCGACAGGCAGGACATCATCGCCCAGCTCAGGCCGTACACCATCATCTCCAGCATGCGCGAGCGCACCTCCTTCCCGGGCGAGCTTTTGCGCGCACTGCCCAACCTGAAGCTGCTCCTGGCCACGGGGACCCAGTTCGAGACGTTCGACCTCGCGGCGGCCTCGTCCCAGAACGTCGCCGTGGCCGCGGCCCCGGGGCGCGGGCGCACCGACGGCCGGGCCTCGCATATCGCGCCGCGTCCCAAGCTCGACATAAAAAAGGGCGGCAGCCACCCGGCGACGCAGCACACGTGGGCAATGCTTTTGGCGCTGGCGCGCAACGTGGCCGCCGACGACGCGGCGCTGAAGGGATCCGGGACGGCGTGGCAGACGGGCCTGGCGACTGGCCTGACGGGCGCGACGCTCGGCGTCGTCGGGCTCGGCCGGCTCGGGGCCGCGGTGGCGCGGATCGCGGCGCTGGCGTTTGGCATGCGCGTCGTCGCGTGGAGCGAGAACTTGACGCAGGGCAAGGCGGATCGTATGGCACAGGAGGTCGGGCTGCCTGCTGCGGGAGGATGTGCGGTCGATCCGGAGGCGAGTACGTTCAAGGCTGTCACTAAGGAGGAGCTCTTTAGTACGGCGGATGTTGTCAGTCTTCATTACGTCCTGAGCGAGCGGTCGCGCGGAATCGTGGGTAAGCCGGAGCTCGACGGGATGAAAAGCTCGGCGCTGATCGTGAATACGTCGAGGGGTCCTCTGATCGACCAGGGCGCCCTGTACGATGCTCTTCAAGCGGGCAGGATCCGAGGTGCGGCCCTGGACGTCTTTGACCTCGAGCCGCTCCCGGCAGACAGTCCGTGGCGGTCGACCGAGTGGGGGACCGGAGGCCGCGGGAGACTTTTGATCACGCCACACATGGGCTACGTCGAGGAGGGTATTATGCACACGTGGTATGAAGAGACTGCCGAGAACGTTGAGAGGTGGCTTCGTGATGAGGAGTTGCTGCACAGGTTGAACTGAAGACCTCAGGCACCGAAAAAGTGATGAGATGATCACTATTCTACGATTCAGGTTGACAAGAAGAAAACTATCCTGTAAATCGGGGATATCAGCGACTGGTAAGACATGCCCATCAGTACAGTATGTTTGTATTTGCGACCAAACGTTCTGGTCACATGTCGAGGCTCAGAAAGTCAAAACATCATGCAAAGTTTTGAGATCCAGAAGACTTGTTTATTCTTTTGCGGCATGCTTGCTTCATACAAAGCACCTTTTGCAAAGAGGTGGTCGTTCAACTCGAGGTTGCGCAGATATCAAAAGCTCGGATATTAGGCCTTGTTATTATTGGCGATGAACTGCTGCAATGCTTATGAAATGGTTGCTCTCAAGTACGATATCCTCCTCCCTGAGCACCTCTGATCACTTCCCATATCTCTGCCTATACCAGCCCGCACATAGCTTGTATGCGTCAATCAAGTTAGTCCCCTTTACCCCCTCCCTCAAATGCAGCAGACGGTGTTGTTCTGGCAGTCTACCATTTGAAGCGAGATTCCCTGTTGAATGTTAGCGTGTGAGTCGAGAAGCTTTGGAAAATAAAAGAAATTGTCAAAATTCGACGGTCTGACTGCGGGTAGCCTTATGTATGAAGCGCAACATGTGAAGTCGTTGACTGTAGAGCGAAGAAATGATTCGATAAGCTGGCCTCCATATTGGGCGCAGCCCGTCAAACCCATTACATAACAAAGTCCTGCAAGCTAGCAGATTTGCCGCGGCTGTTTGGATTGTGTATACTTACATCATCAACGTCCTTTAGGATATCCACGCCCAGCCTGTTGAGAGCGCTGATGAGGCCCTGGACGGGGCTGTCTGGAACCGCGCGGTGGTGCTTGCCGTTGTCCACCCCCTCGGCCAGGAGCGTCCGAACCAGGCCGTGGTGCTGAGTCTGGTAAAGGCCATCTGGAAGATGCAGTGGCAAGTCCATTTGATGGCTCATGGTAAGGAGGCGGGGCCTGATACCCACGCTTCCTCCACAACTTTTCCTCCATTCTCCTCCTTTCCTTCATAATGTCATCAGCTGTCCGTTGAAGCCTTCCTTCTTTGAACCCAAACTCCATGAGCTTCTTGTCCCATGAGTCGCCGTAAACCCCCATATCTTTCAGGACCTTGTAAGTCATGAGGAAAAAGACGAGACCAATAGCACCACAGATGCCAGCAACCGAATATATGAGATTCATGGTGTACCATGTTTCTTCATACTCGATTCCGCCGGGGTTCAGCCAGGTGACTTGGCCGCCGAGCATCTTCGGCCTGGGGACGCGGCGAAGATTAGTCATCGTTTGCCTAGATGCTTTCTCAGTGTCATCGTGACTTACTTGTCTGTCAAAGGTGCGGAAAGACCCATCTTGATGCGTCGAGTTGGTGTGCAGTTTTGCTGAAAGGCGTAGTTGATACTGTGCTCAGGTTGTCGTCGAGTTGTCGCGAAGGTCGGCTGTTAGAGTTGGTGATGTGCTTTAACAAAACGTAAGAGCTGAAGTAGACCAGTATGAGAATGGTGTTGATGAGGAATAAAGGAGAAGAAGAGGAAATGGGTTTGGCGGACAGACGTCGTATTTATAGTTCGATCCCTCAATAGTTCTGCGCAGTTCAGTTGTGATTCACTTGTGTCAGGCATCATCTTTACGCACTTTCTGATCACGCACAACACGGCGTAATTACGAGCATAATGAGCGCAACAGTGAATCAGCGACTAAGTAACGTCTTCTGTTCACGTCCGAGCGCCGTCGGATGTCCCTTTCCATTCCTGCTTGATTGCGATGCACCTGTCTGATGCAATATCATCACTACGAGGATTGTATTCAGTGGTCTCATTTGCCCTCACATCTGAATCATAACCAGAATGTACTGAGTGCAATTCAAATTGGGACGTCGAGGCTCCATCCGATAAAGTGTCAAAGCGACCCAGAATGCGTAGACCGACGAATATTGCGGGCAAAGCACCAAATATGAAAGCCGGTACCAAAACCTGGAGTTGTGACTCTCTCACGATCGGAAAGGTGAAAATCATCCTGATAATATGCCACAGGAGATAGAGTGCGGAATACGACGTAGAAGCTGACAGTCACAATAAAACAGCATAATAAAGAGAGATCAATCTTTTATTTTCACAGGCTTTCATTCACAAGGTATCTATTTGATCTCTATGCCAATATTCTTCTTGCATATCCAAGAAACTTAATGATTCCCAGGCAAGGGACGTTGTACGGGTTTCATTAAGACCCTGGTGCCCTCGCACCAACACCGAGCAAGCGAGTAACGAAGAAAGTGAGATCGCGCAAATACGTTGACAACACCGTACCTTTCCGCATCATGGTCTTGATTGCGCAACAAAAAAGTTGACACTCTCGGGTGGATTTTATGCTTATTCTAAATATTTTATCTGAATAACATTCGTAACAATCGGATGATATGCTGTGATAACATATAAACAGACCTTGTACTTATTCTCACTTAATTTTGCACCTGCTTGACCGAGATTCCAAAACATCGGTAAATGAAGAGACCCGACTTTTATATGTAACGGCGCAACCACAGAGTGTTGTTTGCGTGACGGTGCAAGGGACCCCTTGTAGCCCACTATTATACTTCCAGGTGGGGGTCGGGGGTGAATACTGCAGTCCACTCAGCGCTCAAGCATCTGGCATCCACTGGAACCCCATGCACAATAGCGCATGCGGAAGACGTATAATGCATCCGCCTGTGCCGCTTTCAGTTGTGTCCGGGTCGGCAAGTCCTTCGACTGGTTGGGGCGAAGGCTCAAGACTTCTTATTAAAATGCATGGCTCCGAGGGATGTGTATCATTCACCTCAAAAAGTATGAGACTTGAAGATCACAGCTGATGGCAGAAAAAGTGTATCAACGCAGTAAAAAGGGGGGATTGAATATGAGCATGATTTTGAGGCTATACGGAGATATTCATTATGAGTTCAGTGTAGGTGGTAGGACTGATCTGATCTGGCTACTTTTATAACAAGTGAGACATCTATTCCCGAGTTGGGACCCAATCCCATATATCTCAAGCACCCTGCTTGACGAGCATGCGTTGTGGTAATGCCAATCACCTAATTGGAAATACTGCTCCGGGGGTTACGATACTACAACGGCCACTGAAGCCCACTATTGGCAATGAGCAGCCCGCCTCCACCTGCCTGCCGCTCCCCCCCTCCTCGACCCTCCAAACATACCTAGATCATCGTACACACGAAAGTTGCATGACAGAGAGAGAGAAAGAGACGGTCGTCCGTTCAGCTGCCGAGAAATCTCGAATTTGTATTTCAATAGACCGTTCTGTTCTTTCCTTCCTTCCATACTCTCGTAAACATGCGCTGAATTCGGCTCTATCTACGACGGACTCATTTTGGTATCATGGCTTCGCTAAATGATATCTCGCTCTCAGGGGGCTGGGTGCCCACCGTGTCGCTCTTTCTCGTCCTCATCTGCACTTTGCTACTGCATCGCCGGTATTCCATGCTCGGTGACATCCCGGGCCCATTCGTCGCATCGTTCACACGTCTCTGGCATGTACGACACATACTGATTGGGGATCAAAACCTCCAGCTCGTAAAACTGCACAAGGAACTTGGTGAGTGACAGGCGACTTCCTGACAATCTGAGAACCGTCATTGATTTGCTGTATATAAAGGACACTTTGTTCGCGTATCGCATAACGAGGTCAGCGTCAGCCATCCGGATGCCGTCAAGAAGATCCTCCTGGCGCCTCTACCAAAGGTCAGAGAGCCCCGCCATATGAGTCCCCAGGTGGAACCAACAATCACTGACTATAACACCTCCAGGCGCCATGGTACAAGGTGATGCAGTTTCCGGACTGGCGCTGGGAAAATCCCATGTCGGTGTTGGACCCCAAAAGGAAGAACGAGCTATCCAAGAACTTTGCTGCGGCGTATACCAATAGCAATCTGCTCAAGTCCGAGGCCGTCGTGGACGAGGTCATTGCCAAGCTGTGCGAATGGATGGACAAGCACGTCGAGAGCCAGGAGCCCATGGGACTGGTGAGAAGAGGGTCCAAACTTAATTCTCTCAGCTTCAACTGACACAATATCGCGAAAGGACTGGTTTTTTACATACACTTCCTTTGACATCATTGGAGAGATTGCCTTCTCCAAACAATTTGGCTTCTTGGCTGCTGGTGGAGATGTGGGAAACACTATTCACAATATTGCCGCTCTGAATGCATACGGTGCCATTGCAGGCTTTTTCCCGCGCTTGTAAGTCATCCTAAACTCCTTTCTCACGTTCCCGAATATGAGCTACAAACACCAAAGGGCCTTCGGTCTCTATGACTGGAAACATCTCTTCATCATTCCCTGGCTCGGGGACCATGACTAACCGCTGAAATACAGCCACTACCTCTTGGCCAATCCGCTGGTGACCTGGACCAAGCTGATGCCATACGGGCACCTGTACGATGTGACCTTCAACACCATCGAGAAGCGCCGTGAGAACCCAGACGCGCGGTTCGATCTGATTGCGCACTGGTTCAAAGTGCATAAAGAGCACCCGGAGCGCTTGTCTATGAAGAACATTGAAGCGCATACTTTCCAGGCTGTGGGCGCAGGCTCGGATACCGTCTCGACGGCACTGCAGAGCTTTGTGTATCACATTATTCGCAATCCCGAGGGGAATCACTGGCAAAGAGTGCGGGATGAAATTGTAAGTATCTACTTTTTAGATTGGACTGGTACCCTCAGGACTGGTAGCTGACCCATGAAATCTAGCGATCCGCGCAACGCGAAGGCAGATGCAAAGACCAAGTCGTCTCATTTGCAGATGCCCAGAGGCTACCATACCTCCAGGCCTGTCTCAAGGAAGCCATGCGCGTCTTCAGCCCGACTCCGATGGCCCTTGCACGAAGGGTACCTGAAGGCGGACTGACTATCGGCGATAAGACGTTTGCGCCCAACACGCTCGTCTCAGTCAACTCTTGGGTCATTCACTTCTCGACAGAGATCTGGGGTCCGGATGCCGCTGAGTTTAGGCCGGATCGATGGCTCGGCGAGAACGCCGCTGCATTGGAGAAGAACTTTATGCCCGTGAGTCCTTTCCCCCTTTTCTCTTGTAAATCAGAATCTATGGCCTTGTTTCTAATGACATTGTTGTACACAGTGGGGTCAAGGCTATGCGGCCTGCCCAGGACAAAACATTGCTCGATTGGAAATGTCAAAAATCGCGGCCACCATCGTGCGCGATTATGATATTCGCCAGGTAGATCCTAACCAGAAGTGGCATTGGAAAGCCAGATTCGCAATGTTGCCACATGACTGGCCCGTATATGTCACGAAAGCTGCCACCTAGATAGTTGGTCAACGGAAACGAACAATGAACCACGATTGCGAAGCATAGCCGCAACCAAGTCCAGTTTTCTCGGACTTCCTAAGCATTCGTCTTCCATGCGTCTTTTACAAACTGAGAGCATCTCTCAGCAACCATGTAGGTAGGAGCCATCGTGTGAGCGGCTGGGATCTTAGGGAACACACTCGCATCAGCGACGCGTAGGTTCTGAAACCCGTAGACCTTGAGTTCATCGTTGACAACGCCACCATCATTTTCTTTAGCCATTCGACACGTGCATCCAAGATGAACAACAGATTGAATGGATGATCTGATGAAACCATCTAATTCCTCGTCGCTGAGGTCGCGCCAATCCCGGCCTGTTCCGGCGTTGGGCGCGAAGAATAGCTCGACGGGATGTTTATAACCTGATGATTCCATAAACTGTTCAGCAAGGTTCAAGGTAAATCGAACACCTCGGCGGGCCGCCTTGATGTCTTCAGCGCTTCCGAGCATGTTGTAGTGAATTTTGGGGTTCGCTGCGGCGTCCAATGATGCTAGTTCGATGTGTCCTACGGTTTCCGGCTGAATTAGACATGTATAAAATGTAGAAAGTGGCACGCCGGGATGCTTTCCAACAATGGTTCCAGCAGGTATGATCATGATCTCGAGATCTGGTGTATTCTGAGGGTCTGATGCGTCGAGTTCTGGACCACCTGGCGAAGATGCGAGCGTGGCTGTCGTCGGGTCAATGTGAGAGGTGTTCAGAAATATAGTGCTTGAAGTTGTGCCGCTCTTGAGCCAACCACTCTTATTCCATGCATAACGAAGGACTTGCCAGACTGCCCATAGATAATCAGACTCCATTCGATGGATACTATCGATAGCAGGCATCTTCAACATGATTGGAATACCATGATGATCGCTCAAATTGGCACCAACCCCAGGAAGATGCTTTTTGACCGGAATGCCCAATTCTCGAAGGTGATCCGCTCGACCAATACCACTCAACATCAGTAGTTGTGGCGAGCAGGTCGCACCGCTGGCGATGATAACTTCTCTCCTGACTTTCACGAACCGCGCCGGACCACCTTGGGAAAGCGTCGACTTGGTGTATACACCCTTGGCAATACCATTTTCGGCATCAAGCTCTAGACGAGTAGCTATGGCGCGAGTACAGACCGTCAGATGGGCTCGCCGGGCAATGACGACTTTCTTTGGGAGATATGCATTGTATGCACTGTGTCGATAGCCATTACCATCGATGGTGTAGTCCAAATAGTAATAACCAGCCGCAGGACCCGAGGGGTTATTTGCATCAGTCTCTATCGGGAGTCCTACTGCTGCCGCAGACTTGTCGATATGGTTATGGAGTTCAAACTGGGGCAGATGTTGAACAATATGGACTGGCCCGTCGTGCCCGAGGTGCCAAGCGTTGGGATGGCTGACGCAGTTCTCAATCCTCTTGAAGAATGGTTCAACCTTGTCCCAAGACCAGTCGGGATGACCCATTTGTGACCACTCGTTGTATATGCCTGGAACACCTCTCGTGTATAGCATCTGGTTTATCCTTGAAGAGCCGCCCACGGCTTCGCCAGTCCACAAGTCAGTCTGCCTCCCATTGCAGCTGACAATCGATTCGGACCACCGGTGGGTCACCTGAAAGAACTTGGCCAGACTGCCAGAGATGAGCGGAATGCGAGCCAGCCAGTTGTCACAGACGCCGCCCTTCTCAAGAAGTAGAAGAGTAACATCTGGATCTTCGCTCAGCCTGGACGCGACTGCACATCCTGCGGTGCCGCCGCCGACAACGATGTAGTCGTACTCGTCATAAGGAATCTCATGGACTCGCACCTCGGGGTATGCGGCACTGAACGGCCACATGGTCGTCTCAATCGGAGATGGATGTCCTTGGGCCTGCCTGGGCTTCCCTGATTTCTGCTTCTCACTCTCGTGTGTATGTGGGGCGGAAGTATACGGAGGCAGGCGCGTGTTGGGAGGGAGGCCACTTCCATTTGCCAATTCAGGTTCTTGCCTCCGCGTTCAGTGCGCCGTTCCAAGAGTTGCCCAGCTCGCAAAACACCAAAGAAAGTAAATTTCGCACATCCCAGGAGCTCGCTTGTCAAGACTTGATCAGTCGCTCTTATCGCCGAAGACAAAATCCTGATGATCCTTCGGAACAGGATTTTGTTAGCCTGTCACCTCGCATCACCGAACCGAACCCATCATGCCCATGCTGTTGATGGCCCAAAAACAATTAGGACACCCTGTTTCGGCATCGTCGCCCTTGAAGACATCAAGACCCAGACGAACCTTGTTACAGCAATACAGGGCGATTGGGCTTGGTTGGGTATAGGAGGCCTTGCGCCTTTTTCTCCCTTCGAATTGGATGAAGGCCCATCGCCGAAGATTGAATGAACCTATAATTGCCGATAACCGTATCTGCATGATCCAGATTACCGGCAACTTATATTGCGGTTTGCAGCCTGCTACAAAGCGACGGCAGCGCCATAATATGCCACAGACAATGATTAAGATGGCCAGAAGGGGAAACCAAATATACTCGAGCAATCTTGGCTGACTTGAACAGGAATGCTGTTGCCAGCAGAAATTGTGTGCTCCATGCTTCTTCCTATCGACACCAATTGGGACAGCGGATGACCGAGTGACGTGATTGCACAGATACATGATCGGTTCCTGGATACCAACCCGGCACAGTTCATTCCTGGGGCGCATTCCCCTGATTTATCAACATTGCTTGCACGCACGCGTACTCCCTGTCCCTTGATTATGATAGCAACATGACCTCGACGAACTGATCAGCCATGTTTGGACGCTTATCTTGCATTCCCGCTGCGGAGCTGCTTGAATCGCCCTGGGTCACCTTCCCAGACGGTACTAGTCAGCTGCAACTGATGATCAACACCACTTACACCGTCCCAAATGACCGGGGCATCATGGCCAGTCCTGACCGATCCCGGCTCGGTGATGACGGAGGTCGGCGGCGCGATGCGCAAGCGGTCCTAGCATCTCGAGGGACAATGTCTCCCAGTCGAGCGCGCGTGCCTCTTTCTCTCTTCCCTTTTCTTTCTCGTGCGCGCTTGCTGCCCTGATTGAGCTTTGCAGACTTGTGATCCGCGACTCGTCCCATCCCTATAGCCGACTCAATGTCGTCAGTCAATATGATAAGGAGCCTGGCGGCTTGCGGCGCCGTGCTGCTGCCACTTGCGACTGCACAATTCGTGCCTGCGCCAACCGATTTGATCACGAAGGAAGGTTACGCCGGCATCAATGTTCGCTACAAGGAGGTTCCTACGGGAATCTGCGAGCTGGACCCGAACGTCAAGAGCTATTCCGGCTACGCGGATGTTGATGAAAATCAACACATATTCTGGTATGACTGAAGATACCCAGCCATTGGGCAAGGAGATGCTGACCGCAACAGGTGGTTCTTTGAGACCAGAAATGGGGACCCCTCCGAGGTGAGCTGGAGCGAAAGGGCGGAGCGCAATGCAGAATGCAAAGTACTGACTTATTCCAGGCGCCGTTGACTGTTTGGATCAATGGTGGGCCAGGATCATCCTCGATGATCGGCCTTTTCCAGGAACTAGGGCCCTGCGGAGTCGATATCAATGGTCAACCATACAACAACCCGTACTCGTGGAGCAATGTCAGTAACATGCTATTTGTGGATGAGCCGACCACGGTTGGATTGTCATATTCGATTCCAGTCCCCGGATATATCGACGACAATGGAAATACCGTTCAGCTGCCAGACAACACATGCCCGGATTACGCTGAGCAGTATGGCACTTGTGGAACGTATTCCAAGTCGGATCTGACGTTGGTCCCAAACACCACACTCGGTGCAGCGCCAAACATGTGGAAGACGCTCCAAGGGTTCATGGGAGCATTCCCAGAGTACTCGAGAAATGGCTTCAGCTTCACTACTGAGAGCTACGGCGGCCACTACGGGCCCGTTTTTAATGGTTTGTCATGTGCTCCTCTCAATACTACTGCTCAATGACTCATGATTACCAGAATACTTCCTCGAGCAGAATGCAAAGAACATATCTGGCGCACACCAGATCGAACTCGAGAATGTCTTGATTGGAAATGGCTGGTTCGATCCGTTGATCCAGTACCAGGCTTACTACAACTTCTCGGTCTATCCCGGTAACACTTACGACTATGATCCTTACACGGATATTCAGAAGGCGGAATGGTTCAACAACCTCTACGGTGAAGGCAACTGTTACGACCAGACGGTCCAGTGCAAGGAAACCGGACGCAACGAAGTGTGCTCGGCGGCCGACAACTTCTGCTACTATAATGTGGAGGCTCCGTATGACAACTGGTCCGGCCGCGACGAGTACGACATGCGGGAGCTGACGCCGGATCCGTTCCCATATTCGTTCTATGTCGATTACCTCAACACGCCCGAGGTCCAAGCTGCAATTGGTGCGTTCCAAAACTTTTCGGAGAGTTCGAATACGGTATACACGGCCTTTTCAAACACTGGTGATGACGACCGCGAGTCGGACACTATTGAAAATGTTCGGAAGCTTCTCGATGCTGGAATCCAGGTGATCATGTACTACGGAGATGCGTAAGTGAACCGCTGACATAAGCTTCGAAAACGTCTTGATTGCTAAACGTTGAAATGTGTATAGCGACTTCAACTGCAATTGGCTTGGCGGCCAGGCCGTTGCAAAGGAGATCGATGCACCAGGATTCACCGACGCCGGATTTGTCAATATCACCACCTCTGACGGCATTGTGCACGGCCAAGTCAAGCAGAGCGACCTGTACAGTTTTGTGCGCATCTATGAGTCTGGTCATGAAGTGCCATTCTATCAGCCTCTGGCTGCATTAGAGCTGTTTGAGAGAGCGCTGGCCAGAAAGGATATTGCGACGGGAGAGAAAGATGTGACTAGCTCGGGCGGCTTTCTGACTGTAGGCACCGCGACCAGCGACTACAGGGAGGGCAACAGTACCATGGTGTTCGAGGTTCTGCCAAGCAACGCGACGTACAATACCGGCCTGAATGGACCTGATCCTGTACCGACTTGGGCAGCGACAAGTGCTGCAAAGAGCAGAAGGGATCTGTCGGGATCTGAACAACCACAGTCGAGCAGGAGGAGCCTCCGAAAGCTAGGGAGACCAGTAAGATCTAAGGGAGGCAAGCGTTCTTTTTAGAAGGAAAGCGGTTGTGGGAGGGGGTCGACTAGGTTAGTTCCAAAAGTGAGGCTTCGGAGAAGACTCCGACCAATACAATAACGGTTGGAAAGATTTCTTGGTGTGGTTGCACGGTCGCTGTTCATTCGGTTCTGTCTCGTTGAAGACATGCCAAACCTTTCCGAAATTGCTGATCTTCTCGGAATATCCATGTGTTGCAGGCATCAAATCGGACCCCTATCCAAATATTACCAGCATACTCGGGACGCCTTACTGCGGTCGCGTTCTGGTTGATCTTCAATGATCGCCGTGGTGTTTATGCAGCGATGCAGTAGAGGATCGCCCGCTACCGATAGAGCGAGTCGACAAAGTCAGGCCGTATTGGCCCGACATCTCGCGCTGAAGAGTATCCCGCATCTTTACTGATTCTTGAGTCCATGTAGGTATATGTCATGTACAAATGGGCGTCTGCTTTTCATGAATCGATGCAGATTTTTCTTCAATGAGCTGGAGCCACAGAGAAGAGATTGATTCAATGCGCCTCACCCAGCCCAGGGATCACGGCAACAGTACTTTTTCACTTTTCAGGCCATGTTCTTTCATAATGAAGAGGAAGCCCCAAAGTGACCAGGGCCACCCACCTAGCCTCCCCGGGATTTCCTAGGCGGCTTGGCCTGCTCATCTAGTGCCGTGCGCTTCCCCGGGATGAGCGCGCCCTGGATGGCGAACCTGTCTCTTTTGCTTCTGCACCTCCATAACCTGTTGGTCGGAAAACCCATGTGGGATTCGTGTGGCATGAGCGGCCACGGTCAGGTCGAGTCATGATATCGCATGTGGCTTGGAGAAAGAAACGTGTGGTGCTAACGGTCCTGGCTGGCGACGCTATTGGGTACAAGAGGTATTGGCACAAATTTAATAAGCATCGAAAGTTTGGATCAGAGAGCAGGGACTCGAGCCAGTCGCCCTGCCGGCTGAGTGCTCCGTACTGTCCGACTGTCTTGGCCATCCTTGGCTCTCAGCAAGCAACAGGGGTTGAGGCTTGCAGTCTTTTAGAGTTTGTGTGATGGCTCCATAGTCGTCATGCCCGTCTCAAGGCAATGTAAGGTGAAGAACGGGAGGGATGGGACGAGAAACAGGTGCAGTTTATGTGCTGCACTGCTGCGGTACGTAACGCTCCCGACCCAGACCGCACCGCAGGGCAGGCAAAAGCAGGAAATCACAAATAAGCCTTTTCTATTTGCTTCTTCTCATCCCAAATGTCATCCCACTTCCCGCGTCAAATCCCCGTTTTACCTTTCGAACGACATATCTTGGCCTCCCTCCTCCTCCTCCTCCTTGGCCCGACAACAAACATGGCCATATAGGCCCCTAATGATACTACAAAAACGACTTCAGCACTGCTGTTGTTGCTGCTGATAAGATATTTCCGATGTCCATCATGACGGGCGAGACGGGTCCGATACTCGACTTTGTATCGCTGCCGGTGGCCATGGTCATCGGCGGCTTCTTCGCCCTGGCCTGCTACAACAGCATCGAGATCCTCGTCTTCATCTTCTCGACCTTTAAGCGGAAGCGCGGCCTCTACTTTTGGTCCATGCTGGTCGCCGACCTGGGCATTCCCATCCACGCCACCGCCGTGCTTTTGCGATTTTTCAGCCTGGCGCCCAACCTGCCCATGTGCGTCGTCATCGACGTCGGCTGGTTCATGATGGTGACGGGGCAGGCCATCGTGTTATATGCGCGCCTACACCTCGTCGTGGGCGACCCGCGCAAGATCCGTTGGGTCCTGTTCATGATCATCGCCATGTTCCTGTTCGTGCAGATCCCGACGGCGCTGCTCTTCATCACGGCCAACTCGAATATCCCGACGCGCGACCTGTCGGGGCGCATCTTTGACGTCTACGAAAAGGTCCAGATCACGGCCTTTACGCTGCAGGAGGCGATTATCTCCGGGCTCTACGTGTACGAGGCGGCGCAGGGCCTCAAGCTCATGGACGTGATCAAGGGCCCGCGGGTCCGGGCCGTCAACCGCGAGCTCATGGCGCTGTTTGTGATTGTCGTCACCCTCGACGTGACGCTCATGATCACCGAGTACACGAACAATTTTCAGATCCAGACGACGTACAAGCCCGTGGTCTACAGCATCAAGCTCAAGGTCGAGGCCCTGGTGCTCAACAACCTGCTGTCGCTGGTGCAGTCGGGGACATGCTCGTGCTGGACGTCGGTCGAGCGCCAGTACTCGCAGTCGCAGCAGCGGTACGCGTCCTTTGCCGCGTCCAACAGCGCCGCCGGAGCTGGCGACAATATCACGCCCAACGGCAGCTTCGCCGTGCCGCACGCCGCGTTCCGGACGAATTCTACCGTCCGCTCCACCGCCGAGGCCGCCAGCTGGATGGAGAGCGCCGGCGGCATATACGACGGCCGGCCGCAGTATACCAAGAAGCGGTCAAAAGACCAATGACACGTTACTTGGCGGATAATGTTTAATGTTTTCTTAGCGATACCAAAATTTACACGCATCATACGATCTCACAACCACCAGAACTCATCAAATCTTCATATCTCACGTGTTGCCAAGCTCTTTTACTTCGAATCCTGCCTGATTCCTGCCTCCGCGTCACCGAAATGGATGCATACACATGTTGAGTCCCCTGGGGCTAGAAGCTTCGAATTCTTCGTGGCGTGACTTTTGACAAATCTTATTCACCCACCAAAGTCGAAAACCTTGATGCTATATTTGTGATGAGCAAGCACGACCCAAAAGACCCTTCCCTCGGATCACTATCAAATGGAATCACTTGCCCCGTTGGAGCGGACTCTGGGCCGGCGGCACACTTATCACGGTAGCGCTTCGGCATCTTTCTGTAGGTCTACCGTCGGGTTCGCTCCAACTACCGTACCGTCACCGTCGTTCTGGGGATGCGGTTTAAGAGTCGGACTAGAAGACGTAGCGCTCTTTTCTCATGCAGCCCTCAGTATATATGTAAGCGCACTCACGCCGAGTTGGTGGTTTCCCCGACAGGTGCCCGAAGAGACTCCTGAAGCCTGTTTTGATAGAGAGCTGAAAAGACGGCTTTGCAAATTTTGCAAAATCTTTGAAAATCTAGAAGCACTTCGCATATGCACGGCATCAACGTGTTGGTGGGCTACATCAGCCCTGAGAAAGTTTCTCGCAAGTGACACGTGCTTCTTCGTCCACAACGAGAATCCGCCAACAACGCTTCTCGCCGCAGGCAACTGCTTCGATGTGGCTGACGCTTCGGAACCGTTTTCCCCATGTGGAGAGAGATAGGCCTGCGCCGTCGCTTGTCCAGTCCTCCGAGTCATCGTTTTGAGTTGCGAGCTGGCAGCTTGAACAGCCACGCGATCACCACACCTTCAGGGCGAAGGTACGTGGTCCCTGAATCTTGGATCATTTCAGACCGATATGAGTTTATTCATGGCTATTGAAGTTCTAGGAACTCTGATTCTTTCTGACAACATTTCCAATGTTCTCCAGGCCTCCCAGTTGATTATATAGCTACGCGATCAAATGCTCAAGTTATGGATAGCTTGCGCATAGTATGTATTGGAACTCATATCTACCACGCCCAATGACATCATGTAGTAGACTGGACATGTTTGAACAACCATTTGAATCCAAGTGTGCGGCGATAAGAGCTCCGTCTCAAGCTCCTATAGTTCATCGGTCGAGTCAACGGTTGGCGAAATCGACTAGCAACTGACAAGCATATACGAAGCTGTGGCACTGACGCAGACCGACACCCCAGCGACTCGAGCAATGCGGGCGATGGAGTAGTGGCTCGATCGTGCCCCCTAAATCTTATAGTCTCTTCTTTCAGCTATCTCTAAGCACGATAATCATCGACGATCTGACGGTAACTGAGATTGAAGATTTCATTAATGCGATACCCGGACGCTATGCATCGGTTCAGCTCCCAACCAAGCCCAGTGCCTCTTTCTAACACCACTTTATACATGCATCTATCCTGTCTTGAACGATCTCTACAAAGCTCTCGCTCTATCATGTCTCATGGAAATAAGACTTATACATTTGGTGCCAGGAGATCATACTTGACACATCTCTCAACCTATTTCATGGTTAGCATTCGGTTCGATGTAATCTTGATCGTGCACTGAAAACTTACATCCTCGATACTGGCTTGCAAAAAGCGCCTGGCTTCTAATCCGACCCAGACTGCCAACATATGCAAGTCACCACCTCTGAGCGCCGAAGCGCCACCGCGGGCGCCTAGCTCTCTCAGGATGGGGAGACTGCTACTCAGCAGGTCTACGTTGGGATCCAAGGCTCTGCCAATGCCTTCGAGCAATAGAATGCTGATGACCACATTGACAAAGTCTCCTTCGAGACGCACGTGGTGCCCTCGGACCATTCCCAATACTTCCTGAAGAATGTCGCCGATCTTGACATTACCTAGAGCCAGAGTATTACTCTTGACATTGAGCACGAGGTGCTGCATCTTCAAGGCAAAGACCTCCTTGTCCAGGACGGCGTCAGGCTGTCGGCATCGCTCGCACATGAGATGACCGGCCTTGTAGCCATCGAACTCGGCAACGGCACGAAAGAGGTCGATGAAGTTTGTGCGGTTGGTTGCATTGAGTTCGGTGACCAGGCCCGTATCTATGAAGATCAGCTGAGGACGATAGCCTTCGGCGTCAATCTTCTTGAGCTCTGCCAACCAAGCAGAGGTATCCTTCTGCTTGCGGTATGGTCGCAAGCGCTCCAGGATCTTTTCCGTCACATCCTCCTGCTCTTCAGGGTGCGGTTTGTGCGGATCTTGGCCCGGATGTCTGAGCCCAGGAATGGTTGGTTGGTTGGCTTCGTAAAATCGCACCATGATGTTGCCAGGATGCAAATCCGCGTGAACAAAATTGTCAAGAAGGAGCATGCGTAGGAAAGCATCCAATCCTTCTTGCGCAATGTCCTTCTGGAAGATGCCGCCGCCGTTTTCCATAAAGTCTGCCAGAGGAATGCCCTGGGCGAATTCTTCCACAAGAACGTTGCGCGTGGTGAACTCTAGGTATGGGAACGGGAACCATGCAGTCGTACGACCCTTGAAGTTCTTTCTAAACTTAACGAGGTTCGCAGCTTCGATGCGCAGGTCCAGTTGCAGCTTCATCATTTCGCCAAATTGATCCACCTCGTCCGGGAGGGACAGCCACTCAATGGTCGGGATGAGATTCAAGGCGGATGCAAAGAGATTCATGATGCGAAGATCGCGGCGGACCGTCTTTTCCACGCGAGGATGAAGTACTTTGATGGCAACATAGGTAGAAGGCACTCTCTTGGGGGTGCTCTTGAGCAATGGGTCGACCTGTTTCCGAACATTTTGACGCAGGTTGCCATTCGAGTCAAGCACATCAGTATCAGCTGGTGCACTCAAGTCTGACTTCAGTTTCGCCCTGTAGACCTGTGCTATAGCTCCTACACCCAGTGGCTTCTCGTCAAATTCTTCGAAAATATCGTCAAAGGACCGTCCATCGAAAGCAGCTTCTAGTGTCTTCTTGGTGGCATGTATAGAATGCGCGGGCGCATTTGAGTGTAGCTTGGACATGATGTCGCACATTTCGGTAGGGAAAATGTCGGTTCTCGAGGCAGCCCATTGGCCAAGCTGGGCATGATATTAATGAGATGTCACAATCATCAAGGTAGGGCCAATATTTACCTTGATAAAAGCCGGACCTGCCCATTCCATGGCTTGTACGAGGAATCCATACCACCAGAGAGTTCCAGACCTTTCATTGTCGCGCTCTGCCTGGCGGTTACCGAGCCATATGGCAGGCACTGTAAGTATGACCGGCACAAAGATGACGACAAGGTGCAAGAATCGGACACCTGTACAGATTGGCTCCCAAAAGTACACGTCTACATAGTAGGCAACATTATGGCGGAACCGCGTGAAGAATCCGCTCGTCTCGTCCTTGGTTTTCTTGATCTCTTCTCGTGATACTTGTAGCATGCGCTCTTCGGACGTCAATTTGTTGTTCTCGTCCTTGTCGTCCTTCTCGGCAAGTTTGATAAAGGCAGCGGTACCAAGAGCGACTCCTTGGGCAGTTGCATAGAGCATGAACTTGGAAGACGGCGGAGCCTGCCATTGTGAGCGCCCGCCGTGTCCAAAGGTCGACTGCCATCTAGCGAGGCCATGGTGGTTGGCGAAGCTCGGTATCCTCGGGCGGGCGTGAGCTGCACCTCGACGAGCACACAGCCGGCCCAGGAGGCAGACCGTCCTCATCGTATTACGAATGTGAGTGTCGCCTGTAGGAGCGACGTATCATCGTTGCAGCATTCGAAGAGGTTCTTTTCCTGTCGCGTCGTGATGGGTTGTTGGCGGTTTGCGACAAGCTCAAAGCTAACGGTAGGGGCGCTGGCATCTGCCTCTGGTCACTGAGGAATAGTGACGTACAGCACTTGTCAAGTCCGAGGTGGGCTTCGACATCCCTGAACCGGCCGGCACCGCCTGAAAGGTAGGGGCTAACGGTAGTCAGCATAGCGCTTGCAAGCGGCCCAATCGGAGCCTTTGCAATCCATGTTGATCAGGTTCTTACACTCCGTCTTTGGCCGGGGGCAATTTCTACGGGCAAAAAGTTGACGGGATCCTCCCTTATCTGTAGATCGATTGCGCGAACCGTAGCAGCTATCACCCAAATTTCTTTGCGACAGCCTCGAGTCTCTTACAGCAACGACAGCACATTCCATCGCCAGTAGAGCAGCACGGAACATACAACAATTATCCCGAACTTAGTCAACAAGAGGACTCATTCGAAATGGGTTGGTTCTGGGCAGACGCTCCCGCAAGCCAGGCCTCGAGCAGGCCCGTTGCACCCCATCCATTCCCTGTTGATGGACAATCACCACCGGTAAGTCGCGGTTCGACTATCAACAACTTCTACGCATCTAACGCAGTGATAGCCATCATGCCCAATGCACAAGAAAACCGCCGAAGCCCTGACACCGCCGCCCGCGTGTCCCGTCAAGCACGATGCCGTTCCTAGTCCGCCCTCTGCATGCCCAGTCAAGCACGATCAACCTGCCGCGCCGCTTGCCTCGGCATGCCCAGTACCTCACGCGACATCGAAACCAGCAGACGAGTCTTCCACCCTCTCAAAGTTGAACCCCCTGAACTGGATGTTCCACGACTTGTCCCAGGAGAAGGCGGCCTCGCAAACACACGCCCTTCCCACCGAACGCGAGGAGTCCACCATTCCGCGAGGCGATGGTGCGGGTACTTGGGAATACCCATCGCCGCAGCAAATGTACAATGCTCTCCTCCGTAAGGGATACACGGACACGGATGTGACTGCCGTCGAGAGCATGGTCAGCGTCCACAACTTCCTCAATGAAGGTGCCTGGGCCGAGATCATGGAGTGGGAGAAGCGCTTTGCTGGTGGTCTGAAGAAGGGTCTGCAGCTTTGCTCGGCTGGAGAACACAACTTTGACCGCATGGCCAGGAAGTACGGCTACGAGAAGGAAATCGACGAGCTGGCGCCAAGTCTGATGAGATTCCAAGGCCGGCCCAGGGATTTGACCCCCAAAGCTACCATGATCCAAGTCATGGGCTGGATATATCCTGCCATGTTTGGGTAAGTTGTGATACTTGCTCTTTTGTTTGGTTTTCATGCTGACGAGTGACCGCAGCACCGAGCTCCCCTTTGATCGCCACGACTGGTACGTTTCGCGCAACGTCAACGGCGAGCAGAAAGAGATTCGCTATGTCATCGACTACTATTCTGGCGAGCCGGATGAGCACGGCGAGCCCGTCTTTTATCTCGACGTCCGCCCAGCAGTGACCCCGACACAAGGAGTCGAGCGAATGCTTCGATGGGGAACCGATGTATGGTGGAAGGCTTCCGGAGGTGATGTCCGCGAGCAAGAGAAACTCGACGCTCGCAGAAAGGCGCGCTCTTCTTAGAGCATGAAACGGTGATTACCGAACTGTATAATGCATATTATGGAGTTGGCGTTTCCGGGGAGTCTTGGTTCCATGGGTTTCTCTGGAGCAACGGCATTGCGATGGAGGCTTTGAGATTTACATCACGGCCTGCTTCGCATTCCTTTATGACGAGTATGATAATTTTGTAGAATATGTACATACAAAGATCGCGACTCCGCTTTTACGATTTGTATACTTTGTTTCCCCAACCGATCAAACACATATTCAGCAAGTGGATATATCTTCCGAGCAATTATTGTTCCTATACCGGCGACTTTCAATTCAAAGCACAAAGCTTCCCGCCACAGTATGAGATTAAACATCCTTGCATTTTCCCACGACTTAGCGAATGCTACTTGAGCGGGGATCCTTCGCTTTCAATACCTGGAGTCTTCGGACCGCGCAACCGGGTAAAATGACAGCGACTTTCCACAAAGCTTGGCTTCTTTTTCGTCGTTGGCGATCCGGGGAAGTTGATTAAAAGCCAATAAGTAAGACGGCCAGGACATGAAATTGCCACTGCTTTTACTATCTACTCCACGGAACTATTTCTCGCGGCTCGCATATAGCCGCCGTGATCGTCTTCCCCGGATTCTACAAGAACTTGTCTCGCCCCAGATCCAGATCCTACCACACGGGAGCCACCTAAATTAACCTAGCTGAATACCACCACGCCCGCAGCGCCTCTTTTCAGCCAGTACCACACCAACAAAAAGAAAATCCCAAAGATACAACGTGTCCCAAAGCCGTTCCGTAAAGGACACTTTTGAGACAATCAGTCATTTGACCCGGGCCTAGCTGAGACAAGGGAAAAGATATATAGAAAGAAAAGAAGGATGCTGGAATCGTATTTCCCACCGCAAGAGCTCAGCCTCCTGCAGCGCATTCTCCTCATCTGGGTCTTCATCGCCTGTGGTCTCGTCGTCGCGATCCAGGCATCACAGAGCTACGCCGAGCCGAGGCCGCGATGGACTTTGATCACTGAAAAGACCAAGTAAGTTTGCATTCTTTTTAAATGTACCAGTGACTTTATACTACAATCTCATCTCTTTTTTCCTTGTAATTTAATTGCAATGAGACATGCAGTATTTGCTAGTCGCGAGATGCATTGAACCCAAGTATACAACACTGAACCCCCGGATTCAACGCCGCTGCATCGGCGCCCCAGCACTTTAATTGCATCAAGCCTCACCTTTACTGTATGCGAATTTCATACTGACTGGAAACTGCAGACCATATTGGTATTCATATTACACCTTTGTGGCATTCCTGCTGATGCAGATCTCGTACGGGCCGCTCCGGTGGAATCTGGAGGGCCTCCTGCCCTGGGGCCTGGAGGTGCATGTCTTGGATACGCTCTGGATCGGACTCTTGGGCCTGGAAGCGTGCATGCTCGCCTGGGTGTTTTCTTTGAAGATTGCGCGGTCAATCAAGGGACAGCCAAAAGTCAAGGAGTCGTGAAAAGGTCGCACGAACGCAAGTATTTTCTTTGCAAGTAACTGCGATGCGATTGCAGTACATGGCGAGACGTGCCTGCGCGAGCGCTTCCCAGCCCTAGTTGTTACCCACGAGGTACCTGAGCACTTAACTCTGCCTACGAACTTACGGAGTACCTACATTGTATTGTAACTGCGGTTGACCTATCTGAGTACTCAGCTTTACACATCTACCTGCTCTTGGCTCCATATATACTGCAATTAAAAATTTGTACTCGATACACATCTATCTACGTACGCTGGTCTGATTGTGTTGCGATCTAGCATTTGTATGCGACTGCCATGATTGGGCCACCGTGCACTATAGACGGGCGGGGTGGGTCCTTATTGAAGCCATTGGCCAGGCCTCGCACAGCATCATTCATTGACCCACGGCTCAAGATATAGTCGTTACTTCCTACATCGCCACAATATGTCAAAGAGAGAATTAGTTTGAGCAGCAATCATTAGTATTAGAATCAGAAATCACGTGACTCTGTGCTGCTACTGACCCCATTAACGTTGTGACTGACCATATATTCTAGGCGCCAAAACATGGATCATATGCCTCGAGGCTCAATGTCCAAGCCAGATACTTTTCTCGTTCAAGCAAAGAGATAGATGGATTTGTGAGGGTTGGAAAGACCTTCTCCTACTCTGCGGTCTCATCTCAGACGACCGCCGCTATCTCTCTCTTCGTCAGAGTTGTTGGTCCAGCACATGACCTGAAGAAGCGATATCAAAGAATCAGAATGACCTGCGCCTAACTGACTCGACTTGACCCGAGACTTCCACGCATTCGAAGAGAGGCTTTCGAGGGCCCCACTTTGACTCCGGTCAACTCCGAGTAAGACGCCAAGCGGCCCCTCCAGCCGTCCATCCCCGGCTGACTCCCTCCTCACATTGAGGTGTGTTATTTGCAATTAAGTCGCGTTTAAACAACAAATACCCTAGGGGACATGGTTTAGGGGTATAACGTTCCCTTCGCATTCTTACAATCCTTGGGAAAGGTCCGGGGTTCGATTCCCCGTGTCTCCAGATTTTTTTTCCAATTTCTTTGATTCTCTTTTTTATTTTCACTTATATAAGCCAGTCAGGCCCTTCATTTGATGATGCCGCCAGCGATGTGTGAAGGAGCTTCGATCCAAGCGCGGGTCTATCCCAGTTGGCATGGCGAAGTGTACTTTTTCGTACGAAAATGTGTCTCACAAGTGTGCGGCTATTTCAGGTCCATTTCTTTTTTTCCCCCTCGGCGCCACAACTTTGTGCCCCATGGCCCCCATGCTTAGGCGGTTCTACGCCGTAGCTTGTGGGGAATGAGAGCCACTGACTGAATTCCAACACCCCGAAATTGTGCTGCCCATACCAGTAACCATGGAAGCATTGCTGGTGGGCGCCGAGGCCGCCCTGAGGTATTACTTATCAGACTATCAAATACAGATGATATTCTCAGCTATGACGCCTCGCATTGTGTATCTCGCGCAGCTAAGTCAGCTCATGTTCTGGGCAACTTGTTGGGCTTGATCAATATCACTCGATAAGCCTCAAAGCAGAGTGTTTCCCAAATGAAATGAGCAGGATAAAGCTATTTCGAGTATTTGTGCAATGTCTAGATGTAGTGCGATAAGTACTTGGACACAGCAATTGGCATAAGTCAACGTTTATTTGTGTTTGTGGGAAATTCGAGTCCATACTTGCTCGCCTCGGACGTCACGGTTGAGAGACACGCATGCAATGACAGCTGTTTGTATAGCAGCTGCCAGTAAAAATTAAGCAGACATACATTATCAAAGAACCACAGTGAAGGTCAGATATCTTTTATGGAGGGAATCCAACCGCGTCCTACCGCAAGAAGCAGAGGTGTTCTGTTTGGAATGCACATCTGGTCAATACCTGTCAGTTTTCGACCCTGCTCAAGTATGTCTGCCGCAGAGCCAGCTGCTCCTTGACACAGGACGAAATCTATCATATGGAGGTTTACGAACAAAACCGTTTCGTAAAGATGGTTGAATCTTGAGAAACGAGGGACATGGCTTGATATTTATGATAGAAGACTTGTCCAAACCAGCTCCAGCCTAATGTCCAGCACCGCAAACACCTATGAGGAGACGTCTAGGCGCATTATGGGATGAAATTTTTCAAATGAGTATGTGCTGATCTATTTTGAATAAGATCGTTTTTTATTTTGAGCAAATCAACATCAGATGAAAACATCAGTTCGGATAAAAATAATTTTTTTCTTTTTGTCTTTTTCTTTTTCTGTTCCCTTTTTTATGTTACTTATAATACAGATCCATTCATCCGATAAGTACATCCGATAAGTAGAGAAGACCGAATAAGAGGTAAAGCGAAGGCAAACCCAAGAGGGAAAAAAACAAAAGAGGTTGGGAGAAAAGAACACAGAAAAACCCCAGAGAGAAAGAACCCAGACCACAGACCCAAGCCCAAAAAGGAAAGAAAAACCACTACTCGTCGTCTTCCTCCTCCGAATCTTCAATCACCATGTCTATCGGGCGCTTTGCCCGGCGCTCGACGGGAGGGGGAGGGCGCGGCGGGTCCGGAGCCCGGGGAGCGGCCGACGGCAGAAACGAAGTCTCTCCCAGGAGGGGTGAAAACTTCGCCACGGCTTCCTGAAATACATGTCAGAATCCAACATCCAACATATTTCCAAGAAACACGTTGTGCTCACCTCTTTCTTGGCGAACAGGTTCGCCAAATTGGTGCGTGGGAAACGATTCCACGCGCGCGTGGCCGCCCAGATCAGCGCGGCGCTCTCGTCTCGGTCTGCCTGCGCTACATCTTTATGGGTACTATGTATTCCGGTATCACCACATGACGACTGGCTGCGGTGCTGCTCGGGGTCTTCGCAAATGATAGCGCCTTGATACACCGTGGTTCCAGAGACAGATGCGTCATGAGAGTGGTCGCCATGGTCATGACCAGTCTGTCGACGCTGTAGCATCGAGATGGGTTCCTCGCCGTCGTCACTGGCCGGGATGACAGACCTCCCCGCTGTACGGGAGGTCGACGTGGTCGTATTGCCCGTACTTGGCAACTCGCTTTGGCTGCCACCAGAAGAGCAGCCACTACCAGCAACCTTGAGGTCAGCAAAGTCGGGTCAGCAAAGAAAGGGGGACAGTGAGACCGACCATCTACCATTGTTCCCCAAGAACCTGAGTCCGTAGGCGGAAACCAGATAAGCCAGGGCGTTGCGTTGGTAGCCAGCAATTTGCAGGAGCGCCATGCCCGGGGACTCGAACCTGTTGGCGTAATTGACACAGAACGAAGGCTCGCGAAGCTGCTGCATGCCGAGAGACTTCCAATGCTCCTGCTTGCGCTTGACCTCGGGCTAGGCAGATTGAAGGGGATCGAAGAGAGTGGATTGGCCATGACTTGAAGTTGGGCAAAATGATAGGAAGCGGAAGAGAGTGGAGAAATACAGAGAAGAATCGAAAGAGATGGGATGAAATGGAGAGAATATAAAGGCCATCTGGAAAAAGCAACAGTAGTCAGGCGCCTTGGGATGACATTCGTCCTTTCCTGTTCATCGGATAATTTCTGAGTCATTTCCATCCCAACACAGGTAGGCACTGTATCGGCACGTTCCATATCGGATGATGGTTGAGGGTCTGGACTCAAAAGTAAAGTGCTGGTGGAAAGCACGATCTGAAAGTGCCTCCCGGAACTTAGAAAGCTGTGACCGCGGTGCGCAATCATATTTGGGTAGTGGAAGGAGCAGTCTAACCTCCTTTCAATCCGTTGTCAATTGCACAGATGTACCAGTCCATGGATGCATCTGGACCTCTGACGACCGCAGATGCAGCCATAACTTTGTTTCTCTTACTCATTCAGTGGTCGAGACTCGAAAATATGCACATGTGGTCTCCCGGTCAGAAGATCAGCTTTCCAAGGCCGGTCTCAAGGAGTTCACTACTTGAGCTACTGGATAGTCTGGATGCGCCAGTTTTACTTTCCATTATTGAAATTCTTAATCTTTTCATTTGCATGTTGTTGACGTGCATAGGTACGCAATCTTGGGCAGTGCCTCGAACGAGTGAAGTAGCACCAAGGGACTTGAAAGAAGATTCCAGATTGATATGATCCTTCCAGATCTACAGCGACGGCCGGGAGCTTTGATTCCAGGTCCCATGATGGATATTGCTGGCACTTCTAGAATGATCTGGAAGAACACTTCAGGGCGAGAAAGCGAGAAAAGATTGGCACGAGATCGGATTGCGGCGCTTTGCATCTCTAGGTAGATAACGCGCTTCCACGTAGTAGGGCTGGTCTTTCCGTTTCTCTTAGTATGCGAGTTCTAGCTGCGACGAGAATCACGCCTGACTTCGGATGGAATTCTCGAGTACGCGACTCGTCTGTTCTCCCACGCCGGCAGATCTCAGGCAAAGCAGTGGAGTCCATATTTTGAGCTGGACCATAATACCACATCTTTTTGTTCGAGATTCTACTCAAATAAATATCAACGTCAATAGATGGGTTGGAACGTTGCGCTCTACTACGCATGGAAGCACTGGTTGTCAGTCACGGATTTCCAAAATCCTTTCTCCTTCTCATTGCTGTAACGGAAATACTGATGGAAAGAACATAATTTATGTCTTCACAAAAAGGGTAGCACGATTGCTGTGCAATCCATTCAATTCAATCTGATTTGTTGTACTTCACTTTTCTCTCAAGGAGGATAATCTTACAATCTCCAAGATACGGAGATTCCCTGGCGCGTATCGTGTGATTTTCATTGACATACAATTTCATTGACTGTCACGTTTCATAAATCACAAGCTCATTATTCCAGAATCTCCCCACCTTGACAATGCCATTGTGATCTGCCCACCGTCGACGAATACACCATTGTTCCCCCACGTTCTCCCGGGGAACAATTCCTTTGTCGCTACAACAACCTGTTACCATGTTAATCAACTCTCGGCAGCGAGTCTGGTGTTCAAAAACCGACCGACAGAATGGCATCAACCGACTTCTCCATGCCCGGTTCATTACGCTTTGATCATTCAATCAAATTGAACCATTTCAAGCACATCAAGTAAGCCAACTCACCCACGATACACCAAACAGATACCACAGAAGACTGAACATCATGCGTCGCTCAATCTCCAACAAGTGCAAGAAGCTCTTGCACATAGACACGTCACCATCATCATCACCGCCTGCCGAGCATTCCTTTCGCTGTGCAGCGCACGAAAAATACAAGCCCAAGGTTGACGCGTCGCCGCAGTCCCCTCCCATCACCCCAGCGACAACAGTAGCGCCGGGAGAGAGGGAGACAGACGATGACGAGGAGGAGAAAGAGGACGATGAGGACGATGTCGAAGAAGAGGAAGAGCAAAAGAGGGAGAGTAATGGTAAGAACAGACCGCACCATGCAAAGTTCACAGAGCTACCAAACCGGCTTGACTCACCTTCACCACTCGAAGCATATACTCAAGATGGACCTATCGTGTATGAGGGAGAGGGGTGGGCGGCGCTCGCAGAGCTCCAATCACCACCGCCGCCACCGCCACCTCGGCCAGCTTCGACAGCTCCCGCCCGCCTCCAACGCCCTGGCAACGTGCACCACTGGACAGCATCTCCATCTACATTCGACACTCACAGCGCCATTCTAGTCCTCAGAACCCTCGACGGCTGCAGCATCCCAGTGAGCAACCGGTACCTGCCGCTATATGCCAACGTGCTCAACAACGCCGGGACATCGACATGCCGCTGCGGCGGCGACGCCTACATTGCCGTGGCCGCCCTGCTGCGAGCCTGGCCCGACTTTGCGCGGCGGGTCTGGGGTCTCGTCCGAGGCCGCGCGGTATACGAGCGCGACGAGGCGGTGGCCTTATGGCTCGAAACTGCCAAGGACAAACTGCGGGAGCTCCTGGGGGGCGGTGGTGAGATTGACCGGAGCGTCTCGGATGCCGTGCAAGCGGAGCTGCGGCGCAGGGCGCAGGTGCTGACGGGCGTCGGCGGAGCGACTGTGGACCAGTGGGCGCGGGAGGACATGGAGACGGTCGATTGGTTAGAGGGTCGGCGGAGTCCATCGAGTCCCGTGGGGTTCATAATGAATGCGTTTGGGAGTATGCATCTCTAACAAAGAGAAGGTGTATCGCGCTCAAGGGGCGATGGTCATGAACTGACTGAGGCCAGGGGAGGGAATTATGGCATCTAGGCTAGGAAAAATGGCACAGGGTACGTATTGGATTGAAATGAATAGACAGACTAAGGAAGTACAGAATCAGAAGACGTAACCTAGGAAAATACAAGGATATCCGTGAGCACAGATCCCGAAATTTGAAAATCAAAGACCGTGGTATCATTCGCGTCATTCGAGACATGAGAAATACCAATGACCGCCCAACATCTTTTGGAATCACATTTCCATTCAAATAGTCTTTTCTTCGGTCGCTGGCACATTCTCAACAGTGGTAGGAGTCTGCTTGTGGCTGTGGCCAACATCGATCTTGAGCTTTCCATCCTCGATCTCCTTCTGGAGCTTATCGAGACGGCTCTCCTTCTTGTAGCTCTTCCAAGCCGGGCGGCCAGAGTCGAAAACGTCGTCCATCTCCTCGAGCGTGAAGCCGCGCGTCTCGGGCGCCAACAGGGTCATGTGGATAAACGAGAGGCCGTTGAAGGTGGCAAAGATCATGTACATCTTCCAATTGATGTTCCACAGCAGAGGCGGGACTGCAAAGGCAAGAATCATGTTCCAAAACCAGTTGGCAGCGGTGGAAAGTGACACTGCCTTTGCTCGGACCTTGCTTGGGAAGATCTCGGCGGGATACGTCCAGGAGGTCGGGCCCCAGGTAGTGGCGAACGTTGCCACAAAGAGGTAAGAGCAGGCCACGATAGCAGAAGACGCAGATTTGTTCCCTTGCACGACCCAGGTGATTTGATTGAGATTTGGATCGGTGAAGTCGTTTGCCTTGCCATAGACAGCTTGCAAAGCACCTAAAAGGTGTCAATTACCGACGGATGATTTTTGACTTCAAAAACATACCTGAGATGAAGAGCCAAACCATCATGAAAAAGGCACCAAAGATGAGAGCTGGTCTTCTTCCAATCTTGTCCAGATAGAGAATCGCAGGCAGAGTCATGACCACGTTGATGATATACTGGATAGCCGAAGTCAAGAGCTCGTCGCCAATATCGGCACCCTTCATGATGTAGACAATGTAGTACATCATGATGTTCATTCCTATAAGATAATTCAGTCATTTTGTTTGCCAATGTCATGATTATCTGCGACATACCACAAAGCTGCGACCACATCTGAATCGACATTCCAAGCAGGACTCGCCTGAAAATTCGAGGCTGAGTAAGTGCCTTGAAGCTGGAGAGAGCTTCCTCACGCTCGAAGCGCAGCGCATCCTCGATTTCTTGATACTCGGCAAGCACCTTGGGGTGGTTGACGTCTCCTTTACCGTGGAGGTTTGCCAACACCTTGATTGCTTCTTCCCAGCGGTCTTTCGATGCCAGCCAACGCGGGCTGTAAGGGAAGAAGAAAAGACCGACGAGCAAGATGAATGCAGGAACCATCTGGACACCCCAAGGGATACGGAAGGCAGACTCGGGCTGGTTCGGGTCATTTGGGCCCCCTCCAACCTGCGCGGCACCATACTGGATAAAGTATTGAATCAGGATTCCCCAGGTAATGGCCCACTGCTGCAAAGAGACGATGCGACCGCGAATCTCCTTGGGCGCAATCTCGGATTGATAAACGGGGACGATCGACGAGGCAATACCGACACAGAGCCCTGCAATTACTCTTCCAGCGCAGAGCATGCCGACGTTCTGAGCTGCGCATTGAATACTAGAGCGATATCAGTGTTGGCCCATCCATCTTGGGATTCTCGGCGCATTGATACTTACATGGCACCAATGATCCAGAGTACACAAGAGACCTGGAGAGCAACCTTTCGAGAGTACCTGTCGGCTATAAACGAGCTGAGCAGTGACCCTACAGTGAATCGTCAGATACGTCCCAACTGCTTTGCCTGTGTAAGATAATTCATACCAACCAACGAGCCAGCTGGCATCGAAGCTGTTATACCACCTTGTCGGTACGAAACTGGGTTGTCGAAATATCGTATGTAGGCTTGGGTTCCAAGCACACCGCTCATGGAGCTGATATCGAAACCAAACAGTCCACCACCTGGAACGAGCAGTTAGTGTATGGTATTTCCGGTATAAGCCCTCTAAGTGAACACACCCAAGGCAGCAAAGCCGCAAATAAAGTAAACATTGCTAGCTTGATACATCTTGACAGCCCTCACATAAGATCGAAAGCTGTTGATAGTCGGAAATATTGGCAAAGAGAAGACTTGGTTGATAGCAGTGTTGTAGGCCCAGTATTATTCCTAGCGACGACGCGCCATGGAGAAAAATGTGAAAGAAAGTAGGACCAGGCAGGTTGGGGGGATAGTTGCATACATATTCGGGGTCATTAGCCTCTAACGTGGACGGGTGGTACGGTACAATAGCAGGACTCTGTGTGAGGGGATACAGACAGGGGCGGGCATCCAAGAGAGCAGTTCACATATGATCATACGGTCAGGGATGTACAGCTTTGCCCGGGCTGATCTGCATCTATCCCAGCCTATGCGAGTCCAACATGTTGACGTGGAGGTTGAATGCCAAGACGACCGCTGGTGGAGGATGGATCTGCCCAGCAGCCCAGAAAGCCCCAAATTCTAATTTCATCATTGGCCAAGGCTGGGTACAAGGACAAGAACGTCCAAGATGAGGAGTAACATGCTTTTAAGGTCTTATACCAGTTTCGTAAACCGCTTGATGGAGTATGAGCATCCAACGGTCACTGTCCATCTGCCTCGGCGGCCCAGCCATCTTGCTGCCTCGTATAACCTGACATGCGGAACAGGATGAAGAAAGCTCGTTGACCTATTCACAGTGCTCGTATGCCATGACGCAGAACGACATCTAGTGGCCACGCGCGTTTTTGATGAGGTAACGAACCTCGATACTTCCGTGTGACATGGTAGATGGAAGCGAAGTCGTTGCATGATAAGTCGTGATTGACGACCAGTTATTGGCGTGGAATTTGATTGCTGGCCGTCGGTCAATATGATGAAAGATTCTCATTGGGGCCCAACCAAGCGAAAAGGGTGATGGAGTTGTCCGTCCGGCCGTCATGCGCCCTCCAAACTTTGTTCAAAGGATCGCCCAGGTTGGAGAGACCCTGTAGTCAAGCATTTGGAGAATAAGACCAAAGACTCGGCGGAAACTTTAGTGCTCGACCAAGACACGACAAGTACAGCAGCTTCGACTAGGCATTGAGGCAGTGCGCTCGAGGAGAGAAAAAAAGCAAGTCTGGGCTTACGAATATCCAAGCTGACTGCTTGAACCAGTCGTGGCATATTGTAGTCTCTGCCAGTCATGAAGCGCGTCACAGTCTTGAAGCTGGTCGGTCGGTGACAGAGCCAAGCCCTTTGTGATGATTGCCAAGTATGGCCTGGTCTCTCTACCAGCTCTTGTGGCAAAGCAGGACGGCTATGTTTCCGTAAGTTGTGACCTATGGGGTACCTGCTTAAGGAAAGCAATTTACAAGGCTGCGCGCACCGTCGTGACCTCCGAAAACTGTATCCGGCCCTTTTCATGATAGCAGAGCCGAAGAAGAGGCCGCTACAGGGGGTCAGCCTGGTCAAGCCGTCGTCATTCCTATTAAACAGCCCAGCAGATATGTCCGACAAGGCCGAGGACCTATCAGCGTTGTCATATTGAGAATACAGCCATCTCACGTGCCGAGAAAGAATATGCATAAAATGTTACATGTAGTAGTTGCTTGACAGTTTGCCCGGCCCAGGAATGAAAGATTGAAGACCCCTGAGCTTCCCCGCATTCCTGAAGACGCACCCACATGCACCCCATGCCCTGGTCGCATCGATCCCTCCTACTTTTGATGCAGAAGGATCCGAATAGGCCCTTTTATGTTCTTAACATGGGTAAGGCAGGATGCAGAAGGGACTGTGGCGTCTGAGTAGGTAAGGGAAGATAAGTACGTCAAAGGAATCAAGACTTTGACTTAAGCAAAGCGGTTGGAACATGTTACCGCTTCCCGATGGAAGGAAGCAATGCTGTAATCCCGTATAAGCGCCGTCCCGCGTGTGTGTATACGCGGGAGGCACATGTCGTATGAGAGCCATTCACCTATCATTATCTCTGGAGAGTGAAATTTGGTATTCCCTCAAAGGCGTGGAGATAGGGCCGCACAAGAATAAGACGCGCCGTCCGTGAATTGCTAGATTTCGGCACTATTGGTTCTTGGAGGAAAGGTCAAAGTAACACCAAATCAACGCTTTATGGATGCAGAGAGGGTTGACACTCAGCCCTGTTGCATGTCCAAGAGCTTCGTTGTCAACCTCATTGGATTGGACGATGCATGCAGGTCAACCGGGAAAGGAATTGGGGTCATTTGACTCAAAATGCAAAGTTCGGTTAGAGCTTTGGACAATTCTTTGACAAGAGCCTTCGAAATCGTCCAATCTCAGTCAAGCTCGTCCATACAACTTGGTGTTGCCCCTCTGTGCGTATGGTGGTACCAACTTAAGTCAAGCTCAAGCTGAAGCTGTCGTGCTCCCTTGATTTGACTGGTCCAACGTTACAAGGTGTCGTGCGGTATGACGAGGGTGCAACCTGCTAGAGAGCTTAATTCCACCGAGGAAGGACCAAGATACCTTGACTCTCAGGCAGGCAGCAGCACTGATCGATCTCTCTTTTCGTAAGGAAAACGCCTTCCCTCTCCGCATCCGGACTTCAAGTCTAGAGTGCAGTGAGAAAATGTGGTCTCTTGGCAAGCACCAAAGGACTACACGAGTCCAGTGGTGCTAAATTTGGGAAACCGTGAGTGAACTGCTTGCAAGCAAGTGCGTTCGTTGTTTCATCGTGACGTTGGAACCACTCGAAAAATCTCAAACCCTATATTAAACGTTAGTAAGAAGGCGCGATCGCTCTTCTCGAACCTGAGTGTTGCCTAAATAACCAATAAGTCAGTAGTTCAGTCAGAATTCACTGGTTTTGGCCCAGCTGGAGCCAACTGCATCTGCAAGATTGCAGTGAACGATGTATGTATCAATGCTGCTTTTCAATTTGCTCCCCTGCCACTTGGCCGTGTACCATTGCGAAAATGGCGCATGCTGAGCAAGGGAAAACGTAGGACGGGATTTGAGACCAGGACCTCGAGATCGTAGAAATGAGATGATCCCTCTTGTCGATATAATACATGATGCCGATCGAAAATGCCGGTAGGGAAAAATATAAAGGCAAAAGGTATCTGCAAATGCTTCGTGAGCAGTCAACGCCGGGGTCCGTCTAGGAAAACGCCATCGTCCTTTTCTGCGAGTCCATGAGTAGCCGTTTACTCCGCGGTCATCATACAACTGCTGTGTCATCAATCTATACACCCTGTACAGACGGTCCTCGGTAGGGAAAATAAAATGTTTGCCGTGCCAAAAATAGCGGTGCCGACGTCATGTCGACTTGAGGCTGCTCATCTATGACCTGACTGAGCACCCAGGTTCTTGCTGTCAAAGACGCCCTGAAGGTATGCGCGCTGTACGCGGAATGCCTTGTAGTTGCCACCAAGAATGGGAGCCAAGATGGTGTTGTGGCCATGGACAAAGTCATGACCTTGGGCCAGGCCATACATGCGTTTCTGCAAGTCGTCATATGCGGATGCAAAGCATCGACTAATCAGCGGATAGTTGGATGATCCGCCTGAAATGTCATTTGCCGAGTTGTTGGGATCGATGATGGAAAGTCGATCCATGTTCTTGTAGACGAGCTTGCTGACAGAATGCTACAGATTGGATGTCAGTCTGGGCCTCGTGGCACTATTAGAACGGACAACTGACCTTGGGAACGAATCGAGGAGGGTTCATGCTGATTGCCGTAGTTTCATAGTCGAATTCCTTGCCATACAACCGGAAGAAGCGCATCAACGATTCTCCCAGGTGATGTCGAGGGTTCAACGTTCCACTCTGCACCTCGGGCCAGTTATTGAACAGATTAACAACCATGCAAATAACAGAAAATCCGCCAATACCACCATTGACAGGCTCATTGAGACCGCGCATGCAAAGAAAGTGCTTGACAATGGCCACGAGCGTGGGCATGGCAGGATATTGCTTCTTCCACTCCATGAAAGTGTCAATGGCGTCAATGCCTGTGAGGTTCTCAAACGAGATATCCACACGAAGACCAGTGGCTTCGTCAATATACTTGACAAGTGGTACCTTTGCACCTATGATGAGATCAACGTCATTGCCGTGGGGTATGTCGTTCTTGGTGAGATAAGACCTCAGCTTGTAGAGATAACTTTTGGCTGATAGGAGTGGGTTACCACCCCTGAGAAACTGGTCAGAGCAGATGACAAGGTCCATGTCTGCTGTCGGGAGGTAGAGACCAGACATGAAAGAGCCAAATGCCTTGACATTTGCGGTTTTCTGCCAGCGCCTCGCGTGGGCGGCAAGGTTCCGGACCAAGTTATGGCGGACTGCCTCTTCAAAGTCGCGAGGTCGAACATATTCAAAGAAGTCCACGAGTTCCTTGTGCAATCTGTCCATGTTAGTAATGCGATCGGCAGTGCCGGGAGTCGAAAACCTACCGGACGCCCATGTTGGGTTCCGAGGAATGGTCGACCAAGGCCCACGGACAGGCATCCTCGTCTTTCTTGGGCTTCCACGCAGACTCGACGGTAGCATCTGCCCTCATCTTTTTACCTTTCTGCAGTGGCTGATGGGGCCGCTCCTTGATCCTGTCGTCGGCGGTACGCTTTCGGCTGCCGAGATTAGTAGAGGCTGACAAATCGACAGCTTGTGCCTTCTTGGCCGGTGTGACCTTAGCCGGCTGAGCGTCCTGTACAGCAGGAATCTGATGTGGAAGAGAGCTGTGCATTCCTGGTGCTATGGGCGGTTTAGGCGGTAGACTCGAAGGCAGTGGTCCTGAGAGTGTAGACCGAGGTCCAGTGGGCGCGTTGAGAACACGCGTATCTTGCAGGCTAGTCATGACATTCGAATGATCATCTTCGTCTTCGTCATCGGTAAAGTCAAACGAGATGAATTCGGCAGCCTCCTTGTTGTCGGACTGCTTTTGTGCATCCGCTTCAACACGAGCCTTGCGAATCATCTGGACAACATCCTTCTTCTTGCGCTGACTCTCATCAGGCGGAGGAAGAGCTGTGTAGGGGTCTGGATTCGACCATTTGGGCACGGAATCGTCATTGTCGAGACGCACACGCTTGGCAGCAGGTTGGTTATCATCGGCGTCTGAGTCGTCCGAGATGTCCATAGCAGCTTCATCGTCCTCACTCAGCTCGTCAGGGTTACGGTAGGTAGCACGCTGGGTGGTATCGCCCAGCAAGTCCTCGGCGTCATCGTCGTGCTTCTTGTGCAGAAACAGACGATCGGCAGCTCGCTCCTTGGGCCTAGGAGGACGAAAGCCGCCTCTTCCGCCTCGGCCGCCGCGGGAGCCTCCACGGCCGGGTCCATTGTTTCTTCTTGATGGACCTGGGCGGTAACTGTCATTGTTACTACGTCCGCGAAACGATTCGTAGCTTTCTTGGACGCCCGACGGTCGATCGGAACGGAAGGTGAAGTCGCCCTGGGGAGGTCGAACATCGAAACCAGAGCCTCTGGTGTCTCTGCGGGAATCAGGGTATCGTTGGTCGTGGTTTCGGAACTCGTACCGACCGTTACGATTGCCACCCGAATCCCGCTCAGCAGGCGGCGGACCCGAAGAATAGGACGGACGGTAGGCTTCGGAAGATCTGTTTCCCTGCCTATAGCCATCATCGCGCGGGGGCGGCCATCTTGAACCCATTGTCGCGAGTTGGTGTTGAGGTTTGGTTTGTCGGAAACCGTTGACGCGACGAATTTGTGAGATTAGTGATGTCAAAGTGGGAACTGCGACTCGAGTCGCGTTGAAACAGAAAGTTCAAGTTGGCGCAGTTTTTTTTTTTTTCTGCGCTCGCCGCTCGCTACCGAGAATTCCCCGCGCCCAATCAGAACAGCCAGCAGGCAGTGCTATAATCTGTAGCAAGAGCTCCAGTGGGGCGCCCGCACAATTGTCCCACTGTACCTAAGGGATTACGATTGTTATTCATTCCTTTATCGAACAATCAACTTTTTGTCAATGACTTTTGCCTCGCAGGAATCGAACACTTTGCTTCTTTCATTCTGTTTTTCCATGATACGTTACGATCGTTCAAGAGCGAAAATGACCCAGAACCTACTCCGAAGAGATACTCTGTCTGAACTTTGAAATTTGAATGGATCTTCGGATCTTGGCTATCTACTATTTGATCTCCCTCTTTCTTTCTTGATCATGCTATCTGCATTCGTGCCCATTGCAAGATAAGTGATTCTGCCATGAACAAAGCCTTTTTGTGCTAGAATTGCTAGATACAAGAGGGTAAAAGACAATCTTAAAAGAAATTGCAGAACAATGAGACCCTCATCGCGATTCGTATCTCTGCAAGATGACCATTTGCGCTTCCAAAAGAAAGCCTCCGGAACAACTTCAAACTCAATCTGCTACATCCCGACAGATTCTCTCTCGTCACATCTCTATACCCTACCGATTCGATGTGGCTTCTATTTCTGACACTGGTACTTTTACCATCCTTGTCATTCAATCTTGTTATCGTCAAGTACGTTGAACGGCCAACCAGAAGCAAACTGATCCTGAAATCTGTTCGATGGGTCTTGACTTTCGATTTGCTCCTCCTCGGCATCGCAGCCCTGCCGGTCCTTCGCGACGGGCTCAGCGCCACCGGCAGATATGATCTCACAGTGCCCACCGCGGTTCTTTGGTTCATCTACTTTGCGCTGCCGCTCCTCGCCCTGCGAAACCCGCTACCATTGACAGCATCTATAATCTTGGTCTTTTGGCTCATCGCCGTGCCGGAGACGAGGCTTCTCCTCGAGGCTGGTCTGCGCATGAGGGGCTGGATCAGCAAGACCGACCGACCTTTTTGGTGGATGGAGCATGTGCCCAGGTCAATCGATGGCGTGGATATGTGGGTGGCAGTCAAGAACTCGCTGGTCAAACGATTGCCATATCTCGGGGGTCTTGTGCGGGATTCAGGGAATGCCGTCTGGAACAAGATCGCGAAAACTCGGAGGACATTTTCCGTACACGACGTGCTTGCTGCACTCAAGGGCATTACTAGAGATGTCACAGGATATATATTCCGCGCGTAGTATCGCTGTAATACTCAAGCAAATATCACTGGATCCGGTGACGTCAGAAATCATGAAACAATGCTCATATTCTCGCGATATTTGGGGACACAAAGATGCCCATGCTCCCGTGCTAAGCCTGTACTGTCTACTAGGAGTCGAAATCCATGCCTGTTTACCGTGACTTCAGGTCTCGCCCATGGAGGGTCGATCCCACTTGTGCCAATGCGTATCAATCATCTCGTCGAATCGCTCCCACCGACCGCTGCAGACCATTATCCTCTACAGCCGAGTACTCTTGTGGCCGGTGCGAGTACCGAGAATGCCGGACAGCTCCGATCCACGGCTCTGCACCCTCCTCCGCTTCATACAAGTACTCTGTTGGCTGGTACAAGGCTCGAACAAAATGAAGGGGTGAGGGGCTGCTTCGGCCAAAAGGCATTGCGTACTTCGCCCTGACTGTAACGGAAAGAACGACGAAGACGCCGAAGCGTCCAACCCGACAAAATAGAGGTACTCGTAAGCGATCGATAAAAGTCTCTAAGAGCCAATCGAAATTAATCGAACAATAGTCGTATGGTTTATGGTATTGTCATACGACTGGAGCTGCGATAAAGGTTAGAATAATCAGCATTTCTTTTTACATTGCATCTTGAACCCAGACGTACCTGGTAGTCTCTTTTATTCTTCCCATTTCTTGAGTCTTTTCTCCTCCATTTCCATCTGCTCTTGCAGTGAATCGTCACCGCAAATCGTGCGAGTGCATTGTAGGGACGCGATAATGGCGAAAGCAATCGGAACGCCTACAAAGCTAATCACTAGAGCCCAAGTGAACCACCAAGGCAATCTCTCTCGTAGTAAGAGACGCTCCTCCGGCTTGAGTTTGTAGAGTTCTTCAATATATGGATGGCAACCACTCGCTATCTGACATGCGACAGCGCTTGTTGTAGTGCCATTGCTGGTGGTAAAGCTGGTGCTTGAAATAACAAAAAGGAGTTAGTCGAGATTTTATTATATCACCGTATTCGACGTACTAATCCAATGCTTGACTTGTATTTAAACTATCACTAACAAACACTTTGACTAAGACAGTCATCGGCGCCATGGTGAGGAAATGTGGATATTAGGGAGAACAAAAGGTCAAGAAAGAGATATGAGGAATTTGTTAACATGCCTTACAATACACGCAATGGGAAGATCGGTGGGTTTAAATAAATGCTACAAAGGTATCATATAAACTAGGTGCAGAATAAACCGGCGCCGCAAAGTTTTAGGTTTTATCTCTTTTAACTTTTTGGGGGGGAAAGCCTTGAATATACAAACCCCACGCCCGACTCGGCCGTGTAATGCCGGTATACGAGAGATCAAGTACCTAGTATCAAGGCAGGTACGCAGAGAAAAGTTTTGGGCATTCACACTTGGCGCGGTTTTGATGTTCACTCACCAGATAAGATATGCCTATGAGCAAGTAGGGAAAGAGCGAATGTTTCACCTTGGGTATAACGATAATTGCGTATTTTATCTTGCTTACAGCATCGGAATACATCGTTGAATACTTTATTTATGCATCAAAATCCTTACGGCTCGCGGAATCTTTACAGTCTCGAAAGATTTCTGTGCTTTATTTATTTTTATAGGTCCCGTGTACCGCTTCGCCAGAAAAAAAATCCCGTTATGATATGTCCACTATATCCAGCGTCAACCCGAGGCTGCATAAGCATGCTGCAGGAAGAAGAAGCTTGCCTCGGGATACTTCGCCTGGTGCCTGGCTACGGAACATACAAACTCCCACTTCTGCAAAATGACCGAGGAGAAACGCTCCTCGACATCGGTGGGTGGGTAAGAACCATAGTCGCACAACGAGTAGCCGAAGATGGCTTGGAATGTTGCCCCATAGTAGAGACTTAAGAGCTGCTCTGATCTCTTCTCTTCGACGTGCGCAGTCCCGAGAACACGGTCATCCGGGGCCAAATACGGATCCTGGTGTATCGCCTGGAATTCCTTGTCGCGGAGAAAATCGTTGGTCCTTCTTATTGTATTGAAGTGTTCTAGAATCGGTTTGATGTCGTTGACGTCGAGCTTTGCAGCAAGTTGTTCTCCACTTAGCCGTGCGTTCATGCGATATAAATATTCGAGCCCTGCTGCATTACGGTAATAGTCGAGTGGCCGACCAAACTTGAACAGCATATAGAGCAAGAGGGCAGCCTGGACGATGTCAGGGGCCTCGTCTGGCCTGCAAGTGTCGGATTCGACCTCAATATACATCTCGGGCGTGACGCACTCGTGGAGCAAGAACGCATAGATGGCACCAGACTGTGTCTCCGCTGGAAGCAGGCAAAAGCAGAGGTCTTCTAGCGAGCACAAATGCTCCTGGCCGACGATCCAGCTGCAGAGTTGGATTTGCTCCCGATCTGAAAGATCTCGGGAAAAGGCACAGCAGCAATATTGGGACATGGTTACTGGCTGAGCATGGTCAACGACCGACCGCAAGTTGATGCATCTGGGCCAGGTAGACTTACCTCTAAAGCTTACGCCACTACGAAATGGTTATGTTCTGCGTTTTGTTTCGGATTTCGAGGAAGAGTTTGGTCGGAGTCGTTAGCACGATGGTAAACATGATGGTTTGTGTGGTTGAGTCTTTCGAAGATTATTGCTGAGAAATTTATATCTCGCTGTTTGTAAGTGATGCGATTGCGTAAATGATGCGTAGAGTGTTAAGGCGAGAATAATCAAAAAGTAAATAGTGAATCATTAAAGTGCATCCTCCTCGACGTGAATTTGATCAATTTCAAGTTCTGCTGAAAGAACGAATGAATCCGTGGCCATTTTGAACTGTGTTTGGCTGGGAATCGCTTCTGGCCGGATCATCAAGTCGCTGCCTTCCCTGGTTCGAATACAATAAGCGATTGTTCCGTTTCCGTGAACGATTTATTCCACTCTCAGGGACTGTATCTGCAAATGAGCCGTGTTTCCCTTCATCACCTCCAGTGCTTGCAGACCATATTTTTCAAACTCGTCATATTTGGACGTCGCCATCGGACTTACCATGGCATGTGCGGCTGCACCTCCGAGGCATACAGAATGCATCGATATTCGAGCAAGGAATGACCGTAGGATCACAACTATTTTCTGAAAAACACATCAAGTATTCTGACCAACTTGAAGCAGCTGAGACTACCATCTGTACGTACTTCGGCTAGCCGCCCAAGCGGGTGACCAAAAAAGTGAGATTCCGCGTATACTCAAACATCGCACCTTTACGCGAAATCGTTTTGATTATGGGACAAAAACTAAATATTTTTATTCTCGATTAATATTTGTTTCTAATTTTATAAATTTTATCCCAAAATTAATTATAGCGACCGGATAATATGCTGAGGTAAAGTATAAGTATATAGTTTATTTTTACTTTATATTGCTCTCCCCTGCCGCCGTACGCTTGTCATCGCCATGCCTCTGAAATATCAAGCAGATTTCCCACGTACCTCATAAGTCACCGAAATCACTTGAACCAGGGAAACGCATCCCAACCAACAACCGATCAATGTATCGGCAGGTCCCGAACGGTCGCGATGATGCGCATCACGTGTAGTCTCTCCGAGGCTTGTGGCATCACCCACCACGCGGCTTCGCATCACCAACACCAACAACAGCCAGTATGCCATCCCGCAAGGCAGCTTTCCGATAGTGTGGATTGGCGCTTACGTCGACCCCCCATCCTCGATCGGCCGTCCTATAGAAAGCGACGACTCGTTTTTGCGAGGTTGGCGGCACCCTCGCCTGTAGAGGCCGCCGTTTCTATTGGTCGAAATTACCGAATTCAATCACACTGACCGGGGTGTCCATTTTCCGAGTGGGAGCCAATGTGAAGACAGAAGAATCAAGAAAACTCTAAAAAGATGAGAGCAGTAGTAAACAAAGTGGATTCCCCCGTTGCTCTATGCAATGCAATGCAGGGAAGACTGAAAAAAAGAGTTTGTATTATTCTCCACACGTTCTATAGAAGCAACATGCGCCTTGGCGCACTGCCGTAGACGGCTAACACCTCGTGCCCCTCGCACGTCGTTCGACTCTGTATGCGCCGATCCGGGGGTGGTGCAGTCTCTTTCTGAGGAGGGGGATGACGAACGTTGGGTATGCAAAATGCACGAAAAGTCGATAAAAGTAAGCAACGCCGCACCGCAGCCAGTCGCGTGGGCGACCCGCGGGTTATACATGTCGACGGTTCAATAGTCTGTTCTATTTTCGGGCAGCTCTCCCCGAGCGTCGGTGACAAGCCAAGACCCGGCTCATGTTGTGTAGCACACCTTTTCTTTTTTGTTGTTCGCCCGCCCGCGCAAGGCATCGTAAGCTCTTCTTCTGCTTTTCTTAATCCCACAGCCGCGCCTGCTGAGCCGTTCGTCCCCTTACTTGATGTCTCACCTGGCTCTGGTCCCGCCAAATTTCTCTCATCCTCTCTCTCTCAATGTTCGTGTCGTCGCCAACTCATCGTTCAAAATGATTTCGGGTCACGAGCTGGCCGGCGCCATGTGGGCGCTTACGGCTCTGTCGCTCGTCTTGGTGACCTTGCGACTGTATACAAGGATACGAATTGTTAAGTTCGTAGGCGTGGAGGACTATCTATACGCATGTACAGGTGTAAGTCCAGGATCTCGCGATCGCGAAAGAGGGTACAGAACTGGCTGACCGTGTGCTTGGCAGCTTCTAATATTATGCTTCACAATCTTCATACAAGTGGCGGTGGATCACGGCCTGGGTACGAGTTTCTGGGTCCTGAGCCTCGCCGAATCGTCCGACGCAATCTTCTGGACGTACGTGGCCAACACCTTTGCCATCACCGGCAACGCCATGGCCAAACTGTCGATGGGCCTCTTTCTGCTGCGCGTGGTCCAGGTGCGCTGGCAGAAGATCGTCCTCTGGGTCGTCGTCTTTCTCATCGCCGCCACGAGTCTGGCTCTCGCCGTCATGCTCTGGAATCAAACGACACCCGTCAAGGCGAGCTGGGATCCGCTGCGGACGCCGGGAAAATGGAATATCCAGATCCAGCCCATGAGCGTTGGTCTGGGAGGTGCGTTGCGCCGTCCGTAATGAGATCTTGAGCTAAAGTTAAAACATCCCAGTCTGGTCGAGTATTTGCGACTTTTTCTTTGCCATCTTCCCGTGGCTCTTCCTCTGGTCTTTGCCAATGCCACAGAAGGAAAAGATCATGTTGGCCAGTGGGATGAGTCTGGGCATCATGTAAGTCATCACCTTGCTCAAACGAGACAGCATGCTGATTGACATTTGGGCAGAGCTGGCGCGTGTGGTATCGTCCGAACAATTGTTCTGGCGCGACTGAACGTCATGGATTACACCATCAACTTTGTACCTTATTTCGCATGGGCAGGCGGAGAGATTGCCGTCTCCATGATATGCATCGGCATTCCGACCTTGCGACCTCTGTACCTGAAAGCCCGCGGTATCACCAGCTCGTATGGGCGAAACGGACAGAGCCAGACGAGCGAAATGCCTAGCTTCAAGATGTGCGAGCCAAAGCTGGGACACTCACCAGGACCGCGAATCGCCTCGGCGGCGTCACATGCCCGGACCGATTCGACCCTGACCGCGCCTGCAAGCACCTACACCAAGGCGTCGAGTAGGAACAGCATTGATGAGCTGAGTACCATTGAAGAAGGTGGCGGCAATAGGATCATCTGGGTCGCGAATGAGGTGCGGGTTCCACGCGAGGATATGAACTGGCCTTTGCGGAGTTGAAGTGATCAAATATCCTGCCCACATAGATTAACACTAGATACTACTGACGCAAGTCACGATAGCGATTCTCATTTTCCATGATCATAATATAATAGTATTATTGACAGTAATTCAAAGTGTTCTCACACACAGTATGTCCTATCCATCTTCTTTTCCAACACCGAGAGATCACACGTAGCTCACCCCAGTCTAAGATAACTGGGTGGCCAGAGCGGTGACCTGGTCGAGAAGAGACTGGCTCTCACCAGCAGCGTTCTTGATGACCTTGTCTCGGAGGTGGTCGACCTGGGATCCGGCAGCGGCCGGGGGGTTGCCCTGGGCGGTCTGGATGCGGCTGACCTGGTACTGCAGGAAGAACTTGGGGACCTTGATAGCGAGGCTTCCGCCGACGCTGCGGATGCCGGCCTCGGTGGCCAGGTACGTGTTGAGCTGGTCCTGGAAGGTCTGCAGGTCCGTGTCGGCGAGGGGCGTGCTGGTGGCGAACTTGGACAGGGCGAACTGCAGCGGCGTCTGCGACGACTGGCTAAAGTCGACGTCGGAGAAGGACACGGCGCCGCTGGTCACGTCGGGCACGCCCGAGATGGTCGTCTTGGTGTTGTCGCACGTCACCGTGTTCTCGATGCTCGTGACCACGTCGGCGACCTCGGCCGGCAGCGTCGTCGAGCCGATGACGAAGCAGGCCTTGGACTGGCGCTCCGACAGCACGGGAGCCGTGGCCGGGGCCTTGGCCAGAGGGAGCACCGCATTTGGCGTGACAAAGGGGATGGTGGGCGCTGCCAATGCCAGGCTGGCCAAGATGGCGGTGGAGAAGGCGAGGGTGTTCATCTTCGTCATGATAACGGTATTTGGCTGGGTGGGTTGATGTTATAAAAGATCGATAGTATAGATATTATAGCTGTCAAAAACTCCAACAACTGAATGAGCGGAGGTCGAAGTAGAGTCGAAACGAAAGAAAACCCTAGCCAGAGGGAAACGAAGATCAAGAACCCAGAAAAACCACGTCGATGATTTGGCGGAAGGAAGAGAAGATAGTCGATCATGCTTCATGTTGCAATACGGTACCGGACGATCCTTTTAAGCAAAGGTGTTCGTCCATGCGACTGCCTCCTACCTAGACCTCGGCCAATGTGCCGAGCATCTCAGCTCATTACGAGAAATGATGGGGGATGTCGTCTCATGTTCGACATGCGCTCGTTTGAGGTGCGACGGGGTTGTTGTTGTAGATGTCTGTCAGATGCCTGGACACAATTCCTATTCGGGCGCTAGTCTTCTCTATGGGGCAGACGAGTTGGGCATGTTCTGGTGAACTAAGAGAAATAAGCTTGAATTGGACATGCCACGGCTTCCTGCATTGGCTCCGCAGTGGCACAACCGAGGGTCTCATGAGGGAGTATTTCGTGAGATTCCAAGGGAGCCTCAGTAGTAAACCCTGTAACTCTAGTGAGTGCGATGCCTGAAGGGGGGTCAACAAACTCCACTATTTTACAGTTTCAGGGGTCGAGGGCGCCAATCGGTGCGTTGCGACGTGCTTGATCGCCATGATCCTGGGCTTGGAGCATGCCAAGAGCTCACTGTCCCGCAACCAAGTCTGAGGTTATTTTCAATCTAATCTCTACTAGGCTTGGCCTTTTTACTTCGATTATTCTTCGCATTGATGGTTGGTTTGAACTGGGTTCTAGCGTATCAAGGTGCAGGGTGGCCTTCGATGATATAGTTCAGTTTCCTCCATGTCATCTGATGCGCAGTCTTGAAGAAAACCTGTGACTGGTACGTTCAACTGAATGATTGAATAGATCTTATAGGTCCAGCATTTAGCGCACTGTCTCTGGGCGGACTATACAATGCAGGGAAAGTAGAATAGTCCAAGACCTGCAAATTTACTTGCATCCCAGATGACGAGGTCAAAAGAGAGTATCAGGCAAATACAATGCATTACAAATCATTCAAACAGTCGAAGAGATTAGTGATATGTCCGCCAACACGGATCATGATCGCGCATTGATAAAGTCCTTGACTCCGCCCCTTCAAGCCGGCAGCAGAAGAGATCGGCACAGCGTAGGACAGATCATAATTGATAGCCGTGCTATTGCAAGAGTCGAAGATCTGCATCGGCAAGATCATCTCAACTGATTCCAGATATATCAGGTTTCCCATGGTAGTTCAAACACTTACATTATCTCTAATGACCTGGCGGTGCTCCTCGGCAGCGTAACGCGCACCACACATACCGGCCTCTCGGAATCGAACTCGCTGCGCGTGACCTTCCGGCGAATGCCAAATCGCCTCTTCTCGGAGTGGTCGCGGCCGGCGATGAAGGGACCGGCGATCATCTTGAGCACGTTGACAAAATCGTCGGAGCGGTAGATGTGGTTCATACAGTGTCGGCGAAACTCGAGCAGATGGGCACGACAGCGAAAAGGCTGCGCCTTGACCACGAGGCCGCACAGTCACTCGATCGAAAGGATGTCGAAGAACTCGGTCTACAGGCAGTAACCGATAGGTGCCTCCAATGAGGGTGCTCAGGACGGAGGTATAAGTGAGCTTCAACGTATTTGTTGTTGAAACTCCAAGTACGTGCATGGTGATGCCATCGTGGCGTCTCGCTCGCGTGCGCGAGCGACTAACTCGAGTTGTTGCAAAGGGGCAAGTATACAGTCGATATTTGTTTGTTTCGTGCAATCGTAAGGGAAAGTATTGTAGGAAAAAAGAGAAATTTGCCAACACACGCTTGGAGCAGATCGACGGCATATTAATGTGTCGATTTCGTTGTCAAGTCGGGCAAGACCTGCACATCCTGATCTTCGAGCCATCACAACGGTGACTAGCCTCGCGCGAAGAAATCCATTTGGGGACCTTTTGAGCACCCGATAAATCCCTAGAGCACCGCCTCGAGGCTCTCGTGATCCTATCGCAGGAATAAATGTCAGGGGAAGAAATGGGCCTCACAAGGTGCTCATCGGATCAATGTCCTGATTGTCCCGCGCCGGGCGCCACCGAATCGAAAATGGCGCTCAGCCTGCCAATCGCAGAGGTTCATTAATGGGCCTCACGGCCGAGCTGAAAAGCAGACATGACCCCCCTGGCTGCGGCATGGTGAGAAGATGGGGGCAGAAATGGGCGTAGACGGCCTCGCTGCTCCGAAAGTGCTCACAAAAGTCGTAAAAGTCCGTCGGATTGCGATGAGACAGTTCCTATCTGCGGCTGAGGGGACCCGAGGTCGCGAACGAATTTGATATATAAATTCGAGTGCATCGCGCAAGTTGATCTGGCAGCTTTCGCAACTTTCGTTCGCTAGTTTCTCGTCGCATCTATGTTTGCATTCAAACTCAAAATCTCCCACCCGTGAGCGCATCCCTCGGCGCCTCGTTTGAGCGAACCATTCGCCTTAGCCCAACCTACACCGAGGACACACCGGCTTTTGACCGACAGCTCGTGTGTTTTGGTCGACTTAGTGTTGCGCCCGATCGATTTGCGAAGACCTCTTCAGCCGCCGACCACCGCGTCATCGAGAACGTCGAGCACTGGGGAGAACTACACTCTAATTGACAATAGGATTATGATTGTCGTCATTTTTGTCTATCCTGATTCCGCCATAGCCACCGGAAGTTCGCAAATAGCTTGCCAGACCGGGCACACTACTACTACATCTCCCGCCAAGCACGAGTCTACATTTCGCCATTTGAAATACAATACCGCGCCTAGAAAGAACAAGAATATTACATATGGAACATGATTTCGTAAGGAGTGTGTGAGTCTATCTCGTGAAGGTGTACATTTGAGCCATAACCGACGTAAGTACCGTGCCACGTAAGGAGCGTCATAACGAAATGCTGGGGGAAAATGAGCGATATAAAGAGGCTGGGAGAAGTAAGAGAGAGAGAGAAGGACGAGAAGTGAAAAGACAGCTGAAAGAAGAAAGGCAGTATATCTGCGATACATGGAAATATACAATGCCATGACAATTCCGTTGTTTGCCAGTGCACTGTGAGGGAAACCCAACTGATCAAGCCACACGTGGGCGTCCAGCGCGCCTCCTGCCGATGCTGCAGGTATCATAGTGCGCGGCGTGGAGATCCTTGTCAGTATGCTTGACAAGACACTGACAGACGAACTCTCGCAGCACCCATTTATGAGGCTTGCACTTCTTGAGATGCCGAGTATGATTACCCTTGCGGTAGAAGCACGACGTATATCCACAAGCACATCTGAACCAGCCTTGTTGGGGCTGCCCATCCGGTGGCCTACAGTGTCTCTCCATAAAGTGACGATCAAAAGACTTGAAGTCCTTCTTGACCATGTTACATTCATGGCAGGTAAATTGTCTTTTGTTGTCAACGGGGGACGGTGTATCAGTCGGGAGATGTATTTCGGCTGGTGCAGGTGATTCGGGTGATGGCGAAGGAGGAAACGACGGCGAAGGAGCAAAAGCAAAGCTTGGTGACCTATTGTAGTCAGTATCGTTGTACGAATGAGATGACAGTTTGTTGATTACTCACAAACGCGGCGAAGCACAACCCGATGTACTGGGGCTATAGCTTTGGCTGAGTGGCGGCGGTGAGAGCATGAAGGCTTGCTGTTGAGCCGCGCCCTGTGGTGAATGACTCTGAGCCCCAGACACAGTGACTTCAAGCGAGTGTTGGCAAGGACATCCAGCACAGTGGACTGTACCATGGTTTGGAATCATGGAAGACGGATGGTACACCATGTTTCCTTGTTGCCTCTGTTGGTGTGAAAACTGGACGCGATGCTGGGTTCGCAGACCAGGTGTGCCATTTACTGGATAATCCACCCAATCAAGAGGAGAAGAATCTGCGAAGGGGTCCTGGTAAGGGAAGTCACTGTCTCCATCTGTGGAGAGACCGGAATAGACTTTGTGACCTGTTGGATATTTAAGATGTCCAGTTTGAACTTGCGATGGATAGATAGGCCCAGCGAGCGGATTTTGTGGTGGCTGAAATGAAGTTTGCATGTTCTCGCCGGTGTCGAGTTGCCAGGGTACAGTATTCCAGTTGTTATTCGAACGTTTTGGCATAAGGGAAGGCTCGAGAGGATATTCTTCATCTTGTTGGTAGTGAGGATCCATCACCATGTCTGGATCTAGAATGCTATGTCCCGGGGCGGAACCGACGGCGGGACTCGACCGTGGGTTTAGCCTTTCGGGAAGAAAAGAAGCATAGATACGAGGTCTAGGCTATCTGAACGGGATACCCAGTGAAGTTGTGTATGATCGTGGGCCGTACTTGGTATATCTGAATCTGATGGGGTTGAAGGGCGTTTTTCGTGCAGTAAGCTTTTTTACTCGTCTGAGGAAGATGTCTTTTTTATTCTTTTTTTGATGATGGAAGCAGGGAATTGTAAGGGGAGTTCAAATAGTTAGAGGAAAGAAAGATAAGAATGGATAATAAAAAAATGGCAACACTCTTCTGAGGGGATTTGATCAGCTTCTCCCCAGCCTCGGGTTGTTAGTGATTGTTGTCGAATTGTTTGAGAAGGGGAGACATCTGGGGAAGATGGTCCAAGGCGCAGTGGATTATTATATACTAGAAGCATAGTTTTTGAGGATCTTTAACGACGGGCATCCGTTTTCATGAGCAGCCGAAAAGACTGATGGGGATTGGGTTTTTCTTGGTATGTCCCCGTCAGTCAGTCTCGTTCCATGGCCATGACCACAACTGTTGCCCAGCGAGCCCAGCAAGATCGAGCCGGGCCCCAGTGTAGTGTCCGTGTCGTCTGTCAGGGGTTGGCACGGCGAGCGTGTTCTCAATACGGTGTAGGGTAAGGAAAAAGCAATGTTCAAGGACCACCTAGCGTATATCCCGACAAGTAGCTACATACGAGCGACCACTACATTTTTTGCTTGGCGTGTTACCCAGTAGTACTATGCTGAGTAAAGGTTTTCCTCGCGAATTTGCCGGTGCAGGGCCGTGTGTGAATGTATCTTTTGGATTTTCCCTACCAGAAAGATTGAGGATCATACTAACAGATGGGCCGCAGGACAGGCCAAATAGGTTTGACCAGGGCGGGTATTTCCTTCCTGCCTCTGCCTGCCTCTGCCTGCATCTGGCACGAGGGGGAGGGAGTATTCCACATGAAGAGCTGAACCTTTTTCGCACGGTCGCTCGATGATTTTGCGTTCGATGACGGACCGGAGGACGCGAGCCGTTGGGTCCTGCTTTGTTGTCCAAAGCCTCTTTCTTTACGTTCAGAGGCCCCCGCGCTGAGGTTCGAGGAGGCGATCACCTGTGCTGGGGGGCGCGCGCGCGCGCAGCGACGCACTCTCACCCCAGCAAGATACATCGGTCCCAGAGATTGAAAGCTGCGCCTGCTGTGTATCGTTGATGCACATCCGCCTCCGGAGGCTTAGGTGCCAGGTCCCCCCTGGCATCGGCTTGGCCAATAGAGGGTCACAGATGGCCATGAACGAAATTTGACAGGACGTTTGACGTTTTTTCTGCTGAAGAGATCCGGCCGAAGCCCACTTCAGTGACTGGAAGGAGTTGGCTGGCGACTGGAGGAGGTACTAGACTAGGTACTGTGTAGGCAGGCTAGACCCCTACGACGGTACCTACTTATGTTGTGGAGCTTGCCAGTAGTATCTAAACTTGCTGATGCTACAGAGGACATACAGCGAGATGCCAAAATAAACGTAAGGTAAATCGACCAGGATTGATGCTGTTCACTATACCACACTGTGCATGTAGGTAAGTAAACCTACCCCCTTGCGATCCATGCTACGAACAGACTATGCTTTCTGCCGTGCAGCCAAGCTACGTCAAATTCAGATTCTTTTGCGTATAGTATTCTGGTTAGCCTCTGTTGGCGCGCGCGATGCTAGGATCGTTGAACATGGGAAAGACACATGAACTAGCCCGGATCTCGAGTTGCAGAAAGCGCAATGCTTGTTCGGAACTCTTCGTCAAGATTGAAATGATCTCATGAGGTCGGATGCATATTTCGATTCATCCCGCAAGCGTGTAAAGACGAGCTGTATCAAAGCTGCCTGCTTGTGTCGGGTATCTCACAACTGCTCAGTACGGTGTATGTAGCACGATCATGGATTAACTACTAGCATTCGCAGCAGATCAAATCCACATCACATCCGTCGATCCATTGCTGATAAGCTTTCATACAGCATTCTAGCAGTCATCATAAAGGCCTCGGCGAGAGAGAGAGAGAAAAACAACAGGACCTGTTTTGCTACCTGCACGCCCGAGGGAACAGTCAAGTTGACATGCATGGGGAGATGGCGCCAAGTACGCTAGGACTGGCCGATGCCCCAGGGGATCCATTGGAAAGAACGTTGGACTGTCGTCGACTCTATCCCACAGCGCTCGACCCAGCCTGCCAGACGAGCCAGTCACACTCCGAGTGCGTTTCCAGTGGACGGTAGGAACTTTTGGTCAATTCAACACGTCACTAAGCCGATACAAGCACTTTGGCGTTCTAATTTGAGACATGTGTGGCTGATTGGGAGACCAGCCCACTTTGGAATCACCCTTTTCTGCCTAGGTAGGTAGGCTTGAGGCCTTTTGAAGCAGAGGAACAAGGGGGGATGGAATTCTCTACTGTAGGTGGGAAGCTGAAGCGACAGCAGGGAGTTACGCAGCACAACAAGTCGGATTGTCGGCAAGATCCTCTCCTCTGCGCTTCGAAGAGTCTGGCCACGGCAAATCAATAGACCAAGTAGAGAACAGTACACGGAACAGGCAAAGACACCACCAACCAGACTATTGTCCGTACGTGAGCTCTCCCACAAACCGTTTGGTCCCTCAATCCCCTCCACAAGGTAAAGTTTCGACTAGACATCCCAAGTCGACCGGGGCTGCAATGTCAGTCCCTCCAGAAGCTGGTGCCTGTAGGGCATGCTTCCCGAGAATGCTGGATATCTAGTGAACTGCTCCATCCTGATGAAACATCGCCGACTTCGATTACCTATCCACTCGAAGAGACCCTTGGCCGATCATCTGCTGATTCAGGTAGGCTACGTAATCCAATGAACGAAGAGTGATGACTGACGGGGCAGCGGTGAAGAAGAGGCCGCGGTAGGAGATAAGGCCGGAGCCTCAAAAAAAAAACATAGCCTCGAGAATACAGGACATCTGCTTCGATATTGTGTGCGCCGAACGAACATGTAGCGTACAATACGGAAGTTATTACACTCCTAGGCTGTGCTAAAATCGAGATGGATCCGGCAGATTGGCCTCACAGGGCATGCTCTAGGCCGCTTTCGTGTTAGAAGCAGTAGAGCTTGGGCCCATCGTGACTTTGGCGTCATGGTCGGTCCAAGCTCCAACCTTCCAAACCTTCTAGAAGGGTGGTAGTATACTCAACCATGTAGTGTACGAGTTACATACAGCACAGGAAGGAGGGAGGAAACGACGAATGTTCAGCACCAAAAAAAAATCTGTTTAGCAAATCGACATCAACACAAAACCAGAGACCCCAAGCACCAGACACACCGCTATTGAAGCCCCAAGAGATACCATTCGTCCGTCCGGAGACGGTTCCAAATTTCACGAGCAGACAGCCAGATAACAAAACCACTGCTGAACAAATAGGTACGCAAGGCTGGCTGCCTTCAGAGCATTCTCTTTCTCTCACCCCCCAGATCGCACTAAGCAAGGAATCCGACCAGACCACAGTGCCAACTCCCTGCTCGTCCTGGAAACATTGACAAATGACCGGATTCAGATCCCTGCACGCTCACCGAACTCTACTCCCTGTCTTTCACGCCCCTATTGGCTCACGCTCCACTGGCCTCAGCTCCATTCCTTCTACGCGTCTTCTGGAATATTTCCACTTTCGAGCTTCCACAATCGGCCGCTGGAACGATGCCATGCATCGGAGGTCGAACCGTGGCAATGTCATGATGCTTGTCGAGTCCCACGTTTCTTACCAATAATCGCTGGGGTTAGAGAAAAGGGAACCCAACCGGCCTATGTACGACATTGGGCTGCTTTGGATGCTTTCCGTGGCTGCTTTGGCTGCCAGTTCGATGCTCTGATTATGCCATCTCCTCTCCCCTCCATCCCCCTCCCTCCCCGGGGTATCACTGCATTTTCCAGCGCGAGTCTATCGCCCGCCCATCAGTGCTGCAGAAGGGAAACGGGGGTCCAAAATACAAAAAGCCAGATCGAGTGGTGTGGTCACACCACCCACCTGATCTCGCCGACGAGCGGTGTCAGTGGCTTTGTTTCTATTCGGTCCTTGCTGCCGAGCTTCTCGAGGCCATTACGCAGAGCCCAGATCTTGGATTCCCAAATGCTCCCGTTTTCCTAGTGCTGAGCTTCCCTTGACACAACGGCAGGCTGTGGCTTGCCCGTTGCGCGCTGGTTGATGTCGATTTTTCAAGGAGAAACTGGCGACCGACTATTCGGCGCACTTGATTTACAGAATTTTTCACTTGTCCCATGTCTTCTGATTTTACATGCACAAAGTGTGTTCGACTTGGCCAGGGGTGGTGTTGGCAGGTTGCCAGGCAGGCGACCACACCCTCGACCTTGGCTGCGGCGCAGAATGAGATCCGAAATGAAACGCGGTTGCGATCTGCAGTGGGATCCTGATTGGGCGGCCGGCACTCATCCGCGCTTCGCCATGGTCCCCTTCGCCTCGTGCCAGCCGCCCGATCGTAATCTCTAGGAGGCGGTCAGGGCTCATTTGAGTCTACGTGCGTCGAGGATGAAAATTTCTGTAATACACGTCACTTGGAAATGCAAAGAGTAGGACCAGGCCAGCCTTGTCTTCACCGGAGCAGGGCATAGTCAACCACAGAGTTCGATCTTGACAAGAAATTTCGGATTGAAAGCAGGCTGTTGGAAGGCAGATGGTGCATCGCCCATACAACAGTCGTGATATTACCCTTGCCCGAGCACCTGAACTTCCTATACTAAGCTTGTGCCCTTTTTTAAATCATGAAAAACTCCAGTTCATGAATCCTGATGTTCGAATAACGCTGTTATCCTCCTCAATATCTATGTGTGAATGAAAACGAGACAAGATATGAACATGTATAATACAGTCACGATTTGCTCATGCATGATATCCATGTTGATACCGTGCGGTTCCTCCTGTCCTTACTCTGCCAGCCCTGGCCCTTGGAATGGCGCGTCTATGATCCATTGACACCATTGGTTTCCTTCTTGGGGTGAGGAGAGGCGATTATCGAGTACTGTCCGCCAGCACCAACCCAGACAACATCTCGAGAGCGGATGGCAGTGTTGTCAATGATGGTCGGGGTTTCAATGTCGGTGGTGGTACCTTGACCGGTTTGGTAGTTTGCTGAGAAACCCCATGAGTAGACGGCACCCTTGTCTGTGATGGCGAAACTGTTGTCAGTACCGGCAGCGACAAATCTCGTCTTGAAATCTGGCGAACTTGTTAGTATATGCTCTGATATTTTGCGCGTCACGGACTTACCTCTGCCAGTACGGGTGGGCTCGGTCAGGATACGAGGCTTGTTGTGCTCGTCAAAGACGGTGTTGTCCTCGTTGTAAACCGAGGCAGGGTGGCCGACTTGGTGGCCGTCAACGCGTCCCCAAGTAAGCAGTTCGCCATCCTTGGTCGTTGCGAGCGAGTGATGCATGCCTCCTTCTATGGAGAGAAGGGTCTTGCCCTTGAGGGCCGCGACAGGCTTTGGGCTAATCACCATGGCAGCGTCATTGCCAGCATTGTCGTCGTGGCCGGTCTGGGAGTAGTTGTTGAGACCCCAGGCGTACAATTGACCGTAGTTGTCAATGTAGAAGCTGTGATACGAGCCGGCGGCGATGGCGACAGCGTGATGCTTGCGGGTGAACTTTCCGACGGCCTCGGGCTTAAGACCGGTGTTTCCTCCGCGGGTGATGGCCTTGCGACCCAGCTGGAACTGACCACCGCTGCCCCAGGCCAGGACCTTGCCTTCGATGTCGAGAGCAAGGACGTGGTTTGCGCCGGCAGCGAGACGTTTGATGTCCTTCAAGCCTTCAACAACAACCGGGGTCTGTTGGACGCGAACAGTCTCTGTAAAACCAATGATACCATCATCACCTCTGAAAGTGCCCCAGCCATACACACGGCCATCTTCGGTCAGGGCGAACGATGCCGAGTCAGTGGCGGCGACTTGGACAAATTTGGTGCCGGCCACCTCGTCCCTGAAGTCGACCAGACCGGGGGTAGCCTCCTTGGGGTTCATCTCCTTGAATCCCTCATCCTCGTCGTCCGAATCCGAGTCGTCCGCATTACGAACACCACCATCCCAGGTGGTGTCGCGACCAAGAGCGCGGTCGTCATTTACACCCCACGTCAGGATATTGTTGTCGTGGGTGAGAGCAACAACGTGCATACCACCACAGGCGATCTGAACCACGCCGACCTTCGCGGCGTCCAGGTTGTGATTCAGTCGTGGCCTCTTGACGTCCACCGGCTTCTTGTTGTCGTGCTTCTGGTTACCCAGTCCCAGCTCGCCCGAGGTACCTTCACCAAACACGAAGATATCTAGGACGTCCTTGGGAACCTCGTTGATGGCCTTGCCTGCAACAGCAGGTTGGCCCGTCCGCGTCTTCTTGGAAGCTGGCTTGTCGTCATCATCGTCGCCTCCCTTGCGCTTCTTGACCGGCCCCTTGGTCTCCATGGTGGCACCCTTGCCGTCCATTCTGCTCTTCTTGGAGCCACCCATGGCCGCCTTCTTAGCAGTGACTCCCTCAGAAACGGCTTTCACATCCTCTTCCTTCTCAGGCTTGGCGCCATTGGTCTCGGCCGCATCGTCTTCGGTCTCGTCCTTGTCTTCTGTTGCTGCCGCGGCCTTGCGAGAGCGCGAAGGAAGAGCGGTGGTCTTCTTGGTTGCTTTCGTGGCCTTTGTGGCAGCAGGCTTGGAGGCGGCTTTGGTGGCCTTCGTGGCGGCGGGCGCCTTGGCGGGCGCGGCGCTGTCCTTTTTGGTTCTGGGTGCCATTGCGACAATGTTTGGTCAATGTTGCTAGGAGGAGATGTGTGCGATCAGGGGTGGGTAATATCAATAAAAACGACAAAACCCCTCAGGATAGTGGGTATGGAACAGAGAAAAAAGTGGTCAGAGGTTGGCGCAAAGGCGCGTCTGTTGTGGGTTCTCTGGTATGAACCACAGATGCTAATAAGCAACACACTCTGCCTGGGCGATGCGTGCCTAGAGTGAGAATGGAGTTCTAATGGACAGAAGATTGTTGCCCCGAAATTCGAGCAGTAGGTCGTTGTTGTAGAGTTTCGAGGCTTCTGCTTGCTCGAGATCAATGGATTGATAGATGGGCAAGGAAGAGGTGGGAGTGTAAGAAAACAAGTCAACGAGCTTTTTCTTTATCGAGCTGTTTTCGGACTGACGCGCTTTGTGAAATTTTTAGTGCCTGAAAATAGTGTTCAACGAGAACAATCCAATGGCTGCAGGACAATGCTGATGCCACAAGGTACGTACTGCTAGTCCTTGCTTGCTGTGGCCTTCTGTGGCTTGCATATGTCGACACAATCACGATCGCACGGGTTTTATGCTGCACTGCACTAGTGGTAGGGCCTGGGGACTGGGCCACAGGTGACTGGGTCACTGCAATGTGGGTAGCGGCCTGTTGGAGCCACTGGCCTTGGAGCTTCTGCAGCAGATGCCCCACCATAGCTCCCTGAGCTCTTCGGGATGGACCGGCCCACCGGTCGGCGGGTGAGCTGCTGTTCTGGAAGTTAGCATCCAGCCCTGGGGATGCTGGAAGCTTCAAGGGTCTTCAGGTCCCGCCAAATATCGAACCAAACGTTCATTTACGAGAAGAATCATTCGAACTCTGCGGCTCCAGATCTGTCTGTACCTGTGAAAACCCTGAGGAGCACCTCCAAGAACGAACGAGAACATAACTGTTGCGGTCTAGGTCTTGAATTTCGTCACTCCGGAAATGGATGCAAAACAGCTTTCTTTGTCTCATCGCAAATTCTTTCACCACCACTTGTTTCCGGTCATATTCAAGCGACACTGGTGGATAGCCTGTCACATTTCTTCAAATTCCACGCATCACTCAATCAGTACTGGTCATTTGCTTGTATTTCTTTTTTGTATGTTTTCTTTGCCCATGTGCCAGATTATGAATCTTGGGTATCAACCTGTATGCTTGCCATGTCGCCAAATGAAAGTGAGACTAGCCCACTGCTGCAACTCCGAAAACGCCATCCATGCTTCAATAGGCCCTGAAAAAGTGAAAACCAATCCTGTGCCGTCTCTCCTGTTTAGACTTCCGTCGCTCGTCTATTTCTTAGTGGTGAAGTCGATCTCGTTGGCATTGCTGCCAGCATCTGCGCTGGCCTTCTCGCAAGTGCAAGCGCCGACGGGGCGGGAGCCGCAGGCGCAAGACTCGCCCTTGACGGCCGAGTTCTCCTTGGAGGCATTGTCGCAGTTGCACTCGCCGGCAGGGCGGGCACGGCAGGAGCAGCGAGCGCCGGTGGTGGTGTTCTCAGTGGCAGCCTTGTTGCAGTTGCAAGACAGAGCGGCCTGCTTTCCGCACGAGCAAGTGGCCTGCTTGGCTGTGAGGTGAATGTTAGATGATGTGGATTGACTTTTTGCTGGGGCGGGAAGAGAGCTTACCACAGACACACTCGCCGCCGGATGCCTTGCCGCAGCAGGTGGAAGTGGGCTTGGCGATCTCAGTAGCCATTGCGATTGAGTTGAATTGGAGTGAATTGAGTTTTTGGTTGTGTGCAAAGTCTGGACAATTGACTTGTCTGCGGTCTGTGGTTCAATGAAGAAGAGGGAGATGAGTGTTTGTTGTTTGCTGGGTTGCTGGTTGATGCAAGCGGAAGTGAGTTGAGTTGAGGTGTGATGAAAAAGGTACCTACTCGCCAAAGGATGCAGATGGATTTATACACGAATCGAGCATTCCAAAGCTGTCAAAGAATGGTCCGATAGTCTGGAGATCTACGTCACAAATGGCCCTGTATGCAGGGACTTTGTCAATGTTTAGGGTCAGCAGCTTTGTTTGAGCTCTGATTGGCCGCTCGATGAGCGCTCAGCCAATCAGAACACCGCTGATTACCACCCCCCGAAGCACTTGGAAGATTGCCGGCACGATCTAGACCACCATGTCCGTGATCCATCTCAACGGTGTCCAATCATCAATGCAGCCTTACTCAGCCTCTGTTATTGCTACCTTGTCTTATTAGCTGATCATACTGAATTTGGTTGTACACCGAGGCCAGCACACCCAGGCACTCGTCGTCCTGGCTCCTTCGAGTATTAGCTCCGCCATCCCGACCGTTTGTTCAACCGACGTCTCTGACATGATTTGTTTGACCACACGACTATCTGTGCACCCTGAAAGATACGTGCGCTGTCAAACCTCAAAGACTTCAATTGCCTGCAGCCTGTCAATGTCCGGACTCTGAGCATGATGGGCGTCTACAAGGCCGCAGCTGCTGTACCGTGACAATATATGCACGGTTCACTAACACCACAGCTCCTCGTCATGTCAAATCAAGCGTTCATGATCGATAGGGTTCGATGCCTAGGTCAATTTCCGACGTGTGATGCGGTATCTACTTTATTTAACCATGACAGATTCCAAAACACCAAAGCCGACCTACTGGACTACAACAGTGCTACCTACCGCGTCGGTTTTGTCGTATGCCATAAACCCCGTCCCGTCTCGGCATCCAATATACTCTGCCTGGATCTCGTTGCCCTTCATGATTGACGTTTCCTCCCATAGTGTGATTTTGCCAACTCCATTACCCATTTTTCCTACCGGGCAATATGCTTCCATGAACTTCTTCCGCAGCTTGACATGTCCTCTGTGTGCACGACCGGCGCGCTCAAACTTGCTCATGTCCATCCAGAAGAAGAGCTCAATCTTCCGGTTATGATCCAGGTTGACGGGTCACAGGTCGCGGAACCGGCCGTTCTCGGGGACATAGCCCATGCGCACGTCCAGCAAGCCATTGTCGGCCGCGTTGTCCCCAAGATGGTGCATCCAGCCCGTGACCAGCTCGTCGAACTCGTCGAACCAGTACGTCTTCTCCTCGGCCGTCATGGCTGAGTGGTCCTGGCCTTCGACGAGAAACATGATGTTGTCGGGCAGTCGCGTGATGGTGGTGCGGCCGGGGCGGATTGAGTCGCTCTCGGGTACACGCTCGGGCATTGCGGTCAATGAGGAGGGGAACTTTTCGTCGGGTGATGACTGGAGCAGTCGATCGCGCAGACATCCCCAGTAGCCAATCTTTTCGGTGAAGCTCTCCATCCCGTCGAGGCCGTTGACACCATTCTTGAGCTCCGCCGTGACGGCGTTTTGTGTCCGGCGGGTATCAACGGTCAGAATCTCGCGCCATATACCGGCATCATCTGGTAGCGCATCCCAGAAGGCTTTGACGGGATCGCTGGCCCACCACGCAGCGTAGGCATCGGGCTTCCAGTAGGACAGCCAGATGCGGGTGCCAAAGCTCTTGTTCTTGGTTGGGTATACTATCCGATCGAGATGCGTCTTTCCGTCGATAAGCTCATCGAACTGTTGAATTAAATCCGATCGGCTCGGAGTTGATTCGTCGCCTTGATACTGGACGCCAAAGATTCCGTAGACGAATTTAGCGCCCGGCTTGTGACTAGCACGAAAGAACATGATTATAAAAGAAAGGAAGTGGCCACTCCTTGCTGTCAATAATTTGATGTTTTTACTCTGTTTCTCTGTTGGAGAGTGTTTCCATGAGTATCACTTTGTTCTCCCGTAATCATCTCGTCATTCTCAACGGCATTCGATCTCTTATATGTCATCCTTTTGTTCCCTCCCGCATCAAGGCTTATCAAGCAGACCAATCGTCTTTCAAGCATTTAGGTTTGCTCAGCTCAACATGATCATTGCCATACCCCAGATTCAATGATAACGCTGATAAAAGTTTATCCTACTTTTCCATGTGGACGATCGTCAACGGATAAAGCTATTGAAGACTAATTGAATGCATGACCCTACAGATAAGTGGCGGAGAAAATATGTCTCGAATGATAGGCCGCTGTCTTGATGCATTTTGAATAGTAATGGAGTCGTTTCGGACAACGAGTGACACCCGATACTTCTATATTCAATCCGATTCCGATTCCGCCTCGATGTTGTAGTTGGAAGATGCAAAAGAGTTACGTTCTACGTGACCCCAACTCGGCTGTGGAACAGCATTATCCTATCTTCGCTGTGGAGATAAGCAAAACCCCGTTCGGTATTCTACGGACTTTCGAAAAGTCCAGAAACTTGATCTTATTTTGCAATGGATAGCGGCAGTGTGGAGATGGAGAATGACCTCGTCCTGCTTACCTGAGAGAATTTCAAGTCGTGCACATTATACCCATTCGAAAGACGTGTGTATCAGCTGTGGGTAATGTTGAACGATTCAGCGCAGCTTGGCGATATCGGTTCTCAATGGGCCTCCTTTGATCGATTCCTAGGTCACCACGATACATGATAAAATTCAAGATACCTACAATGAATCTGTGGACCAATGCATTTCGTTCCTAGAAACTCAACCTTGAGCCTACTCGCTTTCCAACGCAGCCGCCATTTCCCCCAGAGTATCAAATTTCCAATCATACAAGACATCATCGCGATTACCCATGATCGCACCCGGCCGGACAATCCAAGAAGATTTCAGGCCCTTTGCCTTTGCCGGGTGGTGATCATGGAACTGGCTTTGGGCAGTTTGTAAAATCTCCTCCTTTGACACCCCGAGCTTATCCTGCACCTCCTTGATCATGTAGTCGAAATTGCGCAGATCGGGTTTGTAGCTGCCGATATCCTGCGCTGTGAGGATCAGATCAAACTTGACGCCCTGCAGGGGCCCACTGTTGGATCCCGCAAACGACTCGCGGTCGACGTTGGACAGCACCACGAGCTTGTACCAGGCGCCGAGCTTCCGCAGCGCCTCGACCGTGTCCGGGAACGCGGGCCAGCTGCCCACGGACGCGCCGAACGCCCGGCTCTGCTCGGCGGGCGGCGCCGCCAGCCCGAGCTTGGCGGCGATCTGCGGGTGGATGGCCGCCAGCAGCTCGTGGTACTTGAGGTCCGGGGTGGCGGCCTGCTGCGCGTGCTCGCACCCGTGGACGGCGTGCAGCAGCTCCTCCTTGCTGAAGCTGGCGTTGTTGGTGTCGAGGAGCGGCTGCAGATTGTCGACGATGCCCGTTTCCCAGTCTATCAGGGTGCCGTACACGTCGAATGAGAGGACTTTGAAATCAGAGAGCTTGGCCATTTTTGGTTTCTTGTGTGATAGAAGTCATATGAACTTGATCTCTGTGTCTTATATTGATGAGATTCCTATTGATACGGGGGGTTTTATACAACATCTAGTCTGTTCTCTTCTCGGGCGGGGGTTTCCGAAGTCGAACCCCGTTACCGGATCTCTATGCCTGCCGGGCCCCACTCGGCCCCTCCGATGTTTGACGGGCCACGCCCTGCGAGTTGCAAAGGTATTTCTTGATTGGAGCAATCCACGACATTGAAATTCTATACCCGATATCCATACCGGGGGTCATACTTGGAGATAACGTATACTGAGTACAATAACATCGATTGAACACAGACAGCCCAAAATGGACCTCACTGGACTGCCGCAAAATGCGCCTTTAAAGCTGGACAAAAAATTGCGGTATGCAGATGTAAGTAAGCCCGTGTAATCCTCTCGTTGCATCCGAAATCATGCAAGCACCTCTGGCTGACTAGTCATTCAGGTGGCGGTGACAGCAACAGCCAAGGAATTTTCAGGCATATACCGCGGAAAGCAATACCATGAACCAGATTTCGCAAACACGCTAGATCGGGCCCTGGATGCCGGAGTAGAAAAAGTCATGCTCACGGGCATGTCGCTCTCCGACATCCCCACGAATCTCGCAATCGCCAGGTCCCGACCACAAAACTCTTGTTTTGTCACCATCGGCGTGCACCCATACCACGCCAGCGAGCCGGGTCCCAAGGGCTCGGAGTACTACGTCCAACTGCGAAAAGCGGTCAAAGATGCCCTGGCCGAGGAGATCCCGCTGATCAAGGCGTTCGGAGAGCTGGGTCTCGATTACGACCGCCTCGTCCACGCGGACAAGGATACCCAGATTACGACTTTTAAAGCGCAGCTAGAAATGTTCGTGGAGGAAAAATGGGATTTGCCTCTGTTTCTGCACTGCCGAGCTGCATTCGACGACTTTGTCGAGATCATCGGCCCCTATCTGGATCAGCTGCCACGCCGCGGGCTGGTGCACAGCTTCGTCGGCACGCAAGCTCAGATGCAAAAGCTCGTCGATCTGGGCTTCGACGTCAGCGTCAACGGGTTCAGTTTCCAGGACCGAGAGAGCTTGGACATGGTGGCCGCGATCCCGCTGGACAAGCTGCAGATCGAGACCGACGCCCCGTGGGGTGAAATCAAGGGCACATCCGAAGTCGCGAAGCGGTACTTGGCGAACGCGGCGCCTGCCCCGCCGAGCAAGAAGAGAGACAAATGGGATCCCAAGTTCATGGTCAAGGAGCGTAATGAGAGCAATTCTATAGAGAGAGTTGCTTTAGTCGTCGCGGGGCTCAAGGGCATCAGCGTGGAAGAAGTCGCAGATGCGGCATGGCAAAACAGTGTCAGGATGTTCGGTTTATAACTCTTAACAAATTCACTGAAATTCCAGCCAATGGAATGATTGGCCATGGCTGATAAATGTATCATGCTCTCCGAATTACCTATGTACAATGCTTCAGACTCTCAGTAGAAGCAAAATTGCCCCTTCTTCCTACAGCAAAAGAAGACGAATATCAAATGCAGAACAGATATGCTCAAATGAGTGCTTCAAGACAAACAGCCCCCTCCAAGTGATGCAACGTTTTTCCCTCAACAAACGAAGAAACTCATCATATTCTTCCAAAGATGCTTACTGCCACGAATCATCAACCGAGACATCAGAGGCGCACGAAGCGTCGACCGTGTACTGGCGGTTGGGGTCGCTCTCCCAGTTGACGTTGCCCGAGGCGTCGACCTGGATGTACTTGTACTCAAAGGAGGTCCCGGCGGCGATGGGCACGGTGACGGACCAGGACGAGCCCGACTCGGTCAGGGCCACGGCGGCCGAGGTGTCCCAGCTGCCCAGCTCCGCGATGGAGCCCGCGACCTTGACGGTGATGCCCGAGTCGACGGTCACGGCCTCGTTGAAGGTCACCGCGCAGCCCGAAGATGTCGGTGCGGGCGCCGCAGTGGACGTGGCAGTGGAGGTGGCGGTGGCGGTGGAAGTCGCCGTAGTCGTGGGCTCGGGGTCGCTGCCGCCAGAGCCGGCGGTGATGGCAATGTCAGCACATCCGAGGTAGATCTGGCCGGTCTGGAAGCTGTTCCACTTCCACGAGAGCAGGGTGTGGTCGGAGGTGAAGTCGGACGGCAGAGCAATCTTCTTGGTAACGGTGTATCCACCAGCGATGGTGGTAGGGCAGGAGTTGAGAGCCGCGCCGTCGACGCCCTCGCAGCCGCCGTTGCCAAACTGCTCGCAGGTGAACCATTGGTTGTCCCAGCAGGCCTCGCCCTCGGCGCAGTCGGCGCTGTAGTCGCAGGTCTGCCCGGTGACGTCGGTACAAGGCAGGATGCCGGCCTCGAAGCAGTCCTCGGCGGCCTGCTTGTCGTCGTCGGTGGGCGTGTAGGTGGGGTCCAGGAACTTGGAGACGATGCTGTCGTCCTGGCAGAGGCGGTAGGTGAACATGCCGCCGTGGTCACCGTTGGCGTCGAGGCACCAGACGACGTCGATGGTGTCGCCCGCAGCATAGGTCTCGACGACCTCGCTGCCCCAGTTGGCTCCGGGAGGGTTGTAGTCGACGCTGACTCGGGCATTGTAACCACATACACCACTTCTGCCAACCGGGGCCGCGTTCAGGTCAGGCCATGATTCAACGGGCTCGAGAATGGTGCATTCCGGGCAGGTGTCAACGCCAGCCTTGACGTCGTCAGTATGATTGGTTTTGCTCCACGAATCTGAATCCACTCACCTCGTAGTTCAGACGGGTTCGACTTGAGGGCGTGTACAGGTAACCATGGCCATTCACCAAGGTCACAAGAGTGAGCGTAGCAAGAGTCTTAATTGCAGCCATGGTGTTTGATATCAGGAAGTACTGTTTCGGCAGTTGTAATTTCGAAGAGAGCTGCTTGGCGAGAAGAGATGCTGCTAGCAGGAGCTGTCTATGGGATTTTATATTCGAGGCTCTTGAGGTTGTCACGACTATGTGACGTCGATCTTTTCCAGACTGAAAATACTTGGGCAGCATCCGTCGGTCATATTATGGGCGGTTCCCAGCATAGTCTGTCCGACATGGCGCCGCTGGGTAGCGACAGAGAGGCCACGAGGACGTCTTGAATATATTGAGGCATCGAATTGTACCTGGCAAGAACCGACTGGCCCGAACCTAGTAACACCATCAGAAGGCATACTGAGTCGGACGGAACTTCGATAGGCGACCAAACGATCCAAGGGGGAGACGGCGCTTCATCGGCATATCAACCTCCATCCAGCCCGTGACCCCGGACTCTGCGTCCGGAATAGGAAAGCTGTTAGGTTTCCCCAAGGTCGGCTTTGTGGGGAAAGCTGGAGGCCGCATTCTCCGCCGGGACCTAGCCCCCAAGATTCATACCAAATTCGGAGTCGTGCCGGTAATGCACGAGGATTGGCTTTGTCAGGCAGGTGAGGATGTCGGAGTTGATGGCGGACTTCTGCCAATGCTAATATATCCTCGAACGCTTCGGATGTGTGCGCTTGAACGAATCAACGCCATGTGTCAGCGGAGGACAAAGTATTAAACTCTCCAAATAGACCAGATGAACTGATAAGGCGCTATGTTGGGAATTTTCCCACGTGTCAAATATCATTGCTATCCAAGAGGTATCTATCCGTCCCATCATATAAACGTCGAGCATCCTTAGCCATATTACCAAATCCAGTAGCCCGTACGTGCGCCTGCGCTTCTATCAAAAGAACCACGCGATGCACTCCAAGAAAGAGTATGCGAGTCGTCTAAACGCCCGTTGTAACCCCCACAACTGGTGTAACTCACCATGCGTGGCCCGTTCCTTGCTTCTATGTGAACGTGTCGCATTCTAATCTCGTTCCAGTGCGACGTCGTCCGGTAGCATCCCTATACCGGAGTCGAACCGCGCGTGCATTGGGCTCTTGAGTCCTCGCAGCTGGTTCTCCTTGACTCTGTCGTGTTTGGATTGATCGAACTTCCAGAACACACGATAGTCGTTGCACGGTTCGTTCTTGCCCCTGAGGACGAGCTTCTCGACGGCTGCGTCGTTGGCAGCCGCTGTAAAGTATCTCTGCTCCCAGGCGCGCCCCTCCCGGGCCTCTTCTTTCCGTAGGGCGCGCTGGGCGTTCTCTATCTTGCCCTTCTCGTGGCCAATGGCAAATATGTCGCTGTTGTTGATGGCATCAATGACATGCTGCCAAGCGCGGCCCGTCTCCAGTGGATGTTGCTTTTCTACCGGGGCGACCTGGAGAGGCGTCCTCTTCAATGAGGCAAGATCGACGGTCTCGATGACCTTGCCCCTGGAGTTGGCAATGGTATAGGTCCCGTCCCAGCTGCCAGCGGCGGTGTATAGTGGAGACTTCTCGGCGCCATCGCGGAACAGGGTCGCCTTGAAGCAGTGGCTCGCTCCCCGGAGCCAACCCTTTGAGCAGTACTCGATCTTGGTAGTGTAACCCGACGAGCTGTGGATGTACGAGGTGCCGCCCAGCTCAGGGGCAATCTGGAAGGTCATGATGCCCTCTACATGCACTTTGGGCATAGTGAAGACGTGGTCCTCGTCGTATCCGTCTATCCTGAAAGTGCCGAAGCCTTTCCGCTCAATGTTGATGGTGTGAGAGAAATACGATCTGGGCCCAATGTGGCCTTCGACCTGCAAGGAATGTCAGAAAACGGTCCGAGTGAGCGGCGACATGTCAGCCGTATGGCCTTTTGGTTGACACATACCGAAACCCCATGCTCTTGGTTCCATATCCGATAGGCTGTTTGAGGAGGGTGATGCGAGACTTGCTCCGAGATCAGCTCGGTCGTACCGGACTCGTCCAGCCATCGCCCAAGGAAGATCTCTCCTAGGAATGGGTTGAGCGGCTTGAGCTTTTTGCGTGTTCCGTCGTCGTTACGCGTAGCCATTTGCCGCCTGAGGCCGCTCAAGTACCACTTCATCACAAGTAACGCTCTCTTCTCGGCATTCTGCTCCTTTGCTGGAGCGACCAATAGGACCGGGTGATCATTGAAGTATTGACTAAACTGGCAAATGCTGTCTGGGGAGAGGAGAAATGGCGGCGCCGAAAGAGACGCGAGGTCGCCCTTGAACGTGGCAACAGACTAATCGTGTGTGAGTTTTGCTTCTATTCGTTAAAAAAGCCGTATTGATCATACCTTCATGAATTGGAACCATCCTGATTTATGTTGTTGCTCGTTCTTTTGCCGGGCATCGTCGCATGCCACAAGAGTTGGCGGTAACGACATTGTGGCAGGTCTGATTCTAGCCCGCTTCCACTATACCTGAAGCTATTCTGGTCGTGGAAGAAGAGTTAGGTATACAGCAGTTGTAAAAGTTCTGAGTCGGTCAATGTCGATTCTGGTATAAGCAGTTCGAACTTCAAAGTAAACAGAAACAGAAGGAAACGCATGCAACCACTGGATTCGATATAAGAGGAGGAATCCAGCCAAATCATTTGGGTACCTATGGATGGGCACCCGCGATCCGAAGCAAGTCAAGCTTCAGCCATGATGCGACGAACAGCTCCCGGGCGTCTGGTTGGCTGAAGCGCAGAATGACGCCGGGGGGCTCAGCGGTAGATCAGACGCCGTCTGGGTGCTAGAGACGAGCTTATCGAGATGCAGAAGCACATCCCCCTGGCTCGCCTGGCCTGCGACGAAGCACGTCCAGTCTGAAGATGGTGAGATGAGCTGCATGAAGTCTGTGACACCTCGCGCTAGCCCCAGAGTCTCATACAGGGCGGGCGAGTCCCATGGTGCTACTATTCTCATATTCTAGAAATGGCATGTGAGAGTGAGTGGGGGCTCTGGGTACCTCGCCTATTCTAGATCTTTTTAGGGGATGACCCAGCTACGACTCCTGGTGTTTCAACATTCTAGGGGGTCTTGGCGGGGCGCTTGGTCGGCATTTGTCCCAGGAACAGGCAAAGCCAGTAAAACCACGTGCACTGACAGTAGAGGATAAGACAGCATCAACGGCTCCAACTGTGACATGATAATGATTAGACTTCATCATCATCAATATACAGAAGATAGCTATAATTGACATTGAATCCCACAAGATTTCAATCATAGTCGTCGCCTCGTGGACTGTCGCAATCTCTGCTTTCATTGTTCAACATCACAAGAGCAATGTCCAAGTTTTACTGCATCGGAAGTGTGGTAATCCGGCCTTAGCTGCCGGCACCGCCACTGACTATCGGCATCGCTAGTGGCCACCCGACACCCGCCTATCACCAACTAAATCAACATTCACACCGCAAACTTGACCACCTTTTAACTCAAAGTAGACAATGAGGCCGGCTATCGAGATATATCAACAGACGACGTCGACGGTGGTGTGGAAATTCGTTATCAATGCGGCCTTCACGTCACTTTCTCTCGGAATTGTCCTTTGGTACTTCCATTTAGTATTACAATATTTGTTTATCAACCTCATAACTCCGTTCTACTCTACCAGCTGACTCTGTTCTCCCCATCATTCAAGGCTTTGCAAGGTCATAAATCTCGTCAAAGACGGAAGACTTTCGAATTTTGGGCACATTGCCCCAAGACACGGCAACCTTCTGTTTGGCGAGTGTCCGGGCAGGATTTTCACTGTCGACTTCCCCACAACCGTCCCGGCGTAGAGTCTGAAGGTACGGGGAGACAACGCAGTGCTTGACGAGCCCCTTGAGGACCGCAGCAGTAGGCTCATGAACAAGCGTTTCGATCTTGAGCTCACGGCCGTCGGTGTTGAGCAGATTCTGCTCCTCCAGCTCTTTCCAGAATCTCAGCGTGGTCGTGTTCCACTGGCGGACATAGTCCTTCTTGTCCTTGTTCTCCTGTCCCTTGATGTAGTCGTCCCAGTCAATGTCCCAGTCCTGCTGTGGAGTACATGACATTCGTGCCCTCAACTCCATACCGGGAGAGACGACGCTTCTCCTCAACCAATCAGTAGCCGTGGTCAGCTGGGCGGCATTGATGAATACCCGCACCGGCAAGATGACCTCCTGCAAGATCTCCTCGGTCCTACGCTCGCGCGCTTTGACAAACTGCGGGTGCTGTCGGAGACCGTGATATCCCAACGTTGTCCACTTTGCGACTTCGTACTCGCTCATTTTAGGATAGGCGTGCTTCTCCAGTGAATCAGCAATAGTCCACAGCATGCTCATAACATCAGGTTCGGGTACACCGGAAAGCGCCATTTCGAAGACGCCTGAGTCCAGCTTGCGCAGAAGCAGACCCGACAGTGCCGACTCCTCACATTCCGGGTATCTCGCGTATTGACGATACTCTGGGAACTCGTCGCACAGGGCCCTGAAGGCCTCAATGCTGTCTTTGTAGGCAGGGTCACGGGCTCGCCCGGACACCGCAGACGGGTCTGCATTCACCTCCTCGGACCAGACGAACGTGTACACCCACTCCTCAAAGGCGGCGATGATCTCCGAGAACTCCTTGGCCGCGTCGTCCGGCATCACCTCGCCTCGCTCGACTTGGAGGTGGACCTCCTGCTTGAGTATGAACTCGTTGGCTTCCTCTAGCCGATCTCGAAGGGACTTCAGCTCCCCTTGGAAGTCTGTCGTCTCCGCAGTGGAAGACGAGGATGATGGAGCTATTTTCCCTCCCTGCGTCATTGCCTTCTGCGTATGCTCTTGAATCACAGCATCGCATCGGGCTTTGAACCGGGCTTCGAATTCTTTCACCATGTGATCAAGCTGTACCTTGAATTCTTTCTTCTGCTGTTGCAACATCTCAATCTCCTGTCGCATCATTTTGATTTGTGCTTCTGCTTCAGCCGTGAATGTTGGGTTTGTATTTGTTTGTTTTGCGAGTTGATTTTGTATGTCTGAAATCTGTTGGGTCTGATCGGAGATTTGTTGGGTCGAATCGGATAATTTTTGCTGCAGAGAAGAGATCTCCTGTTCCCTTTTATGGATATCAGCCTTGAGATACTTGACGAAATCGCCAATGACATCTTCTTTGACCAGATCATCCTGGTCATCGTCATCCGTGGATGATTGTGATGTTTGTTCAGGACTTTGCATGGGTACATTGGCTCTGTTCTGTTTGTTCGTTGCAGTACGAGAACCGGGAAGCCTGCGAAATTGTTAATTCGCAATAATAAGCATTGTTCCTGGAATCCTACTTACTTGTGCGTTATTGATTGTCGGGCAGAATCGCATCTCATTGTTCTGTTTGTTCGCCTGCTACCTGCGCATACAAATGCTTTGTCATGAATATTGTCACAACGAGTGCAGAAGATGATGAATTTGGGGCCCTGAAAGATGAAGGGATACGTGAGGATGGGCTTTGGAGTCGACCAACCAGTTCCGCTGTACACGCCTTCCGTTTTGCGCGCAGCGACATCGTTTTCGCTCGGGCCTACTGATGATGATTGGTGCCTGGTAGAATCTGGCAGCATTCTTTTCCGGAGCTCGAAGAACTTGCTTTTGATGGACGTCATTGTGTGCGGCTGTATTCGGTGTGATTGATTGTCAAGATCTGTATATCTTGGTGATTTCCGTGCGCACCCTATGCTGGGTATTAAATATGTCTGTATCCGATGCCATCGTTGACCAGCGACTTCTCGGAAATACTTAGGATGTCTGGCAAGATTCTAAACTTCGGGTTTCCCGCGCGTGCTAGACCAATAGTGCACATCCAGCGTGTGCGATTATGGTCACTGACGTTTCTTCTGAAATTTCGAACAAAGATCATTGAACCTCTCATGTGTGAGAGATTTGAATCAGACTCATCAACGTGTTATTCGCTCAGACATCAATACAATGCATGCCTCATTGACCAAGAAATAATTCGATGCAGCTTGAGGTCTAGGTTGCAAATTGATCCCAAACCTTTAGCCAATACCACACGCCTGCGTACCATTGCATTCTTTGTTATTATGGATTTGGTTTAACTCCAGCAGAGTCAATATGCCATCCCTGATTCTGATGAATCTATGTTCCAAATTTCAATTAGCGATTGGCAATTCCGGCAAACTGCACGCGCTGCAACGATGGAGTGTAGTGAAAATGTCCAAGTATTTAGTTAATCGTGCAGTCCCCGTAGATTTTTCCAAATTCAGGAACAAATACCAACGTCAAATAAACTCTCGGCCAACATTGTAGCCACGCAACGTTCAGAGAAAACAATGTCACTCGATTCAACCCAAGACTCAGCTCCCAAACGGGTTCTCATTATCGCGATTGACTTTGGTACGGTCATTTATGAATGCTTTCGATACACCCAGGATGTCTTCAAACCAAGTATGCGAGAACACATTACTGATGCGCAAAAACAGGTACGACATCCACGGGAGTCGCGTGGACGGAAACTGCACGTCCTGATCGTAAAACTGCAATCACTAGATGGCCAAGCGCTGACGGCCGTGATGAGCAATACCCCAAAGTGCCAACCAAGATCCGCCTTCTGCCAGATGGCTCCCATCAATGGGGATTGATGATTCCCAAGGATGCTCATCCCGACGAAGTCATCGAGTGGTTCAAGCTGGGACTGGATCCCGACCACATCCCTGCTGAGACGGAGAACCTCAAGGCCAAGCTATCCACCTATGACATTGATGACTTGGTCACCCGCTATCTGGATAGCCTGGGCGAGACAATCATGAGAATTATCGAGACTGACATCTCGCGCGCCCTCTTCACGGCGTTGCCAGTCCACTACGTCGTGACTGTGCCGGCAATTTGGAACGACCTGGCCAAGCAAAGGACTCTAAAGGCCTTTGAGGCAGCAAAAAGTTTCAAGGATGATCAGTCCAGACGCGCCGTTGGGGGAACGTCCACGAACAAGCGCACCGTGACGCTTCTGTCCGAACCAGAAGCCGCTGCCACCTTTGCACTCGATGACTTGGTCAATAGCGGCCTGCAAGTCGGCCAGACCGTCCTCGTTGTCGACGCCGGAGGCGGCACCGTCGATCTGGTCAGCTACACCGTCACATCTCTGACGCCGACCTTTGAGGTCAGTGAGGCTGCTCCCGGCTCTGGTGGCATGTGCGGATCATCCTACATTGACGAGCGTTTCAGTCAGTGGTTGCGGGCAAAGATTGGCCAGGAGAAAGGATTCAACGAGGAGACTTTCGAAGCAGCAATGGTAGGGTTCTCGAGGAGCACCAAGAGACAGCTAAGCATGGCAGACCTGGCGAATGGAATGTTCACCGTCCCATGTCCCGGACTGGAAAACAATGCCGCGATTGGCATCAGACGTGGACGTCTGAACATCAAGGGGACAGATATGCATCTAATATTTGAGCCAGTCATCTCGCAGGTACTCAAATTGGTCAATGACCAGATCGCTGCTACCGGAGGCATAGTCCACAAGATCCTCCTGGTCGGAGGGTTTGGCACATCTGTATATCTCAGAGCCCGGATCGAGCAGGCTATGGAGGCCAAGGGCAAAGTGGAGGTTATCCAGCCCAATAACCCCCAGCTGGCTGTCGTCCAGGGCGCTTTACTGCGAGGTATGGCTCTGACTGATCCGCTCCGGCTCACAAGGGTCAAGGTGAAAGAGCGCGTAGCCCGCAAACACTACGGCATGGAGACTTCGGTCAGATACAACCAGGCCATACATCACAGCATTGTTTCCAAGAAGTACTTTGATGGCATGGATAACCACGATTGTGTCGACACCATGGATTGGTTCATCAGACGAGTAAGTTCTCCAGCGTTACAGCTGGCGCCAAAATGTGTACTAACTCGACGTTTCACAATAGGGCGAGCCGATCATAGAGGCCGTTCCATACCGGAAGAATTTCTTTCAAGTATCGAGAGCGTCCATGGGCCGACCAGCCGCGGTCCATCTCGTGGTCTACTCGGATGCGACATCAGAAACAGCACCTCTGGCCAAGAATGGCAACGTCAAGTTGCTCTGCCATGTAGAGGCCAGCCTCGCCGCGATTCCCGATGACCAGCTGCCCAATCAACGCGGTGCTGATGGCCACAACTACTACAACATTGATTGCGACATTGAGGCGGCTTGTAAGTATCTGCTAGTTGTATTCTTGGAAGCTTTCTAACACTTTCGCAGACGGCTCTGCTAGCACAACCTACACCCTCATTTATAGAGGCGTTCGATACCAAAGTGTGACTGCAGAGTATGTGGGATAGATGGATGAGGTAATTGCGCCACAGATGCGACTGCGATGGCTGGCGTATGTGTAATGGAAGACGCATGGGTTGTTCGCGGCAAGGCAGAGTAGTAAAATTGACAGCTGGTCCTGCGACATTCGAGAACCAGGTCGTCCAGGAAGGATGGGCACGGCCAAGAAAGAGTTTGCTGAACATAGACCTTTGTAGAACTGGAACGAATGGATTGTTGCCCAGAATGAGACTGAGTAGACCGGGCAGAAAAAGACGACACCGAGGCATCCAGTGCATGTGAACATCTATAAATGGTGAAAAGAATCGCTGAACATCTGGTTCCAGACTTCAGCTTAACCTATCTTGGTTATCACACAATCATCAAACAAACATACCCGGCAGAATACACCCGAATAGTTTTCAACGGTAAAGACCCTTACCCGGGCATTAACGCTGACCATGAGTGATACAGAGTGTGCCGCTTGTCTCGAGACGAAGTCTTCCGCCGACTTCCCAAGAAAAATAACCCTCAACTGCTCACACGCGCCAGCAACCTGCGTCGAGTGTATCCAGGCGTCAATTCAAACGCAGTTGGCTAACAAACAATGGCATGATGTTTCATGTCCCGAGTGTCCCGCGCTATTTGGCATTGGCGACATTGAGCCTTTTGTCGATGCAAAGACGGTCGAGCAGTAGGTCACACTCATATTGCAATGAATCCAGACCTCAATACTGACCCACTCACAGGTATGCCGAGTACTTCCTACACAGAACACTGAACGAGGCGAGAGGGTTCGTCTGGTGTCCACTAGGGTGTTCTTCGGGCCAGATTCATACGCCAGGCGCCCAACAGCCACTTGTACTGTGCGACTCTTGTCGACGCCAATGGTGCTTTACGCATCGAGTGGCGTGGCACGTAGATTTTTCTTGCGAGGAGTACGACAGCTATCTTGCCAACCCGGTCCAATTTCAGAATCGGGCGCAGCGACAAGCGAAGGTCTACGAGGCCGAGGACGAGGAGGCGCGCCGGCTCCAGAGGGCCATCGACGACGCCGAAGCCATGTTCCAGCAGGCTCTACTAGGCGAACGGCAAGCAGCTGAAGAGCGGGTCCGGTTCGAGCAGGCCCGTCGCGAGCGGGAGAGGCGCGAGGCTGAGGAACGTGCTCGACTGGAGGAACTACGACGAAAGGCCGAAGAGGAGGAGAGGGAGAGAGCACGTCTACTGGCAGAGTCGGCTGCGAGTGAGCAGGTTGCCCGGCAGACAACAAAGCCGTGTCCCTTTTGCGGTGTCAGGATTCAGAAAAATGGCGGATGTGATCATATACATTGCACTGCTTGTGACCGGCATTTCTGGTGGACGACAGGTGCAGTTTGGACTGGATACTTCTAGCCATGTGGATTAGCCGTCAGTAGTGAGGCAGCCGGTCAATAGGCACCAGCTCAAATGTGCACGACGTTATTGACGGATACTCTCAGTTCAATATGAGTCTTCGAGATTCATGTGTTCGAAACATATAGCTCTTATTCAATTGATTGTGTCTACTCTCGCAATCAGTCTTCTGCTTGACCGTGAATAGATGTACACTGCATACCATAATAAGTTGTCCTCCATCCAGATCTCGGCCGCGGTACAGAAGACTGATCGTCGATCGACCGAGATCTTTGTCCCACAGGGACATGAACTTGGATTTTTGCCACATATTGTTACCCCTTATTGAGAGGGTAATGTTTAGTGGAGAGCGTCAGTTTTTTTCAGTGGCATCTTTTTTTTTTTTCTTCAGGTGAAATTTCCCTTTCGTCGGCCAGACTCAGGCTCAAACAAGGAAAGCTTCAACGTTTGACGTCGCTAGTGACCAAGGGAGTTCCTGAAAGAGCCGCATTCTTCCGGAATTCCCGGACATCCGAGTGTCTCGTAAAACCGTTCATGCCATTACAAAATCGCGCTTTTAAAAGTAGGCCAGATCCCCTTTCAATTGACAAACCAACTAGCACTTCTAGCGGCAATTTGGCGCATTTTCTTTTCAGCTCGAAGAGCCCGTTTGAAGTTTCGATGCTTATGCCGACTCCCGGCCCAACTCTCATCAATCAAGGCCGACCATGTCCGAATATTGGCTACGGCGCAGATGAGCCTTCATAGCGAGAAGGTGGCGGTCATTAGGTGCGGCCACACTGATCCAGGAGGCATGAAGACAATTCGGTCTGCCATGAATCGTGAACGAAGACTTCTATTGCTCAAAAGTCGAACGGTATGTCCCTCGGAGAGTCGGACACTATTGATAGCTCTGCGCTAGCGAATGCCGTTCTGGAATTACCGTATCCAAGGACCTGAGCGTCGGCTTCCTCCGCTGGCGGGTTTGGGTTTGAGTTATGCTTACCCACTTCAATCTATAGGTTTCCCTTTTCATCCTAGATGCGCACTACCGTCGATCTTGGCGGGCTGAGAGTCAAGAGCCTCATTAGCATCTTGCATCTGCCATCTAGGGATCCTAGATTGCGATTTTCACGGCTGACCCGTGATCTTCCATTGTCCATTCCTGAGTCTTGTCACTTGCTTCACCAGAATCACAGTCAAGATGTTCCGTCTCAGTCTGCTTTATGGGAAAAGAAACATTGCCATCTTCGTCTTCGTATGGCTGGACATCGAAGTTTCACTGCCAACTAACAATGACATCGAGAGCCGGTAGGTCCGAATAGAGATTATACTAAGAGACGGCTGAGGCTCTCTTCTAGCGGCGCGATGCTGAACCATCCGCAAGCGCCGGGTTTTCAGCCTCTCAGATGTCATATATTCCGGGCAGCTTGAATAGTGTCCGGCACTATCGAGAAATGAGATATAGGCACTAGTTGATGGATCTTCTCATATCCATAAACCCGATTCAGCATGCTTCGAGACCCGACAGGCCGGGTGGATGATGACACATCAATCTCGAAATGGATGACTTTATATAGCATTCCATTCCCATCCTGGCTGCTCATGACCAATCTGGTACTGTTCAGCCTCTGTTGCCTGGTCGTCCATTCGTTATACCGATTTCCGGTAATTACTCTCGCTCTCCTTCGGGAAATTCACAATCCTTCAAGATGCATTTCACCACCCTCTGCAGCGCACTCTTCATCGGTGCGGCTGCTGCTGTGCCCTCTACCAAGTACCAGCTGCCGGCTCGCCCTCTGAGAATCAGAGATGACAACAGTACCACCAGTACTGCCGATGCCGGTCCGACCGTCAACTACCAGGACATGAACCCTTTCGAGGTCACCCAGGGTGTCAAGAACAATGGAACCAAAATTTCTCACAAGATCTGCTGGTCGCAGGGTGTCTTGACCGATGACATGTTCGTCAACTGGACTCACTTCAAAGCCAACGGTGCCAACCTGGGAGGATGGCTCGAGAAGGAGAAGACCCACGATCCCATCTGGTGGGCTTCTTTCGGCGGCGAGGCCTCTGAGGCCTCTGATGAGTGGACTCTCTGCGGTACTCTTGGCGACGAGTGCGGCCCTGCTTTCGAGGCCCGCTACGCCGACTTCCTCAACAAGACGACCATCGACCAGCTCGCAAGTGTCGGCGTCAACACCCTGCGTATCCCGACAACCTATGCTGCCTGGATTGACGTCCCTGGCTCCCAGTTCTACCACGGTAACCAGCTCACCTACCTGCGCGAGATCACCCAATACGCCATTGAGGAGTACAGCATGCACATCATTGTCGGTCTCCACTCCCTCCCCGGCGGTGTCAACAACCTGGACATTGGTGAGGGTCTGATGCGCGACGGCTGGTTCTACAACGAGACCAACCTGGACTACAGCTTGCAAGCCATTGACAAGATCCTCGAGTTCGCCCAGGAGAGCGGATACCTGAACGCCTTCACCATCGCCCCCATCAACGAGGCCAGCGATGACCTGTCGTCGTTCGGAACCGCTGCCGGTCTCTCGGACAACGCCACCAACTGGATCCTCAACTACATGGATGGCGTCTTTGAGCGCGTCGAGGCCGTCGACAAGCGCATCCCCGTCATGCTCCAGGACTGCTTCAAGGGTGCCTCTTTCTGGGCTCCCATGTTCGACACCTCCAAGAACCTCGTCTTCGACTCCCACGTGTACTACTTTGCCGCTGCAGGTTCGTATTCGACGCTGTATTTTACGCAATCCGAACGAACAAATGACTAACATTTTCGTGAACAGGAACTTACTCTGCATGGGTCAACCCTGCTGTGTGTGGCCAGGCCGAGTACATTGCCGAGGAGACGACCTTCCCCGTCTTCGTCGGCGAGTGGTCTCTGCAGGTTATGTACAACAACACCCTCGACGGCCGCAAGTCCATCTTCGACACCCAGCGCTACGCATGGTCCAAGTACGTCTCGGGCGGCTCCTTCTGGACCGCCGTCTCCTACTCGACGGCCGTTGTCGACGGCGAGGGTACCCAAAGGGACTACTGGAGCTACATTGACCTCATCAACGCTGGTGTCATTACTAGCGCCACCGACAGCAGTTACTGTTAAACGTAGTACGATGTTGTCGCTACATGAGATCAACTCGAGCGCCGGGGATCATCTGGACTACGTAGAGCACGCAAGCACCGACATACGATTCATGAGTATTATTTATATCTAATTCATAATTACACCCATTCACAAGATCACATCCAGATCAATCAATTGTGTTGGCACATTATCAACTGTATTAGTAGTAGGTGGAAATGGAAGCTATCTATATTCTGCCAATGTCAGGTGTCTTAGGATCAAGCGACGAAAAAAAAGTTTAACATGTCTCCCAGCTCTGTTTCCCGCCAAGAGATAAGGCACGGACGAGCTGGGTATGCCAACGACATGAACGATGGATGGAGTCATAATGAAATTCTCAGTGTATTATCCTACAAACATGCGCCCATCTGAATTCATTTCCGCATCGCATCGCATTCGTCAGCCGATATTAGTGAGGGTGTCGGGTCGTGATAAACCCCTGATTTCCTAGGCCATTGATTCGCGCCTGACCCAGTGAGCCATAAATCCAAGTCAATGCGCTAAGCCTTTACTCAAATTCTTCCCCTCTGTAAGAATTTGTCCGGAATATCGACATATTTGCAACGAATATACTCGCACAAGTTCTTGCCGAGACTGTCGAAGCTACTCGTCGAGTTGAAGCCCCTGTCCAAGTGATCCTTCAACAAGAAATGCACAGCACGAATGTTGGGAAACTCGCACCGGTCGATCTGCCGACCAACGTCGTCCTTGCCCAGCAGTTCTCGAAGCTTAGAGGTGCTCAATAGCGTCCGGAACCAGTCCCACTCATCGTCGTGGCGGACAAACAGACCGAGATTGCAGTTAGAGCTCTTATCTCCGGACCGACCAAGAACGACGTGGCCGAGCGGCGCACGAGTAGTTGGGCCAAAGCTGGCCAAGTCCATTGGATTGGCGGTATCGTAGCTTGGTTGCTCTCGCTCATATGTCTCGACATTGGTTGGTGCCGGAATGTCAATGATAGTTCCGTCGGGTAGGTGCGCCGTCTCCTTGACAAATGTCTGTGGCATCAAGGTCACCCAGTACTCGAAGAATGGGCGACCGATTGCGGTGCGCATATCGACGGCCATGGTGCCACCTGGGTAGCTCTGAAGTAGATTCTCAATGCAGTATCGGGCGAACGAGCCGCGGTCAGAGTCGACGAAACTCGAACCGGACAGGATATCGGGATCTGCAGTTTGGGCAAAGATTCGGCAGTCCACGGTTGCTTCTTCCTGGCTGCTAGGGTTCTGTGGTACCGCACCAGCCAACATGAACTTCAAGCACGAGAACTTCTTGACCTCGTCGCCCATGCGAGCTTTGGTTTGCCGCTCAATCATGGCCAGCTTCTCCTCAATATCCAAGCCGGTCAGGTAGACTGTTGCGCTAGGTCAGCGACCACCCTAGGCTAGTATACTGATATGAACAGAAGGTTGTCCACTTACAATGGAATTCGGCCTGCCAACCTCCCTTCGCCGTGAAGCCGACTACGTCAAGATTAGTTTTTGCTGCCACTCGAGAATGTGGGTGCGACATTTGAACTTGCCTTTTGTCGTCGCAGATGGGGGAAGACCTTTGACGCCAGACACATGAACTTCATTCTTGGCAACTTGCTTCAATACAATGTCCTCGATGGAAGCCGTCACGTCCGAATTATAGTAAAGCGGACCCTGGATCTCATAGAGAAGCTGGCTCGCGATGGTCGCAATAGTCACCAGGCCGTCTTTGCCCTTTTCCATGGAGATTACTGCCTCGCCCTTTTCGTCAATAGCCGCGATCGGGTCTGTCCAACAATCAGTATGACGACTTACAAGATGACTGGGAGCATCATGTGTCAGCCGCAATGTAACTCACAGCCCATATCGGTGTCATTGACACCCAGGTCCTTGAATCCGGAGTAATAGCCGCCAGTGGCGTATGTGCTGCACTCAATGATATGGCCTATCATCAGTGCTCCGGCGAGTTCCTTGATGTTGTCTCTAGTCCAGCCATGCCACCACATCGCTGCACCGACAGTAACGGAGGCATCCGCAACACGACCGCAAAGGACAATATCAGCGCCACCTTGAAAACAGGCCGCGATTCCTGTGCCTCCGAGGTAGCATTGGGCGCAGATGGGCTCGAAGCCCCAGTCTTTGATCGGCTTGTTTGCCGGAAGATTCAAAAATGGCTCTCCTGTGTTATGCTCAATTAGCCCACCATCCTGAAGTATATCGTGCAGGAAAAACTTGCCTTGACGATAAAGCTCCAATGCCGCATCCGTAACATCATCACCATCTACGACACCGATTTTCAGATCAACGTCGTGCTTTTTGATCAGCTCCTTGACGGCCTCGGCGAGACCATGTACATCGCTGGCTCCGGCATTGACCGCAACCTTGACGCCCTTCTTCGCCAGCCAGGGAATCGCAGGATCGATCTCCTCGAGAAAGTACGGTTCGTAGCCCTTTGCGACGACGGTCGAGCCCGAGCTCATCTTGGTCTGGGCGATGCGGTCGCGCTTATCGGAGCCTCGCAGGGTCATGTTGCACTCGGACATCCAGTCGCCCGTAATGACGTCGATGTCTTCGTTCTTGGCCATGTCGTGCATCGCGCGCTTCCGATCATAGACACCTATCTCACGTTAATTAGAGTCCTATCAATTGTGATTGATGCATTACCTCCAGAACACCCAGCAATTCGAATGGGACGTTTGACTTCGACGCCGTTGCCATTGTTCTGGCCATTCGCTCCATTGGGAGGATCGTGACTGATTGGTGTCATATTGCTCAATCTTTCGATGGTCAATTCAAAAAGCCACAATGACGGATCGTGAAGTTTGCAGGGTTTACAACAAGATCTCACTTCGACTTCAAAATGACTAGGAATTATGCTAGCCTCTCGTTACACACAAGCATTAATTCCACCCCGGATCTTGATTTCCTGCCATGTGTACTTCGTATAGAGCCTTGTGTGGCTGCCCCCAAATATCTGAGCAGCTGCAATGAGGTGGCTATACCTGTATGTTCCCCCAACGACAAGTCGCGCTAATGATTCAGTCGCCACGACTGCTACTCTAGATGTTGACGCCTATTTCCGGCTGTGTATAGCCCCACGTCAGCGAATGCTAGGTCAGCCCGGGAACTATTTTTGCGGTAAATCATACATCTTACTTGGGCTCGAGATGTGATTCCAAGCGGTGATCATCACATGGTCTTAGAGGAGGCACGATAAAGTTTATTTGGCTCCAAGTATTGTAGCCACTGATCATCGGAGCTCGTGATCAATGAATGGACTATGGTATACTTGCAAGATTCTCGATACTGACTATGGAATGAGCCTCGTCCAGAGCTCGCAGATTTGCAGCCTAGGAGATTCAAATGAATTGTTCGAAACAGGAAAACATTTTCGAAACTATTTTGTAGTATTCTTTAAACGAGTTGATTTTGAGCGTTGTCGGGAGGAAGGAAAAAGCACATTCCCGCCGACGTGACCTATTTGCGAAGAATTTTGTAAGATCATTGTATCACGACGAATCAAATATTTGTCTTTTGGCAGAATTATCACAATCCGAAGTCGAAACGAGGATCACAGAATGTCGCTAGGACATATGTCGGCTTAGAGTTTAGATCTGATAGACCTATTCAACGAACACAAACCATCTCTCATCTGCACCATCTGCTTCCTGAGAATCTTGCCGGTCGGGTTCTTGGGCAGCATCTTGACCTGCCATACGCCGCCTCTCAATTTCTTGTAGCCACTGACTTGGCTGTCAATAGCCAATTGAATTTCCTTCAGCACCCCCACCACTTTGGCATCGCTCTGAAAATCATCTTTCAGTATCACCCAGGCCGCGGGTAGCTCAGTCAGCTGGCCTTCATCCCAGATAGCACCGACACCACCCTCTACCACTTTCGGATGTGCATTCAGATGGCTTTCCAGCTCCGCCGGCGAGACTTGGAATCCCTTGTACTTGATCAGCTCCTTGGTCCGCCCGACCACGCTGATTCTCCCCGCGTCATCAATCGTACAAACGTCGCCCGTGTTATACCAGTCTTTCGCAGGAAATCCCGCCTTCGTAGCCTCTTCATTGAACGCATACCCTTTGGAGATGTTCGGCCCCCGGAGCCACAGCTCGCCTGGCCCTCCTTCAGTGGCGTCCTCGGAAGTGCCCTCCTTCTTGAGACAGGCCTCAATGTTGGGCAAGAGCTTCCCCACGACTCCTTCGGGAATTTCCTCGCCGAGCCTCTGGTAGGCGACGTAGCCTGCGGCCTCGGTCATGCCGTAGACTTGGATCAACCGCCACGGAGCTCGCTGGTAGAGTTGGTCAAGCAGCGCCTTCTTCAGTGGGGCGCCGCCGACGTTGATGATTTTGGCGTGGGAAAAGTCGTACCGTGATGCCACGTCTGTATTCGCCAGCGAGAGTACCACGCTGGGGACTCCTTGGAAGGTGGTTGCCTGATTTGACTCCACCAGCGCGGCGAACTCCTCGAGATTGTATGAAGGCATTGCGTGGTGGAACATGCCGGTCCACGGGCCGAGGAATAGTGGCATGGTCGTCATGGCGATGTGGGCCCAAGGTGTGAATGCCACCGTTTTCGCACCTGGGTGGAATTGCTTGGGATCATGATTGTAGAGCTGATAGCAGTTGGAGACAAAGTTATAGTGCGTCAATTCGACTCCCTTGGGCTTCCCAGTGGTGCCGGAACTGAGATGAATGGAGGCCAGCCGTTGAGAAGTATCATCCCAGTGAGGGATCGGGAGAGGTTCGTGTGCCCAAAAGTCATCGGGGACATGTTTCATGCCGACTGATTTGTCGATGATGGTCAACAGTATTGGCTTTGACCAACTGATGCCAGAAGTCGCCAACTCCCTCTGTGCCATCTCAATTGCCTCCGTCACGATAGATGCAACTTTTCCATACGCAACAATAAAGGCTGGGCGCGACACTGCTAGTGCGTGTCCAATCTCAGTGGCTTTGAGTGCATGGTTGATTGGACAGACGACGCCGCCAGTCCAAAGAATCGCATGAAATATTTCGAGCAAATCAACACTGTTTGGGAGGATAATGGCCCATCTCGCTTGATCCGAAGGTCTAAAACCAGCGTAGAGGCCGCCTGCAATTCTACCTGTGCGGAATCGAAGCTGACCGATCGTGATACTTCGGTTGGTGAGGCTATCCTTTGCAATAAGATGAGAATTTGGTAGAGGTCTTGCATATGCAGAGCTGTGTAACAGCTCTGTGAGATTTTGATCCTTGGGGATAGATATTTCTTGAGAGCTATAGACCTTCATCGTTCGAACGCGACGGGCGATGTTCCTGTTTCTGGCCTACGATACAGCTCACCTAAGTGGAAGGCTTCATGGCGAGCTTTTCAGTTGTCCGGATCTCCACATGCTGCTTGAGCCTGTCCACGACTCTCTCCATGTTGGAAACTGTCTTCCCGTGTGGAAGATCTCAGTGCCTACCAGCCCATCACAAGTGGCCTGCGACAGACTCTTGCACTACGGTAGTGAATGACCGAACCCATGTACGAATGATTGTTGTACTATACGATTACCACATGAGGCCCTACCCAATTATAGAAGCTCTAGTGATGCACCAGCGCAGATCTGGGGTCCCCGCATTCCGACCCATGGTTCCCTGCATGCAGAACTGAATCATTAGCACACCACTCCATGCGTCGTATCACTTTCCAAAAGCTGCCGGGAAGTATTTTCCGAATACGCTCCATCTCGGCACTCGGTGCTTTTGATTTAGGAGAAAGCGAACACAGTTGACATGATTGGCCAGAACAAAGATACTATCTATCATCTGCCAGACTGTCAGTATCAAACACCGCGTCAAGGCCCTGTTTACACCAGAAAAGATATACGCACTAACTTCATTTTGACCTTGTTCACAAAATGGGGAAGCCTCAGTCGCCGACTGGACCGAAACGTTCCATCAGAATCGGCAATGCATCCGGAGCCATTGGCGATGGCATCGATCAGGTCTACAGACTGGCAAAGTCCGGAGCCGTGGATGCCATCACTGCCGACTACTTGGCTGAGTTCAACATCGCTTGGAAAGCTATTGAACTCACACAGCATCCAGAGCTAGGCTATGAGTCTAACTTCCTCGAACAGCTCGCATGGGAGAATGGCGATGCAGCCAGAATCGTCGCTGAGAAGCAAATCAAGATCGTTCATGATGGCGGCGCTCTTAATCCGAAAGGCCTAGCCGCCGAGGTCGATGAATACTTCAAAAGTCTGGGCCTCGCTGATGTCAAGGTCGCTGCTGTCACTGGTGATGATCTTACCGAAAGGCTTCGCGAAAACCAACTTGGCAGCATCCAGCATTTAGACCAGGCCGAGACATTTTTAGAGGCGAAAAAGACGGACATTCTTGCCGCCAATGCATACACTGGCATGTCGGGCATAGTCCGTGCTTTGGAAGAAGGCGCCGATATCGTCATATGTGGCCGATGCTGTGATGCAAGTCCCGTCATGGGATTGGCTTCTTGGTGGCATGGCTGGAACCATACCGAACACGATAAAATTGCCAGTAGCCTTATGGCTGGCCACATCATCGAATGTGGTGCATATGCGACCGGTGGTAACTTTTGCGGCGCTCAGGAGATCGAGAATCTCCATCACGCCGGCTACCCAATCGCAGAGATCTCGCACGACGGAGAAGTCATCATCACCAAACCGCCAGAAACGAACGGAGCAGTCACGGTTGACACTTGCAAGGCACAGCTTCTGTATGAGATCCAAGGGCCAATCTACCTGAATCCAGACGTGGCTGCCGATATTGAAAAAGCTCAACTCGAGCAAGTCGGAAAAGATCGAGTTCGACTATCTGGCATCAGCGGTTCTGCGCCGCCACCCACCACGAAACTTGCAGTGTGCTTGTCGGGCGGATGGCAAGCAGAGATCTCAGCTTATTGCGCAGGCCTCGACACGGATTTCAAATTTGAATTGATGAAAGATCAAGTCTGTCGCCAAATAGATCCCAACGACTTCACGACGTTTAGCATTGAGAAGTACGGGTCACCAAGCCAGAATCCACGGTCGCAGGCAGAATCGACAGTGCAGATTCGCTTGTTTGCCCAGTCGCCCAAAAAGGAGGCCATGATGCAATTTCGACGAGCCATCTTCTACAATGGCATGCAAGGATATTGTGGGCTGCACTTGTCGATGGACTGGCGCACGATGGAGCCCAAGCCGTACGTCAAGTACTTTCCTGCCCTCATCCCACAGTCCGAAATTCCTTTGGAGGTGCACCTCATTGGCACGGAAAGAAAGCCCATACCAGTAGAAGCCAGAAGACCTACCGACTGCGCTGCAGCAGCTCCGGCCCAGCGAAGCTATGAACCTAAGCAGGAGGTCAATACAAATATTCCGACAACAAGACGGCCTTTGGGTGATCTGGTCTTTGCCCGGAGCGGCGACAAGGGAGGCAACGCCAATGTTGGATTTTGGGTTCGACAGGGGCCGGCTTGGCCCTGGCTACATGCGTACCTCAACAGTGAGAGATTGATAGCACTGCTCGGTGACGACTGGGACAAGAAGTATGCAATTGAGCGATGTGAATTCCCGCTCCTGCATGCCGTTCATTTTGTCGTCAAGGGTATCCTCCAAGACGGCGTAAGCAGCTCGTCGATACTGGACGGCTTTGGAAAGAGTTTTGGAGAATTCCTAAGGGCCCGGCATGTCGATATCCCAGTGGCACTCGTTCAATGGGAAGATGAGCTGAGGGCGCGGTCTCGGAAGCGTCATTTCGGAACAAGACTTTGATAGAAATCTGAAAACAACAGAAAATGTGAAAGTTGTTCTTTGAACTTTTGAAACAAGCACATTAATGTCCCGGGTAAGCAGTAGTATTACGATGGCATTGAACATCGATAGAATGCTTTCACGTGCTCCTCATAACGTTTTTCTCGCGACCTTGATTTCGGTGCAGTTTTACCGAGGTCTTCATTCTAGCGACCTGCTCAAGTAATCGTTGGCGGTTGTTTGTCGCTAATTGACCCCAGAGCTTTTTCTGTGACAGGGGCTCAGCGGCTATCAGCCTGCTATAAAGCCATTAAGGTCGCCTATAACACTTCTTTTAGCGGCCGTTCCACAACAACACCTCAGCTTATACGAAAGAAGTCACGGTGTATTTACGAATCAATACACAGAGAATGACTAAGAACCGTCCCGTCAAGAACGCCTCTGGTCGTTATGACAATGTCGACTTCCGCAAAGCTGCCGGGTTCAAATATCCTCCCATAAAATGCAGCTATAATCGTCGCGACGTCTTGTTATTCGTGAGCTCGAGCCCTTCATAGAAACTCTGTGATCATAAAGGCCGTTCTGACATGCTGGACAGGCCAATGCAATTGGTGCGCAGCGGGACGAGTTGCATTTTCTTTACGAACTGCACCCCAAGTTCGCAGCATTTCCAACATTTCCGATCAATCTTGCATTCAAGCAAACAGATCAAGATGTTTTTGATTTCATCGCCCGGACTGTGAGCGCCGATGTCCCTGGAGTGCCGCCCTTCGACGCCCAGAGATCTGTCGATGGAGAGCGAGGCATCAAGGTTCTGCGACCTCTGCCTGTCAGTTCCGACGGGCTTGACCTGGAGATCCACAACAAGGTCGTGGGTGTATACGATAAAGGTTGGTCCCTTCGCTACACTGGCATGCAGGATATGTCACTAATTTCTGGTGAATGTAGGCGGAGCCATGATTATGGAGTCGGAAGGCGAGCTCGTTGACGTCAAGACAGGACTCGTCTATGTCAAACTCACGTCGACCGCATTTGGTATTGGTCAGGGAGGGTATGGGGGACCGAGAGGACCGCCAAAGCCGAGTGCACAAATTCCCAACCGCCCACCAGACGCCGTTCACACATTCAAGACCACGCCCGAGACGGCGCTTCTGTACCGGCTGTGTGGTGACTACAACCCGATGCACGCAGACGATGAGTTTGGTCAGCGCGCGGGATTCAAGGGCTCGATCTTGCAGGGTCTAGGCACTTGGAATATTGCAGCACATGGTCTTCTGAGAGAACTGGGCGGTTCCGATCCTACTAGGCTCCTGTCGTATAATGCTCGATTCAAGAGCGTCGTCTATCCTGGCGATGAACTGGAGACGCGGATGTGGATTGCTGGAACAGATCATGGCATCGATGATGTCTTGTTCGAGACCATCGTCAAAGCAGATGGAAGAGTTGCACTATCCAATGGGCAGGCAAAACTCAAGCAGAACGGGAGTAAACTGTAGTCTAGAAAGCCGAAGCTGCCCGTTAACATTTATTCAACTACATCTGATACTCTAGCACATGTCTGAAAGATAATCATAAATGTGAAGCCTTCCAGATTGGATCTCGCTTCTCACGATACGCCGCCAGTCCCTCAGCAGCATTGGGGCTTCTCAACATGGCCTCGGCGTAAATTTCCTGACCTCTCATTGTTGCCCGACTAATACCCGTCTCCCAAGCTTCCCGCGCACCGAGCCGAGACAAAATCACACTGTCTGGACACAGCGCCGCTATCTCAGACGCATAGTCGAGAGCTCGATCAAGCAGTTTGTTTTGCTGCACAATTTCCTTGACAAGGCCCCATTCCACTGCTTCTTTTGCTGAGAGAACTCGTCCAGTGAGACACAAGTCCATGGTTCTATGATTGCCGAATAAGACCATGCACCGAGGCAGCGCCCCGGCAAACGCTACGACTCCACGGAGTACCTCAGGAAGGCGAAAAGTCGCATTGGGAGACGCAAATATAATATCTGAATTCAGTACAATTTCAAAGCCGCCACCTACAAACCAGTCAGACGTGTCGCTTTGCTGTGGCACCGTGGGGAGCCTGCTTACCATGAGCGTGGCCGTTGCACGCAATAATGATGGGCTTCTTTCCGGTTCGGTTTGCCATGCCTCCAAAGCCTCCTTGGGGATATTCGTGCGCTATGGAGTTGGTGTCCTTGATATCAAGCCGCTGCTTCAGATCCATGCCGGAGCAGAAGGCCTTGTCCCCCGCCCCGGTGAAGACGGCGCACCGCAGCTCGGGCTCCGAGTCGTACCATCGCCACAAGAACCCGAGCTCAATGGTAGCCTCTACGGGCAGACAATTCCTATACTCTGGCCGGTTGATAGTGACGAGCAGGACATGTTTGCGTGGGAAAGACACCAGGCTGTGCTGTAAGTGAGGATACGGATTCTCTACCCATTCCGGCACTGGGTTCGTCGTTCTGGGGCTAGCCATGCTGCTGAGTACGTTGCGACGGTGAGCGCTGTCCGCCCTGTAACACCTCTAGCACTGACGGTCTGGCATGTAAATGGTCCCGAGCAGCCACTACGCAGAGTACCATGTGCCCGTTTCCTCTGGTCCGCTTCGCGACTCTTCCGGTGACCCCCACTTTCGGTCAACGTTTGCCGTCCTCTGCCCAAGTATCTACAGAACAGCAACATGATGGTCAGATTATGGTATCTTTGTCTTCCATGCTTCATGATTGGTCACGAGCAGACCATAATCCCCTGCTGGCGCTGAATCATTAGATCGGTTTCCGTGTGATACCCCAGGTTTGCGGGGTATGCATAGATAGACTAGGATTTGCATGGCCCTGCAGCAAGGCAAATGGTTGCCGGTATCGAAGAGCCAGGATATGTTGCATGGGTGTCACGACTGTACGTAGACCCTATGCGATGGCAGTCAGGAATAAGCGAGTTGCGTATTCGCTTGTTAGGCCTAGGTATGGAGTACTTCCCAATGAAAGTTTCTAAGCCAATAGTGTTCTGATCTATGTAGTTTTTGTTTGCGTGGGCTATTGTCGAGTTAGTAGAAATTTACGATAGGCTTCTACAGACTGGAAGTAAGATCTGAACAAACATACTACTGTATAGCTGCTACTGCCGAGAGTCATCGCCAAACATGCATCCCACGGAGACACAACCGCCTCCTACGCCAACATTCCTAAAACTGTCTTTTCCAGCACCTCGAGTCCTGCTGATTCGCATGAACCGCCCAAAAGACCTCAATGCCATGTCCACGACCGCCCAGTGGGAAATGGACTCTGTGTGGAAATGGCTTGATTCGGAGCCAAATTTGAGCGTCGCCGTCATCACTGGCACAGGTCGGGCTTTTTCAGCAGGAGCGGATCTGAAGGAATGGAACAATTCCATGGCAGACGATGCGGACCCCGAGAAACGAATGGGAAATGCGCCTGCTTTCAAGCCATTATCTCGCAGGTTAGGAAAGAAACCTGTCATCGCCGCAGTCAATGGGCTGGCTATGGGTGGCGGGTGTGAGTTCATAGTCAATTGTGGTGAGCAACACGTCGAGACTACAATATTTGTTCACTTCTAATCTCTTGCTGTAGACCTTGTGGTCGCCGCTGAAGATGCCTACTTTGGCCTTCCAGAGGTCAAGCGCGGATTGGCACCCATAGGTGGTGCTCTACCACGTCTGATAAGGACCATTGGACTGCAACGGGCGTCGGAGTTCGCACTGACTGGAAGAAAAGCGAGTGCACAGGAATTGTATAGTTGGGGTCTTGTGAATAAGGTGGTACCTAAGGAACAGGTCGTAGATGAGGCCGTACGGTATGCAACAGACATTGCTGTAAATAGCCCGGATGCAATCATTTGCACGAGAGCTGGATTGAGGCAGGGTTGGGAGACGGCTTCGGTCGAGGGAGCGGTAGAAATTACGCTGGATCGAGAGTTTGCTGACCTCCAGAAGGGAGAGAACATACTTGAGGGTTTGAAGGCATTCTCAGAAAAACGAGATCCTGTCTGGAAAGGGAGCCGTCTCTAGATCTAGATTCTATGTAACATGTGTCACTGAAATTAGTCGGACGAGTCATGCTCTGGAGTGCAGCCAAAGAAGCCAATATGTAGATATAAACGTGTCGGATAGCACATCAGAATAAAATGGTAGCTCAACGACGGATATATCTCGTGTTTCACGCCCTTCAGAATAGTTCAGCTTCATTATATGTAGAAACTCCCCTCGTGATGCTCCGTAACGGGCACTATAGAGTTGCCTGTCACAACATGAATTGCCTCTGAGTTGACCACGTATAACATACAACTTACTTGCGAAGGTCTCCGAATGTTGCCTGGCTACAACAAAGTACCAATGAATCAGTAGCATCCTGGAACTAGTCCCCGGGGAAGTTCCTGCCGTACATCCTACCAAGACACCGTGCTACGTGTGGCTGACATCCCCGCTGATGTAGTAGATCGGTGAGGGGGTACCTGTTACTTTCGTATAGTATGTCCCCAATTCCCTATCTTCATAATCTCAAGCTGGTCCCCTTTTGGAGAGATACTGCTGTAGAGCCAAGCTAAGACGGCCCATAGAATCTCTACTTTCAACCATAAGAGTTTTTCCTGTAATACTCATTCAAGGCCCTTCTTGTACAAATGGAGTCGATTAAGGAAGAGAGGGGAGTACCGCAGACAGAAGAAATTGAGAAGGTGCCCCAAAAGCGCGATCTTGATGATGACGCTTCCTCAATCAGTCCAGAGGCCCTGGGCGACGACTTGCCCAAAGGCTACTTCTACTCACTATCATTCTTGGGGGCAATGGCGGTAAGTCTTCCGGAGACAGTCGATCGATGCTTGATCTGAATTGCACCAGGGCTTTTGTCTGTCCGCCATATCGGCCTACATATTCCTCCTGTTCCCGACAAACATTCTGACATACATCAACGCGGACATTGGACCGAGCCCGTACGTGTCGTGGGTCAACATCGCACGGACACTCGCCCTGTCATTCACGTATACCATTCTCGGGCGACTATCCGACCTGTTTGGCCGGCGCTGGTTCTTTATCGGCGGCAACATTGTCGCGCTCGTCGGCATTCTCGTATGCGCTCTAGCCAAAAATATCAACACCTTGATCATTGGGAGTGCCGTGTACGGCCTGGGTGAGACTGTGCAACTCAGCTTCAACGTTGCCCTCGGAGAGCTGGTGCCCAACAAGTACCGGCCCATAGTCTTGTCATTCGTCTTCCTCACGAATGCGCCCTTTGCAAGTTTTGGTCCAATCATGGGTACGAATAGACCAGTCCTTCCCTTGGTTCTATGTTTTGATACCTGTTGACAATGTGACAGCGCGGAAATTCGTCGAGAATCCGTCCATGGGTTGGCGCTGGTGCTATTATCTCAACATTATCGTTGTTGGTCTGGCTATAGTGCTGCTGTACCTCTTCTACAATCCACCCACCTTTGAGTTGCTACACGAACGCAAAAGCAAGAGACAGATATTGAAGAAACTTGACTGTAAGTCATGTCCAATTGAAGTGAAAGCCATTGAAATACTGATGATTTCAGATCTCGGGATACTTCTATGGACAGCAGGTCTCACCCTGTTCTTGATGGGCGTTTCTCTCGGTGGAACCATCTACCCCTGGGCGTCGGCACCTGTCATCTCGACAATAGTGATTGGCATTATCCTATTGATCGTTCTCTTCATCTGGGAGGCCTTTGCAGACCTTGAATATCCTGCCATACCCGTCAAATTCTTCCGTAATCGTGGGTTCATGAGTTTGGTCTGCTGCGCCACGGTCGGGAGTGTGAGTTCACGTAGTATATTTGGAAAAGTGCGCAGCCTGTTGACATGACACAGATGACCTATTACTCAGCTGTACTTCTTTGGCCACAACAGGTACAAGCTCTCTTCACTACGGATATCATTGAGGCTGGCTGGCTTTCGGTTCGTACGATCCGTCATCTGATCGCAGATATGTGACTGATAAAAGATATCACAGTGTACAGTTGGAAGTGCAACGGCTTTGGGCCAGATCTGCGCAGGCGCCATAGTGAAATGGGGCGGAAATGTCCGATACTGGATCATATTTTCCACCTTTGCAATGGTTGCTTTCGTTGCCACCCTGGCAGCAATCACACCGGAAACCAAGAACATGGCCATTGCCTTGGTCATCTTGGGTCCGTTCTTTGTCGGATTCATCGAGCTCGCCTCTCTTGCGCTTGCACCTCTTTTTTGCAAGCCGGCAGATATTGGTCTGGCATCTGGCCTCCTGGCATCGATCAGGTCTGCAGGTGGTTCCATTGCCGTGGCGGTGTTTAGCACCATTCTGTCGAATCGCGTCAAGTCCACTGTTCCTGAGCTTGTAGGTCTAGCGGCGGTTGCAGCAGGTCTACCGGAGAACGAGGTCGACACACTGGCGGCCGCGATTATTGGTGGAAAACTCTCGTCATTTCCAGGATTGACGCCTTCGATCAGCGCCGCAGTAAGTGCGGTGCTCCCGACTGCCTATGCCCAAGCATTCAAAACAGTATATTTGGCGAGTCTGGGGTTCGGGGGTATAGCAATTGTCGGGTGTCTCTTTTCCAAGGATGCGCAAAAGCACTTGACGGACAGGGTTGAGCGAAGGATGCAGGGCGGCGAAGGTAATTGAGTATAGTGAGTCTTGAGATTGCCGCTTTTGCAGAAGAAGGCCTCCAATGCAACGGAGTACGATATGGGAAGATTTTCAACTGTAAAGATTAGGCGAGAATCAGCGAAGAGTCCATCTTTTGTTCCTCCCTCCTCGGTTTGTGAAGACAGACAGTGCATTGTAATATCACAAGTGCCTAGACAGAGGCTGTATCTCTATCTATGAGTGTCGCAATGTCGGGAAAACGTTGCCGAAAGCTTTCCTCAACAGTCCAGTTTTTGAGCTGTCGGATCTCGCTCTCGAAAACAGGATTGAAAAGCACTTCTTTGGTCTTGCACTCATTGGACGGGACCATGATAAGAACATAGGCAGGGTCAAAGTCCCACTTGATCTTGAAGCTCGAGCTATACGTAGATGCGAAATCGTCCAGCGTGATATCGGGATGCCGGATTAGATAGTCCCTCGCCCGCGGCCTGTTCGAAGTAAGCTTGTTGGCCTGCTCTCGGCTTCACTTCGTCGGTGAGTCTTTACCAGGGTATTCGATCAATCCAGGCAGCATGATCTGTTGATAGTTGACATTCAGTGGGACGAAGCCATGCGGGCAATAAATCCCAGGTCTTGTTGTTCAGATATATGAGCCACTTGGTGCATTATTAGTTTGAGGTGACCCAATCTTGGTTAAATGAGTATACTGACCTTGGACAGAACACCCATGACGTAGAAAACCGCGGCCTGCTTTGGAAGAGTGGCAATCTCGGAATAAGATCGTACAAGATCCCCGACGACGTTGCTCACCTCATCCCCGGTCCTCTCTTGTTCATGGAGGAGGAATGCGGGGTTTGGCCTCAGGTTCACGTCATCAGGTCCATCGCTGCGTTGCATCGACGCCTTCTCGATGCGCTCTCTCAGAATGAAGTTTTGAAGTATGCTGTCCGCGAGACATCCAGCAGTCGTATTTGAAGGCGGTATCTGCCACGGCTCAGGACGCTTTGTGACCGACGCTTCCGAAACCCCACTGCGGCCGAGCAAGCCCAACTGCCAGGCGGCGTTCTGGGCGCGAAGTTGTGCATTTTCCGCTTCGAGCGCGACGATTCTCGTCTCAAGATGGCTGATGCCTCTCAGATTTTCGTCCAGTGTTCTGGTTAGGAAGTCAACCTGTTCGGTCAGGCTCTGTACTAGACCCCGCTGGCGGTCCCGCATCGCCTGCTGCGACTTTCGGTCACGAGCACGCTTCCTGTGCAACTCGACATCACAATGTGAGGCTCCACGATCCGAGCATGCCTCTTCTGATGAACGCGGATCGTGGCTCATTTGTGACCGAGGCATCGCGGGGTGAAAAAAAGAAGAAGAAAAAAACCCCTGTAAGCACTGGTTCACGAGTGTCAATGGCGCGGACCAGACATGGCGAGATGATGCATCAGTGTATAAATTGCTCGCACTTCGCCAGCTTTTGATTGAAATGATAGTTGAGTTTTCAAATGTATATGTTCGCGCCAGTTAGAATCCGAAGACAATGATGTAAATAGTTCAGCTCTGAAAAGACGTCATCTTCAGAAATTCGGGGTTCTAGTGCTATAAAGCGAAAAGCAGTCTCCGCACTTGCCTTCCTCACTTTCCGAAATGATCTTGCTACGTTGGAATAAAAGTAGCGGGAAAAGAAGAAAGTTAGAAATGGAAATTCATTACTCCCAAGTTCATAAAATGAAAGTTCCGAACAACATCTATCATTCGGTCGTCAAACAGAATTTGGCAGTTTGAAGCCACCAGTCACTCGGCGTTGAAAAACGCCATCGGGGTCATACCTTGCCGCAACATCTCGCATCAGTTGAATATTCTCTGGTCCACATGTGGACAGTGGATCATGACCACCATCAGAGTACCCTAGGTACTGCCATTCAACATCGGCGCCTATATCTCTGCTGTACTGCTTCAACGTCTCCCGCATGGGCAAGAGCCTCTTGCGAGCCTCAGCCTCTTGGTCAGCAGTGCGTACCATGTGCTGCATCTGATAGAGAACGGCATTGTCGGCTTCACGTTCCATCCCAGTAATGTTTCCTCCTCTCCTGACAGACTCCTCAAACAGAACCTTGGGCATGGCCTGGATGGTGACAAAGTTGACAAAGTCGGGATCCTGATCCGCCTTCCACCCGGCAATAAAATCACGCTGAGCTTCCACCGCTTTCTTAATGAAGCGCGCATCATTCTTGACCGTAATCGTCGCCCAGATCTGTCTGTATCCCTCCGGTTCGTCGAGCTCGATTGTCATGTTTAAGTGGCTATCGACGCGGAGGGTGTCGCTGATCTGGGGCGTGATGGAGAGGAACCGGTCGTAGGCTGGAGCTCTTACTGTCCCCGTGGTATCATGGAGCGCCACAGCAACAACAATCTCACCTGCGGCGGGAAAGTAGGCCCAAAAGTTCACGGCCGAGCCTTGCGGATAGCTGGGTATGTTTTCGACCCAGTCGACATAGGCTGCAATGTGTTGCTCTGTAGTGCTGAGGGGATAGACAACCTGGCCTCCCCAGAGGTTTCCGGTTTGCAATACTTGCACGTCGAATCGGGTGACAACGCCAAAGTTGCAAGACCCTCCCTTGAGCACCTTGTGTAGATTCGGGTTCGTCTCCCGGTTGGCGTTGACGACCTCTCCACTAGCAAGGACGACCTCGAAGTTGACGACATTATCGCAGCCAAAACCCACCATGCTGCTAAAGAAGCAGTTACCGCCGCTCAGTAGGAAGCCCGCGATGCCAACCTTGGATGCTCGAGCGCCCGGGGCTGTGACCCCGTACGGTTCCAGAGCCATGTATACTTCGCTCCATCGTGCCCCTGCACCAATCTTTGCGATTTGGCCATCAGGTGGGTACTCAATCTGGTTCATCAGGCCAAGATCGAGTGTCACGCCATCATCGACTGGTAAGTAAGATATCAGCAGAGTCCACTACTTGGTCATGGTCAGTCAGACTGACTGTTGGATGAACCTGCGAAGACCGCGTGGCCGCCTCCTCGGACCGCCCATTTGCACTTAGTCTGCGTATTGAGCAGAGTGATGGCTTGGACAACCTGCTCCGTTGATGTCGGCCGGACGATGCAGCTCGGTCTGAGCCTGGCCGAGACCGACCAATATGATCCATTACACGCTGTATATGTGTCTTCGTCTGGAGTCAATACTTTGAGACCGGCGCCACCCAAGATTTCATTCTAGTATCGTGCAAAGTCAGCCGCCGAAATGAGGAAACACAATGCGCAAACCCATATTCACGGCAGAGCTCTTACCACTGCAGTGGCCATGACTGTTCTGTCGCAGATGAAGTAATGTCAAAGTTTCCAAAAGCGCAAGTTCCAGGAAGTCGCGATAGTTTTGGAAATTTTATATTCCCGGCAAAGGGAAAGAAAGAGTGAAAGTCGTGCAAAATCAGCTTCGTCACCTCATGCTAGGCTGGGTGTCTACTATCAGGGAGATCAGCATGTCTGCTTCGGATACTACTGCCATTTCTCGAAGAACCCCATTGTAACATGATGCGACGGCCACTCGGTACATCTCGTGGTGGGCACGATCCCCAACGAGTTATGATACCCCTCATCCACAGTACTCTGCATATTCGTGCATTTCTTTGTGTTGGCATACGCCGCGCCGGGCGGCAGCATGATTGAGGTCCCGTAGAGCATTGGTCGAACAATCGAGTGCACCGTAGTGGCGGGGGTTCACTGTCGGCGGCCAATATGCCAGCGCTGCCATGCCCAAAACCTGGCGACAAATTGGGGGACAGTCAGGAGCTGGAGAAAATGAAAACAACCAGGGATCTGCAGGGTAATGAGTAATCTCAGCTCATGACTGCCATGGCCGTTTGTCGTATGTGAGTGCACGGCAGAACACCTGCATTGTCATGAGTAACGAGCAGTATCGTCGCTTATCACTTCAGGGCTCGGGGTCCCCTGTGCATAGAGGCCCCACTGTACTGATGTACTTGCACCAACCTTCAAATGGTGCACAACGTGGATACAGGACAGGACTCATGCCTGTATATTGAGTTGGCCTATATATTTGCCCATTCCTATGCTTTCTTACCGGAAATCTAGGCGGCTTCTGTCAAATGAGACCTTTGGAGGCAATGATCAGGCATGAATTGATACACACGTGATGTTTATGTATGGTGATAACGGTGCACGGAAAGAGATGCGGCTACCCGCCAACAGACCTAACCTATGTGAGATACCTGTGTAGCTGGAGGTTGGGATGTTGCCCCGCGCCAAGAGCTATTTGTACACGCAACACTGATCAAGGTTGCCTGTGTGCCACTGCCTACCTTGTATTGTAAGTACACAATGTAGGTAGAAACGCTCGCAGCAAGTAGCGGATTGACTTTCTGCTCCGCGATGCTAACTTGTGTCGAAGCTCATATGTTCTAGATTTTAGAGCAATCATACAAAATATGTAAGATTGGTGGGTCTCACTGGAATCACCGAGAAAGCACGTCACGGAGTGATTGCAGAAATACTCCAGGAACCCCGGAATCAAATAAGAGAAAAAGAAGTCTCCATAAGACAAGACTAGGCAGAAGGTGGGACCTGCATTCAAAAGCAAACATCCGCCTTTTCCAGCAAGCCAACAAGCTCGGGTTGAGCTGGGTTGGTGGGCTGGTCACAGGTAAGAATTCTTTGTTCCGATCCCACGTTCATTGCGCGCACTCGTCAATATCACATTGCGAGGAGATATTTGGAGCAAACTTCCGATCTCACTCTACGAAGATTGCAATCTTGAACAAATACCGACCAGCCAAAGCCTTGACAGATAACAGACGACAGTCATGGACCCAAGAGAAGCCATGGTGGCTCAGGCCGTCAACCAGCTGCACAATGTGAGTCCGGTCTACCCGCCGATTCAAATTGGTACCCAATTCAAGGTTTTTTTTCAGTGCAAAACACTCATCACCGTTTGCTCGGCAGAGTCTCGGTATCCTCCTCGGAGCTGGTCAGATATCAGGCATCACGCACGAGCAAATACTAGCTCTGATCAACAGCAATGAAGATCGTCAGATCGTTCCGACTGCGGGCAAGGAGACACCAGTTTCCGTGGCATCACATGAACTCGAGAACAGCCTGAAGTACGTATCGCCACGGCCATCGCTTTTTCGATTACTGACTTGATACTCAGCAACTTGCGCATCGCGAAACAGGAGCCTCCTAGAGAGCCCCGCGGATCCATATCATCTGGCTCTCATTTGAACTCGATAGAGGGCAGTTGGCGAAACCACCAGAGCGCTGCGCCCGCCCCGACAGAAGCTCGAACCCGTACTACCAACATTGTGTGCCCCCGGAAGTGTATGGGCTACAAATGCAAGGAGAAAGAATGTACATGGTTACACGAAGATATTTCAGGCGCCATCAAGGAACCTCTTATATGCGCCTTCTGGGCCTACGAAGACGTGTGCAACAAGAGCGCTGAAGAATGCCGCTACGCTCACCACTGGGCGGCACATCGCGAGATCGCTCCCCAGCCGCCTTCCAAGAACGCTTATTGGAGAGCCAAAAAAGCCAAATCGCAAGCTGCTCCGGATGCTCCCTTGCCCCCGGATCCAATGGCTAAATACTCAGAGGCCGGAACCGGATCCCTCCTTGACTGATGAAGATTTTAGTCGACGACGTACGAACAGCCGGTTTCAGTCAAAGTACTCGACATCACGTACGGAATATTCTGTGCAATTTAATTACTATCACGTCAATGTGTCGGTCATTGTTTGACAAGTGACAAAAATTGGCACCCGTTATTATCAACAAGTCTGGCCAAATTTGGTCAGAAATCAGGCTTACCTATTACGTTAAAAAATCCAAAACACAAACAGCAGAATTTGTTGGCATTATGATTTACGATAGGTGGGAAGTACCATGAAACTTGGAAGGATCACTATATTCTACCACTCCCTCTGGAAGATTGGTTGCAAGGTGTGCTGACAAAATTGAAAGAGAATTTATTTGAAGTCACATGATTTGAAGTTGAGAAGAAAAAAACAAATGACCTCGAAATAAAATTTTCGGCGGGAGGGGGTAGTTCCAATTTAGTTTCAGTTGCATCTTTTATAAAATTGTCTTGTCAAAACACTTACGAAGCCTGCCATTCATGGACCATCGTGTATTCCGTTGACTAGTTCCAACTCATCGACTCAGGCCAATCTGAATAGTTACATGACATGAGTCATATTGAGCCTGCATGGCTACCTACCTACTCACAGTGACATCTATACTTGCATGAGAACTTCTCCCCTGAAAGAAGGATTATAAAACAGGCGTGATGAAGATGGTGGCCCAGTTCTCGGTATGAAATCGCATCATTTCCCCTGTCAAACGCATCTCAAGATGGCGCAAAAAGACCCAGAAGATGGCAAAATACCAGCAGACAGCCGGCCTACTTCGAGCAGTGTTGCAAAGGGTCCGGACGAAGACTGGGTTCACGTTGTCTCGAGCGAACCAGTCTGTCGCGACCTCTCCGCTTCGTCCTGCTATGTAGCCCTGTTGGAGGCCGATGTCAACGACCGGGATGGTACATTATCCAACGATGAGGAAGCTGAGCATTCGATGAAGACGGACGCCGTGGTTTCACAGAAAGAGAATGATGTGAGGCACACGGCCAACGTTGACGACGGCGACGATGCAGTATGCAACAGTGAGGAGGAAGCTGAATATTCGGTAATGATAGACGCCAAGGAGACATCGCCGAAAAGGAGTGATCATGGGGCCGATGTCGACGATGGCGACGATGCAGCGTGCGAAGGTGTGGAAGCTGAGCAACCGGTAGAAATGGGCGCCGAAAAGGTATTGCTGGAAAACAATGATGCAAGTAAGACGACCGATCACATTGTTCCGCCGACGAGGTTCAACTTGATCTTGATGCAATCGAAATCACCCATCCTGCACCTATTGTCTGCAAAATTGGTGGACAGAGTTGAAGGACAGAAGCCGCCGGATGACCATAACTCCGACGTGGATTGATACATGATATCTTTCGCGGAATCGGATTGGTAGCGGGCATAATAGTTGCAAAACAAGACGAGAGTAAATGTTGAGCCAACGTAGTGAATTTGGCTGGAGCACTTGAAGAGGCCAGGAAATAGGACTGATTGGTCTCCATGTTGCATTTCAAACCTGGAATATAAAACTTTCTTTGCTGATCTATTTGTGCTTTTGTTCAGTTCTTATGCGTAACCCTGTGCGTAACCGCTGCATGGCCGATTTACTGCCCCAGGATCTTTCCCAGTTCCTCTCCCCTGCTAGTCGCTGCCTTGACGGCCTTGTCGACAATCTCCTTGAAGCCAGAAGCCTCGAAGCTCTCCAGTGCGGCCTGCGTCGTTCCGTTGGGGCTCGTGACGTTCTTGCGCAGCTGCGAAGGGCTGTCCGAGGACTCGACCAGCATCTTGCCGGCTCCGAAGCAAGTCTGAGTGGCCAACCGTGTTGCCTGCTCCTCTGACAGGCCCAGACTCGTGGCGCTGGCGACCAAGTGCTCTACCATGGCGAAGAAGTAGGCGGGTCCAGAGCCTTATAGTTGTAGGTTAGATCAGAGTCTTTGATAATCGAACTAGTTTCACGGCGGCTTACCTGACAATCCTGTCACGACATCGAGAAGCTCCTCCTTGTCCACCCACTCGGTGGCCTTGCTGAAGCTGCTCAGGAGGCCATTGACCAGGGACTTCTCGTTCTCGGTGACGTCCGAGCTGGCAAAGAGGCCCGAGGCGCCCTCGCCGTACAGGGCAGGAGTGTTGGGCATGACGCGGACGGCGTGCGGGGTACGGCCGTCGGGGCCCTTGAACCAGTCGACGAGGCTGACGAGGGTGATGCCGGCGGCGATGGAGACGACGACGGGCAGGGAGGTGCGGTCCTTCCACGAGGCGCCGAGCTCCTGGCACACGCCCTTGGCGACCTGGGGCTTGACGGCCAGGATGACGACGTCGGCGTCGCGGGCGGCCTCGACGTTGGAGGCCGTGGTGCGCACGCCCAGGGCGGCCATCTTGTCCCGGTTCACGTCCCACGGCTCCGACACGTAGATGTTCTGCTTGTTGGAGCCCTTGGCTAGCAGGCCGCCGATGATGGCCGCGGCCATGTTGCCCCCGCCTGCGGATATGGGATCAGCTGGCTGTCTTGGATTCGTTGGAAGCGAAGCTTGTACTTACCAATGAAGCTAATCTTGCTCTCTTCCAGCTTGGCCATTTTTGCGAATTTATAATGTGATATGAAGATCAATTGGTGAAATCTCGAGTTGTTCTATAACTTTTAAAGGTTTACAATCACCACGAGATCCAGTTGGCAATTGATAAGACGCTATTTGCTGGCTGCGATGTCGGGAGGAGCGTCTAGTTCTCGTCACCCCGCCAAACCCGCCTGCCGCTGATACCCGTCCACTAGAACTTGGGTCGCCAGGGTCCCGTTCGTCCCACTTTTAGAGACCAACCATCAATCTTCTCACTTTGGGGTTTATATGATATTTTCCCGAGAGGCAATCTTGGTGTAGCAGACTGTCTGTTTCTTTCATCTGCTAACTCTGACGAAAGTTTCAAATCCTTCTATTCTGAATCTCGTACAGCAGCTGGCTCTCCTGGCAAGGTGCCAATGCGGCTTTGGTGTGGACGATTGTTCCTGTACACCTTCCAGGCTTTTTGTCGTGCCATTGTCCTAGCCCTTTGCCCAATCTTGTCTTTGATGTCTTGAACTGAAGTTTTGCGCTCACAATGATGCCTGGTGAGTGACAACCTGTAAGCTTCGATGACAGGTGGTTTTCGAACAGTCGACTTATAAGCCAAACCTAGGGCCTGCACGATGGGAAACATTTGAGCTGTTCGGCAGTAATGCCAAGTTTTTCCATCTCTCGTCGTCTACCTATTCGGCTAATCGTATATTCCTATCCTGACTCCTTGGCGATATTGTTGGTCCACGGCTGTGTACAACACCAAGCTGAGCGAAGTATCAGTCGTGCCACAGACCCACTAAAGTGAAGGTTTCGTTGCTCACCAACCTAAAGTTTCAAGCTTAGCCACATCTAAACCCTTTCAAGCCAAGTCAATGTAGAAAGGTCTGTCGCTGTCGAAGATGTAGAACAAATTCTGAGTCGCCAAAGCATGCTGCATCGACGTCTTGAGATTACCATGCAGGCCCGGTCACGACATGGATGAAGCGCCGTGTCTGTGGACGATCAAGGAGGCGGCGAACGGTCACGGCCTGTTCGCCGCGGCCGACATCAAAGCAGGGCGTCTGATCGTCCAAGAAGAGCCTCTACTGACGGTCTCGCGCCAGGAAGCGCAGTCGGGATTGGAACACATCGGGCTACCCGCCAAGACGGGGCTCATGTCGGCAGAGGCCCAGAGCCGCATGATGGAACTGTACCACAACCCGTCGAAATTGGCCGAGTTCGCGGAGTTCCAGGGCCAGCCGTGTCCCGGCGCTCCCCACATAGACTCGGCCGTGGCGCTGGCCAAATTCTACACCAACGCCGCAACCATCACATCTGGCGACTTGGATGCTGGACTCTTTCCTACTTTTTGCCGCATGAACCACTCGTGCTTGCCCAATACGAGCTGGGGGTACGACGACGTCTCGGGTGCCATGCAGGTCTACGCCTCCCGCGATATCAGGGAGGGCGAGGAGCTTACCGACGCCTACACGGAGCTGGCCCGCCCACGCGCTCGCAGGGCCAAGGAGCTGGCCAACTGGGGCTTCCAGTGCGAGTGTCTGGTGTGCGAGGGACCCGACGCAGAGGAGCACGAGGCTCGAAGGCGCCAAGTCTACCGCACCAGCGAGATTCTGAAATTCTACGACGCCCACAAAAAGGGTGCCGGAAAAGAGAGGCCGGTCTTTGCCGAGATGCCCAAGACAGATGTCGAGGCCCTAAAGATGGCCGAGGAGAGCGCGGCGCTGCTGGAACTGGAAGGCCTCGTGGAAGAGTTGGGCGCTGCCTATGGACGGTGCGCCAAATTTGCGCGGGCAGCTGGGCTTTTGAAACTCGCTGATGACTACGATGAAAAGGAATTCGAGATTCTCGTATTGACGACGGGCGAATGCTCGCCGTAAGCCGTATATTCTCCAGAGCTGAATTCAAGTAAACCATTCAAACCCAATTGTTCGTCGTATAAGTGATTAGGACACGCAGACCTGCACAAACCAGACATTTCTAAGTAGCAACGTACTCTCTGCTAAACATCTCTGGAAGGAATAAAGAATAATTCTTCGACAAAAAAGGAGATACAAGGCCCTGCTGAACAGGAAGAGAACATACAGCACCGGGGAATCCCCAGTGGTTACCTAGGTACCCACCTGAGTACTAATCCAGCGATCACAGAACATGTCTAACTGGCAAAAATGGCATCGTAATCTACCTATAAGACTATATATGGTTACGCTGAAAGCACAGTTTCGGTACTGCGACAGTCAACCAATGTGGTACAAATGTGTATATTCAGCTTCCAAAGTCGACATCAGGTAAGGGCTGCGTTGGTTAGAAAGGGATTAATCAAAAGCCACGCCGAAAGACGCAAAGGGTGAAACTACGTCGCCAACTGCATATTGGCCATAAGGCTATGCCAGCGTTCCCTGTTGCTAGCCCCAGATCACCGCACTGGGCATATTAATCTGGCTGCCTTTTAATACCTCGACTTCGAAATCAAATCAGCTTTTATTTTAAAATCCTTATTTTTACCTATCTGTTACCTTTGCATATTAACTAACTAAGGCAATATTTGTTATTTATAATAAAAAGAAATATTGCACAGCGCCCTTTTATGCTAGTAGATCAGCTACCGGATAACCTCTATAAAACAGCTACCGGATACCTTCGAGGGTAGATCAATAGCCGGATAACCTGAGGTAGATCAGTAGCCGGATAACTAAGGGCCAGCTGGGGCTCGAACCCGTTGCTTCTTTCAAGCAACTCGCAGTAGTTAACCACTGCGCCAACTAACCCGGAGGCTATGCATCTAAAACAGGAGAATTATTGGCAATTATAAGGTCTCCCCTGCAGACCTGCAGACCTGCAAACGCACACCCGTTTGCGTTTGGGACTGGGCACTTATGCCACATGAAAGGTACTTGTGTGGGCGCGGTCGAGTGCGTTGGGCTGCAATATTGAAAGCCAATGCATATGGCGAGACAAACAAAATGAGGCCCTGTTATTCTCGTGTTTGTTGGTCCACAAAGCCGCTGCGGTGAGGCAGATCCTCTACTATTCCACGGCACGTACCTCACTTGAACAAAGAAGGAAGTTCGATGCACCATATTGGTCTCCTTACATCAGGATATGGAGGCTGACGCAGGTCATGAGACAAACGAAAATGGCAATCGCTGTCATACTGCTGTCATCTTGTTGCATCATTCAACATTGTCAGGTCAATCCTTAGCCATCCAACATTGCTATACCGCCCTTGAGTATTGATAGCAATTCAATGGGCATTGTACTTAAGAGTTCACCAGCCTACGATTCAATCATCAATGATCCCATCAAATAGCTAGTAGCATAACACGGCTTTCGACACAATCAAATCCTTTCCCTTTTATTCTTACGCCAAATACCATGGTGACCATCACTGAGCATGACGTCTCTTACGCAGATGGGGCAAAGACAATCCACTACCTTGCCGCAGGACCGCCTTCTGGTCCGCTCATCATTTTCCTTCACGGCTGGCCAGGCATAGGCCTGACGTGGAAGCACCAGCTACAAGCTTTCGCCTCGCTCGGCTTCCGGTCCATTGCGCCCGATATGCCCGGCTGGGGCAAGTCTACTCATCGCCGTGTCATCTCCGAATACACCCAGGAGGCCCTCGTGGAGGGCATGCTTGCCCTCCTCGCCGCGAACGGCGAGTCTGCTGCCATCTGGGTCGCGCATGATTGGGGTGCGGCCGTGGGCTCTTCGCTGGCGGCCCAGCACCCCGAGGTCATCAAGGCGCTTGTGCTCCTCTGTATTCCCTACAAGTCGGCTGAACTGGGCCTGGGCCACTTGGTCTCACTCGTCGACCGTACCATTTATCCCGGAAACGAGTACCCCTTCGGGCAGTGGGACTATATGAGATACTATGAGGAGAGCTTTGACAAGTGCGTTGCCGATTTCGAGGCCAACATTCCAGGCCTGAGCAAGATCTTGTTTGCGGGTCCGCCTCCCGAGGGATACTCTGCCGAAGTCATGTCCACGCCAGCATTCACTGCCGCTGTTCGCAAGAACGGCGGGTTGTTTGGTGGCGGCCCCGCGCCCCCGGCCGAGGTCCTGCCAACTCCGCTTCATGCGGGTGAAGTTTTCGATACCTTCTGCCAGGCGACTGAGGAGACTGGCGTATGGGGCGGATCGGCGTATTACATGAACCACAAGGCAAATGAAGTCTACAACAGCCAAGCACCTAACGGTGGCCGACTGGGCAAGGACAAGCCAGTTTTGTTCATCCACGCCAAGTTCGACTCCATTGGCGCCACAATCGGTACCCGTTTGTCAGAACCCATGCGTGAGGCATGCGAGAACTTGACCGAGGTGACGGTCGCGGCTGGGCATAATGTGCACTGGGAGAAACCAGACGAGGTCAATGCCGCGATCGCTAGATTCCTTGCGCAAGAGGCAAAGGAGGACTGGCCTGGCTACACGGTTTCAGATTATCGCAAGGGAAGGGATACTTGAATCATTTATGATGAATAATGTTGCTAGACTTCAGGTCAATTGATATTGTCTGGACGACATATATCTGATTATACACAAATGATTATCTTTGGAAGGCCTGTCACGAACCTGAGCATGATCAACGCAGCTGTCTCTCAATGGCGCTTGTCGAAGGAGAGCCGGGGCGATGGGAACATGGAGGAAAGAGAGAGAGAAAAATGAGAGAATAAAAAAAAATACGTTACCAAAACGTATGGCACCAAGTAATCCCCAGTGATCCCCCACCTGGGTACTCATCCAGCGATCAAAGGGTGTATCTCCCCGGTGGAAGCGGACAGTCCTCTCATTCACGTGCAGCACACCTACCTACCATCTGACAATAATTCTCGATGAGGCGTCCCAAATACACCTTAGTTGTTTGTCGAACACCGCGTCCATGTTCTGCATGTGTGCAGATGTTGTCTATATCGGGCGGCGCCGATTCTAACTAGCCAATTAGTGATTATTCGCGTTTGATCCGAAATTGACCTTGCATGAAGACAACTCTTATTCGTTGTAAGTTAGCCGCATGCGAAATTAAAAAACCGAAAACAAATTCCATAAGAGACTTATAGATCAGGGCCAGGTATGATCCTAGTCGGCGTTGCATTTGGAGTGCGGGGAAGTGGATATACAGTACCTGAGCCTTGCTTGGAGGGGACAGCAGCTCCCGGATTACATACTCCATAAAAGAAAAACAACATCAAGCGTTCGGCTTGTATACAGAAACGAGAGTTTTTATTATCTATGTCCCGCAAACGGACAGTCAGATAGTGGCAGGGCAAAACGGATGGAATATCAATCCACCCAAAAGAGCTCGACGTAGCCTGAGCCATAAAACCCCAACAGACGTCAGAGCACCTCTATGTCGACCAGTCATTTTCGCACATTTTCGCCAAGTGATGTGATATCCGACCTAATATATTCATTGAATACACTTGGATCGTATTAGAAGTAGTTATTCTTCGCTCAGAGATGTCCCGAGCGGTACTCCCTGGATATTGACTGTGTACATTATATAAGGAACAGCTATCTAGAGCATAGATCATAGTTCCTTGCCGAAGCACCAAGTAGCGATCTAGCAAGCGACTATGCATTTCAACTTTGGTTTTCGATTCTTGCTGCTCGGAGCCGGCAGTCTGCTGCCTGCTGCCTGCGCCAATACTCCTCCGGCCCCTGGGGAAGGCACCTTTAGCAATCCTGCTGTCACTGCTCGTCCTCGTTTTCGCTATTGGCTCCCTGACCCCAGTATCAGTGCTGATATTCTACAGAGTGACATTCGATCAGTCGCATCGATCGGAGCAGGCGGCATTGAATTTCTACCGTTTTACGGCTCTGGAGGAGCAATGCACCCGGAGCCAGCTGGCGCTGATTGGGCCAAGGCAAACTTCGGCACTCCAGAATACAACGACATCTTTCGAGCTGCACTCGAAGCTCATAGTGAGACAGGTCTCAAGATGGACTTTGCCATGGTGCCCAACCAGGGACAAGGCGTACCCGCCAGTACGCAGGATCAAGGCCTTCAGTGGGATCTGGTAAGGAGACCTGGATATGATCCATCCAAGGGTAAAAGGAAAGAGGCTTACCATGATAGGTTCCATTCACTACGCCAGTCGCAAACGGTACCTTTGATGGGATGATACCAGGCTGGGGGGTAGGCGAGCTGGTGTCGCTCGTCTTGTCCGAAGTCACGGCCATTGAGAATCTGACATATGCAGCATCGAATGGTCTGGAAACGGTTAATGTGTCCTATCTTCAGTACACTCTGAAGAACGGAACGTTTCAAGATTATACACACGCTGTGGATAATAGCACCGGGAAACTGCTCCTTACTTTGGATTCCCAAACTAATACAAGTTCCCATCAGCTCTTTGCCTTCTACCAAAAGCTTTCGCTTAACAAGAACTTGGCCATAGAAAGAACGACGCCGCAGACAATCTTCGATAATGGTTCTTACATCGTGGACCACTACTCGGCTTCGGGAGCGTACACTATCACCGAATTCTGGGAGACCTATATTCTTAGCGACAGTGTCTCAACATTGTTAAGAGAAGCTGGAAACTACGGTGTGTCTCGACACGCGTTTTGTATTGTCTGCTAGAGCTAATTTTGCTTAGGATGGGAGGATAGTGTGGAGATGACTTCCAACATTTCTTGGTCTCGTTCTCTGCCGAACCGTTTCCAGAGGCTGAAGGGATACGATATTCGACTCTTCCTCCCATTACTGGCATTTGCAGAGAACAACGTTGGTATTCAGTCGAGCTCTCCTGGCACTTTCAAGTGTATCTTTGACACAGAAGACGGAGGTCAGGGGTACCATAATGATTTTCACGCCACTCTTCAGGATGGTTATCGAGAGTATCTCCAGACTCTGACCAACTGGACCCACACAACCTTGGGACTAGAGTTCTCTGCTCAACCTTCATACAACCTCCCCATGGATATGATGGCCACGATTCCCGACGTTGATGCACCAGAATGTGAGAGCTTGGGTTTTTACGACAACGTTGATCTGTATCTCAAGTTTTCAGGGCCAGCACAATTGGCCGGAAAGCGTGTCATATCTAATGAGCTAGGTGCCATAGCCAGCAAAGCGTTCCAGTACACGGTCCCAGACCTGATCTACGAAGCCAATCGAGGGTTTGCCGGCGGAGTCAACCAGTATGTGATTCACGGAATGGGATACACGGGTGAGTACTATAATAGTACTTGGCCTGGCTATGTAGCCTGGGAGTACATATTTTCCGAGAACTGGAACGAGAAACAACCGGTATGGGACCACGGCATGGAAGAGGCTATGGGCTATCTTTCGAGGATGCAACAGGTCCTTCAGACTGGTGTTCCAAGAATAGATCTCGCGGTATACTGGAAGGAGTCTATCTCAACTATAATTCCAGGACATAATATGTCATATTTGATACAAGACGGTAAGTCAAACTAGTAGATCTACAAATCTACATGCTAACGTGCTGTAGGTTGGACCTATTCCTATATCTCCCCTGACAACTTTGGATTGCCAGAGGCCCGCATTGAGAACAATACCTTGGGTCCTGATGGACCCGCCTGGAAAGCACTTATCGTTGAGAGCTTGCAAAATCTCACCACATCTGCACTAGAGACACTCTCTGGATATGCACATGAGGGACTTCCTGTTGTGCTTATCGATGGAGACCCCGGTTGCTACTATCTCGAGGACGGCAGTTCTTGTGATACCTTCGCATCTCAACTCGCGGCTTTCAAGGACCAGGAAATGGTCTACTCGATACCTGCGGACGAGTTATCGCCATTGCTGCAAAGCCTTGAAATCAGCCCGCGTATTACTGCAGATGAACGGGCATCACTGCTTACAGTATGGAGGGATTCGCTACAAGATGGCGCCGAGTATGCATTTGTTTTCGCCGATCTGGTATCATTTTCCGGACAGATTACTGTTGCGACGACAAAGACGCCATATCTCCTGGATGTTTGGACAGGAAAGCGGTCCCCGATACTCGTCTATTCACACAATGGGTCGACCACAACAATCCCCATCGATCTGAAAGTCAACCAGACCATGTTGCTGGCCTTTACCGACTCGTTGTCAACCGAGATACCAACCCCATCTCATCACATCACCCACTCCCCGGCTCAGGTCGTTGGATACGATGTCCATGAAACGGCGGGGATCAGCGTCTTTGTTGAATCATCGCAGAGTACAGGAACTCTGCGTACATCGATGGGCCAAGACATGACTATCAATTCGTCTGGTGTTCCTGCTCCTTTTGGCCTTTCAAACTGGACCCTGTTGGCAGAACAGTGGGAAGCACCGAGTAACCTGAGCGAAGTGAAGACTATTGCTGTCAAGAGAAACACAACCCACAGCTTGAGTCAGCTACAATCGTGGCGAGAGATCCCACAACTGGTCAACGCGTCGGGTATCGGCTACTACACTACCACGTTTGACTGGCCGTCTTCGGAAGGCAACAACAGCAACAATGCGACAACGGATCTGGGTGCCCATCTGACTACTACATCCGCACTTTTAAACGTCGCTCGTTTACAAATCAACGACTACTTGTTTACAGGCCTGGACCCCGCAGGTGTCAAGGTTGACATTTCCCGTGCCCTGCGCCCGGGCACCAATGAGGTCGTCATCATAGCGCCGACGGTCATGTGGAATTATTTGAGAACCATCTTTGGTGAGCTGAGAAATGCAGGTACTGTACCACTCTTGGTGCAATATGTTGAGGCCTTTGGTGGAATGGCCGATGCGGTCGATGTGGGCTTGACGGGAGAAGTGCTTGTGTCGCCTTTTCAGAGGATTGCATTGACTTGAAGGAAAATTGACATCGTGAGCACTTTCGACTCGGTACTGTTCTTTAGGTATCACCAAGAAGCTGAACTTGGGGTGCAAATGGAGGTACTCAGAGTGAGGTCCGTTCCCGACTATCAGCTATTGAAGTCGGTCACGACCATTCTCGACTATATTTCAGAGTGGAGTCATTTTTACCCTGACGTGCAAAAATTGGTACGGGCTGTGCTCGCCAGGCGCTTATTCGAATGTGAATTTCTCATCCCCTCAAGCCCGGCCTTGCCGCGAATCACCAACCCCATTCCAAATACGAAGAAAGTGTAGAAGAGGTGTTTTCCTTGTGCCGTGCTACTCCTATCAAAATCCGGCCCCTCAATTCGTGTGACTCTGTGCGACCCTGGCTTAATGGGTATAGAACAAACAATGCCATATGAGCGCAATGTGCCGATGGCCAGTGCGCAAGTGTTGTTACGTAATTTCATCCCTATTCTTTTCTATACTTGATCAAAAATGTGCTCAAGACTTGGCAGATGTAAGACGTGACGCAAGTCAAGTCCTCAAAATGCAGACATGAAGTTGCCGGTTCCCTTGAAATCCGAGGTGACCTGTAAGTACGGGTTATAAGTGCTTACACGCGCTGCCAATGATGATGAAATAGGGCGAGAACTTTGATTTGAGCCGTTTCGTTAGTGTGCGGACATCTGCTTAGCACGGTCCGGTTCGTGTTAAACCGCCTCAAATGACGATCTTTTGAGTAGTTGGTGGGTCAGGAATGTCTAGACTAAGCTGGATACGAGAACGCCATTTCTCACGACATCTTACTTCGTCATGCAAATTAGCTTTTCGGGATCTATAAATAAAACTAGCCGTTCAAGCTTAAATATGGTGTCCGTCGCGTCGGTATGCCTCTGTAGTCGGAGTTGGGTCATCGTACGGAATACTGCCATTCATACAGACCAGTCACATACACCATGAAGTTCCAAAGACAGGTTGGCGTGCTGAGCACAAGCGTCGCGACGTGTCTTGCGGCCTGCTCCTCTTCATCTCTGATTGACTGTCTCAACAACAAAAACGTGCCGGTCAAGCTGTCTTGCGATTCCGACTGGACCGACTATTCTACAGCGTACAATGTTCGGCTTCCGGTCACTCCGGCCGTCGTGGTAGTCCCCGAAGTCGATACGCAACTTGGTGATGCAGTGGCATGCGCCGGTCAAAATGATGTTCACGTTCAAGCCCGGTCAGGCGGCCACTCCTACGCGTCTTATGGCCTCGGTGGCACAGATGGTGCCATGATGATCGATCTGCAAAACTTCAACAATGTCACCATGGAGTCCGACGACGGCGTCTTTGTCGGCGGCGGCGTCCGCCTGGGCAACATGGCGCAGACGATATACGATGCGGGCAAGCGTGCCATGGGCCATGGAACCTGTCCAGGGGTTGGAATCGGAGGTCATGCGACACATGGTGGTTACGGATTCTCTTCGCGAACTTTCGGGTTGGCGCTCGATCAAATCACTGCTTTGGATGTTGTACTTGCCAACGGTACAGTCACGACAGCCACCTCTGAGAATAATCCTGACTTGTACTGGGTATGTAATCGATCTTTCTTGCTACTCCTGTACCCCATTGTGCTAATCCATTTCTACAGGCTCTACGTGGCGCAGCAGACTCCATTGGCATCGTCACTGGTTTCCACATGAAGACTTCGCCTGCCCCGGAGGAGGTTGTCAACTTCTCGTATGATATCTCAACGGTCAATGCTGCCAGCGTGTCCGCCGCCGTCGACGCCTTCCTGAAGGTGCAAGACTTTGTGCTCAACGCCACATCCATTGACCGCAAACTCGGTCTGGGCATTACACTGGGCAAGAACAGCGGCAGTGTCATCTTCCAGCTGGACGGAACTTACTTTGGCTCTTCGGACGAGTTCACTTCGCAGGTTGAGCCTCTGCTTCTCCAAGGTCTGCAGGCGAGCTCAAGCAGTGTCAAGCAGTACGACTGGCCCTCTTCGCTTGAGGCATTGGCCGGATCCAGCCTGACGCCTCCGACTCCTTACAACCTGCACTCCAACTTTTTCGCCAAGAGTGTTATCGTACCCGAGCCTGGAATGACCGAGGAGGCTCTGGAGAACTACTTTGATTACATTTTCAATGGTACGTAACAAACTCGCCAAAGACCGAGCACATTTTGTTTCAGCCTTCAGGCACCACACCGTATACAAGTTACTTACAAGAGAACAGGTCCTACTTCACCTACACCCTTCTACGTCCTCATCGACCTCTGGGGCGGAGCCGACAGTCAGATCAACACACAAAGCGCAGATTTCGCCTCCTTCCCGTACCGCGACACGCTCTGGGTGGCCCAGCACTACGCTTATGTTACCGAGACCGAGACGTTCCCGGCCGAGGGCGTGACTTTCCTCCAGGGACTCAACGACGCCATGACCGCTAAGCTGTCGACCTCGCACATGTACCAGAACTACATCGATCCTACCCTCTCTCGGGAGGAAGCCCAGGCCCAGTACTATACCCCTGATATTGTGGCCCGGTTGCAGGAGATCAAGGCGGCTTACGACCCAGGCAACGTTTTCGCCAACCCTCAGTCGATCTAAGAGTGGTCAAACCGTATAATCTTTAGCATTGTTGAAATTAGATACCCAATTGTTGATAGATTTTAATGTTTAAAAGAGTTCTGCTCTCGTTTCCGCTTCATTTTGCGTCTTGAGACTGCTCGCTTGCGCATTCTGTTCTGTATAGCTCCTACTCATTTCACGTGAAGTTACACAGCCAATTCAACAGGAATGTTGCAAGGCGTAATATGAGATAAAAGACGAAAAAACACCAATATCCAATAGGTTTTACTTTTCTCGAGCTACTATACTTCGCCTTTTCAGATCGTTTTATGGCTTCCTACCTGTAACAGCATACTTTGTAGTGGCCAGATACGCTCCCTTCTTGGTCTCTTCTACCGCCAAGGGTACCAGTCGCTTCAATTCTGCCGCCATTTGTTCATTCTGGGTCTTTCGCGCGATGAGTTCGTGCATGATAAGACCGCATTCGTGCATCAGGTAGGCCCAGTGCGGCGGAGTAATGTGTACGTCGGCATCGACATCTTGCAGACCACGATCTGAAAAGATTTCGGCCAAGTCCGGAACCCATGTCGGATTCAATCGTGGATCTTGTGATTTCAGAAGGCTCATGAGCTGCTCAATGCTCGTTTTCTGGTTCTCGGGTTTCGTCAATTCCCCGTGCACCGTCTGATTGTCGGGTTCAACCCATTGCAAAAAGCCGCCAGGTTCTATGATGGGTACATCAGGTAATTAGCTGGCGCAACAAAATAGAGATGAAGAACCATCTCACTCACTGAGCATCTGGATGAGCTTGTCGACCACAAGTGGGACCTCCTCCTTGAGCACGACGAACACCATGAAGCGGACGTTGATTATGTCAAAAGCCCCAAGTAGCTCTTCCGGAACTGGGTCACGAATATCCCATTTTTGGAATATGATACTAGGAGGCAAAGCTTCAGGGGGCGGTGCGGCATCGAATGAGATGTCAAAACCCACGAACTGGGTTGATTTCGGGAGTTGGTCATATGCATCAACCAACCATACTCTGTGGTGCTGCATGTCAGTTGAATAGCGGGATTTCTAAGACTCCAAGTCGACATACCCTGTACCAGAGCCGATATCTGCTACTCTGAGGTTGGCACCTTCGGTCGGGATCCTTGGATGAATAAGATATCCAAAATCCTTCACCCAATAAGTATGCATCAAGTTCAGGCTTTGAGGGAGAAACTCTTGGTCAGCAAATATGCCCTTGCCAGCAATTCGATAAGCATTAAAAACGGAAATACCAACCGAGTGTTGTCGAGGAGATCTCTAGTAAAGACATAGTCGTCGTTTGCCGCCATGGCTGGTGGTGTTTCGGGATCCGGGCGATGATACCGCTTTCCCCGTCAGAATGGGAAGTGGAAGGGGGAGGGAACCAGGAAGGTCATTCCGGGGAATCTTAAGTATATATGCACGCAACATGTTAGTACGATGCATTTGCGGTCAGACACTGGGGTATCAGACCATAATGGACGGTGAATATTTGTATGTCTAGGAAATCCGTGCGAAACGATCAGATACATGAATATACACCGTACCAGGGGTTGACAGCTACTAGCTCGCGATCTTCAAATAACGGTGCATATATCAACCCGAAGGGCTACATCTTGATGCGCATCCTGCTTCTGTCTTGATAAATCCTAGATTTCAGTTTCATTTATGCGGCGCAGGCTTTTCTACGATGGCGCACGACAAGTCTTACTCACCAATTGCCCCTGGCGACCACAGGGCTTACTTGCAATATGCCATCACTCGTGCTCGGCTATCGCCTCCAGCCCCAAACAAGTTTTGTGTCGGCGCAGTTCTGGTTGACGCAGACAAGAATGAGATCCTGTCCACGGGATATTCTTTAGAGTACCCGAGGGACCGACCCGGCGATCCTGGCACTACGCACGCGGAGCAGTGCTGCCTGATCAAACTGGCCGAAAGACATAATCTCCCAGACGACCGCGTCGCCGAGGTGCTGCCCGCCAACACAGTGCTCTACACAACTATGGAGCCCTGTAACGAACGACTGAGCGGAAACAGAACTTGCGTGGATCGAATCGTGGCTCTAAAATCGCAAATCAAGACAGTTTACGTGGGTATCAGCGAGCCGGACACTTTTATCAAAGCCAACTCCGGGAAAAACGTGCTTGAGAGTGCTGGTGTGCGATTTGTGAAGATAGACGACGGGCTGAAGCAAGAATTGATGGAGGTATCAATGGCGGGGCATTAATGGCCTATGAGCCAGCGCGGCGCAGGTGCCAGTCCAGCGGGCAATGGAAAGCTGGGAGATCAAAACCACCTTCACGCCGTCTTTGCGTACCGGATTTCTAATGAATATAACTACTCTGCAAAGATCGCGCGATGCGTTTGCGTGCTCATCCCCGCCATATAAGTGTTGCTACAAAAAGAAAAAAAAATGGCGAGGGTTGGTCGAGGCATCGGCCGACTTCGCGCTTGTACGATACGACCCATCGTACAGAACCCGCTCGCTTATCTCCGCCATCAAAGTCGGCACAGCATCGTCTCCCTTGAATGTCATTCGTCTGCGCTCTACCCTGCTTCACTTCATGGAAACGCGAAGAAATCAGTATGATTGACGAAACTGCCGAAAGACTTGAATTTGGGAACGGGAACACTGTGGTTGACCCACAAGTTCTCCGAGGTTCGTATCTGGCGATGATCAATCGTGCTCTTTCGGATTGGTGTCGCTAACCTGCCTACTCATCTATAGCTCTGCCAAAGAATTGCACCGTCCAGGCGACAGAGCGTCATGGGGTCAGTTTTTGGGCAAAGACTGGACGAATCGATGCTCAGATGGAAGATGGGAGTCTCCAATCGTTCTTCATCAAGGTAATCCCGGGCGAGACCGGCAGAAACATGGTCCGCAGCGAATTCGAATCGGCCAAAGCCATGCATACCTTGCAGCCACATTTCGTCCCGGGGCCGGTTGTCTGGGGTACTTATGAGAGCAATCCCGATACACACTTTTTCCTTTGCGAGTATCGGGAGATGGAGAACAAAATGCCTGATCCGCACAGATTCGGTATCCTCCTCGCAGCCTTGCACCAGGACAGTCATTCTCCGACCGGCAAGTTCGGTTTCCACTTGACGACCTACAGTGGAAACCTCCCTCAGGCGACGGACTGGGAAGAGAGCTGGGAAAAATTCTTCACCAAGAATCTCAAATTGGCATTGAAATTGGAGCTTCAGGCCAAGGGTCCAGATCCGGAATTCGACATGCTGCTCCCCATACTGTTTGAGACGGTAATACCACGTCTTTTGCGGCCACTAGAAAGTGATGGCAGAAAGGTGAAGCCATCACTGGTCCACGGTGACTTGTGGTACGCAAATTCTGGCATTGATACTAGCACGAACGATTGCTTGGTGTTTGATGGTTGTTGCTTCTATGCGCACAATGAATGTGAGTCCGAGCTGGGGATATATCAAGCAACTGCTGACTTGACTGGCGCAGACGAGTTTGGCCAGTGGATGCCCGCGTGCAACAAGTTCGGTTCTGAGTATCTAGCTGCATATCACTCGCACGTCCCCATCTCTGCGCCGGAGGAAGATTACCAAGGTCGTTTGGATCTTTATAAGCTGTTAGTATCAAATGCACAATACAACTGAGCGCTTACTGATGGCCGCTAGTCGTTTCAATACCCATGTATCTGCGTTGTTCAAGGATAATCCTACCCTCAGAGACCAGTGAGTGCCCTGCAGTTCTGAGTCGAGCCGTATTTAACGATGAATAGGATGCTCGGCGACATCAGAGATCTTGTCTCTCGGTATGGTTCATGCCCAGAGTGACCAGTGGCTCCGATGGGCCAGATTTCGAGACCAGTCATGCATGGTTCAAACGTGTCGCTGTGCATGAGGTCGTGCGATCTGTGCTGCTTTAGGGGCAGCAAGGGTGTGGCAAGCAAGTTGGTAACAGGTGCCAAGTGAGCAGCAGTAGTAGTGCCAATTTTGATAGTAATGATTCATAAGTGGAAGGAGATAAGGACGGTGAGAGCGAAAGTGTCTTGAATCTGCTGCAACTCAGCCCTCGGATTAGTCCAATCTGTTTTAGGAGATGGCAACCAACCAGCTTGATGGAACCCTGCGAGGAAACAAAATTACTTTCAAATTTTCCTTAGTGCCAATGCCGAGTAAAGCAATATTTTGTTTTCAACATCGTCTCCTTCACGCCCAAGACAAGCAAAGGAACAGCACCGCAACAACAATAACGAGGACCATTACCATACTAAAAGATGACGACTACGACAATCTAACAAGATAGAAGTGACGTTCGGCATAAGTATGATGCGTTGCATGCCAGATCTTATGCGCACCATAGACTCTCTTTCATCATGGGTCGCGATCCAATTCATTTTTTTAACAAACGCAGTAATGAGTATAAAGATCTCCGGGCACTCTGGAGCAGGATGCCAGCAATCCGCCCTCACACGTCTCCTCAGAGAAAAAAGCCACTATCGCAAACCACCGTCTCTCATGCTGCCGTTGGCTCTGCTGCCGTTGTGGTCTTGAGATATAGAGTTTCTGAGCAACCTGTCACCGCGTTACCATTGTGCGTCCAAGTGTCGATCTCATGCTCTAAGTTGTCGTTGCAAGTACACTGTGGATGTATCGATTAGTAAACATTGCAAGGCCGAATCAGACATATTTCTCCGCCTAACAGGAAAAGCAAAAATAAAAAAAGAAGAATAAAAACGGAAAAAAGGAAGGGAAAAGGGGATAAAAAAGAGGAGTACTCACCCAAGTCCCTATGGTTGTACCAGCTGTGACCATGCTTGCGATGCGACAAGATGTGATGGGGCCACCCGTGGAAGCGATATTTGAGATGGTGATCGTGGCAGTTGGCAATGCCGTGAGGGCGCACGGCGAGCTAGGTGTATTGACCGTGGAGTAAACCTTGTTTTGACCCTCGTCGTTACAGACGCACCACGTGGCCGGGACCTGCGCCGGATTGCCGTCGAAGTCATGCGTGTTGCTATTGACGGTGCAAGCCGGGGCGGCGGTCCCGAGGATATCGGGGTTTGCTATAACAGACTCGATGATCTGCTGCTGCTGATCCCACCAGTTCTTATCGGCAACCTGCCCCGGCCTACTTTTCCCTACCAGCAAGCATGGGCAGTCTTTGTATGTGCCCTGGATGCATATCTCTGTATCGTGAGGGCCGTTGCATTCTGCATCGTCGCAAATCGGGGAGTCTTCGACTGTTTGTGAGACTTGTCTTCCATGTTCACCTTCGAGCAGAAAAACTGACCTTTGTTGATCTTCTCCATCCCAGAGGGACATGTCTTGTCGCTGTCGCCTCCATCTGAGGTTGGGTCTGCCAGGTCCGATGTGGCTGGTCTTTGGCTGGAATCGGTAGGCACAATTCCGCGGATCGCGCGAGGTTGATAGAATCTCGGGGCGCGTGTGATCTGAGCGCCATATGGGACAGTATTTGCGGTAGCCGTGGCGGCACCAATGTAGAGGATGTAGGCGGTCTGTAATAACATCTCACTGTCTTACAATAGAGATAAACCATCAAAAGACTGTAGCCGCTATTGAATATGTGTGTCCAGGGGGAAAAAAAAGAGATTGACTCAAGCAAAGTGCTGGGCCACGATGATATAGTTGCGTTTCAATTGCAGCCAGAGTGGATTCTGCCGCCTCAAATACATCGAGATTCCGTTGCATCGCCGAAGACTCTTCGTTTCGGTGCTCGTGCTCAATAGTAATATTTATAGTCAATGTGGTGTTGTCCAGATGCGAAAGTCACCAGTTCGGTTCGATCCTTCTTTTTTGCCCCCCGCAGTCTGAGTGGCAGCCCCTTGTCTGTTGGTGTTCCGACACGGATCAGCCGAGAAGCGCAGGATTCATCGCAGGAACATGTTGGAACGAGCACATGGTAACTGCCAACTCGCAAATTGGTTCATCGTCATACGTAATTTTTTTTTTTTTCATCATGCTGCTTCGAAACGTTATGTTGGTTATCAAAGGAGGAGGCTCCACACAGATGTTGGTTGATTTATGACAGAAGCTCAAAGTCATTCGAATCCTCCTCGTTCGACGCTCACAAATGAGAACAGGGTTCATACGGACTCACAGTTGAAGTTATAGGTCTCTATTTCGATCATGTTTACGGTTTCCGTTCATGATTCTACCCGTATCATAAGTAGCTGTCGTTGTCCTTTGCTCGTTCTCCTCGTGCAATTGACTCCACCCTGTTCTTTCATCTACCAGTCTTACGGATTGATTCGATTATCCACATTCTTGCACATGTTTGCGCAAAGCGAATTGTCTACATCGCCCAAATATATACACGATAATGCGTCTGTCAGCTAGTATTTCGGTGCTGTGCACAGCGCTGTCCCTTGGAGGCACTGCCGCTGGGTACCTCATTGACCCAGACTCTTGCGGCTGTAATTGAGTTCCTCGATGTTCCCAAGAATCGTTGCTATGGACTGACTCATCATAGCCAATACCGCCTTTGTCCGAGAAATGGTCGAACAAGCTTTCACTATGGCCAATGTTGTCGTAGCACAAGTAGAGCAAGATCCCATGGAGCCGTACACCGCCAACATCATCCAATGGCTCAGAAACTTGCAGGGCAATGAGGCGAGAGAGGCGATGCAAGGCGAGTTATGAACTATCGACATTTTAGTCTTATTGCAAAGCTGAACACCCCATGACAGATATTTTTAGGGCAGGGGTCTCGTACGACTATGGTAGGCCACTCGCCACGGGCATTCTATCGCTCCAAGAAGAAAGGACGGGCAACCCGATTGACCTTCCTGAGCGAGACGTTGCCATATTCTGCGATACAACTCGTTTAGTGAAGAGAGAAAACGAGGACAGGATGTTTGACACGGCCATGGGGGTCCCAATCAGCTATAGCAATGATGGCTGTAGCGGCATGAACTCTCCCGTCTTCATGTACACCACGGTGAATGAGCGCAAAGCCGATACGATCCAGATTTGTCCATGGTTCCTCCAGTATGCCAAAGCAAAGAAGTACGGGACAAACGCAGACATTAAGTCCTGGCGCGCTCGTCTGGCTGTCCTTGGCATGGACAAGTTGCTCACCAAAATGGTTTATAAACCCATCGACCTGATGAGTCTATGGGACAAGTGCATGCTCCACGAGATGATGCACACAAAGAATGTTGGTAATGAGGGTATGATAGATGTTGAAGATTTGAGTGGCTATGGGTGGAAAAACTGTAGAAAGATGGCAGATGGGCCCGATGCTGAGGACAATGCTGACACGCATGCACTCATTGGCAGTGCTCTGTACTGGGGGTCCCTGGGTAGCCCTGTCGATATCAACGGCAAATTCCCGGCGGGCGGGTCGTCCGCGTCCAAGAGATGGCTCGGGTCGGGCTCGGGTCGGGCCCTTGATGCTGTCAAGGCGGAAACATCTATATAGGACGTAAGTTGGCCCAAGGCGCTTACTCCTGATATGTGGCTGGATATGCTTGGCGCTTATGTACACTATCAACTGATTTCCCAAGGAGTGTCAACTAGATTTGAAGTTGCGGATATGCAATTCCCCCCCCCCCCCCATTTCTGTTACCTATTTCTTTTTTCTTTCTTTTTGTTTATGATCCTTACAGATAAATTCATTTTGACCATTTTCTATATCGAGCCACTCTGAGTGTTGCAAAACAAACCCATTGCATTATACAACATGTGTTTTGTTTGAATTTGGCTAAAAGATTCATTCAACTTCACCTCACTATATAACCTCTCTTGTCTAGCCTGATACTTTACGCCGAACCACCCATCCTTTTAGCATCTCTTCCACGGTTATGCCAGAGGTTGCGCTGGGTCTCCAGGGCAGAAGAAGCTCACCACGGGCGCCATCTTTCAGTATTATAGAGCTAGCCGGCACGAGGAGTTCCTTCTCCGCGTCTCGCCACTCAGGTCGCCGACCCAGGGTTGGCCACAGCTCGACATGGAGGTATTTGAGCTGCTCCATCTTTTTGATCGACTCCCACGTTTCCAACCATTCCGTGTTCTGCTGTTTACGCCTCTTAGATTGAGATCGCCATCTCATGCGACCCTTCTCTGGCAATGGTGGCCGGCGCCACGACTGCCTGTACTCCAGTCGTTTGATCAAGGGTGCGCCCTCCATGCCAGAAAGCATCATGACAGCTCCCGCTTTACGCGCATCGAACGTGTTGCCACCGTACAGGATTGGCAGTGCTTCGGCATGTGTACGGGAGCAGGTCAAAAGCAGGCTGATGAGGCTCGGGGCCGGTGGTTCCATGTCACCTCCATGTTTTTCTTGGATGGCTACGAGCCTGAGCTTCCCGTCCGGCCAGGCCCATAAGGCTTCGACTTCTATGGATGTTGCGCGACAAAGCACAAGGCTGAAGATTTCGAGACGCAACTCGGTTGGCAGTACACCGAAAAGCGGAGACTGAGTTTGGGGATGGACCGAATTGGCAGATGCACACTGGTGGCGGCGGCGCTTTGCACGCTTCCGAAGATCTTTTCTAATTTCAGTAGTCTTTAATGCTTCCGATTGTTCCTTCTTTTGGCTCGAAGTTTTGTGAAAAAATTTGAGATGAATGTACAGTGGGCAAGACAGTGGGCAGCAAATACACATAAGAAGGCACTTCAGGGCACCATTTATTGGCGGCGCCCAATGGGACACCATTTTGACGAATGTCGTGTTTTGTTGGTACAGTAGAAACGGAATCAATCTTAGCGAACGCTAGTGTACAAAGGCATGGCATGGCCTGCCTTTTAAACAAACGCAGACTGACATGCATCGACAGCGAACCAACGGGCATCCTACGTTTGCAAGCAAGCTAACCTAGCCAAGATTGAATTGCATGTGCAACATAACGCGAAATATGAAAATGACGTGTTGCCAAGACCAGGATCGACTAAAAGGAATATGCAGTGTATCACACGTATTTGCCTGTCCAGCACCACTTTGTTCGGACAATTCAGAAGTTCAGCTCTCTACAGAATACCGAGGTGCTCGCTCCGGCTCGCACACAGTAGACTTAGCGTTCAGGTTCTGCTTTGGAGCAGGAAATACTACTACTTCAGAAGCTATACCCGGCACCTAGTATTATTACCTAGGTACCGGCCTAAACGCTTTTACTCCCCCCGCCAGCCGCGCCAACCCGGTGGGGAGTAAAAGCGTTCAGGCCTTATTATAACAGTCAATACAGCAGTCAATACAGCAGTCAATACAGCAGTCAATACAGCAGTCAATACAGCAGTCAATACAGCAGTCAATACAGCAGTCAATACAGCAGTCAATACAGTGAAGAGTAGCCAAATAGCCGATCAAAGATCTATAATAAACGCTGTTTCCCTCCACCCGCCCACCCCGGGAAACAGCGTTCAGATCCTTATATCTTTCTTCTATTTAAGAACGCAACGTTGAGAGCTTCGCTCTCAACGCTGCTTCTAGCGAATCACACCTTCAGACCTACGGTCTGAATATAGGTCCTCCTACCCATCTACCTACCCATCTACCACCTCCCAACAGCCATTCACACAGCCATTCACACAGCCATTCATACAGCCATTCATACAGCCATTCATACAGCCATTCATACAGCCATTCATACAGCCATTCATACAGCCATTCATACAGCCATTCATACAGCCATTCATACAGCCATTCATACAGCCATTCATACAGCCATTCATACAGCCATTCATACAGCCACTCCTTCCCACCAACCTACCTACCTACCAACTAACCAACCTACCAACCAACCTACCAACCAGCCTACCAACCAACCTACCAATCAACTTATCTACCTACCTATCTACAAACATAGCAATAGATACAGCAGTAGATACAGCAAAGCAGGCCCTATAGCAACACCTAAATAGCGATCCAGAGCCAGAGACCCACAGTTCTCAACCACGCTAGTCCCAAAGTAGAAACATAAGTTCCCCCAACCAAAAACCGTCCGAGAACAAAACCTTAGCTTACAGCTGTCTAACCAAAGAAACCTGAACGCTAAGCATACCTTCGCTTTCAATAGTTGTGCGCAATACTTCATCTCTCTCGCACCATATCCACGGATAGCCTCCTCTGGCCATTTTATACCTCCAATCCTGACACGACTGATTCAAGTCTGTACTATTATAAACCAGCATTCGTACGGTTCAAGACATCCTCGGTGTCAGACAAAAGCCCTAGGGCGTATTTATCTTGCCTCACGTAGGGGATCACGGCCAATCCGCCCCCAAAGCCGTTTCGCGAGAGCTGCACGGGAATTGACCCTAGCGTCCTATTGTTCGGGTCTCCAGTCCAAGCCTCCTCACCCCCATTGTGTGGTGTGTGCAGCTCTCTTGTCACATCCATCCCCCCCGTAGAAGTTGCGGCGACGACGCTTTTGAAGTCCAGGGGATCGAAGCGGGGAAGACCGCGCCACCAACGAGTCCGGAATCCTTCGACTGTCAACAAGAGGAACAGCGCAATGTTGATGCCCAGTACCGCCCATTGGTACAATGCTTGACCGAACTTGATAGCCTCAAATTCGCCTTGTATATCAGCCTGGGTTGTGGCCTTTGACAACATTAGTTGCGCACTGCCGTAAACGCCGAGGGCGTCATCAATCATGGCCACGAAAGAGTCCGATGTGGCTTGCATGATGGATTCCTCGAGACTGTCGGCATCACCAGATGATTTGATCAGCGTCTCCAGGTTGTATTGAGGTGCTTCTCCGAGAACCGATATGTAGAGTGAAGTGCTCATCCTCGATAGGAGATTGATGGATCGGATGACGTTGCTTTTGAGGTGACCCGTGCCAGTCTGATCGAGATCGGTTGTATCTTGGGTGCCTTTCATATGTGTAATCTGTATCGTAGACGCGCTGATATTGACACCAACAGAGAATTCGGTAGGTTCAAAATGGGCGGTACACTGGATGTTGCTAAAGTTGCCGTATTGTTCGCTAGCTATAACGGAAAACATGTGGACATCGTTGTTGGAAACACCAACCCAGGCGGCAACGTCTGCCTCGTCCAGGCTCTTTCTATTCCACGCCATGACCGGGAAGAATTCGTACTGAATTGAGTTCGGTAGAGTACCTTCTATCGCCCAGATGTCGACGTTGTCAATGTGTTCGCGGCGCCCGAAATGCAAGGCCGAGCTACTATTTCGGACACATTCCACATCTGCCGCATAACCTGTCTCGTCATAACTGTACTGCAATAGGTTGTAACTCAATGGTATGTCTTGTGGCGGTAGCAGTCCTGGTGCTGAGCCGACACCGTATGAACGTCCTTGGTACAGCCACGACGGGGTGTCTAGCTTGGAATGGTTGCGGAGGCCCTCTTTACCTCCGATGCTTGCATCGCGGACCGATGAGAGTAGTTGAGCCTGGTAGTTCGGAACCGGACAGTTGGATATATAAGAAGAGTCCCCCACCCGTTTGTCGGTGCAATTGTCGACAAAGTTCCACACGTTGTCGGATATCATGACGAACTCGCTGTCCCAAATGTTTGCAGAGTATTTGGTGAACTGTGGCACTTGTATGCTGCCGATGCGATCGTGAGTCAACTCGGTAATTGGGGTCAACGCTCCTGCCCAAAGAGCTCCTGGGCCGTTACTCAGGATCACAGTGAGCATGGTCGCAACGACACCAATCATTGGAAGACTCCAAGATATGCGTGGTACCACCAGAGCATTGAAAAAGCCGATTGTATCGAGGCTCATCGAATGATTTGATAGGTGAAAGCGATAGCTCGCGCTAGGAATGCCAGTGAGCGTCGTCATTTGTAGAAGACTCATGGTTGTCGATAGAATTTGAACGATGATGGAGACTCCCGTGCGATTGTCGTTTATGTATAACCTCACCGAACCTACGGCCCGCAGATTTGAAGCCATCAAAAGCGTAATAGAGACCAGAAATGAGATGATAAGAGCAAATAAAGGAACGCTTCTTTCGTAGAAGCTCGCAACGTGAGCAGTGGATTGGCAATGCATCGTGGTTGCAATCGTTGCACGAAGCTCGCAGATGGGACAATGAGCCGAGATCACAGCGATTCAATGAAGTAGACACTCAATACCTCGTACATGAAATCAAGAGAAATGACCATGGGACAGAAAATTCTGCATCTTCTGCTTTCTTTTCTCTCATCCTCAGCCTTGTCTCATGCCTGACAAGCTGCGGCTGAGCTGAGCATTGAAAAATTCATTGGGGGCCATTTGATATATTTAGATCCTGGCTGCCGTACTTGAGATAAAGCAACTAGGGTCCATTCCTGCACACAGATTGTTGTCACTTCTAGCGAGGGAAGTGATCGGCCTCGAAATTTCATATGATAAATGCAGTAGCCCAGCGAATTGAGTCCTCGAGTCAATAACATCAGGGAGCTATAATACACCATCTCGCCTTGTTCAAGAAAGTATGGCAAAGATGTCCCTACTGTACACAAATTCAGTGTCCGGGCAACTGGCCAACAAACACCCTACTGGCCACTCCGGAAAATGAAAGCAGCGAAGGTCGTGCTGTGAAATAGTAGTAGTAGATAAACATATTTGCAACTTTGGTCATGTACGAAGACTTCGGTCAGGTCATCGTGTTTATCGGTACTTCTTTATTCGGAGTTTGATACCCATTCTGTGCCATGGCGTGACTCAATAGGGTGGATCAGTGGGCATCGCTTTTCGCTTGAGCAGTGTAAGACAGTGTGTGCTTGGCCAATGCAACAATATGACATGGCTTGTTCCGTTTTGATACTGCTGTCATTTAGGTGCTAGAACCTGCTAGGGGCTTGGGCCAGGGCTCGTTGCTGGTTTGGGCAGTTGCGCTTTGCTTATCATTCCCAGTTGGGATTCGACCTTTCGGTGTATATGGAGTAGGCTCGGGCTTTCACGCTACCTCGCGGCACGTCGTGCGATGCGCACCTCATGTTGCAGGATGTTGATGACGGATTTCTGGAGCCTTGATGGACTGGCGCAGATTTGCAGGGCATTTCGGATGAGTTTTTAAAAGAGAATTACTGTTCGGGCTATGTGCTTTGGCTATCCGGGCTATGTATATAGGTACTTACAGATAATTTCGGCTGCAACTCAACCCAATCTGACGAGCTCGAGTTCAAATCTGATATATGATCTCCATAGATATTCCTAGATGACAGAGTGTTTTTCTTTTAAGTTTAAAGCCTCGGAGATCGTCGAGGGCGGTTGTCAAATATGTGCCCGTACGAGCAGGGCGGCGAGAGGGATAGCACTATCAATCGCACCCAGCGCGGCACCGGCACCAGCACCGCGTAGGTGCGTACCGACCACGGAAACTTGTCTCTCCTCCTACACTCCGAACCACGGCTGGAAAAATGTAAAGAAATTGTCAAAATATTATTTCAGCTCTTAGGATTCGAATGGGATTAGTTATAAAATGATATCGTCAAAAATGGTTAAGTTATCGCATGTACAATCTCTTATCGACATAGCCCGGATAGCCAGAGCACATAGCCCGAATAGTAATTCTCTTTTAAAAAGCACTGCGCTAGAAGTGGCACCATTTCGCAGTGCCTGTCCAAATGTTCCTGGCCAGGCATGTGTAGAATCAGAACACGGCTTGGCAAATCGGCGGCGTCGAATGTTTACCGGGCCACACCGGAAATAAACTCTTGTCGATCCCTTCCCTCCGGACGGTCCAGTAATCCGGAGCGATGCCCGATCCCGTTCCCCGTTCCAAACTGCCGCTGCCCCAACGGTCCTTCTTTCTCTTTGCCGCACGCCAATGTCTTGCACCGTGTAAGTCCTCCTTGGTCATGCTAATAAGGCCAATGAGATTGACCAATTTGTATCGAGTCATACAGCGACATGATCATCCGCCCAAAGTCAGAGATGGCGATTCCGTTCAGGCAGATTGTCGATTTTGACGATTTACAATCCACATGCAAATTGCAACAAGCGTATGGCAGAAGAGAGCTTCATGACAAATTTGAAGGCAAAACACGAGTCATTGCAACTTAACAAATGCGACCTATGGGATACGAGATGCGACTTCATTCTGCACTCAAGTCGCAATGCCAAGGTCGCTACCAAATTTGCAGGGGTTGATGCGAGGGATAGAGTTGCCGGCCGGGAAATAAGCTTATTCTGCTAGCACAATGGCAGACAGGCGAGCTTTGTCGAGACCCTCAGACGTATGATCGCAGGTAGCGATGTAAGCAGAAGATCAGTGGTTTGACCATCCGAAAACAGATCGAATCTGATCAATCATAGGCTCAAACGTACAGGAACTTGCCCGTAGCTGGAACAAAAACTGGGACCCGGCTCACTTTGTGTTGGAACCATATGATGCTAGGGGTACAACTGCGGTTATAATACCTAGAAAGTCCTGGTAACGTCGTAGTGGATTGACAATTGTTCGGGAAGGTGGCCAGTTCTGACAACTCTAAATGGTGGAGTATATCTGGGGAAATACTCAAATTGGTCACCCTGAGAACCTGGAATGGGCATCGGCGAAACACTGTCCGTCTAAGGATATAGATTGACACAATGTCACATTTTGTTCCTGAAGATTGGGTTTAAAAAGGACGTCTTCACCAGGCTTTGGGCTACCTTCTGAGTTCTCCCACCTCCTGAGTCCCCATCCCTCAAGTACCTGTTCATTTTTATCAAGACTTTGCAACAATGAAGACCACGTTCGCCCTGTCCATCTTGTCATTCTTGCCCGCCGCCCTCGGCACCACTTGTGTTGCAGAGTCGGGCTGCGCCGGCTGTGGCCAAGTCGCCAGCGCCTCCTTCGTCCAGGATGGCAGCGACCTGGTGGCCGATTCCCCAAGCTGGGGGTCCTTGACATTGTCCGGCTCTACCATCGAGCTCGAGAACGTCTCCGGCAGTGTCCTGACCATTTGCAACTATGGCACCGTGTGCTATTACATCAGCGAGCACAGTTCTTGTACCGTCGGAAAGCCCGATTCGTTCAACACCGAGTTGGGCATTCAGTTCTGGCAGCATCCCTAAGAGGTAATGCACGCGAAAATGGTAGGCCAAAGTCCAACAGTCTTTGTGGTCTGTTTGTTCCGCCCTGGCTGATGTGATCTTCCCAGATAGCATGGTCTTTTTGGTTCTCAATAGTGGAGGGCGAGGCTGGGCAATCAAGGAGATTATGCGCTCAGCGTGGAGAGATGATTATGCTGCGGCTTTGCATGCTTGCCATGAGGTCATTTACCTCAAAGAAAACGACATCGAAATGTAATTTTAGGTTGACATCTCTGTTTGGGCTTAAAACCCGCTCCCTCATACCGCCCACAAGGCTCGTGATCCGCTGTACAGCTATAGCTATGATGTAGTATCTCGCGACGTCAAATTACATACGATTTGTTATTATACCTGTTGGCCGCTTTAGCTTTGGCGAATAGCACCAGCTCCTGGCAGCTATTCGATACGGTGCTTGCTTTTGGGATCTAAAGTTTCTTCAATCCGCGGCGCACGAACCTACATACTCCCCATTTTGATCATCTGTTTGATATGACAGAGGTCGACGCCGTGTCATATTATTCCCGGAGCTTTAATTCCCTGCAGCGATTTGTAACTATCCGGTGCAAACCACTGCTCGCTTGTTACCAAGAGGCGGAATTACATAACAAGCCGCCGCATGGGGCTGAGGTGGCGTGGCGGGTTGATAGCCTCGACGCCATATTGGTCTTTAAATCAAGCTACCGCATTTCAAGAGACGTTTGGCTTTGACGCACCGTTAGCAAAGAGGTGCAAAGTCGCCAAGACGGCCGGCAGGCTGCCGTCCCAATGAATGTAATGAAACCCACAACGGTAATAAGGATGAATCATCAATGCGGAAACTACACTAAGGGCTCACTATATCTTTCTGGGTTTATAAAGAGCACATCCAGCTGCGTATAATTTGTCAGATACGAGAGTCATCCGATGCTCGTCGTACAATCATTACTACGTATATGTCCGATTTCTATGATGATTTCCGCAATCCTAGTCCTTGTCCCGCTCATTGCAGAACAAGCTCTTGCCGGTAACTCTGAGCGGCATAATTACTACAATTATGGCGAACATCCTCTGCCATCCGCAGACACCAGCAAGTCCCTCATCATCACAACAATCACATCCAGTGTCCCATCTGCAGGGCCAACTTTTGCCATTCGAAATGCAGGACAGACACAAAAGCTCGCAGTATACGAGGACACAGGCCCTTACAGAGGAGAGGTGTCTTTTGTTCCGGTCGCTAGACTGGGCGAGGACTCAACATTTTCACTGTCTAAAGAGGGCTGGCTTCAACTCGAATCACCAAGTCCCAGCGCTCTATTTGGCAGGAATGGATCGACCTTCCAGTTCATATATCCCGGTTTAGTCGGTCAGCCATACAGTATCTGCCATTGTTCCCTGGACGCGGCTACGTCCCAGCTGAGCTGCAATTGCGACGGAGCCACCATGTTTTGCGTCTCTCCTGTCGGAGATCCGTATCCTTGCGACGGAGCAGATCCAGTCCCTGGCACCGAGGTCATGGCTTGGTACGCGTTCCCAATAGATCCGAATGATCCAATTCCTACAAGCTCGACAACAAGTGCCACGAATATCCAGACTGCACAGCCGACGTTTGCTATTCAAGATGCCGACCAAGAACGAGAGCTCTCCGTCGTATATCAAAATGGGCGTCTCGACGCCGGTAGGAACCTGTCGTTTGATTCCGTATCTTCCAGGGACGGCCCCATTCCCAAATTCACACTGAACGATGCGGGTAATCTGATCTATGTCACCCCTGATGACCCATCGACTGCCTTTGTCGCATATGGAGGCAGACGGAATCACTTCGTGTTTGAGGATCCGGACGGGATTTTCGCCTCATATGACTTGCTGGACCGCTGTGTTTGTTCCATCGATTCCGCTTCTTCGCAGCTGACTTGCAATTGCGGCGGAATCCTCGTCAATTGCGTCGACTCGTGCGATGCCTGGTTCGCAGTTCCGGTTTTCGCGAGTGCATCCCCTCCCTTTACCATTCGAGATGCGACACAGGAGCACGAACTTTCTCTCGTGGCTTTGTTCTCCAATTATGCCTTGCCGGAGCTTCTGCCCATCTCCTCCAGAGAGGGCCCTGAACCACAGTTCATGTTGGCAGAGAATGGCACCCTTTTCCATATCACCCCTGGTTCTCCAACGACAGGCTTGCTTGCCTTTGGCGATGACTTTGGATATTTAGAATTTCTTGGTCCGGATTCCATCGATAACAAGTTCGTCTTGGAGGACCCCTGCACATGTTCTATCAATTCCGTCTCTTCGCAACTGACTTGCCATTGCCAAGGTGCGCTCCTTACCTGTGTTCAGGGATACTGCCAATACGGATCTTTGTATGCGTTTCCGGTAGATCCAGTCGCTTCGACCACGGTCAGCTCGCCTGCAGATACACCGTCTACCTTTTTGAGTTCTGAACAAGCAGGGCGATGACGAGCCGTCATGGTGCAGCGAAAGCCTCCCTAGACAGATAGGTCTAGGAAGATGTGCTTTCCTCTTATTCTTGCCTTCATTTATGTTCGTTTCTCGAATCTTGTTATATCGAAAAATGATAGAACTTGTTTATGAGGATATTAAAAGAATTTTGAAAAGGGATTGTCTTGGAAGATAGTAGAAAATAGCGGTGCTGCATCATCAGTTCGTGCTCGATCATCGTCGGCTGCGACGCCATCGATCAGTCGAAGATTCTTTTTCTGTTCGCGCCCGTGGATATACCATCCCGCAAGGCGACAAGGACTTCGCCCAGCTGCTTTCATTTTGGAGTCGTTGACGACCTTTCCACTGGTTAGAGCCTCCATAGTCAAGTGTTATTACTTTTACATAATCCGCCCCGTCTTCCGCTATAGTGATCCACTCACAGCGACCACGCACAATAGACGTAAACGACAAAATGACAAAATTGTCAAAAAAAGTCTCTCGATCGGGGAATTGAACCCCGGTCTCCAGCGAATTAAACTGTTGTTCAATGACAAGCTGGCATACTGACCACTATACTAATCGAGATTTGATATGTGTTGACCGAAACATAAAACCACTTATAATCCCCATCTTTCATCTCGAATAGAAGATTTTGTATCATTATACCGCCCCTATACGCAGGCTTTCAAAAACGACCAAAGTGACTACCACCCAAGCAGAAACAGCCTTATTCAAAACCGAACTCAACATACTCATATGTCATTGTTCGGATGAGTGGATGTGTACTCGGCCGAGTGAGATGAGGTCTACCTCCATCAGGTTGTGTCACCCTTGTACTGAATTTGATAGGTGCCATCTGAAATCGCCAGAGGAGTAAGTTCGAACCACCAGGAACAAAAGTAAGTAGTGACACGTCGACACTAGGATGCACAATGTGGAATCAGTTCTTCCAAATTCCCATTAGAATGATCATAAATAGACAGGTCGGCTATATTGAACCTGACATATACCACCAATAGCAAGTGTGCAGATGCATGCACAATGTCGACGATGTGGTTTCAGTGTCTGAACGTGGTAGAATTGTCGTGTTCCGTCTGGTCGTCTCATCATCGGGTTGCCTCTTCCATCCACAAAAGCTGACCAGGATATTGAGCCTCCCCCTCACTTTTCATATAGTGCTTCCCTAGGGCACAATAGTGACCGAGTCTAGTCTTGACTTACAGCTTTCCCCTTTCAACATCTGGCGGATGTCTATATCCGCCTCTGCATAAGCTTGGCCTGGATTCTTTGACGCCAATCACTTTCTCAGTATCTCCTCCGTGGCACCGCGCGTGCATCTGATGCCAGCGAGTCACCGTCCCTGACAAACGCTTGTTGTCTAGCATGATTGATGCGGAAGAGCCAATTCAGCCGCCGTCGTGTTTCTGTTTACATGCCTCGGTCGAGTGAGCCATTCACAGCTCGTGGTGCTCACACCAGAAAGACGAAACAACTAGTCGACCAAAAAGGAGCAACGACTTCGCACCAGCACATCTCATACTCTGCTCAGCGTTCGACGATGTGACGCACCACCCAGACCTCGAGCCTCGGCCCCTAGTCTCGCATGGCCCTTTGATTGGTCCTATATTCCCCGGATTCTGGTCAGTCAACGTCCGGGGGCCCAGCTCTGAACTGCGGGGAAGGCCCTGGTCGATGGCGTCGACTTGCATCCCACGAGATCTCCATCGCATAGCAAAGTCCAGACCGGGGCGTCACAGCGCCGATAAAGAAATCCACAGAGAGGGCCTATCGCTGCGGATGCCAGGTAAGCGAGACGTAGTTGGCAGGCCCAGGATTATCTCGAGTCTATGCAATCGTGCGGGCGTCGTGCGGGGGTGTGGGATTGAATCGCAGTCTATATCTGCTGCGACGAAGCTCTTGATTCAGCTTTAATGTTCCAATGTTGTAGAGACTCTGATAAACAGAGTCGCTAAAGAGAATTTATTGAAGTTAAAGTGGCCGTGAGCGAATCCAGAATGTCGTCGCCAACCGAGACCAAAGTCCCGTCCCAGGTAACCCCGCCGAGCCCTGACCATGAGAAGGCCGAAGTTTCGCAGCTCGAGAAGGTCTCGACTCAGGAGAATCCCCCAGGAAAGGGGCGCTATACCGAGGAAGATGGACTTCGTACCGAAGGTAAGCCATCATTAGCGATCCTGAGATTGCCTCTGAGATGGCAGGCTGACCATTGTTCAATTCCAGGAGACGGAGTGTTCCACCAGGACACGCCTGTAGGTGTCGAACAGCAGAGGGCATTCTGTGATGTCCAGCACTGATGGAAAGATGACAGATGACGACCAAGAGAAAAATGGCCCTTGTCGCCCAGGTTAGTGGACAGAGCAGGATCCAAAGACTGTCGAATCCTCACTCACCTCTGTCAGGCTTTCCTGTGGACCGGCTCGCAGATACCCGTTTACCTATTCGGAGGTGTACGTATGCTCGACATGCTCGCAAGAATAGACATCTGATGACTTGCAGATACCTCCATACATCTATGGAGATCTTGGCGGGACTGATAGATGGGTGTGGTTCGTCCTCGCCAATCTGCTTTCCTTGGCGGGCATCTGCCCATTCGTCGGGTCCATGTCCGATCTGCTTGGGCGACGATATGTCGCTCTCATGGGTAAGAGGCTTTCGTGCCGATGACAGGCCAGTTCCCAAGCTGACCACAGTCTAGGGGCATCCTTCATCGTTATCGGCATGATCATCTGTTCAACTGCGAAAGATATGAACATATTTATCGGTACGGATATCTGCTTCAGCAAGAGTGTATTGGGGCCATAACTGATTCTCTATAAGCCGGAATGGTGTTTGCGGGCGTCGGAGCAGGCATCAACGAGCTCACGGCATTGGCGGCCACGTCCGAGCTGGCGCCAACCTCGAAGAGGGGCATCTACGTCGGCGCACTCATCTTTACCATTGTGCCGTTCTGCCCTTCGGTCCTGTGGGGACAGTTGATTGCTTACTATTCCAGCTGGAGATACGTCGGTCTCTTCTGTGCCTTGTGGGCTTTCATCGGTCTCGTCCTGACCGCGGTTTTCTACTTTCCGCCGCCCCGGTCGAACTCGGATGGGCTGAGCCAGAGGGAGGTCCTGAAGCGTATAGACTATGTCGGTGGCTTTGCAAGCATTTCTGGTATGATTCTCTTCATGGCCGGGATGCAGTGGGGAGGATATCAGGTAAGCGAGCAAACTGTCGTCGCCCTTGTTCCAATCGTTCGTGTCGCTGACCACAACAAGTACCCGTGGAGTTCTGCTCATGTCATTGCGCCACTGGTCCTCGGAGCGGCACTGCTGGTGGTGTTCGTAGTCTGGGAAGCCAAGTTCGCGCCGTATCCCATGTTTCCTCGTCGGCTGAACCAGGCACCATCGATTCTCATCTGGACCCTGGTCATCACCTTCATCTCGGGCGCCAACTTCTTTTCGATTCTCATGTTTTGGCCGGTGCAGGCTTTCAACGTGTACGGTCACGATCCCGTCCAGGTGGGCATTCGAGGACTCCCCGTCGCCTTTGGCATCATGTCCGGCGCGGTCATAGTGCTCGTCCTGCTATCCGTCTTCCGCGGTCAGAACAAGACGTTGATGGTGGTATCGTCGGTGCTCATGACGGCTGGCTGTGGCGCCATTGCCGTTGCTGACATTGACAACATGGCTCAGCTGTGGGGTATTCTCGTATTGGCAGGTTTGGGCATTGGCGGGATTGTGGTGCCAGCCTCGATTATCACGACGATTATCTGTCCCGACGACCTGATTGCGACAGTTGCGGCGTTGACGCTAAGCATTAGAGTTATCGGTGGCAGTATTGGTTACTGCGTGTACTTTGTGAGTGCAACCATGGATTTCCCTGTCCCTCATCTCCTATTTGTTCCTTATCAGACGAAGAGCTGGATAGTGGTGCGATTTCATGCGTGTGTCCCGCGTTGGTGCGACCCGATACGAGAAACGCGATACACGCGAGTTCTGACGCCAAGACAAGGGGGTCAGAACTTTACCTCCCGAGCTGACTGTGAAGCTAACGAATGTGTCTTGGGGTGAATAGAACGTGTTTGTGAGCAAATTCCAGCCAGCCTCGATCAAGTATATTGGTCAAGTCTTGGAGCAGGCCAACGTCACGTCGATGGAAACGCTCGTCGAGGCCATAACTCTCACGAGCGACAGCCTGATCGACCGCATCGCCGACCTTCCCGGCATCGCGGGCAACCAGGCGCTGTACGAGGCCGTGGTCAAGGCCGGCCAGATGGCATACGCAGAGTCATACAAGTACGTCTACTATAGCAGCATAGCCTTTGGCGCTGTATCGATAGTCGCCGCGCTATTCCTGGGGGATATTAGCAAGTTCATGGACGACCACGTTGCGGTGGTCATGTAGGGTGAGAAATGGTGTGTCCAGGCAGCCAAGTCCAGCCGGGCAGGCAAATGATGAGATGAGACCTGGTATGCAGGTACGCAGGTTTCTAGCACGAAAATCTTAAGTGCAGTGCAAGAAGAGGGGTAAAACAGGAGGTAGCAAATAGCCCAGAGATATGAATGGCGAAATGGACTTCATTAAAATTCGGTGCCGGAAGCTGAAAAAAAGGCCGCCGATGCAAGAAAAGTCTAACACGCACGGATACGAGGTCTCGCTCGGCCATTTCGGTTGACGTTCCCTTTTGTATCCACGGCGAGTTGTTCGCTTGCATTTCGCTGGTGTCTGGACTCTCTGCGCTCCGTAGCTCTGTAATCTGTAATAGTAACATTTGGATCGCCGGGCCTTGGCTTCAATAGCATGTCCCGGGTGTCAGCTCGGATCGTTGTCCTTCATTAGCAGCTCGGACGGTGGAAGCAAGAGCTGGGACGAGAAGATGCTCCTGGGCGGTTCCTAGTCCGACTAGTAAGCGGCTGACGGGTGTGGAGGCACTGGAGGCGCGCCTAGGACATATTTTTCCCATGGCGCAGACGGGCGCCCGAACCTCCCAACTCCACTGCGTAGCGCTGCTGTTTCTAGCTGATGTCCCACAAGGAAATAAGGGGCTTAGGGGGAGTTTGAGCGATATGGTCCTCCTGTATCAGCCCTATAGTGACTGACCAGCCAGAGGTATGGAGGCAGCTGAAAAAACTGGAACAGAAACAAAGGGTCCAGCCTCAGAGCGTGCAGATCCCATAAAACTTTTCCCCTCCCACGTTTCGCACGAGTTGAAGGGGACGATCTCTTGTTGTTGTCAGCTGGGAACTGACTTCTTCCTTATGTCCACGACGTCAAGTAGTGTATACGATCAGAATTGCCACTGCCCGATTGCCCGTCCGATCAGTGCAGCCCGGCCAAAACTCTATACTGGCAATTGACGGTCCCTCTGCTGCTACTCATCAAGGTTTGCCGCCGGCATTGATCCTACCTACGAGCTCCCTCGAGCTCAAAGGTATCGTGCTGTTATCTCTTATCTATTCTCGTCTTCTTATCATCAGCGATCTCATGCAACACCATGTCGAAACAATTTAGATGCATCATCGTTGGTGGCGGTGCCATTGGTCTCATCACCGCCCATGCCTTGACGACGGCGGGGATCGACTGGGTGCTGCTTGAGCGGGACGAGACCATCATAGCACAAGACACACCATGCGTGGTCATGTATCCCGACACGCTCAGAGTCATGGATCAGCTTGGACTTCTAAATCGACTATCTCGGATCAAGACAATCATTGGCCGCACAAAAACATGGACACACGAGAATGAATTTTACAATACCCTCTACACGCATGACTGGAGCATGGAAAAGTATGTCCCACATCAGATTATCAGTGATATTGTGAGTCGTCATATGCTGACCATACTTGTAGTCACGGCAGAGGCAACTGGTATTTTCATCAACCACAACTAGTCAGTGCCTTGTACGATGCTCTGTCCGAGAGCGACAAATTTCGCCTCAAGACGAGCAAGGAGGTTACGGACATTGATGCGGAATCCGAGAGCATGATTGTGCACTGCTCTGACGGAACCGCTGAGGAAGGCAGCCTCGTCATCGGCGCCGACGGCGCAGATAGCATGGTCCGCGACATGATGAGAATCAACGCGCTGGCCGAGGACCCCAAGGCCGCCGTAAACGCCACGCTGCCCTTTGCGGCAAGCTACCGCGTTCTATGGGGCACGATACCCATGGCCGAGAACATGACGGCCAACGAGGGCTGGGAATGTCACGGCAAGGGCTGTTCATCGCAAATGTTCTTTGGACGCGGCCGGGGCTGGTTCGTCGTCTACGAGAAGCTCAAGAAGCCGACGCGCGGCCTGCGCAACTACACCGAGAAGGACATGTATAGCTGCGCCGCCCGGCTCGCCAACCTGCCCATGACAAACAAGATGAGGCTACGAGATGTCTACGCCGTCTCGCACAGCGCTGGCATGGCTGATCTGGGCGAGGGCCTCGTGCGCCGCTTCGCCTGGGGCCGGTCGGTCTTGATTGGCGAGGCGGGGAACAAGCAGACTTCGCACCTCGGTCTGGCCTTGAACAGCGGCGTGCAAGACGTCGTCGCGCTGACCAACACGCTGCGGAGGCTGGTGCAGCACCACGACGAAAGACACGAACTGGTCGAGACCGACACTGTACACCTTGCCCTCCGCAAGTACGACTCTATCCGACGCGCCGACGCGCTTCATGGCTCCAGGACGTCCGCAAGGGCTGCCCGCCTGCACTCCTGGAATGGCCGGGCGCTGCAGCTGTATGATCGGTACTTTCTGCCGTACAAGGGCACGAGCAGGAAGAATTATGACAACACGATAGGCACAATCATCAGCCGTGGCATGCTACTAGATTTCCTTCCCGAGACAGATCCGCAATATGGGCGGATACCCTGGTCACACGCATAAACATCCCGAGAGGCACTTCTCCTTTTGTTCTTCTCGCGTTGGATAGCCTTGGGAAATTCTGATTGGGTATACCTCGAATGTGAAGACGCACCCAGCATTCACGAATTATGATTCTTAGCAAGCGATTATACTTTAGTCTGGAGTTATGGGGTTTCATATCAAGTCAAATTGGGTCAAAATACGTTAGGCGATCAGTCAGTTTAGTATATCTCTAGAATATGCTCATATATCAGGTTCATTTATGGGGTGTCTTTGCTTCATCATGCTATACCATGAGCACGGTACCACCAATTCTCTTTCAGATTACCCACGACCTAGCGTGAACTCGTCATGGGTGGATGAGCTGTGTAGATAATCCATTTTTCATGATGCATCAACATCTTGTTCATGTGACCACCTATTGAAATGTGATGGAGGTAACCAATGCGCTACTATGCATGGTTATCCATTTGATGCTGTATCCATGGACTGTTGTACGACCGTCGTCCCCTCAATCGTCTCGCCACCAGATGGGGCCGCCATGTATTTAAGGTTTAAGTACAAGTCTCCACGATGGCTCAACCGATTATTATCACCAAGGTTGCCACTATCTCCGGACCCGAGAGCCTGTCACGATCTTTTGCTATTTTCGGCCGGATACTGATGTCAGAGAGCTCGTGGTCCCGCGACGGCGCATTTTCTATTCTTGACAATCGACCACGGCCGAGTCGCATCGGGCCAATCACGTAATCAAGAATGGGAGCATTTCCTTGATTTAGTTTCCTATAGGATCCTGAAACGTGCAACGGTCGCTGTAGAACAAAGTCAATTCGACAGGTCCAACGTTTCATGCATCTGACTGTCATACAGCACTCGTCATGTTTGGCCGTGGAACGTTGCATACCTAGTACGATATGTTGGATCAGCGCATACACAGAGCTTGTGATCCCGGAATATACTATACCGCTATATTCAAACGTTTTCCAGGGCATATTTTATTATGTGCACTTTGATTTTGCCTACCAAGATTATACACGTGCGCCAGGTAGATACGGCGCCATTGGATCTAGACAAAACATCCACTCCATGTGATACTCTCTCCCCTCGCAGACGCGCCTAGATCTGCACTCTTACTCTTGACGTCCCTGCCCTTTACATCTTTCATTCACAGGTCTGCCAGCTCGTTCCCCACAAGAGTAACCCGCAAGTCGCCACCGCCGGCCCGGCCACTAGGTAGGAGGCACGGCCAAGGCTACTTGAATATGTGAATGGACAAAATCCATACATGATCAATTTCGACTGATGATTTACCCGGCTGTTGGTTGCCTCGTTACATGCACGTAGGGGACAATGCATGGAGCTCCAGTCTGTTGGTACCAACTGCATTCTGTACCCTGTAAGCTTGATTGATGCCATTGTACCCCATCAATTGTATGGCTTCCAGGCCGAGGAAAATGCGGCTTTCATTCGGGGTATCAGGTCAGATCAATATGCGAATACATTGCAAAATTCGGCAGTATTCTAACATAGAGCGTGGATCTTTCAACAAAAGTCTTCGTACTACTTTGTCTCCATCGACCCTGTGAAACATAATACCACGATACAGAAGTTTTCTTATTTTGTGCTCGGACGGTTTTTGAAAAAGCGACAGACTTATGTCCTATTTTGGTGATAGAATCGTGCAATTTTCTATTCAAAGAGTTATTCGTGTTCTCGTGCACGCAGCCATGTTCTGCGACTTTTGTTAGACCGCCGTATTCCATAGATGTACCAACACTCGACCTGCATAGACCAGCCAACGTGCTTGCACCTTTATAACGCCATGAATATCATTTGACGACCAAAAACGTCTCCCAGGCATCTGTTCCCCCTCATCTGTTTGCGCAAATACTGTATCACGGTCCGATTTGATCGCACTGCTTTACAAAATTCAGCAACGAAGCAATACAATATCCAAATCGCGATTATGGACGTCTTGGCCAAGATATCCGAAGTAATCTCCATTCAAAGCCTCACAGTTTTGCTCAGCGTCTATGTTTCGACGCTTGTCCTCTATCGTCTTATTTTCCATCCTCTTGCAAGGTTTCCAGGTCCTAAGCTGGCCGCCATCACCCGCTGGTACGAAGCTTACCACGACGTGGTTCGCAATGGACAATATACCTTCAAGATTGCCGAAATGCATAGAAAATATGGCAAGTCCGATAGACGCGCATTATGTACTGACTTGTCGTTGTTTTGGGATTTTTTCTGACTCGGCTTTTCAGGGCCGATTGTTCGTATCAGCCCACACGAGCTTCACATCATGGATCCTACCTTCTTCGAGCAGCTCTACCGTCAGGAGGGAAGGTGGGACAAGTATGGATGGGCTTATGATGCATTTTCCGCTCAAGGCGCTATCATTTGGTTCGTTTCATGGGCGTGACGAGTTGCTACACTCCTCTAGCCATTTTCTGTGCTAATAATTGCATAGCACTGCATCGCACGATCTCCACAAAGCCCGCCGCCAGCCTTTGAACCGACTCTTCTCCAAGGCCAACGTGGTCGTCCGCCAAGACATCATATATCGTAATGTCGGTAAACTCTGTGACAGAATTTTGCAGTACGCCGGGACCACTGTCGATTTAGGCGCCGCCACCAGTGCTCTTTCGCGGGACATCTCGTGCGAATTCGTTCTTAACAAGACATACAACAGCCTGGATAGAGATGACTTCAACGTGTCCATGACAAACATGCTCCAGAACTCGGGGTTCGTCTGGCGTGTGACCAAACATATACCCTGGTTTGGCCCGGCGATAAAATCAATCCCCCCAAATCTCATGTTGAAGGTCGCAGACGAGGCAACGACGGCATTTTTCCACTTTCTTCAGGCAAGTGATTGGCTCCAATCATCATGTCGCTGAACTTCCCCAGCTCACACATGGTATTAGGAGAGTGACCAGGACGCCAGGCATCTACTGAAAGTTGCTGCGACGTCTTCTCCCGATGACGAGACATCCCGAACCATCGTACACGAGATTGTAGATTCGAAGCTGCCGACAGCGGATAAGAAATTCACACGCGTCTTTGATGACGTAGCGACTATCACAGGCGCTGGATTTGAAACAATGGCCAGCGTCCTACGACTAATATTCTATCACGTCTTCAGCAATGCCGACATCCTGCAAAAGTTGCGCGCCGAGCTTGCCTCGGCGAAACTAGCGTCGCCGACCGTTGATGGTGAGATGCAGATCAAGACGCTGGAGCAGCTTCCCTATCTGACGGCGGTAATCATGGAAGGCCTGCGGCTGAGCCCGGCAATCGGATCGCGCATGGCGCGTATCTCTCCTGATAGAGATATCATCTATGGCGATTGGCGCATTCCTGCCGGGACTCCCGTAGGTATGACGACTATCTTGATGCACACCGACGAGTCGCTTTATCCTGCGCCTCTGCGTTTCAATCCCGATCGGTGGATGGACCTAGAAGCGCGAAAGGCACTGGAGAAGACCTACGCACCCTTTGCGAAAGGGACGCGGATTTGTCTGGGGATGCAGTATGTTTCCCACCACGCGCTGCGCCCACATTTTGTCACTTGCTAATCTTACTGTACCATGTAGTCTTGCTTGGGCCGAGATGTATGTCACTCTTGGCACTGTTGTTCAGCAATTTGATTTCAAGTTCGAGGATGTTGAGGCGGCAGATTTTGAGATGGACAGTGATCAATTCATTATCGGGACGAAAGGGAAATCCATCTTGAAGGCTCACGTAACTCGGCACAAGGTCTGATGTACTGTACTATCCGAAGTCCTCGTGTACCCTTATCTTCTTCCTTCTTTTTTTTCAATTTCGAATAAGAATAAGAGGATTCCTTCGCATCCATTTTAGCAATAGAAAAGATTTCTTTTGAATTGCTTTCTTTTGATTGTCCTTCCTTCGGCCCCTTCAGCCCTGACCGCGGGAAAACACCCCAAAGACTCGTCTCGTCGGGTAACATAGCAAGGGCACGTCGAGAGGCAACAAATCACTGGAGATCAATACTGCATGTGGCGAGGCCTTCTTGAGACCATCAATTGGACGAACATTCATATTTGAAATCATAAAAACGGACTAAAAGACACGATAGGACTCATTCCCCTTTTCCATTTAATTGCCAGCCTTGATCTGGGCAGCAATCTTCTCTGCCAGTGCATACACAGTACTCTGCGGGTGACCAGGAGGCAGCAGGGCGAAACTGCTCGCATCGACGACGCGAAGTCCCGTCACCCCAATGACCTTGGCGTTGCTGTCGACAACGGCGTTGGGGTCGTCCTTCTTGCCCATGCGACACGTGCAGCTCGCGTGCCAGATGGTCATGACGGTGTTGCGGATCGTCTGCAGGATCTGGTCGTCGGTCTGGACGGCCGGGCCGGGGAAGTACTCCTGGCCGTTGGGGTCGGCCAGCACGCCCTTCATGGCCTTGGACGCAAAGGTCGCGCGGAGGCGCTTGTATGTGGCGACGGCGACGGCGACGTCCGTGGGGTCCGTCAGCCAGTTGGGGTTGATCGTCGGCGGGGTGTTGGTGTCGGCGCTGGTGATGGTGACGGATCCGCGGCTCAGGGGCGCCACGAGGCCGCCCAGGATCGTGGCGTATTGGTAGCCGTCCTTGGGCTGCGACGTGAACAGATTCGAAAAGTCGCCGACGTAGCCCGGCGCCGAGAGGTACTCGATCTCGGGCCAGTCTGCTGGGAATTGGGCATCGAGAGTTGCGGCGGTGGACGAGTTCAGGAGTGATCTCGGCACCTTTTCCCAGCCCAGGTAGTCGCAGACCGGGTTAGTCAGAGGGCCCTGCTTCTTGGGCAGGTAATCACCGGCAAATTCAGCGCCGACGTAGATGAGATCATTGGCGAGACGGGTCAGCGTCTGCACATTCACCCGGTGGGTAGGTCCGAAGAATACGTGATCCTGCATGCCCTGCCCGACTCCCGGCCGGTCCGCAATGACGGATATGCCGTTTTGTTTCAAAGTGGCTGCGGGACCGATACCGGAGACCATGAGAAGTTGTGGTGATTGGAAAGCACCCGCACACAAAATTACTTCTTTGCGAGCATTGGCGGTGAAGGTAAGGAATCCGGCAATCTGGTAAGTCACACCAGTGGCCTTTTTGGAGCCGTCGAATATAATCTTCTTGGCCATGGCAACCTGAATGACATGCAGATTGGCCCTACGGGAAGCGCTATCCAGGAAAGAAGTCTGAGAGCTTTGGCGGCTCATGTTCGTGCTGAGCGTATCAGAACAGTACTGCGAGCCGAGCAGGCTGCCGCTGTTGAACCCGTCGACGGTTGGGATGCCGATCTCATTTAAGGATGGTTCCATCCAGCTAGAGAAGGGCTGAGCCCAGTTGGCATACCCGACCTGGAGCGGACCAGCACCGGTATCAAATGCGCTTGCGTCGTACTCTGCCGAGGCGTTGGCAGCGCGAGAGTTCGAGGGAGGGTTGAAATTGATACTCTTCTTGAAGTAGGGCAGCCAGTTGTCCCAAGAATAGCTTGAGTCGCCGACTGCGTCTGCCCACTTTTGGTAGGATTGCTTAGTACCTGCAGAATACAGTCAGTACCATCATTTCAAAGATCAAGTTGAAAATGTCATCTAGAATCTCTTGTTGCGATATTCTTGACTTTGGATAGTGCATACCTCTCTGATAAATCATGAAATTCCTGGCCGAGCTACCTCCTAGACACTTGCCACGAGCATAGTGAATCTTACGAGAGTTGGCACCAGCCTGGGGCGTCGTGACGAAATTCCAGTCGACAAGGTTGGTGTCCGAGGGACTGGCTCCGACACCGATCACATCTCCAGAGGGCGTCGAGGACAATAGAGGATTGCCGGCCTGGTAGTATGTGCCCGCCTCAAGAACGGCAACTTGGATTGAGGGATCCTCACTCAGCCGGGTAGCCATCGCGAGACCAGCTGTGCCACCTCCGACGATGACATAGTCATATGTTGTTCCGACCTGTCGCTTTTCGTCTTGCTGGCTGTCGTCGGGGATGGGACCAGCAAGGGCACTGCTGCTGAGCAGAGCGGCGGCTGCCACGCAGTTACTCAACGAAAGCCTCATCTTGGAAAAGAGTATGGCAGTATAGTGATGTTTAAAGCACGAGAGACAGAATGTCTGCCGCAGAAATGAGAACCAACTTGTGGGATATGCTGCCTCATATTATAGTCGGCTCTTCTCATCATAATACCAACCGTATCGGCCAATCGGCAGTCAAAGCGTAGCCTGGATGGATCTCTAGGATGCGCATGTGCAAGCCATCACATCATGACTTGCGAGATCACATCCGTGAAAAGGACAATCCGTTAACCTTGGCGGCGTGTGTAGGTTGGTGCGTAGGGAAGAAAGGTGGAAGTCCGTGCCCTCGTATCGTCCGATGCTGGCTGGACTAGACATGCCTCGATTTTCTAATCGATCGGCAATTGGTCTTTTTAGCAGAATGCTGCAGTAGTTTCGTCTGGTGTAGGTTCTGAGTGCATATTTGGCAGCAGTCATGATCGGACAAGGTAATGCATCGGCGCCACTTTGCCCTGTCTTCTGAATGCAATGATTAATATTGAGAACGGAAACCCAGGAATAATGTGTGTAATGTGTGTTCAGAAGGTGAAATAGCTTCGACACTAGACGGCGCACCCGGTGGTGCGGTCGAGCCTCCGCGCCGTCGCCCGCCGCCGTTTGAAAACTATAACATCTCATTTACAGTTCAGCAATCGGTGGGTCAGGGTCCCGCATCCAGCTGATAGCTTATAGAAAAACGGCGAAGCAAGCCTTCTTTACCATCTTGGGTGATGCACTAAAAGCTCTGTCACTTGCGTTTCTGCATCTTTCGGGCCCTGTTTTGATGGCCTCGGTGTTTACGTGCTTATACTCAGATTCAAGGGTCCATTCAGCATCATCGTTCGTTCGATTGAGGCTGGATTCGATAAAAATGACCGGGCGCAGGCTTCAAAGTTAATTCGTGATATACATGCTAATGACGGCCAGGCGACCTGGCAGTAGGTATGCATTTGCTAGGCTTTTGCTACTGACCCGTGAATCCGAGACTCGGATCTTGCAATACCTTCAAGTACAGCATGAGTAATCAAAATCCAATGTTCTCAAAACCCCCCGATGCAACATATGTCTCAGTCGGTGCGGTCCCTCAGCCACCATTTTGACTCAAATCCTTCCATCTCGTTGCAGTCGTTCATCATGAGGAGATCCAGGCACAAGGGTCAGGTTTGACTCATGTAAGACATTTCAACCGCGGTCGCTTGAAGCTACTCGCAACTGCCGTGATATCAAGTATTAGTTCGAAGCTCGGCTTCACGTGTTTTACAATCCTGCTATAAAGTCCCATGTCTATGTTGCCTTCCAAATATTCAATGGAGCATCTTGCCCGTAGGGTTACAGTGGCGTATACTAGCCTTGGCGGGGTAGTGCAAGGGCGTCGAGAGCCGGACCAATATGATGGGGTTGTTTCCAATGCGCACAGGGTGGCATGAACGACATATCCAAGGAATATCAAAGGGCTTCGGAACGCGGTACTAGATGTCAAGTGTGTGCTCTTCTTCGATGATGCTACAAGCTCTCTGGCTGGTTTGTCGAAGTCTTGCTTTGGAAACAAACTCCCCTCTGTTATGTGATTGCCATCAGCAATATGTTTTCAAACCACGGTGGAAAAAGAAAGGGAAAAAATTAAACGCACGGCCAGGCTTCCTTGGACTCCTCTTTGTACTCGTATATCATTAGAACTATCATTTTAGACAGCGGCACCTCAGTACACCTCCCACTGTCTTGCATACAAGAACTTTCAGCTTCTGCTGCGAGATGTTATTGAAGATGAACCGAAGTAGTAAAAGTCAGATCTGCTACCCCCCGGCCTCAGAGCAATGAGTGACTTTGGCGTCAACTGTAGGTGTCTACAAGACGTCTCAATATCCATTGATACCAACCCTCGTGGATCCTTTGAGACGTCTTGTTGAATGTACATAGCATCCAGTGATTGGCAGAATCAAAGGCAGGGAGACTATTGATCTCCGTGAACCAATTCCCTCAAGCACACGAGCAGTTTCAAGAGAGGGGGATTTGACCGGCTCATACACTGGCTCTGACTGCCTAGGCTGCTATTTTGATGCTTCTCAACGGCCTCGACAATCTCTTGATGTGCTCCTAATTTGCGAGCAACCTCCAGGGGAGTTTTACTGTCGCGAGGACGCCTGAAGGAAGTGTCGGCTCCATTGTCCGCGGCGCGCTATCGCATTCTCTAGAACAAACGGTCCACAGTAGCTCCGCGAGATATAAGTAACTGCATGACTTTTATCGCATTCTTATGCGTGGTACCTATACAGGCCAGCACGTTCATCGGCGTCGATTTACCGCAAAGAACATAGATCAGACCTCTTTCCCATGAAAAATTAGTATTCATGCCATAATTCAAAAGCCATTCGGCCTTCGATCTATTGTTTATGTTTTGAGACCTGAAGTCTGTCAGATACACTATTCCAAGGTTGTCGCCCGTTCAAAAGGATGCACATAACATAGATTGGGGTCACAGCGACACTGATCTGTTTTATCTCCCATCCGTGGTCATACATGATTTGAAAGCCCTTTGAGCTCTGGGCCTGACAAGCAGCACTCGTGACGATATCGCCTGTGACAGAAACGCCGTTCTGGAGCATGTATCGGAAAATATCCAAATGGCGTCCCCGCAAGGCTTCGACTGCTGCCTTATTCAAGAGCTCCTGTGACGGATGCGGCACTTCTTTGATCGCTTGTCTCACAGCTAGCAAGTCGCATTTATAGGCGGCGATGCAGATATTGGGAGAAATATTGCTCACGATTTGGTACTCTGCTCGCGAGTTGATCCAGGGTATCGTCTGAGGATATTGAAATCTGACACTGCTGTGCGAAGAGCAAAGCGAGATGTACCCAATCCTGACAAAATCATAGAGAGCCTGACGGCAGGGGAAGTTATGCCAAGCAATTATCTCGCCACTGAAAAGGTATTCTTTGGGCACAAAACAAATCACCAGGCGCAGATAACGATTGTTGTTTAAGATTAAAACTAGAACATGGGCAATGGGAACAAAGGCTAAGTAGTGAAAGTCATGTACATATTATCATAAACGTCGGGGAGTTCGACTGTCGAGAAAATGGCTATTACTGAGCCACAACCTTTAAAAATCAGAGACCACTCTCATTTCCAGAATCTTGGGAAAACCAAGGAATGTAGGACAACAAAAAATGATCAAGAGAAATACTGGAACAGAAAAGGCATACCTGGGCCAGTTTTTCGTGCTATTATGAGATAATGATATACAAATTACTTATTTACGTAGAAATCCAAGCTTCGGGTCTGCCGTAGACTCGTTCCATTGAGAATCAACATGGCTGATATATATGCACGACGTTCGGCCATCGTATCAGCGAATCAAGAATACTGGTTGCCCTCTAAAGTTTTACTTGGATGGATATCACATGAATCAAAATCGAGAGGGAAAATCGAACCCATAAGCAGAGGAAGACATATGAGCGTTCAATGCGATTCGCCTCGGACTCTTATACAATAGTGAATAAATGCATAATATTTGCCGCCAACACACTTATATTCAGGGAACGAAAATATCATTTCAGAGAGTCCAAAGATGGTATTGGCGAGAAATTCAATATCTAATTCATTTCACATCGTCGCTGTATGAAGATTATGTAAATGAAAATCCACGTCATAGCCAATTTGTGGATGCGGTTTACTGTTGGACGTGACCACCACAACCGACGAACCTAGCACCAAAAAACCATTGTTAGGCTTATTCAGCCTTCAATCTTACTGCGGGCTATCTTGATGTTGATAAGTTCAATCAAGATGCATTGAGCATAGAAGCCGGCCCACCCATTATTACAGTCCTGGCCGTATTTACTTGTTTCGTCGCACTGCCACTACTGTGATCACTGAACTGAAGTCGAAGTCGCCATCGGGTTTGGCAAGTGGGGATGGGAGCGCAGGTTTGACAGCTTTGACAGGCAGCGACGTCCCTGATCGTGGTAGCGGCTGAGCGCCCTAGCGCGCTGAATTAGAGCCAAAGTCGTTAGCACATCCGCTGTGGTGGCGTCGGTTCATTTTGTTAGCACATTGGGCTCTGGGGAACACTAGAATGAGGTTGCCAAAAATCTCGACTTCGATGCGACCGCCAGTTGTGTACGCCTTGGACGACCTTGGTTCGTCAAATGCAGCCAACATGCAATGTCATGCCTTGGGCGTCATCTCTATGCCATCAGACTACGGACGCGATCTCTCGCTTCTGATTCCGGGAGGATGACAAAGATGGCCTAGTCGCCCGACCGGGTACGTACAGCCTCAGGGGCTTCTACAGAGTACCATTCACTCAACGAAGATATCCCAGCGAGAACCCAACAGATGTGCCTTCATCATGGATGCTCAGCCTCCTGCTTACATTCGGTTTGTTTACCATGCCGACTGACCGACTGATGTTTTTTTGTCGTTGGAATTGGCCATAGCGGATCTCGTATGTGCTGTCCCTACAGTGCCTGTGGGCTCTCTGCATCAGAGGCGCCACATAATATCAATCTTGGCAGACGACGGCAACCAGTCAGTCCGGTGCATCGACGGAAAATGATTCAAAGACATTGGCAAATTGAAGCTGCTACCAGGTCAGAATGACGCGCCGCGACTGCCAGCTGTGCGTGTCCAACGCCTTCCTCGAACAAGGTAGACGGCTTGACGGCACGACGACTTAGTACACGATAGCGCAGAACACTCCTGCGCTTCCGCGGCCCTTGGCAGGAACGAGGTCCCCTTTTTTTTCTTGGGAGGTTCATACAAATGCTCTTCCCATTTGATCGTATATCTTGGCCAAGCTTTCACTCTGCAGATCCTCGACCTCCCTCCTCATGATAAGAGATCCTATAGCAAGACTCCAGCCCTATCTCATATCTTTATTTGCTCCCATATACTCCCACGGGCCACTCACCACACTTGGCGACATTGCCATTTTGCCATCCTATTCTCATGAATACGGTGAGTCGTCTCTTCCCCGACTATTCCTAAATGGACGACAGTGGATATTTATGGATTGAAGTGGATGCCATATTACGAAAATGAATGAGGATCATCCTGAACACGGATCACCGAGTGGCAGCGCTACCCCTGCAAGGAACGCCGCAGACCGAATCGATCAATATGAAGTCAGTCAAGAAGAAAAAATTAATTCCGTACGTTGTGTGTGTTTATTTTAGCCGTGGCTGAATCTCACTGCTTTCCTCGTGCTCGCAACTTGGAGCACGTTGCCCTCGTTTCTCCCTGCTGATAACACGGACGACAGGCCAAGTTCAAGCCGAGAGAATTCATCAGGATGGGGACCCAAGGAACTTCGTCCAACACCACGTCCCTAGTGGTGCCTGATATCAGGGACGATGAGAGCTTTGGAGAACTCGCACGAAAGCTGTCGCTGTATGTTGGATTTTCCTTTTAGTGCCGTCTAAATCTGCAGGTTTTCAGATCAACTTTCGCAATGCACCAATATTGACGTTTTGACAGATGCATAATCGAGGCCGTTCAGTCACCCCTGAGTTGGGACGACCTGCGTAGCAGCAAGCACATCAAGACTCTGCAGCCGTTCATTGATCACCTCTCATCCTCGGTACACCACCCGGCCTTGGTGGCTGCTCTGCTGGCGCTCAAGGGCCACTTTGTCGCCATCGAGTCAGATGACGACTGCGGTATCAATTCTTCGCGTGGTCTCGCCTGCGAGCTCATCGCATGGCAGTTTGTTCTGACCTTGTCCGAGCGAGACACGTTGGACTACTTGCTTTTCGAGCTTCGCAGCGATGGGTCTTTTGCACCACCGGAAGAGGACGAGGAGGCTGCTTGCGGCGTGACACACGTCGAAAACCGTGCAAGCCAGAGCGGTCTCCCGAATCCGCCAATGAACGGCCCGACTGAGCGGACGGCTCTCCTGCCGGGACGAACCACTGGTAACAGCAGTGCTGCGCAATCACGAGCCTCTAGCGCTACCTTCACAAACCAGCATCAAGAGTGCAGTGACAACGAGCCTTCAGCATTCTCCAGGCCCTTTGTGGACCTCAACACCCTGGAAATTGCAGCAGTATCGAATGCGAAGAAGTTCCTATCTCAGCGTGTGGTTCAAGATCTGATTGATGCCATATGGCGCGGTGATGTCGTCTTTTGGGACGTCCTGACAGCTCACGCGGTCAAGAAGCCACGCATCTACCGCCGTAGTGAGGCTCAGGGGCGGACCCTCATGCGGCATCTCATGAAGGGTCCGGAGGGTACCGACCCCTGGACACGGCTGCGTGTACCGAGGTACATGAAGGCATTTGAGATGATCTTCTTCCTGACGCTCATGGCCCTTTTCTATGTTGTCAGCTTGGAGCGAGTCACAGAACGGGTTACTCCCTGGGAAATTGTGTTTTACCTCTTCATGGCAGGCTTCACCATCCAGGAATGGAATCAATTTGTCGAAAATGGTGCCCATTTCTTTAGCACGGACATTTGGAACCTGTGGGACTTGGGGATCATCTGCATTGGAACTACCTTCTTTGTGCTGCGCATGATTGGCCAAGTGATGGGTCATGAAGGCGTCAGGGATGAGATTGCATTTGCGGTCCTGGCTCTGCTCAGCTTGTTCTTGACGCCTCGTCTATTCAGCTTGATGAGCTTGAACAAGTATTACGGCACGCTCGTCCCGTGTTTGAAAGAAATGGGAAAGCAATTCATCCGCTTCCTGGGATTCGTCCTCATCATCCATTTCGGCTTCGTCAGCACTTTCTTCCTCCTCGCCAGAGGGCACTTTCCCATGAAGACCCTCTTCATTACCACTCTGAAGGTGTTCTTCGGTGCAGGTGTCGTCGGATTCGACATTGCCCCTCAGATCTCCCCCTACCTTGGTCTGCCTGTCATGGTAATCTGTAAGTGCTTGACGAGATATGCTTCCTCCACATCATTAGACTAACTTCGACATTTAGTTGTTTGCCTGACCAACCAATTGTTGATCACGAGTATGATGGCCCACATCAGCAACAGTCTTCGCCAAGTACTCGACTCTAGCCGCGAAGAGTATCTCTACGTGTACTCCGTCTACGTTCTCGAGTCCTCCAACTCGGACAAGCTCACTTACTTCTTCATGCCTCTGGTAAGTTAGATGCACTTACCTTTTCATTTTTTAACGAGCAATATTTTCTAACATCGTGCAGAACCTTGTACCTGTTGTAGCCCAGCCTGCCTTGTATTTCATGCGCGACCAGACGGCTGAGCAAATCCGCATTGTTCTTCTCAAACTGACACACGCTCCCGTCATGGTCCTCATCTGCCTGCTAGAGCGCTGGGAAGAATGGTCCAACGGAAAGCGCGCTCACCAATTCGACAGTCTGCGCTTCTGGACTGTCAATGGTGTCGATGAGCGCCCCGTCCAGGCCATCAACAGCAAGACGGGTGGCGGAACCCGAGTTCCCAAGTTCGGCCGCCAGCCTCCCAAGGGCTCCGGCTGGCAGGTTCCCAAGGACCTCGTGCTGAAGTCGAGGAAGCCTGCGAGGGATGCTAAGCCGCTTGCCAATGGCATTTCCGGGCCGCCGCCAGTACAGGCATCGTCCAACGGCAACGGCAAGCTGATCGAAGCCAACAACCAGAAGGCACCTGTGGCCGTCCAGGCCCAGCCGGATCAGCAGGCTCAGCTCTGGGGCCAAGTCAACTCGAACGAGCTGGAAATGTTGCGCATGCTTAAAGAGCTGACAGCCCAAGTCCAAGAATTGAAGGCGGACCTGGCTGCGCAAAAGCAGGAGATTCATAACCCTAAGAGGGAATCGTCAAAGAAGAAGAAATAAATGGGTTTAGGAACTAGGATGGCATATTCAAAATAAAAGGAGGATTGAGTGTAGTAGTATAGTAAATCAAATTGGCACAAGAGTACGATGGTTGCTCCAAGATAAAATTCCCAGGTTCCTATGTGCAATGATCCACCCGATTCCGTCTTCGCATTGGGCTTTCTACTTCTTTATACCTGCTATGATACATATCATGACCTGCCCGATTCTAAAGAAAAGATCTACTACCTAGGTATTACACTTTCCGCCGTACCAACCCCTTGAAGAAATCAAAACTATTTTCATCGCTCTGAAGTGCCCACATCTTGCCCGTAGGCCTATCATCGGTATTCAGCTCCTCCGCCATCAACATGCCCCAGTCCCTAGTGATGCCCACAATCCTGGCCCTGACGCCGCCCTCAGCCTCAAGGGTCACGATCTGTCGGCCATGCAGCCAGTGCGTGTAGTATTTCCGTTCCATCTCTGAGCTAAACCCTGTTCGTACGAACTGATTGTACAGCACTTCTAGCCGGGTGAGTATCTTGGCTATCAGCCTTTCGACCCTGAACGGCGGCAGATGACTGGGCAGCAGCGCATCCAGCGAAGTGGTGGGCCGGCCGTTGGTCGTGTTGATGCCGATGCCCAGGACGATCTGGTAGTTGCCCGCCGAGTAGGCGCAGTTGCTCAGCATGCCGCCGATCTTGACGTACTGGGGCGAGCCGTCGCCGCCCGCGCCGCCGCGCGGGTCCAGCGCGTAGATGTCGTTGGGCCACTTGAGCTTGACGGGCAGGTCCCCGTAGCCCTTGTCGTAGCCGCGGACGGCCTCGACGATGGCCACGGCCGCTAGGTACTGGATGAAGACGATGGGGCGGCTCGCGGCCAGGTGCGCCGGGTGGTTGATGACGGTCGACATGATGAGCGAGCCCGCGGGCGCGACCCAGACGTTGCTGCCGCGGCCGCGGCCCGCGACCTGCGTCGTCGCCGCCAGCGTGAAGCCCGTCGGCAGCCGCGACAGCAGCTTGTAGTTCTTCTCCAGCAGCGTGTTGGTGCTCGTCACCACCTCGCCGTACATGAGCTGGTCGCCCCAGGTGCGCGCCTCCCGGTCGGCCTCGCGGTACGCCTGCAGCCCCGAGTAGAAGACGTGGTGGTTGAAGTACGGCGTCTCCTTGGTGTCGGGCCACGCCTCGTCGTGGACCAGGACCCGCTTGGTGATGGTGGAGTAGTCGACGATGCCGTCGGCGTTGGCGGCGGCCTGGCTGTTGTCGTGCGAGAGCGTCCTCTTGAGGGCCTCCATGTTCCACTTTGTGTCGGGCTTCTCCAGGTGAAAGGTGTCGTTTTCTCCCTTGATGTACTCTTCTCCGTCTTCCCTCGTGATGGCTTCCTCCAGGCCGTGGAGCAGGTCGTCCACGTCGCTGCTGTTCAAGGCAGAGAGGTGCATTCGCGAGAGCGAGGGAATATCGGTGGCTTCTTGGTTGACCTCCAATCCCAACTTAACCAGACATGCTTTGAGAAATGTGGCACGATCCTTATCGGCTGCTTTCAAGGTTGCGATCAGATCGTCGTAGCCGGGAACATCGTTCTGCGGACTCAAATTCGCGGGTGCAAATTCCGGGTGTGGTCCGGTGAGCAGAGCAGTTCCCATTCCCACTTTGCAAAGTACCAATGCGGCCTTCTTCTCGCCGCCATCAACGTCTAGATCATCGGCATAGCTGGCGAGGACTTGGTATTCGTCGGTGCCTTTGGACTGAGGCACGAACACGCCACCTCCATTGTAGTAGGAAAGTACCTCATCTGGAAGAGCCCCGGCCTCCTTGAAAGCGCCCTTCTCGACATTCAGCCTGGCCACTCTGGCGCCCTTTTCGCTGTGGTACTGGAAGCCCTTGAAGGCGCCGCCCCGGCAGGTTCCCGGGAAGAAGGCGAGCTCTCTTGAGCCGACGACCTCCATGCCCCGGTTGCCGACCTCGAACTCGCACTTCTTGCTGCCATAGTACCCGCCGGCGCAGAAGCCGAGGTACGCGCCGCCCCTGCGGACGTACTGCGCGATGAGGCCGTTGCCGGCGCCGTTGAGCACGCGGCAGTAGCCGAGGTCGGCGCCGCCGGGGAACACGAGCAGCGCGCAGGTCGCGGCCCACGGCTCCTTGAGCAGGGCCGTCTCGTTGATGGGGATGACGGCGTAGTAGTTGGGCGCGAGGAGCCGGCGCAGCGTGTAGATGGCGTGCTTGACCGACTCTACCGTCGTGCCCGTGCCCGTGTATACGAGGACGTTGAGCTTCCGAGGCGCCATGGTTAGGGCTCAGTACTCGGTTAGCTGAACAAAGCTACCTGACAGATGAGTATAGGAGTCTGAATCCGGACTGAAAGAGAATTTTCAGAAGTGACCCTGAGCAATTGATCTGAATTAGTCGGTCAATATTGCCTGCGTCGTCCTGATCTGCGAGTTCTGTTCTCAACGATATCATCCCCAACAGCTCGGCCTGGCTGAGGTGAATCCACAGCGGAAGTCCGCGGACAGAATAATTGACTGGGGCCGCCCCAAGCCGCTAATTATATCGCCCGCGCTCTTGTTCCCCGGGCCCCGAGCCCAAAACTTCACCAACAGAAACCCGGTATAGCGCAACGACAATGTCCAACGCTGAGAACAAGCAACAGCCGCCGGCTGTGGATGACGATGAGCCCGATGAGTGGTAAGCTGCAGACTGAAGGCAGATGTGACTCGCTATTTGCACCGCCGTTGCGCAGGGCTGATACTAAACGTGGTGATATGCAGGGACAAGCGGATCTTCAGCACTGGATGCGCAGGTACGACAACCAGCTCAGATGGACCCCGGCTGCTTACTCCGGTCACTTGACAGAGACTTACTGACGATCTCGGCTTTTCCAGATGAGAACATGAAAATGACAGACTGCTACTATGAAAAGAAGGATTGGCGAGCTTGCAAAAAAGAAGTATGTCAACCTTCTCACCTCTCTACCTTACGACCCATCCACCTGCTGTAAAAACCATTTACAACAGCTGACACTGAGCGTTACTTAGATGGAGATCTTTAGAGAATGCTGGAAGAGGAATAACAACGATCAACGGACATCCTCAAAAGATGCATAACCATTGCAACTTCTATTGCTCAATTGGTGCAATTCATTAATATCATATCTCAACTCTACTCAAGCTATGGGCACATCATTAAAATCGCATGTGAATCAGCACTCTCAGTGCGGCTCATAGATGGCGAGCTCAATGCTTGGCAGGTCAACTAAACAGAATACAGGCTTCGGCCCGCAGTGACCCGGTCACGGTCCCTGGGCCATTTTACGCGAGTCCAACCGCTAGCGCGTCTGCTACGAGGCAAATGCCGTCACCAAAATTTCCAAGCCAGGATATCTTCCAACCTCCAGATTTGAGCCTTGTCATTTGTCGCATATTCTCCTGTATTATTGTCAATTTTTCGCATTGTTTCTGTTGCGCTTTTGGCAGATCAAGATGTCGTCCACCATTTCATCGCCGCTGCGAATCGTCAGCAGGCAAGTCAGACTTGCTTCCCGACCCTCGAGGACATTTGTGTCCGCCTCAAAATCGAAACCGGCTCCTGCTTCCACAGCATCGCGACCCGCTGCCGCCGCCACATCGAGAACTTCCTCCAGGCCCGCAACATCTGGGACTGTGTCGAGAACACCACCTGCTGCTGCTCCCAGACCAGCGCCGGCCGTCAAAGCCGCCACCGGCCCCACGTCGCCTCCCGCCGGAGCCCCGGGGTCTCACACGCCAGTACCTCAGGTATCCGGCGAACCGCTGCCAGATGTGCCCTCGGCGGCGCGAAACGACCCCACGGGAGCGCCCATAGACTGGTCTTCTTCGTTCCACGGCCTGGGCACGGCAGACTTTGGCCCCGATGTGGCCCAGATGCTGCAGGCCCCGCTCGAGGCCGACGATATCGAGGTCAAGCCCGACGGCATCCTCTACCTGCCAGAGATCAAGTACCGGAGAGTATTGAACGCGGCCTTTGGACCGGGAGGATGGGGTCTCGCGCCCAGGGGAGATCTGCATGTTCAGGACAGGCTCGTGTATAGGGACTACGCATTGATTGCCCACGGAAGGTGAGGAGCTCTTGTCCTGCCGCTTTGATCTGTTCTAGATTTTCGTACTGACTTGAACCTCGCCCCACAGATTCATTGGCCAAGCGCGCGGAGAACAGCAGTACTTCAACGAGGACGGCATCTCGACGGCGTCCGAGGGCTGCAAGTCCAACGCCCTGATGCGGTGCTGCAAGGACCTGGGCATCGCCTCGGAGCTGTGGGACCCGCGCTTCATCCGCAAGTTCATGAAGTCGCACGCGCAGCAAGTCTGGGTCGAGCACGTGACAACCAAGAAGAAGAAGCAGATCTGGCTGAGGAAAGATGACGAGGTTCGATACCCTTTCAAGAAGACGACATAGACTTTTGAGACGATATTCGATCATGCATTGGTCACGGCGAATATGAACTCAACCCAGCATACTGCCATACGGCCGGCATGAACACTAGAAAAGATGTACGATACGGTGAAACCGATTTGCGATAAGATACCTGATAGCTGGAGGTAACGAGACGGACGCGAGGCGCTATACATTTCAGATTTGGTCTTCGTACAAACGCAAATGGTCTGGTTAGGACCCGGACATATAGATGAAGCTGGTCATCATAGAACACTGAAACGAACGCACATGATAAGTGCAACCCTCTTCTCAACATTGAGTAGCGAGACGCTGCTTGTCTTCCTTATTGCACTGATCTAATGCCGAGGTGCCCAGTGCTTCCTGTAGTGAATGGTGCTCCTAAAGAATGATGTAACCATATAACTCCCAACACCCCGAGTCCCAGCCGTAATAATGATCCCCTTGTAACAAATCAAAAGTGCTAATAATACTATTTCGAAAACTCGTCTGCCGGCGTCTGAGGGTGAGATGATGTAGGCGTCTCTTGCCCAGCGGCACCCCAGCCCAGGAAGCTGCCCCAGCCCTTACTGCTGGCACTCCGATCGGTATGGGGTCTCCTCTGCCTCAGTTCCTCGTCCAGGTCCTCCTCGGCTCCGCTCTCTGCCTCGATCTTCTCGAAATCTACCTCGCTTCGGCTCTTGCTGAGGGCGCTCCACATGCTCTGCCCGCTGGGAGGCCTAGAAGTGGCGGCAGTACCGGAAGATTGTGCCTCGGACCCGTCAAGGCTCATGCTCGGGAGTCTCTGCTCACCCGGTTGCTTCTCCTGCTCAGATTTCTCGAGGTGGTTAGCCTCCTTGTCGAGTGCCGCCAGCAGGAAGGACAGCTTCTCCCTCTGGTTTGCGATGAAGTTCATCTTCTCACCGGCTCCGCGAATGTTGTCGGGAATCAAGTTGCCACTGTTCGCCGCACCCGCCTCTCTGCTTCCACTGCCGCCATACGCGCCCGCACCGGCGGCCCCGAGGGCGTTGACTCCCGTGGCCGCGCTCACGGCGCCCGCCAGCATGTTGTAAAAGTCCTGGCCGGTGCTGCTTGCGGCTGATGTCCCGACGCCGCCCCATTTGGCCGACGGCACGCTGAACCTAGCAAGCAGCGACTGGGTGTAGGTCTGGGGCGCCTCCTTGGCGCGGATGTCGCTGGCGACCTCGTCCTCGCGGGTGGGGGGCATGCCGAGGACCTTGGTCTTGAGCATCTCGATGGCCTGCTTAAGATAGGCCATGCCGGCGGCCTTGAGGCGGTCGTGGGCGCTGGCGATGAAGTCCTCGATCTGGGCCTCGTTGTCCTCGAGGTAGGGGTGCAGGTACGTCTCGTACAGGTGGCGGGCGCCCTGGGTCTGGGGCAGCACCAGGTAGAGCAGGAAGAGCAGGCGCGCGTAGGCGTAGAAGGGCACCCAGACGAGGATGAACTCGAACCACGACTCGACCAGCAGCGCGCACGACAGCACCGACCAGTACATGAGCCATGGCGTCAGCTGCGCGGGGTCCGACGTCTTGAGCGCCTTGTAGGAGGCGAAGAGGGGGAAGAGGAAGGAGGCGATGGAGGAGAGGATCTTGGGGAATATGTCGAACATGGCTGGCGATGCTTGTTTTTTTCCCTTGCGAGTGTTGTATCGGTATAAGCTATTGTTCGGAATTCGAGTATGGTATCGTATCGTATACTTGGGGGCGCTATTCGTTATCACGGCGGGTGCTATCACGATAGCGCAATCGCGATAACCTATTGTATGGGTATCTGTGGAGGGCCAAGGGAAGAAGGATGGAGGTGCCACAGAATGGAAGATAACAAGATGGCGGAGAGTGAGAAGAGATCACGGGTGAGCCGGCATAGACTCAAAGACAAAAATCTGAGGCGCTGTGACTCGGAGGTGAGGCTTGGGGGTTCGCCCTCTACCTACCCTGTCCCAGCAGTGTATGATGCTGAATGCCTGATGACGACGGCGACGGTATCAGCAAAGGCAGCTGACGGGCGGCAGGAATGCGGGGCTGAGCTCTTTGGGGGGCCCCGGATGACCCCACGTCGTACTGGAAGGGGTCCGGTATCTGTAGCTTCTTTTCAGCTTATCGCGCCTGACCTCTGGCGCCCTGGGCACGAGTCGCAGGCTGACTGAACTGGCTTTCTAGTGCTAAAGCTTGGCTGGCTTGGGGGGTTGTAATGAGGGGCAGGGCCGTAATCAAGGGACTTTCTTGCTGCAGCGGGGACGGAACAGAGCCGCTGGTAGCCTCGAATGTATTCCGTTCTTTTGGAGAAATACTAAGGCAACAGCTGTAGAAATGTCAAGAAAGATGTGTAGGGAATGAATTGAGCTGCATGCCAGGTAAGGGAGAGGCCTGCTTATACATTCCATGTGCGATGTAGTTCGGAATGGACACAGTTTCGCAAAATGGCCTAGAAACCAACTTCCAATCGATCATGACAGCTGGAACTTGGAAGTAGACTCAAGACTATTGCGCAACTTCGTGGTGGTGGCAAGAATCTAGGTGCCTGTTCGCAATCCAAATTCAATAATTATCAGACCAAGTCTTGGTGCCTCCAAGGCAGACCTGATCAGGACGCTGCCTGAAGCCACATCACAATGAAGGTATATCTTATCCCGGTTGGAAGTATCCGAAATTCGGGGCGATAACCTGCTGTCGACATGGGTTTTTATGTCAATCTAAACGTCACTCTCACTTCTTGATGTAGGTAAACCAACGTATACAATAACATCTTGCCAACGGGAGGACATTCTTTCCGGGGATCGTTGCAATTCTGCGAAATGCTTCGAAGATCGCTGGCCGCGTCTCGGCCAATAATGGAACAGTACAGAACACGATAGCAATTCCCCAGCCTCGCGTTGATAAACCCTCCCTTCAAGATCGGAAGTTCTAGGTTGAACTATAATTAAAGGCTCAGATTGGTGCATGTGATGGGGTACAAGAAGTTCTGAGTGACCTTGGAATATTTTGTTCTGATTGGCTGTGTATGCCTTGTGCTGACATGATTGGGATGCCAGATACAGAATAACCTACGAAAATACAAAAATGTGCTCTTTGACAAGATTTTGAGAATAAAGTGTTTTCCCATATTTTTAGCAACGTTCTGATTATGGTGCGAATTGTTCGTTACTCGTGAATCATTGCGTGTCTTGGTGATGCCATATTCCCCTATCATCATGTCCTCTTCATCTGACAGACGCATCAGATGTGTACATCATTCATCCACATTCCATGTGTCTTGTTACATTTTATTCTTTTTTGGACTCGATTATCCATCACAAAAGCACTCAACCTCTCTCATACGTGTCAAAAGGTTCCCATAAGCAGCAGGATGGTGACCGCTCTCCGGAATCATGGCTGATCGGCTTGGTTTTGGGGATTCTCACGAGGAGCATGCGTACGAGAAGTAGACGTATGAGGAGTAGGTGTACAAGGCTTGCTCAGATAGAACATGAGGCATTCATACAATACAATCGTGATGAACAAGCAACCTCCAATGACGATATCAGCACCCAAGACTCCCTTCAGCCAGGCAAAAGTGTACACCAAGTCCCATTCTCCACCGGCGGTGCCCGAATTTTGCTGCCAGTCGAGGGTGTAATGAAGCGAGATGGCGGAAAGGGCCACATGTGTGCCAACTGAGGCGATGAGACTCATGACTTGAGAACTTTCGTCGTCATCTTTGCCTTCCGTGATCCGTGAAGTGCCGAACAGCATCGAGAGACTGGTATAGAAGAGCGCCAGTGCTGCTATGAGTGCGGTGCCGACAAAGTACAGAAAGACGACGTCCGAGGAGGTTGGAGACCGCGAAGAGTTTGTTGGAGTCGGCTGGCACGGGACGGATGGGTTGAGGCTTGCCAAGTAGGGCTGTAAGTTGTTCTTCACGCGCCAAGCGGCATAGATGTTGGCGGCAACGTCTGCGGCTAGCAGCAGGATGAAGAGGATTCCAAGACTGCGGAGAGTCGTGCTCCCAGTACAAGAAAACATGTGTCTTGCCATCGTGAATAACATTGTGATGGGTGGACGTTGCTGAGTTTGTTTTCAACTTTCCAGAAATTGGTTGGAGATCGACTGAAGGGACCTCTTGTGACAGTGATGTATTGCTGTTGAGTGGAAAGAGAAGCACTTGATACCCTGGTATTTGGCTCATGTCATACCCTCTGATGTAGTAGTAGAGGGTGCCTTTATGACATGCAACCGTTGCGAGTGCTTATCAAATCAAGCTCGTGTAAGTGTGGATGTAAATATACCTTTTCTGTTGATATACATGAACCATCGATATTCACCTGATCATTTGCTGCTTTTTTGTTCCTTTCTATATTTGAACGACGAAGTCTTTGCGAAATCTTTGATGTACGGAGCCTGTTGATACAATATACAAACATTCAAGAATGGAAGGCAATAAAAATCATGTTTATCAACTGTATGTCTCCTTTTGTCCTCCTTTACCTTTCACTCCGATTTTTGCAGAGCCATTGTGTGAAAGGAAAATAGTCATCTCGCAGTTTTATTAAGCCGTGTTGGTGTATGATGCGTCGTGAGATATGCATCAGGCTTCCTTTGTAAAACTGACAAACAACATCTCACGTATTCACATCAAATACCACATGGATTTTAATATTGCTGCCTACCGCCACCGACGCCCTTTTATCAATTTGCATTTAAAGAAATGGGTGGCCTGGTGGCTGATTACGGCTTGCAGGAAGACAATACTTCGTTGCCAAAAGTCAAGTCTACACACCCAACATATACAATGCAAGACCAGTAATCAGAGAGGAATGAGAACAATATGTGCTCTAGGCATCTGTGATCATTTTCTGTAATTTCCATTATTAGAAAGGACTTTTCCGAACAAATGAGATATTATGAACCCGTATGCCAAGCACGCAAAGATGGATGCCTTGAAGTAGCAGGCAGCGAGATTTTGAGTTGTATGGTCACCGGTTCAGTCTCAGACATTTTGAACTCGGGCTTGAAATATGATATCTATTGCGCAAATCATGTTGCGCCCGCCCATGGTCATATGGTGCTAGTTCAACGTTTACCGAAATCGCCGTGCACACCGAGGTGCCACCCCCCGTATTCGTACAGAACCCCGCGGCGACTCTGCTGAAACGCGGAAGGGCCAACCGATAAATGCCTTAAAGCCACCAAGTCCACAGGATCTTCGCAGGGTTCCTGGTTTTTGGCGCTCATGATCTCATCACATTCTCCTCTCTCCTCAAGATAACGACGACCTAGGTAAACCTGCATTCATATATTTCTTGCTGAGAGGTAGACTCTTCAAATAAATCATGGCGACAGAGACAGAAACACCCGTACACCCGCAGGCCCAGCTGTCCACCAGACTGTATAATGGCATCGCTATATACGCGTTCCAGGGCCTCACTTCACCACTCCGGTGGGTCAGGAACTGGAACGAATGGATGTGGCCAACGGGTAACGCGCCGAACTTTGTAAAGACCTATGACAGCCGACCATATTTGCCAGTCCAGTGAGGAAATCTCTCTCCATCATTTCTTAGAAGCCAATCGCGCGATGACTGACTTTATCCGGGCAGTATCTTTTTTCCTAAGGACTATGATCAGACTTCCCCAGAGAGCCTGCCTTTGATGTTCAGCATTCATGGTGGTGGATTTTGCATCGGTGGGCCAGAGGACGACGATGGCGTGAACAGGAGCCTGGCCGATAAGCACAGATTCCTGGTGGTCGAGCTCAACTACCGAAAGGCTCCTTGGTATCCCTTCCCCACGGCTATCCACGACCTGGAGGCTCTGATGCTGGCCGTCATTGCTGATGAGAGCCTGCCAATCGACAAGGATCGCGTGGCCATCACCGGTTTCTCGGCGGGCGGAAATCTGACCCTGAGTCTTGCCCAGCTCCCCAGTATCCGCGAAAAGGTCAAGCCTTCGGCGCTGCTTCCGGTATATCCGACCACGGACATGGAGATTCCCACCAGTGACCGAATCAAGAGGCGTTTCTACAAGCCTGAGCTGCAACCAGGCGCTTGCGGTTCGGCGACCGATTTTTTGGCCACGGCCTCGCCAATCTTCAAGTGGAGTTACATCAACCCTGGACAGAATCTGAGGGACCCTCTGCTGTCGCCATTCTACGCACCACGCGACACGCTGCCACCCAACATCTACATCGTGGCGGCGGAACTGGACCAACTTGCGCACGAGGCCTGGCGGATGGCCTGCAAGCTGGCTGGCCGTCCCGTGCCTGCGGCCGACGATATCGTCGGACAAAAGATCCCAGCAGCGCAAAAGGGAGCCCTCATCTTGGACAACGAGCGCTTTGCCTGGCAGCAAGACGGGCCAGATGGCAGCGTCCGGTGGTTGCTTGTCCCCGACCAGATCCACGGCTTCGACCATCTGCCGCCCAGGATGTATGGCGACGTCCCATCGTTTGAAGACGCGCAGACAAAGACGGAGCAGTACCAGAAACTGCAGGCAGAGTGGCTCTATGAGGTGGTTTGGAAGAAGTCGGCGGCCAGGTCGGATTAGTGTCAAATGGTCTGCCAAACCTTCGAGTCTAGCCATCCGCGCACGTGGCAGTCGCGGGCATCATGTTGTGCGCGAGATGGGATGCACTGGTGGTGCTGAGTACCTATGCGAACTGGTAAAAGGTGGATATATGAGCACAATTGGTGTCTTTTGAGTTTTTTTCCAGGTTACTGTTTTTTCAACGACCATCACCTCGCAACTGTGATCTTCCACGGGTGTCGTTTTGAGCAGTCGAGGTGTTTCGTTCCCAGCTCAGTTTTAGCACAAACTTCGTCTCATATTGGCATCCGTGCATTATCCACTGAACCTATGCGATAATAAATTTTGATCAATTCGATACTGAGGACGCGTTTCTTCATCTAGAGAAATACCGCGTATCCGACACGTCTAGCTGACACGATGCGGTTCTCACCTGAGTCCATCAGTGTACCGTTCTCCGGATACGTCCCCGGCCAAGGCAAGAATGCGGGAGAACCTCCGAGAACTATTTCCATTCGGCTCAGGAACAATTGAGAATTGATCAACGTGGCCTCGTCGATGAATGATGGGCTGGGCGCAGGCTGGCAGCAGCGGACCGCAGCGTACAAACAGGCACCGAGAGAATGGAGCACAGGGCGCCAGGGATGCGAGTCGGGAATCTTGATAGGACGGACCGAAGCGAAGGGGGTTCCCTGTCAACCAGGAGACCCTGAACAAGTTGGGTCAGTTAGTGTAAGACCCAGCCACTGGTTGGGCAATAGAATGAGGAAAATCATATGCCCTGAACGGCCAGTCAGATGGGTTTCCCATGTTGTCGGGTATCCTTCTCTTGAATGCTGACTTGAGGTCAATTCAACAATAGTAATAAAGGTGCAGATGCGTATGCGCATTACATACCGAGCGTGCGGGTGGTCAATGTGGTGAGAGGGCTTATTAACGTGACCGCTTCTGTCACTCGAATAGGCGTACGAGCCATGCCGACGTCATCACGCGTCCCGTCTTTTAAGCTCCCGGCAGCCACGAGATCGGCCCCGCAAGACAGTGATGTTGGCCCACGAGAAAAGCCCCTCTGGCAGTGCAGTGGGCAAGACGAGGAACGTTCTAAGCCGTCGTCTAGAACATCTCTGACAGGTCACTGTTTTCTCCCGCCGAGGATCACACAAGCCTGGTAGGATTACGAGAACGAAACGACCTCCGGCGCCCGAGCCCAACAGTAAGCAGATGCCTGATATTGAAGCTATTGTTGAGGTGCAATAAAGCACCCACCCACCATCCTACACAAGAGTGACCCTCTCACAGAACATAGGTACGACAGATGGGGCAATATAACGAATGTGCCGTGAGTCGTGACAGCTACAGTATACCATTTGGCTATAGTAAAATGTCGATCATTTAGATGAGACCGTTGTGCAAACTTCGCCGCTACCACTTAGCACTCAAGTATACCCATGCCCATCGAGAGCCCAAGGGTGCCCAACTGGAGGGAAAGACCCAGATCGACACGAACAGAGCGAAATTGAATTTTGGCCCTCTAGTTAGTGCAATACTCCTGCCAGCATCGTCAGCAATAGTCTAGATCATGTCTCGCGCCCTGCCGCAAGCCCACAATCCGTGGTATTGACTCAGGTACCCTACTATTGCTGTCGCTGCTCATTAATGCCTCGACGGGCAAGCTACCGAGCACATGCAACCCTGGTGAGTATGGGAGGGGGTTTCGGGAGCCAAACCAAAAGCTTGCCCATAGCTTGCTTTGTTCGTCCACTTGGTGTCTATTCATTTCCGGTATCGAAGCAAACCGAGACGAGAGAATGGGGTTTTCCTGTTGAATAGCCAGCCTCCCAATTATAACGCCTCTTGGCGATTTCCGAAGAATTTTTCTCCAGTATATGATAATCTCTGTGAACAATTTCTGTATTCCAGATTTCCCAACTTTGAAAACGACACGCATCATCAAAGCATTGGAAGTCCCATCAGAAGGGTGTTACAGTACCTCGTGCTTTTTCCGGTCCAAGCAAGTCTGAGGTCACACGCAGTAGGCGCGGGGTGCGAAAGTCTAAAAAACCTGGAACCTTTCGGTACGCAGCGCAGAGTTCTAGATTGAGTCTGCCGTTTGGCCCCTCCAATCCGGTTCCACGGTTCGATTCCCGCACGTCAGTCTCAACTGAACAGCGGCAGCCCGAGGGCTCAGACGAGAGAACAACGCATCACCTTGGACACAACTCGTGAAAGTCGGAAGTCCCAAGTCGGGCGTCGCATTCAGGTCGCGTTGAGCTCGAGGCCACACCGAAACCGCCCCAGACCACTCACGAGTCTACTGCTATTCCCTTGCTGTGATACGATTCCACGGTCACCTCGCTCATTAGTAGATTCTTGGTTGCATCGCTGCTGCGCCCGTCGGCACAGTTAGACAAGACCCCGGCTCCAGCACCTGGTCTACCTAAGGCACTGCCTGCTTCATTAGTCGACTCGTCGGGCCTCTCCACCCATACATATCCGTACATACATACATCTGCTGGGCTCTGGACTCTCGACTGCATTCTGGCCTACCAAAAAACAGTACATTACCTCCCCCATACGCTATCAGATCAGCCCCAACCAGACAGCCGCCGACCATACCTACTACATTACTGCCACTTTACCCCTCTGTCGTCATAGCCGCTATTTCGACCGCTTAACATCCCCCAATCCTCTTCCTCGTCTTCCTTGGCCGGCAGTTTTACTCCTACCACATTTAGCAAAATCCTTCCGACTATATACTACTATACCCTTATTTTCCATTCATCTATATACTCATACTACAACAAACTATACGAAGCCGCACACCATTTGCGATGGCATATCGTGCTTCCACAACCGACTTTGTCCGGGGTGGTGACAGGTGGGACCGCGACCGCTTCGCCTATGAGCAAAACCGCTATGGCGACGACAGGGAGCGCTTCGAGGAGCGCGATCGCATCGTGACCCGTGGTCCCGGTGGTAGGGCCCGCGAGACGGATTTTGACGAGAGATATGAGCGTCGCACCTCGCGGCCGTACGACGACGATGACGACTTTGTTCGTGAGAAGCGGTACTACGACGACGACTACCGGTCTCGCCGCTCGTCTCCCCCGCCCGAGTTCGAGCGCAAGGTTTTTCGGGAGAGAGAGCGCGAATACCGCCAGCCGTCGCCTCCTCGGCGGCCCACCATGGTGAGGCGCCAGTCGTCCCTCGACACATTTGATCGGCGTCCGCTCCCCAGGTTCTACGAGAGGGACGAATACGGCCCACCCGCCCGCCGTGAGGACGTTCGCCCCGAGTATCGCCCGGAGCCCTACCAGCCAATCCCACTCCCCCGATCTAGGGCCTTGCCGCCTCCCCGGATGTACGCAGAGCGTGATCTCGATGAAATCAGAATCGCCGAACCTGAGAGGTATGGCGACGAAGAATTCCACTCGTACCCGGAGCGTGTCCGCGAGAAGGAGGTTGTCCGTAGCCGTCGTCGGAGAGACCGCAGCAGCTCAAGATCGAGCGACACGACCCGCAAGAGCGGCAAGAGTCATCGAAGCCACAGGAGCCACAAGAGCCATCACACTCACCACAGCAGCCACCGCAGCAGTTCTCGATCGTCCTCCACAAGCAGTTCCAGCAGCAGCAGTGGAACCACGGTGACTGTCAAGAGCGAGTATCCCAAGAAGGGTAAGACAAGAATTCCCGGAAGACTTGTCTCCAAGCGCGCTCTTATCGATTTGGGATATCCTTATGAGGAAGAGGTCAGTGTACTATGCATCATTCAATCTTGAATTTGTACTTACAAAATTGTCAGGGCAACACTGTCATTGTTCAAAAGGCGTTGGGCCAGGAGAATATCGATGATCTGCTCAAGCTCAGCGAGGACTACAAAAAGTCGGAGCTTGAAGTGCTTGCCGCACGATCTGAAGCCGGCAACTTGGTCGAGGAGCGCCGGACGGAAATCATCGCCGTGCCGCCGCCACCCATGCCGGCACCCGCTCCAATCATTGTCCCCCCGACACCGGCTCCAGCACCGGCCCCGGTTTATGTGCCTGCACCTCCGCCGCCGGCACCTCCAGTTGAAATCGTCGAAGAGAGAACGCGATTCGTGCGTGAGGCATCTCCAACATCGCGCAGCTCTCGCAGCTACTCTACCTCTGCATCAACTCGTACTCCCATCGTCTACGAGGCTGCACCACGAGAGTACAGTGAGGAGGTTGCTGTTGGACCTCTTGCCCTTGTCGGTGACCGGAGGCGAGAGCGTGACATCAAGTCTGAGATTAGCCGCCTCGAGGCTGAGCAGGCCATGATCCGTCGGGAGAAGCGCCACCACCACCACCATCACCACCACCACAGCAACAGCCCCGGACGTGAGCTCGTACGAGCTGAACGACTGAGCACGGGTGAGCTTGTGCTCTATGAAGAGACGGTGGAGAAGATCGAGGAACCGCGGCGCGGGGTGCGCATTGAAAAGGACAAGAAAGGTAGGATGTCCATCAGCGTACCGAAGTATCGTTAGGCGAAGGTGCGCACACTTCTCTGGGTCACGCGGACTATTGACTGACAAACTCAAACAGGCCCTCCTCCAGGTATCATGAAGGCGATGCTTGCGACTTTGACTTAAAATGTCTGGAGCGACATGTTTCTTAGCACGATCTTTTGGATTTGCGACATTTTGTACGAGACAACAGGGATATACACCGATAGAGCCATCTACAGTTCACTACGGAAATGACAGAGCCATACTACCAGGAGTACGGTTTTCTGGGGGTCTTCTTTTGCAACTCCCCGACGGTATGAAGATGGCGATTCAGTCCATAGGATACCTGCACTAGACGTCAGGAAGAGTTATACCGCAAAGGATATACACTGTAACGAGATCTGGCGCTTCGACATTGTTTCCGAACAGGCGCAACGGCTGACACCAAGGTGGCTCTTGACACGACTTTATGACTATTTCTATTCACATAAATAACACGGTTTATATTTAATTCATGTATCAATGAAATCCAGGCGCTGAGTCATGATTGAGAACAAAGCGCATCCGTGAGGATGCTTTGGTAAATTATGCTGCTTGGGTACTTTCTTCCCCGACGAGACTTCCATCAGTAAACTAAGGGTTGATGGGAGTGGGAGCAGGGAACCAAACGGACTCGTTGGAGTCGGGGTTCAGGGCGCCGCCATCGGCATAGTGGAAGGCGGCCGGGGTGATGTTCTCGATGTAGGTGGTGTTGATGCCGTAGGACATCCAAGCAAACAGCCCGTCGGCGATGGAGTCGCCCAGCAGGGTGTACTCGTAGAAGGGGTCGACGTCGGCCGCCTCGGTGGCCAGGATGCTGTCCTCGGCGTTGGTGGTCTGGGCCTGCGTGTTGCCGCTGTACGGCGCGTGCGCCTCGACGGCCGCGATGAGCGACTGGTCGAAGAAGCCCTGCCCCACGTGGCTCGTCTGCAGGTGGTCGTTGCCCAGGGTACCGTTGGGGTACAGCGTCGCGTTCTGGTGGATGAAGGTGTGGATGTGCGTCGCGCGCCCCGTGTAGTGGCCCGGGAAGATGCTCTCGAACTCGACCGTGCCGTCGGCGTCCGTCGCCGCGATGCCGCGCAGCCACGTCTTGTCGAGGTTGCCCGCGTCGCTCGTGTCGCCGTTGCCGTCGGCGATGATGCCCGAGTACACGCCCGTCGCGTTGCAGTGCCAGATCTCCATCCACAGCCCCGGTGCCGGCTCGCACGTGTTCACGTCGATGACCTGCAGGTCCAGGTACAGATCCACGCCCGCCTGGTCCTCGGTGACGTTGCTGCGGATCAGCTCGCCGCCGACGTAATAGGGTCCCTGGGTGACCTGGGGCATCATGATGCAGGCCGAGTCCTGCCCGAACAGAGTCGCGGCGTCGGTGTTGGGGGTGTATCCGAGGTCCGTCTCGTTGTGCGACGCGGCCAGGACCGAGGCGAGATCTCGCTTCTTGAGTCCTCGGCGGCTGCGAATCTCCTCGACACGCGCGGCCCGGCGGGCAACGTTGGCGGAGTCCAGGCCGCGGCTCTTGAGCTTGCCGGCGCAGTGGCTCACTACAAAAGCGCTTGTTAGTAAGTTTCCGTGTCGAGATGATGAAAGAGTTTCGAGTGGCTCTTTGCGTATCTTGTCTGAGTTGCTCTATGATAGCACCAGGAACATTGGAAGTTGCTTACGGTCCGCACGTTTTAGGCTCGAGTTCTCGAGGAAGGTCTTGCGCTCAGCCAGGTCCTGTGCAATGCTGTGACTGCCGTGGGCGGAAACCAGGCTGGCCATGACCGACAGGCCGAGGATGGTGGTCGTAGAGAAATGCATTGTATGATCAAGACTTGCCCGAGACTGGATTCTGGAACGACAGAGTGTGTCTGGTGCTTGCGAGAGATCGACGGAGCGTGCAAAGAGAATTTCGACCCAGAGTTGAGTCGATCCGGCTCATCTTATAGACGTCCCGGCGCCTCCCTTTTCCTCTGGGTTCCCTGAGAGCGATCCGCATCTTGCGCCTCTTGCTAGGCATCAGAAGCAAGGCGCATATGAGCCTTGACTGCTTTCCGTATATGAACTCCACCGAACGTCTTTGTGGATATTATAGCGAACGTGCCATGAGAAATCCAAACGACCTGAGTCGTCCGTACTCTCAGGCACTGGAGCTGAGCGGACCTGAATTGTATCCACGCCGATGGAGCCCCCCCGTGGAGCCCGGTCCCGGCCCTATTGCCTCAAAGCCAGAGCCTCACTCCATTTCGAGATCAAAACTCTGCTCACAGTCCCGAGGCCAGACTTCGATGATTCCGCCGTGATGCCAGATTTGCCTTGCTCTTATCTCCATTCTGCGCTTGAGGTTCCGCCGCACAGATGTCTGGTGGATCTTTGGAAATTTTGCGAGGTCGGCATATTGTGCCGTTAGAGTGACAAACGCGCAGAATGCCGTATCCGGCGATTTGTGTGCTCGGACGAGGGGATCCATTGGATGACAAGACAGGATATGTTGTTCAGGGCCATGGCCAAACTACCACTTGACCACTTCTTGGACGTGGTGTAGAGTTTTGTTCTGTATCTTTCACATGAGAACAACATTCAAAAATAAAAGATCCGTTTCCACTGCTATGGGTTATTTCCTTGAAACATCATCTGTACACACGATCTCGGCCGGGTGCGTATCTCCACCCCCACCTCCCGAACGAGATGCGGATACTCACAAGATCTTAGTGTGAGCACCAGGGGCAAAGAAATATGCATAGATAGGCGATATAATACGCTTAACTTATTAAGATCATCATCCATGATGCTTTGCGGGTGCAATAGTCCACTTTCAGTCGGTGGCGGCTTGATTATAACCGCGAGGATCGAGGGTTATGGGTCCCGAAAATTATAGTGGCCGGCAGTGTTGCCCGTCCGCCTGGGACGTGATAGGACCGGCCATATTCCAGGGACAAACGCCGGATCTGGATAAGTTATACTTTGTTGTCATTGCTTGTTCAGTCAATAATACCAGTAGCCTTCTGTGTACATTTCTTGAGCCTTGACCAAGCCCGGACGATAATTTACACGGAATGAGACCGTGAATCGGGGTGGCAACATTCCACACAACTATGGGGACCAGACTGGAGGAGAGTCACTTCTCGGTCAAGACTACACCGAATGACCAAGTCAAGAGCCACGTTCTTGTTGGGAATCGCACGGCAAGCATCAGCCTATGCTTCAACGAGATGACGATACGAGATTTTGCAAGGGGCGGGATCCATCCGATTGCATGAATTTGGCAGAATACTTGCAAGGAATCATGTTTGGCATAATATTATTTTGCTTCCAAGGGCAGAGTATCCATTTGGAAATGCTGAATCAGTTACAGGAGGTGGCCGGGTTCATGGTGATAATCAAGAATTACTTATTGTACATCTCTCTCAGCAAACCTAGTCTAGAATCGTGTCGATATGCCGCTCAGCCCGCAGACCACCTGAAACAAAGAAGAATCTCCATCATGTTAGTATCCAAACGCCATGAGCCTTAATGAAAAGACTCCATAAAAGAAATATATCCACTTCCACCACCGCTTTCAGGAACAACTACCTATATCCCTTACAGTCGAGTGACGGGAGGCGACCACTTGACATTGACGCTCGTCTGGGACGAAGCAATGGACCCGTCCTTGCCGACGGCCATCTCGCCGCCGACGTTGCGCTTGAAGGCCTCCATCAGGGCGTCGCGGTCCTCGTTGACCTTGATGATGGCGGCGCGGGCGCCGGACCAGGCCTTGCGCTTGCCCGTCTCGAACAGGCGCATCAGGTGAGGACTGTAGACGCCGTTGGCGCACATGTTGTAGAACTTGCGGTCCCGCCACCAGAAGCCCCAGGCGGCGGAGCTCCAGCCCAGGTTCTCGTACAGCCCCGTGCCGGCGCACCCGTGCACCCAGCGCAGCCACTGGTACGGCTTGAGCTTGCCCTTGTAGTGGCTGCTGAACTTCTGCCGGCCGTGCGTCAGCCACGGCTGGTACTCGTAGATCCACTGCCACATGGTCTGGGTGTCGGGCAGCGACGACTTGCCGGCCCAGACCTGGGCGACGGCCATGGCGGCGAGCTCGCGCATGGTGCCGCCGCTCTCGGGGACCATGGGGTAGCACAGGCAGGCGATGGAGTCGGGGTACTCGGGCGGGAAGATGTTCTGGTACAGGTTGGGCAGGGGGAACTTGGGGTCGATGATGGTCCAGGTCAGCGCGTCGTTGAGGACGCCAAAGTCGTTGTCGTACCCGGTGCCGAGCACGATGGCGTCGACGTCGTCGAGCAGCCGGCCGTCCTCGAGCTGCACCATCTTGGGCCCGATGATGGCCTTGACCGCCGCCACGGGCTCGACCTTCTTGCTGCGGCACATGGGGATCAGGTCGTCGCTGATGACGGGCGTCGCGTATTCCTCGCAGCCAGGAGACGGCTCGAAGCCCCAGGCCGGATCCTGGGGCCCCCAGGCAGTCGCGACCATCTTACTCATGGCCCAGTCGGTCAACCTGGCGTAGATGTGCGGGACGTACTCGCCCAGCCAGAAGGCCAGCCTGGTGGCCGTCCACGAGGAAGCATGGTCCAGGGCCTTGCCCTCCTTGTTAACACGAGGCAGGATCTTGGCGCCTCGGCGGTGGGAGATGTACGTGTGGGCAGCCCGGGACGGGAGGTCCGTCGCGATATCAGCCGCCGTGTTTCCGAGGCCTAGAACGATAACGTTCTGGTCCGCAAACTCCCCGGCGTTGTTGTACTCGATGGAGTGCAGTATGCGGCCCTCGAAGCGCTCCTGGCCAGGAATCTTGGGTATCTTGGGTACAGTATCACATCCCGTGGCCCATACGATCTTATCGAACTCGCGGGGGTAGTCTTCGCAGTCCTCAAAAGTGAGCAGCCACTTGGTGTCATCTTCGTTTCTCCGCACGGAAGCAGCCGTCTTGTTGAACTCGATGTACTTCTCAAGACCAGAGTCCCTCACGTACGACTGCCAGTACTTTCCCCATATAGGAGCTGTGACATGGAGAGGGAAGTCTGCAGGAAAGAAGTGTAAGCTCGTGCATGATTATGTTTGAGTGAAGTGTATGAAATTTTACCATCAGGAACAAGATAATCGGAAATGGCGCAAGAGAACTTGCTCGTCTGATAGGTCGTGCACTGTATCGTCGAGACGTGGTTAGGGTGCTCAGACTGCGTCCAGACACCACCAACAGCAGGCCTTCTCTCGAATGCTGTGACGTCGAAACCCTCGTCGAGAAGATTCTTTAGTGCCGCCACTCCTGCAGGGCCTGAAATAATTGTTAGTCGATGAAAAATGATTAGATGATCCGGTGAGAAGCTCACCTGTGCCCACGACGGCGATTCTAGCCGTCTTTCCACTCATCTTTCTACACAGGCTACTTTTGATACCAAGAAATTGTCCAAGATTGATACCGACTGGACTTGCCAGTGCACTTTTGTATAGCCTGTAGAAAACAGAAAGGAAACTGATTTGTCGTGGTGGTATTCAATACCGTTGCGTGATCCAACCAAGACCTACTCTGAAACAAGAAGACACTACCACGTTTAAATAAGGCTTGGTATCACTGATGATGGCAAATGATGAAAAATAAGGTGAGGCTTCATGCCTTACGGCACTTCGATCTCGGCAGTGTATCCCGCGCGGCATCCTTGAGTATCTTGTTTCAAGTTCACCATAATTACTGTTAACACGACAGATAATCACTCGATTCTGCAAGAGACCAAGCAAAACACATCTGCGATCGGCAGTCCGACTCAGACAAAGTGACCGTATTTTACTATGACAGCGGTGGTATGGAGACTTCTGATGTCGTCGCTAAATATAAAGTGTGGCTCGATGTGAGTGCCGAATGAGGCGTATACGGGTGATAGTAAGCAGCGGGAATCAGCCAGTAACATGTTGGTTCTATGGACCGCTGAGCTAGGGGTCGAACAGAAATAAGCTACCGGTGGCGTGCCCCTTGTAGGTGAGGTACGGGCTGCTGTACCCGCCGTATCCGCCTAAGCATGGGATGGCAGCCGTTATCCGACTTGAGATCATATCATGATGCAACATTTATTAGACGCAGGCGACAGCTCGAAAAACTAACCACAAGTTCGACCTTTTTCTTCTTCTCTTCTCTCCAATCCTTTTCTCGTCTTTCGTTTGAGCCTGCGTCCCTGGTTGACAGATCAGGCAAGGGACATGAGTTTACATATATGATCCCTGCCACTCGCAGTCTACTCCACTTCTGAAGCTAAGTCGGCGCTGTCCCTGATTTCTTTTTCAACGCTCTCTTCTCTCACGATGGCAAGATCTGGTTGTCTAATCATAACGAGTGCCAATAGCTTCTGGTAAAAAGAAACACGTCAATCTTCTAGTACTTTCCTGTAGCAATAATGATGAGCTTCTCGCAGTCAGAACCCCCTTGCCTAAACGGACAAGCTTCACTCTTCTCTTATCGTGACCACCCCAAAGTAGGCAGATTTCAAACGCGCCGGTGCAAAGGATACTGTGCCTGGTGCCAACCTCCACTGCGGGAAGCTAATGGGCAAACGAACTGGGGTCTTCCGGCACTTTCAAAGCGTGGACAAGGACAGACGACCCGTTTAAGCTCCTCGACCTCTTTGATAAACACCTCGAAGGCCTCATTCGCACACAAGACAATGGACTTCTCTTTCATCTAGCTCTACATGCCTTGAGTCCGCCAGCATGAGGTCCCACATCTCAGTTCTCACCCGGCGTCAAGGGCCTCACGGCGCCCGCTACAGGAAGCCCGCCTATCAGCACCTCGACCGGGATGCCGATGTCTCCTGCGCTACTGTCTTCAGGCCACAGTTCCGGGACGAGACCCCCGAGTCCCATTTCCCACTTCAGACCGTCATCCGGCTCAACCAGCCCCGGTTCATCAACAGATACGATAGCAGAGAGATCCTGATTGTCGTCGACGGGAGCTGCTGGAACAATGGGCACTCGGTCTTTCCCGACCTTCCCTCCACCGGCGGCTGCAGTTTCGTTTTCAAGGGAGGCCATGGCGGAGCTGTCACTACTTATCCTTTTCTCCAAGACGGCAGCGACCAGAGTGGCACAATTGGCTTCCCACTCGAGATGGAGGGTCCCGATGGCCATTACTACGACCCTACCAGCAATGCAGCCAAGCTGCGAGCCGTGATCGCTGCCTTAGAGTTCCGTCCATGGCACCTGGAAGGCTGGCGCCGGATCATCATAGCCACGGATCTGGCATACGTCGTCAAGGGAGCGACCGAGTGGCTTCCCAGATGGGTTGCGAAGGGCTGGCGGAAGGGCCGCGGAAAGGGAAGTATGCCCAACCGAGCTCTGTGGGAAAAGCTGCACGCTGTGATGAAGAACCTCAAAAAGCACAATACCGAGGTTTCCTTCTGGCTCATCACGCGCAACAATCCGGCTAGCCACTCGGGATACGTCAAGAATGCCAAGAGTGCAGCCCGGGAGGCTGCCGCACAACAGGGATTCAACTTTGAGTGGAATAGGCTCTCCGGGATCAATGTTTGATCGAAATACCGCTCATTGAGACCGAGACCTCGCGTGAGCTTGTCAAGCTGGTTTTGAGAGCTGGAATGTGTGCTGTGCTGCATCACGTGTTATGTCGACAGCCAGCTCAACGCGCTTATTGATTTCTTCGCCAGCTTGTCAGCATGCGCATTTTGTTGTTGAACCTATGTGGCTCTTACATGTATGTAGTACATGGTTTTGTCTGATTGAGGTCATTTGCCGGTCATGATGCCCTTCATTCTACATTATCTAGGGAGAGGCAATAGTTATGACGGATATGGGCTGCCACGTTTCATGACAAGATAAAATTACTCGTTGCAAATTGAAACGAAATGATGAATTGATTCCTTGACACCCAACGCTCACTTTTTCTATTGTAGCCAACAGACTCCGCGTCCTCACACGGCACACTATGATTGGCCCGTAATCCTACAGGGCGAGTTTAGTAATGCTGGGTTGAGTAAAAGTAAGCCCGCCAGAACATCTGACCACGACTGGTACGACAGTCCCCACCCGCAGCTGCGGAATGGCACGTCGTTTGCCGTGTCTTCGTTGGCCAATGCAGAGGCCTTGGGGATGAATGCTCGACTGCCCAATAGGCCTAGGCTGTCCGTGAACCATTGCCTCTCACCCTCGGCGAGACAAGGGGCTCTGGAGGCACAGTACAACGGGAATAACAGCATGGAAGCGCTCGGAAATAGTTGCAATGGGGCCTGGCCCTGCTTGTACATGTCTGAAGAAAGTTGGTTGATGTATGGCTCCGTCCTCGAGCGGATGTCTTTCGCGGCATCTTGAATGACAGTGTACAGGTTTGTGAATTCTCTGGTGCTATGAAAATCATTGGTCGTGTGTAGAAAGTCAGCGCTCCAGAACAGAAAGCTGGCAGTCATGATCTGCAGGGTTCTGTACTCATTCAGACGAACGGCAACAGTGTCTGTCGCCAGATTAGTGAATTGAATTGGATGAGTTATTTGCTTGGCATACTCTTACCATGAACTTCTGAATGACTTTCATACCCAGAGATCATTACGGGAAACAATTCCAAGTCAGTAAATATCTTCTTGATTTGTACTTTGAATTTCTGCACGTCGATCTTTCTGGGTCGCTTGGATGACTTTTCGAATAGTTCGTGGATATTGGGGACTATCTGCCGCAGCCGGAGCTTGGTCACGTCCAATAGCAAATACGCCGCACTTGGATCTTTCTCGACGGCGATTGCTGATATGTTATTGCTCATATGGTTATCGGACTCCATAAACTTGAGGGCTGTATGTAAGTGGGCTGTTTCTCTTATTACAGAGGATCTTGCAATAAGATGAAGCAGTCCGTCGAGGTGAATGTGCCATGTCTTGTCGTCTGAATGAATGTTGACAATCATCTATCGCATATCTTGAGCTCGGTTTTCACGAACGAATAACCAAAGGTTTCAGTACCTCGTATAATGAGAAAAGGAGCACTGGCAAAAACATCGTTTCGGGCAAAAAATGACATTCCAGCGCCTTCCTCAGCTGCCGTGTCGCCTGTCCGTATCTGGCAAAGAGTACTTGCCGTTCCTGGCGTGTCTGTATTTGTCGCTGTAGAGTGGATAGGCCGTCGTTGACGACCTCGAAAACAGACTTCGCAAGTTTGTCGAGCTCCGGTGAAGGTGGAGGGTCTTCAGGCTGACCAGACGTACCAGGTGTATCAGGTGTATCAGAACGTGTACGCGCGACCATGAGATTATTTGGAGCAGCCGAGTGATTCAAGATCTCAGTTGTACGATAGACATCTGAGCTGCACCCAGGCGAAAGAACTGATGTTTGAGAATCGTCCGTCGCGATATCCGTCACATTGCTCACATCTTGAGGAATCGGAGGCCGAGGCTGCCCTTGAGTCGCAGTATAACCCAGGCAGATTCTACTGGACTTGACGCATCGCTGACAGACGGGTCGGGTAGCGTCGCATCGGATTCGCCTCCGCCTACAAGTCGTGCAGCCTTTACTCGCTTGACCAGTATTCACCATGTTTGTTTTTGGAAGAGGATAACAGAAGTCAGGAAGTGCTTTCGTCGGTGTCTACAGAAAGGCGCAATTGAGATTGAGTGCTCGTTTCCAAGTAAGCATTCGGAAGCGAGTCGCAGTACCAAAAGCGTCGACGCTAGCAATCTCGCAAAGCTACTGCAGGTCTGACATGCATGAATCAATCACCTTGCACAGGTTCGTTCCCTCTTCCCAGCAATTCAAGCAGCTGTATCTACTCCATCTCGATAGATTTTGATCACATAAGCAGCATTGAGGTGACATTGCCGAAGCCGTACACTATGATTATATTTGTTAATGTCGGCGCTAGTATTTTCGCAACAGATTCTAATGGCAATGTATTTAATGTTGAAGCATGATACTATCGCGCTAGCAAACTCGCAATCCTATGCTCCTTTCGTCTTCTATGGAAGACAGATTGGACCGTTCCAATGCAATTTTTTGTAATGGTGGCTGGCTGAATCCATGTATATATACGTCCGTTCCAGTGCCAGATTCAAGTAGACCATGCAAAGAATCTCTCAGCTATACAGACCTACCCTTCCATCATTCCAATTTATTTCTCATCGCATACAAATCTTACGTCCCAGACCTTCTCGCTCACCATGACTTTGCAACCGATCGAACTCTGGGGTCACTGGGGAGCGCCAAATCCATGGTATGTGTCGTCTTCCACAATCTCCAATCTGATCTCTTGAGACGCTCACGATTCGCAGGAAAGTTGTCATAATTCTCGAAGAGCTCAAGCTTCCATACAAAATCCACAAGCTAGAGCTCACCGAGGTCAAGTCGGATGATTATGTTAAATTGAACCCGAACGGACGCCTGCCGACGATCCTGGACTCAAACACTGGTATCACTCTCTGGGAGGTAAAATCTATCTTTAAAGTCCTTCCTTTGCTGTGTGCAACATTTAAAAATTGGGAAGCTGACGTGTTCATGTTAGTCCGGTGCCATCATTGCTTATCTGATTGACCATTATGACAAGAATGGCGATATTTCTTTCGACACTACACCTGAGAAGTACTTGACGAAGCAATGGCTGGCGTTCCAGATATCTGGTAAGCGCATCATGTTGTATAATTCATAAGAAAAAACGTCAATCGTTACTGAAACTTTGCAAGGCCAAGGACCGTATTACGGCCAGGCCATCTGGTTCGCCCGCTTCCACCCGGAGAAGCTCCCCTCGGCTATCGATCGATATGTCAACGAGGTGATCTGAATTATCGCGGTTTTCAACGAGGCTCTTGAAAGGGAAGGCACAGGTTGGCTTGTCGGCAGCAAGTGCACGTATGCCGATTTAGCGTTTGTCACTTGGGCTTCACTCGGCCATGGACTTTTAAAGCAGCTGAACAAGTTGGAAGAAATCGCCAGATATAAGAAATACGCGATGTGGATTGAGGCCCTCGAGCGCCGCGACACAGTCAAGAAGGTGTTGGACTTGGTTGCCAAGGGAAGAGCTGAACATGGTCTACAAAATTGAAAGTGTATGGGTAGCACGACTGCTGTGCCTAAAGCAATTATGGACATTACAGCATTGATTGTTTGAACAAGGTCTTTCTGTTTCCTGATACCTCCTCTCTTATAATGGTTCAGGATACTTGATTCCATGTTGTTGGCTTCTGCTATAACCTTGTCCAACTTGCGGTGACTAGGGCCCAGAGCAAATCGTTCAATAGTGCGTTGAGACTATTGCCGGATACGCGTATTCAACTGGATCCAAGTTAGTTGTCTAAGTGTTGCCTTAGCAAGCCCTGCATATCGACATGACGTCGACTAGTAGTGTTCCTAGCATATGTGCACAAGGACTAAGTTATGAACTTTATGACATTCCGTTCAGAGGTATAGCCTGCATTAGAGTCAACCGAGGCGATGGTTCGGGCGTTCAACCATCCGCGTTATGAAACTGATTACTTTTTGGAGGTTAGAATTCGGCTATACATATCAGATCACAGCACGGTTGTTGCACACGTCATGCATGCGACCCTGTGCCAAGAAGCAGGCATCCATACTCGCTGCTTCGCACTCGGAGCATAGGCGACACAGCCAACCACGACACGAATCCGACTCACACAAGTCCACTTGCCGCGGGCGGTGATGGGAAGCCCACAAACATGATTGATGGGCTGCCCTCGTGTGCGGGGAAGATGGGGAAAGAAATGATGCAGATCAGATCTGCAACGTCTACTATATACTGCGCCATATGCTTTAGCGTCCAGCTCTCGTCAAAGTGCCGGACGGGATTGCCAATCCCGAATCGTGGATTTATACACGCCGTCGACCGTCGTGGGGCTCTTCGCATGGTCCTTTGTGAAAGCCGATGGCTCTAATATCTGAAGCTAGCGAGATAGTCTCGCCTTCGCCTCTTGCAGCCGCCTTACTGCCCTTTGAGATAGCATATCGATTCCACTTTCGCTGACATCAGCTCTCTAGTCGCTGCTGATCGTTCATTGAGGAGGTGAGCACGATGTGTAGTCGGTGCCTCCTGTGGCCTAATGCTGAGGTGATTTGCACAATGGGAAAACAACGGCCTCGATTTAGTGTAAACTTTGCCCGGGCCACCGGTAGACTCATAATAAATACATTTATGCCGAACCTGCGTCACACCTGCACAACAGTTGGTTCGGCATTGAACATTCCATCTGGTGACGGATTTGGGGGAAATAAATTGGACCTCAAATACCTCCTTTCCCTGAACTCCTCCAAGAGCTTCACCTCCATGGTTTCTTTATCACTATTGTCTTGATACACTCTACTCATAAAAGACACCATGGACCATCTGATCGAAGCGCTCGCGGATCGCGGGCCTGTGCTGCTGGCCATCCTCATCGTGCCAACAACAATCTTCATTGTCTCCCACTTGTTGAACGGCGGAGCGACGAACTTTCCCATTCTTGGTCGAGAGCTCGGAAACTCAGAAAAGCGTCGAAAAGCATTCTTGTCCGGGGCAGCAGAGCTATATGATCAAGGCTATGCAGCTTTCAAGGATAAGCCGTACCGAATGACAACGGTTGATGGTATGGGCGCACGGAAACATCGATATCTTTTGAGTTATGCTCACTCACACGATTGAATAACAGGTGAACGAATTATAGTGCCCATGTCAACTCTAGATGAGCTTCGTCGTTTCCCGGATCACCACGTTAGCAACCGCGAGGCACTTGATAAGGTAAATCTTCTAAATACGCAACTGAGATTCATGGCTAATATGACGGTAGCTCGTCGAGAGACGATATACAGGACTCGGCGGGGATGACAAGCTTCTCAACCATATCATCCGCGCGGATCTCACAAGAAATTTGAGTAAGTCTTTTGGCTTCAATTCCCTCTCTTGACCCTTCTGTCATCTGACTGTTACCAGGCCGCTTGAACCCTCGACTCGGTGAGGAAGTCGCCCGCACAGTAGACGAAGTGCTCGGCTCGTGTGAGGACTGGACCCCCGTGACGATACACAAGAAGTTCCTCCGGATCGTGGCCATCGTCTCGGGACAGATCTTCCTTGGGTCCGACCTCTGCCGCGAGGAGGAGTACCTGGACGCGGCCATTAACTACACCGTCGACGTCTTCGCCGCCGTGCGCGCGCTCAAGTCGTGGCACCACCTAATGCGGCCCTTCGCCCAGTTCCTCATCCCGGAGATCAAGACGCTGCACGCGCACAAGAAGAAGGCCCGCAACTTTCTCCTGCCCATCATCAGGGAGAGGAAGGCGGCGGCCGAGGCCGGGCAGGAGCTGCCCGACGACATGCTGCAGTGGATGATCAACAAGCAGGACGAGTTCAAGGTCAGCGACGAGGACCTCGCCGACACGCAGCTGACGCTGAGCCTCGCCGCCATCCACACCACGTCGTCGACGGCGACCGACATTCTGTGCGAGCTGGTCGTGCGGCCCGAGGTGGTCGAGGAGGTCAGAGAGGAGATTCAAGACACTCTCGACCGACACGACGGCGTCATCCACACGCAGACCTTGTTCGAGATGAAGCTGCTCGACAGCGTCATGCGAGAAGCCCAGAGGATGGCGCCCTTCAACCAAGGTACGTGACTATAACAAGCCCGTGCGACGACCACACGTACTTGAATCTAACATATGCCCCCAACAGCCCGCTTCAGCCGCTACGTCAGCAAACCCCTCACCCTCAGCAACGGCATCCAGCTGCCGGCGGGCAGCACGATCGAGTCGCCGCACGGGCCCGTGACGCGCGACGACGGCTACTACCCGGACGCGGACAAGTTCGACGCGCACCGGTTCGTGGACCTGCGCGCGGCCAAGGTGCCGGACCCGATCCAGTACAAGAGCCGCGAGCAGTACCAGTTCGTGTCCGTGACCAAGGAGAACATGAGCTTCGGGTTCGGCGCGCACGCCTGCCCCGGAAGGTTCTTCGCCGCCAACGAGATCAAGTTGATTCTGTCGCGCCTCATCCTGCAGTACAACATGCGCCTGCCCGAGGGCAAGCAGATCCCGGCGAGGATCGTGGCGGGCGCGCAATCGCAGGCTAATCCGAACACGGAGATTGAGCTCAGGAGGGTCAAGGCTGTTTGAGTAGCCTGAGTAATAAGTCATTGATGTACTGCACTTTGTGGTTATGTGTATTGAAGCTTCAAGCTGGCTTGTAGAGTGGATGGTCGTTTGGATTGATTTTATGAGCAGCCATGATGATGATGAAAATGTTGTATTGAAATGACATCTATCAAATGTACCTCTAGCAGAAAGAAATCTCATTTCCAAAGACAGTATATATCGCCTCGCCCATATCTATGGCTTCCACCGCCAGGCTGGATGCTTCCACTCCAGATCTCTTATTTGTTCGTCGGTGAGCTCGCTCAACTCAGCATCAACATTGCGGCCTCTTCTAATGCGATTATCTCGATGCATCCAGATGTATGTCAGTGTACTGGATAACAGAATCAATGTGGATGCGGCAAGGTTGAGGCTGTTTCCAATCCTGTACTGCGGCTTGTCCCAGTCGATGTAGCTCCAGGTCGAGATGAGACCGCCGACGTTGCCAAAGAGCATGTTCACGGCCAGAGCGACACTTCGGGATGTGTCGCTCGACGTTTGAATAGCTGCTTGCGCGTTCGTAAGAGCCCCCAGCCCGAACACTGTGCTGGTGATCATGAACGTTGCCACGTAGCGTGCGGTGGAATTGTTGGTGGCCAGGTAGATAATGAATCCCAGCATCACTGGCGGTGCTGAGATGATGAAGTACTTTTGTCGCTTATCCTGCTTCCAGCAGAGATACGGTATCAGGAGCGTGAAAATGGCACCGAAGATGTAGGGCGGCGCCGTGAGCAACTGCTGCTGGACAACGGTATAGCCTCGAGAAGCGGGAAAAATAGTGCTGATGATGGTTGGGAGGAAGAAGGCCAGGCCCTGCACGGTGATTTGCTCGAGAAGGAATACCCAACCAGTCGCCAGGACGACGGGGTTCCAGATTCCCAGCCATATCTTTCCATAGGATATTTCGTCGAGCAGGGCGGTCTGAGCTATGCGCTCAGATTTGACTCTGGCTACTGCAAGGTCTTTCTCCTCCTGCGTGAGCCACCGCGCTGTTTCGGGCCTATCGGTGAGGAACACGAATGCCATGACAGATATCGCCATGGTGACGAGCCCTTCCACGAAGAATATCATCCTCCAAGAGTCAAGTGCTCCGATGTTGGACATGCTGGTGATGGCCGATGCGAGAAGTCCACCAAAGGCGCCGGCGGTAGGAGACATTACGATGAACACTGCGACCCTGAAAGTGAATTCGGATCTGCGGTACCTGCGTCATCGTGAGATTAGCGATAATTCCAAAAAGTCTTTGAAGTATTCTTACCATCTTGATAGGTAGTATGACATGCCAGGCATCACACCCGACTCAAACATGCCGAGCAGGAAGCGCACAGCGCAGGCTTGTTGCAGGTTTTGGACATATGCGAATACCAGTGACATCGCGCCGAAGCCCAGCGTCAAGAATGGCAGAAACCATCCCGGGCCTATCCATTTGCAGGCCAGATTGCTAGGTACCTCAAAGATAATGTATGAAACGTAAAAGAGGGAAGCCAGCTGGTTGTAGTCATATACGCCCGTCATGTCGAGGTCTTTTTGCAACCCAACGATCTTCGCATTGCCTAGAACAACGAGCATGAGTTTCAGTGTTCATAAGAAGGGGGTTGGATCATTCATACCGAGATTGGCTCGATCGATAAAGCAGAATAGGTACATGACTGCTACCACGGGAAGGATCGCCCAGTCAATCTTCTTCCTCAACTGCGACTCCACGGCCGCGTCGAACGAAGTCAAAGAATGTCCATATCTGAAGACATGTCAGTATTGATTGCTGGTGGGAAAATCGATCATGCTTCCTTACTTGTCCGTCGCAACATTCCCGTGCTCCGCGGCAATGTGGGCATCCTTCGCATCGTCGTGGCTTATACCGAGGTCGTCAATGTCCTTCTGTACAACTTCCTTGGAATCCATGGTGCACCCAAAAATGCAAGAAAAACACAGACAGGGATGAAAGCTACGGTTGCAATGTGAAAATAGAAAAGTTACGGCGATCATTAAGTACTGGCAGGTTATCAAAATAGTCTAAGAAAGCTTGACCAAGATGAATGCAAAGGTAGTTGCGCGAAACCTTTTTTTGCCCAGACTTCATATTAGTAATGCAACCATCTGCCAAGCAGGGACACCCAAGAGGTGACTGATCGTCTGTCAGTTTCAAACCATGTCACCCTTGACGCATATGCCCTTTCCTTTCTTATCATAACGCGGCCTGGCATTGGCTGCGCTGGAAACGAGCTTGGCGCGAGGCTCGCTTGGCTTGACTCTCTTTCTGCAGGGCAGTTAAGCTTTTCTTCGTCTATGCCACTGATCTGGGTCTAGTTTCAGTTGTTGGCCAGCGAAGAGAGTCTCCAGAGTCCAGACACCTGGGGATTTTGTGTTTTAGAGTTTTGAGCCGCGGCGAGCTTCCATGCGTCCCCTGCAGCTTGGCGGTCGAAACCATTGAACGCCACGGATGGAATAAATGGGTCCCTATGCAAGAGGTTGTTCACGAGCTGCCGCAAGACCCGACAGGTTGCCGCTCAAGCGCTGAATTATCCAGACGGCCGTATCTATAAACAAAACTCGGCTTATGGTGACACGAAAAGCGGCCACGTATTGTTGGTCTTACGACGGCGCTGCCCAGCACGCCAGGGCATGGAACAAACATGGCGAGAAACTAAAATTGTCTATTGCGAAATATGTACAGTCGTGTATAGGTGATCAAGACAAATAACTTGACGGCGCGGCGAGCGTTGAAGTATAGCATCAACGCTTGATCGTCATTGGTGCATTTCCGAGTTGACAGATTGGAGCGGAGGACGCTCCGTCTGGCTCGAGTAAGGAGAAACAACGGATCTGTTGAAGCCGAGGGTATCATAATTCAACATCAAAGACTTTGTCCTTGACCATGGTGCGCCTCATACGCCATAATTCATTGGTTTCGGTCGTATCATCGATGTTCTTCCTGTCAGGTCTGAATGATGAGACTTGCAACCTCGCCAAGTCCTGCTTCGGCGCCAACAAGATCTCCATCATGGTTGTCATTGTCCATCACCATGCTCACGTGATCGGCATCGAGGGCGCTCGTGTCGGGCACGAAAGACGTGTCATTGAACGTTGTGGTGTTGTTCGTGTAAGCGCTTGGATCGAAAGGCTTGGGCGGTTTCTTCTCCCACTTAGGCTTCGGAGCCCATTCCAGAGCGGTGACCTGCGGGTGTCTACGAAGCCAGTGTCCGACCCATTGCTTGCCGAGCTTCTGGCCAGGATTGCTCTTCTCCATGACCTTGGAAGCCAGCTCGTAAACCTGGTCTTTTGTTGGGGGAAAGCCGAGCTCGCATTGGGCATGTGCCCAGTCGACCAACAGATTCTCCTGCTTGAGGGTAAGACGCGCCAGGTCCGCCTTGAGCTCTCTCGGTGGTCGGCCTCTGGTCCTCGAGTTGAGGTTGCTGTAGGGAACGCCAAACTGTCTCGCCGCCTCTGAAGCGTGCGAACCCGCAGCAACGGCGGCCACGGCTGCTTCCATGTCGGCTTCAGTCCACGTATAGCGAGTGGCTATTCTGTTCTTCCGCGTGGCCTGTAGCGGCGGCAAGTTTGGGCAGTTGTCGCCCAATTTCTCGGCCAAGGTCGTTTTTGGGACGTTGTACGTCATCGAGGCCTTGCGCAGCGACATGCCCTCCTCCCTGACGGCTCTCATGGCCCGCTCAAAGTCTTCTTGCGAGTACGCCTTGTACCTGATGCCGGCACGGCGACTGCCTGTGAGCTGACGGGGCTCATAAGGAGGTAGATCGGGCGGGACCTGCAGATCTTGCAGACCGTCCTGCAGACTCTCAGCAGTCAGGCTGGGATCGAGGTTGCCAGTCAAACCATCGTTGAGGCTGGGATCCAAATTAGGATCCATATTGAGTAGGCTCATGCTGACTTATGGTATACCCTTAGAGGCCGATGCTGAGATTCTGGACAGTATTCGGTCAAGTCGAAGTGAGCTGTCGGTGTCCTAAATCGCGCGCGTCGACGATGGCAGCTGCCGACCCGTTTTCCTCCAATCACAAGCTCTATTCCATCACCCGCCCCGCATTTATCGATAAGCTCTGCGATAATTGGGCATCGCGTCGCTTCCTCGTCCAATTTGGCAACGTCGATTTCCCATCAACTTATTTCAGTGTCCCGAATCACTTTCTTTGGACAGCGATTATCAACTTGAAGTCTTCAACTGTCGTGCACTATTATAATGCGCTTACATTCATTCACAGCTTCCAACAATTGAATGTAGTGTATACCAAATTGCTGCGTAGTAAGCAGGGCAGATGGCTCTCGCTTATTCTTGGCTACCCTGCACAAAATTGTCCAATCTCTGACTCGATTCTTGACTTTATCCTGTGCTAGAATTGGTTGACCTCGCTTCAGCAAGAACGCTGGAATCAATCATGGTCGCCAGGACATCCTTAGAAATTGCGCTTCGCCCGTCTACTTTCGCAACCCATTGATCCTCCGGTATAAGCACGTCGAGCAGGTTAGATGCGAGCCCACCACTCCAGTCGTGAACCGGCCAGACGGCTTTCACCACGGCTTCGTTCATGTTCATCGTCTTGGCGACGCGGGGAATGACGGTTGCGGATTGGTTCGTGAACAACTGCGCCGTCTGGTCCAATGCACGGAGGTATGCCACAATGTCTTTTCGCGTGCTTATATTCTGAAGCTTCTCGGCCGTCGTGTATAGGTTGTAGATTTCCTGATAGACCGTCTTGTTCTGGAAAACGACAGCATCGGTTCCGAGCACCTCGATCGCGAGTTCAAGGGTCGGCTCCCACATTCCCACCGCGGCTACCGATCCGTGTGCGAGCATGTATGGCAGAGTCCCGGATCCGCATGGCGCCGAGTTGCAGTTGCCTCCCGAGACCACCGTGTAGTCCGAGTCTTTCAGCCCACCGACAGTAGACAGGTACCGCTGCACAAAGTAGGCGGCCGAAGTGCTCGGGATGGTCCCAATCTTCTTGCCCTTGAGATCCGCCAGTGATGTGATACCCGCCTTCTTGCTTGCCACCAGGCGATACGCGACCTCGACTACGGTGTATATGGTGCGGAGGTTTTTGTGGTTCGCGAACTGACGAAGTGCCTGCGTCTCGGCATTGCCGGCCAGGTCGATGTTGGAGCTGCCAAAGAGGTCGGCCACGCCTCCGTTGACGACTTGCGCACTGCCTTTGTAGTAGTCCTGGCTCGCGACCAGCATTGGATTGTACTCAAGCACGTTAAACGACCCTGCGATTTTGAGAGCAGGGACCATCTGGGCGAGGAGGAGGCATGCCATTAAGGCCATGGCCTGATACTGTACGGAAAACCCACTCATGATTGATTATAAGGCAAAAGTCATGACAAACGGGTTGAATCAGGACAAATTCAGTGTTACAAAGTGCGCAATGCTGAGTATTATACTGCCCCAAATCCAATTGATCCACGCGGGGGCAAATCAATTCTGCCCGACAGTGACACCAAACGGCAAATTCTTGACTGGGTTTTCCGGTTATTATTGATATTGTATCAATATCGTGACAACGGTAGTTCCAATTGGCTGCCAAGTGTCGAGTTCCAGCCGTCGCCCCCCTTCAGCGGCGCAAAATAGTATCTCGTGGTACGTTCCTCCCATTCGGCAAGGGTAGATAGGAAGGGTGTGTTGCCTGATTCAATCGAAGTCTGCAGAGTATATATGATCGAATGGAGAGTCTCGTTATTACACCGATATCATTCGGGGTCCCAATGATGACACATATTAGGGACATTTGTTTGATAACAAACATGGGTCACCGAAGAAGCTCAACTCACATCCAACCCATCGAGGTGATAATAAAGAGACGTCATGGAAGTTGAATGCGATGGAACTAGTTTGAGAACTCAAGATGCACGCATTCATTTTATCCGTTCAACCAATAGAGTAGTTGGTAAGGCTGGGAGTTTGGACATCGCCCAATCGCTGCAGACATAGTGCCAGGGTCTGGCATTATATGGTGATACATGCAAATAGGAAGTGCAGATAGATCATCGAGATGCATCGGAGTGCCCGCTTCTGTCCTTCAGTTCCCCTCACGAGAACCATCTGCTTCTCTTTTGGTTACATCCCCGCATCAGATCACACCTCACTGCAGCCTTACGATGTAAGAATTCCTCAGATTTACCTGGTAGCTTTTCCTGAGCATTTCATTCATCTAACCAGTGTCGCCTGTAGAAGTCTCGAAACACTGCTTGCTTAATCTCATAACCACGGCAGATCTATACGACCGTCAGTGTACGGCGAAATTATTACTGGCATTGACAATGACTACAGTAACAGTTGTGACGACGGTGTCGATCTCAGTATTTGATCAAACAGTGACACAAACTAGTGCCGCGACCGGCGAAATTATTCCCATAACTTCGAGCGCCTGGTCACCCTTAACAACAACATTCATCCCGCCATCATCATGTTTCAATCGCTACTACTACACCTCATCTAGCGTCATATGGAGCGGTATTCAGGATCCCTTGTTTGCAGGGTGCCAAGCCGCAAATGACACGCGCTTGGTGTACACTCCGGGAATGTGCCCGGGACGCATGCAGACCGTCCTGAGAACATCTAGCGCGAACAAATTCACCGAGTTCTGTTGCCAAACGCAAGTTCTTGTTCCCAAGGTGGTCTAGGACTCATACTAATATCATCAACTACAGAGGCTTTTCGTGGGACCCCCGTGGTTGTGCGTCATTCGTGGATCACGAGACAGCAGTCTCATGGATGACTCTCGACAGTCTGTATACCATGTCCAGCGCTGTGGCTATGCATGTTCCGATCACCATTATCTGGGGATCCACAGATCTCAGTCTGTTTCCAGCTGATGTAGTATCGAGTCGATATGCCATTCTGTCACCCTCTACGACCACGACTGCATCAAACAGTAGCGATACGATTACACTGAGCAGTAGTGCCGACGCCCCACAACCTGGAACCGGCACAAGTTTGAGCCAACCCGCCAGGATAGGAATCGGTGTTGGCGCGGCTGTGGGCGTGTTGTTCGTCATAATCATGATTTCAGCGTGGTTGTGTAAGATCAGACGAAGGAGACGAGCACTACCTGTACCGGCGCGCAACAATGCTCAGGAGTTAGATGGAGGACAACCAATTTGGAAACGTTTCTTTGGCCGCGAGTGGAGGGCGGAGCTTCCCCGGGATGGACGGACTGCTGAACTGGACGCAGCACAGCAGCCTTCGGAGTTGACGGCGGCACAATCTCCAGTAGAATTGCCAGGCTCATACCAGTTCCCGATGCCTGCCGCTGAGACTGTCGAGAAGAAAGAGCGCCATGCAGAACCAGCTTCCTAAAGAGGGACGCTCAGGCAAGATACTCTGATCGCAACCTTCAAAGCTACATATCAATACTGGCCAGCGAGATTCGAGTAAGTGGTGTCTATATATCGTGAAGACCAGTTGCTCTCATGTTGAGTGGAGCCAACTGCCCAGAATTTGACCTCAATGGAACTTGCGGAATCGTTTCCGAAGCGCCCGGCATAGTTGGAAGTAATTGGTCTTTTCACGAGGAAAACCCGCACGTGCCGTGACTGGAAAAACCCATACGCTGAATTTGATTGCCGCAACGGCACTCTAATTTGCCCGCGGTCTTGTTCTGATATACATTTATAGTTGTACAATGCCCCAGGTTTTCGTCTAACCAGAACCAGAACCAGGAAAATCATTTGAACGTCCGAGCCATAAACGCCAGGCCATGCCATTGCCAAGTCGAGTGAAGATTTTGTTGTAGATAATATTGGTATTGCGTGAAGAGTCGACGCTTTTCTGTCTCGCCGTGATTTGAATCGAATCATAAATGTCGGTGCGAAAGTGCTTCGTATTGTTTTATGTACGAGGCGGAAGCGATCACCGGTCCTTGTACACCTTGGGCTTCCAACCCTCCTGGATTTCGGCTTCTTGGGCTGCCTTGTCCATCGCTGGCTTGACTTCGGCTTCGTATCGTTCCCTGGCCCGTAACACTTTGCTCTGCAGATAGAAACTGCCGCCCTTTTCTGGGTTGTTTGCGTCAAAGAGCTTCTTGAACCGCTCCATGACATCTTCCATGTTGGCCTTGCCGCCCTGGGGAGGCTTGACGTCGAGGATCTTGCAGGCTTCTTCGAGAGTCATGCCACTGCTCAAACTGGCGCGAGCGGCGGCGGCATTGGGGTCGAGCTTTGCTTGCGCACGCTGGTACTGGGAGGATGCTTGGGCTTGCTTGTAGGCCTCGGCGAATGCACGGCCGATCGTACGACCGCCGATGACGACGACTTGTGTGATGAGACGGTAAGCCTGCGCATGTTGTCAGTGGATGTTGTTGGAATGGATCGCGAATATGTTCGCCGGGGGGCGAGGCTCGGAAATCCGCAGATGAGGTAAACGTACCATTGCGCCGATGGAACCGAGGAACTGACAATCAAGTAGTCCGAAAATTTGTGAGCGATGCAAAGATCTCTGTTGCAAAGGAGTGCACTACGTAGGATGCGACTGTAGATTTGCACCTGGGTATGGGAGGGAAAAAAGAGAGATAGATCAAATGGACCCTCGGAATCGCCTCTTTCGCATAGGACCGGCGGGCATCTGCACAAGCGCGATCGCTCTGGTTGGAAGGTTCGAAGGCGCCAGGGACGGGAATTTTTGGTCGGCAGGAAAATCTCGAGCGCCGATGGTTTGTAGCGGCGAGCTTAAAGTCGAGGCGCACGGACGCTGGGCAGTTATGTAACCGTATCCTTGCCGAAAGTGGTGAGCTGGCCGCCAGGTTGCTTCCAACTACCCAGAGCTGCGGGCCACTCAAACCTCCAATTGACACCCGGCCGCCTGTAATTCTACCACAAGCTTGCTTCACTTCTCACCAACGACACTCTTGTTTTCGCAACGCTGCCAACCTGGTTGCACATTTCTGTCTGGTCATTCATCTTGTACCAAGCCAGTACTTTCCGACATTCAACTCACTCATTCGATATTTCAACGCCGCCGGCGCAACATTCCTTTGATCCACGACCCTCTTTCGACATTCCCCTGTTACATCACTCTTCCCCCAGAGCTATCCGTCGCGCAGGATGTCCCAATACTACGGCGCACAGCCTCAGAACCAGTACGGCGGCGGCGCCGCTGCTCAAAATCTGCAGTTCTACCCATCGTCGTATTCGCCCGGGATCCAGAGCCACGCAACACCGTCACAGTCTGGCTATGGTTATGGCGGCCAGAGCGCAAGCTATGGGGGATTCGGCGGCCAAGCAGCACCTGGAGTCAGTGGTCGCATGGGCGAACAAGGCGGACTGAGGACAGGATGGATTGCTGCTTTCTCGACGGAAGGTTACGATACGGAGCCACCACTGCTAGAAGAGCTTGGTATCAACTTTGATCACATTCAACGCAAGGTGAGTCGCCCTACTGTTCTATCTATCCGCATTAGAAGGTAGCATCTCCTCCCACAAGAACATGAATACTAACCGCTGCTCTCCCAGACTTTTGCCGTCCTCAACCCCTTCGCCCGTATCGATCAGCACCTCATGGATGATTCCGACCTCGGAGGCCCGATTCTGTTCTTCATCATGTTCGGCTTCTTTCTTCTCTTCAGCGGCAAGGTTCACTTTGGTTACATATATGGTCTGGCCCTCATGGGCTCCTTCGCGTTACACTTTATCCTGTCGCTCATGACCCCAGACGGCCCCTCGTCGCCCTCGCCATCACACGCGGCTCCTCAATACTCGGGTGGCGGATACCCTGGAGATCCCTCCGGTGCTGATGGAAAGGACCACTTGAGCAGCACTCTCACGCTGGCAAGAAGTGCCAGTGTTTTGGGTTACTGTCTCCTGCCTCTTGTCCTCACAAGTTTAGTGGGCATCGTCTTCCCCATGGACACTGTCATCGGCTACATCCTCACAAGTGCCGCCATTGTGTGGTGCACCACAAGCGCAAGTGGAATTTTCTGTGCCGTCGGTCGCATGCGCGGAATGCGCGGTCTGGTCGCGTACCCGCTGGCTCTGTTCTATGTCGGCTTCGGTATCATGAGTATTTTCAGCAGCAGAGGTTCTGGCCGTCTAGGCAAAGCGGCCGGTGTACCATAATGGATTGTCAGGAACGGTTAAGAAAAAAGAAACAGAGATAGAAAAATGCCTGGGTAGAGGCCGGGGCGTTTGGGGGGTATCATAAGCGTTGGTGCATCTATTCTGGCATGGGAATTGTATTCTAGACACGAACAATCTGAGATCCAGGTGCCGGTACCGCAATTTCAGATGTACCAGTGTACATTCAATGCTTCTCACGAATACGTCAACGCAAGCTACGAGAAACGGGCTGCGCTCCAAGTACAGAAGAAGAACTCTCAAGGGGTTCCGTGGACTAAGTGCAGATGGTGTCATGTATAAAGGCTCCCTCCAAAATACAGTGTCGGATTTCGACCATTGAATACTTGTCTAGCGAATAAACATCAAAATGATGCAGCATATATACACGCAAAACCGGTTTTCGGATTGAGCTTACCATGTAATCGTAAATCGGAAATCTTATGGGCAGACAGCAGAACGATATGGTGTATGTCCCTACAACTAATAAGCTGATAAAATTTGACCTGTCCCATTCCATTGGATAGAATGCTGAGATGATCATGGTCTTGCAGATATCCAAAGCAGATACACAGTAGAATGATTGACATCCATGAAGTCACACTCCTCCCGCAGCCGCATCACGAACGGGAGAACTTCCATGCACCTGATTGGGTACGATGCATGTCATAAAGTACTAAGCCTTGGCCACGGAACTTGAAAGACTTGGATCCGACAGTTGGCCATGTACCCCGGATTCCAACATCACGTAAATGAATCATGCCGCACCAGAATCGACCAATCGGTGGGTGGCTCGAGACTCTCAGCTTATAAGTGACCCCAATATGGAAATGCCCAGACTTGCTGACCCGATCAACGCGAGTACGGAAGATGTCGACCGCGCCTTGCAATATCTGGCCTACTCAAGACCATGCATAGGCTATTTGTAGCCGTCCGTAAAAGCCCCGACTGTTTCCCACGAAGTGCCTTAGATAACGGGCTGAGCATCACGAGGCCTGTAGCTGAAATACTTGTGCGGCACAACAGAAGCAGGCATTGATAGCAGTGTTCTGCCGAAGCGCGAGATAGAGAGAGGGCTACTATACGCGAGACCAAGACTCTGGAGGGATTTTTGAAGATGGAATTTTTTGGTTATATATACTCGGGCCTGACGTCCGGCAGTTGAGGGAAAATATTACTTCACCACGCATACGCATCCGGCCCTCAAAAATCATCTGAGTCTCGTCGTCACAATGAAGTTCTTCGTAGCAACGTCGCTGGCATTTGCCCTCACGGCTGAGGCTCACACCATCTTCCAGGTAAGTCGAGATCCAGGAAGCAATCTGCATGATCGCCATGCTGATCCGACATCAAACAGAGAGTCTCAGTCAACGGAGCTGATCAGGGCTCCCTCGTCGGTCTGCGCGCGCCCAACAACAACAACCCCGTCTACGACGTGACGTCCAACGACATCGTCTGCCAGCAGTCTGGCACCACCTCGAACACCATCATCAACGCCAACCCGGGCGACAAGATCGGGGCCTGGTTCCAGCACATCATCGGCGGCCCGCAGGGCGCCAACGACGCCGACAACCCAATCGCCAAGTCGCACAAGGGCCCGGTGACGGCGTGGCTGGCCAAGGTAGACAACGCGGCGACGGCGTCCAAGACGGGGCAGAAGTGGTTCAAGGTGTGGGAGGACACGTTCGACACGTCGTCCAAGCAGTGGGGCGTGGACCACCTCATCGCCAACAACGGCTGGGCCTACTTCAACCTGCCGACGTGCGTCGCGGCCGGCGACTACCTGCTGCGCGTCGAGATCCTGGCGCTGCACTCGGCCAAGACGAGCAAGCAGGCCCAGTTCTACATGAGCTGCGGGCAGCTGCGCATCGGCGGCAGCGGCTCGACCACACCCAGCTCGACCGTCTCGTTCCCCGGCGCCTACAAGCAGGACGACCCGAGCATCCTAATCAACATCTACGGGTCGACCGGGCAGCCCGACAACGGCGGCAAGGCCTACTCGGCCCCGGGCAACGTCCCCGTCATGAAGTGCTGAGCGGATTTCGAGTCAAGTCGGGTTATGAGTTGACGGATTTGGTCTCCGTCATCAGGATAGGCTCAGACGGGTAAACCGGTTGCTGAGGATATGCTGGATATCGAAGTAGATAATAAAGCCTAGTATATCATCATTCTGGAAAAGCTTGCTTCAGATGCAAGATAGTGCATTGTGATAGTCCCTACCGTTGGTGAGTGCAAACGAGTTGATTCACAGGATCAACAAGACATGGCCCATACTTTGAGGCCAGGATCTCGGCTCGATTCAAAGCGCCGTCCTGATAAGAGATGGTCGTGCACATGTGAGGCACATGAGACAGACTGGTGGTGGCGGAGCTGGCTTGGACTCGACAGTTTCGATGCCATTTGAGAAACAATAGCCAGGCGAGCCAGGCAGCAACTTATCTATGCAGGTACGAGGCTTATTCAATGATCGTCCGTTCCAAATACCATTTCCTCGGGGAAGTGCACACGCGACTTCATGTCGAGCAAGACGAGGAGATGATACGCTAGGACCTGGTACGGGTTTATAAAGAACTCTTGGTGATTCATCACCTTCCGTGCGGTTGGTCAGAAGACGGCGGAGCTTCCAGGGATGATTACAGTAGCCCACGTGCCAAGTTAGCACCCTGCAGCTTATCAATGGATCTGAGAAACTCTTTTCTAGATGGATACGCGGCGAATACAAGCATGAGAGAGTTTTGAACTCCAATGAGACAGTGAATTGAGTATTCCTAACGGAGAAATAGCTGAGAAGTCTGGACTATATCGCCTGGCAGCAGCGAGGTGAAATACGATGGAAGTAAATCAAGATATAGTTCCCAGTACAAGCATCACCAAGCCCAAGCTCCAGGGACCAGGAGCCAGCTCGAGCACTATATTTTGGCGGGGCTGTTCAAAGCTCCCAGCTCCGTCCCCCCAGCTATCTTCTCGTCGATCACACACAGCCGTTTCAAACGCGACTCAACTTCGTCCCAATCTGCTGCAATGATCCGGACAAAACACACGCGGGACAAGCCTAGCCCTACACTGGGGTAGGGGCCATCGTGCTTGTGCTGCATGTTGGACCTGCTGCCCAATCGCAGAGCAATGATCCTCGGCATGACGGCACACCTACGAACAGATTGCCTGTCTGCACGACATTTGTAGCAGGTAGGGTCAGGTCGGTCTGGCTGCCTCTTGCTGCGGGAGGCGGGCTGAGGAAAAGAGACTTTCCCAGGATGACCTATTTGACACCTTTCCCACACCAATTGTTGAGACTTTCTAGAACTCCCAGCTCTGTTTCCAAACTTCATTTTCCTAATTCGTTCTTTGGCACTTCCCCCGCCCGCCAGTCGCTTGTCTCGAGCACATTCAGCGAGTGCCTCGCAATCGAATATCTTAGTCAGCTCTCTACTATCGCCATTTCCTGCACTACGCGAGTCTTATACTGGGGCAGTGCACATCATATATTGCCTATTTGGGGCATTGAGACTGATTCAATAACGACGACACGACTTTGGTCTTTTGACAAGACCAATCAAGCTTGAGCTTCACTATATAAGGTCTCCCCGTCTGCTTGTGTGCCCGGAGCCGCCTTATCGAACGGAATTCGCCTTAGCGATACGAAATAACGATCATGGAGACAACGAACGAATTCGGAGAGCTGGGTCTCTCTATCATTGGTGTTGGATCTCAATATCCTCCCCATGCGCTTCTGCCAGACCAAGTCCAGCATTTGGCAGAAAGATTCTACCCAGACAGTCCTGCGTAAGTTATACACTGCCTCTCCCATTGGCTTGTGGACCAGGAGCTTACCACATCCACCTCGCAGTATGCAAAAGGTCCTGTCGATCAATCGTTTTACCGGCATCGAAACGCGCGCCTCCATTGGTACATCAGACCACCCCGTCGTAAACGCCAAAGAAGCTCCTTCGATAGCCGAGCTGCATCGCACTTTCATGTCGGATGGTGTACCATTGGCCGTGGAAGCTTCGAGGAAAGCCATAGCAGAGGCTGGCATACAACTGTCCGATATGACACATATAGTCGGGACAACATGCACGGATAGTGCAAACCCGGGGTTCGACCATTTCGTCCTGAAGGAGCTGGGTGTTACGCACCAAGTTGAAAAGGTCCTACTCCATGGCGTTGGTTGTTCCGGAGGCTTGGCCACGCTCCGGACCGCTGCGAATCTTGCTCTGGGTCATGCTGCGAGACGGAAACCCGCCAGAATACTATGCGTTGCCCTCGAAGTCAGCACTACCATGGTTCGGAGTGAGCTCGACAGCATCAACTCGACACAAGAAACTAGAATCGGTGTTACATTGTTCTCGGACTGTGGAAGCGCAGTGATTCTGAGCAACGGCCTAGGGAAAATGACTGCCGAACCTGTGTATGAGCTTCTTGGCTGGGAACACAAAGTTATACCTGACACCGATCACGACCTCGGATTTGACGTCGATCCCGCCGGCTGGAAGGTCGTATTGTCACCGAGAGTACCGAAATTGGCTGCGCAGGTGTTGCAGCCAACCTTCCAGGAGCTCATGCGCGACGTCCCTGATATGGGGCCCAAGTATCAGCACGCGGCAGATTTCGACTGGGCTATGCACCCAGGCGGCGCGACGATTCTCACAGGAGCCGAAAAGGCCATGTCCATCACCCCCGAGCACATGCGTGCCAGCTACATGACTTATATGCACCATGGTAATTCAAGCTCGGCCACGATCTTCTCTGTCATGGACAAGCTGCGAACCAAAGATATGGACGGGATGGCGCCTGGCGGCCGGGCCAAAGACTTTGTGGTTGGCTGTGCCTTCGGCCCAGGAATTACTGTGGAAATGTGCATGCTCAAGCGCAACCTCGGCGCAAGACGGCCGCACGATATACCCACACCACCCGAGACCGACAGCGAGGCCAGCGCCAGTGATATTGATGCTGGCTCGGATGTTGACCCCAAGGAATCAGTTCCGGACACGCCGGAGCCGGAAATGGCAGCGCCAGCAGCTGCCTCTATTCGAGACGAACAGTTTATTAATGAAGCGATGACTGATGTGGAGCTTGACTAACGAAGGCAAAGTAGACAGAACAGGCCTCTACAAATTGGTCTAATAGATATTTGAGTGGCTTGTCACTCCTGAGCATGGCGCCTGGCGCGGAAGACCAGTACATTACATTTCTTTATAACTTAATTCAATACAGCCTCTTGGCTTAAAAAAAAAACACTTTTGTTGCGGGTATCATCAGATGACTTTTCGTCGGGACGTGGACTTTTGAGTAGCATGACAAAAAGGCTTTTTCGGCTAGGCCTCCACGACCTTCCAGACGATGTTTTCCCAACCTTTTCTCCTCCTGACACTCGACCTCAGATCAGAACCCGGGACCGGCCTGCCGAGTCCAGATGTAGGAAGAGGCATCGTGCGCTCCGGCACCTCCAGAGGTCCGCCCTCAGGTGTAGTAATGTCGAACCCGAGCAGAAAGGCGATCATCGTCCCCCAGTTCTCCGCATTGGCAAAGTCCCGGCCGGGGCAGAGATGCTTCCCACCGCCAAAGGGCGTATACGCACCCCTCGGCACGGGCGCGCCGGCGTGGAACTCGCGCACGTCGCCGTCCCTCCGGAGGAAGCGCTCGGCCTTGTACTCGGCGGCGTCGGCGCCCCAGAGCGCCGGGTCCTGGTGGTTGACGAGCGTCGGGACGAGCAGCGGCGTGTCCTTTTTGAGCAGATACGTCTTGCCCGAGGCCGCGGACGTCAGCCGCGTGTCGGCCTCGACCCAGCGGTTGATGCTGCCGACGCCGATGGCGCGCTGGTTCTCGCGGAACGCGGCGACGAGCAAGGGAGCGCGGTCCTCGATAATGCGGACGTCCAGGAGCATCTCCTGCTTGCCGCCGGGCAGCTTTGCGCCTGCCACGGCGAGCGGCTTGAGCTCTTTGCGGAGCTTGGCGACTAGGGACGGCTGCGAGAAGATGTGCATTGCGAACCAGAAAAAGGTCGGAATGGTGTTGGATAGTGCGCCTTGCAGGATGCCGATCATCAGGGCGGCCTTGTCTTCGGGGGTCCAGTGGTGCTCGTCTTGAAGGCTTATGGCTGCTCTTGCGAGTTCGCTGACATCTGGAGCCGATGGTGCGGCGGAAGAGAAGTCTAGAAAAAGGCATCAGAGAGTGCGGCATGTGTTAGTATTGGTTACTCGGGTTGGTGTACTCTGAGAACGATTAGCTTTTACTATTCTTGACAGGAAGAAATGGCAAGAAAACATACTACATTCGGTCAGAGCCTTGTGCATGTCCGCGCGGGCTTCGTAGGCAGAGGAACTGGTTAGCCAAGGGGCCGGACCAAGTACGAAGTGTGCGAGATCTTTTTCGAATTCCCTAAAGTGGTGTGAGTGATAAGAGCGATAAAATGGGCTTTTCAGATCGCCATGACTTTACCAGAACTTGCCAATCAGGCTCCTGTCTTTGGTGAAAGGGTTATCTTTTCCTAACAGCGCAGTCACTGTTGAAGTTGTCAACGTTCCCCTCAGCCAAATAGTCTATTGGAACGGCATTAGTGGATATTTGATACGAAATATGTATGAAATCAGAGATTGGGCATGTATCTTGTAGAAAACGATTTCTTCGACCATGACGGGGTGAATGTCGATGAGCTCTCCTATGCTCTGTGGAATACTTCGACGTGGTCACGATAGAGGGTGGATGATTCTTACGGTATCTTCAACCTCCATATTCATGGGCAGACCATTGATCTGTCGAAAAATGTCTCTTAACACCACGACATTCATCTTGAACAGATCAGTGCCAGTCATGGATGAATAGACTACCTTCACCCAGCGCGGCCAAAAGTCCTCGCTGCTGAGGACGCCCATGGCTTTGGCCGAGATGGGGACCATGTACTTGATGGTTTTGAACAGGTACGGGTCGAAGCTCAGAGTGCGGGCGCGAAACACGGCGCTGACCAGCGACGGTTCGTTGATGATGTACATCTTGCCGCTGAGCATGGGCAGTGTGCAGGCTGGCATAGGCTCCTTTTCGCTAAAGAATCTCGTCAGCTTTATTACCATTGAGTCGATGATGAGAGAAGGGCCTTACTGCAGCATTTTCCAGTACCCGTGAGAATTGTACAGCATGCCGAGGATATGTCCAACCACGGGGATCCGAGACTTGAGTATAGGCGGCTCCTGTGCGTCGAGGCGCAGAACAAACAGACGCCAGTACAGAATGATGAGCGCGGCGCCCAAGATGAAGGACATTGTGAAGCCATCGACGTTGGTCACGTCATCCAGCACATCTCTGAGAGCCATGTTGATGCGGGACTCATCCAGGCCGGAGTAATGTTCTATAACGTATAGCGTTCAATGGGATTTTCCGATGTGGTGTCTTGGTCAAAGGTTCTCAAGATATCGCATTCGTCGTGGATAGGACTTCTTTTCGGAGGTGAACTCTTGGTTGCTGACCAATCTAGGTTAGACACTTGGTTGGGCTATACGAGGACCCAGCTCACTCAAAAAGAAAAGGTGAGGTCTAACGTCCAACAATCCCTAGCTGGCCGACCTGGGTACCTCGCGAGTGGCCGAAATGTTTGCTGGAGGCTATTTATGCAAGACGGCGGTTGGTGTTGTCAAATTCAGATAGCATCGGATTTTACTTTCAACGTCGTGTACATCGTAATGCAAGCCCGAGTCCCCGAATACTCGGAAGCGAGCAGATGTCAAGTTGATTGATTACGGAGAGTATTCATCGCAATACAATAAACAATAATAAACAAACGATAAAATAATCGACGGATACAAGACCCTTTTGGCGATTGTTTTCCCCTCGGTTTTCTTGCATCGTATGTCGATCAACGTGAGTACAGCAAGAACCCCCCTTACCTAAGTGTCCATACTTCAAACTCGGATATGTATACATTTATGTTACTCTGGTCGGTCTTGTCGGCACCATAGAATAAACTTATATTTCATTGCTTAGAAATATGATCGAAATACCGATGAACCTGCGACAGCCGATCCCGGATAAATATCTTCACAGACACTGGCTGAATCAATTCGTACTGACGAGAATCTCGTTTCCGACCGAGCTTTCCCGACACGACCAAAACTGACCTTTCCTATTTTGAACGGTAATCTGGATCCACTCTTGGTCTTTGCACCAATCATGCCTGCAGTTTGCGCCTCCGAGGTGGAAAGGCCAAGTCTTGACCAAACACCTAATTTTGCGGAGATCTGCGAACAAGACGCGAAAGAAAGACGCGTATCATATCTCTCTTAGAGATGCAAGATTGACTTTACACTTTATTTTGCTTTTGATCGTGTGATCAGTTGAACATGGTCAGCGCCCAAGAGGCACTGGCAGCCGCCCATGCGGATCTGGCTGCCGCGCAGGCCCGGTTTCACGCTGCTCAGCAAGCAGTGGCAGCAGAGGAGAGGCAAGCGGCGGCACGGAGAGCAGCCCAAAAACCCGGTCCCCCGAGACGGGTGCAATGGCAACAAGTCAATACAGTCAACAACTACAAGTGGCGCTGTGATGCAAGATCGCCCCTGTACGATCCTGCCGCCCCGAATGAGCATGCTCCGGTGTTCAGAAGCGCCCCTGATCCAACGGCGCAACCAGATGGACCGATGAGACCCTTTGGGCTAACGGCCACGGGCTCCAATTCTCAACCACAAGGACAGACATCACAGCCAGCGCCGAATCAAGCACAGCAGCAGCCACCAGGACCGCCGCCGCCAAATCAGGCACCGCCACCACCGGGATCGATACCGCCCGGTTCTCATCCACCGCAACAGGCACCAAATGCTTCTGGATGGCCCGGTGCTCATCCTCACCAAGGGCCTCCGGGACCTCCGGGTGGAGGCACAGTTGTGTCAATGGGAATCTTAGTACCCCAACAAGCGAGACCGGAGGTTCAGGTTCATTCAATTCAACCCCCCGTCCTGCCCCCATCTCTGCATGAGCCAGCATACCCACCACCCGTACCCATCAATCGGACACCAGATATCCCGGCTATGGCGCCTGATGCCCCATCCCCAGCGGTCGCTTTCCCGAGCGTCCCGACCGGGCCGAGAAAGCGAGGCCGCAGACCCAAGACCCTGGAGCAAATGGGGCTCCCCAGAAAGGTCAGGGAAGCATTGGAAGGCGGCCGGACGACCTATCTCAAGGGGCCGCGGCCCCAGCGGTACTCAGAGCAGGAGAAGAAGGATGTGATCTTGTATCTCATCTATCACCGCGTGTACGCCGACCCGCGGCAGCTGATCCGACGGCTGGCCGGGTGCCCGCCGAGCGAGATCCGCAACGGGTGGGTCTACCGGTCGCCCACGGCCGTCGAGGCGGCGGCCTTTTTCGACATTCCCAACAGCACCATCGCCAACTGGTGGGAAAAGAGGAATGCGATCCTGACGGGAGAGGCCAAGAAGAAGAAGCAGAGCGACGCCGAGCAGCGGAGGGCCGACAGAGACCGCAAGAGGGCCAAGGCCGCGGCGAAGAGGGCGATTATGATAGCCGAGCTAGAGGCTGTGGATGCCGAGGAACAACGCGCTCTCGCTGCACAATTAAGGGGGGAGCAGGAGGAATCAGATCTTGATGGAGACTCGGATGATGACATGGAAGAAGATGAAAGCGAAGATGATGACTGATAGCCAGCACAAAAACAAAACAGAATAAATAAATAAAAACTTGTCACATGGTAAACCGTAGCGGTCGACATTTCAATAAGCTGCAGGTCAATGGATTACAGACTCACTGACTGTCTAGTCGCTTACCCCTTACAATGCCGAAGATGACATGAGGAAAGGATCTCTTTTATTCGTGTTTAGACCTGTCTTTCGCTTCGCAAATCTATTTGCCCAGGCACCGACCTGAGCATCGAACCGAGAACAGACTCGTCAGATCATAATTTTTTAGTGCCCTTTGTATCGCTTGTAGTGGTCCCTGCCGTATAAACGGGACACTCCCAGTCCACGATCTTTTCTCAATGACAGTCTTCCACGCCAAACTCCGCATTTTCGCTGGCTTCTCTTCCGCCTGTCAATAAGGCTCTGGATCTCCAGTTCTCTTTATCCATGGGTGATGTTGTTTCATTTGTGCTCATGCGACTGAATGCCCGTACTTGAGGCACTTTCGCCAACCTGCAGCTCCTCATCAGGCACACCGACCCCAACACTTCCAGCCACGCTCAAGGTGCTGAAAGCTCTTTCCATTGAAGTGCCCCCCCTACCAGGAGGGTCTCGCCGTCCTCCGGCAATGTTTGTGCCTCCGCCGCCAGCACCGACAGCTTCACTGACGCTGACGCTTGCTGTGGTACTTGTGCTCTCGCTTCTGATCCGTGCGCCACCGCCACTGGCTCTCGAGGCATCACTCTCTCGTCTCTCGCGAACCATCTTCTCCAGTTCCTTAATGCGCTTCTTCAAAGTTTCGTTTTCTCGCTTTGCTGTGTCCAGCTCCTGGCGGAAAAAGGCCGTCTCCTCGTACCTCAGTGTAGCGGGCATGAGACCCGGAGATAGTTCCGAGCCTGGAGTAGCAGCTGTACTCTGGGCGTTAGACGTGGGATGGCTACGGGGCGGGAAGTACCCGGCACCACTGGAGTGTTCAGCATATGGAAACCCGTGCGCTTGTGAGTATGACCCAGGACCACCGTGTGGGCGAGGTGATCTATTGCGCGACCTGCTTGCACTGCGCTGAGATGCGGTACTATTCTGACGCGACATAGACATGCTGCCTCTTGGGTTGCGAGCAGCCTCTAGGACCGAGCCAGGGTTGCCAGAAGGCGGATGGCTGATGGGGATCGGGGCTGGGGTCGATCCCGCAGACGCAAGGTGACTGAAACTCCTTGCGCTGGTACTGGAACTTGTGCGCTGGTGTCGACGATCAGCACTTGTCGTGGGCATAGGGAATCCCGGACCAGATAGCAGATGCGTATCAACGAAGGAGGATTGTGCTTGATCTATCGAGGTAGCAGCTGAAGCTGAGGAGGCATTCGAGGCAACAGAAGAGTTATGCGCGGCTCGAAGTGTTTGTAGATCGCGAGTCAGCCGGTTTACCTGGTAAATGTCAGTAATGACTCCAAAATGGGCGTTTTATAAGGACCACGAACGAGAAGTTCTTGCTCAGCTTCAAGTTGCTGGTGCAAATCGGCGGCAGTCAAAGGCCGTGGATGACGGATTGGTCCAGGACCAGCGCCGACTCCAGCATTGTCCTGACCTGGTGCTGCCGGGGCCTGCATGCTCGCTGCCGGGCCTCCAGATGGGAGTGACGGTGAAGGCAAAGAACCAGGAACGCCTTGATGATACGACTGCTGGTTGGAAGGCAGAATGTTCAGTGTCGGCGAGGTTGAGGCGGGGGGTGCTGTTGCTGAGGCATGAGCTTGCGCCGGGGAAATAGCGGACGGGCGTCTTGTGCTCGAAGGAGACGCTGGTATCGAGTTGACGTCCGGCATGGTGGCGATGGGTGGTTCGATTCACTGGCGCAGGACGGTTTGGGGACAAGGTCATGTGTGTCTGAAGAGAGTCGCGAGTTTGGGGTGTTGGGCACGGTTCTACCTTGATAGGCGGGGGGTTCATTAGGCGAGTATTGAAACAAGGACTGTATTCATTTGTGTGAAAGCGTTGGTAGCTGCTATTTGTGACAAACACGAGCCGTGCAACTCCGTCCAGTATTGAGGTATTGTTTTGGTTTGATATGGTGCAAGCAGGAGGAATTGCAGGTCTCAAGCAGAATCGCGCATGCACACCGCAGGAATTACTACTGGTTACTAGCACGAAGGTCGCGTCAAAGTGGTCGCATCAGGAGATCCGCGTCGAGTGTTAATGGGCAGCATCGCCCAGCAACAGGCTGCAGCAGTGTCAAATTCCATTCATTGGCTGGCTCCACCGTCTGTCAGGTGGCCTCTCAGATGGACATAACATTGGATAAGAACCGTCCGCGTATTCCGTACCTGACGCTTGCCGTTTTATGCACATGTGTATCGAGATCACATACACTACGTACCGGAAAGCTTCAGCCCCATGATAAGCATAATACGGAGGTACGAACTGTGGCTTTCGATCTGCCTTGGTTTGCTGCTTCTCGCCTACACTACAGAGCGTTGATGGTGATGGCACCTTGGTCGCTTTCCCGTCTCGTAATGTCACCTAGTAGAACGACCCCTCACCAACCCCACATGAGCTTCACAGGGCTCTCCTAAGGTTCCTGACCCACTCTATCCGCTGTATTTGTTCCGGCACCCCGCCAAAGCATCTTCTGGACCTTTGACTTATCAGCCTGGACATGACGTAGGATCCCTTAATATGGACCATGACTTCATTCTGCGACAATCTGATGTCAATTTGCTGTAGGACGGGCAGTTTTGGATAGCAAGCAATTGAACGACTTAATCAGCAGCTAGCAGAGGAGGAGCTCATCTAGAAGTACATAAATCTTAATTCTCAATCCTCTTGCCATCTGCTAAATCCATCCATCCATCATCAAACATCGAAACTTCGAACCTCAACACCTCAGACCACTTCCAACCACCGTATGTTTGTTGATAACTTGACCGGCCTTGCAAATACTAAGTGCTTCTACACAGACTCTCACACCCCATTAAACCACCACACACAATGCCTGAAGGTCGTCAGTCTCCTCCCCCTGAGAGCCAGTCCGGTGCCCAGACAGGTCAGCCTGCCTCTGGCCAGGGCGTCGAGCAGATCAATGTCGATAGCAAGAAGGGCGAGCAGCAGGATCAGCTGAAGGTAAGCTGCTCATGGGTCCAACAGTCACCCTGTTACACCTACAGCCACTAATTGAATGGATTTATAGAACCTCGAATCCAACCCCAAGGGCGCGCTCGACGATGCTCTGGCATCCAAGTTCACCAAGACTGAGAAATGACTTGATGGCGACAAGGATGACAAGCACAAACTGTTACGATGGAACGAACAAACCAAAGTGTACGAGTAGAGCGTTTTGACAGGTCCTCAAGAAGATACCTTTAATGAAACAAAATACCCCGCACCCATTCTGCTGTTAATAAGTTGCGTGTTGTCATAATGTCCCGTACCGTGTTCCTTGATCAGCGCAATCACACCATTTCTGCTGTAAGTGACAAGTTGGGTTGCGTCAAAACACCGGAGTATTTGCCGCAAAGCAAATTACTTTATGTTGTTTGTTACAAGTCTGGCAGAGTGGCTTTCATTTTGCATAATCCTAAGAAGCGGACATAACGAGGTGTAGTGTATACGACAAGGGGCAATATTGAACTCTCTACATTGCGGTGGATCACATGCTAAATCGTACGCCAACGCAGTAACGTGTTGTATCAAACGACAACCAAGAGCCATTCATAGATTTTCAGGCAGATGCCAGAACAACATAACAGTATGAGAGCAAAGAGAAGAATCCAATCAGAACCTGGCAGGCAGGAGTCTAGAAGCATCCGAGTCAAATATACCGTCCAGAGCAACCCCCAAATGTTGGCCGTACGCCACACAAAGTATACTCGTTTATCGCTGCACAGCCCCTCTGTGTCGGTGCAGCCATACCCAGCCGGGTCTAAGACGTCGCTACGTGCCGCCGCAAGCCACCCAACGATGACGTGGGTAGTTGCCCCTCCGCCGCTAAGAAATTGTATGGAGTACAGTTGCTCCTGGGTTGGAGTAGCTCCCGAAACCGAGCGAGCATCTGCTCCATCGTAGCTCTCATGTCCCGCACGCAATTGATACGCGTCAGAGCCCAGCCCGGCCAGCACCTGCCAGTGCATTCCAAGGTCAAACATTGAAGCGAAACCCTTGCCCGCTTTCTGGCCCAGAGGTTACCTCCTTTTTCCTGTCTGCCCATAAAAACAACTTGAGAGCTCCAACCTTTTTCTCGGCCATTCTACGTTCCAACCTTTTGACTACTTCAAAGTTGACAGTATTCCACTCGTCACACGACCCCGCTATACTCATCTACAGTCCCCAAGATACCCTCATCATCCACAAACATGTCTGCCAACAACACTGTCCACGTCACCAACATCTCGGGTGAGACCGATGACAAGGAAATCAAGGATTTCTTCAGCTTCTGGTCGGTAGTCCCTCATGAGGGTCTTATATACCAAAGGACACATACTAACTTCTAGAAGTGGCAAGATCACTGACATCAAGGTCACCCCCACTGAGAAGACCAAGGAGGCCACCGTCGTCTTCGAGAAGGAGACTGCTGCCAAGACTGCTCAGCTCCTGAACAACACAAAGCTCGGCCCCAACCAGATTTCCGTGACCCATGAGGGTTCTGGCGAGGACTCCGGTCCCACGACCAACGCCGACCGTGACAGCGACGAGATTACCCAAGAGGAGAAGCCCCGCAGCCGCATCTTTGCCGAGTACCTTGCCCACGGATACGTCGTCGGTGACGCTGCTCTCCAGCGCGCCATTGAGCTGGACTCGAAGCACGGCGTCTCAACCCGCTTCGTTTCTACCCTCCAGGGCCTCGACACCAAGTACCACGCCACAGACCGGGCCAAGACTGCCGATCAGTCGTACGGAATCACACAGAGAGCTGGCACCTTGTGGGGTGGCTTGAACTCGTACTTTGAGAAGGCTGTAAGTTTTCCCGCAGAACCAACAAGCCCTATCCTCTCTACGCTTGTCCACAGGTGTCAGGGATGCTAATTCTTGAATTTAACAGACCAACACGCCAACTGGCAAGAAGCTGGTCGGCTTCTACACTGAGGGATCTCGCCAGGTGCAGGACATTCACACTGAAGCTCGCCGTCTGGCAGAGCTTAAGAAGGAGGAGCACGGCGGCAGCGCATACAAGGCATCAGGCCTCGAGCGTGTATTCGGAAAGGACAAGACCACCGCCGCAGGTCAGGAGAGTGCAAGTGAGTACAACAAATCTTGTTCGGAAGGATGTGGCGACCAGGCTTGTGATTGCAAGGGCAACAAGAAGCTCTGCGGTTGCGACGATGACAAGTGTGTCTGTCGTGGCTGCGCAAAGAACAAGCACACGCAATGCTGCGGTTGCCACCAAGATTCAACCAAGTGTATCTGCGAGAAGTCGAAGTGTGCATGTAAGGACGGAGGCAGTTGTCGAGACTGCTGATCGTATCGATACCGTTCCAACATCGCCATCGGAGAACTTCTCGCCACGGAGACCATGGTTGGACTGGGAAGCCCAGTGGTGCCCATATCTCTCAGCTTTGACATTATCCCACACTTCAAGTTCTGTACTGACCACGATCATCCAGCTGGTTCATCGACTACGGCTACGTCGGCGTCTGGTGTTCCCCAACCCGGACCCAAGGCGGGTACAATGGAATCCACCCCCATTGCACCCACCGGAGAGGCTCCTCAAAAAGTACCCGGCTACGAGAAGCAATAAGCATGTCTATGCACGGATTAGCACAGGCTAAGGACAGGCAACGGATCACGAGCGTTATGATACTCCCTGTAGTTGAATTGATTCAATAAACACGAATTCTTCAGAATGATTTACAAGTCATGGCTAGAGACAACACAATGGTCGGTGCGGCTCACGAGTTCCGGTTTTCGATGGCGTAGCATGTCACTGCAGTATACTTTATAAATGATTGTGACTGGTGGAGTATAATGCGAATCCACTACTACTTCTGGCAGGATATGCAATGTTAATGCTGGCAGCTTGGCGGCCGCTGCATAGTCGATGGGGTGTATGAGACGATCAGTAACTCGAATGAATAAGCCGACATCTCCGCTTCTTGTGATGGGGAAGGTAGCATGTCTGACGTCTCCAAATCTGACATGTTCTCAGCGCTTACATATACTAAACTATTGCTGCATCTCACTCTCAATACTTTGTTGTTGATTGGATTTATAATAGTATAGGTCTGCACAGTAATTGTATTGCACTATAAAGACACCATGCTGCCAAGACAACACCCAGCGGCGCTTGACTATAACTCTCAGTCCACAACATTCAAACAAGATACTCCATTCTCCTATTACGACCTGCCAGGCACCATGGCGGCACCAAATGAAACGTACTTTTCATCGTCCGGTAGTGACACCAAACCCTTCATTTCACATGGGTTGCCTTTCCATGAAGCCTGTAAGCATCACGTCGAGAACACCTTTGCCGCCTCGCGGGTCTATTTGGTGGTATCTCGTTCAATCAGCAAGACGCAGGCGTTGCCAGACCTTCAGAAAGCACTAGGTCCACGACTCACTGGTATTCGATGCGGAATGGCACCACACACGCCGGTAAGTACATGCATGCATTACATCTCGACTTTGGTCACTGGTGTACCATCTGCCTGTTGCATGCCCTCCGAGCAATCTGCTAACGCCAGAGATGTTAGTGGAAAGATGTTTTCGAAGTAGCCCAGGATATCGTGGCTAAAAAGTCCGACCTCATCATTACACTGGGTGGTGGCTCCTTGACAGATGGCGTGAAGCTTGCACGTTTTCTCGCTGCCAATGGAATCACGGACGTCGAAGGCATCAACAAGATCAAGGAGAAATGCAAAGTCTGGGCTCCACATCCATCTGAAGAAGAGATCAAACCGGCCACGATCCCTTGTATCAACGTGCCGACCACCCTGTCCGGCGGCGAGTATACGAAACTCGGCGGCGCGACGGACACGGAAGGCGACGGCCACAAGGTCGTTCTCCAGCACGAGTCCATGCTCGCGGACCTCGTCATCCTGGACCCGGCCCTGACCGTCTCGACCCCGGAGCGCTTCTGGCTATCCACCCGCATCCGCGGCCTGGACCACTGCTGCGAGGGCCTGTACGAGAACCTGCCGACGTCGTCGCCCGAGACGAGCGCGGACCTGGTCGCGGCCCTCGAGAAGCTGCTGGTGGCCCTGCTGCGCACCAAGGCCGACTGGGCGGACCCCGAGGCCCGCCTGCAGGCGATGCTCGTCGTCAAGGAGTGCCCGCGCGTCATCAACAACGGCCTGGGCGCCAGCCACGGCATCGGCCACCAGCTGGGGCCCCTGGGCGTCGGTCACGGCGAGACGAGCTGCGTCATGCTGTCGGACGTGCTCAAGTACAACTGGGGGCACGGAAGCGAAGAGACCCGGCGCAATATGCAGAGGATCGCGGATGTGTTCTGGAAGGCGCCCTCTGTCGTGGAGGTCCTGCAGCGCCGCGGCTTGAAGAGGGAGAGCGCGGACCCGGGCGATCTTGTTGGGGCTTATGTCGCTGCGCTCGGTTTGCCGACAACGCTGGGCCACTTTGGCATTGGCGAAGACAAGTTCGACGGTTTGGCGGATGCTGGCCTGGTTGATTGGTGCACCGAGGTCAATCCTGTCAAGTTGGACAAGGAGCAGGTTTTGAAGATTCTGAAGATGGCAGCCTAAGAAGTGGTGGATGTGCGAGCTTGTCTGGAGTCCTTCGATACTTGATTTAAAAAATGTTCTCAGTAATCCTGCGAACGTGTGACGAACGAAAAAGTCTTCTGTGCACCCAAGCCATTTGAACAGGCTTCCATGAGTTCGCGGTTGATGCGAAGAAAAGTCAAAATTGCTAATTATAACCTCTTTGCAGATACCATTGTAACATCTCTACAAAAAGACAAAAAGTAATTAAAAAAAATGAGCAGGGATCTGGTGATCCCCCTACTCGAACCCGAAGGCTCGAGATTCTACACCCTAACGTCTGGCCATGTAGGCGGGGGGAACATACCGGTCAGGCCACTCGACCAGAGAGAGGGCATCCTGCGTCAGGCGTGCCCAATCACTGGCCTTGGATTATTGGTACAGTATTGGAACTTATCTGTCTTAGTTCTCAAATTCCATTGAAGGCCATTATGCGGTTTAGTCCAGTGGGCAACCATGATTATGCCGCATACCTAGGTATGTTTGGATGTATTTCACTACACTGCAGCGAACCTCGACTTGAGTAGATAATGTTAACTGCACTCATTTGAATAGTCTAAGGATATTCAAACAATGATATTATATAATAAAGTCCTATCTGTCATCGTATACGCCACTCCGTACAAACAATCATTGACAAAATTCCTTCCAAGTGACTCAACTCAAACCTTACATACCGGGCAGCTTTGCGAGCCCTGTGGAAGATAGTTAGCGGATAATACCATCTGGAATTCAAGCAAGGGGAAACTTACATCCTCCCGTCTCCTCGCCCACCATGTCCTTGACAGTGCACTGGGCGGCATTGCTCATCTGCTGCTTCTGCAGAGAGCCGCAGCCGTCGTAGAAGCACTCCGACTTGTTCATGGCCTTTTGCAGCGCATCGCCCTTCCAGCCAAACATGTAGTCGGCGTGGGTGCCGGCTCCGTTGACGCCGGTAGAGCCCTCGAAGCTCCAGACGAACGGGTTGGCGCCGCCCGATGGCCACATGCTGTTGAACTTGGTCGTGTCCCAGACGGTCTCGTAGGTCACCTGAATTCTGTTAGCAAGCCACGGACTAATTCCCAGTTTTCGATTCCAACAAGACTTACCTGTGGCATCCGGACTGGGTGAGTCGAGGGGCATGGGCCGGCGTTGACGAAGCCATCCGAGGTAATCGTGTTGTACATGTGTGATTGATGGTCCGGGCTGTCCAGGTTCTTGCCATCCCAGCATCTTGCTCGTGTCAGCACATGAGTCTCTATCGACAAGAAGATTTTACTTACGCTGGGAAGTGGTTGGTCACAAAGACACCGCCGGCGCACGGCGATTTGGGGAAGTCGGCCATTTCCGCACCTCTGCCTCCGCTGGCGGTCAAGCACTGATAACGCAGGCCGACGTGGGCGCCTCCGGTGGTGCTCGGACTACCGACTGTCATGCGGAAGCCCTGTTTGGTGTAAGTACTCTCGAAATAAGAGTAGAGAATGATCAACAACTCACCGGCTGGAACGACTTGATCGGAGTCTGTGAGATCATGTCCCGGGACAAGTCGTGCTGGGTGTAGTAGACAGTAAGCCCGCCCTTTGTGCCGGAATAACCATCGAGATTTCCGGGGTTGACCGGAATGGGGTCGACACGGTGGTAGGAGCCGTTGGTGGGATGCTTGAAATAGAGGTTGGCAGTCCAGTAGTTGGAAAAGTCCTCGGCCATCTCGCACGTGGTGCACGTGGCCCGGGAGCTGACGTCGCCCTCCATGGTCGCGTTGAAGGCGTTTCCGCCCACGATGTGGTGGACGTGGGCTGATGGGTTCGAGCCCGGCTGGACCACGGGGTCAAGACGCTGGACGGTCAGGGTCGAGCATTGGAAGCGCAAGCCTGCATGGGCTGGCGCGATGAGCGCGAAGGACGATGCGAGAAGCCACTTCATCTTGGCGTTCAGATCTAAATGCAGAAGTTTTGATGATGCGAGGCAGAGATACGTAAAGCGAAAGCGAGACAAGCCGCCACTGATTCTACCCTTGACATCTTATAGTCATAATATGCGTCATGGTTCGCCAGCTCCTTCGGCCACCGATCAGGGCGGCCCTACTTTTGGCCTGTACGGAGGCGATATACAGATTCTTTGACTGGAAGCGGCAATAGCAACTGTGGTATGGGGGTGCACGGCAGATCTGCATGCGAATCATCTCCAGAGTTTATTACCCGGGCTATTATCCTGGGATATTGGCATTCTATTACCCACGTCTGTGTCCTATACTCAATCTTCGGTAAATCACCCATGAGCCATATCATTGGCCTGCTCGCAAATGCCGGCCCAATTGCCAGTTGATGTTGGGTCAAACATGATCGGTCATGGTCCATTGATGAATCTGATGTAGGTATTCTACTGTTATCACGAATAGAGTACCCAAACAGATAGTAGGACCGAATCAATGTTACGCTCAAGATACCTGCTTCTCTGATGACCATTTGAGAGCACAGTGTGAGAGTGCGGCTCCCCTGCCTATCAAAGGGCACATAGATCTCGATATTATCTAAGAGAGCCGAGTCTGGAATCATGTGTCGATTTGCAGGTAATGTATCTCATTAGATTCCTACACAAGGTACGTAGCAGCACACCTTATCTGCGCGTTCGAGGTATTAGCTGGGTTTCAAGTCTCAACTATTCCTGTTTCTTTAAGAGAGCAAGTCCATATTTTGTCAAAGCCTCTCGAAACACGGAATGATGACTGAACTTGCACAAAATTGATGCTGAAACAATAGAGAATAGAGCTTCACGAATGAAGATTCGTTGAGACGTATCAGTATGCATATATATTTGCACCCCGCAGCATGGTAGCCATTACCCTCTGCGCTAAGCGTATATACTCATCTATCTTCCCAAAGCATTGTCAGCATCATGGTGGTCACGATCAAGGTGTCGATGATCCAGTACAGGCTCAGGCCGATCAGCTGGACTCGATCACCACCTAGCGTGGTACAGAAGCTCAGAGCCAGCAGATTGGTCATGTAAATGAATCCAAAGCTGAGGTAGAACCAGTCTATCAGCGCTTCGATAGACGGCAAGGTTGGATTCGAGAGCGGCGAAAGGTCGCAGGCGATGATGATGCCAATACGTGCGAAAGCCCAGAACAGAAGATACAAGAACATTTTGGCCACGTCTGTGCGTGGGGGGACGGTTTCCTCAATCTTGATTCCTCCGACAACGTGGCTGATTCCAATAGAGGTGACTACTCCGAGACCGAGCAGTAGCAGTATTCTGGAATTGTTCCAGGGGTTTCTCCAAGACTGATCCATCCGACCAGCCCTCTTAGCGAGAGTTGTGTTCGCGCGTCCCAGTCTTTTGCCTGTGTGTGCCGATCTTGTGTGTAACGCCGTGTGTAAGTACGTGCATAAATGTGTGTGCCTAGACGTACGAAAAAGAGTTTCTGTAGACAAGTATTTGCACCGCGCGGCACGATCAATTTTTGGAAGGTAAATCTATACCTCGAAGCAATGTCCTTTGGTGAAGAATGGGAGTATTGCCATATATACTCAAGCCTTGATGTGTGATCAAAAATCATCTCAACACCTTCCTTGTCAACTGGAATGATCATACTTCCTCAACCACGAATTGAATCATCGATGACTTTTCAACAAGCTGTACAGCTATGATCAAGTATCAGAGTAACTGAAGATAAGACGGTCATGCGCGCTACGTCATGAACGACCATCAGTGACAAACGGCCTGACAATATCACACTCACTGATTGACTCCAAACAGGCGTCAGAATGGAGCGAACAGTGGATACTAGTGATTAATATCAAGACCTCAAAACCAAAGTTAAATAATCTAGTGCAGTCCTCTTTATCCTTTGCACCACTTTATCTGAAATACATGACACCCAAGTACTCGATTACCATGGCCACCGCCAGAAAAAGCTCGATGCCAGCGCCGATCAACAATATTTCGCCATACATCTTGTAGAGCTGTAGCCAGCCTTTCCCATCGCTGATGGAATTGTATGCCGCAGTAGCCGTGAGATGTCCTCGCTTCCACGCCCCTTCGACACCGAACGTGCGATCAACGTCGACGATGGTCTCATACTCAACCGGCAACATGGATACTTGCACCCTCACTAGCACGACCGCCGCGGGAACGTAAAAGACAGCCAGGATCGCATGCCGGACGACAATGTAGACGCATATCTTCCAGACCTCGACGTTTCGGGCGAACGTCACGATGGTTAAGGTATAGAACGGAAAGGGAAACGTCAACCTTTGATTCACCGCAGCGCGCAGCCAGGAAACAGCGAGGACGGCGATGGAGGACGCGATGGAGGACGCGAAGCACATGACCAGAGCTGGGATGGCAGTGATGCGAAAGGCTGTTCGGAACTTGGGAAATCGGCTCGTCGCCGGCTTCTCGTTCGGCTTCCCAGTCGAACTGCTGACTACGCGGCAGACCCAGTTGACTTGCAGTTGAAGCGTCAGGAGAGTGACTATGGCGTCATTGATGAAAGCAGGCACCATAGGCACGGCCTTCAAGATTGCTGCCAGTATGACTTGAGCAACAACGAGGAGCATGAAGCTGTACATCGCAGGATATAGACTACCCTCGGAACGCAAGAGCCGGTGCATGCTGCGGATGCTGCTCGATTTCGTCGCAGACCTCACAATGATACCTTGAGGGGCCTCTGTGGTTTGGGCCTTTGTGGTTTCCCAATCCTGATCTTCATTCTGCGGGGCCCGTTCGCGCTTTGGTTCATCCTCGACAATGGCGAGAATTGGAAACACATTGTAGAGGGTGTACAATAACTGTTACAATCAGCCACGCATCAATGTCGCAAGGGAGTGAATATCCGACTCACATAGGACAAGATGGGCAAGAGCAGATAAAAATTGAAAGCAAACTGGGCCGCGGAAACCCATTGGCTGACACGGACTGGAGCATTGTTGGGCCGAGTTTTTAAAATCCTGGAAAACACGGCTGCGAAGACTTTGATGTCCATCATCTTCGTATATACGGCCTGTAGGCCAGCGTTGCGATTGAGATCAACTTTTTGGTCTTCTCATGTCTTATATAGAGAGATGGACGCATGATGAGGCTCGGGCTCAGGTAGGAGCCTGGGGAGACAAGGGTTATATCCTTGGCGGTATCCGAGGGCTGAGCAGGGCGGAGTCCATGATCATATTGTAGACTGCTGGAATGCCCCGGCGCTGCGGCCGCGCCAGGCCTGTCAGGCACACGTTGACCCTGGCGGACTAGGCGCCTTTCAACGAGATGGCCCTGAATACCCCCGGTATCACGCCGCTGGCGTACCTAAAATTGATGCGATTTGGCCCCAAATCTCTCAACTCTCAATATGAGGACCCGGAATAATAGCATCCATTGCAAATATTTCATGATCGCAAGTTTTGCTTCGTATAATACTTCGTGAACATCGAAGTAAATTACTAGCAAAACTCTTTCATCGGTATAATAGTGCTCGATAGTGACTCGGGAGCTACCCGATCCAAGAGCAGAGTACTTCCAATTGGCCTAGCTGAGCTTCTGCTTTACAAGAGCAATCACGCTGATTGGCACCACACCGTTGTCCTCCGACCCGGTCTTGTCCATGATCGGATACAGGTATCCCGGCGCCGTCCATGCCATCCACAAGCAGACCCAGGCGTACCCAATCACTCGCTGGGTCAAGCTAGGGGGTCGTTTTGTTTTATTTCCGGGAATAGCATGGTAGCGCGAGAGAAGAAGGTCTTCAATAACGATCCCGAGTGGTTGGATTGCGAAAAACCCAATTGCTCCAGATTCTCGAATTGCAATGCCTGCGAAAATCTTGAGAATGTGTTCCAGAGTGGATAGGATCATTATACTTACCCGAAGAGAAATCAATGGCCACATGCCATACCCCAGATAACACGAATATCAGCCAGATGCGTGAGTATCTTACCCATATGCCACCTCTCCGGATCTTCATCACATTATGAAGGAAAAAGTTGGAGAGAACGTTGAGCCGGTGCGTATTGATCTGATGCCAGAATGTGCTGCGCCGGAAAGCCAAGTCAGCTGCTTGAAAGATCCATGGTCATCCATGAGCGACAGACAACATACCTCCAAAACTCTCTCAGACTGTAAGCTTGAAGAATTGGGCCATTGAACGGCGGCCAGTCATCCGGGGCGCTCAAGCCGGAGCCCACGCACACCAATGCCGCGATGCTGTAAACTCCGCGTTGAAAAGACACCAAACCAGCGCAGAGTCCGATTGCAGCGAAGAGCCTCATGACAAGTTCTTCCAAAGTGACGTCCCCGATCCTCGAGAAAAGTCCGACCTTATCAGGAGAATAGAATTTCTCGGCCAACTCTGCATCCTCAGATGCACCCATAACGTCAAGTATGAGGTAGCATACCACGATGGTCATTGCGGTATGAAGAAGATAGCGTGGGCGCGATGATCGCAGATTCGCGTCAAGCTGAGGAAGGCCTTTGACCTGATATGGCGTATTGACGAAGCGCCAGGAGAAGAAAACCGCGAGGCCAAATATCAATCGTGCTGCGATACTTGCTTTCCTGCGAGTAGTCTTTGTCGCCGTTTTGGCAGCTTGGGTGAGCGCGGTGCCCTGTATCAGGTCTCTCGCGGGTCCTCTGAGGTCGAAACTCCAGCCACTGAGTAGAGCAACGTCAAGATAGTGTATCGTCGAGGAGAGCGTGTATCCCCCAACAGCCGATGCCCAAGAGCTTCTGTCGATCTGCACGGGACACTCGACGAGACAATGCCATGTTAGAGCGAATAATATTGGCAAACACCCAATGCGCAAATGCGACGCAGCGCTCGTGAAGCCGACGACGAGGGCGGTTAGCCCAACTACGGCGAAGGTGTCAATCAACGGATGATAGCTCATTGTGAATAGGGATCAAAACGATGATGGCCACGGAAGGCTGTGCTCAATCGTCGCCATGCATTGGAGATGAATCTTGGAATCGAATTTCTGGTGTCAAAGTATTGTTGGTGCTATTGCATCTGTAGGTTGACCGTTGGTTGGCATTTCACAAACAAAGTACACAGTGGACCAGGATTGGATTGGGCACCAGGCACCTTGACATGGGTGCCTTGGCACAGGCTCCACCAAGACTTCGCAATACTCTCCTGCTTGCTGTGTCACTGGATGATATTCGTCGAGTGAGACAATTTTTTGCGTCGGGATAGGCGATTATCAATTGGTCGGCGAACCGAGATTCCAACTCGGTCAAGATATCATATCCGTTGACCCAGGCTTCTTCCCAGTCCTGGCGTGTGGACAGAGGCAGCGGAGAGCTGTGTCGCTCCTGTCGCTCTCTCGATAGTGTTCCACGGGCTGCCAGCAATATCATCGAAGCCGTGATGGACTTATCAGCCGAGGGTGCGGTATGCCTCAGCTAGCGAAGAAGTGGCCATGCGAAACAGAGCAACGTGAATAACAGCTAGGCCATCACCGGCATTTTCAAAATGGATAGAGACCTGAAGACACAGAAACTTGCAGATATCGAGTCAAAGGATTTACGAAAAGTGCTGCACTACTTGAACATTGACCATGAATTAAGCATCGTAGTCAGCCACTTTCCATCCACCAGGCATCAAGTCAGTGTATACCCGGGAAGGGTCGTACTTTTCCCGAATGGCCTTCAGCCGCTCGACATTTTCCGCAGGATATCCTCCAAACACATCTTGCGCGCCATTGGCATCGTTGAGATACACGTAGGGAGACAGCACGCCAAACGGTTCAAGCTGAGCCGTAATGTTCTTGTTGAAGGCCTCGTAGAATGCGTCTACAGTCGCATCGTCCGACGCATCGTACCAAGTGATGGACTCCTCAACCATGATGTAAGGCGCCAAGGAGGGATCCAGGCCCATGGGATCGGGTCCTCCCTGTTCGATGCCGCCGAGTACGTACTCCTTGCTGACGATGTTCATCGCCAATCCAGTGATCCAGATGTCCACATCCGCAAAGTGTTCAGCGATCATTTCAAAGTAGGTGTCGTGAATGATCTGCAGAGCTTCGCGATTGGCGCTGATGGTCAAGAACCACCAGCCTTCACGGAATCCAGCGATCTGATCGGTTCCTGTCGACATGAGGGTAGCTGCGGACCCCATACCGTCCATAGGCCCGTATGTATCAGTGAGAGGAGTGAGAATGGGTGCGGAGAAATTCTGGTAGAACTCTGGCTCTGTGTCGTTGCCGTTGTAGAACATCATGCAGGCGTAAGTAGTGCCGTTCATAGAGCTGCCGGCGTTGGCAACGGGCGTAAGCGCACCCTTGACGTCGGGATTCGGGTCGACGGCCATGTTGTAAACGGCGTCCAAGAAGCCTTGGCTCTGGTTTCCGGCCCACGAGCGCTGGCCGGCGGTAAAGTATGGGACATCGAGGGTGCGCAGCTTGAAGTTGGTGACGATGCAGAAGGAGTTGCCACCTCCTCGCAGCGCCCAGTGCAAATCAGAGTATTCGTTGGAAGCCGTGACGTTGGCAATAGTGCCATCGGCCAGCACGCAAGTGTATTCCTCAATGTTGGAAGACGCCCAGCCGTACTCGTTGCCGAAGTTGGACATACCTCCACCAGTAAGCAGGCCCGGCACGCCGACGATTGACATGCGGCCGCCGACGACCGAGAGATTGTAGTTTTCGAGATAAGTCATAACAGTTCCCCAATTGTTGCCAGGTCCCACATCAACGGTCTGATGGTCGGAGGCGAGGTCGATCTGGTTCAGGTTGACACCAGCTAGGAGCACTCCAGTGGAGTTGATGTTGTCTGTTATCATAGGTCAGTGCTTTGGTCCGTTGTTTACAATATCCACGGTGAGCAAGATCTTACTGGCGCCAGCAATAGCCAAGTGGCCGCCGCCCTTCAAAGCAAAGGGTGTATTGTATTGGACTAAAGTTTTGACGGCAAGGCTCATCTTCTCTGCTGTGTCAGGGGCAAAAATACAGGCCGGTCCAAGAGAAGCCGCTGCGTCCCAAAAGTCCGTGTTGATGTCATCGTAGATAGTCGAGTTGGGAAACGAAGTGAGATTGCCAAAGCTTGAGTTGAAAAACTGGCAAACTTGTGCTGGCGAAGAGAAGTTGGATGCGGTGGTCGCCTGGATTAAAGCACCATTGGCTGCAACTAGAGCGAGTGACTTCCTCATAGTGACTGATGTCAAAGAATGGAAGCTGCCTTGAAAATAGCAGGGGAATGAGAACAGACAAACAGAATCAAGCGATGGTGACTCTATGCTGTCTTTCAGACGGAAGATCGGAGGAGGTCCAGGGCAACTTAATATACTGCGTGTATACCGGTAGTGGCTTCTAGTCTCGACGCTTGACGGCGGTGCCGCCGGCACTTGACTGCGCCAACTACCTCCCCCACTTGGTACAGTTCACACGAAACCGAAATTGGATGGTACCTGGCTTCGGTCTTCTTTTTTCTTTTCGTCTTCTCTATAATCGTTACACTCCAAATATACACAGTGCGGCGAAAACGTGGGACCGTGAGTCAGTGCTGCCGAGGCCATCTAACTGAATTGGCATATACTTCAGTGTGTTTTTCTGTAAGTCTACCAATCCCTATTTTGAGTATGATACATCCGATAACAACAAGTACAGTTACATAGGTACAGAGTAGGATGGGACCAATGGGACCAGAGCCGCTCATCGAGCGAGGACGTCGCAGTACACGGTAGGAGATTCTTATTTTGTTTTGCTTATATCTTTACCTGGCGAGATGTACGGAATTGAATAAGCGACGGAGTCTTTATGATGCAATGTGTAATGTTTTTCATTTCCCGCTTTCAAAAGTTCTAGATCAACGTTTGAACTTGCCAGATACAGAGTATTTCTTTCAAAATTTCATTGACGTGTCTCGCTTTCGTATGCGTATTGTGGAGACTGCGTGCGAAGCCCCAGTCTGTACGGTAGCCGGTAACCTACTCGTAAAATGGTGACGTACCAGGGGAGGCTCTGCATGAAATAGGACTGTTGAGTTATATTTAACAAGACAGTTTAACTTTGACAGGAACAGAAATCTCCTGATCTGTAATTGAAGGTGTACTAGTCCACAACCGCAAACATAAAAGATAGAGTTGCACATTGGAATATGTGTTTCCTCTCGATTGTGTTGCACAACGTGTTGTTAAGCTAGTAGTGGGCTTCGCAGCTAATGTGTCGCAGATCATAGAGAGTCCCCATGCTGCCCACTAGTACTGTATTGCCCAATGATCGTCCCTTTTCCCCTGTCCTTTGAAACAGTATTCAATGCATTCTACGGAAAATTCCGAGGACTATACAAGGAAAGTGCAGGAACGTCATCCGAAATTAACGGTTTCTTAGGCCTACCGCGTTCATGCCTATTCCCAGAGGATTTCGAAACATTAATAAGACCAAGACTGATAAGAGCTATATGCTATAGGTAGAAGCTGTTCCCCATATTGATCTGTGAACGTGACTCGAGCACCTTGCCCACTGAACCCTTGAATGCGCAATTCGGGTCCCCAATTGTTGATTCTGCGAGATGAGGATCTTTTCTGTCGTTACGCATCCATGTTTTCGACGCTGCAACGAAATCGAGAGTTCTCATGGCTTTTATTTCAGCCCCAAACTGTAACGACTATACTAAGGATAAACCGAAGTATAAGAAGTGCTAGGGTTTATGCTAGCAGATATACTAATCAAGTGTATACTGAGCGTATAAGGTAAGGTTAACTGGATGCTCTGAACTGATTTACAAGTATAGTCGTCAAAGCTTGATTGGCTTCACCTATAGGTAAGATAAATGCTTAGATTAATCACTGAGGTAATAACTGTCTATGTAGTGTAGGAAATCCGTCCTTAATATACCCATTTATTCCCTTACTAATATTTGCTTGGATCACCATGTTGGTGGTGATCCTCTTTGTTGGATCATGATTCCGGCCATGATCCATTCCTCAAGATCATTGCCAAGACCATGATCCTGTTCACAGCTGTCAGCAGCTGTCAGTCCTGGTCAGTGCTTTGGTGGATCTCTCATCCAGTGATGGCATCCCCGCAGTGTGCCTTCTTTCCTTCCTTAAGCGCCAACACATGTTTGTCTTCCTGCAAGGGTGCATGTTCGTAACACAAACGTGGCTGGGTAATGCGACACATGGAGCCGCAATATTCATCAAATAGTTTGTGTATGACAAGGAAACGCCGGAGAATCTGGTCTCAAGACCTAGTCACAGTCATTCCTCGCTGTAATTGACAGTTTTGCATCGGAGGACTAGTTTCTATCAGTATAAAGCTCACCGAATGCCAGCAACAAACAAAATCTGCTATGTGTCATTTTATGCCGCCTTTATATCGAACTATTCGTTGCGTGGCTGCTCGTATCGAGTATCTTTTTCGCCTTGACTGGGCTGTGGCGCCCCGCATCACGACGATGTTTGACCCAACGTGGCAGCCACGTGCCAACAAGGCGAAGCTGAAATGCGGGTTCGAACTCAAAGTTTGTTTCAGAACGGGCACTCACGGTTCAAGAGGGAAGGGAGATCCTGGCGTTGATAAGATGTTGACAAGATATTGGCCATCCATCAATCATACATCTCATTGGAACAACGCAAGTCGTTCTAGCTGAGCAGGGCGACGAGGCAGATTCGTTCACTGAGCCTTGTTCCGGACTTTCTTCGCAGATTGGGGCCAAGGCCGACAGGCAGTCCAATGAGAGCAATACCGATTATGCAGGTTGCAGCTTTGGACCATCCCGCGTCAAGACCAGTCTCAGCCCTACAAATGATCTGATAAATCGGACGTGTCGGACACTATCGTCAATCCGGATGTTTCTCGCGCAAGGCAACCAAGATGCGGCATACGTCGCCAGGTACGATGGCTGCCCGTCACCACGAGGTGACTTCCCCTCTCGCTTAAAACACCCAGTACCTACGGGCACCGCTTGGACGGTGGTATTGCGGCCTATGCCAGACGGCAGAGGCCCTGGCCGCGTAAGAGGGCTGATGACCTATGGATAAGAGGGCCTCACTTCAACGCCCCGCGGCAGTGTGAATTTTCGATAAAGCACACCGGTTGCTGCGCTTTCTCGTTGAAGGTCCTTGGCCGTTGGGAGTGTGGTGGCACACCGTCTTTTGAAGGGATCAGAGAGACATTCAACCGCCGTCGGCTTCCGCTGATAAGAAATTGGGAGAAGGAAGACATAATTACCGATCTGAAGAGCACTTGATGCAAGTCCAGCTTGCAGCTACCGTCCGGGTCTTCGGCATGCCACCAAGTACTCATATATAGGTGTGCCTTGACCAAAGTGCAAATCTCGCTCTTGCCAGCACATCATTCTATCACGCAATTGCTTCCCCTTTTGCCCGTTGATATGCACTTTCCTGCGGTTGGAAACTCTCTTTGCCCCGGTGATAACGAAACGGCCTTGGATGTGACCATACTGCACTTACAAGGCGAGATCCGACATGGGCTACCCGGCCGAGTACGAGTTTTGTTTCATCAAGAATCGAACACTAACCTACAATCCTGACATTGAAGGCCCAGGGGTTCGTACCTATCTAATCTACCAGCCTGTTATAGAATGACTAAGCTTATAGTGCTCGCCTTAGGTTGTAATCAGCTTCATCGCAAGCGGCTGGCTTACAGTCGGTATTGTGTTGTGCAATTATCTGTTCGTTTTCGACCCTCATGCACGTCCATTTCGCCACTCCCCTGCCACAGCGCAAGACGGTGACAAAGACACAACATGGACCCCAAATCCACTAGATGTTCTAATTAGCAACATCTGCGCAAATGCCTCCAAGCCACTGCGCACTTTGCTCGGCCGGATGATCCCAACTCGTCTGAATCGTTGGCTCAACAAGATATCGACGAGAGAAAAGGCTGAAGATGCCTTCAGGCAGGTGAGCGAGGCCCTGGTCAATACGGCAGTACCCCGAATCCACGTCTGATCGCGCCTAGTGCGTTATGAGTCTCTGCGACACTCAACTTCTGACCGGTATCTCGATGCTTCTCAGCGGCTTCTCGTCTCTCAATGACTTTGACTACATGTCCCTGACGAGTTGGCTCATGGTGGCCAATCTTGCCTGGTTTTCGAATCTGACTCACCAGTGTGGTCTGGTCTTCCTCAGAGGGTACCTGTATCGCAACCCCAACGAGAGAATGTGGAGGCTGTTTCTGATGACGGTGTTGTTCATCGGCTTGGCATCTGCCATGACGCCCACCATCGGCGCAGTAGTCTTCGATGCATACTACGGGACACAACCTTCCACTCCAGCTGTTGTCAGTTATGCTATTCTTCTCTGTAATACTTCCCGGTTCGAGAACTGACAACCAGATGCGCAGTGTTTTTACAACCTCGAGGTCGTTCGAGCTCTCTATGCAGATGGCGACATAAACCAAGGCTCAATCACGGGAGCGCAGTCTTTCCAGATTTCGTCGATCGCGATCACCGTTCTCTTCATGTCCTTCGCCGTCAGGATGATCAAGCTTTTCGAAACTTCGTCGCGGTTCGTCCGGCTTCGGATCAGAGCACCAATAGGCCGTCTGCTCCGCCGCCGCCTAAAAAGCATCATCAGCACCAGCCTCAATCAAAGGGAGCGAGGCCCTGGTCTGCGACTTCGCGTATACTGGTTCGAGAACATCTTGTTAGCAAGCTATTTATTCTTGCGCATTGCTGCCGACATCTGCACGTCGGTCTTCGCCGATGTAAGAAACGAACTTCTATCTATCTAAGACTCACGCCCTCTATACTAACGCTTCATACCATAGGTTGCCTGGCTACTACTGTCTGCAGTCTTTGGAACCAAGCAACTTGCCTTTCAGCGCGATTACCTTTCCCAGCTTGGCAATGATCGACTCACATTTGAGTCAAGCTTAGATGCCGACGACCCCGAAAGCAACAGGTTCGACTTTGGTCAAGTACTTCCTCTCATGCTTCTGGCCGGTGTTGGGCTGGCGACGAGACAAGCATTCCAGTCGGGACGAACAAGGTCTCAGCAAGAAATCAGTACCGAAACTACAGAATTTAACGCCGCGAAAGATTCGCGATCCTCTTCGTTCGCTTCCACCCTTGTCGCGCCCTCTGAAGCAACTTCCAGGATTGACCATCTTCTTAGCCGGGACATCTACTTAGACAACGTGTGGCTACTGCCGACTCTCTTCAACATCGGGTCGGCCCTCTTTCTCTTCTTTCAACTGATTGTGTCGAGCAGCGGTGGCAATGCCGCGAGCCTCTTCGTTTCCATCGCGTACTCGACCACTGTCGTCTGCGTGGCCTGCGGTTCCATCATCATGGTCGGACTTGCTGTGAGCGAGCTTCCCTTGGGGCGATGGATCATCTGGGGGATTGCTGTACAGCCTCTAGCGGCTATCGCCTGGCTGTCTGCGGTGGTCATGACCCATGGAGTGTCATTCGGGGATCGTGAACAATTATTGGTCATGGGTCTGCGCCTGCTGGCTTTCTGGGGGATCTTAGTGGTACAGTACGCAATCATTTGCATTTGCATCTGTTGTTGCCCGAGATACCCTCGCAAGGCCATTCTTGCCACCGTTCGTCCAATCGAAACCTCAGCCATGAGCACTTCCATGGCTGTACCAAGATTGAGCACGTCATAGGACTAGAGAAACTTACTTTCTCACAAGAAAGGGCAAAAGGAAGGAAGAATGGTTTCGGTTCAGATTCAGATTCAGTTACTCGTGGAAAGGCAGGTTCAACGGCTCAAAAGTTCTTGGGGGATTCATGTACTACTTTCTTTAGACGGCAAAGGGACGTTGAGTTAGAGTGCCAATGGAACGTGACTACGATTTTGCCGATTCCATCCCAGAGGTCTACTTGAATAGCTTGAAGCCGCCCGGACAAGCCGTCTGAAATACGCCCTTGGGATCGTACTTCTTGTTTGCCTCCTGTAACTTACGCACATTCTCTTCGCCGTAGGACCGAAGAGCATCCTGATCAGAGAAGGCGTAGTTCCAGTAGATGTAGGGAACCCCCTGACTCGTGTCCTCGGCATTCTTCTTGATGCGCTTCAAGGCCCTTTGCATGAAGCTCGTCACCCGCTCATCGTCCTTCTTGTCTACCCAGTAGGTCAAGAGAAGAACATTGACGACGGGGCCGTTATCCGGATGTAGACCCAAGACGTTGCCGCCATTCTCGACCGTCTTCTTGAGCAAAGACACTGGGTATGGTTGTAAAGTGTAGGAGCACATGAGACCAGCTGCATCCTTGACCGACTCGAGCTCTTCGCACCAAATATCGCCACCCGTGGTGATCGTGTCGATGTCGGCTTTGACACACACATTCATGTAGAGACATCTAGCGGGAGAGAACATTAGCTGGATGCTATCTGTAGGTAGTTGATCTCGCTTGTCTGGCACATACCTTATCATACTTTGGCCAGCACCCGATTGTTCCGTGGAAGCCTCGACCAGTGTCTGAATCTTCATAGTGTTCATTTCCGATCGTTGTGGTTGGACGTGAGTGAACGGAGCCAGTGCAGGAGGATCATCGACAGGCTGGGTATAGTAGAGTTGGTTCAAGCAGACGACGTCGTTCCCGTTGCCAAAGAGTTGCGAGTAGGCGATGCTGAGCATGAAGTGGGTTTCGACGCTGGCGTCCGGTGAATTGAGTTCTTTCACGAGAGCGGCCACTTGGCCTTCGAAACTCGGCTTGTAGTACCAAACCATGCCAGCGTACATGGGCTCTTGTTTGAATGTCCGAAGATCGAAGCGGGTCACGATACCTGGAAATATCAAGTGGTCAGTGCGATGCGGCTGGGATCGAGGTCTGTTGACGAGGCGTCAAGTAACTTGGAGTTCATACCAAAGTTGTTTCCACCACCCTTGAGAGCGACCCATAGGTCAGAGTTCTCCTGGGCATTGGCATTAAGAATCTCGCCCGAGGCTACGACGATCTCGAAGTTCACGATATTATCGCAAATGAAGCCTTCCCGACTCGAATAGAAGGACAGACCACCTGAAAATGAAGGGGACCCCGATTAGTTGAAGCCGTGAAGGTCTGAAAATTTTTATTTCGCACATACCTTGCGTTGCCAATCCACCTATACCACACGTCGTTGATTTGCCACCAGTAACTCCCAGACCGTGCGGCTCCAGATACTCGTAGACTGATCCCCAGTTCTCGCCTGCGGCGACCCGAACAGTACCATCTTCCTGTAGCTCGACGCCCTTCAATGAGCGCAGATCGACAGTGATACCACCTTCAACGTTGGCGCAACCGGGCAAAGGCTGCCGTCCTGCCGCGCGAACGGCGAACTCGACGTTTCCGACGAATGGCTGAATAGTTCGAACGAATGCGGCGACTTCATCCTTGGATCTGGGAAGAAAGATGTAGGCGGGTTTTAAATCACTCTCAAATCCTGAAAGATAGCTGCTGTTCAGCGATTGATACTCTCCAGCCGCGTCTGGAGTGACGAGGTGAGCTTGAGGGAGAGTCCGTAGAATGGCAGAGATCGCGTCGGCTACCTGGGTGCTCATGTTGTACTTAGTTCGTGATTGGAGGCGGGAAAAGACTGGGAAATAGCCAAGACGCAATTGGCCAAATGTCGCACTGAGGGGGTTTATATCCATCCCAGCCCATGCTTAGTTTGATGCAATGCAACTTTTGTGTTGGTTTTGCAAGATCCATAGATTCGCATGGACCCACGTGTTTTTTGTGACAACCGCAGAGAATCAATCTGAACAAGAAACAGATCGCGGGCATCACTATTGGCAGTAAGTCGCAACCAAATGTGCTGCGCTTAGCGAATCCGGCGTTCGCTAATTCTGCTGAATGAGTCGGACAGTGTGGAAAATCCTTAGATACTGTCATTTTCCTCAGTGCTGTAAACATATTGCCACCTTTCAACAAGCTGTTCACCCCGAGGAACGAATGATACAGAGTGTGCCTTGTCATCTCGGCGGATCCGAAGATACAGAGACATGTTTGCGTCCTGTTTTTGATCGTTAAGAAAGAGATCGTCGAGGATAGTATCCCCCTCCTGAAGGTTGCACCTTGCGGCTGCGCTTCCGGGCACGAGGTTGCGAATGATCTTTTCGCTCTTCGCCGCCCAGAAATCAAAGCCTAGCTCCCAGATGGGGGCATCTTGACGTACGAACTTGAGCCCCATGTGCCCTAGACTGTCCTCTCGTGGTACGATCAAGGCACCAGAGGCCATGTCATCGTAAAGTTGTTTCGCCTGCTTCTGGCCTCCCGGGATGTTATTGCCGACCTCTTCTAGAAATTCGGCGAGCCCTCCAAGCCCATCGTACCGTTGCATGAACACAAGTTTCACGATTGGCCTGTCGATCGAATTGAGCGGATTGTATCTCCCCGTGCTGTGGTGGGCTCTGATCAGACCATCCAGCTTCAGAGCAAACGCCAGGCCGCGGCGGTAGGGAATTTGGGAGCCATAAGGATGCTTTACAGCTGAGACTGCAACTTCCTGGATGGACTGCCCAACCAAGGGACTGGTGTAGTAGTCGGTGAGTAGACGGTTGAGGGTGAGCCTGAAATCTTCGTCTGACATTCCGTTCACAGAATGGCAAAAGACAAGAGAGTAAAATTCCGCAAGGCCTTCGTCGTACCAATTATCGACGACTTTAGAGTCGGACAACGTGACCCAATTATGTACAAATTCGTGGCAGAGAATCCTTCTCCAGGCCTTGGGCGGGCGCGGGCTTGCCAGTTCTGAATCATCGTATGTGACCGTGAAAGAACGGCCATTGGCGCCATTGGCGATGCCTCCCATGGAATCGGAATATGGATTGTATCGGAAGAAAATGCGATACCGTTGGCTGTCGTATGCGGTAGCCTCGTCTATGTCGTCAACGAAGAATTGTAGCATAAACTTTAATACGGAACATGCATCCGAGCCCAAGGCCTCGATATCAACTGGGAATTCGCCCAGACAGTACAACCCGAGTCCATCCTTCGCGTAACTGGAGATGTTTCCGACCATGAATGATGTGTCGCAAAGTTCGCGGAACGTGGTTTGGCAAATGATAGAGCCAGGTCCGTCACCCCAGCTCCAAACGGCGGACGTGCCCGGTGGGCAGTTGGACAAATCCCATGCGACGCTAATGTCATAGACATAATCGTCGTTGGGCCCAAAAAGGAAGCCCTCGCCCATACTGGAAAGGCCAGCAAAGGCCTGGCGGAGGTCGGACGGTGGGCTAGGCTGGGTGTCGCGATCGACGATGCGCGGCAGCGCATCGTAAGTGACAACGACATCGCCCTTTGGCGGGCGCGTGAACTCCCAGTGAAGCAGTTTGACGCCCCCAAGGTCACGTCCAACGTGATAAACGACATCCAGCCTTCCAATAGAGTCATGTGCTTGCACCAGCTTGGAGTCAAAGATGCATAGGTCTTTGCCCTTACGTTCGTAAATCGAGACGAGGCGAGACAAGGCAGTCTCAACATCCGAATCCTCGTAGAGGGTCACTTGGACTCTTAAGGCTGTGGCTGTCTCTTTCTCGTCAAGGTTTTCGTATAACGGGATGAGAAGATATGCAAGTTGAGGCGACGGCACATCTTCAACGCCTCCGTCGTCTCTGAGGTCTTCCATGGCTGTGATGGTGGCCACTTGGCGGTCGAAAGTGTCTTGGGCGATGGTAAAGTCGGAAGCGTCTTGGGCGATGGTAAACTTCGAAGTAGACTAGCGATTTTTGGATCTTCTTGTCTCAACAGCCGCGAGATAAGAAGTGATGGATCAGCCGAGGAGGACGGGACTGTAAAAGTCGAGGTGGCTGTGATGGTCTTTCGTCGTTTTGAAGTGCCGTGGGGCGTGGAGGACGGGGAAGTTGACTAGCGATTTGTAAATTTCGTTAGGTCAACAACCGCAAGGTCAGAGGTGACATATTTCAGCCGGCCAGAATGGACTCTTGTTCTTTAGGGTTAGTCTACTTCTCGAGCAAACAGAATCGAGCTATCAGTCGGGTCAGCAACACTCTCCAGGCATCACTTGTGACATAGATCTGACCTGGGTTTTAATCCCCCACCTTCACTATGCACCTGCGTCTGGTGTTCGGCAATGTAGCATGGCAAGTAACCTTACAAGAGTTTACGTTACGTCTGAGCTGTTGTGCAATTGCAATTACATGGAAATAGTGAAAGCCAAAGTATCCCAATTACTTCCAGCTGTTCTCGGCTTCGCTATCCTCGCTATTACTCCAGGCGTTAGAGACGGGGGTCAATGCGGATGAAGGCATCTAGTTTCCCATGGTCCAATATGACTGGATAACTCTGCGTGCCAATCTCTATGTCTGCCCAACGTAATTGACAGTCGAATGATGCTCGTTGATGGTTCTTTTCCCATACCGAGAGTCAGGGAACAGTGGGACGACGAGTAGCATTACTCTATCAAGGTCTAGGCCTTCAGAGAAGCCGATACAGAGGATGATATGGAAAGAATGCGCCTAGAAGCAGTTATTTTCAATCACGGCACGGGGTCTACGGGGGCAAGTGCTCTGGTAGTGTCCCCTGAGCGAAGCTGGGCCCGGCACAATCAACAGTAACTCCCCCACCATGAAAACAGCAGACAGTCCGCAGACTCGCTGTTAATTAAATGGGTACTGGTGTCTAGTTGACATTGGCATTAAGTACCTGATAATACTAGGCAGTAACAGTCTACATAGGTAGGGAGTCGGTCAGTGAGAGCTGCACGTAGCACAGGTCATTCCAAAAAGTGGCAGTAGCTATAGGCTTCGAGCAGTCCAAAGCCTTCGCCCGGTCTTGTACCAACTGCAAAGATCTGGTAGCATCAAGTTCACCTTTCTAAGTCTTTGGAACTTCCGTCAAGTATTGTTGATAAATCTTTAGGTGACTGCGGTCTTGGCCACGTGGGGGACATTGTGCGCGAAATGCAGACACGGACCGCAAGGGCTCGTCATCCCAATTGAGTCTACAACTGGGGGCCCCGCGAATGCCCTCAAGGCTCTGAAGCCACGCCTAGTTGCTATCTAGCCACAGTCCGTACTACACAGAAATATCACCGAAAAAATGGGTCTTGACAACAGCGTCTATCGCTTCATGGGCGCCGTGACATCGAGAGCAAGGCGTTCGCTGCCGTTTGTCGGTCCCCTCCGAGCTCGGAAATCTCTTCTTCGTGTGGAGGCTTTGTGGAAGGCACCTCATTTCATGTCCAGATGACAGTGTACCGGTCGAGGCTCTCTTGTATCCTTGTGAGCCCGGGCCGTGGCCGGGGGTAATGACGCTCTATATTTACTGCAGGTGATAGCAGCTACCACTGAAGGCGTTTTTGCACTACGAACACATCATCGCCCAAATCAAGTGCGAGATTCGCTCTTTCAAGGATTGCGGCGCCGAGCTCAGAGATCGAGCACTCGGCGGAGTCTGCGTTTCCGAATCAAGAGGCCAGTACGAGATAGTGCCTAGAGCTTCTTCGGCCTCATATGGGTGCGCTAACACTACAGCATGTTAAAGTTCCTCGACGAACTACACAGATTGACGGTGTGATAAAGGAAGATATAGATGTACTTCCTAGACAAATACCATTACTCGGTGCGCCACGTCGTGTTGCTATTCTCACTATGTGGCACATCATCAGGTACTGTTGACAGTCCTTACGAAGTGGCTGGTTAAAGCTCTGCAGGCGTGCTCCATCTACGTCTTGTCAAGCCGCGATCAACTTGGATTGGATTGTATGCACAACGTATGATACTGACGGCCAAAAAAAAAACCTATGAAAGAACGAACCCGATAACATCTCAATCCAGACACAATAGTAAATCCTGGCCGAGACGTAGAAAGTATAAGAGATCCAGTACCGCCGACTCAAGATCTACACACAGAAAGCAACGAGGAGATTGCTTTGAGTTATAGACCGCCGTACGCGTCAATTGCTCTGGCGATGGTATCCTCTAGGCTATCGACTTGGTCTCTGATGCCCGTGCCATCAGTGACCTGGATGAGGCTTGTTGCAATGGCCTAACGGGTTGGGCGGAGAGAATCATGTCAGCGAATAGTGCACACGCCCAAGCGGGGTTTCATGACAGATGGAGAAGGGGGATCATCATGGGGTAAACGGGTCACTTACATTGACGACGCCCTCGATAGGTCTGAGGAGTGAAGCAATCGGCGCGCCGGCGACGGGAACGGTGCGGAGCAGACCAGCCCTGGCAATCATGACATTGAGGAGGTCTTCGTCAGCACCCACAAGGCTGCGAAACGCGTCCTCGATAGCCTCGATATCGACGGAGTCACTCGCCACATGGGTGCCTTGTATTTGGGCTGTAGCGACCGTAGCGGCAGTGGAGAGATCTGTGAGCCCGAGTATAACCTAATATTATCGGATTGTATCAGCAAGAGCCGAGTTTATTGATGTCGACACTGTCCTAAACGTACTGGCATTACTCCCAGAGGTCCACCACTGACGATGATTGATTCAGCAGAGGCTTCTACAGCTTGTGACTTTTGTGTGAGCGTCTGGATTGCTGACAAGATTTGGTCGGGGGTCAGGGCAGCGGTAACAATGCTACTGAGGGCCAGCACGGAGGCGGCCATTGTGCAGGAGGGGAATCGCATGTTGATACTTTATAGCCTAAGTTGTCCTGGTCTATTGCGTTAAGAGAGATTTTATAGAAACTGATTGTGTCTATGATGGTGCTCGAGGATTATCCATTAAGGCTGGACAGTAGTATCTTTATACTTGGAAAATTCGTTCGAGCGACAGGAACCATGGTGACTACTTGCCCGCTTGTATGAGCACCATTTCCGTCAGAATGTCTACACTTGCTGTTGCGGAGCCCCCGCTGGTGTCAAGTTGGCGCAATATGCAAGCATGACGGTACCACGTACGATGAGACTGTCATCCTACGATTGGTCAATCAAGACGTCGTTAGGGACAGATCCTAGACATGCTGTTCATGGCTGTCAAGTTGCCTCCCTCGCACAAGAGACACATCGTGACTATATCACAATGTCCAGACTTCGTTTCCCGTTATCACTTGCTGAGACGATGACAAATTGAACCGCTGAAAGCATTGTATATTTGTGCTTAACCTGCACAGAAACCATGTCGGCAGTAACGATTGATGGCGTGAACCAGTACCTCCAGCATCGACGATTGTCGCTTCATTTACCGGCCATGAACCCTCGTCATAATAGAGAAATTGGAGGCCCATGAGTAATTAATCCAATGTTATATGCTTCAGGTTGCGCATACAGCTGATGCTTCAGCCCGAAAAGAGTAGAAAGAAAATAGAGGAGCGCGATTAACACAAGAGACAATATTTATAGGCGTTCGCGGCGCATTTACTCCAATCACATATGCTGGTGATGACACTGTGGAGTCGACTGGAGCTGTTGTGACTCCCTCGTCGCCAGGTAATAGGTCAAGTTCTCCCCGGGCCAAGACATCTTCCGTGCGTACTATTCCAAGCCCCAAATACAGATGTCTCACATGGAAAGAATGATAATGGACATCTTGTATTGACTGTTGAGCCTGTGTCAGTGCGGGAGTTCGATACAAAGACGTCATTGTCTATTGGATCCTGTCAAACGTACTGCTCTCATATAATCAAGTCACGTCGCATTGAGACAGAGCCCGAGTGACATAGTCGACACCACTTTTGCCACTCGTAATGCAACACTGTCAGTTTAATTTATGCCTGCAACCTTGTTCTGCTGCTGGTTCTCTCTAGGCTTTCCTCTCGTCGAGGCCATACTCAGTATCGAGGTCTTTCCTTAGCTCCAGCTCCTTCTCAAATCCAACAGCAAAGAAAGAGAGGATGCTAATTGCGAGATCAAACCACCAAATGGCCTTGAGACTCTGAATGTATACTCCCCAGACTTCAGCCCAGACCGCATCGCTGTAGTCACCACGCACAGAATGGACCTGGCTCGCGAACGAGTAGGCCTGACCGCCCGCTAGTTGCGAGCGCAAAGTTGCGTCGGAAATATTTTCCAGGTTCTGGTCGAAAACGGCGTTGAATATGATGCCTGGTACAGTGACTCCCCATATCCAGCCAAATGTGCGAATGAAGCTGTAGGTGGAGCTGGCGGCCGCCACATCTGCCTCCGGGAGTCCGGCCAAGATAGCGGGCAAGAGCACAGAAAGGCTTAGACCGGCTCCCATGCTGGCTATGAGTTCGTACCAAGCCCATGTCGCTGTAGGCGTCTCGGCGTCGAGACGGGTCAGAAGTCCAAACGCAAGCGCCGACAGTGCCAAGGATATTGCGTGCAGCGGTTTGTAGCGGCCAAAGTGGCTCAAGAGGATTCCCGCTGCGACGGCAAAGACCAAGGTTCCCATAGCCATGGGCAAGAAGTCTGCGCCAGACTGAAGAATGGTAGTTCCTTTTACAGCCTGAAAGTAGATTGGCAGAAAGTAAGCCGCGGCCTGAACAAGGATAGATGTAAGAAACGTCAGGAGATATGCCGTCGCTGAAGTACGATTCGCGAATAGACGTGTCGGGACGCTAGGCTGCTTCGCATAGTGCTGTTGAATGTGGAAGGCGATCCATCCTACATCTCCGAGCACCAGCGGCAGGATGATGCGCCATGATGACCAGGGATGAGTGGTGCCTCCTTCGATCAGTCCGAAGAGTACGGCGATCATGCTTAATGTGAAGAGCGCGTTGCCAAAGTAATCCACTTCACCAAGCTTTTTCCATGCCGAGATGGCCGTCGCAGTGTTGGAATTCTCCGCGGTCGCATTCACGACAGACACTGGACCGCCAGTCTTGACGCGCATGAACAGCAGCATTGCACCCAGTGAAAGACCACAGATGGGCAGGTTCATCCAGAATATCCACCTCCAGTTTGCCTGAGCAAGTGCGCCGCCGACTGGTGGTCCAAGAGCAGCCGCAACGCCCGACCACGCAAACATGAGGCCGAGGTATTTTCCCCGTTCGCGCTGTGGAACCAGATCACAGCAGACGATGTCGAGAAGCACGTTGATGCCGCCAGCGCCGATGCCCTGGACCACGCGACCAGCGATTATCATGGTGGCACTATGCGCACCGCCAGAGATACCGCTGCCGAGCGCGAATAGTGCTGTCGAACCGATCAGAGGCCATCGCCTGCCGATAGCATTGGCTACTTGCCCCGTCAGAGGTGACAACACGGCCGTCGCTACGATGAAGGAGTTTGCGATCCACACGTATTGCGTTGCACCCCCGACCGACTCGGTGATCTGGGGCAGCGCGATCGTAATTATCGTAGCATCCAGGGCGGAAATGAAGCAGAGGATACAGAGAGCGGCGAAAGTTCCCCAGAATCGTATCGTATGGCGTTGAGTCGACGCGAGTAGGATTGGTTTCTCCTGGGCCTGCTCGACCGCTGAGTTGGTCTTGGCTTCCGTCGGCGATGGGGCTTCCATGACCGAGTCGGCGATCTGCGGAACATCGGGCCTGGCGATGCAGACTTGTGAAAGAGAAAGTGGTGAATCGGGAGCTTTGAAAGGTCCACGAATGGGTTTTCCAGAACAGGAAAGCAACATTGGCAGGGATCAGCTGCAAGTTTGGTGTTGGTTGGAATTATGTTGGTGACAACGTTAACCAACACCTATGATCCACTCCAATTTTACATTGCCACTGTCGTTATGTCTCCATGCTAGCCCTCTCTGGCATCAGTGTCCACCAGACACCAGAAATCGAGCTCATAATGACTTCTGTGCAAGCTATCAGTGCTTTGAAGGATCTATTTCCAGGCGACCGACTTGTCTTGCCAGGCACCGAGGCCTACAACGAAGCCAACCAGAGCTATCTCTCGGCTTGTCTAAGTGACTACAATCCCGCGGCGTTTGTACGTCCCACGAATTCCGCTGAAGTAGCTACATTTCTTTGCCTCGCGAAAGATCACGATATTCAGTTTGCTATCCGTGGCGGAGGCCAGCAGCCGTTGGAAGCATGTTCTAACATCGACGGCGGTGTTACACTGGATTTAAGTCTCATCACTGGCGTCGACCTTAAGGACGGCCATGTTTCGGTGGGAGCTGGTGAGCATTGGCTGGCCGTGTATGAAAAGGTCCAAGCAGCAGGACTCGCCGTGGGAGGAAGCCGATCTGGAAAAGGTGGCATCGGTGGTCTCTCTCTTTCGGGTGGCCTCTCCTTCTTCTCGTCACGAGAGGGCTTCATCTGCGACAATGTCATCAACTTCGAGGTCGTTACCGCCTCGGGTGACATTATTCAAGCCAATGCCCACGAGAATGCAGATCTTTGGAAGGCACTCAAAGGCGGGGGCAACAACTTTGGTGTGGTCACTCGCTTTGATTTGCGCACGTATCCCCAGAAGGCGTTCTGGAGTGGCATCGTGTTCTACCTAGCCTCCGACGCCAATTATCCGGGGCAGGTGGAAGCACTCGTCAATGAGGTTACTAAACCGAGCGTCTCCAATGACACTCATTTCATGGTCAATCTGGGATACTCGAAGCAATTCGGTGACAACATGATGGGTCTAAATCAGGTCTACTACACCGGACAAGATGCTGCCGAGCTGTACGGTGCCAATGACTTGGACACGGGCAAAGTCCGAATTCCCCCGATGCTCGAACCATTCACCACTGTGCAACCACAGATTGAGCAGCTCAACTCCTTCAAGATTCAAACTCTGGTGCAAGGTGCGACTGAGCATGCCGTCATGTCGTCTGACCGTGTTCGATGTTCCTACATGAACTGCACACTACGCGCTAATACGGAGGCGCTGCTCTCGGCAGCTGATATCTACTCCAAAGCCATTGAGCCCTTGAAGGATATTGAGGGCATAACCCTCTGTCTGACACTGCAGGCTTACCCGAAGTCTCTCCTGGGCAAGACTGCTGATTTAGGCGGCAATGTACTTGGTCTGTCACCCGACGAGCCGCTGGTCACAGTTCTTCTCCTGACTTATTGGAAGAACAGAGAGGACGACAAGAAGATTATGACGACTCTGCAGGAATCCCTGACGGACATTGAGAAAGACGCCGATGTCCGTGGACAGAGAGTGCCGTACGTTTACTTGAACTATACATCCAAGTTTCAAGACCCATTCGCATCGTACGGCGAAGGGAACAAGAAGTTTCTGCAGGAAACCAGCCGCAAATATGACCCGGAAGGTCTGTTCCAGAAGAATGTTCCAGGAGGTTTCAAGCTCTTTTGAGATCTGGTTAGCAATGTTGGACAGGATCATGTTATTTCGTCTAAAAGGAGAATACATATCATGGCATACCTATCAAGGTTGGAATATTGCTTATTCCCTGCCATCGGAGCAAATGCCTTAATCAAGTCGGTTCCAATAACTATATAGCCACGGCTACCATCGCTGACATCTCGTAAACACAAATGTAGGAGGTCGATGGAGCACCTACAGCGGTGTTGCCCTAGTGCTTACCACTGCCATTCCTGGAGCTGATGGCCGAACCAACTCGGACTTTTGGCTATAGCGGATGATTAAGTGGTTAACAGGCGGCAAACAAGACGCAAAGATGCCCAATCCAGTCTCGAGACCACAGCAAATCAGCATGATACCAAAATAATCTCCATTTCATTAGTCTGATATCGGACGAGAAGCAAATGCGAGGACAACTTACATAGCCTGTCTTCTTCAACTGATCGACCCTATACTGGCAAAACCGCCCAACGCCAGTACTGCCATGACTGAGCGCTTTACTCGTTTCCTCAAGTTGAAATTCCGAATAATAAAGAAAGGCACAGTCGCGCAGCCCAAATCAGAGGAGACGTTTATGATGGTAAAAGCCCAAGTTGCATCCGGAACAAATGTGTACGACTTGCAACTGCCGATAGTGGGATCCCACTGTGCTCCAGGAGGGACACATAAGACCAAAAGCAAGGTAAGGCAAGTGATGGATATGATCATCTCTGCAAGCATGAAGACCCACAGAGCAATCGTATATCGGCGGCTGACGGAGATCCGCATCACCGCCAGCGCAATCGATGCTTTCGTCAAATTGAGGGACACGGCATAACCTATTGCCCAAACACCTAGAGCACCGGCAGCTATGGCGTGATTTGCTGGATCCAGCTTCGAATCTCGAGTGCCGACACCATGCAATCCGGCTATGATCGTAAATACTGAGCATGGAAGATATGCCATCTAGAGAACGCTGGTGATGCATCAGCAGAAATAAATTGAAGATTCATACTCTCACTAAAAGTTGAGAAGAGCGGCATACGTAACTCATACAGATGATAGTGTCATCATACCCCCAAGCCTTCTCCGCGGCAAGCATTCCAGAACGTACCGATATTCGCAACACGATAATTAAAGTATTGAGAGCAAGGAAGAAGCTGGTGACAGCAATCAGTGCTAGAGGCACTCCGTCCAACTCTACATTTCGAAGCCCGGATGGCATCATAAACACTGTGAGCCTCCGTGGCCTGTCTGTCCTGTTTAATTGAAAAGAAAGGCCTAAGCAAGCGCTGTGGCATTCTCATGCGCTTCCCGGAATATGTGTGTAGACTTCCACGACTAATGATGGATATGATATATGGAGTCATTAAATCAATAAGAGTTGTCTTGCTTCTTTCCATCAAGGCTTGTTCTCCCTAGTCTCTTAGTGGCAGAGATGGAGATTTCGGTGAGAAAAGACGATCGTTCGGTGAAGCACTTTTCAAATTGTACTCAGCAACCCTTCCATTAGTCAAATGCGTTCTTGCATAATCAAATCACCCAATCATAGCATCGATACACCATAAACTAACAGTTGACTGGGCGGGGTATATGCAAGGAACGATGATGGGCAGACTCGTCATTTGTTCACTGAGCCTCAAGGCTCGCGATATGTCTCCCTCAGAGGTCCATGTGAGCAGGCTGTGCCCGCCGTGTGATTGCACTTCGACTTGACTTGCGCGGCCGCTCCCGCGTCCTAATATTGAAGCATACGTGACACCAACCGAAGATCCTATCAAATATAGATCACATGCCAGTTTGATCAGTTCTGGACGTCGCCACATTCATGTGTTTTGTGATCGTCCAGTGAACCCCCTACTCAACTAAAGTATACTCTGTACCAATAGTCTATGTGTTCTATATACCCTTTGTAATCACGACAAGTACCGTAAGATAGACATTTATCAACAGTCATGGCTATTGGTAGAACGGAGTTCCCTCTTTGGGGAATTCATCCAAGGCAAGATCCATTCCGGCCTCAGCCCGCATTTGGCGACTTGCTGACCGACCACCGGGATTTGATGGCATCCCCAGTCGCACAACATCATATTATTCTGTTCTCATTAGCCTTCCCTGCCCATCTTTCCATCCGCACATACCTAGGTAATCGCCGAGGCCCAGATTTCCAGTATTATGCATGGGGCAGCATGGGATGCTTGGAGGCTGAGAAGTGTGACCCAGAAAACCTACAGGACAAGGACATGTTTTGGAAGTTCATTCTCGCCATTCGGGCTACATATCAGCAGAGTGTCTCTAATTCGCGTGGATTTTCTTTCTATTTTATTCTCGAAATGCCTCATAGATTCATCATCCCAGTGATGTCAACATGGTGAGGGTGACGGTTCCCGTCGACAATCAGAATTGGATTCCTCATCAGCAAGCCGACTCCATTGGCTATCCAACATGACTGGTGCTGATTTTGAAGTTTTCCTGCGCTTAGGGAAAGAACCAAGAGTCGACAGCGGCGTACCGCCAATCGTCTCCTTTGCGCCTGCTTTGGCAGATGGCCTTGAGTCTGATTTGGGGCCGAAAAAGGTGATCAACTTGTTGAGGGGTGGCAAGCATGCTGCAAAGATGCCTATTCCATTCTCAAACATGGACCAGATGATGACATAGCCGAAGTAGTCTATGCTCGAGTGATTAGCTGACAGTGAAAATCGAGCCGGTCTCCCGAAAACTCACAAAGTCTGTCTTCAGGTATCAGATAGTGCTTCAGATAGGGAAATCTCGCGATAGCACCTATACTGGCAGAGCCACCTAGTCCCAAGACGGCGACAATAGAATACTTCAATCGCCTCTGCATATTCAGTTTCCTCATCATGAGAAACGGTACCACTGCACAAGCCCAGTCCGAGATAAGGTTCACCGCGCTAAAAGGCCAGCTGAGAAGAGGGATCAGAGTGTATGACTTGCAACTGCCCAGCGAAGTGTCCCATTGTGCTCCGGGAGGGGTGCAGATGATCCAGAATGTGATGAGACATATGAGGGAGATGGCCATTTCTGAGAGCATAAAGCCCCACAGTGCGATGATGTATCGGCGGTCGGTGCAGATTCGCATCGTTGCGAGCGCAATTGAAGCCTTTGCCAGATTGACGGATACCGCGTAGCCTATCTCCCAATAGCCTAGGTCGCTGGCGCCCATTGCGATATGCGCAGCATCGAGTCTCGAGTCTCGCGTTCCTACTCCATGGTACGCGGCGAAGATGGCGAAGGTCGAGCCAGGAATATACGCGACCTAAAAAGTGAGAGAACAGAAGTATTAGACAAAGTCTTATTACATTTTTTGTCGAAACAAAAAAAAATCTTCGGAAAAGGTAAAGGAAGATACGTACGTAGCTCATGCAAATGACAGTGTCGTCCCAGCCCCAAACCTTTCTCGCGTCAAACATCCAGGCGCGAACCCATATTCGCAAAGCAACGACAGTTGTGTTTAAGACGAAGAGAACTATGGTAAACACAATCATGACCATAGCTAAGCCTTCCGGCTTTATGGTTCTCGACTGGAGGTCTGCCATCGTGAAAGTGAGCACTGAATCTTTCCAACTTTGATGGCCACCTCGGCAGGATCCAAGGGATACTCGACGGGATTCGAATGGTATATACTTTCTAGCTAACGAAAAATCCCAAGGATTTTAATATCTGGGAAGAGTATCTCGTTCTGTTGAATGGGGTCCATTACACCGCAATCGCGTAGAATGTGTCCCTTACATCGTGGTATGTCCCAGTCGCAACGTACATCTTCTCCCGTATTTGCCACCTAGCAATCATTTGCACATCAGAATATCCCCGGCAAAGCTCGTTTCCAATTCCCTGGGATATTTTGCAGGCCTGGCGATTGTCAAACTGATAAGGAGAAGCCAAAACAAATGTACTCGACGAGACCCTTGCTCTGCTGTCGACTTAATCACGTACGATGTACTGAAGGTGAAATATCTGGAATCATTGCCCCAAGTACACACTTTGGAGGGGTGTCATTGAAAACGGAGCTTCCGATAATCGGGTCTCTCATTGGATCACATCACTGTTTCGGGGAAGTGATCCGGCGAGGGGGCCCACCGTTCCGTTCCGCTGGGAATTGCTGCCGCGTTAACCCTTGAATATTTATACCTGCATAGATACCCTTGCCCGACAAGCACCTACGCAAGCAAACAAGCAAACAATGGTGGTTCAATCTGCACTCCGGCCCGACCTTGGGCGGGGACATGACAATCTCGTCAGTCGTTTTCCCGTGCCGGGTCCTGGTTTCTCGCGCACACCACCGTCCCATAGAGATTGCTACACCTCAACTGAGCTTAGGGATTTACTCACAAGTTGATTGTGAGAGTATTCTTGTGCGAGAACAAGTACTGTTTTAATCAGAGAGGTGTGAATCCCAGACGATTTCAAGATGGACATCACTGTAGTGGCTATCATTACTGCCACTGAGAGCTTGTTGCTTCGCCAGTTGCAGGATGCAACATTCAGCGATTTGAGTGCTAGCAATGTCTTGACTCTTTTCCTAGTGCAGTACGTTCTCTTGAAGTACTACCGACTGGTTCTCTATCCCAACTACTTCTCACCTCTCCGTCATCTCCCGGGTCCCAGCGTAAGTCTTTTCCGCACGCCGGGTAGGATTCCGACTGACCTCTACAGGGTGGCCATCTGTTCCTGGGGCAGACAGTCAATATCCTGAGAGCCGAAACACCAGTGACACTCTTCAACGAGTGGATGCACAAGTGGCCAGATGCCCCCTTCATCAGATATCTCGGCGTCGGCAATCAAGAGTTCCTTCTTGCCAACAGCCCAGCCGCGTACAAAGCAGTCCTTCAGACGCATTGCTACTCCTTCCGCAAGCCCGATTGGTTCATACGCATGACGAAAGAAGTCATCGGCATAGGGCTTCTCAGTCTAGAGGGCGAAGCGCATCGGAGCAATCGCAAGATGATGAATATCCCATTCGCCGCTTCCAACATATGCAAGCTTGAGCCACTGTTCAAGGAGAAGGCCCGTGGTATAGGCTCAGTATTCGACAGCGCTATCCGTGCAGGCGACGACAAAGGCAAAACAGGAGTGATCGAGTGTACCGAAACCTTTTCCAAGGCGACACTTGACATCATGGGCGTGTCAATTCTAGGTTAGTCTGCAAGTTCTCCAAAGTCCGGCTCAACAGTAGGCCAGGGCCTAGAAAGCGCGCGTCAATACGCGATATGCCTGAAAGTGCCTGCTAACGCGAACTACCATACATCGGGCAGGCAAAGAGTTGAGTCACCTGAATACTGTTCGATACAAGGGAAAGGATACATCAAAGAAATCAACCGAGGAGGAATACTCTTTCGCACAAGCATATCACATTTTCTTCGCTCCAGGCCCTGTCGGAAAATTGTTGACATATTTCAATGGCTTCATCCCATTGCGTTGGCTGCCGCTGGAAGCAAATCGCGAGTTCAAATTCGCTATGTGGTGGCTCAACAATACACTCGCCAGAGTGCGCAGGGAAAGATTTGGCGAAATCGAAACAGCCAAGGCTCAAGGGACATACGAAAGTAGCAACTCACGAGATCTTACCACGTTTAGTAAGCAAGCTCTCATTTTTGCTTATAGCAAGATCGTGTGCACTGGATATGGAAAACACAAAACGCAGGAGCTGGTATATACTGGGAAATGCATGACAGATAACTGACAGTGCTTTGGGGTAGTGGTGGAAGAAAGTCTCCCGGGCGGCTCAATCACGGGGTTATCAGAGGAAGTCTTCGTGGGTCATGTAAGCTCCATATCCTTACCAAATATCGTTCGAGTGCCTGCTAATGGTCTATCAAATTGAAGCTGCTCCAATTCATGGCGGCAGGACATGACACGTCGGCCAATGTACTGTCATGGAGTCTTTTGATAATGGCTGAGCATCAGAACAGTCAACAAAGTCTTCGCAATGAGATGTTGGACCTATTCCGGACCACTCCAGACCCCACATACAGTCAGATCGACAGCCTGACCTACTTGGAAAACTTTATCAAGGAGACCTTGCGAGTTTACTCTCCAGGTAAGCCTCAGTCCTAGTCCTACGGGCTGCACAGCTCAAGTACTTACAATTCTAGCAACCACGTACCACAAACAATCAGACGAAGACCTCATCATTGAAGGGCATCTAATTCCGAAAGGAACGTGCTTTGATATTGCTCCATCGATGGCCATGTTCAACCCACTTATCTGGGGCCAAGACAGCCATGAGGTCAACCCGGATCGCTGGAACCACTTGACAGCTGAGCAAGCAAACCCTTATGCCTTCGGCGCGTTTTCCAACGGACCTCGGATATGCATTGGCAAGGCCTTTGCGATGATGGAAATCAAGACGATACTGATCGAACTCGTGAGGAACTACCGATTCCTGAAAGTCGAGAAGAACTACACGGTGGAGAACCCAAATCTGACACTGCGGCCAGCGGGATTGGAGATTCGACTTGAGAAAATCAAACAGTAGATAAAAATTCTATGCTATTGATCGTGGTCCTCCAACTCCGATACGCTGAGCGATGCCCCAATATGAAATGCAACCCAAGTCATCACAACCGACCGAACCCTGCTAGTACTTGAGAGAAACAATGAGAAATCAGAATAAATATTATCCAAGCTCAACCGACATAGTCATAGACCAGGGTCGCAGTGGCGCTCTCGCCCAAGCCGTTGGTCATCTTGATCTTGCCCGAGTAGCGACCGTCCAGAATACCCCAGACCTGCTCGGAGCGCCAGGCGTCCTTGCCGGTCTTGCCGTTGGTGCGGACGGACCAGCGCACGACGTGGTCGCGGGGCGCGGCGCGGGCGAGCCAGTCCTGCGTCAGGAAGCCGCCGAGCGCCTCGCGCTCGGCGGCCAGGTCGGCGACGGTGCACAGGCGCATGCGGATCGTCAGGCTGCCGACGACGGGCTCGTCCTTGGTGAACTCGACGCCGTCGAGCACGTGCGTCTCCGTGTTCTTGGTCTTGACGCCCAGCGCGCGCAGCGGCGCCGTGCTCATGATGCCCAGCCCCGAGATCTCCGACGTCATGCTCATCTGGTACACCTCCTGGTCCTCCTGACCGACGGGCACCTTTTCCGGGTAGTAGCGGTCCATGGAGAAGCCCAGCTTGACCTTGGCGATCTTTTGGATCTGGCGGAGAGCGTAGGGTACGCCTTGCTGTATGACTGTGAGTATGCTGGTGCCTGGCTTGAGTTGCAACGAATGAATGATACTTACAAGCGTCATGATTTCATCTTGGGAGTCGCTGAGATCTTTGTTCTGTGCACATAATGAACGATCAGCAACTGTGGCTAGAGAGAACTTGACCCTATATTGATGCAACGTACCGGGACAAACGATCCCTTGAGCGTCTTGATTGTCCTGTCTTGCGGAATAGCCATGATTGCGAAAAGGTTGTATATAAGCGGAAAAGGTGAATTGAAAAGTGTATTGGCGTTGTTTTAGGGTGTATGATGACACTGAATGGAAGATGCGGTGATACTGTTCAACAAGAGAAAATAACATTAATGATTCTTCACTTGGCATATATAGTTCAATCATCGTCTTGAAAGGGCTTTGGTCATATTGCGATATGTGTCTGCTTTCGCTGCCTCGGCAAGGGTGTGCCAGCAGGCAGATGCCCCTAAGCTTACTATAATCGATCCCACGCAAGCCCTTTCCAGGTCGTACAGTACATCAAGTACGCGGGGTAAGCTTTGCTTCAACATGTCGTTCCAAGATGCGACAATCTAGTAATTTCAATCAACCGAGGCGAAGCAGAGCAGAGATTCAAATCGGAAGCCTTGTTACGAATATGTGTATGCAGAATTTGTGGCGTGCGTTTTTTAGGCTTCCCTCTCTCCTGCTTACTGCGAACCTCGATGCGACGCCATAATACGCAGATGTGGGGTACGATGCTTGAGCAGCCGAGGCAGGCATCTGCGTCTCTTGTAAGCTCGCTAAATAACTTGCAAATCTCGCGGCATAGTATTACTGCTTGTTCCTCAAGTCACAAGTAACATCAAGCCAGATGCGATTTCCGTTGGTCGGGGCCTCGATAAGCCATGGTCTTGGTGGAAACACCTCGGCGTTCCGACCATTGACAGCGCGAAGTGCAACAGAATACGTCAAATCAAGTTGCAAGATTCGGCGCAGATCCAGATGCAAAGGCAGCTTCTACTATTATTTCAAACATTCAACTACACATACTGCAGAGCGAAGCATTTGACGTCTAGTCCCAACCAGAACCTGTCAAGAACCTAAAGAAACCACCGAAACTCTGGGACACTGGGTCCATCGCGCAGTTTATACGTCGGTACATCGCGCGCCACAGTCTTTACGCCGGCCTTGCGGTTCCGCCTATAGTTATCAAAGATCATGTAAGTCCCCAAACACCCCGCAACAAATGCACCCACCGCGCCGAAAGTGGCCGTGGTAATCAATGCCGTCTCGTACTTGGGCGCCTCGCGGGCGAGAAAGATGTTGCTCGACACCAAGCCCATGAGATTGGCCAGAGGAACACCGACCGACGTGAGGAGTACGCGCCGACCCTCGTGAGCAATGTTGTTATTGTACCAGGTAGACAGCAGAACAGACGGCGCCGATGTGCCCCACACCATCATGAAGCAGGCGTAGTAGGCCAGGTTGATCTGGGCCTGCACGTCGGTGATGGCGGCGTAGATGATGAAGCCGATAAAGCTGAGGATGAACCCGAGCATGATGAACGGGAACCGGAGACGCAGCAAGTCGGAGCTGAAGGCCAGTATCAGAAGCATCGCGGCGCCGCCGACGTTGGGAGCTACCGTATACAGGTTGGTCTTGATTGTGCTGTACCCTAGCCGCTGGATGATCTGCGGCATGAATAGTGCCACTGACTGGATAGGCACGCCGAGACAAATTTCTATCAGAAGAAAGCCGTACGTCGTCGGGTACTTGAAAATCTTGAGTGAGTCCCGAAGATTGAACTCCTCCGACACAATCGACGACGAGTCGACGGCCATGCGGTGATAGGCGAGCGACTTCTCATCGTCTTTCAAGAATCGAGCCGATGCGGCGTCCCGAGGCAGATACCAGAACGCAAAGATAGAAAAAAGAACAGACAGCGAGCCCTCTATTATAAACAAGTATCGCCATGACTGGAGGTGGGAGTTGATCTGGAAAACTCCGAAAACGAGAAGACCACTAAATGCATTGGCGATATTCGAGGCTGCGTAGAATATGGCCAGACGTCGCGCAAGCTCACCACGACGGTAGAACGTCGTCAGGTAGTAGATCACTAGCGGAAAGAATCCGCTTTCTGCTACGCCGAGGAAGAAGCGTAGAGCAAAGATACCTCCGAAATTGAACGTGGCCGCGGTGCACAAGGTCATGGAGCCGAATACTAGCATCAGAATGGGCAGCACGCGGGCAGGGCCGAAGCGCTTGCCGATCATGGCGATTGGCGGCGCAAAGACCACATACGGCACGAAGAAGATGGAGACGATTAGGTTGTACTTTGCTTTTGGTATGCCGAGATCTGCGACCTGTCAGAGTGTGGTCTTGGAGATTGCGGAATGTTGCTTACCATCTGTCAGACCTGCCGTTTGAGCATTTCCCAGATTACCCTTGTCCAATGCATTGAATAGGTCTGATTCCGATAAAAAGTAGATCATCAGTACAAACTTCAAATTCGGTCTGTAGTGCGACTCACACATAACCGCCAGTACAGGCAGGAGCCGTATATCGAACTTCCGGCAGAGACGTCTTTCAGCTATGGGGTCGACAACACGAGCCGTATCGGCCGACGCCGGGTCTTTGCCGTCAACATTTCCAACAGCAACGCCAGTATTTTGTGGATTTTTGTCGTGTGTTGAATCAGACATAGTCAAGCACTGCTCCAAAACGAGAGTACAGAAAACGAGAAATTAAACATTTGTCCAAGACACGAAAGTCAAAGGGGAATATGGCCTTCGTGCCCTCGTGTGTCCCTTGCATCATGCTCTTGGCCGGAATAAGTTTCACGAGGGCAGCAGGTGGAATAAGCTGCAACGTAGTATCGCGTCTCTCCAATCATGGTGCCGAATCAGAGGGATCGACTGGTGGTTGATGAGCAAGGGCATCATTTAAGGTGAGGAGGGGACCGTTTAGTAGTGTGGGGTAATCGGGGCTGCTGCAGGTTGACTTCGGATCGTTTTCCGACTGCATTTGGTGCTTATACCCGGCAGCTGAAGGCAGGGAACACAATGTTTTTCTGATTCCACTCCGGGTAAGATGGAGTTCAGTCAATGTTGAATAGAATATACTGGCAAGTCTACTTCGAGTCGCTTGAGATGGTGTAACGGACCCATCCGAGAACGGCCGTGACTATACGGACTCTCCGTACCCCGTGCTCCGTAGTTCGGCGAACCCCCGTCCCTTCCACGAGCTAAATACTACCCGTAGCGGCGGATCCACGCACACGAGAGGGGAAAGTGCTCAGGAACCGAAAGGACTTGCCTTCGTCCTGTTCAGTCTAATTGCTCAAATTGGTGTTTGGCTGAGTCATTTGTTTTGATCCATTCACTTTCACCTTCATCACCAACAATTACCAGTTGCCACACTGTATTACACACCTTGACCAAAACAGAAACCATGGCGGGACAGACACAACCTCCGTATCCTCTCCACGAGTCGACCAAGGGTCGCATCAACGAGGAGTATGCCACCTTCTACAACAAGCACATCTTCGATAAGCAGCAGGTCCACCTGCAGCCCGTAGAAGCCTCGAGGTCAAGCGGCATCCTCATCCCTGGAGCCGGCCCTCTGCAGCCCGTTGCCAGCACTGCCGACTACTCCATCACCAGGAAGGAGAGCCAAGGTCCGGACGTCAAGGTTCGGTGCTTCACGCCCGAAGGGGAGAAGCCCGCTGCCGGGTGGCCCGTGTGCATCTACTTCCACGGAGGAGGATGGGTCCTCGGAACCATTGATACCGAGAACGTCATTGCCACGAACTTGTGCTCCCGCGCAAAGTGCGCAGTGGTGTCGGTAGACTACAGGTATATCAGACTGCTCCATCAACCACCATTTCATAGAATCCAACTGACCATTCTTTTCAGGCTTGCTCCAGAGGATCCCTTCCCTGCCGCGGTGGAAGACTGCTGGGAAGCCGTGCTCTGGGCGCTGGGAGACGGAAAGAAGATCTTGGGGCTTGACGAGACCAAGCTGGCCACGGGAGGATCCTCGGCAGGAGGAAACCTGGCAGCAATCATGTGCCAGAGGGCCGCCGACCGTGGAGGCCCCAAGTTCTCTCTTCAGCTTCTGTCCGTACCGGTCATGGACAACACGGCCTTTCCCAGCACCAACGAGTCCTGGAAGGAGAACGAATTCAGCCCGGCCCTACCCGCAGAGAAGATGCTCTGGTATCGACGCCACTACCTGCCCAAACAGGTGGACTGGGCCCATCCCGAGGCCAGCCCGCTCTTCTGGAAGGGCGACTGGTCCAAGCTGCCGGCGGCGTGTTTTGTTCTCGGCGAGCTCGACGTCCTTCGCACAGAGGGCGAGCAGTTTGCTGAGAAGCTGACGCAGGCTGGCGTTGCGGCTGATGTCAACATCATGAAGGGCCAGCCTCACCCGTTCATCGCGATGGACGCCGTGCTAGAAGCTGGATCGAGAGCAATCACATTATTCTGTGATGCTTTGCAGAAGGCAATGTACCCCTAGTAATATTTGTGTCGGTTTACGGAACGCCGAGGAAACGTCTAAGAGAACAATAGATATATAATAAACGCAATCCTTTTAAGTTGTCACCAACAATTTTAATTCAAAGTTCAGGAGTCTGTGCATTTGAGATGCGAATGGCCAAAATCGAGCCTCTATTGGTCTCTGGATCAGTGCATGCACGCAGAGTGGTAGGGAGTTCCTGCGAGGCAGTCATTCACTGGTCATAGAAATACTGCATGATTCTGAAAACACAAATAATCATGGACACTGGGGGTGAAACGGGTGGATTGGTAACAGGCCCTGATATACAGAAATCAGCTTTCACTGCAATTTTAGCCTACACAAAGGGTCGCCAGCCTACTCAATTCATCGAGAGCCTTATCATGCACCTCAGAATCGAGACGTCGTTTCAAATGCCACTTCGTGCCAACCGCAAACGGTCCTGCGTTTGCAAGCCAGACGGGGAGACCTTATAGGACCAAATAATCGGCATCGTTACCAACCAACAAACAAACACTCGGACTCCGGGTCAGGTGGTGTGGTGGTTCCGCGTTCTGCTTTGTGGCAAAGACACAGGGTTCGAACCCCTCCTGGCCCCCAGTTATCCGGCGAAGACGCTGATTTACCTTCTGGTTATCCGGCTGCTGATCTACCCTCGAAGGTTATCCGGCAGCTGATTTACCAACATAAGGTTATCCGGCGTTTGCAGCTGATCTACTGGAAAGGGCACTGAGTGTTCTTTTTTTTTTTCCGTCTTGCAACTTAGAATAGAATATATAGAGGCTTAGTTAGATAATGTGTCTGCGCAGTAAGGCTGTACTCGCAAAAGTTGGTCTACCATTTACCAGACGCATCATAGCCCTGAGTTTTGGTGTCTGTATGCAACATCGTTGGCCCTCGCAATATCACCGCGATGAATTCGATGTCTGTAAGATGTAAAATCATTCGATGTCTGGAAGATCGACACTATATAGAAGAAGGCGATCGACTAGCGAAAAAGGTTGTGATAACAATAATGTCAGCTAGGTCTGGTGCTACCAAGTTGAGGTGACACTGGTCAACTTTGTACCCTGCGTCTGCCACCACCCCGGCCGTGGCGTTGATTTGCATCACCGAATCTATCCGTCGCTCGCACAAGCTTATCATACCCAAACACTCAATCTAGCTGTGTACCCCATCGCCGCCAACAATAAGATAAAAAATGCAACTATCTGCGGTCTAGTTCTACAAATACACTGATTCTATCTAATGGTGCAGATCAATTCGAGACGTCCATTTCATTACTCATTTGACACGATTCCTCCTATCAAGTCATTCCATTTTCTTGTTACGACATGAGTGCTGCAGCTTGTGTCAGTGGTTGCATGCCTTGAGGGTGATTCTCCTGAAGTCAGAACATACCTGCAGTATAGGCTTGGTACCATGTCTGCGATACGCCACCGTCGAGCCATGCAGGATCGAAGGCTTTCTGTGTGAAGAAGTTCCAGGCAGTATTCTGATCCACGGTTGCCAGATTGCCGTAAAGAATGCCTCGCCAGCCACCTTCCACCTTATCGGCGCGGCCATTGTTGAAATACGTCTGCCACTCCTGATTGACGAAGTTAGCGGACCGGGTGAGCTTGGTGCTGGGTAGCAGAGGCAACATGTGGATGCCCTGGATGTACTCGAGGTTGGCGCCAAAGTAGGTCGTGTGGTCGATCTTGTTCTCAAACAGAATACCTGCGACCCTGTTTCCAATAAAGTTTGCAGGTTGCACTTTGTTGTCCGATGTATAGAGGTAGTAGTTGCTGAGCGTTCGAGTTAGGATCGACAGCATCAGATTACCGCGGGCTTCCATGTTGACGTTTCCAGAAACCTTTCCCCACATCTTGATCGCATAGGCGTGCATGGCATCTTCCGAGCTTGACTCTTGATCCTGCGTTGATGTTAGTTCTGTTCATCCGTGAAATATAATGGCATTGCTAACCTTGCCATCAAGAGTCTCATAGAGACCATGCGCCCAGCTGTGACCATGATACCAATCAAAATTGCGCGATACGGGGAAATACTTGTCCTGGCTATTTGGGTTGGCTATGTCACGCACAAGAGTGTTGACATAGTCAATGTTCGGCTTCGTCAACCAGGTAGGGTCGAGGTACCCAATGATTGCAGCAGCCAGGACAAAGTATCCATAGTGGAAGTGGTGATCGTTGTAGTACGTGTTACCAAAATCCGCACCATTATTGCCAGTCTGGTATGTGGCGGAGGACACTATCCCGCCCCAAGCACCTATTTTGGTCAGTCAAGATATTTAGCTCAGCTAGCTACGGTGTCGACTCACTTTCGTAGCACAGAGGAAACTGCTGTCGGTTAAGCGAAAAACGGGTGAACGCCGACTTGAGGTTGTTCAAACCAGTCTGCGCCAGATTCTTGTTTCCGAGGAGATCGTGCACAGTAAAGCACAGATGCGCAAACTTTGCCAGTGCCTATAAAGTAAAGAGTTAGATGTTTCCGAAATGGCGATTTTCTTCTTTCTCACCTTTCCACTAAAGTACATGGAGTTCTGGTTTGACTGCTGATCGACGTTCTGTGATATCTCTTTCAGGGCTACTGGTGCAATGGTATCAATGTACTGCTGCTTTAGAGTCTTCTTTGGCCCTGTCTTTGGATCCCAGGGCGCAAAGTCCATGGATACTGGCAGGTTAGGCTCAACCATGGTCCAGGAATCTCCAAAGACGGCAGTAGCCATTCCTTTCGTCGTGGTCTGCAATTGGATCGAAGTCTTGCCTCCGTAAGTCGCAGCGTCGAAACAATCCACATGATGCGGCAAAGCATACATGAGAAGCTTGGTGTTCGCAATGCCAGCCTTTGCGTAGTTGAAAGTGTAGGACCCCTTCGAACCTGACACAGACCCAGACAACTCAACTCCTACTGGGTATGAGCCGCAAGCCGTATCTAGGATCTTCTCGGCGCCGCCAGGATCTTTTGCGACCTGTATAATACCATTGAAGGGCTTGTCGGCTTTGGCGAAACCGTTGTTGACGACATTGAGATCCAAGCTTTGTCCCGAGGGGGAATATGCATACAGGTGCCAAGTCTTCCCATCTTCGAGATACATGGTGTACTTTGTCACACCAGGCTTCGGGCCCTGGATCGACTTGGTGACCTGTCTGAAGAATACACCGGAGTTGATCACGGGTGTCGACCCCGCGTAGATGGCGGTCACAAATGCCATGCCCTGCACCAGTGGAAACTTGATAAGGACTTTGCCGCCGGATTTGTCTAACAAGTTGACGTTGACAGATTGTGTGTCCATATTGTCTAGAGTCAGTGCAGTCGTCTTTCCAAGTTCCGCAGCCGATAAGCATAGCGACTGGATGCCGACCGGGTTGAGATAGTACTTGACGGCATTAACGCCCGAGACCTTGGACTGGTCACCGTAGACCCGCTGGCTTGCCTCGATATGTGATATGGATAAGCCCCAGCTGGCCGATGCTCCCTGACCCTTGGCCCAAGCTACGGCGTACGGATGCACATAAGCTGGTGCATTCTGATTCCCGAGGTTGAAATTGCCATAAAACTTGTTTGTTTGGTGTGGCCCGGGCCCAGAGATGCCAAGGCGAGGTACAGGATGATCTGACTTGACTATGAACACTGCCGCTGGGGCATTGACGGCGATGGGCGCTCCAAAAATATCTTGCGAAGCCATGTTTTGGGTCGGTGTGGGTGTAGCCGTTGAACTTGTGGATGATTTGGAGACTGATCCTGAGCTTAGTATGAGCGAAGTAGGTGTAGGGATCTCGTCCGTCGGAAAAGGCTGGCTGCTCGGTCTTCCCTCGGTTTCTAGAGAGCTCACGAGGGTCCCTGTGGTGTCAGGTGTGATGGCGGATGGTGATGCAGGTATCTGGACGATACTGCCAGGAATACTAGTTGTTTTGACTGATACACTAAGATAGCTCTCCCTGTAGGAATTATAGGTCGTCTTTGGCGCAACAGTGAGGTAACCCTCTCTGTAAGGGTGGGTGGTGGCAGGTTTGACAGCTACGGCTGTGAGCTGAAGATATTTCTCCCCTTCTCTCGGGTCCAAGCGACAGTCTTCTCCGGTCGACTGGGAAGATAATGGCGCTCCTTGAACAAGGTTGACCTGGATTATGATTAGCAAGAAATACAGCAACATGATTACACAATAATGAAAAGGGACATGGATAATTTGGCAAGACCGCAGTCGTTGACAAGAATGGGAATTGCTCCCAGGGGCGTGATATGTAGGGTATTGCGAGATGTGATGATGTTTATTTGAACGATTGTTTGATGCCAGGTACGATGTTCTTGGAAGCGATATACGAGCTTCTAATGTGAAACGTGGATAATCGTGATACCATATGCTCCGGCTGAAAGTCGAAGGTCGAAGGTTTTGTATATGGGCTACACTTGTACGCGGCCATCACAATAAGTCCTCTTCGACATGGTCCCCGAGGAATGGGTGGTGGTGCTCGAGGAGACTGTCGTATAGGAAATTGGCCGAGACATTGCCCGGGCCACGCGATATCCGAATTGAAGAATGAGAATGTCTCAAGAAATAGAGCTAACTACCTTTTTGTTGCGGCAAAGTGGAAGATCCGGGACTGTCGCGGAAATGCCAAAAGCTACAAAAAGAGCAATATCAAGTCCTGAGGTAGATTGACGGGTGAAGGGTATCTAAGAATAGGCTCTAGGATGTTGAAAGGGCGCGGGTTTGAGGCCGAGAATAGGTGGTGGTTTTCTGGAGAGGGGGGGACTTGTTGAGTGTACACAGAGAGAAAAATCCAGATGAACCGATATTCCAGCCCGATGCGCGGAAGTTCCACTACGCTCCTTGATTGTGACTTCCTGCTGGATGTACTGGTGATGAAATGTGTATAGCACCTTCACGCATCTCAAGTTTCGAGTAGCAACAGCAATATCAGTGTCGGGTTACCGGCATCCAAAGCGAATGACGTGGTGGGTGAGCTAAGCCCCGCCCCACTCAATTCAAGGTATGGATGTTGAGTTGAGTTCAAAAGGGCAGTGCTTTTTCGACAGGAATCGTCCTACTAACTTTTACGTATCTTGTCCCAGAGTATGCTTCTGTGCCAAAGTTTGTGAGCTCATGCAGGTACCGAGGCCGAGATGTCGATGGTCTCTGCAGCCGGTGGCACTGGACTGGGCGGACATTGTAGGCTGAGACCAATTTGCTACAGGCCCGCATACGTAAATGTCAACATGATCGTATGATCCTAAAGCCCTAGAGCGTCGTACTGGGCATTCTCTGCAGTTGTCACAGAGCTCAACTTCGACGGTCTGTATGGCTTTTTCGAGCCAGAAGCTCCGTGCGCGTGGCTGCGCTGCTGATGCTGCCGGTGTTCCTTGGGGTCCTGCCGAACGGGCTCCTCCGCCTTGGCCTTCTTCCGTTGCTTTTCTTCTTCGCGGCTCCGTGCATCCGTCCGGTTCTCCTTCTCCAACCGCCGCAGGATCTTCTTGTCCAGGACCCAAGGCTTGCCGAGTACATCCGACTTGAAAGTCTTGATCTTGTTCCAAAACTCGACTTCCTGGTTTGTGGATCGGACCTGTTGCATCTTCTGAATCTTGATCTGCGTTTCCTCCCGGAACAGATTCAGATTGCCCTTGACGTCGACTACCATGCCAACTTCAATGTCTGCGTACGGATCTGTCGCCGCCTGTCCTTCGGCCTGCTTCGCATCCTTGCCCGTCTTGTCGGCCTCATTTTGGGCAGGCGGGGCGACACTGATCGTGCATTCAATGCACACGCCGGTGCTGTCATCGACGGTGTAGACGCGACGCCCGTAGAACGAATCGATCGCCACGATCAATCCAACTATGCGAACCCATCTGATGGGATGGTTCAAGTGAAAGAATGTGTCATCTTGGCCTGCAATCATTCATCAATAAGGCGAAATAAACACATGCCAGCGGGGAGAAGACAAGTACCTGCAAACTTAGGATGCCATTTTAGCTGAACGATGTCGCTTGCCTGCAGCGGGCACCATTTGGTGATGGTGGGGGACAAGTGGTAGCAATACTGGGGATATTCCTCATAGTCGGGCGAAGTAGCCACACTTGTCATGGCATGTTGCAGAGTCTTGGGCGGCAGCAGAGCAAAAAGGGGGGTTGATCCAAGTGTAGGTAGATTGATCCAGAGCTGGGAGGGTGTCTCGCTCGAAGAATGAGGTGGAGTGCGATTCTGCAGCGACGGCAACCAAATCAATTAAAGTTCAACGCGTCGGGGCCTGGAGCTGCCCCACGTCAGCTGTTGGCCAGGTGAGTTCTGGTTGGTTGCACTGCCAAACTCGCTGGTTGCACTCAAGTCCTCTCTTTCTTTCTTTCCTATCTCGCTCGAAAAGCAAGTTCTATAAAGTAAAGTGAATATCATTAGCCTGGTTCCTTGCAGCACAAAGACTGCTTCAATCGTTCTTAGTAGAAAGTCTACGGCGACGTGTCTACGCCCTTCCTAAAACTCCGGATTATGTACTATTCTTCGTCAGTCCCCATCATCTCTAGGTACTTATTTAACTATCTATCCGACAATTGCCAATTTGTCCAGAGGATTGGCACCATGAATCAGGTTTGAAACTGCGATTATATCTCCACTCAATCGGCTGGCGACAGTATCACCGTCGCGCCAGAATCACTATCCTATCTCGTACACCGGTCGTGGGTCGAGACTGGTGCGATCATGTAACTCAGCGACGGGAGTGGCAACTGCCATCTCGTGGGCTTGGTACTCTGAGTACGGCGGGACTTTCGGTGTGTTGTCGTATTCATTCGTGGGAATGTGTGGTGTTTGCGAATCATTGTTCTTGTTTTGTCGTCGCCGTGAGATATAAAAGCCAGCGGCCACACCAAGAAGGCCGACGACTCCAAGGCTGACTCCAACACCGATTCCGGCTTTAGCACCTGTGGAAAGGTCTGAAGTAGTTGCTACCGATGTTGATGACGGTTGCGATACAGCATTGGCCGCTGCAGACGTTAGACGCACGATACATCTCTTGACGGCATAAGTATACGTACTGCTGGTGGTTTGCCCGGTCTGTATGCCCGTAAAAACTGACAGAGTCGCGGTCGGATCGGCAGTAACGGACGATGACGGTGCGACAGTCTCGTTGTAAATGTAAAAGACCACACTCCAGAAGCCCCCGCCTCTTTGTGCAGCATCACTGCCATCCGAGTTCACGACACGAAAGCTGTACACTAAGCGACATGATGTAAGCGAATTCTTCTACGAGTTCGAATCTCGGAAGCATCTCCTTGAGTCGTCGCTTTCAAGGGGCACTCACCTTGACTGCTGTTGGTGGAGTTGGTCTCAACATCCCATACAAAGTAGCTGTCTGCCAGCCCAGTGGCGAGGTTCTTCGTCGGGACAGCGAAGTTGCATCCGGAAATCAGCCAAAGTGTCGACAAAGCGAAGTTGGTCGTCCAGGATATATTCATAGATGTTCCAGCTTGAAATATCGGGGAGGTGGCATTAGGAAAGGTAAAGTTGCCATCTGCATGAGTCACGGCTGGCTGGCCAGGTGCCGTTCCACAGGCATAATCGTCTTCTGAGCCCCGTGTTAATGAGAGAAACAACAGCAGCACAAACAAAACTCTGAATCTCAACATCGTCAACGGTACAGACAGGCCGTCTCTTGTCATCAAGACAAGGCCGAACAGATGAAGGAGGAGAAAAAAAAAGGAAAAGTCTTCACAGATCACAAAGCCCCATATCTAGAGACCAATCTTCCCAGAGATTTAAGGACATTGCTGCTCCTACGGGTTATATTGGCAGACCAGGGTACTGGTTGTGTATCATGTACGATTGTTGTTGGTCCGAATGCAATTTACTGTGTACGACAACGCAGAACCGAGCATCTGGGACAGTGCTGTGACTTTGCAAAGGACTTCAAAAAGGCCTTGCTGAGACAAGATCGCCGTCGCTGTGTGCGGCTGATGACCTTGGCCTCGGTTCTCGCATCAGACTCAATAGCGAGCCAGATGAGGCAGCGCGTCTGATCGGAATGCCTCTTTTGGGACGACGCAGCCGCCATCACGACAGTAGACGCCGGCCCGAACCACGGGAACTGGGACAGATAGAGGAAATTATGAATCCTTCAGGGTCAACGACAGGTTTATCGAGCTGAAAATAGGCACAGACCTCGAGGCAAGGCCGCCTGGAGTCATGGCCGCTATCTTTCTCCAAGCGCCATCGACCCCTGCTCATGCAGGAGGGCATCTTGGGAGTCTTGCACCTGCCAATTGGAACGAAGCCTCACACCTCATTTACCGATCCCTCGGGACGACCTGAACTGAGTGATCAATTAATGCTGGCTCATGCTCCATAATTCCAGCTCCGCTCCCGCTTTCACCCTCCATTCCGTAGGCGCCGGGCTCCCGTTATGGCAAACATGACCAGGCAGCTACCCGACATCCTCGATTGTCGCAACTCTGGGGTTTCGCCAAACTTCAATCTTTCACATCCTCTTTCAATTTCAATTCCATTGATATGGATCTTCAATTACTGAGCGTTCGTGTTTAGAGCGATACACTCTTTTTCTTTCCTGTCGATCTTTTCTGTCTTTCCTATTTGCCCTCATGTCTTTCAAAGCGTCTCCGTTCCAAAAGCTGATAGCAACGCGCTCGCGTTTGCTGTTGTGTCTCCTTGGTGTTGGTATCACATGGTTGCTATCAATTCACTATTTCACGTCTGGCGAAAGCTTCATCCCTGCGCAGAGGATCTCGCATCCCGGGACGGTGACCGAGGGAGATAAGCAGCAGTCGCATTCATCCTCTTCGGATATCGCACCATCACACACATCCGACTCTGCCGTAGTATCGACACCATCTGCGCCATGCCAGTCGCTCCAAGGACTCGATGACATATTTCTGGTCGTGAGGACTGGCGCCAGCGAGGCTCTGGAGAAGCTGCCCATCCATCTGGAGACTACGCTGCGCTGCTTGCCAAACGAGTCTTACGGCATCTGGTCTGATCTCGAAGAGACCATCAATGGATACCATGTGGCGGACGCACTCGACGAAGTCAGCCCCAGCATCGTGAGCCAGCACGCTGATTTCAAGTACTACCAACGCCTGAAGGAGGGCGGGCGGGCGGCATTCTCGGCGGAAGAGCAGGCAGCCTGGGCGTCCGCTCCCAACACATCCGGCGGCCGAAACACCCCTGGTTGGAAGTTGGACAAGTGGAAGTTCCTCCCGCTCGCGAAGAAGGCGTACGAACAGCGGCCAGATGCCAAGTGGTTCATATTCACCGAGTGTGATGGTCACATCAACTGGCGCTCGCTGCTGTACTGGTTGAAACACCATGATCCCTCGACGCCCTATGTGGGGATGCTGATGATCATTGGAGATGTCGTTTTCGCCTATGGTGGCTCCAGTTTCGTCGTCTCGAATGAAGCCATGAAGGCCGCCGTTGAACATTACACCTCGGAGGTTGACACATACGAGGACTTTACCAGTCACCACTGGGCCGGCGATTGTGTACTTGGCAAGGCTTTGAAGGATGTCAATGTCGATTTTACCCAAGCCTGGCCAACCTTCCATGGCGAGAGTCCTTTCGAGACGGACTACAACAACTCCGTCACGGGGCCAGATCCCAAAGTGTGGTGCTACAATGCCATGACATGGCACCACGTATCTCCTTCTGATATACGTGAGCTTTCTGACTTTGAGGACAAATGGAATCTAGAGGTAACTTCCCAGTACTAAGTTTTGGAAAATGGTATTGGATGTTGGCTAATATTTGATAGAACTCGTCGTTATTACGACATGCAGATGTCTTTCGCCATCTTGTAATGCCAAAGTTCCGGACCCAGTTGGATGATTGGGACAACCTGTCTTCCGATAAAGATTCTGCGGATACGTTGGAAGGATGCCGCGCCGCGTGTCAAGGGGAGGCTAGATGTCTGCAGTTTTCCTTCCGCGTTGAAACCCGAGAATGCAAGACTTCCTCTGTGGTAAAACTTGGACGAAGGCAAGAGTGGAAAAGTAATGCCGCGAATCGAGAGCACATATCCTCTGGCTGGATTATGGACCGGATAGAAGCCTTTGCAGTAGAGATGGACACATATTGCCACAAAGATGGCTGGGTGGTAACTTGATAGATTAGACATGTAATGAACAATTCATAAGAGTAATTTCCAGCTGCCGAGCTAGCTCGTCTGTTCAGACAAGCATGTCACCATGACTTGAAAAGTTTATTCGTCAGCTCCTATGAGTAGTCTCGAGACACCTTGGCTCGTACTATACAAATCAACGACCAAACCAAAACCATTACCCAGTACAAACCTTATTTGCGAACCTTGCTTAATCCTGTCACCTAAACTCCTCGACGCCATGCTGATTGAACCATCACCAAACCCATCATGATTTGGACTTCTTGCCGCGACCGCCTTTGGCAGACTTGGGAGCATCATCTGCAGGCGACTTTCTCTTACCCAGCTTGCTCTGTATAGCCTGAAACTCTTCCTCTGAAGGCATGCCCGACGATCCGCCGCCGTACTTGGCCTCCAGGTTATCAAAGAAGCCCGCCCTCGACTTTTGCCTGCCCTGGATAAGTGCTGCAAGATCGGCCTGGGGGTCTTTCTTCTCCTTCTTGCCCTTCTTCTTGTTAAACAGCTTGTCGTGGACTCCGAGCTCCTTGGCGTATTCTTCCGCCTCGGTCGCCTCGGCCCTGGCAGCTTTGACGCGGGCGTCCTTGGTCTTCTTGTTCTCGTTGGTGTAGGCCTTGAACGCCTTGACGTCCCCGTCGGCAATGGCCTCGTCGATGATGGCCCGGAAGCGCTCGTCGTCCTCGAGAACGTTGCTCAGCATGACCACCTCGTAGACCTTGTCCATGCTGCCCTTGAACTGCTCGTAGGCGGCGAGGACGTCGTCCTTTTCCTCGTCCGAGCCCTTGTACTGGGCGGCGAACTTCTTGATGGCGTCCTCGGAGATGGAGTCGCGGAACTGCTCGGCGTAGAACTCAGCCCACGAGAAGTCGGAGCTGCTGAGGGTCTCGGAGGTGTCGCCCGTGGCGTCGTAGCGCTTCCGCCGTGCCGGGTCCGACAGGACTGCGTAGGCGAGTGCGACTTGCTGGAATTTCTCCTTGGCTTCCTCCTTCTCTGCATTCGAGCCGGAGACCTTGTCTGTGGGTGCATCAGATTAGCTGTCGGTCGAGAAATGGCGAAGCTCTAGTTCGTACCTGGATGTGTTCTGAGAGCTTGCTTCCGGTAAGCGGATTTGACCTGGTCGGCTGTTGCTTCGCGATCGATTCCCAGAAGCTCGTAGGGATCGATATTGCCTCCTTGCGGGAGATCTTCCGACTCGGAGTCTGACATGATGCTATGCAGTGAGATTCGAGGTTGTATTGAATGTGGAAAAGTTGCGAAGGAAGATTGGAGGTATGTTGTGGTCTCTGTAAGTTTGGAAGCTGTTCAGCGCGTAGAGCACATAGGTGGAAGAACGCGTGCGACGCGTTAGTGGATTGGGCGCCTGTCCGTAACGTCATGCGAGCAATTCTAGGGTCTTCGCGGGGTAAGTCGGTGCTGTTGGTGGGGCTCGAGCTGTAACCCAATTGCCAAAACCATCCAGTGTCTTCAATGTTTGGCACAAACTTTCCCTGTCATAAGTCGGACCGGATATAAAGAGCCTCAATTTCTTCGTTACATTTTCTCGTTCATTTCCCCTTGACTCTCAATATGGCAGAGATTCAAGACTACAGCATCGGGGCAGGCGATCACGAGGCCTATTTGAAGCTCGCTTTATCCCTCGCGACACAGTCCCCTCCCAAGCCAACGAATTACAGAGTTGGTGCGGTGCTACTGGACGTAACAAACAACGAGATACTGTCCACCGGATACACTCTTGAACTTCCTGGGAACACCCACGCAGAGCAATGCTGCTTCGAAAAACTGGCAACTAAGCACGGCGTGGATTCGTCCCGTCTGTCCGAAATCCTCCCAGATACTGTGGCTCTGTACACCACCATGGAGCCATGTTCGTTTCGTCTCAGTGGCAATCTGCCTTGTGTCGACAGAGTACTTGCTATTGGGAGCAAGATCAAGACGGTTTATGTCGGCGTGAAAGAGCCGGAAACCTTTGTCAACAACAACTCGGGCAAGGCCAAGCTCGAGCAGTCTGGAATCACTTTCGTCCACATTGAAGGTCTGGAGAAGGATATTCTAGAGGTCGCAACTGCTGGTCATGACAAGTCGGAGAACAAATCATAAAAATGGCGAAAATTGTCCATGAACCTTGGATCTGCCTAGAAAGACCTCTCCAATACAGACAACACGCCACGGCCGAGCTAGACGTGATAGTGTTCCATGACGTTCAAGGAAGCAGTTCAAAGTCGCCCAGGATTCCCCAAACACAGACTCACGGCAGGGCGGGAAGACCTCCGCAGCGTTGCGTGCCGAGCATCGCCAATGCAAACCCAAGCATAAACATAATGAAGATCTCGGTATGCTAACCGAATTCAACCTCACCCATGAGGGGGTCGTGTTTGTGATTGGAGGATCTCGCGAAACCAATTGAGTGGCACTACAACGACGGTCGACCTACACCCAAATGGGTGCCTCGGGTCATTACGCTCCGCCCCCATTGATGCGGTATAGTTGTCAGCAATGGCCTACAGAGACGTAAACTTTTATATAGTGAGGATCGCAGTCTTCCGACCCTTCCAGCGATGAAAGACTTGTAGGACCTGTGTTAAATTCATCGATCAAGATGCGGAACTTTGCAAACGCTCTGTGGCTAGGCCTCCTTGCGACTCAGGTCGAGGCTCGACCCTTTACTGGAAATGGAACATCTGCGCCGAAAGGCTTTGTGACTACCAATGGCACAAAGTTCCAGCTAGACGGAGAGGAATTTTACTTTGCTGGCAGTAACGCATACTACTTTCCGTTTAACAACGTGAGTTTGCTCAGGATACATTGCTCAAAAGAACGCGAGGACTCACGGTCGTGCATAGAATGAATCCGATGTACAACTTGGTCTTCAAGCTGCCAAGGACGCTGGTCTAAGTGTTTTCAGAACATGGGGCTTCAACGACAAAAACACAACATATGATCCCAACGGCTTACCTCAGTACGGAAGTGAGGGTGCCGGCGCTACTGATGTGGTCTTCCAATGGTTTGCCAACGGCACTTCCACCATTGATGTCAGCGCGTTTGACAAGGTGGTCGAAGCTGCCACAAAGGTTGGCATCAAGCTCATTGTGACTTTTACCAACAATTGGGCGGACTATGGAGGCATGGACGTCTATACTCTCAATCTGGGTGGACAGTACCATGACGACGTAAGTTGTGTTACATTGCAACAATTACATTATGCACTAGAATTGAACATTGACACGAAATCATAGTTCTACACTCTCCCAAAGATCAAGGACGCGTACAAGCGCTATATCGAGACTCTGATCACCCGCTACCGCGACTCTCCGACCATCTTTGCTTGGGAGCTGGTCAATGAGCCTCGCTGCGCTGCCGACGGGACGCGCAACATTCCCACAAGCGGCAACTGCACCACGGAGACCTTGTCATCATGGATCGATGAAATGAGCACATACGTCAAGTCTCTCGACCCATACCACTTGGTCACCTGGGGTGGTGAGGGCGAGTTCAGCTTGCCCGAAGGCTCTGATGATTGGGCGTATTCTGGAGCCGATGGTGGAAACTTCGACCACGAGATCTCCCTGGCTAACATCGACTTTGGCGTATTCCACTCTTACCCTGACTGGTGGTCCAAGACGGTAGAGTGGACAAACCAATGGATCAAGGACCACGCCGCCGCCGGCATCGCGGCGAACAAACCTGTCGTCCACGAGGAGTATGGCTGGTTGACGCCAGAGAAGCGACTTGAGTACCTCAACGAGACGGCGGCAGCTAACGAAACAAGAGTTGCCGTTCTTGGTGGTTGGCAAAGCATCATGGAGGAATACGAGATGCCAGATCTGTACTGGCAGTTTGGCTTTTCCAACTATTCTTATGGACGCAATAATGACGATGGCTTCACCATATTCTTGGACGATGCTGAGGCGCAGCCATTGGTGTATGAGCATGCTGCTAGGGTCAATACAGCTTAAAAAGTGACACATGTACATGAAGCAATACAAAAACTGTCTTGACGCTAGTCAATCGGTCACAAAGATATAAGTGGCTATGGAATTTTATTCTTCACTACAATTCCGTGTTACTTCAGAGTGGATATTTTCCCTGACGTCTCTTCCTCCATCGGATTGTCCGCTTCCTTCAATCGAGCTTCTCTGACTCACCAATACACCAATATTATAAATCACTTGCATCTTGAAAATCCCGACGACCGCGAACGACATCTAAACAAAGTATTTATCGTCAAGGGCTCCGGTAGTCAGGGGGTACACTGATCACGAGTGCGTCAGAGGGCTACAGCCAGGATAAGGCAGCGCACTGAATAAGAACGTCAGCAAAATAAAAAATGAACTCCTGTGAATAGATTACACGGAAGCCACCGGCCCAAGGCAAAGTCGCCTTCCTCAAACATTGGAAACCGATCAGGCAGCCACCCTAGACGCTGCCTTTGTCCACTTGCCTTAATCACGCGCATGTCTAGCACCAGCCATTTCCTCCAAGGCATATAAAGCCTTATAGCTCCTCAATGCCTATTTTCGCACTCAGCCCGGAACACAGCGCATACAGGCTTTTCTGCAGTGGCACAGCCGCACCGCAGCATTTTTGAGGAGTATTCAGTGAGACTGCGCTGATACTCAGATTCGAAGCCACGGTAGTCTCTACGTACGTGAATTGATGGAAATTTCAAAGCACGTCCATGGGGACCAATAAAGCAACAAGAATGTTGAAAGTTTCCCTTCTCAAATACAAGAATGTCCAATAATTGTTGTATGTGAGCTGGTTCATTCTCGGGTCGGTAGAGCAGTTTTTCGTGTAATGACTTTGAGACGTCTAATACTGTCTCATAATTGAGTCGTGCTCGAGCCCAAGTCTGCTTGATTGCGACGGAGATGGGTGTACATCCACCATGAGAGCAAAGGCAGCGGCAAGTATCATGCCATACACTTGCATCATCTGTAAGCTGTTTGATAAGAGGTTGATGGCATGGAATCTGGCTTGGCGTGCGCTTGAAGTGCGGTCCGGGATTCGCTACCCTGTCTGCGTACAGATGAAGTCCGCTATAACACTCCACCGGACTCCGGGCAAACGGAGATACCCCTTTGCCAATAAACCATGAGACCATATCGAGGTTCGCGACATACCAGCTCTGTAGTATTGGTGTCAGGCCATTCAACTTGGCGAGGCTATCCACACTGCGGAAGCCCCCATCCCATAGCTGATCAGCAAGAGAACATGATAATTGAATGTCAGCGTAATTACATGCCGTATCGTATACACCTTCGCCATCACGATCAATCTCCAAAGAAGCGGGAATATGATAGTTGAGCTTGGCTAAAGCATCAACGAGATTGGGTGCTTCTTTCTCGGCGAGTGAATCCTGGCTGTATTGCTTTCTAAGTGGCGAGGAGCTGGGCAGTACTGACAATGCGAAGTTGATCAGTCGCCTGTGTCGATCAATGAGCGCATGGATAATTTTACTGCTTATTTGGTCGAAGTCCCGACCCTGTCTCAGAGACTCCTGGAGAAGGCTATACGAGTACGTGGGCGTCGACAGCGAGCAGTCCGCCGCTAGCAGTATTTCCGCGGCGTCTGTCTGTCCGCATCCAACGGCTAGATGTATGGGTCGACGACACAAGCTGTCTTCACAGTTGATATCGGCGCCTGCATCGATGAGTTCGCGTAGCCCCCACGGCCAGTATATTGCAAAGTGCATGGCGGTCAAGCCGTTTGCGAGTGATGCTGCACGGATGTTGTCTTTCGTTATGGCTTTAAGGAAGCCTGCTTCAGAGCGTTGAATGATGGAGATCATCAAGTCGCTCAACCCGCAGACTGATTAAGCTGTTATTATAGTCACAATAATGAAAAAGGGGGGGGGGGGATACCTTCGTATTGATCCTCAAACATTCTGAGTTCCCTGATCTCCTCCCTGAATGATCCGAAATGATCCTCGGGATGTACTCCTATAGTTTCAGCTGCAAGAGGGCGCGAGAAATGCGCACCACTATCGAGAAGTCTTTCATAGACTAGAGGGCCAATTTGGCCAATATGTAGCAGCCGTCTCTTTCTGCACACATTGAAAATGAGAGGAATCGTGAATATGTCGAGCAAGGTGCCACCCACGCTCGGAGATGCCATGCTGAAAGGGCCTTCGTAAGTGCGGCTGGCTTGACGGTACATGTTAGGATCAGATCCGAGATCCAACAGGAACTGTACCAGCGAAACAAATTCTTGGACACAAACATCCCTTTTTCGCAACCATACCGACCAAAAGTACAGATCTAGGACTGCCTATTCAAATTGGGGGGGAGTTAAAGGAGAGCTTCAAGATAAAGATCGCTTCACATACATATAATATTGTACTACCAAGTTCATCCTCGTCATAGACCGATGCCTGATGGGATTCCAAAAGATCCTTGAGATTCTGCGCCAAGTCTTTTATACGTACTGGTTCTGTTTGTATGTCGGAGCGAATTTGCTTGCGCACATTCTGAATAGCCCGAAACGCTGGAGACTTGGCAGAGTCGACCAGTCTGGCCCCTCCAATCACCAATGGGGCGATCCTCCAAGAGCTATTGGAATTCCAAAAGCTGATGCAACAGCCAAAGTTGATTGTTTGGGATAGCAACCAGCTGGGCGGGATTATCTTGACAAGATACTCCAAGCTTGTTGCTGACGACTTCGATTTCGGACAGTCGCGACAATGGTACTGCCTAAAGACCTTCCGAAAATGCAAGAATGATAGAGGCTCGCTGCCCGTGGCTTGGGTTATTTCTCGACATTTGCAAGCATTTCCCCGGCGAGGTATGGTTGTTGAGCTGACAGTTTCTGCGGCTTTACTATCATGCTGCGCGAGGGATCCCACCGACTTGAGAGCTACTTGACGAATGGATTCTCGTAAGTACGGGCTTTGCTGCACAATATCTCGAAATTCATGGAACTAGTTAGAAGTTCATGTCAGCTACGTGGCTGTATTCGTAGTGGTTTTGATCGTACCGTCGGTGCTAGTTCTTGCCACTGCTCCACGAGGGTTCGAACGCGGGTATCTGTGTTTGCTGCAAATACGAGAAGCTGTTGCTGGGAGGAGGAAGTGCCATTGCCAAGCTCAATGACTGCCGAATGTGTATTGTTGGACAGGTCTAATAGCGCGGGTATCTGAGAAAGTTGCTGGTTTTGTTGTATGGAGGTCCCTTCCAAGGTTTGCGCGAGCTGCAAATTCCTGTCGACTTTGGTTTCCACACCTTCTACAAGTCTTTTGATGCCTGCCGACAATTCCCTAGAGAATATTTAGCCATATATTGCAAACCTTGGTACCAGGAACTCACATGTTGGCAGTAGACAGCCACATGATGATGTTGCTTTTCTTTCTTTCCAGCGCATCACAAAGTGTGATGGCTTCTTTGCACTTTTGCGTGGCTCGCAAGGCATTCCAGCTTCGTCGAACGATGCCCGCTTCTGGCTTCATGATGGTATGTACAGCATCGAGTAGCTGTTTCATTGTCGCTACATAGCCGGCCAAAGGCTGGTCGAGTGGCATGGAACCCGAAGAGGTAGCTGGTGGTCCGTTCCAAAACGAGGCATGGCTGGACTCTACGTACTTTGCGATGGCTATTTGCTGATCGAGGTCGAGTTTCAAGCGTTGTAGCTTCTCCGGGACATCGCGTACCTCCTTGTACAGGCTACTCAGCTTCAAGGTGAGTTTTATGGCAATGTCCAGGAATTGGACAACTGCTGCCGAAATTGCTAAGGCGTCTGCCATTGTACCTGCATCACGTCATCGACTCGAGAAGCATAATGCGATCAGACAGACGATTTGAGGATGACTTCTCTTTTGCGGGGTGAGGATTACAAAAGTCTCGTTCGATGGGCATCTTCAAATATGGGCCATACTCCTGTACAGCAAGGCTCCAGAACAAACCGGACGAGACGCTTCCAATTTTCGCCAACGCAAAGTGGTCAGCTCTGTCTGCCTTGTGCCCGACGTGGAGCAACCTGAGTGGTTTGAGCCTTTGCATACTGCTGCACGCGGAGAGTACAATATGCAGCCTGATCAAGAGCACCTCTGATCCAGCATGCCTCAGGACATTGATTGGGCGGGATTCTGCAAATTCTCACACCACTTCCGATTCGAAGCCCGAGGCTTAGCACCAGCAAGGCCAATCAATAGAAGCACAAGAAGACCTCGAAAACGCTTGGGCTGACAGGATACATGTGTGGTCGATCTATTACTCATCGGAGCCCGAATTCGATCTCAAATCAGGTAAGATCCAACCTATGGACCGGATGTTCTATGTCAGCCCAGCTGGTTCTTCACACCAGCAGTATTACTTAAGCGGAGATATTGAAGCCCTTGTCAGCTTCGGGTTCACCATAATGCATGACTCGGGTCCTTCGTATAGCCATCATGTGAGTATCCCTGGGAATGCTTTCGGATGGTGGGCAAGCGGGAGATCTTCCAGCGGACGACAGGACCCTGAAATAAACCCGAATAGGTAACGGCTTTTGTGGAGTAACGTGTCATGGCGCCCAAATATCTGCCCGCGGGCACCGACATTTAGTGGTTGATAGAGGTCTGAGTGCTCTGGCTTTTTGGGGATGTGCTCCGAAACGCGTGGCCAAGAAGTCAAAGTAGCCCCGCTGATGAGGAATCAATTGTTGAAACAATTTCATATGATTCCTGATTGAATATTACCAAGCCTTACTCATGGCCATGGATATGCGCAAGTCTTACAATTCTCTCAACGTTATACATGGCCAGAGGTAATGTACTTGCCCACTCTTCCGTAGGCCACTTCAGCACTATTAGCCCTGTGAGTGAGGAGCCGGCGCAGCTGAACGGCTGTACGGCCGGAACGTGGGGGCCTGCGGGGTTCTCGAGCTGCACCCGAAACGTGCGCCGCGTACCTGAATATCGTCCCAGAGTCACATTGAGACGGCGACATATAAACGACCTTCCCACAAGGTGAAAGGGCCACTCAGTGATAAGTAGGATCTGAAAGGATAAAAGGACTCTACTGAATCATTCTTCTTGATTTGTCACAAGTTCAAAACAATCTTTTCATCACAGCAACGTCAACTTGCCGACAGCGGACTGCCACAGACACAATGGGTGATATCGGTGCCTCAACAACGTCCAATGCCCTCCCTATAGTGTATAGGGACTCGACGGACTCAAAGGAGTTCCACGAGGCCGCATGGGGCCGTGTCTTCAATGAGAGGCGCGACTTGACGAGACGGCCAAAGGCTGTCGTCCGGGCCACCACGGCGGCGCACGTCAAGGAGGCGGTCGAGACGGCCATCAAAGAGAATGCTCGGATCTCAGTGCGCAGCGGCGGCCACAGCTGGGCGGGATGGAGCGTGCGAGACGAGGCCATCCTTATCGATCTGGGCAGTCTTAGGGAGCTTGACTACAACGAGGAGACGCACATTGTGTCGTGCTCCCCCAGCTTCACGGGACATATTCTCAACACGTTCTTGAACGAAAAGGGCCGCATGTTCGCCGGCGGTCACTGTCCTGATGTTGGACTAGGTGGCTTCCTTCTGCAAGGCGGCATGGGTTGGAACTGCAAGGTTTGACTGAGTTGCTCTGTCCATGACTGATCACAAGCTGACTTTGTGCAGAACTGGGGCTGGGCATGCGAACAGATTGCTGCCATCGACGTCGTGGCAGCAGACGGAAGAGAACTTCACTGCAACGAGCAAGAGAATTCCGACCTTTTTTGGGCGGCACGCGGTGGTGGTCCAGGTATTTCCTCATCATTAACACTACCCTGTCTGATGACAGGATGCTGACATTATTCTCATAGGCTTCCCTGCTGTCGTGACGAAGTTCCACCTTCGCACTCGACCTCTGCTGAAGATGTTTGACTCGACATATGTATATCCAATCTCGGAGTACAGGAAAGTCCTACAATGGGTGATTGATGTAAGCAGCCATGAGAGGACCTTTTACCAGAGAACATGTGGCTTAATAGAATTCAGATATGCCCTACGGCAGACGAGGGTCTGGAGATCGTCTCTGTTGCCGTTCATCCGCCTGACTCGGACGAGATTCACATCGTCGCAGGAATCACCGCTTTCAAGAAGGACCAGGCAGAGGCAGAGGCAGCTCTGAGGCCCCTTCATGAGAGCAGGCCAAGCAATGCAATTTTGGTCGACCAATTCTGCCAGCCGACTAACCTGGCGGAACACTATAAACGACAAGCCGCAGCCAACCCGGACAAGCATCGATACTGCAGCGAGAACGCATATGTGGAGAATGACGCCGACGTACCTGCCGTCCTCGAGTCGGCCTTTACGACATTGCCCAGCAGAAAGTCGTTTGCACTCTACTTTGCCATGAATCCCACGTCAAGGCGGCCCCTCCCCGACATGGCACTCAGCATGCACTCGGACCACTACTTTGCCCTGTACACTCTATGGGAAGATGGAAAGGACGATGAGCGTTGCACAAGCTGGGTCCACGACAACATGCGCAGCATTGAGCAAAAAGCGGTGGGCAGCTACCTCGGTGACGCCGACTTCCAGCACAGACGGACCAAGTACTGGTCTGACGAGAACGGCAAGAAGCTGATGGAGATCAGGAGAAAGTGGGATCCCCTCGGTCGCGTCTGTGGTTATCTTGACCTCGGCGACAAGAGTGGTGTTGAGGGTCTCAAGAATGTCTTTGAGTGGAAAAGTAGTGATGCTGCCTCTTGATATGGATCATAGTCTGGCGAGTCTGGGCGGAGCAAGCCATTCGGCAATAGCAGGATATACGGAGTACCACAAGTAGCACATATATCCGCAGAAATGCAACTTGATTGAGCAGATCAGTGGACCTTGATGAATAGGAGCCGATGAATAGACCGACCTTTGATACCTACGGTCAAGCAAGCTGATCAAGCTCTGCTTCGCGGACCTTCCAAAAAATACCAAAGATTGAGTTATACGAGATGACGAGTCTATCTGTTGTTCTTGAAGACCATTGGTTGCTGTCATAGTGCACGATATCTGCCGAAATATCAAAGTTTCGAGGGTTTAGCATTGTGGCTGTCCTGCGCATGTCATGACTTGTGTTTGGGACCTTACATAAGAAAGCTCCGTCATGTATGTGTATATTAGGGTCTTTATCGTTTAGACTATTCCGGTCGCCAACATGACGACGCCTAGACGACATTGGACCCCTACATGCTCGCGTGCGCCTATCGGAAGTGAGGCAGACGAGCGCGGCAGATACTCTGAGTGTCGAGGACTATCAATTGCCCTTCTGTAGGCATCTGACCAATCACAGGTGTGCCAATGGCCGTCACATATCCCGAGTTCCAAAGTCCAAACCCCATCCCCACGTTGACCAATGTCTGACATATTGCTCCGCCCTGAGCTGGTCGCGCCTCGAGCGTCCCACAGCGTCGGTCTCGATTGGCTCACAAATCTGCCGAACGATGGGCGCCCGCGGCAATCGGCAAACCAGAGCATCTACATCCACTAAACGACCACTAAGACCACTAGAGATTCCATTGCAGACGCCTTTTGCCAGCGACTTCCACTGACGCTGTGCGACTTGTCAAGTTTGGGGCTGGCTGCTAGGTAACCTAGCTGATTTCTTTCCCCCATGCTCGCAACTTTGCTCCCTGTGATCTGGCCCCACCCCCTCATCCGGCCCCATGGGGTTGATTCACAACATTCTATTGACTGAGATTATGATCAGTATCCCCAGTACAGGCTATATTTAATCATATTTGACATCATGACTGTCACTTTCTTAAGGCAGGTGAGATCTGGTAGGCGAGCAAGTAGCTCCCACATGTTGAACAACACAACCAGCGCCTGGTTTCTGATGGGAATCATATCGAGCAGTAGCAAGATGTGCCGACCCTCGACTAACACCAACAACAATATCCTTTCGTATCTATAAAACTTAGATAGAGCCGAGGTGGGACTGATTTGTCTGGGGAATGTGGAGCCTATACTTCGTACATTTCTTGTAACCGCTACTATCCACAATCCCTACCAAGCCATACATCCCGAAATACCGAACACCCATGACCTCTGGAGCAGTGGATAGATCTGATCGATCCTCAAGATTCCTCTAGATGCATGGGATGACTAGCCATAAATAGTCTCTTGGACCATGACTATTTAGATCTCATCGAAGTCGTACACTACTTTCAAGAACTAATTCCCATCCAACCATCTTTCTTTAGTAGCTGCCATACATCTACACAGCAGGGTTTCAACAACCCCTGCCAGCTTGAGAGATCACGACGATGCATTCTCTCAAAGATTCGCTGATAGTCAGCATTTTGACTCAGTACTGGCTCCCGCTGTCAATATTTTTGACCTTGGGGTGGCTGGTCAAGAACCGATTTCAAAGAGGACTTCACAAATATCCAGGCCCGTTCCTGGCCTCGATCACCGACTTATGGAGATTCTGGGACGTGTATAAGCAGAGACCCGAGGTCACTCACCAGCAACTCCACGCCAAGCACGGAGATGTCGTGCGTATCGGTCCCAATACGCTGTCTTTTGCGGACCCAAAGGCACTGAAGACCATATATGGTCTCAACAAGGGCTTCGTCAAGGTAATTTTACCACAAGATATGTGCAGGAACCAAGACTGACTCGATGCTTCTAGTCGGACTTTTACATCGTTCAACAATCGGTTGTAAAAGGACACCGCCTCGCCTCCCTGTTCAGCACGACCGACAACGACTTCCACTCGCAGTTTCGCAGATCCGTCAACGCGGCGTTCAGCATGTCAGCTCTGGTACAATACGAACCTTTTGTCGACAACACCACCAAGCTGTTCCTCGACCAGACGGAGAAGCTGTTTGCCAACAACATTGACGGGTGCGACTTCACGCGCTGGCTGCAGTTTTACGCTTTCGATGTGATTGGAGAGATCACATACAGCAAGCGTCATGGTTTCATCGAGAATAACGAGGATATCGATGGTATTATCACATACTTGACCAAATTGTTCCTCTACGTCGCTCCGGTAAGACTCTCATGCTCTGCATATTATAATGACATTCTCCGAGCAAGTTACTGATATTTCTTAGGTCGGACAAATCCCCTTCTTCGACCTGCTCTTCCTCAAGAACCCTCTCTACCTCAAGCTGTCCCAGTGGGGTCTGGTCGACTCAACCTTCCCGGTGGCCAAGTTTGCGCGAGACCGCATGGCGGAGCGCCTGGGCGCCGAGCTCAACGCTGACGGATCCAAGAAGCAGCCCCTACTGCCCGTGTCGGACGCCAAGATCGAGGTGAAATCCCCCGACCTGCTGTCCAAGTTCCTGGCCGCGCGCGAGGCCCGGCCCGACTTCATGTCCGACTCGCTGGTGCAGACCATGGCCGTGTCCATGGCCTTCGCCGGCAGCGAGACCACGGCCATCTCCCTGGCCGCCGTGTTCTACTATCTCTTGCGCCAGCCCGCGGCGCTCGACCGCCTGCGCGCCGAGATCGACGATTTCGCCCGCGCCGGCGGCTTCAGCGACTCCGAGACCGGCCTCGTCACCTGGCACGAGGCCCAGAAGCTGCCGTACCTCGACGCCTGCGTCAAGGAGGCCTTCCGGCTGCACCCGGCGGCCGGCCTGCCGCTGGAGCGCATCGTGCCGGCGCAGGGCGCCGAGATCGCGGGCCACTTTGTCAAGGGCGGCACCATCGTCGGCTGCTCGGCGTGGATCATCCACCGTCGGCCCGAGATCTTTGGGCAAGACGTCGACGTCTACCGCCCCGAGCGCTGGCTGGTGGACGAGTCCCTGACCGGCGCCGCGAGGGAGGAGGACGAGAAGAGGGTCAAGGAGATGAACGGCACCATGTTCCACTTTGGCATGGGGTCGCGGACGTGCCTGGGCAAGAACATCAGTCTTTTGGAGATTTACAAGCTTGTCCCTAGCTTGTTGAGGCGCTTCGAGGTAAGATGAAACCCTTGCTTATCATATTCTCTGAGGTTAATCACTAATTCGATTATAGCTGCGCTTCAAAGACCCCAACGAGGAGTGGCAATTGGTCAATGCTTGGTTTGTCAAGCAGAACAATTTCCAAGCAATGTTTGAGCCCAGGGTGATTGTCAAAGCCTCCAGTTAGATTTTAACGAGATGAATGAAGCATATGTATGACAAATAAAACTTTTGCACAAGAGTACAGATTATTTCAATTCAAGTGTCTGTACCATCTGAGTAATTTCAGTTGTCAAAATGATATCTGTGCGATTACACTCCCAACTGTAAAGCAGATGCCTCCCCTATCATACTGTTTACACCTTCCACCTCAGCAAGGTGAAGCTGTGCTTCTCAAAGACAAACGTCTTGACATCCTTGCCGCTCACGGTGCTCTCTTCAATCGCGATGGTCTCCCGGCCCTCCTTGTTGACGTCCTTGAGGCTGGCCTTCTCGCCGCCGACCTTGAACACCTGGATGTCGCCGGACGCGGGCGCTACGCCGGCCAGCTCCGTCTCGAAGCTGTGCTCCTCGTCGACGTTGACGACGGCCACGTTGAGCCACTCGCCGTCGAGCGCGGCGCTGACGTCGAGCTTGGGCACGTCGACGGTGCTCTGGATCCACTTGGGGTTCGTCTCGCCCTTGTACACGCCGGCGCGGACGTGCACGGCGACGGCGCGCCCGTGCATGTAGCGCGAGAAGAGCAGCAGCGGCCAGTACGTCGTCTGGCGCGTGATGCCCGTGGGGCTCGTCATGAGCGGGCTGATGACGTTGACGCTCTGGGCAATTGTCGCCATGCCGAGGTCCTTGGCGTTGCGCACAAAGATGTTGAGCCAGATGGCCACGGCCAGGGCGTCGGACAGGTTGTACAGCTCCTCGGCGCCCTTGTCGCCGGGCGCCCGGATCGGGTCCCACACGTTCCACTCGTCGAAGCAGATCTTGGGCCGGTGTGCCGTCTTGGGCGCCGTCGTGATCCGGCTGAAGTCGGGGAACTCGGTCAGGTCCAGCTCGCACCGCGCCAGGTCGATCAGCGACGAGGTGATCTGGATGGCGCGCTCGGCAGCGTAGGGGCCGGAGATGTTGGGGTAATGGCTCGCGTCGCCGTGGTAGAAGTGGATCGAGTGCATGTCAATGTAGCGCGAGCATTGTTGAAGGACGTATCTGTCCCAGTCCGAGACACCATCACGTCCACATAGGATCAACTGGATGGATGGGTCGAGCAGTTTCAATGCTGTTTATGCTTAGTATTATCATCGCACCACTCGAGGAAGCAGGCTTACCCTTTGCCCATTGAATTGCCTTCTTTGCGTAATCTTCTTTCGTGGCCTGCTCGACTTGCCTGAGATTTGTTAGTCTGTTGGATGTTCTGAGGCACGATTATCCGTGACGAAATCTTACCATGGTCCCCAGATCTCATTACCCAGTGCCCAGTACTTGACCTTGTACGGCTCCTCGTGGCCATTCTTCCTCCTCAGGTTGGCGTAGTACGTATCCCGGTCGCCGTTGCAGTACTCGAGCCAGGCCAGCGCATCTTCGAGCGTGCCCGTGCCCATGTTGAAGCAGATGTACGGCTCTGTCTTGACGATGCGGCACCACTCAATGAACTCGTCGGTGCCGAACTGGTTGGACTCGACGCCGAGCCATGCCAGCTCCGGGCGCTTTGGACGCTGGTCCCGGGGCCCGATGCCGTCCTGCCACCGGTATGTCGCCACAAAGTTGCCGCCGGGGTATCTGATGACCGGGACCTTGAGCTCCAAGATGGAGTCGATCACATCCGTGCGGTAGCCCTGCTCGGTGATCAAGCCATTCTTGTTGTCTGGGTCGTAGATACCGCCGTAGATGCAACGGCCCATGTGTCTAGCATCACATTTAGTAAAACGGCTCGTTTTGTGATTTTTAAAGGGAATTATTCACTCTGTAAATCCTCCATAGATGAGAGGGTCGATGTCGGCTATCGTGTGGGTTGGGTTTAGCGAGATGAGGGGGGATTTGGCCTCCTCATCGGACAATACTGTGAGAGTAGTCATTCTAATTCGAATTTGCGGAAAGCTGGAGAAATTGTTGAACTCTGTATTCAGAAATGATCAGGATGAAATACAAATTGGTGGTTTATTTCCTCGAATTCTATCTTTTTATGATGTTGTATGCCCCGTGTACTCCGATTCCTATAAGCGCTCGGTACCCATTCAGCCCGAGAAAATAACATTGGCGGAACAATAGCTATCGAGATAACGTGCCGTCGGATTGTAAAATGCCACGCGTGCAGATTGTATCCACCCAGCTCCGGCCGTCGGGTGTGTATTCCGTAGTATATCCATTGGGTTTAGCTACTATCTGCAAGAAAGGTTACACATAACGGACTGAAAGTGTAGCCCATGTTGTGCCTAAACTTCGGTGACTATAGCGAAGCAATAGACTAATTTAGGTAACAAGTTCAACCATTCAAGTGTGCAAGTTCGTACAAGAAAAGCCCACTCTGACCATGATCAGTTCTATGTCAAAACTTCGGCATCACATTTGACCACGATGCGTTAACCCAAGCAGTGGAACAGCAGCTACGAAGTATACGCACGCCAATCTGAGTTCCGAAGACCCACAAGCGGCTAGCAGTCTCAAATGGACAGCACTATCGACCGACAGAATCCAAAGGCATGATCCGAACGCGTCGAGCTAAATCCCAATCACTCATCTCGAGGGAAAAAATGAGGAAGCATCGCACAACGATCAACTTTCGAGCTTCCGAGTAAATCAGATGATAGATCATCCACAACCATCTATAGTGAGAGTGGATAGCGGTGAACAGCTAGCGGTCGAGGTCTCGTGTCCCGCCACGACCGTTCAAGTGGACATCCAGGATACAAATGACAATGCTGTCGTCTGTTGGTGAACCTTCAAGACGGGCCTCAAGACGAGGTATCGCGCAATCTCGCTCAAACGGCAAGGCTTGGAAATTGAATCGCCTCCTCAGGTTGAATGGGTGGCTGCACTAGGTATATGTGCCCCATGATGGCGGGCTCAGCAGCGCCATAGGGACTTCTACTAGACGAGCCAGACCATTCTTTGAGGCTCTCGTCAGAGAGAGAGAGACCAAGGCGGTGTCATTTTCTGTCTCCATGCGATTCTACACGTCCGAATGCGGCAATTGGAACCACCCGTTCGACTTTCGTTCCGAGACGAGGGTAAGGCCCAGGGGTATGGTTAGTTGCTTGTTGCCCGCTGGCTCGTGATCTTCTTTGTTCGCAATCCAGGACGCGAAACTCACTAGAAGCTACAGGGCATCTCTAGCGGCAGTTGGCGCTACCGACAATTAGCCGGACCCTCTGCAGAATTATGCTCTTGGCGAACAGGACGAGGAAATCAAACGGCAGTATCAGAATTCAGCCTTGATCGATCACGTTTTACTATTGGTCCAAATTTTGCAAGTCGATACAATTATAATTGCAGCACGATCGATCCCCTGTCAACCAATTATGGACGATCAGCCAGTTGTGGACGGCGGCGAGATACCCATTGGCATATGTGCCAAGCTGAGAGAGCCCATCGACTGGAAGCTCTGGGAACACACCCTCCTCGCACATGCACATCTTCTCGGAATACAAGACTATGTCACCAAGGGCAAGCCGTCCATGAAAGTGCCTGTCGAACCGAGCCTCCACGACATCACATACACTTTGAATTCATCTGCCCTCCGCCTAGACCTGACCAATCCCGACAAGGCGCGCATCCCATTCCAAATTTCACATCTTACCCCTGAGAGCGCTGAACAGTTCGAAAGGGATCAAGAAATTTTCCGCGCAGAAATGAAGCAATTCTCTTTCTACCAGCCGTTGCTCAGAAAGTTGGCCAGGTGGATTATCAGCACTACCAGTCCTATCCTTTTCAGCCTTTGCTGCAAAGCGAATAAAGATGTGCACGACTGGTACAGGAGCCTGAAGCTTCACTTTGAAGATCTTCTAGAAAACGAAATTTTAATGGTCAATATCTTGGTGGGACAGATCACAAAAGACAAGGAACAACCACAGACAGTAGAAGAAGCTCGTCAATGGCTAGACAAATGGGAGGATACGATGGACAAAGCCCATATGATAGGCTATCCGATCTCTAGCTCGCGGCTCGCTTCTCAGCTCTCCTGGAGTGTCGAGCATTTTGTTACGCCCCGTGAATGGCGTAAAGTTATGGGCAACGGACCTGAGCTTGACTGGTCGCACAGATATTTGGCCAATCACATGCGTTTGATCTTGGCAAATAAAGAAGATGAGCACAGAAGGCAGGCCGAGGGTACCGCCTACCAAGACTCCGCCCCGTCAGATGGCGACCATCGCGCAAACAGTTCGCCTGCAAGGAGAGGTGGAAGACGCAACCAAAGAAGGGGAAGAGGAAGAAATTAGAGCCCAGTCAGCACTGCTACAATCAGTAGGATGCTGCAAGCGTTCCTCTCCACAGTGTACAGGTTAGCAATGACTGAAGAACCCAAAGGCTCTCGAGAGCATAGTCAGTGTTTCAATGGACACGCTCTCCCAAAAAAAAATTCAAAAAAAAAAATTTACAAGGTGGAACTTGGTGACAGCTTGGTTGACGATTTGCCATGTTATAGTATCCATGGCCGCAATTTGGGCTGGGATAGGGCGCCATGTGGAAAATGCACCATAATTCCAGCATCGCCCATTTCTGGTAATTGGTACCCTCTAGCATATACCACCTACTGTACAGTATCGCTAACGCGTTGCACTAGATCTAGCTTCCCCAAGTTACAAATCACCAATCTTGGTCCTTGATCGGACATCTTTTGATCACCATTTATTATTCCGCCCGGGTTCTCTACCTGCACAAGGACTTTCAGCTCAGCTCAGACCGACGTGCATCTCAGCTGTTTCTGGCACAATGGAAAGGGCCGATTCCACGGCGCTGGCATGCTGGGGTAAATGTCGGTCGTGCGTCATCGCAACTGGGGATGTCGTTTTCAAGCTTGGGGAAATTGTGGAACCAGTTCACTTCTGGCAGCTCTGGTTTCGAACCGTCTCCACGAAGCCATGATCATCTTTCAAAACCTGGGGAAATCTTCGGGAGCTCCAGAATCTCTGGTCGCACCACACCGTTCGAACCGCCTTCTAACCTCGACATGTCGCTCAGCCGCACAAGGCCATCTTAGCTCTTCACTGAGGCAGGCTACGTCCATTTCAGTCGACGCCATTCAGCCCTGAGATGGGATAGGGGCGGTTGGCTGATCTTCGGGAGTATCGTGGTGGGAAAAAAAGCCTAGACGATGCACATGACCTCCGGAAAGAGGATGGAATGTCATTCCCGGCACGCTGGGCGGGCCCCACAAAGCAGTCGACGCATCCCTGGCATCTCTCCCCCGTCTCTCCCCCGCGTCTGGCCTGCTTGTTTCTCTCTCTCTCCGCACTTTGCTGCGCGTCGTCGGCTATCGAATGAGGAGAACCGACCCAGGTTGCTGGGATGATGTGAGAATTGTCCGAATCATGGTTGCGGCACAGTTGTCTTGTTCATGAATCGAAAGCCGTGGACTCTTCAAGTGGAATTGGGAGATCAACGCCTTCATTTCACTAATTTCGGAAGTGCCGTCTCAAAAGTACGGGGTAGCGCCATTGCCGTTCTTCTTTTTATTCTAAGTCGGAAAAGACACAGCATGATTACCTAGGTAGAAGGGACCCCAAAGATTCGACAAGATGTTTCGGTGTTACAACTGCCGGCTCTCATCGTCTCATCGTTATAACGGATGCTTTGCAGTTGACACATGGGGGCCAGGACACCATCACGTATTCGTGACAAGTTGACTTGTGATGGCTTCCTGTCCCGGGTGAACGTCGGGACGGCTATACCAACAATGCGTCTGGGGTCCGGCCGAGGGATCCCTATCCAGGTTAGATGTCCCAGTTCACCTGTTCATGCTCGTTCGATAGAGCCAGCCTCTGGGCCCGATAGTCTGTAAACTACTCGTCCGCACTCAACGTGCGTGTGTGGAGATCCCACCTCAGCAGCCTCCACACGTACCCCGGTTAGACATGTGCCGTGACCTTGTCCTGGCAATTGGCCTCCAGGTCGTATCGTATGGGGGTTACATATCCGAACTGAGCCTGGTGGAAACCGTCGAGGCTCCTTGATGAGTTCTTGATCCGTGGTTGGTCGAATAGAGGGAGGACTAACAAGTTTTGTCTGGAGTCGACGTCGAAGGAGGAGTTGCGAGTTGCCCGTGCGAGGAGCGAGCAGAGTTGTATAAGATGCTACTGTCTAGCTCCGCCTCAGAGGATTTCGACTACCCCGGATCTCCAGCTTTTCTTTCCCCAGATTCAAAGACGATCTTGTCTCGAGTCAGAGCCTCGCGTCTAGAGTCCGATCGCACTAAGACTTAGCACAACGGTTCTTGTGTGAGACTATTTTCATATCAATCATCATGTCGGACGACACGGCCACCAAGCTCGGCGCGACCCAAGACGTCTGGGCCGAGCACGTCGACGACGATGCCGGGCATGCCGCCAACCAGGAGGAACACGAGCTGAGTGCCATTGGTGCCATACGCAAGCAGCCAAAGGTGTTTTGCTGGTGTCTATATGCCCTTTTCACCTGTCTCCTCGTCAGTTTCGAAAACCAGGCTTCCGGCATGGTGTTGAGCATCCCCGAATTTCGAAAGGACTTTGGACACGAATACCAAGGCTCATACGTTCTCGACACAGTATGGCAAAGTGCCTTTTACGGAGCTCCGTTGGCCAGTACCATCGTTGGCACTTTTGGTGCATCTCCCATGGCCGACAAGTTTGGCCGAAAGCCAGTTCTCATCGGATCCATTCTCGTCTCCTTTGCCGCCATTGCCCTGGAGTTCGTCTCGACCACAAACGAGATGTTCTTTGGAGGCAAGTTCCTGAACGGATTCACCACGGGAATTATTCTGACCGTGGCATTGGCTTATGTTGGCGAGGTAAGAACAATTCGATCTTAACGAAAGCCTGGGGTATTTGAGAGAATGAAACTAACCTTTACAGATCGTTCCTCTAGCTCTGCGTGGATTCCTCACTTGTCTGAGCGCTCTCATGTTCACCATCGGCCCCTTAACCTCTGCCATCATTGTCAACTTCACCGGCGCGTTCGAGTCCCGATGGGCATACCGATCCGTCTTCTGCGCCCAGTTTGGGTTCGCCGCCATTGCAGCCTGCTTCATGTTCTTCATGCCCGAGTCGCCCGTATGGCTCATCAGCGTGGACAAGACCGACAAGGCAGGCCAATCTCTCCGCCGACTGGGCTTTAGCGACTTCCAGGTCACCAAGAAGATCTCGCAGATGAAGATTACCCTGGAGCAGGCCAAGAAGGAGACTGCGGGTGCCAGCTATCTCGAGTGTTTCAAAAAGTCCAACCTCCGACGCACCATCATTGCCGTTGCCCCCCTCTCGATCCAGGCGCTCAGTGGTGTATACTTCATCGCCGCCTACGGAACCTACTATATCCAGTTGGCCGGATACAGTACCGAGGAGAGTTTTAAGCTCCAGATCGGCCAGCACGGAATGAGCATGGCTGGAAACATCATCTCCTGGTTCCTCGTCGACAAGGTCGGCCGTCGGCCGTTGACGGTCTGGGGCACCTGTATCGTCACAGTGATCCTCATGATCTGCGCTGGTCTCGCTACCCAGGGCTCGGCCGGAGCCATCAAGGGGTCGGTGGCCATGATTCTGATCTACAACTTCTTCTACAACATCACCATCGGCGCCACCGCTTATACCCTGCTGACCGAGGTTGCCACCTCGAAACTCCGAGCCAAGACCATCTCTCTTGGTGTTGCTCTGCAGTACATCGTGAGTACCCCCAGCAATACACTTCGCGTTTTCAGAGCACTTCCTAACAAGAATTCAAACAGATCTACACTGTCTGGGCCTTTGTCATCCCCTACGTGTTCAACCCCGACCAGGCCAACCTCGGCGCCAAGACGGCCTTCATCTTTGGCGGCCTCGGCGTCCTGTGCATCATCTACCTGTACTTTTACCAGGTCGAGACGGCCGGCCGCAGCTACGAGGAGCTCGACGAGCTCTTCCAGAAGGGCGTCAGCGTCAGGAACTTCAAGACGTACGTCACCGAGGCCCAGACCCGGGGCCAGGAGGCCAAGGAGTCCAAGGCCGCCATGTGATGGGAGAAAAGAAATCGTATACCCCTCCTGTATTTTGGCTATGGGATGGGCGATGTTTATTGCAGTTCTTTTTAGCGTGCAGATACGAGTTTATGAAGAAAATGCTTTTTTACGATGGCAATCAATAAGAACCATATGTCCAGCCCATGATGATTCTCGAAACATACTCCTGATTGTGCTTGAACGTGTCAACGTGCCATCGTGTGACAGTCAGACGAACAGGAAACACAGTGATTACCCAGCTAAGTACGAAGGCAACGGCTTATCGCAAATTCCTTCTTCCACTTCTTTTTCTTTCTTTCATGATATTTAAAGGGTTGAAATAATCAATCGAAGCTTCTACGTCAACTCCCTCTGGCAACACCTCCTTCCTTGCACCTTGAGCAAGACTTGATCATGGTCGTCGGATGCTACTATTACAAATGCATCACATGCCTAGAGGATTCTCTCCGATTTGATGGGCGGGTTCCGGCGTCCTGGAAGTAAATCAGTGCTCAACCACAGGCCATAACATACCTAGCCGCGTATGTATGCGAAAGTATTAGAATTGCATAGAAATACTTACCAAATGACGAGGTACGTGTATCCAACTCATGCTCGATCCAATTCTTCCATATTTCCTACGCATCATAGTTTTCAGCACCCACGGGCTATCAAACCGGATGGAATTTTGAATGAGTGGACATACCAGATCGCGTGTCGTAGCATCGCGGACACGCCCCGGCGTCATGACGGGATTCTCCCTTAAAATCATGATCTCGTCGCTGTCGTCGTTATCGTCATCGGCGAGGAATTCCTGCGTCCGAGTGCGTTTCCGGACCCTGCACTCTTCAGATCTCACAACGATTTCAGGCTCTGGTGACTCTTCAGGCGTGACAGGACCTAATGAAGACGGGTCATGTCAGACACACTTAGCAAATGTATCAGTGCACCTGAGAGGCTAGGTACTCACGCGGAGTTGGCGGGTCGGTAATAAACGAGCAGTTGCGAGCTGTGCCGGAGTAGTAACAATTGAAGCAACCACCCCTGAACCACTTCGAGTCTAAGTTTCGAATAAGCTGTTTGTCTTCGGGGGTGCCAATTATTAGTCATCGATCGTACCGGCATGGCAGGTATTGAATGGACCTCTGCCGCGACCTCCGCCGGGAAGGCGATCGTCGCATTGCTTGCATGGCTCTCTGTTTTCTCCTGGATAAAATTACACGTCAGCTGTTGAGGGCAAGTCCCGGCCGGTCTGGAATCTTTCTGTTTTCCGCACCTTTAATCATGGCATATGCTACCGCTGCAGCGCGGCGCTCCTGGCGAGAGAGATCGAAGTCGCCCCGTCTCGGATTGAGGCCGGTATTAGTACTTTTCAAGACGAGGAGCCGCACGAGGTTCTAAATATGTGCAAGTCAGTTTAAGCCAGCTCTGAATTTTCGTATTGCGCGGTCTTTGGACAGGTCGACTTGCATCACTTGTAGCGAGAATGCTGAGACTGATGGGGTTCCCGTTCTGGCGTGCGTCGTCGATCACGAACGCAGTGAGATCTAGCGCGTTATTGCTTCGTACACATTCTTTCACGTTTGTGAATTTGGGTTTCTGGAGGCTCTTGTTTTTATATTTCCATCGAGATAGGGGAGAGGGTTGATCGCCCATCGTCGACATGTTGAGGACCGAGATAGTAGGTTGGCGACTTTGATCCTGTATATGTCTTCAAATTACAAAGTCGATCAAGGCGGAATTAATTCGTACACGTAAGGTGCGGGGTAGGCTCGAGGCTTTATTTTGAATTGTTTTCGCGGACTGGCGGATCGACTGTGAAGGTGCGTCCCTATCCGCCACTCCGCGAAAACAAAATTTTGGATTTTCAGATTTTGAGAAAGCAGATTCTCCAACCAAAGCCCAGAATTCTTCGAACATTGAGATCTCTTGTCTTTAAAGAGTGGCATGTGGCGTGTACAATAAACCGCCGTAGTCAGAGGGGCGATGTAAACTTTCGCGTCGACTCACTGACTCGCAATTGTTGCTGCTCGTTCACATTTGGAAGCGAGCTCTTGTTATGATAGCCTTGATAGTCTGCTCTGGGCGTCTCTCAACATTACCTTTTCAAGTTGAAGAACATACTGTGTACACATCAAGGCGGCGTCTGAAGTCAACAGTAGACGAAACACGATGACCCTCCTCTTCATGCCGTTCCCTAATCTCGCTTGTAAACTTTCTATCATGATCAAGCCAGGTCATGCAGTTTTCACAATAGGTGCTGTCCATGACATATCCGTACAACTACACTTTCGAGTCCCTGAAGTTACAAGTGTTGAGCCTCTGGATATACCCAGTTGACCAAAGATGATAACTTGTGAGATTTCGACCATACACCAGCTGGCATCGAAAAGAACGAGGTGACACTCAATCATGATACAAATCCACCGACAGCTGTATCATGTACACAATTTTACAGCAGTGCATCGTGCTTATTCGTCGCTGCCTGTTATAGTCGTCTTTCAATCGGCAGGTACATGGATAATAATAACGGCGGGAGCTATGACCATCTGCAGCTGTTTAGTCTGACGTCACAATAGCGTTCGTTACCGTCACCTTATTGAGCAAGACAATGATGAGCTCTCTCTTGTGGTCGCCAATAGAATCCTTTCGAAAACTGTCAATTCAGTGACGAGGTTCTTGTAGTACTTTTTCAAAAAAAAAATTGCAATTGCGTATCTAGTCACACCACTGCGACCAGCTCTCTGCTTCCAAGCATTGTAAAAAGCAACTCTCAACACCAAACAAAACAACACTACACTATATATAGTCGATCATGCCGGGTCTCGCACCTCTCCGCAGCGCCCTCCGCGCAACAGCACCAGCGGCTGCCCGCTCCCACATCTCCCATCCACTCCTCAACCAGACCAGCGCGAGGGCGTTTCAGACCTCGGCCGTCCGCAATGCCTACAAGGACGACCAGGACCGCGAGTCGCTCAAGCCCAAGGCCAACGAGTACACGCAGTCCGGCACCGACGACCAGGCGGCCGCCAACAGTGACGCCGCCTTCAACCCCAACAAGACGAGCCCCGAGGCCGAGAAGGAGGCGGCCGGCCAGTCGCCAGCGGGCGGCGCCAACCCGCTGACCAACAGTCCTGCTGACAAGAGCGTCAACGCGGGCGGCCAGGGGCACGCCGAGGACAAAACCCACGGCGGAAACAAGAAGAGCAGTGGTCACGGTAGCCCGCAGAAGGGAAACAAGGTCTAGGTGATCAAGGATTGGTGTAGAGGGCGGTTCTGAGATGGGGTATGAGAATATGCCACTGGAACCGACCTGAGTCGCATTCCTCTCTCGGTGGATTCCCACCTTGCATGACTTTCGGAGTTTGGCTGTTCAGTGATTTTATACGCTTGGGTGGTTGGAAGCAAGGCACGAACGAATACAATGATCATACTCTTTGAAGCGCCACATATCCGCCGCTCTCTCTGCTCGTGATTCTCTTGCTCCAGATTATTTGTGCTGCATGTGAATGGGTATTACGTTTCTCGCCAGAACTGAACCAAACTAACTCCCTTCGCCGATATATGTATACAACAGCCTATTGGCATGTCTTTTTCTTGGTATCAATCAACCGTAAAGACCATCCATGTCATCCTCTTCGTCGTCGTCTACGGGAATGGGCTCCTTCTTCTTCTCCGTCAAGTCCTTGCGACACAGGGGACAGGTGCCCTTGCTCTGCAGCCAGGGGCCGACGCACTCGAGATCGAAGCGGTGCGCGCCGTGGCAGGGCAGCTCGACGACCAGGGGATAGGGGTCGTCCAGGTAGGCCTCGGCGCAGATGGGGCAGCTGTCGTCCTTGAGGCTCTTCTTGGGCACGCGGTCGAGGGTGTCGAGGTACTCCTGTGTGACGCCCTTGATCTGGCCGGGCGGGTTGTCGACGTCGGCGCGGAGCAGGTCGATCAGGGAGACGAGGAAGTCGCGGTTCGTGTCCGAGGGCGCCGAGTTGGCCAGCGTCGCCATCTGCTCCTGCACCATGGAGAAGAGCGCGGCCGAGTCGACGGGGGTCGGGCCGGCGTGGTGCGTCGACGACGTCGTCGAGCCGGCGTCGCGCGAGATGGTGTGGAGGTGCGATGTGAAGGAGGACATGTCGGGGCGGCGCCGGTGCGGAGCATTGTTAGATGCCTTGATATTGTGCTCGACTTTTCATCATGTCAGATCAGCTTTGCTTCGTTACTCTTTCGCTGCGAGCGGCTTCACCTTCGTATGGATTGGACGCCATGGTGGGCGGAAGATGATGTGGTCGTGATTTCACAGCTGATCCAGTCAAGCGATATGCAGAAGTAGATTTCAGACAGTTTCAACTGAAATATCGGTAGCGAGTTTTGTTCTGTGAAAGAGATTGAGATGTGAAAATGCTGATGCGTTCAGGAGTTGTTTCTGTTTGTTGAAGCAAGAGCTCGTGTATCGTGCACTTGGATGCTGTAACTGACTGCCCCCACCAGGCAACGTTAGCTGACGACCATCGGAGGGACAAAAGCCTGGAGCATCAATTTGCGGGGCATCTTTTGGGCAATGTGGGGTTTATGCAAGTTGTGAAGAAGAAGCACAAATTGTACAGTATACTCCATTTTCCCCCAGTAATTCTACAGGCATCCATAATCCATCCAGCGGAGGTCTCAACCCCCGCGTTATAAGTAGAAATATGACAAGAAATAGCGCTTGGGATACTCAGTTAAACTAGCAGCATACTTTTAACTTTATACCCAACTTTATTCCAAGACCGGCGAACTATATTCATATCGAACTATTGCCATCTCGCTACAATGTCTTCACAGAACGCATCGAAGGATGAAGTCGAAGTCGAAGTCATCACGGATCCCTCCGACTTTGACGGGGCCTACGACGTTACCGCAAACGCCTTCGGTCACCAGACGAATGATGGAATTTGGATCGCCATGAACCCAGGCTGGGATCAGCCCGGTGGGAAATCCAAAGGCGTAGCACAACTTAGGGATCGCTGGCAGGCCACGAAAGAAGCCGGCAACACGGCCTTTCTCAAAGCGACCTTGCCAGATCCCGCTCACCCCGAGAGGCGCGTCATCGCCGGGCTCGCCATCTGGCTCCACGCCTCGCTGGTCCCCGGCCACGGCGAGGTGCCCTCCAAGCCCGACTTCAGCTCCGTCTACCCGGACAACGAGAGGGAGCGCAGGTACGTGGAGCAGCTGCTGGGCTCGCTCCACAGCAAGCGCCTCGAGGTCATGCGGGAGATCGCAGAGACGGACAAGAAGTCTGTCATGGTGCTCGACCTGTGCGTGACCGACCCGGTGTACCAGAGGCGCGGCGTCGCCAAGAAGCTGGTGCAGTGGGGGCTCGACGAGGCGAAGCGGAGGGGCGACCTCGAGGCCATCATCGAGGCGTCGAGCATGGGCCGTCTCGCGTACGAGAAGTTTGGTTTCCACCAAGTCGGCACGATCGCATATGAAGTTGACGAGGAGTTCCGGGATCGGTCGTTCCCGCCAAATGCGTTCATGCGGTCGAAACTGCCCAACTAGGAATATCTATCTACCTATACCGTACTGAGTAAAGCATATTGACTCCGAAACAGGGTATACTACAAGACCCAGATGCTTTCACAGAATGTGCATTCGTCTCCATTTTTTCGTCTGATCTTCCACTTCTCACGAACGACGCATCGACGGAGTTCTCGTCAGATTACGGCCCTTCGAGCATGGGTCAGTATATCCGACGTTACACTGCATATGCCATGCTCGTTTACTCAATATATATTATCCATCAACGGGCGAGGCATGCACAGCTCCGAGTGGTGCGATGTACATTGAGTCAGGCAAAATATTTTGCATTGGCCCTTCGCTGGCGCGGGGAAACAATTCATGTTACCTATGGCGATAAATGGATGAACTGCTCAGAAATTTGCCCCAGGCAGTTGTTGCGAATCTTTCTCTTTCCTGGTCGACGTCCATAGCATACACCCTGAGCTCTTGCGATTTCTTTGCGAAATGTTTCGCTGGCTGGGAAAATTGCCTTTCCTCTTGCTCTTCGGGTCTCTCACACTTGGAGTAGATGGGGAAAGCAGTAAGCAACTTGCGCGTTGGTCTTCATTTCGTTTTCAATAATCAAGCAGAGAGAATAACAACTTAATCTTGTAGCCAGCTCCCAAATCGCCGAGAAATTTCCTCATGGCTCAGCACTCTCGGGCGTGGACTACTTTGACTACGAAACGATACAGCTCATGCCCGGAACAGTAGCCAATGCTACTGATGTATACGGATTCTGGGGCGCTGGAGACGAACGGTCGACCAACACCTCGAGCCCGAAATGCAAGTTCATGCCCGGAGACGCCGAATGGCCGTCGAACTCCCAGTGGCAAGACTTTAATAGTTCCCTTGGCGGCGCATTGATACAAGGATTCCCGACCGCCGCGGTTTGCTATCCCGACTGGCCTCAGTACGACGAGGCGAGATGTGCAGAAGTGACCCAGCTCTGGACAGACCCGGAGTGGCAGTAAGGATTCCAGGAGGATTGCTTTGTGTGATAGTTATGTACTGATTCCGCGCCAGAGCAAACGATCCTACCGGCCTCAACTTCCCCCTTTTTGAAGGAGTGACATGCGTCCCGCCAGCGTTTGCTCGCCCGAATGCGACATGCTCCATGGGCGGCAAGCCAGCTTATATCGTGATTGTGACAAGCGGTGAGTTGATTTCCATCATCTGATTTCTCTACTAGCGGGCTAAAGTATTGACCTATGTTGCTGCAGTTGCCCAAATTCAACTAGCACTCAACTTTGCCCGGAACCAGAACATTCGGCTGAACATCAAGAACACGGGGCACGATTTCGTCGGCAAGTCCACGGGAGCCGGGGCTCTGTCCATCTGGACACACTTCCTGCGCGATATCCAGTACCTCGGCGATTCTTTTGTGGATACATCAGGTCGCAACGGGTCGGCATTCAAAGTCGGCGCCGGCGTGACGGTCGGGGAGCTGTACAATGCCGCCGACGCCAACAATGTCCAGGTGACGGGAGGCATCGCGCGTGTAAGTCCCTGGATGTAATGTTGTACTATAGAGCATGTTCTAACTTCAAAGGATTCAGACTGTCGGGGTGGCAGGTGGATATATAGCTGGCGGTGGAAACGGTCCTCTGATATCCAAGTACGGAATGGCTGCCGACCAGGTCGTCTCACTTGAAGTCGTACTCCCAAGCGGAGAATTCGTTTCCGTGGACGAGAACAACTATCCGGACCTGTTCTTTGCTCTCCGCGGCGGAGGCGGTAGCACCTGGGGCATCGTGACGTCGGTCGTCATCCGAGCTTATCCGAAGACGCGCATCACCAAGCTGACGTACAATTTCGGGTCGGGCGTTCCCCTCGACACTTTCTGGGCCGGCGCCGAAGCCCTCTTTGCGCAGTTCCCCAAGTGGCCCAAGGCCGGCATGTACAGCTACTGGTCCTTTTCGTGCAGCAACTCGACGGGCTGCGTGTTCTCGATGGCGCCGCAGCTGGCACCGGATCTGGGCGTCGACGAAGTCCTGACCCTGTCGCAGCCCCTATTCGGCCGCCTCGAGGAGCTTGACATCCCCGTCGACAACCTGACCGCCGTCGAGTTCGGCAGCTACCTCGCCGCCTTTGACGACAGCTGGCCCGAGAGCACCAACACGGCCGGGATCTGGTCCTTCCACACGGGCTCGCGCCTGTTCCCCGAGTCCAACTGGGACGACCCCGAGACGGTCGCCGCGCAGATGGCCATCTTCCGCCACACGGCCGAGACCTCGGGCTCCTTCTTCGGGTACACCGTCCAGCCCGCGGTCAACCCGGGCGTCAACCAGACCAATGCGGTCGACCCGGCCTGGAGGGACACTTGTCTGTTCTTGATGTCCGCCGCCTTTTGGTCTCAGGACACGACTCCTGCACAGATCGCGGCGGCCAACGAGGAACTCGTCGAGCGGCTGCAGCCCTGGCGCGAGATCGCACCCACTGGCGGCGCGTACATGAACGAGGCGGACGCCAACGAGCCCAACTGGCAGCGGACATTTTGGGGAGAGAATTATGGTTATCTCTACGGCTTGAAGCAAAAGTACGATCCGACCGGTGTGCTCTATGCGCATGAGGCCGTTGGCTCCGAGGATTGGTATATTACGGATCAGCTGGATTTTTATCCCACCCAGAATGGTCGATTGTGTCGCGTCGAGTGAACATCTCATATGGATGGCTTCATAGATAGGTGGTAGTCATGGGTATCTAGTTGCTCACCGAAAATGCATACACTATGTCAGTTGTTACGAAAATTGGAAGCACAAAAAAGGTCATGGTGAGAAATTCATATCGACGTTCATAAATTCAGTATGAGACGAAGTTCTCAAACCAAACAGATCTCATCAGCTCTCTAGGCTCTTCTCGTGATCAAATTCTACCTTGTTCCCTCCCTCAACCTTGCCAACCTCGACATCCTCATCAGACGTCGCCGGACCACCCGACTTGTCAATCCTCTTCCACCGCAGCCCAAGGGCCGCCACAAACGCCGCCGCGGCCATAGCCGTACTGATATAATACGTATTCCTTAAACCCGTCGTGTACGCGCCGAGCACGGCGTCCGTCACATCCGCCTGGCCCATGGCGGCGAGGATCTGTCTTATCTGGGAGGCGCCCGAGTTGATGAACACCCGCGGGTCCAGCTGCGGCGCGTCTCTCTCTACGCCCTCGATCAGCCCGTTCTGGAACACGGTCTGCGCCACGGCGATGAACAGCGCGCCGCCGAGGCTCTGGAAGAACTGCACGCACGCGGTGCCCTGCGGGACGAGCGGTTGCGGCAGCACGTTTTGCACCACGATGACGCCGGCCTGGAAGCAGACGCCCGTGCCGAGTCCTAGGAGCACTTGGTACCCGAACCACTTGGCGAACGGCGTGTCGAGCCAAAAGGTCGAGATGAGCCCGGCCCCAGCGGCCAGCATGGCCGTCTCCACCAGGACGATTGGGTTGTAGTACCCGGTGAAGGTGATGAGGGCGCCGCTGACCATGGAGCTGATGACGGTGGATATAAGCATGGGCAATATCTTGATTCCCGCCTGGACGGCCGAGTCTCCCTGCACGGCTTGGAAGTAGAGAGCTTTGTAGTTTCATATTAGTTTTGCTCTACTACTATCATCATAGGAAAATGGAGAAAGATCATCGACTCACAGAGGTAATATATCATGGCAAAGAAGCAAGCGCCAAAGAAGAAACTGAAAAGCATGGCACTCAAGACATCGCGGTTCTTGAAGAAGCGAGGCGGCAAAAGCCCTTTATCTTGCTGCCAGTACTCGACCCCGGCGAACAACAGAATCATGACGCCCGCGCCGACAAATAGGCCGATGATGCGGGAATCGCTCCAGGGATACTCAGCGCCTCCCCACTGCAGGGCGAGGAGGAGCATGACGATTGCGGGAACCAAGATGCCGGCGCCGATCAGATCGAGCTGCAGGATCCGCGACAGAAACGAACCGCTCATGGCGCCGTCATCATCATCATCTGTCTGTGAAATGTTCAAAAAGAGGAACACGACAACCATGGCCGCGCCGCCGATCGGCAAATTGACGTAGAAACACCACCGCCAGGTGACGTGGTCGGTAAAGACGCCGCCCAGCAGCGGTCCGGCGACGCTCGCGATCCCCCACATGCCGCCGAACAGCCCCGCAGGGGCAGGGTGTACGACATGATGACAATGGACCCGGAGAAGATGCCGGCCGTGCCCAGCCCGGCGATGGCCCGACCTATTATGAACGCCACGGACGACGGCGCCACTGCCGATACTAGACTCCCCAACTCGAACAGGGCGACGGCGCCGAGGAAGGCGAGCTTGATGTCGAACAACCTGTAGATGGTCCCGTAGACCGGCTGCAGCGCGGTGCTCGTCAGGAGATATGAAGCGCCGTACCACCCAATGTCCTTGACAGAGCCGTACTGGGCCGTGATGGCGCCCAACGCCGGCGCGATGATGGTCTGATCGAGTGCGACGAGGAAGACGGCCAAGCACAGGGACATGATGATGAGCCAGACTTTCAGGCCGGTCGGATACTGAATCTCTTCCTTGGGAGTTGGCGGCATGTCTGCGTCTCTGCTTGTTCCACTCCGCATTCTTGCCGATGTATGCGCACCATGTTTGGCGCTGGTTTTGCTCGTCATATTATCTTTCCTATACGTAGACCAGGTGATGTAGCTCCTGGTGGGCGGTCTCACTAGGTCGTATAATCTGCTTTTGTATTTGTGCTCGGGTATACCAATACTCGGAGGCTTCCAAATTTATCAACCGGTAGTCGCCAAGATATTTTGCTATACGTGTAACAGTTGTGAAAGCCTGTACTATGTCGTCTGTCTGGTGGAAAACAAACCACTGCAGCTGTCAAGTGCTTGCTTGAAGTTGATCACAGTTGTATGAAGCTCAGCATCAACGAAATAGTCGTATTGACTCTATTTGTTTGGCGGTTGGTACACATTGAGAGAGTAAAGAACTTCAAGTTTAAAGAGGTTGGGCCATGTGGCCGACAGTATGCGCAAGAGCAAGTGTCAAGGCCTAAGAATAAGCAAGCAAGCCACGCAATAGTGGGCTGGTTAGGTAGGGTGACATTCATAGGATGCAATGCAACGCCCCGAGACGAAGACACCGCAGCCAAAAAGCTCACACAATGTGCAAATGACCTGAGCTATGGGCGTGGTGCTTATGCACCCATCAGCAGTCATGATGATGCACTCCTGCATTAGCATGATTAGCTCACGAACTGGTAACTTGCCTTGGTGCGTTGGTTAAACTATGAATGCGAGCTGGAATGGAGGCACAACGGTCCAATATGTAGCGTTCATTGAATTCGTGACTCGGCCTTTTCAGTTGTCCGAAGACTGGACGTCTTTCTCAAGTTGCTTGGATAAGGGTACACAGTCATCAAATTGTTAGTTACATGAATACCTGCATAGGTATCTACGCACATCTGGATATTCTCCGAGGCCGGCTCAGTATTTCTACCAGGCAGTACACATGCAAGCAGGACAAGACAAGCTCGCGATTTCGACCAAAATTTCACATTACACATTGTTTGAAGGCCAACGGGGACCTTGGACACTCTTGCCCAAGCTTGTAGGCCGTGGGACGTCGTTCACCTGATTTGGCTGTTCACTTAACCTATACAGTCAGTCACCACTTGTTCCATCGCAGCGTCAAGGAAACTATTGAATTGAAGACAAGCTATCGCTATCTTGGGTTCTCTCAACCAAGTTCCAAAGGCCAATCCTGCAAAATAATGACATGGGATCTTGCAAAACCCATGCTTCGACGAAATAGAGACAGACAGTGAATACTTCAAGAGTTCGATGATCTTGGTTCACAAAGAGTTGAGGACACGGCCAGAAGGCATGGTCCATTTCCACGTTCAGTTGCGCTTGTACTGATATTGTTGTCGCAAAACATATCGCGATCATAGCGTAGCCATATTCTCGATAACAAATTCCGAATTCTCCATCAACCAGATCAAGATTGCCGGAGTTTTTCCCGCTGTTCGGCGATTGTTGCACATGAGTTCATCACTTGTGTCCGTTATCATCTTCTGGACCACTGATGAACTCTTTGAACAATCCCATCCATGAAAGCTTTGAGGGGGAAACAGTTTCGAGTATCATGGCCGCGTGTTTGTCGATTGTACTAGATGTAGTACATCGAGTTTTGAAGCTTGCTGTGTACAGACCTAGACGTGATCTGTGTGGCAGCACTGGTCGAGATGCTGGAAGCAGTGTCCGACGCTTCAAACAGTTCATTCATGTGCACACGTTGTCGAGTGCAGAGAATGTCGGCGTAATAGGCGGGCGGACAAATGCTCACAGCCTTTGTGGCTCGTCCAAACAGATAACACATCTCATGTGTAATCTTTTCCAGATTGTTTGCGGCTTCTGCTCTGTAGGTGTGACGGAAGACTTCGTCCAGCAGCACAGTGTAATGTGCCGGGCGGGCAGTGCCTGTCAACATGTTAGCTAATCCGTTTTGGAAGCGTCATCCAAATGTGCATATCACGTACCTTGCAAAGCAGTGTGAGCCGTGAGGAAGAAATCCCAGACTCTGGCCAATGTGACGCCACGGTCCACAACGGTGCCGTTCTTGATGTTGCGGCTGTTCGTCATGTTGTCCGGGTCGGTCGGAAAGAAACGCGTCTGGTGTCGCTTCACCGACACAATCAACGCAATCTTTGGCTCCGGCTTGCAGAGCTTGCGACAGGCTGCTCGGATCCTGGGGAGCTCCACCTCCAACACCTGCATGAACTGTCCCTCAGAGACACCATCACGGTAGATGATGATGTTGTCAAGCGTCGAACGGGGATTGTTCTTCTTCCAAAGTCGAATCCTGTCCTCGAATTTGGCCTCGAGGTTCGCATCAAGCATTTCAACGCGACCAGCCTGAGCCCAGGCGGTGCCTGGCCACTGAGCCAACTCCGGATCGATGCTGGACACCATGCCAACCATACTGGGTACGTTCTCGGCCTTTCCAGCCATGTTTGTCGGATGAGTCACATCATATCCAACAATCATGGTCTTTCCATCCTTGACGAGCGTGACGCCCGGTTCGAGACTGTGGTTTATGCCACCGGCCTTCAGGTTGACCTTGAGACCAACATTGGCATAGTATTGGTCACGGCCTCTCTCCTTCAGGATGTTGCTACGCACAACATTCACGGTGTGGAATCCGTACCTTGTATCCGCGCACATCTTGACTGCGTTGTAGACCTCGGTGCCCTTGTCAGCCAGGACCACAAACACAAACTCCATGTTTGGTGGGGCTTGCGAGAACTTCTTGTCAACCGCCTCCACAGGATTGGCACCCCTGGGGATATCAATTCTTATGCCCTCGGACGAGAACTGTGCCAATGGAATGCCCATTATCCGCCAAAAGGCGACCATCCCGTCTACTGCTGCTTTGACCTCAGCCTGGGGGTAGGGACGACTGGGGTCGGTGACAATGTATGCCCAATTCCATGTCTGGATGAGGTTGCCCTTCTTCTTGACTTTGACGTCACGCACTGCAACAAGATCAAGTCAGTAAACGTTACTCGATGGACCTCACAGAAGATCGACTTACTGTTCCAAGAACCCTCCGCAACACGCGGCTTAGTATCCTTTCCGGCTCGGCCCTGGTAGACCACTTGAGGAGGTAGAAGCTCACGTCCTCGGACTGTGAGTAAGCCTGTATCGACCTTGATACCAAACGCGGCCTGGAGACTGGTGAGCCGAATCGATCCGAGTGATACATAGTTTCTCAACCTACAAGAACAGGGTTGGCGAACCCGAGCGTTTCTCGTCCAGTAGTAACGATGGACGTTGCGTTCGCAAAAGGAGAACGGCACGAAACCTCGATCATCTCCCGAGTCTCGTCAGCCGTGAGCTTACGCTGGAGCGCCTGGCCAGCAACAAACTCTACGAGCTCTGCGGGGTAGTAGTTGGGTTCCTTGTCGGACCCTGTCTTGATGACCGGGAGAGTCAGGTCGACTTGATACCCGTAGCCTGGGACGTATCAGTACAGCGCAAATGCTAGTCGGTCGTGACCAAACTTACGGATCTGGTAGTAGTCCTTCACTGTGACGTATTGTCCATCCTTGAAATGTTCCGTCGCAGGGCTGACGCAGAACGACACCTCATGGGGACGCGCACCAAAGCGAGTTACTCTTGGAGGGGTAGCGCTCTTGGGGCCGTCTCTGGGAGTTGCAAGACCGTTGCATCCCGTATCTTTGATCCGAGCAACGCCAGCTGGCTTGGTAGGTCCCTTGGAAGCTGGGCCTTTGCCCTTCTTAGGGGCCTTGGCGTCCTTGCCCTCGGACTGCGTATCCTGGAGAATCTGAACCTTGACAGCGCGCTTGAATATTTCCTTTGACAAACGTCTCAGTCCATAGTCTGACGAAAGGTCGTAGCCTCGGAAGTAGGACGGCGCTGGGCCGGAGTAGCGGAAAACGCCATGAGACGTGTTGAAATTTACCAAGACGCGCCCGGTGGCTGGGCGGACGCTCTGAAAGTATCCCCGGATGATTGTATTGTGTTCTGGGTGACCAAGATCGTACGCCTCACTCTGGAGATTGAGGGGAAAGTGTCGACTACTTCCCAAGCTGGCAATGTTGTCGCGGGCTCGGGGATTGTGGCCGGCGGCCACGCCAATGGCGTCGATGACATCTTCGAACAAGGGAAACGTGGAGCCTGTGGCCTCCATGGTCTTCAAGAAAGCCAAAAGCTCGGAAACCCGAACCTCGGTTGGACCATGGAAATGGACCTTCCACTTATCATTGAACCCCCCATCTGTGAAGAGTACCTCGACGCCATTCTCGGGGATGGACAGAGGTTTGAGCGACACAGCTTGGCTCTTGTACTCAGAGACAACAGGAATCGCGTTGCCAATCTGATCGAGAGCAAGCTGGATGATTTTCTGCAGCTTGCGATTCTTGGGTTCGGGAATCGGTTTCTCGGGGGGTTTCTCTCCGGGAACCTTGACAACCTCCAAGCTGTACTTGAAAAGGACCTGGTCCTTCAGCTGCATGTTGAAATAATTGGCCCAGAGGACAACCTCTTTGCCCTTGGTACCGAATGAGGGCCGCAGTGGCATGAACTCGGTCGCGGCCTTGTTGCCCGAAACGGACAGCTTCGACATGGAAGAAGCCAAGATGAGAGAGTCTTCCAGCTTCGTAACGGCCTGGTCTGGAGCAGGGACGGCGTTGGTGCTGGGCAGGTTAGCACATGTCAAAGGGAGAGAGGGTCGATGACGGAATACCTAAAGGCCAAGTCCTCTCCAGCAAACTTCTCGCCGCGTGGTTTGAAGCCTCCTCCACCGCGACCGCGATCGCCGCCGCGGAAACCACCACGATCGCCGCCACGGAAGCCACCTCCACGATCACCTCTGAAACCACCGCCGCCGCGGTCCCCTCTGAAGCTGCCGCCGCCACGGTCTCCTCTAAAGCCGCCGCCACGATCTCCTCTGAAGCCGCCGCCGCCGCGGTCTCCTCTAAAACCGCCGCCACGGTCTCCACGAAAACTGCCGCCGCCGCGTTGACCACCGGCATCGCCACCACCACGGCCGCCTTGGAAGTCACCGCGTCCACGGCCACCTCCACGACCACCGCCTTGACCTCGGCCTCTATCGGCCATGGCGGGATTGGTTGATGCTGGTCACTGTGTAAAGATGTGGTTGAGGAACCTGAGAGTGATTAAGCGTGACGCTGTGAGACGGGAAAGGTGTGAGCAGAAAAGACAGGTTGAGAAAGGTTGTGAGGACGGAAAACTGAGGTGAATGCTTGGAATGGTGTCAGCTTTTGTTTCATGTTTCAGGCAGCAGCCAAGTTGCCCGTTTGTTGTTTGGCTGGAGAGGAACAACAAGGCAAGAAGCTGTGACGCAACGACGTCCGGGTGAAGACAGGGAAGGAGCGAATGTTGATGTTGATGTAACAACCAATTGCTACCGGATAGGCCGTTTGTCAACCTCTGAGCCAGCAGAAAGTGACAAATCAAAGGTGACTGAATGTAGATAAAGGCGACAGAAGGTCAACTGGGACTTCAACGGGTAGTTGAAAACAGTCAAGATGTGCCGGAGTGGTGGCTTGTGCCAGGAAGGCACGATGCGTCAAACATGGAAAGACGCATGGAGACTCACAGGATGGCAACCAGTTTCCCCTCCTGGTGGTGGCAGAGGAAACAAGAACAAGCCGGTGCTGCTTGATCTGCCTGGTGAAGGCGTTTGCCCAGGAAAGGAATGTGTGGGAAAGAGAGGTCTAGGGAAGCTTTCACTAACCGTGGTGCAAGAGTGTGTTTGTACTCTTCTTTGCTGCCAACACCTCTGGTCAGGTCACTCTCTGGTCGGCGATGGGATCTGGAAGAGAGGATGGTGTGCGTGAAGCCCAAGACAACAAGAAGTGTTGACACGGCGGGATGGTTTGGTGGGTGGGAAACAGGTTGCAGAACTGGTCAAACCGTTCCTTGTCACCCTCGTTGGTGTTTGAGAAGTGATGCCGTTTGCAAAGGAAGGGTATCGACCAACAGGAATCAAAGAGAGACAGAACAGATGCAAAGCGTACCTACCTGTAAGGGCTTTACGCGGTTTGAGTTCACACTGTCCTGATACTGCTGGATTTTTTGAATGTATGGTCAGCGGTACCAGGCTGGTCCCGGCGGGAAAATGGTAAAACCTCTATATTCGATAAATATCTGTGTACTGGGTCGACGATGATATTAATGTGGCCTGCCTGTTAGCAGTATTCATTATGTTAATCGAATATTCTGTTGAACCAGTCAGAATAGTCTTTGTTCTTCAGGATGGCAAGCACGATCCAGTCTGGTCTTGCCAAAATATGTTGCTGGAAAATGGTAATACCTCAAATTTGGGTGCCAACATCTGCCCAGTGCACCAGGCTTATAAGGGCTCAGGCACACTGTATACAGCGTGTACTCAGATCTACTAAACCTCTTATAGGTACCTACCAAGCTACTTTACTAGCTTGAGCTCCAGCGGGTCCATCAATTGGCTTTCGGCGGGGTGGGGTGTCTAGGTAGTGACATGCGGGAGGCGGCACTGGCGCTGCTCAAGTGCTGCTTCAGACCGTTGACGATGCTGTAATCGGGGAGTGGCTCCACTGATTACCTCTAGCTCAGTGCTGGGCAGCTGGGATTGGGAGAAGGGAATTCCCGTTCTCCAGCCGTTGCCACGGTTTTGTGACTTGTCTAGATTTCGCGGGTCTGAAGAGTGGAACGACGCGATATGTAGCAGGGTGGGAGACTGATGAACGCGAAAGAAAATGCAGAAAAAAAGATGATGAGGAATGACATTTCCAATCCAGTTGGAATTCTACGCAGGAAGTCTACGGATACATACATTCACATCTGCCACAGACCAGGGCAGCTAGAAAGTTCTTTTCGAGGAGGCCCACCATCCGACTGCCACAGACGTCGGGCGACACTCAACGTTTTCTTTGACAAAAGCAAAATCGTGCCAGCTTGATCAATGTAATAAGGAGGGAGGTAGGCACGATATGGATGGAGTCACGTCACCGGCCGCACATACGACGCGGAAACGACGCGCTGTCACCTGCCCTCGCGGCCCTTGCCTTGAGTGCTTGCAGCGGTGTGTAACCTGGAACACGGGTTTTTTCTGTGGGAGAGGCGGGGTAATAAATCATTGAGTTCGCGGGTAGGTACCTCTACAACGTGCTCATCCAAAGCATAAAATCCATGTATTCTGCACCTGTCATGTATAATCATCCTTCGCATCCTGCTTGGCTGTTTTTACACTTCGCCGTGCTGAGCAGATGGTCGTTGGCTTGACTTGGAAAGGCTTTCAGCTCCGATAGAACCATTGGCATATCCATGCAATTACGATCCTGTTTGCCGTTGTCAAGTACACCGTATCGTATCATAGGCCTTGAGAGGTGTTCTAGGATTCACGCGTCTTCACCCGCCGGAAACTGTTTGCTTTTCCTACCACACCGCCGTTCTTGCTTTTTCAAGACATGCCACTTTCATCTCATTGTGATGTCGGTTGGCAGGTTGGCAGGCTGGGCAGGATGCGAACTGGAAGCGACAAATCATAGATGTGGCAGTCTAATCGAACTGCCAGGAATTCTGGCAAATGTCCAACGAATCTCTACCATTTTGAAAAGCGAAAAACAGAGGTTACTACCGACAGTCTTTGGGTTGTTCATCGAGTGTGCCCAACTTCACAGACGCGCCATGCGCTGTGCCCCTGTCATCGCCGGTATCAAGTCTCAGCTGCATGGCGTCTGAACTGGTGCAACATCGGCCTCAGCCTCTCCCTGTCAAACTGCAAGGGGATAGATAGATGAGAGAGACATCGTGTCGTGTGGGGGCAACTTTCAAGATCATGCACTGTAAGTGGCCTGCCTCAACCTTGAGTATGTGCACACTGCAACGACTGGAAAATTCAAAACTGTAGATATGTTATAATCATGGCAATGATGAAGAAATTGATGCCATTTTCCTGCCCAATTTTTGCCAATAAAGCAAAGTGTCTTGGTTCGTTGTGAATACGGTGGACGTGTTCTTCCTTCAATCATATACGTGCTCAGTCGTTTGTCCCCTGTCCTGCAGGAAATGGCGAGACAAAAGCAAAGAAAAAATGGAAATTTTGCGAGATGCAGATGTGCCAGTTCACAACTAGAGTTCGTCGACAAGCTCAGGCTTGACCTACCGAAACGAAACACTATCAACACTCATGCCAATACTTTATTTTCGCACACTCTGCCCAGCATCAGTCAAGCAGTTGCGACGCAGAAGACAAAAGTTTGCAGTAATTGACCTCACTACACGGTATGATCTGGAACATATGGATGTATATTTCCTGTCATGAAAGATACTAGCAATGGATACATAGTATGTAGCTTATGTAGGTCACCAGATTCCGGTCCAGAGTGCGAGGCCCACCATAGTCGGAGGAGCTGTACCCATCGGGCTTAATATTCCAGCATGAACGATTTGGTCCTCATTACTGTCGACTCCTTTGTGATAATTGGAGGTGTCGTCAAGGAGGAAACGAGAATGAATGAAGCAATAAAAAGTTACTTCATGCCATGTGGTGTACCTTGTATCGAAACTTTCATGTTCTGTAAGTGCTCTGGCTCGGCTCCAGCTCACCCAGAATTCCCCACAACAGCAAATTTGCAGAGCCCGTGAGTCTTGCGCACACAACTTGGTAAGCGATAATGCAACGTTCTTCAACAACAAGTTCCTGCCCGGTTAGCTCAATCGGTAGAGCGTGAGACTCTTAATCTCAAGGCTGCGGGTTCGACCCCCGCATTGGGCTCAATTCCCGATGCGTTCCATTCAATGGAACATTTCGCCTTCTTTTTGCAATTTTTATCTCTTTTCCCATAGAGGATTTGTGGCGCCCTGATCAGTCAGAATTGATTAGGTTTCTTGGTCTGCCTCGTCGAAATCCCGACGTTGTTTTGTGAAACAATTATTTTGTTGTCTATTTAGTACTTGGTTGACTCAATTGTTTCTAGTGTTTCTCTTTTTGAGTTTCCTCCGTCGACTGAGTTGTCAGTAGGTACATTCACACATTCACAAGATTAAGCAACTGTGTATACTCTGCAATATCAAAGAAGGTCTCAGACACAAGAGAGATCCTGATTCAGCTATACCAACCAATTAAGACTCAGACACAGGGAGACACACTAAAATCTTTCAAGTTGAGCGCGCACTATCATTTGTCTCCTGTACCGTCGACATTTGAGCATATGAGGATCTAAACTGTACGGTTCTATACTTTGATCCTTTCCAAGACAAGGCTCACCTGTTGAAGAGACTCCAAGCATTTGCCATTCAAGAAATGAGCAAGATATACATACCATCTGTCGCTGTCATCAGCCTTGAGTATTAGTCGCTGGCCAAAGAGCTCAGGTGCACATACCAGTAATCTTTACAATGGTACATCGGCTATCATATAAATTGTTTGCTGATAGATAATTGCTCATTCTATCTAAAGCAGCTTCAAGTGTATGTCCATTTAGGGGGAACACTTTGATTCACTCCAAAATCAATATTATATGGTTCGTGCAAGTCACCTCCATCATTTCCTTGCACCTTTGCTTTCTAATAGTATTTGAAGATAGAGATGATTGTCTATTGGCATTGCACTATGTATCCCCAAACGTGAACTCTATCGGAAGTAGCCTTGCACAAAACAAAATGTCTTCCCTACAAAAACATCCTTGGGAGGACACGAAGAATCGTAGGTCGCCTTGCGACAGTTCATGAATATAAATGGATTATAGAACCTCGGACGGGTATCACCCAGAAATAAGCATCAGGTATGGGGTCCCGACACGCCGGTTCCCCAACCCACCACAGCTTTGGATCCAATCCCGACGAACCGCCCCAACCGTCCACTAGAACGGGAAGGACCCTCACTCTTTAGTGCATATTGCGTGCGCTGTGCCCGGAAGCGAGTCGTCATCGAACCCCTGGAACCCAGTCGAAAAAAAGAATGATAAGCCCCTCGCGGGCGGGACGATAACCAGGCACACCTCCGACCCCGCCGTCGCATCCATCATTATGTTTAGTCAGTCAGTCAGCCAGGGCGGTCCCGATGATCATCCCCCTCGACAATCTGATCTAATTGATCTGAACTTCTTTGGTAACTTATTCACACGTACGGCGTCCAGGTTATAGTGATTTCCTGTGCTTTGTTTCCGCATACCTTACTCTAGATCCACCAGCGCACCTCTCTCAACCCCTTCGATAAAAGAAGCGCAATATGTCAGCAACCACAGCCAGGCCCCGAATCATCTACTCGGATGAGGGCCCTGAGTCGCCCTACCCGCTGCGCATGGAGGGCACCGTGATATCAGGATTTGGTCGCGGATCGAAAGAGGTACGTCTACACATTCCACATTCGAGCCATCTGGAAAGGCAAACAAGGAGCACACACTAACATCATACTCTCTTCTAGCTCGGCATCCCGACCGCCAACCTGCCCGTCGACTCGGACCAGACGCCATGGATCGCCGACTCGACCTCGGGCGTCTACTTTGGCTACGCCTCTCTCGCTCTGCCAGTATCACACCCGGACCGCTCCTCCTCCGACTCCGCCTACCAGATCTACCCCATGGTCATGTCCATCGGGTACAACCCTTTCTACAAGAACACGGTGCGGTCGGCCGAGGTGCACGTGCTGCACAAGTTCGCCCAGGACTTCTACGACGCGCCCATGCGCCTGCTCATCCTCGGCTTCATCCGCAAGGAGCTCGACTACAGCGGCCTCGAGGCCCTGATCGAGGACATCAACATTGACTGCGACGTCGCCCGCCAGAGCCTGAGCCGCGAGGCCTGGAAACCCAAGGAGGGTGTCGTGGGGAGCGGCAAGGGCACTCTGGACGGCGCCTGGCTTGTCAGGCCATGAAGGGCCTACAACCCGATGAAGACTGGCACATAGGCGGTCCATCGTTTCCCGAAATTTTGCATACAGCAGATGGGCGTTCTTTCTGGTTCAGTTCTGGTTTAGACATAGACGGTGGTAGGTTCACGCAATATGTGGTCAATGCCCATCCTCTTATTTGAACAAGTAAAATTTCTATAAGCTTGAAAAACACAACTGGGTATATATAACGTGATCCCATGCCACTGGAACTTGATTGCCCAACCATAAAAATGCAAGACTCAACAGTGTGCCTTCCTTGCTGCAAAACAAAAAGTCCACACTTCGGGTTTGGTCCACAAACGCCGTTTATGCCATTGTTATTAAACTACTGGCCCCGTGTAATGTCGTCAAGTATCGAAAAAGAAGAAACCCCATACCCAGCAATTATATAGCGAGTTGGTCTTGGTTTCGGTAGTAGCAAGGCAGAAACTGAGTCAAATGTCAGCAACCAAGAGTCTTGGACAAAGGGTGCCGAAGTGGGAGTCGCAAACTTACATTGATGACGATCAACATGGGAATGTCGAACACGTCTCTCTTGATCGTCCAAGTATAACTACAATCCATCTTGCCATCTTTCTCAATCTTCGAGATACCATGCTCGCCATCGATTCGCGTAACCCTGCTACTGAGGATACTGCGGCGTGGGTCCTTTTGAGGCGGCGACTCTTCCTTGTTGAGCGACTCCATGACCTCCTTGGTCCGGTACTTGAGAAGTCGACACTTGCGCGTGACGTGACCTCTGCTGTCCCCAAAGGCCAACTGGGCAAAATCTTCGTAGAACTGAATGACGCTGTCATCGTCCATGAGCTCAGCAATGAAAACAGGTTGCGGTTTGTCGCCAGTGGTCACAGGCTCCATGGCTTTCAACTGAGGAGTGGTCAGTCCGCCTTTGCCGGTATTCACGCCGCTGGCAGAGCCCGAGGTATCGCCCGAATTGACGTTGAGATTGGGCTGTTTTCCCAATAATACGTCCTTGGTCCATCCAGTCAGGGCAACAAACTCTTTGTTGACGGCAGCGACTTCACCAGTACGTCGACATACTACAGTGGGAGCTGAGCAGTGTCCCATGAAATCTTCATATTCAAAAAGTGTCCGTTGTAAGCATTTTTCCATGAATATCAGATCTTGCCTGTTCAAATTCCTCGTACAGCTGATGAACGAAGGGCGAATGCTGGCGAGAGACATGGCGATGCGTGTGGTTTTGGCACTGGAGAAGCGCCTTTTCACAAGAGCGATCAGATTGTGAAATCCGGTGAGATATTGATAGGGCTCTTTGACGTTTTCATATATCGCGGAGGGGTCGCGCTGCCGCTTGGTGAGTATCGACTGCGGCCCAAACAGCTTAGCACTCGCATTGGCGGGTGTCTTCGTTCTCGCCTTTGGAATGGGCTGCGAGTTGACAGGCGTGAAAGTACCGGTGTTGGGAGAGCCGTCAAAGGCCAGGTTGGTGGGCTGTGGACTCGAATTATGGTCGGTACCCGGACTTGCGAGACTACTGGGGGTCGGTCCGGCTGCTGCGATGGCATATGCGTGAGGCAGACCATGCTGGAGGTTGCCTTGTGAATACACATTGGGGTTGTTGTTCTGATCGGAATTCATATAGTTCTCAATCATGCCATCGTACAATTGATTGTACTGGTTGAGACCATTTGGGTACATCTGGCCATTATTATAGTTGACCTCGGCACTGCTCTGTTGTGATAGTGTAGCATCTCTCGGCGGAGTCTCGGCTGCCCCAGACGACATTTGACCTAGGATACCAAACTCCATGGCACCATAGTGGCTACCGAACTGCAGACCCTCTAGGTCGAAGTTGAATATGGCCGGGTTGCTTGGGTCAAAGAGAGCATTCGGGTAGCTGATCTCGCTGGACGACGGGGTAGGCATCTGCATGTTGCCCATCTGTTGGTTCCTTTGAGGATTTTGCTGCTGTTGGAAAGACGGCGAGACAGGAGAGGGCTGCGCAAAGAGATTATCAGGCATTGACACCTGAGGCTGACCGCCAGTGAACAATGGGTAGCTTTGAGAATTCGTCGCCTGTGGGTAGAAGGCTGGCGTATCCGAAGCAGCGGTGGCGTTGGACGGATGTCTGCCGTTGACAGACTTGGACACCATGTTTGGGTTGTAAGTCGGCCCAAGCACTGGTCTCAGGGCCTCAGGAGGCGCATCATGTAGATATTTTGCCTTTTTGCGTACACCATCTTGACAGGCGTCGGCAAGACCACGCTTGATACACCTTTGGCAAGGGCGTTCGTCTCCTATTGTTCGAGGTTAGCCAGGCGCTAGAATATGAACGGGTGGTATAATTGTGATATGTCAGATCTTGATAGCCTTCCGAAAGAGGCATCTCAATAATGGGAAACTACGGATGCAATGGCGTTTCCTACTCCACAAGCTACTAGTGGTGTTGACTTACCACATGTCAGATGTGCTCTCTGACAGGCATAGCATGCCCTTCTAGCCTTCTTTCTCCTTGGCCGATGCGGATCCTTTGGATCATACTTCTTCTTGACCTCGCCGGAGCCTCCAGCGCCAGGTTCGGGGGATGTGTGCTGCTCAGCCATGCTTTCGTCTTCGTCTTCTTTTATAGGGCGATCAGACTCGTCGTACTCGTGCTCGTTCTCAGACATCGCATCTGAGACCTCTGCCCCGTTGGCCTCAACGTTGTCCGGCATCTTGTCTTAGTTTTATATGAACACGTTCGACAGACTGTCCTCACAAAGCGATCTCGCACGGAGAATGCAGATAAACACCCCCAGGCTCTACACGCAGCTTGGCACACAGAGGATCCTTGACGAGGAAGTGCTTGCGAACCTCGTGCAAGAGTGTCACCGTCAGGGTCAGGGTCAGGGTCAGGGTGGTGCGGCTTGGTACCGGGCCAGCTACTTCCTCACACGAACGATCCTGGAAGGGCTGACAACAGGCCTCTTCCCAACTTGCTGGAACCCCCTACGCTGCTTCCACCGCCGTTTGGCTCCACCTTGGGGGCTGACCTCTGGCTTTGCGTCGTGGACCAGTGACAGCAGATGTACAGACGTATGCAGGCCAATAAGGTTAATTGCTCGCGGCTTGTGTCCCTGTGTATCTTCAGGGCAGCTCTGGGCAGGATTGACTCCAGAACGACGACGAAAGATACAGCGGCAAGCCAAGCGCGGGCACGTTATGAAGCCCGATGGTGGAGCTGTGTACTCGCGCGGTACAATGGCCCCCGGCTGCCTCTCGAAGGCAATATTTCCCAGGGGAGGTGTTCCAGAGTATTGCACAAAAGCGGCGGCAGCAAAAGGGACTCCCTCGTATTCCGGTATTTGGTCCAGTGCTATCGCAATGGACTGCGTATCCGTGTGAGTGTGGCGCTTCTTGTGTTACCCAGGCTGGATGGCCGCTGGGATGAGCGAACGGTTCTATCCGTCCCCCGGGGGGCAACCTGGATAGACTATAGAAAGAAGTTCTTGATGCTTGACGTAGCCTTACAGGTACGATTCAGAGACGAGCTAGGCTTATGGAGTCACGCGTCGACGGATAAGGCACTGGGGTGTCTGGCTAGGGTGGTAGGCGGGATGGTCGATGCTGCTGCAGCTACCCGCGACTTCTGAGCCTGTTCGCATCGGTAGCAGGCGCTCGTGGCCTTGATCGGACAGACGACGACTATCGAGGGCACTGGATAGGTGGAAGAATCGCACGACTCCCACTCAGACGGCTTGCATTTCCTATTCTGTCTCTTGCTGGTGGATTGTCGTGATCGCCATGGCATTTACCCCTAGGACGGACGGACTGGCTTTGAATTGCGGCTCGCACCGAGCAACGTCGTCGGCGAAGAGGTAGGAGGGTGTATGGGCAGATCCAAGCAAGGCAGGGCAGGGCCAGGGCAGGGCACGCGACTGGCGAAGAGCAAGAGGTATGCTATGCGACTCCGGATGGAAGCTGGCTGACTGGTGCTGTTCCAGTGCTGCTCAGCAGATGCTGGGTGGGCGCAAAGCAAAGCAGTAGGTCGGCAGCGCGTCGCTTCTGCTGCTTCGTCTGCGGGAGGAGAAGAAGAAGCTCCTGGGATCAAGCGATGCACAAAAGTACAGTCCGCAGCAGTGTGACCACAAGAAGCAACGCGACACGACGCAAGGAGCTGAAAGTGTCGTCAAGGTGAGTGAGAAGCTGGACCTTTTGGATCTGCTGAACAATGCCCCAGTCTAGACCGAGAGACGGCGCCCAATGGCGAATTGAGCCAATCAGCGGCCACGACTTCTTTTTTTCTCACTCGAGTGCGGGCAAAGTTGGGGGAGGATTGGCAATTGGGTGCTGCCCGCTGAGCCGAGACACTGCGGGGTTTTTTCCACCCTCTGGAGTTCCTTGGAGTCCGTGTGGGAGGTGCGCCGCGGATGTCCAAGCCGAAGAATGAAGCTACCAACCTAGGTAGGACTACTGGGCTGAAAGCTTCTGAAGCTTCTCATTCATTCATCCATTCACCATCTGCCATGGCCAATTGCTTTTCGTCTTCTTTTTCTTTACATGGACCTTGGCCGTGAGCGTAGTCACCGAGACGACTGCCTCTCACTATCCAGCTATACAACCAGCAACGTACCTGCATCATACACCAGCCCCAGTCCTGCTTACATGTGCGCCTATCAGAGTCAATGGCTTAACGACATCTGTACAATAGTACCAGACGGATGCATATCTGTGGTTGAGCTTACACACGAGGGCATGTACAGAGTAGGCTCTCTCTCACGCTCTCTCACCGGGACGTCAGCCCGGCCTGTAGATACCACGAGCATCCCCGTGGCGCCAGCTGGGGCAACGGCGTCAGGGTTTGAAACTCTTCGCCATGTGTCTTGATGGGATCTCAGCTGCTTGACTACAGCCCACGAGGGACGGAAGATGATGTCGTCCTCGAGCCGCCCATCCGCCTTCCATCCCGCCTCTTCTCGCCAGGCACAGGATTGAAACAGACATGGCTGGAGACCCGGCGGTTTGGTCCAGGGGACGCCTCAATCTCCCCTCCATTGCACCATGTCTCGGCAGTGCATCCTGCTCCTTGTTTCTCTCTGCCGATTCGCTACGAGTGGTGGCCAGTCTTCCAGTCCTCCAGGGTCGTCTTCCGACGCCGTATTCGGCGTCGAGGGCAGCCGCGTACGAATTATAGCAGCTCTTCTATACGAAGTGACTTTCTCCAGGAAACAGCCATTTAGCTCGACTGTCAAAATGCCATCGCCCGGGAGACGCGAAACATTGCAGACTCCTTGCATTGCATCACCGCTTTTCAGTGCTCCGTATAGCGATTCCTCTGCTGGCGCTGCGAGGTCGTCCATCTTGCATTGTTGCGGCCCAATGCCGACCTCCTTGCGTTCCTGTATCCTCCCACTGGCGAAGCACACACCCTCTTTCTACTGCGTGCTGTACACGACTACCCTCGGATGCTTCGTAGCCGAGGTTCCGCCCGCCAATACCTTGTGGTACCTTTGTTTACCACACATGCTATTCCTTGATTTCCCATCTTGTGCGACCATGCTACTTGTCGGTCGGTCAAACTGCGATCAAGCGCGCTGATGACAAAGCTGAGCGGCCATCGATTACGCAAGCCACTGGTGCTGTGGCTGCAATTGTGTACAGCCAGTCCTCAGTCACTTGCGGAGACAAGCCCGCGAGCATGTGCGCTCTCTGCAGGTCACAGGAATTACATACTTGCAGCACACGATGACTTGTTGGCCGTCACGATCCTGGTCCTTTGGGTCATCCTTGCTCATCAGCCGCCGAGATCTACCTGTACCTGCCTTATCCGAGTACCCTTTATGTATGGTATGTGTGTACCTGGGGAGCATCGATGCACGTAGGTGAGCCCTGAGGCAATGTGCATACCGGCATATGCAAGAGAAGCTGGAGGTCGGCGACCATTTCAATCTGAATCACTCCTCATGAGATTCACATAGATCGTCATGGCTGCAGAAATGATGAACCTGCACGTAGCCGTATCGCCATCATTTCCAAGGCCATATCTGATAATGGGGTCTCTATTCTGCTCTCGTGCGACGAAGCTTGATACGTACTCGGTATGTCTCCTCGAGGCCAATATATCTTGCCCCAGATCGCTCATTCTCCTGCAGACTTGGGCGCCACTCATCTCCTGCCACATTACGTGCATAGCAATCCCTGATACCATCCTTGGGGTCATCTTCAGTCATGGATCAGGGGTCCGGAGAGCCTCATCGCACTGCAACTGCTCGTCGTCGCGACCCACAACTGGACGCCTGACATGCTGAAGAAACAACACGTTCTACGGCTGCTGATATGGATTCCTCCCTCGTCCTCATCAACATCATCATGCCTTGTCCCATCATGACGTGTTTGTTGGCGTCAAGGAGGTGTGGCGCGCATTGTCTTGGGAATGGTGGTCCCTCTTCAGGCCTCTTCAGCTGGTCACAGCAGCTCATCTCATCGACAACCAAGATCATTCTGCCTGCGACTATTGTCAGTAAGGAGCGGTGTAGACGGGATCTTCATCATACATCACAAACGACGGCGATACTAACAACAGAAGTATTCACATTCAATCTGAGATTAGCAACAATCGACGTTGGACACCACTAGCTGAACGGATAAGAGCATTTGTGTAACTGGAACCTCACATCCGAATGCACCGCTGGTATTGCTGCAGCAGACCTTGGTATGCCACAACCTAGAGGCAGCATTTTGGGGCAAATCAAGTCTTTGCACACACAACGGCTCATCGTCATCATTGGCAGTGCGTCCTTTGCAGAGTCTCACGGTTTTGTCAACCCCCTACAACCCCGGTACGACCTACTGTGCCTAAGTTCAATAGAACCTTGGCCAGCGCTGCAGAAGCAATGTTCTTGGCCAGGGTAAGTGTTGCATCGAGTGGGCGCGTGGTCAGCGCATGCAAGATCATACGAACTGCAGACGCTCAATAAATCATCGCCAAATATGTAGGATTGATGCACCTAGCAAAGGCCCTGCCTCCAAGGGCCCTCTCGTCCACGGCGTTCACCACGTTCTGAATCTCGCATTGCCTGCCCGGGTATGCTGGCCTCATCCCGGCCCTCACGGGTCTCGCAGCATTGTTTCGCCTGCATGGCGTTCTGGTTGTGTCCAGAAGGGGGAAATGGACGCTCTGCCTTGCAGGCACGGAATCGACATCGTCGCCTAAACGGACGGACCCTTCAGCGACTAACAAGGATCGACAGCTAGATGTCGGCCGCGCAGTATACCTGCGCGAGCTATACATAGTCACGCTTGTTGCCGCTACTGCATGTTCGCTCGCGCTCCAGCTGTGTCTCTGCTCACTATCGCGAGTCTCTCCTCGTATTCCATGACCTTGTGGCTTTTGGGTTGGCCATCTTGGATTATACTGACTGACACTGTAGCCCGCAAAAGTACCCTTTTCGTTCCTCTGATGGGCAGAGTGGCATTGCAAGAAATCGTGAGCCAGGGTTTGGGATTTCCAGCTCACATTCATCAGCGCCTAGTATAGTCATATAGCACGTGGCTTCAGAGACAACTCAAGCGCCTTTGCGGTGCCTACCGGGACATCCTAGCCAAGGGTCCTGCAGCAACGGCCGAGGAGTAGGGTCTGCCCTGTTGCTTCCCAGGTGGAATACACGGAACGGCAGGCATCCTGAGGCTCTTGCCTCCACGAGCTGAACATTTTGACTTCTAGAACGTACATTTGTGACCAGCTTCTTGAGACAAGACAGCTTCAGCTCCCCCACCAAGAAGCTGCCTGTCAGCAAAAAGGCAAGTCCGGGGCACTTGATCAATGGCTGATTGATGGTGATGATGCGCGTCAGTCACGTCACCTGAAGCACTGACTTCCGGAAGCCAAGTGCCGGATAGTGCTCGCCAATCTACGCGTCAGATTGTTAATGCTGGCTGATATTAATCCAGGGTTCGGATTTATAATACAAGTCTTCTGGAAGCGTGGCCCTCCACGAGCCGCGTCCACTGCTATAGTGATTATAGTGACGAGCTTGCTTTTGGTTTCCGCTGCAAAGTCAAAACTTGCCTCAAAAAATATGGCAGAAGTATCGAAATCGAAAATTAGATAATGGGCTCGCAGAATCGCAAGTCCTCGTTCGTATCATGACCAATCAGAGTATTCAAAGAAAACAATTGGTTTTCCAACCTGCCTCAATATTTGAGCGTATCAGAGATCAAGCGCCAGACGCTGTTACGCGCCTACACGAATTGACGCTAGCAACTATTCCCGGCTGGCGAGTCCGTATAATCCGTTGTATCGGGGGGTGTTCGGCCAGGCCAAGCCGCAACTTTGTTAAGTCTACGCGAGATTTGCAGCTTTTTCATGTGGTTGACAAGTCATGTCCGGTAAACGTCAATCTCTTCCCCCTTGCCTTTCCCACAAAACCGAGTACGAATGGCAGCGGACATCCTGATCGACGACGTGCGTGAAGGAAAATAACGGATTGCCAGGGGCCAGGGGCCTTTTGGACATGACCATTTTTTGACACGTCTCGGCTCGAGTAGACATAATTGTGAAGTGTCGCCTGCCAAAAAGGACGACGAAACAGAAATGCCACAGCTCGTAATATGCAGTTGGGGAAAACGGGTGCGCGTCATGGACACCTGCCACTTTATTTCCCCCCTGGAGAGCAACACGGGGTGTGGCAATTCACCGGCACGCGCCGGACAAGCGAGCAATTCCCGTTTCCAAAAATAATCTTGTCAAAGAAGGAGGTGTGTTTCGCCAGGGCATGTTTGACCGGCTTTTTATTTATTCTCGGTCCGCTCGGTGGGCCAGGGGCGCAGAGAGCAGGACGACTCGATAGTCTCATGCTGTGGCTCGAAACGTCCGGCCCAGCCGGACGGACATTGGAAACGAGCGTGGGATGTCGTGATCAGGCGGTATGATGATATGGTTTCCTCCCTCGCTTGCGGAGGTAGAGTCTGCGATTGCGCGAGCCCTCACTCATGAATGGCTGGCATGGTGGTGTGGTGGTGGTTACATACACGAGCATCTGGGAAATCACCGGGTTTCCATCAGTCTCTTTAACAAAAAGCAGTGTAAACTTGTGTATTCTCTATTATACTGGTACGTACCAAATCCAACCATCATATGCTACCGAATCATAATCATCTACGATACTAACTGAGTCTCAAAGCCCGCCAATCTCTTTATATACAAAAAATCATACAAGGATATATATTTATACGAACAAATGCTTAGATCCCCGTTGCTTAGAATCACATGACCTGATATACGTACATGCCATTCATACCTAGGACGTAGGTAAATACTTTAGTAGAACTCGCTTAGCCCGGCGCTTGCAAAATCAGGGGCGTCGCTGTCGCAGCTGTAACTCTTGTCGTAGGCCTTGGCCGGGAGGATGCCGGCGGCCAGTCCCTGCTTGTAGCTCCAGAGCGGCGCCGACTCCGTGTCCCAGGTCCAGTACCACCAGCCCCAGCCGTACTCGAAGCTCGTCATCTGGGCCTGGGCGAACATGAGCAGGAAGTTCTTGTACTCGTCCGAGTAGGTGCTGACGTCGGCGTTGGCCATGGTGCAGCTGCAGCTCGAGTTGGTCGTCGGGCACTTGGGGGTCAGCGCCTCGGTCGACGCGTTGCCCGAGTCGTACGTGCCCTCCCACCGGTTGCCCCAGCCGACGTTGGTCACGTACTCGGCGCAGTCCGTGTCGGCCTGCGACCACTCGGCGAACATGGTCGGCCCGTACCCCGTCGACGTGTCCAGGCTGATCTGCGTCTGCTGCGTCCAGCCGTCGCACGCGTACGTGACCTTTTTCTCGTGGGTGTAGACGATCTGGTCGTTGTTGAAGATGACGTACTGGTGCACGTCGAGCACGAGGCCGTCCATGTCCGTGAGCTTGCCCTGCCAGTTCTCGAGGCCCATGAAGCCGTCTCCGAAGACCACGTTGGCCGTGATGCCGTTCCCGCGCACCAAGTTGAAGGCGTCCGTCGTCCAGGAGACGACGGCGCTTGCGTCCAGATTCACCATGCGTGGCTCATTGGCAAGACCGTAGAAGGTGACAATATTCTTGTACCGATCTTGGGCGAAGAACTTGGACAATCGGTCGTGAACGTCCAGGCTTCGCTGTCTGTTGGTGTCTCCGTCTGTCCCATTCAACCAGCGGATCTCTCCCTGTCGACCACTATGGTTCCATCCATTCTGAGAGCCAGGTAGAGCGTGAAGGTCCAAGTTCACGCGGAGGCCGTACTTTCGTGCCCACTCAATTCCGCGGAGAAGATATCGCCACGAGGTTCGAAAGACGTAGGGATCATCGTCATAGGTGATGACAGCCCAGTAGGAGTAAGGGATGCGAACATGGTCCAAACCGGCGTCGGCAATCTCGCTGAATGTGTCCTCTGTCACGAATGTGGCGTAGTGCTTCTCAATGGTGCTGGCGGCAGTTTTGGCGCCCAGGTGTTGACACAACGTGTACTCGTCGATGATTTGTAGCTTGCTGTCATAGTCAAAGAGAGATGGGGTGATGAAAGGTTCCAAGCTGAGCCAACCTCCCAAGTTGACGCCCCTCGCTGGGGTTGAGGCATAGTCGCCCCAGGATTTTTCCAGAGCTGCGACCTTGTCATTGGCGGCGGCAGAGTCGTCCCAACTGGTATATAAACCCATAACAGGCAGATCACCGACTGTCTCGTTGGTGTATGTCACGTTGAAATCAGTCGTATCGTACCATGTAAATGGATCAAGGTAGGTGCCTCGGGCAGCTGGTGGGATATCGCTTTCGCTCATGTCATCCAGGCTTGAGCTCGAACTGCCCGAGTTGCTGTTCTTCTTGGACACTACCACGGCCACTGCAATGACCACAATGAGGACGACCAGGACAACGCCAGCAATGATCCCTATAATGCTGTCAGTATCTCAATATTCGTCGGAAACGAGAAAATGGGACTTACATCGCTTCTTTTTCTTATAGAATGGCGGGTTCGCTTTCCGATACAACTCTTCTTTTTCTGCAGCCACGCTGTCATAACTGCTGTGCTTGCTCGCCGCGCCACCACGCATGCGCATTTTCGACATTTTCGACGGTGCTCTTCCTTCTTCAACCACGGCGCCGCTGACGACGCGCTTCTTCCGCTTGTCACGGTTCTTGAACCTCTCCCATCGCAGTTGGTCCTCGTCGTTTAGGTCGGCATCAACCAGACGTCGGTCTTTTCTTCGCGGGTCCATGTCTCTCTCCGAGTCGGTCACTGCTTCTTTCCGCCTTCGACTCTTTCTGGGCGCTTCAAGCTCTCGCTCCGAGTCGTGGGCGGCGCCTCTGCTCCGGTTCCTCTCTTTTCGCAGTGCTTGTGTTTCGTGTTCATCGTCGGTGACCGCTTCGCGCCGCCTCCGTTCTCGCCTGGCCGCCCTTCTCGCTTCCCTTTCTTCGTCTGTATAATCATGTCTCCGCCGCCGCTCCACCCGAGGTGACTCGTCTTCGGGCTCTACAATGATGTAGTCATCCTCGCGCGGTCTTCTCTCCTTCTTCCTCCTGGGCCTCTCTGCGCGCGGCGGCTCCTCGATAGGGCGAGTTGAGTTGTATTGATTTAATTGTGATAGTGCATTGAGCGACAGTCTCTGTCCAGTGCTGGACGGTGCACCGCTAGACGTTGCCTCGGAATCTGTGGCGGGTCTTCGTGCAGATCGATCTCTGGACGATCTATGGCCGCGATCATGTTTGCGATGCGTGCCCGACTCCCGATGCCGGCTGGTGCTGCTGTCCCTGGGAGCCATGAGGGACAGGAAGGAATGCGATGGATCAATCAATCAATCAAAGTCGGAAAGGCCTTGACGATCCGGGGAGAGACAAGTGGCGCGTGTGTGGTATGCACACTCTTTAGAGAAGGAATCGACGTTGCCAGGTATTATTTAATTTAGGCACGGCTAGCTGAGAATGCAAGCGAGACAGACGACGTATTTTCCTTGGCACGGTTGGGCTGAATATGAGACGGGTTGACGTATGGCTTGTTGGCCCAGCAACGATCTATCTCATCGGCGCGAAAGATTGCCCCCACATGTCTTCTGGGATGTCGTTTTCTGATTGGCGACGATCGAATGCTTCAAGATATACTCCGTACTAGATCTCTGCTACAACTCCATAAATGCGGGACTATCTCGTGCAAGATCATATTGAAGCCAGAGTCGTGATTGTCATGTTCAAGGCGATATATGTATCCAGTTTGCGCAAGGACCAGAATTGTACCTAAGGTAACGCCCTGCTTATCTGTGATCTTCCACCACCGAGATCTGCAGCGCCCATAATCCTTTCCCCGGCGCTACTGATAGCTTAAGCCGAAACCTGGGGTTAGCGACGGATACCGCAACTAACCGAGTGACGGGCAACACATCACCTGGACATTCATTGATTGCCCTGAGCCAACTCCTTACAAGCAATTACTGTAGCATTGATCATTGATCTCACCTAAAGTTTCCGTTCTCTTGTTCTTGTTCTTTCGGTGTGAGGTTGACCGTTATAATAAGAAACACACACTGCCATGAAGTCCGCGAGATCACTGCGTTGCGTGTCGAGGAGGGCCGTCTCCCATGTCAGCCGGCCGTCGAGTCTTGCCACTACACAGAGGCGGCGGCAGTACTCGACACATCCACCAAATGCGCGGTTGAACCTACCAATTGACTACTCAACAACGCCTCTGCTATCTCACAGCTCGCAGACTGCCCTGGCCACGCCCGAGCTGCCCGGCGAGGCACAGAACAGCACGACGAAGCGCATGAACCTGTTCCAGGCCATCAATGACGCCTTGTCGACAGCATTGGCCGAGGACGAGAACGTCATCATCTTTGGAGAGGACGTCGCTTTTGGCGGTGTGTTTCGGTGCACCATGAAGCTGGCCGAGCAGTACGGCGGCGAGCGGGTCTTCAACACGCCTCTCACGGAGCAGGGCATCATGGGGTTCGCCATTGGCGCTGCTGCAGAGGGCCTGAGGCCGGTGGCCGAGATCCAGTTCGCCGACTATGTTTATCCTGCCTTTGATCAGCTCGTCAACGAGGCTGCCAAGTACCGGTATCGAGACGGCGCGTGCGGGCGGAGCGTCGGCGGTCTTACCGTGAGAATGCCGTGTGGGGGTGTTGGCCACGGCGCTCTGTACCACAGCCAAAGTCCCGAGTCCCTCTTTACGCACATTCCCGGGCTGAGAGTCGTCATGCCCAGGAGCCCCCTGCAGGCCAAGGGCTTGTTGCTTGCCGCCATCAGGAGCAACGATCCGGTCATATTCATGGAACCCAAGATTCTCTACCGTGCCGCGGTCGAACAGGTTCCCACGGCAGCTTATACACTACCGCTCTCCAAGGCAGATGTCGTCAAGGAGGGCAAAGACATCACAATCATCTCATACGGACAGCCTCTGTACACGTGCAATGCCGCTCTGCAAAAAGCCGAAGAAGACCTGGGCATCTCTGTCGAGCTGATCGATCTGAGGACGATATATCCTTGGGACAAGGAGACCATCTTCAAGAGTGTCCAAAAGACGGGAAGAGTCATGGTGGTACATGAGGCCATGGTCAATGCCGGCGTTGGCGCCGAGGTCGCAGCTGCGATTCAAGAAGACCCAGAGACTTTTGTCCGTCTGGAAGCTCCAGTCCAAAGAGTTGCGGGTTGGAGTATACACACTCCACTCTTGTATGAAAAGTTCAACGTGCCAGATGTTGCTAGTGAGTATTCATATTCGAAAAACCACAAGCAAGTGGACTAATATGTTTTCCAGGGATTTATGACAGCATAAAGAAGACACTCGAATATTAGTCTGGGGCGAATAGCAGTGAACACTCATGAAGGGTTGATCGACAGGTCCCACGTCTCTCATCTTGAAGTTGATGGTCTGGATGTACATTTGTTTGATCCTTAGCGAGAAGACGTCACTGTGACATTGCAAGCTTTTGCACCGATGCATCTTCGAAAAGAGCTTTTATAGATTTATTCATTCCAGGAACTAAACTTGGACTCATGATACAGTTTCCAATTGTACGGATGGCGCTGACGCAATCTTAAATCATTACTGTCATTTTTTGGTGAAGAAAGAAGTCGCCGGATCGTTCCAAATCGAATTCGAATCCGTTTGTACTCCGACTTTATATTCAGGGATCATGTACAATGACATACAGAGCCGGAGAACAAATGTTCTATTCGCATGGTTCCGACTTCGGCAAGACTGATAAAGCTCCTCAAGAAAGCATTGCGTTGTCACAATGCCAATTGAGAAGGAAATTCATGTTGCGTTGGACTGCTCCATGTAGAGATGTTTGAACGCAAAATAGAATAAAATTATACAAAAACAGTAGTTACCAGGTAATATTTGCGTACTGGGAATGCCTGGGGTTTGACATGGCATTTTGACATCCATTTCAGCTGGCTCCCCTTGTTTTAGAGAGGACAGCCCACTTGCCCCGCGTTCTACCCACTTAGCTCATGCAACGAAACACCTCGATGACCCCCAAGTCAATAAGGCAACTCTTGCTGCAAACGAGTCGCCAATCTCACCGTCGCCTCCAAACCGGAATACAATCACGATCCGCGGATAAGAGACGACCATGTCAAGCCTATCGACCGTCGAGTCTTTCGTGGAGGGAGCGCCCCCGGGCGAGGTACGCTTACTCCTTCCTTGCCTTGCACGCAGCATAAACCTGCCCCCTTGACCGATGTCTCCTATTTCTCAGAAAGGCCTCCCTTTCGGACCATGTGCTGTTTTCTGTTCCCACTGACGCGTAATTGACCAACAGCTTGCAGATGTCATCGCCGACATCAAATCGCTGACCGCGTCCGACCCCGGCCTGGTCTCCAAGCTCGGTCCCGCGTTCGAGAAGTACAACGAGGAGCAGTTCGCGACGGTCAAGCTGCCGGGAAGCAGCCAGCAGGTCATCATCAGCTCGCATTCTTCGCTCGGAGACGGACGGTACTACGATGTCGAGAGCTCCAGCAGCTTCAGCTTCGACCACACCACACAAAAGGCCAGCGGCGCGCAGAGCCACGTTCTGGAGGGCAGCCAGGCTGACCTGGTGTACGTTCATCCTAGAGGGCTTATATGGAGGCGGGACCCCGAACAAGAGTGCTGATATCTCATGAAATTTTGCAGAAAATCCACATTGAAGAGTCTCTCGACCTACGTATCAGAACACTACCCGAACGCGGCCTACGGCGCCTACCCCATCGAAAACGACACCAAGGTGGCCATCATTATAGTATCGAACAAGTACAGCCCGAACAACTTCTGGTAAGCACGGCGACTGGGTTACCACGATACAAGAGACAACGGGGAAACTAATCCAGGCAAACAGGAATGGTCGCTGGCGATCTCTCTACATCTTCGACCCTTCGTCGGGCAGCCTAGAGGGTAGCATCAAGGTGGACGTTCACTACTACGAGGACGGCAACGTGCGGCTCCTGACCAACAAGCCCAGCACGGCTTCGATCTTGTCGGGCACGGGCGCCGGAATCGTCAAGGAGATTAGTGCCAACGAGAAGAAGTACCAGGAAGAGCTGAACCGAGGCTTCACGAGTCTGAGCGAGGGTGCCTTCAAGTCCCTGAGGCGACAGCTGCCCGTGACGAGACAGAAGATCGAGTGGGACAAGGTGGCCAGCTATCGCGTCGGTCAGGACATTGGTGGCGGTAGCTCCAGAAGATAGGATGCACAGGCTATACTCAACCAATGTAGGCAAAGGGCACATCTGTGATGTTAGCATAGCATGCCGGCAACCATATAACTACTTATTAGAATCCAACTTTTGACGAATAAATTCGCAGTTGAAGCAGTTTGAATTATGCTGTTGTGATTCGAATTCCGTCATCATCCATGCAAAGAAGCATGCAAGGTGGTTTATGGAATGATCCGACCGGATAGGTATGGTTCCGCTGGTTGATAATTGACATGTGGGGTCTCCGGAATGAACCCGGAATCCCCAATCCCGTCAAAATACACGGATTTATACATGCATTTCTCTGGGTTCTCTTACTCGGTAGTAGTATACTTATCGGCCATTCGGACTCGGCCTATCGAACGATGTTGGTGCCAGTTCGTTGGTGCTTGACCGCCCGTCAGCCAGAATTGCCTATCTGGTCCAATCAAGGAATGATTAGCCGTGGGAGCGACACGCTCGACACGGTATGTATATACCGACTGCACATACCGAAAAAAGCACATGTGGCATACCGAAAGCCGAAGCGACGCGAACAGGGCGAGCTTGCGACATGAGCATTGGCAAAGCAGTAATCTACCTGGTTCTAGTATAGTCTGGATATGCTTCTCCAACGCTGTTCATGTTACCTGTCCATCTCCATTTACACGTAGCAGCCGCTGACTAACAAGGGGTGCACAAAAAGCATTCGGTTCCCGAGAGTTGCGGGATGTTTGTGCATAATAAATCGGACAAGATTACTGGATTCGAAGCTGTCTGCAGTCACAGCGGGATCAGCGGGATTGATCAGATCTGATCTCACCTTACCTCACCAGGATTGCACCTAAAATGATAATAATAACATCAAGTACGGAGTAATAAGGCGTTGAGGAATAAGAATAGTGTAGTGGCTGGTTCCCTCGGTCCCCCCGCACTCTCACTGAGAGGTTCGTGGCAAAGGGACTCGAACTGATTGATTGCCAGGCAGGGCAGGGTACATAAGCGTTAAGCGTAGAGGTGGTGCAAAGTCCCCATAGTAATGGCAGAGCTAGCCTTGCTGGCGACTCGGGAAACATAATTAGCAGGACTCCGATTCGTTCGCGACTCACGCTGGTAGGTGACAAGATTCGGACCCTGGCAGAAATCGGGGGACTGCACTGATTGTTGAGACCGTCGCCCAGCCAGGACAGGCCAGCCAAAGTAATAATTCGATTGATTTTCTCACTCCGGGGCTGCCACCAGTAATTTCCTTGCCCAATCCCTCTATTCTTTCCGCCAGCGTCAGCATTTCGATCTCTCTCCGGTTGTGTTTTCTCTGCTTCACACGGATCTTCTCTTTTTTTGCTTGCCATCACAGCAATTCTGTTGCCCTGCGAAGCTACTAGATACTAGAAGAAAGACCCCCCCTTTTTTCCTCACCAGAATCTCGCGAGATCAACAAACAGAAAGATAGTCAAAATGGCCGACAAGGAGTACACCTACCAGGACGTTGCCGAGCACAACACCAAGAAGGATCTGTTCATGGTCATTCACGACAAGATCTATGACTGCACCAAGTTTGTGGACGAGCACCCGTAAGTCTCCAAAGTCTCAGTCCGCGCTGCCTGCCCCGCCAAAACCACTGCTGCGCGCTCCTGCTTCCAGAGCTTGCTTGCTACCCGGCGCAACCAAAGCCCTTGCGTTGCTTGCCCGTTGGTGGTCAGCGCTCTCTTTCCGCCGCCTTCTCCGGCCTTCCACAGGCTCTCGCTGCCCCCCGGTCGGGATGCCGCAAGCCCCCCAACGAAGAGACAAGGGATAAGAGTAGTTCTAGCTGACACGGTGGCTTGTTACAGTGGTGGTGAGGAGGTGATGCTCGATGTTGGTGGCCAGGATGCGACGGAGGCTTTCGAGGATGTCGGCCACAGTGACGAGGCCCGGGAAACACTCGAGCAGCTGCTCGTCGGTCAACTGAAGAGACAGGTAAGCAAAACATCCTTCACTTTACGCAATGGACCTCTGGGGAATTCCCCATTTCCCCATTGGTCTTCGGCATATCGATGTCGTGCAGAATTCACAGGCATTCCCGCCTCGGTCTCGTACTCGTTTACGACACCTGGCTAACGGACTCCCCTTGCAGCCCGGCGACCCGAGCCCCACGGCCTCCAAGCCTTCTCTGTCCCCCACGGCCAACACGGACTCTGCCGGCCTCGGCACGATCGCCTACGCTGTCGTCTTCATCGGCGGTCTGGCTGCCTTCGGCGCCTACCAGTACCTCCAGACCCAGCAGGACAAGCAGGCTTAAGATGGGAGAGAGTCCTCTCTCTCTGCTTCTCACGTCCCGGAACGAATTGGTCACGACAGTTGAATGTGATTGGAACAAAATGGAACTTTGGGCGTTGCGACGGAAATGGGACCCATTTGAGACTCGCGCGCATTCGCACCCTTTGTTGCAAAAGGGCAGCAACCTGCCAGCAATCCAAGGGGATTCGTTTTCTGGCTGTGCGATTCTTTTTGATTAATTCTAAAGGGGAGTCGTCACATAGCTTTTATTGATGTTTAATAGATCATGCCTTGATGCGCAGTCTGTTTCCGATTACATGACAAGACTTCGGCAACTTTTTCTCTACGGCATTGTCGTGTGCACACTTGACTGAGATGGTGGTTTTGTGCAGACTATAACAACGTTCTCTATCACGTCGGCTCTACCTGACCTATGGGCATGAGGCTCGGATTATACACCAGAATGTCAATGTCATTACTGACATTCAGATTCGCGCGAACAGCAGGATGTATTCCTTGATCACAACAATGGATACTTGGGTAATGAATCATTGGCTGTCGTCTTTTTGAGTCTCACGAATATGTCGGTGTGGTTGCACCTACGGCTACATGCTGTACGCTTCCACCAAATGTACATCATAGGCAAGTTGCAGGACAATGTATTTCCATGATCATGTACTCGGAAGTCTGGAAGTCCGTGCTGTATTAATGTGTTTACATAAGAGGGAATGCCACGAACAACGCCTGCATGCTGTGTTCAGGTGTTAGAACCATCTTGCAGGTGCAGAGTACTGGAATATCGACGAGGGACCTAATCATCAAGAGGGCATCTAATAGGCAGCTCGGGCCCGAGTTGAGTGGCTTGGATTCCATGCCGAAAATGACGGTTACGGCATAAATCCAAAGAATTATTAGGTTATTGTATAATCAATACATCGAATGTCCATGTGGCTGGCAGAACCCCGAATCACAAACGGTTGTCAGCACAACATTAATGTAAGCCCGCCCGGGGCAAGCTCCTTAAGGCCGCTAGGTCTGCCCCATCCCCGTCACCTCAAGTGGGCGCGGAGCTTTAACTCAACACTAGAACTAGCACAGGGCACAACTCCTAGGCGATCCTGAACCTCAACCTCATTTCTTCCTCCATTGTCCTTGTCTGCGCATCTCTGGAGGACCCTCGGGACAACAACAAACCCCGCACAACAAAGAGGCGATCCCATACGAGTCTCTTCTTTCGCTGCTACACGCCGGAAACCGTCGCTTCATCTCGCCGCGACTCGAGGCCCGGTCGCAATCCTTCCTCCCGTTGCAGCAAAGCTCCGCTCTCTTTCCCAGACTCTGCTGCCTTGCGCAGAGCCAGTCCAGTCCGTCATCATCAATATGGCCTCGAAACCCGTCATGGGCGCCAAGCGCGCGCTGGCGCCGCCCTCTCCATCGCCTTCTAATGCCTCCAACGCCTCGCACGGCGGTACGCCATCCAAGAAGCAAAAGCGCGAGGACCGCGCGCGCGACGGAACGACTCCCACTCCGACCCCAGCGGCCGTCGCTGCTGCCATCAGGAACTTTGGCGATGATGACCGGACCCAGAAGATCTTCGCCATTGACTTTCTCAAGAGCAAGGGCGTACCAAAGACCCTACAGGACATCCTCGACCATCTGACGCTGCAGCATGCGCAGGAGAGCTTTCACAAGGAATTCGCCAAGGGCCTGCGCGAGCACAGCCAGGTCACGTTCCTGCCCGACCCCGCCAACCGCGTCAAGGATCTGAAGGAGAAGGGAGTGCCGGCATGGCGGACGGGCAGGTACGAGTTCAGAGCCAAGATCCCGGGCGTCAAGAACAAGACGACGCTGCTCGACTACCTGCAGCGAAAGACGGACGCCAGTAAGCTCGAGGTCAAGGATCTCAAGGACGGCTGGCCCGACTGCGACGAGGCCATCAACGAGCTGGAGGCGTCGCACAAGATCCTGGTCGTGCGAACTCGCAAGGACAACCGCGCAACGCACATCTGGCTGGACCAGCCCAGTCTGTTCCATGCCGTGGACCCAGAGTTCCGAGTCATGTGGAAGAAGGTCAAGCTGCCCGATGTCGACGATATGGTCCGTCGTCTGACGGCCATCGGCCAGAAGCCAGCAAGCGAGGACCCCAAGCTCAACAAGATAACCACGACAGAGAAGAAGCAGAAGAGGCGCGTCAACCGTACGAGCAAGAAGCAGACCAATGAGCACATGAAGCACATCCTGCAAGACTACAGCCATCTGGTGAGAAAATAGAGATCAAGCGGACAAGGTACGACATGATTTGGATGCTGCGATTTCAGTATTCCTTTGGACAATATTTCTTACGGTTTGCATTTGCATATTTGGCGTTGAAATGGAACGACAGATTCCATGATGAGGACTGGTAGGATTCGAAGGAGAGACATCGTTCCCCTAAAGGCTCGTGTGATCGCTTTACAGACTCATCCAGTCCCTCTTGGCAGTCTCGTCATTGCGATTGATTGTAATCTCACGGCGTTCAGGAAGGTGCATAAAGAAATCACGGAAATGGTAAAGCGAAAAGGGGAGTTGATTTTTTTGTCGGGCGTCATTGCGCACCATTGGACTTGCTTGGCAGAATCATATCCTAATAGAGATTCATTGTCAAGAGTTGCCGTTCTGCTGACAGACGCTGACTGATGCTGACTACTGCTCGATATTCTTTGAGGCCAAGTGAGTAAGTGACAGCGACGTATGAGATCCCCTTTACTTGCCACCTTCTCGTTTACTCCTCTGTCTGTCGGAAGACTTCCTCGGGACATTTCCACGCCACGATTTGAAGACATCATTGAACGTCAGCACGCGGACAAAAGTCCAGGTCCAGAACTTCAAGTCTCTAGAATCATCGTCATAAATGAGGGGGGGGGGAAATAAAAAATGAGGCTCTCCAGCTTAAATACTCGGAGGCAAATGACATCAATTCCCGGCCGAGGCCTCAAGAGGCCCGGCGATCACCTAGGTGTGATCAGTGTCTTGTGTAACAACAAACCGAGCATCATGCAGACGTTCCCGAACGGTTCTCGGCCATGCGTTGAAGCGTGCTCCAAGAGAGAAAAAGCAATACTGTTGCAGGAATTAGTGGATGAATGAGTTGTGAGTGGTCACACCAAGTGTTGACATGCTATACTGATATATTCCGCACTTGGCAATCACGCATCAATCCTCTTCCGAACAGTTTCCCTTTTCGAGACTGTCCCATGTTGCTGGTCTTGGCCTTGCAACTGAAAATACGGCAATGATTCGCGCTGCAGTGGACTTTGGGAGTAATATGTGTAAGTAGTATGTAAGCGGGTCACGGGGACTGATCATATAATCAGATAATCGTTTTTGTGGGACAACGTTTCGTATCCAGTGCCGAAAACAGAGTGATCATATAATCATATGTAGCACAACGACGGCCTTTCTCCACTGCCAACTGGTCAGTTCCATACGGATCACAGCACCCACGGTTGGAGATGTTGTCAACCCTCTGCCTTTTCTTTGCAATAGTTACGTATGCTACATGTAGCATTGTACGATGGGTAACACAATACGTGAGAACAGATGGGTTTTGGACGGGTCTAGAGCTTTTGATATTGGGGTCTCTTCATTTTCTTATTCCTCTCCTCCATTCTCCAACGCAGCAATGGTCATGTTGACGTTGGGAGGCTCCTTTTTACCGCCGGGCAGCCAGCCTCGTCGGAACACGACGTGCGCTCCCGATTTCCTGATTACTCATACTGGACCCCTACTCTTCTTTCTCCCCGGCGGCATCCTTGCTCCATCACAAAAAGCCGTTTGGCTAACACCCAATATGCCGCCGCCGTTATGCATGAAGCAGGCGCCTCACAGTCGCGGAAAAAATACAACCATGTACTTGCTTCTTGTTTCGCCTAGGTGGGTATCTATAACGGGGTCTTCGCCTCTGCTGAATTCTGGCGGATACATACTGCCCCAAGATTCGCATACAACAACCACAACACTTCTGACCTCGGAGAATTCTGATTATTGATCATGGAGCTGCCGCCAAAGCTCCTTCCGTCTTCGTCCTTTGTGTGTGACGTGTGGCGTGTGATAAAAAAAAAATGCCTCTCTCGTATGGCAGCGAAATTTGCTTCTTCCAGATATGGAGATCTCCATCGGTCCACATTGCCTCCTCCTTCCATAGTAGCAAGCAAAAGCCCTAGGATTCTGACGACCCGATTACAAGAGCCGCATACAACTTGTTGCGATCGTGAAACCCCCATCTCATCCCATGTTGCCTCCGCCCGCACCCCTACCACAATCCGGTGATCCCGTCCCCTGCTGCCTCGGGTCCGCCCCCCGGAACACGCCCGACTCCCACCACCCTCCCCCGGGGATACTGAGCTGCGTCATGCCTCCCAGGCCCCTGGGCACAGCACTATTAAGAGGCGGCGCGGGAACAGCAGGAGCAGGAGCAGGAGGCGGCGCGACGCGGATCCTCTCAAACACCTCGAGGAACTTCTCGGGCGACTGCCACCCGCCGGCGACGAAGCGGCCCTGGATGACAAACACGGGCACGGCGCTGAACTGCGCGCGGTTGCGGTCGCTGAGCCGGTCGACGGCGTCGGCCCACGCCTCGCTCTCGAGGCACGCGCGGATCTCGCCCGGGCTCGCGTCCGCCAGGTACGCCGTCCCCATCTCCTGCAGCCACGCCCGGTCCGACACGTCCCGGTTGTTCTCGAAGTACTCGCGGTAGATGGCCTCGGCGAGTTCCATCTGGGTGCGCGGGCCGCGGGCGCCGGACTGCTGCTGGTTTTGTTGTGTAGTGGCGGCAGGTGAGTGCGTCGTCGTCGTTGTAGGTGCTGCCCCCAGCGCGAGGCGCAGCAGCTTGTGCGAGTCGCGCGAGTTGCCCGTCCAGCCGCCCATCCAGTCAAAGTTGATGCCGGCCTCGGCGCCCTGCCGCGTCCAGTTCTCGATGGTGGACGGCGCAAAGTGGCGAGTATGTTGATAGTAGTTTCCTTTCAGATCGACTGGCGGCAATGGTCAGCTAAATTTCCTCATCGAAAAGCGAAGAAAAACAAATAAGTGAACAATAGGGGAGAGATTGTTTCTTTGCTCAGATTAGCATGGTATGCGCGCTCTTTCCAAGATGAAATATGCTCACACATACCGGAATAAATCAACACCAGGGATATTTCTCGAATTTGGGGAGAGAAAAAGGAATTCGTCATCTCAATCACAACAAACACAATCCGGTTAGAAATAAGATGGTTTCGTTCCCGAGCACTTACCGCTTCGTCCAGCGACCGGATTCAAGATAATGGGAGAACAGGTGACCTCAAAGGTGGCGCCGGCGTGTTGCCTCTTGTAGAGGTCGATGGCCGTGTTCAGGTTGCGGAGGCCAATGTAGCAGTGCGGACAGATGGTGTCCAGGATGAACTCTATGGTGAAGTGTGACGTCTCGCCGGCTGCCGCTGCCGCGATGGGCTCTTTCCTGTCGGCAGGCTGCGAACCGTTCGAGTCCATTGGAGATAGGAGGTTTTGAATGCTCGTCATAGTGATGTATTATAGCCTCGTCGTGTGTTCTTCGCAAAAGCCGAAAAATAGACCGATGTAGATATCTTGAGCCGACAAAGACAAGAGCTCAAGTAATCGCTGATCGTGAACCGAGAGTCAGAGAACCCAGAAGATCAAAAGACCCGGCGGCGGCCTTTATACTGGTCTTTCTGGGTCTCAAGATGGAGAGCTCTTCCGTCGTCAGTGGATCGCCTCGTCTCCAATATGCTGCACACAGGACATCCACCGCGAGAGCAGGAAGTCCTTGTGGATAGGCGGAGATCCAAGACTTTTGACTTGTAGGTACACGATATTGCCGCCGATATTCCAACAGCCAGCGTGGAACAGAGAAGAGCAATGTGACAACCCCTCCAGCCGCGTAGAAACCGCACGTCGATGGACACCGAGGCAGTGGTTTCCTCAGATCGCAACCCGACAGTATGAGCCGCGGCCGTGTTTGATAGGTTCGACGAGATGACAGCGCACGTATTGTACCATGCTCGTCCCCCCAGCAGAGAGGATTGGCAGGCAACGTTTCCTCTCAGGACCGCAGCCAGTTGTGTATATCTGAGTGAAGATCATACGATTCTCGATGCGGCGCTCAACTATATTGAGGTTCCAGACTCAGGTTGGACGGTCCGGTGAGAGGAGGCGCAGTCTATATTATTGCCTGTTGATCGACATGATACTGAGGAGACAATGATCAGGTGAGTTATTGAATGACGTGCAACTTGCCGTGCGTGTTATCAGGAGGGACGATAGAATAGGAAAAAGAATAGTGAGGACAGCCAGAAACGATCACAACCAGCCAATGCCGACCTCGCAAGCCAAGTGAGTGTATTCCAGCAAAGGATGCAAGTGCATGATTATTATTAGAAAAATGGGCTACGATGGTGGTTTTCCTAGACCGTTTGTTTCACTGTAGCAAGGTGACTTTCTTGCTGGGCCGCTACTTTCACTCTGCTGGGCAGTGATGAAGAATTGATGCCTTCCCGCCGGAGGGAGGAATTTCTGATTTGTGATCAAGCTATGCACCACGGAGGCGTCGAGCCGGCGCAAGAGTAGCTCGGCACGACCACCCCCCTCCAAAAAAGCGAAACGACTTGCACCCCAGGCAAAAAAACCCACATCCGCACTCTCAATGGTCCTCCTCTCTAATAAGATTATTATTTATCTTATTCCTTTTTGAAACCCCCCAGTCAGTACGTTCAGTAATCCGTTTTGTGCCCACCCCTGTTGTTGACGACATCTGCTGCGTTCGTCTTTCGCCCATATACGGTTTCAAAGGGTATCGAAAGCCACGTCGCACAGAAATCAGGCCATTGTGAGCAATAACGCAAACCCACGCCCGGCGCCGACCATACCTAGGTGGGTAGACCGTAGACCGTAGCCCGCCGCGGCTGATTGCCTCATCAGACCACTCAGGAAGGTGTTAATCATATAGTCGAGATTCTAGTCGTCTCGTCATCATACGTATCTACCTATAGTAAGCGAGGGCTAGTCGTCTATCATTTGCCTGCTACCGCGCCCGTCAAGGGCTCTCCAATGCCATCAGTGTAGGTACGTATTCATGTCGACAAGTCAACGGTCTGGTCACCTGTCAGTGCGGGATCGATTTTGGGCTGGCGCACCGACGCGGCGACTTTTTTATTTTCTTTCTTCGTCTCCTCCTTTTCCTTCGAGTCTAGAAGAAGCACATGCCCGGTTATACCCAACAAGGCAATTACCAGTGCTTGCTTGCTGCACATGCCACCAGGTAGGTCAGATCCCCTTCTCCGGGTGTGGAGAAGATATGACGTTTGACGGGCCAGGATTACTCGGCAAACGTGCTTCTAGAAGATCTACAATGCAGATTCTATACTCTACAGTAGTATTAGTAGTCTTAGTGTCGCCGGTCTGGGCCTGTCCTTTTTTCCTCTGGGGCGACCAACTGACTTTGACCGCATACATACAGCGGAATACCTGCCGCCGTAGCCTCGTGGGAAATGCTTCAAGAACAAAGACAAAAAGAAATTCGTCCAACGGCAGAAGCACGTGGTTTGTTGTGCAGCCAGCCTACCGCATCAAGTCGCACCACGCCACGCGAACGAGTCTCTTCCCTCCCGGCTCGATCATATCATTCGACCCAGACAGCCACATTACAGCCGCTCGAATGATAATAGACATATATCGGCGGCCATCGTGACATTGGCGTTGACCACAACCCGGCCGTGTATTCTTCTCTTCACGTCACAATCAAACCACTGCGCATTTGTGTCACAATTTCTCAAAAGTCTCGCGGGTTTGTATAATATTTTTGTATATTGATCTCTCTCTATAAACTGCCCATGCCATCTCAAGATTCATCCCGAGTGTAACAAGTCCTGGTATCATACGACGAGCTGAAAGCTTCGTCACGCCGTCCAGGCCGGAAGTCCTCCAACTCCGGCCATCCTTCATGCCAATTTTTGGTCAAGGCTGATGAGCCATCTCAGTCTAATGCGCGATTCATGGGAATAAAAGCAGAAAAAGCAAGTGCCGACCAGCTTCGTGTTCGGGTGGCAAGAAACCTGATCGGGCCTTCGCTCGAGAGAGAGGCGGCGTTGGTGAAAGGTTGACTCTTGCCATGCATTAATAGCTGTGGTTGAGGACTTTTTTTTTCTTCTTGAGCTCGCGCCCAGGGATCAAAATGTAGAGACATCCGAATCTCGAAAACGCCAGACCCAAAATGAAAAACTCCGGAGAACGCCTGTCTCAATCCATTGCAAATCCATCTCAGTATCTCCCTCACAGATGGGTGGGTATTCAGCGCGTCCAGAAAGCAGAAAAGCAACTGCTCGAATAACAAATGAGATCTATTCAGGGTGAGGGGGACAAGATGGCGTTGCTGTTTGGAACCCCCCTAGGTGGAGCCACGGCGGGGATTCAAAGTCATCGTTTCGAATGTTGGTGTTGACTGTGCCATTCTACTGCGCAGGTGTCGACCACATATCTCCAGGACGTTGCTTTGTGTCGAAGCCGTTCACGCCAGGCTCAGTGCTCTGGGGTCGCCGGATTGGCGCAGCGTTGCTGTAGTACATCTGGCCCATTTGTCCCAGACCACCTGTAGCGAAGGCGGTCTGGTCAGGGTCAGGGTACACGTAGCCGTTACCGCTCTGGCTGTGCGTCGGCGAGGCCATGTGGGTGGGGGACGCCCATCCAACACTGCTCATGTGAGGACTGCCGGCGGCGCTTCCGGGGGCCGACTGGTGCGACTCAACACTGGGCTCCAAAGTGGTAGGCGGAGGAGCGAACGCTGTGGGGTGGGAAGTCGGCCGCATGTCTGCACCGTAAGGAGGAGCCGACGTGGGAATCTGGCCGTGCATACCAGCACGAAGGTGGCCTGGAAGGGGGCCTCCGTTATTGCTCATGTATGAGTACTCATTTTGACGCAGGGCAGTAGCCGAAAGATCGGGGACTGGCGAGCCAGACATCTGGCGATGAGCAGGCGACGGGGTGTTCATGGGGGATCCGTGCTTCGACGAGGGATCGCCATCACTCCGCGACTGGCGACTCGCAGCAGTCTTACTGGCCTGAGCGGCCAGAGCTGCAGCGGTGGCAGCGGCAGCTTCCTCGACCGTACCAGTGTGGTGGTTCTGGTGGCGCGTAAGGGTCGTGCGTCGCGTGAAGGTCTTCTGGCAATCGGCATATGGGCACTTGTAAGGACGCTTTCCGGAGTGGATACGTCGGTGGCGAGCTAGGGAGCTCGAATCGCTGAAAGGCTGCAGAATTGACGTGTTAATTTCAGACTATATGATGGGCACCAGGGGTTTTCATGACGTACCTTTCCGCAGCGTTCGCACATGTGAGGCTTCTCTCCCGTGTGGACTCTTTGGTGCACTGTAAGCGCTGAGCGCTGAATGAACTGCTTACCGCAGCCAGGAAAGTCGCAAACATGAGGTCGATGGCCGCTGTGGATTCTCTCGTGTCTGGCCAGATCACTGCGGCGAGCGAAGCCCTTACCACATGTGCTGCAAGGGTAGGCTTTCACTGGAGGCGGGTTCTCGGTCTTTGGCGGCGGAGTGTGTGTATAGACAGGCATGCCTTGCCCGACCGACTGCATCTGCGGCATACCCGGAATCATCATATGGGACATGTTGGGATCCTGCATAGGAATGGACGTGTGCATAGATGTAGGCGAGCCGTACGGACGGGCATTACCCATGCCATTCAGACTCTCCAGGGCACCTCCTCCGCGGGGTGCCGAGTAGTGTGAGCTCTCGGATCCATGTGGTGAGCCAGATCTGTCGATGGCGGCAACCAACTGAGGGTGCGGCAGGCCCGGGTGTGGTTGATGTTGGTGCATCTGGTGGTGCTCGGGCGTTGCCGAGTGATGCATGCGTTTCTCGTCCATGACGTTTGTTATGTGCATTACTCCAGGAGATAGAGACATAGCCTGCGGCTCTGGAGTGCTTATGCCCGGTTATTCGGGTCGTTGCTAGAGACGACAGTTAGTAACGTTTGGTGATGATGAGGTGTCTGTGGAGTAAACTCCATATATGGTTGCGAGTCACGATAGGTAGTTTTGATGTTGCGCACTTACATTAGCAAGAACAGTGTGTTCGGCGGTACGGAATGTCGTGGAGATTCGAATCGGCGTGGGAAGTTATGGTGATGCACCAGAGGGCGGGTGAAAAGTTTTTGACCTGTCTGTTCCTGCAGACCTGGCTCGCGTCTCGCAACTCGGCTTTCGTGGAGAGAAGTCGTGGTCGCAAGCTGTTGAGCGGCGGGAAGCTTGGTAGTGGACAATTATTTGGCGCCGACGTGTCTATCGTGCTTTTGGGTCGATTGTTGGGAGTGCTGTCTCGAGTCTTGTTCTGGTGGTGGTGGACACTGGCGGCACACTGGAAGAAGTAAATTAGCTTCGTGTTTTTTTTTCTTCCCCAAAAGCGCACCGGATTCAAGGCAGTTGCGAATGGGTTGCACAACGATCAATGTGTAGGAAAGAAGCACAGCGCCGTGAAATTCGTCAAATATGTGCCGAAGATATCACGATCAGAAGACCAAGCATTAGATTCCTGGCCGAGATGCAATGATTCGATATGGCTGATGTTGACTTGAAGCTCCAGGAGGGCCAACGCAAATTCGTTGGAGTGCCACCAACACGTTTCCGAGGATCGTTGCTCTGCCATCAACAACACATCCGCAGAGCTGCGCAATGATCATTGCTGTTGCCTCCGCGTGCAGGCATTCGTCGATATCATATTGATCAATATGGTATCGCAGCAAACAGCACGTTGCAGCAGCTGGGCGCGGGCAAACGAGCGCTAAAGCAGGAAACAGGGCAGCATGTGGTCCTTACCTTCGAACTTTCAGCAAGGCGAATAGGGCGATTAGGGACGGGGACGCGTCCTAGATTGGAAATGGCGAGAGATCGTGTCCGTCGAGGATGGACAAACGATTGCGTACGGAGTGGTTGTGGCGGAACGGTTTGGGGTTGTTTGGACAAAAAAACTTGAACAAGTAAATAAAAAAAAAATTCCGATTTCGAAGTCGCGGCAGCAGAGACGTCAAAAGAAAATATTAGATACGAGTGACATCGATTGGAAATGAACCCCTAGCTTTGCGTAGCTGGCGAGAGCATGGGAAGGAGAAGTGCCTGGGTACTTAAGTTAAGTGTTGGACAGAGCTTTCATCAGTGCTGATGCTGCTAGACAGGCAGGAAGCCGCTGGGATTGACACTGGGGGGGCGCGCTTGGGTGCAAGAGGTGTGGGCTCCAGTCTCTCAGTGAGTGGCCGCCGGGTGGGCCGGTGGGTGGATTGGGTTTTTTTTTTGGGCGAGGGAAAGAAAAAAAAGGGCAACAAAGTGGGTCACGGACCTGTCCATGACCCTTTCCATTCCACGTCGAGGTTTCCTCCAAGGTAGAGGCCCCAGCCAAAATAAGCCCCAGTCCGTTTCAACGAGCTCCCTGCACTTTCCTACTAGCATTAGAACCTTTGCACGTACTCCCGTTTCCTCTGCTCTTTCTGGAACAGGGAGAGAACATTGGAATACATCAAGTACCGGTACTTGTCGCAAGGGCATGCATTCATCTAGGTACTTCGTACGAATGCTGTAATAAGTTGAATGTTGATAACATGAAAATCATCTGCCGTGCTGCAGCCAATCTTGTTCTGCTGCTTCAATCTTGTTTGCTGCTTGTTCTTCACAAACAGCTTGTATTGAAACAATCATCACGATTCGAATACGATTCGTGGCTACCACTTGCTCGGCTCTATTTGTCCTCCCTCGAATCCTCAAGTTTCCAAATGCGCTTCCATATCAGCTTCCATGAATAGGCATCTAAATAGCTGCTTTGACTTCATGGTGGCTGTTGCTGAACCATATGTCGACTAGAGCAGTAAACTTCGCGTTCAACGTACCTTATTACTTACCACCTAGACGCTACCTACCTACACGTAATACATGCAGCAAGCCTGGAAATACGATACATACATGATTTCAGCACTTGGGTTAAATATAAAATGCTCCTTGGCGCATTCGCAATCCCAAAAAGCAAACGGATTCGAAAATAGTTACCCAACACCGCCATCAAACAGCCAAATTCCCGGGAAATCTAAGCCGCCTTCTTATTTCGATGTTCTGTTCCATTGAGCTTGGCATCCTCTGAATTCCATCGATTCCCCTATCGTGGTGGAGCAGAGACGTGCTGCTTCACACTCATATTCGCGGTTACCTAATAGAGGTGCCGCCTAAATGACATCCAGAGATGGATCAGCTCTACCTGCGCCAATCTGGGGCATACTATTACTGCAAACTGGCTCGGGTACCTGGGAAGAGCAGCCGGCCTTCACTAGTAGCAATGCTCTAGGGGGCGCAGACGCCGTCCAGCCAGTCCAAGTTCAGTACCAAGTTGGCAGCGGACACTCTCTCACCTACTACCCAGGCTATCCGTCTTGGGCTGCTTGGTACCTGTACTTGGCTTCCGCTCTGCCGTGCATGCATCGTAGGCGCGGGTACTTCGTTCTTGCACTCTTACGTTGCTCGCCAGTGGCCAGCCAACCATTCAGTGTCATGTCCCGACTGTGCATTGGCAAGAACGGGCTCTCAGTATCTCTCTAGTCTTTTGCTCTGCGCCTCTCTTCTGGAACATGAAAATATCCGACGATGCATCTACCAGCTTGCGCAACCATCCGAAGCACGTAGGAACTGATGCAGAGATCAAACCTTGTGCCCCGAGCCAGACCAGACGAGACGCATGTTTACACTCCGGGAATTACCTACCAGATCGTCGTCATTCAGCGTTCACGTCAGCCTAAGAGCAGTTAGCATGGCCAGCTAGAGCTCGCCCGTAGGGCATCATGTGCTCTCCGCCTCATTATGCCCTACGTCCTGCACTAGGATGTGGTCTAATTAAGAGCTGATGGGATGGGCCATATTGCACCCCTCAAAATGGATGGCCTACAGCTCCATTCCCTCGAACTTGGATCGACGGCTCGCGACTAGGAACTAGGATGTGCAGTGTTGCACCTACGCCTGTTATCCGTACTCTTCGAGCGGCTGCATCGACAAACCCAAAAACAGCTTGCGAAGAGGAAGAAGCTTGGGGCACCTGCTCGTTGCCAAAGGAAAAAAAGCATCGACGACCACACTGAACACTATATGCCCTCCCGTCCTTCATGTCAAATCCGTGGTCGCCGGCCGGATTCCCAAGGTCCTGGACCCCGGAGCCACCAAGATTTATTATCATTCACTCACTACCTTCCTGTGTCCCGCTGACACCAGCAAATTTCGTGTTGCCCACGCCACGGAAGCCGGGAGATTGCTGATCACCAGCTGGCCCGTACAGGTATATGATGGCCAACGACACAGGAAGCACTAGATGTACATTGCCTAATCTCCTTGGCGCTACCTATTTCGACACCATTTGCTTATACACATCGCCCATAAACGGCCTCCAGTCTATCTATTTGGCATGAAATATTTCCAAGGCATAAAGGCACAAAGCAGGTAAAGTCTCAGGTCTCGCTGACGGCAACTCTGCACGTAGGCGCTCTTCTTCTGAAACACACTGGCTTTCTTTGTCATCTCTCATGTTTGCTCCAAGATTTCAGGTTATTGGTGAGTTGCAGTCCTTTTACTGAGGCAGTACAGGGAAAACGCTTGGGCCCGGTGTGACTTTCATTTTGGCGAAACGCAGCGCCAATAGATGTTGTGCCACTCACAACTGAGAGGTCACTTCTCCTATTCCCAATGGCCAGAGAGCAGCATTGTCTTCTACCTGTCTGCTGCATGGTCATAAAGTCGGGCGGAATCCGTCAAGACTTATGCATGAGACGACATGGGTTTCTGGATCTGTCCCTGCCGGTACTTGCCATCGAACTTCCATTCGACGCAGATGGTGCATATTCTCTCCTCGCCAGTCCTTTTAGCGGGCTCTTGCACGATTATCGACCGCTACTTTGGACCATATCTTTACCAAAACCGGAATCACTAGCGACCCATATACTAGATGTTGGAATGGACTTGCAGCCAGCCGGGGTCGCCCCTTTCGGATGCCATGAACAACATGATCGTCCTGGGCTGATGATGGGCAGCTAGGTTTTCAAGTTGACATGGCCGAAAGCTCATGCTGTGTCAACACGCCGACGCGCTGGAATGCAATACAGATTCTGCCCAACACCAGGAATACTTCTTCACAAAGCCCGTAAGAGTCGAGATGCTTAAAGCTATGCCGCCATTCCGAGCGACGACTTTGTGCTCTGAGGTCCACCAGGTTACCAAGAACGATGTGCGGTTGAACTGCTCACCGCTCGGCCACTGTGTGCTGGACCCCCTTCGCCAATATTCTCTCGTTGGCATGACATGGCACTGGAGTCATTTGCATGAAGATGCTAGACAGGGCCTGAAATTCCCACTAGCCTCATCTAGCACCTTTCTAGAAGGCTTCGAGAAGCATGAGATGGAGCCTTTCATTGCCATTCAATACACTAATATCGTGCGGCAGCCCGTGCTTTGCCAGCACATCCTCAAGCACCGGCTTCGCTTCAAAAAGGCCTGTCCATGTTCTCATCAATCAAGATCACGCCAAAATGCGTTCTGGGATCCCGCCCTTGGAGTCTTGGAGCCGACGAGGTCTGTTTCTGGGCCCGTGTAAGATGTAGGCAGGCACATCTCCCGCCGCGGTCCGCCAAGCTTGGATCCCTTAAATCTCGAGGTATGGGCGCAGTGACATCAGCTCTTCTGCTCTCCAATCTCGGCAACGCCAGGATCTGCCGCGGGTGGAATCATGGTCATCCACCTCGAGTTGCTGTGCCCTGTACCGATAGGGATGCTCATGTCTGTCGACCCAATATTGCACTTTGCCGTATCCGGTTTGGTTCTTTTGGAGACTTCCAAATGTCAAGCGACTCAAGTCTGTGGGTTTCCACCCAAAAGGGTCCATTACGGACACTATCATGCGTATGGACAGTAGTGCAGGTGAGTTGAGCATGAGTCGCCAGGAAACAGCAAGACGTTCGTTCTCACTCTTGATACCATGATCACGCTGGTAATTCCCCCATCAAAGCTATGCGGTACTTTTGGGGACCCCATGGTATAAGCTGGGCATTTCTCATTGGACATTGGGACTGTACTCTGTAGGTCAATCAGGAAGCGATCATATTGACAAAGGTCTACAGATCAAGTGACCAGCAACGTTGTTTTAGCATTATGATTACCATTCTTATGCCATCAGGATGCTTCGTGCGTATCCCGCAGACACAGACGGGCCGTGACGAGAAGTTTTTCGTCCAAAGAAACTCGCGACGGGGTGATGCAGATTCCGCCTCTTCTCGAAATAGTATGCCTCTCGAGCCTGCATATAACCAAAGCTGCATGTCTGAGGCCAATGCAGTCGCCTTCCCGGCATCTCAGGCGATTGGCTTGCTGCTCAAAACGGTTTGTTTCACAGTAACGACATCCAGTCACTCGCGAGGACTTCCATGCTCGGGTCACCGAATTAGAGACAGCCAGCGGCACGTTGCCGTTGCGACCGCACTGCGACACGTTCGTCTAACGCGATGGCTGTCTTTCAGAAACGCCCTGACCGGTTGCCTCGATCTTGCGCCGCGTGTTGCACATCGAGCGCCAAGACACAGACACGAACGAGCTAGAAGCTCTCTAGAAGTCTTCCAGAAGACGGCAGCAGCTAGCGCCTGGCGCCTCCGGTCGAAACATGATGATGTGCTTCAGGAGTCAGGGCCGCCAAATGACCTGGTCTAAACCAGCAATCGTGGGGTATGCGAAATTGCCCGATACAAGGAGTCTGCAGCAGTTGGCACAGGTGCAGATGATCAGTAGACTGATGAATGGAAGATTGTGTCAACTTTGAAGCCTTCGCCCAAATGAGCTGCCCTCATCCCAGTCGACAACAATAGAAACGGTACCTATGCGTTAATCCGTCGGCATAGATCGTGGCTGCCACGCAACGATGATCTTCCATGCGACCGCCGACTGGCAATGCAGCGGTGCAAGCCGGCACCTTTCTCGTGCGCGCTGCAGCCGATTCTCCTGATTGTCCTGTCCACTGGTATACGGATCTGCATCGTCTTCTTTGGTTCAAGGGCCCCAAGGTGCACTTAATATGAACAGAATATTCCAGCGTCCAGTTACCATCCGATGTTCTGCAAGGTCTCAGCTTCGGTGGGAGATGGACGTCTACGACCAGGTTTGCGGGAACCAAGGCCCCAAGGGGCGCGCGAGATGCACGATCCACAACTTTACCTACACCGGCCACCCCGTGGTGCTTCCGTTCATGATGCCCTTCCGACCTGCTTCGAGAATACGTTTCAAGCCCCAGCGTAGACACAGGATTTCCGCTTTTGCCTACACAGCGGTAACGTCAAGTGGACTCGAGGCTCCGTGCAGTCGCGGGGCTCAGCCGGGTATCAATGGATTGACTGACCCTGATCTACTTTCGATGCGACCCTGATGAGGAGACAACAAATCAAGGAGAGACTGGATAATCACATGTTCTTTCGAGATGGTCTATTGAGACTCTGTGGATGTGGAATTGGACTAGCTAGTCCTGGTCCATGTTCATGATGATGTCTGTCAAGCTCAAATATGTATACATATGTCGAGTCAAATATGTGCAACTTGGCACGTTTGTAGGGCATTATGGCGGTTGGATTGTCGATGCTTCAGCACGGAAGACCGGACTAAGGACTGCCGTTCTGCAGACGATCAAAACTTCTGAGTGGTTATGGCCGTCGACATGGCTGGATCACAGCAGCCAAGCAGCGTCGCGATTCTGCCCATCCCCGTGGGTACTCTATCCATGCTATCGATTATAACACCAGAGCGACACGAATGCTGCTAGCTCGCTGGTGCGGTGCGGTGGTCCACCTGCTGTCAGAAGAGCGCATCGCAGCTTGTCACTGTCCGGAACGCATCCGCGCTGCTCACCGACAATGCGCCTGGCGTGAGAAGGAGAAGAAGTTCACGTCGAGGCGACCCTGGTCGGTCTTTAGCACAATCCCTGCTCTTCAATATCACCCCTGAAAACGCCCTTCTGGCTTCTGGCTTCTGGCTGGGCTCTGGCTGGAACGAGAGTCGCAAAAAGGGTTCTGCAGTGCCAAGACCAGCGTTCTGTCAAATGGATGGACCACAAGTTCGGTTTGCGATCACCATTGCTGCAGTCGGACTGTATGGCAACTTCTCTTGGTGTTGACGGCTTCCAATCGATCTGCCGTCGATGTAAGAAGGGCTGCAACTTGGCCCCAATGTTGCCCTGCAGTTTGTGTTTGCACATTACGCTCAGGCCGGTACCTTAATTAATCACCGACGACCCTGGTACAATAGCATGCATGCGGCACTGGCTGGGATCCCGGTTTGTAACTTCTTGTCTCCCGTTGTGAAGATCTCTGAACCTGCGACGCGTGCCTTTTACCAACCCCCATCCGCGTATGAGCTTCTCGATCTACTATGCTCACCCAGGTAGCAGTGTGATCCTTGAGGTCTTTCAGACTTTGAGGTAGCATTTTCCCAGGATTCAGTGGTTCGTTTGGTAACTGACGTGCATATTCTGAATCATCTGCCATGAGCCCCTCAGGTAACAGGGCATACTACCAACAAGCCGGCTGTCTGCTTGCGACCATGCGAACTGCTCGAATTTATCTAGAAGATCGCCTTGCATTGCAACGTGCCGGCAAAAGATAGACATGTACACGTTTTCTTGGCAAGCCTTCCCCGGCAGCTGTCTGCTGCGCGCTTGGTTGTAAAAGCGACTCGAGCAAGGGGTTTCTCCGCAATGCATCGTCGCGGGCATCGTGACAGCATCTTCGTGTAACATCGACGCACATCTGAGGATATGAATATTGGCAGGACGTTGCAAAGCCCTAGTCGTCGAAAATGAAGTCAGAGTGACCATGCGGAGAGCTGAGTGCCGCTCAAAACATGACCTCATCTCCTGGAATGATGGGCTGCCAGCCATCTCGGTGCGAGCCTATTACGGAAGCAGCAGGTACTCATCGGGTTGGCCAATATTATTCCGGTTATTATTGATTTCGAAAAATATTAAATCGCGGAATAATTTGTTCAATTTCGCTTACCTGCAAGTTTGTCAGGGCTTTTGAGGGAGTATGCTGTTGTCCTCCTGTATTGCTGAATGTCTGTTTCAAGCTGTGTTTGATCCCTTGAGAAGTCTTACAGTAGATGTGGCTCAGCCTAAGATGATGGAGAATGGCAAGTCTGCCTATATGTTGCATATACATCATATACTGCCACCGTCATCGTCGCATACATGCTATTTATTTGTTTGCATTGGAACCCAGCAAGTCAACTCATTCTAACAACCAGCCAGAAAAAAAAACAAAAAAAAACACAAGTGATAGTATTTAGATTTGATTAACATTTTCCCGGGGCTGAATCATGTTCTGTAACATCGTATCTGCCTTGCATGTTGGTATCTGACGAGATTGTCAAGTAAGTATCTGACAATCTTTTCCTGCGACTTTTTCTATCTCGAAATTCCCGTACGCAGTAGGAAAGTGCCCTTGTCGGGTGTTCACCAATCTCAACTCAACTGAGAGCTCAGAATGTCGTTAAAGTCAGAAAAGAGCCACTAGTGTTATAAGAGAACAACGGAGCAACTGTTGATATTAATCTTCATGATCAGAACAGACGGCCGTGCTCGATCCAACAAGATCCACGCATTCTCATCGAAGAACATTGATATCCTTCTGGCTATCTATCCACTGACATACGTATATATGATATCTTGCACATAATCTAGGCTCATGCTGCCCTTCTTTTGTATTCCACGAGAAGATGACCGAGTTAATGGCCGAAGGTCGCATTCGTAGACAGTAGCCAATGAGCAACCGAGGACTAATTTTCGAAAGTACATCTCTTATCTCGGTTTTTCTCTTCTGTTTTGTGGTTGTTGTTTGAGTGGCATTGGGTCGAATGCCATCGATTGTTCTGGCACAAGTAGGAATTGCTATTTTGACGACCGTTACTAGGCAAATATGTCATGTGGTAGCCTACCACGGCCATATTTAATGTTGCCTTTGCGTCTGGATTAACTTTTCTTCGGGATTATATCAGGTTTTGCAATTCGCCCAAATGGGTATTTCTTTGCATTACAATGCTCAGGATCTGTTCGTTCACTACCAGTTGGCGGCTTAGGTAAAGATGAACAAGACAATCATCCAAGACAGTCTGCTGATTTAGTATATGCTCTGTTTTGAATTTAGGCGTATCACATTCATCAGGTGTCCCTTTGGCCAAGGCTGTGTGACCTTCCCGCCCATCGTCTCTATTTCATTTTCCCTATCTTTATTCAATACTCTCTTGGATCGAAATCCAGATATGAGCCAAAAAAAAACGAATATTATACATATTGTGAAAATGCCAGTTGTTTGCAAGTTTGCCGAGTCCGAGTCACCTGTCTAATCGATCTTTGGCTCGAGTTGGGATATTTGTTTGTTTTGTCATTATCACAATCATATGAGCTCTCTCACATCGACAGGTTTTTGGTAATCTTTCTTCTCCTCGCAGCTGCGCATCCGTAGTCTCGCCGCCATGACAGCCCAGTATGCATGAAGTCATGAATTCGGCTGCGGCGACCTGGACTATCGCCACCCATAAGTGAAGGACTTCCCATGCCCGTATAAGCCACACAGTTTAAGCTTCAGATACCTTTTTGCTTCTTCAACATGAACATTCTCGCCTCAAGTCGAGAGTGAAAACTCAAAACCATAACCTAATGCAGGAACACCAAAGAGGATACACAACCCATTCTTCACAGATAATCCCCTGTTATCTTCCATTATAAAGCACCTACTCATTCTTCTCTTTCGCCCTGACTTCTCTGCATCTTTTATTTTCCCCCTCCCTCCTCAAAAGTTTCGAGAGACCTTACCTGACATCTATTCAAGATGACTCGCTTCACTAGTCTACGCGTCTTACTCCAGGTCCTGTTGATTGCCATATTCTGTCAGAAGGCCTTTGGCCGAGGGCTAGAATATAGGTCTGTCGGCGAAAACAATGACCCAGGACAAGGAAACAAGCCGAATCCCCCGAAGAGGCCTTGTGTCCACCTCACGATCCCCGTACAAGTCACTGCCGAGGTTTTCAAGTTTGCGAAGTCAGAGCAAGTCAGAAACAACATCGAGGCAATCGACTTCAACCTGAGAACAGAGTAAGTCATCCCTTTGAAATTTCTTCTCTTTCTTGGTCAAGGCACAAGTTGTTTGAAAATGTTCAACGTGATATTAACAAATCCAACCTCGTCATTTATAGTTCAGCCGACTTCAAGAACCCGGTAATGGGCAGGAAAAACATCACCGGCCTGTACGACATCAGTGCCATGTTCTGCAGCCCGCACCACAAGCCCACCGCCCTGATAATCCCGACGCACGGCGTCAGCTTCGACAGGAGCTACTGGGACCCGGAGTACAGGCCCGACCTGTACTCGTTCGTCGACTACGCCATGGAGCAGGACTACTCGGTCCTGATCTACGACCGCCTCGGCAACGGCAAGTCGTCGAAGCCCCACGGCGTCGAGGAGGTCCAGTCTGCCATGCACGTCGAGATACTCAACTACCTCACCGACCTCGCCCGCAGCGGCGAGCTCTTTCGCAAGTCCAAGAAGATCTACTTCGGCGAGGAGATGCCGGTGGCCCCCAACTACCGGGCCGACAAGGTCATCCACGTCGGGCACTCGTACGGCTCGGCCCTCATGCTCATGGCGCTGGCCAAGTACCCGGCAATGAGCGACGCCGCCGTGCTCACGGGCTACATGCCGGCCAAGCAGCCGTACGCCCCCAAGATGGGCCTCTTCAACTTCCAGCACGCGGCCCAGTCGTATCCCCAGGGCCTCAGGGACCGTCCCCACAGTTACCTGACCCTCGGCTCCAAGTCCAACTTCCACTATCTCTTCGTCGCCAGCGACACGTTTGACGAGGGCGCCTTGGACTATTTCTGGGATCACCGCCAGTCGGGTACCGTGGGTGAGATTCTCTCCAGCATAGGTTTCATCATGAGCGGCAAGGGAGACGTGTCCAAGGTCAAGAGTCCAGTTCTTGTGAGTATTACCCTCCCTCTTCTTTTGCTTTTGGTCCTGGACCTTCCAAGAGGCAATGCTAACAGTGACGATTTCTCCTCTATAGTTCTTCACTGGCCAGAAAGACCGGGCTTTCTGCCCTGGTACTACTTGCGAGACCCAGCTCGACAAGAACTTCCTGCGGGCCATGTTCAACGGCTCTTCCCACGTGGACGCTTATCTGCAGCCGGGTACGGGTCACCTCCTGACTACGGCCGTCAACGCCTCTGCCGGGCACGAGGAAATCTTCCGGTGGATAACTGCTGTTGGGCTCTAAGTCCGACTTCCATTGCTTGGATCTTGGTTTTGTCGTCATCACGGTGCGTTTGCGAGCATGTACGGCCGCGAACTATGCCCATCTCTGTTGTATTGCTAGACTTTAGTAGTATGAATAATGCCAATGAGATTGTGCGATAACTGCTATTTGCTTTGCGCTGTGCTGCCCCTGAGGCGAGTGACCGTTCTAACCAAGATAAGTGTTTTATGTACCTTTTTTATCTATGCACAGATCATGTGTGATGTGAACCACCCGAACTGCCAAATGTAGTCCGTGGAAGCCGAAGAGAGACCAGCACGACTGCCTCCGACCAAGCATGTGCTGTTTTATCCAATCCACATGGCGAGCCTCCGGTCAATAAATACAGTTTTCCAGTTGACCGGTGATCCAAAATGTTCCCAAGTGATATGACATTCAGATATCTAAGATGAGCCGTTGACTCCCAGCTTGCCCTCGGTCTTCTCGAGATGGGCGACGAGGTCCTCGATCGTGCAGACCTTGAGGCCCCATTTCCGCGCGAACCGCACGCAGCCCTCGGTCCGCATCATGCCGGGCTCGCTGCGCAGGGCCTGGCCCTCGATCTCCCGGCCGTCCTCGACCAGCTCGCTGATGACGGCGGCCTCGGGGAGCCCGGCGAGGCGGCAGAAGTCGACGCCCGCCTCGGTGTGGCCGGGCCTCTCCCGGACGCCGCCCTGCTTGGCGCGCAGCGGGAAGACGTGGCCGGGCCGCCGGAAGTGGTCGGGCTGGACGTCGGGGCGGGCCAGCGTCCGGCAGGTCAGGGCGCGGTCGTAGGCGCTGATGCCCGTGGTGATGCTGGGGTCGGCGCTGTCGATGCTGAGCGTGTAGGCGGTGCCCTTGGGGTCTTGCGAGTGCACCACCATCTGCGGCAGCTCGAGGGACTCGGTCAGGGACTCGGGAATGGGCGCGCAGATCAGGCCCGACGAGTACCGCACCATGAAGGCCATCTGCTCGGTCGTGACGTTCTGGGCGGCGATGATGAGGTCGCCTTCGTTCTCGCGGGAGGGGTCGTCGAGGACGACCACAAACTCCCCATTGCCTATAGGGTGAGGGTGTCAGTGGATATGGTTTCACGATATGTTGGATATGAGGCGCTGGTGGAACAGGCCAGGCCAAACTATACGAGAGCGGCGGAACTCACGGAAGGCGGCGATTGTGTCCGGTATCGAGTCAAATTGACTCTTGGGAACTTCTGAGGAAGGCATGTCGGCGAATGAAATAAGGGTATAACAAAAAATGCAGTCCTCGAGTCGCAATTCGAGGTTATATAAACGGTCGCAGACTCTCGGCCGTCACCGAGACTATGTTCAGCGTTTGGCTCGCCCGAATTGACGATAAGCCGCGGGGCACTTTCGTTATCCGTCGACCGAGGCCGGTTCGCTGGACCTGTTGGCGGGCAATAGGCTATTCGGAAGGGGCTCGGGGGGCTCGGTGTCTGTTGTAGTAGCGCCGGTTATGCTTGAAGTTGCAGTTTTATGATCTCGGTCCGTAGGTAGGTCAGCAAGAAGATATTCTAAGAATATATGGCAGCGGCTGAAATTCTGCTGACTCTGACACATGCGTTACTGGAACCTTTTTTGTTCTCCCTGGCATAGCCTGCAGCCGATGTTCGGCGGGATGATGCGCGGTGTTCAAGGCACGGGAAGACCCCCAGAATTGACCCGTGGACCCTGCAGCTGTACTAACTAATGTTTTTTACTGGCCAATGCGCCTGGGCTCGGCCTAGAAAATCTCACCATGGAATTATGGAATTATAGATCTCGGGGGGCCGCTGACACAGCTGCTGAGCTCGGCTGACAAACTCCGATTCGTCATTAACGACAAATCAGGCGCTTTTCGTGACGGATCGAAGGCTCCAGCAGTTTAATTCAATTGACTGACGCCCTCTTCGGTCGGCGACGGTTACTGCCGGGGAACTCCCAGCGCGTTGGGTTTGGCTGTCGTGCCGATACCTACCTTGCCTAGGTATGCTGCTGACATACACCGTTTCCTAATACGGTAGACCTACCAGGTCTCACATGCTTCCTGATCGAGTCCACTAAAAAAAGCGTCGCGATACGATAGCTACGCCCAGCACCTTATTCCTCGATCGCGCTCACCACCAGCACCGATGCCTCCACGATCCAATGCAGCACCACAGCTGCTGCGGCGGCTCCGGGCTGCCGACGCCGCCATCAAGACATGTCCTCGGGCCGCCGAACACTGCAACATTCGGACGTTTCGGCGGATAGCACCCCCAAGAAGCTCAGCCAGCACCAGGCTCTTCTCTTCCAATTCCAACTCGACCTCGAACACCTCGTCGTCCGACCCCACATTCACCACCGTCTCCCCAGATGAGGTCTCGCATTTCAATGCTCTCGCCTCGTCGTGGTGGGATCCCCAGGGCCCATCCAGGATCCTGCACCTGATGAATCCATTGCGTCATGACTTCATCCGCTCGTGTCGCTCCTCCGTGCTCGACCAGCCACCGCCCGCCACTACCGGCCTCACATATCTCGACATTGGCTGCGGCGGCGGCATATTCGCAGAGTCGGCAGCGCGGCTATCAAGTACCAAGAGCGTCACGGCCATTGACCCGTCGCCCGAGGTGCTGTCCATAGCCAAGGGCCATGCGCGCCGGGATCCGGGCCTGACGGGGAAGCTCAACTACGTCAACACTCCGATCGAGGCGCTGCCGCTGCCAGAAGACAAGTACGACGTCGTCTCCGTGTTCGAGGTGCTCGAGCACGTCTCGAACCCGGCCGCCTTCCTCGACAAGGTCGCGCCGTTCGTCAAGCCCGGCGGCTGGCTCGTCATGAGCACCATTGCGCGCACCTGGATGAGCTGGTTCACGACCAACTTCATGGCCGAGGACGTCCTGCGGATCGTGCCCAAGGGCACGCACGACTGGCAAAAGTACGTCAACGAGGACGAGCTGAGAGGCCATTTCATGAGCACCAGAGAGGGCTGGAGCGAGCCGAGGTGCATGGGCGTCATATACGTCCCCGGGCTGGGCTGGAAAGAGGTGCAGGGCAGCGAGAAGGTGGGCAACTACTTCTTTGCCGTGAGGAAACTCAACTAACTGAGAGGCGATGCCTGGTGAACTGTACTAATAACTGTGGTAATATGTATCATCTGTATAATATGTGATATCCACTACATACCAAGCTCCCAACATGAAGCTTGCCGTATGTTCATTCGAGTTTACCAAATCAAGAACAAAGATTACGGACTCGAACCAATGCACTCAAGGATTGCTTTCGGATTGATGGTGGAATACCAATTTCACGATTCTGAAGAAGAAAGAGCATTTGTTATGACAGTCAATGACTCAAGTCATTCTGCCACGAGAGGTGGTAGAATGATGCTGCGAACCGTCTCAGAACGACTATACTGCCTGGTTATCCACAATGTTCTTCGGAACAGGGCAACTATCGCCTTGATCCGAACTTGAAGTCGCGTTATTGGTATTTTATACGACAGCGACCTTAAGATCGTGCTACAGACGACGTTTGACAACAATTATGAGATGGTCATTGATGCTGAAATCATTTTTGTTTGCATCCCAGGAAGATGCCGCCGGCTGCTTATCTACTACATACCAGGGAGTCGGTATATCCCGATGGACTGTGGATCCCCGCCTCTGCATGTCTCTCTGATCGGCATACTGTGTATGCTGGCGGTCTTATCATTTCCATTTCCTCACAAGCAACTGCCCAGGGTCCCGGATTCTAGACGTCGCTCGGCTCAGAACTAGTCTACATATGTTGCAGTCCTGTAGGTTCGACGCATACGCATGGCCGAAGACGTGATGGGTGGCGGGGTAACATTTCATTCGACCATTTCGAGGACCCTGGAACGTATAAGTAGACAGGTTCCTGGCAGAGATGCGTCGTCTGAGTGAATACTCTTGATTTCTTGCTGCGCTCTTTCTTGTTTCGAGTTAAACTCTTCTGCCGTCAAGCAAGCAGTCAATAGGGCCGCGACACAACCCAAGATTTGCGATATATTGGCATATTGTTAAGGCCGCTACTGTTCTGCCAAGTGTATATTGACTAGTTGAACCCAGTCTTGGCTCAAGAGCCAAGAAAGCTTGGTCTGAGGCTCAACTAATTCGTTCCATGCCCAGTGCTGTCTGAACACATAATCATGGCACAAGTAGTCGACGAGAAAGGGTCTTCGATTCCCACGGAGGAGACCCTCGGTAATGAGAGCAACGCAATAACGACGGCCGCCAACGGCAATGTCATGGACAATGGCTTGCAGCGAGGGCTCAAGAACCGCCATCTCCAAATGATATCCCTCGGCGGCGTCGTCGGAGCCTCCATCTGGTTCGGCACGGGCTCTGCCATTGCGTACTCGGGCCCTGTCGGAGCCTTGATCTGCTTCCTTATCATCGGACTTGACGTCTTCTTCGTCATGCAGTCCCTCGGAGAGATGTCGACATTGTTTCCTATCCAGGGCGCCTTCGTCGAGTTGGCCGGCCGGTTTGTCGATCCGGCGTTGGCGTTTAGTCTGGGCTGGAATTATTGGTATCTCTGGGTTACAAATATTGCTGGTGATTGTGAGTACTATTCTCTCGTGTTTTCATCTACAGTGTTGAGGGGTAAGACTTCAAAAACTAAAGACTTCTCCAGACAACAATATTTCGCTGGTACTCAAGCAGTGGACCGACACCCCACCTAGCTGGGGATGGATATTGATCTTTTGGGCCTTCTTTCAGGGCACAAGTCTACTCGGTGTGGTCGTCTGGGGCGAGATGGAATTCTACCTGGCGGCCTGGAAGCTCACTTGCGTGCTCGTGGTCGGCTTCTTGGTGTCCATACTCATCAACACGGGCGCCATTGGCGGCGAATACATTGGCTTCAAGTACTGGAGAGACCCGGGTCCCATCGCCAACGGAATCAACGGCTTCGGGCAGACTTTCGTCTTGGCCGCCGTCTACTACTGCGGCACCGAGATGCTGGCCTTCACCGCGGCCGAGAGCCGGAACCCGCAGCGCGACCTCCCGCGCGCCATCCGCCAGACCTTTCTGCGGATCCTGATCGTCTTCATAGGCCTCGTCTTCTTCGCGGGCATCATCGTCCCGTCCACGAGCCCGGACCTGCTCAACGCCAGCAGCAAGTCGGCCAAGAGCCCGTGGACCATCGCCCTGGTGAGCGCCGGCTGGAGCGGCGCCGGCAACCTGCTCAACGTCATCATGATCACGGCGCAGTTCTCGAGCGTCAACAGCGGCATCTACATCGCCTCGCGGACGCTCCTGGCCCTCGCGCGCAACGGCCGCGCCCCCAAGTTCTTCGCCAAGACCATGGCCAACGGCACGCCGCTCCGGGCCATCATCTTCTCCAACGCCCTGGGCCTGATCAGCATCCTCAACGTCGCGTCGGGCCCCGGAAAAGTCTTTACCTACCTGGTCGATATCTCGGGCGCCGCCACGTTCATCGCATGGGCTTTTGTGGGTATTACGCATCTCCGCCTGCGGGCGGCCTGGATCAAGCAGGGCCACAGCTTGGATGAGATGCCCTTCAAGGCCTTTTTGCACCCGTGGGGCACGTGGTTCGTTGTCATTATCAACTTGTTCCTCGTCTTCATTTCCGGGTACTCGGTGTTTGTCGGCGGCTTTGCGGCTGTCGACTTCGTGTTTTCGTATCTGGTTCTGGCAATATTTACTGTGCTGTATGTTTTCTGGAAGATACTCAAGCGCACAAAGTTTGTGGGATTGATGGATATGGACCTGGTCACTGGCAGGCGAGAGGGTCTTGGGCAGCACAATGGCGTTGCGGCTGTCGAGGGAGAAGAGGTCCTAGAGGAAAAGACGAAGAGTCGGCCTTGGTATGTCAAGCTGAAGAGATTTATATTCAGCTGAGTTAGTTGTCACATAGCTAGGTTTCGAAGACCCGGTGTTACTTGATTAATTGAACGACTTTCATTCGGATATAAGCTCTTAGATGAATGTATGTACAATCGCTTGAGCCACTATAGTGCCAGTTTCCTGCTTGGTCCTAATCAGAGCCAAGCTGCATGAACACCATGAGGACAGCGGCATATCTGACGGACGTTGTTAGCTTGTATTGATCGTGTGTTGGATGGAAAATGATGGCATACGCAGCTGTCGCTCCCAGAGCCTCGAATGGTTTGGCCACCATGGCGAAAGACATGACCAGCAGGAAAAACACCGTGAAGATCGTTATAACAATGAGTTTAGAGTTCATTGACTCTACAAAGTTGAGAACCCATATCGGAGTGACTAGCATAGTCAAGCCGACCAGGACGATGAAGCCAGATGCGAAGCCATCTATTCGTTGATCTGAATAGTACGACACATACTGACTGTCATATTGTGGTACCGGGTCCTCGATTTTTGTTCTCCAAATGCCAAGTGTACGAAGGCGGCGAGACTTGTCGATGACTCTGCGCAAAGGTGTCTTGGTTTTGTGGGTAACGCAAACGAGGTCATTCTGATGCTCCAAGTACTCTTGCTCATCTGCAGCAATAGCAGAGTAGCCGTGATTGAAGTGCCAATTTTTAATATTTTTAACATCGCTTCTCGGCGCGGTGGGATATTCACAGAGTCTTGATTGCTGTAAAACCATCTTGTCTTCACATTGCATTGTGAGACAAAATTCAAAGGGAGTTTCGACAAAGGGATGGGTTGACATACTGTAATGGTATATCTCTTCTTTTATATCCCTTAACAGAAGTTTCCGTTCCTCTATGTCGTCGCGTAACGTGCCGTTGTTCACGTCTGGCGCGTCCCTCTTACTATTCCGCTTATCAACTTCCGCGAGCTCATGTTCAAGCTCTGATAATTTGTCTTGCTGCGCCAGTATCACTCGCACATTCAGAGCGTTGAACCGCCTCAAGACGAGTAAATCATTATCGGATGACATAAAATCTGCATAGCCCCTGTAGCCGATGTACTTCCATGGTTTTTCTCGGATCTCTTGATCGGTCAACGGAGGGTCCTGCTCATGTTCAGGGAGCTCAATATCCAGTACTGTGCCAGAAAACCGTATCGAGCTGGATGTCATCGCCTTTTGTGAATGGCTCGAGCTTCGGGGGAGTTGTGGAGTTCAGAGCCGAGAAGAAGCAAAGACTCTGGCAATGGGAGACTGGACCACCACAAGGCTTTCGTGAACTGCAGAGCGAACATATATACCGATAGGTAAGTGACATGCATATTATATGCATATAGCTTAATCTGCCTGCCACACTGGCCCCGCATCTAGACGCCCAGTATCACCGCTCCCACGAATGACAAACGCTTTCGAGCACGCCTCTTTCTGAATTGATTGGTGGTCAATACCTGCCATCCAAGCTCACCGCAAATCGGAGCCCAAGGCAGATTCTGAGAAACCCTTTCATAGTGGACATCGAGGCCTCCTCACAAGTTGAAGTCTACTTCATTCTCTCTTTATTTCAATTTCTTGCATTTCCCACAAATTACCAGCATCTCAATCCGTACAACTTTGTTGTTGCACAATGGACTACCAAAACAACAACAACAACGGCAGTACAAATGGATTCATTGTTGCCAAGAAACGTCACAGCCCGACCGAGCTGAAGGCAAGCAAAGGCGATTCGGTCGGCCGATTCAGAAGCGAAGAAAATAATACTACCTTGCCAGAGCCGACATTTCGCCAAGTTCCTGTGAATGTTGCTCGACGAACAGACTCGCCAGTGGTGCCTATCCCACCGCCCAGAAACACGAAGGATAGCGAGGCTAAACCAAAACGCCGAGTCTCCAACAGAGAAGGAAAGCGTCGAATTGACGGGGATGGCGGCAGCGACAGCGATTCAGATCGTGATGAGCGGAAGAAAGCGGCTGAAGAAGTCTCTCCTGTCATCAAATCAAGCAAGAATCCACACGAAGCCGGCACTGAAGTTGAATTTTCTAGCCATGAGCCCACACTAGACATCAAGTTGGCCTGGCAGATGGAGTTTCGCATAAGCGCAAGACAAATACAAGATAAGAACGAAATCAAGTGGCGACTCATTGACTTTCGCCAGAACAACTATGAACGCCCGCCTCTCAACGACACTCTGATCCGCTGTCAAGAAAAGTTACTGGAGTATCTCAACACCACAAAGGGAAGCCGTGCTTCCGCAATGCCCAGAAGCTTGGAGGGAATTTTGGGGGACATGATCTATCACGCCGAAAAAGTCCTACTGAAGCAATGCTCTCGATTCGACGATCTTGAGTCTTCTGGTAAATCTCAAGATTTGAGACTTCTGGATGTCCTTGGAAGGGTTTTAAGAGCTCTGTCAAAGTTTTACCCCTTTGTCACTCGCTACGAAGCCTACAAGTCCACGATTTCCGAGCAGAAACTTTCTAGTACAGGTCCTCATGTAGGCACCAACGGTATCAGGAGCTCAGACTATTGGGCGGATGTCCTGAGACGATTCCGAGCCGCTTATCGATTCGGTAGCCACATAGAGTTGGCTCGTCCTATTGGGATCACTGATGTTGTGATTCACGCCATGATTGAACGACTCTGGGACAAAGTCATTTTCGCAATGTGCGACGCCGCCATGTCAATGCCGATGCACGAGGCGATTGACAAGACCTTGCTCGAAATCATTGGGCAGTCAAGACAGGATACGCAATTGGCTCCGTCCTACATTCAGTGGATTGCCAGCGGCAACGATGTCAAATTGCTAGATGAACTCTACTGGAATACTGCCGGGAGGACGGTGGCCGATGGTGCCCGGGCTGTGATGGGGGGATCTGTCTCGACGTCTGAGGCTCCAGTCTCCCATGAATTCTGTTCAGAGTTGACAGGACCGACGAACTTGTCGCTCGTTTTGCTGAACTTGGATGGTGGCATCCAAAGAATCAAAGAAGTGTCTGAGGATGAGTCTGCCGACTTTGGCTGGATAAAAGAAGTAGCGTGTGCCGCTCCATGGAGGTGTGAGCCTGTTGGTGATGGAAGGGATATCCTGAAGGTGAGTGTAAATGGCATTATATTGGGAGTGTTTGGTCTGAAGCGCGGTACTTCAGGTGCTCGCCCGTTGGATTGGGTTTTCGTTCCGGTTCGAGCCCTTAAAAATAACCCATTGGAGGCCTGCAGCTCATTGGGAAGGCAAATCAACAAGAGCGAAGAGCGTGCTCTGGGTCTCGCGATGGTATCAGAATAGATTGGCAAAGATATGCCTCAACAGCGTGTACATGTAGTATGAGGAAGGTAAGTAGAGCAATATGACCTGTAATTCGTGTCACCCGTGTGAGGTTCGAATCCTACCGCGGTATTCAGGAGTTTATTGCCTGAAATATGATTCGACGAATGGACGTAGGCAGAGTTGCAACTCGGTGGTGCATCATCCTACATGCCGCCGGATCAATCTTAACAAACGTATATGCGGCGAGGACGTAATCCTCGCCGAAAGCAGTCATCACAAAGTTGCTGGACCGAGTGGATGTAACGGTGAACGTATCGTGACGATGCAAGGATTTCTTGATACGAAGCGCCTAAATGTGCAGGTTTGACGGTGCTATTGATTGCATACAGCGGGCCGCTGATGGAAGGCGCCGGCGACTTTAATTTTTAAGCAGGCGCCCAGGCCAACTTAATCGAAATGAGCATCACTTCAGGATCCATCAGGCCAATCGATCCTCGGCCAGATCCCAAGTCGCCGGCGCGCTTCTAAATAAGGCCCCCCTGTCACAGGCGCTTCTGCCTTGTTTAAGTTGTTTGAACAGGGCTGCTGATTGCTGCGGTGCGGCGCAGCCAATCCTGATAAATGCACATACTCACTTCTCGGGTTTTCAGCTCTGCTTCCCGCTTCCTCTCTTTCTCTTCTTGTCGCCATGACACGATCTTGAGCCCTTGACGTCGCCCGGTGTCAACGGCAAGGTCCAAATGGCGGCAGCTACTCTTGCCTTGAGCGCGAATGCGCTTGCGGCAACGATTCTCGTCTTGACGATTGCATACGGGCTCAGGTTCGCCCAGATGGTCCGCGTGGATGGGAACGCCGATCTGGTCAGGCAGACGCAGTGCTTGTTCATTGGAGAATGCAGACGCGTCGACGTCAATCATTGCTTCTGGAGTTCCCAAGTCATGATACTTGTTCTTGCGATCGGCGGCATTTTCGCGGGCGATCTCACGATATGGGCCTTTTCCCTGCACTCAAAGTATATGGACGAGAGCGCCCCGGAGTGCTCGAGGACGGGCCTCATCGCCCGGATTTTAGGTCCGCAGCCACGACGCGTGGAAGAGGAGGAAGAAGGGGGAGGAAGCACCTCCAACTCTCGCTGGCGCACCCGCGACTATTCCAGTCTTTCGACGGCCATCTTGAGCGTCTTGTGCTGCGTATCAGCGCTCGCCCTCTTTGCACCCCACAAGACGGATCTCACCACGTACGGTGTGGTAACGTCATACCCGACAAAAGTATACCAAGATTTTGGGCTGTTTCCTCCGATGCGAGATATCAGCAAAGACCTGAGCGAGTTCCTGGTAGTGAGTGCATCCGCTACCAAGGATGCCGCGGTAAAATGGCTGGACACCAAGCGCGACCGGGAATACACCAGAGAACCACGAACGAATCCGACGGATCCATATATCACCCACCGCATTGGCGATTCGACCTACGTGGGTCTGAGAACGCATGGAGTCGGCGTCAACATGGCCAGCTTCCAGGAGTATTTTCTCACGAGCGGGGACAAGTCCGCCATCTTGAAAGACCACTCCTATAAAGCTTCATTGCTTTCACAAACGCTCTCACAAACCTGGATGAGTGCCCCGGACTATCAATTCAGCAGTCTGGAAGCCAATGTCCACGGAACCGAGATTGCAGCCGTCTGCCAAGATGTGACTGCTCAATTCCACATCCAGTGGGCTTATGGACACGTCGAACCAAGTGTTACCAAGAGCCCAAATTGGAAGCCCAACACAACTCGCCTGGTCGTGTTTGATATAGCCGGCTCTGGCCAAGATCATGGCTTCAAGAAGCGTATCTTTCATTGGACTGGCGAAACAGACTTCAAAGTGACACCGTATGGCACAACCGATGCCGATTCTTCAATGGGCTCGAAACAACACATTGTCATCACGGACACCAAAGCAAGTGAAGATGCATTTGTTACTGTTCTGGAGTGCGGGTACGAAGGCAATGACTTTGAAACGGAAGTCAAGATGAGCTCCGACAAGATTTACATTGGCGGAGAAAACTCGCGGCAGAAGAATGCCCGCCCGCTGGCGAACAGCCACATTAGAACAGTGAGGAAGGCGATTGCAAGAGTGCTGGAAGACGCACCCGGCCCCTTGGACGGAGCTCTGAGCGGCGTGCGGGACGTTTTGCGAAAGAAGCAGCTGCGTAAGGATGCCAACACAGCCCTGATGCAGGCGGTGGTCCAGGACGTGCTCACAGATTTGGCACAAGCATATTGGAGTCTGATGCGCCAAAAGATCGAGACGAGCCTCGGCCTTCCGGGCCTCAAACTCTCGGACCAGGTCTTGGAGGCAGCACCTGAAAGACCGGGAGGTGAACTACGTGCAACCTATACTCGGCTAGGAGGCTCGCTCTGGGGCTTGATCATGCCATCGCTCCTGCTGCTTCTTCCCATCATCTCGCTGGCTCGTGTGATGCAGGCAGTCTTCATCGACAAGATCATTGACTTCCGCGCCCGACAGACAAGTGGCGCTACCTACTGGCAACCACTTTTGCAGGAAGATGAGGAAGATTTCGACTACATGGACGTTCCGCCTCCAATGCCGCCACCCAAGGATGACGACGAGGAAGAACCGCCGCCACCATATAGTCAAGCTGGAGAATCATCTGCTTCAGAAGAAGTAGCATTGGACGTTTGAGTGCCCAGGGACATAGGATGAGTTAGAGAGCAAACACTAACATCATGTTACAATAGACCATAGACTCAATCAAACAAGAATGTAAAATATTGAACACGTCGTAGGGTATCTAGAAGGCTGAAAATGAAATGACCGCGACCGTCCTCATTCCTTAAACTTGGCCGGGTTGCTGGGTATTAATCTTCTCAAGACCTCGATCTGGCGCGTTTGTGCCTTGAACTTGAGCTCTGCAATATCACGCTTGTCGATTCGTCTTGTGCCATTGGCGTAGACGACGGTATTATCCGGGATTTCTTCTCCTGGCTGAATGATGCTCTTGGCCGTGATTGTGCATTGCTGACAGATCCAAGTTAGCAGAGCTATCTTTAACTTGCCCACCATACCAATTTCGTAGCCGTACCTTGCCAATCTTTGCCCCTCGGCCTATCTTGGCACCAATACCAATGAGAGTGCCTTCACCGATGGTCGTCTCCCCTGATTCCACGATTGCAGACACCTCGATCGTCACGTAGTCCTCTGTGAGCACGCCAAACGGGGCTGACGGCTGGTTGGGCTCGGCGACGCCAATACTCGCTCGCTCGTGTATAATGTTCCGGCGTCCAATCGTGACTCTGCCTCTAGAAGAGTCGAAGCGGGCGCGGGGGTGTACGACGGATTCCGAGCTGATGTTGATCGTGTGGTTACCAGTCAAGACAGCGGTATCGGCGATGGTGAGGGACGAGGAGAAGTTGACGGGCGCCTTGGGCCCAACCTGACCTCTCGGGAGAACAGATTGGCGTTTGCTGGAAGCCATGCTGGGTATGGCCGTGGTCGACGGTATCTGGAGTGTCGAATTACAAACGGTAACCTTAGAGAAGTCGCGCGAAATGCGGACCCTCGATCTGGCCCAATCAGCGGCGGTACAATAAGACGGTCGTCGTAGAGTCTGCGAGCATTGCTGGTGGACCACCGCTTGAAGTCGACTATTGGAAGCTGTTTAGTGTTCTGTAGGCATCGTAGTCATCGCCGGGACTTTTTCCGACCCCTTGGTGCCCCTGGCGCGAGTGGTGAGCCGCGTCGAGGTGGCAGCGCTGGAATCCGGATAGGGAATCTGAAATTCCTCATTGGCAGCCGGCGATGCTTCGACAAATGCATGACCTCACTGTAAGAATGGTCCAAGCTTCCGGTCGCCACGGCTAAAACCCGAAGAGGACACCCGCGCCCCACCACCAGCTCGGCTGGCCAATCAAGGCCCAGATTATTCCACCCCGGGTCCTAAACTCACATAACATCTTGAACGACTTTCTTCCCGCTCTGAATTAAAGCACTCGATTGCCCATTGCCATCCACCTCTCCACTCTAGAGGCTCAATCGAGCGCCAACACATTCCGTCACGATGTTGTCCAGGACTACAGCACCGAAGGCCGCCTCGGCCAAGGCATTGTCGCGCGTCGCTCTGCCCTCCACCAGCCGCCTCACGACCGCTCCCACAGCATCGACTCCCGCCCAGACCCGAACGTTCGCGACCGTCCAGGACGGCACCCCCAAGCGCACCTATGGCGGCCTCAGGGATCAGGACCGCATCTTCCAGAACCTCTACGGCCGTTACCCTCCCGACCTCAAGCACGCCAAGAAGATGGGAGACTGGCACAAGACCAAGGAGATCATCCTCAAGGGCCACGACTGGATCATCAGCGAGGTCAAGGCATCGGGCTTAAGAGGTCGTGGAGGAGCTGGTTTCCCTTCTGGTCTCAAATGGGTATGGAGTTTATCCTCTTTCGGCTACTTGTAGCTGCCGCAGGACTTACACTGACTTGTGACAGTCTTTCATGAACTTCAAGGATTGGGACAAGGACACCAAGCCCCGATACCTGGTCGTCAACGCCGATGAGGGTGAGCCCGGAACATGCAAGGACAGAGAGATTATGCGAAAGGACCCCCACAAGCTGCTCGAGGGTTGCTTGGTCGCTGGTCGTGCCATGAACGCCACTGCTGCCTACATTTACATTCGTGGCGAGTTTATCCACGAGGCCGCTGTTCTCCAACACGCCATCAACGAGGCCTACGCCGATGGCCTGATTGGAAAGAACGCTTGCGGCTCCGGATACGACTTTGATATCTATCTCCACCGTGGAGCCGGTGCCTACGTCTGTGGTGAGGAGACCTCTCTTATCGAGTCCCTCGAGGGCAAGCCCGGCAAGCCCCGCCTTAAGCCTCCATTCCCTGCCGCCGTTGGTGTCTTCGGTTGCCCGTCTACCGTTGCCAACGTCGAGACTATTGCCGTTGCTCCTACCATTTGCAGAAGAGGTGGTGACTGGTTCGCCGGCTTCGGCCGTGAGCGTAACCAGGGAACCAAGCTGTTCTGTATCTCCGGACACGTCAACAACCCCGCTACCGTCGAGGAGGAGATGAGCATTCCCCTCCGTGAGCTCATCGAGAAGCACTGTGGTGGTGTCCGTGGTGGCTGGGACAACCTGCTCGCCATCATCCCCGGTGGTTCTTCCACCCCCATTCTGCCCAAGAACATCTGCGACGACCAACTTATGGACTTTGATGCTCTGAAGGACAGCCAGTCCGGTCTCGGTACTGCTGCTGTCATCGTAATGGACAAGAGCGCCGATGTTGTCCGCGCCATCTCCCGGTTAAGTCACTTCTACAGACACGAGTCTTGCGGTCAATGCACGCCTTGCCGTGAGGGCAGCAAGTGGACTGAGCAGATCATGCAGCGATTTGAGAAGGGTCAGGGTCGCGAGAGGGAGATTGACATGCTGCAAGAGTTGACCAAGCAGGTCGAGGGCCACACAATTTGCGGTAAGTAACCACATGATTCTCAACGATATTGAAGTTACCGTACTAATTAGTATTACAGCTCTCGGTGAGGCTTTCGCCTGGCCCATCCAGGGTCTCATCCGCCACTTCAGACCAGAGCTCGAGGCAAGGATGCAAAAGTTTGCCGCCGAGAATGGCGGTGCAGCACTGGCTGGTGGATGGAAGTCTGATACCAGGGCACAGGGTAAACTGGTGTCCCCTGGACAATAGAGCGTTATCTTGAAATTGGCGTAACGGTGGTGAGAGGTGCTAAGATTGTACTCTGGTAAACTACCCGTCACTTTGTACATAACTACGAAAGAATTCCCTATTTGTTTTTCTCTGTTCAACAATGCGTGTAATGCTGTTTATAGATTCGTAGGGCTTTAAGGCTTTTCAGATTCTAATACCAATGGACAAAAGTGCACTTTCCATCACGACACGCGTTTCTACCTCTGACGACGCACTTGTGCAGATGCATATCAATATTATTAAAGACATCCCGAGTATCTTCAAACCTTACCAAGTCACCAGGTAATCGATGGCCGTTGTGTTGGCTAGGGGTGGGCGAGGGTGTCGAGTGGACCCTAGTTTCGTCTCCCTCAAATCGCCAAATGTATCCACGTCGTCATCGACTTTGCTTAGATCGCGACCCAAAACAACCTTTCCCCAGACTCGCCCTTTTTGCACCCTTGGAAAAAGAATGAAATGGTCGATCCCATCCCGTATCCACAGTGGTATCGGGAGCTTTCCTACCATGGTTTTGGATTTGTCCCGAATCAGCAGTCGTCAGGGCTCCAATATGCATGACTTCATAGCCCGAGTGTAAATAGAGTACGAGACATGGGGGACAACCATAACTTATAATCACAGCTGCTCGCATCTTCTTTCAGTGTTACCACTTTCGCAGCACGTGTTACCATAAGTCAATTCGTATTGTTAAAAACACAAAGAATATCTTCATTCACAATGTCATCGATAATCAGATCCTCGCTGCGGCAATCGAGCCGGGCAGTCCAGCAAGCCGGCACACTCTCGACAAAGCGAACATATTCCGCCAGTGGGAAGCCACCATTGAGCCATGGAGGACACAACAGAAACATGTGAGTAATGGCCTCTGTTTATATATAATTCTGCTCTTGTTTGGAGTTCCGATTGGCCCTGGTGTTTACACCGCCGGCCCAAACCACACTCACTTTCGACATTCCCATAATGTCATGACTCTACTCCAATATCACCAGCAGTTCTGACATATGTCCCCTTCCAGAATCATCGCCCTAGTAGGCATCTCCCTACCAACCCTATACCTCTGGTCAACGCGCAACTCGGCGGCCGTGTCGGCAGGCCTGCCGGAGGGCCACCCCACGCCGGCGGAGCTGCAGTCAGACCCGGCGGCGCGGGCGCGCCTGGCCAAGGAGCAGCTCGAGGCGCGCGGCGGCAAGGTCAAGTACGAGCACCCCGAGGACCGCGAGCCCGAGCGCTACAAGCCGGCGTTCGGACGGCAGCACGAGCGCAAGCGGGTCGACGGCCCGCCCGAGGGGCGGAATCACGCCGAGCTGCACGAGAGGCAGAGACAGATTTGAGGGCTTGGTTATATATGGGAAGAGAAAGATGAAGGGTTTGAGGGATTGGAGCCTGTGGCAGACGCGCACAAATCGATTGTATTGCCTGTGGACCTAGGAAGCTCCGGGTTGGGATTCGCCATACCACTTGTGAAAGGGAAACTTGTCTGAACGGGCAAGAGGGTTCATGCATCTCACAAGTACTACCATCTACAAATTGCACTATAGCATAATTTACTTGAGTCAGCAACAGTTCTTCTCTTACGCAATTGTGTAGGGATATGATGATCGAACATACCGTTTGGAGTTCATGATTGCAGGCAAGGCGTCCTGCCATGTACCAGGTGAATATTCACCTAAAATATTAAAGATAGTAACCAAGTGATTGCTGTTTTTAATCGTCTCCTGGCACGCAGTGAGGAATGACTGACCATGATGGAAGAGACGGAATGTGATAAAGTGTCTGAACGATCATTGACTTCAGCATGTCGGATACAGAGGCGTCGTGTCTCCCTGAGAAGAAATATGCTGGAACAAATGTAAACGTACACGCAATACAGGAAGATAAATACAGCTTTGTATTTAAACACTGAATGACTACTATATCATCGAGGAAAGTTAGGGACTATGCCATGCAGCATGACTTCCATTAACGAGGTAAATATTGGCGGAGGCATATGTCACAAATGTGATCAAGCATGACAATGTCTTCCAAACTACTCGGTTCGGCTGACGCTGCTCAGATGCGGGAATATGATAAAAATGGGGATCCGACTGTTGCAAAGTGACATGGCGATGAGCTCGACACAGGTCAAGGATCAAACACGTCTTTTTTACAAGCAGTCAATTGGTCGCACTCATGCTGATCTCTACACAATCAACCTCGGGGTACTTGTTGCGAAATCAACATGGGGATGAGAAATTCCGATCGTCAATCCACTGAGAGAACTGTGACTCAACTTCTAGAAATATATATACGTGATGGTATTGTAAAAAATTTGTGTCATTTATTTACCTGCGCTGCGAGTTTAGGTCTGTCAATGAATCGAGCAAGATCTTGACACTGCTTGTGACGGTAATGATACATAATACTTGATTGGACATGAACCATTTTTGAAAAGTAGCTGCTTGATGAGAAAATTATTATATATCTTTTCGTAAGTGTATCTATCAATCCGTCGAACAAAACCACAACCATATAAGACCTTCAAGGCCTGGAAACACATGACTCTTCACAGTACAAGACATAGCGCGGAAGTGGAGGATTGAGAGTTGTATCATGCGCAAAATTGGATTTCTTGAAATTCGCACAATGTACTCATTGATAGTAACATAGCGACCCATGTGAATTTGTCTGTCGGGATTGGTCTGGTGTAATCACCAGCAAGCAAACCGATGTGGCACCTTTCGACAAGAACAACTTGGCTTATCTAGAGAGAACCAGTCCCATTGCTTGAAATATTATGGAGTATTATAAGAGGCCTGCCGCCAAGACCTGCTCGTTTTTGCCGTGTCGTTACCTGGTCACATGGCACTGCAAGCAGACACAATGAGATGGTGACACCAGTCTTTCATTTCTCGTGGAGTGTGACGACGGCCGGTACTTTCAGACCATACCCGGAATCTTCAATACGGAATCAAGAGAAACCGAAGATCAACTGCCCAAGCTCGAGTCCCGGTGACCATGTGCAATGCAAGACCCTCCTCGGCAGCGACCAGACGGCACACTGATCGACACGCCGTCCTGGTCGGCGATTGCCCGGCCAAGGTGAGCGAGGCATGCAGAGAATCAATATCACCGGCATGAGCTGCCGCGGCCACACCCGAAAGCAAGACAATCGATGCAGCCCCGGGATCGCGCACTCCCTTGAGCACCAATGTTTTCTCGGCCCCACTGTGCTGCGCGTCGCATCTGCCAAATCGGCTGCGATCTGGGACTTTGCTCACCTCCCACCCCGTGTTGTCATTCTGCACTGCAGACTCATGGTGGGAAGCGCGCAGGATTGAGTGGACGGCGGCCGCAGTGCCGACCCGTGCACAGCATATCGCCGCGCCTTGCAGCAATCCATCCAGTCGATCAGCGGGCAGCACGTCTAGAGTTGATTTGACTGTCCATCTTCGTGATTACGTCGCAGTCACTGGGCATTTTCGGTGAGTTTACTGTCACAACGTTGGGATGGATCGCTTCGAATTACAAGGCCAACATAGCCTACACTTTCATCGTGGACTTCGTATAGTCGGTCCACTTCGGGGAATTATACGCGCTGGGCGGTCTGCGCATCTAGGAATTCAGCGTCATCGCCAGCACTGTTAAACATTTTGCCTGCAGTATGGTCTTTCATGTTCGATCTCTGATTCTTATTTTTCAATTATATCAAGTAAATAATAATCCATTTTATTTTATTATTAAATTTATTTCTTTAAAACAGGGAAATGCACAACACCTTGATCAATCGCTGCAATGCCCATCTGCCTTATCCAGACGGTTGGGTAAAAAGCCCAAGCCCCATGGCTGCAAGCAATGTCATTGCTCAAAAAGCACTGCCAGCTCAGCGGTATTTCAGCAGATGACCATGATTTTTATGCAAGTCCAGGTCAGACCCTCCACGGCGGTGAGGTCAAAGGTTGTTCGCTAATGCGGGCGCGGGGGGAGAGAAACAGGCAGCCCCCCTCCACTGTCCCGCTTCATTGGGTGTCTCGGCGCCTCACGGGGGGTTAGAGGACAGAATGGGATAGTGGGGGGTTTTCCCTCTCTGTCCCAATCGCGGATACCTGTTACCTGCCACCTGCTTCATCCTGCTCAGCGCAACATGTGACGGGCATCGTGATTGCAATGCCAGACAGAACCGAGCCGCGAGCGCGGTCCAGCTGCTGCCATGATGCAGGCCGTGGCCGGTTGCGTGCTGTTCGGCGGGAGTCAAGTGAGACGTCTGTCGTGATGCTGTTGGTATGGCCTCTGCACTGCGCTGGCACTTTTCGTGTCATTTCTGGACTTTCCATTCCATCCCCATCGGGACGGTGAGCGAGTGGGTGAAGATACGGGACCGGCCAGCGCACACCAAAAAGGTCTCCATCTAGAGTATAGCGCCCGCTGTCCCGGAGACGGCCGCAGAGGCGAGGCTGTTGGGTTCAAAAGGCGGGCGCATGTCTTCTGTATCGCACTGCCCAGGGCTTGTACCTCGAAGTGGTGGGATACATTGGGTACGCCGGCCTCGACTTTCACCTCGAATACTGACCTAGAACGTGCCTACATACATGCAGTCTTGGGATGCTGCATCATGGTGAGCGGCGACCCATTGAGCGCTGTTTCGCCTGCGTCTCTAGTCCATTCTGTTGACGGCCTTCACAATGAGTCATATAATATCGGATATAGCATACCACAGGCCGGACAGCGATTTCGAGAGGCGGCAGTTATACTATACCATGAGTGCTGTCAGCTACGACCAGGAATCTAAGTGGTAGAATATTACGGTGGAAGCGCCACTCTCTTTGCATACAAGCCTCCATGACTGTTGCCTTACTTGAGTATACGGATGATGGATTATGATTCGTCGGTCTTCGCGCATCCCAGGATCTTGAAGGCACCACTCATTATGCCTCGCCGGCACTTTGAAATAACAATAAATTGTTTAAATCAAACAAAAACTCGGATCCATAAATTCCCAGATGTTTTTATCATTTATTTTATTCCCCGAGAACCAGACAAGCTGCTTCCTAGTCCTGTGTGGTATGTCTCAAATTGACGTGGTCGTTCCCCCATGTCTCACCAGGGGCACATGGCTTCAGCGTGACACGAAATGACGCCAGGCCCAGCACCCCCATCACCTCGGAAACTCATTGCTGGTTCAGCCTTGTTCGTTCTTGGGTTGAACCAGATCTTGGGGCCACGGAGATCCTCGCTAGCAGAGCAACCCTCTTGGTCGGTCTGGGTAACAAGTCACATAGTTCCCACGGGGGAAGGAGGCTGGCGCCTGGCGTCCGGCACGCGACGCGCTATCGAGATTCGCAACGGCCGTTCGCTTATAGGTTTTGGCGAGTAGCGATTTTAGTCGACTGAAGGGTACTTGAACACAAGTCTCGGGCGTACCTGACACTTGTTGTAGATGTGATACTGCGAATAGGTATGATGCAATGTGAACCACTTTGTGGTGCCTCGTGGGTTCGCTATAATGTTCATTGATGTGGAAATAACCCGTGGCCGGCTTCTGACTATATCAATGTAGTAGCGATACAGGTATTTAACTTGGCTATTATTTGTTTATTCATTGCTAAACCTTTATTTGTTTTAATCAAGACATTCTGGACCTAGACCAAGTTTGGATGGACAGCATCACTATGAGAGACTTTATCACGATAAAGTAAGTACTGGGAGTAATCAAATAAATCAGAATATTGTCACTAATTCGCTGAAAACGAATATGGTATTGCTAACGTCTTGAAGAAGTTCCAGAACTATATACCTTATATTTGACCCGGAAAACATAATCGTACAAACATTTGACGTACAAGCTTGAGCGATCCAGGGACTCAGGGATATGAAAAGGAATTGAGCGTGGCATTGTGTATTCCCAATGAATTCTTGCGAAAGATAAGATTCGATGCGAACCCTAATTACACCGATGGTGAATAGTACTTATTGACGCAAGTTAGACAAAAGAAATAGAAAATGTGCGAATAATAAAAATATGTATAAAGACATTCAATATGGCACACTGACCTCGCTTATGGACGGGTGAGAGCCAGCGGAGTGCGCCGAAAAGTGTTACTCAGCTCAGGTACGCTCGACCAATCTTTGTATTAATGAAATAAAGACCAAGTTTGTCGATGGAGAAACAGACGTGCGAGAAAAAAAAGAAAGAAGAAAAAATAGTATATTATGTCGAAAGCTTAATGCCAAGACTGGATGTCGAGTCCTACCCAGCAGTCAGCTAGAGCCAGCGCTTTTTGTCAGCGACCACCTGCCTAGCGCCGGCTGTCACTCAGGTGGCGCCGGGCGAATAACAGATATGATTCATTTTGAACCATCTGCTATATGCCAATACTTCTCCCAGTGGGAGTCACAAAACTGCTCTAAAAGAATGACGGGGGCCCGATTAGCATCATAAAAAAGATTGAAAATTCGGATATTCCTGCATTGATCCAAGTCGTGGGAGTTGTGATTGATTCTCCCATCAACACTTGAACCGGCAACTTATTGTGGGTGGCAAGCACAATCGTCATTCCGTCAAAGGGAAAGAAAGCACGCCCCACTCAACAACAGGCTGGCGCTCAACTCTCAAGGAAAGCGCCCATCTCATCGGAACACTTGACGCTTCTCTCAACATTCCTATCTCTACACGATTGGACGCGACATTGACATCGCCCGTCATGAGTCAAAAAGTCGTCGAGCCGTCGGCCGCTCGCGTTGTGCCGAAGCCCGTCCCTCAATCTCAGACTCAGGACCCCAGGAAATACCAGATTGAACAGCTCAAGAAGCGGTTCGCCGCGCAGGTATCGAACCTGCAGAATGGGGTCACCAATGTCTCATTCCACCTCAAGCCGTCAGATCCAGACTTTCCGTTTGAGTTGGACTATCTCGAATGCGAGGTACAGGTCCCACGGCACTACCCAGACGAGGCCCCCCTTCTTCGGGTGAAGAATAAGGACATCCCGCGAGGATTTGGACTCAACATCGAGGCCGGATGGGACAAGCTGGTCCACGACAAGCAGAGCGCCACTCTTCTCAGCCACTGCAATGCCTTGGACAAGAACCTCGAGGCATTCTTGTCGGAGCAAAAGTCGGAGACGGTCACGCTCATGACTTTCAAGGATACAAGACACTTGGAAGGCCTCCCCACGGCACTGGCCGAAAACGATGCTCGAGCCGCCAAGCCAGAACCCGTCAAACCTCCGGTAGCTACCAGGCGTTATGTTCCGGAAGAGTCCTTCACCAGAGAGCAAATGGCAGACGCCAAAACCAGACGGGCCCAGGAGATACGACAGCTGGAAGCGCGGATGGGCCGCATGTCCCTCTTCCACAAGTCAGCCGATGGGATTGTCTACACACTCCCGCTGGAACCAAAGCGTCGAGCAGAGCTCCCGCCAGGACTCCGCTCTGTCACTTCCGTTCAATTAATTATCCCTCTTCTTTACCCGCTACAGCCCTTGAGAATACTCTTGAATGATGTCGAGTCTCTTGATGCAGAAGCCCTGGAGGAAGCATTCTCGACTCGTGCTTCTCAACAAAAACAGATGACCTTGATGAGTCATCTCAATTACCTGACACAGAATCTACACGTCCTGGCCAAGACTACCCGCGCTGCACCTTCACAGGTTCCGTCAGAACCACAGGACCATGAGCAAAAGCAGCAGACAAACAACGCAAATACAAATACCACAGTGGACAAGTCCGGAAAGAACCATGTACAGTTCATACCGCGCCCTCCGGAGTGGACTCTCATAGACGAACACGGCGATTTGGAGAATTCCAGCGACGACTGGGATTCGGAGGACGATTCTGACGGCGGTGGTGTTCTGGTGGAACGAATGAACCCAAGTGCTTCAGAGACTACACACCAGGTCGAAAGTGGTACATCGATTTCTTTTCCCCTAGTGGAACTTCATGGCATTGAGTTGTTGCAAGTCACAATTCTTGGCCTCAATGTCAAGTGCGAAAGATGCAGGACTATTAATGAAGTGACGGGACTGAAGCCAAATGAGGAGAAAGCCAGCAGCTGCAAGAAGTGTGCCACCGCCTTCACAGTCAAGTTTAGACCCGAGATGGTCCACCAGAACTCGGTGCGGGCTGGCTTCATAGACGTGGTGGGCTGTACTGTCGCTGATATGCTCCCAAGGTAAGTTGAAATTTCTTCAAAGGATAATTCACCGGTATGGTATGGTTGCTAATTTGAAGAAACAGTACCTTCGTCCCTACTTGTGGCCGGTGCTCGTCACCAGGTCTTGGTCTTGTATCTGTCCGAGGCGAAGTCACCACCAATGTCTGTCGAGAATGCCAGTGAGTTCATCAGAGTCGCCCATGCCAAAGTATTTACTGACGCAAAATTTCCCCGTTTAGTGGCAAGTTCACCTTCAAGATTCCAGAGGTCAAGTTCCTGGCCATCTCACACGGTGGAGCGTTGCCTCCATCCACGGGGCCGAAACGACGTCAAGAGAAACTCGGTCTCCACGCCGGCGAGCCGTTGCCGGACCGAGGTGCTTGTCCTCACTACAAACGCTCGTACAGATGGTTCCGATTCTCGTGCTGTAGCAAGGTACATCCATGTGACAAGTGCCACGACGCCGCCGAGGATCATATCAACGAATGGGCAAACCGAATGATTTGTGGCTGGTGCAGTCGAGAACAGAACTACGCCGTCGAGGCCTGTCTATTCTGTGGTAGAAGTGTCATAGGAAGGAAGGGCCGTGGTTTCTGGGAGGGTGGCAAAGGCACGAGAGACAAGACTAGGATGAGTCGGAAAGATAAGAGAAAGTACCAGCGCGTTGGCGGCAGCGAAGCCAAGAAGAAAGACTAGACGCCAATGCTATTATAAGTACAACAGAAATCGTCGAGCTTGGCTGTGTCGACTGTTGTATGGTGCCAACGGTTCTGGTCACGATGAGCATATTTGGCCCACTCTGGCAGAGAAGAGTATATCTAAACATATCAACGCTCTAAAATCAAGAAAAGCGTCGATGACGATGCCAGCCTGAAGTCCAGATCTGTGATCTAAGACATGTGCTTGCGCCAAGGCGTCTACAAGTCGGCGGTTGATGGGGCGGATAGCGGGCGCTTAGACGGGACAGGTCACAAGCTGCTTTTATCCGGCGACTAGATGCGGAACGCCATTTGCGGAGAAACCGGGGACGAAGATATGCTAACGACAGCATGAACCATCACGAGACCGATGATCGTGTTGTTGCTGTCGACCAGCTCGTTGCTCATTTGTCATGCACAAGGCGCATCGCCCCGGTGGATATGTAAGTATTGTACAAAGTATAAAAAATTGTACACTTCTGGGATGTTTCTCCGCGGGCGCTATATGGTCACCTGGGGATTTGTTGCTGTGGCTTCTGCATACGCCAATGAATGTCTACCAGTAGCTCGACTTGCGTTTGAGCCCAGCCAGTGACCCGCGGCTTTGGGTCCTGAGCGCGACCATCACTGATCATGGTCACATGTGAATGGAGCGAGTGCAAAGTAGACGTTTGTGCTTCGAGAACAACAGTCCAGGTTTATAGAATAACCCATGGCAATGTCCTTAGCGCTCGATGCTCGAGAGACAGCATGTCGATCATCAGAGGTCGCCGAAATACTAGGGAGCAAATAATATATCTGATTTATCTGACTCCAAAATATAAAATATAAAATAAAGATAAAATAAAAAATACACTTTTTACCTTTCTATTCCCCCTGTGACACTACGCGACACCAGCGCCAGGAGTCCCCTGTGGTCGGAAATCCCGCGCCGATGCTTCGGTTTAGTTTGGGCGGGGGCGGCCTCGGTCCATCCATTTTAAAATAAGATGACACGATCGCCTAGTATCACCTAGTATGGTCACGACTGTTCTTCTACGTGCAACGCGTGATGACTTCTCTCTCTTTTCGGCCATGAGAAATGTCCCGGGAGACTGCCGAGTTTCCCCTAGCACCCGTATTTCACGTGCGATGCCTTTCTCCCTCCCGAAATCCAACCGAGATCAACGGGCATCAACGAACGAACGGGCTCGTCGGTACCTGAAGCTATGGAATAGTGCAGTGGACTTTTACCAGTCATTAGCTTCTCGAACTTGTTTTGTGAGATGGGATGCCTTGTCGAAGGCATCCTGAGCGTCGAGAAGGCTTTGCAGATATTCTACGAAGTTATTGCCAGATGCGAAAAGGAAACCCGATGATAGGACCGGTTGGCGGTCCCTTACAGCCCAGCAGCAAGGGCCCCGGGTGAACATCTGCCATGCAAAAGAGGCCCTGGCAACCTTCTGGGCATCACCAGGGGATCGGCTGCCCATGATGATCACGATCCGCAGCCGCGGGAACAGAGGAAAATAAGAAAGAAATAAAGAAATATAATAAAATAAAGAATTAAAGATTTACCCGGCCTTTTTTTTTCCCCCTTCGCATTCAGGCCCTCCCTGGTCAAGAGCTCGGTCACCCAAATCGTTTTCGGCTGCTAGGATGCTGTCGGCGCAGGCTCTCTGCCCGAAACGGGGACATACGCAATGGGGGGAACGCGTGGTGTGTGTTCAGGGCATGAACCAACTCCAGAAACCGCGGAGTCTCTTGCTAAATGACCACGCCATCCCCATGCTCTCGGCGAACGCAAAAAGCCATGGTCTACATGTGTACAGGTAAAAGGTAGGTATCAATGTTACACCCTGGTTCGGCCCGACGGGTTGGCTCGCGCTCGAGGAGGGTCGAAGGAACGCCTCATTATTCACAAGCGAGAGTATGGTATCCTCTACCGAATGTGTCGTCGACGACAACTCCGTCCATCGTGGCGGTTCGGTTCGACCAAAAGCTCTCAGAACATGGAGTGCTGGGCCATGGCTGAACTTGCCATCCATCTAATGCCACGATCCTTCACGATATGTAGTAAGGAAGACCGAACTACCATGGTAAGCGTCAACTTTGTCATGGGCAATCCAGCCAGCCACATCGATACACTCGAACGATTTTCTGAAGCTTCCATGCCGTTATGCTTGCAGTCTCGCTGCCGCGGTATTGACCTCCGAGATGCCATTTTAGAGGATGCATGGCTAGCGGATCCGGGGAAACGGCTCAGCGGAGAAGCGAGTGCCAGAGTGGGCAAGCCACCCCCAGCGACGGCCGGTGAGGTTCATTTCAGCGCCCACACCGGTCGGCTCTCGCTACCGGGTTTCCATGAGAGAGATTCTGGGCCATGACCAGATGACGAACCAGGGTTTCCTGTCAGGCCTGTCTTTCTTGCCCCGTTCGCCGTTGGGGGAAAGACAGCCATGCGGATGCATCTTGACCGCAATTGGGGGTGGTGTCGATGCCGCCCCGGAACGGGTCTAGGACACGGCAGAGGATGCGACATTGCTCGAATCGAGATGTTGAACGACAGACAGACCGACATGGCGAACCAAGAGAACCGCAATTTTCATGACCGCTTTCGTTGAAAATGAAATTGGCCTCCGAGCCGCCTTCACATCATTACAGCGGCTTGGAGCCTCAAGATACCCCAGACTGCTTGAGCCGCTGTTGCACTGCATTGCAATAGTCGAGCAGAAAACGGTTCCTGTCAATGTCTATCTTGGGAGCATCTGACGGAGTTCGCTCCGACTCGCAAGCCTACGGCTATAGCATGGCTGCCATAGCACTTGTAATGAATATCATCTCACGTAACCCGTGGTTCTCCCAGCCAACCTATGGGTCATTATAGAGTCTGTTCTTGATACGATGCGAGCTAGGGACTGGACTTCCGTCAAGTGGAGCCATCCAGTCAACATGATCAAATATCAATCCAGAATATGATATAAAGGAATTTTATAAAATAAAGATAAATTCAAATGTGTTTATTCTTTCCGCCCAAAACATCATATCCACATTTCAAGGTTGGCTGCTGTTGTGAACCCATGCAACGCTTTTCTGCCACTAAATACTAGCTGCCTGTCAACCCCCGGCTCTTTGAGAGATTCTAGCACGAATGCAGGGCAGTCTTCCGAGTCATGCCTTGATAGCTATGATGACATATATCTCCTATCTGGTCTACATAGGGCAAAGAGATCCCGCGATGGGTTCAGATCTACAATGAGGCAGCTGTTTCTCTCATGACGTTGGTTGGTGAAGGTGAGAGTCTGTCAACCTACAAGCTTTCTCGTTCCCCTGTTTGCTTTTTTGAGTTTCCGCCAATTCTCCCCCATGCTAGGTTAGGTGTCAGTGGTGCTGCCGCGTGGTGATCGCTATGGCCATCGGAGTCCAGGCCGGCTGAAGTCATACAATGTTCAGACGCTGTACGTTGAATCTTGTGAGAAAGGGTTCGCCAACTGGTCCTTTGACGAGGTACCGTTTGATATGTTCAGAATTCGCTATGGAACCAGAAGCAACTTCAGCATCACGATGATATGCGCGGAAAGTGCCGACGTGGGCTCATGTTTCCCACTGCCGACATATGATATGACCACTAATAAATCCTACCTCTTGTCTCGCTGTGCTGTGCCCCAGCGGCCCCGCTCGGAAGGCACTTCTTCGCAACAGTGGGGGAAAAGACCCTGGTTGCGCACGCTACAGCGGCCATATTTCTCGTGTCATTGCTTAGCAGCAAAGCTACAGAGGTCCTGAGACCAATGACTCGAAAAGGTATCTCCGTGTACTTCTGGCAGGCAGAGGACGACGCTGACGACGAAATTCCCCGAGCGCCATGATATTACCATTCTGAAAAGATACATGTTTCCTCGCCCAATGAAGAGCATGGGATGCGCCATGCACCCTGTTCGGCACAGACTGGGAATTAAAAAGAAGGCTGGCTGGCTTTCTTCATGGGCGGACTCTGACTCTGCTCACTAAAACCCCGACGCTCAGTGCGTTTCATGGGCACGACGACGGGACGAGCGATGCGAACCCTGAGAGTTCTCCTGAAACCCGGGGAACCCATCCTGACCATGGGCCTTATAAACCTAACCTCCCCGACCAACCAAAGGGAGGGAGCGCGCGCCCAACCCGCGAGATCAATTTATGAAATCCTGAGCGAACTTCTCCGTGCATGTCCGAATCTGGATGGCTGCTGACTCGACAGAATGCCACCGGGAGCCCAGTTCCGGCGACCTGGTCTGAGACGATTAGTGCCGTGTACGATACCATGCAGGCTCTAGCTCGACCAATCCTGGACCTGGCGAGATTCCAGAAGAGATAGAGAATAAACGTGGCTACAGGCATCTTGGCGCGCCCAGCGAGGCAGCCCAATCATGTCCAGTCGTAAGGTACTCGGTTAAGGTAGAATGTATGTCGAATCCACGATGGCTTCATTCGAAACCCCCCATGCCACTGGTCTCGGCCGAGCTAAAGTAGCCTTGCAGCTGTCATCTCCTAGCGGAAGCAGCCAAAAATGTATTTGCCATGCAAGCAAAGGTACTAGCAGTCTGGTCAAAAAATGCGAAGAAATAATGGCAACAAAAAACAAATAATAATTGTTTTTATTGCGACTTCATTTTATCGCTGACCAGTTCACATATTATAACGCCTAGCCTATTATTTTTGAACTGGCAGAGGCTTTGGTTCATACCTGCTTACCCTGCTACCATACGGAAGCTTCACCCGATGATATAAGCATCCCTGATCTGATAAAACAAATCAATCATTTCGGTTCTGCTCTTTTGATTTTCCCTTGGTCATAGGTGCTGTTGCAATAAATATAGCTGTGTTGATCATATTTCATGCCATTAAAATACTCCATTGTTTCCTCTCCTTGTCCTGTGGTAACAGGGTTTCACACGATCCCAAAGATAAAATAAAAAAATAAATAGATTTAATATATCAATAAGAATATTCTGCCACGAGTTCCATCCAACATAGCCGGCGTACCGAATTAGAAACATCGGACGCAACGGACACGATGAAAGGTATCCGACGTACTGCTACTTGGACTAGAAAGTCAGACATCACCGTGAGAGCTAATCTAGCATAGCACTTTAGGCACGTCCCGCTCGCCCGCCCGCCGCGCTGCCCCTCCGAAAGAGGATCCCGTCTCGACTTGACAGGCAGATAGTGGATGAACCCCTACGTATGCACCAATTTCCCATCTCATTCCTCTCCTATTCCTGCCATCGGATTCTGAAGAAATCTCCTTGATATCCATCCACGCCGGGCGCAAAGTACCATGGCAGAGTCGCCGGTTCGAAAAAAGTAATCAAAAAGGGGTCCTCAGTGCCCAACGTGTTTCACCTCCCATGGTCACAAGGCCTGATTCAGAAAGGGAACGCGATAGCGGCAGAGACCCCGTCCAAGAAAAAAGTGACAGTGGCCCTGCGCCTGTGTTTAGGAAAATGGGAGCCGTTTGGACCCTTGATAAGCGCGAGAGATGGAGAAAATTGCCGGGAGACATCCTTTCCTGGTCACGAACGGTCCTTTCCGGCCATGGCGTCTTGATCTCTCTGACAGGTCTCTCTCTGCCAATGACCAGCAGCAGCGAAGGGACCGCCTCAGAGTATGCCGCCACCGCGGTGCAGAGGTATCAGCAGGACGTCCTTGTGCGCAGCGAAAACTCTTCGGCGTGGCGTCGGGAATTTTAACCTCCAACGCTCCCACGTGCTTCACGTGTGGAAACGAGGAGACACCCACGATGGCGCGGTACGTGCGACAGGTGAGTTCGAAAAGGTCTCGGCGGCCACGATGCGCGGGAGAAACACGTTGGTTGTGCTATTTTCTCGTGTCTCTGGCCCGGGGATGTGGTTGAGAAGTGCAGATCGATAAACTATAACAAGTGGGTACCAACATGCACACAGAGGAACTGAGACTCTATAGCCTGGGCGAGTACCATCAGTGGTGATTCACCGCGTAACGCATGACCGTTTACATCTCAGATCGGATTAATGGAGATTACTGAAGGTAGTACCTCCGTCTCAATTTCGATACATGCGCCTTCTTCCCGATACCCATCCGACCCAACGCATGCTGCCAAGATGTCATAGACTTATAGAACGGGACTATACTAGTTCAGTGCCGGCTCTTGATGATGTCCGCGGCCTTCTCCGCCACCGCATACATGGTCATCTGGAGGTGAGTCGCCGGGATCATCGGGATGACGGACGCGTCCACGACGGACAGCTTCCGCGTGCCGTAGACGCGGAGGTCCGGGCCGACGCAGCCCCCCAGCTCCTCGGGCATCATCGCGCAGGTGCCGCTCGGGTGGGCGAAGCTGGGCCGGACGATGCCCGCGGCGATGGACGCCGCCAGGATCTCCTCGTCCGTTTGGTACTGCGCGCCGGGCACGTACTCGACGGGGGAGTACCGGGCGAGCTCCGGGAGAGACCAGTGTGCGCGCTCCTTGCGCACCAGGGACACGAGTATCGAGGCGTCTACCGGGTTCATGAGCGTGTTGTAGCGCACGACAGGTAGGGCGCCGGGATTTGTCGGATCGAGGGTGATGGTGCCCCGGGATAGCGGCTTCTGCAAGCTCACGGTAGCCCCGCCTATGATGGAAGGGGAGAGCTCGCAGCACGAGGACTGGCTCTGCACGAAGAGCTCGCTCAAGATCGATCGTTGCGCTTCGAACCCTTTGAGCAACGCTGCATCTTGGGCATAAATGTCGGGCAGATAGTCGAGGGCATGTTGGGAGGTGATATTGTTGGTTAGGCCTTCATAATCATCAATAATGCCCGGGAGAGTAAAGAACTGTGCACTGTTGCCATTGTTTCCGACGAGACCGCTTGTGTATGGGCCTGTGCGGTTCTCCAGATACTGTTCCCAAGCAGTCTCGTTGTATGTCGCATTCTTCGCTATCGACTGCGGATTGGGGAACGACTGGTTGGATATGTTGTAAGCCATGTAGAGCACTGGATGGTCCTGGAAATTAGACCCGACTGCTGGTACATCCTTCTTGACGGTGATGTTTGCAGCCTCGAGAACATCTTTTGGTCCTAAGCCGCTGAGCTGCAGGAGGTGAGGAGTAAAGATGGCTCCAGCCGCGAGAATAACTTCCTTGCCTGCAAAAGCCTTGAAGGTGGAATTGTCCTCTCGAGATTGTATAATAACACCGCTGGCTTCCAGTTCCGCACCATCGAAAAGTATCTCGGTTACCCTATGTCCGGTGAGAAGGTGCAAATTTGGCCGGGCGGCGTAGGGCTCGTAGTATGCCGCTCGGGCAGATGATCTTGTCCCTGTCCTCGTGTCCACATCGGTCGGCATCCAGGCCAAACCCATGGAGTCTCCATCACCGCCGTCTGTGAGATCCCTCGCGCCGGACGCAAACCAAGACGCCCTGACAACTTTGGTGTCGGGGAAGAAGGCGCTTGCATGGCCAACCTGCACAGGACCATCGTCGCCCCAAACAGACCGATTCCAAGTGACTCCATACTCCTCGACGATCTCGGGAAGCGGTGGCGTGTAATTGGTACTCTTCAGGAAATAGGGAAATAATCCGTCCCATCCCCAACCAGGATTCCCGAGCTGCTCCCAGGCATCGTAATCGCCGGCAGACCCGCGTGTGCAGGCCATCCCATTGATGATGGACCCGCCACCGACGACGGAACCAACATATACGACGAATGTTTCATTGTTGAGCCAAGTGTCCGGAGCTGAGGTGATGTTCCACATGTCGGCAGGGTTGGGGACCGTGGTGGCATAAGGGACATCTGTCTTGTAGTTCTTGTCCAGGTAGCCATTCTCAACGACGAGCACAGTGGCTGTAACTCTCAAGTCAGTTTAGTTCGTTTTATAACGGGTAAAGATACACCATGATCAACTCACTCTCCGGGTCTTCGCTCAGCCGGTTGGCTACTACCAGTCCTGACAAACCTCCCCCGACAATGACAAAGTCAAATGTACCGTTCTCAAATTTTGACGTTGATGAGATAACATTGTAGCCTGAAACTGAGGCTATAAACAACCAGCAAAGAAGCAACTGCCGAAAGGGCGAAAACCACCGACTCCCTGAGTATTTGAACATCGCGCCTAGTTAAGGAATCGTTTTTGGACGTAGAGACAGAGCTGACTTTCGAGAAATCGTGCAGAATAGGAATCATCAACAAGATCGAGCATTCAAGTATGAAAAGTGTTCCCGCGGGGTATGTAGCGTTCATACGCGTTCTTACGAGCCTTGCATGTATCTAGGCTTGGCATGTTGTGGTATAGGTATTGAATACACTCGCCAGGTTGTATACATACGCGATGCGCACCACGTCGCAATCAGTTGCCCATGCCTAAGTAAAGACACCACCATAGCATAGCATCAGTGCCTGAAAATCACGCTTGATCATCTTCTCCCGAAATTGTTTCTGGCAACACACTCGAAATCTGCCTGTTGAAGCGGATAGGGCTGGATCCTTGGCCAGTATTGGACACGGCCCCCATGTTCAATAGCGATGGCCGGCTTTGGAAAGCGTTGCGTACGATAGTGGTGGGACTGGGACTCAAAAGAAGCAGTTTGAGTGATGCACCGATGCTCTGTTGCTTGTTCTCAGCCAGATCCGAGATGAACCTCAAAACGTCCATCATATCCTGTCTGTACTGTGTTCTCTCGTACACGTTGATGCCGTCAATTATGCAGAAGATGGTAGAAGTTGATGGCACTTGTCCGGCCAGGGATCCAAACAACTTGCACAGCTCGTGAATGTTGCCTTGTTGAATTCCTTGAATCGATACCTCATGCTCCAAGGCTGGTGGCACGCAAGGAAACTGTTGCAAAAGCTGACCAGCCAGACTGCGGATCATGGTCACGGGGCCACAGTACTCGTCTTTGTCCAAGTGGCGACCACACAAGAATACCAGGCTGACAAAGCCTGATCTTTCGCGAAAGGCTTGGGTGAGAGAGGCGGAAAGCTTGGAGAAGGGGGAAATGTTCCCAACCGAGCTGAAGTCGCCATGCACTAGCAACTTCGAGTCAGCTGCCGGGGATTCAAGGCTCCTATTGATGGGGATCCATTGCTTGTTGGTGTATTCCCAGTCCTTGTCAGCGAGCATCCACCTCTTGAAAGGTCCTGTAGTTACAATCTGCTCGGCACGTCCTTGATCCTCGCGGGAAAACCTTCCGGATTGCTTGACTGCATAGTCGAGGTCGATTGAATCTAGCTCAGGTATCTGGAGCATATCCCAGATTTTAGCCGGGTCCGTAATCTGTGCATATATCGGTACCGGGCTAGAGCTGCGGGACCGATTTGTTCTCATCTCAGCCATCAGCAGTTGATTCTGCTGTTTGATACCTGTTGGGGTGTCAGATCTGCTCTAGGACGGCTACTTCTAAGGCTAGGACGTAGCTTACCTTGAAGTTCTTCCCTGACTTCCAGGATATGAGCAAGTGTATAAAATCCATTCACAGCGCTGAGTTGAACCATCTGTTGCGTCCTGCTGTGCTGCTCATGGTTCTGCTGGTATAGAGCTGCATTTTCTTGGCGGTTTCGTTGAAAGTCCAAGTCGTCCTGGTGTCTGCTGGATCTCTCTCCTTGCTTCTCCAGCTCATCGACAGACTGTTTGAGTTGGTCAAGAGTGCCTCTGAGTTCCTTCTGGTAGTCAGAGCCACGGAAGATTGCTGCCCCGGCTCTTCTGACTAAAAGCAGTTTAATCGATGTTAACTGTTATTCCTCCCAATCACGTGTTCGGAGATGTTCGAAAAGAATTGAAAGTGGAATATATGACATACTCTGACTACTGATGTAAAATGCGATCGCTTGCTCAACTGCCCTTAATACTTTGAACACTACGTCTGTTGCCGCCCTAATGATGTTCTCATCATAGGGAAATCTGGTGACGTGGAAGTCAATAGTGACAAAACTGTCACCGATGGTCATCAATTTGCTGTCGATGTTCTGTCGAGCTTCTGCTGCATTCCGGTAAGCCTACTCAGTGTCAATATTAGTCCGAAATTTGGAAGACGGTATGGATTACAGTGAGCAGCATTTTCACCGTGGTCGTGATTGGAGATGCCATTTCGATATCCGGTACAAAATTGACGACTTGCTGAGCAGGAACGACACTGCCGTCGAGAAATTTTCTCGTTGACATCCTCAATTTGCTTCCGAAGCCTGGCTTGTCTTTGGCTTCATGATCACGAAATTCATATTCAGCTTTAGCTAGCTCGAGCTGTTTCGCGATATCTTGCCAGCTTTTAAGGCTCCTAATGCTGTGGCCAGACGTTTTGGAATTCTCGGACTCGGCATAAGTTGAAAGCTGCTTCATTGCATTGGGTAGGATATCAGACCAGAATGCCATGGTCTCAACCTGTGGTGCTATAGGCCGCGGTGATTGACTTGAATCTTTGGGGATTAATGAGTCGTCCACAAACCGTTGACGACTCACATCGAATCTGGCGTGTGGATGATCGAAAGCAGAATGGTAGGCAGGAAGCCGAGTTTCGATAAAGTCCACTGCAGACGATGAACTCAATTGTATCCGCGGGACCAAAGGTCCTCGATTCTGTTGCGACGCCATTTCCGTTGGGCGGGAGGGTGACAAGAGGCGTCGAGAAGACGAAACTGTGGTTGTTCGTGTTGTATTGAGCTAAAGGCTGAAATCACTCTACGTCACGTCACTGCGAAACCATTCGTATGGTGATAAGGAATTGCTTGATCTAGCGAGAGAAATCGAATTAAAAATCATTGGAGATGGCACGCATTTGGTTGGGTCCGAAGGTGCAACCATGGATGAAAGACAGACTGGAAGATACGTCAGCTTGGGAGGAGGGAGAAAGAGACTCCGACCTTGATGATTTAAGCTAACAAATGGCGGTACTCCCAATCTCGAGACTGATTCAATACACAAAGATCTCTGGTCTTCGCATTCATCTGAAGCGTGAAAAACCAACTACCGATGGGCACAGTCAAAGAGAAATGAGAGGTGCGGTCTGGGACTTGAGCTTTACAACACTATGCTGGCAGGTGTGGGAAGAGGCTCCAGGCTCACAAACGTAACCTTGTGGTGGGTGGGAAGCTCATGGTCTGCAACCAGAAAAAGCTCTTCCAGGCAGGACACCGAACAGGTCACTGCAAGAAGATGAGGGGCACAATACACCCTCGGTCATAATATTTGTGATACTGTGGGTAAGCTGCATGACAGCCTGCATGGACGGAGCCACTGACCATCAATCATTGGGAGCTTTTATGTAGCAGGGTTCCATCACATCAGAGCCTGCTTCACAGCCTGCTTTAAGTGCCAATATTTATGTGTCTACATCTGATGTCGCCCAATCTGCTAGTCGCAATTACGCCACCTCGTTGCTTTTAAATTAATGCATATGACTGTCACATATAAGTCTGCAGCAGAGTTGATGATAGCGTTAAAATGCCCTTTGAGCAGGTACAAAACAAATCGGTTATTTGTCCCATTGCTTGTCTCCAAACAAAATCATCACTTTGGCTTTCTCTGGCAGTGGCACAGGAAAGAAAGTACTTGATTCACCATCTCCAAAAACGCCAAGCGCAGCATCCTTGATTTCTGATGTCCAGACGCGATGGATGATCATGAGACCGAAGAGTCCATGCCCGACGGACGAACTTGGAGTAATGACAGCGACAAAGAGGAGCGAGACTTTTTTGAGTCCAGACCAGCCCCATCTGAAACAACTAAAGAGCCTCAGGATGATCTCACGCCCGAAACTGTTCCACGCAGCCAATATAAAAGCGTTCTTGACCGTCTTGGAACCCTCGAAAGAAGGATGCAGAAGGTTGACAAATCTATCGATTGGAGCTCAGACGACACAGACGACTCAGACGACGACTCAGACGACGATCAGCCACCAGGAGCAGGAGGGATTCGAGGCCCATGGATTGGAGGTACCATGCTGAGGGATATTCGCTTCATAATAAGATCCGCCCGGAACAGTCGGAAGAACTGGAAAGAGCAGACGAAGCAGAGAAACATCGCTTTACAGAGAGATAGGGACGCAATGGAATTGCGAGAAAAGCTTATTGGTGGCGGCGAAAGTCTGAACGCAGCACAGCTTCTGTTCAGGGGATCTAAGGCTAGGCCAACTTATCTCGACTGGACCTCATTTCGAAAAGCGCAAACATTGGAGCCAAACCGGCTTCTGCAGCCGATTGATGTTTTGATTGAGGAACCGAATGTGTTTCAAAACTCTGCCTATGAGAAAGAAATCGACATACAACTGGAGGCCGACAGTGAACATACGTCTCGAGACTCCATCAGCAAATACTTTCCGGAACGTATTCGTATTCACTCGTGGCTTCTCCGACAAGTTCTGAATGATGTATCTGAGGAATATGTGGGTTGGCAAGCAGACGGGCTCATGTTACTACGTCCTTTCAAATGCCTGGTACACTATGAGCCAAACCTTCGCGCAGTCAGCGAAAGATTACGAAAAAGCATCAATGCTAAGGCTGAAGCTAATCCTTTAATATCAATACCTTCGGCGAACTCATCCAGACAAGGAGAAGACCAGGAGAAATCGGCTGAAGAACATACCACCGAGCTTCCAAGTACTGGAGAGCCTTTGGGGCCAGAGGTTGTGACAGAGGGGAACAAGAAGGATGATGAGAGTGGCCGTCAAAGTGACAGTAAAGGCGACAATCAGAAAGCCATACTAGAGGACTCTGCAACACTCTTGCACCTGGGCTGCCTGCTTGATTTCTACGACACCAACATCCAGCCAAGGCTGGATGCTATCGCAAATAACGATGACCTTAAGATCTCGTTCGATGACCTCTGGAACCTGTTTAGGCCTGGCGACATCGTTCTAGAACAGGGAGAGAAGCAAGCGTACAGGCTGATCCAAGTGATGACTCCTCAGCATAGAGCGACCCCACCATGGGCTAGATGGGTCCAAGATGATTCTTCTGACTCCGATGATGAGTCCGATGACAATCCACTACAATTGGAGTGTGTCTTTTTGGATTTCGATGGCGTCCAGTTCGGACCAGTATCCAAGTCTTTCAAGATACCTCGCTACGAAGGCAGAAAATCTATCAGATCGTTTCCCGTGTACGGTTTGCGGTTCAGTACGAACCCTGATACTCGACAGCAATTGGTTGCGCGCGGAAGAGTCCTACTTGATGTCGCAACATACCGGTCCATGTATTACACAGGTCTAGCGCTGGACTCCAAGGAAGAAATCGATAGCCAGGTCGTTGTTGATTTTTCTGAAGCTCTGGCTGTTTCAGAAAACAAGGCTTGGATGCCGCAGATATCGCCAGTATTAACCGGGAAGAAGAACAAGCCACGGGGTCTATGTTATGCCGAATGTTGCAGGTATAGCTATATTCACAACGACGAGGAGGTGGATCAAAAACGTACAGCAGCATTCATTCAAACACTGCTTCCTCAGCAAGCATTGGATCGACCTCCACTGACAATTCACCCCAAATCCTGGATCAGCATGAAGAAGGAAGAATACACACCGAATGATGACGAGCTGACCATCATGACACACCGGGTCTTCGCATTTGTTCTTCGCAGTCGCAAATGGGGTAAGTCATGGATGATATTGAGACAGAACCACGACACAGGCAGATATTGACTAAATTTTTGCTGTAGCGCAGTTGGACTTGGCCCATCTGAGATACGACAACAAAGAGAACAGAGAAAACATCGAGACCGCATTCAATCGGTTGGTGCTCCCTGATGGCCATAAGGAAATGGTAAAGGCTCTGGTTACGCAACATTTCAATGGAAGGACTGTTGCACCGATGGGGGGCGTACAACCGGATCTGATCCGTGGAAAAGGTAAATTTTGATTCAATAAATTTGTCTCACGAAGTACTTACTTATAGATACCAGGGAAGGGGTTGATTGTTCTTTTACATGGGGCTCCGGGAGTTGGCAAGACCACGACCGCCGGTGAGTGATTATTGTTCGAATACAATGGACCAGTGTCTAAATAACTTTCAGAGGGTGTAGCGGAAGAGTTCAAGAGGCCACTGTTCCAAATCACCTGTGGTAAGCACTAAACCCACTGTCAAGTCACATTGTAAATACTAAGTCGTGTTGATGCAGGCGATCTTGGCACAACGCCAGCGGAAGTGCAGACGGAACTCGAGAAAAACTTCTCACTTGCTAGCAGATGGGGTTGTGTTCTTCTTTTGGATGAAGCTGATGTCTTCCTCGCACAGCGCGAGCGCAAAGATTTGACTCGAAATGCCCTGGTGGCGAGTAAGTCAAATGATTATCAATAGTCACGGCGGGAAACAAACACTGACGATGTCTAGTCTTCTTGCGCATTCTTGAATACTATACTGGTATTCTGTTCCTGACAACCAATCGCGTGGGAGACTTTGACGAGGCATTCGCATCGCGTATCCACATGAGTCTTCATTACCCAGCTCTGAATGCGGACAAGACCAAGAAAGTCTTTGAACTCAACATCGACCTCATCAAAGAGCGAATGATACAACAGGATCGAAAACTCACCATTGACGAGGATGCGATACTTGATTTTGCCGAATCACACTACAAAGACCACAGCTACGGCCGATGGAATGGACGGCAAATCAGAAATGCCTGCCAAACGGCCCTTGCACTAGCAGAGTTCGAGGCGAATCAAGATGCGGTGTTCCTACGGCCAAAGCATTTCAAAAAGGTGCAGCAAGCATACTTGGATTTCTCAAGATACCTTGGCGAGACTTTTGGTACGTATGGAGACCGGCGAGCGCACGAGAGCCAGTTGCGAGCAGAAGAGCCCGAGTACACACTATCAGAAACTGGGTCGTCTATGATGAGAACTGAGCCAAGTGTCCAACCATCTCGTGTGGCACCCTCTTCCTTCCGCCCAACCGGTCGGCAGCAATCAGCACCAATGCAGACGAATCAGCCAGCATATGGCGCATACCCAAGCATGCAGTCTCCTCAAGGAGGACAGTACATGCCTTCAAATCAGCCGCCGAGGGCTTCACAACCTCAGATGGGATCTAGCGGCCACGAGCAGTTTGGGCAGCAGCCTCAGACGTGGGCAGCCCAGCCACCAATGGCCCAGCCTGCGGCCCAGTATCCTTACCAGCAACCAACGCAGCTACAGCCACCATACCAACAGCATGGCTTTGTCATGCAGGGTCACCAACAAGCCACAGACCCAAATCTGAATGCTAGCGGGAACATCGATATGTGAAGCGGGGAGCGGGGACTCATGAAACCTCGACAGTATTTCTTTTTGTTTATGAAATTTCCAGTAATGAGAACACGGTCGTTTTGAATCAGGGGCTGGATTATTTCAAATTTCGAGCGCATACGAGATGGAACCTTTCTTTTCCTATTTACACTCTGAATTCAAGATTTTCCATGATTTCCTATCTTACAAGACACACTGCCAAGAGTCCTCGTCGGTGTAGTTGCCAGGGCCGGTAAACTGGTTTCTCATGGGATACTTGCAGTGCTTGCGGTAATATGTCGCCGAATCGCCGTCATCCGACGCCGCTCCACGGACATATTCCGGCGCAACACCATTCTCAACCCAGTCAACCAATTGAAGCAACATGTTGTTCTCGGGCTCCGAGTCCAGGTAGGTATCGCCGGACTGGCCAATGTAGATGGCCGCGTCGCCGCTGCCGCAGTGGCCCATGCCGCCGACGGCGAAGAAGCGGTAGAACTCGTCGAGGTCCGAGGGCAACGCGCTCATGTTGGTGCCCACGGTGCGCCAGTAGTACTTGGAGTCGTCGGAGCTGATGATGGAGTCGGCGGTGCCGTGGTACGTGAAGAGCTTGCCGCCGCGGTCGCGGAAGGCTGATAGGTCGGCGTCGAAGCTTTGCAGGTTGGACGGGTTCTGGGCCAACGCCGTCTCGGCGTCCTCGGGCGTCCACGAGCTGGCGTCCCAGTCGGGGTCCTCCTTGACGACGTACTGGTAGTAGGACTCGGCCGTGGAGAAGGGGGATCCGCTGAGGTAGATGCCGAATGCGTCGGCCTCGGCGCTGGGGTTGAGGCGCGGATAATAGAGTATACCGTCGGGACCGTAGAAGTCGGACAGCACCGCCTCGACTGTCTTGGCCTGCTTTCCAGTGAGGCAAGTCGAGTTGGCCGAAGAGGTCGCGTTGCAGATCAGAGGTTGGATGATGGGATGGCAAAGGTCCGTATCGTCAATGATTCCATCGTCAGCGCCATCGAGACCGTCACACTGGTTCATGACCTCCTCGTGGACGGCAGTCCACTGTGCTTCGGTAAGGTAGGTGTCTGAGCTCGAGTTGCCGGTCAAGTAGTACATGTGAAGACCCCAGGAGATCAAGTTGATGTTGTTCATGGCGGCAGATCCGGCCAGAATGCCATCAAAATCGTCAGGGTTTGCCTGTGCCGCCTTGTAGCCCTGTCTACCTCCGGTAGAGCAGCCCATGTAGTAAGACTTGTTGTACCCTTGCTCGTAGAACTGCTCGGTCAACTGCTTTCCCACCACAACTCCAGTGTGAACCGAGCGCCATGAGAAGTCGGCAAGTACATCGCTGTTGTGATAGAAACTCTCGGCGCCATCACCGTCGTGGCCGGCGTTCGCGCCAACACTGGCGAATCCAAACTTGGTACCGAAGTCGATGTCATTCTGCTTGACGCCTATAAGCAGTCAGTTCTGATGCTAAGTGTGGCCTTGCTGTAGCATGACTCACATCCAGAGAGACCATTATTTCCCGTGCTCAAGAAACGTCCGTTGTACTCCCTGGGAAACCAGGCCTCGAAGCGGATGCCGCTGCGGTCCGTGGTTGACACGTTCAGATACACGCGGCAGACGTCTACGCTGGCAGTCTGTACGCCGGTCTGGCAGACCGTGGGAACGCCATTGTAGGACATGTTGCCCCCTGCAGGAATGTATTCGGTGAAGAGGTCGGTGACATTGTCGATGCTGATCTCGCTTGCAAACGACGAACATGCGATTTCGAAGTCATCGGTGGTGGTGGTGGTCGAGTTGATGCCAGAGACACTGCGAGCACACGAACCTGCGACGAGGCCGGCGCAGGCCAGTGGAAGGAAGTGATGTATACCACGCATTGCAGAAAGCTCGACAACAGCTCAGCAATGCTAATACAGAGAACTGCGATGTCGTGAGATCAATCAGCAATTGCGAGCATGCTGCTTCTTTTATTTTCTTGTTCTGATCCACGTCCACGAGTCTTATGCTGAGGCTATGTCGGCGTCCCAGGACTTGGCGGTCTTAATTACCATCCTAGATCGGCCATGAATTCTCCACAGGAATCAGGACGCTCCTTTCTACACGCGGCAAATTCCATCCGAGGTGTTTTCGAGGGTTTGATATTGAGGTCATGGTGTGCACTGCGCCTATCACGGGCAACGAGGCGAGCAGTCGCTCGTTAGGCCGCGTACTCGTCCATGCTCTCTCGAGCTGAAATTGACGTCTTAATAGGATTTTCGGGATGTGGGTGAGATTTTTTCGGGCGCGAGCGACTATCAACTCTCTTCGGTGGGTCTTGGCGGCAGTTGCATGCCGTTCCAGGCCAGTTTATACACGCCCTGGCCCTAGAACGGCCCGTACTTTGTCCCAGAGATGACGCGTTCCGCAAATTGCTAGTAGTAGACGGTATTTTCGGAACTGATGTCCGAATAAGCATGAGAGGAGAGATCACATAATTTTGAAAGAAGAGATCTGATAACGCGAGATCATATCAATATACAACCACTTGTATACACTAAAATAGAAACTAGTTAATGCAGGGGAAAGACAGACGACGACCGGAGCAATTGCGCAGGAACAAATGAGTGTGTGTATTCGCACATTTCCGTAAATCCGTGAAGCACTGATCATGTTGTTGGCGGTGCTATTTTGACCCTGCCTCACAGCCCGCCAGCTGCTGTTAGCGAAAGGAGTTTCGAGCTAGGAGTGGCTCCAGGATAGAATGTCGTTGGCACGGGCGGGATGGTCATGGATATCGTAGTCGGATAACCAGTCGTCAAGTCTGAAGGCATATAAGCCGTTGCGTAATATCTGAGTGAATCGGTCAGTTGAAGTCGTAATAGGGGATTTAACCGAGGAAAGACTTGCGGTTTCCCGGTAGTTACTGCGGTAGTATAGGTGGCCAAGTTGGCAGTGGCCGCAGTGGACTTCAAGCAAGCCCCTTCGCCATAAGCGTTCTGACAAGACCAGACTACCTCGTCGCCATCCCAGGTCCAAAGGGCGACGTCATCGACGGTGATGTCGTAGCAAGGCACGTCTGGGTCGCACTCAAGTCTGATGACGGGTCTCGAGTTGTCCGAGTTCTGCCCGTGCCAGTTCTTGAGAATGCTGTCAGTGAGCGGCATCGAAACTTGTTTCATGGCAGCTTACTCTGAAGGTCAGATTGCGAATGGCTACCCCGGTCGACCCTCGATCGGCACCCCAAGCTTCGTTGATAGTCAAAGGATATGGCCCTCCGTGGACAATGACAGTGTCCCAGAGAATGTTCTCGACTATCCCATCGCCGTTGTTGGTCTTGAGATAACACCCGTCTGCCCTATTGAGGTACAGACGGTTGTAGTAGATATTCGATATGTCAGTGTCAGTCAGGAGAGAACCAATCGCAGTACCCCCACTCAGGTTGCAGTAGATACTCTCGATGAGGAGATTGTGTGAAGGACTCTTGACGGTCACACATTCATCTCCGTTCGTCACCTGAGACCATGTTAGCAGACGGACATGACATCCTGAAGTGTGGAGAGTCGTTCTTCAATGTCATGTATATGAATATTGGTTCCCCATATATCAAAGGCATCTGTCGCTCCGACGTTACTCAGTCCACGAGCAATGATGTTGTAGATTTCGCCGTTTGAGACGGTATCAAATACGAAATAGTAAGATGCGGAGTCGATAGCTGCGAATCCATGGACGGAAAAGTTGCTGATATCCTGGAAGCGAAAGAACCGCGGGCCATACTCGCCGTTTTGGAGATACTTGTATCCGAATCCTTGGATCGCGCCTTTGGATGTCCCACTGAAGAACTCAAGATCGTCGACTGAACGAAAGGCAATCATGTGGCTGCAATCCGCATCGTCGGAGCGTTGGATGATGCCATCAAGCTGGACCGCGACCGACTGGCCGTCCTTGAGCTGCACGCACGTAACCATGTCGTAAGTCCCCGGGGGAATGTAAACAAGCCCGCCATCAGCACAGTCACCCCAGGCATCGGCCAAAGCTGGACCAATGTCGGACTCAACATCGTCGCTGTAGTCGGTGACGTCGCAGATCTTGACCTTGGCCTTGGACTGGTACGAGGTAGTGGGCCCAACGGAGCCGGATAGCTGCGCGTGTGCTGCTCCCAAGAGGGTCGAAGCAAAAACGATGGGAATTATGCGATTCATCGTGCTTAGAAGACGTTCAGTATACCCGCTTTGCTGTGTAAGTGACGATGTACACTCAGAGATACAATTAGCAACTGAGATTGTTTGACATTTATATAGCGGTCGGGCTGGTACTTGCTTTTCCATTTATCAACGTACAAGCAAGTTGCTTCGCCAGACATGACACCCACTTCCACCTATCATAATTCCTACTTCGTTGTAGTCCGACAATTAAAAGCAAATCTGGTCAACATCGTGGATAATTGTCACGAAGGTGAAGTAACGTTAATTAATGTCTCCAATTCTAGGTGGTATGAGGGAAATGGTCAATTCGACTATTTCGAGCGCCAGTCAGGATGATGGTCTTCTGGTCCTAATACACTACTCGGAGGTAGGATTGGCAGCTGGCTATAGTGATTATGATCGCAACTACCGGCATGGATATATGACCATTGACTCACACTACTCTTAGGTAGATCATACCCCCTGACCTGCATGCTGATCCGTGCTATTACCGCTGCGACTCAAAAAGCGCCGAATTGCTTCAGAAGCTTGGAGCGCTTACACATATTTTCCGGAGAACTGCATCACGTCCGTCGGGACTCGGTGCAGCTCGGTCGGAGCTCGTGCCAGATGATCTGCGGTGCTTGCATGCACCCCGGATTTTCCAGGTCGCTAAAATTCATTTCATGCATTGCATCCCATGAAGCACACATGCGTAGTTCGCTACCCCAGACTTGGCGCGTCCGCTGTGGCTTGATTGACGCTCCCACCGGAGATACTTTGTGCAGACTTAAATGCTGCGTGGTTGGCTCGCTCGATACTTTCTAAACAACTTCATTGCAAGTTGATTGCTGGATGTGACTCTTGCTTAGGTAAGATTTTGTCAGTCTGGAATCAACGGCGTGCCATAGGCTCACCTAAGGTCATCTCTTGGATCTATCACTACTGTTGATCCGTGATACTTCAGGTGGAAGTGCAGTCGACCCCATGTTCACAAAAGAAGGCAGCAAGTTTTGTGTTCTGCTATCTCAATTACTCCTTTTTCTCCGGAATCCCCTCCATGTATCTGATGATATACCTCCCCCACTTGCCACTGCCCTTCTCTCCCATGACCTCCTCGTCATTTTGTGGTGGTGTTGGGGCATACTCGTCCAAATCTAGATCGAGTGTTCTTCTGACTCCGAACCCAGCTTTCTGATATGCCTTGAAAGCTTGATGGGACGAGTGCACCCATGTAAACAAACACAATCTGTCAGTGATAGCCTTATCGTATTGCAAGAGAGTGCTGCCAACGCCCCTCGACTGGTATGAAGGCGATACATTGAGGCTGTTTATGAAGATGCATTGGCCTGGAGGAATCTGCTTTACGACCCATTCCTGAATATCAGCGTCCTCGAGAGCATGCAGACGATTGATGGAGTTCTGCGCTCCCCTGCCGCTGCTATTGCCTTCGCCATCATCTGCTGCTTCGGTGGTAACCTCCACCGGCCTCGATTCCTGTGACTTATTGTTGTTGGGTCTATTCTACGGAATCAAGTCCGTATCCACTCCTCTGAATACCCAACTTGCGTGTCCGACTAGCTTACCAGTCTTCTCATCCACGGCCTTGACGTAGACCTGATTCTTGCGCTTGAGGCCATTGAGCAAGGTATCGTAGGTCATGGCGTACATGTCGTAGGGCTTCCGACCGAGCTGCTTCAAAATGGTGTGCGGATCAGCAGCGAAAGCTGCGGCGACATTCTGGGAGCAGGAGGGAATGTCCCCGTACTGAAGCGGTTGAATAGAAATCGTCAATGGTTCCTTGGAAGACATGTTGACATTCCGACGCTGGTTGTTGCTGGTTGACAGCGAGAAGATGCTCAAGAAACTTAGGCTTTCTGATCCATGCCTCTTTTTGTTGTTCATACGCGCGTGAGAGACAGAGCCGCAACAAATGCTGACTGTTGTTTTTGAACTTGTCCCAAGAGGCAGGATGCCAGAATGCTGCGCCGTGGTTCAGCGCTCTTCACGTAACAGGTTTCATGCTGCATTAAAGCTTGTGACACGGTAACGCGTTTTGGAATTCTCTCAGCTTGGATCAAGGGCGCCAGTGGCAGGGATGTCAACGTGGCCGCAGTGCGCGGGGAAGCGCTACAGAACCCCCAATTGCTGTAAGTTAGCAGGCTTCTGGGGCTGAGATCTGCTAAGAAGGCCCCTGGGCTCCAGCCCACTGGGTCGGACGTCGCCGGCGTCCCAGGACCCAGCGGCCCGCATTCAGCACCCTGCTGGCGGAGGCATTATCTGTACCGTCCGCTGACGCACATGTTATAGCCGACCAGCCATGAATAGAAATGTCCAGATCTGGGGATACTCTTTATTCTTCAGAAATTCCTCTGGACGGCCCCTCAGCTTGATCTTGTTGTAGGTTTCTGTAATCCTTGCGATCCACATGAAGTGTGAAGCGAGCCCAGGACGCAAATCGCGTTTAGTCGCCTCACTCTCTTTCCAGCGATCTGTGATCCAGGTCTTGAGCCTTCGAACTGTCTCGGCGAACACGGGGTTTTCCTTCGTCTTCACCCAGTTCCTGGGACCAGGATTTGAGCTATCCTACTGTTCGATAAATGAAACGCTGTCTTGAGGCACCTCGAGAAGTCAACAGGAGCGGATCCTGTAGCTCATGACCTGTAGGTTCTTCAGAGTTTGAGTTCGATCCGATCTTCTCTCCTGTTGCGGGGGCTGTGCCCTTGCTTTCCCCACGGGGAAGATGGGGCACTGCAGACATACTGGAAGGGATGCGCTGTCCATGTCCTTGGCTTTGATTGCCCCATTCATCGAACTTGGAGTCCTTTTCAAAGGGTTCGCATTGATTCCGATTCCAGCTACCCAATTTATCATAGTAATAAACAAGATCTAACAGGACACCAGCCAGCAGCTTCACAAATATGGGGGAATGGGGTCACTTGACACGCGCCCCACGCGGGGTGAACTAAGATCTACAGGCGGACAGACCGGGAAAGATTCACGGCAAGCGACGGTATATATACACGGCAAATTCACTTCTTAGCACTTGCGAGGCAGAAAGTGTGCTGTATTACGCTATGATCAAAGGCGCGTACTCGACAAAGAGATGATCAACATTCCAGCTCCCGAAGATGATTCCCGAGAGCTGAAATCGATAGTTGGAAACCTGATGTCACGACCTTCAAGTTCAGATTTGCTGAGAACAATCATCAAGCCGGGCCAAGAATAACAACGGGATGTTATTCAGATAGTCGCACCCGGTCAATATCTAATGGCCTAGCGGAGCAAAATATGAAGCTCCACATTGGCAGCCATGCAATCAGAGTGAATAAAGATACGTCGCTATACTGACAAATTCGCGGATTTGCGGATTTAGATACTTGAACTAGTTGCCAAACTCCTACACACGGCGACACAATAGCTCAAACGGCTCGGATTGCCTTGGTCTATAAAGTTGACACTGCCCTGTTGGATTCTATTTTAACATTTTCGCTCTTTATAACAAATGTCTTTTTCCTTCCTCTACCCAGCAATCTATAAAAGTCCTCCTTTACCGCCATGTTGACCACCGAAGCCTTGGTTCTGAAAGAGATCAATGGCCCTTTCTCACTAGAAGAGGTCCTTGTTCACGACATCAATGATGACGAGGCATTGATCGAGATTCATGCAACTGGAATCTGCCATACTGATTTATCATGTGCCAACGGCACTCTCCCAGCGTCTGCACCTGCGGTCCTCGGCCATGAAGGTAATTTCGACATTCTTATCTTTGGATAGTCTGTTGACATCAATCAGGAGCTGGCGTGGTATTAAGTGTTGGAAGAAACGTAGAAAACGTACAGAAGGGTGACAAAGTCCTGCTATCATTTGCACACTGCGAGACTTGTGCGCAGTGTACTTCTGGACACCCTGCACACTGCGAATCATGGGTTCCGCTGAACTTTGGCGGAAAGAGGACCGATGGCTCCTCTACCCTGAGCCTCAAAGGTACCCAGGGTGAACAGCCATTGTACAGCAGTTTCTTCGGCCAGAGCTCTTTTGCTCGAGTGGTAGCCGTAAAGAAGTCGAGCTTGGTAAAGGTGGACCCGAGTACTGATCTCGCCCTCTTCTCTCCGCTTGGATGTGGTTTCCAGACTGGAGCAGGTGCCGTCCTAAATACGCTCGACGTTCAGCCTGGCTCTACAGTTGCAGTCTTTGGTGCGGGTGCGGTAGGGATGAGTGCCATCATGGCTGCCAAGATTCGCGACGCGAGACGAATCATTGCCATCGATCTAATGCAGACACGATTGGATCTTGCCCAGAAGCTTGGAGCGACCGACACCATCTTGGGGAATGAACCAGAAATTCTCGCCAGAATTCGAGAAATCTGCCCGCCAAATGGTGTTGACTACGCGCTCGACTGTACAGGCGTACCTGCAGTTGTTGGGACGATGATCGAAGCGCTCGGCATTCGAGGCAAGGCTGTGTCAGTTGGTGCGCCTTCGGTAAGTACCATCAGCTCAGAAAAAATGCGGCTATTGGAAAACTAATGGACTGCAGCCCGGCAAGAAAGTCGATATTGACATTTTTGCGCATTTGATTCACGGCAAGCAGTATTCTGGCTGCTGCGAAGGCGACTCACTCCCTAAAGAGGTCAGCTTTCTTATCTTCGACTTGGAATGATTGCACTCTGCTAACATGAACGCAGTTAATACAAACTCTAATTGGAGAACATGCCAATGGACGCTTCCCTATCCAACACATCGTATCTGTCTACAATGTCGAAGACTTCCAGCAAGCCATAGACGATACCAAGAGTGGGAAAACTCTAAAGGCAGTCCTGAATTGGTCACGAAAATGAGAGTGTACTCCACCTGCAGCATGAACTATTAGCGAAGCAGTGGTAGCTGGGCACTTTTTGTTAGAAGAATAACGCACCTATCTTCATCTATCGCACCGCTACCTGCTCTACAGAACGATTGAAGAGATTCTCCATTTCCTCAGAAAAACTCTGAATTCCGTCTGGGTACACCATTTCTCGCAGTTTCTGCGTGATGCCGGCACTTACCTGCTCGCGAAACACGTTGCTTTGCTTGGCTGGCGCATTTATCAACCAGGTGCAAACTCCTAGACGCTCGAACGTCTTTGTTCCGTCCCTGTCGGTACTCCGCACTCTGCGAAGAATCAAGGCCATGTGCTTTCTAGGCTGGACAACTTCTGTTCGGTAGAATCTCCCATCAACCATACCCCCCAAACCGAATGCATTTACCTCGTTAAAAGTACTCCCCAATCTGAGCAACAGAATGTCCTCTGCAGAGCCCAGCGTGAGTAGCCCTTGGAGCTGTCGCTGTTTTGCCTTTTTCGCGATTTCGAGTTCTGAAGAGTGTTTCATAGAGCTTTGTTGTATCTCCCCATAATCCCACGCGTGGGATGGATTGAGTGAACCCAAAGCCTTGGCGAATGGCATATCAAGATGAATAAGTAACCGGTGCGACAGAGGGCGTTCCCATGGAGAACGGTCCTTGTTGTAAATATGCAGAAACTCTGCCAATGAACAAGCCGAGCCCATGATTTTGACGGCATCAGGTACCGATACATCCACACTGCTTGCTAGACGAACGTCGCTGGAATGGCGCAAATCGTCAGGCACTGATGAATTATCCGTGATGCACCAGGTACGGCCTGCCATCGCCGTATCCGTGTGAACAAACGATTGCCCCATCATTGGTGATCGAGAATTAATGGCACGCCCGAACTCATCGACTAGCTGCTCCAACGAGGGTCGTTCGTGTGCACGGGCTGCCTGTCCCACGCGGATGTTGTATATTTGCATGATCGCATATACCCTATCTTCTGGGTATGTAGTCTTGCGGTAGTGCGCTGCGCCATACTGAACGTTTGGAATGTTGCTCAGTGTTTCTAGGACACCCGTTGTCTTTATCCAGGCTACGATGTTCCTCATTTTGTCCTGGTCATCGTCGCTGACCAAGATCTCCGGCTTTTCCTGCTCCAGATATTGTGATATGGAAATCTCAAGCGAGTTCCATTCAGATGCGACCTTGCTGAGGGTAACTGGTTGGCCGTCTAAAGGTTTGGAGGGCACACTTGTGAAGGGATCTTTTCCCTCCTCGAAATCGATAAGTTTGTGGTCCATGACTAGATCTCCAGTGGAAGACAGAATCATCGCATCGTTCCTTATGATAAGCTCTTGCAAAGTCCAGAGAGATTCGAACCATGGATCTTGAGACATGATACCACAAGCCCTTTCAAGAGCTCGCAATAGAAGCTTTCTTTGTTCTGACGATGTGTTTTCCGACATGATGGGACTGCGAACTTCGTGGATGACTGCAAGCGCCTTGTAACAAGACTGAGTTGAGATATGTGAAAGCCAGATGTACGCCGATTGTGCATTCTTGAAAATGCCTGCCTGTCGACCGACCTCTTCCATCTTCACTGCCTCGTTCTGCTGGTCAATGCAGGCAATGTCAACCCATACAAAATCAACACCGAAGCCTCGCATCTGATTGAGAACCTTTTTGAACGTCTCGGCAGTAAAGTGGTCCTCGCGAATGACAGGTATTGGCCAAGAAACACCCTTGATTGGAATGGCCTTACTCATGTCGGCGTTTGGATCCTGGAAACGACCCCAGGTATAGCTGAGAACGTTGTAGGCAGGTTCCTTGACGCCACCATAAGTGTTATCATCGCCTTTTGCGTAGGAAGTCAGAGACTCAATATGCAACAGCCTTTGTGGCCAACAGTACTCAAGATCTGCATATTGTGAAACATTAAAACGGAAAGGAATCAAAGTCGGGGCGAAGGCTCCATTCATCTTGTGCTATCCGGTGCGCGATGGAGCTAGATGAGATGCGCCGCGCAGTAGATGATAATCCGCAGCTGACTGGGTACAATCATCGGGAGCCTTTGAATCGACGGGGCCTAGTATGAGAGCCTGTAGAAGCAGTGTGACTAGAGCTTGAGAAGGAGGCATGAACGATGCAGGAGTTTGAATGTGAAAAGCACAGTGCAAACTTCAAATTCCAAGAAAATATGACAACTACATTGCGGCGCAGCTTTCAGGCTCCGGAAAGAGGCTGCATCATTACCCCGCTCACGTAATCTACTCGCCAGGGATCGTTCAGGCTCTTGGACGAATAACTGACGGCTTTTACACAAATCAATCCCGCCAAATGGTCGCTTACTTCAAATCACAAAGTAGTTGAAAAAAAGGGCAGACCATCGCCCACCATCTCACAGCTGTAATGAAATTGATGACAAAACAACGATATGGAGGGGAACAAGAGAGCACATCTCACCTGGGCCAACGTGTGAAGGAGAAAACGGGACTAAGGAGCTTGGGGAAAAGTCTGAGTTGATCCTATGAAGCTACAAAGGAGAGGCGCCGAAGAGCAGCCTGATATACCCGAGCAGGTAATTTGCGGTGGGCACTATCTACGTCAGCGCGACAAACCGTAGCACTGACTGACAGAGCTATCACCGGCCGGAAGGACATAGAATATCGATCCGTGGTTGAATGTTGGACGTCCAAGTCGCGATGAACGGCATTAACCACGACTTATCAAATCAATTTGACTGCCTGAAGGAGAGGCTTTGGTTCGGTCTGGGAGGGATAAGTCCGGGTTGTGAAAGTCTTGGGCGCATACCACCTTCCGCCAATATCCCTCTCATCATAAGGCCACAACGCACCAAACATAGCACCCTCGACATAAGCAGGCGCTACAAGCTTGTATTGAGAGTTTGTGCTAGTTTGGTCATGGCTACTGGATGGCAGAGAACTGTCTTCTGGTTGCTCCATATGTGCATGATGAGCAGTGACCAACTCAGCTGTTCGTTGCCCATCGGGTACCATGGGTCCTTTTCGAATGTAGCTCTGCCTCAGGACTAATGGAGTACTGCAGCCTTGAACTAGGAATATGTCGTCGTTTTCGATGCAGGTGCTCCATGCCAATGCCAGATATCCACTGTCCAACACCATGAGAGAGTAACCAGACAAGATCGCGGTCAACTTCGTATGGTGTGAAACGAGGGATTGTTCCGGTGCCGAGGCCCCTGTCCAGCAATAGTGGAGACAATTCCAAACGACATCCTCATCGGATTCATCAGTGTCTACGTGAGCCAAAAGATCAATGATATCAGATCTCCGACAATTTGGATAAAGCATGAGATCGAACCATTTCTCTGAAACTTTCAAGGCCGTCCGGTTACCCAGGCTTCCGCCAAGGCTGATAGCCTCCAAAAAGTTCTGAGCAGCTGATTCTGGCCGTCCTGTGGATGACTCTAGTGAAGCTACGTGATGACACCACGACCGCATTGTCCGAATGGTTTCGTAATTCAGGCCTAGCGGCCATGGAAGCTTGGTGTCGCGTTGCTTGACTGTTTTCAACGCTTCCCGCCAAAGCACTTTTCCCAAGTGGTAGCCATGTACTGTCAAAGTCCCCGGAGCATCATTGGCGGGCCTGAACTTCGAAGTCTTAGTCGCTTTGAAGCTTTTGGATTCTCCCCATTCTTTGGGTTGCTCATTATGTAAGCCGGTTCCCAGTACAAAGTCTGTACCGGCAAAACTACCGTTACTTTCAGCGTGCTGGACTTCGTCGGTAAAGTCGGGAACCCAGCTTGGGAAGTCGTTCCGTGGTCCGTGCGGTCGAACGGCCAATGTGAGTACTCCAAGATCTTCTCGAAAGGCGATGATAGCCCTCACGGTCTCTTCAAAGACCTGCTGAAAAGGTTTTTCATAATCAGGTTCAGGTAGGTTTCCATACCCTTCGTTCTCCAGCATTGCGTAGATACCGTACACCTTGTCATGGGGTTGCATGCATCGATGATAGAAGAGGGTGGAGAGGAATCTGATCTCGTCTTCTGCGTAGGGGAAACGTGCTTGTTGCTTGCTTTCACCATCATGCTTTGGAATTACAAATTTGTCGATCAGCTTCATAGCTCTAGCAAGTTTGCTGTGTTTTGTAAATCACGAAGAAAATTGGTAACTTACGTCGATATAGGGTACATGAACCGTGACAGCTCGATCCAATATTCTTTGAACCGCAGGATCCGGGTCATTATGCTCGCCCAAGATTTCGATAAACGTCCTAAAATCTGACCAGAGAAGCGATGATCGACCTTGTCTAAGGATTACCTCGGAAGCGAAATTTGCTTCTTGGATCGTCCATATACGCTTGAACCACTCGTTTTCTATTAACCCTAGAAATGCGTCTTCGGACTTGGTTGCGCGAAGGTTGTCTGCAACCGTCAGCAATGTATCACTTCAATATCAATGGAATCATGCCCATACCATAGAATCGATAGGCCAACTCTCCTGGAGTAATGCGATGTTTCGAAACGAGTGTCTTTACCAGACCCGTATGACGAAAAGTCTTGGCCAACGTAGCGACCAATAAAGTTACCAAGCCCATGACAATAAGTCTTGACGACTTGATTTGAGCGAACAGGCTGCTTGTCGCCTTATCCGTCGTGCCGAGCCAAACGATGACACGTCGCGCTTCCAAATACACTCTTCCCATCTTCTTGATTTGTTGGTTCCGTTCTTGCGCGCTCGCCTTGGAATCTTGTTGCTGGTCTATACATATGGCATCGATCCATAAAGTTCTCGGGGCCAATCGCCTCTTGAGCTGCAGCAATGCATCGCGACAATTGGGGGTGACCAATAAAACCTTGTCGTCGCACAATATTGGGCATGTTCCTGTCTTGGCTCCCCAGACATATGATAAGGCTTCGTAGCTCGGCGGGCTCTCCAGGCTGATTTCTTGAAGTTTGCAGCGGATTGAGGCATTGGGAAGGGATGAAGGGAGCAGGATCAGGACTCGAATGGACGCCTCATTCTTCAGTCTCTGGTGTATGAATCGATCGGGAAACATCGGGTCTAACACAGACAAGCTGTAAGTTAATTCAGCTGTTTTTTTTTTCTTCTGAAAGAGAAGAAAGAAGAGGATGGCCAGGTGATTGCTGTGTGTTGGCAATGTGGAAACAAAGCATATATTATACAAGTTTCACCCAGTCGCTGCCTACAGCTGCACGTTGCGTGACCGCTTATTCTTATGGAGGATTGCACCACATAGCCACCACAATTGCACACTGAGCCGCCGCTGTCATTTGCACTGCCTCTTGGTGACAGTATTGTCAGATGGGACATAAATTCCGTACATCCGAGCCTCCTGGACGTTGACCCATGTCATCGAGATAAGCCTGCGTTTTATCGAAAATGGATACCCTGCAAAGCTCAATAGTGTCTGTCAGCATGCCGAGCTTTTCTATCACGTCGCTTAATGAAAAATTTGAATGGTTTAGTTATCACTAACATTGTCTATCATCTACCGCTGACTTGCATAAACCGAACAAACCGGCAAAAAAGACAAAACAAACAAAACATACAACACCGGGGATTCCCCAGTGGTCACCCACCTGAGTACTAATCCAGCGGTTACCAGTTTATCTAGGGCAGAGCGGACGGGATGCCGAGTTTTCTAGTACCTATGGTCGTATGTGCTGTACCTTTCAATCAACATGATATCTATTTGTGATCGTTGACGAGCACGGATTTCGGACGGAGCTAGGCGAAAGGCGCATCGCGCTTCACTGCAACTAGCCCAATGGTACAAACACGCCGGCGCGCATAAGAGGTGAAATGAAAACATAGGTAGGTAATCATATACCTCATTAAACATGTCAACGCCCCAATCTCAACATTCCGAGATAATCGAGGCTCTAAAAGAGCTTTATATTCTCTTGGCGACCCTTGGGGCGTTCCCTGAATTGGACGGCCAGGAGGAAGACACTGTACTGATCCCTCCCCACGCCCCGGGTTCCATAAATGCTGCCGCGGCGTCCGAGGCCGGGTTCGCACCCGAAGCCGTGGAGTTCATGAGCATGCTGCCATACCTTGCGGTCGCCCGTGAGAGCTGCGGGAGCTTTGAGATCCTACCCAGCACCAAGCCGTTAACATTTCATGGGGAGGACCTTGATGCGGGGCATTTTGAAGATCTGCGCGACCTGGACTACAACGGCGGGGTCATGCCGGCCACGGCGTTACGATTGACGCGGATCAATATCTACGGGGCAGAATGGATATACGACGTCGAGACTTGTAAGTCTGTTCACAGAGTCATCCGGCAATGAGGAACAGAAAATCCTCGCGCACTCACGTGTAGGAAAGCGTACTGACTCAATTGGCTGTTTTGGAAAAGGCCTCTTGACCGCCTGGGAACCTTTCGATGACCCAACCGAGTCGGAAAACTACCTGGGCGTCCCCGCTCAACCTCCGCGCCAGGTCCTGAAGCCCGTGATCGACAAATACCAGCATCTGGACTATATTGTGCGACTGGATGGCTACGTCGATTTTTCTTCTCCGCTCTTCTCCGAATCGGGTGGTCGTCCGCCCAAGGATTGGGGCCCCGAAGATGCGCGTGTATGGGAAGCGCAGTACGCTGTGTGGCAGGCTGTGCGTGGCATCAAGGATATTTACATCGACTGTGGCTGGGATGTAGACAGGCCTGTCATGGACCAAAGCAAGTTTAAGAGAGACGATTTTCTACGAAAGAGGGCAGAGTATTGGAGAGATGTGGTCGAGCCACTAATCGAAGAGGAAGCGGAAGTCGGGAGGCAGCGAGCCGGCAATTGATTCGGCTTATCGATGAGATAGATGCAGGTATGCTTGATTTGAAGCATATTTACAGAACAGGGGGCTCATGACCGTGAACATTGGCCTTGAACTTCGAGGCACAGATGAAAGTAGCCTCAGCGGGAGAATATCCCCGTACAAGACCAATTCCCGCCCAAGCCGTGATAGTAGATGCGATCAACCGCTCTCATCTGATTCTACTCCAAGGCGAATCATGTCAGCTATGGAGGTCAGTCTATTTCGTATGTTTCGTATACTTCGGATACGTAGGTCGCAGCCTGTAGAAACCTGTGTTGTGGTCGCTAGGCACAGTAACGAGGGGTAAAAAGAGTGAGTGCATTGCAGTATCGCCAGAAATGTGGAGCCAGGTATGATGTGATCGCTGATAGACTGAGAGATCCACAGTCGCTCTTGGCGAAACCATTTAAGTTGAAGGGAAATACCGATGATGAGCTTTCCATTCGGGCCAAGGAGATTACCTGGCTCTTAATGGCTGATTGACTCATCTATAGTCCTCCAGAATCACCGGACCAAGAGTGACACCCTAAGAGCGGTCCAAATCGACAGTATCACCATGGTCAAGACGACCCATGCCTTAGGCCTGTTCGCCCAGGCGATGCTCTCGCTAGCAGCCGAACCCGATTACTCCAAAGACCACCCTTATACCATCCCAGCCAAGCCCAATGGCTTAGCTATAGAGAAGCCGAATATGATCTTGTTCATGCCAGATCAGCTGCGATTTGACTCGGTGGGAATTTTTGGAAATGATGTACGTCTTGGAAACCCACCCCGATACCTTCAATCATTCCATACTGTTCGACATACTGAGTGGTATGGCAGATTGTACAAACGCCAAATATCGACGCCTTTGCCCGCCAAGGTGTGCGGTTCACCAACACATTTGCGCAAGCTTCTGTGTGCTCACAGTCACGTACTGCAATGTTTACAGGACAATACCCTCACGTTTCAGGCCATCGCTCATTGGAGAACCTGCTCAAGCCATGGGAGCCGAACGTCTTCAAAGCCCTCAAAGATCAGGGATATCACGTCGCATATCTGGCTCCGCGTGGTGATCTTTATGCCGAGGATGCCACTGAGTTGGGCGTCAATGAATACGGATTCCTCACCAATCAGACTCTGCCGAGCTTCATGAGTGAAGGGGGCTTTGACCTCAGCGAAGGCGAAAATAGTATCTGGAACCGTCTCTTCTACATAGGCCCTCGACCAGAGAACCAGACCTTGGATTACGACGAGATGCTGACGCAAGGTGCCCTCAAATGGTTGGAGACGCCGCCCAGTCAGCCTTGGGTACTATTTTTGCCCTTGTTATTTCCACACTGTCCGTTCAAGGTCGAAGAACCATTCTTCTCCTTACACAATCGTTCGAGCATCAAACCACCAATCAGTGCTGATGAAAGGGTATGTCTCCTTGATTCAAGTATCCCTCACTATTTGGCAGTCACGACGTGAAAGGCACACCAGAATAGCTCAGCTAATTAATTTCTTAGACCGGATACAGTCCGCGGTATATGGACGCGATTCGGGAAAGCTATGGCTTAGACCGAGCCACGCCCGAAATATGGCAGGAGGTCATTGCCACTTACTACGGCATGATTTCGCGGGTCGACTGGCAGTTTGGACGAGTGGTCAATAAGACCAAGGAGCTTGGTTTATGGAATGAGACCATCACGTTCTTTTTCACCGACCACGGTGAGTTCCTGGGCGACTACGGTCTGATCGAGAAGTGGCCATCCGCCGTGACGGACTCACTCACTCACGACCCTTTGATCATTGGGGGCGGTACTCTTCCGGAGAATGTCTCTTTCGACGAAATGGCGGAGATGGTCGACTTGGTTCCCACTTTGCTCCAGTTCTCGAGCAGGAACACGACATACGCTCAGTACGGAAAGTCTTGGGTCGACGGGATACACGCTCTCGGCAGAGGGGAGGTGCTTTCACACAAGGAGTACACTTTCACCGAGGGAGGTTTTCTCATCAATGAGGAGCCGCTTCTCGAGCAGAGCCCCTTCCCGTATGACATCAAGGCCGGCCTGCAGCACAATCACACCGAGATTGTCGGCAAAGCGATCGCGGTTCGGGGCAAGTCATGGACTTACATCTATCGTCTATACGAACAGGATGAGCTGTACAGCAGGCAAGGCGATGATCCCCATGAGGCATATAACTTGGCTGGCCATCCAGACTACCAGGACGTACGTGCGCGTCTGCGCGAGGTCATTCTCAAGTGGCTTTTCCAAACTACCGACGTATTGCCTTGGTACAAGGACGAGCGAACACCAGAAGTTGTCGATCTAGAGTCGCCCTGGGATCAATATCAAGAAAGACTCGGCGAACTTTGATAGATTCGAGTGGAGTGAAGTGCGCGGTCCGTCCTGCAACAGAAGACGTGAAGGGAAGTGATGGTGGCTCAACAGCGTCACAATGTCCACTCAGGGGATGCAAACTCTTGGAAGCCCGCGGATGAGAATGATCTTGTTCTAGTTTGGCCAACGCTCATCTATATTTGCAGGCATTCTAGGTACTCAACCAAAATAATTTCATCTGGTCTCTTTTTGCTAAACGGACGTTGGTGGTGAAACGATTCTATAAGCTCCCTCTTTTGTAAGACTAATCAGATCAGAGAAGCCTCGGCTGGGTCTGATGCATCCTTGAAGAAGCGCAAGTGCACGCCCTGGCCCGGCCTACCAACGAGCTCCGGCACATGATATTGGGCCTCCCAGTCGCCCACGTATTCAATACGTTCGTACTTCTGTAGCAGCCGGATGACTAAGGAAGCGGTGATCAGCATTTGATGATTGAAACCATAGTTCTGTATGGGAGAAACTATGTCTTTTTATTGAGGGAAAACTTACTGACAAACGCCATTTCTGTCTGGGCAAAGTTCTGTCCGACGCAGATCCTCGGCCCTCCGTTGAAGGGAACGTACGTCCACGCCTTGGGAGTCCAGTTCTCCCAGCGCTCAGGGCTGAAGACGGCGGGGTCTTCAAACTTCTCGCTCACAGGCGGGTAGAGGTCTTTGCGGCGCTGCATGGACAGCGGGGTGTAGATGACAACATCGCCCTTGACCACGCTGACTGGCGGTTTGCCGGGAGCGCCGTTGACTATAGAAATATGGTTAGCCACAACTGGGGACCAATACAGCCAAGGGGACCAGGAGAGTTCGGCTTACGGGTTGAATCGTGCAGCGCCGTTCGGATGTTGTACGGCACGGCGGGATACAGCCGCAGCGTCTCGTTCAGGGTGTTTCGCAGATACTTCAAGTCTTTCAAATCATCGTACGTCGGTATCCTATCTCTGCCAAGCGCATCGATGATTTCCCGTCTCAGCTTCTGAAACTTGTCGGGATATTTGGAGAGCTGGTAAAAGGTCCACGATAGTGTTGCCGCGGAAGTATCCCTGCCCGCGATTAGGATGGCCACGAGCTGGTCCCGCAGCAGTGTCTTGTCCCGAGTATACTGCGCAATGCTGTGGAGGAAAGTAAAGTCCTTGTCTGACTTGGTCAGCTTCTCGAGCTCCTCAGCAGGCAACGCCAGCGCAGCATCGATAAACGGCACAACGAAACGGTCAATGTTTTCGATGGCTCGGTAGTAAGTTCCTTTGGGGATAAACTTGGCGAAGGGTCCCAGCATGGTAATAATCATCTGCATGCGCTGGACATCGTTGAAGGCGGTAGCAAACTCGCTAGTGGGGTTCTCCAGGCTGTTGATGCTACCACCCAGCAAGAAGTCGGTAGTCACGTCCAGCGTCATGCGATAGAACAGGTCCATGATGTCCACCTCGCCTCCATTGTCCGGAATCAATGTAATGACAGCCTGCGTCCAGCGCTCGAAGATGTCCAGGTCGCTAACGCGGTTCTTCAGAAACATAGGACGAATCAAGCTTCGGCTGTCATGCCATTGCGGGCCGTCGGTCGTGAAAATACTATTACCCAAAAACGGGCTCCAGTCCTTGTGAAATTTCGGTCCCTTGCCAAAATCGTTGAATTTGGTCGTCAAGACGGTTTTGATATGCTCGGGCTCGCGCGTAATAATGAAGCGCTCGCGGGCGCCCATTTGAACCTCAACGACATCGCATCCTGAATTTGAGTAACGTGCGAGGAAATCGTCAAAGTACTCTAGCAGTTGGTGCTTCGAAAAGGCACGAACAGCACCATATGCCCACAGGCCCGCTATGGATTCATATCAGCACATTGTCCGAGGCCGGGCTGCAAATGAGTACGGGAAAAGTCATGGCGAGAGCACACGGGCGATACAAACTTACCAGTGATCGGGGTCCTGCCCATGGTGGGCGCTCGCACACCTCCAATCTTCCGGATGCGTAACTCATGGCGAAGATACTGGATTGTGTAAAGAAAAACGCCAAACAATGGTAATAGCAAAGCTCCTTGCCATATATGGGCGACAGCGAAACTATAGTTTCCCGCCATCTCGACTATAAGACGGTGGAAACTGTACTACACGACAAGCCTCAGTAGTATGAAGAACTATACGATGTTGGCAGTCTATCTTGGCGACTGTGTCGTTGATCAGTTGGTAGTATCTAAATACACACGAAAGGAGTTTGCGAGATTGATGCTGTCAATTGTACAACGCAATGCAGAACCAATCTACCAGAAGCATTGCTTGCTTAGCCCCCACGACCTTGATATTTTCTCAGTCCAATTCCACAGTACATACCAAGTAGACTTGTCTCGTACGATCGAAGCATGATCGACCTAAGCCGCGCTTACCAATTGATTTAAGGGTCTAAAAGCTTCCCGCATTCGGAGTAAACAATGTCCAGCGGGAAGGGCGCCGCGGATAAGAGAACGGCGGTGCGCGGCCATCACGGAGGACGGGCGTCGGGTGTGGGCACAGGCGACAGGCTCGTTATACCCTATCAAGCTGAGACGGCTCGTCTTCAGGGAGCGTGGCGAGTGGGATGGAAGTGCCGCCGCCTTCCCCCTCATCGAATCTTGAGCTGACGTGCATGAGGGATGGGACCCTGCTTGCCTGCCTAGGACGTTGGCGCATCATCCCGTATCCTTCCACGAACATCCTTGTCTTGTCGAACCTTGAAAGCCGAAGATCCAGAATTTAATCCTGGCAGGCAGCTGAAAGTACTTTGGCACTGCCTCGAGTGCTTCATCGGTTTACATATGGCTTATTAACTTGCGGTAGACATGATATGAACAGTTCTCGTTCAATTCAAACCCAGAGTTGGGTTAAGTGAAGGTGGGAATGGCGGCGTTTCAATCGTCGTCCTCTGTGAAATCAAATGCGCACACGAAAATCGCTTGTTTCTTTAGAATATCAGGGCATTTGATTTTTGGCCAGTGATCTAGATGTAATCACATCAATATAGCCCATATTGAAAGCATCTCCTGCAAAAGCTACACCTTACAGATTACAGACGTGTATGCAGTATCAAGAAGTCTTCAAGCCCTCCAATATCTTGGAGGCGCCTACAAAATTAAACTCCTCCATCGTCTCCTCCCACAGCCGTTTATCGAGCGTGCGACCTTCGTCCGTGTACCAAATAGCTGCATATCTTTTCATGGTTAGCAAAAGTAAAAATGACGATGCTCTCGAATGATGCACTCACGGTTTGATCGCCCAGTCACTGATGAAGCTCCCGTGACTCTCCTCGCCCTTGGACAGGACAGCGTCCACATAGGTAGAAGCGCCGGATTCCACCGTTCTTGCAAAGAAAAACTGCAAGACACCGGCTAGGCGTTGAAAGATGGGGGACGTGTCGCGGCCAAAGGCCGTGCCCTTGGTCGCGCCGGGGTTAGATATGTTTATCAAAACATCGTGCGGGTCGACGTATTGGGCGAGTTTGGCGACAAAGAAGGCCAGTAGCAGCTTGGACTTGCCGTACCAAGCGAAGAACTCGTATCCTGTCGATTTGTCGAGCTGCGGCAGTATTGCGCCGTTTGTCTCGACCGTTCTTCTGTACATCGTGTCGGATCCCACGATGCTCAGGACCGGCGGCTTGGAGGTTGCGTTTCTCTTGGATTTCAGAACAGGGAGCAGCAGTATGGAGAGGAGCGCGGTCGAGAGGTAGTTGACCTGCATAGTCATCTCGTGACCTGTATCAGGGACGACGGTATACGAAGTCTTCATGAGACCAGCGTTCAAGATCGCGTAATCAATCCGGGGCAGAGTCGCACATTGTTTGACAAACTCCTGAATTGAGGCGTAAGACTCCATGTCCAAGATCCAAACAGTAATGCGCGAGTCTGGGAACTCATCGCGAAGCTGTTTGGCTGCCGCATCACCTTTGGCTTTCGAACGAACGGCCATCACCAGGTGAGAGAGCTTGAGCTGGAGCAGCTGCCGGCTTGCTGAAAGACCGAGCCCAACATTGCTTCCCGTGATTAATGCAACTTGCCCATCGAGACGCACGCCAGCTGGTGGTAATTTGGGCTGGGTAAACTGCCGGTAGAGAAGGCCTGTGATTGTAGCCTCAAACGCAGCATCGGCTTCAAGTCTGGACGACATTGTGTTGCGTGTGGTGGAGATTCGACGCTCGAACTCGAACTATACCGAGTGGTCAGACTAAATGATGGTAATAGAAGAAAATTGCTAGTCGTGGTTCAGCATGGGCACCATAATTCCACATAACATTCCAGCCAAGGGGAGCTGTGGCAGCCAGCTTGCCAAAGCATGTGCGATTGCATCAACACCATTTCAAGGTACACCGTACAACAGTACACAATAAAACTCGGCCATATTCCCACTGTAATGCTTCTCGGAGTATAATCGAGTGGGGGGTGAGACCGCCTGGATCTGCCTAAGCTCCACTGATCGTCTCCCCCGGCAAGTCGGGGCTGGGGGAGCCCCAGCGCCTAGGATCTTGCGCTGGCTTATGCTAAAGAAAGTCCGGACGGCAGGAAGAAAAAGACGTGGAACCATTGAGGAGCGCATCCAAGATTATGGGGTTACACCACATTCGGGCGCTAAAAGATCCTACTGTACGAAGTACAAGCTGAGCATGCAGCTGTATTATCGCAGATGTTGATGACCAATCGAAAATGCTTACACCGTACGTAGGGAGCTTTCGTGTTCTGGCCGACTGGTTGTAGCTCATATTGTGGCAGCACAAAGCCTGACCGTATCAGAGTTGACACAGCTTCATACTGCGAGGTAATTCAGTGGCTTCTATTCATAGTAGGAACTTGTCAATGGTTTTGAAAATGATCGCATCATTATCATATAGACCAATATGGAATATCACATAAAGATTTGGCCCGCTAACGACACAGGATCGCATTGCGATGGTGGTTCTGTATAATGCTACTCGCTCCTCGGCTTCGCGGCGTACTCTGAATACGAGGCCTTGTACCTAAAACGTATTCAAATATCAGCTCTGGCTCACAGACGACTCTCGGTCTTGGAACAGTATCACTAAGTACGTACCCCAAGAGGCCTGATGCAATCGGCACAGCCAGCACGTAGTGCAATGCGACGAGAAGTGAAATTGGCAGCCAGAATGGTGGAGTGAGGAGCGTCGAGGCGTTGTAAGCGATCAGTATAAGCTGGAATGGCGATGGCTCCAGTTTCTCCCTGTGGCAGTCCGCGAGATAGCCTTGGAGATTCCGCAAAAAGTTTTCGTCGAGAATGTTGTCGCCGGTTTTGGGATCCGCCCAGCCGTGAAAGATCAACGATTCCGTCGATGATGGATGGGACCAAAAGCGGTGCCTGTGATTGTTGATGTTACTGATCAGGCGCCAGACTTTTGTTGAACCGGTTGGCTGTAACTGATTGACTTACCTGGTACCGGCTCGTATGCACAGCACATCGTCGTCCTTGGTGACTACGTGCTCTACCCCATCCAGGCTGGCTGCCAACATACCCGATTCGACCTTGAAGTATTCATCTTGTGCGAGATGTATGTGTCTATCAAGGCGCAGTAGTTAGGTCAGATTCAAAAATTTGCAACAGATTCTGAACAAGCACAGGATGTTAAGTTCATACTTACAATGGGGGTCCAGACAGTCCTTTCTTCACGAGCGGATTGTCTATGAAATGCGTTTCCCTGAGGCCCCATAGACCGTCATCTTCAGTGAGTATATCGAAGCGTGCGGCATCACCGGCCGTCACAAACGATAATTGCGCAGAGATATTGGTACGACGCGCGGGCCGTGGCGAGAGCCAGAGTTGCCAGAACCAGACCATATCGGTGTCGATTGAATATTTGCGATAATCATGACCCGAGTCACAAAGCTATTGCACAAGAATTCGAGCTTTTTGACTTGGTAGACGGTAGAAGTTTGAGGCTGGAAGTCTTGGTCAATATTTGAACACTTTCAAGTAAAATTCCAATTCGTTCGTCAGCACAAGGATCGGCCCACTCAGGTGTCAGGCCATTCAAAAGCGCCAATTGACGAGTACTCTACGCAGTCAGTCAGCATTGCATATACTTTCTTGCGAACCGCCTGTAACTTATGGCGTATCGTATGACTAGTCAGACGACAGGGATATACTTGCATAACGCACTTGCTTGCGCAGGAGCATAGTATAACCGTTGACGGATGGCACCAAGGGATCAAGCATTGAGCTCCTAGACCCTGGCGAATTTTTGCCGAGGTACGACTAGACAGCAGGAACTTGCAAAGATTTGCATAGTAAAACATTGATACAATACAATGCGGTCATTGCAAAACTTACGGCCTAGGCATATTCCTGTGTTCCGAAGACTGGTTGTGCAGCGATTGACGGAATCTCCCACATCGCAACCCGCGAAATAAGCACACGATGGCTAAATAGGATTGCTTGACAGAAGGTTGAAACAGATCTATACGCCCCTAACATTGCTCTTTATTACAAAACAACCATCCGCAATATGGTTGGAGTTTTTCACCGCACTTGTCCTTATGCAATTTTGTCCAGCCCGGTGACTCTTCATTTCCTGTGGTCAAGCTTCTCACAAAGATGATTCTTGTCATTTCCTAGGTTCAGAAAAGATCCCACTAAACGGAGCTTTCCAAGCTGCCCTCATTTTTGGTCGGCTGGGCGGCTGGCGGCGCCTGCTTCTTTCGGATGTCCTTCCAGCCCATCCCCCAGGCTGCAGCCCAGGCAACAACGCCTGCCGCAGCTTGGAGATAAAATGTGTAGTCCAAGCTGTTCGAGTATGCGACCAACGTACCAGGAAGATCTTGAGCGCTCACAACCTCACGGAAGTGGGTAGCACCGGCTTGAATGACGGCAACAGTATCTGCGTTCGGCGCGTGCTTAGGAATCTCCTTCCAGAGGCTTGAGTCGAAGATGACGTTGAACAGTGTTAGAAAAATGGTTGGTCCGATATACTGAGTCCATACGACAAAGGCCATGGCTGGAGCCATTTCTTTCGGTGACACGTTGGACTGGACGGCGGTAATGGGCTGGCTGCATGTTAGCGAAGTATTAAAATGTGAGGGAATAGCTTACCATTTGCAGACTGGCACCACGACCGAGACCGGAAATGATCGAGAACCCAACCCATTCGCCTGTTGGAGTGCCGGGCTGCAGTAGCGAGAACAGACCACTTCCAATACAGTTGAGGGCCCCTCCCACCAAAGCAAACGGGGGCACATAGCCAACTTTGGTAACTATATTGAGTGAAGTTAGCATCTCATACCGTGGTCGAAAAGGCTTTCTAGAACTCTTACCCATTGAACCACCGATGACGGCTGTGAATAGTTGGGGCAAGATGATGCCCAGAAGATACACACCACTCATGATGGCGTTGACCCCCTTGACTGCCTGGAAGTAGATGGGAAGGAAGTACAAAGATCCGTACACTGTCGCCAGCAAGAAGGCGTAGTTGATACCACTCGAGAAAACGGCCGGCCTCTTGACAATGAAGAACGGAATCAGAGCGCTCTCTCCCTTGTGGAAGTTCCATCCGACCCAGATGATAAAGGTGACGCCAGCGCCAACGAACAATCCGATGACCTGCGACGATGACCACGCAAATTGGTTCCCACCAAACTGCAAAGCCAGAAGAAGCATAACAATGGCCGGGGTGAACAGACCGAAACCAACAAGGTCGAGGTGGCGATGCAGTCCTTTCAATACGACCAATGGGTTCTTCTTGACGAGCTGGTCAGGCACGTGCATGAAAATAAGCGGCCCAGCAACCAAAGCTCCTAGTGGAAGATTGATATAGAAGCCTGAGAGAAACGTCAGTACCCGCTAATGCCCAAGTCGACGGAATTATACTCACACCATCGCCAAGTGTAACCTGTTGTGAAGGCGCCTCCAATTAGAGGTCCTAAAACTGCACCCATCTGGGCAACTAGACTCGTATGTTAGAGAAGATAATAGAAAGGACGATGTTGCAGTACATACTTCCGAAGAGCATTCCAAGGATGGCTTGTTTTCGTATACATTAGCCTCACTTCTTTTCATCGTCAGCGACATGCTTACCAGGACGTCTCTCAGCAGACACTGTGACAGCCAGCATGATAAATGCTCCGCTATTCAGACCAGATGCGCCAACACCCGCAACCGCGCGACCGGCGATCAACATGGCCGAGGTCTGGGCAGCTCCGCAAATGGCAGAACCGACCTCGAACACGAAGAAGAAGGCCAAGTAGGACCACTGCATTCAATTGTCAGACACATATCGTAGATTCCGCGATATTTCGCGTACCTTCAAGCTGAAATTATGATAGATGCCGCCTGATAGCGGAACGAAAACGGCACTAGATAGGCATTTCAGCAACTATTCATGACGCGATATGATCCAGGGACGCGATTTTACCTTCCAAGTTGATAAGCACTTCCATACCAGCCAACATCGGTGAGGGAGTGGAATTCATCGGTGATCTTGGGAACGGCCTGCCAAGAGATGTAGTCAGTACATTGATATCACTGAAAATGGGCGATGACATCTACTAACTGTGGAAACGATGGAGCTGTCCAGAAAGATGAGGAAGGATGCGAGGGTCAAACTGCCGAGTAGTAGAAACAACTTGGTTCCAGCGATACCAGGAGCAGCTGGCGCTGCGGGAGCGGCTGTCTCCATCTTCTGGCTGGGTACGTCGAGATCTGTAGAGGGCGGTTTGGAAGTTTCTGTGGCCCTCTCTTCGGAAAGTGGTGTCTTGTCGACCAGACCGGGTTCAGCAGCTGTTGCCTCTGACATGATGGGCACAAGTCGCAATCTCGAATGCGCTGAGCGTTGCGGGTACAGGCCAGAAGATGAAGAGTGTTGTCTTCTTGGGTGAAAGAGACCGGAGGGCGATATGTCACTGATGTAGTGTAAAGACGGCTGCGGCGCAAAGGTAACAATCGAATCGAGGCGCGTTGCGTGTAGTGATCGTCGGTGATGGTGTTTTGGGGTCGGGGCCGAGCTCCTACTGGTACTACTCGCTTACAGCTACAGCAACAGCAGTATTATTCTTGCATTCCATTTGTCATCATCTGTAGCTGTATCCGTGTCTGGAGGAGCTGAGATCTGAAATGAGGCGTTCTCGAAGTCCGCCGTAGGATCCCAAAATAAGCCCGGGAGCGTAAAGAATGGGGCTCGCGGCTGAAGTCAGTGATCGCCAACACCTCTGATGGAAGTTCTCGGTGAATCAAAAATATTCAAGGCAACCAAAATGGCACGAGTAGCACTGACTGGTACCGTATCTGCACTGAAACCAATGAATAGCAAATTGCGGGAAGACCCATAATAATCATATGCAGGTGCCATCGGTACTAAGAATCTAGGAAGGTGGGGCATTCTCATTGCTGGAGAGCCAAAAGTGCTGGGGGGTTCAACCGAGAGACATCAATTTGCTGATTGACCCATGAGGGCGAGGTACAAAGATGGTACATTACCGTGTACACTGACCAGGCGTGCTTGCTTGTTAAAGATAACTAAAGTGTGGCATTCCTCAGGAATGCTGTATTATTTGAATGCTGCTTCCCTTATCCGTTTAAATTTCATCTACCTCCATATCAACAGACGATTGGAGCCCACGCCCAGCGGCGAAGCAAGAGATCTTCTTTCCATATCTGCAAGTGAGAGTGATACACCCGAACAGCAGTCTGGTTGTTGATCAAGCCTCGGTGTATTACGTTAGTACCCTCGAATATGCAAGTCAGATGGGGACCTCTGATCCGGGCAACATCCGAATCGCACGTGTGTGCACAGTAGTACTAACTGTGCTTCCAACCCATGAGGATTATGTGAGGATGGAATGGAATGATCGCTCCTGTGGTCAGGGCCCCCCTGCAGATGTCTCTAGGCCACCGAGGCCACTAAGGTAAGGTTAGAAACAGCCTTATGCAGTGCAGCCGCCAAGACTCAAAATGGGCAACTTTCGGACCAGCAATCCAAAACCCGTGCATTTCACCTGCTGCTTGATAATCAGATATTTCCCAACAAACAACCGAGACTCGATAAGCGAGTGGCATTTCAAATGCAAAAGCCAAACCTGCTCAGCTGAACTGCTCTTTATTGCATTCTTTCCTCAATCGTAGGTGGATTTGTCATCGGCAGTGCAGGAGAGAACAGAGAACTGAAAAGTCATGGAACGGGGTTCATCCGCGCTAGTGGTAGATCCCGCTTGACTCCACTTACGTTAGCTCCCCTGCACCTAAAAGTCCCCGCCCCCGCCTTTCAGTATAGTGCTTCGTAGGTACCTAGAGGCTTGCATGGCCACCGGAATTAGGCGCCCTGTAGCAAAGTAAACACCGAACACATTTGCGACGAATCATACTCGTTCCAAAGCTTTGAGTGTCTAAGGGCAAGGAAATCATTGTGCTCCATGCTTTCTTTATACGCGAAAATCAGGTATCGGAATCTCGGTAGCATCATGGTGATTTCTAAGCCTTGGCATGAATGACCTCCTTGGTCACTTTATAAGTAAAGTCATAACCAGCACCAGGAGTCGACATTCCTTCATCCCGGAACACCTTATTCGCTACCTACCTACACATTTCAATATGCCTTCCTACGTCATTACCGGAGTCTCGAAAGGGCTTGGAGTAAGTTCTACTTGCAATGGTACCACCATGGCATCACTAATGGTGTGCCGCAGTTTGAGCTTCTCAATCAAATCTCCAGCGATTCCTCGAACACCGTTGTCGGACTCGTACGCGACAAGACTGGCACTGAAGAGAAGGTGAAGGCAGAGCTGGGCGACCGATCGAATATTCACATCTTGCAAGGCGACTTGGACGACTATGACAGCCTGGTGGTAAGGGACATTCTGGAGGCAGGAGTCCACGATCAAGTTTCCTATTGTTAACAATCGACTGCTCAGAAAGCCGCTGCTGCCACTTCCGAAATCACTGGTGGCAGCCTCGATTACCTGATCGCCAACGGCGGCTACATTGCGCACTGGGATGCCTACGATGGCATCGGCACTCTGTGAGTCTGCCCTCTGCCATCTACGAATTGGACAGGATCGTAGCTAATGAGTTAAACCGCAACAGAGGAACCAATGACCCCGAGCGCGTCGAGCTGGAGTTGACCAAGCTGAACAAGACCAACGTGATTGGCAACATCCACCTGTACAACCAATTCATCCCGCTCATCCTCAAGGGCAAGGTCAAGAAGGTCGTCGCCATCTCGAGTGGCTTGGCAGATCCGGATACGGTCAACAGCCTCGAGCTCTCGACTGCTCCGCTCTACGCTATTTCCAAGGCCGGCCTGAACATGGTCACGGCCAAGTTCAATGCGCAGTACAAGAAGGACGGCATTCTTTTCCTGTCCATCTGCCCAGGAATGGTGGATGTGGGCCACTACAAGAACAGTACGCAGTCATTCTCCTGTCTTGAACCACTTGGCTTCTTTCTTTCTAACGTTTCGCGATATAGCCACCCCCGAGCAGATGCCGGCTCTGCAGACCTTGATGGGAAAGTTCAAGGCGTATGCGCCCCACTTCCAGGGCCCAGCTACACCCGCCGTCGCCATGAAGGATGTTATCTCGGTCTGGGAGAATGCGACCGTCGAGAAGGATGGAGGCGAGTTCTTGTCGCATCACGGTAACAAGCAATGGCTCTGATCGGTTCCTGGCTCTTTTGTCTTCATCGCAGGGAACGGGGGTTCTTTTCCACTAGATTGTCTTTCAATATCGCTAGTTAAAATTACATTGTGCGATTCGCCTCTCCAATGAACACCCAATTGAAGGTGACTATTGTCTTGACGAGAAATATGAAATGTGTTTATCTCGCGGCTACTACTGCACTAACAGACCAAAAGGAAAAGCTGGCTAATATCGTGGATATAGACGAGATAGACCATGTCACAGTCCATGTCTAACCATTGGCTCGCCTGATCTGCCCACCCTCCTCGCGTACAATCACTACCAGGATAGAGTATATCGAACACAACACTGTCGATTGGTCAAGCGAAAACAATCACGTAGAACTTCTTTGTGTTGAAGCTCATGATGATACCTGTCTACATGCAAACGTTCCACAATGTAGAAATCACAGGAATTGGATGTAAAGATGTATTTAGTAGATGTCGCAAGACCTCACAATTCTATCTATCTAACTTGAAATTGAAGCAGAACTAGTGTAATACATGAAAGTTGAGAATATGAAGGTAAAACAGTTCAAGGTGAAGCAGAACTGTGAAAAGGAAAGCTTCACAGAGCGTTGTCGCACTAGCCACCATCCCAACCAACCTAGGAGCTGACGATCGGGACATAGTAGCGAAACTTGTTGTTGGGATCGTACTTGGCCTTGAGATCGCGAAGTCTCTCGAGGCGCCATGGCTCGTATCCGTAGATGGACTCTAGAGTCTCAAAGGGCTTTCCGGTCGCGTAGTTGACGTAGTGAGCCGGGTTGCCGTTGCGCCAGGGCTCGCCCTCGAGCCAGAGGTCCCACATCTCCTTGGCCCAGGTATTGGCCGGCTCCAAAAGATCATCTTCTGGGACGAGAGTTGCGAAGAAACTGGGGGAGCATTTCGTTAGCAGAGGTTCGGGGCTTCACTTCGACGGCGACTTACATCAAATGCGTCTCATCACGGTGAGGATACGCGGAAGAGTCTGCAGCTACCTCTTGCACCGCCTGCGTCGAGTATCCCTCGTAGTAGACACGGGCAGTCTTTGCAAGAGCGGGATATTGCACGGCCCATTCGTTGAACCTGTTGTAAATTTCACGCTGCGCCGTGATGTTGTACTCTCGCATCATGATTGCCGACAGAGCATAGGTGGCGGAGTAACAACCACCGTTGGCTGCGTCGACCTTCTGGTAAGCCGAGATATCAGGGTAGGCGACATCTGCTTGGGCATCCGCCACGGCCTCGATCGCGTTGAATGGAGCTAGAAGTGCTTCGGCCTCATCGGCGGGACCGGCGTAGTTGAACGTCCAGTAGAGCGTTGCCTAGAATGGATCGATTAGTGATTCGTTTGAGCTGATCGCATTGCAAATAACAAACCTCAGTCTCGCTGACGGAAGAATTCATAGAAACCGTTCCAGCTTCGACTCCCATCAATGGCGGCGTAGTACCATTGGCGCTCTTGTGGAAGGTGTTGACAGCCTCAAAGACCTCCTCAAGCTTGTCTCCCGACCAGTAATAGCTGTGAATGTGCCAAGTGTCTATCTTGCGGGGGTAGATCTTCAGCTGAGCACTTGTCACAATACCAAAATTGTGGCCGGCACCCTTCATGGCCCAGAACAGGTCTGAGTTCTCAGTTTCGCTAACCGCGATTTCCGAGCCGTCGGCCAAGACAACGTTCAGATGAAGAAAGTTGTCTAGAACCAAGCCATACTGGCCTTCGTAGCGTCCATGACCACCACCTAGACCAGGCCCCAAGAGGCCCACGCATGTGCTTGCGCCAGTAGCTAGAGATTTCCCATGTCAGTATTGTCTCAAGGTCAGGGCTCGGACTGTGTTGGGAACTTACGGACGACGTAGCCTTCGTCCCATAGATAGAACATAACCTCATCGTTGGTTGTGCCACCTTGGAACAAGGCAGACTCGCCGTCTTCCGCGATGGTAATGGTGTTCAGCTCTCGCAGGTTAATCTCCAGACCCTTGAAGGCTCCCAGAGATTCGGTCAAGCCATGACCCTTGTTGTAAGCGAGGAACTCAATGCTGTTGTCGCTGCTGTACTTGACCTATATCTCTTGGTTAGTGCAAGTCTCAGTCATTCGTGGGCACTCATGGTACTCACGATTTTCGCCACGTCCGACTCTAGTGCCGGAATGACAACGACTTGGATATCAGGGGGCGCCAACTGGTTGTATCGCTCAGTGGCTTCAGCCCAGTCAGTATTGTTGGGTCCGAAAATGAGAGAGCCGTTTGACAGCTGGGGGCCCAGCTCTTGCTGTATCGCAGCGATGGAGAGGTTCTGCGGTGTGCTAGGATACTTCTGGAAATAACGAGGGACTGTTCTTGGGGTCCTAGGATTCAAAGGCGATGCAGACACAATTGCCTGCAAGGCGGTAAGACCGAGCAATACGGTACGAGAAAACGAGTGCATGGTTGCTGAATTTCTGACCTAGGCAAGTAGAGACGGATGCTGAATGTCTGAATGACCTCTTTGGAAGCCAGGGCACGGCGTCTTTTAAGCTTGACAACGCGGAAAGGACACAGCCTAGACATGATGATGCTCTAGACTCAGCATCCTCTGCACCCCCTTTCCATCAGTCAGAGGAGGCCTTCCGGAAGACAGTATCGCATGATCGCAAGACAATACCCCTGCGCCGTTCTATCCACCCGTGACGGTTATCTGCGCTACCCACCATCTTCACTCGGTGACTCTATAATCATGGCGTTTCTACCCTCTTGTCGTCGCTTCTATAATTACATTGTGTGTAAGCGAGGGGCCATATCCTTTTGTTCGGTTCATAGCCTCTTAGGTTCAGCCGCAGACGGCGAAACATGATTGGCCAGGGAACTCCCAAGGCGGCTGTTCCTTCGGTGACAGGGGGTAGGCGTGGCGTACGAGGATGTGGAAGGGGTAACACACTTGGCACGACCACGCCCATACTGAAAGGCAACTCTTCAGCGATTAGTTCCTTCAGGATGGATTTTAGATCCTGATTATTTGCGGTCCCGACGGAAAGTAGACATCCAACGAACTATCCGGGCCCCCCAAAGTGTAATCTATTGATTGTGGCGCAAACATGACAATAATCGATATAGGCGACAGCGACCGAACGGCGTATACCGGGCTACTACAATGGTTGAGTCTGTCTCGGTACGGGTCTGCAAATGGTGAGTAAGACCGAGCCTTATCACAGCTGACGCCTTGGCCAGGCTGAAAACGAGGCAAGTCATGTCCCAAAGCGGCACCAGGAACCAACCGAGGTAGTGTACGCTGAATGTCACAAGTCGTTATGCGTACTCTGGGCCGTCGCTCACGTAATTTTGATCCATTCTAGAGTGATATTACATTCATGCACTGTTTTGGATGTGAGCTGGCCCGGAACGAGATGATGGCGGCTGTTTTACCACCCAGAGCTACTTACGACGGTGAAAATGAAACTTCCAGCCGGATTATGTCTCACGATAGTCAAAGTACATGGTTCAGTAGAACAGTTTCAAGAAATTGGTTCTTGGAGATTTTCAGGTCAATATCGCCAAAGCTTCCTACACCTATAGCAGATCCTGCTCGTCTTTCCAGATCAATCCTTCCGGTACCTCATTCCATTGTTCCTGTGAATCAAGCAATGGTAAAACCTGAGCCCAGGCATTTCTCACACATTCAGCCTTTTCTGCACTTCTAGGCTGAATGTTTGCCGCAAACGGTGTTGGCATCATCATGATGCCGTCTACCATGTCGTCCATGTCCGGGATGACCTCCTCGCCAGTTTCCTGATCCACCATCCTCTTAAAGTGGAATGCCCACAGCAAACGTGAAATAGCTAGAAATATTGATCTATCTGCAATGTGCATGCCTTGACATCTGCGCCTGCCTGCGCCAAACACAAAATGATCCCGTTTCGTCGCGTCTGGATTGTTGGCGGCGTCAATGGATGTCTGGTTGTCGTCTTTATATCGTGATGGATCGAATCTGCGTGGATCGGGGTGTCTTTGAGGGTCATTGTGCACAGACCTAGGCCGGAGACAAAATGTTGAGTAAAACAACCCAGCAGCAGGAATGGGATAGAAGATACGCACCAGACGTTCATGATCACGGTGGAGTTCTTGGGAATGCGATACCCCATATACATATCATCTTGGGTGACGGCGTGTGGTACACCCAGCATGAATCCCGGCATCCATCGTAAACTTTCCTTGGCGCACGCACGAATATATGGTAGGTTGGGGACGTCATTCAGATCGGGCATCCGATCACCGCAAACGCGGTCCAACTCGGCCTGCGCTTTCTTTGCAACATCAGGGTAGATCACCATGGCCTGAACGAAACCGATGAGTATAGCCGACGTCGTTTCTGAGCCAGCCTGCAACAGTGACCCGCTGAGATATCCGGCGAGGTCGTCGGAAATTCCCTCTTCTTTCTGAACTTTGACGAGGTCGACACAGAAGCATGGCTATCAACTTTCAGCATGCATACAGACGTTCAGTGGGAATTGATTAGTGTGCTCTCGTACCTTGGCGGTGCCATCTTTCAATCCTTGCTTGGCCTGAAGAAAAAGCCCTTTGAAGAGTTCCAACTCTTGCTCATGTAGTTCTTTTCCCTGCCTTTTGATAGGTAAGACAGTGGTGGGCAGGCGTCTCAATACTGGAAGCAAGTCTAAAAGAGCAGCAATCTAAGATATGATTCTCATCAGCTCCGCTCTTTTTCGAGTGTAGAACACACCAATAACGTGTTATCTGTACTTACTCGGGACCCAATCATCTCCGAACTGCGATCAAAGATCTGCAAATAGCGTCAGGATCAACTGGTTTGTTTTCTTGTTCCAAGCATGTCTACATACGTCAAACGCCTTTTTGAACCTCGGGTCGCCTATGCTTGCAGTCCGAAAGCCAAATGTCATCTGAGTGGTCAGAGATGCCGTGTATCGACGAAGGTGGTCGATGAAGTCGTTCGGACGTTCCAGCATACCAAGGAGCATAGCTTTGTTCTCCAAATCTTGGTACGGAACGTAGGTTCGTGCAGCAGTCACATTTAGGATACGGTGAACCAACTTGCGGGCCATTGACCAAACTCCTGCGTTTGGCTGTGGCCAGATGGTCAGTCATTGTTCTACTGAAGCTGTATGATCCCAGGACTTTTGAGGGTAGACATGCCATGAAGAGTACCCGGAGGCCACCGCTCAGTATATCCTGTGCGATATAGGCCTCAGGTCGCGATGAATAGATCGCACCTCGCTTATCTATGAGGTCCTTGATGGCCAAGTCCGAGCTCAGCACAATCATGACTTTGGTACCCAGCATGAGCGAGTATATCGGTCCATATTCGCGAGCCCATTTCTCGAATTGTAGATGTCGCTTTTCCTGTGGAATTTGTAGTAGGTTACCGAGAATAGGGAGTGTTGGTGGCCCTGGCGGATAGTCTCTTGGGCGGCGACCAACTTGGTTCAACCGCCACAGAATTACCACAGCCAACACCACAAGACAGTAAGATGAATAGCTGGTCCCGTTGACAAACATTGGGGCTATCTTGTGTTGGAAGATACGTGAGCTTGAGGCCATAAGTGTAACGAATTGTAGCCCCCAAAAATCAGGTATAGTTGCAGAATATCCTTTATTTGGCATGAAAAATCACTATTGATGCACGACTCCGGGTATTCCACTGTCTGTATTCGGTCATTTAGAAACATTTTGCTCGTGTATAAACGTAAGCTGGTGGATTTCAGGGGTCATGGTCAACTCTGAACAGCGGAAGATACTCCGGATCTTAGCGTTATGCTCCTGGTGTACTTCAAGAGCCGTATACCAATACTGTGTTGCGAATGGCCCGCCGATCCCACAATTTGGCCCTGAAGGAATGCCGGGCGACCAATTGTATGTGGAAAAACATGCTGTGTGTCTTACACGGTCTAGCATCCATATTATCAATCACGTTCCATGACCTAGAGTAAGGTGGCACTGCAGAGGTTCAATGTATGATCGGTATAAGCAAATGACTCCGAGCCGAAACAGTAGAGCCTTCTCTGATCTTATTTTAGCCATAAGCCTGTTCAAACGTACAAGATCCACAACGGTGTCTATGACCAGTCGTGCTTTTTTATTTGTTTTCAGGGGTATGCACCGACTTGGACATCCCACTTATATCGCAACAGCATTCCCAAATATGCTCCAGCATTAACGGTGGATTTGACTGGGAGCGCTTACAAATCTACCAAGGAGACCTGTGTTCAAATTTGCATCCTAAAGCTCTTAGTTGAAATGCTATACAGCATACCGGCAGGAGGGAGTCTGTACATCTGGTACATCTCACCAAACAACGGTATAAGCAGCTCAATCAAGTTAGACACAGTGTCTTGCACTCAGCCACCAAACGGTGTTGCAATGGCTGAAACCAGTTAGTGGGTGTAAGCCTGCATGACGCCTATGCTGTGTCACCTGAGATTCTCAATATAAGTAATCTTTCTTCCCGGCTGGCTCAGACGGGTCAAGACGTGCGCGTTTCCCACATGCCACACCGGACCTACTATGCGTAGCGAGCGCCAAAACGAAGACCCGCGCCGCAGCGACATGGCGATGCCGACAGCGAAAACGAGATGCGGTGCGTGCAGAGGACAGACGCATTCGATGAAACACAAAAAATGCCGAAGGTGTACCATGAAGCTGTCTTGGCCAGACCCGAAAGACGATAGGCGCAATGTGGTCGGAAAGTTATCCTCGTCCAAGGCGGCGGGGCACACATCCGAAGCACGCTTCGTCCACACATCTCTTGAGGACTTTGAAATGAACCGCCACCTGACAGCATCTGGACCAAATGGTAGGCAGAGTGGTACATACCAGACTCATGACTACTTACGGCGACGAGACTGATGCATCCAAGGGTCCACGCCACCGTTTCTCAACATACCGCAGTACTGGAACCCCCACAAGTTGAAGGTTGGGGAACAGGACCTGCTCCAGTACTGTGAGTCTGGCTTTTTTCCGCCTGTGGTCGTGAGCGAGGGTCTAGAGCTGACCAAATGTAAAAATAAAAGTCCAAGATGTGGCGTCCCAGGCCCTCACAACCTTTGACCATAGCCCTACAGACCTCGGCAGCTTTCTGCTTCGCGTATCCCTGTCCGATAACACCCAGTCTGCTGCGGCAGCTCTCAACGCACTGCTTGCATTTTCGTCCCTGCACAAACATGGCGTGCAGTCCCAAGCCGCCGAGCTCAAGATATCCGCCCTCAGTGCCTTGGCGACTGCTGCACAAGGTGATGAGCTGAGCACCACAGAAGCAGTCCAACACGTTGCTGCAGGAATGTTGTTGTATTCTTTCGAGGTACGTTTTGTGTCATGCTTGTAATAAGCTAACACGACGCTAAATCAACCGATAGATCCAACGAGCATGCTGTACTTCTAGTCAGTGGACACGACACCTCAGTAGTGTGAAGACGGTTATAGAGACTACCCATCTGGGCATGGTTCAGGATGACAACATCGCCACTTTGCTAGAATGGGTCTACTACAACGATGTACTGGCCCGTTTTAGTCTCCAGCATTGGGAGAAAGAAGATCCACAAGGGCCGCCAACTCCGTCGACTCCGTCGACGACCCTGTCGAGTGTAGGCTCATCAGAGGTTAGTCCCACCACCTATAACCCACCGGCAAACCAGGTAATAATTGTCTAGATCTCTTTCATGGCATTCTCTTCAACGAGCCCACTGCTGAAGCTATTATCGGAACTGTTCGACTCCATTTATACAGAAGCAAGATCTGTAGAAGTGAGAGAAGAGCACAAGAAATTTCTCAAGGTCCTCGACTGGAGAATCCGGAGTACTTCAACTGACACTCCTGTTGATCAGCTGTACCAGCTTGCCATGTTGATTTACCTTGATCGAACATCCAAGACCTTGGCTGACCAGCCATTAAGAATGCAGCAGCATATTGACAACGCCTTTTCCATCATCTCTCAGCTGGATTACTGCCCGCGGCAATTTCCCGTCTTCATCTTGGGCTGCGAAGCTCGGACGGACAGCCGCCGGGTGCTCATTCTCGACCTCATCTCTAGAACGGAAAAGCAAGCCGCCTCGCGATCTTTCAACTATGTTAGACTATTAATACAGGCCATCTGGGCACAGGAAGACCTCGCCGATATCAAGACTGGAGACCTTGACTACTGGAACAAGCTAAGCTCAACAATAAGTCGATGTGCAATTCCTCCTACTTTTGTTTAGACTAGAGCAGCTTCTCTTTCGACAAAGTACATAGAGATTAGATTTCTGATACAACAAATGAAGGCTTGAGGCTAGTCTAGATACAAAAAACGGTCGGACATACTGTTTTCAGCAAACACTAGATCTACCGCGTGCATCGAACTTTGGAACCTGGCCCGCCTGATCCGTGGTCCGCTTCGTTTTCGCTATGTGGTTCATGAGTATACAAGTGAGACAGTGTGACCCCTTCGATACACGCGCGGCTCTGTTCGTGGCTACCGTCTACCTGGGAAAAGAGGCACATGTTGGGCGTTATCCATCAGGAAATCAAAGCACCAGGATCATACTAGAACCAATCGTATACATAGCTGAGCCCACTGGTAGCGAAGCTGCGAGTACAAAACAGAATTAGGCTAGCTCCACCGAACGGAGCTTCACCCACGCGCTGAATCCCTGATCGATACGTTGGGCTAGCGTAATCTGTATAAGGCCAGCTGCAGGTAAGCTGACTTTCATCTCAACAGGCAACTCATTGAACCCAAGCCATTAGGCCTCACATTTACGGTACGGGCCGTGTAGCTCTTCTGAGTGGCTCGCTTGCACACGCACCAGAGGCCAGTCCGGCACACGTAAGATCGGCTTGCCCAAGATCTGGAATATGATACTCCGCCTGCAGGGACCAAAGCGCCTCGCAAATTGTTCCCTGTACGGGGAAATAGAGCACCTTACCCGGAAGACGGATGCTGATTACATATCTACATACATTATGTAGGGCATAATACGCCCCACTCGGAGTTTTGTTTCCCAGAGACTTGCCACTCGTGTAAGCGAAAAAGGCTATCCCATGAGTCAGTCATAACATACGGGCTGAACAGAGTGCACCACACTCAGATAGGCTGCCTCAATATTTTCGTACGTCGGACTTAAGGAAGAGGATCACTAGCAGAAGCTTCTTCTCAACAACCAAAGTTCATCCTGCCGAACCCTTTGACCACGTGGAAAGCTGGCGTGCTAACATATGAATTTCCAGAACATCTGCACATCTACAGGGACTAACATCGTAGCGTAGAACCTAAGTATAAACTATTTGAAAAAACCAAGACTATATCGAATCCCACAGAGACTAACAGACCTGGATCTGATCTTCTATCGCCAAAAGGCGAGAACGCGTAATCATCACAATAGCTTGCGTGTTTACAGTGGTATCATCGAGCAAGCAATTCAAGCATGTTGAAGAAAGCCGTGAATATGGGAAGGGAATTCTCGACAATGTCCGGGCCGCAGGATTCGGCTTGATGTGGACTTGTTCGCATGTTGACTACCATAGGCCTTATCCAAGCTGCCGAAAACAGAAGTTCCAGACCCTATGAGTTACACACTACTTTGAGCGCCACCCATCCTCACTATACCAAAATCCTATGGCGCTGGAGGATGTTATCTACTTTCCGCGATCGAATTGAACACTTCAGTTCAGTTAATGATCTATGATACTGATCCTGTCTCGACCAAAACTGGAAATGATTTGCTCGGATATATGAACGAGTATTGTGACCGAAATGTTGAGTGAGGCTAGCATTGTTCTCGGAACCGAACAATAGAATTGTGGAGTAAACCTTTCCCACTTGACACAACCAAAAACAGTTGCGGGAGGGACAACTGTCTAGATTTGGTTTCTTGCATTTTGGCAGGAAGAAATAGGATTCTGCCCCCCTTTCCCCCACGTGCTGTCTCCTATAAACCTGCAGTTAATCAGCATCAGCTCTCGGTGTGCGCCGCGTAGCCTTGATTCAGCCCTAAAAATATGGGCTTATCAGCTCCTTCAAAATGAGGGAACGTAAGCCTCAGCCAGTCGTATCACGTACGCGTTACCTCGGTCGGGAAACACATTCGCGTAAAACAAAGATGAGAGGATACTACCATCAAGTAGAACTGCTGCTAAGGCAGATATCACATGGAGGCGCCGACGCTATTCAACTAGAGCTATGTTGATGCCCCATAGATAGAGCTAAGATTATGTGTGACTTTCCAGACGCACCAATAGTATGGGCAAATCTCCATGGATTCTATAGCTCAGCCTCTAGCATGGTTCTGGGCTGGTCAGCTCCAACGGCTCGTTCAGCTGGGTGGCACTCTACCACGTGTTTCACGCCAGATTCCTGCGCCCAGGGTTCTCTGCACAGAACCAACCGGCCGGGCTGCCTTGTTCAAGGGCCAGGCACCCTCTACCAAATGGTCGGGTGCCAAGGTGGATCAAATTCCCGGGCTGAAGCCTCATGCTGACTCACGGACCAATGTCTTTCCCATGATGCCCTATGCAAAAGTCGTCGTTGCTGGTGATATGAAGAAAGGTAAAGGATTCGGAACGATCAAGCGACAAGTGCGCCTCCTGCCAGAAATAGCCAGGTGGAAGAGGGGCGCCCATGATTATGCCGATATTGAGACCGTGACAAGGCTATGTTGAAGATATATCCCTTGCTTGCTGGAAGTATGGTACCACCAACCAAAACCACAAGACAGCGCTCGGTTCTAGACGAGATCAAGAGCAGGGTTCGAGATAGGCACCAGGAGGATTGAGGGGTGAAGATTTCATGATTTAATGGAAACGCATCGCCCGTCCTGTCGAGCATTCCTTCGAAAAATCCTCACGTTCAAATTTCTGCCAAGAGACTTTCTCTCAAATTGTACTCAATGGCTTCAGACCTACAAAACGGTATCTCCAGATGGCTCTGGTTGCCTCTATGGCTCTCGGTCTGGATACATGGGCTAAATGCTGCTCTTATACCACGCGCTGATATCCAGTCCATCCTGACCAACCCTATCCGAGCTTGGTCCAATGTCACAACTCTTTCATTCCCCGATACTTCGGAATTTGTCGATGTTACAGAGCGATGGACCACTTTCAACCCTCCAACTTATGCTGCCGCAATCAGTCCAGGAACAGAAGAGGACCTCATGAAAATAGTACGCAAATAAATGACATCAGAAAGCTTTATTGTAGTCACTAATTGTGAGCTAGGTGAAACTCGCAGCATCATATAACATTTCTTTCCTCGCAACAGGAGCTCGCCATAGTTATAGCACCACCATTGGTGATCTCCACAATGGTTTGGCTATCGACATGAGCCGATTCAATTCTATAGAGATTGATCAAACAGCCGAAACCGTCACCGTGGGCCCAGGTGTAATCATGAACGACATTCTCGACCCTCTCTATGACGCCGGTTTCATACTTCGTAAGCCAGCATCGCCGCTACCCTATATCTGAGGGTTTTTACTTACAAACATTCCATCAGAGACTGGAACCGCACACTGCCCCAGTGTGATCGGCGTGACTCTAGGTGGTGGCGTGGGCCGGTTCGAAGGCGAATACGGTCTAGTCATCGACGCCTTGGAGTCGGTGCGCATGGTCACGGCTACCGGAACGCTGGTGGAGGCTTCGAGAACCTGCAACCCGGACTTGTTCTGGGCCATTCGCGGAGCAGGCGCCAACTTTGGCATCATCACGTCGGCAACCTACAAGGTTCACCGCTACATGAACGACGGCAACGTTTACCTGGTGGATTTCACATTTCCGTCCAACTTGAGCTCCAGCTATTCCAAGGTTGCCGAGTCACTCCAGAGTAATCTCAACCCGAAGCTGGCTGGTAATGCCTTCATCATATACAACGCGGCGACAAACCAGGTATATCATTCTCACGTCTCGCTTAGGTGATTAGCTGTGTACTAACGCTGGACATAGACACAGACGATGGCAAGTTATATGTACTACGGACCAGAAGAAGAAGGCCGCCAGGCTTTGGCACCCATCTTCGACATTGGCGGACAGGCTTCACCCCAGGTGGTCACGTGGAACAAATTGATCAACAGCACCCTTGGTGGCATTGCCAACAGAATCTGCCAACCGGGTGGCATTCACGATATATACAGTCTCAACCTTAAGCACTTTGAGGCAGCAACGTTCGATAAGTGTTTCGACAAGATGGCCGCGTTCCACAAGATGTACCCTGGAGGCCGCAGCAGCGCAGTTCAGTTTGATTTCTATCCCAACCAGGCTATGCAGGCGGTATCCGGGGACGAGACAGCATGGCCGTGGAGAGATACCACGGGATACATGTAAGTATATTCCCATCTGTCCGAATCTTTCCACGAACACGTGCACTCTGGCAGGCGCAAGGAAAATGGCTAATCATACTGTGGTAGGAACGCTGCAATGGTATGGAGTGAAGGCGATGATGTGACAAGAAGCGCTGGCATGGCTCTGGGCAGAGAGCTCCGCGCGGATGTCGCAGCAAAGTCTGGATACCCTGACCTCACCGTCTTTATCAACTACTCCCGTGGTGACGAGAAGCTAGAGCAGATCTATGGCAAAGACAAGTTGCCTCGCCTAGCGAAACTGAAGAAGCAGTGGGACCCAAATCATCGGTTCAGTTTCAACACCGGATTGCCAACAAAGTATCCTTAAACATTGTCGAGCCGCGCATGAGCTGTAAGATGGACCATGAATACGTGTAATAATATTCCTTTAGAAAGATTGATAGATTCGCAAGATAATACACACCAAGATATTTCCTTTTAGTACCTATGTTGGCGAGCGCATGCTGGAATTGGTGACGACCGAGGAAACATGCTAACATTTTGTTCAAGGATGTTGTTTGAATAGAATATCGTACTCTAGTTCTTGTCGCAGTTCTTATTTCTACTCCTAGGACTTCAAAGAGTACCTCATGCCTACCTCTTTGTACGTCCCAAAGTCATTTGTGCCATTTAAGGACTGTGCTAGCAGACCTAGGGTCAAGCTATACTGTGATAGCTACATGTAACTCAAGAAAACTTCGCATCGACAGGCACGGACATTTACCGAATTCGTCAATTTATCTTATTATCTAGGCTTTTCGTTTATATTTCATGGCATTCGACATGATCATTAACTTCAAAGCGGAAGATTGGCTCCTACAACATACACAATTTGCCTGATAAGATGTAGGTGATGGGTCTGGTCTCTCAAAAGTGTGGTATTTCCGTAGCAGGTCCCTGTGACGAGTCTCTGTTATAGCCTATGACTAGAACTCGCTCTCGTAAAAGTCATCGCCTTCACCACGATGAACTTTACCCTCGGCCGCCTTTTCTGCCTTGGGTCCATCGTGCCCCGGCAGACCAACATAGTCCTTGCCCAGCACGCCCAGCTCTCCCTGCACCTTTTCGCCGCCCACGTGCAAGTCGTTGACGTCGAGCAGGACGAACAGGATACGGGCTGGTAGCAGCCCGTTACCCGTCACGTTGATCCATCGGTGTGCCGTGGACCGCTGGATGGCGGTGTCGCCGCGCTGCATGATGCGCTCCTCGCCCGAGTCAAGGATCATTCGGAAGACGCCTTCGATCACGACAGCGTAGTCGATGCTGTTGACGCGGTGCATGGGAGACACGCCGCCCGGGGCGAAATCGATCATACGGCAGACAGTTCCGTTCTTGACTGTGATTCCAGGCTAGAAAAATTTGTAAGTCCATGTTTGATAGAGCAAGAGTTGTGTATTATCAAAATTAGTATGCAAGGTGGGAAGCTCACCTCGTTCCCTTGGGCATACTTGATGTCGACCTCGCCATTAAGCTCAACAGGATGCTGGTTGGTCGAGTAGAGAATATTGGCAATGGCCGACTTGTTGACCAGCTCGCGGTGGTGGTCGCCTACGTCGGTAGACAGAAATACTGATTTCCCCTCTGCGTTGTGTCCGGTAATGTGACGTACCACACGGGGGAGACCTTGGACGGGATGAGCAGTCTGCACATAGCCCTCCGCGGGATTGTGCATGTCAGCAGCTGCCATGATTCCTCGAATTTGTGAAGAGATACTCTTGCTGTTTGCGTTGTAGGGAACTACTGCAAAATGAATGGTCTGTAAAAAAGTATTCAGGATGGATTCCAGGTATCAGTTTGCTATTCAAGATTCAAAATCAATTCTAAGCGTATTAATGATTGTAATTACCTACTAACACTCGCCAATTCATGACATTCGCGAAACAGGATTACTGAAAATGCCATAATGAAAGACATCGGAGTATACAGCTGTACGGAGTAACTCAAGGGCGTTTTGCAGAATCACAAGCGTGCTTACCTATCGTCACGGCATCATTCGAATCGCTCAGGCTACGATACCCAGGCCGCACCAACTTGGCATGCAGTCAGACTGCATATCACGCAACACAGCATAACGGGACCAAAAGTGCCACGGCTGGGTACCGTTCGGTCAAAAGTGTTCGGTCTACTTGTCCGCTGCATGCAGGTCATAGCCTTCCCAGTTATTAGTGATTGTCCGGGCGATCAGTCGAGGCCTCCCTCGACCATGCATAGGGAGTAAGTGTTTCCTGAAATCTTATCCACATCTCACTTGCATGCACCTCGATCCTATTTGCGCACGCCTTTCTTGCCGATGAATCCCATGTACCTAGCAGTACAAGGGTGCATCACCCGGGGAAGGACTTGAAGTTCCGGCACGACAGGACTTTCCCTTTAGTGATACAATGGGTGATAGCTGCATATCGCTAAAATGTCCGTATCGTATATCAGCCAGGGATTTGTTTGTCAGCGTCCTCGCGAGGTCATTTTGGTCAGGGGTCACTCGATCCTAAACCCTAAAAAGAAGGGCCCCTGGCTCATGCTCTCTCCGAACTCCGGGGGCTAGGGTTTAGGATCACCCCTCAGGGTATCGACGGATTTTGGCCAAAGCATCTTTTGAAAGAATGTGTATAGACCAACCCGCGGGCATGGTCAAGCTTTAGTCATATCCCCACACAATGGAGAGCACAGGCGATACAAAAATGGAAGTCTCGTTATTATTAATATAGTATAATACTAGAGCCTGAATAGTGCCCACAGCAATTGTTGGAGTGTATGTTACAAAGCTTGCAATCATAGCGGCGCCTTATCAAACAGTTCTGGGATTCAAGTAATCATAAGCCAAGAATATACCAGGACCATTCCTCCTTTACACAAACAGCACATAGCACCACCATGGCGACATCATCTGAGACCAATGGCCACCATCACCTGGCCAATGGCGTGTCTCCTTTGGATCGAGTGCAAACAGACATTCAATCTGACGATGAGGGCCCTGCATTTTGGTGGGCAGCACTAAGCCAGCCACTTCAGACTCTCCTCCAGACGAGCAAGTACAGCGAGGATGACCAGCTTTACTATCTTCGCTGGTTCAATCAACACATCACGCCGTCCTTGGGACTTGCGCCAGTCAATGGACAACCTCACTACGGGGCGTGGCTCACGTACGACGGGTCGCGTCTAGAGTACAGTCTCAACTGGAAGGAGAAGAAGCCCGACCAAACCATCCGGTTCACCCTTGAGCCGTGCTCCGAGCGGGCTGGCACCGCCGCCGACCCTCTGAACCAGCAGGCGGCCGGCGATCTGCTGGCCTCCATGGCAAAGGACGTGCCCGGAATCGACCTGGCACGATTCAACCTGTTCGCATCGGAAACACGCGTCCCAGACGAGGCCGCCGACGAGATCAGGGCCAAGAACCCGCTCGGCGCGCCGCTGACGGGCACATGGGTCGCCTTCGACCTGGAGCGCGGGACCGTCGTGGCCAAGGCGTACTTCCTGCCGCACCTGCGGGCCGTCCTGACCGGGACGCCCACCAAGACCATCGTCTTTGACGCCATTCGCAAGTGCAACGGCCCGTCGGGCAACTACGACGGGTCCATCGGCGTGCTCGACGACTACCTCGAGTCGTTCGGCAGCGAAGAGGCGCCCCAGGTGGTGCTCCTGTCCAACGATTGCGTGCCCGACTCGCCCACGTGCAGGAACAAGGTCTACGTCCACGCGGCGATCGGCTCTCTCGCTCATGCCAAGGATATGTTCAGCCTGGGAGGCAGACTCACTGGCCCGCTCGTTGCAAAGGGGCTGGAGGCAGTAGCAGGGCTGTGGTACCACCTATTCGACCTCGACGCCTCCGACCCGAACGCCGAGAGCACAGTGGTTTGGGAAGACGGGCGCAAGTTTCTTTGCGTGTATGAGATGAAGCCCACGCCCGAGGGAGAGGCAGTGACGGATATGGAGGTCAAGCTACACCTCCCGGGATGGAGACTCGGCAAGACAGACCAGAAGGTCGGCGAGCGCCTATCCTCGTGGTTTGAGAAACATGGCCACGCTGATCTTGCCGCCAGATATCAGCCGGACTTGGCATCGGCATTGTAAGTGACCCACAACATTCTTTCTCCTGTAGTATACTGACATGACGAATGTTTAGTCCAAAGCACACCATGGATTCATCCTACCCAGGAACTCATACTTGGATTTCGATCACGTGGACGCCCAAGACTGGCCTCTACATGACCATGTACTACACTCCCAAGATCCCCGAGCTGTACTACCAATGCGGCTCCAACCATGGTGTCTAGGTAAAAAGTTACCGAGTTTAGTGGATTACCCATCCAGCTATGAGCAGCGTGACGCATTGCTATCTTCTTTGTGAGCAAGTACAAATAGAATAACAAACACCTTTCGTACACGCCAGTAATACAAACTTTCATCAGTACATCGCGAATTGATAATGGGCAAATTCGAGACATGTGTCATTTCTGACCCGGGTGACTGTTGCATGCGATATATATCCGCACCAGCCTGAGCTCCGCACTTCTGGCACAGTGCCAGACGTGAAAGTGACAAATTCAAATGGCCAATGGGCTGTGGTGATTTGTATTTGTATGGAAAGCTTGAAATCGAGATCTTTCTATCCTAAATGAGTGCCAGACTTTGGAGTCGAACCCGATTTAACATGTCTTACATCTTCTAATTCCGTTTGCCGGGTCTTGTCGTATTTCTTACAGACCCAATGACTGGAGAGCGTTTTGGGCTAAACCATTCAGGCTGGCTAGCCCTTGCAATGTCGTTGCGATATTCGGTATAAGACCGGCATAGGCATCATTCCAACCCTTGTGGCCGAGGCAAAACCTCCCAGCCAATAACAGCGGGATGGAAATGAAAGGATGCGTCTGTGTGCCAAAAGAGGTCAAATGTTATTATCCGTGCTTGTGTATGTTCCTTTCTTCCATGGCACATAATCACTGGAAATAGGATGAATAGAAAAAGTGCCCAGTGACTTACCTGAAAGTGGTTCTGGTGTGCAAGTGAAGCAATGAGTCCGCCCAGCTCGTGCACAGCACTCAGAGACTGCTGTGTGCTTTCTATGAGGAGAGTATCGATCGTTTGCATCGTTGGTGACTCGATCCCCACTGATTTGGATGCAACAGTGTCACCCAGAGTGAGGACGGCCGTGTAGGCTGTCATGGCAGCGAAAATAAGAAGAGGGTCTGGGTGCTCTAGTGTTGAGACAACGCGCATCGAAAGTACTTTAGTGTGCTGGACCGAAAGTGCGGCAAGAGATCGGTGGCGGCGACCAAAATCGAGTGCGGCGTCTGGGCTTTGACCTTGGTGCTGGAGGTCCAATTGTTGTAGCATAAGTTGCCGCTGCTTGTGCTCTAGAGCTCGACCACAAACGGTAGCCGCCACAATCGTCTCGGTAAAAGGCGACACTTTGTCATTGGGCCACTGAGCCATGCCACGGATCGCCTCGGAGAGGAAACACATCAATGTTGGACGTCCGCTCGTGTAGTCGGTCTCGGGTGCCGGTAACCGGGTGCGAATCTAGGAGAGGAGTGTATAAGCTTTCAGGACATTCCGGGAGATTTAGTTGTGCACAACAAGACGGAACCTTGAAGTGCAGTACTAGAAAAGGAAATTGGAGAGACACAAATTCAAAAAGGCATACTTGTCGCTCATCAAAAGCCAAGGGTAAGCCATCGATCATGCCTGTGAAGCGATCAATGGTGTAGGCAAGCCAAAATGTCCGGCGCATGGACTCTATATCAATCCAGTCTCCCTGGCCCGGATCCTGGTTATTCGTTGCGGGGTGATTGGGACCATCAATCTCATAGAGCCGCATCATCTGCACTAGACGAAAAGCTCTTCCGGCAGATATCATTCCGCGCTGGTAGTTGCAAGTGTCGTTGGTCAATTCGTAGATGGCAAGAAGACACCACGCCTGGACCTGCTCAATGGAGATGACATGCTGTAGCTCCGCCTGGCTGTTCTGCGCGTCCATCTCGAGGGCATCTAAAAGCTGCCTTGCCTCTCGATACAGATTGCTCCGGATGAGCTGAAACTGGCTCGAGAAGGATGCGGCCAGCGTCCACATGGCATATTGTAGACATATTTTGTGCTTGGGCTTGTCTGGTTGCCGAGTCCAGGACATGTATCTGAATTTTTGGATTATAGGGGCAAATCCGTGTACCCGATCAAAATATAGCTGGTCACTACGGTAAAGAATTATTGTGGTCAGCTCACTAGCTCCAGTGACGGAAAGTTTTCCACCATAAGCGCCCTGGAGAGGCACTCACAGGTCAGTGCATATTATAGAGGCGAGACGTGATTCGGCTTCGAGGATGGATTTAGTCTGTTGGTCGTCCAGTGAAGGGAGTGCCAGGGTCGGATGCAAGCTGTCGATGCCTTCCAGCGGTGCAAGTGGGAGAACAGAGAGTGCATTCGTCGCACGTGGCATCCAAGCTTGGCTGTCACCAAAGGTCTGGCATGGCAGGATGCATGCCGACTGGTTGAGAGGGGAGTATTGGTCCTCATTATTTTCGCCTTCGCTGCTTCCTTCCTCGAGATCTGGGAGGAAGATCTGGTGTGACAACACTGGTTCCGCCTGCCCTTTCTCCGTGTCTTCGTCTTCTCGTTGTCCATTTAGGCGGTTCTGGAGTTCCTCTGTCCTTGCCCGATGGCGAATCAGCACATGGCAAATCTGAGAACGGACGGTACTTGATTCCCACCTATCTTTCTTTCTAGTGTCTTGAGATACCCCTTCTTAGGCCCCCGAGGAGGACAACTGCTTCTCATGACGCACTTGGTCGCTGAATTGGCGCAAGCCCCGCATTGCGGTGTCCCCCTGTCACATCGAATCCGTTTTCGTCGACATTCTTCGCACTATTTTATTGCCAGAGCGTTAGACAAAGGGTGCTCTCGTGTGGGCATCGTGCGCCGTGAATACGTGCGGAAGGAGTAACGTATTCAATTGTAAATGACAGGAAACATTGCAATACGAAGGAACAAGACTCACCGCGGATCCCGGCTGTTGTCGCATTCGCTGAGCTGGCTGCTGGGTTTTGATGGGGGTGACGGCCTGCTGCTGTCCAGGTCCCACGCCTCCAAGATCATTTCCGTTCCCCAAAAACATGGCATGACCGTTCCGTGACTCCATTGTACTGCTCGAAAAATGAGGCTCAAATCATTGGGGAGTCAGAGCTTATGATGATAAGCTTTGGCGGTTTCCCGCGGCGATGCAGGGGAGTGCTAGCGCCAAGTTGGCAATGTAAGAGGACCCTTTTCTTTAGTACAACCCTCGTCGCACGGCGTCAGTAGCGAATCGCCATGACATGATGGACTCATTGGAACAATCTTGCTCATTGGTCCTTTTTACCCTGGCCAAACCTGTGGTCGCGAAGTACCAACATGATCCTATTTTGTCGCAGGATAATAGCAATCACTTCCTGGACGCACCGCCCAGAAAGATAAGGTAGGTAGCCGGGTACGTCGTCCGTCCAATGACGCGAGCCCGGCTTGTTATTGGTCATATTACTACGCGACCGGTACTATACAATCCACACCAAAGGTAACGATTACATAGTAGACACAACGGGGCCCAGTCTTCAGCTTACAAAACATGCCTGCAACTCGTAGCCTATACGGCTCAAACATCTGTGGGCGTTCGAAGGATGAATGTACCTTATCCGACACCCTGCTGCTTACGGGACCGAACGTGGTATACCTGTCGCCTTGGCGAGCCCAAAAGTGCGGGATGGGAGAAGGTCTTCTCGGCACGCCATCCTGCGCTTATAGGGCAAAGTATGCCGATCTAGATGTAAAAAAGGCTTATGTCAGACTAGGGTATTCATGGGACATTTCAATGTTGCACCTCCACTTCATAGCAACACTCAGCAACAAGCACCGAAGCGTCACTTTCTGGCACAACATGACTTGGCGCAGTCTTGCCCCCGTATTGTGATAATGCAAAGTGGCTTAAACGCAAAAGGCGCTCTTCGAGTAATGCATGCAAATTGATTGAGCCTCTGTGCGAACAACCAGGAACGCAATCCGTTCAAAGTCTATTTCTTTGCCCTTGCAGGGTCTCTTTCCTCTGACAGGCTGCTTCGTTTATCTACCTGGGCCCAGAAACCCTTCAGAGCAGGTGGTTAGCAGCGGCATGATCTGATGGCTTGTCCGGGCGCAAGTGTGCCAAGCAACGTAAGTGCCACGACGGATTCGGGCGAATCTCACCACGTTGCGAGCGCCGCAGGCTGGCTAGGCTCGTTTTACCAGCATCCGCGGTGAGTGGGATGGCAAAGATTCGAGTGGCGGGTCGAGCCGCGGGTAATACAAGCCAAAATCCATGCAGATAGTTCTACAGCCAACATGTGAATCATGTAGGAGATAGGCGTAGCTGGGCAGTTGCACAAGGTGTGAACTCCTCATGTTCTCTCATTTTCAATGTCATTGGATGAGAAGAATGCCAGGATCTAGCCTTGGCTTTACGCGACGCCTTTCGTGGCCACGCCATATTTTCTCCGTGGCTATCGTGCCGCATTCTCACATAAGCCTCAATTCTGCAATGCGTTATGCACGTCTGATACACCGCGAAAGCTCCGACCCACTTTCCCAGGACTCTAAGAATGTGTCTCCGTGCAGCACCATCGCGGCCGAACAACAAAAGTTCATAGACAGTCCAGGAGTTGAATATCGTCATGTCACAGTATCGCCTCGTGTGCTCTGCCGGAGTCCGACATTGGCGTCGATCCTTTGGCGATGCATAGGCACCTACTTACCAAAGTAATGCCAAGACTACGATCGAGCAACTTGGCCTCCTGCACTGTCGACCGGACTTTCTTAACGCTTCACACTGTCATGATGAGATTACCTAATTGGGCGTCTTAGAAAGTAGAAGCTATGGTCTCTTAGGATAAAGCAGTTGTTGCTTCACTTGTGGTTCCGTTCCAGAATTTCATGACCATCACTCTTGACTTGGGCTATTCTGATTGCCGTGCATTATCCGCAATCCATCTCTCGGCCGACACAACTTTTCATCATGTCCCAGTCTGGCCTCTGTACTGAGTTCCCTGCCCCGGGTCTTCGTAAGCCCTATAGATACATCACTGGACACAACGAGGAGGGCAAGCCTGTGTTCCTGCAGGTAAAGAGCTTTCATGCCGTTTCGCCCTTGGAAATATTTCTAACCTTTGCCAGACCGACCATGGAGACCATCATGATATCATGCTGGGCGGCATTGGTGCTCAGAACATAATCTACAGCAGTGGAAGCAACCCCATTGAGCTCACCGATAACGCTGATCTCGAATTCGCCAAGGCGAAGGTGGGTTTCTTATACATTGCCTGTATATGAAAGCTGTCACTAACTCTTGCAGCCATCTCTGCACATTCCCAATGGATCTGTCGTGCGAATGATTGACTTTAGCCCCGGGGGCCAATCCGAGTATCATCGCGCTTTGACACTTGGCATCGGAACCGTCTGCGAGGGCGAGATCGAGCTCAGCCTGGGTCCCAATGAGCAGCGCATCCTCGTCCCTGGAGATGTGTCCATCAACCGCGGTGCCATGCACCGATGGCGAAACGTGTCAAAGACGAAGCCGGCGCGCATGATCTTCATCATGCTGGACGTCAAGCCCATCATTGTCAACGGCAAGGCTCTCGAGTTCGAGATGGGAGATTTGATGAACGAGTATGCCAAGTACGCCGACGATGAGGGCCCGAACAAGAAGATTGATTAGGTCGGATGTAGACAGTTCTCTCTAGCCTGTTATAGTGCAATGAAATTGCTTCAATGCAACCTCCTCAACTCTGTTGTGTCATCTAACAGACATGGTGAGTTTTATGAGTTTGCATGCCTACCGCTATTGAGAATAGCTGCCAGGAACAGTCGGTACGCGGCTCTGTAGCCTCATTTTGTCCCAGTTGCGCTCAGCATGGCATCGACGGACCGACACTGGTCATTATCTATCTACCAACACCCTTGTCAAACAGAGGATTGCATTTTCCGAAGATGGTGCCGTCCTCGCCCGGGAGCAGATATTTTGTCGAATCTATCCGACTGCAAGTTTTCTTGACGATAGTGGATGCGATAGGCTGGTTCCCTATATTTCCCGTCTGAGCCCAGCCAGTCTATCGAAGAAATTTCCCGAAGTAACACACAAAAATAGATGCATTGTGACAGGATCATACGAAGACGCCAAGACTATATTCCTACTTTTGTCCTTGTCCCACGGGGAAGGAGCCTGGAGTCTCCACACAAAGTGATTTCACTCAATCCAGACTACGATCATCTGCAAGTCGCCACATCATCCCGGCATACATGGGGGCTGATGGCCTGTACGTAGCACAGTGAAAAGTGAATATCAACGAGGCATCTATCAGTGCGGGATTCGAAGGTGAGTCAATGGCTCGGTGGTATTGGGTTATAGAGCATATTGTCGGCGCTTTGGTCACCTCGAGCTGGGAGGAAGAGACATTGTGAGGTTGTACTGATAACTGATGTCAGCAATCACTATAGGAAAAAATAAGCAGTATTACCTGAGTAGGTAAGGACCTTTTGGAAAGGCTATCATAAGTGTCAGTCACTATAGGAAGAATGAACTGATATGATTGGTCATATGTGGGTGGCCGATCTCCGGGCTCGGCTTGCGTGCCCAGTGGCAGCGGAGATAAGACAATACTACATCTGATCCCACCCTGCTTCACCCTAACCCTAGCCTGGACCGGCTCGCTGAACCGCGTAGGATCATACCGCGAAGGATCATGACGAATGTCTAGGTAGTAAATCAAAAATTCATCACGTAAGCCCTGTGTTACGCGCGACCTCTGGAACTCTGCCCCACCTGCCAAAGGTGAGCTTCGAGGCTGACCTGCATCTGCAGGACTATGAGGCTTGAGCCCCATTTTCGGCTGGACTGTTTTGGATCGGATCCGATGTCCCCTGAATCTAGGCCACAAACGTCCTTGCATGATGCATCCGAGGACTTTCGAAACTCCATTTCGTCGTTCTAGACGTACGCCTGTCAGGAAAAGAACATTTGAGTTGATCGTAACATGGCGCTGATTAGGCTCCCGGGATTTTTTGGCCGAGAGGCGCCAGACTGTAGATCATTAGTCACAGACTGAGCCGCGAATTGATCGCTTCCCAAACTATAGCTTCATGACAACGGACATCTTTTGCATGCCATAGTCTGGCAGTTCTAGCAAGCCAACGTTTGTGTATTCCAACTCTGCAGAATATTTCGTTTCCAGGCCAAAGAATCATGCTTCAGCAAGGCAAATTTGCGCTCGTCACTGGGTAGGTGAAAGCTCTATAGTGAACACCGGGGGGTTTGTTTGCTAAAATCATTACAGATGTGGTCAAGGTGGAATCGGCGAGGCTCTTGTGACACAGTACACCAAACATGGCGTTCATGCAATTGCTACTGTGCTTCCGCATGAATCAAGCGACCACCTTTCCGAGGCTGGCATCACCTTCTTCATACTGGATGTGACTGATGAGAAGTCAGTTGCCGATCTGAAGTTGTCGGTTCAGAAATTGACAGGCGGTCGTCTTGATATCCTTGTCAATTGCGCGTAAGTGCAAACCGAGAATCCTCTTGTCCACCATGATCCAAGCTGAGTATTTCCCATGCCAGTGGTATAGCTTATACTATGCCGGCGATTGACACGGATGTCAAAGTTGTGCAGCGCATGTTTGATGTCAATCTGTTTGGTCCAATGCGCATGGTGCGCAACTTTCATGACATGCTCATTGAGTCCAAGGGTACCATTGTCAACATCAGTTCCATTGGTGGAATCATACCGTTCTTGTATGGCTGTGAGTCAAAAGCGCCCGCCTCATTATTTCAATATTATCAGTTTACTGATATTCAGTCAATCAGCATCGTACAATGCCAGCAAGGCGGCTCTTGCTCACTGGGGGAATACGCTGCGGGTAGAGTTGGCCCCGTTTGAGTCAGTTCTCCAATACCTCTCATCGTTCCCGCTCGCAAGTACTGACAAACTCCTTAATAGTGTGAAAGTCATTACGGTTCGTGATGCAAAATGATCAAAAGAAAAAACGATCTTGAGCTAAAACTCTACCCACAGGTCATCTCAGGGGAAGTGAGCACGAACATCCTGAAGAACGATGCCCATCGGGTACTCCCAGACGGTGGGTCATATGATACCAGAAATTTTCTCAATGAAAAACACATGCTGACAACTGCTCCGCTCAGGATCCTTTTATTCTCCGCTTGCCGAGAACTTCAAGCAGCATGTCACGCGAACTCCACGTAAGTCATCTACAGATCTTGACCAGGATCATATTGCTGACCAGATCGATAAGCGGGCGCCACCGATCGATTCCAGTACGCCGCCAACGTCGTGGCACAGACCCTGAAGTCATGTCCGTCAGCGTGGTTTTGGTATGGCAGTTTTACCTGGCTGACCCGCTTTCTCGATACATTTGCATGGCGTACTATTTGGGTATGAGCGAGCCTTTCCAGCGAGTTTTGTCTTACTGACCTTTTTTTAGGATAGTATCTTGTGGCCAATGTTTGATTTGGGGAAGCTGAAGAAAGCTCACGCAGATCTCAAGAAGACCACGTAGCCAATAACTAGCAGGAGGCACGGGGACAAACGAACGCCAAGAATGGCACCAATTTCATGACTTAGTGGTGAGTTTTGTATTCAGGTGACTTAGTTATGTAGACACTCTCATAGAAGCTGAGTCAGATATAAACGAATTAGTGACTAAAGGCAAACCGCCATGCTCAACAGCGTCTTCGAACCTATTGGAAGAATCTGTATATTCAATTGGAATTCTCTGAAGAGCAATAGTCATAGCATTTTGTCCAACTCACCAGGGCCTCTTTTGTTGGATAATGGCTCCAAGCAAGGCCATGAGTACTGTAATGGCATCTAGATTGGGGACTTTTGGACAAGGGCTTAATTGGCCATGAGTCCACGCCACTCTCATGTAGCTCCTCAAGCGCGAAGGTATTCTTTTGCCATATACAGGAGTTGCTGAGTTATTCAAGCGACATTATGCATATCAACAAATAGACATTCGTTGCAGATTTCCTTTGCGGCTAGATGGGCAAAAGCTCCGGTCTTGGCAACTGGCAAGGGGGTATGTTTGATACAGCAGCCTTTTACTTGAGATCGGAAGAAGTAAGTTCTATTTATTGCTCTCTTTAAGCCTATTCAGGCAGTTTCTATGACACCGTGCCATTCTATGCAGTTCCAATCCTTTATCTCAATGCAGTCAGAGTCGTACCCCCATCAATGATGAGGGCAGAGCCGGTCATGTAGCTGGACCTTGAGCTACACAGGAAGACAACAGCATCGGCTACCTCCTCGGGCTCTGCAATTCGTCCAATTGGCACTGCGGCCTCGATAAACTTGGCAAGCCCCTCCACGCCCTCCATTGCCTTGGTGACCATGGGCGTAGCGGTCCATGAGGGACACACGCAGTTGACCCTGATTCCGTGGGACGCGTTATCAAGAGCTGCAGGAGTTAGCACTTTGCATAGGCAACCAAGTTCCTTGGTTGGATTGAAGATAGTGGCTCACCGCTGTTTTTGGTCAGGCCCAGCGCGGCATGCTTGGATGCAGTATATGGAAGTACTCCCGCCGACGCCACCAGCGAGGACCCTGAGCCGAGATTCACGATAGCGCCACGTGTAGTTCCCCGGCCAGCATTGGAAGGCGAGACGGCTCGGGGCTCCTGCTCCCGCATCCTGATGGATGCGTGCTTAGTCACCAGAAACATTCCGGTAGCATTGACATCCATGAACCGCTGGAACTCGTCCACTGAGAGGTTGGCGATATCTTTTGCCTCCTGTACGCCAATCTGGACAGTGATAAAGTGGTCAGTAGCCATATGCTGATGCCTATTCTATGTACCACTCACGCCAGCAGAGTTGACACAGTAATCAATGCGGCCCAGACTTTCGACTGTTTCATCAAAGAGGCTGGACACGGAATCCTCCCGAGTCACATCCACTTGAATGGCTTTGCCTTCAAACTGCAAGTTGGCGGCAAGGGCCTGGCACTCGGCCAATGCATCCCGCGCCGTATCGACAGATAAGTCGGCGATAACGAGCCGCGAGGCTCCTTCTTTGGCGAGAAGAACAGCACATGCTCTCCCGATACCGCTGCCTTCAGGTGTGGTGTCAGCGCTGTTTCGTCACATCATTTGTATGCTTCGGAGCTCACCTCCACCGACGACCAGAGCATTTCCGTTGATATCCATGTAGGCTGTGACGGATTGACAATCACTGAATGCATGTCATGTGGAAATGAAGGGTTCGGGCAGTTGAAAGTTGGGAGCATCAATTTATGCTCCGATCACTGCAACCATCCCGGCCATGTGAAATATGTCTTTGTCATTATTGGTTGATCTTGTGTTCCAAACTCATGGTATCTCCTCTATACTTCCACAATAGTTGCCTCCCATCTTGCGCAAATACAGAGTTGCTTACATCATGCACAGAGTGTTAGCCATGTCTGGACCCTTTGTAGGAATTTAGAGGCTGCTTACTTGCATCGCGATCAACAAGATGACTGCATTTCATCGGAATAATCCTTTGCACGATTGCGGACAAATTATCAACACTGGAGAAAAGTTTGAACGGTTGCTTGGACCCACCTGGATGATTGTCCGTCTTAGCAGACGCAGACCTGGCTGACAAACAACTACCTATGCGCTAATCTCAATTTGTATCCTGGCCTCGCTATAGACAGGGCCCTTCAACGTGAACCGCATGCATCTTCATTCCTTGTCATATGAACTTGCCCGGCTGTATAGCATCAGAAAGGCCAGTCGGTTCCATGATAGAGCCCAGATGCATGTGGCAAAACACCCTTGGTACTTCCCCCACGGTATGTTTCCCTATCCTATCACGTCAAGGGATCAGTATAGCCTGATAAGAATCGTATTGGTATACGGACCGCGATGCTGACCACGCCTTCTGATACGCCCCCCTGTATCACTCAGACGTGGGCCTTTGGCGAGGACTTCAAGACACAATAGGACTTTGACAATGGTACTTCGAGCTTACGCAAAGGACCTCCAAAACAAAAGAATCCTTCGTATGCAGTTTAATCGCCGAGGATAAATATACAAGTTCTGAGAACTGCCCGACTTGGGTTGTTGATTTCTCCTTATCAATCACGGCGGCTGGGATTGTGTTGGCTATCATAAATACCATCCCTCGCTTTTTAGAACACTTTCGATTTACTCTTACATATAGATAGAACACCAGATGTCAGAATCAGGTTCCGCTGTTGTTGACACATTTGTCTCGGCAAACAGCAGCGAGACTTCGAGCGTCGTAGTCTTGGACGACGTCAACCAGAGGGGAGACGAAACCCCCGAAATCTCCAACATGGCGTCTTGGAAAGATGATCCACCTGTCATTGTGGGAATGGGTATGTTTATCTTCCTTTGAGTACGATCAGATCCCCACCTTGGAACCTTGCTCGACATCGAAGAATTATGGAAGCAAACAATTTTCTGACCACATGCAGCCTGTCGCCTTCCCGGCGATATCCACTCGCCTTCGGAACTCTGGCAGTTTCTGATCGACCAGAAATCAGCCCAGGGAACAGTTCCACTCGAAAGATACAACATTGAGGGGTTCTACCATCCCGAGGGCGGCAACCGCAGCGGTAGCACCAATGTCCCCGGAGGCTATTTCATCAACCAGGACATTCGCGAGTTTGACAACAACTTTTTTGGAATCAACAACATGGAAGCCACATACATGGACCCGCAGCAACGAAACTTGCTCGAAGTCACGTACGAATGTCTCCAGAGCTCGGGCACAACCATGGAAAGCATATCGGGCTCGACCACCGGTGTCTTCGTGGCCAACTTCACAGTCGACTATCAGCCCGGGCAAACGCGCGACCCAGATTATCTGCACAGATACACGGCTACCGGTTCAGGTGCCACTGTTATGTCAAACCGCATTAGCCACGTTTTGAACCTCCACGGGCCTAGGTATGTTCTCTTTACTTTCATTGTACTCTTTGTGTATCACCATCTGACTCGTGTCCTTGCCGTATAGTTTCACAGTCGACACTGCATGCTCTTCGTCCGTCTTTGCTCTCCACCAAGCCTTGAACGCCATGAAGGCTGGAGACTGCGACAGTGCCATCGTGGCCAGCGCGAATCTGATCATGTCGCCCGAGCTACACATTGGCGCCGCAAAGAGTGGTGTCCTGTCGCCGACTGGAACGTGCCACACCTTCGACGTCTCGGCCGATGGATACGGCCGTGCCGAAGCAGTAAACTCAATCTACGTCAAGCGTCTTTCTGCTGCACTGAGAGACGGCAACCCTATTAGAGCGATTATTCGTGGCAGTGCGGTGAACTCGAGTGGAAGAACACCGGGTATCTCGCTGCCCAGCGGGAAATTGCAAGAGGTCGTCATGCGGAAAGCGTATCGAGATGCCGGCCTGGACTTTGCTGGAACTGATTACGTTGAATGTCACGGTACTGGCACTCCCGTCGGAGATCCCATTGAAGTCGACGCTGTAGGCAGATGCTTTGGCCGTCCTCAAGGACCACCACTTCTCATTGGATCGGTAAGTACTCCATGCTTCCCTGTTCAAATCTTTGGGCCACTTGATACGGAATCTGGACAACCTTGTCGTTGGATTTGGACTGATGTGGCTTTTAGGTCAAAACCAATGTCGGCCACAGCGAGGGAGCGAGTGGTCTCACTTCTATCCTCAAGGTTGTTGAATCTTTCGAAAACGGCAAGATTGCTCCGGTCTATGGAGTCACCAAGCTGAACCCCAAGTGTAAGCACTTTGTCAGTTATATACGACTGAATACTAATCTTGAATAGTGATCTTGGCGGAGCGCAATATCCAGGTCGCGACAAAGGTAGAGGAGTGGCCCCGGGCACTGCGCCGTGCCAGTATCAACTCATTCGGATACGGAGGTGCGAATGGCCATGTCATTCTCGAGGCAGCTGACAGCTACCTTAACCATGGTCATGCTCAATCGAACGGAGTCCCCAAGGCTCTTACCAATGGAGCCCACACAAACGGGACCACAAATGGAACTAACGGTATTCACGTCAATGGAGACTCAAGCCCGACACATGCTCCGCAACCTCTAGTACTTCCCGTCTCGGCAGCATCGGCCAACTCACTCAAGTCACTCGTCGAGCAGATCAGCAAGGCAGTAGACGAGTATGGCGATGTCAGCTCGGTTCAGAGCCTGGCTGCGACTCTTGCCGATGGCCGCGACAACCTACCGTTCCGTGGATTCCTCCTCGCGGAATATCAGGACAGCCTACGCAAGTTTGTCCTGTCCGCCGACGAGACGGCCACTACCGACGGTGCCAACGCGCTGCCTTTCGCTTTCGTATTCACCGGCCAAGGAGCCCAATACGCCGAAATGGCCAAGGAGCTGATATTCCAGAGTCCAGACTTCCGGGACACTATCCGTGGTCTCGATGAGGTTCTCCAAGCTCTCCCCGATCCATACCGTCCGTCCTGGACACTGGAGCAGACGCTTCTCGATGACCCAAAGGTCAGCCGGATCAATGAAGTGACGCGCAGTCAGCCCATCTGCACAGCGGTCCAGATCGGTCTCGTCGATCTTCTGAAGAGCTGGGGAGTTCAGCCCACCTCTGTTGTCGGACACTCGTCGGGCGAGATCGCCGCAGCGTATGCCGCCGGTCTTCTCAGCTCTTCACAGTCCATCCTGACGGCTTACTACCGAGGCTACGCCGTCGGCGAGCTGCGCGCCAAGGGACGCATGATGGCAGCCGGTCTGGGAGCTCAGGCAGCCAAGGCTCTCATCGAAGAGAAGGGGCTCCAAGAGCAGGTCCGCGTGGCGTGTGTCAACGCACCGGAGAGCGTCACCTTGAGCGGCTCCGAGAGCGCCATCGATGCTCTCGAGGCTCAATTCAAGAGCGAGCAAAAGTTCGCCCGGAAGCTGGAGACCGGCGGGCGTGCGTACCACTCGCACATGATGGAGGAGATTGGCCCCCTGTACGAGGAGCTCTTGACGCCCGTCTTCGGCAAGTCGGGAGCAAAGGCGGTGATTTCGCTGCCTGATTCTCCTTCTTCGAGCCAGGCCGAGGAGGTCAAGATGTACTCGTCCGTGGGCCACAGCCCCAATGAGCTTCGCATCATGGATACCCATTACATGGGTGCAGCCTATTGGCGCCAGAATTTGGAGCAGCCCGTCCAGTTCAGCGCAGCACTGGCATCTCTGGCGTCAAGCGAGAAGAAGATTCACTTGATTGAGATTGGACCGCACGCAGCTTTGAAGGGGCCTATTCAGCAGATCCGCAAGACGATTGGGCTGGATGAAAAGGCTTTGCCATACTCCCCTACGCTGGTCCGAAGGGAAGACGCGAGCTTGCGCATCAAGATCCTTGCCGGAACGCTCTTCACTGAGGGCCACTCCCTGTCGTGGGACCGCGTAAACGGTCTGGGAAGCTCGGCAGCGGCGACGAAGGCGCCCAAGAAGGTTCACGACTTGGCGCCTTACCCCTGGGACTACTCGGGCGGTCTGCTGTGGAACGAGCCTCGAGCAAGTGTTGAAATGCGCAACCGAAAGCACATCCGCCACGAGCTACTCGGTACCATTGCTCTCACTGGAAATGGCATCGACTACACATGGCGCAACCTGTTGCGACCGAGCGAAATGCCCTGGATGAAGGACCACAAGCTCGAGGAACAAGTCGTGTTCCCCGCAGCAGGCTACGTCGCTATGGCCGTTGAGGCCATTACACAGATTACTGGCATCAAGAAACAGCTCAAGGACGGCCAGCTTGATCAGGGCTTCGAGCTCCGCAACGTCAACATCAGCGCAGCACTCAACGTTCCTGAGGAGAGCGACAAGGAAGGCAGGGACCTAGAGCTGCACACCACCATGTCTCTGCGCAAGATCTCGGGCGCAAACAGCTCGGCTGACTGGCACGACTTTTCCATATCGTCGCTGTTCTGGACGTCGAACCAGAAGACGGTCCACTGCACGGGAAGCATTCGGCTGACCCAGACCCGGAAGCAAGTCGACCAGACCTCCATTTCGGTGGAGAATGCCGAAGGCTTTGATCTATGGTCTTCAACTGCCAAGTGGTATACCAAGTGGCATTCAGAGGGCCTATGTTTCGGACCGCAGTTCCAATCACTCAAGACGCTGCGCACCGACTCGGCGCGGAAGCGACAGGAGGCCATCGCCACGGCAAGCATTCAGCCCGCCCTCGTTGGTGGCACGTACGAGTACTACCCGGTGCACCCCATCACCATCGACGCTGGTTTGCAAGCTGCCTGCTTGAGCGGAACAGCTGGTCATGTAGCTTCGCTCAAGACATGGCTCCCTGTGTACATTGCCGAGGCATACATTCAACCATCGACTGGTGCTCAAAGCGACGCCGAGGGCCAGATTCACGTTAGATCCGAGGAGATGGGTTTCTCGAGCAGACGTATCGATGCAGTAAGTACCTAATTCTCTGTTCAATTTGAAGCTACTGAAGCAAGAATACTGACCGTTTCATCTCTAGACGATCAAAGACGCCAGCGGCGCCTTGGTGGTTGAGTTCAAGGACTCGCGCATTGCCTTGTACAATGGCAAGAACGCGATCTCGGTCGCCCAGCAGACGGGAGACGTCGAGACCGGCGATGCGATTCCCAACCTCGGCAACCCGCTGGAGCTGTACATGCAGCGCCAGCCCACCCTCCGGGTCATGTGGGAGCCCGACGTGCTGCGCTTGAGCCCGAGGCTAGCGGCACCGCTGCGAAAGTACGTTGTCGACTTCGTGGAAAAGCAGCACCCCGATGTGCGCGATGACGAGAGCCTGGCCGTCATTGGTGGGCTCTTGAGCCTAGCCGGCCACAAGAACCCGCGCATGCGCGTCCTGGAGCTGGGAGGCGATGCAGAAGGCTACAAGGCCAAGTTGTGGCAGAGCATGCTCGGCAAGCATACGGCTTTCTCCCAAGTTGCTTCGTGGCACGCTGGTACGCTAAGCGAAAAGGGAGAAATTTCGCTCCCAGATGGTGTTGAGGGACCTTTCGATGTCGTCCTTATCCCCAAGGTGAGTAGTGATCTTTGAATGCGCATAACGGCGCTGTAGACTGCTATTTGTCAGTTACTTACTATTGGACAGCACGCCACTGCCAGCTTGGGAGCCCTTTGGACAGGTGTCAACGGAAAGATTGAATCCATTGTCTCTACCAATGGCATTCTGGTTACTCGCAAGTCGGATGCTGCCATTAATGGTCTGCAAAAGGAAGGTTTCGACATTTTGGATCTCAGAAGCCAAGTTCTTCTGGCAGTCCGGCGAGTTCAACGCACAGGTCTGCAAGGTCGAAAGGCTTTCATTGTGGTGAGTTTCTTCCTTTCCTTGACCCCGTACTGTGGCAACATAGTTGCTGTTAGGGAGCCATCATTTTAATCATTGATTCTAGCAAACCAATCATCCCTCAAGTGCCGTGAGCGAGTTCGGAAACACTCTGTTGGCATACTTGCAACAGGAAGCCGGCATCAGTCAAGGTAGCATCATTTCCTTGAACCAGCTCGACAGTGCCAAGATTGACGCGACCGACATTTGCATCTCGTTGCTCGAAATCGAGCGCGAATTCCTGCCAACCATGAGTCCGAAAGACATGGATCGTCTGCGCATAGTCACCGACAAGGCCAATGATCTGCTCTGGGTCACTGGAGCCAACATGTTGGGTAGCGACCCTGATCCCAATCTTACACTTTCAAACGGACTGTCGCGTGCATTGATGTTGGAGCAGCCAACCCTGCGGTGGTCGGTTCTGGATGTCGGAAAGCAGCTGAACGATCCCACCACCGCCAAGAGTGTGTCTGAAAACGTTGTGGAGGCCCTCGTCGCGAGATACGAGAAGGACGACTGCGAGTTCATCTCGGTAGACGGACTCCTCCACGTGAGCAGATATAAGCCCGACTTTGATGTCAACTCCGTCTTCCGACAACGCCTCGAGCCTCACACAGCCAAGCTGGAAAAGCAGACGCTTGCAGAGGCTAACCCAGCTCGACTCACCATCAGCCGACCTGGTGTGACGGATACTATGCACTTCCAGCAGCTGCGCGAGCCAGGAGGCGAGGACGCCCCGGCTGCAGGCTATGTCGACATCGAGGTCAAGTCAGTGAGTCTTAACGCCAAGGATGTCTATGCCATGAGCGGTCGCGTCGAGACACGAAACAAGACGACGGCTTTCGATTTCTCCGGTGTCGTCACTGCAGTCGGCCCTGGCAGCTCGCTGAAGGTCGGCGACCGCGTCGTGGCCTATGCTCCTTTCCACATTGCCACCACGGCGCGCGTGCCTGTCGGCTGTGTGCATCCTCTGCTGGACCACGAGGACTTCAACGTTGTACCCACGTTGCTTGTTGCTTACGCCACCGCCATATATGCTCTCAAGGACCGCGCTCACTTGCGCAAGGGTGAGACAGTCTTGGTGCATGCCGGGTCCGGTGGTTTTGGTGTTGCGGCCATCACTTTGGCCCAGAAGATGGGGGCGACCGTGTACACCACTTGTGGATCTCAGGGCAAGCGGGACTACTTGACCAAGGAGCTGGGCGTGCCTCCATCGCATATCTTCAACTCGCGAGACTCGTCGTTCGTCCAGGGCATCGCCGAGGCTACGGGCGGCCGCGGAGTCGATGTCATCATCAACTCGCTGGTTGGTGACCTGATGCACGACAGTTGGGAGAAGTGCCTGGCAGATTTCGGCCGCTTCGTCGAGATTGGCAAGCGAGAACTGATTGACGCCGGCCGACTCGACATGCGAACTTTCCTGCGCAACGTCACCTTTACTGCCTTTGATCTGTCCGAACTATTCTATGCTCAGGACCCCTTCCACCGCGCTATTTGGGACAGACTCATGGTCGAAACCCTAGACCTCTACCGCGCTGGTGAGATTTCGGCACCGCCAATGAAGGTCTTTGATATCACGCAGGTCTCGCAAGCATACCGCTACTTTGGTAACAAGGATCGTGTGGGCAAGGTGGTCATCTCTTTCGAGGACCCTCAGGCTCGTGTTCCCGTCGCGCCGGCCACCTACCTAAGCACTTTTGACCCTGAGAAGATCTACCTCTTGATCGGCTGTCTTGGTGGTCTCGGTCGAAGTCTGAGTCGGTGGATGATGACTCGAGGCGCCCGCCATTTCGTGTTCCTGGGCCGTTCTGGTGCCGACAAGCCGAGCGCAAAGCAGCTCGTCTCCCGATTGGAACAATCCGGGGCTACCGTTGGTGTGGTTCGCGGTGATGTTTCCCAGGCCGCTGATGTGACTGCTGCCGTCGCCCACTGCGTTTCCACGGGCCGCAAGATCGGCGGAGTGGTTCAGGCGGCAATGGGTCTGCACGAGGCACTGTTTATTCGCATGCCCAACGAGGCATGGCACACCGGCATCGATCCCAAGTGGCAGGGTACCTGGAACCTGCACAACGCATTGGATGGCCACGCGCTCGACTTCTTCCTCCTCACATCGTCCGTCTCGGGCACCGTGGGCACTGCTACGGAGAGTAACTACTGCTCAGCCAACGGCTTCCTGGATGCCTTTGCGCGCTGGCGCCGGTCTCGCGGCCTGCCTTGTGTCTCTGTGGGTCTGGGAATGATCTCCGAGGTTGGCTACCTCCACGAGAACCCAGAAATCGAAGCTCTCCTCCTGCGCAAGGGTATCCAGCCCCTGAACGAGGACGAGTTTTTGCAAGTCTTGGACCTGGCACTGGCGAGCGAAGCAGCCAGAGACGTCAAGAATTCGCACATGCTTACGGGCCTGGAGCCTGCTGCCGTCCGCGAGCTGAGCGCGCGCGGCTTCGATGTGACCACCCACGGTGTACTCGTGGAGGCGCGCTCTTCCATCCTGCTGGCATCGCTTCAGGCCGAAAAGGAGGCTGCCGACGCGGCATCGTCTCAATCTCAAGGCACCTCCGACGCCGTGGCCAAGGCAGCTGCGCCGTGGTTCAAGGATGTTCCCGCGGCATTGGCAGCTGCCTTCGCCTCGGAGGCCAACGCCGATACCATGCAGGAAGCCATCTTGCTTCTGATCAAGAAGCGCTTCTCGAACCTGATCCTTATGCCCTTTGATCAGGTGGACGGGCGCAAGGCATTGCCCGATTTCGGTGTCGACAGTATGATCGCGTCCGAGTTCCGCTCTTGGTTCTGGGCCGTGTTCCGCGTCGACGTGCCGTTCCTGGACATCATGAGTCCTCAGAAATCGCTTTTGGTACTTGCTGAGTTTGTAGAGGGTAAGGTAACAGAGGGTGCTGCAAAGTAGAGCGCGAAGTGTACCTACCTATTAGATTACAAGTGTCAGATTTGATTTAGAATGTTCTTAGGCCATTATAAATTTCGAAATTGTTTCCAGAACGCGTTCGTGGTTTGTGAAATTTGGCTGTCGTCTTTTAGTGCACTGGCATGGTGCCTACCTCACTAACGGAGACGCTATAGGGGACCGGCCCCGCTGTCTCAGCGCGAGGCTCCCTGCAATTGGTTTGCTGTGCGCAATAAGCATTCGTCATTTCATTTCTGTTTCCCTCGGTAGGTATGTTTTCTCTATTTCTTTCACCTAAATGCGCACAATCATCTAACACTTTTGCTGTACTACGTCACGAATATTACAAGTTTCTTCCATTATCTTCAAGAGCCCCGGGTCTGAATGGAAAGAAATACTGACAATGTTATTAGCCTGTTGCTTCAAATCGTCGAGGCTCCGTAACTGTGAAAGTGGGCTGTTCCCTTGTACCCCGCCGTTGTTTTCAGAAGGAACCAATTCGACCCGAGTCCGCAACCAATTTCGCCATAGGCTTTTGAGAGGCTGAACATCTTTGTCGACCAAGGATATTAGCTCGTACATCAGAGATAGATCTCGATATGCTTCTTTTTGGAATACGACAACCAAAGATCCCATGTCACCATTCATGACCCTCTGTAGATGAGGTTGTAGGATCTCTTCCAATACCAGAGATTTTGCAGCCTCCTCCATAGATCTTGGGATAATCGTATGAGCGCAAAGTTCCTCCCTCAACAGCTGTCTTCGTACAATTTTGAAGAAGTCTAAAGGAGAGTATTTGTCGACAAGCACGGGCGCTGCCACCTTATACATCTGTCGCCTTGGGTCCAGGTACATGGTACGCATTAGAGAGCTGAGATCGACCTTGGAACCAGACCTTTCGATAGTCACGACGAGAGACCTGAGCCGATTGTGAAAATCAGAGAAGCCGTAGTCAGCATCGATGATGATTGCCTGTCCGATAAGCTCGATTGGAGTTCTTGCCACGCCTTCTGTGTCAACACTGGTCACCATGGTATTGGTGAGGGCTTCCAAGCATCGACCGTGGACGCTCGACGAGCCCGATGTTTCCTCCGCTTTATCCTATGGTGTTTGTCAGTTTTAATCGACCAGGCCTATGAAAAGGGACGAGGAAAGGTCAGAACTACTCACCACATACGTCAGCAGATGCTCCGCGATGGTAGTTATCGCAGAAAAGTAATGGCGGAAAAGATCATCACAGACGTCGACCACTCCCCCCACCCATGAGAAGGCTTCTTCCCGCTGTAGAGGAGAGACGTCTCCACGGAGTGGACTGTGCAAGTCTTCCAGCCTTTTTGCGAAAGGGTGTAATTTGACAAGGAGATTCTGTCGAAGCCAGTCAAAATGCCATTCCGATGTTTTCTCCAAAAGCCAAGGACCTTTCTTAAAGAGCGTCAATTTATAAGCTGCGCGGTAAAGCTGTTCAGAAGATTGGGTGGGCCTGGTCCCACAGTGTAAGGACTGAAATGAATCTGCTAAACGTTCCCATAATTGCTCTGGACTTTCGGCAGCCGGGCGTGGACGACGAGGCATATTATAAGTAAATAGCAGAGGACAATATGTCTACGTATTCACCTAACCAGGCCACACCGAATCCAATGGCTTTCTAGAAAGACAGGTCTTGTCGCGTGCTATAATTTATCAGGTTGTCGTCAAAAACAACACCGAGTCGAAGTTGGGCTGACCCTGTCAGCCTGACCGATTCATCATTCTAGCCGACGGGATACCGTGCGGAGTATGTGTTACCTTTCGGGTTCCATCGGTCAACAAATTTATCCGACTTTAGGACAAGGGTGGATATTACATCCTTTGTCTGGTATCAAGCCACTCTCACCACTCCGCCCACTGACCTTCAATAAGCTATCTCAAAAAGCAAGGCCTCTTGACGATGAGTATCACGTCAAATTGCGATGATGTTTTTATTCCCTTAGAACAGGCTGCTGTAACAGCTAAGTCTATTTGCTCCACGTGTGAGCGATTCTGTCACGAGCTAGGAGCCGCATTAAGCACTACCTTGAGTGATTTCGACAACGCGAAAGATGGAAATTTATTCAAGTTCCTCTATCACCTGAACTCAGCCTCTCTCGGAGATTTACTCAATAGACGCTGTCAGTTGTGTACGCTTTATTGGTTCAACATACACCCGGATCTTCATGTCGATACGTCTGATGGCACTGCCTTCACCGTTGAGGTATCTCTTACAGGCTTTGAAGACTTGAGGCGGGGCGGGCGCCCCAGTATCACTGCTGCGCTTAATCTCACTGCTGGGGCAGTTCAGCTTTCATCCGAACCTAGCTTACTCCGCATAGACATCCAGGGGGACTACAGCACATCTTCTTTTCTCGGTAGCGATATTGATGCCGATGGACTCGCCAAAGTCGTCTCATTCAGGACCTCGTGTTATGCACGACAAGAACGTTTTGCTCGAAAAAATAAAAGATCCTTCTACACCGGATCCCGAGTGTCCTTGGACCTGGCAAAGTCGTGGCTTGACCGGTGCATCGAGGGCCATCATTCGTGCCGACAGACCAGCACGTTGCAGATGCCAACGCGCTTGATTGACATAAGCTCAAGCAACCAAAGTCTTTTCGTCCACTGCACCAGCGGATCACGAGGGGAACACCATGTCGAATATGTTGCCTTGAGTCACTGCTGGGGCGATGCACAGTTCCTGAAATTGAGGAAGGCCAATTTTCTTGAACTTCGAGATGAATTTTCCATTGATGAGCTTCCACAAACGTGGCGGGAAGCCATTGTCGTTGCCCGCGACCTCGGCTTCAAATACATTTGGATCGATGCCCTGTGTATCATTCAGGATTCTAACTACGACTGGTCACTAGAATCATCTCTCATGGGTAGCGTGTATGGAAATTGCAGCTTGAACCTAGCTGCATTGGATGGCAAGTCAAGCAATGAAGGCATGTTCAGTTTCCGCAATCCCATGCTGCACACGTTGCTTTACGCGCATTGCGACCTCACTGATGCGATCAGAAGTGGCATGGAAAACAGTGCATCCGCTGTTATGAACGCCGCTTCTCTCCCGCCTAGTCAGTCTTCGAGCAGAAGACTGTTGACAGCTTCTCTTGACCAGGGTCCGATCTGTTACTCTGACGCAATAACAAAAGGATCGTTGAATAAGAGGGGCTGGGTGCTGCAGGAGCGAGCATTCTCGCCGAGGACTCTCTACTTTGGTAAAACCGGCATCTTCTGGGACTGCCGGGAATCAGAGCTTGATGAGCTCTCTCTCTTGATTCCACAGAGTAAGGAATTCAAGTCTCTCAACATCAAGAAAAGTCTCCATCGTTCGTTCAGCAATACCAACCCACTCCACTCGCTAAGTTCGGAGAGAACGATTCCTGACGCGTGGTATAATCTGCTCAATCTTTACTGTCCCGCGAAACTCACCTTCGAGAACGACCGACTGGGAGCAGTTTCTGGACTGGCAAAGTATATCCAAAGTCAGACAAAATCCCAGTATTATGCTGGCTTGTGGAGCCTCACGCTCCCGGACGACATGCTATGGGCTGTGCCCGAGCCTGTGCCACTGCAAGATGGCATCTCAACTACGACCTCCAGGAATCTCTCTTTCTCCTGGGCCTCTTTGGGGGCTCCAAGCAGTATATCCTGGCCGTACCGCCACTTCAAGTCCATTATTGTGGCCATTGTTTACGAAGGCCAGGTTCTTTCGGCACATTGCAAAGGTGCATTTTCGGGAGATCGTGCGCAGAACGATGATCAAGAAGGTCAGGACGACACGGATATGCTTTTGAGCAGCGCGACAACGGGTGAAATAAGACTCTCTTGCAAGGTCCGGGAAATTCCAGAGCGGACTTTCCCAGCAGATTATTCGGATGACCATGGGCTCAGTTTTTTCTATCATCTACGGGACAAAACGTACCCCAAGGAATCAACAACCCATTTCGCAACCCTTCGCCAGACGATGACTAGCGCCAATTGTTGTTTAGACTTTGGCCTGGCCTTACACAAAGCCGAGAAGGGCTATAAACGAGTAGGCATGTTTTACGAATCATATCGATCGGATCAGACTGGAAAGTGGGATTCTGATTTCAAGCTGCATGCACAAAAGGAGCACGCTGCAGGCGACCCGCAGGGCCGGACTACTATCCTGCTGACCTAGGTAGTCGCCAATTCCATACAAGCAGCAACATCACGCGTGAGAAGCGCCCGCCAGGATCTGCTCCAGCATATTGGTGCTCTCGAAAGTGTCGACAAACTCTATAATCTGCGAGACTCGCGACCCGTCCTCCGTGAACGTCAGATCCCAGATCACCTCCACCGTGCGCTTCGTGCCGTCAATCATGGTGACATGCTGCGTCGTCCACAGCGTGGCTATGCGCTGGACGGCGTCGATGGTGGTCCTGGTGACCTCCTGGCGGACGTCGTTGAAGGTCTGGAGCTCGACTGCCATCTGCGCCTCATAGTCGGCGTTGGTGATCTCCTTCTTGAAGAATTGCGGGTACCGGTTGATGAAGGAGAACGGGCGGTAGAGCCGGACACAGTCATCCGAGAGGACCGCGGAGAAGCGCGATGCATCCTTTGTCTTGACGCCCTGTGTGTTGTTTTCGAGAAATGTCTCGATTGTCTGCTGCAGGGTTGCTCTCATGTCGGCCATGGTGGCGGTTCTGTGCTTTTCAATGTAGTATGATTGTTTGCTTTTGACTTAATGATGGCTGCCGTGAAACTGGTAATGCCGATAAAGCTAATGAGAGGTATGAAAGCTTTGTCGATAGTTGATGGATTCCATTGCAACAATGCGAATTGGCAGACTTGAATAATATAAACACAAAAATACTATAAACACAAATATAGGGAAGGGGATACATGAGGATTCTGGTGATGCGACATAACACATAGCGCAAATTAAGAAACGCAGACTGCATAACGCCAACCATCGTTCAACGGGTCTGAAAAGGATTGGACCTAGCATCTTTGAATCAAAGGTTAAATCTCCCATTCTCCAGATCAGCAGAGAATATCCCAGTCACACTGCGAAAGAGGTGGCGAGTGGGTTTACGTGCATGGGTTGTGGCCCTAGCAGTCTCATGTGCTGTACACTACCAACAACCAACATACATGTTGCGTTTTCGACCATTGCTGGAGGCATACGAATATAGCGTCACCCATCTACATACATGAACGATAAAAAAGGGTTTGGGAGGCAATACCGAACGGTCATATGATGTTATACAAGGTGTTTATACATTACGGACGTGCGCCCCCTTGCCATAACGGGCGTACTCAGAACCTTTTCACCTTTCAACCGCATCCATCAAATCAAAAGGTCGTCATGGCGCGAACAGCCGAAATTGCGAGAACCAAACTGAGCAGCGGCATATTCACGGCGAACTGTGTCCAGCCACCGGCCGTTGCGATGCTCGTGGAGGCAGTCGAGGTCTATTTCATTCATACCAATCAGCTAAACATGGTGGTATATTGGGTGCAAATATCTTTTAAACTCACAGTATTTCCGGTCGAAGTTGCCACAGCAGTTCCAGAAGTCGTAGTCTCGGCAGTGGCAGACGTAGTACCAGACGCAGCAGCCGATGAAGTCGAGGCACCGGCAGCGGAGGTGACGGCAGAAGTCTCCGAAGCTCCAGTCTCGGCAGCGATGGCGGACTGCACGGTCGTGCTCTGCACTCCGGCCGCGGGTGTCGTCTCGAGCCCGCAAGCGGCAGCCGCGCTCGTCAGCTGCGGCCCGTAGTACTTCCAGATATCAAGGTTGTCCGACCCCGAGCACGACAGACAAGCGGCGTAGTCGGTAAGGAAGATGGAGTCGTCGCAAACGTCGCCATTCTCGACTTCCAACATTGCCTGGCCTAATTTTGATATTCTGGTCAGTGTGAGTATGCTGGATATATGCCTTGATTCGGCTTACCGCAATTGTCATGGCAATTGTACGATGCCGTTCCCACCTCCCGATCGAACAGCTCCATGGAAGAAGCCGCGACGATGGCGAGGGAAGCCGCAAGTAGTCCAGTGAAATGCATTATGAATAGACTTTCTCAAAATATTTCGCAGTGTTCGATTCAGGATGAAGAGAAGTGAATCAGTCACTGGTTTGCAAGAAATGTTGGCGAGCCAGCCTTAATATAGACAGTGAATCGAATGACTTACACAAGTCGCAGTGTCGCTAAGCTACTAGCATGTCTAGGTGCTGTAGATTGTATAGTCTCAATCGTTCTCCGGGTCCCACTTGCAGAACGGGGTCAACATTCCATGCTAGCGAACGCCGGTTCGTCGATCCGATGTCGGGCGACATCAAATTGGTCGGATTTGCTAAAACTAAGGCAATGTTGACATGAACTCGGAGCACTGGAAATAAGCTCGCGTATGAGTTCGGCCGAGTCTATTTGTTAAGCTTGGCGCATACCACCAACCGCTTCGAGGAAAGTCGACAAGCCAATGTCCATGCCTAGATGCCTGCCGACAGGTAAAAACCGGTTGCGAGCAAATATATCCGTCCAGTCCGCGATCCTGGGGTGGGGCTGATTCGGATCTGATAAGATGGATAAGATAAAATAATCCTTGTCGAGGCCGGTGTGGGTATGATTCTGGGCGGATCTGATAAGCGGTGGTGGTGGTTCCAGAATCCCATAGGTTGTCTTGATCAAGTGGTGCCCCCGGATCGGCTCGGCTGAAGTCGAGAAATCCAATAGATTCAGGTGTGCCAAGATGAATCCCTTGTTCCGGAGTGATATCTGTAGTCACGAAGTCCTTGCACAAGCCTTTCTTGGTTGTTGTCAGTGGAGTCTGATGGTGGGCCTGGCAGTGTTGGCTCCGACGGACTTGACGGGCTTTCGAAGAACACACGAGGTCTTGTTTAAGCGAGTAGGTCGTGGATGGCCATGAAAATGCCTACTGTCTATCGAGGGGGCCCCCCCAAGGTGAGTCAACGTCGAATGTTGCTGGTCCGATAGAATATTCGATACATCCGAGGGACGTCGGACAGGGCATAAGAGGAACCTTTCCCCTCGCTGCCGAGATTATTTCGGTGAAGTGCACTCCCAGACAGTCTCACGGTTCCATCTAGGTTCGTTTTGGAATTCAACAGGCTTCGTTACACGGCCAACATGGTTCAAGTTATGCTTAAATCTTTGCCCATCGTTGCACTAGCGCAGCTGGCCATGGCTGCTACCCATGGCGAAGGGGCCGAGGGTACGGTCATGGGCCCCGTCGCATTTCTGTGGCCGGACGATCGTCCATGGAGCGCAGCCTACGACAATACGGGACCTTGTGGAAGTTCCACCAGTGTCGGCAACAGGACCATCTATCCTCTATGTCAGTATGCCAATTGAAGTGTTCCATGTTGTGAAGCTGAACTGTGTCTAGCGCAAGGAGAGGTGGCGCTGACCATTGCCGATGAGGCCTACAAAGTCGCCTTCTACATGTCCTTCGACAATGGTTAGTATCCTTTTAGATTTCGCATCGCACTTCCTTCGATTAACAGTATGTTTCACTAGATCCCGACGACGAAAGCCAGTTCACTGAGCAAGTCGTCAGCAATATCACCGAAATTGTTCCCGGCCACCAATGCTACAAGATTGCAAGTATTCCGGATACTGTCACCGCAGGCACCAACGCGACAATCCAGTTGGCGTATTGGGCCACTTACGAGGATGAAAATAATGGCAACAACGAAACGTTCTATGCCTGCGCGGACATTGTGAGTCCCTATCCTGCTACATTTGGAGTCGCTGTTGCTGCCTGATAATCGCGACAACAAGCTCACCTTGTATCAATGCAGACATTTGTCGAAGACGCCGATTTTGACCTCTCCGTACCATGCTTCAACGTCACAGCTTCAGAGTTCGATTCTGGTAGTTCGACAACGACAGCCGGCAGTTCAACGACAGCTACATCCACCGGCGCAAGTGACTCCTCATCCTCGTCTTCTTCTTCCTCTTCCGAACTTTCTACTGGGGCCAAGGCAGGGATCGCTGTTGGTACCATTGTTGGATCTCTGGGTATTGTAGCGTTGTTCGCCTTTTTCTTCCTGCGAAGGCGACGATCAGAACCTGCCGCACATGAGATGGGTGAGCGAGGTGCGGATGGTGTCGCCAAGGGACCATCGTCTGTTCGCTCTCACGGTAGCTGATTTCCCTCTGCTGGTAAAACAATTCCTTTAAGAATTGGACAGAGCAGTCCGCAATTGTTGATCAAATTGTTCTTATTAGAATAACGACTGCGTAAGCTGTCGCCAGTATCCCCAATCTCCTATCGAGGCTTTACCAGTTATATGTCAAGTGGCCAATCCAAATCCCTCAAGACAAATTTAAAGTAAATTAATTTCTTTCTTCCGGTGAAAAGAGATCCCAATAATCACACCCTAGCCTAGTAAGGCGGAGGGACTTTCATTCCTTCGGTCTGTGCCTGGTAACCTTGATCGATGGGGCCCGGGACTAACAAGCGCTGCTTGACCTCGTTGTCGGCCTGGATGACTTGGCAGCACTGACACCAGAATGCCGCGCAGCAATCACCACACCCACTTCCGGGTATATTGAAGCGCTCGCGGATGTCACCACGCTTGATCATGCTATAAATCCAGCCACTGGCGAGCAGTGTGAGGAAGCCGTGAATGGCGCAGCCGCCGTTGAAGGACTCGGGTGATGGATCGTTGGGATCACGCATGCGCGAGGCAGTTCGGCCGACGACTAGAGGTTTGAGATGCCATGTCAGCTCGGGGGACATGTCTACTAAAGAAGATCGGGCGGAGTCAGAAGGTACTCACGTATGCACGGCGCAAAGGTGCCCAAGACACAGGTACCGCATGGGGAGCAATCGAAAAGACCGCTCTGCCAATCGCCACCTTGAATCTCGTTGCCTGGCATCTTGGGAGGATGGCTTAAGGAGAGAATCGTCGATCTCGACCCGGATGTGCGATGTGGGTGTTGTGTTTGGACTTTTCTGATGCGCGTCGGGGTCTGGCTTTCTGTGGCAGTTAAGTACTTAAAGTAAAGAATGTGTAGAGGAAAAAGAGTGAATGGTGAAAAGGAATGCTAGCTATAATGAAGAAGAGGAAGAAGAAACATTCGAAGAAATGGCTGTTGTTGCTACTTATACCGAATGTGCTTGATGTCCGCCATTTTCTTTTCAATTTTTCCATAGATGATCTGCATGATAGCTGCTGGAGGCTGTGAATAGCTGGGGCCTGAAAGGCCTTCCTCGGAAAACTGCGTGGCAAAGATCTCCAACCCAGGTCTGTGGATATCAGCATATTGTTGAGATGATTGGACTCTGGCAGAGCCTCACAAACGTTTTGACCCCGGATGATTATAAACAGTGGATCTCGGAAATCTAGTATTTGGTGGCTCACCAGAGTGATTGTCGACTTGCAAGTCTCCACAAAATAAAGGAAAAAGCGTATTCGACTCAGAAAATGCGTATTCAACTCTAATTACGTACATTAGCCCATGTGGGGGCCCGCCGGAATACCCGTCCTTCGTCGTCTTCCGTAATTGTCTGCTAGCTAATACCCAGGTTGGTTAGTATCGAAGCTTGAGTCAATGATTGACCTTTCCATGTAAAAGCAGAGACACGTTCTAATGAAGGTAGCTTGTTCTCCATCAGTACAAGTATCATAGGTTGATACGAAAAAATTGAGGGCAAATTTGCGTATCAGTAGGTATGCCCTTTCGTTGACGAACATGGAGGTGCAAAGCGAGGACTGTGTAGCGCCACCGAATGTATCATCGCAGACATCGCGGACCACGGTGCGCCGGTCACACAAGAAGTCGCGTAACGGCTGCCGTTACTGCAAGCAGCGCAGGATCAAGGTCAGTATCTCCCGCCCTGTCTCTTCGTGGCAGCGTTGTAAGTTCACACCCAAATTCAGTGTGACGAGACCAAGCCAACTTGTGGAAATTGTGCCCGCAGTTCGATTGCGTGTGATTATACTCCCCAAGACCACAATGCACAACCTATAGTCACTAGAGGACGGGGCCGCCCACGCAAAGACTGGACAGCCGTGTCTGTCGAAAGGAGTGGCGTCGGCAGTGCCGCATCCTCTTCAGCAGGGTCAATATCCACATCGCCTACCCTGGCCGGCGGACCTCAGCTGCCGCTCTATGCACCAATACACACACAGTGGGGTGTCGAAGACATGCAGCTCTTCTACCATTACATGAGTGCCGTTGCGGTCGACACGGGCGATGATCACCTTTGGAGACATCAACTACCACGGATAGCCTTCCGCCGCCACACTATTCTGCATCTCATCTTGGCGATTTCTGCCCTGCATCTGGCTAGGAGCGAGCCGAACCAGTCGGCAGACCTTGTTCACCGGGCTGAGTCTCACATGAACGTCGGTCTGCGCCGGGCGACGCACGACATATCGAGTCTCGACGAGGAGAATTGTGCCGAGCTGTACATCACCACCATTCTCATCTGCACCTACACCTTTGCGAAGAAGCCAGGGCCTCGTAACTTGCTTGTCGTCGCCGAGGGCCAGGAGTCGGCATGGTGGGAGTTGTTTCGTGGCGTACGCCTGATCGTTGAGAGGATCGGACTCCCTACGATCCTCGCCAGACTCGCGAGTGATGTCGGGCCTACCGATGCCGTGTCGCACAAAGAGCCACCGAACACTCAGCGAGAGGCTGAAGTTACGATCACGGACCCTTTAAATTGGGAAGTAGCCTTTGATTCGCTTTCCGGTCTTATTGACCATACCCCGCCGGATCAACAAGGTGTATACCAGGCTACATTCAATATGCTCAAATGGTGTTTCCACGATACATTTGGCGCAACAAATCACAGGACCATCGTGAACCCCAAATTTCAGACGATCATGGCATGGCTCTATGTCCTAGATGATCAGTATGTCAACATGCTGAAAGAGGCTGATCCAGTTGCGATGATCCTGCTGGCACATTTTGCAATTCTTCTTCAAACTCTCGAAGCTGTATGGTTTCTTGATGGTTGGTCTTCACATATACTTCAAGGTGTTCATGGAATTTTGGAGGAAACATCGCAGGAGCAGTGGTTACAGTGGTTAGAGTGGCCCCAGACTCAAGTACAGAACCTTGCGAAGACGAGAGCCGGGGCTGCAATGGTGACGGAAAGATGAATTCTAGTCTCTCATCCTCAGAATCCCTTCTTTTACAGCTATGACGGCTTCAACATGATCATGGAGCTACACTGATGGGAAGATGAAAAAAAAATATCGTCTGAGATTTCGGTTGGCGACGCCGACTTGGCCATGAATTGAACAAATGCATTGACCGTCCCTACCTACCTGCTATGGCTGCGATTCCTAGTAGGCATTCAACAGTAGGAATCTATACATGAATACCTAGAAATAACGGCTTATGGATCAAACGACCCGTCAATAACAAATTGCAAACAAGGATCGAGGTGGAGCAAGCGTAGCAGAAAGGTTCTAGAAGGCGTGGAGAAGTCGGTAGAGCACGGTACTCAAGTGTGTTTGAATTCGCACTAAACGTAAAAATGCGTATTTGGCAGACTTCGGCACTCCAATGCCGCCAGAATCAATTCCAAACACCACTCAACAGGTTGTGTTGATATCTCAACGACCGAGAAAGGCGTATCTGTCCCAGTCTACATACTACGGACGATGATCAAATTTGGTCACAAAAATGAACTTGTTACCTAGGTACATACCTACTTATCTCAAAAAATGCTCAATGTCGTGTCGATGGGTCACAATAACAATAGTTCAACCACGTCGTGGACCCAGATAGAGTGCACATGGGATCGACGACCAAGCACATAGAGGAGACAGATCTCGTGAGTGTATATATAGTGTCCCCGAGACGCTCTCTTTCTTCAAGCGTATCAAGCATCTTGTCTCACTTCAACAAACATCTTCATCATGGCAGCACTCTCACCTGTTCAGTCGTGTGCTCCTGCCACGTTTTCCTCGGTTGCTCTCTTTGGAGCCGAGATACTTCAGGTCGAAGCATCTGTCGTTACAAACTATGACTTCGACATTCCTGATGGCTGGAGATACTCACAGCCCGCAATCGACGTGCAGAACGCAACCTTTTGCAATGTCACGGTCACGTATACACACCCAGGGCAGAACGATACCGTGATCACCGAGACCTGGCTTCCCGTTAGCGACTGGAATGGCAGATTACAGTCCATCGGTGGTGGAGGATGGGTTGCCGGGCGGTTCTATCTCACGTATGCCGGCATGGCAGGGGCCATTCATGACGGATTCGCCAGTGCGACAACAGATGGTGGCGTCGGCGACGCATCTTCTCCAGCTCTCTGGGGCTTGGTCAGCCCAGGAAACTTGGACCTGGTCGATTTGGACAATCTAGGCCAGAGATCACTCGAGGACTTGGTGAGCATACTTTCTGGTCACAACTCCCAACATTCAAGATCTGACCTGGCGCACTCCAGGCTATCATTTCGAAGCAGCACATCAACGACTACTTTGGACAGGGACCATCGTACTCCTACTGGAACGCCTGTTCTCAGGGCGGCCGACAGTCCGCGACGATTGCCCAACAATTCCCAACAGCGTACGATGGCATCATTGCTGCCGCACCAGCACTCTATTGGGCCGAGCTTGCGGTCGGTTCCAGCTGGCCGTCGTTCTACATGGATCTCACGCAACAGTACCCCCGTAACTGCGAACTCGACTATATTACCACACAAGCAATTGCCGTGTGCGACGGACTTGACGGTGTCATAGACGGCCTCATTGCAGAACCGGAGATGTGCCTTGGGTCCTTCAATGCATCCACCTACGTGGGAGACTCGCTTTCCTGCTTTGACACGGGTCTGAACATGACACTCAGCCCTGCCGCTGCGGACGTGGCCACCGCCGTGTGGGACGGCCCGCGGTTTTCCAATGGCGAATTCATGTGGTACGGCTACGAGATAGGCTCCAGTCTCTCCACGGCGGCCGGAACCACGTGTGCACAGAACGGTACTTGTGTTCCCACCGCCCGGGAGACTCTGGCGTTCTGGTACGCATACTACGTCCAGCGGGACCCGGATTCGAACATTACGACTCTCACGCACAGCCAGTACGATATTCTGTTCCGCACTCTGAAGAAGGTCTTTGCCTCTTCCATGGAGGCTGCCGAGCCTGGACTGTTTGAGTTTGCGAACGCTGGCGGGAAGATGATCACGTACCACGGATTGGTAAGTCCAAGTCTCTACTTCATGGGGAATATTTTTCTAGCGGGATACTCCTCTCGTTCTGAGATATGTGCGCCAACATTACTAATATTTCTCAGGCGGATCCGTCCATTACTCCCGGCAGTACTCTCCATTACTACCAGGAAGTCAACGCGACAGTCGGCAACGTCACCGACTTTTATCGGTACTATAGAGTGCCCGGTCTCGGCCACTGCTGGGGAGGAAACGGCGGCCAGCCGGTCGCCCTTTTTGAGCAATTGCAGCTCTGGGTTGAGAATGGCACCGCTCCCGTTGCCAGCCCCGTTCAGGTCACCCTGGGTATCAACTCGACGCAACAGGAGGTAATCTGCCCGTATCCTCAACGGGCGGTCGCTCAGAACAACACCTGGTCTTGCATTTGAGCATCGCAGTCCACTATCGGGGTCAGGGGAGGGGGGCAGCCGAGTTTCGTTCCCTTGAACTCTCTTCCCTAGGATTTCTGGCCATGTAGAACACAAGCTCGAATGAGGGCCTGGCTTTCCCTTTGTTAATCACATATTTAGCTTCGCACTATCACACCTTAATACATTCTTCTGATCTACGAGATCCTCCCAGCTTTTGACGATTGATTTCTCGACTTGTTCTGTTCTAATAATTCTGTTAGTTCTTGTTGCTACACTGCTTTGCTGTGGACAGGTCTCATGGTAATGAGCATTGAGCAGTGTGGCCCCTGGAAATGTGCACTAATTCAGAGCCTACGAAATGCGATATCCGCCCTGTTGCCCGATGTTTACAGACGGGACGGCCCCCCAGCAGGGGAAATGGCAGTCCCTAACTTGTTTGGCTTCTAGCGCCAATCGACTCCCCGCACCATCAAATTCATTACCCGTCTCACTGATTAATCGAAGCCGCTGAGCCTTCGACACCGTTATCTCCAGGATTTCCACTGATAGTCTGATACTGCTCAAGATCTCGAGGCAAAAGGAACCCGCATTCTTCTGCAAGGTACAGCTGGAACTATTTCTCTACAGGAGGCGCCCGCTCCCTCCTCTTGCTTCAAAAGTCGATGTACAGCTCATTCTCTGCCTCATCGAGACCTGGCCAGGATGAAGACAAGCCGTTTGCTTGCACTCGATGCCGTCGCAGCTTCAAGCGCGTCGAGCATTTGCGACGTCACATCCGGACTCGTACGGTTGCCTGAGACCTACTCAGCAACACCAAGAATCCTTTACTAATCAGCGCCGGCAGACACCAAGGAGAAGCCTTATGCATGTCACTGCGGAATAGCCTTTACTCGGAAGGATTTGCTCAAGCGCCATACCGACATTTCACATAGCCCGGGAGACGTCTCCGCAGATCCCAGTCGCAGTGTGAACAGCCATCCCACTCCGTCGCCGACATCTCAGCCCGGCGGTATGCAGGCGTCAAGCTCTGCTGGCGTCGTTGCGCCGCCCACTGGAGAGCGGAGCCCGCACATCCTTCAGGAACCCATCATGACGACCGATTGGGTCGATGGCTCGTTACCTACTTGCGTGCCTGACCCTAGCCAGCCACCGCTGATGCCGTCTGGTTTTACCGATTTTCGTGCCCCTTATGACTTCTCTGATACGGAGCTTTCTCACCTCCAAGGGATGACGAGCTACATGGAAGGTCTTGAATCGTCGACAGCATGCGTCAACTTTAGTCCCTTCGAGCTGGGGGACTTATCAATGCTGACTGAGCAGACACCTGAAGGAGGCCGAGAGCTTAGTGGCCATGCTGACCTTGATGGCCAGGGCGTCAAGACACGGTCTGGATCGCCTTTCTGGTCATGGCTTCCTACAGCTCCACCGGTAGGCTGTAGTTTGGCAGCTGTGGGAGAACAACACTCCCCACGAAGCATCGGATTGCCGGTTCCCCTCCACCACATCTCCGAAGAGCGCCGCCTGCATGTTGAGAATCTGCTTGGAAAGTATCATAATGTGATACCGGAACTGCCCAGTCTCTCTCGTCACACGTGGACCCGATATCTCACCTCATTCTGGGAGGGATTTCAGCCACATATGCCTTTCATTCACGTACCCACAACATCCTTTGAAGATTTGTCGATCGAAGAGATTCTGGCGTTCGCGGCCATGGGCGCTCAGTATAGATTCGAACACCATAATGCCGACCGCCTCTTCTCTGCGGGAAAAGCTGTGGTAATGGAAGATATGAAGCGGGTGAAAGGGTCCTCGACTTATCGCAGCACACGTCCGCCAGCCGCCAGAAGGCCAGCGACTAGATCGTCGCAAAGGAGTGCCAGGCTTCTCGCGAGCGCTTCAGATGGGACTGAGCATGAAACCGACAAAGAGGATCCAGACCGACGCCGAACCCTGTTTCGTGCTCTAACATCCGCCGTCGTCTTGCTTGGTTATGCGGCATGGGAAACTGCCGAACTCGTCAAAGAGTCGTTGGAGATGCAAACCATTATCTCCGAGTTACTGAGGCTTATTGGCATGAAAGAAGATAGCACTGCTTCGACACCGGTTAGCTGGACAGACTGGGCACGGTCGGAAAGTCATCGTCGGATACAACTGGTGGCCTTTTGCTGGTTGCACACATTGAGCATCGCTTACAATCATCCACCTGTGATGATGTGCAGCGAAATCGGGCTCCGGCTCCCATGCGCACCTGCTGAGTGGTTTGCGAAGAGTGAAGCTGAATGGCATTCTGCACAGGCATGCTCCAAAGCCCAACCAAGCTATCAAGAGTCACTTTCATTGCTCATGACGAGCTGGCCCAATTCAATCCATCCTCGCCAGGAATCCACTCCACTGGGGAATTATATACTCCTCCATGGCTTGATCCACAGAATCTACCTGATCCACGAGCTCGCGAAGCTGGATGAGCACGACACTTCGGGTCGGACCCGGATGCGATTTGAGGAACTCGAGTAAGTATCCACACTCCTATAGTAGAACCCTCCGACTGCCATGGCTCGGCTGAATTTTGATACTGCAGGAATGCACTTCGCAATTGGACGTCACTTTGGCAGGAGAATCCCGAGTCAAATCTGGACCCCAAGGATGAGCGAGGCCCAATCCCGTTTACATCTACCGCCCTGCTAGGTCTGGCTTACGTCCGACTACATCTCAACCTTGGACCACATAGGCGGCTCGAGACACGAGATCCAAAGTTGATCGCCAAAGCACTGTTTGAACTCGAGCCACTATGGCGTGACTCTCGTCTGATCCCGTCGCTCCTTTACGCAGCTCATGCATTGAGTATTCCGGTACGACAGGGTATAGACTACGTCGCCCGAAGCCAAGCTCTGTTCTGGAGCGTTAGGCATGCCTTGGGTGGATTCGAATGCGCAGTATTCCTCGTCAAATGGCTTATCGCGGTTGACCAGACTCAAGACAGACAGCCTTTAACAGATGACGAAGCTCGAATGCTACATTGGACTCGATGCATAGTTGAGGAAGGGCGAGTATCGCTTGATCCCGGTGAGAATGAAGACCAACAATCTGTCGATCAGCTGAGCCCTCTACAGCTCGGTCTGGAAACGACAAGACTTTGGTCTCGCATGTTCCGGCTGAATGTGCAATGGCCTGTGATCAACATTATGGGATTCGGCCTGGAAGAGTATGCTGATATGTTGGAGCGTGGATAACGCTACGAGACACGAAGGACCTTGAGAGGTCTACCCGAATCAATCCTTATTCAATCTAGCGACTGATTGTACTCTGCGATTACCTCTTTAGTCGCCGTGATGATATCCAAACATCCTGGCGAGTCGGAATGGCAACATACGCTGACAGGGTAGTCTTTCACTGGCAACTCCACCGTCCTGCTCCCAACCGAAGTCACAGTATGCTGTTGGAGCTGCTGCCGTACGTGCGCCTTGACATCCTCGGTCTTCCACGGCTTCTTCTTTCGGTCGAGGATCAGGTGTCCCGCGTCCGTGTACTTGACATCGCCGTAGAACTCGGCCCAAAAGGGCACGCCAACGTCCGCAGCCGCCCTCTCCATTTCGGTGCCGGCGAGGCCGAGTACGGGCACGCCCCGAGGGATGCCCTGCATCACGGCCCTGGCTACCTCGTAGTCCCGGCACATCATGCCGTACAGGGCACCGTGCGGCTTGACGTGGTGGAGTGGGACGCCCTCACGGTCCAGGAACCCCTTCAGCGCGCCCACCTGGTACATGGTCATGGCCGTGAGCTCTTCCGGGGACAGCTTCATCTCGCGGCGGCCGAAGCCTTGCAGGTCGGGGAGGCCTGGATGGGCGCCGCACTTGACGTTGTGCTTCTTGCATGCCTGGACCGTCTCGGCCATGATGAGAGGGTCACCGCTGCGGTTGAGCATGTCAGCCGGGTTGTTGACCTCTATCAAAACACGGATGAAGGTGGGGGGAACTATGGAATTGTGGCTGTATTTACCCATGGAAGCCACAGGCTATATTTGCAATATCGATCAAGGGTAGGATCTCCAGATCAGGACCACAGCTCCAGTTGCCATACTGCGGGTCACATCAGCGATCAGCGCGGTGATAGTAGGAGATGTGAGCAACTCACGGCTTCGCCCATGTCTACGTTGAGTAGCGCCTTGTGCTTCGTCGTGGATGTCATTATGCTTGAAGCGACAGTGTTTGTCTCCTTGGTAAATATGCTGGGTGCAGCGGCTGATGATGGTATAATTCTAGATCGGAACCAGTCTATATGAATCGAGCTGTGTTGGAACGTTTATAATAAGCTGTCTCCAACTTCCCGATTCGGGCATCAATGCTAGGCTAGCATTCAGATGGAGGCAAGGAGACATATAGGCGGGTTCGTCGGGCGGGCACTCAACTCTCCACCACTCGACCCGGTCAATTCCGCTATCCATCAAGGCTCATATTGTTACTCGATTGAATTTCTGACCTTCTCCTACGATCAGTTATGTTTTGCATATGTCGCTCTTCTGACCATCGGCTAGATTTATTCGCAAGGAAAGACGGTTGTGCGAAACAAGGCTCAATAAAATTGGATTATCCGCTCTCATGTCGACTCTACCCAAATTCAATACCTAGTTGATTATATAACCACCATCGACTACAAGGACATGCCCTTGCACAAAAGACGCCTTGGGCGAGCAGAGGAACAAGATCGCATCGGCTACCTCATCCGGACGCCCATGCCGCTGCATAGGCGCGATCATCGCCGCCGGACCCATGCGCTCGTCCAACTCCTTGGTGCCCGTCGTCATGGCCGTGGCAATGAGTCCGGGGCAGACGGAATTGACACGGATGCCATCTTTGGAATAGTCAATCGCATCTCCTCTCGTCATGCCTATCACGGCCGCCTTGGAGGCGCAATAGGCGGCTGCATCTCTCAGTCAGTCTGGGTCACAAGCAAGTCAGGGCCGTGCCGGACGGTCTTACCGGCTTGCGGTCTGCCCACTATACCGAGCTGGCTGGCAATATTGACAATGGCACCACGCTGCGGATCGCGACCAGGGGCGTGGGCCGGCAGGGGCTCTTGTTTCAGCATCGCGGCAATCTCTGCCCTCGAGGACAGCCAGCACGCCCGGTAGTTGACGTTGTTGACGGCATCGAAAGCTGCCAGGCTCTGCTCCGTGGAGCGCACGTCGCCGCCGAGGACCCCGGCGCAGTTGACCGCGTAGTCGACCCGTCCGAACCTGTCGACGACGGCGCTGATGAACGAGTCCACAAACGCCGGGTCCGTGATGTCGCCGGCCAGGGCAAGGACTTGGACGTCGGGCGAGATGTTCTTGACTGCCTGCTCGCTCTGCGCCAGCAGGTCCGGCTTCCAGTCTGTGATGGCGATTCTGCGGCAGCCTTCCTGTGCAAAGGCGATGGCGGTGTGTGCACCGATACCTGAAATACAAAATATTAAAACATGGGTGCCAGTAGTGTTGGGCAATCGTCACATACCGACTCCGCCGGCGCCCGTAAGAACTGCCACGCCAGGGAACAGGGTCTTCTCAGCCATGGTACTGCTCAGAGCGTGGTCCGGGATTCGATTCGGATAGATAGCAGGTGCGCGGTCGCCGGCAACAGAAACAATAACGCAGGGCTGTCTTCTTTCCCTTGGTGAGGCTCACGATAAGGTCCAGCTCCCAGTACACATGGTATCTCCAATCACATGTTGTTCAAGATATGGCCCTAATATAGTCCAATCTCCACCAGTCACAGCCCCTGTCGGTGCGATTCAGGGTCCCAGAGCTACCCCAAATCGCCCGAAAGGTGCTAGCTTGTGACTTATACCTACATTACTTATCATGAACACTTGCAGAGTGGTATCATATCAGTCCCATTGGATCATAAACGTTATCTGTATTCGTGGGAAGTTTTTTGTTTTACAAGCAGTATCTCGAGATTCAAAGCGTGGCAACTGTCAGCGTGTAGAATTCCACGTGAAGAACCAAGAGGGGAAAAGTCAAAGGAATACACCAAAATTATGAGAATAGCGAGACAGATCGCGAGCCCCGGCTCGCCTCTCCGAGCTCTGCTCCCCGGCAATACCGCCGCGCACCGCTCCATAAGCGCCACCCTACAACCGTACAGGACGGCCTCCACGGCGCCGCCGGCGGCAAAACCCACGATCGTCGACCTCAGCCGGCCGCTCCGGCACCGCTCGCTCTGCCACCCGTTCCACCCGCCCTTCGTCATGACCAAGTGGGACACGCACCAGCCCATGGTCGCCGGCGCGGCCACCTTCCGCAGCTCGTCATACTACCTCTCCATGTCGGACCACGCCGGCACGCACGTCGACGCGCCCAAGCACTTTGACCCCGCGCCCGGCGCCCTGTCCATCGACCAGATGCCCCTGGCGGACTTTTACACCGAGGGCGTCTGCCTGGACCTGAGCCACGCCGAGCTCCGGGCGGGCATCACCGTCCCCGAGATGGAGGAGGCGCTGGAGAAATCTGGTCAGGAGATCAAGCAGGGCGACACGGTGCTGCTGTACATGGCGTAAGTGGATGAACCTTTTTTTCTTTTTTCTCATCCGCTACGTACGCGATTTCGTCCTGACGTCTTCCTAGTTTCAACAAGAGAGTTTCGTGCGACGATCCGAGATGGCAGCACGACTTCCCGGGTTTGGTTCCCGAGTCAGTTCACTGGCTGGCCGACAAGGGGTGTAAGATCTTTGGTGTCGAGGCCGTGTCGCCCGCCCCCGAGGGCGAGCTCAACTTCCTCGCGCACAACATCTGTGGCGAGCGGAACATTACGCACATCGAAGGGTTGGACAATCTGGAAAGTCTGGTCGGAAAGGGCAGATTCCGATTTATTGGCTTTCCTCTCAAGCTTGTCGAGGGCAGTGGTAGTCCCATCCGGGCCGTCGCGCTCTTCGACAACTAATTGATGAGGCATGTAAATATTGGATACATCTGGATATCATTCTGCTTCATTCAGCGATGAAGTAGATAGTAATGTAAACAAGATTTCTCTGCTGTCCTTTCCCTGGTTTTCCCTTTTGGTCAGCCTGCAAGACCTTCTGCAGAATCATTCGAGATACAAGGCAGTTCATTGGGTCAGCAATTGGATACTTGTGACGAAATGTGTTCATCTCCAAATTCAGGCATCTTTTATAGTCACCTAAAATTATGATGGAGCTTGTATGCTAAGTTGTGTAATAACATGTGTTACGCCCAAAGGCAATTCAACTCCAGTGGGTTCATGTGCCAACATAAAATTACAAAATCGAATGAAAAACACAAACCGGCCTAAGTCTACAAATTTTTGTACTCCGCGAAAGTCTTGGTCAATGGGAATACCACAAATGAAGTCTAAACCGTTTCAATATACCTTCGAGTTTCCCTTGCCGCGTGTCAGCTTTTTGCCCGCCATAGATCGGGGTTGTTAAGCGAGGACTGGGAGAAATACAGATCAGGGTAGCATGTTGGGATGGTGAAGGATGAACTAACCAGTCTGTCACAGCTTGATCCCAAAGCTGTATTTCATGCTGCCTGGTGCCCGCGTAATGTTCCACAAACTCGTCCCCGAAGACTTCACGAGCAATGCTCTGTGGCCTTGAGAACATTTCAGTCGCCTCTTTCAGGCTCTGCGCCAATCTTACTCCCCCTGTGATCTGATTCTTGCCTAGAGGAGGCAGGGTCAGAGGGAGCTTCTTTTCGATGCCGCGAAATCCTATCGCCAGCACCGCCGCGTACACGTAGAACGAATTCGCGTCGGCTCCGGGTACGCGCACCTCGATGCGGGATGCGCCTGGAGATTCTGGCGGCGTGATCAGACGGATGGAGCTTGCGCGGTGTTCCAGACCCCAAGACACGGTGACGGGCGCGAAGAAGTTCTCCACGAGCCGCTTGTAAGAGTTTATCGTGGGGGCGAGCATGGGCATAATGTCAGGCAAGCCTTCGATGACGCCAGCTAGAAAGTGCCTCCCCAAATCAGACAGATATGCAATATCTTCCCACTCTGCTTCGTCGTCTCTGTCTTCTCGGTAGAACAGATTCTCGCTATTCCTGGTGACGATCGAGATGTGGATGTGGCCGGCATTTCCGGGCTCCCCTTCCCGCGGCTTGGCCATAAAGCACGGCGTGATACCAAACTGGGTGGCCACAGATTTAACAGCATACCTACCAAAAGTTAGGAAGGGGGTTCATGAATGGCAGATGATGATATATACTTGAAGAGATTGGCTTTGTCCGCCATGTCCGATATTCTGTCGAATGATAAAGCTGCCTCGAATACTCCCACGCCGCTCTCAGTATGCCAGCCCTCGATTCCACAATCGAATTGATTGCATTTGTCGAATATGTCATGAAAGTAGATCTGATTCTCGGTCGGACGTGTGAGGCTGTAGCCGAATCTACCCTCAGTGAGGGCCGGCAGAGCACTCGGAGGATTCTCGCGAAGGAAGCCGGCAATGTTGGGCTTGTCGGAATCGGTACGAGGCGCTCTGAAGTTGGAGAACTCGAATTCGGCTGTCGTATCCACCATTAGCTTAGATTTTCTGCGGTCCAACAAAGACATCTTTACCTCCAGCATTGGCGTTCATTCCTCTGGATTCCAACCTGGCAACAACAGTGCGCAGGAGTCCCCTTGGACAGCAGCTTAGTGGCTCCCCAGTATCTGGGTCATGCCAATTCAGCAGGAAAAAGGGTATGTTCTCCTCCCATGGTATCCTGCGGAACGATCGAAGGTCGGGGACAGCGAGGAGATCCCGGGCACCATTCTCCGAGTTGCAGACCTTGAGCTCGCGGGAATACGTCTTGTCGTGCATATCCCAGCCAAAGATGATGGAGCAAAAGCCAAAACCTTCCTTCGCAATGGAGAGAAATTTGTCCTTGGCCATGATCTTGCCACGAAGCATGCCATCGACATCTACGCCGGCCACCTTGACTTTGGTGTCATCTTCGAGGGTCCGGGGCAGCTGTCCTATTGATAGGCGGCGTCGGTAAGAGTCCATCTTGTGCGGATCACGGGAGGTAAGGCTGCACGTTGAGTTGACGAGAGAGGACTGCAAGAAAAAACCGAGTTCGCAAGCGATAAAACTGGCATTGAACAAGATAAATAATCAATCGTGAAGAAACTGGGAAAATCTCAAGGAGGATCAGCAGTAGTATTGAAGTTGTTACCAGAAGCTAGCTAGGTACGTAGGAGAACTCCCTTCTGCCCAAATTCCCCAGCTAACCTGAATTCCACCACGGGTGGTCACTTCCTCCCCAACCAAGTTCGATCAGGAATATGAGGAAAGACTACACAGCTGTCAAAAAATCATTCTCTGATCCTTCCCAACCGTTGGAGCTAAGGTGGTACAAGTCGGGTGAATCTATAACACCACCGGTAGTTGCTTCTCATTAAACCCAATTAGGCAAGTTGGGGTCGTTGGCGCCAATAGGGAATTGAGGATCCCGAGCACAGTTGGCGGCGGGAAGTTCTCGACCATGGGACCCGTGGGACTTGTAAGAAGGTGAGATATTCATGCTTTATCGGATCAAACATTTCATATTTCAAGCCCAAGGGAGCCGAGAAATAAGCACCAGTGAAAAGTTGACACTAATCACCAGCTCATCGCATTACATCTTATCGCTTTTGCGTCGCGTATACAAGCAACTCATCTGATACAATGTCATCTACCACAACCATTCAAGCAGTGACTCCAGCCTCATCGGCGACCAGCAACACTTCCGGATTCGCGGGCAAGTTCCGTTACGTGAACAAGAATAAGAAGCTGGTCACCAACCCCAACCTCTATCACCTGCCACCGCTCTCGGATTTCAACGATCCTGTTACCCTTCCTGTCACGGACATCCGCCCATCACTTGCACAAGGCGACGCCTCGTCTTTCAAGCTCGCCAGCCATGGTTTCACGGCTCGCCGGGAACCCTCGGAGCTGCACTCGGCTCCTCACAAGGTCGAAAGCTGGTATCACGCGGAGCTCATCAAGTCCGTTTACATGCCCGAGGTGGAGGCCATGATCAAGAGAATCACGGGATGCAAGACGGCAATTGTGGAGTCTGCCGTTCTCAGGAACAATGTTCATACAGAAGTCGACTCGCACTCTAAGGAGCACTCCGGGGCCGACTTCAAGGCGGATGAAGCCGGCCCCTGCCCCCGCATGATTGGATTCTCCAACGCCGGCGGAGCCTCCCCGGCACCAAAGGTCCACCTCGATTTCTCGCCCTTGGGCGCAAGGCAGCACATTCGCAAGTACCACCGCGTGCTGGCCTTGGCGACCGAACAGGTCATTGAGGCCGAGAACAAACTGCTCAAGTCCGGCGTTCGGTGGGAAGAGCTCAAGCTTCACTACGGAAACGAAGACGAGGCGGAGACGGGAATACCCCGGTTCGCGCTGTTCTCTGTCTGGCGATCGCTGAAGACCGTCCGCCGAGATCCCCTGGCAGTGGCCTCGTGCGCGACATTTCCTACCTCTGACTACGTCGCCGTCGATCTCGTCCAGCCCAGCGGCCGATTCATTCCTCCTCACCTGTCTCAGATCATCGACCCGGAGAACCCACAAGCCGGCGGCTCCGGAGATGACAACGCCGAGGACGAGGCTCCTACTCACCTCTCCAACAGCTACTTGGCATATGAGCCCAGCGGTGGAAACAGCCACGACTGGCACTTCATCTCCAACCAAGAACCCGAGGACGTCTTGATCATCCAACTCTTCGACAATGAGATGGAAGCCCTCGAGGCCGCAAAGCAGGAGAACAAGTCCGAGCCCAGCGTCGGTGGTGTCATTCACAGCGCATTTGAGCTGCAAGGTCAAGACGACAGCGCCGAAGCTCGGGAAAGCCTGGAGGTCAGAGTTGTGGCGATCTGGTAGATGGAAGTGCCGAATGCCTACCAACCTCGAGCAGAGTTGTCTTCTGTTTCATTATGAGTCGATAGGTTCTAGATATCAGCAGCATCAATATAGTCTCAGGTCTTTCGTCACTATTCAATACTCATCAAAGCGAATGTATACTCTACTCACAGTGTCCATCCCGCCGTTGTATCTAGTGCTAACAATGAACATGTGGAGTTTTCGAATTGCGCGGGGGAGACTTGGGTAAACTCTTCTCAGCCGCGCCACTTCCCCTTGTGTGTTCGAAAGAAGGACACTCCTCTCCCATTCGATTCCATATTAGTCGAGGCCTTTGCTCCTTAGATCGGAGAATTTGGGTGGCTTGGGTGGTACAGATTACAAAACCTCAAACTTCAAAGACGGCACATGTGGGCTTGGCCGCTGCAGCTTCTAACTGTTTTCGGCAAATTGGAGAAATATCCCCAGAGCCCCAAATGGCGAGATTCGGCCTAGCGTGACCACTATATCCACCAGGTATGCAACGCCCCCAGGTGCCCCAGCACTCGAATGATTTCCAAACTGTCACAACCAGAATTTATGTTGATTCTCTTATTACGTACAATGCGCCATATGTCAGTCAAATGGTCTTTATCTCGATTATCGATGGAAATGGGCATCCGAGAGAGTCTTGGCTTATCTTATCTCCCCGCAATATGACAGCTTATCTACCTAGTGGACGACTTCCGGATTGCTTGTAAGTTATGGCATCATTAGACTTTGGAAATGGCCTGGCTATTTCAAATTGAAGATACAGTTATATATAAAAAATAATATGCTCACTTGAGCCTTGAATCAACCATCTTACGATTTGCAGAAACCAAACCTGACAACGATACCGAGTGGCCTTTGCATCTTTGATATTGAAGCCAAGATGGCCCCCAAGCAAGATGGCGAACAGATTCGACCTGCGTCCTTTGACGCAGAGATTGGTTCGGCAGAGAAGGTCCAAGAAGGAACAAACCAGTTTGAAGTTTTCAAGCAGGGAGATGGCGTCGTCGACTTCAGAACCGTACATTGGATCCAAGCATCCGTGATCTTTCTCAAGAGTATAATCCCCCGCACGCACATTGTTAGCAATACAACATGCTAAATGTCCAACAGTCATCTTCGCCACCGGCGTGCTGTCCATTCCGTCGGCCATGGGCTCCCTCGGCGCGTTCCCCGGTGCCGTGGTCGTTGTCTGTCTGACCCTCCTCAACGCGTACTGCGCCATCGTCCAGGGCAACTTCCGTAATAGACACGCCGGATGCCATTCCATCGCGGACATGGCGCTTCTTGTTGGCGGGCCCATTACCAAGGAGATTGTTGGTTTCCTTTTCCTGGCCGCCTACGTCGTCTGCGCTGCCTCTGGAATCATTGGCGTCTCGACGGCATTGAACGCGCTCTCGCTTCACTCCACTTGCACCCAGTGGTTCTCCTTTGTTGGCACTGTCATTGTGGCCCTGGCTGCGAGTGTGAGGAAGTTTGAGAAGATTGCGTGGCTCACGTGGGTTGGGTTCATCTCAGTCTTTGTCGCCGTCATGATTGTGGTGTAGGTCTCGCCGTGTTCCTGGCCTCTACAAGTTGTATTCTAACAAAATTCCAGCGTGGGTGTGACGACTCTCGATCGACCGGCCATCGCCCCGCAGACCGGAGACTTTGATCTTGGATTTGTGGTGATTGGATACCCTACCTTCATCGCCGGCATGACCGCGTGCGCCACCATTTTCGCCTCGAGTGCCGCCACGGCTGCATTTCTGCCCGTCATCTCCGAGATGAAAAGACCCAAGGACTACAACAAGGCCGTCTACGTATCCATGTCCATTGTCACCTCGTCGTACCTTGCCCTGAGCTTCGTCGTCTATTACTGGTGTGGGAAGTGGGTGGCCTCCCCGTCGCTGGGCTCTGCCGGACCGCTCATCAAGCGCGTTGCCTATGGTGTCGGTATCATCGGCCTCGCCGTCTCGGCCTGTCTTTATGTGCACATCGCCGCTAAATATCTCTTCGTGCGATTCCTCCGCAACTCCCGCCACCTGCAAGAGGACACCGCTGTTCACTGGGCGACTTGGCTCGGCTGTACCGTCGGCATTTCTATTTGCTCCTTCTTGATTGCGTCTGGTATACCGATTTTCAACTATATTCTGGCATTAGCAGGGAGCTTCTGTTTCTCTCCGGTGGCCATTTGTCTTCCCGGCTGGCTCTGGTGCCACGACCATGGCCACTTCCGCAAGGGCAATGTGTGGCAGATCACGGCGTACTACCTGCACGTGTTAATGATTGCATTTGGTGCATTCATGACGATTGGTGGTACCTATAGTGTCATTCAGGAGATTATAGATGCTTATGCGTCAGGTACCATTGGGTCTGCATTCTCTTGCGCAGATAACAGCGGGACTGTGGTGTAGGATATTTGTAGAGAGACAGGCAAAGTGTATTTATCGTCAAAATAAGCAATGCTGTATAATGAATACTGCAGCAATTAAGCATATGACCTGGCTTCGATACAGCGGGTTGTTTGAGTAGGCTGCCAAAGATGGTATCAAAGTTGCTGCGCCTAGGTTCAGATGTACTTCTCGTGCGGTGAGATTATATGACGGACGCCGCGTCAGTCAATGAAAACGTCTCTTCGAGCAGCTCTCTCATCGCGAAATATGCGTGCTTGCTTTCCCCTACTTATAAGTTCCAGGTCGTCATGGGAATTGATGATGAGCTCGAATCTAATCATATTACAGCTACTAGTGATTGAAGCCTACTTCAGTCCCACGGCCCATTGTCATTGCGTGATCACAAATATCACTATATTCCTGTAAGAGCTGCATTAATAGGGGAGGCTTCTACATGTTCCAATTGCCACTACCAACCTTAAATGTTTAATGTCCTTATTAGACAGTTGATGACAGATTGTTTCCACAATTTCGGGCGGGAGGCGTAATGCAGATTGCTTCTCCTCGTGGTCTGGAGACATATCGTCGTGCAGCTCGGACAGAGCTCTGGTGTTGAGCGTCTGGAACGTCTTGGGAGATACGGTAAGTGCACGACGCGAACGCGCAAACGCGGTGGTGTTGTGCGTAATTGAAGTTTTGAGTAATGCGGTCTGTCTGTTGGTTCCCGAGCAGTCTTAGGACCCATTACCGGGGTACATTAGGTACGATTAGCGGATATCCACGGGCTGCGGGCGGCTGGGTCCATCTAGCACAACGTAGCCGGGAAGTAGACGATCACCAGTTTATCTAGAGTAAAGCGGGCGGGATGCCAAAGTTTCTAGTGTCTATCGTTATATGTCGATGAACGAGAAGAAGAATCCGATTTATAGATGATCAGTTTGTAGACGTCGATGTCCAGAATGGCCAACAATGTCATTTTCTATGCCTCCATCATCGGCTCTTCGCCATCCACCAAGTTTGTCTTGTCGCCTCAGCAAGACTACACTGACGAAACAACTTTTCTCTTCAGCCATATAATTTTCATCTTCTGAGAAAAAGGTTTTGTCGGGCTAAAATGGACCAAGGTATTCAGATTCCACGGTCATCTCGATTGCCAGAAGCGGTTGATGGGATGACTTCTTCGGCCTGTAGAAACACTATCGTAGAAAATTTATTCCATACGCACTTGATTCCAGATCAGTAATGATAAGAACTGAAGGCTTGCTGGATATAGAGCACTTTTACGATGGCGTATATAATATGCGATTCATTCAACTTTTCAAAGATGTTATTTGATACAATTTCAACCCTCTTCATAAGCCTAATTGTTGCGACAGTACAGATTCATCACTGAGTGAACTCAGTTGTCTCGTAATTGAATTTGAAGGGTCCTCTCATAGCCCTCAAAATAATCCTTTATCCATTGTCCGCATATCTTCCTTATCACATTGTTCGCATTGCAACGCTGTCGCAATAGGTCGAGGCCTGATTGACATCTATCTGATTACTTCAAGATGAGCCGTAGTCATGACATGACTAATCTTAGACAGATGTAAGCAACAATATAAAAGATCGCCGTATATATCTCAAATAGGCTCGAATCCTACCAATCATCAAACAGTCTACGGCCATAACTCGTCGATGTGAGATGCACTGCACATGATTGGTGGGAATATACCCTTGACCTTCGTCAACTGTCAAGATGCACCCCACGTGCCTGGCACAGCGGTCCTATCTGACCAGCGATCAGTCACATTACCGGCCCGGGGGAGCTCCAAGGACGGACCCGGTGAAGGGGGCAGACAGGACCCCTGCGACCGGTGAACGACTTGGTGGTGTCGAACTCAGCTGTCAAGGCTGAGCTGTCAGCCCCTCCTGCGTTTCAAGGTGAGCGCGTGACGAACGGCCCAGTGGCATGTACTCGGGGGAGAGGGCGATCAGCGAATGCAGGCCACCCATCCCACCCAGTTCTCCCCCCATCGTGCATGCCGGCGGTGCGCGTTGGCCCATTGTAGCGGTTCTTTAGGTCAATGGCATTGGCGCTGCTGGAGGCGTGGTGTACACATACCAGAGCACATGAGTCCCAGCTGCCAGCGGCTTATGAACGCCTATCTCCCCCCAGCCATCTCTCTTTCTCCTTGTTCCCGACGCACGGGATGAAAATAGACACGAAGTCAGAACATGATGAGTTGTCTACGCTCAGGTATGGTGGTAAGCTGCAAGGTCTTTTAAGATTGGTGTACACGAAATCTGTCTCGACACACGATCCTGCTCGGCATCTGTCGAGCATGCAAGTTCGCGTAAATCTCCATGCTCACGAGTACAAATCCACCGCAATTTCGCCATGATCCTCGCAGAACGGCTCATGTTGCCCCCTGGGAGGAGAGCAATCGTGGTGGCATGCGAAAAGGCCCAGGCAGGCAAGATCCTTCCCCATGCAGGGCCGAGACAGTCGATAGCACCGGGGGAATGGTAACAGCAACGCTAAAACGAAAGAATAATGAATTCTTTTCTTCAACATGTCTCCCCTTCCCAAAAAGTGGCGCCTACCTACCCGTAACGGCGCTGCAGGACACTTTCACTGAGAACACACACACATCAATGCCCCAAATCAGTAAACGGTCACTGAGGGTTCTAGCGCACGCTGAGAAGTCTGGGGACGATCCTTGAGGGCCCTTCCTCACTGCCGGCTAAACGAGGAGGTCCAATCGGGGGCCGCGTCGAGGAAATCCGCGCAGCCGCACGAATAATAATCATCCGGGCGCTTTAGCCGGACGATGAATTTACGGCGCGCCTGGGAAATGTACCCAGGTATTTTATTCTGACCACAGCACAATGTGCAAAGGTACCGCGGTGGAGTGGTTGGCAGGACCCTGGAACCGCACCCTCGGGATTCCTCCTCCTCCCCCATCCATGAAGTCTGTATGTGTGTACATCATGTCAATGTAGGTGCGGTATTAGTTGCTGCACACGGGTCACGGCGCGCGCATAGACGACCGAGAGTCGCAATGGCGGTGGGATATGCAAAGTGAAATTGGACCCGAGAATATTCATGACCTGGATTTAGTATTATTATAATTCTTCTTGACCTCTTTCTTCAATATCTTTCCTTCCTTCCCCGGCTTCCATGGGGCCCTGCCGTGCTCACCTGGTACCATTTGACTGGGAGTCGTGCTTCGACACGCCTTTCCCCCATCCGTGCCACCCTGCATTCTGGGGTACGGCACAAGGGTGGCTGACTTACTGTACCCGAGCTCTAGAAGGTGTCTCTGCTTGAGCGCTCGCCGCGACAAGGATAGCCGGGTCGCGGTCACCGGTTCCGAGACTCTGGGAAAAGAATATGGCAGTATGCACTTGCATGTATAAACGAGCACGGTGTTCTCTTGTATTGGAATTGACGAAAATCCGTCCAGAGGTACTTTGTTGGGGTTTTGCTCTGTGCGACGCGACCGAAGTAGGTCAATCCCAGACGCCGAATTCCCATTCGGTCGCGACCAAGACAATTCGGAAATCTGGAACACGTACGTAAGCAATTCCAGCTTTTCTTTCGGGTACTCCTGCCCGCCGCCGAGAAAAGTCCATTGGCCGAATTTCGAGCGGCGCGCTGAGCGCTGGGTCATTCGTCATTCGCCGCCGGTCGCTCTCCTTGTCGAGAGGATATAGCACCCGAATATTGAAGATATTGGTTCGAGGTTGCAGTCCGACCCATCTCACCGCCGCGCGGTGGTGTCTGGAGTCTCACACCGGGACGCACAAACTTATTTCGTCGAGTATGCGTTGGCTCTCCTGATTTTGACACATGGATCGCAATGACTATCCCCGGAGCTCATTGATCTGGTGAGCGAGCGCAATGGGTGAGAGCGAACCCCCGCGTTGCTGACATGATATGGTCGAGGGGGATCCTGCTGACAACTGTTTTGCTTGCGGTAATGGCGACAATCTGGCGCGACTTTTTGATAAACAGGCATTGGTCCAAAAGGGGCCAGCTTGTGGAACGGCCCGTTGTGGTCGGCCCCCTCTGACGAACAGATCATGAACAGACGAAAAGGGAATCAGACCGTAAGCACAGCGTCGCTTTCTCGCTCCACGGGGGATGAGCCGGTGGGATCGGCATCATGATACTTTTACTCAAGGCCGGGCTCGTTACTGAAAAGCCATATCCCACACCCCAGGCCGCCGTGGGGGTAAGACTGGCTGACTGTGTAGGCAGGCAGGCAATTCGAGTCTGACAGCCACCACGTGCGATGGGTTGCGGATTCTGCCGCGGGACTCACAGCCACGGTCTGGCTCTACGCAAGCGGACTCCTTTTCACTAATGACCTTGGCCGCAATAAAATCATCTTGATGTTGCACCAACCCGACTCAAACGGCTTCCATATGATAATGTGGTCAGCTCTTACGTGCAGCTCCCGCCATCCTGGGGGGCTTGTTTGCTTATCTGGGGTCAATTGGCCTTGTACAACATAGATTCGGTAGTAAAAAATCATTGAGATTTATTTAATTAGAATAATAAATTTATTTTCATTTAATTGATGTTTTCAATAGTTCTCAGATGATGAACATTCCAACCGCTGTGCCACATGGCCCTGAAAACACCATGCATATGGATCGGACAGCGCTCAATTCAATGTCAGCCGCAGCATAATTTCGCGACCACATGCCGCCCTCATGGGCGTCGAGCTCCCGACAAATATTGCAAAGAAAATCAGGTTCTCGTCACAGATCCGCAGCTTTGTCCCTGCTCCCGGCCCGGCGGAGAGAGGGCTCAGACAATGCACAGTAAGAGAACATGGGAACATGAAAAATGATTGATAGATATTGCCATTGTGGACTCGTGTAACCGGAAGGCTCGCTACGGCGTTCGTGGCATTGGATCCCCTCCTCACAAGTACTGGTAACACCAAGCTGAATCAACCCGTGTGCTACCATGGCGCCGGTCAAGTGAGCAAGTGAGCGCCTTTTGGGATGAGCGATATCGTCAGCAAAGAGGAGCTGTAGGGTCAGATATAGGTCCAAACCTCTGGCACATCTGGCTGCTGAGACTACAAACGTACCTCACCTCTTGTGTCTCAGAGTATTAAAAGATGCTTGAGACGGCTAGGCAGAAGGTCGATACGGATTGCCCCACGTGCTTATATCGACTACATGCTTTCGTATGGTCGGCATCCGTTGCAGGAGAATGGTCCTGAGCCTTGTGGTACTCTCGTCGAACATGATCCGCGGAGGAAATCAGACGCATTCGAGCTGGGAGTGCTTTAGTCATTTTCGTGTACGGTTAGCAAATGACGAGTATCACAGTCGACGCCGGATTGCCGGCCATTACATTGTTCTCAATTGCTCGTACAAGCAGGTAAGCACGAGGCAAGATCCCGTGATGTTATTGGCAGTCGATACCATGATTCCGAGTCAACTAGATGTGAACATGCCACAGTTCTAATACACGAAGAGTCCGACCGGTCAAATATAATAATATGGTTTATGGCGGAGAATATCTGCATTTCCCTTCCACGGCAATCCCGTATACATGAACTGAAGTCTGCGTCTTTGTGTTTCCCTCAATCCAATTGCTGGGACCAATCATCGTCTATGCCCTCTCTCGTGCGCCGCACTCTGCTCGTCTAAGTCTCTCTCGGCTGTGCCTCAGTCCGCCTGGGCACGCCGCACATCAGCAATGCCCGCCAGATCGTACTCCCGTCCAATAGTGGAAGAGACTCGTCAGCGCTCGATACCGTGAAACCACGAGGAAGATCTGAGCGACCCGAGAGACGGAACGTAGCCGCAGGCAAGCCGTGTTGCGTGCACCGCCTGGAGCCAATATAATATCGCCTGCCAAATCGAACGAATATTGCGCTCTCGGAATAATCGTTCTCGTGTCTCCTAGACTTGACCTATCAACTGCGCATGACGAACACCATTATATCGATTTCAATCATGATTGGGAATTACCGTCAATACTTACCAAAACGTGATTGACGATATTCGAAGATGTATACATGAGATGTGGTGAAACCACACTGCGACAAATATCACTGTGCACATATAAAACGCAATTATGATTTTACGACGAGTCACAGAGGAGAGCCTGCGCGCAGGGCTATTGAATGGACAGATATAAGATGCATCTGGCCTATAAGGTGAATCCATGATCTAGTCTTTGATGTAGATATAATAATAAACCCCTGGAATTGATAGAAGCCAGCCTCGGTCAAAGATACTACAAAATCAAAATCATATGATTGGATCAGAATTGCTTCAATATTCAGTAAAAGTACATCTAAAAAATCAATACTTGTATATGAACATTGATACAACGAGTCTTACCGTTGTTGTTCTAAGCCCGAGTTGGAATGTGTGCCAGATCCCCTAAATGCACTCACAATCTGCTATTGATCGGATCGCCATTCCAGTGACCAAAGATCGAGCTTCGAGGGCATTACCGGCGGTCATGAACCCATTCCGCTGCATTCCCAGAGGATGCGCGTCAATGCCACGGACACGCGCACGTCGCATGTTTTCCTGGCCCTCGAAGCCGGGAAACGAGTCGAAATGACATCATATCTGCCGGAACCGGGGGGTCAGGTTACCTTGCGCCAGCGCGAGATCCAACAGATAGTGTTAGACTTTCCAGCTAAATCCCCAGATTGCGAGATCCGATCGACGTGTGTCTCGGAGGGTCATTGTGTTTGTTGTTCCATTGTCGGCGGACCGTTGGTGTCCGCAACAAGGGAGAAAAGAATTGTGACTCCGTTGTAGCAAGATCTCGATTCGAACCAGATTGCGTGCATTGTTGTGCTTCTCATTGGGCCGCGTGCGCTTTCGGGGGAGGATTGGGGAAATCGAGGAATTTCCAAAGCGTCACTGCTAGAGGGGCCAATCTACCTACCCCGGAATCGAATCCTTGGCAGTCTCTGGCGTTGCGCGTGACGGGAGAGGTTGGCCCCAAGGCTACCTACTTTCTCTATGATCATGATCTGGCTCGCTGGTCCAGCATGTTTTGCCCGAGAGAAATCTCGATAGACCACCGATCAGTGATGCAATAAATATCAGACGGAGAGTCATCTGGCCCTACGCTTCTTGTTGTTGTATTTCTGCAGATCCGTGGCTTCTTGGTGTCATTCAACTGCGTCACATCATGAACCGCAAGTATCTCGTTTGGCACGGCCTTGCCAGCGCAGGTGGTAGTGACGAATACGCCTTGTGCTATAACAACAGGTCGCATAGAAGGATGAGATCACACGACACTCAAGGAGCAATCGAGCATCAGGCTACCGGGTGCTAGGGGCAGGCTCCTGATATGCTGGCCGTCGGACAATGCTGACCTTATTGCTTGTTACTCATCGCGATGGGGCAGTAACGAACCACCCCGCCAAATCTTGTTCAATAACCTTTTGGTTGTTACGCGCCGTAACGTGATTCCCACGGGACGTGGACGGTCATATTCAATCGAGAATAGCTGCCAAGCCAGAACAAAGATATATAGCAGCCCGTTTTGCCAAATGCAGTTGTAGGCTTGTCTTGCACGTCGTTCATGCGAAAATAGGCGACCAGGCCCGTGCCAGCCATATGTAGAAGGGGACGCCCAGCAGCAAGCAGCATTGCCCACCCCTCCGAACTCCCGAGGCCGGCAGGACTGCAGATCAAGGTAGGATTACAGAGGTCACCAGGTCGATCCTGAGACGTACGCACCGTCCTCTGTAGGAGCTGGGAGCTGTTCGGAATGGGGGTTTATTTTGAGAAGTTCCCTCTTTTGGATGACCCAATCTAGGCCCTTTACGGAGTACCTACATACAGACAGCACTCCTGTGCTCAATTCATTGTATGCTCTGGCCCTAAAGCAGTCAGTACCCCCCTCTGCGGCCTTTCCAACCCGCATCAGTGGTACCCGTTGGATGCCCCCCGCATCAGACCCATCACGAGCCATTCGGTCAGTGCTTGAACATCCCCAATGAGTTGTTCTGCAGCAGCGTTATAATACTTCGTAAGCAGCAGCCTGATAGTATTTCCAAACCTCAAAAGTCGTGCATACCAACTTGAATTATTTTGCATGAGGAGAACGAAGCGTACGACACAATGACTAATATAGAAAGTACATTTACAGTACATGGAACCAAGCACAAGCGGACACCAACAACTTACAGCAATGTTACCGGCCACATACCAACTGAGCGGACCTTCTGACCATGCAACCATTCATTGCGGCCTTGTCATTTATTCCAGGAACGTGTATGCCTCATGAGTGCCGCGTATGTGTTGGCGCCAAGCATAGGTGGGTGTACGCACCAGATCACCGTACCTGAGTCTGTGTGCTCGGTGTGTGTGTGTGGTGTAGAGTCAACAAGTGTCAAGTTTGGGCATTTTTCTAGATTTAGCTTTATCCGTTGCCTGCTGTCTCGTGTGGCATCTTATTTCATCCCAAGAGCACATTCCTTTTCTTCCCTTCCCGGTGCGGGAGGGTGCGAGTATGTAACCTATATCTTTTGACTATATCCGGCCCCTGTAGTGCCGGCACAGCGTTGCTGTCCTAAGAAGGACCTATGTCGATATGATTATGACGGTCGTACCTATTCTTGACAAAGTCGTCTACATAATCATGATGTCTCCCTTTTATCTGGCACATGTTTTCTTGGTGACCTTTTGGGCTATCGCTCAGTTCCTACAACGGTCGAGCGATGCGACCCCCACGAGCCCAAATGGGTAACAAGAGGCACAGCAATCACAGAAGGCAGGCCTGAAGAAGGCAACTGCGGACCGCACCAATCTTACACCTTATGTGGTATTCTTGGATTGGCCCTCAACAGGGCTGAGAGGGTTATGCTTAGCAAATCGGGCCTGCAGAATGGATCTCTCTCGTGATCATTTTATCTATCTGACATGCAGCACCAGCTTCCAGCACATTACTCACCAGAGCACACGTTACCTAGGTACGTACTGGGCCAAAAAGAAAAGAATGGATCAATGATTCTGGTCTCTTGCCCAATTGAACCCCCCGGCAGCGTCGCAGTGGGATGCAAAATTGAGCATCCCATAGCCCATACACGTTGGCAACTGTAACTACCGTGTGTGGGCTGTGGAAGGAAGGGCATGGTTTGCATGGTCGAAAGCCTGAAAGACTCAGCCCCCAAACTCATCATCCGCTTCGCTTGCTTCGCTTGCTCAGCAAAAAAGCCGCGGCATCTGATAGGTGCGCATTGCGAGCGGGAAGGATGCGCAGAGGCGTTCCATATTGGGCTCTGTAAAATCCCTGATTGGCTCTATTTACGTCTGCCGTCTGCCGTGGTCCTAGAAATAGAAATATCGACAAGCCTAAAAGACGTCGACCATCCAACGATCCCTCCCCCAGACCGTTGTAGAATCGTAGGATTACAATCAATTATGGAGAACTGCAAAGAAAATTGGAACTCGACAACGAAAAAGACAAGTATATGAATAGAAAATTCAAAATAATCCTCACTAAGTTAAATAATGGATTTAATAATTACGGGTCAGGTATCGTTCTCGCAACCAAGACAGCGTGACTAACTAAACATTACCCCGGATTATACCATCCAGCGCGGCTATCATATGGTGTTGGCTCGTTGGAAGCGGCAATCCATCTCGGCCGGCATATATCCATCCGCTTACGCATGGCTTTGGTGGTAGCTGAAGCCTCTTGTGACCTCTTTGACAACTAGGAATTTTTGGCAGTTGACTATCAGCTTACTCGGGTCTCCCCCGCTGTCATAGACACGAAGCTTTGTGCTGCATGGAGACGGGCCATCTTTGGCTTTCTTGTTGGTGCACAAGGCCGCGATACTTGTCTACATTCTCGAATACATTGTGGGGAATGTTAGCAGCTGGCTTAGGTATATCCATCCGTCCCATGGTCTCCAATGAAGAGTATGGTATCGTTCGACGGTGAGTCCTGGGGACGCTCGTGACTAACAATACGGCGTCGTGTGGGAAACACAAGTCTGACAGGCTTGGGGAGGGGAACTTTTGGGTGCGACCGTGGAGAAGGTTTAGTTCGTGACCAGCTGGGGCGGTGATGGGCCATGAGTTGTCAGGCCGTCGAGACTCCAGGCTTCCAGGCTTCAGCCGGAGCAAAAAAGGCGGCTTTGCTAAACCGCTGCTCGAGGCTGCCTGGACCCCGAAAAATAGATTGATTAAATGTATTGTCCAAATGGACGTTGGTCGAACTCCACACAGGACGAGGGGAATCTGTGCCGAACCGAGGACGTGCTACCGAGCAACGTGATCAACAGGCTGCATACTCTTGTACAGGTGCCAGCGCAGGACGAAGTTGCTACCACGGGCGGAAATTCCGTTCCACCTCTTCAAAGCCGCGGCGCTTTTACCAAGGTCAATATAGCTCGAACGGTACTTCGTAGTTTACTGGACTATTCTGCGTCTCTTGACCAAGTGCAAATTACGAGGGAGTATAGCAATGTCCAAATTCACATGCTGATCAGCCTCATCCGCAACAAGTACAGTCCGGTTACTTGGTACAGCGTAACACTATATAGACCCGCTATTGATAAATTTTCTATTTGCCTCACATGCCCCAGTCTGGCAGCAACATTTCATGCATGGAGGGTCCTCTTCCAGTGCTGTCGTGGACATGTTCGTGCTAGGGCTCCCGGGGGGGGGGGGGGGGGGGGGGGGGGGGGGGTTGAGAGGAGTTCCAGGCTCTTCAGTTCAGTTGTTTCCGTGCGGGGAGATTGGGCAGAGGCCGGGCATAACTCAATGTCAGCAGAAATGGGATGCAACCGTGACCCGCCTCGCTTCGCACGTCCGGCTATCAAACATGCATTTTGTTCGTACCTCGGAATAGCCCGGATCACAGATACTGGCTTGCTTGCCGGTGTCAGTCCGAATAATGTAGTTTGGGTAGGTGGACTAGAGTGCTGATCCGAGTCGTCGCTTTTGCTCCTGAAGATCTTCCTCCTGAGAACCAAGTGGCATCCAGGGAAATCCGAATCGCTAACCTGCTCGCTGAGGCGCCGGTGCTGAGGGATTCACATGAGCCTCTGCCTCTGGGGAGATTACTTGCCTGTCACCTGTCACCCAACCAACGGGGGCGGACCCCGAACGAGTCCAAGCCCGTCCACTTTTCTCACCCACGGATGCAAGGCATTTCCAGGGTCCAAGTTCCCCTCCGCAGTGATCGGTCGCCATGGGCCCGTGATCTGCTAGAGAGGCAAGAGTTCTGAAACCTAGAGTGTACCTGACAATGTGCACTACTGGATAGCTCCGGCGGTTTGGCGGTGCCACCATATTGCTGCTACAATGTAGATAGTGTATGGCAATATGGAGGAACGTGTAACGCGTAGCACTCTGCGGTCTTCCGCTGTGACTTTCTGACATGGACACTACGAGAAATGGCAGCATGGCTGCTATACCTGATGCGGAGAAGGCCTGGAGTTGACTGCTGAATGTTCTTCCGGGCTCCAGCCTCTTTCCTGCGGTCCCACGGGGCAAGGAACAATGTCAGCAATTGTTTCTTGAGTGTCACAATTCATATGGAGAAATCCGCATTCATGTTCATGCCAGCGGCTGGATGTGGCGAAACCTTTACGAGGCCGACTGGCCGCCGTGGTGCCTTCGCTCCACTGTGGGTATTGCCATATTGGAAAAAATAGTACGTGTAAAACATGCGATTTGATCACGTCGGTATCAAGAATTGCCCATCGGCTCATGTGGGCATGCATTGCCCAAGAGGTAAGCTTCTGGATGAGCCGAGCCTGTGGAAGAGCGGTGCTAGAACGGATGGGCAGAGCCTCAGTTGACAGGCCTGGACTTTTCAGGGGTCCCACCATCTTCTGTCTGTTCGAACGAAATTCAGGGTCCCCTCCCATACACTAAACTACTACCATCAGGTACAGGCAGAAACTCGGCGCAACGAGAATACTTTGGCAGATGGAAACGCGCCATCGCACCCGGCGGCTCTCAGATTGGCGGACCAGCGGATTGATTGATTGACAGACAGACCATCTGAAAGACGCGTGACGAGGCAATTCCATCAAAAGTGGTAAGGAAGGCTGGATCCGACGATCAGGTGCACCTAGCCTCAATGGGACCTGGCGGACAAAGTCCGGTGAATCCAAGCCAGCAGAGCCGGCGTGCCGTCGGTCAGGGGAACGAACGGTGTTCCAGCAGAGACAGATAGGCTGATAGAGGACCAAACGGTAACACAATTGAGATTATTGTTAGTGGTATGAAAGACAATAGGTTCGATGCGAGGTTCTTGATATTGATAGCACACGATGGTAAAGTATCGCCATTGTCATACGAGGTCTCGCTTCAAGTAAGGTCACCTGGCTCATGCGATATAAAACAAAGCTTAATGAAATGCAATATGGTCCCAGAGCCAAGAAGCATCACCACGTGGGCCTGAGCGACATCTGGGCGGCCTATGGCACATGGCAGGTTTGCTATAGCCATGTCCATCGTTGCCCATTTGCAATTCGGATCAAATTAGGCTTAATCCAGACAGAACACTAGGGGATTCATTCCCGATTCCGTAGTCTGCGCACTACACACATGCTAACCATTGTACACTGGTCATGGCCACCTTTGTACCGTCTGGAATACAATACAATGCGATACAATGCGAGATAGATCCTTGAGGACTGCTGCTACAAGGCGTAATTAAAAAAAAAAAAAAACGACTCGCAATTGATTCCAGGGATATCGACTTCCCCGGTGAACAGCACGCCTGTGACTTTCGCGGGGGAGAGATCTTCGCCCATGATGTTAGAATTAGGCCGAGATTCTCCGTCCACACAGAACCAGGACAGAGTCAGGGCCAACGACCCAAAGGAGACACTGGCCGTCGTGGCGCATCCTCGTCTACAATGCGAGGCTGGCCCCCCTCAGGGTATGAGGCTCGCACTCTGCAGAACTCGGCTTCATCTTCGCACACAGAAATAAGTGCGAACTGCGAACGCATTCCCTTTGCGCAGGATTCAGGAACCTGAGCCCATGGCACCGGTAAGAGGGGTGAGGATCCCACCGGGGAGGTCTGGCGCGGCGCATGGCGCATCAGCTGCAACTTGATCTGGGGAGGGGGCCGGTTTGAACAGACACCACGTCCCACGAACACACCGTAGATTTCTAGACCGAGACGCTCTCATCTGACCAGGGGCACTACATGTGTACTCTAGACACTACATGGCTGTTAGTGCTTTTGTCTACGGTAAGAGAACTCACCCTATAGACTTGAATTGGAAACTGATGCGACTGTGTTGGCCTGTGGTACACTACGGGAGGTCCAGGCTGCAATAATTCTCCGCGTTTGATCCAAGGTGCAGCGAGGATGATCTGCGCAATTCTTCCGTCGTCTGGTGTTTCGAGCCCGTCTTTCACACCCCGTCGCAAGATCGACACTGGCGCTGCGTAAGGAGAATCAGACACGGACAGAACCCCTGGGTAGCGAACTGCATACAAACATTGCATGGGACGAGAGAGGTGCAGTCGGTCAGACGATCCGGTATGTGGGGTTAGAGAACAATGTCCCTATGTCAACCACAGGGCTGGCCACTTTAGGCTGGGGGATGAGGTCCACCACACTGCCAAACCGCTGGAAACTTGGGGGATGCGCTACTTGGTAGTAGACAGTTCGTCGTGGGTTTTGTGACCGCTATTGAATAATATTCGCGGCGGGTTATTCTCAATTCCATTTTTTATTTTCCCCGAATATATTTATTCATTTCTTTAGATAATATATGTCAATATGTCAAATATAATCAACTACGTGTCTGGGCTATTTACAGTAAGCATGGTGCAACGCCTCTTTGCAAGCCACGCATCGGAGGAAAGCAATGCTGGCACTGCTCGGCCAGACTCAATTATAGTGCCGCCGCCCTCCCTTCGCTCTCAACCCGCCGGGGAGCCGTCCCCGGAACGCCTTCCCCATATTGCCAGTTCTCGACTGTTCGCTAATCGCCCGAGAGGTGGAGGTGCCTCTTTCGTTCTTTCTTCGTCGTCGCCTGCCAGTGACCCGGTATTTATAGTGTCGTTTGTGGCAGCATGTAGTCAATAGTGTACCGCATGAAGTCGTACATATGTACTGCAGTTGACTTGCAGCCAAACCCCTGGGCACTTGCGATGTAGGCAGATGAAAAAACAAACAATAGTGGCAGATGACAACCGTCAATCTCCACGGCGGCCAAACGGCCGCTGAAAAAGGCATGCTGTGTGCAGCAGCAGGCGTTGGAGAGAGGAGAGGGGGTCAGGGAAAGCAAATAACGGCGTCGCATGTTTGCCTGGATCAGGGGCATCAAGGCCTGGGCTCGCTCAGAACAAGTCATGCTTCTTCTTTTTTTTCATGGGCATCGCGAAAGCAAATACGAGGCATCCATTCTGACGCCGGATATACGTGAACCATGTGTGTGCATTCGCGAGAGATTTGGAGATCTAGATACGATACCCAGAAGCAAAACAGTTCGCTGGTGATGGAGCCCTACCATAAGGGTGGTGCTGGTTGGACCTGTCGATCGGGTCCAGATCTGGGGATCCAGCAGCCAGGAAACCCGCGCCTTGGATCGAGCTTGTTTGGTCAGATTTGATGCGTCACATAGCCAGTCTTTTTTTGACACCCAATGCATGATCTGGTCGTTGTTCCATTTCTCCTCACAGGTGCGACCTGTCAAACATTCAAAAAGGAATAATACAACGCTGGTTACATACAAGCTCTGCGGCTGGAGAGGCATTCGGGCTGAGACTTTTGGAGTAGTCAATAACGCCCCCTCCCACTTCACAGGCATGAAAGCAAACGGCTGCTCATGAGAAAAAAGAACCAGGTCGGGGTTCGGGTATGCTCGCTAGCTCACTAGTTACTTTCTTTTCGACAGGCTCTTTCCCAGGCCCATCCCTTTGCATGGAAAATATGACAACCATTTGTCTGGAATATTTGTGCAACCGCAAATCAATACCGGGGAGCTGTAATCCGGAGAGCCGTAGCGCCCGCCACGACTCCTGTGCCGGGGGTGCGTCATTTGTAATGACAACAAAATGTGTCTTGTATCATGCTGGCCGGAGTGACTTCAACGCACGATGGCAAATTGAGGGGAGAAAAGCAAAATGAGCAGAGAAAGAAAAATGCCACGATTTTGTGTTTGCGTTCAAAGCTGGCCTCTGTAAATCAGCATTTGGTCATGGGTTGCAGCGACATGTACTTGATGCTTGTGATGCCTGTAAGCAATTCTTTTTTGCTGATGTCGTTTACCACATCTCAAGACTGTGACGTCTTGTGTCGTATTCTTGACGCCCCTTTTTAGTGGCCGACTCTTTGATGCTAATCAATACCGGATCTACGCAATCGGGAGTTTCGTGGTCTTCATGGCAAACGTTATTCCTCAGGTCGTACCGAGTGTCGGCTGCCATGAGCCGCAACATTGACAACTCAAATCAAGATTTTTAAATGAGGACAGGCTTCCGATATATATACCTACTGTGGAGATCAACAAAAAACTCTTTTGCTCAACGGCTCGAGCGATCGTCCAAGAGACGGTGCGAAAGCTTGTCGGTAAGTTGTTTGATAGTGTTGAGGAATCCGAACCTGAACAAATAACGTCCTGTGGATACTTTTGACTGCTCAGATTCCGAGACACTGCAACGCTGCCCCCGTAGTGGCTGCAACTGCACCATGTGAGTGGTGCGCTATTGCCGGTTCGCGGGAGGCCCCTCCCCAGCTTCCGGGAACTAAGGCAACTCCAAATCATATTTTTGGCTTTTTGTTCTTTTCTTTTTCTGCCGTTTCTCTTCTTCTGCCAGCTGGTTGCTTTTTCTTGTGTGAGGCAGCAATTAAAAATGAAAACAAGGTTGGGGGCGGATGCTTGCCAGTTGTTCCTGCATGTCCGATTAGCTAATTCCAGGCCTTTGCAAAATTTTATAGTTGGCGGGAATTATTTTGGCCTGCTTCGATGGCGAGCGGAAAAAGAGGGAGAGGCGCTGGGCGGAAGCATTTCCCGTGCCGCGGGAATATGATGATGTACATATAAAATAAAGCAAGCAAAAAACGGTGCATCGAGGATGTCGTGCCATGCTCACCCATCCACGAGTGGCGTGTTTTATAGGTTGCGCGTCGCGATACTCAAGAGTGTCACGGATCGGCCAGTCGATGTCATAGATCAAAGTTTCTTCCAAAACCTATCGAGTGAAGCGATTTCAGTGGCATACCCAAAGAAGCTGGAGTCTAGATATGACAGCTCGAAAATATGTTGAAGAGCTGAAATGCGGCCAGCCGTCAAAGTGACAATGTTTGAATGATGTAAGAAACGATATCTTGTACTACACATCTCGAAAGGGGGGTAAGGGAGACAAGGGGTCGCATCCATTGGCGCCGGGGAGATGTGAGACCCCTGTCACCCAGGAATCCGGGGAAGAGAGCCGGACTCAAAGTCATAAATGACAAAAAGCGGAAGAAGATCAACCATTGACGGTTGGCGGAAAACCCCATCTAAAAAGAAAATATGTCACCTCTTGCCAGGCGTTGGTTCATGACATCCTCTTCTTCTCATGCTGTCAGCCGATTGAAGATATGCTCCATTCCGATGCCACGCTCCATTTGCATCATGTCATATCGGGGGCAATTAAATGCTAATGTTTGAGTATTATCATGCCGAAATGACGGCCTTGTCATGATGGAGGACTATAAATCCGGAGCGCGGTACACGCGCATAGAATTGGCGGAGTCTATGATCGAGCTTCTAGAAACTCATCTTTCGCCAGGGTGCGTTAATTCCATGATCAATGCGTGAACAATTGTAATGGCAGTGGTGAGCTAGGTCTGGGGTAAAGTACAGATTAGAATATTTTAATGCTTTCAATTACCCCTGCGAAGCACACATCGGATCAAGATAATGCGAGCTGTCACCGAGATATCTGTTTCGGGACCAAGGTCAGCCACACCCATCCATCCACCCACCTTGGGACCCCTTCGGGCAAACCCTTGTCAAAAGGCCCCCAGGCTGCAGGCTGTCACCCTCCTTGTTCGGTCCAAGAAGAGAGACTCTTTTCACCTTCGTGGGGGTCCCCTCTCTCTTCTCCTGTCGCATCCCGCGCCCGCTGCAGTGTTCCGCGGTTGGATCGCGCGGAAACGAGGAGGAGAGACTAGAAAGCGTGACCACCCCCCTTCACTTCCTGGAAACGCAACGGAGACACTCAAGTCGAGTGACAGGGCGCCCTGTCTGTCGCAGGCGCCAGACGCGATACAATTTATCCGACGAAGACTTGTATTTTCGCACCATGTGGCTGCCTGTGCGTCTTTTTCGTTTGCTGCGTAATTTCAAAAGCGACCTCCCATATGACTTTGTTATGCTTTTTGAAGGAGTTATTTCGCTCGTTGGGCAGCATTTTATTATCTATTCGGCCCTCTTTTCGAATGAGCGGGCGGGGGTTTGAAATCAGTTGAGGGCCCATGGTGCGACCTGACTGATCATTGCGAATTAATGATATCAATCTTATAAGGAGGCAGCATCGTTGCGACGAAATTATGTTGGTGTACACAGGGTGAGAAAAAAAATCAATATAACTGGCGTATTGTTACCACGATGCATGCAACATGGAAGAACACCATGACATGCGCCCAAGCTTTCCCAGCAGAGCGGGCCGCACCCCTCCCACGTTTTGTTACGGCGCCTTCGTGGTCATGTTACAGTTGCGACCGTGCTCTTATCAGAGTCCCCATACGAGTTTACTTTACATGCCAGAGCCCACGAGTCTCTGCGCCTCAAAAGTGTACCATCATCGTCAAAGCTGCATCTGATCCGTCTGTTATTACAATCAAAACCAGGTGCACTTTGACACATGAACCGCCAGAAACAGAAGCTTGCTCCTATCTACTACGTATATATGCCCGGTATTGGTAAAATTGAGATAATACATCCCACGCTCCGCCGAGGTGACGGTAGCGGCGTAGGAGGAAACCCCACGCAAAGCGCAACCTCAATGCTATTTCAGGGTTGACCACGATGGGGTTCACCACCAACGGAGCCGGTGCAACCATATTGACAAGCCCTGCAATTGTGCCATCCCTAGTGTAGTGAGAGTGATCCATAGCTCTGTGGTTTCTAGAAGCTTTGGTCGAATCCTGCCCGCACGGCGAGCCTCGGTCTACCACATTACTGCCTGCCCGATCCGGCAGTGACGCCGCGGGGTGGCTGGGCCGATAACGTTTTTTGATAGTCAGTCAAGAGACTCCAGAGAGGGAAAAGAGATGAAAGGAATAGCAGGCATAGCAAGCCACCCTTGCTGCTGGCACTCCAACTCCGTCTGGGAACTCTGGGTCGATCACGAAAGCCTGGACCGGTCAAGAGACTCCGCCCAGGCGGGCGTGCGAACCCGGACAACGTGGCAGGCCTGCCATGTATGCAGCGTTCGCTTGCTGGGTGATGGGAAATGGTGAACGTGACAGACGGTCGGCGCTGGGGGAAAGAGTCGAGCGATGTGTTAAGCGAGGACTTTCATATGCTGCTGGAATTGTCGGTCAATGGTGAAATCAATATACACCATGATGCCAGGGACGACGCGAGAATCACACCTGGTCATTGTGATAATTGGTACGTAGGAGTGTGTGTTTCTATCAATCCGATAGTCACTTTCCAACTCCGAAGCCGAAACATGGGCAGAACGACTCCAGTCCATATGACCGGCCAATAGATCTTACATTCCAGGTTACCTGCGCACTCCGTGTTTGCTTCAAACATCAGATTGCTCGACCGTGTTGAAATTTGACAAGCCTTTCAATAAATAATCCATGGGCATGGGAACACCCTTGCCAAACATTTCAGCCTTGCCAGGTTTTGGCGCCCACGATGTGCATGTGAATGGATGCAACTCCGGTTGTTTGAACCGTCTGGCCCTGTAGGCGATCGCTGTGATAGTGTTTTACCGTGGGTATGTATGCTGGGCCATCCGGAAGTGAGCACGGTAAATGCATACTGCTCCGAGAGTGGATCCCCTTATTGGTGGAGGGCTCCGACGGGCGGCGCCATAGCTTACGCAGCAGATCCGTGAATGCTGGTCTGCCAGGTCTGATAGGGCCTCACTGTTGAGCATCAGAGTTGGTGATGAGGATACCCGGATTGTCCAGTGGCCAACACGAAGCGCAGTGCCTGTACGAAATCTACAATAGGGGGCTGACTACCCATGTTTCTCCCATACAGGAGCATCATTGATCTATGAAAAGAAACACCCGGGTGAGATGGTCCATGTTCCGTGATGTGGTAGACTCTTTGCCTTTTCGGTTATAATTGACATATACCTGTCACGAGCTGTCACGAAAACTGCTCGTCACATAACGCGCGGAAGCGAGAGGGTCAATATATTGGGAGTCGGCCTTTTGCTTTTGCGAGCTGGGGCCAGTGGGAGACTCGTGGATTTTCTTTGTGACATGATACATTGTACGGCGCAGGTTCTTTTTACCGAGGACAGGGAACGCGAGCCCGCCGAGGCTAGTAGCAGGCCGGCACTCGTTTCATTAGTTCGGTATTGTTCAGATGTGAGTTGATGGTGTTGCAATTTCCTTGACTCCGGGCGTCGTTGTTCTCGTCGTCGTTGTTTACCTTGGCCCTAGGTACGGTAGGTACCGGTAGTCAGTAAGGTAGTTGGAATGGGCACCCGTCAGAGAGGTCAGTGGACCGATCAATGACTTGTGAAATCTATGGCCGCGGGGTCTGTCGGCCTAGCCACCCGAGGCTGAGCCAGCAAAACGTTCAGCTGACCACGAATTTCATGCGGAGAAATGGGAGATTTCCCAGTCGCTGGCCATGAACGCTATGAGGCAATTCCCCAGGTACCTAAGATAGGCTGGCGCTCAAAGCACCCACACACACTCCAAGCCCGTCCGTTGCAGCGTTCCCACCGAGACATGCTCACGGGAACGGGAAGAAAAATGCCAGCGCATCAGTGGCAGATTCACGGGATCTTCTGGGTAGCCTTACGCTGAGGAATTACATACACTCACTGGTTGACGGCTACTATGCTGCAAGCGACATCGTGTTGGTCGCTTCTTTTTCTGGTCGTTACGGGACATGATCGGTCGCGCACGTGTCTGCATGATATGCAGCGTGGCACATTTCTTTCCTTGCTTGATCTGAATTCTTGCGATTGGGCTGGAGTTTGTATGGTTAGTGAGGCCTGGACGTTTGCGGGCTTTGTTCGTCCAAAGGGGCCTCTTTTCGGTATGGAGGCATGGGAGTCACGAAAATAAACGACCCTGCCAGAACCATGGGCAGTACCTTTGGTGGTCAACCCACAGTGATCGATATCGTTGCTAATGTGGTGGTCTCATGTGGCGTGGCCCCCATATTTTGCGCCCGGTAGGACAGTCAAGTCAGAGAGACACAGACATCTGGACCCCGTAACGAGACTCTCAATCCATCTCCGCAATGGCAACGGCCAGCCGAATCCAGCCAGTGCGGGGAAAGACACAGGAATCCTGAACAGGCGTTTCTGGGCGTCACGGGGTCATCTGAGCGCAGCATTGGCCGTCTTCAGCGGAAATCAGAGCCAACGAGCGATCAATTTCGCAGGGTCACGTCACATCTAGAACCCTGTGTCAGCACAAAGCGCATTGCCAACAACTCTGGCCGTCTGATCAAGTGTCGACGCAGCTGGCTGAGGCCTGCTTGTCCCGGCCAGTGTCTTTCTTTGCAAAGAGAGTTGTCCATTGTTGTTGGGCCGCCAAATCCTGACGTTCGTGGCGGCATGGCAGAACCATCAATACGGACTTGTGCCTGGGGGGTTTCATGCCCATGCTTGTTTTTGGCTGATGGCATTGCCGCTCGATCCCCTGCCCGTTTTCTACTGAGCAAAGTGACGGTGGTCTCTGATACGAGGCAGGCAGTTCGCAACGTGTCACTGATCAAAGTACGAGTCGGAAGTATGTAGCTGGAATGATCTGCCGGCTCTGGGGGGGAAAGCTGCTGAACCTCTGCTGCGTACGGAAACGATTCATGTGGCCATTTGTGCACCCGCTGCCGTTCCGAATAGAGCTGCTTGCGTTGCGTGTATTTTATTTGTTTATAGTATCGACTTCCGTGCGAATAAAGTATGGGCAATTCGCAAAATGGTGGTGACGAGAACGGCACCCAGGCGCGCTACCTAGACAGACGGCAACCTGTTGCTTCCCTGCTCAGCTGTTGGCTTCGGGGAAGTAGGAACATCGACCCTAGCGCAGCACCATCGGTAGAGAGCCAAGATCAGCAAAAAACCTGTCACATATCGTGCCCAAACAGAGACGACAGCCATACGTTTGTTCAAAACCCAGCACAGGGCTTACAGGCTGTCGGCTCGTTTGCTCTCGTCGTCACATTTCACCGACCGGGAGGTCAACAAATATCATCATTAGAAGCGATCCTAGAGGAATCCAGGAGTGGAAACAACAGTTCATGTGCTTGTTTTTTTCTCACCGCAGAACCCATTTCCATATATGGTATTCATTGACGATTAGCGGGTGGATTCGAAACTCTAGCTGCCGAGAGACTCAAGTCTCCCATCGAGTCATGGTAGATCTGAATAATGGAATATGGGCAATTAGACCTCGTGCCGTGTTGCGGAAGAATCTTTAACACAAAGAAAACATGCCATGTCATGCTTCAGGCTTCAACGCCTTGTAGGCGGCCTTGGATAGAGTTGCAAAGTTATTAAGTTGTTCTAATGAGACGGAATCACCGAGCCGGAAGCAATGGACGTGCTGCGATCGTAATAATTACATTCCGCAAGCCGATTCTAGAAAAGTCATGCTCGGGCTCGGAACACTACTGAACCAAAGCATCGTGACAATAGTACGAGGCCCAGCCCGTAGGTTGCCTCACCATGAACGAGCTTTGATGGTATCGTGGCCGTCAAAGTAGTAGAGAACCATTCCGTCCATGAAGAATGTTCACTGACTCCAGATGCATCTCGGCGCGAGCATCGCCATCGTGACCCGCGCTGAAACGGCGAGGAGAGGCTGGACTTTGACGACTGTGGACACTGAAATCCACCCGTCCGGACGAGCCCAGGGCGACGAGGTCACAGATTGAAGAAAACCGACGCTCTGCTCTACGCGGTGGAGTCGATACGCGTTATTGCCGACGAACTTTTGCGTGGATGGAAACAGAGAGGGATCGCAATTGACCGGCGCTGTCCCGGCGCTTTGTTCCAAGGGGATTGCAAGCGCATTGCCTGATCAGATGAGTACTACCATATACGATACTAGCCCATGCGCTAGAATTACTCTCTAGCCGTATGGGGTACCAAGCAGCCGAGCACTCGCTGGCGGAGGGATCCCTAGGGGCTCAAGTGCTCCTGGCCAGAAGCGCACCGCGGCAGAGCGGTAGAATTGCGCATCCATGGCCAGGTAGCCAGAGGTCGCGCGGATACTTGGGGCTCTGCAGCAAGCTCGCGGGTACCTGGAGTACCTAGCTACTTACATTGCCATGCCTCCCTCCCTCTCGACCTTCTCCCCCCATTTCCCAAGAATCGGTTCTGCCCCTTGATCCCGGTCGCGCCACCCTAGCATCTCGACAGACAGGACAGAACAGAGGGAGAGGTACGTACTTGCCCAGGCGGGTTAGAGTGCTTCTGACGGTACGTACCCAGGCCTGACTCGCCCGGGTACGTACCCCCAAGTACCGCGCTCTGGTGCGCTACTGCGGGCCCTGGAGAGGTACTTACACCGCAATTCATTCATTCATCCATTCAATTCAGTCAGGCCCAGCGACCCATGTCCCACCTAGTCCACACGCCCACCCGACGCCTCTGCCTCTGCTCCGCTCCCTCATATCAAGCCGTCGACGCACGCACATAACAAGAGGAAGAAGCGCACTCCACCTACATACACACAACTAACTCTACTTACATATGTACACTCAGCAACCCACTCCCCATCGTCTGGTCTAGTTCAGTTGTTCTCCTCAACTCCAGATTCGACTAACGAAACTGTTCTCCTCTAAACGACCCCCAGAGAGAGAGAGACAGAGGAAAGAAAGATCAAGAGACAAGAAGAAAGACAAAGACGATCGTTCGACTGCGGAGCATCCGACCGACTGTCCATCTACTTCCACAATATCTACCTCGCCGACGCAGAGTGATAGATATCTTGCGCCGGGTCGCACTACCCTTCATATTCCACCGCTTGGCCACCGACTGCGTCTGTTCCGCCCCGACGACAAAGAGCTCATGGGAAGCTCTTGATTTATTCACACCTTCGTCTACCGAGACGCTCGCGTTCTTGTCACAGTACGCGAAAGAGAAAAACCGAACACTTTTCACACATTCGACACAGTCTTGCCATCGAGCAAGCACATCGTCACCATGCCTAGCCGAACGGAAGGATTGGTATTAACTGTGGATCCCCATGTCCTCCACAAGGTCGACACCGAGAACCCACAGAACTTCTTCAGCATCTGGGCTCGTAAGTCTTTCTGTTGCAGCGCCGCCGCCGCAAAAAATACCAGAGACGGGCTTCTTCGATACTAACATATAGCGATTAGTATTCTCCAGGTGTGCCGACTCAGTTGAGCAAGGCCGCCGGTTAGAAAACCTCAGCTGGAGGTTATGGAACCGGGAGATCCAGTGCTGCGAGGCAGGTCAGACAAAGGACCAGGCCGACTCCCACGCCACATCGGTACCAAAGGACATCCCCAACTTCCAGATCGCCTCTGAAATGCCACAACTGTCTGGAAGCGTCGACTCGGCCATTGAGGACGACGACGAAGCTGTTGAGTTCTCCTCCGAGCTGGAGCCCTTGGACATCGTGAGACCCGCAATCGTTCGACAGGACTCATGCGCTAGCAGCCAGAGCCGGGGACGGGAACGACACATCACCTCAGACCACCTCGAGCGCATGGTTGTCAGCATTATCCAGGAGAGAGAACCCAACCTGAACCCATTGCCTGAGATGAGCTCGCCCTCGATCGAACCCGAGTCGGAGGCTTCCGGCTCTGCCTTCTCGTCGGCAACCCACGACCCAATCGAGTCGCCCACCACCCCGGCAACTGAGTTCATGAGCCACTCAATGGACCAGGGACACCACACTGACTCTTCGGAGCTCGCATCCTCGGCAAACACACACAACACTCAAGTCATCCGCGGCTTCTCACCGTCGCAGATTCCCATTCCCTCCCTGCGCATCATGAGCCAGGAGTTCTCCAAGGCCTCCGACGTCGATGCTATTCCCGAGCCTCTCTCTTCTCCTGCCCACAAGCCCGTTCAGCTGCGTAAGAAGCCTGCTAAGTTCGCTCTCGGTGGCTCTTCTGGTGATGAGTCGTCGCCCAGCCTGGAGACCCGCCAGCCCATGATCCAGCAGCCCAAGAAGAAGGGCATGTTCTCCATCGGTGAGTCCTCTGCTAGCAACGAGGACGAGACCCCTTCCTTGAAGAGCGCCATGCACTCTGCCCGACCCAACTCGCTGCTCAGCGCGCAAAAGAAGCAAACCTCCTTCAGCAACCAGGTTCAAACACGAACTATTCAGACTCCTAGCGACCAGTCTGACAGCTACATGGATGAGAGCGCCATCGACGACGATGACGAGGATTCCGACTGGGAAGATAGTATCGAAGAGAGCGGCAAGTCCAGCATGGACGATCCCGTCACATTTAAGCGAGTGCCCTCCAAGCCCAACTTGACTAGCCAGCGATCTCTCATCAGCCTGATGTTCGCTGGCCAAGAGCAACAGCATGGACGTCCGGGCCTCGGCAACCATGCCTCCCAGTCGACCTCGGCCATCCCCCAGCAAAGGTCTCGCACTTACCACAATGCTCCCCAGATGGTTGCTTCGCCCAATGATTCGGATGACCACGGACTGGAGATGAAGAGAGGCCAGCGACGCACACCCCTGCGCCCTATCAACGAGATTCCTCGGTCCAGCGCGCAGCCAATCATGGCTACCGGCCACAGCAGCCACCAAGCCGCCCTGTCTCCCCGGACCACCCGACGCAACATGCTTGCGACCGAGCTCACCGAGTCTCTCCGTCGCCACCTTCTCTGGGAACGTCAACACAAGTCCTCCACCGCCAATGCCGTCTTGAAGAGACGTCACACTTCCCACGATGTTGCCAACCTGAAGCAATATCCCGAGAAGTCTTACATGGGCAAGGACCAGGGTCAGACCACCAACGACGAGGTCAATGCCAGCAGCTGGAACCAGTATCTGGAGAGGGCCGATGCTAATGGCTACCACGCTCAAGGCTGGTAAAAGGCCTACATGCAAACCATCACATCGACTAGATGTCGACACAAGAGCCTGCCACTGGCGGCTCAACGGCGGTATTCCACCTACCGCCCTGTATATTCACTTCATTGATCACAGCATCGCGAGGTGTTGGATTTTGTACGACACCGACTGCATGCATTCGCGGCGTTCAAAGCATATGGCATTCATTCGCCATAATTCATGACCAGTTTTACGACACAAAAAAAAGGTCCGAGGCACTGAATGCCTTGAGCATTGCTGTCAAGAATTGCACTTGGCAAAGCATTTTACACATTTTGATACATTATTGGGCGTTTCCGCATCATGATACCACGTTTGCTTTTCTTGTTCCCGCCCAGCCGAAGAGGCGCTGGGTGGAGGTATGTTTATTATTATTATTCATCATGTTGCTCCAAAGCAGCCTATGAGTCTCGAGACAATGGTAGTGTGTACTCTACACGGACGCCGGGGGCAGCCCATGGCAGATGGTGCTAGATTTACCAGCAGAAGAAGAGAGGCGAAACAGAAGCAAGGGCATTGGAAGGTATCGCAAAACAAGCGCAGAGAAGATAAAAAAGCGGCAAAAAAGAGGACCACGACCTTAAAAACATAGCAAAACGTCAAAAGCCCTACAAAACATGAATAAAAGCATGTGCAAAACACACCAAAACATCCATCTTGAGTGCCTACATGAGTGAATCGTGCCTTCATGACTGGAACAATTTGACATCTGACCACTGTGGTTGTTCAGCAGTCCGTCCAGATGCTGCAGTGCAGTCTGTCTGTCTACCTAGAGCGATGATGCAGGACTTGACCGCATGTCCCACAAGCATGATACATGGCTGGCCGCGGTGAGCAAGCAGTTTGAGCTCTCTCTCGCCAAGCATGTGATGACACAGAGGGCAGATGGAAAACCAACGGACTTGTTACCAACTGGTAAGGTTTCCTGTAACGGTCACGAGGACCTCTCGCTCATGCACATGCAAACTGATTTTCGCCCCGAATTTAGGTCTGATCTTGCAGGTAACAGAACAGCAATAAGCTTTTCTGCTCGATTCGAGAGCGACGTGGGACCATGGATCTAGCAGGTCAAGACCCGAAGATCTGTTGTCCCTCGACTGACCATGGCTACTAGAATGGAGGAGCTGTGTTCTAGTGTCTCTGGGGGCGACATGAGAGGCTCGAGAGGGTTGGAAAAAGACATATCCGCCTTTGGCCTTTGTGGTCAGCTGCGGGCTCGGGTTTTGCGCGCCGGCGCCTTTTCTTGACGCCCCCCAAGCCCAGCAATTCCGACCCGTTTGCCCGCCACCCCCGGACTCTCGCCAAGGCCTATGACGCATCTGGGGAAGGGGTCTCTGACTCCCCCAGCTTTGAAGGGCACTCTGTTTGTTTGCATCCGGAATAAACTATGGCAAGGGGTCTGCTCTCTCCCCAGTTTCTCGCCGAGAGTGCCAATATACCCTGTTTTCATCCAAGCTAGATTCATAACGTATTCCCTCTGATCTCATTTGAGGTATTTGCAGGTAGTATTGATCTTTGGCGACGTTGTTGTATCGTGCCATCGTATGACGATTGTCCGTGGGCTGTTTGCTTGAGACGTCTCTCTCGTTTCCCCCACAGACGGACCTCACGTGGGGGTGGCCTTTGTCCTCTGGCTAATATCTTGTACCGATTCTTTGGCCGTTGCGGAAATTGGGCGCTGTACACGTGCTGCTTGTACGAATAATACTGGCATTAGGGCGGACTTGTAGTGACAAGAAGCAAAATTGTTAGAATTGGTCCTAACAATGGCAATCCTTTTTGGGGATACTATTGACTGAAGACCAAAAGCGCACCACGTCGTTCCACATCGTGGCAGTGTTGAAAGACCCATTGCCTTTCCATACTCATCCCACCGGCAAAGCCTACTCCTACAGTACAACTATCTTCAACCCAGCATCGAGGACCCTGAAACCCACAATGGCCTCTGAAGACTGACGATCTCTGTCGTCAGACCTGCGCTGCAACTCTGCTTACCTAGCCAGCCCACATTGTAATCAATTCATATCGTGGTGGAGCAGGGTGGTCTGACAGGCAGACGGTGGAGGGGCCAAACAAAGATTCTGCTTGTCACAGACATGGCAATATTTCTCCCTCCATTCCCGCGTACATTCCTATGCCAACTAACACGGAAACTGGGCAGGGAGGGGGGGGAGATTTCCGCCGACGCGGAAAAGAATGCCTTTCGTACGATCCACGGAGCGGGTCGGCGGAGCCTCAATCAGAGGAAAATCAGGAAACGGTGATGGCGAAGATGGAGACGATAGTCAGACGATATCCGAACCTCTCTGAAAGCCGATCGCCAGTCGCTCCTCTGTCCGAGGGGGCAAATATCCCCATGGGCAATGGACGAGAATGGAGGCTCCGCAGAGGAGGACCCTGAATTCTTTTGGGGCCAGATTCCCACAAAAAATGATCTCAGCGTGCGCCGCGGCCAGTCGGATGGGCAGATATCCGGGGTGGGAATGCTTCTTTCTCGTAAGGCCACCTGAGAGATCTTGGATAGTAGTAGTATATCACTTTTTCTACAGGGCTTAATCGTAGATCATGACACTGATCGACGAGTATACACAATGGTACTTGCGAGATTTACGATTCATCTATGGAGAAATAATAAATTGTTATTTGTTGTTTTGCATTTTTTGCACGCTCCATTTCTAATTCTTTTTGCGCTCGATAACCGCGGGGTCTCCAGAGTCCCCGCTATAGTGAAAATTGACAGGATGGTCCCTGCGATTATACGCACATGTGTCCATCGCGTGTTCAATCATCTCTATTTCTTTTTACTTCTCTATTCTCGGGAAGCGCCAAGTCATCAGGGTAGATCCGCAATAAGAAATGCTCTTGGGTTTTAGTATCTGCATGCACCGGCAGTCCGGCACCCCGGTATCGAGGATCCCAACTTCTATAGGAGATGGTGTCTTTTCAATTTCTTCCCGGCGAGCGAGCTAGACACGCTCTTTGACTTGCTCGCGCTTCGAATTGCCGCTTTGGTGATGATATGTGTCTCAAACATCGGATGTTTATACTAGGGCCGCAGAGGTAGGCTCGATATACTAGATGAGAATGTTGAGGATGCCGTATAGTGTCCCTAGGACATGAAATAGTGTCGTTGACAGGGAACTAAACCGTTGATTGTCAGCTTTGCTCACCGCCAAGGTGCCCATGACTTTTGACACACGCCTATAATAGTATACAATCACAATTGCTCAGACCAGGTACGGATGCAAATGGCCGCGCCAATAGAAGCATATATTCCGTTTGTGTAGGTGGTCAGTCGGTCTGGTGAAACATAGCGTGGCAAGGCACCGCCAATCGCTTATTATAGTGAATTCCTACCTAGCAGATTCTCGATCGCCCAAATTTGTGTACATATCGAACTTAGTATTGGTCCATGGCCTACTTGTATCTCTCTTGCACGTAGTAATGGCAAAGGAAGCTCGCTGGTCTTCAAGACATGCATACATTTTGGTCCAGCATCCGTCAAAGATCTGCGAGCAAATCGATGCAGGTCGGTGCCATATCTCGTTTGCTCGCCGATACGCTTCAGACCCGCAGCATGCAAGCCAAAAGAATAAGCAAAAGTACTAGTAGATAGAAAACGCCTCTCTGGGAGAAAACGATGCCAACGGAAAAATCCATCGCCTCCACGTGCGGCACTTGAGATGAAATCTCGACTCTTGAGAAGGAAAAAAAACGTTAACATGGACGCATGATCTTGTTGCGTCGGCAGCTAAGAACTAGGAAGAAAAAACTAAGGTCAGGGCAGGTCTCAGCGTGTGTCTAGAAGCCGGGCGAGGCGGGAGAAATGCCCGGTTTTCCCATTTCCCCTCCACCTTCCTTCGCCCCGCTCCCCGGGAGCTCACCTGGTCAGTCAGATATGTTCTGGTCGCGGGGTCGGGAGAGATGTCGGATCGAGAGGGCTGCTCTGCTCTGCTCTGCTCATGGTGCGCCTGCAGAGCCATGACAGCAGGTTTCATGCGATACACCTTTTTTTCCTTTCCTCCTCCTGACTTCCCGCCGGGCGGCGATCGGGTCGCATCAACTACATACATACCACTTGTCATTGATCCCTTACAGACACGAATTGCTGATCCCTGTCGTCCGTTTTTTCTCTCGTGCATTCTCTGTATATTCTTGGATGCTTCCGGCGCCAGTCATCTTTCCTTCCCCGGCCAGCCCATTGCCTAGTTTGACAGTCATCTGGCACACACTGTCATAAGGTATTCTATCATTGGCTTGGAATCGTGGCGTAGGGAAGCAAGGTAGGCTGTGTTCTCTACATACCAAGCTAGGTATTCTAGGTAGGTCAGGCCCAGCATCCAGACCTTGTCTGCAACAAGCCCGTTTGTCTACGTCCGGCCCGTCGTGACCTCATGCACAATGATTGGGCCGGGGGAGAAGATGCGCTGCGTCTCACTGCGGAATGAGCAACATGGCAGCAGCAGTAGTATATTACTCGTCAATACATAGACCTGGGCAGGTAATGTACATGATCGTACTTGCATGCATGTCAAACGTGGCTGGGTGACTCAATTCGAGAAAAGAAGTAGAAAAATTGGTCATAATAATGATCAAAGAAAATCATAATCCAGAGAAACCCCGCCAATTGAGAGAGATAAAAAACTCAATCAGCAAAAAATGACCCCTCTGCCCAGTGCCGAGACACAAAACAAGGCCTGTCGCCAACAAGGATACACTGGACGAATGCGGCAATGCACGCAATAGTCATTGATACTTCCAGAATGGGCTGCGTGTAGTGGTTTGGGCATGTATGCAACGCATGCATGCAGACGATAAGGCTTCTTTTCCCATCTTGCTTTATTCCCTGTATTTTATTATTTTTATTATTATACTGTCCCTTTTCGACCCTCCCCCACCACCAAAGTGACCAAACAGATACATATACACTGCGGCTTTGTGCGGTTGGGGGGGTCTCTCTTGCATGAAACCCGCTGGCCGAATCAGAATTCCAAAAACCCGCCCTCTCACCGACTTTTGAACTAGTATTTCATTTGCACTTCGACTCCTATGAGTGGGCAAGCTCATTTCCTTGCGCTCGGTCGCCGTTCCCGCAGTGTGCATCAGTATTGAAATGGGAGATTTCCACGAAGAAGGATGACAGCGCAACCTCCACTGAACGTACAAGTGACAGATCGCGTTGTCGTTGTTGTCAATGCATTGAAACGGTAGGTGCATGTCCGTGTGGGTGGCGCGTTCGGTTTTGGCTCCCGTGTTTGTCTCTCTTTCCAGCTGAACCAAGTACTACTTGGCGGAGGAAGCGAGCGCTGTCTTGAATATACATGATGAGACTCCGCGTTGAGGCGAAAAAAGAGAGGATACCAGTGGCTGCGAGTGCTCAACTCTGTCCTGCGAGATCTGTTACATGGGTTGCTTGGCATGGCAAAACAAGAATGCCCAGCGCAGGATGCTGGCCCACTTGCCGTTGAGAAACTCATGTATGCGAATTTTGAGTGTGGGGGCTGTCGTTTGTCTCACTTTATGGTGTTTATACTCTCTTTTTGGACCGCACTCGGATGAGCAAGAGTCAGCTCCTTGCATTGAGTTTACAGGCTCTCAAGAGCAGCATGTCCACTGATGATCGTGTGTTTATCCCATGGGCGATGACGAAAGTCTGACCGTACGGAGACAGGTGATAGTCGTTCGCAGATGACTGAGTACCTAGAGTATATTGGCCAGCTTGGGAGCTGTAACAATTATGTGATCTATATTGTGCCCTTTGAATGGTCATACAAATCGACTACATGTCCCCATTGGATGACTGGTCCCATGTTTACACTAATTACCAGAGTATGCTGCTTCTATAAGCCAATCCCGTTGCTTTGTGCTGCGCGAAACAGAAGGCTTCGTACGCTGATTGGACGGTTACGACAAATCGTTGACGTCGTTCCGAGGTAAAAATCAGTAAGCAAGCGCGAGCCAATGGGACCACGCTCCAGCTCTTACTCTGGCCTTCAACTGCTGCTGCGGCTCATGTGCAAGTGAGCCGCGAGGCTGGAATCCCGGGTTCTAGCCCTACAGAAAGTATGTAGAGTCTAGGTGTGTATCTTGACTTCCAGATGCTAACCGAGACAAATCGAGACAATACGTGCATGGAGCATACGCGTGGGTCAAATCATCATCATCATTCTAACAATAAATTCAACGATCAATTGTTCTGCATTTTATCTCAAGAATATTCATTATTATTTTAGGCAGGCTAGTCTTGTTTAATTCTCAAGAGACGCGAAATATGACCAAGAAAATGCAGGTCGACCAATCCGAGCTTTTGAGTTTCTTCGGTTGCTTGTAGCACGGAATATCCACATTCACCATGTGTTCGGTCCTTTACTGGCACAATGTCGGCAACGACTCGGTCCACGGTGCTTGGTCCGACAACGGTTCGACGGCCATGGCCAGCTCATAAGCCCGTCCTCTCGAGCCGAATGCAGCTGTCAGGATCTGGGCAATGGGCTGTCTCTTTCGAGGCGGACTCTTAGTCTGGCGCTATTTGTCTTCCGCGTGGGCAGGGCCATGCTCCTCTTGACTAATAAGTAACGGGATGTGTCCCCACAAGTTCCAGAAGACTTCTCTGGCCAAGCAACCATCACCAACCCTTCCGTCAGGCGCCTTGCCTTGCCCATCATCTGCCTGCCTGCTGCGTCTCTCGCCCTGCCTCGCGGCCCTCGCCATACCCGCTGGCGAGCTCTAGACCCGAACTAGATAGGCGTCCTTGGCCATCCTAGGGTCGCGGCCATACCTAGATCACCAGATCTGGAAGCTCCAGCCTCTGCGGTGGAGACCAAGAAGCATCAGCCACCTGCTAAGCAGCCCGGTGATTCGTAGGCCGCAGTAGCCAGGAGTTGAACCATCATCATTGTCGTTCGACGTTTTGTCGTCGTGGTCGTCGTTCCTTGATGAGGCTTTGTACACGTGGGAGGATACCAATACGTATCAATTGGTCAGAGTGTCTTTTTCCTCGGTCTCGCTGTGGCTGGTGCGCTCTGTCTCGGTGACCAGGGAGGGCAAGGAGCCAATGCTCAAATTCCGCACTCAGACCACCTGATGATCCACACGATCTTTTTCTCTCTCTCTTTGCTTTCAGGTACAAAGTTCACTCCATGCTCGGAGGGCTCCGGAGGATCCAGAAAGCCGCCGAGCTCTATCCACTGTCGAGGGTCAAGATCCCCTCCTTTGGGCCGCAGTGCTTCTTCGGCGTGTGAGAAAGAGGGAATCTGCTCCTCTTCGCGAAACGTTTCATCCCCGACCCAGGCAATTACCAGGCGCCAGGGTGGGTTTTTTCTCTTTTTTTTCTCTACTTTTTCTTGCTTCCCTTTCTGATAGCTGGGGCCAGAGTCTAGAGGAACTGGAGAGAGGGGGAAGCGGAGATTGTTCTTGAGCAATGACGTTGTTGAAGACTTGGAGATGGTTGAAGGCATTTTTCTTCTCAGCCGGCCAATTATCACACACCCTCCAGTCGGTTAACGGCAAACTCTAATCAAAACCGTCCTGGCAGACACAAGAGACTGGCAACCCATACCCAGACTGGCGGCCACCAGTCAGAAGTGAGAAAGCTTGCAAGTGCCTGGACCTTGCATAATAGTTCACACCCATACGTGTGATTTCTCTCATTCGTGCGGAAGATTTGAGCTCAACGCACCACGCGGTAGAGAGCTTCGGCTTGCCGTACGCGGAGATGGCGCCTCTCGCTCTCCTCTATCTTGCCTCCTGCTCACGGTCAGACGCGGTCACGAGAGTTGTTGTTGAGGCTTCCAGTCAGCATTGATTACTTAGAACTCCGGGAGCAGCCTGTTTGCCAGCACCCCCAGGTGCAGATCATCCTTCCATCGTGTAGTCTGTGTACACTTGCAAGTACACAATGTACACCTCGCGTGCAGACTCCCCATTCAACCATTCATGGTGGCTGGATACCTTGGACACTTACGCGAATTTGACACGAAAATCGTTATAGAAGGTGGGGGGTCTGATCTGAGGCACCCCGAGCAGAGTCCCACTAAAGGGCACAATCGGCACTCCTGAATTGTGCATGATTTTTCCTTGTTCATAAAGAAAAATCCCATTTTCTCCAGAAAGTCCATTTTTTCTTCCCCCTCCCTCTCGAGCGGTTGTGGTTGGCCCAGGTGGGCTGAGAAGGGGGGCTCGAGGTGGAGGAAGCTAAGATCTTATTCCACCGAAAATGCACGTGGAAACGGTCGAGAATTTTTTTCAAAAATGGTTTATTCTTTTTTCAATTAATTTTTTTATCAGTTCCTTTTTTCCGAATTGTTAGTCTTCTCCAGAATAGTAATGGCACCAGATAATTTCACGGAAAGCCCAGCGGAGAAGGTATTACATACAATTATAATGGGCCTTGTATACTGACCATCAATGCTATTCCGCATTGGCCGCATCTTATTATTCAAACGATATACTACGTGGATTCTACGCGGGTGGTGGGGAATATAGTGCTGAGTATTCATGCGTAACCCTCGAATCTCCAGGCAAGACGCGTCTTTTCGATCTCGTATTTGGAGGTCTAGCATCTCGTCTATACTTACCACCACCAACGTTCTGGTCTTTGACTCAAGAGATCCATTGTATACGGATCGCCACCGCCTGATACGAAGCTGGTGGGTATCGGCACTTCCAACGCGCAATGCCTGGATGTGACGACGCCAGGCGCAGTGATAAATCTATTCGCCGTTATAAGAGCACCCATTTCAATATAGCATCTCTCGGTCTGGGCACGCCGAGTATGGCCATCGTCGGCACGGCTGGCCACGGTATAGTTAGAGAAGTACGTACAACACGCGAGACTGGGCCATGGCGGACGTCAGCAAGCCACGCAGAGATTTTCTCCCTATAGGTCAGGAGAATCGGAATAAATAACACGTCAATTGATCAATTTTTTCAAACGTCCATGCGGTTTGGGGGTGCGTGTGGGATGGTAGCTTTTTTTTTTTTTTCTTCTCCATGTGGTCACCCTCAGCAACAGACTTTCAGCCTAGCACCTCAGTCCAGGGCGTCAGATCCAGCTTCCCCGGATCCCTCTAGGCCTGGAGTCGGCATGGCGTAGTTATAAGCTCGCCTCCCCATCCCCTCCCCTCCAAAGATGGTGTGGTGCGCGACCGCATCTGTCAAAATAAAAAGCCATGTGACTTGATGACTTGAGCTTGACTGCCGGGCCCTGCCCTGATCGTTTGCGGGGCCGCGTGGTAGGCAGATCAGTTGGTGGTGGTTTTGCTATTACTCACTCGCAAGACGATGCATTCGCGCGTGAGCCGCGAGTCGAGGTTAATGGGAATATCCGTAAGGCAGGTCAATGGTTTCGCAGAGGTGTTTTCAAGTCGAACCAAGCCAGCGGCAAGGCCGGGATTTTCTATGTAGATCAAGAAAGAGCAGAATTTGCTCAGGTTCAACAAGAACGAGTGGTCTTCTTCACATGTAGCTCGTTCATGCGAGCCTCATGCGGAGCCGCATTGTTGCAGATATTCTTCAGCATGAAGGAAAATAATCAAAAAGACAAAATTCCAAGTCGCTGATTCGTTCGCATAAACAGGGCAGCGCAGTAAATCTGCTACTCCATCTCTTTGATAGACTTTGTGATTCTGTTCGGAGAGGGAGGGAGCCGCATCTCAACGCCTTCACTGGCTCAATTATGAACCAATTGCGGGATGCCCGCGGATGCATGAGGGGGCAGCTTCCGGGCTGGCGGGCTTATCCAGGAGACGCCGTCGAGGCAGACTTCGCGAACTCGAAAGAAGCACCTTGCCGAGATGGGGAATTCGAGGGCAAGAGAGGGAACTCTAAATCTGGCTGTTTTTTGACCACTCATGAAGGGCAGGTTGCCTGATGTACACGGGATGCCATCCTCTACCTTGTCTACCTTTACCCCGGATTCCTGATTCTAGGTGATCCGGGGAGGAGCGCTAGAGGAGACGGGAAGTCAAAATCATGCATCCGTGTGTATGCGCGCTGCGCATAGACTCGGGTCTGACTTTTTTTCTTCCTTGTGCAGGTCCTGATAGTCAAGAATAAAAATCCAAAAACAATTCGATAAAAAAAGGTAAAATAGAATAATCCGGGGGAAAGGAGATGCTGGTTCCAAACTCTAGTCTAGGGGAAGTAGAATGCGACTGACTGAAAAGGGACAACACGTTTCTCGATGTGAAAGCTGCCTCGGGGCATTGCCAATGACTCGCCCGCCCATCCCGAAGAGGACAAAAGGAGCTTCCATGCTGCCAAAGAAGGGTCAGAAGTGTCAAGAAGGGTCAAGAATGCCGACTGGACATGCTTAGCTCTACCCGCTAGAAGGCGTAGAAGGTTTGGAGCAGGAGAACCGACGCCGGGCTCGAAAACCGTAAACAGAATATGGCAGGATTGGGCACCTTTTTGGACCAACCTTGACGGGGAGCTTGGACGATTTTGATGTAATGATTTCCCTATTCTGATGGCACCGGTGTGATCTGCGAGGCTACGTGCGAGTAATTGCAAACACCCCCAAAACGGAACGAAAGTGTTGCGCCTTGGACCTGGCGATCCTCTCGAATCAGGACGCCTTCATAGGGAGCTCGTGATGCCTCGAGCTTTGCCGAGTCCTGTGTTTCGTGGAAGCGGCGTTTGTCCAGTAGATTTGAAGGTTGCTCGTGCGACTCGCGTCGTCCGTTTTCCAGTCGGAGAAGGTGGTTGGTATCTCGTCTGATATTGCTGTTCCCTCACGACAGATGTGCGACTTGGCACGAAGGACTTTTGAGGGTGACGAGCATCCGGATTTGGACGTCGCACGATTCAGGCCTGCGAAGTGGCCCCGAGATGTGTGATCCGGTATGACGAATGCGGTAGTTGTCCCATTTCCCGATTGGTGTAACCTTGGATTGTGTGTGCCATGTACTAAACTTCGATCGTTTGAAATCGGCTGGATAGATGGTCGCCAGTGAGGGCAGTCGAAGTCAAATGAGTCACGGTAGACGCGTTGTTGATCCTGTGACTCTTTACTGCTGACGTGTGAGTGTTTCCAATAAGCTGAGATTGTTACTTGACGTATAGCTTGCTTAATCATCCAGAACTCTCGTGATATCAGAAGGGTATGTCTATATTCACAGAACAATAATTCATGTCGAGAAACCATCATGTTATAGATTGTGTGTGGACCACTGAAATGAGTAAGGTGCTTTTGTTCTGTCTTCGTTACGAGCAATTTCTGTAGAATAGATGATGAACCGGGAAGCTCATCAATGAATTTTCAACATCATGTAAATAAGGAAAAGTCTTCATCATTCCCTTCTTGAATCGAATGTGATAAGTCCCCCATACAAGGCTGAGACTCACGCCCTGCTACACCTACAGGTCCTTTACTGGCAGTTGTTGCTATACGGGTCCTGGCGGTCGAGTAGCGTCCGGTGCCAGGCGTCCAGGTTATACGCCTCAATGGTGTAGCCGTAAGACGTGCGGCTGCACACGCCGCCCGGGATGGCCTGGAAGTCGTAGGCGCTGCGCGAGGCGCCCCGGACGGCCTGGAAGAAGCGGTTGTTGTCGGCGAGGCCCGTGACGTTGACGTCGAACGCCGCCGTGACCGCCAGGAACGGGGCGACGCGCACCGGGCCCGCCGGCTCGATGGCCACCCCGGAGCCGTAGTTGCCGTCCCACATGCCGCTGCTCGTCGTCATGTTCGGGTCGACCAGGTCGAGGCGGGCGCGGCCGTCGCTCAGGAGCGCCGACAGGTTCGTCCGCGCGACCTCGGGCGTCGGCGCATCCACATCGGCGCCCGTCTCGTACGTCAGGCTCGGCAGCACGTCCAGGATGCCCGGGATCCCCCAGGTGTTGGACTGCAAGTAACCGACTTGTACCGCGGCACGGCCCTTGTATGGTATCGTGGCGTTGAGCACCAGCGGCAGGCCGTGGTCGGACGTTAGGATGATGTCGAGGTAGAGCGATCGCAGAAGCGGCGACGTCAGCGGCCTGCCCGGTTCGTATTCCAGGTAGCCCGAGTAGGAGAGCGAGGTGTAGAAGTAACCCTGCCCAGTCGTGCCAACGAGTGAAAGATCATCTGAGAAGACTTGCCCGGGCGCATTTGTATAGCTAACGTCCCAGATGCTGGGGTTTGAGAATGTGAGATTTGCTCCCTGGTCCAATCGACGGCCCGTGAATGATGCCCGGACCGAGGCTGTGGTACTGATGTTAGTTGAAGCTTGATAGAGGTCTCTCATGTACGTACAAGCTATATCAGCAAGACTCTTCTTCTCGACACTAGCTGTGAGCATCTGCGAGGCGGCATTTTGTTGAATGTTGCTGGCAATGTAGAATCCTGGCTCGCCATTGGCATCACAATTGCCAAGATGATTTGTGACTAGAATCAAATCTGGATGCCCGGCCCAGGATTTGCCATAGTTCAAGAACCTAGGTGAGTCAAAAGTCATGTGGATGGCAGCATCATCGCAACGGACATTGGAAATACCCTCAATGTCTTTGAGCACCACGGCCGGGTGGTTCGTCGAAATATTGACAGTGGCATATGTTTCACCGTAGCTGTTGTATGTAAGGGTGATCTCAGACTTGGGGCTCGCTTGTGGGAGTTGATCTCGTGGTAGAACGAGAGTGTCATGTACGGGGTTGTTCTCGGAAATACGGTGAACTCGCAAACCAGAGGCCAAACTCGGCCAGAGAAGTGAGGAACAAAGATACAGCCTCATTGTGACGAAATTGATGAACACTTGGGAAATGATGAAGAGAATCATCGCAAGGGTCACGAGAGACAGATCCTCTGACATAAGTAGAGGGCAGTGCTTTCCATAGTCTTACAAATAAAAGACATTTTTGTGTCGTCTACCTTTCTCGTTACACATGGTCATTAGCGATCGGTTCGGAAAGCAAAATTCTTCATTTGGTAGCAAACAGCAATCATGGCGAGCCTTGACGGGTATTCGGAGATCAACCCAGCTTGTTTGACATGGACGCGGTAGCATGCAACGTGATCACCAACTGCCACTCTAGAAAACAGGATATTGCCGAAAGCCCCGTGAATTAGATGCTTCGTAAATGTGAGCAAGATTTTGCCGTCTTGATTGAGCCAAAGAACGCTACGGAACACAGAAAAAAGGTATGAAAACCAGTGAGCAAATGGTAATGCACGCCGTGCTACGCAGCAGCAATGCTTCGGTACTTTAGTAAAAGCCCGTAGAAAGCAAGGACGCCTAAATAGGCGAATTTCAGGTGGACCGTGTTACAAAGCGTTTCTGTCAGCAAACGGATCGTTTTCATCCTCGACCTCGGACTCTTCGGACTCCTCCACAGGCTTGGGAGCCGGGGTGAATGCTGTCTTGGACGCAGCCGAAGGCCTTGGTGGAGCTGAAGGTCGAGGAGGCATTGGGGGAGCAATGTCTAGGCTGTCCATCTCCAGCAAAGGATTGCCGGGGTTGGCACCTTCGGTTGGCGACATGGCTTGCTTCCCCTTCTCGGTTGCCACTGCCGTTTATGAGCATGGGTCTTTCTCTAAGTGTATGAAGGACTTACTTCTGTACAGGTGAGCCTGCTCTGCCAGCTCATCTTCCGAGTCACTGTCCGCGTCAATAGAGCGGTCCAGCTGTTCGTATGTCATGAGTGCCAATATGAGCTCATCATTGGCATGCAAGAGGCCGCCAAGCCACTGCTCATCTTCGACGTGGTAGATCTGGAGACGTTAGCTTCAAAGAGAGCTTCGAGCGCAAACTAATGAGACTTACATATCGTAGAATCTTTCTTCTCAGCTTCTTACATGCTTCAAATCGTTGCACTGCTGTGGCATTCTCGGAAATCCGCTCCGTTTCACGATTGATGCTTTGAAGAGAGTTCATCAGGTTGGTAGCAGCAATAGAAGCCTCTGCCACGGCCACTTTCATCGAACTCTTTTCGGCCTCGAGGTTGAATGGCCTGGACTTCTTCTTGTGCTTGTCCTTGTCCTTCTTCTTATCCTTTGATGAACCAAAGAAAGAGGATCCGGATCTCGAAGATGATTTCGTGTGGCTGAAAGACTGGACTGTCTGGGTAGGCTGTGGGTATGTGACGGGAGTTTGGTGGGAAGAGGATGCTGCCGGTGGAGGAGGTGACTTTGGTTCTGCTTCTGCCTCATCCTCGGAATCATGGAACGGGTTGTCGGTCTCCTTAATCACCTTGGACCTGTCCTGAGTTACGACCTGCTTTCGTCGAGGGAGTTCTTTGTAAAGCGCGGCAATGCGCTCCAGTCCAGGAGTACTCTTGTACTCGGCAGCCCAGCTCCTGAACAGCTCTGAGCACTTCTTCCTGACTTCGGCATCTGAAAGATCAGAAGTACCACAAACCCTCAGACGCTCGAGGAGTGGCTCGTCGACAAAGGCGCGTTGAAATCGCGGGCCAGCATTCTGGATCAAGCCATCCAGCAGGGTCAGGGCACGAAGCTGGCGATGGACGTTTCCGTACTTGAGCTTCTTTCTGATGGCTCGAGCAGCTTCAGCAGGACCAGAGGATTGCAGCTTGATCACCTCTACGAGGTCAGGAATGCCACTAAAGTCATCTTCCTCAAACTGCTCGCTCGTGAGCCGTTCTACGGCCACGGTCACGGCCGAATATGGTTTTTTCTAAATTGCCGCATTAGCGCCGATACAATCAAGTATTGCGAAGTGTTCATGAAGCATCAGAGATGTACGACAGCAAGCAATCTGTCTGAGGTGCAGGATGCAGACTGCATGCGCAAGACTGACATGAACCTCATGTGTCTCGCAAGTGTATATGGTCGAGGCTTACTTGTGAAAACATGTCTGCTATGAGGCCTCCCTAGCTCTCTCTCGCACACAGAGAGACACAGACAGCTACGGCGATAACAGTAGACGTCCCAAGACCACGAACAGTCTCGGTAGAAGAAGAGCAAACGGCACAGAGTTTAGCCCTAAAAGCGTATTGTCAGTCCACTGCGCATAAGCGATTACGTGTACTAAAGGCTGTTCCGGATACAAGAGTGCCGATGGGTTTGCGAAGGCGGCGGCGGGTGCGCAGCTGAGGGGCGTGACGTACTGATAAGGTGCCGCGGGGTAAGTCGGGCGTTGTCACTGAAGATCTCAATGTTGTGTTGGGCGATGGAATTGGCACGTCTGTTGGCAAGTCGGAGCAGCTAGTCCAAGATGAAGCTTTTATTGAGGCAAGAAAATAACCTCACTGGCATGCCTTGATCAGTGCATCCTGCTCGTGGCGCAAAATCACAACGGGTTGGGTGGTGATCTACAGGCTGCGCGTGATGCGTTTCGGCTGTGATAAAACCCATGTGCCAAATGCCGCCCCAATGCACGTACCCGCACTTGCGTTAATTGAAGATACTGTACATCTTACGACAATACAACCCCTGAATTTGGTCCACTCTGCTTTATCGCATATTGGATCATATATCGAGGATTCAATCGATATTGTTCATGTATTTCTTCTTCGTGCCTTCCATCAATGATCAATGGTTGAATTGAAATACTTGCTAATACAAACACATTGGAAAGCACGCTGATCCAAGGAAGGAACAATTCACTTGGCATCATGGACCTCTCTAATTTTTGCAAAGCGGCTGTGGTGCTGTCCGACATGGATACCATCATGGCATCCAGCTTCTGAGTCCTGACTGTTACCTGGAACGGAATCAGTCATAGATTTTCCCGAAGCTGCTGGATTGTATTCGAGGTAGTACACACTATCTTTCACTGAATGCATTTTGTTGGCACCGCATCACAAGAAAAATAGGCCGGCAGTTGGAATGATGCAAGAAGACGCTGAAGATCACAAATGGTAGGTTGTATTCCTCTTTCCATTTTCAGGTATCAATGTGCTAACATGACAATAGTACGGATGCTCTCCCCAAGTCAATGTCGTCAAAGAGAAGCATCTCGCTGGGCAACAGCCACGGCGAACAGCTGTCTGAAGAGCGCCTACCCCTGCAACATGGAATCAAGCGTGCATGCTCTTCGGTTGACGACCAAAGTACGACCAAACGACTTGTAAAGCGAGGCTCAGAGCCAGCATCAAACCGATCTCAGGCCTTCAACATTTCCCTTCCAAGATTTGAGTACTCTAATGCCAAATCTCGAGCCGAGAGAAGGAGCCCTTCGACGCAGCTTACTGTCGATCGTACGCCGGTCACATCGACGCACATGTTGCCTCAGACGACTATGGACAGTCTTGTGTCGCCGCCCCCTTCTGGCAGCGCTGGTTGTGGAGCTGCTACACAATCCGCTGCCCTCCAGCAACCAACAAATTTCCGGCTCAACAACATGGAGAGGCTCAATACCAAGGATGGCGTAGGATCCAATCGTTCTTCGGCGTCTCCCGTTGACTTGTCGGATGTATTGGACCTTGCCTCATCGGAGACGGTGGACTTTCCCTCTTCGTGTACACTTGATCACGAGGAAGATGATACAGTACGCCGTAACGAGATTGACGAGTACGGTTTTGACGATGGTCTAGAGCAAGATATGCTACAACTATCGGATATCATCAACTTCAATGATGGTGATCAGCTGCCACCTTCGAGCGTCATGCAAGATTGGGATCGGGATTCCAGGTCCAGAGAGGAGTACGATCCAACTCTGCAGCATTCTTCAAGGCAGCCATCCCCAGAAGTTGAGACTGCATCGCAGGCAGGAGAATCACCAGATCTCGACCCCGAGGCAGCAGACTTGCTGGACAATGATGTCGATTGGGATGCGGTCTACTCTATCGTCAAAGACTTGCCTAGAGACCCGTCACTTGTGGGCTCTGAAAAGATACGCCAGTCACTGTTACCCACGAATACTCATCAAGGCCCAGCCATGTCGTCCGACAGTCCTCAAGCCAACGAAGTTGCCTTACAACCCTTTACGAGGCCGCCATTTCCTGAAAAGGTCAGCGATGAGCCTTCCATACCAGGAGCTTCCGATAACACGGTATTGCGAACCTGCTTCCGCATCGGTCATATGATCAGCCTGGCCAGTCAGGATGCCGTTTTCGACTTCTTTGCCAGAGTCATGTACTCTGCCCGCGAAAATCTAGCAATCAAGCAGCATTTTCAGTTTGCGGATCTTTTCAAAGATCAGCATCCTTACCCATCAGGCACCCTTTCAGGATGGCGCGTTGGCGGTCGATTGGACCGTGAAAGCTATGTCTTCATCAGTACGCGTCAACCGAAGTTGTGTCGTTGCCTCGGCAAACTGAAGAGAGACCAGAAAGCATCAAGTGGCTGGTTTATTGAAATCATGGCAATCCGGCAGGTGGACTGGAAAGAAATTGAAGATGCCAAGTCAGCACTTTCTGGCGTGAAGACGGAAGACAGAGGACCATAGACTATAGCAAGGCTATGAGTGGGATTGATTTTATGGACGATATATGGTTGTCTTATGCGTCACCGAGGTTCTGAAATCGCTCGATCTCAGGCGAGGTAGTGTGCAATGTGTGCATGTAGCAAACGGGAAGACAAAAAGGTGTGGACTTGCTAGAAGCAAGATTGCAATTAGCTATCAACACAAGTGCTCCTCGAAATCTCATTGAGCAGACTACATCGGAGCAAAGCCACGGAATGTACAATATCGTATATTTATAAACGATAAGGATTGCGTCCTGTGTATATGCCTTGATTAAAACTCGAAAAGATATTAATGTAGAGAATGCCGTGTCATGTAATCATACTCAAAATGATGCCCAAGTCTGTTTCTTGATCAGGAAAGGTCTTTCAGTGTGATTCTTGAACAGAACACCTTAGCCACTGAGATCAATTTCCATCCTTGTCCGCTGCTCCCCTTCATCATGTTGTGTCTCCTCCCGCTCCACCTCGCGCATGCCATCGTCGCCTAGCTGCTCGTCGACGACGGCGGTCAGCTCTGCCTTGAGCCTACGTTCCAGCCTGTCGAGGATCCACTCGGCCTCTTCCTTTGTGTCCATGAGCGGACTTCGGTGTCCAACCCAGCTCCACTTGAACGGGCCGCCATCATCGTCGGCGGCGTCGGCGCTGTCGGTATTGCCGCTCTGCTCGCCGGCGTTACCCGAGCTGTTTGTGGTGCTCCGTGTAGTCTTGTGCGTGGCCACGCGGCCCATGGTTCCGGCATCGGCGCGGCTGGGCTTCCGGGCCGGCTTGCGGTGCGTGCCAGAGCTGCTCTCGTCCTCACCGACGAGGCGCAGGTACCACGCCCACTCCTTGAACGAGTACTTGCGCGGGGGATTGTGCTGCAGGTGCTGGGTCACACGGGTGATCTCGTCGATGAGGAGGAGATGGTACTCGGCGCGGGACTTGGGCAGCTCCAGAGGGAGGTCTTGGCGCTCCGTATTCGTCCTCCTAGGCGGATTAAAGTCTTCGCTCCGGCTGGAGCTGTGTGCTGATGCGGACCGCGACTGATTTTTCGACTTCGTTTTGCGGTCCGATGAAGACCCCTGGTTTGATCTGTCTGGCCTTGCCAGTGGCTTGGTCAACTTGATGGATTTGGTCGACTTGGGCGCATTGCTTGTGTCTTTGGCGTCTTTTTCGATATCTATGTTAGGATCCTGGGTTTTGGGGGACGCTTCTCTGTCCTGCTCTCGTTTCCTCTTCTCTTCCGACGATCGCGGTGTACGACGGGAGGGCCTTGTGATGTAATCGCGCTCTTCATCCGTGTCGTCGGATTCCTCACGGTCTTGAGCCGCACCAAGGAACCCCGGCGGGTCCTCCGTAATATCAACATCCGCGTACAGTGTGCCAAACGAGAGTCTTCCCAATGCCAGCTTGGCCTCCTTCTTGAAGCCATGTTCGCCCGGCAGAATCGTTAGGTTACCCAGCTTCAGCGTACCATCCCTAATCCATTTGATGACAGTGTCACCGGCATTGCTGATGAGGACCGTCATTGTGGGCAACGCCAGCAAGGACCAGAAGACGAAAAAGGCTTTCCCACAAGGTGAGATCGGACTTAGATCACCGTAACCAATGGTCGTGAGTCCGGTAAAGGCAAAATAGAAGGCATCAAAGTAGGACCAGTTTTGGTATGGGGCCTCGGACTCTTGGAAGATCTTTGCGCCGACGGTCCAGAGGATGAACCATGTGGACGCAGATACAGCCAGAGCCATCCATCTCCTCTTAGTCGAAGCCCGCTTTTGGATCTTCCTCATGAGCTCGAATTCCTTCTCACGCCGCTCGAGCTCGGTCAGAGGACTCTGGTTCTCGCTCGAGTCTAGATCACCTTCACGGCTACTGTCTTCGATAGGGTGAAGAATGCCGTCCTTGCCACGACGACGCAGGTGGCGCAAGTACTGCCGTCTCTTGTTCTCCAGCATTCGTGCGTCGAGTCGGCGTTTTCCACGGTCCAGGATAAGGCTTCGGATGGAGCCGATGACGAGACCGAGGGAGATGACACCTACCAGGGCATACGGTATGAGGAGCCCACGACCCAGGTTCGTCATTGGGGAATAGTCACCATAGCCTACCGTGAACAAGGTCACGTCGGCCCAGTAAACAGCATCGAGATACTGCCAGTTCTCAATGTGGGAAAAGACGAGAGCGCCTACGAGAAGGTACATTAGGAACATGATGGTCTGCAGCATCAGCGTTCGCTGACTAGTAGTCAAACAAAAGTCCTTTTCATAATGGCCAGCCTGTGCACCCCAGACGGTGATGGACATGAGGGTGGCGACGACAAAGTAGAGCACGGCGGCAAAGATGCCATAGTAGAACGCCTGCGACCAGACGTACTCGATCTCTGGCTGCTCAATTAGCGGACCGGCGGCGGTGCAGGCCAGAGCAAGCAGGCAAATGGCAGATATGTACCATCCCACAATGGTAATGGGCTGCGCAATGGAGAAGCGTACCCTCCTGGTCATGTTGAGCAAGAGAAATACATTGGCAATGATGGCCAGCGCCAGCTGCGCAGCGTTGACGCCGGTTAGCCAAGGCGGATCCGGGAAGAACTCGGCCTTGGAGATGTCCGAGCCGGGAATGATGTGCATCCGCCACTGTTTGACGAGGGCGCATATACTGAAGGCTGACGCGACAGGTCCGAGAGTACCAGCGATCATGGGAAAGGCCGAGCTGGCAAACCACCATCGACTGCACAGCGGGTCAGATACGCTGAAGGTTCACGATGGGGCGAGTATAGCGGTCTTGGCGACGGTTGGCACTAACCTGGGGTCGAGGTGGACTGCTGGATCGGCGTTGATAACGCTCTGGCGCTCAGCGTCGCCCTTGGAACGTTGGCCGTCGACATCTTGTGTGTAGTCGTCGATGTTGTCGCCTAGATCAGCATCGTTCATTCTGTCGGAGGAAGCAGCGGCTTGGCGCGCAGCAATCTGGACAAGTCGTTGGGCAGTATGAAGATTGTGGCAGCGAAGAGATGCATTTCCCTTCGTCACGCAGGGCAACGGTGGCGGATGGCTTTGTGATTGATCTCAGGTCGAAGAATCGCCATGAAAAGAAGAAGCGCAAGATAAGAAGCTCCGATTGTTATTGCTGTCTCAAGATCAATCAAGCAATTTGATCTAACCTAGGCCCTCGAGCATGAACCGGCCCACCCCCAGATGGAAAAGAACAGAGTTCTGGTGGTGGCCGTTGCAAGAGACAGTTCCTTGGTCAACAATGGGCTTGCATGACGTCGCTTGGCATTCTCTTAGAGCCTTGAAATAGCGGGCAGAAGACCAGAATGGGGTCAGCTACCGACCGGGGTTAGGGGGCCAGCTGGATCGATCTCAGCAGGACACCCCGGCTAAACGCCGCAGGCCGATGCACCCCGAGCTCCTCTAAACATGCAGTGCATCGCTTTGATGGGTTGGGATTTGGCAACCCGCATCCATTTGGCGCCGCGACGCGTGACTGCGACGTGACTAAGTCTTCCAATTTCAGACTTTTTGCTAGCCACACCAACGCATAATTCAGCCAACCTTTCGTGGGTTGTACACTGGTCATTCATTTACTTGAAAATCCTGCATTTCAGTGTCAGGGAGTGATTGAGATCCATCGCCAGTTCGATCTCACCGACGACGGCGGATCATGCGAAGATGGGTCTGGTGTAGAACTGCTGGAATCGCCCATCATCTCAGGGCTCGGCAGCTGAGCAGCGTCGCTAGCAATGTCGAGCGTGTCAGTGTCAGATGCGGTTCAGCCGGGAGTGTCTATGTCGAGTAGGTGATAATCATCCATAGAAAGCTTCACGTATTAAATATTCAATACAGCTTGCACAATATTGGCAAAGTGGCATCGTCGGACCCGCTGCTGATATACTTGCCGCCGTATTGGGACGCGTTCTCAGACGTTGCACCGCAAGTGCCGTCTTTCCTGCGTAGATATCCCACGGCCGTCATCAACTACAGGTGGTTCGGCTTTCACCCATTCGAAGAGGTTGAACTGCCCAAAGTGGAGGTGCAGGAACCAGAGGGATCAGAGGAGCCTGAGACGCCGACTGTGCACAACTGGCCATTTCCCGTTCACGACATGTTGAAGGCATACAGCTGGATTGTCGAGCATCTGGCACCGTCGGACACCACGCGTCGCGATGTCTACATCTACGGCTCGTATTTGGGTGCATCCCTTGCCAGTTCATTGGCCTTGACCGAGAGCCACCCGCATCAACGCATGGCGGTTCGCGGCTGCGTAGCATTCAATGGCATCTACAACTGGACCACGTTTCTCCCTGACCATCAGATCAATAAAAAGTCGACCGCCAAGGCGGCGAATGTCCTCGAGGAGATCCTGGGGCAGCCGACGGATCCGACCTTCCAAGATCTCAAGCATCACATCTCCACTCTCTTTGGCGATCCGGCCAACCTCTTTGACCCCTTTGCCAGCGCCTCTCTCTTCTTCCATACGCCCGGACTCCATGTACCTCAAGAGTTTGACGCCTCGGCCGATCCCGTCGCTACGATGCTGGGTGCCTACGCGACCGGCGCATCCGAAGAGGCGAAACAGGCCATCAAGTCTCTACTACTCTTGATGGCCGACAAACCCCCGCGCAAGAGCGCTCTGGCCTTCCCGCCGCGCAAGTCGACACTCAAGCTGCCCGACACGTTGCTGCTGCACACTTCCCAGCCCCCGCTGCCCTCGACCTTTCAGAAGCGAAAGAGGAAAGCCGTTCCCATGAATCACTTCAAGACGCATGCCGAGGATCTCGGTGCGTTGATGCGCAAGAGCCTCGAGAAGATTGAGTTGAGGGATCGGTCAAAGTGGGATCATGATCTTGACGAGTATCTGGAGGTAGATAGAAGAGTGCAGACGTATGATGTCGGGAAGGACGAGCGACCATTCGAAATGCCCAGTCAAGGAGAGGTCATCGCTCGGAATTGGCTCGAGGATCGAATGTCCAGATGATTTTCGAATAATCTGACAATAACATCGGACAACCTGTTAGAATTCAGCTGGTTTGAAAATCACTTGCTCTCGAAAAGGGCAATCGAATAAGCAAACGCCTACGCAATCGTCCAAACAATTGAATAAACAATCATCTGAATAATCGAATAATCAACTGAATAAACAATCCATTAAAGAATAGTCTGGACCACGGTCTAGACAATCGCATGGGCAATCTTTTCTCCTTATCGCTGTTGCCTCGCACAAATATTTTTGAAGCCAAAATTTCCCCTCAGACTCCCATCCTCAAACATCATCCTGCCATCTCCCCCTCCATCCCTCATCTGTGAACTTTTTCACACCTCACATTTCCCGCAATGGCAGCGCTCGACCCAGACCATCATGCCATCAAGATGACTCTGGATCTCAAATATTTTCTCTGAAAGCTCTACGCTGCCTGTGCTTTTCTCCTTTGTTTGGTCAAAAAGTGTCACGCCCCTGGAAGACGGGAGCTGCCCACCACCACTACTACTACTACTACTACCAGCAGCAATACCAGAGACCAGCATCGCCGTCCATTGAGCACTCACGCACTTCTTCCTCTCTTCTTCTCTCTTTTCCTCTCCGGCGCACGATCAAAATGTATTCTCGACCGTGTGTTGTTCTGCGCAAGGAGGGCCTCGTGGCCATCGAAGATTGGGGTTCCCAAGCCCCAGCAACAACAACAGCAACAGCAGCAGCAGAAGAAGCAGCGGCGGCAGCCCCAGCGGGACGTAAGTACCCACGTCTTTCCTCGTCTTCCTCGTCTTTCCTCGTCTTTCCTCGTCTTTCCTCGTCTTCCTCGTCTTCCTCTCTTCCCTCGTCCCATTATCATTTGTCTTTGCCAGATTTCGGATGGACTCTTTGCCCGAATACGTGTGGCTAATATAATATATAGACGTCCCAGAACAAACATGGGATGGCAGGGCGGCCGTATTGGCCAACGTTTTGCACGAGTGGGTGGCTCTGCCACATAGAAAGCTGGCTGGTGCCCGCAGGGCATATACCAATGGCCTGCAAACATTGCAGGATATGCGTTTAGTAAGTTCTTTTTTTATCCTTTCTTTCCTTTCCTCCCTCCCTTTTGCTTGGAGAAGGCTAATTCTTCTGGTGTTCAGACGTTCTCTAAGAGGCTTGAGATGGCCAGCGGCCATACTGGTCGATGTTCTGCGGGAGTGGGTGGCTCTGCCACACCGAAAGCTGACCAGTGTCCAAAAGGCATTCACCAACGGCCTTCAACAGTTGCATGAGTTGCGAATTGTAAGTTTCTTCCAGAGAATGTGGCAGCATCGCCACCGCCACCGCGTGAATACTCACGTCCTTCTGTCTCCCCTTTTCTTCCCATTTTGCTCCGTCAAGGTTAACTTTTCTAGTGTCTAGACGTTCCAGAAAGCAAATGGGACGAGAGAGCGGCCGTATTGGCCAATGTTCTGCGCGAGTGGGTGGCTCTGCCACACAGAAAGCTTTCGGGTGGCGGATGGAGCAACGGCCTCGGCCGACTTAGCGAAATGCGTCGAGTAAGTCTTTTTCTATCCTTTCTTTTTCCTTTCTTCCTATCTGCGATGAGACAAAAGTCTCACGACATACTATCATCCAGTCGAAGTGATTGTACAACAGTGCTAATAATACTTTTGCAGAAAGCCGCAGAGAACTTTCGCTCGAGGCCTCGGCCCCTTGACCAGCCCTCGCCGTCGCCGTCGCCTGCCGCCGCGCCTGCCGCCGCGCTCGCCCTCGCGCCCGCTCCCGCGCCTGCTCCCGTCGCTTCCGCCTCTGCCTCCGCGGCCGTCCAGACCATGCATCCGTTTTTCGCCCGCCGCCGCGCCCGGTCCCCGTCGCCGCCGGCTCCTGCCCGCGCTCCCGCCGGTGGCAGCGACGACGACGATGTCAAACTCGTTTCGTGGAAACGTATAAAAAAGACTTGAAGATAGGATGAAAAGATCATCCCTTGCTATCGACTGTATAATCAGTTATAGGTTATAAACATCGGATGCATTATGATATGGGTATGGGATATGGAACATGGGACAAAAACGGTGCTATAGAGCCTTTCCGGGTATTACGATACGATGGGATGGAGTAATCATCTGATCTGCTAATTCAACACGGGGCCTTTTCCTTTTTCCTTCGCCGCTCGCGCCCGCGCCCGCGCCTGCTCCCACCGTCGCTTCCGCCTCTGCCCCCGCGGCCATCCAGCCCATACATCCGTTTTTCACCCGCCGCCGTGCCCAGTCCCCATCGCCACCGGCTCCTGCTCGTGCCCTTGATCGCGCCCGCGCTCCCGCCGGTGGCAGCGACGACGACGAGCCGAAGATCCTGGCGTGGAAGAGCATTAAGAAAAACTAAGAACGATATGAAAAAATCATCCTTTGCTATAGACTATATAGAGCTCCCGGGTGATGGAAAAGTATAAGATAGGATTGCGGTTATTCACAAGACACGGGGCGGAAACACAACTATAGCTCTCATGGTTTATACGATTGGGGGGGTTCATTATCTGATCTGTTAATACAGACTGGGAAATTCTCCATTTCTATCTAATATTCTTTTAAGACCAGTTTGATTGACTACTACGAATCATGCCTTTCTATTCCCATACCAAACCAAATCCCTTACAAACTTTGCTACCATACACGTGCTATGCCCCTGCTGTATAAGACTCGGGCTGCCATGCATTAGCACAGCTCTGGTAGCGTCGGCGTATCGACCTTGATATCAACGAGAAGGTCCCCGATGCAGAGGTTTGCAGATAGGACAGCTTTGCAGCATGGTATTTGAGATCGTAGCCGACAAGACTCGCCGTCCAGACCCTTATGTCGTGGCCTCTCATGTTGGTCTCCACAAGCACTACGACGAAGCATCGAGTCTGGCTAATTGCATCGAGGCGCACGCTCAAGGGTCTCTAAAAGGGGAAACGGACACGCCTATAGTATAGAGAGCCACTCAACAGGATGGGAAGTAACAAAACGCAAGGTCCTTGCTGTGTCTCTGAAGCATATATACAGGCAAGAAGAATCATTGAGTTGTTAGAGGGCGCGGAGTGGGAATTGACAAGCAAACGCTTCCCCAAGCGTGCCTATCGTGTTGCTCGGTGACTGACATCAGGAACGATCACTAGCAACAAACCGTTCAAATGGTCGGCATCACATATCCTCAGGCAGCAAAGCCGCTCGCAAAGCTGATGAGATTCTACGACGATGCCAGCTTGATGCTCCAAAAGTACCCGTTCCTGATCATCGGACCTAGCCAGCGACCGGATCCATCGATGGTACTTCCGGAAACCCCCAACGACCACGACATGTGAGCAAGAGCTCACCAAATGCGACTTCTGCCTTGCAATCAACTATCACAGGACAACAATCGCGCAATGGCGTGGATCCGCGATACCGTAAGAGGTTTGCCGGTTGCACCTCTATCACCCATGCGCCTGGGCAGATCGGCACATTGTCCAGTGGTGGCAGGAGGTGAATGACCTGCATCATCTCTTTCAAGGCTCACCGAAGAATGCAACCTGCGAAAGGATCCTTGAATCTGTTGGTGTCAGGGATCTGGTCGAGGCTCTGGCTGAAGAGACGGGATCATGAGTGTTTGTACTTCATCCGATGCTCCTAGAGGGGGGGGATCTCAATCTGTCCGAGGTTTGGATGAATGGAAAGAGCAAACGGAAAGAAAAAGAAAAAGATGAGACGAATGATAGTCGTAAGCTGGAATAATTATTCAAGTCTTGATACTCCTAAGCGGCAAGTATAAAGACGCAATCGCGAATTGCTCCGAAATCATCATGGCAATATCCCAGTGTATGGGCTGTACCCGAGCCATCGTCTGGGAAAATGGTGTGACCATACATGTCTGGCGGGAGTAGCAAGGTCAGGACTATCTATTTTACGGTCAAGTCTGCGCTCCAAAGTGTGAAGCGGTCGGCGTGTCCCTTGTTGACAAGCTCTTCTCTTGATTGAGGCTCTTGCTGATGAAGTGGAGTCCTACATTCCCAATAGAATCAATCATCATGGCCGTAGCACTGGGGCGGGATGATCCGAGAACGATGACAATTGCTTTGAGAGTACGCTTTTGTCGTGTGAAGATGTTACCACTTATGTAATACGGAAGAGGTCAGCAGGCCCAAGGAATGGAATGGATGTGTCATTTTCAAAATACAAGTGCTATCATACTTGTAGCTGAATTCACAAGCTCGAATGATATCACTGATGTGGAAGGTTGTCGCGAAATTCCCGCTTAATGGTAGGATATGCGCCAGCGAGAATTGATGATGAGGGCATAAAATTTGTGTATATCGGCTTAGGGAGGAGGCATGCTTTCCCATCGAATAGTGAGCAAGTATGGATTTCATGAGTGCACAACTGATACACCGCATGAGAGCCGTCGGAGACTCAGATCACGAAGGATCGCAACCTTGCATCTGATTCACATGCCCAGCTAGTATGTGTAGATCGCAAAGACGATGTAGAGCAGTTGGTATGGCTAGTCTACGGCCCTGTGGGATATTTCGAGATGGCGATAGTAGTTCGTGACGTCCACTTTAATGGGCGAGAAAGGAAAGACTGTTGTCAGATGACTACAGCAACGTCTTAGACGTGCTTCTGATGCCCTCGACTGTGATACATACCCTCATCGACCCGGGGCTTGGCCTCCTCGTTGATATCTGGGTATGGTTCTTGGACAGCCCCGGACTGATAAGTTTGTACCTACGAGTTAGTCCTCGGCTCCCAGACACAGTCTCCGGTGTCCAGTGGGGTGTTCCACAGTCCCCACACTCGGCAATATTGCGGGAAGATCGCTCTCGCTAAGCCGCAGGTCCGCATTCAGCCACGTCAGCGCCTCCTCATGCCCACCTGCTATCTAGTTCGATTACAGCTTTCTTTTCCAACCGAGAGCTTGATTTGAATCATTTCTGCAGGCGTTGTGGTCTAGTGGTATGATTCCTGCTTTGGGGAGCTTCTCAAGCATGCAGGAGGTCGTGAGTTCATCCTAATCATCGTCGTCGTCAAACATTATACTAACATACATCTCAGCCGGGTTCAATCCCCGGCAACGCCCACCTTCAATCATTTTTTGCCCTTTTTTGCACTATGTCTTTATTGTCGAATACTCGTGTTACTCCTCAGAAGATCCGGGGTCAATCCAATCAATAATCGTTGAGATATGGTGATCTCCGCAGCGAGTATATTATGGTCGCGGAGGACTTTATACTATTTCTGCACCACAACCCCATGGCGCCTTCCATGAAACTAACGCGTGAAGTAATTCAATCGTGCCAGATCCAAAGCTCTTTTTCTTGAAATGCTTTCAATATAAGCATGGTGAGATGGTTGTGGTGAACAGCTTGGTCATGGTCACGGGCGCTCGGTCGCAGGATGAGGAGATGCGACGCCGACAGCGCTACCGAGGACAGATTGATGGGTACCACCGAATGACTGTATTGTCGCAAAGTTGTAGCGAGTTGTCGCTGACCGGTATCCTCGGTGCCAACTTTTCTTGATAGTCAGGCTCAAGTCTATATAACCGACTGCTGTAATAGGTGGCACTCACAAGAACTCTCAACTCATCTATTTATTGACTTGATTTTATATCACTGGCACCCGAAAGACTCGTCACATTTAGAGGAAGGATTTGATGAATTCCACCGTTGCTTATAAGACAGGCGCATGCCGTACACCAATCCATATGTACCTGGACACTATGGTCCATTCTGATTCGGCTTGGATCACAACTAGGACTTATGATTATCATTTGGCTATTACTCTCGTCCCCCGACATTGTTTGCAACCTTCTGACGAAAAAAAGCTGCTCGGTAAATGTGTATATGCATACACTGCCCAGTCATATTCTATGAGTCGTCGATTGCGCCTTTCCAAATCATTTTACATCAATCGAAACAACCATACCAGTAAGCCAGAAATAACAATGGAGATAGGACTTGAAAACTCTCCAATGTTTCCCGATGTGTTTTAATTGAGGCGAAATGATACAGCTGGGTATTTAGTATGGTGACCATTGATCGTGGTCCTTCACTCCGATAGCGGGGCAATTGTCGATCCAGTCAACATTTTTGGCGGGGCACTTTCCAGTGTGGAATTCGAGGACGACTCAAGTGACGCACCATTCTTTCTGCGCCCTGCGATTCGTAGAGATTCTTTTTTTACCTCAAGTATATCCCTTTCGACGTTTCTAATCGACCCTCCGAATATCCCCCCCAAAATGGCGTCGCAATTCCCGACAAAGAAGGTCGGCGTGCTGGGTGCCACCGGCTCCGTTGGCCAGCGCTTCATCCTCCTGCTCCAGAACCACCCTCACTTTGTCCTCCAGGCCGTCGGCGCCTCTTCGCGATCCGCTGGAAAGAAGTACAAGGATGCCGTGCGGTGGAAGCAGGCCTCTCCCATGGGCAAGGTGGCCGACCTGATCGTCAAGGAGTGCAAGGCCAGCGAGTTCTCCGAGTGCGACATTGTCTTCAGCGGTCTGGACTCGGATGTGGCAGGCGAAGTTGGTGAGTAGTGCCGTGAGAGGAGGAGACAGTATATCGTTCAGCTTGGCTAATACCTGCGCTCCCCAGAGATGGAATTCATGAAGGCCAACCTGGCCGTCTTCTCCAACGCAAAGAACTACCGCCGCGACCCCCTCGTGCCGCTCGTCGTGCCGACCGTCAACCTGCCTCACCTCGACCTGATCCCGCACCAGCGCAAGCACCACGGCCTCAAGGAGGGCTTCCTGGTGTGCAACTCCAACTGCGCCGTCATCGGCCTCGTCATCCCCTTTGCCGCCCTGCAGGCCCAGTTCGGCGAGGTCGACACCGTCTCCGTCGTCACCATGCAGGCCGTCTCGGGCGCCGGCTACCCGGGCGTCAGCTCCATGGACATCATCGACAACGTCGTGCCCTTCATCTCGGGCGAGGAGGACAAGCTCGAGACCGAGGCCCGCAAGATCCTCGGCGGCATCCGCGACGACAAGACGGCGTTCGTCGAGCAGGAGCACCTGCGCGTCTCCGCCGCCTGCAACCGCGTCCCCGTCCTCGACGGCCACACCGCCTGCGTCAGCTTGAAGTTCAAGCAGCAGCCCCGCCCAAGATCGAGGACGTCAAGGCCGCCCTCCGCAACTACGTCAGCGAGGCCCAGAAGCTCGGCTGCCCCAGCGCCCCCGAGCCCAGCATCATGGTCTTTGACGACGCCGACCGCCCCCAGCCCCGTCTCGACCGCGACCTCGGCCGCGGCTACACCGTCAGCGTTGGCAGAGTCCGCGAGGACGAGAGCGGCATCTTTGATATCAAGTTTGTGGCACTGAGCCATAACAGTAAGTCACTTTCGTTCCAATAACCAAGCATGTCGCTGACATTCTTCAAGCCGTCATTGGTGCTGCCGGCTCCTCCATCCTGAACGCCGAGGCAGCAGTCCTCAAGGGCTTCATCTAATATTGCATCTTCTGGGCGTTCGAATGGCAATCACCGAGCCATTGGGGTGTGAAACAAAAAAAAATATAGAAATGGATCTATACACTTGGTCAAGTGGCTGATCTGGGTAAAATTCATCTGATCTCAAGCCTTACTAGATGTAGGAAGGGTGAGATAACGTATCGAGATAACATATCTAAACGAAAGCATGAATAGACAAAAACACTATCAAAATTTCTTGGTCCTCTCTTGTGTCAATCCATTGTGTGAGCATCCTGAGTGCGCCCTCATTACTCTAAGATGATTTGATTTGATTTAGTTTTCCGACTCCTCTTGTATTTCCCATTCAACGGTTTCAGTATCTTCTATCCTCCAACTCAGAACACCCCTTTCCCCTTTCAAATTCGGCGACGTCGACGAACGTGGTCTGCTAGTCGAGACGATGGGCGTCATCGGCCTCGAAGTCCAAAGCCTCTCCGTTCCATCGAAAGACGCGAAAGGCAGAAGCCAAGACACTTGGACCTCTGGAAGGGAGGTGGAAATAAGAAGCGAAGAGGTCTCGACCTCTGAGAGGGGAGTGTAGACAAGGGCCGTAGAGGGTTCAGCCTCTGGGCAGTACGGCTCGCTTCTACCTTGGTGTTGGAGACGTAATCATCACACTTTGGTCATTCTCTCAGGCAGCGAGGTGGTCATATCGATCGAGAAGTGTTCACGCTCGATGGGCCCGGGCTTCCTTGGTGGAAGAAGGAGCGTGGGGGAGAGGATGCCGAGCCGGCAGAGGTCCAATCCTCCGTCTGCCGCCCAAAAGGCAATCAGTCCCTCTTGAAGACCGTAGTGGTTGCTGTTGGCGGCAGTGTGAACAGTGCTGAGCTCAAGAAGGTATCAAGTCATACCGGGGTTCGATTATTCTGGGCTGGAAATGATTTCCTCTGTCGAGGTTTGCAGTAATGTCAAAAGGACGCTTGTTTGAGAGTATCGGGAAGTTCGTAAAAAGGTCTGCGGCACGAGACTGTACCGATATTGGAGGCGCATACAGGAAAGAGAAGAAGTTGCAGCGCCATGGTGATGCAAATGCTCTGTGGAAAAGGGACTATCTACAATACTGAGAGCCTACATAGAAAAAACGCCTCGAAGACAATTGTAGTTTACCATGGGAAAGCTTAGATCTTTGGCCGGCCATCACATGCCCTTTTGTCAAGAGGCCATGGGTGCTTTTCTTGTCCTTTCTGGGCTATTTTATACATCAAAGCCCCCTGCAATCAGTCCTAATCTATCAAGCAATCGCGACTGATGAGTCCTGCCTTGCCAATTAAAGATCGTGAGTCTCACGACAAATCTCGTCAGCGATGTAAATATTTGATACCAGCATACAATAAGGAATATGAGTACTAGGCCGCCGTGTTATATTTGCTTTGCTTGCACATTTGGTTGTCCTGGCAGTTTGTCAGACGAAGATATTGATTTCAACCCATGTATTGTAGATGATTTCCATTGCTACTGGAGCAGCTCCGCAGGGAAACGGTCAGACACATCACAATCTGGTCGACACTGGCTTAGTTCTTCTTCATCAAACGCCCCGTGAATATCAACAAGATTTCAATTGGTCTTCAGGTATATACATGCAAAAAGTCAACTCCGCAAACAAAAAAACGTTGAAAATACCCGATGAACCCAATTCATAAGAAAAACAAAACCAGCCCGTTTTTTAGTCTACCCCGATTGATCTATTCCGGCAGAGGGATGCCTTCAAACTCTGCGTAACCGCGTGCCAAGTTCATGTTTTCTGAAAGGAAAAATGTTAATTTATGATCAATCAAGACGAGTTTGTGTAGATTGTATAACTTACGTAAGCATTGCGTTGCTGCTCCCTTGAGCAGGTTGTCAATGGTGGCACAAATAACTACCCTCTTCCCCGAGCTGTGCACGGCAAAGCCACCAATCTCGACATGGTGCTTTTGGCTGATGCCCTTGACCAGAGGCGCCTCGCCAATGACCTTGACGAGCTTCTCTCCGGCGTAGCGGTCCTGGTATATTTGTCTAATCTCCCTCGAGGTCATGGTCTGCTTGAGGGGGATGTTGATGGTGTGGTGGATACCCTGGAACCACCGGGCAACGTGAGGAGTGAAAGCCACGGGGGTACCCAACTGAGTGCTGATCTCCTTCTCGTGAATGTGGTCTGTCAAGCTGTATGGGATCAGATTGTGCTCGAGGTTGTTGATGTCGTTCTTGGGCGAAGGCTTGGTGCCAGCGCCAGAGTAACCGGAAACACCAAAGACGGTGGGAGAGCCGCCGAGGAACTCTACCAGGGGTGCGATACCAAGCTGGGCACCAGTGGCGTAGCAACCAGGGTTGGCAATGCGCGTGGCCTGAGCGATGTCCGAGCGCTTGATGAGCTCGGGGAGACCATACGTCCAGGAGTTGTCGAATCTGTAGTCCGCCGAGAGGTCAACGACGACGCTGTTGTCGTCGCGCTCGCCGACCTTGGCGCGAGCCTGGTCAATGGCGTCCACGTAGGGCTTGCAGACACCGTTGGGCAGAGCCATGACCCAGACGTCAATGTCGCCGCGCTCCTCCATCTGACCGACCTCCTCGACGCTCAGGTTCTCGTAGATGACCTCCTTTCTGTCGTAGCCCTCAAGCTTCTGACCAGCCAGCTCACGAGACGACACGTGCTTGAGAAGAAAGTTGGGGTGCTTGTTGAGGAGCGCAATCAAAGCTTGACCAGTGTAACCACGGGCGCCGATCAGGGCAACACGCGAGGGCACATCGTTGGAAGCGTGCTTCCTTCCGTAAGGAGGGTTGGGGTTGGTGGTCGTTGCGTATCCTCGCGACCGGCCGAAACCGCTCGAGGCGGACATGACGGCGCGGCGGGCAGATGTGGAGAAGCCGCGGGCCTGGTTGGCGACGGAGCCAGAGGCAGCGTGGGTCTTGAGGTTCTGCGACGCAATTTGTGCGGCACGGTGAAGTCTGGCCTCCAAGTTGGACTCGCCCAGCATGGATCTACCGTGCTGGCTAAAGTCCTTCATCAGGTCAGTGAGGTCCTGGCCCTCCTCGATACCGTACCAGAAGAGGACGTCGTTGCCTCGGAGGAGACTGCCATCAGCCTTCTCAAAGAACCAGGTAAGGTTCTCGTCGTCGGCCTTGACGGTCCAGACCAGGCTAGGGTACTCCTTCTTGACAGCGGCAAAGATGTTGTCGGCAACGTTGGTCAACCAGCCAGACTTGGTAATGGTAAGGGTGGCCAGAGTCGAGTACGACTTGTTGGTGTCGGGCTTGAGGACAACAGCGAGGGTCTTCATCTGGTCGTCAAAGAAGGCCTTGAAGGGTCTCTCCTTGAGGAAGTCGAGGTATCGGTCGACGGTGGCGCGGGAGTCGGTGACATCGCGGTCCCGGACGAGGACCTCCTTGAGCTGGTCGAGGTCCGTGAACTCTTCCACCTTGGTGGCCGACAGCAGCTTGGCGCCGCGGCGGATCAGAGTACCGGCACCAGAGTCGGTGAAGAGCTCCTTCTGGAGATCAGCGGGGTGGATGATGGCGACGCTGGAAGTCCTGGGAAGACCGTCCAGAAGCTCCTTGATCTCCTTGATCTTGAGGCGAGTGCCGAACTTGCACCACTTCTGCGACATGATGCTGTCAAACTCCTCGTCAAGGTTGATGGCAGAGATCTTGGAACCCTCGCCGTCAAAGAGACCGCCCTTCTCACTGAGGTAGACGACCTTGAGAGGCTCGACAGCACGGGCGAGCTCACCGGCGGCAACATCGGCGTTGACGTTCAGGACCTGACCCTCGGGAGTCTCGGCCATGGAGGTCAGAATGGGCAGGTAGCCGTTGGAGATGGCACTCTCAATGGGCTCGCTGTTGACGTCGGTGATCTTGCCGACAAACTTCCACTTCTCCTTGTCAAGGTAGTCGGCGGTGAAGACGCTAGAGGTGATGGGGCGGGCGCGGACGCCGAGCTCCTCCAGCTTCTGGACCAGCTTGAGGTTCTCCTGCAGGAAGAGCTTGCGCGCAACACCGAGCGTCTTGCCGTCGGTGATACGGATACCCTCCTCGAACTGGGGCTCAACACCGGCCTCCTCGAGGAGGCGGTTGAGCTGAGGGCCGGCACCGTGGACAATGATGGGGAAGAGACCAACATGGTACAGGAAAGCCAAGCTGCTGCAGAACTCGTCGAGGTGCTCGGTCAGGATGGCACCGCCGACCTTGATGACGGCAAACTTCTGCGACGAGACCGAGGAGAAGTGGCTCAGGTATTGCTGGACCTCACGCTTGGTGCCAATGCTGTTGAGGACCTTGATGACGGCGCTTCGAATGAATCGAGAGTCGTTGGCTCGGCCGGATGAGTAGGGAGCGAGCTGGACACGGGCGGCGTTGGCAGCAGGGACGAGGCGGGCAGCACGAGGAGTGACCCTACGGGCACCGGCCCGAACCGCGGCGCGGACAGCAACGCGGGACAGCATGTTTGCAGTAGGAAGAAGGATTCGAGGAAGAGATCGGGATACTAGAAAGCCAATTGGCAAACTCACGACTTGCGTCTAGTCGTGGTCGGGGCGAGGTTTGGCTGAGCGATGCGGGTCGTGGGCGCTCGTCGAGTGGAAGAACCGCGGGTCGGCGTAGTTCAACGGACTGGGTTCGGAGGGGCGAGAGCTTCCCTTGCCTTCCCAAGCTCTCGAAATCAAACAGAGGACCTGTTTTCGCGAGAGTTAGAGGGAAGTCTGATATATAACGACAAAGATCTTCTGGCCGACTTACCTCGGGATCAATGACAAGCAATGGAGGTGGGTGGCTCAATACTACGCTCCAGAGTTGATCATTGTAAATTTCAGTTTCTTTGAGGGGCAGCGAGTGTGCGGTGCGCGCAATTGGATGGATCTGACCATAATAATATCCTAGCCTGGGGAAAATTTTGGACGCCGAAAACCGCAAGTACCCATGTCGGGTCAGAGTCAGAGCTTCTCAAGTCTCCCCGGCCCCATTCTTATGTAATGCCTCACCAAAATTTACCCACGCCGATACCTTGACACCTACATAGCTCCAATGGGAGTCCCTAGCAACAGGTACGACGACAGGCGGGCGGACACAGCTCAGCTCGATCTGATAAAAAATCGAGTGGTGCCACTACTACCACTTACACACCCGAATTACACTGAGGTATTATTGATCATATTGGTCTGGACTCTCGAGGTCTCCCACCCCTCCCGCTTGCCTCTATACAGACACTGCGACTCGGATTCACAAACGGTGAGGAGGACTTCAGAGGCCTCACCTCCTTGGTTTTTGTAGGATATTCACCTTTCTCGTGATCCCAAGAACAAACTCGGTCAAGAATAATATCCTGTGACCCAGCAACCAAAAAAACAACGCATCAAGATCGGGTTGCTCCATCGGGCAACCCTTGAAATAATTAGCAATCAGTTTCACCCACCACCTACCAGTCTACCGAAGCACATCCGTATATAATCTCGGCTTGAGAGGATTATTATATAAAACTTTAAGCTTAGGAACGGTAGTTGTAGATCTTGACCCAGTCGTATTACGAGCTGTCTCCGAGGAATCGAAAATGACACCACTTCGGAAGACCGGCCGAATGGAGCCAAGGTAGATGGACACATGTGATGCTATAGACCTTGAGACTGTTGTAATTACAATTACTAGTAGCTCGTGTCTGTCGTGAACTGTATTACGTGGTTCTACACCGACTGTAAGGACCGAATATGGTGCATGCAGAAAGCCGCCGTCGAGTGACATGTGCCCATTACAAGCAATATAAATGTACTTGACAGGAGCGTCATGCCCTGCTTTCATGGCACTCAGCTTTACGACCTACCTTTTGTGCTTGCACATGACATTCACGCAAACTCGAGACATCTCGAGAGACGACCGTGGTTATTCAATTACATCAGCATCATTTGCACATCAGAGAACGCCGGTATATGTGTCTCAATTAGTTGGGGAAACGCCTTCGCCCTGCACCGTCTCTCCATCATACATACAGCGGCAACTGCCTCCAAGCACGATCTCGCCGTCGTGGAGGAGTCGCCGCGCTCTGGATCCCGTGGTATTCGTGCAGACCAAAAGACAAAGTAAAAAGATCAAGCCAATGAACAAAACTCCTCTGTTGATATCAATCCCATTCGTGGTTCGGATCATTCAAAACACTCGAATGCGCTCGTAGCCTGCGAGATTCGACTATTCATCATATCGTTCGTCGTTCCAATGTCTCGTATCGTTCCTTCTACTTTCTAGTCGCAACGACTGTTTTCGCCGGATTAGTGATTCCATTCCGTGGCAATAAAGACTGGGGAGAAACGTACCAGCAGGGATGACGATGACCAAAATCAGGATGATGATGCCCACAATGAGGCACATGCGCATCTTCATGTCCTTCCACCACATCTGCTTGCGCACTCTGTTGGCACCGCGGCGGAAACCTTGGGCAGAGACTGCCAAGTTGTCGGTCTTATCTTGTAAAGCATCGAGACGCTCGCCACGCTGAGACACCTTGTTGATGTTCTCTCTCATGACACCGACAGTGTCGTCAATTTGCTAAAGCAGGCAAAGTCAGCATTGTCTCCCGAATTGTAGAGCCAAAAGTCGAGCCGAAAGAGTCTTTGAGGGTTGCGAAAGTCCATGTCCACCGTTTTGGCGCTGATTCGATCAATATGGTGCTATCGACGTTGCCATTCCTGAGCGCCGGCCACAGGTGTGCCACAAGTCCAGTTTTCGGCCATTGTTCCATACTTCGCAAACCCCGGAACTGCGCTTTATCGGTGAGTTCTCGGATCGCGCGAGCTCGAGGTTGCCAGCTTGGCCAAGTACAGCTCAGAAAACCCAGTATTCCACGGGCCGAGAAGACCACAAGATTTCATTGGGCCGGGTATCGTAATGGAACAGTAATGGAAAACTGAGAACTGCGATGACGCCTTTGGCTTGTAGATGGTGGCGATGGCGCTGGCGCTGGCGATGGAAATGGAAATGGTGATGTCGGCGTCGCAAGCTTAGGTAGTTCGAGCGCTTATGGCGGACATGACGATTTCGCAACCCCGTCGAGACGCATAGACTGTCGATCGGCTCGCATAATTTTTTGGGCGAGGAAAAAACTTACGGCTTGAAGTGCTTGTGTCCTGGCGTTTCCGCCCTGCTGTCCACCAGCGCCGGCCTGCTGGCCGCTGGGGATGTAAGGGTCGTAGGGGGCATCGTGAGTAGAGGCCATCTTGACAGCTGGAGATGTGTCTTTTGGTAGGTGATGGGTTTGCGTTGCGACAAGCGGTCAGGCTGAGGAAAATCGCAGCGGGAGGATGATGCAACTGCGACTAATTGAGAGGGGTGCGCAGGTTGAGCTCGGTGATGATGTTTCGCTTGATGGTCGTGTTGGTTTGGGTCGTAAAAAATGTGGAATGAGGAGAGGTTGGAAGAGAGACGAGGATAGAGGCAAAGTTGGATGGTTTGTTTTCAGGCCCTGCTGACCACCTGTACTCTCAGAAGGGAAGGGACTGAATTGGGCGCTGGCGGCGGCGCTGGACTGGGCGGCTGGGGGGGCGTTGGGATGGGATCCGTGCTTTTTTGCTGCTACCAGTTGGCCTGGTGAAACGTTTGAGAGACGAGGGAGCCTTTAGCAGTCTCACTGAATCAATGTATGGTAGACAGGCAGGGCAGGCTAGGTACCTGACGACCAGCGGACAAGGGGGCTGAGAGGGGTTCGGACGGGTGACACTATTGTGGTGGTACTGGACGGTAGGTGGTCGGTAGCGCTGAATTGGTATTGATGCACGGGGGCTTTGTTGGTCTTCTCTCTCTAAAAAGGCCGACACGCAATGGGGATTTCAATTCTTCTTCTATCCACGCGAAAAAAGAGCCACTTCAGCTAACAAAGGGGTTCGGGAAATCTCATCTTGTTACAATAATAGAGACAGACAGACGCCGCGCCGCTGCTCAGGTTTCCCTAGCTGAGAACAAACCTCCATGGGGGAGAATTGTCGTTGCCTGCTGTGCTCAGCTCAAAGTCCGCGCAATCCGACAGAATAGGCGCCTCATCAGCCTCGCGCTGTCGTAGTCTTGACCGTGGCAGTGCTACACTATCACTGCTGTTGGCCCTCTCGGGGACTGGGGTGTCATCATCATCCAAGGGTCTGGCCTACGTCAATTGGAAGGAATCGGGTCCAAGCAGCGATGGGTTCCTTGTTTGACCTTGTTTGGATTGACTACTAGATAAACAAGTCCTCCACGGCATTTGGCCACCGCCATAACATTGATTGCCGTCGCCACGTTTTGTTCCCTGCCTCCATGTCTTGACGATATCCTCGTGCAGAGTCCAGCCTTTTGGGTCCTGAATCAACATTGCAGACAGTATTGTTGGCTCGTACCTGACCGTTCCAGAGAATGCAGACGAAAACATGTGCCAAGCTCACGGCCCATGCTTCCTTGTTCGTCAAAGCTGTTGCAGCTCCGTTTCAGCACGCACCAAGACGGGCTCGTCTAAATGGCCCGGATCCCGCCGTCGCTTCAAAGCCATCGGTCATGTCTGTCGAAAAGAGGACGGTAAATGGGTAGCATGACAGACATTGGACGGGACCCCTGAGACACAGCTTAGGTAGCACTCCGGTCCTAACCTTGAACCTTTGGCGGCAAACTATCATGAAGAGATTGATTGTTCACAATGTCAGGTGCAGTTTGTCAATTCTCATATCACCCCGGGCATCCAGATCATTCCGGGATGCGCAGTAAGCAAGGCACAGCAAAGCACAGCACAGGTCGGCCGATCCTAAATCCAATATTTTCCCCAACATTACGAGATCACGTGAGGGAGAGTGCGAGAACCCGACATGTTCGAGTTGCGCATGGATCTTGTCTCGCGAACTCGTTACGAGCTGTGGATGAAGAAGAGTGGTTGAAATGGTGTTTCTGTTTCTCATGATCTGCTGCACACATGTATGATATAATGGCGTATGAAATGTTCACTGCACCTGATTCTCCGGTTGTGGCTAATTAAGTCGCTATATTTTGTCGATCATCGTGGCAGCCAGAGAACATTTGTAACCTATCATTTCCATCCGTCACGTACAAATAAGCGAACCCAACCCACTTTATTATCCATCCAAGTTCAACAAAGAGTCGAGCCAATAAAGTTATTTTTGAGTTAAGCATTGACCGGCCTGGACAAACACCTGCGCTGGGCATAATGCATGCAGATACATTAATACTTGTCTTTCAAGTACAATAAGCTTCCCCAACCTTACATATTCATATATGTATTGTATATATGCATGTATTACTTACCTACACACCTGCCTCTTTCTATTTCCCCGCTTTCCAGAAAGAATTCCTGGTTTTCGTCATAAGCTTTCCCAGCTGCCTGCACCTCAGGCATCTTTTCAGTCCGCTGGTAAAATTTATGGTTGTTAGTTGCAATGGTTCACAACTAAACTTTGCGCATGCATGGCAATGAGAGCCTCATCCATTCTTCTTTTGCGGACCGTTGCACTGGGCTGGGGAGGCCGAGACACTGGTAAGAGACACTGGAAAACTGTGAACCACAACGCAAGTCTCCAAGCTTTGAATCAATGACAAACGGACTGCACATACTTACTTGCTTACCCCTGGTGGTAGACCGACCATAAGCGGGAAGTCTTGGCCTCCCTCGTGTCTGTCTACCTGGGGCAGGGTAGTGACGACAGAGGAGTTCCGGGCACCAACCATCTCGTCCATTATGCCTGTCAAGTCAAACCCGTGGTCCCGAGTCGGCCGGCCACCCAGTGAGAAGCTTGCCGAGTAGCACCAAGTAGGTGCTCAAGCTTGTCAAGCTGCCGTCCACGTTGGCGGAAGCTGCAGTTTGGCAACCTTTATACACACCAACCCTAGGTAGGTACTCTGCAGTAGGTCCCATCGGGTGGCTGCCAGCTACAGCTACCAGGGAAATCTTACTGGCAATCGCTGACACGCATGGAAAGTGTCTTCCGTCATGTATGTATGTCGGTTTATGTATGTAGGCAGCCTTGTCCGCTTTCTGGGTTTTCTCATCGAACGTTGCATCCGACCAAAAAGCTTCCATTCTCCGGTCGCAACACTCCTCACTCGTCTTTTCGGGTCTCTGGAGAATCACGTAAATACTCCTTCTTTTTCCATCCTTCTGGCCGTAGATGCTGTGTTTGCGGGTTTGGCCGTTCGACCACCTGGAGTCGACACTTGCTCCTGCGCTCGTATCACCTCCTCAGCCGCTCTATAGTGAACGGATACTACCACCACAAAAAGCAATTCAAGCATGCTGATGCTTATACCACCATAGAAGGACCCGACCGACCCTCTTGCCGAGTCAAATCAATCTGGATGATCTCTTTGATCTCCCTTCCTACCGAGCTTGTGCCCTGCTTCTGTTTACATCCCATGCCTTTCTTCTCTCTGCATTGTTTGTAGACTGGAACCTCGTCACTACCATGTGGGCACCATGGCTTTCGCCACCGACAGCTATATTGATATTGGCGGGATGCCGCCAAGTCTCTGCCGCATACGACTTGGACGTCAACTCAATAGGTATAAGAAGCATACCAGGCTCTCTCGATCTAGACTATCACCGGACTAACAATCTACAAAAGATTCCATAAAGGGCGTCTCCAAGCAGATGGCAGCTGATTTGATGGGATTTTACACTGGCGACAAACCAGGACAAACTCCAGGTCTTCTCCCACAACCATACTATTGTAAGAAATGTCCCTCCTTAACCAATGGAAGCTCTGTATAACCGGCGCATAGGGTGGGAGGCCGGTGCATTAATGGGATCGTTGGTCGACTACTGGTATTATACAGGAGATACAACCTATAATGAACTGACCACAGAGGGCCTTCTATTTCAGGTCGGTCCATACGACGATTACATGCCGCCTAATCAGACCCTGACGGAAGGAAACGATGACCAAGGCTTCTGGGGTATGGCCGTCATGTCGGCGGCAGAGTACAAGTTTCCCGATCCGCCAGAGGACAAACCGCAATGGTTAGCACTTGCGCAAGCCGTGTTCAATACACAGGCCGCCAGGTGGGATACGCAGTATTGTGATGGAGGTCTCCGATGGCAGATATTCCAATGGAACAATGGCTACAACTACAAGAACTCCATCTCGCAGGGGTGTTTCTTCAACATCGCAGCAAGACTGGCCTTGTATACCGGCAACAGCTCGTACGCTGACTGGGCTGTCAAGACTTGGGATTGGATGACCGAGGTCAAGTTCTTGGATGACACCTATCGCGTCTTCGATGGCGCACATATCGAAACGAATTGCACGGAAATCATTCCTTACCAGTTTTCCTACAACGCCGGATCGTTCCTACACGGCGCCGCGGCCATGTACGCCTTTGCCGACCAGCAGGGACTGTCTAGTGATCGCGACATGTGGCACGAAAGAGTCGACGGTCTTTTGAATGGAACTGACGTCTTCTTTTTCAAGGAGAATAACGATAGTTCACCGGTCATGATTGAAATTGCCTGCGAGGGAGTTGGACTCTGCAACCTCGATCAACAATCGTTCAAGGCCTATCTCAGCAGATGGATGGCGGCGACGACGAAATGGGCACCGTGGACATATGATCGGATCAAACCCCTTCTGGAGAGTTCAGCCCAGGCCGCCGCCAATCAATGTGTTGGTGGCGACAACCAACGAATGTGTGGATTAAAGTGGGCAAACAACTCGGGCGCATGGGACGGGACAACGGGCGTCGGCCCTCAGATGGCTGCCATGGAGGTGGTCCTCGCCAACATGATCCACGACGCCGAAGCTCCCGTGACGAACAAGACAGGCGGAACGAGTGCTGGTGATCCTTCGAGTGGCGGGTCAGATATAGGACGAACTGACCCAATGGGCTCAATTGTCTTTGCGCCAGTGACGACAGCTGATAAAGCCGGCGCCATCATATGTACCATCATTATCGGCTCTGGTGTACTGACTGCCATTGTCTTCATGCTTACGGACGAGACGAAATCAACGACTGAGAACTGGGGACACATGAGATCAGGTCTTGCTAAAGGCGCCAGTGCTGGAGTCTTGGTCAAGGCTGCCAGGCATGCAAAAACCGACGAAAAGGGCAAGGGAGTAGCCAGGAGCGACTCCGATACCAGCGGCGCGGTTGAGCCTGTCATGGCTGTTGTACGTCGCCCACGCCCTGCACAATATCCTAGCAGGTCGGCGCGGCCTACACAGAGGCCACGACCACCAGCTGTTGTTCCCGAGGCGCCAGGCTCTTTGAGAAGTCAGCAACCTCCATTGGCTGCTGGAAGGAAACGACAGTCTCTGAAAAAGAAGCGCCCCATAGTCTGAGGGGATAGTTGAGGTTATCGCGGCGGAAACACTCATCCGTCTGCATTAGCGGGATCATGGCGCATTGTATTTTGTATCTTGAATCGAGATGCAGCATGGACACCAGACTGGTGCCGAAAAGCGAAGGTTTAAAATGAAGATGATGGCATGATAAATGGCATGACATGGAAAATCAAGTCGCCACAGGGTCTTGCAGGTTATCATTATCGTGGGCATTATGGATATCAAACGTGTTTTTTCCCACTCATCATGTGCTCAAGCATGAACAGAATCATGCCACATTCTTGATCAGTGGTCTGGGCTTTTGAAGTTATCCACGAGGCCTAGAGTTGTTTCTGATTTTGCATTTGTGGCGGGCCAGGCTGAATTGAATTCATCAAAAGTACAAGATATCGCGAACCTCGACACGATATTACTACTACTGTGGCAAAAGTGAGAGAGTATAGAATAACTCCACGATTTGATGCGCCCCAGGGATCCCCACCAAAAATGTACATAATTAGCAACGCCACCCATATCTACCCTAGCATAGCGTTGAAACACGCCTCTCGCATCGGGTATCGGTGACAGGCTACTAATCAATATGATATTATCATATGACAACTTATGTAAGTGGGCAACTACACGCAATATCTTGCTATTGTATTGAATTCCGTTTCGGGCGGGAATTTTCCCTGCGACACATGCTATCGGGTTCGACGACTCGGCCGCGGCACACGTCGCACATGGAAAGAGAGTCATGTTCGAGAGATCGGCAAAGAGAAGAGAGCCACAATAGCGTTTTAGAGTTTCAGCGGTTTCTGCACCGGTGAGTCCACTCGACGGTCGAAGAACGCAGCAGACTGCTTTGGGTAGAGACAGGACTATCCGGAAATGAAAAAACTCGCTAGTCCAGACCACGCCTCGGGGGGGAACCTGGACTTGTCTCGTAATAGAACCCCCGAGCGTAGTTTGGACACTCTGACGGATTCCCGATTAGGGGGGAAGCAAGGAAAAGCCGGTTTTCGAGGGCAAACTGCGTTTTGCGGGACAACGGCCGTACATACAAAGGCGCACAAATTTCGGCAGATCAGACAGGAAGGAAGAGGTGAGGAATCAGGTGGTGATATTTATATCAAAAAAGCGAGAAAGCTAGTTTGTATGGTCCATAAAATATGGTAAAAAACTGCAAAAACACCACCCAGCCGAGACCCTTTTCCTTCCCTTTGATTTTTCCAAGAATTTGCCCCCAAAGACCAAGAGAGAGAACAAAAAGAAAACATGGTACAAGAGCGATAGTACTGTGGTCCCAAATATCTCTTCTCCCCCGATGTGATTCCATCATTCACCCACCCACACCCCCGTTTCCCACGTGGTTTGATTTCCCTGAATATGTACAAGTCTCTTTTTTGGTCACTAGCCCAAGACTAGGAGGAAAACGCATTGTCAGTGCGGCTGTAGGACCCTCCCAAGTGACATCAGTGGTGGTTCCCTCCCGAAATCTCTCTCTCGCTCTCTCTTTTTTGTTGCCTCGCGGCTCTCATCTTTTTGAATAAGGTGTGATTTGTACAGAAGTCGAGTTGTAATTATATAGATTTGGTGTCGTGAGCCCGTATATGAGAAGTCATATACATGTGTATATATTGGGGCCGCTTAGCAGCCGGGGCAGGCGTTTGTCGACCGGACCTCGACCTCGGGCTCGGGGATGGGAGCGGCCACGGGCTCTGGCGTCCTCTCGACAATGGCGTTTGTCGACGCGGTCAGGCGGCAGCCGGGGCAGGCCTGAGGCTGAGGGATGACGATGGCCAGGGCCATGGAGGCAAAGGCGAGGACGGAGACGAGAGACAGCTGCATTTTAACTGGCTTTTTGAGGTGGATTTTTCTTTGTCTTTATAGTGTGAAGATGATGGACTCGAGGCGAGTGATGGAGATATAAGACAGTTTATGGTAGGCAGTTTTTGAGCGAGTTGTAGTAGAATGATCAGCGTGATTGTGTTGTAGATCAGCCCCGAGGTAGGGAAGGCCGACTGACTTATATGCGCGGCCAGGGCACTCTGTGAGATCTCCCATCCGCCATGTGGTTCGAACCGGCGTGGAAAGACATCAGTTTAGTTCACCTTGTTAGTTAGCAGTGTCGGCCTCTACCTAGTGTACTCTGTAGTGACGATGTTGGGATGGGGGAGGATTCTCTTTGGGATTCTGACCCCGGCTCAGCTAAGGTCAGGCAGACGATGCTACTATGGTAAGTAGTGTGTCTCTTTTCAGGAACCCCCTGCGTCGCACCGGTCTGCGGGCCGGGCTGGTGCTTACCATAGATTTGGTACTTGGTCTGCTTATTAGCTTGTACAGATTTTCTTGTATCGTGCAGACCTAGACCCAGCAGAGACCGTTTGGCTTGCGCAGACTTGGCCTCTTCTCTTCCCCCCCAGAATCCAGTCCAGAAGCGAAAAAGTAAAAAGTCAAGTCAGTCAAAGCCATGTTCCTCAAATGGGTTGATTCAGAATCAAGTTGCGAGTTTCGCCTCCGCCTCGCTTCCTTACCTTCACTTGGCTAAATATTTGGACCCACCCGCCGCCGAGATGCTGCTAAATAAGAACTATTTGGGCCGTGCTTTGCTGACACGCTGCTTTCGACGAAAGGACAGGATGGATACATACGCTGGGGGATACGCCTCTCATGGCGGATAGAATTGCTGGCTGCGATACAAACCAATCACGGCCTGTCGAGCTCGCTTGTTCGTCAAGCGTGTCGAATCCTTCCGGCGACCTGTGGCTGTTGGGATGCGCAGGTTATAGAACAATGCAACCGAAATTGATGTAGCGTCCTGACTGAGAGTCTATTTTCTTCCTCTCGGCTCGGACTCCAGGGGTCTCGACACTACATTGATCCCCACCACACCCTCCCCCAGGGCTGGGAGGGAGTAGGTATCTAGCAAGAGTGTGTAGTACTAGTGAATGACAAATGTTACCGAATAGTGGTATGTAGCTGTAGCGTGTGGGCAAAAGCCTGGATTCGTAAGTCGTTTCATACACTAAAACTTGTAGAATACCTACGGCCCCTTTTGGTCGATGCCGCTTGTGCGAATTGCGACTTTCTGTCCGGCAGGATCAGCAATGTGGTGAGAGTGTTGGGCGGATGCGGGCGCCGTGTGCAGCTAACAATCTCTACGCAGCACAGAAGGCAACGCAACGCCGGCAAGGTACTTTGCGTCGAAAAGGTAAGGAGTGAAATAACAATAAGCCACCAAAAGATCTCGTCGTCCTTGGGGTTATTGCAGCGACTGGCAATGTCGGCAGCAGCTGGGCGGTCCGAAGAGCATGCAAACACAAATCGGCAGGGCATTCCCGTGCGAGCTACTATGCAGACTTGGTCAGATCATCCTGTCACATCATTCGGGGAGTATAATCTGTGCTGTAACCCATTCCATCCATCCCAGCCCGGCGTGTCGGGTTGCGCGCTGCCCAAAGCTTTCTTACCGTTGAAGAACAGAAACAGGACGGGGAACGACTGGGTTACCACAATCAGAGATCGATGCCTGTATGCACAATGTCGGTACCGATGCCCGCAGGAGGGCGCAGCCAGCAGCAGCATACGCCAGCGGCCAATCAGCACCGGGTCCCATGTACCGACGACATGGTTCGTCCTCCCCCGGGCGACCTCGTAGGGCTGCCTACTAAGCTCGCCGACCAGGTGTTTTCCTTCTTTTCTTTCCTTCTCGAGTTCTTTCTCGTTTCTACCGCTGCTTACGTGCAGACCGCGGCTCTCTTGACTGGGTACCCGTCATTCCAGAAGAAAAGAGGCGCATCTGTCAGATTCTCGTAAGGCCCAGGCTTGACAGGTCCGACTCTCTCGCATGCTCTGGGATCCTGGGATCGCCCTCGGCCGTTACACTACAGATACATTTACTCTACTGCGGTGCAAACCCTGCCACTTCTGTGACTCCACGAGGCGCACAGGGAGGGGATCACAGTGGGGGCCCGTAAGACTACCACGCGATATATGCAACATGCCCTCGTCCGAAGGATGTGATCATTCTAATTAATTGCATCCTGGGGGCCAAACCGCATACGAAGGCCTGTGCTCTATTTCTTCGCAAAGCCGATTTTCTCACATGGTCCAGGCCGCTGCCGAGGATATACGGTTAGACAAGGACAGAACCGGAAAACCCATGGCCATTCGAACGCTGACCGCTGATTGAGTCATCCGGATGTCTGGAAGTGCTGACTTCGTCGGCATCTTGCCCAGATATGTCGTCGCCAAACACGTGAAATTAGTAAGATGTGGCCAGCCACTTCAGCGGTGTGTTCTCGGCGTAATCGCTGTGCATGAGTACTTGGTCCAGATTTGGCAATTTCTTGGACTTCAATGAACTTCACGAGTCTCATCTTGCTCATCCGTAACGGCGTTACCGTTTGGTCGTTTACATGATGCCAGGAGTAACAATTAGGGTGTGAAAGGTAGGGATTTTGAACTTTTGACAGATATATGGCAGCATATACCCGAGTATGAACCATCGTCCTCTTTTCAGATATAAAATTGAGAGAGGGTCATAACGGGAAGCCAAAAGGTGTCTCGGGATACTGTATGATTGGCATACCAAGTATCTTCCCGATTCGGAAAGAGAATGATTGAATATAGACTGATGAGACTTCCAGTTTGGGAGTGATACACGACGCACGTGGCAAACAGACATGGCTGAAGCCATCATCAATGTCATCACTCGTCATCTTCTCTCAACTCACCGAGGATCTGGACACAACTGTGTGGACGAAGTAAGACGTCGTGAAGCCAATGATCACGTATCCAAGAAAGCGGAGACCTCGACCAAGAAAACGGCTGGTGTTCTAGATGTTTCAAGAAAATTCTCTGCAATCCTACGGTCCCTGAGTTTATGTGCTTACATTGATACTATTGGCGCCTGCAGGGACGGCAAGGGTTCAGCATTTCTATTTTTCCCACGTGGTGGCGTATTTCAGCCTCAAACGTCATCTGCCGGTGCGACGAATCAAATTCTGCGCGGTGAGTATGCTGACTCACGCATCAGCATGTCGTTGGACCTGGATGACCCGTCCCGTCTTTCATGATTGTCGGCTTGTGGCTTACCGTCGTCGTTTAATATCCAACGGGCAAGAGCGAGAATGATAGTATTAGTCTCGAGAATGACGACGATGCATACACCGAAGGCTTAGAGATCGTCCATCCGTTGTATCTGCGCGTGGAAATCACCCTCACTATTTTTCAGTTGAATACCTCGAATCAATCAATGTAGTCTTTGTCTTAGGTTTACTTTCGTACATTTTGTTCAATACTCTGTTTGAAGGTCCCAGACCGCCAAAAGCCTACGCGTCTTTCATGGTATGCGATTCTGAAACTCACTGACCCAGAATCACGAGTTGTATAATACCCAATTGCCCAAGTGCTGCGATGTCCAATAGATGAAACGATCTTCATATTTGAAGGACAAGAAGCAGTCCAACGTCTTCTCCTCGAGATGTTCTTCTTTGTTTTCTTCTTCTTTGGAAGCAAATACAGATTACTTTATATGTTCACTCCAGCCACAACAGCCAAAAGCCGCACACACAGCCGTCAATGCTAAGCGAGGTAGCAAGTTGGCTTATGATTGATAGTGCACTAATTGGAATTGAAACTCCAGTATTCATGAAAGAAAGAAAACCGGACCGCTTCCTTCATCATGAACAATTACAATTCATCCTGATTCAACATCAATCGGCCTAGCAGACCGGCGGTGCATGTGTATCCAATGCTTCCTTCCCTGCTCAGAATGGCCACCAGAATCAGACCCCCCGTTCGACCGATTGCTACCTTGTGTGCTACCAGAACCGTTTGGTAAAGTTCCTGTTGCGGATTGAAGGGCGGCGGCGTCTTCCTCTTCCTTGGCCGTCTTCTCAAACTTCTGCCACCTGCGCTGCGAGTAGAGCTTCATTTGCTTGTCGAGCAATTCGTCTGTAGCATTCATGGTATCCTCGTGAAAGTTGTGGCTTGGTAGATTGACGTCGAGGTAACTTTGGTATAGGCCTATACGCGCACACAACCACAAGAAGCTGTACCTGAATAGGGCTGCCAGCGCGGATCGCGTCCAGTTGTTCAGAGAGAACACGAGCGTCAGGAAGATGACTGGTGCAGATATGCCAACTAAATCGTCATGAGAAATGCGCCATAATGTTGAGGGACATCTTCGAGGACTTACCAATGTATCTGAACTGGTCTGCCAGGGTCATGAGGTTGTCGTCGCCCCCAAACTCTATGGTATTCATGCCAAACAGGGACGACATGAACGACAGTGGAAGCTAATCCGTGTTAGACCCGTATACTGAATGCTTCTACTTTGAGAACTTACAAAAACGATAGTGATAATGGTAAATACCATAATGGCCCGTCCTTGTGCATTGGCCTCATCGCTTTGCCGGACAGATTGCCAAGCCTGTACGACGCCTGCCTGCTGTTGCTTCAACTCCAAAAGGTCTTTGACCTATACAAAAAGTGAGGTATTAGTTCAATGTACAAATGTCATGAGGGGATCAACTCACGCTTGACGCGGCGTCGTTCGCGATCCTCTGTAGTTCCTCGAGCTGATCGATCCGATCGTTGACGCGCGTGAGAGCTTCGTCTGCATTGATGTTGAACCAGTCGTAAGTATCCACCTGATCTTTTCCATCAGTCAGCTTGGCATCGCTTTCAGGAATCTTGGTCATGTTGAGCAGTGTCACGTTCGTCTCGGAAGATTTCCTCGAGAGACCAAGTCGCTGCCTCGATTTGGCGACTTTGCCGTCCTTGCCGGCAATCTCACCGTGCGGATCAAGTATGTGCTTCACGTGAGTAATGAACTGCTTCAAAACATCACGGTGGGTCTTGTTGATGTAGATCATGATGCCGAGTTCCTCGAGGATATCCTTGATTTCCTTCTCGAGCTCGCCTTCGGGCGTGATGTCAAGAAGTGGTATGTGCAGCTTCGAGGCCGCAGTGCGGGCACGAGATCTGTAGATCTTACGCGCGCTCTTGGTCCAGCGCCACAAGCGCTCAAAGGCCAGCGTATGTTTGTGCATCTAGAGGAGGTCAGTTGGACATTGGGGGCCAAGTTGGTCGGCAGCCCGTAATTATACTTACAATGTTCCCGATGGCCTCGGAGAATGCGTCCAATACCTGGGGCTGCTTATCCGTCGTTCTCGTCCGATCAAAGAACGTATTGGAGCATTCCTCAAAAATTATGAGAGCCAGATCAAACACTGACTTCACCTGCTGATGTCTCTTATCGCCAATTCTGGTCCGGACAGACTTGTGAACACCTGATGCATCGTGCTTGTTTGTTCCGTATCGCTTAGGGAAACAGGTGATGATGGTGTTGGCATCCAAGATCCACATCCACAGCTGATCAACCATGACTACACGCGAGACCTTTTTGATCTTCTGGGAACAGTCTCGACACGGCCCTTCGATTTTCAACTCGTCGTGCTTGGGCCATGCCTCTTTCTTGAGGTCATATTTGTGGAAATCCGCGCCCTTTGCTGTGGTAGCACGGTAGACGACTTGGTCTTTGTCACGTACTCGGGTTGTGTCCAGTATCCAGTAGTAAGCCTGGTCGAGTGTCCGTCTCGGGTGAAGGGGTGGCTCGTTCATGAGGAACGTCTCAAGAAGGCGTTTGTCGCGGTAGTTGGTGATGGCTTCGAACATCCGAGCGGCATCTATCAGGTACTGACCCAACGGGCTGCCCTTCCATTGTTTGTCTTCGTTCTCATAGACAACCAGGAGCCTTCCTTTCTTGTCAACTTTGACAGGGTTCTTGGGGTATCCATAGTGTTGTGCCAATGCCCCCAGTGTGGGGATTCGTCCCGTTGTCGCCGGCGATTGTCTGTTTGCAGGACGCTCCGGCTGCGATGGCTGGGGATGGATGACAGAGTCCGGGTTCGATCCGGTGAAACACGTGGTCATCATATCTTTGGTCTGGAGATACCATGGCTTCTTGGATGACTGGGCCCCGCTCTGGGCATTTGATTCTGGGTGCAAGAACTTTCTGCTCATCCGCCTGTTTTCTCTATCCTCCACTTCGTTGTCTTCGACTTTGCTGTGATGTTTGTCGACTATTTCCTCAATCTTCTGGGAGAATCTTTCACGATTACGCGATGTCTCCCAATGAAGATATGGCATCTTTGAAGTACTTGGTCAGATCGCAGTGGCCTTATGTTCGTGGTTGAGTGAATGAATGTTTGGTAGCACTTACGAACAGAGTAATGTCCTTGGGTACATGGTCAACGTCGGTTACGCCTAGATCATTGTCAACACAATGGCTGAAGAGCGACCAAAAGAATCATACTTGAAGAGAGGGCTTCGCAAAAAGGACGCATGTAGCGGGAATTGACAGATTGCCGTCCTCCATGCAGTTGTCCCCTCCAATGCGACTCCTTCAAGACCATGGCTGACTGCGTCTTCTTCGCAGCTCCAACTTTTCGTCTGATCTTGTAGAATTCCGGTCTGTCCTCGTTGAAATAGCGCGCAACTGCCTCCTATCAAGTGTCAGAGGGAGTCGTCATCAGTCAGCAGTCGCACATACCTCTGCCCACTATTTTAAAAAGAAATGTCAGCCGGTTTGTTCAAGGAGGCTGGAACGGGAAATTTCTGTACTTACAGTCATATTATTCGAAGGGAGATGAAAGTACTTGATTGTATTTTTCTCTGTCTTCTCACGGCATAGGATATTGTTCTCGCCCATTGTCCTGTCAAGCAGATGCTCCACTGTCGTCTTCTGGTCGGGGAAGGTGCCCCAGACTTTTCTGTCATCAACGTCCGACGATGTGAAATCCGCAGGATTCCCATCTTTGAATTGGACGATTGGAACATTCACGTCCCTTTCTGGTATGTAGTCTTCCCCCAGCGACCTTGGTTGATTGTCCGAGATGCTATCATTGGTTCCGGGCGTTCCATTGCACTCTGTCTTGTCCTTTAGTTTCTCCCGTAGCTCGACGCATTTCTTATACTCATCGGACGACGTCCAATGTCTGGAACTTTCTTCGAGATACGAAGCGTACTCAGGCCTGCGCTTCCACTCAGCAATCTTGTCGATGCGTTCGTCGAACTGCTGAGATGCTCTCCATTTTTTCCTGCTATCGACCAGATCCGAGACAAGCTGGCTCTCCTCAGGATCTGCCTCCAATTTCGCTCTCAGAAATTCAATTCGACGGAGCTCGCTCAGGCAACCGGTCTTCCATTTCTCTCTCTTCTCCTTACTGGCAGCTCTGGCCTCGTCTTCCGACTTGCCACTGTCGATGTGATGCTGTATATCGAACAGCCAGACGTCGTGCAACTCGTCGTTCAGGAATCGTGACCTGTCGCTAATCTCAATACATCCCAGGAAATGCAGGAGATATTCCTTGATGTTATTGATGTGTGGTTCGGCACTCAAACAATGGCGGTGGTGCGAACTCATGGCGTAGGTATGTCGAGCGAGTTTTTCAAATAGACATGAACTCTGCCATTGAGTGTTGATGAGACGATCCCCAGAGAATTTATTGCGCAGCGAGTTAGAGGCAAAAAGAACAAGATAAAACACGCACCGAGGTGAAGACCTCCATCTTGCCGAATAAATAGATGTCATTGGGGGCGGCTGGATAGAGGAGCGGCTGAGATCCTTCACAAATTGAGAATATGGTATTGGTTACCCACCATGTAAGATATTGTTAAGATTGCCCAATGATTCGACAGATTCAGCACAGCCTGCATATTCACCGAGTCTGGGGTCCGCGAATTGTAGAAACTTTTGTGCAAGGCTGTGGTATTACCCGCGGAGATATGAGAATACGAACGACGACCCAAAAAAAAAATGTGGCTTGGAAACGTTGCATCGCGACCGCCTACCACTGCAGGCGGCCTTGTAAAGGACAGGGGACTCCTGTTAGGTATATGCGAGAATCCGCGAGGCTGCGAGTGCAAATCGAGATTGCGGCAAGGACTAAGTAAGCTGAATATCGAATATTTGTAATCGTCAACTAGATTTACCCAAGTAAGCAATGCTTCTGACACGGTGAACGCAAAAGTCATCGGGGGAGCAGCGAACACAGGGGAGAGAGGATACTGCCTTCTCGTCGACTCAAGGTTGGCAAGCGGGTGAAAAAAAAAAGTGAGATTCCGCGTATACTCAAGCATCGTATCTTTACGCGAAATTGTCGTGATTATGGGACAAAAACTGAATATTTTTATTCTCGATCGAGGCTTATTTCTGATTTTAGAGATTTCGTCCCAAGATTAATCGTAGCGACCGGATGATGTGCTAGGGTAAGGTATGATTGAGTACATATTCTATTCTCACTTTATTTTGCTCTCGCTTGGTTGGGTTGGAAGGAGTTGGTCACTCAAGGAACGAAAAGATGAACCTGAAGAGACCACTGAGAACAGATCACACAAATGATTGAGTCATCAAACCGCTAGCCGGACGCCTAAAGCAAATGTCTACCTGCGCCAGAAAGAATATCAGTGCCTTAAGAAGTCAAACTCAGAAACTCCTCCATATTTCATGCCATTTCAACCACTCAAGGGTTGTTGTTGGATTTCGGCAGATAGCGGCTCCGAAACACGTTACTGATAGTACTCATGCGACTTCCTATGCCGCCATCTTGTATTCTGCTTGCGAGGGCCTCCTCCAAGGCCGACTGAGTCACGGAGGCGTCTATAAACGAATCAGTATAAAGAAACATTGACCGCTTATATGAGTCAGACTTACCGTCGAGATCGCTGAAGCTGCTACCCATACTAGGCGTGCCGTCGCTATCTCGCGAATACCCTTTCCCCTTTCCAATAGGACTTCTACCCGAAAGCTCCTGAGTTCGACGGGGAGGAGGAGACAATGGTAAGCCCATCTCTGGCTTGCGTCCAGATTGGCCTCTGGTAGGTGGTGCGGCAGAGCTCGCAGAAGAGTCAGAGGTCTGAGACAAGTGTATCTTGCCATGCTGCTTCTGATGCCTCTTGGGCAGATTGCCCCTCAGTGTAGCGCTGAGATCGTGCTGCCCGCTTGTTGATGCCTCCTTCTGTGCCCTATATGGCAAGAACGCCGGCTCGTCATCGTCCTCGTCATCCTCGTCATCATCATAGGATATAGGCGGTCGACGGATGACGCGGGACTGCGCCGGGCTCGATTCGTCAGAGGACGAGGCTGCGGAACTAGTGTCTGCCGGGCCGGGAGATGATGGATCGGGCTCGACCTCAGGGGTGGCGGCTGTCGTCGTCGCGATGGGAAGGGAAGAAAGCCTGCGCCTTTGTGCGTCTCCCGATCGTATGCTCGCCTTGCCGCTGCCTCCCAGGTTGCGGGTCGTGTACACGGAACCTGTATTAGAGGATGTCTTTCGCGGAGCCTGGGGCCGCGGCGTCGCGCGCAGAGGTGTGCCCGGTGTGCTTCCATCGTTGCGCGGAAGAGGCGAGTCTTTCCTCAGCGATAAGGCGGAGGGTGCCCTGGGTCTACCAAGCGCTGAGCCCGCCCGCTGGACACCTTCGCCTGCCAATGTAGGTTCGGCGCCCGGTGCCGGAGACGATGCCGAAGAGCCTTTCGCGGCGGCTGCTGCTTTGCGGAGCTGGGCTCGGACTTGTGATGTATGTCGTTCGGTAAGGAAGGCGACTTGTTGGAGGAGGAAGTCGACGGTCACTTCGAATCTCGCGGCGCTTCGATGGGGTGTTGGTAAGACTATATCGTAGTGGTAGCTCGGATCTTACTTACATTTCATTCCCTATTAACAATAAATTAGTAAATAGATGACAGAGGGAGCTGTTTGATAGACTTACAGTCTATGTCCGTCTTAGAGACACCAGACACGATATTCCAGAGAGCCTCATCCTTGGAGGGATCCCAGTTGACCTTTTGGCGCTGTTAGTGGTCCAGCTGGAGAGCAGAGCATGGTATGGGGCATACTGGAGGAGGATCCACGAAGTTGCCGCGGGGAAACGGGAGTCGGATAAAAACCGTATATGTCGGATCTGAAGAGGCCATGGTCATAACGTGCTTGATTCCATCAAAAAGACATCCTCGCAGCAGAGACAGCCAGTGAAGATACGCAGCTCCAGTATGATGTTGACTGTCTTTCGGTAAGTAGAGCAGCAGACGGGACTCACTGATAAGACCCCGTCATAGCTTTATCGCCCGGCATAAGCGTCAAGCAGGGATGTCTTGGATCCTTAGCACCCATTCCGGGGTTATGCCGTCCCCGGAATGGGGGTCTAAGGCCACTAAAGTTCGGTGTTAGTGCCTTAGGATCATGGTGACTTCCACTGAAGCAAGAGCCGTTGGTTCCGAGAGGTTTCAGCCTTAGCGACGAGCAATTGAACCACCAACATCTTTGAAGTGAAACCGTAAATGATGATTCCAGAGAGATCAACAATAATCTTCCACTTCAGCCTGTATAGGGCTTTCTAGTATCTGCTATACTCCCCGCTTCTATCCGATTCAATGACACAGAGGGACACCCAACCACCGATCAGCAATGCCAAGCCAAGCGCTCGCCTCGGAGGAAAACAGCGTCAAGTGACCATGACTTGCGGGTAGCGCAGAAACCACGAATGAGGCAGGCTGGCAGAGCAGTCAAGTGTGTGTGTGGCAGGTCTCCTCTCCTCTCCTCACCGCGATGGCCACCCCTCTCGACTATTTGGGGGCCGGGCGGGCCAGTTCTGTCCGTCTTGAGATCAGAAATGTTTCTATCTCTGCCGCTCTTCATCAGCCAGTCATACATTTGAGGACTGTTGCCCGTTGTCCCTGACATTACACAAATATATCATCTCTTGTCTCTGAGAAAAAGCCCCGTGATCCCGGCATCCCTTGCGATTGGCCTCTCTTGGTTGGCTAACTGCTTTCGATAATACGTCAATCACAAGTGCAGGCAGCAGAAGGGTTACATCCATTCAGCCAATGACGGAGTAAGATCATGTCTTTGTCGATCATATCGAAAAGTCCCTGGGTTCTTTTCCTCCCTTGACACAAGAGATTTGCTTCACTCTTTCATACATATTAAGAGCTTGCTTTTCTTCCCCGGATTTTTCAATTTACAGTACAACGCATTTCATCTATCTGCCCGTCAGGCAGGCGGGGCTCCAACATGGAGGTAAGCTCTATATATTCTTGGTTACACACACAGCCTGATAACTGACTCCTCATCCAGAGCCTGATCAGACGAGCCGCTGATGGATTTCCAAATTGGACACAAGTCCCCATCCCAAACTTCCAGCTCTCCGCGAGCGGTCTCCTGGCGCTGGCAGACTTGAGCACCATTGCCCAGCGCACCGCCATCGCCGGCGGGTCGTCATGGCTGGACGCACTGCTCCTGGCCCCGGGACTGCACTATCAGCAGGCTGCCGACGCCCTGGAGAAGGAGACGTCCGGCGGCGGTAGTAGGTACGATGCCGTCGAGCTCGTCCAGGGCCGCATGTCGACGTACAACATCAGCAACCCGGCCACGATCCGCTATCTGCAAAAGGTCGGCCGGCAGGGCGAGCTCGTGACCGTCGACGTCGGCATGCTCCCCCAGCGGCAGTACTTTCGCCGTGCCGGCCGCGGCCCGCGTCGCGGTCAGAGGGCCACGATATGGCGGGACACGGGCTCGGATCTGGGATGGTTCTCTCATGTGCTTTACCTGGCCAGCCCCGTGCTGACCGTGACGGCCATAGTCTTTCTGGTCCTACTGAGAGAGTGTAAGTATTAGCCCTCGTGTGTTTCCGTCTCGGGATGATCTATCTGACAGCCGTGTGAATATCAGGGTACGGAGTAGGATTCCTCTTCGCACTGATGCTCTCCCGCGTCCTCAACATCTGGGTCATCAAGCAGCGCGCCGCGCCGCCGGCACCGCTGCCGCCCGACCCCGACGTCAGCCACATGCTGACGCAGTACCTCGTGGACCTGGGCAACGGGCGCTCCGTCCGCCTGCGCGGCATGGCCGATGACCTGCAGGCCATCACGACGTCGTCGTGGCTGCGCGCCAAGACCCACGCCGACGGCTACCTCGAGGCCGCCGCCAAGCTCATCGTCTTCGTCGTCGCCGCCTTGAGCGGCAACATGTCACAGGCCGGCGGCATCATCTTCATGGGCCTGCTGCTCGTCACCGCCGGCCTGCTCGGCCTCAGCAACGCCCACGCCAAGACGTTCACCATGCACGGCCGGCTCGCCGCGCCCACCTCGGAGCGCCTGCCGTACCCGGCCGGCAAGCCGCCGTACCCGCGCAGCAAGAGCAATTTCAGCGACGGCAGTGTGTCGTTCCCGGCAACAACGCAGAGAACAGACACCGGCTTGTCCGCCCTGAGTGACTGGGCAGAGAAAGGTCAAGTCGGCGCTCCACTAAGGCATAGTTATCCGTTCGATAGAGATGTGGACTATTCATGACCAATAATACGTATGTTGTCAACTTGTTCCACAAAGAGAGAGAAATGTCTTATAATAGAATTGTCATAATTTTTTGAGTAGCCTAACTAAGCCTTGATACTAGTAGTACAGTCTATCGAGTTCGACAAAATTGCAAAGCTGTGTACTACAGTTGAGGGGTATATACCGCGATTTTCGAAACCATTGCCATGGCTGTGTGCCTTTAGAACGCCTTATCCGTCGTGAGCTTCTCTCCTTGCTACAAATGGTCCAATCCTTGTATCTGGAAATAACAAAAGGAATACCGTGGAGCGAGCTTGTTTGATTTTGTGAAAATTAGACATTGCGAAAACGCATTGCATTGAACGCAAAGGGGTCGAAGATGGTGACAACAGATGAATAAAGTTGGGGAAGTGAGACCAGTGCGTGGATTTTGTGTACTCGGTCTTGGTTACCGGTACGGTCTTCTCGTGTGATGACCTGCGGCTCAACCCTCCTCGTTGCATCGGACAACTTCACACAGCGCACGAATGAAGAGCGGGTCGACATCCTTAATGTCTCCGGGCCTCATGCTGGTGGACTGTGCCAGCGTTTCGCCGGTCGTCAGGCGCAGGGTACCCACCAGCCGCGCAATGCACTTGGCCAGGCCGTATCGCAGGTCTTTAAGAGACTGATCATGGTCGTCGGCTGTGCGGTTTGCCATTGAGCCAAAGGTCTTGGTGGCCTCGCGTTTGCCCTGCATGAAGCCTGCCTTGCCACGGCTTGTGGTGGGACGAGACGTGGACGACGAAGAAGACTCTCGAGGCTCCCGAGGCGGTGCAATTGCGGATGGGTCGTTCTCGAGACCGAGAAGCGTTGCTGCCTTGTGCGGAATCTTGTTATTGTTGTCAGAACGAACCGACTTTTTATCAGAGATGCTGGGCGCGCTGGATTGTGATTGCTTCGAGGCGGGACGAGCTGCCTGGGCGACTGTGGACGGCGGACAGACGGACGTGACATAGTTGAAGGCCAGGATATGTGCGTACAGAGCGTCACAGAGGTGATCAGTTCCCTTGGGGAAGATGTTCTTGATGGACTGCCAAACGGGCCTGTGCGTTCGCGGTTCCATGGCATCGTCCGAGGGCGCCGGCGGGAACCTCTGCGGTGGTTGCATCTTTGTCGGGCTTGGCTCGGGTGCCCGCTTCTGAGTCAGCCACTTCCACTTTGACGGCTTTGCGGAGCTCTCAGGCATATCCAAGGACAGTTGAGAATCGTCGGCAATGTCAATTTTGCGGAATCAGACTTTCTTGCCATTGTTGCGGATAGTCTCGATGGATAGACTCGAGCAGACCAGGATTGTCTCGGGGAAACATGCGACAGATATGCGAAGGGTGTCGAGGACCTCGGGGGCGACATGTAGGCGGGATCCCTGGTAGTCTTTTGTCGGCGAAGGGAGTTGCGTCAACTCGATGGAGCTCTGATCCACCCAACGCTCAATGTCGGCCAAGGGCGAGACAATGGTGGGCGTGGCGACTTGGTTCACGTCCCTGGGTGTCGAGATGGAATGGTCGAATGTGTCCTCCTTCTCGTCCTCTTCGTCATCGGAATCGGAGTCCAAAGACAACATGCTGCGTGCTTCCTCATCGTCGCGGTGGTTGGAGGATGCATTGCCGGCTGAGCTTGGACGCCTGACGGGGGTCACAGGCATGAGATGGGCATTGGAGTGGATGATGGAGCTGTGTCGAACCGAGGACGGTTGCGGAGAGACTCGTTGGTGAGAAATGCGTAGGAAATCGGGATTTTGTGTGAGAGATGAGCGCCGAGTAGGAAAGGCGTTGGTCGTCTTGCTGGGGCTGCTCTTGGATGGTGACGGAGCCTCAAACTGCATCGAGCCGCCAAAGTTCATGGGCGACTTGAATGCAGGCATCGGCTCCGCAATGGTTTGGGAAGGCTTCCTGTTTCCCAACGACATGGTTCTCAATGCACCGCCAGTGTCCCGCGGGGAACGTGGTGACATTGGTGATTTTGGCGTGGGCGGCTGTTGGACGTTGCTGAGAGAACGGCACCTCTCCTGGTAGGAGGTGCTAATGGAGTTGTGGTGGGCGTCGGTTGCGAGTTGTTGCAGGTCGGTCCAGCTGCCGTTGGAGGTTTTGTCAATCGGCGAGTTGGACTTGTCGCTCGGTGAAAACCTCTCAGACGTTACAGAGGTTGCAGCCGTGCCAACTGACACTTCACGTCCACGCCCAGCAACCGAGGGAGGTTCCATGCCGCCTGATGAATCCGTCGACGTCGATTCAAAACTCCCCCTTCTCCTTTCTGCTGCCTGCCCGGGCGCCATTTCTAATTGGAAGCAGCCCGACTCGATTGTTTGCAAAGATCGCATCCGCGTGAGAACGTTTCGGTTTTCGGGAGACGATAATAGACCAGACGACCTGTCCTGCAAAGAACTGTGTCTCCTGCCTCCATTGCCGGACAGCGAAGCTGCGGGCGCCCCGGCCGTTAAATTCTTGGACCGAAAGACCTCCTCTGACAGGCCCAGGTCACCTGCAAGCATCTCCGGAAAGTTGCATTCCATGAGTGGCTCTGTAACCTCCATGTCGACAGCGATGGGCTTGCCGAACAAGCCTGCTCAAATATGCAGTGATGGGCGGTCTGCACCTGGGCAATATCGAGATGGGCCACCTTACTGGTCGTTGCACGCCCCAGGGAAATGCGGCCGTCGGTCCTTATCGTGGTCACACAAGGGAAAAACAAAATGTTATGTGTACGGGTCCAAGACAGACGACGAGACACATAACAGTACACACACGCACATGCGTCGACAAACCAGAAGGGACTGGAAACTCGAGGCAGGACGAGGGTGATGTGGACCGGCTACGCGAAGGTCGCACAGCAGTTCAACCGTGTGTGATCAAGAGGGGAGTCCAAGCCAGCCTTGTACGTTGATTGCTTGCTTGCTTGCTCGCAACGAAGCGGCAACACATTCGGATGGAGAAGAAGAGGAAAACCAAATTAATGAGCACTGTCAGCAGATTGGGGAATTATGGCCCTTCCAAGCACGGTTCAATCGAAATGGACATGGGCGCTGGAGATGGAGAGCCTTTTTGAGAAGATCGACCCTCTTTAGCATTCCAGTTACGGAGGGCAGGGCACAAGGGGTTTTGTCCGCTTCAATGGCTGGTGTCCGGATTGTAGGTAATGTAATAACTTGGGGGTGGAATGGGTGGCAGTGGGGCTTTTGGGAAGGGATGATCGGGGAGAAGAGAAAAAGCAAAAAGAAAAGCAGCGTTTCTCTTTCCTAATTCAAGATCAATCTCTCTCTCATTCCCTCGTACGCACACGACATGGCGTTCACAAATTCGATGCTAGTGGTGGTGGTTGTCCCTATAGTGCAGCGGGCAAGGTACCAAAGGGCGAACGCGTTGAGACATGTACGACGAGTAGGGTTGAGACAGCTATTAACTTGAGTTTATCCTCTTCATATCGAGTTGCAGTAGCCCGCCAGTCAAATCGTTGCTTTTCCCACCTGCACCAGCGATCCTGAGCTGCAGCCAGAACATTTCTCTTTTCTTCTTTTTTCCTGTCCGTAATCATCAGCCCCTCGACACGTCTCCACGCTGCCAAGTGATCAGCTACCGGGATCGAATTTAGCAGATTTAGCACACCACACTATGGTGGTTCATGGGGACCTGAACTAAACTCGATCTGAATTGCCACTTGCTGAATGGAGAGGCTCAATCTCAGCGCCGACCAGGGGAGTGGCTGGGCTAGCTGGGGATAGCTGGGCGATTAGGAGTGAGCCGGAGAAAGGGTCTCGTTGGTCTTGCAGGTTCAAGTCCCGGCAATGGCACGCTGTGATCACTTCTCTGTGATTAACTCAATATCCCCCGTGCCGAACGAGAAGCCCTTCTGGAACGATTGGATCATGGCATCTAGGGCACAGTCGTGTTTTAAGAAACGATGACCTCTTATTACATACCTGCCGAGGGAAAGCACGCACACCTTTTCATCACTTGAACCAGTTCTCCAGTCATCTCCCCAGTACCTACATTACACTGCATAACATAGGGGGAGGGGAAAGGCGGGAAAAGCAATATGCAAGGGCACGTCTCAACGTGGCTGCTAGGAATGCAGCGCTGATCATTCGCTCATGGCCTGATGTGTGCGGGTGGAAGTTGGAACAGTTCTCTGGCGTATGCATGGCCTGCATGCTGCCATCCGGGTAATCATGCAGCAGAAACCATCGAGGCCAGCACTTTGTATACGGCTGATCTCGTTCGGGCGGCGACATGGTTGTGTGTGTGGCCGTGCGGGCGTGGTGACGGACAAGATTATACCTCGACTCGAAACAAAAGCACAAAGCCGCAAAGCAACACAAACCCTCCAAGTCCCCGGTTTGGTCAGGTTGCAGGGGCTTGCCGCGTTCTGGGCTTCTGCAGCGAGAACGCAACGCGAGCGCGGCTGACCACGTCTGTACTCCCACGGGCTGGAGAGCGAGTCCGGTGGGAGCCAGCAGCGAGAACGCGAGTTTGTGGTCCTATAGCCAAGGACGCCCATGGTGAATACAAGGTAGCCTTGCTCTTACATCTATGGGCTATATATTTTATGACTGAGCAATCTTTCGGGGATTTTGCACTGCCAGCGTCGTAATGAATGGCAAGCGAGATACAGCCAGAGTACGGCATATACCTGGGCTTCCACCGTCGTGACTACGAACAGGTTGCCCTTTTCTGGTGGTACGGAGTAGCACGCCGCACGCACACAAGACGGCAAGGAATGGGTGACTGATTCATCCGCATTTCTAAAAGCACGGCCACCTCTAGAATAATCAATAGTGTAGACACGTTGGCATGGAAAAAGCAATGTTGGTTCTGGGCTTCTGGCAGCTGACGATTTTTTGACATGTCGGGGTCGCGTCCATCATGACCGTGTGGCTTTCGCAACAGGACCCATCCGAGCGATCTTGTTGCCACTCGGAATATAGGGACTTCAGCTCCTTCGCTTATCGAAAATGATCCGCATCAGAAGTTGAAAGAATATTCGCTGCGAAACATATTACATACATACATGTGATGTATCGTATCTAGGGAACAATGGAACCAAATTTAGCAATGTAGGTATGGAGAGTGATGATATCAGTCAGATTCACTATTCAGGGACCAAGGTCCATCTCCTACGGTGAGTCTTCCACCCATGTCGACCAGGCACAGGGCTCGAGGCGGGATCCTAGCAGCTCAGCGGCATACTTTTATGGAACATTGAACTTGCGAGATTTGGCTCCGAAGTCCTCACATCGTCAACTCCCGAGGTCCCCTTTCCTTCGGTGTCAATGACTTTTCCAACAGCTGCATAACTTTGGTCAGAAAAATAGTATTTAATCTCAGCCGCCAGACTCTCTCAAGACTTGCATCAGTTCTACTCAGCTTTTGGTTTGTCGAGCTCGTGAGTTTCATTGAAACAGAAATATATATACCTAGGTTATCTACATTAGGGTAGCAGCGGAAAAAAGACGGGATCATAATGAGACCGTTGCGCTGGCTTCTGCCTCCCGCAGAAAGGTTCAAAGCCAAAAAAGGTCGCGGGGTCCCTAAAGAGTTAGCGGGGCTCCAAGCTCCCGTCCCGCCCTAAAAATTTTGGATAGCTTCTCTCTGCGTCGCGTCGCGGCTTGGTGAAAAATTTCAACAGTGCTAGAGCTTGCCTTAGGTTTGAGCTAATCGACCGGCTTCTCGAGTTGCCCATGCAAAAAAAGAACAAAACAGTCGATCCATTGCCCATCACGCATCTCGCTGCCATCGCTATCAATTAAGTGAAACACGCCTGGACTTCCGGGAGATTGGAGAGACCGTCGGTTCGGCGTCGTTTCTGCAGTTCCGCGAGCATTGGTTGGACAGCGGTAATACAGTACTCGTGGAAAAGGGCGACTTCACGCATCACTACCGAGTCCCACCGACAGCAAGCCAAGCCGAGCCGCTGCCGACGACGACGACAAGATGCTTACCGAACGATACTTTGCGGCTGTGAACGGCCCTCCCATCGCCAACAACACTGCCATCGCAAAGGATGTAGGCATATACGAGCATATACTTCACCCCAGCCATTCGACCGCCAATACCTTCAAGAAGACCTCTGCCCCGCCAAATTGCCTGGCTGTGAGCGACACCCACGTCTTTTCCGCCCAGCATGAGAAATCGACAGTCCATGTATACACAAGAGCAAAGGGTGCGCACGAGGTGACGGTGACGTTCCAGGAACGGATCAGGACCATTACTTTGTTTGGTCAGGTGTTGATACTCGGCACGGATCAGGGCCGGGTCATTGTCTGGGAGGTATGTCGGATCCAGGATCGTGGCTATCATGATGATAATGCTGACCCGAGAACCAGACTTGCACCGGAAGACAAATCACCACTCCGGCATGCCATGTACAGGCCATCACCTGCATGGCGACGACTCCATACCACTTGCTGACGGGCTCCGATGACTCCAACATTCAGGTATGGGAGCTCGCCCGCCTGCTAGAGCTTGACACAACGGTCGAGCATGAGCCCGAGAAGACCTTGTCCAACCACCGAGCTGCCATTGCCTCTCTGGCTGTCAGCCAGAGCGTAAACCGAGATACCAACATCTGTGTTTCCGCCAGCAAAGACAAGTCCGCTATCATTTGGAACTATCAGACTGGCGAGGCCTTGCGAACTATCCTCTTCCCCAGCCCGCTCACTGCCCTATGCCTCGACCCTTGCGCACGCGCTTTCTATGTTTCAAGTGACAACGGCGCCATGTTCTCCGTCGAGCTGTTTGCCGAAAAGCCACTGATTGGTGGCCAAAGCGCGGAAGCAAGCTCAACTGTAGTGCAGATTTCATCTCCATTCGGTCAAGTACCGCAAGAAACAGGGCCAGCATCATGCTTGGGCCTCAGTTACGACGGCACAGTTCTGTTATCTGGCCACTCCAATGGCCAGATACTAAGGTGGGATCTCAGCACAAAAGCAATCGCAACTGAAGTCGCGAACCTGAATGCGTCAGTGAGCAATCTTCTTTTCGTATCGCCAATGCCCACGTCCGAGACTGTCACGACGGTCAACATTGTCAGGCCATTCTTGGGCAGTCGCAGCTATAATTTCACGGCCCAGCTAGAATCAGACCTAGTTGGTGAAACGAAATTGGGTAAGATGCTTGAGTCCAAGGGCTTCTCGCATGATATTCTCGAACAGGCATTATCTGCTCTACAGCAGCCTACGCCCACCCCAGCTGCTGCTTCCGGAGACGAGGCACTGCGTAAGGAGAACGAAGAGCTCAGGGAAATCATCAATGAGCAACGCGCGTTGCAGAAGAAGACCATGCAAAGATATGTGGAGGCCAAATCATCGAGTTCATGAACAACAGGCAACCGAGATTCGACTTCATCAAAACGCAGGCCAGTTGACGAAGCACATATTTGGAACAAATACCCAGGCTCGTCTGGATCGTGAATGCGCCATAAGTCTGAAACATACCCCGATCATTAGACGCAGATTTGTCCCTGTGGGGGTTCGGTTCGGGATATTTATCTGTGCGGGTCGACTTGAGCCTCAAGGCCTGCGCACGGCCATTAGATCCGCAGATAACGTGGTTCGTCTGATGTTGCGCCAGAGGCTCGGAAACGCCAATGCGGCCAGGACCGTTTGATATTCCTGGCCGACATGCTTCTTCCGCCAAGGTATCTCATAGATCCGGCGCTTTCATGCCACATGTTGTTCCTGCGCACTATACGTGTCGTGGGGGCTCCGCAGCGGTTGCTGGAACTGCGGTGGGCATTCAACCCCAGGACGCGCAAGCTTTCCGTACACTTGCCCGGGCACTGAGCATTGCCGTGGCTTATCTTTGCCTGCAGTGTCTTTTCCTGGAGATCCGACACCATGAAACCGACCTCCTACACAATGGCAAAAGTATCATGGAATCGGATACGCGCGAGTATGCGCTCGGTGTTGAGCACGTCTTGACACACTTAGATCATAATAAAACCAACATGTCTCTGCAGCCTCATTTCACGGTTCGTCCGTTGAACCTGTGTGTCGGTTTGGGTCGTGACGATGAGACTTACATTATTAGCTAATATACTAGCTGCCCTGGCGGTAGCAACAGAAGCGAATCCACTCCACAGGACAACGAATCATGTTGTTCATGAGGAACGGACTGTGCCCAGGAGAAGCTGGACGAAATCAGGCCGCCTTCACGGGTCGAGGAAATTGCCGGTCCGGATCGGCTTGTCCCAGTCGAATCTCCATAGAGCCGAGGAGTTCATCAATGCCGTCTCACATCCACAATCGGCCGACTACGGCAAGCACTGGACGGCGAAGCAGATCGCCGACACATTTGCCCCAAGCAATAAGTCAATAGACGCTGTCAGGCAATGGCTCGAAGCCGAAGGGATTGACCCTCATCGAGTCTCGCTCTCGAGAGGCCGACACTGGCTAGAGTTCCAAGCTACGGTCCACGAGGCTGAACGACTTCTCAAGACTGAATATCATGTGTACCAACATGAGCAGCATGGAAAACAGCACATTGCCTGCGACAGGTATCATATCCCAGATCACCTGACGGAGCATATCGACTTGATCACACCCACCATCCATTTTGATCAGCGAGTCGGGCACGAGCGAGAGAACAAGCAGGTTCCTGTCGCGGAGGAGCATCAACAAGAATTGAAGCGAAGATCTCTGGCAAAGAGGCAGCGGCCCGAGAAGGGGATTTTGGGCACAGCTGAGGGCGACGGGTTCTCGCCCAAGCAAGGAGCCTTGGTTGAGAACGCCATTGTCACACTGGAGAATTGTGACGCCATGTTGACAATTGACTGCATTCGTGCGCTGTATGCAGTGCCGCCCGGATCGCTCGCCGACTCCAACAATACTCTCGGGATCGTCGAATACACGCCGCAGGCATTTCTCCAAGAAGACCTCGATTTGTTCTTTGATCAGTTTCAACCTAAACTGGCTGGCAAATCTCCCCTCGTACAGCTGATCGACAATGCAGTCGTTCAGACAACGAATAAGAGTTTCAACTTCAACGGAGAGTCTGCTTTGGATCTCGAGTTCGCAATGGGTCTAATCTTTCCGCAGCAGGCCACCTTGTTCCAGGTCGGCGACTTGAACCAAGGTGGCAGCTTTGGCAATCTCCTGGACGCTCTCGATGCAAGCTTCTGTACATTCGAGGGCGGTGACTCCAAGGATCCAGCTGTGGACGGGCAGTATGCTGATAACATTCGCTGCGGCACTGGCAAGGCCACAAACGTCATCTCCACCAGCTACGGGTACAACGAGGGAGACCTCGGGGCGCGGTACGAGCAAAGGCAGTGTGCAGAGTACATGAAGCTCGGGCTGCAGGGCATTTCCATGATCTTCTCTTCCGGCGATAATGGCGTGGCCGGGAACTCGGCTGTCTGCATCGATCCAACCACCGGTGCATACAATGACGGCGCTTCAGGTCTCTTCAACCCGTCCTTTCCAGGCACTTGTCCGTACGTCACGTCTGTCGGCGCAACACAAATCCTGAACGGCTCATCTGTTCGATCGGCTGAAAGTGCGTGCGAAGAGACCATCTTCTCGGGAGGAGGCTTCTCCAACGTCTTCGCCATGCCAAAGTATCAAGAGAAGGTCATGCAGAGCTACTTTGCCGACTCTGCGCCGCCGTACAGCGCCCGGCAGTTCAACAACTCCCAGACCGTCCGGGGCTACCCCGACGTGGCCGCCAACGGCGCGCGCTACCTGACGGCCGTGGACGGCAACTTCACCCTCTCGTTCGGAACGTCGGCGTCGGCGCCCGTGTTCGCGTCGCTGATCAACATGGTCAACGAGAAGCGCCTGGCCGCCGGCAAGTCCACGGTCGGGTTCGTCAACCCCGCGCTCTACGAGAACCCGCAGGTCATGAACGACATCACCAACGGCAAGAACCCGGGGTGCGGCACCAAGGGCTTCTCGGCAGTCGCTGGCTGGGATCCCGTCACGGGGCTTGGGTGAGTGATTACCGTACCTATCACGAGAGACTACCGAAAAGGGAGTAATCTCGGTTGCGCGCATGGGCGCCGTTGAGCTAACCATGGACTATAGGACGCCAAACTACCCGGCCATGGAGAAGCTTTTTCTTAGTCTACCATGATTGTCAAATGTACGGTTCCAATCTTTCAGGACTTTTCTAGAAGAACCATTTTCAATGGAGCATGCAAGCGGAGTTGATTAATATATGCATTATTGTCGTTTTATTCAATTCTTGTTACGTTTAGATGGTCGACGGCATTTCCGATGCGTACTTTGTACACTGGGTCGTGTTTTCAGTAGTTTAATTAGTGCACTGGAGTTTGGTTCTTGACCTGGGAAAAATGGAGTTCGGATCCCGCTAAGAGGCAATGTTCCCATACTCGGCTCCGATCTCTTGATGACATCGTCCAACCAGCAATAGTTTTGTTAGCATCATCTTGCCTCTGGTATACCCTCGTTGCCTCTCTACTTGCGGCTCATTATTTCCATACTAGCTAGGTATGCTTGACCCGAAGGCCAGGCTTCAATGCAAGTGTCAAAGGTACTGCACTCAAGAATCGAGACACGCCATGATTGTTTCTTGGATTTCTTCTATCAGTGGTCGGCCGCGAACCTTGTTCATCTTGGTTCTAGAACTACTAATCTACTGTGCGATCACGGAGTTTTCTGTTGTTGATTTTACTTACTCAAAAATTCGCTCTTTGAAGATCGAAACGTGATGGAATCATGTAAAATATGAGCCCGCTGCATTTGTACTCGCTCCTTGGTCGAATCGACCAATAGTTTTCTTCATGCAGATATGGCACGATTACTGCATGTGTATCATGAACCAAACTACGTTGTTCGGCAAAGCGAGAATGGCCATAGATGATGCCATGCCAGTCCGATGGTTGCCGGCCACTTGCAAGTGACGATGATTATTCTACCTTGGCACACAAATCATCCGCGCTGTCATTTAACAAATTGCCCGAATACAAATTGTAATTATATAGCAAATAGCAATCAGCCGCCCAAGACTGAAGCGGTTGTAGTTATCCGTATCACGTGAACGGCGTCCTATTCTCGGGGATTCAGTCTTAGACTGACTTTCTTGGGGTCGGTTGTGGTTTTCCCTGTCCTTCTCCGCAGATCGCATCTTGTTGCCCGCAAGTGATTCTAGGCCTAGTCTCATTGGCTTTCTGCTTCGGAATATGTGGTATTATGCTTTTGCTTACACGAAGCTCGCAGCTTCGCTTCGCTTACGTTACCCCGGATTCCCGTGATGTAATCATGCCTGGCGACTCTGTTTACCCCAGATTTTCCGGATGCGGACAGTATGCGCTTCAGACATGGGCATAATGAGTGATTCAATTCAATTTTCGATTGTCTTCTTAAAATGGATATATTATACAGTAGATACTTGCCACAGTCCGATGTTTTTTTGGTGAATCCTTGGTAAATACATGTGCCGCGATCAGAGCAATATAGACAAGACAGCCGTTGATAGGCCAGAACAGGAGACCTTCATGTACAACTCGTCAGGGACTTCTGGACTACCAGGACATTCCTAAATGAGTTAGCTATGAGAATCTGTCAGTGATCAAATTCGAGGGGAAGGGACATTTTTAGTCTTCCTGAATTTCAGCTCTGCTCTTTCCTGCGCTGGCATTGGCCATCTGATTCAGTGCCTGGAATTCAAGCATAACCTTGTCCGTGTGATGAATCTGTTCCGAGACTCTGGATCACTGTCGCCGAGAAACGTCACACGCACCAATGGGGATCAGTCTGTTGAGTGCTTGAAGCAGTTTCCAAAGAGACTCCTCCTCCTACTAGCTCCTGTATCCTTCAATGTTCCTAGCTGTACACATCGCAATCTGTCAGCCACCTGGTAAACCTAGCTGCAACACATATCTCTTCAGCTTTCAGCTTTGAGAGCACTTTAACTTCACACGTACTCCGTTGGTATGGTCTTCCGCTAGTCCGGCTAACAAACAAGAAAGTCTCAACTCTCCGCTCCTTCCTTTGACTATTTGAAGACCGCGCGGGGATTACAGCTTCCCAGCATACAGCGACCTCTCATGTACCAACATTCCGAAAGTACTTGACCATGTCTTCAGACAACTACACAACCGCTTCCAATCATGATCTGAATGGATCCGATAACTCTCAAAGCCAGCACATCGTTAAAGACGGGCACGAGCTGACGCAAATCGAGACTGCGACCTCGGAGACCAGGAGGAACGCGTTGAAAGTGGTCCATACAGATGGCACGATCAATTATGTCGATAACAAGGCCGTCGGTGGTGACTCGGCGGAGATGCCAGAGGGCTACTTCAGAAGCGTACAATTTATTGGTACCGTCGTGGTGAGTGGAAATTGTCTCGCCCGTTATATCATTTCAAGGGTATACTTAACCAATCTCGGGCTTTGTAGGCTCAGTGTCTCGCAAACAATGTTGCTTATTTGGGTTGGGTATTACCTGCCAACACCCTGTGAGTATTTTGCTCTTCAAGTCCATACTTATTTGACGATATCCCAAACTAACCAATCTTCCACCGCCAGCACCCTGATCAATGCCGACCTCGGCAACTCTGCAGACATTAATTGGGTCGCAACGGTATGGACTCTTGGCACCTCTATCGGCTTCCTGCTCGTCGGACGCATTAGCGACATCTTTGGACGGCGCGACATGGTGCTCTGTACGGGTGTTCTGGCTCTGATCGGCTGCATCATCGGCTCCTGCGCGCAAAGCGTAAATATGCTGATAGCTGCCAACATCTGCACCGGTATCGCTGCCGCCGGCCAGCTGTCCTTCGGCATCGTCCTGGGCGAGCTGGTCCCGAACCGGATGAGAGGCCCAATCGTCACGCTCGTCTTCATGTCGTCGGCGCCCTTTGCCATCTTCGGACCCATCATCGCTAGACTTTTCATCGAAAACACGAGCTCCCGGTGGCGATGGTCCTACTACCTTGGCGACATCTTCTCCGTCCTGGCCCTCGCGCTGTACTATTTCTTGTACCACCCTCCGACCTATGACCAGCTCCACGTCAACGGCAAGACCAAGATGCAGCAGCTCAAGGAGCTCGATTATTTGGGCATGTTTCTGTTCGTGGCGGGCGTTGTTCTGTTTCTGGTCGGACTCTCGGTAAGCAAGATATCTGTGCCGCTGTTCAAGTATCAACGACTAACAAAACATGCAGTGGGGAGGTGTCACTTATCCCTGGGCAAGCGCGCAGACCCTCTGCACCCTGCTCTTCGGCATATTCACTCTGGCATTATTTGCCTTCTATGGTATGGAAGCATAACTCCCGCAATGCTATGGTGTCCATTCTGACGTGTCACACAGAGGCATATTTCTGCAAGGTCCAACCCTTGATGCCGCCACGTCTGTTCAAGAACACGGGCTTCGTCGCCATTGTGGGCGCCGCAACTGTCGGGGCCATGGTATACTATTCCATGACCGTCATCTGGCCGACCTTGATCTCGTCCATCTTCACGACCGACTCTATCCAGATCGGGCTGCAGAGCTCGGTCGTCGGCGGCGGCATCCTCGCCGGGCAAGTGTTGGGCGGTCTTGCCATCTCATTCGTGCCCAAGGTCAAGATCCAGACCATTGTTGCGTCGCTCTTGTCCTTCGCCTTCATCACGTCTTTGGTCTCTCTGGACAAAGATCGGTGGGCCGCTACGATAGGTCTTGGGACTTGCGCCTTGGTGGCAATAGGGTTCAGTAAGTAATCTCTTCTTTTGAATATTATCCCTTGTTACTTTACTACAACGGCAGCCATCCGCTAATCACGGGGAAATCTTGTTCAGTCGATAACATCTCCTTCCCCGGTGTCACTCTAGTTCTCGAGCCACAAGATATCGGTCTCGCCACGGGAGTCATGGGCTCCATCCGGGCGCTCGGAGGTGCCGTCGCCCAGGCCCTGTACGTCTCGGTGCTCACGAACAAGCTGAACGACTACATCCCAGCATACGTGGCACCGGCCGCGACCGAAGCCGGACTCCCGCAATCGTCCCTGACTCAGTTATTCGCCGGTATTACCGCCGGTAGTTTTGTCGATGTGCCCGGCATCACGGACTCGATCATAGCTGCCGTGGCCGACGCTCTGAAACTCGCCTATACCGAAGCGTTCAAGATTGTGTTTTGTAAGTACCCGAGCAGACGGGCCTCTCTTCTTTTTCCTCTTCGTACACCGCCAGCTAATGTATGCCAACTCACTAGACTGTACTATTCCGTTCTCGGTGCTGCTTATCATTTCAGCCATCTTTGTGCCGAACATGGAGAAATTCCTTGGCAGCAACGTCGCAAGGAGGCTCCAAACAGATCGTACTGCTTGGAAGGAGGAGGGGGAGAAGGCGACCAGGACAGCAGAAGTCTGATGCTTTATAGAGTTGCAGATCGAATGCGTGTCCAGAAATGTTGTACATAGAATCCAGCAAAGTATCTAGTACAGAATAAAATCATGAGATATACACTTGTACGACACAGCGGCCATGAACGATACCATTTGCTTGTAATCTTAACTTGTGTGCAATCAACACCAAGATATGGGTAGAAAATGCGTATATGAACATTTCCCTGACTCCGGGACTGCTAGTTGAGGTTCAAATTGTGCTTTTATAGATCAATCTTCTCAACGGAAATGGTCTGCCAAATGGACCCAATGGGAAATTAAATATATCCCTCGACATCGCTTGCTCCAGACTCCAAATTTTATACCCAACAGTCCTCCCTCATCATGACCTGACAAATTCCAAACGCAAGCTTCCCAACCGAGGCTGTTACCAAACCCACCATACCTTCAGCGCCTCATACGTGATCATGATTATATCCCACCGGCGCAATATGCATCGTGCACCTCGAACAACGCTACACATACTATTCTACTCGCAGAAAAAGTCAAAGTCGGCATTCGAGCTCGTCAAAGTAGCAAAGCTGGTCGTCGTGGCCGTCGTGGCAGCGGCCTTGCACTCGGCTGTTTGGTTGAACATCGTCATCAGCTCTCATCTCTTGCAATCGAGTTTGGATCTGCACATGTGACCGGAAAAAAATCCAACGTACTGTTCTGCTGGTCGCAGTCGCTGACCTGCAGCGAGCCCCCCTGCTGGCTGTTGGCGACCTTGGCGCACGCGTTCTTCTGGTTGTCGCACGAGCGACCCGCGGCCGTACTGAAGTCCGGCTATGTGTACAGTGTTAGCCAACTTTGCCGGGTCGAATGTTCGGTAGAAGGGGAAGTCGGACTTACAAAGGTATCCCCATCGACCTCAAAGGGGCGTTCGGTGTTGCCTGAATTGGTGATCTGGGCGTGACAAGTTTAGCCTCGTTTTCCTTGTGATTCTCGCCCTGTTCATTTCCCTCCCAAGCCGTGATGAAGATAAGAAAGAAGGAAACGTACAGGGTCTGCGGAAGCACCGCCCAGCGCACCAGTAAAGGTCTGCCATTGTCAGTTATGTCAGAGTCTTCTCTTCGTGTATTGATCTTCTTGACATACTTGTAGGTTTGTCGCCTGCCTCGGGAACAGTGCCAGACCGAAATCCCGCCTCACGTCGTCGATGAAGTCGACTCCGCCGGCCGCAGCGCTGGCCGCGAGGAGCGACGATACGGCGAGTCCTGTGAGCTTCATGATAGGCTAGAGTCGGTAATCAAAAGAGCTTATATCCCTTGATCATGTAAGAGGCCTTCTCCCGTGGTGATTAGTGGCCGTGTTGACTTTGGACGACGCCGGCGTGATGAGCTAGTCAGCGGCGTGTAGTTGAGATGGGAGGCACGATAGCCAGTCACGCGACGAGGTGGCGGAAATATACAGCAATGCGATGCCGAAATAGCGCTTTTCGATCCCGTCGCTTGGTGTTGGACTCGCCCAATTTTGAGGCTATCTCGTTCAATGCGATCTGATTGCCCCACCACACCTTGTCGGGCTAATCGTTGGAAGTTTGCGCGTCGCGTGTCGATAAGTCACCGTAAATAGAGTAATTGGTATGATGCTAGATGGAGAACTAGAAATTGAATGCGAATTCTCCAAAGGAGACAAAAAAGCCAGAGGCCCTGTCATCGCAACTGTTCGCCATGTTCGTGCCGCCCAAATTGGCAGATGCAGGCCACCTTATGAAACCATCCTGAGACGCTTCTCCCAACCGAGAGTCGTGGCCAATCATGTGAGACTTGGCCTCCATGCAGGACCCCGAGCATTTATACTTTCTGTTGCTTGAGGACCGTTTTCCTTCTATGCCATTTGTAAAACGTTTCCTGTTAGTTCTAACGGCGCAAGTGCATCTCGAAATCTTGAATACTTTTAACTTTTACGTGCCTGGCATATGTGCCAGCCGTAAAGAAGGGTCCTTGCATATGCTGTGTTGGATATCACGTGGGGACTCTTGATAGATCATATGCTGCTGAATTCTGCAGCACGAAACAATTGCTTGTGAGACTCTAACTATATGAAAGACTCGGAGAACTGAAGGGATTGGTATTATTAAATTGTCGACATCCTATCCTGGGGCAAAACATTCGCAATATCAATGAATCATGGCAACTCGTGCCGGGACGAGATTCTGAGATGCTTTCAATGAGCCCGCCCATCTTCGAGGCTCAGATGAACTGTGCTGAGCCTTTAACCTCCAAAAATGCGTAAAATGACCGGGGAATTTTCTATCTGCAAGGCTTTTTCGAGAATCTCGAATACATGGATATGCAAGGGCCGCCAACTCCTAGATGCGCCGGCTGAAAAGCGTGTCCGAGATCGCGAGGGTGGCATCATTGCTGACCCGCCGCGACCATTCGTGTACGGAATGTGACATCATGGGAACGTGATATCATGATCTCTCAAGAAGACCTTTTAGAAGTTGGTACCAGTGTTGCTCTGAGTTGGTGCGTGGTACGACTCGAGCGTGCTCTGGAAGGGGCTGCGACCAGTCATACTACCGCTGGCCTCGCTCTTCTCCGGGGCGCCGCTGTTGAACTGGCTGGTACCGGTGGTGTAGTTGACCAGCTCCTCGTTGTCGTCGTTGGACCTCCTCTGGCGGAGACGCCAGAACAGGACACCGGCCACGGCAAGGATGATAGCACCACCAACACCGACAGTGACACCAATGATGGTCTTCTTGTTGGATTCCGTCAGGCCGCCGCTGGAGCTGTTGTCGCTGGATGACTGAGAAAGACTTGCGGTAGGAGTGATCACAGCAGAGCTAGAGCTGGTGACGACATCACCGTTGGAGTTGGTCACAGTCACCATGACGATGGAGGTGTATGGCGTAGCAGATGTGGTGGTCGAATCCGAGCTCGAGCCGCCAGTTGTGGACGCAGCAGTGGTTGTAGAATCGCTGTTGCCATCGCTGGTCGACGACGGTGTGCTGGCATCAGTTGATGTGGTCTGCTGGTTTTGAGAAGTAGTGGTCGGCGTGGTAGCTGCCGTTGTGTGTGCGGTGGTAGCCGCCGTTGTGGTTGTCGGGGTGCTGTCCGAGGTGGTCGTCGTCTCGGCAGCAGAAGTCGTCGAGGCGGCAGCAGCACTGGTGGTCTTGGCCGCGCTCGTCGTCTGCTCTGCCGATGATTCCGAAGACGAGGAGTCCAGTGCATCTAGTAGTCCCTTTGCGACAATCTCGTGCTTGGCAGCGCCAATCATGCCGAAGGCGTTGTCCAACCAGGCAGCCTGGGTGAAGCTGGTGACCGACAGGGCCACCACCAGGACGTTGATCATTTGCTTGGAGTACATGGTGAAGTCGTAGAGTGAGACACTCTTGGTAGTCGACAGGCGACGTGAATGGCGAGACGCGTAGAGCGTTTTAAAAAGTGGGAGCTGAGTAAAATATCGCAGTAGGCCCGCGCCGACTCTGTTGTCGAGTGAACAAAACGGGGCGTTTCACGTGAGTTCTACCCGAGGATGCGAGGTCACTAATCTGAAGCAGAGACCCCAATGTGTTGGAAACACAAGCAACCGGACCTATGGAAAGACTAGGCGGGTGCGATTGTTGCGTTGTTCAGGCGGTCTGGTTTGCCTTGTTTGTGAATTTTCTGAGTCGAAGGCGAAGGTTCGCAGGAGAGAAAAAAGGTGGCGTTGAACGATGGCGAGAAACGGTTTTGAGAAAAAGGAGAACGAAGGAAATGATCAAACAAGCAGGCGCAAATGAATACACGAGTTGTCTAAAGATATGCGTATGTACGAATGAGGATTGACAGAAACCAGGAAACGAATGTGGGTGGTTGTGTGTCGATTTTGGAGAAAGACGACAGCAGAGGCGTGATGGTTGCGTGGTGTGAATTGTTGGATCAATCGGTCAGGCGGGAGGGAAAGAGAGAGAAGAGGGCATATGTTCCTTGTGTTGGGTCTTTTCTCTCTTTTCGCGCTTGTGCCGTGTGTGCCTGTTTGGCTGGGCTGGCTGGCTGGCTCACTTGTTCAGTGGGTGGCCCTTCGCTGGGACCGCGCTGGATTCTCCTGGAAACACTGGGGCCGAGATTGTTCGATGGGTCGTTACATTCATCCTTGGAGGGTGAGGCCGCTGGGTGGCCTAGCCACTAGCAGAGGGCCCCAACAGGTGGAGCCACCTCGTATTACGCTTCTCACCTGCATTTCAAGCACTTGTTCTGCTGGAGCAACAAAGCGGCGTCTGCCCCCCGGACTGGTCAAGCTTTCAATGCACAACAATGAAAGCGTGACCACCCTTCCCAAAAGGATTTTGTCCAGTCAAGGGTTTTGACAAGACGTCGCCGGATCACTTTCTGGCCCGGACTGTCCGCCTAACGCAGTAGTTCCCGGCATTACCAGAGAGAGACGAGTCCTTACAATTAGGACTCATAAGGATTCCATCCACTAACCACGTCCCAGGGTGTCATGAGAGCCGGCAGCTGCAAACGCCAGCATGCAAACACAAGAGTCGGGATCAGCCATACAACTGCTCATCTTTTTCGCCAATTGCCGCTCGATGGAGATGGTCAACGGAAACAGCGCGAAAGTTGATGATCATCTTCGTTCGTCGCTTATTTCACGGCAATTGACAGGTCAACCCGCTTCTGTGACCAAGCAGACCCAGAAATGAGGAACCCAAAAAGCCACGCGAAGACCGAACCAGCCCAGCAATATGGAACTGCGAGTAAGGTTGCCGCGGTCCCCCATGCGCTAACCTAGGACGATCAGCATTGTAGGGACGCGCACCTCTCGGGAACTCTGGCGTTCCATTTCGGGTCTGGAATCTATTCTCGACAAAGGACTTGCGCAAGCCTCCACCAAACCTCTCAAGTTGCCCGAAAATCTGAGCCAAGAGAGAGAGACCCGTCTCACACCTTGACTTTGCTCTCAATCAGTGAGATCGTATATAGTGTATCATGTCGACAGGATCCGCTGAAAAGGTTGCCGTTATTGTGCTTGACGGATCGACTCATGTCCAGGGTCCAGCTATTGAATAATATGTGCTAATTTATTGGACCCTTCCGAATCTGTCACCCAAGCAAAGGATGCTACACTGCGACGTCACGGCGTGGGTATCCCTTACCAGGAATTTTTCAAGGCTCGACGGTTCGGCGACGCGCAACATCGTCATCCCGCCGAGCATACCGCAAAAGATCGGCCTGATGGACTCAGCAAGTGGCGAAGTTGTTGCCCGGTAGTCTCGGTAGTATTCAACAACATAGTGCAATCCTTTCTTACACTACGTTCAAGACGAAGATGGCGCTTGGTGCGGTGCCTGCGGTTGACAGCGATTGCCCTTCAACACAAATTTTCGTTTCTTTCCCTTGCGCCAGCCTCCAGCCTCTTCCAACTGTCGCCTGCGTAGGATAGAGCATCACTTTTCACTGTCTCCTAGTGCTAGCCTGCAAAAGCAACGTTGAAAGTGGCTTTGCTGCTGACGGCGGGCGGCCGAGAACTGTCCATGGGGAACGGCAATGCAGAATAGACGATTTGCTTACTGGCGGATCGATCTTGCATCTTGCCCCCGGATTAGTACGCCAAACTACCTACGGCTCAATTGCTCACGCTCTCAAGTTTCCTCTGCTCCTCCTCTTGCGCAGCCGCCGCATGAATTCCCCATCGTGGATCTTTTGTCTGCAGGCTACAATGGTAATACCTCATGGTGTTAAGATCTACGTAGCTGGTCGTTGGGCAGCTAGTAAAGAATGATATGAAACAGACACAGCCTGCGGATCAACGCCTTATTGGCAGACCTACGCTGCCTCGGTATTCTTGGGACGAAGTCGTCGGAACTTGGAGGAGCAATAGAGCATTATACTCCAATCAATTCTGGCCGGCCTCCAATGTAGTAAAACATCGATCGCTAGCTGCTGGCTGCTGGGTGCTTCGAGATTGAGGCTGTCGTTCTGCTCCTGTATACTCTGATGCGCGACTCCTCGCCACAGTTTGTGCCCAACCACGTACGGAATCCAGGTGCATTGTTGTCTCCAGCTTCGTCGCTGGCCGTTCCATGTTGCTTGCGAATGCCGATTTGTTGTGCACCTGTCCCCGGCGCCTTTTAGTGCAACTGACAATCGTACACGGGCTCTCTCATCCGTACATGCTGGCTGGCAGCGCAAGTATAAGAAATCACGAAGGGTTTGTCTTCTTCTTGGCAGAGGCAAAAAGTTGAATTGAACTATTTCCAGGAATGATTCAAGACGATTGACTCTTATAGAATGAGAATAGCAACATTTCTGGTGTTCTTTGGAATTTGCGGTTTCACACATGACATGTGCTCTCTGCTGGCCGCCAGCTGGTCTGTCCGGCATAACGACTAAAGATGGGAAAATGAACCATAATCTCGGTAGTTCGGAACAACTTGTGAAGCTTTGGTGATATACAGGCACTTCCACAGGATCCATACCTGGCTGAGATGGATATTCCGAATTCCCACATGTTTCTAAAAATGATGGCTCTTGGGTGATACCACTCAGTGCTGATCTATACCGGGTCAGTGTTTTCGTATTTGAATTATGATTCGACGAGGTGCTTCGAGAATTGGCGCTGAAAAGATATCATAAACAGAGCATATCACCGGCGAGACCGGCATCAATCGATATTTGTCGTATTTATAGATGAGATCTACCGGTTATTTTGAGGAATTTCGCATACCCTCATAACGGCCCAAGATAGTTTAGTGGCGCTCAATGTAGCTTAGCGTTGCTTGATGCCCCTAGCTCCCAGCTGCCACCAGCCTGTCAAAGTCGCACGAGAGTTAATCCGGCGCCCGGTCTCGCAATGAATTCCTTCGCTGCTTAGCTAAGCGGTGGTCAGCTAAGCTACTTTGGGTGACGCTAGACTATCTTGGGCCGTTATGGGGGTATGCGAAATTCCTCAAAATAACCGGTACTACTTACCAAGCCATGGCGAGCGGATGTATGTTCGATGGGTCAATGCATATAATACGCACTGTTTCTTACACAAGAAGACACTCTTTTTAAGCAATTACCAGGAGCCGCAACAAACTTCTAGCTATCAAGGAGGTGTCAACAAGATTCATTTGAAACTCAAGGTTTCGCAACGGATCGATTCTGCAACGGCTCGAGTAGACTCTGTGTCTAAGTTAGCCTACGGCTAGCTGGCAGGATGTGCCTGCATGCGAATGAGCCGCATTGTCTTGGGGATTGAAGTCAATTTCCCACATGCAAGTCGAGCGATCACTAGCAGGACTTAAAATTGATTGATCAGGTGACCCTTCCTCTTCGAGAGACGTGGTTACAGCAGTCATATCCGATGGGATAGAGTAGGGTGGAAAAGCAACATTCTGAGGCGGCAACTGTGAGAGTGTCTCAAGGGATATGGTAGAATTGCAACTGTTGGATTTTTGCACAATGGTTTTGGGCACGAGTAGAGCGACCTCGAGAGAAGATTCGAGTGACGTCCCCAGAGTCTCTCCGTCTACCTATGCCGTCGTCGTGCATTCACATGCGCACAGTATCAAAATTGATCAAGTTGAACACATGCAGCCGAAAGCTTCGCTGCAATCTAATGATTGTCTGCCAGGGACCTGCTACTCTATTTCGCGTGGAGAGGCGCCTGTCAGTTTTGGGGCATGGCAGCGGGCCCGGGCGACGAGAATAAGGGGGTCGGCGGGATGGAGAGTACCCCGGCAGCGGAGACGAGCTCCATGATCGCCCTACTATCGATCGAGCTCCAAAGTACTTGCTAACAATTGGCACGCATCTTGGGCAGAGCTCATTACGCCAGATAAGCAGCGAGGCCCGAACGGGAATGGCACCGACAGGCAACGTCTGAAATCCAGAGAGCTCTTCCCAGTCAAATTCCCAGTCAATTTGTCCTGCATTGGACTACTGTGCCGCCGCCGTCATCCAACGTAGGTACCGGCCAGTGAAGGCGTGGCAGATACATGGTGGCGTGAGAGACGGCCCAATGGCACCGCGCATCCCCAGGCCAGCTCATCCAACTTGGGACCAGAGAAGGATCTAATCTCACTGGGCAGCAGTCGCGCGTCGATTCCCATCTTTTCGTGCGCTCCCGTTCTGCCATTCGTTCATTGATTCGCCTGGGTTGGGAGATATTTTTTTTATTCCCTCTGCCACGCTCGAGCTGCAATAACAGCCTGTCAACAACACCTAACCACCGCCTCCGCGAGTTTCGTTCGTCCTCGCAAGCCGGCCATCGACTGCGATCCGATGCATTCGACAAGTCAATAGAGCCGTGCGCCTCTACCTCTCCCGCCAACCCGTCCCTCTAATCCAGTGTCTTTTTCCTGCCCCTGCTCATTGTTTTTTTTTTTTCTCTTCTGACCCCCTGTCTGCTACCCCTGGGGCCAAACCGTTCATTCATAATAGGTATCTTTTTTAGTTGCACTGAGCAGGTGGACGCGTCGCGACCTGCAGAGAAGAGAAAAAAAGAGAGAGCCCCGATTGTTTCTTTGGTAATCGTGGATTCTCGACAACATCCCTCGGGCCGTCCATGAGAACAATCGAAACGCGCGCTGCGAGAGGGTCTACTTTTTGAGCATCGGTAGCAGGCGACTTGTTCCTCGTCTGCACTGATCTCACTCTGGTATGCTCCAGCCACATCCTAGCTTCTCCTAAATGATTTCGCCCACCGCCGCACAGTACTATACAGCTCCGGGCCACTTCATCACTTTTCTTGTGTGCTTCAGTTAATGCATTATGACTCAATGATCGGACACGAAGAAGCTGACGTTCCGGCTGCACTATCAGGTCTTGTTAAGACGTCTTCCTCGAGGCCCTCGACTCCTCCTAGTGCCACTGCAGCACGGGACAGCATTGGACCTCTGCCAGTCCTGCTTGCAGAGCCGCCAAAGTCTCCCGCCTTTTCCACGACCTCGACAATCGACGGTTCCGACGACGAGATATCCTCTTCTCCGGCGCTGCCCTCGCTCCAGGCCCCTGAGCTTTCCGAACGGGCTCGCGAGCATCTGAGGAGAGTCGAATCGCCAGCCTCACCAGCTGGGTCGGACAACAGCAGCGGCCAGTACGTAACAGCAAGCTGGGGCTCGCCATATCCACCCAACGCCCGTGTACACCTGCGCCGGCAAAGCTCTAGCAGCGAGGGCTCGGACGACTCGCTCATCCACCAGCTTCAGCTCACCACCCCCTTCTTGAGAGGGACTGCTGCGCTTTTGCCAAGCAGTCAGGTGCAGTCGCAGCCGTCGATTCTTTCAGAGAGTGCTGCCGTACTTCTGAACCGTGCCCGCAGACCTGTGCGTGGCATCACCGAAGATTGGATCCGTGCCCATACTACAAACGACCTGACGTCGGAGCACCGTCATTGGCTCAGCGACGGTGATTATAGCGAGCACTCTTCATTGAGCGGCTCCATTTCCGGTGACGAGGCAGCCTGGTTCGAGGACACCGATCCGCGGACTCCTCGGCCAACCCGTTCCTCGGTTCGTCAGCTTTCACGGCAGCGCCTCGCGCCGCCCCGGCATCCTCGACCTCGCTCGAGTACCGAAACTCTCCGGCAATCCGCCCTCCCCACTAGTCTCAAGAACATGGAGTCTCACTCTGTAGAATCGAGCAACGGTGGCAAGGACCTTGCCGCCGTACAAACCCCAAACCCGGTCGCGGAAGCGACAGGCAAGGCTGAGATGCCTCTACCAGATGGCCAAGCGGCCTCGGCTGGCCCTGCGCAGCCCCCTGCTACACCGACCAAAGCAGCAAAAGTCTCGAGTTTCCAAACCCCACGGATAAGGAAAAAGGTACCATGGAAAGGCAAGAATATCATGGTACACATTCCAAGGGACGACCAGCGCGGCCAGCGCGGTAAAGGTCCGATCCCGCTCACTGCTTCGCAAATGCAGGATATGCTTCGAGAATATGCCGAGTTGGGCTATAACACCCGAGGATTTGACTTGCAGGGCCCAGGCGATATTTCCAATGCCTCTCTCGATCCGCTCGAGAACTATTCCATGAGCCGCAATGAATGGCCGAATCCTGATGACATCGGAAAAGAACGGACTGATCGCAAGTTCACGGTAGTCTTGCCAGACTTGAATGCTTGGAAGGACTATGTCAATGAGCTGCAAGAAGCCAAGCTGAGAGCACTTGGTGTGTCTTTTGGCGACGACGAGCCTGCGCCGCCGCCTTCGGTGTCTCCCCACCCTTCGAATCTGAGCCAGCAGTTGCCGGGTCAGTACCCTCCGTTACCGTTCTCGCCGCCTCTACCAACGGGGTCCGCTATCAGCAATGGCCCGCAAGGCTTCCCCTTTCCAGGGGCCTTTCACGGCACCACGGCTACGCAGAGCCCTACTATACCATCTGTGGTCTCGCCATTGTCCTTTGCTGGCTTACAAGGCAAATTCAATCCTCGGGCATCCATCTCGGTTTCTCCAAATGAACTTCCCTTCCATTTCTCTGGTCAGCCCTCGCCGCATGGTTTCTCTCCTCGGGACATGCTTCTACAACAACAGTTGCACCGTGCTGGTTCGCCCTCGATCATGAACTTGAGCCAGTTGGTTTCTCCTACGTCTCCGTTCCACCATGATGGTACGCCATCACCTCTTGGTCTGCACCAACGCCACCAGTCGTTGCAGTTTCCCATGCTACCTCACCAGCAACTTCAACGCCAGGACTCGGCTCGGGCGTCGCCGCGTCTTCAAGAGCTGCGCGAGGTCGATGAGGAAACTCAAAGCAATCCATACGAGGAGGAAAGCTCTTCCAAGACACCGGAGCCTGCTCGGTTTATCAAGCACAATGCTAGCGAAAGTCTGCAGCGAGAAATCGATGATGCCGAATATCATCTGGAAGAGCAATTCCGCGAGCAACTCGAGCACGAGGACTATAGTCCCCATCAAGAGCCTGACAAGATCAACAATTATGGCCTCGTTGACCCAGCTCAGGTTCCTCTGCCTGGGCACCCTGGTGGGCCTTCCATCCATTTCGGTAATTTTGGCAACGATCCAAATGAGGGTCCAGTGCTACACCATCCTCGACCCCATAGTCGTGGGCACTCACTCACACAGAAGCCATTCTTTGACAACGATGAGGCGAGGGACAGCACAGGTAATCGCAACGGTGGCCGGCTCCTTACTGTCAAGGAGCAGAAGGGCGACGAATCCTATGAGATCGAGACAAACCCGAGCAACCTGGGAACTCCACTCTCAAGTTTTGGATTGGTGAACAATATTCATGATCGCTCCATGTCCACAGCGAGCAACCCATGGGCCGACGCTAGATCATTCAATGGCGACAGATCACCACCGCGCCCTCCGAGCCACGAGAGCAAGCCATCATTGACAAAGCTCAATGCTGGTGCCGCAGAATTCAAATTCAATCCTACAAGCAACTTTGTCCCGGGCCAATTCACCTTTGGAACCAACAGCTTCCAACCTACGGCAAGTTCCTTCCAGCCAGCTGCTTTCCAGGCGTCCACCTCGACTCATTTCAGCGCACCGTCAACGTCATCCTCGAAGGGCAAAATCAATGCTACTGCCCCCGTCTTCTCCCCTGGCCAAAGCGAATTCCAGTTTCCCCCTAAGAGCGAATTCAGCATACCCCCTAAGAGTGACTTCAGCTTTTCAGCAGCTGCTCCGAAGTTCAATCCAGTTGCTCCATCATTCCAACCTTCTGTTTTCTCTGGCTCGGTGACTAGCGCTGCTGCTTCTGGCCATGAGAGTTCGGACAACCGTCACGGCTCAATCTTTGGAAGCATTGATCTCAAACTGTCAGAGACAGGATTGTCAACAACCAAGTCTAAGAAGAGCAAAGCTATTCCCATTGTTCGTCCGGTTAGCAGTCATAAGTCCAAGTCGCCCACCCCTGGCCCAACAACAATTGCACCTGATGAGGAGATTGATAAGGATGGTCGTCCATCAGATATTAGCCGTCGTGGTAAGAAGTTCAGAGACGATCTGGACGATGGCGATGAGGTACCGCTCTTCGCTGAACCGACCCCTGAGCCTGAGCCATTCATGGCTGCTGAGACTGAGGATCCTGCAACCAACGATGTCAACGAAGAAGTGAAACCGTCAGCTGAGGACGAAGATAACGATGCTGCCGGCGACACCACGATGGATTCTACCGTTCTTTCTGAATCTACAGATGCCAAGGTTCCCTCTGAGATGCACGATACCAAGACAACCACGAGTCCGTTCGCAACCTCCCCTGAACAAGACCAGATCAACTGGGCACCCTTCGAGTTCAGAAATGAGTCAGAGGTTCAAGATTTCAACAATGCCAGGCCGTTTGGTGACTTTGAGGCCATCGACAGCACCCACGAGAAAAGCTTGTCCGGCGGCCTTTCCGCCGCTGCTCAACCCTTCATGCCTGGCGGATTCACATTTGGTGCTCCTAACCCCATTGCAGCACCTTTTGAACCATCGTTCAAGTCTCCACCTCCGACCATGGCTCAGCCTGAGGAGAGTGAGGAGGATCGTGGCGCATCCCCGACTCCTGGTCCTGAGCCTCCAGTTGTGGCACAACGCGAGTCTACCCCAGAGCCTCAACGTACTGCCCAGCCTGCACGATCGGGACTGGCAGGCTCCCGCTTCGCTGCTGCGGTTCCGGCTCCGGCCCCTGCCCCGGCTCCTCGTCAAGGACTAGGTGCTTCCCGATTTGCTTCGCCGCCGCCGCCGACACCGCCTGTGCACAGAGAACTGGGTGGTTCGAAGTTTGCAAAGTCGCCCTCGCCTGTGTCTGACGAAGACGAAGAGGAGGTGGTGGCTGCTGACAATGTCAATGCGCCTTCGGAGCTGGAGAGCTTCAATGAGCAAATTCCCACACCCGTCAGCCCTCCTCTGATAACAACCGCTCAAGAAGAGGTCCAAGAGGCAATCCAAGATCATGAATTGACGTTCGAAGAGATTGATGCTGTTATGCAGCATATGAAGGCCAATGATCCTACGATGGGCGTGAATAGGAGCCACGCCGTATCTCCCGTCCCCATGCCCGTTTCTGCCCCCAGCTGGCGCCGCCCAAGAAGCCCCGTCAGGACCGTCTCACTTGCTGCTATTCCGAAGTTTTCACCATTGCGCCTGCCACACCAGGATCATATGGATCGGGGTGCACCGAGCCCAGATCCCCACCAATTCCGATCACGACCTCTTGAGCCCGGTCCAGCTCTGCTGGAAGAGGATGAGTACGAGGATCCATTTGTCGCGCGCCCTCGAAGCATGGCTCGCAGCCATGCTTCTCATAATTTCGATGCTTCACACAATTTTGATGCTTCGCACACTTTCAACGCTGGAGGCCCTGTTCATCACCTTGGTAGTGGCAACATTACCGAGGATGAAGAATGGGACAAGGCTTTCAGCGCTGACGAGCAAAACAAACTCGAAGAACGTGCACAGTATTTCAATGGCCACGTTCAAGATCTCGTGGGCGATATGTTGGCTGACCGCCTCGACCCCCTGGAGAAGAGTCTGGCGACAATACAACAGGCTTTGCTTGCCATGGCTAACCGCACGCCTCCGAGCCACCACGAACGCCGCAGTGAGCGCCGCAGCACCTCTGTCGAGATCCAAGAGAGCGATGCGGACGACGAGGATGATGAAGTCCCCATGACACGAAAATCCATGAGCCCTCAACGAAACAGGAAGATGGAACAAATCCGCTTCGCCGTCATGGAGGCACTAAACAACCATCACGCCAGCCGTGCACTGCAGTCGGTCATGGAACAGTCCGAGCCGTCCAGCTCGATTGACAATGCCTCTGTTCTCAAGGAGCTTCAGGACATGAAGGAGCATCTCAACCAAACTCTACGCGTTGATTTCCCTACCGAAGATTTGCGTAACGTGGTCGAGGCAGCAGTACAGAACCGTATGCCTCCGACACCGCCGCCTGTTGTCCAAGATGACGAAGAAGCCACCAAGAAGATGGCAGAAATGCAGGCCACAATTCTCGAGCTTGAGCAGCGCCTGAGAGATCAAGGCGGAAGGATGGACAGTGAAATCGACATGCGACGAGCAGTCGAGGATCGCTCTTTCGAGCTGCGGCGCCAACTTGACCAGGCGGAGACCAAGATCGAGGTCGAAATCATGAACCGTAGCGTTTATGACCAACGTGTACATGATCTCGAGGAACGCCTCAGACACCAGGAGCAAAAGACCGACAATGAAGTGCACGGCAGAAGAGATGCAGAGGATCGCTTGTCAGAAATCCAGCGTCTTCTTCGCATCTCCTCTGAGGAGGAAGATCGCCTTCGCGCAGTTGTGGAAGAGCGCGAGCAGAAGATTCGATCCGTAGAGCAGACCGCTGGCAAGAGTGCGATGCGACTTGCACTCCTGGAAGCAGCTCAATCAAACTCCGACAAGACTCAGATCGATCTCACTAATCGTCTCAACGCGACGGACGATGAGCTTCGGCAAGCTCGACAAGAGGCCCGCCACTGGCGATCCGAAGCTGAGCATGCGCGGGATTCCGCTCGCCGACAGACTGATGACTTGATCACGGCCGTTGACGAGTCTAAGCACCTCCGCAAGGTCATCGATACACTCAGCATTCAGCTGTCTGAGACTGAGAAGGTACGCGAAAATTGGCGTGTCAAGTTCGTCTCTATGCAAGATGACATGGCACATGCCGCTCGCGAGATCACCGAGGAGAACACCCGACGCTTGAAGAAGGAGCAGGTTCTGATCGCTCGCCACGAGGTCCTTGATGCCAGGCTTCAAGCCGAGTCCAGGACTCGCGAGCGACTCGAGGCAGAGCTTGAGAGACTCGAGGGTGGTGAGCGTGCCGGTATGAGAGCTGTGGCTGAATGTAAGCGCATGGAAGGTCTTCTTGGTGAACTTCGTACGGAGAATCACAAGATCCAAACCACTGCCCTACACTTTCAGCGCGAGGCCAAAGAGGCGCGAGAGTCAGCTGCCGCTGAAGTACAACGGACTCGTGCTTCCATGCAGGCCGAACTCGATGCTGCCAATGAACAGGTCAATGTGGTACGCGCAGACCTGGAGGAAGAAATTAACCAGCTGCGCATCGAACTCTCACAAGCTAGTATGGTCACTGAGAGCATGAAGCAGCAGCACGATATTGTCATTGAAGACGAGCTGGCGAAGTTCCGCGCCCATGTTGACCAGGTCAAGATGGATGCCGAAACAGCCAAGGCTCACCATGACATGATGCTCGAGGAGGCCCAGCTCAACAGCGCCGCCAACATTGAGGCCATGCTGGCCAAACACCAGAGCGAGGTTGAGGATCTTCAGACGCGGTATGAACGCGAACTCGGCAACAGAACTGAAGATGCTCAGCGCAATGAGTCAAACCTGCTAGAGCGCCTTAGTCTCTCGACCTCCAAGGTGGAGCACCTCCAGGACCGGGTTGTTCATCTCGAAGACAAGGTCCAAATTGCCCAAGAAGCAGCCAAGGCTGCGGCCCAAGCCGCGAAGGCTGCAGGCGCCCCAGACTCTGCCGTGGCTCACGCTTCCGCCGCTGCCAAACCGCAGGCTGCTGTATCTCAAGCTACGCAGCTTCCGGAGAAGATTTCTCCACAAGCACTCCGCGAGTCCATCATGGTACTACAGGAGCAGCTTCAGGCCAGAGAGCAGCACATTGAGGAGCTTGAGCAGACAGTGTCTAAGCTCGACCCTGACGCTGAAGTCAAGATCACCAAACGTGACGACGAGATCACCTGGCTCCGCGAGCTTCTAGCTGTCAGACACAGCGATCTCCAAGATATTATCGCTGCTCTTTCGGCCGAGAACTATGATAGGGAGACTGTCAAGGATGCGACCATCCGCCTGAAAGCCAATCTCCAGATGGAGGAACAAGAGCGCGAACGAGCACTCAATGGCGGCTCTGCCATCAATCTACCTGAACTTGCCGCGGCCATCAAGGGCGCAGCAACACCTCGAGTAGCTCAAGCTGTAGGACCTTTGGCTGCTGCTTGGGGCAACTGGCGCAAGAGAAACCAAAACCTTTCGAGCATGCTGTCATCGCCTTCAGCTGGTAGAAATCAGACCCCTTCGCGTACGAAGCGGGCTCCAGCTCCCCAAAACAGCTCGCTCTCTGGTCTCATGACGCCGCCGGCATCAGGACTGCGAAACACACCGCCAGCTGAGCAGAGCAAGCCGCAGCCGACTGCTTTCGGCACGACAGGCCGGCGATTCACGGCTGAGCAGTTTGCCAACCGCGATCGGGGCTCATCTCTGACTGCACGACAAGTGGAAAAGCTACCAATGCCCGGCACTCCCCCGCGACGCACGTTCGAGCCCGAGGAGCCCGTAACGCCTCCAATGGCGGGACCTAGCGGCTTCGATGCCGATGCCAGCCATATCGAAGACTTTGATGATGCTGGCTTCTTCGACGACTGAGTTGCAATCAACGTCAGCCCTCGATGGAGTGAGTATTGAAAGAGTCATCGGCTATAAACCAATATACTCTCATTTGTCAGAAAGAAAGGAGGGAAAAAACATGAGGCAACCCTTTTGGAAACAAATTGGTCCTTGACAATTGTTTGAAGCATTTGTCTTGCACCAGCGATGTTCTCCACGCCGGTTGGCTATACATACCCATTCTGCGAGCTAGATTGATACCCATTACACCGCATGTACTTGTTTTTTCGCACGGCGCGGCAACTATACTACGACCTAATCAACAAAAAAGCGCACACGATTCCTTCATGCGATTTTTCGACTCACAACAAATTGGAGATGGGTACACCGTTATCAACATGAACGCTTTGTTGCTGTTTGTGAACAGTGTTTCGTTTTCCGATTTTTATTTCCTTTGTAATTTTGCATAGCAAGGCATAATGAAGGTGGCCTTTTTCGCTTGTTTCATTTGCCTCGCACAGAAGTGAGGGTAATTTGAAACATGGCAACTTGTTTGGACGAAGAGAATACGACAAAATTGAGCGAGATCAGATAGGAGAAAATAAAATTTTATGTTTTGCATAAACGTGCTTTTAAGATTCCGATGTTTAAAATCCCTTGAAATGTTTATAGAGCCTGCTGCCTATACACTGTTGGAAATCTTTTTCAACACTGTTGCCGAAGTGGATTAATATCAGCATCAAGACTTCCAGTCGGGTAGCTGCTACAGAGCCAGACGATCATGGACTTGAGGACGAGAAAATGATGTCTAGGTACGCAGGGAAACAAATCGTTCACATATTGAAACCTTGATTGAAAGAGAGGCGCAGCCAAGGCCGGCGCCATAGCAGTCAATGCCGCCAACACCCCACCAACTTCAGGCAGCCGTGACTCAGGATGATCACTGCTGAGGCATCTACCAGGGCAGTGAACTAGGCAAGCACTTTGAATAAGTATTACCCGTGGTAGTGGGGATCATAGCAGTGCCTTTCTTTCATTCAAATCATTATTCTCTTTTCTGTGATCTTGACAAGGATAAAGAAGCAGACCTATCATCTTACTTCAGGGCCGTGGACTGACACTGCAAATCGTCACAAAAGTATCAACAACCGACGTATTGATTTTCTGTCAGCTTTACTACACGGCCACATATTGCACTCGCAAGAACATCTTGTCGATCCAGTTCAACGAAATGAATCTATTCAGGGCCAAAAAGAGCGAAACAGCACCTCTAGAGTCATACATAAACCAGGCCTGGAAGGGCTCCCATCCGATCAAACCATTTGGTGAGAGGACTTCCGCCGACGCGCCGACGCCAACGCTCAGGAGAGGCTGCAAGAACCGCATCATCTACTACGTCGGCTCCTTTAATCCGCCGCACCTCGGCCACCTGGCCCTCGTGGACCATGTCTTCTCCAACACGAAAGCACCGCTGCGGCACCCGGGCTCGGCAGAAGAGTCGGACGACAGCCTGAACGCCGTCGCGCTCGTCGTCATCCCGCACGGCGAGTACTGGATCGCGCGCAAGTCCCACCGCGCGGCTAGGGAGCGGGAGCAAGCGAAATACCCCCGCGGGCGCGGCAAAGGGAAGGGGAAGGGGAAGAGCGCAAAGAAGCCGTTTTGGAGCACGGACGGAGACGACGACGACGACGAGGAGTTGCACCTGGACCTCGAGCAGCGGCTGCAGCTGGTGCGCGGGGGTGTCCCCGAGGATCTGGTCCAAAGCGGCGTCTGGGTGTTCCCGGCCGACGCGGGCCAGTGGTATCAAGGCGTGCAGCCCCGCCTCCGGGATGCGTGCCGGGATGACGGCTTCGAGGTCGAGTTCGTCGAGCTGCTCGGGCCCGACTACGTCAAGAGGGAATGGCCGCAGTGCTCTGGTATGCACGGCGTGGTGACGAGTAACGTGTGCCGGGCGGCGGATTTTGTGACGGGCAAAAGGCCGCCCGGGAGCGAGATTGGAAGTAATCTGTTGACTCTGAACGGGTTTAGTGACTGGGCGCTGGTGAGGTCTGGTGACCAACCCAATGTGGATGCGGAGGGGGGCGCACAAATTACACAAGACCAGGAGAATCAAGAGGAGCAGACGGAAGATAAGGACAAGAGCAATGTCTGGGTCTGTCAAGGCGGCGCGAATCTGGCATATCGGATATGGTTCGTGGAGTGTGAGGAGCCGCGCCTGGACCCGGGGATGAGTTCGACGGGCCTGAGGCGGCTGATCCATGATGTGGATTTGGAAGTGCTCGAAGAGGTTATTCAGGATACCGCGATGAGTCCCGCGAAACTCGTCGAGTTTGTTCGGGATATCGAAAAGGAGGCCAAATAAGGTAGATGCAGTACTTATTCCAGATAATGCTGACGTAGATATGTTTAGCAGAATATCTAGGCTCTTAGTGACTACATACTCTCACATGTATACATGCTCGAAACAGTCATTTAGCATACGTCAAAAACTGGGTATGAGTGCTATCAAAACAGATTTCTGGTTTGTTCCCGGGAAACACATTACAACATCACTTGTCCAATTTTACATCAATGGTAGGCCTCCTACATAGACTCCGGACACGCATGCCGCGGACATCATCTCATCATTTTGCGGGCCGCCTTGCGTTACTGTCCACTGACCTTTGGTATATCAAGAATTTCTTTTATCGCATTGACCCTACTCGGTGAATGTCGTTAGCCGCTGGAGCGAGCATCTGTCGTCCCGTGTACCACTTATCATCGCTGAACCTAGTAACCTCTTGACACATCCCGTCATGAGTATGGCCGACGGCAGATTCCCTGCATTCTCCTCTCCTCCTCTAGTATTTCGTTTCCTTCTCTTCCTTGATTTCCTCTTTGCTTCTTTTTCTGGTCACTTTTTGCGGGCTTGTATCGAGGGCCCCGGCCAGTATAAGAGTAGGCGTGTCGCACTCAGATATCCCGGAAGCTTTTCGTTCTTGCACCGGGGGTTGAACTTTTCGACTGTCTCCAAAATTACCTTTTCAAATCAGTTCATCAACCTGTCTCCTCTATCACCAAGTTTTTATACTCAAAACACTTGAGCCATTCGAGATGCGTTACTCAAAGACATACATCGCCGCCGTGGTCATCAATGGCGTCATTGCCGGCCCTCTGGCATATGCAGCCTGTCAAGCCAAATGCGCTTGCATTACGCTCTGGATACCAGGTGTGGGTGTTCCGGCTTATGCTACATGTCAGAGCTGGTGTGCTGCTCTTCTTTTGGCCCCGACACCTTAGGTATATTACCCTCAAATTTCTGGAATCCACTCAACATTGAGGGTGAGTCTGACAGTGTCTAGGCTGTTCAGCAATAGGGACGTGCCCATATAGATCAGAGTGTGGTTGAGTATACAAAGGAACACACATGCGACTTGAGGATGGTGACGAGTTGCGGAATAGTTGACATATTCACGCATGGCCCTATCGAGCTTACCGGAGCAAGCACTGTCTGGTTGACCAAGAGTTATGGCAATAAATAGAACCCCTTACTGTTTGTCGAAATAAATATAGTCCTTGAGAAGTGACAATTAGTGACCAAAGCCCTTCCAACTGACGTTACTCAACCGTAAAACTATAAGTCCCAGACACAACATCAAACAAGGCCCGTCCAGTCTCCGACACTTGTGCAGTGACACCGGAAGCCGAGGCGGCCGAGATACCTGCCTCATACACGGTTTGCCCGCTCGAGACAGGCAGGCTGACTCTTGCGACCGAGCCAGCAGGAACTGTTAGAGAAAGCGAAAATTGAGTGGTGCTGTTAGTCCACGAGCTCTCCACCTTTCCCCGGGCCGTCTGGATGCTGGACTGGGCGCTCGCCAGCCCTTCCGGCACGTAGGGCATGACGCTGATGGTGCTGTACCCCGCACCGGTGATCTTGATGCCGGCAAGGTACTGGTAGAACCAGTCGACGACGGTGCCGAGGAAGGGGTGGTCGTTGGATCGGGCGGTCGAGTCCCACGCCTCGAAGAGGGTCGTCGCGCCTAGGGTCTGCCAGTATCCCCAGCTGGGGTAGGTCGTCTGTGTTGCAACCAAATAGGCCAGGTCTTTGTAACCAAACTGAGTCAGGACCGGCAGAATCCACTTTGTGCCGTGCAGGCCGGTGTTGAGGTGGTTATCGTTCGCGACTACGTCGGCGGCGACCTTGTCCACGATCGATTGCTGGCTGACCGGGTTCGTCATGTTGAACGCGACAGGAAGCAGGTTGTTGGTCTGCACAAAGGTCGCTGTCGTGTCGTTGCGGTAGTCCTGAGTTGCGGTCTGGTAAAAGGCTTCGTGGAAGGATGCATTGACGGCTGCAGCATAGCTGTTGTACGTCTCTACATCGGCGGTGTTGCCTAGGGTGAGGGCAATATCGACCAGCCTCGTAATGCTCCTGTATAGGAATGCCGTCCCCACGAGAATATGGTCATTGACAGACGGCGTCACCCAGTCTCCCCAGGACTCGGTTCCTACCAGGCCCGCACTGCCGCGACTATTGATCTCATAGTCGACGTACGTCTTGATGCGATCGTAGAATCTGGAGAGCACACTGATATCGCCATAGTGCTGATACAGCTGCCACACGACCTCGGGGTACGAGTTTCCCCAGGCCGCGCTCGGGTAATCGTCCATCTCCAGGGGCGACGGGGCCCACGGCGCAATGTTCCCGCTCTGCAGCCCAGAGTCCGTAATGTCTTGCACCCACTTGGTGTACAACGCCTTGAGGTTCAACGAACTAAACGCTGTCTCGGACATGACGGCGGCGTCGGCTGTCCACGGAAGCTTCTCCACGTAGGCGCCGTCGGTGGGAACGCCTTCAATGTTGTTCAGGATGGTCTGCCACGTCGTGTCGTGAATCCATTGCAGCAGGGTATCAGAGGTGCTAAACCAACCAATACCCTGAACGTCACTGTGAAGGCGATGGGCAACTACGGTTTGGGCATTGGGCGTGCCAGCCACACCAGTGAGTTCGATATACCGAAATCCGTAGTATGAAGATCGAGGGAGGAAGGTCCTAGAGCCATTTCCCGCCGTGATATAAGTGCTGAACTGGTAGCGACTGCCCTCGTTGACAACGCGGCCACTCGACGAAAGCTTTTCCGTGTAGTGCAGGTCGACTTGCGTGCCCGCCGCCTCATCAAGCGTGGCGGCGGCGAACCCAGCAATATTACGGCCAAAGTCATATACCCACACGCCGGATGCCGGGTTCGTAATGGACACGGCAGAAATTGCCTCCATGATGCGCACGGGCTCCATGGGCGTCGACTGTGCAATCGTCGCCGGAGGAGTCTGCACAATCGCGTTGGGCCAAGAAGACGAGTCGAACGAGGCGCTCGCCCATTCCGAGGTCGGCGGTTCTTCTCTTTCGTCAAAGAGCTCATTGTCGGGAGTAGCTGCACCAGATGTCGAACCGCCAGCCTTGCCTTTCCAGGAGTCGTCCGTGACAATGGTCTGTTGCGTTCCGTCTGAGAAGGAAATCAAGACTTGAGCCCTCGCTCGCATATTTCCATCCCAGGCACCGTGGTCTTCGGAAGGACCATAATAGTACAGTGGAAACCATGCTTGGCCGACGGCGATACCTATAGCATTTTCCCCGACGGTGAGCTGGCTCGTAATGTCGTGGGTATCGTACAAGTACCTCCTCGAGTAGGTCGTGAAGCCCGGGGCAAGATAGTGGTCGCCGACACGGCCGCCGTTGATGTAGGCCTCATAGTTGCCCAAACCCGCGATGAACAGCTTGGCCTTGGATATCTCTTTGGTGATGGTGAAGTTTGTGCGCAGAATCGGCTCGTCCACCAGTGAGGTCGACGCGCCGATCCACTGCGCAGAGGACCAGTCTGTCTCATCGAAGAGTCCAGTGCCGAATGTGCCCGATGACCAATCTGTCCAGGATCCAGTGGTGTCGGACAGTCGGACGCTGAATGTATAGTCACTCCGTGCTGAGAGGGCTGGCCCAGAGTAGGCAAGCCTGGTCTCGGTAGTTGTGACGTTGCCGGAATCCCAAATCGTGTCGGACCCAGAAAATACTTGTACTTGGGCGGCCGCAAACCCGGCACCCCGGACTGAAGGACTATTGACGGCCCAGCTGAAGGTCGGTGTTGTCGTATTGACTGCCAAAGGGTCCGGCAGATCATCCACTGCAACAGAGGCGAGACTGATCGATGCCGCGTAGGCGTGACTGGCCACGTACAGAAGATCAGCTGGGACAGTCGGACGCATGGTATCAATTCTCGATTCGGCGTACTAGCTAGTATTATGAGAATGCCTCTGGCGAACGAGACTCGTTTTACACGACCCAAGCTCATCGAGGTATTTTATGAATAATATTTTTTTTGCAGTCCTGCTTCGTTGTTAGCCTTTCTGAATCGGCTCTGTATATTCTTTTCTTGCCATCTCTTCCCGAATCGGAGAAGCTGTTGGCAATGATAAAGGCCGTCGGTGTTTCGGGGCTCGAATGGACGATATAACCCGCACATGATGTACCCCGGAATTTATACTATAGAGGCTCTGCAGTAATTCAGAGCGAGACTCCAACTTAACATGTGGGGGCCAATCCTGAATCTGGGGTATATGGATTCGATCTTCGGTATAGGTAATCGCTTTCAGGTGATGGAACAATGTGGAGAACCCTGGCATGTCATCTCATCTCCTCAGCGTGTAATTGCTGCGCCCATGACGCAAGTCAAGTACTCAGGTGCAAGGGAGCTCCGGTGGGCGAGAAGGTCATCAGATAGCCACTCATCTGGCGGGGAATTTCAATTACGAATGGACGAAGAAGAGATTATCGCATTTTGTCAGCCCAAGGCTCTTGACATCTTGCTACATGCTAACATTAATTTGATGGCCAGATGGTAGAAGTGTCCCCGAAGACTTTCAGATGATACTGATGATCACGTTCTCTCAGGCAGCTTTTCGGACTTGTTGTTCTTGAATACCTAAGCTACCTACTTATCACCGTCTCATCCATTTCATCCTAAGATACTAGGGATGCAACAAACGTATACTCACCCGAGCCAACTTGCACAGAGACTGTGCCGTTGCTGATAGAGTAATCATTAGTGCCATTTCCAACTGACGTTTCGTTAAGCACTGTCCCCCTTTCCTGTAATGTATCAAACCCAAGTGCAGTCAAATTCAATGACACGACTCCAGACGCGCCGACGGGAACGACGATATCATATGTGAGTTCGCTTTCTGCTAATGTCCAGTCCGCCGAGGCAACACCGCGGACGGATCGATAGCTGCTGGATGCGCTCGTGAGATTTGTAACAAAAATGGGGGAATAAAGGATCGATTCCCAAGCAGAAGAGTTCTCGGCCTGCGACAGACCGCTGAGCTCGAGTAGCCACTGGTCGGCGTACCCCAGCATGAAATGGTTGAGACTGGTGCAGCCGCTACACGAGGCCGTGGGTCCGTCCCATCTCTCCGTCAGCGACGTGGCGCCGTGGAGCACTTGATAGGCGTAGCTCGGAGCCGTCGGGACCGTCATCATGTCGTAGACGACATCGTTCAGACCTAATGACTGCAGGGCGCGGAATAGCGACGGAAGGGCGATCTCTCCCACGGTGAGGTGATTGCCGTTCTCGATGATGGAGTCCGCAATCGCCTGGGCCACTGCCGACTCCTGCTCCGCGGGCACGACGCCCATGTCTAGGGCGATCGCATTGCTGGCCTGCGAGCCCGAGCCATAGGAATACGTGCCGTCATCCGTGATGGTCAAGAAAGTAGACGAAAAGGCTTCTTGGACAGCCTCGATGGTGGCCTCATACTGTTGCGCATCAGAGCTCTTGCCAAGGATGCTAGAAATCTGCTGCATAGCTTGAAGTGCTTGATAGTACCCAAAGGTCGCGGTGATCCCGAGCGGCGTGCTGTCGTCAAAGGTGATCCAATCGCCCAAACCGTACGAAAGAGTATTGTTAGATGTCTTGGCGGCGAGGAAATCAACATAGGCAGCCATGGCGTCGTAAGACTCTTCGAGTATGCTCGTGAACCCGTACTGCTGATACAGCATCAAGGGCATGAGAACAAGGGCATTGCCCCAGTTGGGGTCGTCGCGGAAACCCTGCTCAAAGACGACAAACTCGGGTGCGATGTCTGGCACCAGCCCGTCATCCGTTTGGGCGTCCAGCATGGTACTGACGATGCCGTTACCCAGCGCCAGGCAGTCGTAGTTGCGCGTGACCGGCTGGAAGACGAGATGTGTCTGTTCGAGCCAGCCGAGCTTTTCTCGGTGCGGGCAATCGGTCATGACCGAGTAGATGTTGCTCTGGATGGCGCGGTCCGTGATCTTGTGGATCGAGCTGAGCATGTCGTCGCTCGTCTCGAAAGACCCGACCGATTCCGCATCGGTCCGTATCACCAAGCCCATGGCATCCGCGACCTCCGGAGCCGAGGTCGTGTTGACGGCGAGGTAGCGAAAACCATGATACATAAACTTTGGCGAATATGTCTGGGCGACGCCAGCCGAGGTGAAGGCGTCGTAGATGGGAGATCCGGTAGTGGTCTGGTCAAGGCCCCCGCTCTTCAGGCGTTCGCACGGCCACATGGTCACTCGCGTTCCTTCAGACTCGTCAATCTTAAGCGAGTACCAACCGGCAAAATTGACCCCAAAGTCAATGATCCACTGGCCATATACGGGACCTGTAATGTTGACGGCTTGAATCTCCTCGATAATCCTCAGCGGCGGATATCGTGGTCCTTGTAATTGACCGGAGGGACCCGTCGTGATTGTGGCCAGGTCCCAACTGGCGGTCAATTCAGCGTCGGGATCCGACCAGCCAGAGATCTCTCGCGTGGCATCGTACTCTTCTCCTCCATACCACGAGGATTCACGCAGCGGGCCACCGACACTGGTTTTCCAAGAATCATCTGAAGCCACAGTATGCAGTGTTCCGTCGTCGCAAGTATACTCGAGCTGGGCAATCAACTTCAATGGCTGGCCAGCCGTTGTGATCTTCTGATAGCGGCCCCCCAAAGCTTTCTCAGTGTCCCATAGTCCGCGGCCAAGCTCAAGACCAATGGAATTGTTTCCGGCAGTAAGATATGTCGAGATGTTGTATGTGGTGTAGATCAGAGTCTTGTTATAATTGGAATATCCCGGAGCAAGGACCTGGTCTACCAATTCGTTCCCGTTGATATAAAGCGACTGAACTCCGAGACCCAGGGCGTGGGCTCTGGCCTGGGTAACTGAGCAGTTGACCTCAAATGTCTTGAGAGATAAAGGCAGAGAGGTGGTGCCGAGATCATAAGCCGTGTTCGTGATCCACTGCGCAGACCAGTCCGTGGACTCTAGCAAGCCAATCTCGAATGTAGTAACAGGGCTCCAAGCTGAAGCAGTGTCATTGTCGCTGCTCCAAGCTCGTACCCTCCACCACACTATAGAGCGCGAAGCGACGGCGGTGCCAGCATATTGCACAGAAATATTGGCCCCCAATACTTTGCCCGTATCCCACAGATCGGGACTATCGAGAGCTTCTGCAGATGAGGCCGCCTGGACTTGGAAGGCCGCTTGCGATTCACCTCGTGAGCTGCCAATCAAGCGCCAAGAAAGCGTTGGAGTTACAGTTGATAGACCGTTGGGATGCTCGAGACCTTCAGTGCGCAGTGACGAGCTTTCAATGCTCAAGCTGAAAGTTGTTGATACCAGGAGAAGGACTGTCAGGAGAAATGATGGCAACGCCATTTTGGCAAACTTCTTTTAGAACTATTGGTGCATTGCATCCAATGACGGAGTCGACACAGGCAGTATAAGTCCTTCAACTTTTTTTTTTTTTTGTGTTGGAGAACCAGCGACCCCTTGCAAAGATCCTTGTCGCCAAATCCGGTTTCTCTGCCCCAGCATGCATTGGGTGGAATACCAATTTCGTAGAATCGGTATAGTACGCAGCGATAGTTCTACCCCAATTTACAGAATTTACAGAACAAAGTAAGTTTTTCCCAGAATTGCCCGAAAGATCGTGACATTATCGTTGACTGCGGCCTTGCATACCGAGAATTATTGTTTCTTCTTCTTGGCGGCACATTAGACGGCCAAAAATGCCGGAGCTATTCGCTATAATTCGGCACGGGTCTTAAATAACAGTGACCAATCATGGAATTGACTACGTTACTTATAATGCGCCGTACCTAGATAGTCATTCATGTCGGCGTTTTCAATAAAGACCGTTGCACAGAGACGCGAGGGAACTTTCCATCCGGGATTATTACAACCATGAACATCTTCAGGCCAGAATTCATCTTGCTGGTATTCTGGTTAGTACAGGTATTCGCAATACCGTACAGCGAATACATACTGGCACCGACCACTCGCACCTTGAAACCGCGTTCAGTCCACGCGGCCAATGGCACGATTACCAACGCTGCCACGTTGACCGAAACCGGTTCTGGCTCCACGACCTTGGATGGCGTCTCCTACATCACCTTTGACTATGAAAGGAATATTGCCGGTGTCGTGTCCGTCGAGGTCGAGAGCGTCTCGACAGCTGCGTCCTTGTCGTTGACATATGCAGAGTCCTCCTACTTTATCAGCGCCACTAGCAGCGACAGCCAAACGGACAGCGCTCAGAGTGTTCCACTCACGCTCGACATAGCGTCTGCTGGCAACTATTCCGTCAGTCGAGACCACGAATTCGGGGCTTTCCGTTATCTCACCTTGATCAATCCAACCGGAGCTGAAATCGTTGTCACATCGATCACCACAAACTTTACGGCCATTCCGATCGACGAGCCAACCGCCTATACGGGTTATTTCCACTCCAACGATGAGCTTTTGAACAGGATCTGGTACGCAGGTATGATATATTTGACCAGCGATCATCTATTACTATGCTGAGCGATTCCTAGGTGCCTATACGAACCAACTATGCACCATTGATCCGACTCACGGCGACGCCTTTGACGGATGGCGCCTAGAAAACGGCCAAGATGACTGGTCGCTGAACACCACGATAACAGACGGGCGGAGCTGCCTCGTCGACGGCGGCAAGCGGGATCGCGTCGTGTGGTCCGGTGACATGGTCGTCAGCATCCCCTCGGTCGCGGTCTCGACGTATGACATGTACAGCATGCGGAACTCGATCGACTCTCTCCTTAGCGTCCAAAAGTCCAACGGAGCACTCCCCTATTTTGGCTGGACATACTCGAGTAAAACCCATTCGTACCTCTCTTCTACGTATCACCTGTATACCATTGTGGACTTGCTATACTACGTCCAGTGGTCGGGAGATACAGATTATCTGAGTACCGTCTGGAGCCGAGTAGTCGCTGCTCTCGAGTGGTCCTTGAGCTCCGTCGACGATACAGGCTTGATGTCGGTCGTGTCTAGTTCAGACTGGGGCCGTGCCGGATTATCGGGACATGTAAGTCATCACGGCCATTTTGAACCATTCTGAACTAATAATCGTCCAAGAACATCGAAGCCAACGCGATTCTCTACTATGCCCTCGTTCTTTCTTCACAATTTGCAACCGCTCTGAACGACTCTTCATCAGCTTCGGATTGGACGGCAGCTGCCGAGCAGGTTAAGGCGGCAGCGAACAGCCTTCTCTGGGATTCGTCAGCCGGCATGTACATGGACCAAGAGAATTCAACCCTGTATCCACAGGATGGAAACTCTTGGGCCATCAAGGCAAATCTGACGGACTCATTAGCCAAGGCCCAATCCATCTCGGCTGCACTCAACTCCCGCTGGCTGGAATACGGCGCCCCCGCTCCGGAGGCGCCGGGCATTATATCCCCTTTTGTATCTGGAATCGAAGCCGAAGCCCATTTCCTTTCCGGCAACGCGAGCAGAGCTCTGGATCTGATCAACCTGCAGTGGGGCTACATGCTGGACAACGAGTACATGACGAACTCGACGTTCATCGAGGGATACTCCACGGCCGGGGAACTGTACTACAAGAACTACAGGACTCAGTCGCGCGTCAGCCATGCCCACGGGTGGTCCACCGCCCCGACCGCGCTGCTGACGTCGCGCGTTGCCGGCCTGCAGATTGAGTCGCTGGCCGGTCAGACCTGGAAGGTGGCGCCCCAGCCGGGCGGGCTGACCAATGTCGAGGCCGGGCTCACGACGGCGCTGGGCAACTTTACGATTGTCGTTGCGGCCGACGGCGATGTTATCGGCGGTATCGACTTTTGTACCCCGGCCAACACGACTGGTAGCCTCGAGCTTCCGGGCCAGACGGGCTCGATCTGGAAAGATGGCACCAGGCATTACAATTATGCCAATTCCAGCGGGCCTCTCGAGGGGGGTTGCTACTACTTCAGACACTCTTAGGCAATTGAGATTTATGAGATTAAGACTCGGCTGGTTTTATTTCCTGAAGGACAGTAATGGGATTAATGCTTAGTCTGTAAATAAGTTCGACAATATTGTACATGTTTGCTTGCCCTCTTATCTTCAATAAATTTAAATGTTGCATCACTAATGCACACTGAGCTGAGAAGTGTACCACACTAATTCTTCTCTCCTTGACTTTCCTTTGTCCGAAACTTTTCGAGCGCCCTCGAACAACAAAAATCACTGATCCTCCAGCAATGCCTTTCTGTTGAGATAGAACCCATCAATGGTCGTGTCTTCCGCCGCCTTGAAGTCAATCCCCTTCTCCCTCTCGAGGAGACGGCTTTGGCTCTCCAGAACACTGCGCGCCACTTCCTTCCACGCGATCTTTGTGCCGGGCTTGATCAGGCTCTTGCTCGCGTCCGGAGCCGCGGCCACGCTGACGTCGACGAGCTTGCCGCCCTGCTTGCGCAGCGCGCCGTCGATGATGACCATGTCGATATCGCCCGGGTTGCTGTGCAGCACAATGGCGGCGACGGGGTCCTCCTCGGCCGCGGCGAGCATGCTCGGTGTCTCGCCGTCAAAGACGACGATGTCGGCCTTGAGGCCCTCCCGCAGCGAGCCGATCTCCCCCTGCAGCCCGCACGCCCGGGCGCCGCCCAGCGTGCCCAGGTTGAAGACCTGCTCGGCCGCGAACCCAACCCGGCGCGTCCACTGGCCCCGGCGCGTGAGGGCCTCGCCGCGGTCGCCGCGCGCCGCCTGTAGCATCAGCCGCATCTGGCCCGGGATGCCCGTGACGCCCCAGCTGTGGCAGTCGACGCCGATGCTGGCGGTCGCGTAGTGGTCCTCGCGCAGGGCGACCGACAGCCGGCCCATCTGCAGCTCCGTGTTGGGCGTGCTGGACGTGCAGGCGCCGGAGCGGGCGTACAGCGCGCCGTCGCCGTCACGCGGCCAGTTGGCGTGCGACAGCAGCACGTCGGGGCCCAAGAGCCCGTGCCGGTCCAGCAGCTGCGCAGCGCTCGGTGTGTCTTCGCCCTGCATGGCTCCGCCGATGGTGTGCGTCGTAATCACCTTGGCCCTGCCCTGCGCCGGGTCCCTTAGCTTCGCGTACAGCGGCTTAAGGACCTCGCCGGGTGAGTACACGTCGTCGTTGGCGTATCCAATGTGCACGCGGCCGCCGCCGTAGGGGCCTCCACGGGCGAGTTTCTGGTAGTCTGCAAAGGTCTCATTGGACGCGACGCTTTCGGACGCCCACGGCTCGCGTGACTTTAGTTTTAGCGGTGGGCAGTAACAGTATATTGCCCGGATTCCAGATGAAAGCAGGGCTTGTGTTGCTGCTTGGGCTGTGAGTATTTTGTTAGCTTGCAGTGGCCTTGTCGTTACATATATGCACAATTTATTGAACGAGTTATGACTCACGATAATCCGGCGTGACGTTGCAGTGCGAGTGGTCGACCAGAGTCGTGGTCCCGGCCTCAATGGACTCCAAGGCGCCCGAGAGTTGGCCCCAGAACAGATCCTCGACGGACCAGAGGACCGAGCCGGCGTTGCCTCTGGGCAGATACTCGATGAGGGACTGGTCGGCGTGCGCTCCCTTGTACTGCGTCTGCCAGAGGTGTCGATGGGTGTCGATGAAGCCGGGGCTGACAATCTTGCCTCGGCAGTCGACGACTTGGACGTCGGAGCCAACGTCAATTTTCTCGGCGATCCGCGAGATGAGCTGTCCTTCAATCAGGAGGTCTGCCTTTGTGGGTACGACGTGGTTGTTGGCGTCATGAAGGAGCAGGACACCGCCACGCAACAGCATCTTCGATGTAGACATGTCGAGATTCTTCACACGATGATTTAGTTGAAGTAGGATCCGAGGTGGTGATGATTAAGTGATTAGCCGAGAGCATGGGAGACTGTCTGAGATGGGATCGAAACAACGCATTGCCATTGTGTTTATATACTCAACATGTTACCGTGTGAATCAAGCATGAGACCTCAGACTGATACAGCATGATGACAGACAGTATAGCATTGTTATGGACTTTAGCGGCCGTTGCCTTCATGGCAGGCGGCCGCTTCGCACTACATCAGAATACAGTCTCGTACTTAAAAAGCGTTAACCCCGGACTCCCCGCAGCGGCACCGTCTGTTCATAGGTGTGTACGAAGTACGTAAAGTCTTCTCGCGCACCGAGGGGACGGGCCGAACAAGAATAATTTATAATACAGCACAAATCATTACTAAATAGTCATAACGGCCAGTGATCTTGATAGCCTATCGTATAATCAGTGAGCAGCAGAGATTCTTGGCATACAGATCTGAGGCTTTCAGATATCAACAACAATTGATTATCCTATTCACGGGCAGTCACAAACTGAACTCATGTCAGACTCGATGCTTGCTTGCTTGGGTACTTACTAAGCCCCTTCTGCATGTTAGCCATGAATACCGTCCATGCGAACGAGCCGTTCGATGGCCAAGACCAGTAGACCGCGCTGTGTAATCTTCTCAGGTAACCTTCAGCCATGATGGGCGCCTAGACAAAAACCACGAAATTCTGCCGACGGAAGCACAGCCGGAATAATGATAGTGAAGAGCGTGAAACATTCCAAGCTGGAAGGACGTCCCAACGACCTGGCGTCATCAACCAAATATTGGTGTATGCACAGTGATGGCACCTCACCCCGCATTTCTCTGCATAGATGTATCAGTTCGTGTAAGTTTATAGCTTCCAAAGCTCGACTTAGTCACGGGGCCCATGACCATGTCAAGTTTGTAAAAGTGATTTCACCATTGGGCTACATGCTTCTTCTAGCCTTTGTGATGCAGTGGACGCTGATGATGCAGGGAATATGTCGGAATGTTCCACATCCCCCCCCCAAAAAAAGATCGTCTGTTGTTCGTGCACTGAACGGATCATGTCACGATCAGGTGCTTGGGCCAATGAGCTAGTTAACCTTATCTCGAAGGTAATATACTGGAGAGTGAGGCGGGCCGAATTTGTGGGAAATCCACAAGGGAAAGCCCTGATTTTGCCATAATCGAAATGATTATAGAAACATGTCATTTTGATCTGAGCAAAGACCGCGGTCCTAGCATTCTCGAGTCAAGAGAATCGTCCATGGCTAACATGTGACGCAAAGTATCGAAACAGTCATGTAAAGGAGTGTAAAGCGATTATGATTAAATCTATGTCAATGCTCATGCTGATGCTAACCCAAAAATTCCAAGAAGACGCCCATTCATGCAGTCAAGTCATTTTGTTTCTTTTATCGACGGCCGATGCTTTACAGACCGCAGGCGCTGATGGCGACCTGGGTGGCGGTGGCATCGACACGGCCAAGGGCGACAGCCTGGCCGTTGGTGAGGGCGTTCATGGCGTCGAGGGCAATGTTGAAGCCGGAGGCGGCGTGGTCGATGGCGAGAACGTTGATGGTCTTGCCGTTGTAGGTGAGCTGCCAGCAGGTGCCGCACTGGTCCGAGTTCCAGCCGGAGACGGCGGCGGCGGCACCGATGTAGGGGAAGCCGGCGACCTGGCTCTGGGTTTGCCAGCCGTACTTGGTGATCAGGCCGTTGGCTCCATCGGAGCAGGAGACGGCAGTCAGGGAGCGGCTGCCATCATCGTAGCCGGTGTCGTAGGCAACTGTTGTGATGCGTGTTAGTAATGGTTGCAAAGATTTACATGGTTGATCGTAAATGGTGTAAACATACCAGTGTCGGCCATGGCGGCGGCGGCGAGAGCGAAAACGCTGGCGATCTTGGAGAAGAACATTTTGGTTGATGTTGTTCGTGTTGGTGAAGTTTAGATATTTAGTGGTAGACGGAGATGTCGAGAGAAGACTGCAGAGTGAGAGAGATGTGTAGATGTAGTGATTGTTGGTGATGATGATGAGATTCCAAGTCCAAGTCCAAGGTCGGACTTGCTCCTCTATATACTGGTTGGAGAAGTCGCAGTTTCCGTATGAATCAATCCTACGTAGTATGACATCGTGACATGACCCGAACAGCTTCGCTTCGGTTCGTCCGTGTTGAGCATGGCCATAGCCATCCATCGTCAACAGCCGAGCTTTCCTAGCCCAGGACTACCTAGCTTACCCGCTGTACATACTCTCCCTAGATGGTCCGTATAGTACAGTAGCTCAACACGATGATCCGGGGTCCCGTGACAATGGAACAGGCGGTTTTCTCTGGTGCGATTCCACTACATCTCGTGTTGCCCAGCAGGACATACAAGGACGGTAGGGGACAAGTGGGGACCGGTTGTGTTGTCGTCGCTGGGCACTCGCTGCCGATCTCTTCGTATTCTCCATGAGAGCTGCCATTTTTAGCAGGGTAGCGTGCAAAGTAGCGGCGGCAATCCCAGTAAAGAACAACACTAAAGGGGTCGGTGCGCTAAACAGGGTCCTGGGTTCCCGTCCCCAGATCGGTTCTTTTCCTTCTTTTACCTTGTTGACGTCCCTACCTGCATTCTCTGATCAGTCTGCAGTCTGTCGTGCCACTACGTCAAGGAATGAGGACTTCCAAGGCCGACATTCACTCGGTGCGACGCCACGAGCAACTAGACGCTGCTCAGCCCAGATCGGCCGGCCGTGGAGGATTTAGTTCAGCCGCCGGGCAAGGCTGAGGACATGTCAGCTGTCAGCAGTAACGTTCTAACCTACGTGCTTGCCTCCCTTTTCGCGGGGACTTGAGATGCGACAATACGCACGGAGTCGTTGATGTTGTTGGCAGTCTCCTCATGATCTGGTCTGGACTCTCGAGTGCCCAGGTATCTCGTAGATACTCCGTAAATGCAGTGGCCCATAGCTCTTTAGCTCCAAGGGAGACGGATAAACTTGGGCCATGAACAAGGCGCAACTCTGCTAAAAGGAAAGCGGGCAGCCGTTGAAAGATACAGCACCGACCCGCTACGTTAATGTGCGTAGGTGGTATTGACTGCAGTAATGATTCCCCAACTTCCCAGGTCAATGCCTTCCAAACCCGCGCTCTGCCCGTATCCCATATCCATCTGATCCACGATGTAACCAGCCAAGCCGCCGCTACTATATTGCTTAAGCTAAATCGTACGTGCCTGTGCCCGCTTTTTGATCAATTGTGGCAACCCCAGGGAATGATCCGATGTTTGTTTGCATCTCTGTCTTCTCACTTCCGAGATGAGATCTGATATAAGCAGTAGACAACTAGATGCGACCGGAGAATTAAGGCAAGGGAACAGCCCGTGTTACACTACTTGGCGCATGACAATGACGGCGGCAGAGAAAAACAACGGCGTGGGAAGAAGAAAGAAGTCCTTGATACCTGCGTTACTACCTCGTATCGAGACCAGCCCCAGTGACGGAATCGTGTCTCTTCTGGGAGAAGACAGCCAAGCAAAAAAGAGCCCCATCGCGATGCGATACCGTGGCCTGGGATCCATGAGCGGGCAAAGCTCCCAGCTCGGCTGATAGCGAGTGCTACAGTGTAGAGAATCCACCACTCAACTCACCGCCACGGAAACGGATATTCCCCAACATTCTTCCTTTTCCATTCGATCCGAGCATGACAACAACCGCTCGCGATCACAGTAAGCTGGCGCTCATAAGCCTCATCTTTGTAGAGCAAGCTGGCGCCTCACATAGATCAATTGCAATTGGCCAAGATAACGTGCACGGATTTTACGGATTTAGTTTTTTGTTCCATCTGCATCGGTGGTGGTGGCCTTAATCCTCGCCTTCCCAACGCCCAGCCCTCTTCATTGTTTCCTTGAACTCCTCCTTCATCTTAGCCGCAAAGTCGTCGTTCATCAGCACGTCCAGACAGATCAACGCGTTGGCCTTGCCAGCGCGGAGCGCCTCAGTGTGCGCAAAGTCCAGCCCGGCCGCCTCCTTGAACTTGGCCGAGTGCGGCAGGTCGGTGGCGTTGATGGTGAACATGGCCTGGATTCCGGGGCAGATGTAGCTGCAGCTGCCAAAGTCACTGTCGGAGCATCACCATCGTTTGTCAGTCGTGTAGCTTTGGCATTTTTGCTGATTGCAAGGTAAAAGGAAAGGTGCACGGTAAATACTTACGAGCTGCCGTTCTGATCGTGAATTATTTTCGCTTCTTTAAGAGGGATCATCTGTTTCGGCGAGAGACCCAAATGCTGGAGCATGTATTGGCGATATTGCTCAGCCAACGTCACATTCGTGACGACATCTTCATATAATGCCGTCCTGTCGGACCAGAATCAGCCATGCCTGAACCAAACGGTCTAAATGAAAATTTGACTGTAGTCAACACTTACCAGTCCAACTCGACCGTGCATCCCGTAGCCGCGGCCGCGCCGTGGAAGATGGGCTCGAACCTCTTCCGGAGGGCCTCGAGCTGCGGCGACGTCGGCGCCCGGACGCTGAAGACGCCCTCGGCGTAGTCGGGGATCAGGTTCGGCGCCTTGCCGGCCTCGAGGATGCACCCCTGGATGCTCTCCGTCTTCTCGATCTGCTGCCGCAGCAGGGCGATGCCGTTGTACGCCTGCACGATGGCGTCGCAGGCGTTACGGCCCGTCCACGGCGCAGCCGCCGCGTGCGCCGTTTTGCCGTGGAACTTGGCCCGCATCTTCCATGACGCCTTGGTCAGGCACATGGGCGCTGCACAAGAGAATTTTCACGTCAGCAGATACTCTTTCTCGTAGATCAACTAGGGGTAATATGCCGCAGGAGCATGAGTTGCGTAGTTCACCAGCATGCCTACACCAGGCCAGCCCTGCTCGTTTCCCAAAAAGAAAAGATGTCGAAGAGCATGAAGGAAATCTTGATGCATATACGCACTGCTGAAATTTGGCATCCCGTGCGTCATGACACACGCATCAAATCCCTTCCACGCGCCATTCTTGGCCATGATCCATTTTCCGCCTCCCGTCTCCTCGGCCGGAGTGCCCATGACCACGAGGGTCCCGGGGAGTCCCCGAGCCCTCATAACGGCCTCGACGCCGACAGCCGAGGCCACGGAGCTCGTCGCAATCAGATTGTGGCCACAAGCGTGTCCCACACCAGGGAGTGCGTCTTTCATGGTTCAATTCCGTTAGCAATTCGCCGCGTCTCGACTTCAGATAGGTCTGTCTCGTTTGTACTCACCATACTCTGCATTGAAACACACTGTACGGCCTCCTTCCCGGACCGAGAAGCGAGCCTCAAAGGCCGTCTCTATACCGTAGACGCCGCGCTTGACGCTCCATCCCCTCCCCTCGAAAAAGTCCGAGAGCAGCTTACACGCTTTCGTCTCCTGGAAGAGAATCTCGGGATTGTTGTAGATCTTTTGAGCATTTCATGTCAATCATGAAATTCTCGTTTGCTTCTACTAGTGATGAAACTAGACAATCTTACCTCCAAGTTCAGACGGCGGAGCTCGTTGTTTGCCGAGTCGATGGCGTGTACTGTCTCGCTCACCACGTCTATCGGCTGCAGAACCGCGTCTGAGCCGCTATGCTGTTGCACGCGCATGATCATGTTCCAAGACGGCCGAAAGTACGTGTGGTGTATTACACTTGTCACTTGCTGGAACCTCCTTGTGCGAAGTGATGAGCCGGAGTGTCGTGATTCAAAAGACGGTATGAAGTCATGAAAGTAAGAAACAACGCCAAGAAATTATACCATCATCAAATATGCTCCCTTCAAACTAACAAAAACGTGATCTCGAATTCACGAACGTCTAATAGGGCATAATACCCTCCTCCTCTCACCAAAACCGGCCGAAGCAGGAATGTGTGACTATAATCGGCACTCGGCTGGACCGAGCTCGGTCGGACCGACCACACCGACCCGACCCGGCATCGTCCACGATCAACACCGCCCCGACCCCGGAAACGTTATCTGACCCCTGCAATCTGTATCTGTCCGTGAGGAGAAAGAGCAAAGCTATGACTAAAGAATCTGGGGTTCTGCGTGGGTTCGTCGGCTGTGTTCTACCGTATCGATTCCGACAGCTCGGGGGATATCAACTATCAACACCAAAAGACACACCCCAACACCCAGACCTAGACCTGGGGGAGTAGTAATCGATAACGCGGGACGGGCCAAGACTCGGAGAATCCTGACGTGATCCACAGACGACGCGTTAGTCTCTCCAGCTCGTTGGTTCAGAGCTGCGCTTGGGAGATGTTGCTATCTGGGGAGGCTTTTGGAGATTGTCCCAACTCAGATAAGCCGGCGAGTTGATCATCTGATGGAGTTTTATTCCGCATGAGCTGGTACGATATGTAGGGATCGTATATAAAAAAGTTCCAGCCACCCATGCTTGTATCTCCGCTCATGTAGTCTCCTCGCAGGACCATTCGAATCCGAGTCAAGTGATTGATAGTTGGCTCGACAGGTCAAACTGTAATTCCTTTTGTCGACACCTCAGCCTGTCTGTCGGTCTCAAGATGGCAACCGAAAGTGTACACCAAGGTGAACAGCCGGCCCGGGACGAGGAGAAGAAGCATGTGTCCGAGAAAGCGGTAGAGGGATGCGACGTTGGCGTCGTCGCCCTCACCGGCGCCGTGTCTCATTTCGATCCCAACGGCCCTGAAGCGAGGAGGGTTCTGCGAAAGATTGATCTCCACTTGATGCCGTTGCTCATGGTCACTTACAGTAAGTATGAGAATTGTTCAGCATGAATTCTATGGTGTCATGAAAAACACAAGCTCGAGAATTCCGACATATATCGAGAGACAAGTGCTGACAACTTTACAGTGATCCAGGTACGCGAATAACAACAAATAAGACCGACACGATACTTGGCTTAGTCTAACATCACCAATCTAGTTCCTCGACAAGTCGTGCGTGTCTTACGCCGCGCTCTGGGGCATGAAGGACGACGCGCACCTCGTGGGGTCCGAGTACTCGTGGCTGACGACCATCTTCTACCTCGGGTACCTGGCCTTTGAGTTCCCCGTCGGCTTCCTCTTCCAGCACTTCAACATTGCCCGCACCTGCGGCGTCTTCATCACCCTGTGGGGCGTCGTGCTGTTGTGCATGACGGCCGCCGACGACTTTGCCGGCCTCGCCACCGCCCGCTTCTTCCTCGGCGCCCTCGAGTCGGGCGTCTCGCCCTGCTTCGTGCTCATGACGACCATGTTCTACAAGAGGTGAGAAGGCGGCATTGCTGAAATCCAAAGGAGAGGTCGTCTGGGGTCGTGTTACTGACTGGTCCCCTCTTCTGCAGGAGCGAACAGCCCCTCAGAACCGGTATCTGGTTCTCCATGAACGGACTGGCCCAGATCCTAGGCGGTCTGATCGCGTACGGCATCGGCTACATCGACTCGGCGCTGCCGTCGTGGAAGTACCCGTTCGTCATCTTCGGGTCCGCGACCATCCTCTGGGGGCTGGTCTTCACGCTCCTGGCGCCGTCGAACCCGACGCAGGCGTCGTGGCTGACGGCCGAGGAGAAGGAGATCGCCGTGCTGCGCCTCGTCGAGAACGAGACGGGCATCGACAACAAGACCGTCAAGTGGTATCAGGTCCGGGAGGCGCTCCTCGATGCCCGCTTCTGGGTGCTCAACCTGTACATGCTGGTCAACTGTATCCCCAACGGTGCCATCACAGCCTTTGGCCCGCTCATCATCAACGGCTTCGGCTTCACCAAGTTTCAGTCGACGCTGCTGGGAATGCCCAGCGGCGCCGCGCAGGTCATGGCGCTTTGGATTTCCGGGTGCGTTGTCAGAGTGAACAAGTAATCGAGACCAACAGCTGACAAGTCCTCGCCGCTACAGGTACATCGCAACTAGATTCAATGGCGTTAGGCACTTCCTAATGATAGGAGGTATCTTGATCGCGATTCTAGGATCCGCCTTGATTTATGGTCTGTCTGACGAGCATCGCATCGGACGTTTGCTGTAAGTTGTTGCGCCATATTTCTCATTCGCAAGCTTGCCAGGCTCACAATCGTGCTCTGCTACAGTGGCTACTATATTATCGTCGGCTTCAGCGTAGCCTTCGTCCAGGGTCTCGGAATAGTCCAGGCCAACGTCGCGGGCCGTACCAAGAAGAATGTCTTCACCTCGGCCGTCTTCGTCAGTTACTGTATCGGCAACGTCATCGGGCCTCAGGTCTTCCTGGAGCAGGAAGCGCCCACGTATCGGACTGGGTTCGCCGTCATTATCGGTGCTTTTGCATTCCAGGTTATCTTGCTCGTTGGGTCGTACTTTATGAATCTTTTGGAAAACCGAAGAGTAAGTCGAATCGGTTGTGATCATACCCGCCGAAATCAGAGGCTAATAGAATGGCAGCGTGACCGCGCAGCGCCAAACCATGATGAATCATTCGACACTGAGCAGAGTCTCTCTGATCTAACAGATGTAAGTTGGCCCGGACCGAGGCGATTTGAAACAATACTGATGAGCCACTTACAGAAAGAGAACCCACACTTCCGCTATCTCCTTTAAGTCATTAATGATTTCACTTGTCGGCAATATACACGTTGGAATGCGCCGGCGAAAAAGGAGTTGGCCAGATAATTGATGGCCCCGATTGTTCATTTCAGTCCAGTGTATATACATTCATTTCAGGAAATGCATCGTCCCAGTTCTGAACATAGATCAGCATGATGCATTGTGAGGAGAGTGGCAAAGAACAGTCTTACCGCTTCGTCCCAAAAGCTGGGAATGTCGAACAACTCATTGGCCTCTCGCTCTGCGTTGCCATGTTCCAGGACTTCTGGAGACAGAACAGTGCTTGTCAGCATAGCCACCCTATCCTGTTCTCTACGAATGTCATTAGCTGCCTCTACCGATCCGGCCTCCTCAAACATTTGCGCCGCTTGATGAAGCGCGGGAAAGACCATTGAGTAGTTGAGATACTGATGGGCGACAGTCATTGCTTTCAAAATATAATTTATCGCGTTGTAGGTCGTGATGCCATTGTAGTCCTATGTGCATTTTAGCGACGTATATCTTGCCGGATACAGACAGATCTACCATTGTGTATCGAAGACCTTTGCGCAGAGCTGGAGAGTCGCACTGGGTCCGGATCACCAGAATTGCATGATCCAAGGCTTGCTGGACATATTCCAGTCTGATACTGTCCGGGGTGCTGTTATCTTGTATGCCGTAAAGCGCAAAGCCATTAATGTAACTGCGTAGAATGGTTATTAGAATGGTTTATACGAGTAAGGTCAAGCGGCTCACGTCTTCAAGAAACTGTAAGGCACCAAGAATCGATTTCGATCCTGCTTATCCTGAAATGTTTGATACAGAGGGTTCATTTTGTTGTTGATCTCGTAGAACCACCTGTCAATCTTTTGATTCGACGAGTCCAACAGCGACGTCACATCCTCGGGAAGTGGTGAGACTTGAAGCTTGGTGTTTTGTAGTTGCGTTTTCCCATCAGCTATATGAATCAGCACAAAAAGCTCAGTTCAATCTACGGAAAGAAGAAGACCTCACCAGCAATGGCAAATCCTTCAATGTATGCAGCAATCCGATGATCGACTGGGCGGCGATGTGGAGACGCGAGGAGGTTCGCTGTAAATGGTAAGTAGTCCCTCATCCTGTTGATGACAAAGGGACGATTGAGATTCATCCTGTACATCATCAACATCCTGACAGGTTACAGGGATAATTCGACAGGAATATCCTCACACTAGATCGAAGCAACATAGAGATAGCCATGTTCGCGCGTGGTCCACGGTTTCCACAGAATGTTGAGATGTGTTGTCCCCCAGCTGAATCACGGCCGTATTCAGCTTCAGTTCGGCAGCAATTGAAGCAACGTAACCCCATAGACGAGATCGTCCCGTCCAGACCGCCAACAACATCAGAGCTTTCACCGTCAAAAGGTCGGGCGTTGGACCTCCGAACGTCTTCTTCACCAGGTCGTCTGCCTCATCAAGGTATGACTGATACTTCTCGGGCATGATAGCCCGCGATGCAACAAGACATATGACAGTGGACAATAGGGAGTGCTGTCCGATAACGCTTATAGGCGGGTAAAATTGATCATCCATGAATCCTACCACGGCTTTGCAATTTTCATTGTAGCTGAGGGATGTAAGCAGTGAAATCTGGACCGGGAAATATACACATACAAGGAGTGTAATGCCTTCCAGTGTTGTCCGCGAGCAGACGTCTCTGGTGCATTGTCGCCAATCTGAGAAGCATTGTGAGGGCTGGACCCCAAGATGGTATAAGGTGTATGGGAGACCTCTGACGGCGCATTAATATGACTACGTGACGCTTTGGCGGGTCGCAATTCGTCGACGGTCCTCTGCAGTGTACGAATCTCGCTTCTCAGTTGACCCTCGACAGCATTCAAGCGCTGTTCCAGCAGAGCAACTTTGTCACTATCTGGTCAGTTTTTTTAGACACACAGGCGGCTTCCTAACGAGTTCGCTCACCTAGAAGCAAGGCTGGAAGTATCTAAAAGTGGCCGCGCAGCCCTCGGTGCCGTGAAGATACATTCGGCCTCGACGCGAGCACATCGCTGACAGGGCACTCGGCTTGGGCCGCTGCACTACAGATGTGGCTCCGTGGTCAGTATACGTTTTATACAGCAAACTTACCAGAGGCAGTCCATGTTTTGACTGATCTCAAGTGATTGTGTGGAAGCTGAGATTGGAAAATGCTTACCCGAAGTTTGTGGTGCCGACAACGGAGACACGCTGATACCGACCTGGAAACATTCAGTGATCCAATTGTTGTAGTACGAGCAGCGAGAATGCAGAGTTACCTTTCAGCCATTGTTACAACAGATTGGCATTGTTGATACCGATTCAAAGCCAGTGATCCGCAAGAGACGTCGGAATGCAGCAGCCGAATGTATAGTCTGATGATCCTGTACAGGTCATTGACCTAGATACCGCAAAGTCGACGGATGGGATTGAAGTTCGAGGAATGCTGGTGGTTCCACTACCGGTGGATTTTCCCCGCTGCACATTGCCTGCCCCAGGGACATTCTAGGATCGTACAGGGTTTCCATGGTTGGGTTTACTGGGTCCTACACAGTAGTGCACTGTAACACGCTACAACCGCTTCAGTTAGCGCGGACTGCTAAGTGCCCCAGAAAACAACCTGGACTGTCGAACCACTTGATTGGCATTCCATGTTCTCTTTGCCTATTTCTTTCTTTTTATGTTGATTGGTTCCTACGAAGATAAAAGTCACGGTCTCACCAACAAGGCTTTTTGTCCCTTATCTCTTCCTTCTTGATACTGAATGGTGGACTATCATGAATAATCACAAGCCAGGGAGAATATGTTCATCTTCCCACGCGATCCCATACTCTTGAGAAGAACTTGTCCGTCTCTTCCCCAATCTTCTGAGATCTCGCCTTAATGTCGTCCAGAGACCATGAGCCCTCGTCTGTGATATAGGCATCGACTAGTTGCGCTGGTAGCCATTCAAAGTATACATTCTTCACTGAAAGTGCCGTATCCTTATGTTCTTCATGAGCGTACTTCCGTATGGCGGCCGCGCCCTTGACTTCATCATCCCAAATCCGTGATAGCTCGATGGGGCTATTCTCTTCGACGCAATGATCATTGATCGCACCCGGGCCTGCGATCTTCTCAACCTCACTTACAACAATAATCTTGGTTGCAGGCGAGACGTGACGTGTGCTCAGCGCAACGGGAAGTGTCCCAGTCTTGTTGCTCACGTCTCCCTCGGAGCTGATTCGATCTGCGCCGAGTAGAAGGACGTCTGCGCCTTGAGCTGCGATGGCGGCGGATGCATCGGTATAGAGCGTCACCTTGATCCTCTCCTGAAGATCGGGTTCTTCCAGAAGCTTGGAAGCCAGCGTCACGCCTTCACACAAGGGCCTCGACTCTAGAACCCGAACATCTAGATCCACATTCAGAAATTTTGCGGCCCCCAAGAGTGTGCTCAAGATGGTTGAGCTATAAGAAGTCGTAAGAACAGATAGAACGGTTCGCGATTCCTGTTCACTGAACACGGTCGACTCGATATACCCAATGAATGCCGCACCGATGCGCGAGATGGTCGATTCTCGTTGAAGCAGAAACTCATTGATTTTCAGAATCACTCGATGTTTTTTCTTCTCTGGGTCCTCCTCGTCTGCCTTTAGAAGATTCTCGATCCTGGCGAGGACGGTAACGAGCGAGCTGATGATAGCAGCACCCATGCTTTCGCGACCATTATAGCAGAGATGCCACGCCACCGGCAGGACATTATCCCACCAGATGCTAACTTCCATTCGAATCCACGAAACCATCGTGATGACATCCCTCAAGATGCGGACGGCCTTTGTTGCAATCACCCTAGCGCCGCTCTCGTGGTCGGTTCGCAGATCCTCGAGGCCCGCCGTTAGTACAGCGCCGGCTGCCCGACCCAAATCATACTCGGGCCAGACCCTGCGAAGGCTGTCAGTTAGTCTGGGCACGCCGCCGAAATCGTCTGAGTCGTTGATATCATGTGGATCATGCCACTCCCATTTCTCGTGCTCCCAGTCCATGATGACTCCAGCTTCACCTCTACCGCCCTCCTCCGTAGACTTGAGGCGGAAGGCGAACGGATGGACCGTCCACTCGCGGCCAATATCGTCGTCCGTGAACGAATACGATTTGCCCTTGCGCATGAGCTCAATATCGGAGCCGACCTTCAGAGTCGTCTCCTCCTCTATCTCCCGGACCGCCGTGGCCAGAGGGCTGGGGTCGTCTGGTTCCACACTGCCCGAGATGGGTGCCAGCTTGTGTCTGCGGACTGTCAACAAGGTTTCAGCATCTTGTACGACCACGGGCTTGCATACTGGTATGTGCGGACTTGAGCACTTCGTCGGAACAGTGCCACCTCGGCCTTCTCTTGGTTGCCGCTGCCGTCGGCGAATCTGAACAGAAATGTGGCGGCGACAGCACGCTTTTTGATCGGCTTGCCGTTGGAGCCCATTTCAACTTGGCTATTCGGGAAAAGTATGACACGGCTTGAATGATGTATATCTCCAATGATCCGGGGTAACGGCTGTGTAATTTGGAAAGAGGATCGGCCAAACAACCTAAACCTTCTGTAGTACGCTTTCCATGCCTGTACATGTCATTTCAATGTGATAAACAATAAGCAAGCACGAGCAGCAAGGCAAGAAAGTCGGAAGCAACAATGATGCAATGGGGGCGATCACAGGGCGCTGAGCCACCTCTGATAGGCGGGAATCAATGGAGGGGTATACTCTGTAGTGGGCAGCTTCCGCCCAAAATGCCCACAACAGACATATGAGGGTTAATCTTAAAGGTAAACACCAATCGCTCAGGTTGATTTTTAGTACAAATGTAACCACGTCTACAATGCGGTATTATACAAGTTTTCTTGAGACTGTCTAAACGATAACTGCATTTTAACTGCATTTGCTTAAAGGAAATCGAAAAATCAAATCTTCCATGGAATATTTACTGAACTCAATCGCAAATAGCATTTTCAAAATAATTCTGCGTATTTTAGTGGTCGAGATACGGGAATCAGAAGAATACTTATCCTTCAAAGTCATAGTCATTTAGGTAGAGTGCATTGATTTTTATTATGCTGTAATAGTACCAGGGACATGGCACAACCTTTTGAAATTTGCCTTCATACGATGACTTTTGTTAGTTTTATCATCTTACAACAAATGATGATACTCGATCATTCCACTTATTTCATATCAAATATCTTGAACGAAGGAATATATTGATTTATAATGGTGTGTTTGTAACATGCCAACATATGAACAAGAAATTCGATGCTTGCTGCTCAGATCTCGTCTCTCCGAAGTCAAGAAAACCCGGTCCAACGAAGACCCAGATCAACAACAGCCCATTTAGCAGACACCAGAGGGGATGACGGTGCTGGCAACACGGTTCTTGAGGGCACCGTACTTGGCGCCCTGTCCGAGACCACGCTTGGCGAAACCGGTCCAGATCTCGCAGGCGTTGTCACCGCCGGTGAGGGCCTCGTCGGCATCGAGGATGGCGTCACGGGCATCGATGAAGTTGGGGCTGCAAGGTTGCCTGAGTTCTAATGTTAGCGATGCAGAGATTTTTGGGTTTGGAAAGAAAAACTCACAGAGCCATGCCGTCAATGACGAGCTTCATGGTCAGGAACTTGCCGTCGGTGGGAACACCGTTGGCGTCAAAGTCGGGGCGGGCGTTGTCGTTCTTGCCGTGCTTGTCGATCAGGTTCCAGAGGACCTCGTAGAGCATGGTGGTCCAGGTCTCGCCAATGTCGTGCACCTCGTTCTTGGTGTTGAGCGTCGTGTACGTGTTGGGGTTGGTGGTCAAGCTGGTCGAGAACAGGACCGAGCGGATACCGGCCGGGTTGTTGTAGACCCAAGCACCCATGGGGTCTAGATCGTGTTAGTGTATATAACAGAAAAGCATGGTTGGAGGACTTACAGTTGGTGTTGCGGGTGTCGGAAGGCTGCAGGCGGATGGCGGTGGCCATGAAGTCACCCCAACCCTCACCCATACCACCGGACTCGAGCGCGTTCAGGCAGTTGGAGTTGGCAGGTCCACCGGTCAGACGGGTGGAGAGACCGTGCGAGTACTCGTGGATGATGACACCGGCCTCGAAGGCGCAGTCACGGTAGGGGGTGGACTGGGTCCAGATGTACATTCTCATGCGGCCGGGCTTGCCATCCGGGGGAGTGGCAAAGTTGGCGTTGTTGGTGCCGGAGCCGTCCTGGGCGTTCAGGATGGCAAAGTCGCTGCCGGAGCCTCCCTTGCCCTGGTTGTCGATCTGGAAGTTACCGGCCGCCTCGTTGAAACCGAGGGTGTAGAGCAGGTCGTGGTACTCGTTGCCAGTGAAGAACAGCTGGGTGACCGAGGCGTCCCGGTAAGACGAGGGGGGAGTCGCCGAGGCGGTCCAGGAGTACTCGAACTTGTCCTGGGCTTGGGTGGGGCGGTAGTTGTTCAGGTAAGTGTTGCCACCAGTGGGGTTGGTCTGGGCAATGGCGTTGTTACCACGGGTGGTGTGGTAGGTGCTGGTGCCGTCGTTGAGCCAGGTGAGGGGAGACTCGGTCGTGTTCCAGGGGTCGGTCAGAGTCTCGCGGTCGCACTCATCGGGGTCGTTGCAGGCCCAGGGGAAGACGAGGTAGCTGGCCTCGGCGACGTAGTCGACAACACCGTGGACGACGTCGTTGGTCTCGGCGTCGACGTAGGTCAGCAGCCAGTTGTCCAGGATGTCGGTCTCGACTCTCCAGGTGAGGGCCAGGGTGCCGTCCTGCTTGACGTAGTACATCAGGCGGGCCTCGGGGTCCTCCTGAGCGCCAGAGGTGCCGGTAAGCTTGTAGGCCTCGGTTCCCTCGACGCTCTCGGCGGCAGCCTCGCCAGTCACGGGCAGGGCCAGGATGCTGGTAGCTCCGTTCAAGGCGGCGACGGGGTCGACGAAGTCACGCTTGCCGAGGGGGCTCTCAGCCGGGACCTCTCCCGTGTAGAAGTTGTTACCGAAGGAGAAGACGTGGCCATCCTTGCCAATGTTGACGTTGAATGCCGAGTTGTCGACATCGAGGCCGTGGACAGTCTGCTTGAAGTAGACGTGGCCGATGCCGTTGGTGCCAATGTAGTTGTTGGTCACGCGGAACTCGGCGTCAGGAAAGGTGCTCTTGACCAGCTCAGTGGCGGTCTCGACGTAGTCGGAGCGCTTGAGGACCTTGAGCGAGGCATCGTTCTTGGCCTCGCTGCTGGCCTTGTACTGAGCGTTGGAGTCGGTACGGTACTGGTTGAGATCCACGGAGCGCTTGTTCAAGCTGCTCTTGTAGGCATCGGTGTGGCTACGGGCGTGAGGGTGGGCAAGCGTCAGAGACGCGCCGATGACGAGGCTGGCCAACAGAGAGTAGCGCATCTTGGGAAAAGAGCGTGACGGGCTAGGGGACTTGAAAGAGAGACTGGGCAACGGGATGGAATCAACCGCAAGCTGACCTGAGAAAAGTCTTCTTTGACAACCTCAAGGCGCATCAGCCCTTTATACTAAGGAGAGGCACAGCTAGATTCCCCCCTTCGTCCATGGCCATGACTGTCTCCCCATCGCCAAGCCTTAAAACCATAACTTCCTCTTCCGAAGATAAGCTCAAGGTGCAGTCTTGGTAAGTCTTGGTCCAGGTGGAGGGCCTGCTTGGACTTGGCGCAGTTGAGGGTATATTGCACTATTCGTGACGATGTCTTAGTTCTAGAAGGTCAGCAGAAGGAGTAGCTGGGACACCATCAGTCTGTCTTGGCGTGCTTCTATGCTCGTTGAGACGGAGTCCCAGGTCCAGAAATGGGAAGGTGACGCCGGGGCAAGGCCCGCAAATGGGAATGCAGGGCGCGGGATACGCCAGCCAGCAGCCTGATGGGCTACAGGTTGAGATGAAGGCGAGTAAACGCCGCAGCAGTGCGCTAGGAGTCGCATGGATCGGCACATGGTATCGAGCACCCGGGGTCCGGACGTCGGCGGACCTGGAGCCGCGCATAGAGATCCCGAGTGGCTATATCCCGAGACCCATAGAATTCATCTCTTTCCACTTGGAGTATCCTTTGTGTATATGATGTGTCACTGTCCGTTGTTAACCGTCGTCCAGATAACAGTATTGCCGACTCCAAAGATCCAGTTGATGTGATGGCAAAGATCCAAGACTTCATGTCATTGCCACGGGACGGGCCTTGCCCCGGGCAGCCGACCTCGTGACCCCATTCATTGCCCAGTTCCAGGAATTGCCCAGGCAAGCCGACCCATAGGTATCTCGACCTAGTCCATTTCAAACCACGAGAAGCCTTGCAAGACCTGAATGAATACGAGATCTTGCCGCCGCAAGTCGGTTCGGACAGTCTGGGCCGCAGTGGACTGTTCTGCTCTGCTGTTGGAGCAAGCGTGCGGTGGATGAAGAGGGCCTCGCAGAATGATGGCACATTCTTGTCGAGGTCTAGTTTTGCGCTTGGCAGTAAGTCGTGCTCAGCTTGGCAGAACGGCCCTGGTTGCTGAAGACAGGAACAGGCAATTTATAGGTCTTGGCGCGAACGACACAGGATCAGAAGACAGCTCGGGTCGATAACAGGGTACGCTTAAGATCGATGTAATCTCATCGCCTTGACTAATGAAAAGCGTAGGTGGGCATGCGACACTTTGGTGTAGGTGGGCATGAATCGATGATACTTGCATGTCCCTATTGCCTTTGAACCAGGTCAGTGGGGCGCTTTCAGATCGCGACCTGCCCTATCGAGACTGGCTTACCGAGATATGCTACACTCGCAGTCTGGCATGCTTGGCATCTACATTGGTGCAAGTCTGTTGTGAACGAGTGAGGAGGAGGCACGGGAGGTTTCTCTCGTGTCAATGGAAATAACTCATGGACGCCAAGCGCGAGAATGTCGCAGTGTCCCGAGATTAGAAAGCAACCGTATAAGCGCGCCGTGTTCACCTGGACTAGGACGACACGATAGTGGCATGGTCGACGAGCACTAGCACTACCCGAATGCTAGAGTGACATTTATACTGGATAGCATCCCTGCCAGGTAGGACCCATGGGGCCAATTAGTGCATCATTCAGTATAAGCTTAAGTCTCACTGGCCGTGCGCAAGATACCACTTCACTTCATCCACAGCTTGGCGCTTCTGAGATCTCGTTCAAGCTTTCTTTCGTCGTTGAAGAAAGTGTACGGTTCGTTTGTTGCATCATGTAGCCAAGACTGTTGATGACCGCCCTTGCGGTGTAAGAGAAAATGACTGAAACAACTTATAGAGATCATTTTTGCCGCATATCAGTCTCTCGATTTTGTGAAAGGCTCGCTTTATGAGGCTCTGCGGCTTGATTACATGGGTGTCGGTTTCTAAAAGCACCCTGAGAGACACCTTGAGGGCCATTTAGCCAAAGATATATTCCCGCCCGTCTGCACCAGCTTGCCGTCCCTCTGTGGTCCTCTTTGACTGTTCGCGTCAAGCTGTCGGTTGCTAAAAGTATACCTACGAGAATGATTAGGGTTTCATTCAATAGAACAAGAGTATTACCAGTCGAAGCGGCCTTCTAGCAGGGGTCAGCCCATCTCCTTCTCTATCTGGGCTGGCTCCTGTTGGCTGACGGTCCCCATTGAACCACCCCCTGCTCCATCACAAGAAGTAGCAGCTACGAACACAACCGAGCCGGTAGACAGCATCTGAACCCGACGACCTACCGTAACGAGGCAATGCAGTGTATGGAACTTGAATCTATCGACATCGAAATTCCCCTACCGATGGGCAACTTGGCAGAGCTATTTTGAGCCCCGAGGTTGAAATGGAGGGGGCAAAGATCAGCGGCGACGCCGGCATCGAGGGCTTGATTGCAACGGACTCGGTCTGGGCCCAGCGACGGTGCGAGTTTGTCCGGGCGCCGTATGATCACGATACCACCGAGCCGGTCAAACAAGCGCGGGGGAAGCTGAGGGATGCGAAGTGGTGGGCATTACTGGAAGGCCGTGGCGAGGAGAGATAAGTCAAGTGTTCACGGACGAACGTCGGGATGTGAATACCCCACGAATATGATGGGATGTGAATACCCCACGAATATGATGGGAGGTCACACCGTGTCACGCGGGAAGGAGGGAATTATTGAAATTGTTGGATGTTGGATGTGGCGCAGTCAATTGGTCAAACGGATCTTCTTCTAAGGTATCATTCGCTTTACTGTCAATGACGCTTACAGTATGGAATTAGGCCTTGCCTTCGACTGCGGCAACAAACAGTCATTCACATGTCCTTGACTCGACGCTGGCCATTCCGGGACTTTTTTTTCGAGACTTCGAGTTCGGCTCTCCTGGTTCATAGGAGTAGAATGAAGACATGCATTTCATTGCAAAGTTTTCTTCTTCTTCCTTCCAAGGTGGGATATCCGGGTTGCTTCGAGCATCGGACTAGAAAACAGCCCAGGGATATTGTCTAGATGTCTGCATACAATATCTTGGTTTCATCTAACCAATGAGAAACGTCAGAATGGACTATCAACCGCTGTCATATTCAATGGCAAATGGATTCAATGGCACATGGAGTGAATGAGAGATGAAGCGTCAATGCCATCGAGGGCAGTTGTCTGCGCGCACGAGTGCCGGCAATACCTAGGGGGTTGGCAAAGGAGACCTTATAGCTGTCATTAATGGACCCTTTTTTCAACAATTCCCCCAGCTCCTCGGAGCTGAGCCTTGGACAGGTACCTCGACACCTGTTTCCAAGCGGGATGACAAAGGACCATGTAGCCCTATACCACGCAGGGGGTCCTTTGGGAGGTAGAGAGTGTCTTGCAAGGACCCGAATTTGTGGCTGCCCTCCGTCCTTGTACCGGCGACAGCTGCTCCGTACAGCGGAGCAGGTCGCCAGGGTACGAGGCACCTCTTTTTTGCCAATTTTTGTTGTGGTGCTTTCATGAGGTTCTGGCGATGGACAGGTGTGTCCATGCAAAGGTACTTCGTGGCCAACCTCGGGCGGCGCGCGCGGCCAGGCAACAATGACCGTTTGTCCTGGCAACATGGCGCAGTGGTCTTTGGTGCAGCTTTTTTTCATTCAATGACCTGATGATTGATGTCTCTGAAGGACTTGGGTTCAATTCCATGAGCTAGCTCCTTTCTTTTCAATTCTTTTGGCCATTTGGGTCCGCCACGTCCCGTGCACCCCGAACATCACCAACCCGATACACTTTCGGTAGTGTTATCAGCACTTATGGTGTCTGCTTTAATTCATTAACAGTTATTTCAGACCATCACGTATCAATCTTAAGGCACTCTTGAACTTTAGTGAGTGGCAAACGCAACGAGGGCATGATGCAACACTTGTCTAAAGCATGAAGGACAACTGGGTAAGTATCCAAGCTTGCCGCCCTGTCCTAGATCTCGTAATGATCCCATTCCCAGGTTCCCTGAGACCGGTGCTAATCTGTAGTCATTGACACCTGGTGTATTTTCGCAGTCCCCGTATTTCGGCGCCCCGAGTGTTGTCAATTGTCAACTCCCGGCCGGCATCTCTGCGAGGACCACGGATCGCCGTGGTGGGGCCGGTCCGGTGGAGGTGGGAAATGCCCGGTTCCGATTGTTCAGCGGGGATCCGGACTCTTCACCCCGAGACCAGCACCAGCTAGGTCCGCGAACTTGACGCATCCGTAACGTATATAAATTGTACAAAAGGGTCGAAGAAGATGTCGAGGGCTACACCCGTATCAAGCATGTATACATCATCATGTGCGACGGGATGAAGCTATGCGCCGACATGTTCCTACCGTTGTCGGCTTTCAAGACAGGCAAAAAGGTCAATATCACATGTAGCATGGGTCTGTACGGCAGAAACATACACGCCGCATCGTATGGGCTCACTCGAACGCCGATGTATGCCGAAATATACCCCTGCTTGTTTCCTCTCAAAATTCATACGCAATTTCTGCCATAGTCAAAATAATGATGTCAAATAAGTAATACAAATTAGACTCATACAAATGAGAGACAAGACAGAAGTCTTTCATCATCTCAAGAAATCGCCATATGTATGCGCCCCCTCAAAATGTGTCCAAGATGCGAGTTGGCTAGCGATTTCTTCGCTCGTCGAAGGAGGCTTTGATTCCATATGAAGATCGGACGGATCGAGGATGAAGCCAACATGATATGCCGTCTCGGCAGGTGTGTGAGCGTCTGTTGCAGTGACTGAAGGCGTGCTACCTGCGGTCCATGACGACCCATGCGTCCTACTTCTGTACACGTTTTCGACAAGAGTCTGTAATTCCTGTAGGTGGCAGGTAAATTCCTTGTGGCAGCGGCTGTCGATCCGGTCTTCGGCATTAAAACAGTCCATCGCAAATACAATTTCCACCCGATCAACAGTCGTGTTCTGGCCATGGGTCTCAGCTAGCAATTGTCCGACTATGAGAATTACTGCAGCGTCGCGTATGCTGTGCAGCATCTGAAATGTTGGGTGAGAAGATTGGCATAGTTCGCGAATGTACCTTGCAAGTTGCAGGATCCTTCGTGCGGCTTCGGTGCACGTTTCGATGTAAATCGGATGGCAATCAGCCTCTGAGCTCGATGAGCCGCCCGAATATTGTTGTGTCACAGCCTTTTTGACTGCTTCAAAGAATACTGGTCGTGTCGTTGATATCAGTAGCTTGAGTATCGTTAGTCTTGGAAGATCTGACGAAGCCAGGACAAGTACCTGGTTATAATTCATGTGGAGCTCGTAGCAAGCTCTATCATGGCTTAAGCTACCATCAATACGCAACTCGGGCGGAAGCCTATTTTCCCAGCTTAGAAGCTTATTGAGTGCCTTCTCATTGGGAGCTGTGTTGCCAGTTCCAGAGCAACCTCGTGATGATACTCGATATGTGTTAGAGAAGATGCATCCCGAGATTCTCGCTAGCTCGATGTGTGCTCTGAGCCCCATCGTGGGGGGAAGGCCACTGACTGTATTAGTCCCAGTTCAAGCGCATATTTTCCGACAGATAGAACTTACGATACATCGACAGGGGGTGAAAGGCTAATGGCTTCATCCGAAATGGATGGCTGTCTTCCATCGATTGCACTTAGCCACCGATCAAGCACATAGAGAGTCCAGAACGAGCGCTTGCAGCACTCGTCCTGAACATAGCCTTTATGAATACCGTGCATGATGGAAATGTGTATTCCTACACTTACATACATGTATGCAGTGTCTCTTTGGTTCATCTCAATCAAGTACATGCCCATCATGGACAAGACAGGGATATCCAAAGTATTGCGGAGTGTCGCGTTTAATGGATTGCCGAGAAGCATCCGGGCTCGTGCAAAATATGCTTCGCCGTGTTGTGTACGGTTTACTCTGCTGTCGCCATGAGAATTCAGAGCAGTCGCCATGGCGAAAGCCGCGTGGAACAAAGAGAGTTCGCGCGCGGAGAGTGCACCCGCGGATGACTCTGTCGTCTTCCTGTCAAAAAACGACATATCAAAGTCGCCCCAGTAATAGATGCCGCCCGACGCGAAGTCACCACATCCGTCCTGAACGGTATATCGCAGACGCGCCAACATCAGCGCCATATCCTCCTTCGGTGGGTGCCAGAATGGATCCATCTTTTGAGGATTAAGGGCGCACGTCTCTCGCATCCCGTATCCCCTCTGAGGGCAAGAGGAGTTTGAATTCGAGAGAGGCGGAATCTCTATATGGAGTAGACTCGCTTGGAGGAAACTTTTGACCGATTGGATGAATACAGTGCTCGAGGTCGCACCTTGATACCGCAACGCTCCGTCCAGATCTTGCACAATAAGTCCTCTCTCTTCGTAGTCCGAATCCTCGCTGATGTCTGGAGTCGTTGCGCCTGTTGTAGCATTTTCCATGGAAATGAAAGTCGGCTGATTCAGAAGGTGTCTTCGGTTGCTCTCCTCGGGAATGATCTGCTCAAGAAACGTTTCCAGATGGGCACACTTGGTTCTGAGTTGTTCCAGCTCCGCCTTAGGTATAGAAACCTTCTCGATTGTGACTGGGTAGTGGCAGTCCCTGGATGTATTGCGGCACTGTGCGCACGGCTGCTCGCCCGAGCATTTGGTTCTTCTCACATTGCAGTTGTTGCATCTGGTCCATCACTGTCAGTGTCAAATAGAACCCCTCTGGTTTTAATCTGTCCATCCCGACGAGGACGAAAGGATTTCGTGGAGCTTACGCCGTTACCACCCGCTTTCTGTTTTCGGGGAGAACTCTGCGGCGCCTTGAATGCACAGGCAAGCGCAACTGGGGAGATGATGATGCTATGGTCGATTCTTTCGACATTCTGAATAGAATAAGCAAGAGCTTTCAGGAAAGTACAACCCTGTAAGCTCCATACTCGAAAGTCGTTGCCACCGAGAAATAATTAGTCAATATCTGTGTGCATGTAACATTCATAAGTAATAGAAAGCAGACACGTGCCAAGGCCGTGGCCAACGGTCGAGATCGGCGCCACCCAGCTGAAGTAGGGATTCTTGTCCGCCTGCGGGGGAAGAACCGAAAAGCAGTTATAGCGAATGTTCCACGATCCTTGGAATATGCAGTCGCACGGCTGACTAGTCCAGCTAGGTATGCAGTCCATCCGAAAATAGAAGGGCTGCACAACAGGGGTTCCCTTCGAGCTGAAAGATGCCAACATGAATCATATGCCCCCTCAGGTGATAAACGGCCTGGCACCCGTTGAAAATGACTGCCGACATGGCCAACGTCTACTTGTTTACCACCATGACCCTTGAATAGGGGAGGCCAAGTGTATGTAGCCGCAGCTCTAGTGTGCCCATATATGAAGTACAATGACGCCACTCGCTTCTAGACTCACAGCGGGAGAACTTCTGGTATTTGTTCGACCATAATTTTTGACGTAGCCGAGCTGCACGAGAAGCCTGCCGAGTAGGTAGGTTGCGTGGGTAATCGGGGTAATTTTGGAGTGATGACATTTATGAAGTCCTACATAGGACGAATCATGAAAACGGGCCCTAATTCCGCGTTGGCGATGCTACAAGAGGGAGTCAGAGCTGATAACAAGTCTGTCTCGCTTGCCAAGCTCTTACTCAAAAGCAAGATGGTACTTTTTTCCTTTTCATACTGCGCATTCAGTAGCTACCCTGCCACCATTGCTGGAGAGGCGTACGCTGCGGTGTCCAAAAGTGCCTGCATAAACGGACAGGGGATCTTGATACATGACTATTGCATCAACTATCGAAGGTTCCGATACGTTATGTAGTAGGATTGATTTTGATTAGGAGTCTTTCCGTTTCCATAATTCTTTGTCGTGCAATAGTCGCATCGGATCATGAACTAGTCTAGCATAGTGGAGTATACCGAACGAGGAAGTCGTTATAATCGATTATAGGAAAATATGCATGGAGCTATTGCCCATTCTTACGCACGTGAGAATACGCGGTGGCCGCCTTGACATTGAATGACTGGGTTGCAGTATCTAGTCTCGAGTTATAGTAAGTATACCCATCCCTAAGCAAGCTTCGATGGAAGCTTTTGTGGCGCCTCCTTTCGATCACGCCCACGGCACTGTTGTGCTTACATTATGTGTTACATTGCTCTTGAGGCTGAGCCGCCGATGAGACGTGATAACAACTTGCATCTGATACTTTGCTGCCAAGAAGCTGAAACCGATGGGCGGAATGTTGGAGGCACAAAGGGAACCACCATCGAGGGTAAGGGTAGTTCGACAGTATACATCTTCCATCCTGGTCACCAGCCGTCGCACTCGACATGAAAAGCCCGGCGTCTGCGATACCCAACAGATTAGATTTTGGGGGCCGTTCTAAGACACCGACGGGCTTTTTCGATATCAAGTTGAACTAGTTGACTTGTTGCCAAGAAACGCATCGCTTAAATCCCAGTGAGTCGGCGTGAGATCAAAGTTCCCAGAGGATGAGTGTGTCGATTAAATGGCTTCAGAGAGCATCCCAGTATGCCTCGATGGCTCGCAAAGTTTCCAACGTCCATGTGGCTGGCTCGTCCGACAAGTCATCTCCCACCGTGCCAGACCAAGCAGCGATGCTGGCCAATCTGCGGTCGGCACTGGCGTCGGTTACTGATCCCTCCGTGATGGCAGGGAACTTTTGTCTCTTCTTCGCTTTGAGCCGCCTCATGCGAATGGTGATGGACTCAACGATGAACTTCTCGATTTCACCGATCGTCGACGACACGGACGATGGCGAATCTGGTTGGCGCGTCGCAAAGACCTGCACGTAGGCGTGGACCATTTCGTGCACGAGTAGGCTGAGCAGATCAGATCTCATGATTCCACCTCTCTGAGCGTGAAAGTGTATGGTTCTGGTCACATGGTCGTAGTAGGAATATGTGCTGTTGACATTTCTGCTCCGCGCGTCGAGGGCAATGAGCGGCCTGCCCTTCCTGCTGTTTTGACACAATCTCTGGTGATGTGATATAGGGAGGGGATAGCGGTTCAGACTCCCGTAGAAGAATAGTTGATCTAGACTGGAAAAGAATTGGTTGATTGTATCATTTGAGGACTTAAGCGATACCCTCTGGCGAGTGGCGGTCAACGGTTCGATCAGGCTGGTGTTCGAGTCTAGGTTGTATCGCCAACATTCCTTAATGATCTGACAGAGCGACTCCTCGGGCACAGACGCCTCCTCCAACCATATTAATGGTTGTTGTCGATGCAGTATATGGATATTTTCCAAGGGTACATCCGCTGGTGCTGAAGGGGTCTTGAGTTTTCCAAATAAAGGCATATTCTCTCCGAGAGAGATCTTCAAGATCAACTGCTCACGATTTCCCTCAACTGAAGACCGTGATGCGTATAAGCGCGCCTCGGCGCCATTCTTATCGACATGGCCACAAGCGCACAAATAAAAGAGCATCTCTGAATCAAAAAGTTCGGGCCAACGCGTGCGACTGCATCGAAACTTAAGGTTCGGGGTTGGACGGATAAGCTGATTGCTCGGCACAATGCAGTACTTTCGACCATGGAATACAGGTGAGCTCTTCTGCTTCGTTATTCTCAAGTTGTTCGAATCTTTGATGTAATCGGATCAATGTGGGATGGTAAGCTGTATCGTGGAAAGATCGAAAAGAAACTGCCCAGGTTGCTTTGTATATAGCTTCCACAGCGCGGAGATATCCAAGGCTGGTGTTTTGATAAACACGACACGATATCAACGGACCGTCTTACCGGCTGGACGGGTTTTCGTCACGGACCTTAAAAATATGCCTTGGGTAATTTGCGCTCCAACATGACTTTCGAAAAGCAAATCGTGGATGGGCAGACAAATCCTTGCCAAGCAAAGAGCAACTCACTAACCTACACAAGACCAAAGTCAACAATTACCCATGTATCCCAAAGTTCGTGTGCATGCAGAAGCTATATTTTGAATGGCTTACTCTCGTTGGACATCGATACATCTTTTTAATAATGACGGAGTCAGAATGTTGCCTATTCTCTGTTCTTGTATCATATTAAGGGGGACGAAGAAGAAAGAAATCCTGAAATGAGAAATTGCGAAAACACAGCAGTCGGACCATGCCATCAGACAAAATATCGAATATATAAGTGAACAACAAGAACCTCGATATGAATATTCAATTCTGTGGAAGAGATTCTGTGGCGTTCTTTTGCGCCATTAAATCAATAGAATGAATATGTTCTAATTGACGCTGTCGCCATTGCAGCTGTGCTTACGAATATCTCGTACACCAAGCGCGCCATCATCTCAGCAGCACTGAGCACATTAAGCCAGCGGGTAGCAGCTCTCTAGCAGACCGCTAGTGGAAACGAAGACCTTCCATTTCTGGAATATCACTCGGATGTGCCACCATAGACACACGAATACATCACCAAAGTGGGAAAGAAGCGAAGGCGGCGCTCGAGGTCTTCTTGTCCCATTCGTAGAAGCATCGCGTAAACGTTTTTCGTCGAGGCTTTTCATTGGAAGTGACTGAGATCAGACCAGTGTTCAACATGTTCATCATAATTCCTGGCATCTGTTCCTGCAAGAGGATCTTCACCAACTGTGTACGCAAAGGCACGCTCGTGGAAGGGGCGCAGAATAACACGAATCCTACAATGAAAATCGAGGCCTGAAATGGCCACCGCATGTCTTGTCGCGACGATGATGGTGATGATCCCGAGATGGCTGCCTAGCCTGCTAGCATTGCCCAGCGATCCTTATGGGTCTCTGCCACTGGGCGCTGACATGAGAGACTCGGCGGCAGCATAGAAGCGGAGCGGAGCCCGATTGGGGGGGGCGTTCTAGCGTACAACAACGGGAGAATCTGCCCATCTTGCCTCGCTTAAGTGGCAACGTCCACTAAATTCCAGAGCAAGGACCAGTGCTGTGTGCTTTTGCTGTTCGGCTGGGCGTGCCTCCGGGCCTTATTTGCTGTCCTTGTTGACTGCTTGGCTGCTGCTAAGGAACGGACCACGGTGCAAACCAACGACCGATCCGAACGCCGTGCCCAGCCCATCCTGCGACCCATCAGTCCCTCGAAATTTCTCCAGAACTACGTCGTTGATTTTGCTAGTCATTGTAGCACTGCCTCCCCTTCTTGCGCGATATTGGTCCTTGAAGAGCTTGACCAAGGCCTTGCCTCTTGTCGCCGTCATGTTCTTTCTCATATAACTTGCGCGCCGTCTTTCTCCGGCAGAAACAACTCCATTTTCATCAGTGGCTCTCGGTCCGCGCAAAGTGCTGGGATGAGCAGCTAGGTATTTGCGACACTTGAAGTATCGGATTTGCAACGCTCAGGCTTACACCAGCCTGCCGCCTTTCTTCTCTCGCCTGGATGAAATCTATGCTATGGCACGAGTAATTCGCCATCTTTAAACAATCATCTCGGCACACCTACTGCTTGACTTGTCCTTGAGGCTCCACGACCTGGAATTTTCATCTCACCTGCTGAGCCGGGCCGCTCGGCGTTAACGTGGGCAACATGGCCGCCTTCATCAGTCAGACTAACACTCTGATCGCCAAGAACCTCAAGATTGTAGTATTGCGGCATGGCTTCGCAACCTTCATTCGGGCCTTTCTACTTCCCATCGTACTGGCCGCCTTCCTGTCCTATGCTCGGAATCTCTTGTCGACCCCGGCTGTCTACGGTATCGGCGATGAGCGGCCAGTCCGGTCACTACAATCTGCTCTGGACATAGCCACCAACTCGGGTCGCGACACTGTGGTCTTCGTGAACAATGGCTATACAGGGGGCGATATAGACCGCGTCATTGATCAAGTGTCAAGCATGGTTACTGGTGGACAAGTGCAAAAGCTGACTTCAGTCACTGAGCTGCGTACTACTTGCCGGACTTCTCTCAGAGGCGTTTCGTCTTGCTATGGAGCTGTGGTCTTCAACTCGTCCCCAAATGAGGGCAATGGCGGATTGTGGAACTACACACTCCGAGCTGACGGGGCTTTGGGCACCAAGATCGATGTCACCAAGACTACGAATGATGGCGAAGTCTACACGCTGCCTTTACAAAGGGCGGTAGATTCGACTATAGCCAATCTGAACTCGACCAGTACTTTCCCGAGCACAACAGAAGAGTATCCTTTTACAAGTCTGACCGAGGCAGAACGTGCTCAGAGGGTGCGCCAGAGATATCAGTCTGCTCTTTCAAACTGGCTAGCTGTGGCTTTCATCCTGACCATCATTGGAGTGTGCTACCATATGACGGGTGCAATTGCGACTGAGAGAGAGTCTGGCATGTCGCAGCTGCTCGATGCCATGATTCCTACGAGACACCGCTGGCAAACCCAAGGCATGCGCCTACTCTCCTATTTCATCTCGTTCACTATTATATACATCCCGGCCTGGGTCATTGCTTCCATCATCATCGCTAGGGGCGTTTTTGCGACCTCCAATGTCGCCCTCGTATTGGTGTATTTCATCTTGTGCGGCCTGGCCCTCACTTCGCTCTCCATCCTAGGCGCCGCATTCTTCAGAAAGTCCCAACTCTCAGGAGTCACATCGACGATTGTCTACCTGGTTCTAGGAATTCTGGCTCAGTCGATCACGAACCCAAACAATGCCACAGTCGCCATTCTGAGTCTGCTTTTCACTCCCTGCAATTTTGTTTTCTATCTTACTTGGATAGCTCGCTTCGAGAAGCATTCGTTTCCTGCGGATCTGTCCCAGAGAGGGCCCGAAAGTCCGTGGACTTTACCTGGCATTGTTCTCTGGGTTTTTCTGATCATACAGATCTTTGCATATCCTCTTATAGGTGCCTACCTCGAGCGCAAGTTTCATGGATCGACAACCAAGGGCAGGACCATTCTTCGCAATGACGGAAACGGGGCACCGCAAGCAGCGGTACGTCTGGAAGGGTTCTCCAAGATCTACAAGCCCAGTGCGCTGCGTCGCCTGTTCTCCTTCATATCTCGTCCCAGGGAACCCGTAGTGGCCGTCAACAGTCTGACGCTGGATGCCGGTCGGGGCCAGATCTTGGCCCTGCTGGGAGCAAACGGATCCGGAAAAAGCACGACTCTCGATTCAATATCTGGCATTAGTGAGCCCACTTCAGGCAACATCATCATAGACGGAACCGGCGGCCTCGGTATTGCTCCGCAAAAGAACGTCCTATGGGATGAATTAACCGTCTTTGAACATATCCAAATCTTCAACCGCCTAAAATCACCCAAAGCACCTTCTTCTAAAGCAGAAATAAGCGAGCTTGTACGCTCCGTTGACCTGAGCCCCAAGATCAAAGCACGATCTGGAACTTTGTCCGGTGGGCAGAAAAGGAAATTACAGCTCGGCATGATGTTGACAGGAAATTCTGCCGTGTGTTGTGTGGACGAAGTCTCCTCTGGCATTGATCCCCTCTCACGAAGAAAGATCTGGGATATTCTCTTGGCCGAGAGAGGAAAACGAACCATCATACTCACGACCCACTTCCTCGACGAGGCTGATCTGCTATCGGACCAAATCGCCATCCTATCCAAGGGCACATTACGTGCATATGGCTCTTCTGTGGAACTCAAGGACCGACTGGGCGCTGGCTACAGGATACATGTGTTCAATGCTCGTGACATCAAGAACGCCCCAGAAGTGGATGGTGTCACTCGCAAGGTGTCCTTCGACGTCATCAGCTATATTGCCAAAACCTCGAGTGCGGCTGCAGAAGTGATCCGTTCCCTTGAAGCGGCCGGCATTCATGATTACAAGTATTCTGGTCCGACTATAGAAGACGTTTTCTTGCAGGTCGCAGAAGAAGTGAATGGAGAGGCGATTGCGAAACTTGATCGAGACAGGGTGCCATCTAGCGACTCGAACGATAAGCCGGCCGGTTCGGAATCTGCCCTCCCTGTTGATGGGGACCTAAAATTACAGTCGGGCAAGCCAATCGGATTTGGGAGACAAGTCGTGGTCATGTTTCTCAAACGTTGCACGATCTTCAAGACCAACTGGTTTCCGTATGTTGCGGCGTTCGTCATTCCCATAGTGACGGCTGGCTTGACGAGCCTCTTCATCATGGGTCAAAACCAGCCATCCTGCACGCCAACGGACTCTAATTCTATCGGGTCAACCTCTGATTACACTGCAATTCTGGATGACGCTTTCCTGGCAGCTGGGCCAGCATCCCAGTTCAGCACGGATACGCTGCTGCGACTGTTTCTACCCGTCTATGGGTCTGAAATCTCAGGAAGCGGAGACTCGTCAGGGGTTGGAGGATCTGGGGCAGGAGGAGGAGCAGCGTCGCTGTTCAGCAAAATCCAATTATTGAATACTCTTGATGATTTCAACAACTTCATCGTTCAGAATCGGAAAAATATCACACCAGCTGGTTGGTGGCTAGGGGACGCAAACTCTGATCCCACGTTGGCCTATAGATCAGATGCCGGCGATGTCCTCACATCCGTGTTTGGTCAAAATGCCCTCGACATTATGCTCGCAAACCTCAGCATCGCCACATCCTACAGTCCGTTTGATACCCCTTGGATAGCCGACACGGGTAATTCCCTTCAGCTACTCATTTACATCGGACTCGCGTTATCAGCCTACCCTGCATTCTTCGGATTATATCCCAACCTCGAGCGACGCCGACAAGTTCGAGGCTTGCAATACTCCAACGGAGTGCGCTCACTCCCGCTGTGGGCCGCGTATACCGCTTTCGACTTCGCCATCGTTGTTGTTTCGACTGCTATTGTCGCGATTTTATATGCAGTGTTGTCAAACGTATGGTACCATGTGGGGTATATATTCCTCATCTTTATACTATACGGTCTGGCTGCTACACTGTTGGCCTATGTCATTTCACTGTTCTGCAAGACGCAATTGTCGGCCTATGCCTTCGCCGCCGCTGGACAGGCAATTGGGTTCCTCGTCTACCTTGTCGCGTACCTCGTGGTTGTTACGTACGCGCCTGTCAACAAGATTGATCAGGACATTCTTCTTGTGCACTACATCGTCTCGGCGTTTGTGCCAATTGGCTCGGTCGTCCGGGCGCTCTTCATTGGTCTAAACCTGTTCTCAACGGCCTGCGACGGAAATATGACGGCCGCAAACCCAGCGGCAATGAACGTGTACGGTGCTCCGATCCTATACTTGATCCTCCAATCTATGCTACTTTTCGGTATTCTGCTGTGGTACGACAGTGGAGCTGGTTTCAACGTACTACGCCGCTTCACACGGAAACCGGTCGATACAAAAGCGGACGGGTCCATCACGGACGAAGAAGTCGCCAACGAGCTCACTCGTGTCACAAGTACACCGCAAGAATCAGACGGGCTGCGTGTCCTGCACCTTACAAAGACTTTCAAAAAGAACACCGCGGTCGACAATGTTACTTTTGGCGTCAAACATGGCGAGGTGTTTGCTCTGCTCGGTCCCAACGGCGCCGGCAAGAGTACGACGATATCGCTCATACGCGGTGATATCCAGCCAAGCCGCAACGGTGGCGACGTGTTAGTTGAGAACACCTCTGTCAGCAGACACCGTGCCCTGGCCAGAAGTTCGCTGGGAGTCTGTCCCCAATTCGACGCCATCGACTCCATGACCGTCGAAGAGCATCTGCGTTTCTACGCCAAGATCAGAGGCATCTCGGACGTTAACCATAACGTCCAGGCCATCCTGCACGCCGTCGGCCTCGAGGCCTTCTCGAAGCGCATGGCTCACGCTCTCTCCGGTGGCAACAAGCGCAAGCTGTCGCTCGGCATCGCGCTCATGGGAAATCCATCCGTCATCCTGCTCGACGAGCCGTCCTCGGGACTCGACGCCGCCGCCAAGCGAATCATGTGGGCGACGCTCAGCCACATCGTGCCTAACCGGTCCATCCTCTTGACGACCCACAGCATGGAGGAGGCGGACGCGCTGGCCAGCCGGGCCGGCATTCTCGCGAAGCGCATGCTGGCCATGGGCAGCGTGGACAACCTCCGCCAGCGCTTCGGCGACGCCCTCCACGTCCACATCGTCAGCAAGACGGCGCCGCACTCGTCGCCCGAGGAGATGCAGCGCATGCGCCAGTGGGTCGTCGAGACGTACCCCGGCGCCCAGGTCGAGGAGAAGACGTACCACGGACAGATGCGCTTCTCGGTGCCGGCGAGCGAGGTGCTCCAGGGCGTCGTCGAAAAGCCCGGCGACGGCCCTGAGCAGACACAGAGCGGAGGAGACCAGCAGCGGAGTGCCATAGGCCACATGATCATCCAGCTGGAACGGCAGAAGGAGTCGCTGGGGATGGAGCATTACAGCGTCACGCCGACGACGCTCGACCAGGTGTTCTTGACGATTGTGGGACAGCACAATGTCAAGGAGGAGGGTTATCACGAAAAGGTCAAGACAGCATGGTGGAAGCGTGGATAGACAAACTATAGATTTGCATGATTCGTTAAATTTAATATGATAATTGGCTTATACCTCTTGTCTTTTTCCATGGAAACGCGACCAACCCAGATCGGGCTGTCTATGTGTGCGAAATGAGTAGGTCATCATATTAATCTCTTGTCAGGAAGTAGGTATACTGTGTTTACAAAAGTTTCCGTCCGGACTACGGAATGTGCTTTGTCTGGAGGTCGCAAATCTGCCGCCGAAGAAAATATTTTAAATTTGGATGAACTTTTGGGATCATGAAAATTCGTCCGAAATCTTCTGTGCTATTTCTGCAGAATGATTTAGTTTTTGTGTTGTCGACAAAAGAAAAAGCGCATCCTGCCGACATGACCTAGGTACGGAAACTTTTGTATTATTGTATATTACGAAATTGGCTTCCAATGAGGCTCTCTAGAATCCTCCCGGCCCATAGTCGGCATCCTCGTCAATGGTGAAGCCTCCAGCTAGCACTTCATCACCGCTGCTGAGCTTGTCACCTTCATCGTCGTCATCGTCATCTGGGGAGACGATGTCTTCAGGCTGATCGAGCGCAGCCTCTCGTTCCTGTTCGCGTTCCCGCTCGTCATCCTCGTCCACGTTTGCCCATATCCTCGCCCGCACTCTTAGGTTCATCAGGAGCTTCTTCCACATCCTCAGGACCTCACGGGTCCTCCGCTGGCGCTCGAACTCGGCCTCCTGATCTTGGAGTCCCGCAATGACGGCCCTGACTGCCTCCTCGTGCTCGGAAGCAACAACGACTCCGTGCAGGACGGCGGTTCCCTTGCGCCCCTTGAACTGGAATCCCGTCAGCGCCGGCGCATAATCGATGCCCAAGGTGAAAGCCGCGTGAGCTCCCAGCTCATCTGCTACATAGGCGCCACCTTCGGGTACCATGCTCGGGACATAGACGTCCAGATTACCAAATCGATTCTTTGGGATGACGCCGTCGACTACCGGAGGCGGCTTGAACAGAATCGTCTGCTCCTCGGTAAAGATGGGTGTTCCTGCAGCGTCCTCCTCATTGTCCTCCTCCTCATCGTCACTGCCGAACAATCCTGTTCGCTTCTTCGCACGTTTTGGCAGGAACTTGACTGGGATCTGGTCCGAGAGTACTTCGCGACCCATTCGATACCACTTCTCCCTCGTGCGCGCGATTCGTACATCCCTTCTGCGGTAGATACGCTCTAATGGGCCTTTACTACCGGCACCAATTGTTCCAGCGGTATTCGCACCAGGAATCAACACTTCATTCCGCCGCAAGTGCCGCTCAAGGGCATATATCGGATGATCTTTGAAGTCGGATACGTTCCGAGGCATCGGTTCTCTTGATTCTGTTGCATTCAGCTCGTTGCTCTCGATCTGGTCCATGTCCGTTTCGTATTCACGTCGGTATGCTTTCAACGCCTTTCGCCACCATCTTTCACCGTTGGCAGCGACGCTTTCGATGCGCAACTTTCGGGTTTTGGCATTGTATGCTTTTGCGTAGCGCCTCGTGACGTCCTTTGCGGTACCATCTGCCTCAAAACCAACGACGTATGTCATGCAATTGTCGCGCTCACTAGCTGGCGGCTCGAATACCTTGGGTTTCCAGAATGAGATCGTCACCAGGGGATCCACAGGTTGCCATCTCTGGTGACCAATATCTAGGACCTCGACCCAGTAAACGGGATATGGGCACTCCTGGATCTTCTTTGAAGGTGCGGACGATTGAACAGGGACAACTGGTGCAGCTGCTGAGGGCATGTTGAACGCAGCGGCATTGGGGTGGCCTAAACGCCTGCGGATCGGAGATGCTGTTCTCAGAGCTGGGCTGTCAAAGCTGGTATCGTATTTAGGACGCCTCGCATATTGTTCTTCGAGAGACAATTTTTGCCTCTTTAAGGGCTTGGTCATGGTAGGACCACCAGAAGCAAAGGTGAGCGGTTGTAATGAACAGACGAGGCGTGCTTCTACGCCAGCACTCCGGAGTAGCGCACAGTATAGTTGCGCGCCAACATCCCGCGATCCTTTCAGAGTCTTTGCAGCGTCGCGAAAGTCGGACCTCTCCATCGGGGTTTCTACATCGTCTGGCAAGCGATACTTGAAGCTCAGTTAGAAACGTGTACAGGGAAACAGAGACTCGGCACATTACCTCTCGCAGGTGCTCTTCCTTGTCAGCCCACAAGGCGCGCCGTAAACCCCTCTCGGTGACTTCGTATCTTGTCCTGAATAGCGTCTCCAGTTTCTCCAGACCAGTCTTGAGAGAATTGGTCTGCCCAAACTGTGTGAGCTCCGCGCCCGGATTCAAGTACTTCTTGAGATCCTTGTTCAGCATCGACCGGCGCAGCGTGCGTTGGACTTCGGGGTCGTTACACCAGCGGTTCCTCTGTGCTACATACGACATCAAGCAGAGCAGATGCGTCTTGTGTATGTCGATGCGACGTTCCTTCTCTGATCTATTGATTGGTTTCCTTCTGTTCACGGCTCTTTTGGCAACTTCTTTGGCCTCGGCTCGTTTTGACAGATCCAGTTGTAGTTCCTGGGGTTTTTCTTCTTGTGTTTCCCGGCCCATGTTCAGCTCGGGAAACGAGAAATCGACGTCCTCGAACTGGAGCTGCTCTTCGTCCTCGTCTTCTCCTTCATCTTCCTCGTCCGAATCTCGGTAGATGGTCTGCATCGTGGGCGCGGGTATACCCACGTCTTCGAATTCAATATCTTCGTCTTCATCTTCGTCAACGTGGTTGCTGTCATCGACAGAGGTTATCGGCGGTTGTTCGACTGCAGGCTTGGGCTTGGGCGGGCGCGCGGGCGCTGTTCTTTCGCCGGGGCGCCGTCGCTTCCGTGGTGGCTCTGCGGCCTCTCCATTGGCAGTAGCGTTGATATCCGCATTGTCAAGCATCTGCCGGTAGATCTCTGCCGGTGCCGGTGGTAGCGCATCGCGGGAGGTTGATGCGCGCGTCCGCCTCGTGGTGGTGGCTGTCGGTCGCTTCTTGCCCGCCATTGCGCTGTGATGTCATTCACTCTAGCGAGGCATAGGCACCGGGAGTGGGATGTTATCAAGCGTTTGACGGTGCGCTTTCCGTACCTCGCATGGTCTCTTCACATGACTGAGAGTTTGAGATAGTTGGATTGACGCTGGTAATGAGTTTGTTACCGTTTGTGGCCTTCCACAGCTTGTGATGCTGTTGCACCTGTGCCGAGGAAGTCGCACTACCTAACGTACAGGGCATATCAGGTACAGATACGCCAGCTACTGGGTAAGCACGTATCGCACCGCGTAGAGGGGTAGACACGCTATCGAAACCGCGAGTTCACGTGAGGACTTTAATTCATCGTCAATGCAATTCCCGAACTCGAATTTTCTCAGTGTAATGAAATAAGTTCCTCGTCCTGTGATCATTCAAGCGGATTGGAGTTCAGAGTTACCTTCCGATTTCTTTCAGTCCATATACCTAGTTGGTGAACTTTTGCATGATTTACAATCAGCAATAAACAATAAGTAATTCTTGACATGCAAAACATAGAAAAAGAACAGAACCAATACCCTTGCTACTGGGTACTACAAACTATGAAATTTGGAATTGATATCTCTTTGACAAGTTATATCGCCACAGAGTAAACATGATTCGTGAGTCAATATATTATTGCCATTGGTCTGGCTACGATTATCTGCTATCAATCGTGTCCGAAGTGTGAGTTAGCTTTATGCACGCAAACTCTCGAACCCACACCAAAATTCGTACTAAACTTCCGCTTCGTTGCGATTCTTTGGCGTCAACCCTGGGCACTCGCATTCCGCTCAATCCACTATTCGGACAAATTATCGCCAAAATATTGTCAACATGAAGAACTCGTACACTTTGCCCGCAGCGGCCGATTTCCATGTGCACCTGCGGGATGGAGCCATGGCCGAGGCCGTCACGCCCACCATCCGCCAGGGAGGTGTCGAGGTGGTCTATGTGATGCCCAATCTGGTTCCGCCGGTCACCACAGTCGCTGCGGCTCTGGCCTACAAGGAACGTCTTGAGAAGGTTGACTCGAGCATCACCTATTTGATGACCCTCTATCTGCACGAAAGCATCACTCCCGATGTTGTTCGCGAGGCCAAGAAGGCCGGCATTTCGGGAATCAAGGTATTTATTTCCACCTTATATACTATCTTGTCCATAGAATAGTTGAACTAACGGAGAGTATAGTCTTACCCAGCGGGAGTAACCACCAACTCCTCATCTGGTGTCATTTCTTACGAGCCCTTCTTCCCCGTCTTCAAGGCAATGGAAGAGGAAGGTCTGGTACTGAACCTGCACGGCGAGGTCCCCAGTGACCGCAAAGACGTCACCGTTATGAACGCAGAGGCGAGCTTCCTGCCCACACTGCAGGACCTGCACAAGCGCTTCCCGAAACTCAGAATCGTTCTAGGTGGGTGCATATCCCAACAAAATCTCCACGGCATTTCCCATACGGAATCGTGGCATCCCTTCTCCCTGCAGAGGCTGAGTTCCCAGCGTTTTTTGAGCCCGCATGACGTGACAGAAACATTACCCGGGGACTGACTAGTTCGTCTAGAGCACTGCACGACCGCAGACGCCGTCAAGGCTGTACGTTCATGCGGCGAGACGGTGGTGGGCACCATCACGGCACACCACCTGTCCCTGCTCGTCGACGACTGGGCGGGCAACGCCTTCTGCTTCTGCAAGCCGGTCGCGAAGACGCCCGCCGACCGCAGGGCCCTGCTCGAGGCAGCCGTCGGCAGCGGCGGCAGCTTCTTCCTGGGCACGGACTCGGCGCCGCACGACGTCGAGGCCAAGAAGAACGGCAAGGCGGCCGCCGGCGTCTTCACGCAGCCCTACGCCGTCCAGTATGTCATGAGCGCCCTCGAGGAGGCCGTGGAGAGGGGCGACATCAAGGACGAGCAGATCACGGAGGAGTTCCTCACCGGCTTCCTGGGCGAGTGGGGTCGCAAGTTCTACGGCATCGAGCAGAGCAGCAAAAAGATTGTGGTGAAGAAGGGCGACGAGGTGATCGCGTCATCGATCAAAGGGTCGGGCGTCGAGGTGGTGCCTTTCCGCTCAGGAGAGGCTACATGGACCGTGGAATGGCAGTGATTACGGACAAGGGGTGGTTGAGCGCTGCCTGGCGATATAATCGGTGTTGCCTGGTGATATAGTCGGTGCCTGCCTGACAATATAGTCGAGAGTATATCTCTGCAGATGAGGCAGTGCGGGATCCTGGCTTGCAACATGACGGAGAGGTTAATTACCGCATCTCATCATAACTCTAAATGGCACATTGTATATGCTGTATACAAGGTTCCGTCGCGGAGCACAGCCTCTTCAATATGCACTGGAACAGGAAACAAACTTATATCTTGTCCAGGCACCGACAAAAGCCCATGACGGGAGGGAATGCTGCGACCTAGAAACGATGTTCTGGATCTCATTTCTCACTTCTGTTGTTACACTGCGGAGCTGGAAATCAGACCATTTCGCGTAATTACCCGTGGCTTAGCATGGTCTCTAGCTCTCCGGGTCGGTGCGTTCTTTTCCATGCCTTCAAAAAAACAGAGTTGACGATCTGATCTGCAAGAGCAATGTTGGGAGAATCCAAGCAGCGAACGCGAATTTGTCAGTCAGTCCGGGCATGTGCCCCGTCGCGGCCATTGCAGTAATAAAATACGGGGACTGGTGAGCAAGGGCCGGAAGTGGCCAGTGAGCAAACAATGACCGGACCGGGGAAGCACGCAGAACAGGATCCCAGCGTTCACCGACCGGTCCCCGATATCTTTCTTTTGTGGTTTTCTGGGATTCGGGGATTCAGAGGCGCTATCTACCGTACCAATTAGCTTTGGTGTTGATAGGGATGAGGATTGACCAGGCGCTAGCGCTGCGCTCAACAGAAAAAGAGCCGGACTTGGATTCGATGGGCGCGCGCCGGAATACTCCAGATGGGATGGCCTTGTGTAGGTAGGTATACACCGTACTTTGTGGTAGTAGTAGTAGCCCGTCTCTAATGAGATGAAATCTCGATTTTCCCGCCCATCCATTACAGGTATGCTAGTCACAAGCGACTGGACTGGTCACTGGTGGTGATTCCTCACTGCTCGGTTCGGAGTTACATTGGCGGGCTGCCCCGTTGCGGACTTTTATACACACGATTGGGTATTCGCGGCTGGAAGACTTGATGGTGTTCCTGCATCGGCCTTGGAAGTGCCATAGCTGCCACCATCCAGGATCTGAGGGGTCCACGTCGGCCAGCGCTTTGCGAGTTTTGATCAGATAAGTGGTGGGATGTGGAAAATGCACTGTACGCGCCAACGGGCAAACGAGTGGATGGTGGGGTCCAATAATGTCCTGATGGCGCGATAAGCCAGAAATCGGACCAGGGGTTTGAGAGATTAGCAGCCATATTGTGGGAGCCTTGGGCTGCTTGGCGGGTGGGAAATGGGGTCGGTCGGGTCAAATGCAAACATGGAAGACTGAAAAGTCCACCGTTCAGCACTCGGCGCAAACTGGCGAATGTAGCGTTGGCCGTGTGGGCGGCCCAGCACATTTGCCTGTGTGTGAAGATCCGACGCCGTTTTCCAATGGTCTTTTGCGAACGGTCAACTTGAACTTTTTCCTTCCCAGAAAAAAGGACCCCACCAAGATATGTACCTGTACCCAAGGAAGAGCCCGGCTCAGCGTTTTACGGGGGGCCCTGCGTACACGCAAGTGGGAGAGCTTCTTTGCTCTTGTCATGGGAATCCATGGGGCATCACTCCACGACCGAGGGGCGGATGTATTTACATAATAATACCGATCTGTAAAAGAAGGAACATGGCCGTTTTGAGTTGTCCCTCCTACTGGTCTTAGACGTCGAGTCCCCTTTCCCCCCTCCCCGTGTGTGTGTGGTGCCTATATATATATTATACTCGGAGGACTGCTCTCTTGTGAAGGCCCCCCCCTCTCCCTCCTTCGTCGAAAATACTCGTGGCCGTTTTCTTCTGCGTCAAATATTGAGATCTTCTGGAGACAAGTCAAGCACCCTCCTTTAGCATATGTAAGTTGGTTTCCAGTCCCCCATTCCCTCCAAGCAGGTGCTCTATATTTCCAATGGCTTCGGAGGGCTCTCGGTGGTACACCCCGTCCTCAGACGCACTCGGGATAGAGAGAAGTTGAAAGATCAGCAACAAACAAACACACCGGGACCCTCCCACCATGCTGCTTGTCTCATCCCCGCCAAAAATCTATATGCCCACGGAGTAGGAATTTCAGCCAGCTCCAGAGGATGGATGGCCGGCGTATTGTCAGTCACGTTCGTGCGTGTAAGCAAGGCAGCGTGTGCCTTGCTGAGTGCCGGACACCGGGGATCGGGAACTCCCATCCTAGGCAATGGCCGCCACCATCTGACGCAGCGGCAGTCACCACTTTCGGTCTGCATTGGGAAATTTGGCGGTGAATGGGGTTCAAATACTTGACCCTCTTTCTTCTTCGCGAACCCTGTCACTAACATAAACTCTGGCCCCCTTTAGACTCGACTTCTTAATTTTTTGACTTTCCCACGCATCTCTTCGACCCCTTCTCAAACCTCTTACGCCTCGTTGAAGGAAAAAAGAAAAAGAAAAAGCAGTCAGAAACCATGGCCGCCCGCCCCCAGAACATCGGCATCAAGGCCATTGAACTCTATACTCCTAGCCAGGTGAGTGAGACTGCCCCCTCCAGCTCGTGCCAATTTGCGCGCTCTGTTGAGGGGCACGAGGGACCCCTTTTTCCCTCCTGCTCCTTCGACCTGGATTCCTGCCCAATTCCACCCCTCATTCTCCGAAAATCGCAGCTGGACCCTGAAAACTGACATATGATGCCCCGCCATGTAGTATGTCGAGCAGACCGAGCTCGAGAAGCACGACGGCATCAGCGCCGGCAAGTACACAATCGGTCTTGGCCAGACCAAGATGACCTTCTGTGACGACAGAGAGGGTGCGTAACGATTTCCCCTACCCTCGACTGCCTGCCTGCCTGCGCCCAGTCGCGCGCAGGCGGCTCCTTTTCTGGCGCAGTTTCAGCTAACGTACAACCTCGTGCTCTTGCAGATATCTACTCGTTTGCCCTGACCGCCGTATCCAAGTTGATCAAGAACTACAACATCGATGTCAACAACATTGGTCGTCTCGAGGTCGGTACCGAGACCATCCTCGACAAGTCCAAGTCGGTCAAGTCCGTCCTGATGCAGCTGTTCGGCGAGAACACCAACATTGAGGGTGTTGACACCATCAACGCCTGCTACGGTGGTACCAACGCCCTGTTCAACACCGTCAACTGGGTCGAGTCGTCCGGCTGGGATGGCAGAGACGCCATCGTCGTGGCTGGTGACATTGCCCTCTACGCCAAGGGCAACGCCAGACCCACCGGTGGTGCTGGCTGCGTTGCCATGCTCGTCGGTCCCAACGCCCCCATTGTCGTCGAGCCTGGTCTGCGTGGAACCCACATGGAGCACGTCTACGACTTCTACAAGCCCGACCTGACCAGCGAGTACCCCTACGTCGACGGTCACTACTCGCTCACCTGCTACACCAAGGCCCTGGATGCCGCCTACCGCGCCTACAACAAGCGTGAGGCCACTTTGAAGCAGGCTGCCAACGGCCACGCCAACGGCAACGGTGCTGCCACCGAGTCGGGCAAGACTCCCCTCGACCGATTCGACTACCTGGCTTTCCACTCGCCTACCTGCAAGGTCGTCCAGAAGTCGTACGCTCGTCTCCTTTACCACGATTACCTTGCCGACCCCGAGAACGCTGCTTTCGCCGAGGTTCCTGCCGAGGTCCGCGACATGCCCTACGACAAGTCCCTGACCGACAAGGTTGTCGAGAAGACCTTCTTGACCTTGACCAAGAAGCGCTTCGCCGAGCGTGTGCAGCCTGCCATCCAGGTCTCCACCAACGTCGGTAACATGTACTGTGCCAGCGTCTGGGGTGGTCTCTCCTCCCTGGTTTCGTACGTCGACAGCGCATCCCTCCAGGGCAAGCGCATCGGTCTTTTCAGCTACGGTTCCGGTTTGGCAGCTTCCTTCATGTCGCTCCGTATCAACGGCAGCACCGAGGAGATTGCCAAGGTTCTGGACATCCCCAACAAGCTGGCCGCCCGCCGTGTTCTAACTCCCGTGAACTACGAGTCTGTAAGTTACCAATACGAAAACATTGTCTATTCCTCCTTGGGACTCCTTTTCTGATATTTGATGATTTTAGTTCTGCGAGCTCCGCCACGATGCCCACCTTCAGAAGAACTTCACCCCCAAGGGTGACATTTCGACCATTGCTCCTGGAACATACTACCTCGAGAAGGTTGACGACATGTTCAAGCGCTTCTACGCCGTCAAGCAATAGATACTGAAGGACAGCAAGTTCTTCTTTCCATGATCATGAATGAGCGCCACGAGAGTGGACTTGGGTCTTGTGGGAGACGTAGAGTCTCCCACGCTACATTATGTCCGTCATGAACGTTGAACGAATTTTACCCTGCGCGCCCCGAACGCGAATACCCCCATTACAACGGAGCGCAGCAACAAAAGGCAATGCGATAGATGAGCGTATGCTCGCACGATAATACCTTGGCCAGGCTACAGCTAGAGCGACATGATTTGGCTTGTATATAGCGGGCTATAAAGAGACACGAGATGTCTGGTTTTTAATACAAGACGATAGAAATTTTTTTTCCAACCAACCTATGCAATGTTAACCGCTCGACTGACATTTGTTGTAATTGTGTGTGCTGTTCTGATGTCTTAAGATAGTCAAGAGTACATAGTAGGTATCGGTGACCACAAACCGGTCAATAGAAATAGTCACGTGCTGCTTGACTGGATGAATGTAGGAGATGTGAATGTGACAAGAAGGCTTGCGTACTTATTACATACATATGCATCAGGGTACATATTGTAGCACATCTATGCGGTTCAAGGGCCTCCAGCATGCATCAATTACTGCAAAGCAGCAGGTGCACTTCCGTTCAACACTGGGAAGGTTTGTTTGTTATACCCTGACTGATCATGGTCTAAGCGCTCGCAACCCCGGACTCGGCTAAACCTGAATTGTATTTTCGGGAAGAGTAGCGAGCAAATGGACCGGGCACAGGCCTGGAGCTGGTACCCAGACTGCCAGGGACCTCAATCACAGGCCAGCCACAGGCCCAGACGGGCAGCCAGAGCAGCAGAAGCAGAGCAAAGAGCTTGGGGTTCACTTTTGAGAGAGAAGAGTGGAAAAGAGAGATCAGAGAGCCACATCCCCAACCAAGATCGACAAGCCGCCCGACCCAGCCGCTGGCTCGGTCTGTGTTGATGACGAATGGGCCAAGAGGCAGAGAGCTCCTCGGTCTAGTTATTTTTTTTGTTCTATCTATTTCTCTGTTGTCTCTTTCTGTGCCACTAAACATGTACTACTAATCTGTAGGTACCAAGAAAGAAGGTTCAGCTCAATATCTCGCCGTCTCCTGTCTTGTGTCTCTGTTTCTGGCTCAGCCTTTTATTCTCCGGTGAAGAACTTTGATTTTTTTTTTCCTTCCCAGTTTGTTTCCTCAGGTACCGTACCACGGAGGAGCTACCTATCAACGTAAAGATACCTACGTACATACAAGCTTCGCTCGCACGCATTGCATAACACACAACACGCTCGGTTTCACCTCTGCGGCCTGGGAAATCTGCAAAAAGCCTTTCCTTATTTGATTTTCCCGTCGATCCATTGAAAAGGAAGAGAAAGAAAGAAGGAAAGAGAAATAGCTGCACTCTCTTTCTCTTGCCGCTCACTGCGCGCTGCAACTTTGACCACGGTTCGGTTCGCCGACACTGCATATTGCAGCAACGACTTACTTGGGTTCCCCGCCGCCGCCTTTCTGCTTTCTTATATCCTGACCGATCGCACCCTCGTTCGCTCGCTCGCTCGCACACCCAAGGGCGGCAAACGGGCAATTCGTTTTCTCGTTTCACCAGAAAACAAAAGGCCAGCAACATTAGCAATCGCCGCGCGCAGCCGACGGAGCGAATTTGACTGCTTTCTTATTCTTCTGCAATCCGTGTTGGCGGGCGCCTTTTTTTTCCTCCTGCAATCCGCGCTCTCGGATTTGGCATTGGCCTGCCTTCCTTTCCCCAAGCGTCGTCATTGCTCCCCAGCCCTGTGGAGCTTCGCCCATCCTCGATTGAATCGCGACATTATTTTCCCATCCTCGCTGCGGTTTCCCATCCTCAGCCCGGCTGCCGCCAGCTTCAATCCCACCCGGCCCCATCAACTTCGACAAGCAACATGACTGAGGTGTCGGCTACCCGTCTCTACCTGGGCAATCTGCCCAAGGGCGGTAAGCTATGCCCAATTGCCCTCCCCGCGACGGACGCGAGCTTGCTCGAGCTCTTTCGCTATCTGTGCCGCCTTGCGACCAGGAAGCTCCAGCTCGCTTCCTTGCCTACCTATGCTCCCTCTTCCATCTTTCTTTCCTTGCGCCTCTCGCTCGCGAATTGGCCCCCGTCCGTAGGGAAACTGTACTAACTTGCGAAACTCAGTCACTAAGCAGGATGTCGAGGCTCACTTTGCGACCCATGGTACCGGCGAGATCACCGAGATCAAGCTCATGAATGGCTTCGGCTTCATCGAATACAAGGACGCCATGGATGCCCGCGATGTTGTTCCTGGTATGTCAACCGGCTTTCCACCCTCTCGCCATAATACAAAGTCTAGTATCACTTGGATGATCTCAATAAACTCATGCTAACATGGTCTTCTCTTGCTGCAGCCTTCCGTACGTCATGGACTCCTCCCGGCCACCGCATACTCTGACCCTCCCCGTTGTTCTCCGGCTAATACAGCATACTACATAAAGATGGATCCGATTTCATGGGCGAGCGTCTGACCGTTCAGTTTGCCCGCGGCTCTCGGAACCGAGAGGGCTTTGGCAACCACGAGAGAGCGCCTCCCCGCCCGAGACGCACCCCGTACCGGATGCAGATCACTGGACTTCCCAATGATACCAGCTGGCAGGTCTGTTTTTACTCCCGTCTACTATCACCTTCTACATCTCGCCCCTGGATTCTCCCCGTGGTTCTCTAGGATATCAGAGCTTGCGCAGTCATGGGTCAAGCCATTCATTCACCCATCTACGCGAGGGCCAGCTGAAGCTCAGGATACACCTTGATCTTGATCCTTGCAGCCTCCCGGTCCGGATGGCTCAACCGGTAGAAGAACGGGTCCGATCTGGACAAGGCGCCCGAAAGGACCCTCCCATGATGGATTCGCTGCTGGTTTAGGACCTCTGGATTGGTGCTTCTGGGCCTCACTAGGCCCTTTGCTGTTACTGGAGAACAAAAAGTCATCGGCAATGCGCCAATCGCAAATCCACTCCGCTCCTGGGACTACCACTTACTTGGATTCTGGATCTAGGACTTGAAAGATTTTGCCCGTCAATCCAGCCTTGACGTTGTCTACTCGGAGACCGGCCGCGATGGCAAGGGAAGCGGGTGTGTATATTCTACTTGGTCAACACGATGCGACGGCCACTAATTGTTTGGCAGGAGCTTCGTCGAGTTCGAGACAGAAGCCGATCTCAGAACTGCCGTTGAGAAGCTTGACCAGCGCGAATTTAAGGGAGCACGAGTCACCTGCTTAGCCGACGTAAGTCCACCCCTGAAGATATCACTTCTTATACGGTTCGTCATACTAAACTTTTGGTACAGATCCAATCCGGCCCTCCCCCAGGACGCGACCGTTTCCGCTCCCGATCACCCCGAGGCCGTGGTGGACCGTACAATGGCGGCCCGCCCAACGACTACGAGAGACGTGGACCTCCTCGCGGCTATAGTCCCCGCCGTGAGGATTACCGCGGTGGCTACCGTGATCGAAGCCCTCGAGGCCCGCGAGATCCCTACTACGACGAGCCTCGGTATGGGCGTAGTCCGCCCAGGCGCGGCCCGCCCATGGAAGACTACGGTGCCCCTCGAGGCCGAGGAGGCTACGATGACCCCTACCGACGGGATTATGGACCTCCTGAGCCATACCCCAATGGCGGAGGCCGACCTCCGTACGAGCGCCCTCCTTACGATGGACCTCCGCGCGACTACATGCCTCGCGATCGTGGATTTGCTCCGCGTGACGGCGGCTACCCTCGCGGCGGCGAAGACTACCGCAGAGGCGGCGGCGGAGGCGGTGGTGGTGGAGGATACTGGTAATTCTTTCCACTTCCTTTCGAGGGGGTCATCCCTTACTTTGTCTAGATCTCTATCCGCCTTTTCGACATGAGGCGAACACCCAACACCAACAGCAGCAGAACTGAACATTCGGACGTGGATATTGGAGGGTTTCTGCGTCGCCGTACCAAGGGCAAAATGACGACAACTGAATGAAATGCTTTTCTTTCTCTTTCTGTATTCTTTTCTTCGTGAGGCAAAATGGAACAAGGTTTAGTTTCAAATCGTTGTATGGTTGCAGGGACACAGCACACGCTTTTTTGGGCTTTGAAAAGTTTCAGCTTGGTATCGTTCTTCCTTGAAATGAGGCAACTGTATAATTGGAATCATGGTTTACTGTTTCTACGTGTCACGCGTTATATAATGAATGGAAATACTTTATGCCATGACCAAGGTAATCAAAATCAGATGAGAATCCGTACTGCCAGAACCAGAATTGCAACTTGTGCGCGGTGTTGTCGGCCAACATATTCCACATCTGGACTCGTCACCTGAAAACGTATACTGAGAATAGTTGTCCATTCGATGAATTATATTCTTCTAGCTTTTTCTTGTGTCATGTGATGAAGGCAAAAACTGACAGCGATTTCAAAACCAGCCTTCACCATAGGTATGAAATGTATAAAACCTATCACTTGAAGAACGCCGGTGCTATGCAGAAACAATAAAGCAGACAACCCCTTCTCCCACCCCTTTCTCAGGCGATGTTTCGTGTTTTCCTTCTTCTTGTGACAGGACTCTTTCATTTCTTCTTCGTCATGCTCGTTCAATGGTCTACTAGGCCGATCACAGAACTCCCGGCTCGACATCTCCTTCTCCTTTCTTGTATGCATGACCACGGCGGCGTTGCCATGCCTCGTTGGAATTTCATCCAAATATGACGTTTACCAGCTCGTCGAGGAGTGTATACACTAGATGCGTGCTGAGAGAAGAACAATATTAGCAAGGGAACGAAGAGTGAAGAATTCTGGAAACAAGCAAAAAACTTACTTGAGCCTCTCGTTGTTGAGGGTGGCAAACAGCCTCCGGCTCGCGGCCTGGGCGTTCAGCCGTCCGACGACGCTGCCGGCGAGGTCGGGGATCAGCGTGGCGAGCATCAGGCCCGCCTCGCGCCGCGTCTTTGTCTTTTCCGCGTTCGTCCGCGGCATCTTGCCCCGCTTCAGCTCGCCGTCGGGCCACATGCTGTCCTCCAGGAGGCCGATGTACTTGAGGATGGCGTCTTCCTGCAGCAGGACCTTGATGTTGTCCCTGACCTTGCGCTCCACGGTGCCGCCCAGCAGCTGGTGGAGCACCACGACGACGGCGCGGCCCCGCAGCCAGTTGTTGCCCCTGTTCAGCTCAAACACTTCGAGGAAGATGTCGCAGATTGGCTTAATGAACGGCTCGAGCTCTTTGTTCTCGAAAGCGTTGAGTTCGGCTTCCGCCTCTGCAGCTGTGAGCGCGTCCTCGCCCACATTCAGGGGCAATGGCACCATGTGTGTGTTCAGCTGGCTGGTAGCGGCTGCGATCAGATTCTGGCCGGCCACCGAAAGTTGATCAAGCACCGGTATGTTGCCCAGTATGTCTTCCATTCCATCCGTCACCGAGTCGTAGAATCGGGAAATCATATCCTTCTTGTCTTCGCGCGAGACGAGATCTTCGCCCTCCTTGATGACGCTTTGGGACAAGAAAGCACGTAGGTCGCGGGAGCGACAAACTTCTGGGAGTCGTAAAAGCTGCTGTAGGTACTGCTCGAGTGCCTGTTGGCGTTTGCGCAGGAATTCGCTCTGCAGCTTCATCATGACCCGTCTTCGCGGGAAGTCCAAGTCCCGCACCGAAGGATATCTGTGCCGAAGTTTTTGGTGTAGCTCGTGGAACTCGCTATAGCGCCGCGTCACGATCCATGTGGCGGCTGGCATCTTTTCGCCGGCAACGCGTTGGACTTCGATCACGTAGAGCGCAAACTCCTTGCCGTCTTCCTCCCTACCAACTTGGATCGCCTTGATATTGATTGACGAACGACCGTAGAGACTGTTGTCGCTCTCTTGGACGACGTACTGTTGTCTCTGCAATTCTTTTCGCCTCAGTTCCCTGTGCAGACTTGCCTTTGATTTCCTCAGAATTCGTAGCTCGGCCGTGTTATTTGTGAGTTCCGCCTTCTTCATGAGCGAATCGAGCACGGCTTCTTGCGCCACCAGCCGATCTATAGCATTCGTAAGAACAGTGATTGCTTCGGCCAAGCCCAAGTCGCCCGGCGCAGCTTCATGAACTTCGTCTTCGAGATTGCCTGGCTCTTCGCCATTGTCGTCTCCGTCCTCGGCGAGAAACTTATCCTCGTCGGCAAACAAGTCGTTGTCCTCGAAGACGCCGATTCGGGACGCAGCACTCACAAGGCCTAGCGATGACAGACTGGGCTTGCCAATTTCCTTGCCAGCTGAAGACGGGCCTGGGCGCGGAATGTCTACAGATCCACGTGCCGAGTCATTGTCGTTGCCAGAGAAGAGACTTGCTGTTCCATCTTCGTTGCCAAACAGTGACTCGCGAAGGTCCTCGGCTGACCTCGGCCGTTCGCCTTCCATAATGTTGTTGAGTGCCTCTTCCATGGCTTGCACAACCCGGTTATCAGGCGCAGGATTCGTGGGATACTGGTCCAAACTTTGGATCGAGTCGCCCATCGGGTCATGGTCCATATCATCATCGTCAAACAGGGGTGTATTGGCGGATTCGTCAAGAGAGCGGCGACCCATCAGCTGATCAGGACTGTGGCTGCCATTAGTAGCCTTCTGCAGGTCAGTGGTTGAATAGCCGCGCTTCACTTGTGGATTGAGTCGAGGGTTCAGCCTGGCGACAGGAGTCGGCGCGGGTTTTAACTGCGACTGGTATGAGGTAGAAGCCCGGACTGGGCTGGCGGGCCTTGGTGGGAGCGGCGGCGGTGCCAATATTGTCTTCTTGGAGGCTTCTTCCGATGCCAGACATTTATACCACAAGTCGGATTTCTTGAAGGGCTGGAAATATTTCGATTGCATCTCGTCGAGCACAACGCTTTGGGCCCGCAAGACTGCACGCCTTGCTCTGAAATACTGTTCAGGGGTGGCGCCTTTGCCAGCCTCCAGGAAGTTTCGAATCGCCTTGCGTGATGACTCCGGTATTTTGAGCTCAGCTCTAGACATGTATGCCTGTTCTATCTGCGCGAGGTCGAGCCGATCCGAGTTGGTCCAAGGCGGGAGTGTCGATGGCAAGTGCTCATCTTCTGGCCCGTCGTCTTCGAGAGGGTTCCGAAAGCCGTCGACAACCAGCCAAAATTGCACAAGGGGCATCATTTGCTGTCTATCCATATACTCCATGAAATAGGACATGCCCGAAGTGTCCCTCAGCAGGTCGGCCAAGCGGGCATGCTCTAGGCGAGAACTCTCCGACGGTGGTGAGTTGTTCGTGAAGACTGGCATGGGCCTTCGATCCCCTCCCGCGGCCAGCTGGTGCACTCTTTGGTCCAACAATCTTTTCCCCATTTCTAGCCGCCTCATATATACTTGGTCCTGACCTTCCTGCTCCGAGTCTTTTCTCAACTGGCTCGCGACTTCGCTCCTGAACCTCCTGGCGTCGGAAAGATTGTTCACTCGCCGTATATTTCTTATCCACTTCTCGAACCTCTTCTCGCCATCCCCGGGTGACAGCTTTGGGAACGTCATGACTGCCTTGCCGCGACTCTTGGGGTTTGGGCTGGCATGAGTGTCCAGCGCCGCCCTCAGCTTCCTGACCGTGGATCGATCTTGCAGCATGCTCCGCCCGTAGTTTTCCATGATCTGGTTCCACGTGTCCGGCTGGCTCAACATAACCATGACCGGGTGAAGCACAGCGCACCCCACAATCTCACGGACAATGCTCGACACGGCCCTGCTGTTGAGAATGCTCTGGGGAAGCACCTTGGGGAGGATGCCGGCGACGATCTTGCGCAAGTGATCCTGCTGCATCATCTTGGGGTCCGAGTATGACAGGCTCGCGGCCGCATGTAGTTTCCCATCCTTGTATTTGCCGGCAATCGCGAGGTCCAGCTCCTCCGTCTCGGTGACGCTCTTGTTCAGCTTGCTGCCCCTCACGGCCCGCTCCGCATCGTTGAAGTCCCGAAAGTGCGCCGTCAGGATGGGCACCACGCGGCTCGTGATGACCTCGACCAAGTCGACGTCCAGGAGGCGGTTCCGGATGTTGGCCAGCGCGATCCGCACGACCTTGTCGACCTCGTTGGCGAAGACGGGGTTGCTGCTAATGTGCGCGTACCAGGACTTGACAAAGTCTCTAAGGATCAGTCGGAGCAGCCCGTCGAGGGCGTGCGAGATGCGGCGCGAGTCCGGGTACAGGGGCGCGGGCTCGTAGATCTGGCGGACCCGGAGCGAGCTCGTCTCCCTCCGCCAGGCCAGGGGGCCCACGAACTCGACGGCCGGCGGCCGCGCCGACCGGTTCCGTCGCACATGGTTGTTGTAGTAGCCAGCGCCCCCGCGCGACGTCAGGAGGATGAGGGCGAGCACCGAGGCCGCGGTCAGGAGACAGCCGGCGACAAAGGCGTAGCCAGCCCACCGGAGGGCCGGGAGCCATGCGATGGCGTAACCCCAGGCTACGAAACAGACCAGCCCGGCGGCGGCGATGTCTCTGCCCTTGAGGACCATGATCTTCCGGTCGTCATCGGGCGTTGCGCGTCATGGGAAAGAGAGAGAGAGAGGCCGAAGAGACATACACGAAAACAAACACAAGAGCTTCTCGATATGCGTTGAAAACAGGGAATGTTTTTGTTTTGTCATTGTCTTACCTAGGAGACCAGCTAACCCAAACTGCAGCTGTCGGTCGTCGTCACACTACATGCGCCCGCCCGGGAAGCTTAGGTCGCAGATTGGGCTTATCGGCCGGTATGTTACAGCGGCTGCAGCGCTATCCTGGTGAATGGTGGGGCCTCGAGTGCATCCAGCGCTGGGTCGCATAGCGGTGAATCAAACGCCAGGATTGATTACAAAGTACCTACATGCCTGTGTTATCTAACGTCTCTGAAATATATAAAGCATACGGAATGCTCATTTATTTTCGAGGAAGAGCACATGAACTCCGATTATAAAAGTGGCCATTTAGGTATATGGCCTTGAAGACACTGGATTGATTGTCGTTTGTTTACCTATAGCGCAACGATACTCTCCCTTCAACTTATTACTCACAATGGCCGACCGAGTATGAAGTTCCCTCCGAGAAGCATGTTCTCGTTTTCTTTCGCGCTACGTTCTTGGGTCTCTTAGCACGAATGCGATCATTGGGAACGGCCGAACAGGTGAGCCGAGCCAACTCTGTCCGCTCCTCAATAGTCCCTTTCTCAGTTGCTGCCCAGTCCACGATTGAAGCCACCGGGTAGCCGACATCCAGAGGCCAGTGGTACAAGTGACCATCGCCATTTAGTGCTATGCGACGGGTCTTGGTCCTCCAATGTTGGAAGCGGCTCTATTAGTAGCCGTTGGACAAGCGTCAAGTGCGTGACGAAGAAGCACAGTCGGCGTGGCATATTTCCAGGCTAGAAAACGCATATGGCAGTCACATTTGAAAAGTATAAGATAGTCTTGGGTATCATTGTTTGTATTCATTTGCTCGCTGACCGCGCAAGGACTTTTGCTGTATCGTCGCTCGCAGCGCCAGGAGGGGGTATATTGTTATTTTGTTGTTGGTTGTCCATTTCCGTCGACTCGCTCGGGGGGTATGACCTGTGTAAGTTTCCAACACGACCTCTTCCTCATGCGTGGGTGCCAACTCGAGGCAACGACCACCGTCTTGTTTTCCCAACTCCGTCGCGCGGCGTACCTTAACGTCAGTGACACGCCACAGATATCACACGGGAGACCATCCAGATCACTTCACAAATCGATGATCACGTGCAACACATCACACCCATGTTCACACCCATGTATCCATTCACACTTCATGGCAATCACTCTCACGAGGAGCAACTTCCGTTCACACATCATTGACATCCATCACTCACACGAGGAGCAATCACGTCGGCGGGCCGCTGTAGTTCTTGCGACCCCAGACAACGTACCAGATGATTGAAATGCTCGTAAACGCCACGAACACGACCGAGGCGTAGTTCATCGTCGCAGCCTCCACGGGGATGATGGACGGCATGCAGAAGAGCGGGATGGCGAGAAGAGACCAACCTACTTATGTCAGCACACGGGAGACTGGAAAAGACAGGAATACGTACATAATGCGACAATGTTGGAGACCAGGCCGAGCTTGCCCATGTAGAAGCTGCCGGTCTTGATAGTCTCGCGGCCCTCGATCATACTGACGGCAATGGGAACGGCATAGGACGAGGTCAGTGCAATGACACCGACACCCGAGAACGCATTGAACGCGGCCGACGATCCGAAGTAGATGAGTCCGAGAATGATTTGGACCACCATGCTCAACATCATGGCGTTCAATGGGACGTCGAGTTTGGGGTTAACCTGCTTCCACAGGCCAGATCCAGGAATGGCACCGTCACGAGCGAAGGCCCAGATGCAACGGGATGCGGCCGTGGTGCAGCCGATACCACAGATGAGTGCCAACACGATGAGCGGGATCAAGAGGGCAAAGCTGCCGCCGGGTGAGCCGATGGCGCTCTTGACAATGGTGGGGACAGGCTGGCCAGAGGCGAGCGCAACCAGCTCGGGGATGTCGGGAAGCACAAAGACGAGCGGGATCATGAAGATCAAGCCGGCGATCGTGTTGAGGCAGACGGTAAGGACCATGGCCTTGGGGACCTGCGTGGCGGGAGCTCGTACTTCTTCGCACATGCTACATGAGGTCAGTTAGTGATTCTCTCGCAACCATGGGACTGTGCTTAATGGACTTACGAAATGATCATGCCAGTGGAGGAGGTTGCGTATGCGGCCTGGAGAAGACCGATCATGAAGGACCATCCAGGAATCCATCCAGAGTTGACTTCAAAGTGTGTGAAGACGTAGGTGGCATCGTGGCGACCGTTCTTTGCAATGACAAGGACGCAGATCGTCATGGCAATGACACCCGCTAGAGTCCAGAAGATGGCAAAGGTCTGGATTCCCAAGTTTCGTTAGATTCCAAATCGCCACGAAAAGGACGCAGAGTTCGACTTACGTCAAGAATGGGGAGCCACTTGTTCAACAAGGAAGACACTGCGTTGCACAGAAGGGTGATTGCCAGAAAGATGAGGAAGACTTGGTAAGCTTCGCCAGCAAATACCGGTTCTCCCTCGGCAGTTTCGAAAACGTTGATACACGCAACGAGGAAAGTGGAAGTACCAAAGTTGACAGCCAAGGTGATGGTAACGTTGCCGACGACATAGAGCCAGCCGCAAATCCAAGCAGCGAGGTTACGCCAGGCCGGTGGTGCCAGCATCCAGGTCTGGTAGTATACACCACCGGCGGTCGGGTATACAGAGGTGATCTCTCCTAGCGAAACGGCAACACAGATGATAATGAGAGAAACGCCCAACCAGCCCCAGATGATGTCGACAGGGCCGCCACCAGCAAGCGGGTAGACCATGGTTGTAGCCAGACCATAAGGAATAGCAGCCAGGACAAAGGACATGAAGGCAACCTGAAGAGTCGATCGGTTTCGTGCCAGCTCTGGCGTGTAGCCCAGAGTTCCGAGGAGCTCATCGGCAGAGCCAAAGTCGGTTTCCTCGCCGGTGCGAGCCATGTCGGCAGAGCTGACTTGTTCCTGCTTGAGACCCATTGTTAACGACAGTTGATTGTTGGTATGCCTCGATCGTGGCCGTCGCCGATGTCTGTTGGGAGTCGGAATCGAGGTTTCCACCGTAAAGAGCCAAGGAAACGGAAACGAACAAAACAGGAGGAGAGACTGAGGGTATAAGAAGAAATACGAGCGAGCGCTAGGTATGAAATTCGACAGGGAGATAGATACAGAAACGAGGCCTCTCACATTGGGGAAAACACCAAGTCCCACTAATACAGAGACTAAAATTGCCAAGTCAGGCAATATGGAGACAATCGTGGAGAGAAGTTTTCAAGGGGACGGGTATTCAGTGGACCCTACGTCATCGTTCCTGGCGAAAGAGAAGCTTGTGTCATGGTGAGTTCCACCTGGCTAGTATAATTGAGCCTGTGAGATGATCAGAAAGTCGGACCTGCGATAATCAACTCGCAACTCTGTGGCCTGTCACGCGACATTTTTCTCTGCTGGAGTCTGTTGAGCTGCACATCGAGGGTACATGCGCAGCAGGGTACAGTAACATGCAAGCCTGCACTAACACCGACAATAGACAAAACCTTACCACTCTGGCCTGATCGAGCATGCCGAGCCGGACGTCATGAATAGAGCCATTAGCGCAGGACGGCTCTTGTTGGTCGCCGTTTCAGTAGCATCTAGATTCTACAAGAGGCGAAGAATTCTCTCGTCTGGACTCAAATTAAGAGAATGCGGCTGTTGAACCAATGGCGGATCGCAACCGGGCGGCCAAGGAAAGGCCTGCCGGGGTAAAACTCTGAATCGTAATCGCGCACCCCCTTGTCGGTCGACATGGCGTGGACCCAAAAGGTCGTAGCTGTGCTGGTCGCTGCGAGGCGGAAGACATCCAATGACTATTACTAACTGAAAACTGTTTTCTAGCGGGTATCGGCATAATCTTCGGTGGTGCCGCCTGCGGAGGAATGCCGAGAAACGCTAGCCTGTAGTGCGGAGCGGCGGGGGCCACCTTTCAGCCCGAACCCCCGACACTATCCGGGTAAGTAGCCAGTCGCGACGAGGAACATGAGCATACGCGTTTTCCCCAAGTCGAAAACGGCTCAAGTTGCTGGTCTTGGTGTCCTCGACGCTCGTCTCATCTCATGGATAAGTCAACTTCCAGTCTTCCAGAGAGGTTAGAAAGGCCGTTGCTATATTCGGCCAGCATGTACTAACCCCGGACGCTAGGCTTGGCTGCCATCCAAAAGAAGGCCCGGAAGCCCCCACTAGTCCTTACTACTGTACTGCCCTGCTGCTTTGGATTCCCAACCCCAGACGACCTAATCTAAAGTCGTCTCCCTCGGTGGCCAAGATAGATAGCAGATACGTTGGTATCAGGTTGATCAGGTATATGCCGCGTTGCTATCGCGTCCCTGCGAGATAAAGCGGTTTTCTGATTGTCATACCGAGGTGACATTTCCAGTATCAGAAACGCAAGGGTCTGGACTCTCGACCCCTATTTTTCGTCGACGACATATCTTGGGGGCTAGGTTATCGGATCTATACCGTTCATATACCGGTGATATCGCTTCAGCTGATAGTAGCTGATGACCAGTTTCGAAGCATGATTGGCCTCTCTTCCTTTGCGAAAGAGCATGCTTCTGGCTCTTGCTCTTGCCGATCACGAGATCGGGTCGTGAACCTAGCCTCGACCGATCACGAGACCGGGCTGACGACCGCATCGTTGATGCTCAGGTGATTCAGGAAACCGGATCGTCGATACTCATGACGGCTCACCAAGAAGGGTCAGGCAGACGTCGGAATAAGGCAACGAATTTTTGGCCTTTGTTCCTTTCCACCTTTTTGCCCTCCTCGGTTGCCGATTTCATGATCTTCACGCACTCGTCTGCCTCCTGCTCTTCTTCGGGGACCCGTTCGAATGCCGGGTGGGCATCCAGGTGGTGAACCATCCAGTTGTGTAGGTCCTCGACGTCAGTGATGGTGTAGACAATTCCTCCAGGCCGAAGTACGAATGCGTACTCTGAATTGAGCGTCGTTGACACGATTCGCGCCTTGTGCTTTTTGGCTTTGAAATGCGGGTCTGGGAAGCAAATGAAGATCTTCGACAGCTGCGCTTTTCTGAAGAAATTGGGGAGGAACTTCATGGTGTTTGCGCGGAAACAGCCAATGTTCTGATATTTTCCTGATTCGGCTTCCTGAGCACGGAGCGCCCTGATGCGTTCCTGGACATACTCGGTGACTTGTGTGCGAATCTCGAGACCGAGCATGAGTGACTTTGGCACGGCCGGGCCCATGGCTACCAGCAGTCCTCCAAAGCCGCAACCAATGTCTATAATCTCGACATCCTGCTTCATTTTCTTGGGAGCTGCCAAGGCTGAGCCGCCGTCCTCGGCGTGAGAATCAGCGTCAGGCAGCTCCTCAGAGTCGGCGACATAAGCAGGGAAATATGGCGACCAATCCATCTCTGCAGGACTTGCAGGGCTGCTATCTGTCAGCTGAGAGGTTCTCCAAGATATTAACAGAGCAACTCACTATTCCAGCTGGTGGTCCGAAAAGGGATTCGCATGAGCCCGTTGACGGTAAAATTTCTTCTTGGGCAACTCCGTAGCACCATTGTCTTGCTGGCGAGCTGTACGGTAGTCTGCCCGCTTCTGGGTCTTTGGGGCGCGAGTCGTCATGACTGTTGTGCTGGAGATTGAACCACAGTACCGAGAGTAACAAGAATGCAGCGCTTGTGTGTCTGTTTTTGTTTGTTGCGCCGAATTGGACCGTTTATCGCAACTCTCACCAGAGCCAAAATGCAGACTCATCACCAAGAACCCAAAAAATTTGGTGGGGGTCCCTGCAGCGCGCCTACCCAGGCTGTCACCCCACCATGCACATCGGGCATTCAGCGACCGTTGCGCCGATTGGGGGGGATCCGTTCTTTCTTGGGGAGCTGCACCCTCGCTTTTCTGCGTGGAGAGCATCAGGCTCTAATGAGAATACACAGGTACCTATGCTTCTATCATGAGTTGTACTAATAGCTACGTGTGTACATCTCGAATTAAGCGGAATAAGACATTATCGATCAAACAATTCAATCCGATTGATTGAGAGTATGCAAAAAGGAGTAGGAATTCAGCTGGGCTGTTTTGTGGTGCTAGAACCGTATCTGCCATATGTGTACTGCTAGGCAAGCTTGGAGCAAGCACGGGTGACTGACTGCAGGTGCCCGTGGTCGGGTATTTGAGCCTCGGCAGAGAGACTGGCGCAAGCGCCTTGCAGCCAGCCATGGTCGTTTCCCATCACCGCGACTCATCAAACGCCAACAACGTCGTCCAGCGAGCATCATCTTGTTCACGACCGACGACAGACTCGTGAAACAACGTAACGTACGGCCGTGCAGAAATGAGATTCACCCAATAATCATCACGTTGCCACGATGCCTGTTCGAGAGGATATCATTACCTCGGCGGTCAACTTCCTCCAAGACCCCAATGTCGCCTCGTCATCTGTAGACAGCAAGGTGTCATTCCTTCGATCGAAGAACCTCACACAAGAAGAAATCGACACGGCCCTCGCACGAGCCGGCTCGCCAGGTGTTGCGACACAAGTGATTGCCGCGCCTGTTCAACAACAGCCCCAGCAACCATACTATGGCCAATATCAACAGCCTCCCCCATATGGCTGGCAGCCTCCTCCACCAGCACCGCCTAGGCGTGACTGGCGCGACTGGTTCATCATGGCTACTGTAGTCGGCGGTGTGAGCTATGGTCTATACTCGGTCACAAAGGTACGCAGGAAGAGAAGCGAGATTCGGTGGCTACCAATATTCTAATCAAGTTCTAGCGCTACATCTATCCTCTGGTTGCTCCGCCTACGCCGGAGAAACTCGAGCAGGACAAGGCCACGGTCGACGAACAGTTCGAGAAGGCTTTCGCTACACTCGACCAATTATCGAAAGACACGGAAGCTCTCAAGGCTTCCGAGGAAGAGCGAACCGAGAAACTTGATAAACTCATTACCGACCTCGAGTCGTTTATCCGCGACACCAAATCGGTCTCCAGAAGGCAGGAAGACGAGACGGAGCGACTGCGCGACGAGATGAAGACCTTGAAGGATATCGTCCCGAAGAACATGACGGCTAACAAGGACTTTACTGATGGGCGCTTGCGCGAGATCACCACGGAGGTCAAGAGCCTGAAGGCCCTGATCAACCAGAGAATGACTGCTGGATCGTCCAGCACACCAGCGCCGGCAGCTTCCTCGGGGTCTAACAACTATCTCCGACCGGCCGTGAGCGCTGCGCCCGCCAGTCCTGCTGCCGCCCCTGCATCGCCGGCTCCGGAGCCAGCGGCCAAGGAGAACGAGGCCAATGGTGATACCCCAGTCCAGAACACAAAGCAGGATTACATCACATCGCTCGGTGGCAGATCAAGTCCTTTTGGAAGCGGCATGCCCATGGCGGGCAAACCAGCCATTCCGTCGTGGCAAATGGCCATGGCAAATAAGAACTCCGGGGCTGATGCTGGAAACGGCTCTGCTCAGCAGGAGGCAGGAAGCAGTTCTTGAACCCTCGTTCAAGGAGCCTCCCAGCACTATCTTCCATAATATGATTCAAGAATCGTAATTAGCAGCTTATGGGCAATCGATCGAGGTCCTCTTTTGGCATGGCTATGATCGGCATTCGGCGACATTGTCGACACCGCATTTTCATCGTTCTTTGCCCTGCTTCACCCGGGAATAACAACTGTGGAGCGACATCCACAGTCGGTTAAAGTCGCACTGAATGGAGTCGCCAGTGGTCCAGCACGCGTGTCCCTGGGTAGTCCTTTGGTTTGCGGGTTTGCGCAAGGCTGGAAAGGCGTGTGATTTACTTGTTTTGTGGAATATCGTTGCATTGGCGTCGATTCAGCGATTCTTGTATAGCCCGTATATGGACTTCGGACGAGGACGGTTGGGCCGTATCCTTTGGGGGAGGCGTACGGGCCGTTTGAGTTTGGAGGCCGAATTCTGGAGAATGGGGCTTTTGGCGGTTTCGGCTTCGGTAGAGCCCAACCCTGAAGCTGGTTGAAAATACGTAGGATCCATCGAAAAAAACGGTCTTGCGGCTGGGGCATTGTGGATCGTTACGTAGACCGCAACGTGCCAGTCACGATAATATTTGATTCGTCTCCAATCATGCCGGCAGAATGGGACCAATGACGATTGTCAGTCATGAGTGATGCCTCTTATTTCTTGGAAGCGAATTGCGAGGTGAAATACATATCCATATGTCCAACACAGTAAATACGAAATCGATACTCTGGGGCAAAACTGTAGGTACCGAATATGTTTGACAAGGATAAAATTCGACTTGGACGAGGTTACGAAATACAAATAAACGGGATCGCAATTTTGTCTCGAATTTTACACTACTAGAGCTGTATGTATTTCGTACCCATCCGAGGTTACATGGTATTTTGGTAATTGTTTGTCCTAGCGGGCCCAACAACATTCTCGCTGTAAACATCCAGTAAGAAGGATTTACATTACGTGAAGCCTGACGAGTTCCTTGATTTGAGAGTGTCGTAATATGCATCACTTATGGCATGGCCAACTTCAAACAAATAGGGAATCCGTAGGACACCAGGTATCCCAAGAATCGGAGGGGAGAAAGTCAGTTGCCAGCTGCTGCAGAATTCAAAACGGCACATGGCTCTCAGCTCTCACTGATCGACGCAATTATGGCGGCCGAGATGGAAAGATTTGAGAGCCGCGGCTTGTCATTTTGCTTGCATGCTCTCGCCCAGACCATACAATGTACCTACCGACCCCAACCAAAACCTTTCCTGTGCCGAAGCGAGGTTGCCCTGGTTCCCCCGCGACGATTACCTTTTTCAGCATAACATTGCGAGTCTTGTTGCTAAAGCCTAAAGGTCTCTTTTCTTTCTTTCTAGTCCGTCTCGACCACGCCGCAGGGACACGATATTATCCAATGGACGGTCTCGCGTGACAGTGGCTCCGAGTGCCTCCCTCCCAATGATTCTCTATTTGCTCGCAGCTTGAAGTGTCGACTCGGCCGGGCTATCCTTGGGCATGGTCGATGAATTGCCATACCCAGGCCACCGAGACATGCTAAGCTTTTTTGTCTTCCTTTTTTGTACACTATCGCGTGGGCGGACTCGGGGTGCACAGACGTCGCGAACCGAAACTGGCTCTGCAAGTCTGAAGAAAGCATCTGTCGCTGGAGGACAAAGAACGCTTCATGGTTGCATCGAGGCTACCTGTCTTCACCGCGTATGCAGTCGTTCCGGTCCCTGCCACATGTCAGAATGCCTGTCATGTTTCCCAGCTGCTCTATTCGAGGTGATTGCTGCTAAAAATGTTCCCGTCTCACAAATTGCCCGACGGCTCCGGGTTGCGATGGATGGATGGATGGATGGATGTGCCTAGGTCACCAGGGAGGTAAGCTTAATACTAGTGACCACCCCTCTCTTGTATCATGGTTTCATGGATTTTTCTTAAAGACCGTAAGTTTCCTAAGATATTAATGTTATTGTTGTTCTTATGAGCTTGCCTGGTATTTTTTTTTTCCCTAATATTTGGATTTCTTTACGTCGCTTGTAATCTTGGGCCGGCCTTGGCTGTCTTGTCACCAATTTCTTCCATTCGACTTCTCGCCTTGAATTGCCGAGGTGTGGCGATATACGGCTGTTGCTCCTGCCAACAACGTCTGAGGCAGTCGGCCATCAATAGGTGATCTCGTCACATACACAACATGGCACAAACAGATGAGAATGGGCTCAAGGCACAAATCAAGGGCCAGCTGGAGACCCTAAGGGTGGTACTACCAAGAGTGCCTCTAATACTGAGGGTGGCACTGTTACACATTCTGCGCATGTCGGAAGGGGCGAAATACCTCGACTTGAAAAGCGATGTGACCGTGGCTTTCCTCAGGAACCTCATGAGCGGATCCAAGCCGTCGCCCGTGTCCAAGCTGCAGGCCATGACTCTGAAAGACCCCGGCGTGCAAGGCAGGATATGGGTCAGCACCGCCTCTTCAGGAATCCCGCCGGAGACAGGCATCAGAGATGCTCTGATGGCAGCCGTACATGGCACCAAGAAGGATCTTGTCGCGACCGATCAGGACTGCAGAGTTCCGGAGCTGGTGTCGGTCGAGGGTGAGTGGATGGGCTATCGCGCAGGGGTGACGGCGAGCACGAAGCCGCCGAGCATATCGGAGCAGGACAAGTTTGCCGAGATGATGAAGGAAGTCAAGAGCGACGTGACGGTTCTACATCTGCACGGCGGCGCCTATTACATGCTGGACCCGGCAACGTATCGCCCCTGGTGCAAGAAGCTGGCCAAGATAACCAAAGGTCGTGTCTATTCGGTGCGATACAGACTTGCGCCACAACATCCATTTCCTTCGGCCATATTAGACGCCTTGGTGTCCTACTTTACACTGCTGTACCCGCCATCCGAGGCGGTTCACAAGCCAGTGGACGCTTCCAATATTGTGTTCAGTGGTGACAGGTGAGTTTTACCGTCTTATCCGTTTGTTCTTGCTTCACAGCTAACAAATCCATGAAAGCGCTGGAGGAGGACTCAGTCTCGCCCTTCTGCAGACACTGCTCGAAATTCGGCGGCAGAACATAAAAATCACATGGTTTGGGCAGAAGAGAGAGGTGCCGTTACCGGCGGGCCTGGCTCTGCTCTCTCCTTGGGTGGACGCTGTGCAAAGTTTGCCGTCGTTGATGACGAATCTCAAATGGGATTACCTCCCACCACCGAACCTCCTGTCCATCAATGTGCCGGCCGACTCGATCTGGCCTGCCTCGCCTCCCAGGAGGCACATCTACGTGCACGATGCATACCTGATGCATCCTCTGGCCAGTTTGCAGCTGGCCGACTCGTGGGAAGGTTCGCCGCCCATCTACGTATGCACAGGCTGGGAGTGCCTAGCAGACGAAGACAAGTATCTCGCCTCGAAGCTGACCAAGGATGGTGTCACGGTCGTGTTCGAAGAGTACGAGGGCATGCCCCACGTATTTCCATTTCTCCTAGGCCAGCTTCCGGGGTCGAAGAAGTGCCTCGACGAGATGACCAAGTTCATCATGTCAGCGGCGGAGAACCCGTCGAGCGTTGCATCAAAATACACCTGCGTCAAGGCAAAGACGTGCGATGAGTCGGATATCGATATCAAATCACTCAGTCCTTACACGATCGAGGAGTTGACGAAGCTCGCGTACGAGGCAATAGAAAAGAAGCCAGAGGTCTCAAAGACAGCGGTGAAGCTCTGAGAGATAGAGACTGTCGTCGAACCTGAAAGCGCATTTTATGCATACATGTAGTAGATAAGACTGGAATTCCAGTGCTTGTAGAGGTCGAGGACTCGGGGAATACGTAATGTTTAAAACTCGGCGGAAGATATATGATAATGCCAACTTGAGTTGAATTACGGTTCATATGCACGTCGAACGTTTTTATACTCATATTAGATCAAATTAGCAATACCAAGAACAAGAAAGCTGTTTTGTTGTCGCTATATACCTATGAATTGTGGCTGCGAGAGGTATTGGTGCACAATATAGTCAATACGGAAGGAAGGTACGTGGCGCCACTTTAGCGGTTCAACGCCCCAAATTTTTCAATATTAGCACGCGCCTCAACCATCTCAGCGCGTCTCACATCAGACCGACCCCGGAGGACAAGGCCAATCAGATGCGGCGCGAGTAGAGGAAGGGGATCGACTATATATTCGATTGATTAAGCTGCCGACCATCTCCTTATCCTCACTTCCAAGGTAATCAAGATGGAGCGCCATAGGGCGGCCGTTCGGCTCATCTCCTCCACGATCCGGTCCTACTTTGACCGTTCTCTACCCTATCGGATCAGCCATGGCTCCACCAACTCGACGCGGCCGGCTCACCTGAAGAAGTCTTCGCACCTGGTGGACATCTCGGCCCTGAAGCATGTCCTCGAGGTCAACAAGGCCCGGAAGACTGCCCTGGTCGAGCCCAATGTGCCCATGGACGCCCTCGTCGCCGCGACGCTGCCGCACGGCCTCGTCCCGCCCGTCGTCATGGAGTTCCCCGGCATCACGGCCGGAGGCGGCTTCGCGGGTACCGCCGGCGAGAGCTCGAGCTTCAGGCACGGCTACTTTGACGAGAACGTCAAGAGCGTTGAGATGGTCCTGCCTGACGGCGAGGTCGCCAACGTGACCCCGGCCGACAAGGGCGACAGGGCGGACCTCTGGAACGGCGCCGTGGCGAGCGTGGGCACCCTGGGCGTCACGACGCTGCTGGAGGTCGGCCTGGTCGAGGCCAAGAAGTTTGTGCGCACGACGTACCGCCGGACCGGCAGCGTCGCCGAGGCCATCAGGGTGGTCAAGGAGGAGTGCGCCAAGCCAGAGAATGACTACGTCGACGGTATCCTATTTTCCAAGGACCACGGCGTCATCATCAGCGGCACCATGACGGACGAGGCTCCCAAAGCTGGAGAAGCCATTCAGACATTCAGCGGGCCCTGGGATCCGTGGTTCTACCTCCATGTTCAGGACGTCACCAAAGCTTTTCCCGCCTCCTCCACGGGAAGTGCCGCCGCAGGCGAGAGCACAGTAGTGACGGAACACATTCCCCTCGCCGAGTATCTCTTCCGCTACGACCGTGGCGGTTTCTGGGTCGGTGCTGCTGCGTTCGACTACTTCAAGCCTGTTCCGTTCACCCGCTTCTTCCGCTGGTTCCTCGATGACTTCCTGCACACCCGCATGCTCTACCGCGCCCTGCACGCCAGCGGAGAGAGTGCCAAGTTCTTCGTCCAGGACCTCGCGCTGCCGTACGAGACGGCCGAGGAGTTCGTCGACTACACGACGGACTCGCTCAACATCTGGCCGCTGTGGCTGTGCCCGCTCAAGACGCCCGGCGGGCCCACCTTCCACCCGCACCTCCGCGGCGGCAAGGGCGCCGGCGAGATGCTCAACATTGGCGTCTGGGGCTGGGGCCCCAAGGACCGGCAGGAGTTCGTCAAGGTGAACCGCGGGCTCGAGGCCAAGGTCAACGAGCTGGGCGGCATGAAGTGGCTGTACGCGCACACGTACTACAGCGAGTCCGAGTTCTGGGAGACCTACGGCAACCGGGAGCACTACGAGGGTCTGCGGCGCAAGTACAAGGCGACCAGCCTGCCCAACGTGTACGACAAGGTGCGGGTCAAGGACGCGCCGCCGGAGCAGGGCTGGAAGGCGTGGGTGAAGAGCGTCTGGCCCCTCGGCGGCCTGGTGGGCATCGCGAGGGGCATCCAGAGCAAGGACTACATGCTGCACCGGAACGCGCCGTGGAAGTGGAACGGCGAGGCCAAGGAGAAGACCGAGTAGGATATCGAAACTTGTAAGATGACGGAGAGCAGACGTGGTAGATTCAAAATCATAGACTGGCTTAGAGGCGTGTATTTATAGAATGTATAATTCAGTGGCAAGTATGCATGGTCGGTTGATTTGGGATGCAGATACGCCATGTAAACCATGGTCAATTCAATGGGTGAGATATCAAGAATGTCAAGGTTAACTTGTCATCTATGGGAGTCTCTCTGGTAGCTGAGAATGTGGTTTGCTTCTCAATCCATGTGACACGATGTGTGCGACAACATCTGCTGCATGATCATGACCCAATCTCCTCTAACTGAAGGATGCATTTGAGGGGCCTCTTCTAAAGCGAACACTCTATTGACAATGATTAGGCTTTCTACATGTTCCATTCAGTCCGGTTCGTAGGGACTAACCACCGGGAAAGAGTTGGGCAGGATACGAGGCAGAGCTGGGAAGCGATGGCAAACTGTAAGCCACATAGTAATCTGTCGTCATCTTTGTGGGCACATGGTCTATGTTATTTGACATGCGTACTAAGGGATAGATTTTGTGAACATGAGAGCAACTGGCATTGGCATTGAGTCGCACTGCCGTGATTCTCTATGCTGCTCTTTTACTGCCATGGCCCAAGTATCTCGTTCTTTCCCTTGCAGCTACGAGAGAACCTACTTGATGTGTCATAGGCCTGTAATAATATACAACAGTCAAGATGCTGCTGACAGTGGCGTGCCTACTATCACGCGAATGACATGTTATACACTATAGTCACAAAGCGGCATTCATGATATTGTGGTGAAGGCCCACTTTGAAGATCTACGTCGAGGTATGTATGCACACTTTTGTCATGTTCCGATGTCATCCTTTTGCCTCCAGTGATTCGCATTCCGAATAAATATCTTGGAACGTCGGGCACTGCTTACATGTGTCTTACGTGCATGATGATGATGGGGTCGGAGTGCAGGTGTTTTGATGACACTATAGAAATGACATTAGCACCCACCACTTTTATCACCCAACGGGCGAATGGCTCAGTGGTAGAGCATCCGCTTTGCATTGAGCAATCTTGCGGAAGGTCCAGGTTTCGATCACCTGTTCGTCCAGCTTTTTGCCCTTTACGCCGATGCGGATTGGACTGATGACTGTTATTGAGGAAGAGTCTTTTTGTCGTTCCTGGCTGACGATGGCTGCCGCTACTGAAGTTTACTACGGTTCGGGAGGGGAAAAAAAGAGTTATGTAGAGTGACACTGCAGGCACTTTAGGGTCGATAAACATTTTGTGCAACTATACACAGAAAGCGATAGTATAATCATACTGCATTTTTTCTATGCTATTATACCCAAAACATATTCAATGCTACATTATTCTGTTACTCAAATAGAACCTGTCTCCGAACCGTTAAATGTCTCACTCTGAGCGTTCAATACAGAGTATTCACACTTGCATGTCAGCTGCCAGCCCATTCACATGTCATACAGCCGTCAAAAATAAGAGATGTTCAGGATGTCGACGGCTGGCATTGCTTCTTGTGCACAGTCAGCACAAAAAAGGAATCGCAATCATGACTCAAAAAGAGCGCATACTCTGCACGCATCTGACAAAAATGCAAAAGAAAGGGTCTTGCCGTGGATCGAACACGGGGCCTCGCGCAAACAATGTTCAGGGTGTTCCCTAAGCGCGAATCATACCACTAGACCACAAGACCTGCTATTGGTTGTTGTTGAAAACTTGTGCCGTATCGCAAAACATGTAAGCGTGATTGTGGCCGGCGCCGGCCGTGGTGACGATCCCATGTGGTGGGGCAGATACTCTGGAAGCAGACGGACCATTAATCCAAAGTGAGAGGAATACGATATGGTTTGTATAATTATTACAGTAAAGCAAAAAGACTAATAAAGAGACACTGTGCCTTCAGAGCTACATGTTGTTATTGGTTGTAGATTATGGCTGAGTAGTACGAAGGTTTTACTCTAAGGAACCTGATGCTTTATACTCCGGTTCTTGTAGACTTCGGTCCCCTTTTGGCTGCACAAGTTTGTCACGACTTTTGAATTACTCACCGCAGCCTGCTGAACATAGCACCAAGCATCAGAGTGGCCAATTTCTCGAATTCCTTCTTGACTGTGAGGTTTATGTAAAAGACTGTACTATGCTATGCACGAAAAGGTTCTCGTTAATGGTTTCTTGGAATTTCCCTACCTTATAAGCCCTTGTCGGTAACTAAGGCTCCTTGCGCATACTTCACTCCTAATTCGAACCTGGCCAAATGTTCCACGGCTTTAGGTATTGCGTGTTGAACGATGTTACAACTCTTGAACACTCCACTCCTTCCAACCCTTCTTCTCTCCGGGCAACCTGACATCCTCCCATTCCTCTCTGGTAATGTTTTTCCAGTCGTCAGGGCTCAGCCAGCCAATGTAAGCACGGTCTCCGAATCCTCCAACCCAGTAGATCTGCTGGACAACCAGTCTCACAAACTCGGCCTCGTGGATGCGGTTGCCTGGCAGCCAGTACTTGGCATCCGGATGCGTGTCCACGAAACACTTGGACAGGCTGGCTGTCGTAGGGAGCTTCTCCAGATATCCAATGATGGAGAAGCGGGGGAGGTTGGCGGCCGAGTAAGGCACGGGTTCTCTGTCCTCTTCGTCGTCCTCGTCATCCTCGGAGCGGCACTTGCCCAGGACCCGGTCCAGAAAACTGCAGACAGATGCCGACTTGATGCGCTTCGCTGGGGGGTACGGGGGCGTCCACTGCAAGGCCAGGCTGATGTTGGAGCCGGCGGCCACATTCTTGAAAGAGGTTGCGATGTTGATGGCGAGGATGGTGGGATTTCCGTCCTCCTCACAGTCGGCAATGTAGTCCATCAAACCGACAGGCAAGCCGCCCAGGCCAGATGGGCGGTTCTCCTGGCTCGAGAAACTGTCTTCATCACTAGACTCCGAATCCGACTTGGAAGAGCCTGGGAAGACTGTCGACAGGACGCCCAACGGCGTACGGTTGAGGATCCGTCGGCCTTGAACCGCAGACTCATATGCTGTTGGTATTCTGTAGATTGACGCCGACGGATCTTCCGGCATAGAGAAAATGTACTGCGGCTCTGCCAAAGAATCTGCCGCACAAACGCCAGCGCAGGCGGCGAGCTGCAAGCCACGAGATAGCTTCATGCTTGCGGTGGGGTGGTGTTGAAGTTTGAACGCTTGGGAAGTGCAGAGACGAGAACAAAATAGCAGTCAGTCGGTCAGTCACAGTCCTACTACGATAAAGAGATGTCGGAATATGAGATGATGCAGAGGCAACAAGCTCAACTTGTATAACCAATGATTGATTGCAAGTGGGTAGGACAAACAATTGTCGACATTCGCTCAGTATCAGATTCCGGCCTCGGCTACCTTGGAGCTTCTCGTGATGGTCTGATCCGCATCATGCGACCAGCTCTAGTCCGAATGAGCTTAGCGTGGATACGGAGAAGTCCGCGGTAAATCCATAAAAATCCATGACCACGATACTTTTAGAGGCAAGGGTTTTGTCTTCCACCCTTTGAAAGGCACCTGGCTGGCGCTCGTTCGGGGTGACAACTTTTGGTCATCTATTTGATGCATGCAAATAGCTATAACTATTTCACTGCCCCGACAATGAATATGTATGCTATTGCCGGTCATATCAAGACGCTCCAAGCCTGGACAAGGTGCAAGGTGTGTGAACCAAATACCGCCACAGGTATTTTTTTTGTGAATATTCAAGTAATTAAGGGACTGCCTCAGGCAGTTATTATGCTTTGAGTCACGCGGAGGGGCAATTGATTTACGCCGTGTACAAGCCCCGACAACCTAAAGTCCTCGCCAGAAATATGTATTTAACCGCAACTTTGTCTAACCTAGCGCTCTCCTACTTGACGGGCGACTCCACTCCCACAATTCCACATTTCTCTTTGCTCGTCAAAAATCACTGAAGCGCTTCGAATCCCACTCGTCCGCCCAACCCCGTGCGACAACTTCTACATCGCAACACCCAGCTAATCGACAAATTTCCATCAATCGAAAAGTCACCAGACATCATTCAAGATGGGTAAGGTTCACGGATCCCTCGCCCGTGCTGGGTAAGTCAACCTCCAAGAACCGCTCCTCGCTCCCGGTCGCAGTTTGCTGACAATTCCCACAGCAAGGTCAAGTCTCAGACCCCCAAGGTACGACCACGAAAATCCACCCCGATCGCTTCGAGCTCTTGAGTATCTGGTATCTGTCGAACGTGTGGAGGAAACGATGGCCGAGATGGATTCGATGGAAGGAACGCCTCGACAGCACGAGTCTGATGCAATTTGCCACCCACCCCGACGACCACGCAAAATCTTCACCCAGCCACGGCTTCCACGGCTCGACACGACGACACTTGCAATTCCATCAACCTCGGAAACACGACACCAGATACTCGAGAGCTTGATTCTAGCCGCATTCCGGACAGCCGACTGACCCAATACGTGAATAGGTTGAGAAGCAGGAGAAGACCAAGACCCCCAAGGGCCGTGCCAAGAAGAGACTCACGTACACCCGCCGTTTCGTGAACGTCACCCTCACCGGTGGCAAGAGAAAGGTACGCCATACGGAATCTCGCCTGGTCACCATCGCGACATTGCTAACAAGATCCCAGATGAACCCCAACCCCGGCTCATAAACGGATCGTTCTGATCGGATTTGAGAAGGGCAGCCTACGCCATGTGTGGGAGGAATGGAAGGCGATGGACGGACTCGAGGTCTATCAGCCCCGAGCCCTGAGCGTCCACCTCAGTCGCATATGACTGACCACTGCTTCTGCCCTGGTTACGTTTGGGAAAATGAAGGGTTCATGAAATAAGGAAAGGAATGGATGCTTTTCTACGGAGTCTTTCGATGTCTTTCAGGCTTTAGTCATTTGCATCTTTCCGGCTTCTCGTCTGTACATCGCAGATAACCGCCCGGCATGGCGGAGGCAAAAAGTGCCAGGGAATAGAAATATGTCCTGGAAACCACTAGTAGTGAAAGATGACATGAACACATGTGAACGATCAACGATTGATGCCGCTCCCTCTCCAACCATGCGAGTGCTTGCTGCCATAAGTCCGGTCCTTGTTGTAATGTGCAATCGCGGGGTAGTGCTCTGCCTAGGTGGCTGGCATGAACTCGAGATGGCACTATTGTGATAGATGTCCATGGAGCCGTCGGTGGGCAGGTGGTATGCTGCACGAAGATGCATGCCGTCATTGACAACGCTCAACATCCGCATGGCTCGTCCTATCAGAGTCGGTTAAGATAATTTCCTATCTGTTGCACAGCGGCGACCCGAGAGTCCACCACATCACACCGCGATGCAAGTAAAGAGCTTGCCTAGAACTCTCTGAGTGCCGGAGAGGTCAAGTATGGCACAGTCTGATTCACTTCAGACATGTTTCCAATGTTAGGCTGGATCTCGAACGTCTCAAGGGCACACTGCCCAGTACCTGCCATGTCTACACGGTATGGAGCAGAAAACATTACTAGTGTGGCGAACACAAGGCAACGTTCCTTGACCGAATGGCTTTCGAGTTCTATCCGCAGCATGGAGGGCCTGCTGAACTTAGTCAAGCTCATAAATGACCGGTCATGCAAATAGTCTCTAGCCGATCTATAGACGACGGAGGTAATTCTGTTATCCCAACATGGAGAGACCCCGAGCATGCAAAGCCGAAACTGAGCAGATATAGCAGACATCCCCCAGCTCGAAATCGTACATGTTTACAGGAAGGCAGGTCTGCCACAGACTGATCTGAATACCTTGTCTCGAATCGATACTTCCAGTTCATCACCTCGCCTGCGAAGTCTTCAATCTCTTTCATCTGGTGTTGGTGTGCTTGCATTTACAGAGTGAGATATCACAACACAACGGCTTGTACATCAGGACATAATAGGATATGACTATCGTTTGAGCAGCATTGAACAGCCAGCGCCGAGGAAGAAAAGTCTGCCATCCTCAGAGTCTGGAATTTCAACAGCTCAACCCACTGTTCGGAACTGTGCCAACTTGGCTGCCACAGGAGGAATATTGGTACCTCAAAATTTTCTCTGTGAATGGGAAGAGCGGCGTACATCATCCGCCGGATATCTATCTCCTTGCCCTAGATGCACCAGGATGGTTGGCTCATTTGGATGTGTTTCGGATCGGAGGGAAAATTGATTTACAAAGTCAGAGGGTCGCTGTCAAATGACACCTAACAACCACTTGAGCAATTACTATTGTACCCAAGTCTAACTCAACGTTGTTCTCGCCCATCATGATCTATGGCGTTTATGCAATGGTAAAAGAAAGTCGATACCTAGTACCTCGTCGAACTGGTCGACTCAGGCCGGATTTGGCTCTTAGATGTTGGTGATGATACTGCATGCTGTGTCTCAGTGCTTCTAGGCAGAATATATCCCGCCGCTGTATAAAGCTAGGTACACGTATCGGCGGCAGACATAGTCGTATAGCGTCATTCATCAACGTTCATCATTGATCTGTCACATATGACCATAGGCACTAGAAAACTCGGCATCCCGTCCACTCTGCCCTAGATCTGGCCGTTGTGCATGCGGCCACTACCTTTTTGACAGAGAAGCGGGATTTGGCCAAGCACGGCCGTTGCGACAAACGTGATTGTAGTGTGTAAGACGATTTAAGATCTTCGCTATCTGTTGCCATCGTAGGCCTATTCGCGGCGCAACAGTACGAAAATTGCCAATCTTATGCGTGCCATGAAGATCAGCCACTTGAGCTCAGAAACACCAATTATTATAGCAGGATTCCAACTGGTGGGTTGGGACCGTACCTGGCTCGCCGACAATTCAGCTCGGTACATCTTCGTCCCGCTGCAAGGCTTTTTCAATCCCCGCGAGCCCATCCAGGTCTCGGCATACAGCTGCAGCATCGCCACCAAGGCGCACAGCCTGACGAGGCTCCGGACTGCCTTGGGCGTGAAAGGAATTTCTGCCAGGTCCGACCAGTGTTATTCGCTTAGGCGTTGCCAACCCCCTTATACACACCTGCGCAACTGGTGTGGTTATCAGAGCCTTGTTTCAACGTCAACTATTATATCAGAAAGACTCCAGCTTCGGAACTTTGCTCCAACGTTACATTCTGGCAAGTGAGCTGCGTCTGGGTGCCCGAGCCGGCCCCGCATCTCAATGTGATTCCTAATTTCCTCTCCTCTTCCTTTTTTTCTGCGATTCTAGCTTTTCTCTCTCAATCATGCACTTTCGCGATTTGTCGGAACAGAACCAAATCAGGTCATGTCGTCACTACCAGCCAGGTCTCGGCTCGACCAGCCCAATAGCGATGCTTGGGAGAGTAAGAAAGAGACTTTGCGTCAACTATACTTGCTACAAGGCCGTCCATTGAAGGAGGTCATGAGGATGATGCAACAAGAGCATGACTTCAATGCTACGTACGTGATACACCGCGCTACGTAAGCAACCAGTGTTCAAGTGCTAACAGTAACTAGAGACAAGATGTATAAGTACCATTTCAACCGATGGCGATTCCGGAAAAACTTGACCCAGCACCGCGAGGTCAATGCTATCGTGGAACGGGCCGTTGTTCTTCCCTCCTCCGCCCATGGGCGCGAGCTCGGCTCTCAACGACTGAAGATGCGGATCATGAAGAGCCAACCCACGAGGGTGGGTTATGATATGTTTCCCGAGCTTGCGATGAGCGCAATCGTGAATCATTCAGGAGCACGCTTGAAGTCGTGGGATCTGCCAAATTATCAGCCAGGCACCACCGCTACGGAAACATGGGCATCCGTTGCATGCCTTGCAGCTCATGCAATCTCAAATGGACAGGCATTGACAGCCAATTACAAAATTCTTCACAGAGCTGCTGCAGACTTCCGCTCGATCCTTCAAAGAGGAGAGCCTACGTTATTATGGTCTACGTCTACCATCATCCTCCAGCTCTTTGAAGTGAACGATCACCTAGCGATCGCATTCATTCGTGTAGTCGCGGAGGCTTGCAGCACACAACTCCAGCAAAGCGACCCATTGAAAGCTGTCTGGGAAGCCATGTTGCGCATTGATCCAAGCCAGATTCCTTATCTAATAGCACAACTTACGGCAGTGCAACTCGACTTTCTTCGCAGAGAAACAGAGATTACTAATACATTCGTAATGAAATACATCAAAATGTCCGCAAAATACCTTCATGACCGCGGACTCATTACGGAAAACGCGGCACATGCACAGATTGACTCGATCATCATGGCGCTTCATGCCAAGTTGCAGTCTGGCGCCGATACTTCAGCATCTGCCAAGAATTCACTCATATCAGCTAGCCTCTCCAAGGCGTATATCTATCTAGACCACAGAGAGTATGAAAAGGTTGACGAAATTCTTTGTACAATCGAGCCTGAAATTCAAGCTCCGCTCGGGGTTAGAGCTGAAGTTCAAATTGAGCCTGATGTCCAAGGTGGCCTTGGGATCGAGCCTGGCGTCCCAGCTGACTTTGGGATCGAGCCCAAGTTCCAAGCTGACTACATGATCGACCCTGCCCAGATGGTGAATTTCTACGAAGTCAGAGCACAAATGTTGATGGAGCGTGGAGATTACATCCACTCAGAGGAATACTACACGATGGCTCTCAAAACGGCGCAACAACGTTTGTCTGAGACAATGCCAGGACGCATAGGATACTGCTTCTTGGCATTGAGGGATTTCTACGAGAGGGCAGAGAATGCAGATGCACGCAAGGAAACCCAAGCACAATACAACGAGTACCTCGAGCTAATGGCTGGCGACGACGCTAACCGATTGGCATTGACAGAAATAAATATTCATAGGGCCCTGTCAAGTCCTATGGATCAATTTTCGGACGGCTTGTCGACTACTGCGGACCAGCTTTCGGATGTGCTTTCGCAATCTATAGATCGGGTCTCGGACGTGTCTACAAACATCACGGATCAGGCCGCAGACGTCTTTCCATGTCTCACGGAGCAGATCTCAGACGACTCGGCAAATTCTATGGACGAGGTCTCAAATGACTTGTCCAACCCAATGAAGCAGGTCTCGGACGTATTGTCATACCTAGGACCTGATCAACACATAATTGAAGTCTGTGTGAAGTGGGAGCTCCAAGACTTCGTTAGCAGAGGCCTTGATGACTTGCAGGAACTCGCAACAGTATTGACGATTACTGGCCAGCCAGATACATCATATCTGAACTCTTGTGAGAACTACATCAAGTCAACATGGAGCCGGAACTCTTTGATCATCGGATTCTTTCAAGCTTTTGTCAACTCCAGCCTTGATTTTTCAAATGTTACAAGTAAGTTTAGCTCTGATCGATCAGCCTGGAACTGGAAGCTGAGTACAAATAGACGAGCACACCATTTTCAGTTCACCAGATCTAAATGTGTCAGCAATACTAGGTTCAACGTTACTCCCGAAAGACCCGAACAGGCTAGATTTTAGAATCAAGGCAACAAAACACCACCTAGTCGAGACCTGTCAATGCATCTTGTGGCTTGCTGCAACTTGTAGAATCCCTGTGAGTGGCAGTGTCCACGCATCTGTTGCAAACATCAGGAAAGTCGGTAAGGGAAGTTTCGAGATTGATGCGAAGCCTTTGCGCCCACTCCCTTCGCATGGGTCAGAGTTTCCCTGCTGCTGGCTCAACATGTTTGATGGGGGATATGTCCTTGCTCAGGGCTTCCCTACGCCGCCAAGAGAGCATGGCCAGGGGCTTGAACTGCCGCTGAATATAATGATCGAGCAAGGCATGACATTCAACGCCATCAACCACACCATCAATGGTCAAGACTGTATGATTCTCAAAGGTCGATATACTGCGCTTGTCCCGGTTCATATAGAGGGTCTCGAAACCCTCGATCAGACTAACGAGGTGCAGTGGCACCTTGTTGGTAAGCGGCCAGCTCTCGTTCCGATTAACGGTGCCAATCCGAACGAAAGCGAGGATATGTACCATTTGACAGACATGGAGTTCATAAGGACAAGTCGAGAGCTCACATGGAACGATATTGATGAGATTGACTTGAGGATAATTCCTATCGGAAGTATCCAGGAGATCTCTTCGAAGCGACTATTTGTTGGATACTTTCCAAAGGCACAAATCCTCGTTGGGACTGACCAGGAACTATACGAAGACTTAGAGAGCGAACCAAGGGCCGAAATTGTACGCGGAAACGTTGTCCAATTTGGAGACAGTATAAGCCTTACTCTGGGCACAAATGCGGCCACCAGCGGGATCTTTACTCTCTCAGCGGGTACAACAATCACGCGCTCCAAGTTTGATCCTATACCCAAGCAGGCAAGTGCACTCATCGCGGATAAACTACGCTATGATCGCAACAAGCCACATATATTGTATGATACAAGCAGGAGGATTGCCTGGATGATACCGGAAGCATGTTTAATCCTGTATCTGATACATTACTGGGCAGTCCTGCAGAGTGAAACCTCACCTTTGACTCCCCGGAGTTCCGATGAGCGTGGCCCCAACACTGAGGCGACGGGATCTTTGAAAAAGTTTATGCCTTTCATCAAGGCGTCGTCCAACGCCGCGAAAGATGCAGCAGATGCAATACTGCGTGAGTTCGCCAAGCCATCACAACTTCCTGGGCATATTCGCGACCAGAAGAACCCCGAGAAGTTGCTGTACGTCAGGGATATCATGAACAAAATGTACGAGGCCATTGAGACATCGGTTGAGCATCAGTCACGGAAGAAACCCGGAATGTGGAATCCGCTCAAACGTTTGGGATCTTCCCATGATTTGTGGGGGTATGACCTGGCAGATGTTGCAGAAGGCAGAGAGGCCCCTATCAAGCGAGTTCGCATCGATAAGGAACAGTGCGGTGGATGGGATGCACTTACAGACCCAAATTACAGGATTGCCGTCCTATTCGGAAACAACCTCGGCGAGCTGATTAGATATGAAGCTAACCAGACTATCTGCAATAAGTGGAAAAGCGTGCCTCTGGGGCGTGACTTCTTGTCTGCTGACGGTGGAACATTAGAATACCTTCAAGAACTCGACAGAAGAGGTCGCTCTAGCATCTTTCTCGTTGACAAAAGCTCGCTGATATTCGATCACAGACACAAGGTGTGCCAGGGAAAGGAGTGGCCTTGTTGCAATGTGGCCTTGCAGCTAAGCTTGGTGGAGCCCAAGCCGATAATAAGGGTAGAAGGGGGCACAGTGGTGATTGTTGGCAATACAACGGGGGCTGGTAAATACAAAAGGGCCCGGAACTATTATTCGGAAGCGGAGGGCCACTTCATATGAAGCTAGGTACACGGCAGGAACGGCGCAAAGTCCACATACCGAAACATTCACAATTTGATTCCAGCACTCCAGGAGCCCGCACGCTGCATACTGAGGCCAATCGACTAGAGACTGGCAGCATCAGTGAGAGATCTGTTCCTGAAGGGCGGAATGTGTAGAGCAATGACAGAAACTGCAGGACTTGTCTTGTGTCCTGCAGGCTGCCTGAGATATCTTGCGTTCCATTTGGACCCATTTGGACTTCGTGGATAGTTCAAGGACTCTAGATTGCTCGATGTAACCAGGTCACTCAAGAGTCATGGTGTAGACCGAAATCAAAAAGATTGCGAGAACCTCCATGGGCGCATTAACGACAATGAGAAGGGGTGAGTGGTAGGCACGACCATGGAGCTGTGGCCGAGCAAAGTATTTTGGGTTGGTCAGTCCACGAAGCACAACAGACTGGTGCCGTATCCAATAGCTTCAAGTACGTAGGCAATCAATGCAAAGGTAGCTATCCAGACCATGGAAGCAGATGGTCTAATTATAAATCACCATCACCAGTCATTGGTGACAAGAATGACGAATGGGTAATACATGTTTCCAGCACAAGTCTACCAATAAATTTAAAAGAAAAAAATGCCAAGATTAGTTGTTGGGTGTATCTGTCAATTAGTTTCCTGAAGTCGTATAACAAAATACAGGCAAGGTCGAGCAAGGCGGGATATTCCGAGGAGCAGGTGCGCCTGAAAATCTACTAAATCTATTTTTGTTTGCTTTGATGGTGCTGGAGTCGTATATTGATACAAGAGGGACTATAACTTTAGAATATCTTGACAAGATGAAGCATGATTGGCCACAATCAGTGGCGAAGTCATCGCATTAGCACGGTTGCAGCTTTCTTGCCGCAGCAAGGCTTATTTGAAGGAACTTACGAGCTGATCCTACCTCGGACCATTTGGCCTAGATATTAGTGAATCCTCAGCCTCTCGCCGTATGTAACTTTATTCCACAGATCCTTTGGCTTTTGTGTGAATAATTTATTAATAGCTCTAGTTCGAGTCTTCTGTGCTTAAGTATAAAGCTGCAGAATTCTTCCCTTTCCCCTTCTGTCTTCGAACGTCTCGCAACTCTCTTCCTTCCTCTCATAATTATGATTGAAATCTACCACAAAAGAATCTGGCTTTATTCACCATGCATCTTCTCAATATCGTTTTGACCACTTTGGCTGCCGCCTCTGTGTCCGCTACGCCCGTCGACACCTCCCCGAACCATGCGCTGGACGCAAGAGATAAAGCGAAGCTCAACCAGTACGCTACCATGGACGACTGGCGAGGTTTTTCTTCATTGACCTAAATTTTATGCTTAACTACTAATTGCTGCAAAGCTTGAATGATCGAAATATTCTGTATCATGCCGCTCCCCCTTCCATGAGGTGTTACAACTTGGATGACAAGACTGGCGCGTTCTTTCTGAACACGGGCGGATACTTGGCAAGTGCGGGTAAGTGCACCTCGTCCAGATCATTGACACAGTCTCTGCCTGTAGGCGAAGCAGCTCGTGCGCTAATATATAAGATAGGTTGGTTTCACAAAGACTGTGGTAACTGGGTAGACACTACTTATGCTGGCTACACCGGAAAGTGCTACGACAAGGGCGACGTCAGATCTATTATGGTCCAATAGATTCGGAATACATGTTTGAAGAATGGTGTCTGTGGCAGTATACGAATAAGGGAATGCATGGATATATCAAGGACAGATTTCCTCCGGCTACATGGACAGTCGTTACCTCAGTGATCAATCTAAGCGTCTATCTTACCTATAGGTGAAGCATTTGACACGCTTTAATGACTACAGCTATCAACTGATTCTATACTTACTCTTTGCTTATTATTTTATTCTACGGGTAGTATTCCTGTAAGCACAAACCCCATCACGGTGCTTCTGAAGCAGAAAACATCCCGCCGCTCCCTGGGTAGAGCGAGTGTAGATATCAGGGTCACGTATCGGCGGCAGATTCAGTCATGCAGCAACATGAATCAAGATTAATCCAAAATCTATCACATACGACCATAGGCACTAGAGAACTCGGCATCCCGTCCGCTCTGCCCTAGATAAACTGGTGACCGCTGGATCAGTACTCAGGTGGGTGACCACTGGGGAATCCCCGGTGTTGTATGTTTTTGCCTTTTTGTTCCACTCATCTTTTTCTTTTTTTATGAACCTTTCTTTTATTCTCGAAGAACATGGCGAACTACGACCTTGCATAAATTCCGGTAATACCATACATAGTCCTTATTGGAAGGCTTGAAATGCCTCATCTCACTGAGCAAGACAACTAGTGTGGTGGAGTAGAAGCGCTCGTTGATCCATATATTCGCAGTTGCCGTACTATATTACATTTGTTCGCTAGAAAATAGCATCTACTGGGCAGCAATGGGCTTCTGGCTTTGAGCCACGTCCCGAGGGCTCATGATCTAATATTCTCAGTCTCTGTTGGAATTTGATATATCATTGAACTCTAATGTCGTCTATATGTTTTTTCTTCTTGTTCAAGGTACTCAATTGCGGTCAAAAGCGTCAGTAAGAAATCTCTGAGGAGTCGATGCGTCAACAGACCGGTATGACCACTGAGCTGTGGCCGAGCAAAATGTTTTGGTCTGAGGAAGGCACAACAAACTGGTGCCGTATCCAATAGCATCAAGGAGGAAATCGTTATGAAGATAGCTAACGAGATCATGAAAGCGGATGGCATGATTCCAAGTCACCATCATCAGTCATGGGTGACAAGAATGACGATGGGTAGATCAATTTCCCCAGCACGAGAACTTTATATAGCCCAAGAGATGCTAAGTTGCATGAGTATTAATTCCATCAAACGTGAGTGTTATTAGATTTTATGATTACATTCTAATAAAAAGACGCAACGTAGTCTCCAATTCCATCCATCCTGACTGCTATCAGTAAAGACTTCACCTTGCCGCCCAATCCATGATGGAGGGACTGCCTAAGATACTCGATCCAACAGTCGACGCCGACGCCGGACTCACGCCATCTTCGTTGAGATCCCGCCTTTGTTTGCCGTCTTTCTCGTCCGGCGCCACCATGGGCACCCTCGGTCCCGCCCTGGCGCTGGGCGTGCTCGGTAGTTCCTTCCAGGCCCTCGAGTCAAAGTTGAACCTCTCGCCCGAATGTAGAGGCGGGAGGATGGGGCTATCAAAGTTCATCGTCTCAGGCCTCGGCACTGGTGGCAGTGCAGGTAAGGGCTGTTTCCGCCGTTGCGCTTCCTCCTGTTGCTGCGTCGCGGCCGGCGTAGGTGCTCGGTTGTCCGTCAAGCTCCTGCCGCCGCCCCGGCCGAAGTGGCTGGTCTGGACGTTGAGGCCGACGCCCACGCCCGGTCTCTGCAGCTTAGGGGGAACCGGAGGCTTTGCGCCCTCGGTGCTCGAGTTGGCAAAGCTCATGGCCGAGTGACTCTCCATTGGACTATCTCTCCCAGCCTCAAAAGTCGCTACGCTGTCTCGCGGCGGTCTGGACGGCGCGAACCCTCCTCTACCCTGGGCACTATAAATTCCCCTGCCGAGCATCTGCGGCGGGTCAGGTGGCAGGGGGTAGTCCGGAGGCGGGCCATAGGGAGTCGAACGTCGGCGGTGCCCGAATCCATGAACACCGGTCGAGGGCGGCGGGCCCGCGATGTGCGGTGATGAGGGGACTCCGCCGCCGCTGTGGTCAATGGTACGCCACTGGACCGCCGAGCTGTTGCCCTCGGTAGGAACGACCGGTGATTCTTGCACCTCGGACATCCAAGTGGTGTACAGACTGTCTCTTTCCTGCGCCGGGTGCTCGCCAGTTGCGCCCGGCGTCTGCGGGAACGTTGGGTCGCGTTTCGCCCCCTTCTCCAGCCGGCTCGGCGTCGTCGGGAGCAAATCTCCCTTGATGGTCAGATGAATGTCGTCGTGGACGTCAGGTGTTGTGGCCAGGATCCCCAAGGGCAGCGTCTGCCTTGCCGCCGCGTTATCATGGTGCTTGGCCACCATGGCGTCGACGTGGGCGTTCTGCAATTCCTTCTTCTTGCGCTGGGATCGGAAGCAGAAGAACACAATGGCGGCGACGACAACAAAGACGCCCGAAAGGGTGCCCACAACGGCAGCCGTGGTGCCGGATGATCCGGAGCTCTTGCTCTCGGCATTGGATTCGGATGTCGCAGCGCCAGGAGGGACCGCGTTCGCCTTGGGTTGGTTGCTGTCGATCGAGTGTGTCGATTGCGCGTCCGATGATGCCACGGCCTTCCGCGCATCCGGGCTGTAGCTGTATACTGCCAAGTTCTCCGTTCCACCACACGATGACTTCTGGTCACCGGAACATGGTTTCGTACAGTTGTTGACGTCGAGCTTTTCGGCACCGGTATCGATCGTCATACCACAATAACACTCACTGCCAATTTATGCGTTAGCAATAAATAAGAGAATCCATGAAAGATAAATTGAAACACACCTTCCATTCTTCATGCCCGCATATTTGAAATGATCTGCTGATCCCTTCGGCGGCGCGAGTCCAAAACATCCCTGGAGACACGAGTAGGCCGTGAGCTCGGTGGTGTTGACGGACGAGGGCGATGCAAAATCCGACTCTTTCCCAAAGGGATGACCTCCCGACCCGTCCAGACCGCTATGTCCGTAACAACCCAGAAAATCATATTTCGCGTCTCCGGGAACCAGTGTTGGCTTGTACTCGACCGTGACCGTCGTGGTTCTCGTGGTGGTGCTCCTCGTAGTCGAAGTGGCCTCGTCCCTCTTATAGACCGGGTCGAAACTCTGGCCGCGCGGTTCGTCGTCTCTCTTCACCGGCGCACCCACGACGGAGACGGTCCGCTTGGCGAGGCACGCCGTGAGCAGCAGTCCGCCGAGAAGCATGGCCCGCAGATAGAATCGCTTCGCGTAGAGGGTGTCTAGTATGGGCGACATCTTGGGCATCGTATCGTCTTGTCCTTCCATGCGTGAGACGGCGTATGGCGAGCCATTGTGTCGTGCCAGCCTTCTTCCATGACTTGCTGCTCATAGTTCCTCCATCTTGTTGTTCATGGGAACCAGCCGGGACACAAAGCGATTCTCGACCCGACGACCTTGGAGACAAAGGTTGCCCTTTGGATCCGGCTCCAAGGCCGGATTCGACCAAGTCTCATCTGCCATTGTGATTTCGAAGGGGGAGTGTCGTGTGCTCGTGTTCCATCACCCTATAGTCCTCCATATAAAAAGCCCGCCGCTGTCAACCATTGTAAAGCGACGCCGGATCGTGGGCCGCATTTGGCAAAGCCATCTTTCGCTTCGAGAGTGAACAAAGAAGAAGAGAAGAAAGTTGTCTCAGAGAATGAGTGAGTTCCAGACATTTAGGAATTCCCAAATAATGTGACAAACAAAGAACGCCAGAAGTCCATGGCGTGAGATAAGCTAACGATGGCGAGCCTGATAAGGTCCGCTCTCGACTCTATCTATGGTCGTTCTTTATCCGGGGCCCCAGGATTACAGGAGGAGCCCTTTCCAACGCGGTATTTGAACCTACCATTTTGAGCCCTATCATTATCTAATAAGCAGGAGATAGTGATCGCGTGCTTGCTCTCTAAGGTTCAGTGATTTGTTTCCTTTGATAGCCAACATTGAGCGCGTCACTGTTGGCCCGCCTGGGAGGAGCTCCTTAGTCCAGTGTATAGACGACGATCAGGACAGCGCTGGAGCCAGTCTATTGATAAGAGCCATCCGCCTCCGAACACTACGAGACGGACGTGAGCCGAATGGATGAACGATGCCTTTTATTAAGAGTTTTTGGCTCCTTTGAGGGTCACAAATCTCCTCTATCTATCTGGAATCTGGGGATACCATAGTGAAGTATCTTCTGCCCTGCACGTTGATACGGAGCAAGCCAATGATGTCGCCTCTACGGGTTTCAGCCGTGTTCAAATGGCCTGGGCCATACGCTGTGTTGTTTGTTATCTTGCGATCGCCCGGCAAAGACGCCAACGTGACACCTGCCGCATTCTGCAGCAAGGCAAGCCTTGGGCTGGGGTAAACATGCCCAGGCTGAGAGATACGATAGCAGATTTGGCGAATCTGTCGTTGGTACATAACAGTCATGATGTCCCCAGAATTGCGTTGCATGGACTTTCTCTAGTCCTCACGATCATACAGTATTTTGACCAAGTGCCACACGCGACACAGTATCAGCCACGCGAATGAGCCGGAGAGCATCGACACATGAGCATTCTTAGCCGAGCCAACCATCCGAAGTCACCAAGAAACAGCACCGTGGTACGGAGTACGGACTATAGCCCCAGGGCTGAGATCTACCATCGATATGGTCATCAGGTCTCATTTCATGCCCATCCATCGAATAGCGACCGACGCGATACGAACCAGCTTCCACATTCGAAAAGCACTCTTATTACGGATGATTTGAGGAAGGGGACGCCAGCCATAGCAACAAGCAGACGCCATCACCGCCCAGCGCCCATCTGAGAGAAGATCTGCTGGGGACTGGCTTTCGGTGGAGGATCTCGCACGCGACGTCCCAGAGAGCCAAGGACAGGATGGCGAGGATGGGTCTGCTTTCTTTCCTTCATTCATTCATCAATCTGCCTGCCCCGAGACCCTGATCCGTACATACGCGAAGCCCCCCGCACCTGCCTCTGGGCCTGACCTCTCTTGCTGGGATAGATGACCACGGCCCACGCACCCACAACCCTGGCCCGTGTTGGACTCTCCCACATGCTGCTTGGCCTTGCCTGCTTGACGAACTGGACCCCCACACCCTGACGTTTCAACTCACAAGACATTGCCGTATTAGTCGTCAAAGGCTAGTGCTGCATTGGGAACTGACTCCGTGACCGTTTTTGTTGCCCAGTCGCATGGCATGGAATGGCCGGTGATCGCTACGTCTAATAATGCCTCTCGGACTTTGCGGCCATTCTCCGGCGGAGGGAGGAAAAGCGCTGAAGTGCAAAGAAAAAGAAAAGAGTCCCTGGCCGCTAGGGAAGAGGGGGGATTGCAGGCACGGAAAGAGAGGGAACAGGTTTTCCCTAAACCTACATCATCTCGCAAAAAGTCGTCGCGGCTGGCATCTATCTGGGCTACAAACAGCTCCAGACCCTCAGCCTATACACTGACTACTTCTATTTCTCCGGCGCCGACTCTGGCACTGTCGGTGACCTAGAAAAAGGTTGAAAGGGCTAGCCGAGTAGGTAATAAGCCAGCCATTGATCTAGTCGGCATTATTACAACCAAGCTGGCCCATCAGCTTGCGCGTTGCCGACTTGGACTAAACTGACCTGCCCAGCCCGCCCTGTCTGCCTGTGTGATCCTCTGCGAATCTAGCAGGATCCAGTTAGGCCGGGCGGATATCGCGTCCTGCAATGGCTCGCTTTCTGTTTGAGATGTCTCGAGGCTCCGGCGTGTGCCCATTGGTAGTCTCGGGCTCTCTGCGGTACGCTAGAAACGCCTCCTACCTGAGATCAACTACCTATAGAAGGGGTGCCTTGGTCGAACTCCGGCAGTCATGAATCGAGCAAAAAAAGGCTTGTGTGTGCGCGCACGAGTGTGGCATGTCGCACACTACTGACTGCTGTGCGAGACGACACCACCCGTGCTCAATCGCCAGATTTAGCAGGCATGACTCGACCGGATTACTGGATTATCGATCTCGAACGGCGAGCGCTACAATACCTAAGAGAAAGAGCCCGGGCCGGATATAACGTTGTCATGAGTGGTGGACTTTTCGATGATCTTGACTCTGTGAGAGGTCAGCGGGCAGTATACTATTGTAGATTTCTTTTCCAGACTCGTGTACTCCATACATAGATTACGAAATACCTACTATTCCGTACTTCGGGAAAAGGACTCCCGAATACTATTCCCCAGAGACCCTCGAGACCCTAACTCACTAAAAGCTGGAGAGGAAGGCTGCTAGACTGTGAAGCTTTTACGTACTGCCCAGACTGCAAAGGCCAGCCCGTGGACGCTGCATGGCGGTCTGCCGGGATGTCCCTAAGCTTATTGCTGGGTGTGGGCAGTGGGCACGGTTCGAGGGCGCCCCGTGCTGTGCTGGCTGGGAAACTTCGATGTGTGAAAATGGCAATGCTCGGGGCGTTACAGGCGCGGGAACGATTTTCAGGGTCCTGGCGGTGTCTCCGTCTGGCCCTCTACCCGCTATAGTAAGGCTGTCTCGTCTCCAGAGGGTTCAATTGCCGTTGGGAAGGCGTGGGCATTTTTGGCACCAAGGCCAAACATGGACCTCCACGCGATCGAGAATCATGATCCCGTAGGTAGCCCAAGTGTATTGTATAGACAACGGAAGGTGGGTGTGAATCTGGCATCCCTTGACATCATTATGGTTGATGACTGAGAATATACTGCATGTCTCTAGGTAGTCCAGTGCTGCTGGCACCAAAAACACATAATACCTATACCAATGACTTGCATGGCTGGCGTTCGCCTAGGAACCATGCCACGCGAACCTACTACCTTGGTCTGAACGTTGTCGATTCCGAATACAAATAGCTGGGCCGTGGTTAGTCGGCACTTGCTTGTAGTGGCTGTTTTCTGGGTGCAAATCGCCCGTTATTACTGATCACAAATCGGCCGTCTTCGACCTCGGAAAGGCCTTGAGAGCAATTATTTCGTTCTTTGTCAGGCAGATCGTCGTTCTCATGGGTTCTGAATGCAGATCCAGGGACCTTGGAAAAGACCATGACCAGGAATCCCAAATTTTCAACGGTATTCTCCAGTGGAAAGTTGTTTACCGATGGCCTGTCTGGGTGTGCTTTGGTAATACTAGCCATGCTCGCGAAGGGCAGCGACCCACAACCTGGGGCACCAGGTTACACGAACGCCTCCATTTGACTCACCGATGAGAAGTTGGATGGCGGCAACTCTGTATCGAGGGGAGTATAATTTTGCCGGCAGTTGGGCAAGATCAACGTCGACTTACTGTACATGCAGAGCACGCGCAGAGCAAAGACTGGAGAATGACCTTCTAGAACAGCCAAGGCGCATGTCTAGAAGCGTCGGCTATCGAGTGAGGAAATGACTTATTGGGAACTGTTTTCGAACATCAATTGTCATTGTACAGTGTCGAGAGCTCTTGAGCCGCTGGGAAAGCCTGGAAATGGTGCTTCATCTGTCTGGTGGCCAGACGATGCCGCCCAATTGACTTTCAACATTCGGCAGCTAACAACCCCGGAGGTCCCGTAATGCGCAGAGCTTTAAGCCAAGAGTGGGTTAGAGCAGCCCGCCGTCTGCTTGGTGTTGCAGCCAGCAGGGCCATTTTTTCCCATGGAATTTACCGACTGCTAAATAATGGCTTGTGATCCGAGAGTCGATGCCGTTTTGCAAGTCGGCGGGAAATATGGATGGATGGACGGACGGACAGATGGAAGCCAGACCGCAGCTTTGCTCGAGTAGACAGACAAGCTAGGCTGATCATATCGTCTGAGCCAGTATCGACATCTCCCAACCGTCGTACAATGTGAGATGATGCTTCTTCTTGCTGTTTGCATATGAAGCAGGATTCTAGCTATTACTCCGAATTCACGGGTTGGAAAAGTTGAATGCGGTTGCGGTTGCGGTCGACGAGGGTGAGTGCTGAGTGGGGGTTCAGTCAAGGGCCAGTCGTATTGAGCTCCATGCACGAACAGGGACAGCCCTTGAGCTTGCAATGACTTGCAGGTAGAGATACTTTGAGGTACTGCTGCAAGAACAACCCCCAGCGACAAGTCGTCTTCGGCAGCCTGGCCTCAATCGACAGTAGCAGTAGCAGTGTAATACCAAATGTGGACTCCCACATTGAACCTTTTCGAGAGTATGGGATGGCTGGACCCTTGCAAACGAGATCTGCCTGCCAGCTTCATACCGACCTCTTCATCAGTTTCGGGAGCACTCGCCGCGCCGCAGCTGTATTGTTACCCCTCAAATTGAATGAGACCACTCTCATCTAATATGAAATGCCCCATCGAGCGAGAGAGCTCGTGATTGAGATGCCCGGCAGGCTAATGACAGCGAGCGTATGCACAGGTATGCAGTGCTGTAGGTGGTAATGAGTTTGTAAGTGGAGGACAGTCGCAGGTCGGTCCGTAGCCCGGACAAGGTCCTCTGCCCGAATTGCTCTGGGCATCGGCGACGATGATGATGATGCTGTTGCGGCACAGCGAGCCCATGTCTGGTTAGACGGAGCGGTCGCGCTGGGCTAGCCGGCTGCTGAAGCCCCGAAAAAAAAAAGAGAGAGACCCTCTTCTACGTGGGTGTAGGGCCCCGAGGGCTCATAGCCGGTAGGTTTTCTGGCTAGCCATTGCTTGTGATGCATGTCTGATGTTTGGCATTTGCCCATTTCGGGGCTGTTCATGATCAGCGCAAGAAAACAGTGGCTACGTCGCTGATGAATGAACGGAAATTGTGCTCGGATATGCCAGTCCCACAGTTGCCACTGAACAAACTCGAGCGTCGGTTCCATCTCCTCTTTGGCGAGGCTGACGGAGCACTCCGGCAGCTTACAACCCGCCAATATAATTGGCAACCGGCAAGGCCTTACCATTTGCCATTTGCAAAGAGCCAATACTTGACTGGCAGGCAGTGAGCGTTGAAGTGGCCCAGTCGGTGGGTTTCGGCAGAGAACTGGGGTGAGGTAGCAAAAAGAGAGGAGAAAGCCCAGTCTGAGCATCCAGTCCGTGACCTGGAACGGGACAGACGTGCGGAGATCCCTCTTTGTTCGAGTATAGCTTTTCGAAAGTGGTCGCGGAGCCCGTGAATACTTCCCGTGTCTGAAAGAGAGGGGAATTTGCATCTCGAGAACCCGCTCTGCTCTGCTCTGCTCGTTGCCTGTTTGTGTGCAATATGTACGACCACCGCTACCTCACAAGGAAGTCCCAAGTGGGGGTTACTTTTATATGTGTTGCAAGCAAGGCACGACGCACCGTCGCCCGTGCGGATTGCCACGCCCTTTTTCGTTCCGGGGCATGTGGTCCTGGAAGCGACTAATAACCTCCTACTGTAGCAGTGCTACTATGATCTTTAGTGTTTTGCATCCTATTTTGGGACGAGTATATAGTATGGCCTCGATATATGGCAGCGACCACAAACAGAGATCTCGACCCCTTTGCCATGGCATGAAAGACTGACGATACTATCCAGCGGTGATCTACGTACGACACGCAACCGCAATTTGGCGAGCTGACTGAAGTGACGAGTGGCACTCGCCAGAAAAGCCCGACGTGGGATGCCCTCCCAGGGTTCAGAGACCAGGGGCATCGCAAGCAGGGCAGGCCTCTGTGCCGCAGCTGCGAGAAGGGCCTTCGTCGGCCCCCGTGGGTCCACCCAAAGACGCAGTGGTTGTTGCATCTTGCAGCTTGCGCTCACTTAAAACCGATCTGAGATGACCCCAGCCGTCAAGACCTATTAGGTACTGTACCGGGCGACAGCAAATGTGACGATTCTAGAGGTGCTGTGTGTATATATATGTCAGCACCATGTGTAACGGCATCACGACCAGTTGATATGGTTGCGTCAAAGGTCGGGACCAGTCGGGTTGTTGGCTTTTGGCTGCCATGTTACGAGGTATCCGTAAACTGGAACCCGCACGCACGAAAAAGAAATGGCTTGGCCGAGGGCATCTACTACGTTAACTTTATTTCTCTAGCATTTCGCCAGGCTGGTGACTGACCTCTGACTGAGTTCAATAAACAACAGAGACTTGACCGCATGCGGCTCCGTTCAACTAGCAGTACAGAGTAGGGACCGAGATGTCCTGTTCGATCGGGATCGCACTGGCCTGATTCGCGGATGAAGAAAACAGCGTTCTCAGAATCTCAGTGACTGGGCTGTCCCGAAAGCTGGATGGTTGGTCCATTCCACAAACTACCATGCTTGCCATGTGCGCGCGGACGCCCAGCTTTGGAGGATCAGAAATATGATATTACTATACTATCATGCCCCGTAAAAGCCATGTAGATCACCATTGAGCTTCACCTTCATTTCGGTCGGTCGCGTGCGTGGACCAGCCGAGGCAAGATTGGAGAGTTCACTTGCTGGTTCCCAGTTGCCACGCTTCAGCCTGATGGATCTTGGGAGACGAGAGATGCTCCATATTGAAACTGCTAGTCCAGCGGTTCGGATGCAAGTTTGTTCGCCTGTGGTGGTGCTAGCAGGTAGTAGTAATGGTTTTATGGGTAACGAACAGCTGCTGGATACTCTACCCATCCGACCATCCATATTGACGCATGGCGGAGGAGACTGACCAGCGCTCGACTTTGAACCGGGGCTGGGGGGTCGAGTGGGAAGATCGGCGAGAGACCGGACGCTGCGCGGTCCAACTGCAACATGGCAGCCCGCCGAAATATTTATTGCCCTTGAACTTGAACAACCAGCTTGGCGAGAGTTGCTCCGGCCATATGGCTCACCAACCAGCCAAGATCCACCCCAGCACTGGCCTTTCCCCGCTAGTCGACAACTACTGAACCACTTACAGGCATTATTGAGGCCGCTCAGCCAAGTCCATCAAGTCGAAAAGCCACCCGCCCGGCTCTGCTTGCACGCGATTAAACATGGGCGAGACCCTCTTTTTGAACGACTGGGTGCGGTTTTGGCCGCCCGGGACGTCGTGCCATGCGGTCTGGAGGGGTCGCAGGGTAGGAGAAAGGATGCCATGGCTAGTGTAGTAGATGTTGTAGATGATGGATGGAGACGATACACCAAAGAAGAGGAGACAGGTTCGGATGTAGTCGGGACATGGGCGACAATATGGGCGTTGACCTCTGCAGTAGCTGCTCCATTTTCGCAAACTTGCGGCCGGCGCAGGCATATGGATACGTCCATACGTATGGATGTACGTATGTGTGATCTGGTTCTGTTCTTGCTGCTGCTGCTGCTGCTTGCCTCTTTGTCTAGAACGAATACTACTCCTGTTTCGCTTCCAGGTGCATTCGCACGATGTTTCCCTTTTCCTTGCACCCCCGAGGTCTATATTCTGTCGAGAGCATATATCTGTTTCCTCGTCTTCCCTGGGCTTCTTCTTGAACATTACTCGCGTCCAGGGAAGATGCGAGCTGTCTGCGCAAATAGAGTTTCCTGATTGAGATTGACCATAGTAATTAAGGCTTGGGGATGTTTCTTTGCACATGGGGGTCACAACGTGTGGGAAAATAGAAATGAGAGTTCTGCCCAAACCCAGGACTGCCCATCTTTTGCAGAGAGACCAGGTTAGGTACCTACCTAGCTGGCCGTGCGGTCCCTCCCCTACGTACTACATCATACATCATGATCATAATATGAATTCCCCCTTCACTTGGCTTCCCGTGTCCATATAAACAAGAGTCAAATACTACTAACAAACAAGGCTCCACGATGGCAACGCTTTGCAACAAACTACCTAACACCCTACATGCTCCATACGTATGGTGCAGCAGCCAGCACCCATGGCCAGGTATAGTGAGTGGGCAGGCATAACCATACTGTAGTACCAAGTATGTATCGTAGTATCACTCATTGAATGGACTTGTAATACTCCGCGCCTAATGAAGAGGGACCATGCTTCCCCCACTGCGACGCTCTCACTCTTTGCGGTCATCATTGCAGCAATTATACTATGTAATTTCGTAGGCAGATCCACATGGGGAGGAATCACAAGAAGAGAGAGGAGAGCGGCGTCGGTAAGACTCGTTCGTCTTGTGTGTGCAATTGCAACGAAGGAGAATTGAGTCGGCTTTGCAGTTTGGGGGTTGGCATGGGGAGCTGTAAAGAGGCGCCGTGGGATTGGCCGGCCTCCCACTCGGCCGTGGACAGGGACAGGGTGCGCAGCCGCTCAACCCACACCCACACACCCAGGACAGGACAAGCCGTTCGCGCGTCGAGGGTACGAGGGGGTACATCGGAAGGGCTGGCAGGGGGGGAGGGGGAGGGGGGCACCAGACCTCAGTGCACTACACGAACGTTCTGGAGCAGCCATGGTAGCATCAGCCGGAGAGGGCCAGCAGCTCGAGCAGTAGCAGCAGCAGCCAGCATCAGCCAGCAGCACCAGTACCTTACCAGCAGCAGTGCGGGCGAGACGAGACGAGAACGAGACGAGAGACGGGGGCACATCAGCAGGATACCTACCTAGGTGGCCCTCATCACTCGTTCACTTCCAGTTCAGCGCAGCGCATGTACCGTTATAGCGTAGTGCGTTGGACCAGCATCCCAGGGTACCCCACCACGATGCCCAGCCCGAAATGCCTGATCAGCCATTGGAAGACGCCAGGACGCTTGTAGCGACGCTTGCTGCTCTGCCCTCCACTCGGCGCCGGTGACCCAGATCCTACATTGACCTACATCACCCTGCTCCATCCGATTCTCGCGCCGGTGCTGCAAAAGCGAAAAGCAATTGCTTTGCCTGTCTGTCCTACGCATGAAAAATGAACGGCTCTTGTTCTTTTTCCTCAACGTAAACGCCAACCTTTCGAAACAGTTCACCAAAAGCTCTCTTCCACCTCGTCGTCGTTCGTTGTCGTCCTGTAACCAAGGCGGACATGATTTGAAAGAAGACAGACCCTGGCCCCCCCGCCCGTGGAGAGAAAAAGACAAACGGAAGTCGAGCGCAGAAAAATCACTATACCCTACCTGCATTTAGATTTCTGAACCGAAATTGGTTATTGACAGCGGCACCAAGAAACGAAGCCTGCCTGTCAGCGACCAGAACAGAAGCTTGCTCGCTGCTGGCTGCTTGAGGTGACGTGGGGAAGAACCACGCCCACTATACATACATTCATACCTTACCTGACCATACCCTGCCTCGCCTACCTACATTACCGACCTGCCGGCCTGTCCTACCACTGAACAGTTCGCTCCAGAGGGGGGAAAGAAGAAAAAAAAAATTACTACACCCAAATCCAGAGACGAAGGTCGCAGCCAAAACCGCACTGAGCGCATCCGCGACCGCAACCGCACCTAAACCTTCCGGTCGCACAACAACGAGGGGAGGTCCTGCTAAGTTGGGCCGTCTCAGTTCCCCCCAAATTTTCATATGTACGGCAGCACAGCGACCGACATCTCCTCCTTCACCATTGCGTCTCCCTCGACAGCAATGAATCCTTCTTCGACAGAACACGACTTCCGCTTTCCGCGAAGGCCCTTCGACTCCGCGGCCGGGTCCGACGAGGCGGATCGCTCAGCGTCGGCTTATACTGGAATCAGCGGTTCGAATCCCGCGACTGACAGCAGCCCCGGCGACCTGCGGTTACAGGAGCTCAATCTGGACCTCTCCAGCAACAGCGACTCCACGCACCGTGACCTGCTCGACTCCTCTGTATTTCCCAACTGGCCAGGCAGCGCCGCCGCCTCGAAGAAGGAGAGCCTCGATCAGATGCAGCAGGACGACCCTCTGGCAACACAGATTTGGCGATTCTTTAGCAAGACCAAGCAGAGCCTACCCAGCCAGGAGCGCATGGAAAATCTCACCTGGCGCATGATGCACATGAAATTGCGACAGCAGCAGCAGAGGGAGGCCGAGGAGAGGGCAAGGGAAATGGCTCGGTATGTCTACTACTACTTTCCAATTTCCCCCCGTAAGCAGTCCGCTGCGAGAACTCGCCAAGATTAATCGTTACGTGCAGACAAAAGGCCCTGAAAGAAGGCGCTGCGGGCATGAAGGCCCCCAGCGGTATTGCGCAGTTGAGACAAAACTCGGATCAGAACATTGCCCAGTCGGATCCAATGAATCTCGATGACTTCATTTTTAGTGAGAATATATCTACTCCGGCGGGCTTGCCAGTTGACCCTGCCTCTCCGGAGCTGCTCAAGCTGCCCGAGGACAAGGCAGCTCATGCGACAGCTGCCGCCATCCCCATCAAATCCCGCAAGGTCTCGCCCCAGCAGCACTTTGTTCCGCAGTCCGTCCCTGTGCCTCCACACCGCGGGCATGAGGACGAATTCGGCTATCTCAATCGCCATCACCGGAAAACAAGTATAGATGATCGACGCGTAAGTACACCTACATGCCGCACCGTCCCCTTGCTATCTCTAGCTATCTAACCCCCCAAAACTGTCCCGTCCCAATCCCATCAAGCCCTGCACTTGTACCCTGCATATCTCGAGCTACCGTTGCACTGCACTGCGATGCTATTTCAATACTCGACCGCCACCTCTGCACCACGGGCCGCCTTGACAAATTGACTAATCTCTTCATCCAGACTCGCAACCTCAAGCGCCCTGCCGAGTTCTCTCCTCAGGTTGGCAATCTAGCTTCAAATGACATAGACGTGGATGCCGATGTCCATGAATATTCTCTGGATCAATCGCACACATCCGGCGTTGCCAACGCCTCTCATAACCCCTTCTCCCTGGACAACTTCCAGATGGAGCATGATCCCATCATCACCTCAGCAGGGCCCTTCCAGCAGAACTTTTCCTTCTCGCCCTCCACCTCACCAATGGTGACCCATAATTCTTTCCAGAACATGTATGGTAACCACGGCCTGGGTCAGAACTCCATGAACACTCATGACTTCTACTCCCCGCCTGCATCCAACTACCAGTCCACCGCGACCACGCCACACCCCATTCCCGAAAACGACAACATGTTTTTCGGTTCCTTGGACATGCGACACCAGAACCAGCAGCAGTTCCACCAGGGACAGGGCCACAATGGCAACAACATGATGCAGCAATTCATGTACCAAGGAAATGGCAACATGTTTCCCCAGAGCTCCAACGCTCCAGATGCATCGTCTTCTTTTGCCCCGTCCAATAACTTTGGCCACGTAGACCCGACGCAGGTTTTCCAGGAAGACCAGGCTCGCTCACCTACTTCGGGCATGCTGGAGCAGAACATGTTCAGTTTCGGTGCCGAATCAGACAACGAAGAGGAGGGTGGCTCATTTCCAGATCGCAATATGGGCATGCATCCTGCCTTTTCACCCTCCATGGAAGAATCGGGCATGGATATGAACAACTCCGGTACTCTTGGCTGGGACGCTTCGCTACCGGGACAGTTCAGTACCCAGGCTGCGCGTTATCCCGGCGGCCCTCCCCGCAAGCAAGTCACCATTGGGGGCGCCACTACTGATTACGTTGACGCCAACGGCGAATGGGATAGCCAGAGCAGTCTGCCGCGGTCCCAGTCCTTCAGGGCAGGAGACAGGCGGGCCAAGATCCCGCGAAATGCTTCCACTTCTGGTCTCAGCTCCGCGAGCCGCAGCAACCTGTTCGAGAGGTTGGCACACTCCAACCCCAACTCACCCCCGGGAGACTCGGCTGGAAATGCTTCCGGCTTTTCGTCGGTGACTCCCAGTCGGCCTTCTTCGCCGCTCGGTTCAAAACAGGGCTCGACGACGAACCTCCAAGGTGCGGCGGGCAACCAAGCCGACGGCAATGCCCCGACGACATGCACGAACTGCTTCACGCAGACCACTCCACTGTGGCGCCGCAACCCGGAGGGACAGCCCCTTTGCAATGCTTGTGGCCTGTTCCTCAAGCTACACGGTGTCGTTAGGCCGCTCAGTTTGAAGACTGACGTTATCAAGAAGCGCAACCGTGGATCCGGAGCAAACCTTCCTGTCGGCGGCACAAGTACTCGATCGAAGAAGGGCACAGCCTCCGGACCGGCTTCGCGCAAGAACTCGACCTTGGGCATCTCTGTCACCAACAGCACCCCTCAACAGGCGACTACTCCGCCAGCGACTGTCCGGGCTGGTAGCGCTAATGAAGGCGAAAGCCCGGCAAGCGGTGGTGCTGGCGCGTCCGGTGGTAACACTGCTGGCAGCACGCCCACAAGCTATGCCGGGTCTGCCAGTGGAGCAGTCGGCGGCAAGGGAGTTATACCTATCGCTGCTGCTCCTCCCAAGAACACGCCCGGCCCGGGAGCAGCATCGATGACACGCAATGTCGGCACTTCGGGCTCCTCGAAGAGACAACGACGAAGCAGCAAGAGCGCAGGCACTAATGAGTCCGCTGGAGGCATGGACATCGACAGCCCGGCAAACTCGACTGGCTCCAACGAGGCCGCACGATCGGTCAGCTCTGCGAGTGGCTTCATGAGCGGAATGCCTAATCCCGGCAACGTGGCCTTGACCAACGGATTTGGCATGACGCAGCGCCCCATGATGCCCCCGGGTATGATGGGAATGCCCGGAGTTCCACAAAACGGCATGATGACGCCTGGCGCTGGCGCTGGCCCTCAGGAATGGGAATGGCTCACCATGAGTCTATAAGCATTCCAGCTGCCCTGCGCGCTGCCTCATGATCTATAATTACGGCCGGCCGTTACGCTGAGAAAGCCTATATGGCGCTTCTGTTCTGGGCTATGACATGGCTTCGATTGTGTTAACAACATACTATTACTTCAACGACTGACACGGGATGAAATCACGAATATATCCGGCGGCCTCAGGCTGCATTGTGGGAAGGGTGGCACTTGTGCTTTTTGTCTGGTGTTATAATGATTTTTTGGGAAGGCACACTGTAGACGGGATTTTGATACCAATCTTGCTTGTAGAGGGGAGCGATTTGCACATGTGGATAGGATGATGGGACATTATCTGCTTTTTACTGTCGATCTGTGTCTTTCTAGGTATCGACAGGCTTTGGTCGATCGTGATACAGAGCCGGCGAGTTCTTATCAGAGATACCCTTACTGCGCCTTCATTTAAATATCGCAGAACAAACAATTTGAAGATGTTTCTACGTGACACAGCGCCTTTGACTTGAAAGTGATGTTTAGCGAGCCAGATGCTTCTTAAATGACAAGTGACCAGACGAGGACTTTTTGTGGCTCTCTCATGATTCTTGACAAGTTCACTCAGATATCAAGTTTCATAATACGGACTTCTCGAACCGGCATTGGAAGCATCTTGTTCTGTTCCATTCGTGTTCATCGCCTTGCCTATATGCCAAGCCTGGTCTCTATCTGTTTTCCACAGTCCAAAACCTTGCAGGGTGAGAAGAGCTGTATGTTGAGCAAGAAGCGACAAGCCACTACATCCTTAGCGACGTAAACCAATGAATAGCTGCTCCTCTGGGCCAAGAGATCGAATAAGTCCTCTGGCATAAACCTAATTGCTGTTAGCTGTACTGTTCGGTGTACCAGCTTGTATGAAGTGAACAAGATGGGCAGCAAAGACGACGACAGCTCGGCCCCATAGAACGAGGATTCGACGGGTAACCGCAGCAAAGAAGAGGAACCACGGTCCGTACCTATATCCGATCTATCTATTCAATCTACTGAAGTTATCGACCTGTTTCCGACCCATTCGAGCTCGTCTTGTCTCGGGAGGTGGCAAATGCAGGGCTCGGGAGGGGCGTTTGCGCCTGCCTCCCCATGCGTTTGCAGCGCCATGTTGAGGAAGCCTCATTGAGGAGAGGCTTCCTCAACAAGGACAGAGACCACTTGTCCGTCTGATCTCCTGCAGCACCATTCTCGACTTGATATTTGGTTTTATTGCACATCCCCTCAACATCAAGGAACAGTGAGACGGCTGGCTCAGTGGTCGCTCTAGAGAAATGGTTAACTCACCCGCCTCCTAAGCGGGAGATTCTCGGTTCGAGTCCGGGGAGTGATGATTCTTTTTTTTTTTCACTTTTTCTTTTTCTCTCCCTCCTCCATTGTGCTTTCCTTTCTTCCTTACTCTTTCCCTTCCATCAGCTTCCACCTGCTTCTTTCCATTTGTCTGTGCAAATGAAACTTTCAATCCAAGCTCGCCACAACAAATGGGCCGAAGCACCATCCAATCTACCTTGTCGTCATTATCTCGGCCTTGTCATGTTCACATTTTCATACAATCAAGAAGTCATGACCAAGGTTCTTGAGCTGGATGAGCCAGTTCCTGTCCGTCACATCTGTCGCGTTCAACTCATCCCGAAACTGCCAGATCTCTGTCAGAGTGTCCATGGCTGACTTCATCATACCCCATGGACACTCCTCCCACATCAAAGTCAATCGATTGAGTATCCAGGTCCTGCTCTCGGGCGTCGCCGCCTCGACTCCGACCATAAACACAGGCCAGGTGGTGTACTTGAAGAGCGGATACCAGTAGGGGATCACGGAGAGGTGCCCATGTATCGTCGCTGCAAGGTCCTTAGTTGTGGGAATAGTCGGAAGACTCGAGCTACTCTCAGGTTTGATCAGGGCCCTGGCTCTGACGTGCTCTTCCAGTCCCGGTGCGGAGAGCAAGACGTAGAGGGACACGGCGGCCTGGTACGCAGAGGCAATAGCCGTGCGCATGCTGATCTCCATTTCGTCGACGGCCCGGATGTGGGCGTTGGCCGTGGATATTCTTATGGCCCACGCAGCGGGCGCGAACGCTTGTGCCTCGGCCAGGAACTCGAGAAACGTGTCCATCTCGGCGGCTGTCGGCGTGGCATGCTCGTTGGTGCTCACGTGGTGCGCCAAGCGCGAGATGCGCAGAATTAGGAGCAGAAACTGGGCTGGACAGCTGTGATAACTGTTGGCCTCGGTCCTGTCGATGATGTGCCGGATCTCGTCGGCCTTGATGACGTTGGTCGCGCTGGGTACGCCCGCGGCCGAGTTGGACAGCGAGTCCAGCGTGGTTCCCCAGATGTAATAGGCGACCGAGTCCGAAGCCACGTAATCGCGTATGCCGATGGAATTGCACGTGTATCGGAGGGACTGCAGGCTCTGCAGCGTGGAGTTGGTGTCGAGGTGCATATTTGGTATCACCAGAGCCGATGACTCGCTCACGTCGTCCGTGTCGTCGATATCCATGGCATGTGCCGCAGGCTCCAGCTGCCTCGGCATGAGAGCAAAGTTGGACGCCTGGGCCTCGATCAACTTGCGCGCCGCCTTCATGTGAGACCTCCAGCCGCCCTTTCCCGAGTCAATGAGGGCAAAGTTGATGAAGAAGAGCACGGTGGCCAGCAGGGCCTCCTTCTCGTCCAGGTGTCTCGTGTCGTATTTATCCTTCTGGAGGACCATCTGCAGTCCCTTGATGGCGTCGCCTCTCGCCCGCAGAGCATCGACGAGGGCATCCACCGATGCCTTGGAGGCGTTGGCCCGCCGCATGATGTTTGCATAATGCATGGCAGACGAGGCCACGAGTATGTTCTGTAGGTAGGGGTAAGACGTGGACATGGCAATAAGCTGCCGGAAGGGATTTCCCTGCAGCTTGAGAGAATCATGAGTAACCAATTCTTGGCAGATTCTCTTCGAGACTATATCATGGTTGGCATGAACATCGATCATATCAAAATGGGTAAGTACACTGAGCACGATGATGACTTACAGTAATTGAGATAGAACCTCGCCGTCTTATTCATGTGGTGGAATAGTGGATCCACGAGTCCTATAACCATACTCGTATCCACGGCCATGGTAGCGGGAGTGGGTGGACCGCCATGCTGGCCTCGTCGCATGAGAGCCCTGCTAGTATTGCGAGGTCCATTGGCAGTCGTGTCATTATCCGTGGTATTGAAGGTAGCCTTCCCAGCCAAGCGGCCGCGAGAAGCAACGGCATTCGTCCACTGGTAGATCTTGTCGTACCCGAGACAGTCTTGCCCTGTTGTGTTGCACTTGTTACAGCTGGGCAGCGAGCGGTCGCACCGGAGCCGACGCCGACGACAGTTGTGGCAGCTTTTGGTGGCCATGGACCGTCACCGGGCCGCTTGGCTTGGGAACCGGGAGTGCGGACAGCGGAGCGAACCTCATGCAAGGATCCGAATATACTTGATTAGTTGATCAATGGTATGTGGGCGTTTAACCAAAGTCCGCACAGTCGGCTACTAGGTAAGCGAATACAGGCATTAGGGTAACTTCCCTCGGCAATGTCTCAGTCGGCGTTGAGCTCTCGAGTGTTTGGCCAAAGTGTTCAGAGATTTGTCAGGAGAGATGTAGAAGTTGAAGCTTGGCTTCCTATATCAGCCAAGAACGATTAACAAGGCAGAAATCGGAAAGGACTCGGAAGGGCGTCACCTCTCCGGGGTCTCCATCCACCTTGTAGTCCGCGTCTCAAGCCGAGATCTGGTCCGGGCGGGAATGAGTCGATCAATGAGAAGTATGACATACTCTTCTAGCGTCCCCGTGGGTTAGGTAATAGCCTCCAGCCTCCGGGTCGTCATGTCAAACGGGCCATTCCCTAATTGGAAGCCAAGACGCAACTGCTGCATGCTTTTATACTGGGTCCGTCGCATTCCCAGAGGTCGGACTCGGAACCCTGCCGCCGCTTGCGCCCTACGCCATGTCAACGTATGGGAATAGAGGACCAGTCACCACGTTGACAAACGAGCCGCACTCCTATCCCCTTGCCTGTCTAGGCTCTCCCGGCTTCTAGATGATGACTGAAGCAGCGGTAGAAGAAAATAATGGAACCATGTGTCATTCCCGGACTCTAGAGTGGCAATGGCCGCAGTGTTTTCAGTCCGGGGTCTCAGCCCAGATCGCCCAACGGTCGGCAAACACAGATTCGGCTTTCCTTCTTTTGGGCAGAGTCTCGCACGTCGTGCATATCTAGACTGTTGGACACGCAGTTTGTCAAAGTCAAAGCGGATCTTGTCAATTTTCCACACTTCATCCACTTTTTTCCCTTTCCCCAGTCGCCATTATTACCAATCCCTTCCCCTCCAGCGGTCTGGATCGACCATACAATACTAGTATAATAAGACACGGCCGGCTCACAGCGTGAGTGAATAGCTTGCTCATCATGGAAGGCTCGCCAGTACACAGATATCTAACTCGGACCTACCACCACCAACCTGTCTTGCTTGGCTACACCTGATAGCCGCGCATATCCATCACCATGGCATCAATGCTGGTACACGCACAGAGTGCTACAGCTCAGCCGGAAAGCGGACCCTACGATGGCAGCGACTCGCCCGAGACTCTAACCAAGGCCAACATCGAGCGCCTGGGAAGAGAGCGCCCGGCTGCATTTACGAAGTGGACTTCCGAGGTCACCTTCGTCTTCACCATCATCGTGTCCATGATGATGAGCGAGTACTTTGTCAGCGGATTCAACATCGTGTTGCCCACCATCGCCAGCGAGATCGAAATCCCCGACTCCCAGCGGACCTGGCCCGCCGAGGTCATTAATTTGACGACAGCGGCACTTCTGTTACCCTTTGCTCGGCTGTGCGACCGCCACGGTGGACGTTCCATCTTCTTGCTCGGCCACGCCTGGCTCACCATCTGGTCCCTTGTTGCCGGCTTCAGCCAGAACCCGACAATGCTGATCGTGTGTCGCGCCATGCAAGGACTCGGCTCGAGCGCATACCTGCCCGCCGGTATATCCCTCCTCGGCACCCTGTATCGCCCGGGACCGCGAAAGAACCTCGTCTTCAGCTCCTACGGCGCCATGGCCTGCGTAGGCTTCTATATCGGCATCTTCCTCGGTGCAGTCGCCGGCCAGCTGCTCACCTGGCGCTGGTTCTTTTATATCGGCACCATCATGGTCGCCGTCAACACCGTCATCGCCTTTCTGGCCATCCCGCGGCACCTGGGCGATGGCGATGCCGGCGTCCGCATGGACTGGTGGGGCGTGGCCACCATCGTGCCGGGCGTTTCCCTCGTCGTTTACGCCCTGACCGATGGCACCCACGCGCCGAGCGGCTGGAAGACCCCGTACATCATCGTCACCTTTGTCCTCGGCGTTCTACTCTTGTGCGCTGCCGTCTACGTTGAAGGCTGGGTCTCGGCACAACCGCTTTTGCCTCCCGAACTGTTCCGCCCCAAGTACATGAGACGCCTTACCATGTCCATGTTCTGCTCGTACGGCACTTTTGGCTTGTTCCTGTTCTATGCCAGTTACCAGTAAGTCATGAAACTTTGTGCTCTCGTTGTCAACGCAACTAACGTACTTGCTAGACTCCAGACCGTCCTCAACACGACGCCCCTCCAGACAGCCGCATGGTTCACGCCGTTGGCAGTCGGCGGAATGTTCCTCGCCGTCGCCGGCGGACTACTCCTGCACCTTTTGCCCGGCCGCATATTGCTCATCATCTCGGGCATCGGATACATGATCTCGGTCCTGCTCTTCGCCGTCATGCCGGCGCAGTCCGACGACGGACAGCCCTCGCTGTCTTTCCTGTACTGGGCCTACGTCTTCCCGGCCATGCTGTGCGGCACCATCGGCGTCGACATTCTGTACAACGTCACCAACATCTTCATCACCACGGCCATGCCGGCCCGCCTCCAGGCGACGGCCGGGGCCCTGATCAATAGCCTCCTGTACCTGGGCATGGCCTTTTGGCTCGGTATAGGCGAGCTGGCCGTCTCGACGACGGTCGAGTACCGCGGCGGCGAGGATAGCGTGAGCTTGCGGGAGCAGTACCAGGTCGGCTTCTGGCTTGGCGTGGGACTGGCCGGCCTGGCGCTGATACTCAATGCCACGATCAACCTGGGCGAGGCGGCGGCCGAGATGACAGCCGACGAAAAGGAGCAGGCGAGACTGGAACAGAGTCAGCAGGTTTCTTCTTAGATTTGATTCTCTTGCTGCGAATGCTAGCTTTATATTTTGGTGTTATTTGATTTTTGGGAACAAGGAGCTATATACCCATAGACTGAAGGACTGATTGCATATTATAACTGTAACCATAATTACTGATTATTTACTACCTATTCCTGCCAACAGCGTGAAAGCATTTATAAGCTCTTTGTTGCTGACTTGTTGAACTGATATTTATGGAATTTCTTCGACATGCTCTACGACACCCTGATGATGTCCGCAGCAGCGGTAATCGCAGCAGCAGTCCTCGTAACAAAATCAGCCGCAGTGGAAAAGTTGCCCGCTTCCACGGCCTCAGTGATTCCAGGGAAAGTGACTGCCGCGTAACCTGCCAGACAATATTAGCACTACTATCATCATTCAAACAGAGCCAGAACTCACCTGTATCCGCACCCGGAGCAAAAATAAGGTGCTTGAAGAACTCCCTGCCGGGCAGTCCGCCCTGCGACACAAAGCCGCGCTGGAAGTCGCGGTACTTGTGGTTGACGACGTCGATCTGGGCGGCGTCGTCGGCGCCCAGGGCGTCGCCGGCCTGCTGCTCGAGCTCCAGGGCGCTCTGGGCAAAGTCGTCAATGGCAGAGCGCAGCGGGTCCGTGTCGAGCGTGGTGGCCGTCTCGTTGATGGTCGCCTGCAGGTCGTCGTAGTAGGCGTCGAGCTGGACGGCGTAGTTGGTCAGGTTGAACGGGATCACGGTCGCGTCGGCGAGGCTGTACGCGAGCAGCGACATGAACTGCGTCATGGACTTGTGCGCCAGGAAGCCCGGGTCGCCAAAGGTCGTCATCCAGTGGTACGAGTCGTAGTTGCTGTGGTAGTGGTAGATGGGGTCCTCGTCGAAGCCGCTGGCTCCAATGTCGAGCTGGGAGATTGTGTTAGTCTCAATGTTCTCCAGTCATCTCATGGGATGAAAACTTACAGCTCCGATGCCCTTGTGCACAAAGGCCGTATAGTCGCTGCCGCTGCCCAGTACGCCAATTTCCCCCTGGAGATCCTCGTACCAGACGTCGTACATGGTTCTGTTCTGATCCATCCACATAATCTTCTTCATGGTATCCTGCGTGACGTAGTGAAGCTCCGGGCTCGCGTCAAAATACACATGCGGCCCAGAAGCGCCAATGTCCACGTTCAGGTACGAAATCGCCGTGTCGTTGAGCCAGGGCAGATACTCCTCGACGAACTCGGTCGACCCGAGGAGGCCGTACTCCTCGCCGTCCCACGAGCCGAGGACGATGTTGCGGCGGGGCCGCCAGCCCGTCTGCAGCAGTTCGCCAAACGCCTTGGCGAGCTCGACGATGATGGCCGTGCCCGAGTTGGGGTCCGCGGCGCCGCCGACGATCCAGGCGTCGCGGTGGTTGCCAATGACGATGGTCTCGTCGGCGCAGGTCCCGTTGATGACGCCGATGGCGTCCCACAGCGGCGTGATGGTCTCGTTCATCTGGTTGCTGAGGCTCAGCTGGACGCCCGGCGCCGGGCCCGTCGAGTACGACACGTTGAGCGCGCCGACCCAGCCCGAGCGGTTGACCTGCGCGCCGTCGGTGCCGGCGCCGTCGAGCGCCGCCAGGATCGGCTGGGCGTCGAGCCACGAGATGGGCACCGACGGGATGTGCGGCAGCACGGCCGAGCCGTCGGTCCGCGGCACGCCCTCCTTGGACGGGTAGTCGGGCGTCGTGGGGTCGCCCGGGTAGATGGAGAGGAACTCGACGCTGCCGCGCTGCACCGACGTCGGGTTGCGCGCCGGCCCGTCCGGGTACGCGGCGTAGCCGTTGGCCTCGGTGATGTCGCCGTCGTCGGCCGTGTCCGTGAACAGCACCACGCCGAGCATGCCGTGCTCCTGGGCGTTCTTGACCTTGAGCCCGCGGAACGGCCCGCCGTACCGCGAGATGGCGATCTTGCCCTCCAGCGGCACGCCGAGGGCCTCGAGGCGGTCAAAGTCGGCCTTTTGGCCGCGCCCGATGTACACGTACTCGGCCGTCGCGTTGCCGCTGGCCGAGTAGCCGTTGAACGTGGGGATCCGGTTGGGGTAGCTCGTCGTCTCGTCGGCCTCGAGTACGGCCTCCTCGAGCGACGGCTGGTACACGGTCCCGTTGGCATAGGTCAGGCTGAGACCCTTGCTGAGGGGATAGTTGATGAAGACGTCGTAGGCGATGATGGTAGAGTTGAGTCCACTCTCGGCCCACCGGTCGGCCGTCCACTGAGCCATGCTCAAGTTGGTCCCGGCGAGATGGGCACCATGGGTGTAATAGTACGACCACTCGTCCAGCGTTGTCGTCGACACCGCACCGACGAGAGTCTCCTCGTTCGGTGTCAGCGGCGTCTGCAGAGTGATCTGCCGCTTGACATGGTGATGGCGGTCAAACTTGTGCCGCGCATGGAGACAGGCATCGGCGCTTGTCGCAAGAAGCGCGATGCTGCCAAGAGCCTTGAGGGTGTGCATATTTAACTGGTATTAGGATATCATGAATTAAACCACGTGATTGAATAATGGTTCATCAAGCATGTGGCCAAGAGACTGGCGACAGGGTATATAAATAAGTGCTCAAGGAGATATAGCAATCAGGTTGGTTGCTTTGAGATTCCCGAATTGTCCTTGGCGATTGCCTTGCCCGAAACCGACATGTAAGGTTATTTCTTGCCGTTCTTCAAATTACCGAGAGTTCATCAAATCTGCCTGGACAACTGCCATGACGTCTATCGGCAGGTGAGATTTCAATCGGGAAGGTGATGCCCTCCAACGACGACCGAATCATAGCCGCTGCGACGGTACTCATGCATGAGAACGTCAGCGTGAGAAATTTCGGGGACGAGATTCACCAGGCTGCAGCGATATTGAGCTCAAGCCGAAGCCGAACGGATAGTGAACGTCTAGGTAAGTCAATATGTTGGAAAATGATGATTGGCCGCGATCGACAGACTCGAAGACGTACGAAGCACCTCATCCGACATCCTTGTAAGTTGTCATTGCTTGGCTTTCCTCGAAAATGAGGGGAAACAGTCGAGCCTCCCTAGTCATGTATTATACACAACAAAACGAGGGGAAGCACTTACCGAGCAGCCTATGATTCAATATGAGTGGAAAATGTGACAGTAGCGTTCTTGGCACAGGATAACGACTCGCGTTGCGCGTATAGTCTGACTGCAAATGACTAATGACTAATCTATTCATCCTCGCTCCCTTTAATGTGCCATCAAGGAAGCCAGAAGACATATCACTGAGCTGTGTACAGTCACTGAATATAGCTTCAAAAATTGTTACTCACAGAGTCAATCCAACTATCACTGGCAATTAATTCATACGTTGATAAATCTATGCTATCTCTCGTGAATAATACTTACTTATGCCATCTCCTCCACCGGCAGGTTAATTGTTTTGTGCTCTTCCGCTATTCGACAACTTCCTGTGCGGCCGGTATGTTCTACCATTGGCGGGAGGGCAGGTGCTGACTTGCGCTGCGAGAATGCCGCGCGTTTGTGCGTCAGCTTGCTGAGTGGCGCAAATATTGCATTGCGTACGTAGGCTCTTCTACTTGACATCTTCCGAGACCATGTCTTGCTTTTCCGGAGTCCATCCCATCAGTGGATCATACCTTCTTTCTGTACTCTTATTACTTGGAAAGAGCTCGCATCGCTGGGTCGTCTCTAGATGGCTCTGATAAGCATTAAAGACATATCAACTTGGAATCAAAGGTCACGAGACATCAACCCGCTGATCGAATGGTCGCGGCAGCAGGCTTCTGGTATGATGAGTTCACAGAGACAAGATGTGGCTTCTGAATAGATTTAAAGACGGTGTAGAATTTCTAATGATCAATTGCTCCGTAGGCTATCCTAGGTTCTAGTGCCCTCGGTACCACTACCAGGAGAGATGAAGAGAATCGTGAAATTGGATTCTAATGGATGTGTGTGACAGCGGATCTATTCATCTAGGAAAGTCAAGAGGATGGTGATCCAGGGAGAAGAAGCTCCCCACATCCATGGGACTGCTAGGCTCACTAACCACCTACGCACAAACCAGATGGGGATGTGCATCGGATTCTCCTTGTGGGAGATGGGTCTGTATTGGTTGCGGGTGGAGTAAGGTTGAGAGGTGCAGAGTCCGAAGAGTTTGCACCTCGGTTGTAGGAACTCACTCGAAACCCCCGGAGTAATTCCTGTCCATTCCGCTTTCGTGTCCTCGAAGGCGATGAAAAGTTCGTTCATCGGATACTGGTATTGTCCAAGCTTTCTGCGAATTACTCTCCCCAGCAAGGCTAGACACCTCAATGATGTTGCTGTTACGCACCCCGGGTCATTGACTATTGTACAAAGGCGATCTGTCTGATCTAGCTCGCGTCGCGGTCGCGTCGGTCTCTACCCATGACGCTGATGACATATAACTACCTACTTATCGGTGTAGTTTCGGGCGCGGTTGGCGGGACTAGTCAGCCAGTTGGGAAGCTCGCGATCGAGGTCGCACATGTACTCGCACATGTCGGGGTACTGACTTGCGTCGAAGGTCGGAGTTTCTCAGACACATTTATGCAAACATGGCCTCTTTGGGCGGTGATGCCATCTTGAGCGATGATGTACCGTTGGCGCAGTGGTTCTTGGTGCCGAAAGCGCCAATATGCTGAGAGCAGCCATTGCCACCATTCGACCTTTTGGAACAGTCTTTGGGGACGTCGCTGTGGATTCAGCAGAGAGGCCGCCCCCAGTACCGGAGCAGCGTTGTGGTCAAATGCCCACATTCTCTTTTGACAGCTCCTCTTCAAAGTCCATCAAGGCAACAATGCCATTATCGTCACTACGGCGACCGAGTTTAATGTCCCCGGCAATTTTTGCCATGGCCTTGGTATCGGCAGAGTCGAGGAAGGGTAGGCCAGTTTCGTCCACAACCTCAAACAGGTCTGCATTCTTCTCCATAACTTGGAAGATTGCTCGTCGTGCGTCGGCAACATAATCGTGTCGTATACAGGGTGTCCAACTTTCAAGGCAGGTTCTTGCTCCTTCAAAGCCGTCTCATACCGGCCAATGTCTTCGATCCACGAGGACAGAATATGCGCCGGCCTGCTTGAAAAGACTCTCGAAGGCCTTACTTAGGAAGGCTACCGAGCCCCCCTCAGCGCTTCCGTAGATAATAATTGCCTCTAGTTCTTCCTGGGACGACCACGTGAATAGGAACGAAGTTGCTTTCGTCCGATTTGCTGACCCAGTGGACTGCCGGAGTGCTTGGCGGGCAGGGGGCCACTCCCTTGTAGGTGTTGTTGAATCCACGGCCGCCGTAGACAGCAGCGTTGACTTGGAAGTGCCGCTGATTTTCTCTTGCTACTCATTGTAAAAAGGGGGCAGAAGCAGCTCTGATGAAACAAATTCATCACCGCCTCCAAGAGCCTCGTCCATTTCAAGGTCACCGCTCTCCTCGCGACAATCAAACAGATGCCACTTTGTCTCCATCGCCTTTCCGATGGCCACACGGGCGTCCGGGAGATAATTATGGGTGACCCGGATACAGCAGCGTTGACTTGGTAGTGCTGATGGTTGTCGCGTGCGATGATCTCACGGCCGGCAGGGTGGACCGCAAATGCGGTGGCGTCCGCGCAAACAACTCCTGTACGGTCGGAGCCCGTCCCAAGCTGCGAAAGGTACGAAGGATCTAGATTCGCGAATGTTAGTCAAAGTATAGTTGCATAAGTAGGTGGTACATACGTCGGGTGCTGGGGGTCCCTCTAGTGGTACCATAAAGTTCCTTTTGCGACAGCATGATGATCAACTGGAGCAGCCTTGTGGTTACCATCGTTGACAGTGGCCTTGGTATCGGCAGAGTCGATGTTGAGCTTGAATACTCCAACAGGAGTCAGCTTGTGGTTCAACGCGACGTACAGAAGGCGAGACGTACTAGCCCTTGTCCTTTTTCTTCAGGCCGGCAGCCCGCCTACACTGCGCGCGCTTTGCGTCGCCGCAGCACATGATGATTCGAGCCGGGCCGGCACAGACATCATCGATGTTCTGCTCAGAGCCGGCACAGACATCATCGCTGTTCTGCTCAGAGCCGGCGAAATGTTACTGGTCGAGTCCAGCTCACGACCGGAAGGGAATTATCAGGTCTGAAGGCTGTCATGTCGGTCCAGCTCATCTGGACTTCATCGTCCGAGTCTTCGTCCTTGTCGGCGGCGGACGACTGGACAGGCTCAGCGAGTACTCTCGGTAGATGTATAGCTTCTTGAAGAGCTCGTCGAGGACGGAGGTTTTGTGATCTGCTTTGACGAAAGTTCGTTTGCCCACAAGAGCGTTCCGGCCCATGGAAAACAGAGCAACCATGGGTCCAACGAACGTCGGAGAGATAATCGTGGTTGACCCGGATACAGCATCGTTGACTTGGTAGTGCTGGTGATTGGCGCGAGCGACAATCTCACGACACCCAAGTGTACCTGTTAAAAGGAAGAGACCATCCCTGGTCCGGAGCGCTGCAGTCGAAGCACAACTTATTCTCCTTGTGGTACTTTACGCGTTTGAGCGTCGACAGAGTCGCTGGCGACAGGGCCGTCATCGACGGGGGCAAAGACAGCGGCCTGAGCCGCAGGGCAGAAGAAGCGCGGGGAGGTTCCGAAGAACAACTCAATGGAGTCGATGGCGTTGGCAAGACGATCCACCGACGGCCGTAGCCTTCTCAGCTCTCTGAGAAGCTGCGCCAGCCTCTTCGTCGACGGGCTGGGGATGGAAGACACTGTCCTCCTCATTATCAACGCCGGCCATCTCGACGTAATCATCAAAAATGGCCCTTCTTGGTCGGGTGGTTGATGAATCCTAACCGCTGGGAGGTCCCGGAGGACAACTCGGAAGGGGGGATTTGATAGGGTGCTTGAGAAGCGTCCTAGGCTTCTCACCCGGCGAGAGGGCCATCTCCTCCAGTTGGGCCTGCACAGCGGCAACGCCGACGGTGACGGAAGTGTCGGCCTACTTCTTTCGGCCCTCATCAGTGATGCTGCTGCTCTTCGTCTCGGCTGAAGGAGTGGGAAACCGATGGCTGTCGGCGGTATGGTACGAGGTCGGCCTCGTTAAGGCAAGAGAGAGAGGGGTTGTCAACGGTGCCGGCGAGGCAAAGATGCCACCGGCCTCGGTAGGGTGGTGGTTACCAAGGGGCGTAACCAAAACCATGATTAATCTCCCGTCGGCGCTGTGATGAGATACTGGCGACCCCGGAAACTCAACATCTGGTTGCAGACGACCTGGCTCATAACTATCCACGGTCCGTTGTAACACAAACGTCGAAGCACGGAAACTCAATAAGCATCGGGGGGAGCCTAGTAGGCATCCTGCATCCCTTGTCAATCTTGTTTGAATATTCTGAACTTGACCGGACGGAGATTCTGACGAATATCACCGGACGAAAGTCGGGTCCGGAGTCAAACCTTCATCCGGAGTCAAATCTTTGACCACTCCCTTTTTCCCTTCCTTTTTGGTTCAGTTTTCAGATGCTTTCTTTTTTTTTGTTCTTGTGCTTCCCTCACTCCTTCTGTCTGAACTTTTTTTGTGTTTTTTCCCCTGTGTTGTGCACCACGTATCGCTCGGAATGGCGTCTTAAGAAGGATCCTTACGCATGGAGTGCCCAAAGAGAGAATTGTTGGTCATGCTGAAGTGAATGACTCGTCCACTATTGGCTCTGCTTGAGCATGTATCTGGAAGCAATGAAATGGTTAGCAGAATGCCAATCAAAGGGGATGATGCCTTGTCATACCTTAATCTCCACCTCAGAAAGGCCTGATAATAAGGTACTGCGTGAAGACGACGACCATGTTGGCATCTCAAGGAAGTTCTGTGATTCTGGTCAATGATCCAGGCCAACTTAGATGAATGCTTGGCGAAGTCCTTCACACAACACATGTTGAGTATGAACATATTGTGTGCATTCATCGCTGGGAATCTTTCATTGCCAAACTTGTTGTGGTTGGTCTCCATCTTGGTGAAAGAAAATGATTGATGCCCTTGTGGTGTCTTGTGGTGACTTCAGACTCATTAGCATTGGTAAATGTTCATGGGTGGTCATCATACTTACTGTGGTATAGTTAACCACAAAGATGGACCTCGAGGTCATGCATCTCATCTGAATCAGATCTTCAAGACATAGCTGCCTCGTCCAAAAATCTTCCTCATGTGGAGAATAAGCAAACTTGATGATCCATATTGCCACTGCAAGATTCACATGGTCTTGCTGTGAGTCTAGCGATCACCAGATTCGCCCTCATGCTTCTCTTGATCGTCCTCACTACCATCGGTGATGTCCCCGGTGTCTTCGCCAAGAGCTTGTGCATCTCGCACTCGTGAATTGCGAAGCTGTGCATCAAAGACACTCAGGCTGAGCTCGGCCTCAGTGGCAATGCGAGACATGGCCCAGCGGTAGTAAGGAGCCAGCTCATAGCGGAAACCGTAGTGAGGTCCACCATGACGTCCGTTCATGGGATCATCTGAATCGATGATGCCTGTGGCAGACTCCCGAATGGCCTCAAGAGCGCGGATGACAGCCTCACAGTGGGAGCGGAGCTCCAGATGAATCATCTGAGAGCCGGGGGTAGGGTAGTGCAGAGACGGGACGGAGGCGATGGGGTTGTCTCCATGATCAGACGACTGAGTAAGCTCAAGGTGACGTGCAGCTTCCTCAAGTGTCATGTCGTCGTCAGCGGAAGTATGGTGGTCAAGTTCCCGCTGATGGTCGGAATCAGATGATGAATTGGAGATGAGGCTGGTAGGATCATGGTGGCCCGAATCGTCGGAAGTCTGAGCAATGCCACCATCATGGCCCATATCATCGGAAGTCCGAGCGATGCCAATACCATGATCCAAATCGTCTGAAGCCTGAGTAGGGTCGCCATGATGGCCAACGTCGGAAGGCGCCATTGACATCTGGTCAACGGGGAAGACGGGACGGTGATCGTCTGGCGTCTGCAGATCATGGAGATGTCGAACAAATGACTCGAAGGACTGACGCTCACTCTCGTGCGTGTTCACCGAGGAAGTGTGTGAATGGCTGTCGCCATCGTCATCTCCAAGTTGGAAGGAGCCACGTGATCCCGCCAGGCTCCGTGTCATTGGGTTCCAGGTGCGGAAGGCAGGCGCGGGAAAAGTGGGGGAGCCGCTTCCGTCCGTACTGTGGTGAGAACTTACGGGACTGCCAGTGATCTGGAAAAAAGAAGAGACGGTCAGAGATGAGACGGTTTTTATGGTGAGTAGGTGATGATGGAATCGGGACTTACTGCATTGAATCTCTCAATGGTGGTGGTGGTTGTGACCAAGATGCCCCCGAATGGGTGCGGCCGGTCGGAATTGGGAGGTGCGCCAAGTCGGCCGAAGCGCCCCACATTCTCGGCAGCCCGGGTCAGTTCACGTGCATCCGAGTCCGGTGCGACGCCGGTGGCGGCAATCTCAGAGGCATCGGCAACGTACCATGGGCCCGACATGTGGCCAGCATTCAGCTGCTGTGCCTGTAGACGGGGAACAGCCTCGCAAGTGGTGATGACTTGGTTGTCAAACCGTCCGAGAGTGGTGAGCCACTCGTCATCTGCAGCTGGGGCTCTGCCGCTGGATGGCTGTCGGGAAGGTGGAGTGTCATCGGCATCCTCCTCGGTCTGTCCAGGACGACGAGGGGAGAAAATCCGACGGAACAAGGAAGGCGAAGGCATGGTGCTTGCCTCGGGCAGAAAAGTCTTGGGACTTGATGTGGTGAGTGTGTACGTGAGGATGTGGGGCGATAGATGTGGGTGTAGGTGGATGGTCGGAAAGCTGGCCGGGGAGGCTGCAATCCGTTGGCTACCGGACGGAAGGACCGCCTGAAGGAAGTCTGTGTAGATGTATGGATGCTCAAGGGGGATGTGAGTGTAGAGCAGTGAAGACTCGTGACTGGTGATGGAGAATTTTCAGTCGCGGGCAAGAGTGAATGATTGAATGCGTGGGTGCAGATTGGAAAGTGTGGGCAGGTTCCAAACAGCTGGGAGCTTTCTGCAGGCGGGCAGAAACTGGCGGTACCTGGGTACAAAAACCGGCAGCTCCTTTTTGGGAGCGCGACGACCAGGTACGTACCAATGGAGGGCGAGAGCGTTTGTGCTGCAGCGCCTTTTTGGGAACAATGGGAATTTTACTATGGTGGGCGCGGAAACGGGCGGCCAGCGCAACATGAACGCAACTCGAGAGTGTTGGTGAGCGCGGATGAAAACCAGGTTGGCCACACTCTAGTGCTTGATTGGACGCTCGACCTTGAGCGCAGACAAGATTCGCAGGGCAGTCACTCCAGCACGAGGCAAATGGGCATGAAGTCAGGCAATCTGGCAGGAAAGCCCGTTTGCAAGCAGCAAGTGGCTCAACTGGGACGCGACTGGCTATTGATGCATAAAAACTTTAGAGTTACAGAGCGTGGTGCCCCGAGTCAACCAGGCAACGGGTTGGCACGCATAATTGTGTTCACTGCATGGGAAGACTGATATACTGCAACGCAGAAATTTTATTCATTATGCATCTCTCGAGCTGACTTTTACTCGTGACGTGCTCAGTACCAAAACCAATCCTGAACTCCTGCCATGCTGATCATCATGACCTATGCTGAACTCCTGCCACGCTGACCATCGTGAACTATGCTGCCATGTGAAACTCCTGCTGTGCTGATGAACACGACTCATGCTCGCCTGTATTCTGTCTGTCACAGAATTCCTGCCTAGAAAACTATCTCCAGAAGACTCGTGCTTCCTCCAAGCAGAAAGACAAGACAAGAAAAGACAAAGTGCTCGCCGACTTTCACTGACGTGATGGCAATGATAGGCAGAACGAAAGAAAGAAAGACAAACTGGAAGACAGAAAAGAAAGACACAAAGTATCGCAACCCTCAAAACCAATCCGTGAATGCGACTTCCAGTCTTTGTCGACGCGAAACTCTGCCGTGAAACTCCCACTCGTGCTCTGCCGACGGTGACCAATGATGTGTCGTGTGTAGATGCCGTGATACACAAGCCCTCACAAACGCTGTTGATCGGCGAAGAGAACAGATTCTGTGAATAGCTCAGGCGTCGCTGGAGCCCTCATCATCGCCGAAGACCAGGGGCAAGGTAGGACGCTCGGGACTGCCGAAATGGAACTGATCGCTGCCGCCGAAACGGAAACCACCCGATCGGCGGATCGCAGCGAGATCGGGGATGATGGGCTGGGGGGCGCCCTTGTAATGGAACTTCTCCTCTGGAGTGGAAGACTGGCGGAGTTCCGAGGACGACAGCTCCGGCTCCGACTTTCTCTGGAAGGGCGACTCGTGGTACGAAGAGGACGGCGTCAGCTTGGTGCCGTCCGCGCGAGTGCCGATGGGAGTGACGACCCAGATCGGAGAAGCACTTCTGGAGTGCTCGGGCGGGTTGAACAGAGTGCGCCGGGGCATCTTGGTCTTGTTGCCGGTGGGCGGGGCACTTCTGACAGCCTTTGGCTTCTGGGGACTGTTGAACGGAGTAGGAGGAACGACCCAATCCTTGTCCAACTTGGTCTTGTTGTCAGTGGCCGGGGCACTGCTGGCACCCGTTGGCTTCTGGGGACTGTTGTAAGGAGTAGGAGGAACGATCCAATCCTTGTCCGACTCGGACTCGGGCAAGATGGACATGGGAGTGTTCGATCTTGCCGGGGTGTTGAAAGGAGTCGTCGGAACGGAGTAGCCTGCACTGCTGGTAGGTGCTCGAGCTTGAGGCATTCTTAGAGGCCGAGGGGGGATCTGGCGATAAGGCAGATCCAGGTGATGAGTCCTCCAGGGGAAACCAGTGAAAGCAATATTCATCTCGAGGGCAGCGTTGAAGGCGGCCAAGGGCGGAGCGGGAGTGGTATTCATCGGCGGGGCATCGGCCGTGGCGAGACTGTTGGGAGGGGCACGGAACCAACCAGGGACAGAGGCAGTGGCTTTAGAAAGGGTCAGAAAAGTGAAGACAGCGACGGTATGAGTCGCGGTTGGGGTTACTTACCTTGAAAGTAGCCGATCTGCTCGGACGACATGCTGTCGTAGTTCATCTGCTCACGGAAGAGGCTCATGTAATAAGCATGATCGTGTCTGACGGAGAAGGGGTTGGTGCGAGTCACTCCCCATTGGAAGTCGTGGGTCTCCTGCGACGCCAACATACGCCTCTGTACCCAGAAGGACTCTCTATCGCCCTCGGACAGAAGAGACAGGCAGCCTACGTTGTGCTGCAGTCGGAAGTGCCATGCGCTCTCCATTGCCTGGTGGCGATGTTCGGCTGCTGGGTTGTGATGCTCTCGGAGGGCAGCCATGTATTGGACTGCCCACTCCATGCGCTGTTGGTGCAGATCTTGGACGGCCCTCTCGTGATCCTGTCGGTCAGACTCATCGGCAGCCCTCATAAACTCATCGAAATGGCTCTCATCGTTGTCCATCGCGACTGACAAGTCCTCGGATGGGGTCTGAGAGATTGACATTGTCACCCGAGTGTTTGAAGTAGTGGGGGTTGTTGCTGGGCGACGAATTCGAGTTTGTGTTGTGCGTCGAGATGTTGTAGGGAATCGCGGGGGCAGTTGTTGTGAAAAGGATTGTCGTTGGACTAAAGAGTCTTGATGTGAAAAAGGCCGTTGCTGGGCCAAAGACACTGGAGCTGCCCGCAGCATCAAGCAGCTCGACACCAGCCAAGTGGCGCGTGTGCAAACGGACACTCGAGCTTGAGCTCGAGCTTGAGCGTGGGGCTGGCAAGCACGGTTTCCTCAGAGTGATGGCCATTGTCGTTGTGAATCATGATCATTCAATAAGTCAATAGAGGATGGCATGAAGGTGAACTATCGGTAATCTCCATAAAGCTTTGTTTGTGATTATATCGCTATCCGATCTTCTCTTGATCCCATCTTTTCCTTGGATCATACCGATTAGATCCATTCATACAATCCACAGTGACAATAGAACACATTTTCATGAACGATGCTAATCGAGAGAGACTATGGTTGGCTATTTGGGCAGAGCGTCACGACGTGGCGGATTCCATTTGGAAAGCAGTTTTGTTTGTTAGGAATTCGAAGTGCTATCAGAGGCATATTGTCTATATAGAACACCCTTGAACCTTTGTGCAACGATAGGAGACAGAAAGGGACACAAAGCAAAGTGGTGCAAATCTGTTTTGCGCAAGTGACGCGATGGCGCCGGAGTGGTATCTCGAGAACGCGAACCAGAGACTTGCACACATCATCATGGGAGAGTGACATTCACGGGCAAAGAGAGTCATAAAAGGCAAGGACGGTCAAACTTGCTACCCCGCGCTTAAGGTACAGCTTAACATCAAATGGAAATAATGGAAATCGAGTACCTTGTGACAGCCGAGTCAGTTGTCGGGAAACTGCCGAATTGCATAGTTTCCAATGATGGCAGGATATTCACTATTCTTGAACCTGCCAAACATACGTACCGCAGATAGTGTAAAAATCAAACTCGAATCAAAAGTGAAAGCAGTAGAAGAGAATAAGAATAAACATGCAAAGAAGGAAAAAAAAAAAAAAAAAAAAAAAGAATGCAGCCGGTGTTCGAACCCATGTCGCCGAATTGCCAAAAAAAGACAGCAAACTGGTTCAACACCCTCCAGCCACTGGCTGGGTGATGAATCAGTTCACTGTTAAATCTTGGTCAATTAACGCAACCTATAAGGCTTCGACAGCCGGCCTATCAATGCGCTATCCGACCATAACTACCCATGGTTCAGCCGACGATGTTCCACCATGCAGGACATCGCGACCTCAAGACCATGCACTTGGTATTTATTTTCACTGTGACTTGGCATGGAAAGCATTTGGATACAGGGAGAATAGCGACTGCAGTAACTTCAGCAGCCTTGCAGTCCAATGCTATCATTCTACGCCAGGCTCCGCAACCAGCCATGAAACAGATGACACTGTTGGTGAACAAAGTGAATTGCTGAGCTGGTACACCTAGGTGCACTGGTATTCAATATGAACGAGACCCGTCAATTTGCTACATAGAAACAGATGTGAGTATTGTCCTTCTTAGCCTGCACAGAATAAAGAAAATGCGCGGCGTCCGCTGGGAGTCAAGAGATGGAATCGTTTGTGTTCATGTTGGTTGTCAAACTTGTCACGTGCGCACAGTTCCTATTGGTGTTGACTATAGTCCAGTTTCCGTACCGAGTCTTGGACGTTGTACAACCAGCGAATCACGAGTTGCAGAGCCATCGAGGAAATCCGGAAAAGCAATATGCCGGCTCTCAAGCGTGCTTTGATGCAATCAGGAATACTGTATGCATGATCTGATTCTCCCTTGGCTCTTTGGCAGTTGCGCATGGGCAGGGAACGCACGAGTATTCTTTTCGACACAAGAAACTGCCCCGCCATTGGCCAAGACTGGCGTGGAGTCGAGTATAGCGAGGCCCCACCCACGTTATAGCGACGGGTGCCAAGAGACCATTGATGATTGAGCACACACAGCCCAGATCGATTGATTGCTACTCAGGTCAGAGCGGGGGGCATGTAGCTGGTTGGCACCCAGTCAACTCTGCTCAGGTCCAGTTCTGAGAATTCGGCATTCCGGACTTTTGGTCGTCCGTCAAACAAGCTCGTAGTTTGGGCACATTACGCAGGGGGTGGCAGGGGGTCAGTGGGTTGGCAGCTTGGGATCTTCGCCAGGCGCCCTGTTCCTCATCCCCCACTTCGCTTCGTCCGTGGGATGTCAGATTATCTCGGCCGAGGGCATGCTCGGTCCTCACCAACACATACATACCGTCGATCCTGCAAATGAGCTTCTTCGCGAGATCGCAGGACAATATCAGACTGTTCTGGCGGTTGGCTTTCTCTGGCGATTAATCGAAATTACATGTTCTACTCTGGAAAGACTTAGGCAGGTTCCGGAAGCTCGGAGTCGCTTGCGCTGGTCACCAGTCACCCCACGCCTACGCGCTCTTTTCGCAAGACAGCAGAATACGCCCTCGCTTGCCCGCGAGACCGGACAGCCATTGCTGCTTGGAGTAGGCGTTCCGTACCGATTGGTTGCAGCGTCTGAAATCCATTCTCCGGAGAACGCAGGATCCCTGGAAATCGAACATTATCAGAGCTCATTATCATTCAATACCAGGTCACACTAGGTCACACACGGCGCTGAGCTGCACGACATGTGGATCCCGCTTCCAACTTGACGCTTTGCGCACGGATGGCTGGCACTTCTATTCAGTGGGTGACACTTTTTTTTCGAGACCAATCGAGCGGGTGATGGAAAGGACAAATAGTCCTCGAACCCTGCCGAGGTAGTAGCCAGCAACCAGAGGGAACAAGCACGACGGGAATCAAAGCGCGCCTTGGCATGCGGAGGAGAGACACTCAGCGCAGACCCACAGTGTGTCAATCGATGCTGCAATTGCCAATATCTTCCGCGCCCAGCTGAGCATGCTGAGCGTGCTCAGTTGGGCTTGTCCCAACCCAGTTGTCGCGGCCGGCAGTAGAGACGCACAACCTGCATTCTGCTTTGACGTTTCCTGGGGTTGCTCTTCGTGACGCCCGCGCTGGCTAGACGTTTATGATAAGGTGTGTCTGCCCACAACAACGTAGCTGAGCGCAACCCTAGCTTGTCACCGTCCTTGGTGCGGGTGGTTCATTGAAAGAATGAAACGTAGAGCGAAAGATGGAATCTGGGGTCCCGGCAGTAGAGAGGGAATAGCTGGGTTCATATAAGCCATAGGGACCACCTCACACATGCCAATTTCGGTTCATATCCGAATGATCACTAAATCACACCACTCGATCGACTCCTTGCTTTTGTGACACGACTTCCTTCGCGAATAGTCAACACATTTCTTCTTGAATTGACAAAATAGAAGAAATGGCTTGAGATGGCCATCGATTTCCCTTCTGAAGTCGTGGGCACTGCGGTCGGGGTTTTGGTCTACTCCTTCCTCGCTCTCGCGCTTAATGGCCTGGTCATCTGGTTGACGTGGGTTCATCGAGAGCGCGTCAGTTGTCAGTACTCTCCCTCCAAAATTTCGCAAGCGTCTGGAGACTAACGGCAGAAATTCAAGATGTCGCGTTGATTGCAGACATTCTGTTTCTGTCCACAGCGACATGCATCGCTTCCCAGCTTCACTTCTACATTGACTGGGAGGACGTGGTCACGACACAATGGCGCGCATCCGTCGCCAACCCCAAGAACCCACAGATGAGCATTTCAAATGGTGCCGTCGGTGTAGACCTCGGGCTCTGGTATTTTAGTAGGTCATCTCTCTCGCCTTGATAGCTCTCTTCGTCTTACATGACTTCAGGACAGTACTCGTTCTCGGTGGCCTCGACGCTCGTCTGCTTTTGGGCATTTGCGCTTCTGCAATCCGTCTATGGCTGGTGGGCAAAGCCACACCTAAAGCGACTGTTTGATCGAATCAATGCCGGCGGAAAGATCATCTCGTTTCTCCTACCAATCTTGACAATCTGCCTTCTCCAGTCCAAGACCATTCAGAAGTCACTCGGCGCTTTCATGTTTGTAGCCAACGTTATTTGTAAGTGTCTTCACACCTAAACATCTCCAGGACACTCAACTGACATCTGGTAAAGTAATGATCAGTCTGGCATTCGGCGCCGTGGTGCTGCTTGGAATATTGACACGGTACCTTCAGAGCAGGAGACAATTGGTGTCTTTCAATGTCCAGTACGGCAAAAGCTCATCAAACAACTCGAGTTTGCCCAGTCAATTCGCCGCACCACAAAATAAACCGAGCGGTATATATGATCGGTGGTTGATGACTCGGTTCACCATTGCCTTCATAGTCCTCTCGTACGTGGCAACCTAACAACACAAGTGATACGGTTGTCGCTGACCGGTCTATAGGATCTTCGAGCTCACAAACATGCTGTTCCAATTCACCGGAATGTCCAACAGCAACGAAGACGCGACTCGCACAAGCCCAAACTTCAGTGTCGAGAGAGCCAAGGAGACGACCATCCTGTTCCTGCCGGGGCCAGCGCCGAGCTACCTGCTCTTTATCGTCTTCGGCACCACAGCCGCGTTCCGCCGACACATGTACGAGACGTTCGTCCCGCGGCGGTGGCAGCGGTGGTCGAGGACCTCCTCCGAGCCCGTCGCGAGGCCGTGGGTCCTGTCGTCCTCGTCGCCCAAGCGATCGTCCCGATCGACGGTCCGCGCGCGCAGCGTGACCGGCCCGAGCGAAAGACCCATCCCCCCACGGCCTGTCACCATTCAGTTGGAAGATCTTGAAAAGGGGATACGAAGTCCGCCGACTAATGAGTCGGATGACACTCTGCCCATGTTACCGTTGAGTAAGTGCCGTCCTTGCGTGGACTTTGACTCTGGATGGCAGCACTAACACTTTTTCTCGCAGTGAAACCTACTTATCAGCGGACTCATGCAAGAAGGGCAACGCAGTAGTTCATACTCAAGAAAATAGTAAAAAGAAATCTTAATTTTATAATTCAAGTATACCGCGACCGACAAAATCAGCTTGCTGTGCCCAAATGTCCAACTTGAATGATTCCAGCTTTAATTATCAATTATGGTAACCAAGGTACGACGTTTTCATTTCAGACTCTTGTGGATTCTAAGGATTTATATGAAGTCTTTCAAGATCTGCACATTTCCTGGGATGAGAAGATTCAATCTGGAGAAGGAACGCCAAGACTTGTCCTACCTGAATATCCCGGCTCTTGGTAGTCTTTTATCCCACATCCACGGTAATGGGCCGGCTACAACCGAATGTCTGGTCCGTCTATTAATTAAGTTACAGGTCGGGTCTTGACAAGTTCCATCAGAGCCTTGTTTGCTAGATCGTTGCATCTCGACGCCGTAGACTTTTGTACGCGTAGACAAACTTGACCGGAAAGAGACCTCTAGGGGATCATGTAGGCAACCCCACTGCCGATCATCCTATAGCTCGATCCACTGCGTGCGACACGGTAGTTTGATCCAATCACGATCCAGTGCCTTCACACGTTTCTTTCAAAAGGTCCTGTTTAACCAAGTCCATCAGCCAGTGAGAATTCGGAAATTTCCCAGCCAGAAGTCCATGCGCAGTGATGGTGATATCAATGTGCGTGTTGCCCTTTCTCTGGGTGTGCTGATGTCGAGCAAAAAGCTTGCTCAAATTTCCGAATTGCAGGTGCCAAGACTGCACTTTGGAAGTGCATATGTTGGAATGCCACGCTTTTATAGGTTCAAATTGATGCGGGCGTGGGTGGTATCATAACAATTCAGTATGACCCTGCTTCGATCACATCATAGACGCACACGACATCGCCCCGCTGCCATGCAGAGGATGGGGGTGATGATGGCCGGTGAAAAGTGCAAAAAGTGTAAATAAAAGGCTGCTGGTTGGCCGATCCTCTGTGTCAATGGACCTTTCTTGATTCTCAACCTCTTCCGCAGATCTTCATTATGTACGGAGCAGTAGCAAGAGTGACTGTCGCGGGAGCCCTACTGGCCTCCCTGGCGAGCGCCTCCTTCGATGGCAATCTCAACTATGACAGCCCGTCCAAGAGACACGTCAACCTGGGAATCGACGTTCCCAAGGTGAACCGGCGTGTCTTTAAGCGCGACTCGATCGCGTACGCGCCCGAGGACTTGAACTTCACACACGGCGTCGCCTCTGGCGATCCGTGGCCGGAGAGCGTGATTCTGTGGACTCGCGTGGCGCCCACTTTGGAGTCGGACCGGAGCAACGTCACGGTCGAGGGCACCGTCGACCTGTACAACCACGACACCGAGACATACATCCAGGCGAGCGCGAACCCGATCTGTGTCGAGTGGAAGGTCTACCAGTCGGGCGACAATCAGACTGCTACCGGCAACAGCACCAGCATCGTGTCCCAGGGAAAGGCGTACACGACCAGCGATATTGACTACACCTTAAAGGTGCGCTCCCATCGGTTTCTCTGAACAGTGGATCGTATGGGCTAATTGATCACACGTACATAGGTCGAGGCTGGTGGCCTGCAGCCATTTACGACTTATTCGTACCAGTTCAACATTTGTGGCAGCAACATCACCAGCCCGCTCGGCCGCACCAAGACTTCGCCCGCCAAAGATGCCGACGTGTCTGAGCTCAAGTTTGCAGTATTTTCGTGCGCAAACTATCGTAAGCATGCTTATGCGTCTAGAAATCCTACCACTACTGACAAGGGAACATAGCGAACGGATACTTCAATGTTTATGGAAACGCCGCGAGAAAAGACGAGCATGACTACGTTGTAAGCCGCGATTCCATCCCGCTGCATCCGTCTGTTATGACGAATGTTTGTCTGATTATTTTTCACAGATCCATCTTGGCGACTACATTTACGAGAACGCCGTCCAGGGAGAGCGAGCTCATTCCCCAGCAAATGTTCTTTTCAGCCTGTGGGATTACAGGGAGCGGATTGGACAGGTGAGATCGTCAAAGCCCGAGCAAGTGGATAGGCCACAATAGGTACTGATTCAGCTGTCTAGTATCGCACAGATCCCGATCTGCAGCTCCTGACGCAGAACTTTGCCTGGATTCCGACCTGGGACGACCACGAGGTCGCCAACAATGGCTACAGGGACGGGTTCAGTGCGTTGAACAACACTGAAGAGTCCTTCCGCAATGATGGACCTAGTATCAGCGTTGACCAGCGCAAGATGAACGCTGTTCGCGCCTACTTTGAATGGATTCCCATCCGGTCAGTCATATTCCTCAGTCTCGAGCCTACATTTCTGACGATTCGAACAGACAAATTGACATGGATGACAACCTGCGGGTCTGGAGAACTTTTCAGATGGGCAACCTTTTGGACCTGATCATCCTCGATACCCGCAACTATGACCGCAGCATCACCTCCCTTGGTACGTTTGCCTGCACATCTGAACTGATTCATGGCCAAGAACTGAACACCGTGCTCCCGCAGGCTGGAATGACGATTATATCAGCTTGATCAACGACGACGCGTCGCGGTCTCTCATGGGCTCGCACCAGGAGCACTGGTTTTACAACCAATTGACGGCGTCGTCGGAGAGAAATGCGACCTGGCGTGTCGTCGGTGACCAGATCATCTTCTCGCGCATCAGGGAGTCGTTTGGCTGGAACGGGGACAATTGGAACGTAGGTCGCACGCCTCCGGCCTTCTGCCGCTCTGATAGTCCGGCACTGACAAAAGGATGATAGGGCTATGCGGCCAACCGAAACCGCACGTTCAAGCATCTCTACGACAACAATATCAAAAATAACATCTTCCTGGCTGGAGACAGCCACCAAAACTGGGTAAGACCTGAGAAGTGACTCGCCCAAGAGCGCACAGAGACTAAGCAATGGTGCAATTCTATAGGTATCCGACCTCGCCTGGGTCGGCTCCGAGGCCTACGACAACGGCACGGGCTCGGGAGCTATCGGTGTCGAGTTCGCCGGCACCGCCGTGACCTCATCGGGCGCCAGCGGCGACATTTTGACGACGAGGGCTCTCGCGCAGGAGCGCCTCGACGACGAGTGGAATTCAGAGCTCCAATGGCAGGACGGCTACTACCGCGGCTACTTTCTGCTGAGCCTGGACCCCGAAAAGGCCGTCGCCCAATTCTACGGTGAGTAGCATGATCTCTTGACCTACCTACCTAAGACAGTAATTCATCAACGGAAACAGGCTCTCCAAGTGTCGCTTCGAGGAACCCCTGGAGCATCCCTCTGGCCAACTTTACGGTACTGGTCGACGAGAACCATTTGTCGCGGCCCATCGCCGGCGGTTCTGTCGAGGCCGGTGCTCTACGCGGAGGACAGGTGAATCCCACCAACCTGACGCAGAACACGGAGACGGGAGAGTGGGAAGTTATTGGGTTTCCGACCATGTATATATCCTCGTAATAATTGAGAAACAGTATACTTCGGACATTCGTGTTCGCGACCAACCAATCGCACGAAGCACTTGAGCCGTCTCAACAGCGACGTGGATACTGTGCAGTTTACCCACCCTTACGCCGCATACCGGCACCAAGCTGTATTTTCGTGCTGGCAGCAGAGCCGGGGCGGATGTTAAAGTTCATGTATGCACACCATGGTCGAGTGTTGTGCTACCAAAGCACATGCCAGACTCAATGTTGGTAGAAAGTCAAGCGTTGAGCTCCTTATCTCAGATAAGAGGACCCGATCTTGTTGAGCTTCTAGTCACGTGATTAGCAGGAGTTGAACCTCGGCTAAGATCCACCCAAGCAGATCACCGGGATGCCGCCGCTGGGCTATGGAATGGACGAACTGGCTTTAATGGAAAGCTCCTTGGTATTTAGGTGCCCCTACTCCTTATCGAGCATGGTTATATGCGGCTCGGTCTGACATTCCCGGCAACTCTTGTACACCCGAGTTCAAGCGAAGCAATCCAACACGGCAACCACGGAGAATAATCACGGGATTTATTCTCACAAAAGCTTGTGTAACCTTGGCCCTATATTTGCCTCATTGAAACTTGCCTTTTCTTTCCTTTTTCTGTCCGAGTTTCTTGTCAACCTTTAATTATATCATTATAATTCAGACTTAATCCCAGGATCCCAGCAGACACCTTGGAAAGATGGTCTCGGTTCCCAGCAAGGCGCCCCGCCAGTCGTTGACGGTCATCGACAACAGGACGGGGCAGGCCTATGAGGTGCCCATCAAGCACAACTCGGTCCTGGCGACCGACATCAAGAAGATCAAGGCTCAGGGCGGGCCGGCCGAGGACGAGACGGACCAGGGGCTCCGCGTCTTCGACCCGGCCTACATGAACACGGCCGCCATCCAGAGCCGCATCACGTACATCAACGGCCAGGAGGGCGTGCTGCGGTACCGCGGCTACCCCATCCAGCAGCTCGTCAAGCGCAGCAGCTTCCTCGAGTCGGCCTACCTGCTCATCTACGGCGAGCTGCCCACGCCGGCCCGCCACGGCGCCTGGGAGGCCGAGGTCATGAACCACACGTACATCCACAGCGACATCGAGGGCATGTTCAAGTCGTTCCGCTACGACTCGCACCCCATGTCCATGCTGACCTCGGCCTTCGCCACGCTGGGCTCCTTCGCCCCCGAGGCCAACCCCTCGCTCGCCGGCCAGAAGCTCTACACCAACGCCGCCTCGGGCGACCCGCGCGCCCTCGAAGTCCTGGACAAGCAGATCCTGCGCATCATCGGCAAGGCGCCCACCCTGGCCGCGGCCGCGTACCGCATGCGCCAGGGCCGCCCCTTCAACCGCCCCGCCAAGGGCCTGTCGTACACGGGCAACTTTTTGTACCTGCTCGACCACCTGTCGGGCAGCGAGTACCAGCCGCACCCGGTGCTCGAGCGCGCCCTCGACGCCCTCTTCATCATCCACGCCGACCACGAGGTCAACTGCTCGACCGCCACGGTCCTGCAGGTCGGCAGCTCGCTCGTGGACCCCTACAGCATGGTGGCAGCGGGGTGCGCGGCGCTGTACGGCCCCTCGCACGGCGGCGCGTCCGAGAGCGCGATCCGCATGCTCATCGAGATCGGCTCGCCGGACAACGTGCCGGCCTTCATGGCCAAGGTGGAGCGGCGCGAGCGCGTGCTCGTGGGCTTCGGCCACCGCGTGTACAAGAACGTCGACCCGCGGTCCACGGCGATCCGGGCGCTCGCCGACGAGGTCTTCAAGGTCACGGGCCGCAACCAGCTGCTCGACACGGCCCTGGCCCTGGCCGAGTACGCCCAGAAGAGCGAGTTCATGCGCAGCCGCAACCTCTACCCCAACGTCGACTTCTACTCGGGCCTCATCTACCAGGCCATGGGCTTCCCGCTCGACTTCTACCCCGTCCTCTTCGCCGTGCCCCGCTGCGTCGGCTGGCTCGCCCACTGGCGCCAGATGATCCTCCAGCCCGGCGGCGTCAAGATCTGGCGCCCCCGCCAGCTCTACCTCGGCGAGGGCGAGAGGGACTACGTCGAGGCCCAGGACAGGAAGGAGATCCCCGGCAGCGCCGCACCCGTCCAGGTCAACCACGGAGGCGACAGCAAGAGGCATGTCCTCGCCACGTACAAGGACGAGACGGGCCGCCAGTGGGGCAAGAGCAAATTGTAAATACAGGACGAGGGAAAAGTGTCTTCATGTATGTACTTAGCGTATGTTTCTACCATGTACAGTTCTCATCATTATATAATTTACACTTGACATGACTTCATATTACAATGTCTTGCATAAATACGAGATATCCAATTCCACCACCACCAGATATACGCACCGCGATATCAACAGCTCACCGCCACAAGGAAAAGACATTCCTCTCTGGCGGCGCAGTCTGCTGGCTCTCCGGTGCAAGGTGGTAGACTGGAGACCCAGACATTCCAGAGATTCTACGGTCATCCCCTATCTGCCACGATTGGCGCTCCCCGGGGAATCCAGCCTGGGTTCCCGCTACTCTACCTTCCGAGGACGGCCGCAAGTCTTGCTCACGGCTGCTCTCCTCCCCTTCTGCCCGTACCGCCTCTAGACTCCTTTGGCTGCGCTCCGGCGCGCGCTCTGGTATTGGAATTACATTCGTTGCCTCGGACCGGGGCCTCCGCTGCTCTACATAAGCGCCTAGCTCAGGCTCATGGACTCTCAATTGATCCCTCTGCCCCTGCCAGTTTGGCTCGGCTGCTGACATGGGCCTTGGACTGACCGGAATTCGCTTGGCCACTTCCTGTAGCTCGAGCATCAGGGGCTCAAGAGATTCCGGGCTGTATTCCGAATTCCCAGGGCTGGTGCGACCCGCGACGGATTGGGATGTTGCCCGTGTTCGCGTCGTTGGGCTTGAGGGTACCACGGTAGGCTGAGACGGCTGTTGGTGCTGTTGCAGTCCATTTCTGAGATGCTCTTCCATTCTGCTCATGGTTTCCATCAGTGCAGGTAGGGATCGGAGCCACAGGTCGCCGTTACGCTCAAGACGGCGAGTCCGTCTCTCAATGTCACGCATTCGTCTCTCTTTGAGGTAATCGTGTCGCCGCTGAAGCTCTTGTCGCGTTGGGGGATCAGGGCTGGCTCTTCCTCCTGCGGCCGAGGCCAAAGCGGCTGCATCCAAAGCCTCGCGTGCTCCACGCACATCACGCTCGAGCCGCCGCTGCGTTTGGCGCAGATGCGACAACCGGTCGAAGGATGGTGCGAAAGAGCTCGACGAGGACGTAGTCGTGGTGCTGCTCCTAAATGAGCCCATGGAGGCCTTCCGGCTGGGTTTGAGGATACTGACCGGAGAATGGGTTGGAACTTCGGTCTTGCCAGCCGAAGTAGCTCTTGTCGTGGTCTGTCTTGCCTGGGGCGCCTTAGCAGTTTGGGAGATTCTTGACGGAGCGGTTGACGGTCTGGTGTCAGCTTGGTCTGATGAAGAGGATGCTTGTCTTTGATGGCGAGAGGCTGTCGAGGAGGGAGGCGCATCGGAGAAGAATACTTCTTGGCTTGACTTGTTCCTTCTGTGGCTATGTACATCCATGTGCTTGCGCTGGCGAACCTTCTCTTTGCGGCTCAGGGCTTTGTGGAGGTGGTGAACCGTGGTGATATCTGTTTGGGCTGAACGGCTGACGGCCCCAGGAGTGTGTAGAGGAGAACTGGTAGCTCCGTCTGTACTCGAAGACGGCGCAGTGCTCACTTCCATGGAGTCGCCGAGAACAAGTGGCACAGCCTCTGCCCTATGAGCTGTCGCAGCTTGAGCATCCATGACCCGTGGCTCTGAGTCGATGGTGACAATGCTACCAATTCGCGGACGCAGGATGTGGCTTCCCGGAGAGGGTGGAGGGTTATTGCCGTATGAAGTCCCACTTTGGGTGCCGGGTGAGGACTTTTGTGAGAATGACGGACTCAGCAAGCCCGGTATAGACCTTTTCCTCCCAAAAGTCGATCTCTTGCTTGTGGTCGTTGGCGGCAGTTTCAGCGCGGCATCGCTTCCTGGCAATGGTGTGCCGGGAGTGCCAGCATGCGAGCTGCTACCCGGACTGTTGGGGTCTTTGCCATGTTCAGCTTGTGGAAGGCTCGTTGGGTCGATGTTGGACCTGGGCCGTGGGGATGATATTGACCTGCCGATCTGCCACTGCCGAGCCCTCGCGGGAGTGGCTTCAGGAACGACCACAATAGGTTGTGGTCTTCGCTTTGTGCTGGACTCCCTAGTTGGTGGTCTTGCGTCTGCTGATGGCCGCCGGGATGCCGATCCTAAACCGGTCGTAGCAGATCTCGTCAGTTGAGGCGAAGGATATCCCTCCATGGGCAACGCATGGCCCGAGTCCTTGGCGGAGTGATGTACCCGACTTGATGATGGCCGCTTCAGAGAACTCGAACGAGGCGGCCTGGCCGGGCCTTTTCGAGACTTGGAGGCTTTTGGTTCGCGGTCTTCCGCGACGGGCTGCAATACAGTACCAACGCCCATGTCGGAGCTATAGGGACGAATCGATGCCAACCTCGTTTCGATTTCCCCGAGCCTTTCCTCAATGTCATGCGATGAACCCTGCTCTGACGGCTGGGCCGCGGCAGAGTGGTGCCTTGAATGCCGCCGACCATGGGCATCGTAGCTATGCTCCAGGGGAATGGAGATGGCAATGTGTCGATAGCCCCCCGAGGTCGTGGAGGCGACAGCCGAGTCCGGAAGCTGGATGGTCAGGGGACGCTTCCGGCCGCCTTTTCTGCTTTTCCGGCGGAAGGGGTTGAATGCCCTTCTCCACTTGCTCTCTTCGACAGATTGGACATCGTAGTCTTCGTCGTCGTCGACCACCTCATCGGATATGGACATGTGGTTCCATGGCGGCGGGGTTCTCCGGAGAAACTCGACGAGATGCCTCAAGCTCTCCTCCTCGGCCGGATCGCTGTTGGAGCCGCTCAGCGGCCGCCGCCCGGCCCGGCGTGGAGCGTGCCATGATTTGGGTCGGTGATTCGACGGTCGTGACACTTGACTCCCCGGCTCCTCTTGTAGAGGGTTGATTTGTGGCTGTCCTTGATCCCCTTGCTGCCATGCACCACCGTGTTCAATCGGCGGCTGTGCAGACTCGAATTCGTCGGTCCCTTGATGCCTTGCAGAGGGCGCATCACGCATCTCGGTTTCCTCAATGAACCGACCCGGTCTCCTCCTGAGCGGCATAGCTGCGGCGACCAGTACCGGGCCTGACAAGTGATCTTACTTGCAGATCGACATTAGTTCTCGAGGGAGGGCCTGAGCCGGTGTGCGCGTACATTTTATTCCATGCTGGAGCTGCACAGGTCGCCGGAATCCGTGCTTGAAAGCATCCTGCTGGAGATACTCTTTCCTTGCTTGCTTGCCTTCTTGCATCGCTCCCTCCCTCTCGTTCCCCAATCACGGGGCCGCAGGAAGCGGTCCTGGCGGAAAGCCTACCTTGGGCGTCATGTCAGACTTCTTCCCAAGAGCTTGGGGGGCACCGGATTGCGCAGATGGCCCATGTGAGTGGTCGATTGAAGGTGTCATAAAGAGTTCGTGGTGCTGCCACCAGCGAAGCTTAAAAGGCAGGCCTGTGAGCAAATCGTGAGCAAGCAAGGCCATGCATTTAGGTAAAGTGCAAAGTATACCATGAGCACAGAGTGTAGAGTGGAGTAGAGACCTGCATTGGGCGGCGACTCTGGGAAGGGATCATGGGCAAAATTGCTGCCATTGGTGGGTAACAGGTTGGAAGGGGGAAAGAGATGGTTTTCGTATATTTTGCGTATATATTCTCCGGATCGAATCATGGGGTCTAGTCCGCTGCACGAGAGGGAAGGAATCCCGTCCTTCTTTCCATCCCTTACAATCGGCTTAGTGGGCAGCAGCCCTATATGATCAATGCACAGTGCCCTGGCAGATTGCAGTTTAGTGCAGTCGAGGTAATCTGTACCTACAGTACGCGTGCCATTAGACGAACAAGTCGGGGATAATTCCCCAACTGTGCCTCTACATGCATTCACTGCCTATTTTCGGTCAGGCTTGTCCATAGATCGGGTCTGACGTGCTTGCGAGCAGACGGAGACCTCCTCGTGTAGGGAGGCTGCGAGTCCTAATGGACAATGTTCGTGGGTGCAGCGACGCAAGTCGGTAGATCTGAGTAGAGCTGCAGACGTGAAGTTTTTGGTTCGTGGTTCCCGCACTTCCAATGCAGTGCGATTTAGGTTTAGCAGAGCCGATCGAGTGCGCTATGTGCACTTAGTGCCCGCCTTAGGCTCCCGCCGGCTGCAGCGCAGTGCGCTTATAGTGGTTGCGTTCTGGCGGTTCCCCTTCTCGAACGTCTCTAGAATCGATAATACGAGGAATGCCTACAAGCTTATCACAATTCGGCGAGCAACGGTCGTTTGAGGAATGTGGGAAGGCATCGAATTCTATAATGGTGCAATCACGTGTTGTCCGTATCTATTTCGGGCGTGTTTCACTTGGTTCTGCAAAGCTAGATTTGATGCTCAGTTCTACATAGTCGGGTCTGGGGCTGGTCGTTGTTGAGGACAAGAGAAAAGCCAGCTGAGACTCGTGGCTTGGTCGAGCCACCGACCAGGTGAGAATCATTCTTGTTATTTCAAATCGAATTCTGCTGACCCTATCGTAATATCAGTGCCATATAGAAGAACCCAATCTTCAAGTATTTGGGCTGTGATGTTCAAACAACTTGTGTTGTCTGACCCGGATCAGTCCGACCCCGGCCTACAACACAAATGAGCTCACCGCACTACTACGGACAGGATCGGAGTTTGGAGATATGGGCTTGAGGTGTGCGGTCAGTCACCAAATCGGCGCATCCCAGGGTTCTGGATCTGCAGAAACCAATACACGGTAAACAGTTCACGAGTCACCAGGTTAGGCATCCATACTTGCCCGAGCTCGCGGGGAACTACCAATTACTGTTGCAGGTTCTCAATGCTAATGCTAGGGGTCTCTCGGATCGCGGAGTACGGATACCTTGTCTTGACCCACGACCGAACAGGGACAAGGAGGCGACATGTTCTATAAACTACCCCAGTGACAGATCCAATTCGAGACAATTAGCTTGTACGTGCAAACGACCTCTGTCAACACTGGGCGTGCTTCAAGATCGCCCCGACATGGACAAGTAATGGTCTATGGATGCCAGGAGATGACGAATCCAATTACGTGCATCACGTTCGTCATTTGAAGCATTGACAAATGACACAGCGCCCACATAATCACGCCAAGTTCGTTGGTTCGACAAACCCCGCCATTCAATGGTTTTGTTCTTTCTTCGATGTGTTGTTTTTATAGTACTAACAAGAGGCGAGTGTCTCGGCTATCTTCCCTTATACGTTCTTGTTTCAGAGTATGGATCAATTCTAGTCGAATCTCCTTCGCCGAGCTCGCCCGCCAACCTTGGAGATCATATTCGGAATTTCGGTAGATACAAGCATGTTTGTTGGGTAGCATAGCTCTGTTGTACTAGGATTAATGGCTCTCAAGCGAGGGACCCCCTGTTGAATACCTATACTAATGCTGGGCCCTGCATACCTGAGGAGTCAAGGTGGTCTGGCGATCACAAACGTGTGCCTACAATCTACCTACCTTCCTAAGGAGCACAATCACTCTGGCTGTTTGGCAATTGTGACCTCTATTCCAGTCCAGCAGACTCTGACTTCCTGGTCTGAAATTGTATCCGTAAAAAGGCTTATCCGGTGTGAAAATGTCTGTGAACTATGCCAGGCAATCAGCCAAGTCTCTAGCAGACAGTGCACCGCCAGCAGAGGTGTATTCCGTATTCTCGTTTCGTACCGGGAGATGCCAGTACTCCTCGTTGAAGGCCATCGATTTTCCGTCGAATATTCCGTGCTCATATGCGCAGGTGGAATCAGGCAAGCTCGTTGGGCGGCAAGATGACCACCATAGACCTGGTAGATATCCGCGTTGCGCCGCGCTCCGGTTCAAGGATCGAGCGAAAAGTGCTGTACAGGAGTAGCGCAAGGCTTGGACATGTTCATCATCGCCCTTCTTTGGTGATGGACTTCGATCTCGGATGCTAATCCTCTCCATTCCTTGCCGTCCGGACAACTGGCAAAGGGCCTCACAGGGAAGCGGTCATGCGCCGGGTCTGAGGGAGGAAAGGATAGCTGGAACAATATTGAAGGAGAAAATGGCCTTCGTATTGTCAGAGAGCTGGGTATGCATTTGTAGTGTAGGCGCACTCAGGGCTCACAGGTTCTCTCCACCCAGTGGGCTCTTATTGAAGAGGGACTTGATGAACGTGACTTGCATTTTCCTTGCATTTTCCGCATGTAGACATGTCCCGACAAGCTTGGGTTGCATTCTTTGGTCCCTAATAGCCACGTCAGTGAAAGTAAGGTCACGCCTCAGCAGATAGACCTTCAGATCAGCTGTTTCAGCAATTTTCTGGAATAATCCCTCCAGAATAGCAGCGAACGATGTCCCGCCATCCGGCTGGCTACCTAGGTACACCGTACCTTACCCCAGAACCAAGCATGGTTCCCAGTGGCTTTTACATGGGGATAGATACAGGGGTCTGCTACGTACAGCGGAGATGCTTGGAAGCCAAGAAGAAAACCAGGATCCATTGAAGCTTCCCTGGATACCTAGGTAGAGAGCTACACCACAAGATAGTTGCGTGTCGTGATATTCGCCCCCTAGATTCCCATCGCCGTGTTGAAAGGCCGGATCAGTGAAACGGATGAGATATTCGGCGTTTACCCCCCTCACCTTATCAGTCCGATATGAACTATGTGCAGTGAGATTCTTGGGCGATATTTGAACTAACCAGGTTTCTCGCGAGGTCCCATAGCTCCGAGCTACCCACTATGATGGCAGAGCAGACAGGGCCGTGACGACGTTGAATAGGCCTCACTCAGATCCACGGATGCTCTCAACGCCAGACTTGCTTAAAATAAATGGTTTCCCGCGCGTTGCCACCCTAATGTCGTTTTCTCTCATTCCCCTCAAACCACGCAACAGTTAAGTGCGAGTTCGAGCACAAAAGACAGCGCCGAGGTTGGTGATCCAGCGTCTCTTTTGTTCTGATATATACATTAGTGACCACTGGTCGGCCTATACCTGCGCGGCCGCTTGTCACCACCGACTCTGTTGCCGCCGCTGCCCGCAACCAACCTGCACGCCACTCACACGTCTGGACCTGGCTTTTATGCCTGCACTTGATTTCTAAGATGCGCGAAACACGGCGGGCTCCTCAAGATGAGCCAACCGATGGTCTCGACGACCAGGGGCTTGATCTCTACGACCCCAACGACCCGAGATACCACCAAACACCACCACAACCACACATCTTGCTACAAACCGATTACCTAGACAATCACGACAGTCACGGGTATTCTGCCAACAATTATTATGACAACAATGTTCCACACTACGACAATGACCCTCTGGACTTTTCAAGCTGGCTGCAATCGAACTATTTTCAGGGGCCGAGCCATGACCAACCTCTTCCGGAATTCTCAACACCATTCAACTTGAATACTGCCAATCCAGCATTTCCGCAACATGCACCCCACAGAAACGCTACACTCAGCCCAGAGGATGCTATCCCCGCCAGCTTCCAGGCACACTTTGGACACTATCCTTATCCTAATGGGTCCTCTGCTCCACCCACTTTGGTCCAGGAGGTTACAAGTGCAAGCTCTCACCTCCCCCCAACGCCCAAAGGGTAAGCAAAGATGCCCCTCGCTTCGAGATAGCCGGAAACTACCCTTCCATGAACATCACTAACAGAGAAGCTCAGGCCGTCGACCATAAAGTCCTCCGAAAGTGCGAAGCGATACTCGTGCGACCGTTGTCCCCAGCGATTCAGACAGCGCAAGGACCTGGACCGACACACGCCGATCCACACCCGGGTGCCCGACGGCCAGAAGATCAAGGGCCGATACCTCTGCTGGTGCGGCAAGGTGGACCACCGCAAAGATAACCACAAGCGACACGTGGAAAAGTGCGAGAAGAACGGGGGCAACAATTTCGTCTGCCAGTGTCTGTTTGAGACGAGCTCCAAGCAGGAGCACAAGGATCACATACGCGGGTGTCGCGAGGGGTCCAACCCGGTCGGGCGCCCGGCTCGGTCGAGGGCCACCCCTTCCGTGGCCAGCTGGGAGGATTGAGCAGGGCCAGGCCAGGCCCATTGACATCACATACGCATTTCATGAGACACGTCGTAACGAGTTACGATCTCTGACGACATATGAATTTCAAGTGTGAACGATTTTACGAATTTGAGAGGAGCAGCGTTTAGGAGTCGGTCGTTTTATACACTACGAGGGGCACATCTGGTTGTCTTTTGCCTGATGACGTACCCTCGTATAGTCCCTTGCATCAGGTCGAGCGGACATATACCTTCGTTTCTAACCAACCCGCCACTTTAATTAGCTTCTTTCAATATATGTCTCTTTTGTATATCTTACAGGATTCGTATAACCGCGTCTTGCAATGACTGTGCCAAACACTTACTTCAGTTGAGGTCTTGACTTTGCTAGTTGATTCTAACTTGGTGTTTGGAGGTCATAGGCCCGCCGCGACAGCTTTGGAACCACGGACAACGTCACAGAGCACACGACAATGCCAACTGAGGAATCATACAGAAATCAAGACCTTTTGAAATTTCACAACACTTCTGTCTCTTTTATAATAATGATACCGAATTCAATTGACAGTGCTACAGACCCCTCAACCCATGATGAAATTTACACACGACAACCATGTCCACAAACTCCTCAGGCATCCCAACGTGCCATACACATGGACCGAAGCCTTGTTCGAAAACTCAATGAGCACATAATGAGAAGATTTTTTGATCGTAAGTGGCCTCAATCGACGCCGCCCGCTTCCGCCCGGTAGCTATCGAGCATTATCGCAACTTGTTCTCGTGAGGCCCATTTTCCCCATTGGTTCGCTAGCAGTTTGAGGCCCTTTGCTGACGTATGACCGCATGACCATTGAGTGTCTGGTATCTACCCACGGTTCAATGATGAAAGCGTATGTAAATTGGCCTCAAATTTGGCAGATCATCTTCTGTGGCTTTGCGACAGCTTCCTATCGGTGAACTAAACTCGATTGTGGATGTCACGATGTCGACCTCGTGGGGGCCATGGAATTCGGGGGTTGACCATCTTCCCGAGACAACGCAAGGCTTCGTCACAGTCAGGAGATTATTTGAGGACCTCCGGTGAGGGTTTTTTGTGGTTGATGACTTTCATCGATGACTCCCGTAAACCCAGAACGTTCCCGGCTGCAGTAGATGCCTTACGCCGGAACGATATAAAACATAGCAGCAAAACGTACAACACCCCCTTTCGAACTCCAACTCCTTCTCAATGCTTCTCTTCCAGTCGTCCCTTTCCTTTCTACTCCCAAAGTCGAAAACTCCAAAGCACCAGATCATGATGAACTTGTGATTCAGAACATCTCGATCATGCCGGGGGTGAAGAGACCTTCGGGTCGCCGACCGACCACATGTCCCCATCTCCAAAAGCCAGACGACTGCCAGTACCGCGATGACAGCGACAGCGGTCGCCCTGGTGATAGCTCTTGCAGTGAGACAGAAGAAGAAGATAATACGTTGGACGACATTTCGTACAGGACATGTCGAGGAGTGTGGGGAGGACACTACCGCCTGCAACAGCTGCGGCTCCGGACAGAGTATCTCGATATATTCTCCATCGTGTGCCTGTGCGGTCGCGTGTTTGAGGCGCAGGCATTTTCTCTCTCACTTCCAGCACGCAACGACTCCTCTTCCTCCTCTGATTCCGATTCCTCCTCCTCGTCGTCTCCCAAGCAGCAGCAGCTGATCGACTCACGCCGCCGTCGCATGAAGCGCATCTACCGCTCCGAAAACTTCGTCGACGCCTTCGAGCAGTCGGGCCGACGCTTCCTCGTGTCCACCGTCGACCGCACCGAGAAGGAGTGGCGCGGCGTCTGCGAGCAGGTCGTCTGCCGCGACGCCGACTTTGCCGCCGAGCACCCCGCCAGGCTGGTAGTGGCGGGAGACCGGCGGCTGCGGTGCCCGGACGGGGCCGGGCGCCGCGCCGCTCCTCTAGTAGTGTGAGGGGGGCAGGGCCGGCGACGATGGCGGCGACGATAGTTGCGACAGGTAGGCCCGGCGCGGCGATCGTGAGCGGTACCTTCTGCGCGGCAGCGACGGTGGGGAAGAAGAATAGGGCGAGCGTGGCGTCCTTGGTGCCCGTGACCGTTGTGGCGTCACGGGTGTGTTGGGAGGTGGTGGTGGTGGGGCAGATGGCGACGACAGCGACTGTGGGGGGTCATTTGTCACTATCGAAGGTGAAAGTGTAAAGTCCTGAGCGTATGTGGGATCTTGTGCTCCTCTTGGTGAAGAGGGCGGAGTAGTATATGACCACTGCAATGCCGGAGGGGATGGCGACGACGACGGAGAGGATGGAGGTGATGATGGAGGGGATGACGACGACGACGGGAATGGACCCGACATAGTGGCTGGTGCTTCCTCTGGCGATGCTGGAGGCGTCAGATAGGATTCCTCCGGTGCTTGTGAGGGCTCTGATGCCGAAGATGAAGGGGCCGGCGGCTGGTACGGGCCAAATACAGGGGCTTGTGCATCATGCGGCGACAACGGGGGCGATGGATAAAAGTCCTCTGGTGCTCGTGGGGGTGATGCCGGTAGATATGTCGGAACTGGTACCGAGGACCAATATGTATTTGCTGTATTTGCGCCTGCTACTGGCGAAGAAGGTTCTGATGATGAGAATGGCGGCGTCCAAAGACTGTGGTATTCACTCTGAATTTGAGCCAACGACATCTTGTCGAGTGAGGATTTTGATGTGTTTGTTTATTTCGAGTCTGTGGGCTTCTGATTTATTAGCTTCGTACTTGTAAACAGGTGTACGAAAACAAAGTCTTACTTGCGAGCGACCTGAATGAGCTGGACGAGAACTTGATGATTCTGAAGAAGCAGTAATGCTTGTAGAATGTTTCAGCGGATGGTTGGTGGTGTTGTGTTTGGAGCTGTGCAATATTGGAAGCCGTTGTTGGTTGCGAGCTACCAAGTTTGTAGTTGTCGGACGGAAGATGTTTGGCGGGTGCCATTCAATTCTCTGGGAAGATGGCCACGTATATATAAGAAAAGAAGAGAGCGTGTGGGCGGTGTGATTCGAATACCTAAGTTGATACGTACCGTGTTGTTGATATTGGCTCGAAGTTTTAATATCGTGGAGTTTCTAGATTGTTTTCATCCCTCAGAAAACCTTGTTAAACAGCCATAAGTAAAAACCTCTTACGCCTCATTCCAGTGCACGTATATCAATAGTGGGAGCCAAGGCAAGAAAACCCGGCCACTTATTGAATTCTATCGAATTGGACGTAGTCTTTTGTCTATTACAAATCGGGCCTGAAAATAGGAAATAAACACAAGTAATCTCTTGTGTTGAAGGTGTGTCGGGCCAGCCACACATTTCGATCCCCTATGCCGTAATGGGCGGAATAGTAGATCACCGTCTGGCTTGTTATTGCCCAATTAATCCAATGGAAATCAGTCGTTATCAAAGTATTAATCTGTTATCAATATGATTACTTTGATCACATTTGCACAGACCACCTATGAGCACTATATGGCAGAGAATCCTAACTACACTCATGCTCTTCACTAGTCACTTTGCCAATTGACAGTAGGTATGTGCCACTGACAGATAGAATATCCTAAGGAGCATCATTGAACGAGACGGCTCCTCCATTTGAACTTGCCTCAAGCGCATCTGAGCCCCTCTTGAGAACTCCTCCATCGGTTCAACACTGCCAACCACTCCTTGGCACGATCGGCCGTTTCGCACTCGTCCTCGTCGCCCTGGGGCGCATCGATCAAGGCCTTGACCTGGGGATACATGACCTCCCAGCTTCGTCCGACGGGAACCCGCAGTTGGACAAAGTGCAAAAGATTGTTGATCCACGAGCCATCTCCTCGGTGGTCCTTGAGGATCTTCTGGATGGGCCTGACAGCGATTTCTGGGAAGCGCGCGAGCTGCTCCTCGCACGCTGAGTAATTAGGCCAGTTGGTGTCCTGCAGCCAGCCGAGCAGATCATGCACATAGGGGCGCATATCCCTAGCCGTTTGGACACGCTCTTGAAGGCTGCGCAGGCCCATGAGATCCCCCTTGCGCTCAGGTACCCAGACCTCGTCGCGCTTGTCCACGAAGCGAATCAAGTCTCGCGCCTGCGGTACCAAAAACGCCTCATATGCCCGATCGCTGATGACGCCCGACTCGGTATCACATAACGCCACTAGAGCCTGGCGATATGGAAGTATCTGGTCCTCGGGAAGTTTGCATACGACGTGGAAGAGCGCCCCGAGAATCAAGTGAAGATCGTCTTCGGATTGGACGGGCCGAGAGACGATGCCCGAGACTGCAGAGACGATCGCTGGCTCATTTGCTCTCTTTCGGACCAGACTGCAGAACTCTGCGTAGAATGGCGCCGCCGAGTTGGATTCTGGAACGCCTCCGGGCGTGCGTGCAGACAACCTCGAGATCACTTCAGTGATGAGAGTAGCAAACGTCTCCGAGTCGAGACGTTCCAATGACGGAATAGACGAGATGTCATTGAGGTCTTGTGGCACGACCCCACTCGACAGTCCCGATGTCATGTTGTTTACTTGGAGGATGCTTGAGGGATTCGCGTTTTATACATGCCTTTTGTGCAGTCTAGTGATTGATGACAAGCCGCTGGCTTTAGGTATTGAATTCCGAGCGGTGACTCGTAAGAACCTTAAGATCCTATTGGTTAAAGCCACGATGATCGACCCACGCATTTAGCCGCATTCGCCATTCTACATAGAAATGGTGCCGGTATCGACCTTTTACTTTCCAACGTCGAAGTATCAACGTTGTTTTGTGGAACCTAAAAGAGGGAACTGATATGTCGGCAACCAGGTACAGACATGGATTTCCTCCTACGTCGACAGCCGACTTGAATTGAAAATCTGACTGTGTTTTTTTTTTTCCTTGTCTCCAAACTTGATGTTGAATTTTGACAAAGAGCATCGTAGCCACACTTTAGAATAAAAATTGACTTCCAAGTTTGTCGACTTTCACAATGGCTCGCGCAATAGCTCGCTCAGAGATTCATGAAGTCATGATGGCTTCTCCGAATAGAAAATCTAATCTTGTTGCACACTCCGAAAAGGCCACGGACTTTACGTGGCGTCATCCCACGGGGCTTTTTATCGGACGTGATGGCGATGCGTAAAGATATTAGGTTATCATACACGAGTAAACTACTTGTACATATATCATAATGTTTGACTTAATCGAGTTATTCTTATAAATACCTCCAGAATATCAAGCCACTTTCAGCACAACGTAAGCCTTTATTCCCCAGAACTGTCTGGCTTTATTTACTACATCCCCGACCCGAAACTGGTAGCGGCAGAAATTTGATCTCCCGATCTTCAACTTGAGTCCCTAGCAACTTGACGCGGATGAGTCGTCGACACGAGTATCAAAATGGCAGGCTCGACGGTTCTTGCCGGGCTCGTCAATAAACTTGCTCCGCTCATATTCCCAATGGCGGTTGAATTCGTGAACCAGTATCGAAACAACCCGGGACTCTTAGAGGTTTATGAACCACCAACTCTTAGTACGTAATTTTGCACTTGTTATCTACGTTGAAGGTTTTCATCGGTGATTCAAATAAGCTGACTGGCCTCTCCTTTAGCTATTACAACCAGCCTGGCCGGTTTGGTGTACTGCCAAACAAAATGTCTATATGATGGCATATCCGATACTCCTGGTAAATGATAACTTTTTATATGTATCCACGTTTTGAGAGGGGAAAGAAAAAGAACTTGGCCTAGAAGAACTCATGATCTCTTTTGTTTTCGCACTTATACTGCCCCAAGATCAGTAATTAACAAACATTACAGCGACACCAGAAATGACCAAGTGCTTGACGGGTTGTCTTACAGAGCAGCAACCCCAGGGGACCGAGCACAAGGATAAATATGTCACGATCAAACTCACAACCACAGATGACATGAACATCTTTGTGCCGCTCAAGAAGACGGACCATGCCGAGCACACCGACGACGCCAACGACGGCGGCGATGCCGACTTGCAAGCGATCACGGAATTTCTTCGAAACGGGCACGAAGGAGACAGTATCAAGGTCAGTGGAGTTAACATCTTTCTGAAGGCCTGAAGGGCCAAGTACACGTTCGTAGTCTATCGCTTCTGCATGATACGACTTTCTTTGGAGTTTGACTTGTTGGGTGGAAGTGGGCTTATGCCGGAGTTCTCTCAAACGAATTTGTTCATCTAGTAATGTAATACAATTAAGATCATTTATAACAGCCTTCCTACCCAAGGCCATGAAAACTACCAAAAATATCTCACAGGCTGCAAGCATGACAGTCAGTCAGTTATGGACAAGATCCGTTGCTTAACCGACCTTGAGGGGACGATTAATTCTATCTACTCGGAGATATTTACAGATCCACGTGAAGTATACCATGAGTTCCTTCCTTTCGACGTCCGCTTGCAAGAGAACGGGTCGGCCATCTCATGTAAGCATGAGGTCTACAATCCCAGGCCTTCTAGTAGCAAAGATCTGAGCTCGTTTCGACCTTGACCCCGTAAGCAGTAATTTATCCCGATACTTGTTCTAACATGATGAAGCATTGAATTCGCAGTGATTCTGGCGACATCAAGACTCTGAGAGAGCCGAGGTCTGCAAAAAGCAAGGGACGAAATAGTTGGTGGTCTAGATCGGGCAATACTTGTATACCATCTCCACCCGGGGAATGCTTGTGTTCCAGCTAGGCCCTGAAGAGCCTAGCCAGCGTCCTCCCGCTCCACCCAGCGGACGATCTTGTACGAAACCGGACCCGTGTGAGAACAGGGTCCCTCCCTTGTTGGCTTTGATATGCAGTCCATAGATCTAGGGTCTGAGGGCATTTCAGCGATTTGGCCATTTCTACCAAGGTAACTCTCTGGAATGGCTCAGGTCGGCAGGTGAGAACCTAGAGCAGCATTCGGCAGTGGTAATGAACGCTCACGACGCCCCCGGGGACTGCCACTGACCTAGGTGTAGATACACGGCACTGCCATAAGAGGATGGTGCATCGATAATCATTGAAAGGGAGAGGCAAAAGGAACCACAAACGCGTCTGCCCTCGATCGCAATTGGACATGATACTTGCCAAGGATGACTATGTCTTGTCAGCTCTCTCCCGTCAGTGCGCCGTGGCTGCTCGCGACCCGGAGCCGATCTGATGAGAGGGCGTTTGAGGAACAAACTCGCTCTGGATTTCACCCCATTCAATCCAATGCATCCTGGTCCCCGTTTCTGTCCCCAGACTACCTAGTTACTGCTGCTGCTTCTCTAAAGCGCCGACCGGCAACCGTCTCAAGAACATTCGCAAAACCTCTCGGCGCCTTGGTATAATAAACGTTATAACTCCTGCAAGCCGCCTGCACCCAAAAGTTAAGAGGATTCACCAGGCCGGACCTCGACAATTACAATCAACACTATTCAATAATTCAAGCCAACGATAAATATACCTGCCACCCAACCTTTTCTCATAAATCGCCCATCCGACCGCTGTCCTACCTCGTGGACTAAACACGATTCACCCCCACCAGACAAGCTTTCCCAACTCCACCCTTGCCCCAGGACCGGCTCCTGCTTATACAATTCCATAATCTGCTCAACTACTACCACAACTTAATTCTCAACGTCTCTGCATCCCACCTCGACCCTCTCACCTTTCTCTGCTCTTCCTCGACCCAAGCAAAACAGAAATGGCACCACACGAGACCGACACGACCATGGCCGCTACAAGCATGGATATGGACATGGACATGTCGTCTTCCTCGTCCTCTTCCAGCATGATGACCATGATGGCCGTCTTCGTCAACAGCATGGACACGCCGCTGTACTCGACGGGGTGGACGCCGGGCAGCACCGGCGAGTACGCGGCGACGTGCATCTTCCTGATCGTCCTGGGCGCCGTGCTGCGCGGCCTCCTGGCGGCCAAGACGCTGCAGGAGGCGCGCTGGCTCGACCGCGAGCTCGACCGCCGCTACGTCGCCGTCCAGGGCCGCCTGCCCAAGGCCGAGCAGCTCTCGCGCGACAGCCTCGCCAAGCGCATGACCATGACCCTCGCCGAGAACGGCGCCGAGGAGGACGTCGTCGTCGTCCGCCGCAAGGGCGTGCCCTCCCGCCCCTGGAGGCTGTCCGTCGACGGGCCCCGCGCCCTGGTCGATACCGTCATCGCTGGCGTTGGATATCTTCTGTGAGTTTTTCAAATCTCTCTATACTTCCCCTCAAGAGAGAAGCACAAGGCTAATTGGTGAATCGCAAATCAGCATGTTGGCTGTCATGACCATGAACGTCGGATACTTCCTCTCGGTTCTTGGCGGCGTGTTCGTGGGCAGTCTCCTCGTTGGCCGCTACACCATCACTGCAGAGCACTAGAAAAGGGAATCATCAGGGCACCTCGGCTTTCTCTATCACATCTATGCCGCCATACGTTCCCACTACTACGACGACGAATTACACGCACGAGATCATCACACGAAATCACGAATTGGCACTTTGGCACAACGGAAAACAGGGCATTTGTTTCCCAAGACACGTCTACAATGGAAGGGGAAACGGAATCATCTCGAGCGATAGATTTTTACAGGCCGGCGTTTTTGGTGTTTTGGACGAGACGGTTTCTCGAGTCTCTTTCATGTTATTACTTGAAGCATGTCGTTTGCTGTCTACATCGACTACTATCTAGAGAGATGCTCTCGGACGTCCATTGACAATGCAGAGGAGCACTTCTTCTTTCAACAGTTCCTGCGGTCTTCCATTGACATACTCTCTTGCAACGTTCACCCATACAAACTTTTCTGCATCCCCCTCAAAGCTTTGCGCTGTTCCCGTGTGTGTCCTTGTGTTCTGCTCCCGTCTCATCACTTACACAAAGTGTCCTAGCACGGGCGGTCGTAAAACCTTCTCAAACCCACTCAAATGTTCTCGCGCCAAGCACCACTTGCTGGATATGGGTTAGCACAGTAATACTCTCCGCCTTACATAATACCCCCTCGGCGGGAGGGGGGAAGGAGGTCAAGGCGGGGAAAGATCTTTTTCACTTCTCACCTGACCGACAAGTGCGAGAGCAAAAGCCACCTGCCCAGGCTCATCAGCCACATCTAAAAACCAAACGCCGCGATTTGTCCCTCCCTGTGCCCATTGGATTGAAGGAAGACGACGGACGGGACAAGGTGGCCCGGGGCTGCGTATACAAGAAGGATTTATTATACTATAGAGACAGCATACGGAGCCGTGATCCCGAGATTTGTTTTATATATGATATGCTCAAGCCGCAAGTTGTTTTTACAAGATGGCACTGCATTCTCTTGTGTTCATTGCCCGGTAGCGATTACTCATCTGGTTCCTTTGACTCTGCTATTCCCAGTTGAGTTGCTGTTTGTCAGCCCTTTCCATAACAGTTTTTCGTGTCTTTCCTGTGTGCAGAGAGCCCGCCTATTCCGCATCAGCCTAGCTCGTTGCCTTTCCTGGATATTCCAAAAAGAAGTGGCCTTGTTCTCGTTTCCTCGTGCCTTTCTCGCACTTTTTCGGGGTTTTGCTCCTTTTCCCGATCCACCCGCATGAACCGCACTTGGACGGAATAGAACAAGAACAGCACAGCCTTGACTGCCGGGCTCCCCGTGTGTTCCTGCAGAGAGAAAACCCGAGAAGGAGTGTGGTGAACAATTGCGACGTATACTGTTCGCGGTCTAGTCGACTGGAGCCCTCCCCTTCTTGTCATTATGTTATTGTAGGGCTGTCGGGGTGGCCGTTTCGTCATCGCCCGTCGAATCGGGAAAGGAGCACTTCTTGTTTGGGCAATCGACAGAAAAAAGAGTTTTCTCTTTTTAACCCCTTCCCACCCTCCTTCGTCTCTCGTCTTTTGTTTCTCTGTCTTCACTCAAAACACCGTTCGGTGATCTACGAAAAAACCTGAAAGCACAGGCGGCAACCCACCATTTCTCGACTTCGGCCAGAACCCGATCGTGTTATCGAGCAGGACTACTACCAATGGCGTCTACGGTTTTGCATATTACCGGCGATTGAGCAGTGCTGGACTGGATGAATCCTGCAAATTTCGATTTCCTCGAGGATAATGGCATGCATGCAAAAATGAAACAGATGGGAATTGGGCCAAGGACGACACCGACCGGATCGATCACCGACTCTTGATTTGAATATTCACACGTGAATGGCTCGACAGTGGATGGGCGCCCTATCTGTAAAGTCAAAGACAGTAGGACTTTCAGCGGACGCGATCACGACATGTTTGTAAAACTGGGCACACCAATGCGGTCGCAAGGAAGCGGAGAAATCACCGACACATCACCATTTCAGTTCTTACGGTAAGCGATGCTCAGTGGGTGGATTGCTTCTCATTTTGTTGTCCTATATCAAAGTCGGAATGCGCCATCTTAGACCCCGTTCGACCCGCGGTGAAGCTGGCCAATCTAGCCGTCAAACCCTTTTGTCGCCGTTGCCAGCCGTGTACTGGCCGTTCCCAGTCTCACCGTGCTGTACGAGTAAGATCATACCATACGAGGTAACGGAAAGACAAGCCATGGAACGCGCCAAACGCTATGTCATGCCCAGAGCCGTGCTTTACACAAACCTCATATGCAACCTGCCTTGGTTGCATTAAAGGTCGAGGGCACGTCGCCTGCACGCCGAAGAAAGAATGACCAGCGAGGTATTCTAATCGCAAAGAACAAACGCAAAGTGCGTGCCGCCAAAAATTGTCTAGCAGTGATCAACGTCACTGCTGCAATGTTGGATTTTGCGGAATCCCGGACGTGGACATCTCAGAAGTCTGGTCCATGCGAAGGACTTCCAAGATCGGATGGAAACCAACTCGCGTCATGATCAACTCAAGACGCAAAGTGCTTGCCGATCTTTATCCGCCTCGCTCGAGAGAAGGGGAAATCTGAGTGGTGGCAATCTGAGAGGTCGCAATTCAGGAAATCCCCAAATGCAAGCGCGATTTGTTCCCAATGGAACCGCCGTGATTAATAGTGTCGGAGTCGAATAAGTCGTGAAACGTGAAAAGACTTGTTCGCGGTATATGCCATGAAGAGTAATCGTCAAAAGAGAAACAAGAGTGCAGTGAGAGTCGTGTGGGATGGAAATCAGAAATATCATACGGCCATAAACGCCAGGACCACAATGCTTGGTATTATGTCTGCTGCCGCGGGGTGTTGGGGGGAAGGGTCCTCCGGAAGAGGAGGACCTTACGAATGCATTATAAGTTGGGGGTATCAGGCGTAAAGAGGGATCAGCCGCGGCCATCCTAAGACTGGTGCGATGCGTGCTGTTGCATGCCCTGCTGAGGTGGCATGGCATACTGCGATCCCGGTCGCTGGACGTAGCCATATGCCATGGCCTGCTGAGGGTCCATTGGTACATTTGGCATGTACTGGCCAGGCATATGAGAAGGTGCCATGCCCGGTCGGGACTGCTGGGGAGGAAGATGGACATTTGAAGGCTCCTCGGGCGATTCTACCTGGTTGGAGTCGTCGACATCGCCGTTCTGCGAAGGTTCGGGCGCGTTCAAGCAAGCCTGCGCGTCGGTGATTAGTTTCTGGCTGAAGTTTTGGTGGGTCAGAACGAGGCAAAAGTACACACCTGGATGAGGTTCTTGCCCTCGGCTTTTGTGACCAGAGGCTGGAGCTTTGGTGTAGTAAACGTGTACACCAAACCGGTCTCGGAGACGACAAGCAGGAGGACTTGGGTGCCGGTCAGGACGGACAACTCATAAGCCTGAGCAGAGGAACAAATTAGCGTGATTTTCTTTCGACGTAGAATTTGACGCGTCAAAGCATCAGGTATCGAAGCGACGAGGAGTCATGATATCAGGAAATAGTCATCGAGGTAACCATCCGGAGGTCTGTACAAAGACGCGACGGAAACTCATCGTAGGAACAGGGGGCGGGCAAGCTGGAGTTTGGACGATGGGTCTATCTTACCTTCTTCATAATACCAGCCTTTCGCTTGGAAAATGTAATGTGACGACGCGACTTGTCCGTGATGAACTTGATCTCGATCTTGCGACGCTCGCGACCACCCTTCTCATCATCGTCGTCGTCGTCCTCGGCGATGCTGTTGCGAGGCCGCTTAACGCCGCGGTTCTCAGCACCGCTGTTGCCATTGCCGACGGCGTGGGAGTCGTCGAGGTCGCCGGCGGCGGATTGGTCGTGTTGATCGGCAATGTCGGCCATTGTGTATGTATTGGAAAACAGACGACGACGAGCGGGCGACTGAAAGAGGTATGCGCGAGGGTATCACGAAGAAAAGGCAAAAAAGGTGGTGGAGATGCTCGATTGAGTGTGGTGCCGATGACCTAGGCTGCTTCTGGCGTTGATGCGTGGAGAGAAATTCTGTAGCAGGCTACGGGTTACTCAACTTGTCTTGTTGTAGTAGGCGGTGGCCCCAGCAGTGGGCGCTTTGCAGGAATAGGAAGAGGAGGGAGGAGCGCAATCTGTCAACTCAAATGGGGAAAGACAACTTACTGTTTCGAGTCTGGTGTGATCCTGAGCTCCAGGAAAGAAGGCGCGACAGAATCCAAAGGGGATATCAAGGCGAGTTGAGGGGATGGGGGGGCAGAGTCGTCGCGGGCGCCTGTTGTGATTCTTATTTGCTTTGTCGATTGGAGAACCAGATGAACGCAAAAAGTCGCCGTTAGATTTGGGATGTTGGGCTTCCTGATTAGGAATTTCGAGAGTGTAGAGGGTAGGCTTGTGCTTTTATGGGTAGAGAGGGCGCAAACCGGTCAATGCTTTTTTTTTTTTTTTCTTCCTCTCTCTCGGGCTACCTGACTGCCTGGGTCCAAAATGCTGGCCCTGCTCGATTGATTGATTGCTTGCCTGCTGCTGCTGGGTCGGAGCGGGCTGCTTCTCGCTCAATGTCTGGGCTGGCAGTGGGAAGCGCCTTTTCACACTAAGGTAGGGGAGCTGGGAGCCCTGGACGACCTCTGATTGATGAACGAGTCTTTTCGAGTGCGGGCACTGATCAATGGCCAGCGGGCTGGTCTGGCTTGGGTGGGCTTTTTTGGGGTGGGCTGGGTGCAGGGTTCCTAGGTAGGTAGCAGGTGGTAGGTCTTTCCCCCTGCCTTGGCGGAGGGTTCGTAAGTATTGTAGAGCGGGTCGACCTTTTGGTACCTGGGAAACAAAGTGGAAGATGGGGGATTTGGGCCTGGTCCAGAGAAAACCAAAGGTACACGAGCTCTAACCAGGGTGGACTTTGTAATAAGTCGGTTAGTTTCCCAGCTGCTGGCTGCCGGATAGCTGTCGACAATATCTTTTTTGGGGCCGTTGTAGTAATCAAAGAGGGTTATTGGCCGTCACGATGTCAGATCACGTATGGTTTGAGGTATGTTGTATGTGTATGGACAGGTCAAGAGGTTGAAAAGGGAAGTATTGATGCCGAATGTGGACTGGGCGACAGTCTTTTCTTTCAATCTGAATCTGTATGGGGATTTTTTTGGTCGGAGGGGGGTGTGGTCCCGTCCTCTCGCTCTTGGATCTGTGCTCTGTTTGGCAACAAGGCGCAATGCCAATTCCCCAATGGAAGATGCAGCTGGGAGTGTTGCAGATCTGCGTGTTCAAACGGGGTCAAGGCCAACGAGCCTCGGGAACTGTCAAAAGACGTTTTTGGAGTCAACGGCTTCCCCTGTAGAGAAGAGCAGGACAAAAACGACGACAGAGTGATTGATCAGGAAAGGTGAATGCGGGATGAATGAAAAGAGGATAGTGAGGTTGTAGCACACGGGTGGGCGACCTTTTCGCAACGGCCACCCGATTTTCTTATTTCTTATTTTATCTTATTTTCACTACACTACATACAGCAGAAAGAACCCAGACGACAGCGGAGGCGGGGGGAGGGGGGAGGAGGGAGGCGCCAGCGGGCGCGCCCAAATCCACATGCTCGGTTGTTGGTGGGCTTCGCTTTCATCACGGGCCATTAGAAATGCCCTGCATCTGCTGCCGTTCTCTTTGCTTGCCCTCAGCTCCAGGCTCTCATCAACGATGGGATTATGGGGCCCGACATCGACATCCCTCCCCCCAGGCTCGCCAGGCCCCTTGTGCTGCGCCGTTCCTTCCCTTGACCTGCATCCGGATGCGTGGAGAATTGATGCAGTACCCAGGTCATCCAATTTCTCTGGCACCTATCTATCTATCCTTCTCTTCTCATTGCGTATTCTGTTCCTCGCTTTCTCATATCCACATAAGCGCGTGGGAAAGAGATATTCATTGCAAGCTGCAATATTTGTCTCTGTAATAATGTAGGGTGCAGCTCAGCTGCTGTACGTACGTGCCGACAATTTAGCAAGGGGAGATGGGAGCGGGGACGGCGGACACAGCACCAGCCTATAACAGCTTGAACCTCGAGTTCGGGCGTAACAGACTGGGGAAGGTGCTTCACGGCCGAATAGCAGGGCATTGATCATTGTGTATTAAGAAGTACGTACTTTGCAAAGCAGAGGTTAATATGTACTGCATGTACTCATTGCTGCATTCTTACTCTAGGTAGGCATACATGTGTTGGTATGTACTGTGTTTTACTGTATTGTCCTTTCGGCCCAGTAAGGCTCGCGAGGCTCTCAAAACTACTATGCATCGAGTCCTGGATCTCCAGGTGTTGATCATAATACGAAGCCAAAGTCGATTGCATGATCATATATTCACATGCATATGACGAATGTAGTAGAGACCAGATGGTCTTGTTCCAAAGAGGCAACAAGACAGTCTGCGCGTCAGTCTCCTTCGGGGCAGGCAGTTGATAGCCAGATCTACTGTGTATCTCTCTTGTGTCTGTGTCCCAGCAGAAAAGCCTGGGCAGCGCTTGCAGTGGCCGAAACACAGGCTGACAGGGTCTCCAGCCTGAAAAATCTGGAGCAAATCATTTAAATTCCCACCTGCAGCTAGAGGTTCGGGCCCCATTGCGCCCACGGGTCTGTTTCTCATGGCATCATCTGACCAAACAAGATAACCAAGCGACTACCTATTCGGGACACAACAGTATATTGATCAGTATATTAATGCGGCGCAAATCGTTGTCTATTTGTGACTCCACGTGGAATAACGACAAAGCATTATGAAGATCTATGGCTGCGATGCCGTGGCAATCCGGCTGGAATGGTTCTCTCCCTGCCTTTCCCCGTTGAACTCTTTTATGCTGCCGTGTGTCTTCTTCTTCTTCTTTTTTCCTCCTTCCCGCGCCATTCCAAATATGCGCCTGTGGTAGTCTGGCAGGGGGGTGTGGAGGAGCTGGTGCCCTGTAGGCGGGGAACGAGAGTGAGCCAGACACGGCGCGCTACGCACGACGTATCCGTACATTACAATTACCAGCCATTGATACCACCAGCCAGTCGAAAAACTGCCCCGAGGTGGTGGGAGAGGTGAAGCCGATCGGATGCCGCTAGATACTGCTCCTACCAGTAGTTCGAACATGTTGCCTCCACTCCAAGCCATTTCGAACAAGGCAGCGGATGCAACTAATGATCGAGATACCATCATCGATCGATGGATTGAATCATATGGAACACTCGTGGCTGTTTGAAATCGTCATTTTGTTTTTCAAGCATTAGAAAGCCAGTCAGTCTCTCGATACCTAGTTATGACGCTGCTTGGGACCCCCATATTCCAATGTTCTTATATGCCGGCCCAGAAATCCCCATTCTACTGCACCAATGGTTCGAACTGGCTCGACTGGTTACAATTTTCTTCAATGATCCCGGGTCCGTCTCTTGAATCGTCTAAACTCTATCGCCACGGATCTTTCTCCTTAATTCTAGTCACGCAGTCCCTGATTCCTGTCAAACTGTCTTCACTTTGACCGCTATACCGACTACCTTTTAGCCCGAGCTCGGCATGTCGGGGGGGTTTGCGAGACTGTCAAGTCACAAGCGAACAGCCGTTCACAATGCCAATTTTGTGCACCGCTTCACCCGCCACTTTTTTATTTTTACTCTACACGACACGCTACGGCTAGGCCTTGCCTGCCATGCAGCGAGTTGCGAGTCCCAGCAGAAAGCCGCTTGCTGGAAGTCCCTACAGAGTGGATCACCGGTAAACAGGAGGTCATTCGTCCCGTGATGCCGTCGTCGGGGAAAGAGGAAAACGCCATGCATGGGTGCAATAGCCCAGCGAGCCCAGGTTATGGGGGGTTTTCGATAGGGCCGGGGGTCCATGAGCGTTCGCCACGGTGGATTCAGGCGCGCTCAGTGCTCTGGTTCTATGGAGAGTCCTACCTATCTCTTATTGCATCCCGGCTCACAAGCATCAACTTGTTCTCCGGAAGGTAGTGCAGCGCTGGCAATGGGCTAACAAGCTGATCCGGCCTCCGTTGATAAATCCCGTGACTTGATTGCGTGTTCGCAACGTGCTAGAAACATGGAGACACGTAGACTCTTGTGGGCGTGCAGGAGCAGGATATGCTTCCTAGCCTGAGTTTCCGCATGCTTTAATGTATGCGTAGCTACAGGTTAGGTAGTGTGTAGGTATGTACAGTATGCGTGTGCGCACGCAGGCGTCGGCGTTTGACACGGCGGACCATGTACCAGAGATGTCTGAATGTGATGGATGGGAGAGTTCCTCCTGCGCGTATGGCTTCCGGCAGTGGGCTCGCAGAAGGATCGTGCAATCAACGCCTGCGGTGGGGAGCAGGGGGCCTGCACAGCTCGCACATGCGTCGAGGTAGGTGTGGGAACTGCATACCTGCTCGATACTTGTCAGGGATGTGATCGAGCTCGCGTTTCTACTGAGGTACGAGGTACTGTGTGTGTGTAGATGGTCAGCGAGCAGCAGAAGAGCCGGTCAGTCAAAGGACCTCGACATGAACCACTGAGTAATCCAATTATTCCATCTAGACCGACCTCTGCCTGTGATGAGAGCTCACACAAGATCCGAGGTTCGTGAGACTAAAAAACTAGGTAAGTTTGCGGCAACTTCCATGGACGCCGGCAGTGGTCGATGGTGGACAGTGCTGCGCAATGATGCTGGAGATGCACTCACGACCGTTAAGAACAGTACATGCATCCCGTATGCCGTGGGTAGGACGAATTTCAATAGAGCGCACTTGCTCGGTCGATTCACACACACAACTCTTTGCGTGGCCATTTCGACGGCTTTGCGAGTGTGTATCACGGTATCTGTCGGCTCTTCTCTGTCCGCAGCTGGGTCGCAGTACTAAATGACGAGAGAGCACTAACACGACAATCTGATTGGATGGCCTCCAATAGTCATGATGCGGCGCTTGAGATCGTCCAGAGTTGGATGTCGAGGCCCTGCAGGCACCCATGTCGTCCGGTGATGCTGTGCCATGCGTAGGTACTCCTGCTCCGTACTGTCAAGCACTGCACCGCGCTGCGCTACAGTAGGGATGGGCTCTCTGGGCAACTACTTTGACTGGGGGGACATGATGTCGGCTGTGAGAAGATACTTCTTGCAAGGTGGTCTGATCAAGACGATGCCAGAGCGCTTGGTTCCGAGTCTTCAAGGTCCATAAGGCAGGAGGATTTTGTGGCCTGGAGCCCCATGACTTCGGATCGAGAAAGATGATTGAACTGAGCTTCTTCTCCATCGGCTTGGGGATGCAACTACAAGGGGTTCCAAGATTACCTAGGCCCGCCCGCTGCCGCGAGGCATGGCATGGATAGCATGTTTCCCACTGGATCGGACCATGAGTTTGCGCAGTGTGCACCGGGCTGCCGAAGCGCTTTCAGGGCTTGTTGCTGGAATGACTTTAAGAATGTCTGCATATTACGAAGTACGTACTCGGTATCTGCCATCAGCCATTCAATGAGTACGATACTGTGTACAGAGCCAGGCACTTATTACAGGGTGGAGATCTCAGATAGCAGGTCGGCAGGCTAGATAGATACCTGGACAGTGCGATTGGATTCTTTCGAATCAGAGCAGCGTTTAGTTGCCAAGAAGAGAAAGAATGGGAAAGAAAGACATTTGGTGCCGTTGTATCGACGCAGACATCCGAAGGCCGGGGAATCTAGAGCAGGTCTAAAATGCATATCACCTCTTCGCAAATGGCAACTACCAACGCGGCTGCCCAATCGGCGTTGGTTTCGTTGGGAGCTCCATTCCTGCTAACATTTCGGGCTAATCTCAAGACGCAGGTGGAAAGGGGGATCTGCTTGCAAGCTTGTAGTGAGATGTCGTGTTGAAATGGTGTTATCACTTGTTCCCTCTGCCGAAGGATATCCCGTAGCCGGTGAGAATGCTCTTTTGTTCTTTGTGGTCTTGTGAGGATACATCCTTGACAGCGTGGATTCATTCTGAACAAACATGAGCTACTGGTGGGCAAGACAAGAAAGCTTAGCTACCATTTTCAGATCCAAGCAGTATGAGCGCAAGTGCTTGTCTCTCCGCGCTTTACTCAAATTAGAGTTTCTCCAGGTTTTCGTTGGACAACGGTGACAGAGGCCTTGACCTATTAGAGCTAGGTAGCCAAGAGCCCTTACCTGTAATTTCGAGCAGCGTTGCAGCCGGCTGAGGTCGCATTCAGAGGGCGCGGCAAGCCGTCGGTCGGAACCAGAGAAAACCTCATACATATCCTTGCTCCTCTAGAGTCTACACCTAGATGCCTAACCTGCGGTCGCCAAACAAGCGACCAAATGCTACCTCGCACGCCATCTCAGCTTTCGAGTCAGGCTGGCGTGCACTGGAAAGCCAGACTGATTCCTAGCTCGGTCGGATCCTACCGTCGCAAGGTTCCTTGAACTCATCAACAAGCTCAGCGTCGGATCCGAATGATAATATTGCGCCGTCTAGGCGACATTGTTGCTCCGGTGATCATAGCAGATCATTCGGACTGTAATGTCGGCAACTCGGGAGCTTTGATCAAGAGGCGTCAACCTGATTTGACGGATCTCCTAGCTGCAACACCGGCGTCAGGATTGGCCGTTGACGCCAGAACGCTTCCACCGCCGGCTCACAAGAAAGATTGCACTGGCGAGGGCCCGACTGAACGCCATGTTTGGAGAAGTGGGCGTAGAAATCGCTAGAAAGAGGGACCCTGAATCTTTTCCAAGATTTGATTAGCATCCGTTGGTCGGGTGCAATACAGCCGGCGTATAGCTTGGGTCCGCGATTCTGGGCTCAATTTCGGCGTCGACTGCTATCACCCAGCTACATGCCAGCCAAAAAGGCTACCAGCTCAAGGTCTTTGGCTCTCGTAGCAAGATTTCGGCTCCGTCTGCCCCTGATATGACCTCGATTTCTTCTTCATACAGTGGCCTGCAGAAAAGGGGTCGCCAATTCCAAGACCCTGCGTCGCTGGCAGGTAATGGAGTCATGTCAAGTATGCGATCCTATACTCGTCAATTTGCGTCGCCCTCAAGTCATCTCAGGTGGGCAGTGTATACTTGTGCGTGGCCCACGTATCTCGCTGGCCCAAGGAGGCAGAGTGCATGATCGCAACTTTCAGTCTTGTCCCAGATGATTCCTGTGATTCAGGGTATCCGAGATTGGCATGACCAACCCAAGAAGCCGGAACGGACAATGCTGCTGTGTTGTGCCGCGAGCCGACTGGCGTTTCTCCGGTGTACTATCTTGTACGATGCAGCTTGCCGTTCGACATATCGGCAGCTTCTTGACGTACCACCGACGACTTGGTTCACAGTGATCTGAAATCATGTGTAATCGATGCACGGAGCCGGCGGCAGCTTGCCGAGCGGCATCATCAACCCAAGAGAATAAGGCAAGCGTGAACCAGTGCTTCACCTTACGATGGCCAACTGCTTGATGAGACAGGCGTTGTCTGTTCTATTATGTGTCACTTGTAAGTGGACAGTCTCGTCCGAGCTGGGAGATCATTTCAAGCCAAGTCTTGGGATACTATAATCATGGCACGGGTGGTGATTCTCCAAGATGCTTCCATGCACGTGAGACAGTCGTCTCCCGGCATAATGGCAACAGCACAGGATAATTAGATTTGCGGATCACTTATCGAACCTGCTATACTCCAGGATGGTAAAAGTACATCATCAGCCTTGCACGAGAAGTTGCTATTTTTGCGTTGGTATCCTTGCTGCACATTGAAGGATCTCCGACATACCCATTGATGGTCCTGCGGGAGATGCACCGCAAACAGCAGCAGCTCTTGCAAAGTTTTGAAGTGCAGCTGTCTACGTAATCGGCATCAAGATCTACACAGGCCTGAAATCTGGGAGCTCCATCTACTTCTTACTGACTGTGGCATCGATGTTGCTTTGACCCAGAACAAGACTCTCGTTGCAGCAGAATTCATGGTCGACTTGACAGGAGATGTCAGTGTCATAGGTATACAGCATACCCACAGCTTGCCGTTAACCGGTCCTAGTGCGTGCCTATACCCAGCTTGGCAACGAGCAACCACAACTTTTTTCACTGGGTCGAGAAATGAGGCTCAACAGTCAAAACCGAAAGGGTTGATCGGGAGTGTGTACTGTTCATATCTAGATCCCGACGTTACCCCAGGCGCCCGCCGAGCTGTAAGAGCCTCAAACTAGAATCAGTCGATTTCTCGCGACGGCTTCCAGGGTCGGTTTGGAACTTTGCAACGATTGGTCGTCCAACATCGTGACCCCTGACCTACTTGTCCAGCACGGATCCGCATCTGGCACGTGCCATACCATTGCCGAGCACTTGGACGCTTCTCCCCATGGCTGGGCCTGGCGCTTACCAGACTCGCCTTGGACCCCCCGACAAGCGCTGAAACGCCAACTGTCTGATCTGTGCCAACATCGTCACGAAGCTCGTTGACGAATTCAGGCCGTCTCGCATCGTCCGTAGGTGGAGTTGGACGGCGTTTCTACTGCGTTTCTGCTTGCCCAAACTCAGCCCACCGCGCCTGATTCCAAGCCAAGCCACGCTCCTCTGCCATCCTCCTGACTTGTGCGGTCTAGTCCTCTCTTTACCTTGTTGGGCAGCCCCCCTCGAACCGTTAACAGGTACGAACGGTAAGTGGGCGACTCGTGCATACGTACCTACATAGCATGTGCTACGTGATATCTGGTGGGTGGATGGGTATGGATGCATACCACCAGGCCCTGGCGCTTGGAAGCCGCCCGTGGGTCCATCCTCGTTCTACTCGTGCTTCGTCTTGATCCGATTTCTCTGCTACCCTTCTTTCGTAATCACCAACTTTCGTTTCACCTCTATTCTTCTTTTCCTCTTCCGTTTCCCGGTCGAGCTGTCGGCTGTCTGTTCATCTTCGTGTGTGTGTCTCTTTCGCCAAGGTCGGATAGACTTTCGACATTCCATTCTTTTCTTGCTTCGCGCCTCGGGGTCTAGGTCGCGCTTCTAACTCTCTCCTTCGACAACTTGTTTACTTTTTTTTCTTCGCTTCACGACGCCGGTCGTCATTTACTATCGATATTCTTGGTTGGTTGTGTTATTGTGTGGTGGAGGATTAGAAAGGGTCAAAAGGTCCGAGGACCGAAAGAGGCGATTCAGGAAAGCAAATTTGGGAATACGGCGGACCGCCTTCGACTACGAGCAACATGGTCAACAAAGTGCTAGCAGCCTTCGTGGCTATGGATGCGATGTTCGCATTCATGGGAGCCATCATGATGGGCTTCTCCGTCATCGTGCTCAACACCTGCTTCAACCCACCGACCGAGGGCAACGAGGCGGCTCGCGACCTGCTATATCAGAGGTTCCCGCTGACGGCGGGCATCGCCAACGCCGCCTTGACCTTGTTCATCTTCTTGATCACCCTCCCCGCGCTGTCCACGCCGGCTCGCGGTTGGCTGAAGTTCGCCGGCTATCTGGTGACCATTGATGCCATTTTCACCATGATCATTGGCCTGGACCTGTGGATCATCACTCTCAAGACGCGCCAGGAGTTCTCCGATATTTGGATCAGCCAGAATGCCGATGTGCAGTCGCTCCTCCAGACAACGGTATGCTGACCTCACTACTGTCTTTGCTATATGTTACTCATTCCATAAATAGTTCCAATGCTGCGGATACTTCAACAGCACTTCTCCGGCCTTTGTCACCGACGTCACCTGCCCGAGCCCTGCCGCCGCTGCTCTGATCAAGGGATGCGCCTCGCCGCTGACCTCGTTCACCAACGTCTTCGTCGACAACATCTTCACGGCTGTATTCGGCATGGTCGGAATCGACGTGGGCATGATCATGGCCATCGCATGCTTGATCAAGGACCGCAAGGAGCGGGAGAGGTTCCGATACATTGATGAGAAGAACGGTGTCAAGGGCGGCTTCTAAGGAAGCCGTGCCTCATACTCATCACGCTTCGCTTCTTCGACTCGCCCAGAACGGCGACTCTTATTCCCGCATACGGTTGCGCCTCGCCGATACCATTTGGCATAATACCCCCCTTCTTCTAGGCGGCTACCTTGAACCGATTCTTCAATTATGGAGCTGGAAACTCCTGCCTTTGTGTGTCGAGAGAAATGGAGGTGTCATTGGCAAATCAAACGTGGAATTCAAGACCGGATGCGCAGCCTCGAGCGCCCCGTTCACTTATTCCACGAACCATGTGATTCAATGTTGGTTTTCCATCAGCGGACACATGTGACAAGGTGGCTCCTCAAATATGGTGTTGATAATACTCCCGACCAACTTTCCCCCCTCTCTTTTGCTTTAGAACTATTCGATTTGAAACGCTGGTGAAAGCACCCGTTGGCAGATGTTTGTGCTGGTGTTGTGAGATAGAGAAGATATAACGAAAATGAAAAATCAATAAAGCGAAATCACGAGCCTTTGGCAGTTGGAAGTTGTGTATGAGATCCTGTCTGTCAGCATTCAACGTGATCTAGATCGGACAGCTGAATTCTTCCCATGACTAAACTCGAAGCATATTTCACAAGGAGGTCCATTCATAACTCGCAAGTAATGCTTCCCACAAGGCTTATCTCAAGGGCGAACTAGGCGCAACATAGTGATATGATCCATTCAAAGTACTAGGCAGGAGCTGGCCAATGGATAATATGGGCAATGGTACTGCAGCGTTTGAAACGGACGCCCACTCCAAAGTCTTTGTCCGATCCAGCTGCCGCCCAACCCAAACACATAATGTGCAACTCGCCGACAGATTGTCAACAGCCACTAGGTCTTCTGGCTTAGTGGTTGGGTGCGACAGACCGGTGGTTTATTGACGGCAGACTCGACCCTCGGAGGACTGGAAGAATCTACCTCTTGAACCCCGGCCATTACCTCAAGTCGTGATTTTTTTTCTTAATTTCTTTTTGGCGGTTTCTGCCATGTCGCCTAGTTGACCTGTTACCTGCCCGTCAAAAGGAGGTCGGTGCACATTTATTATTCGAAAAGTCGAGTTGTTTTTTTCAAGAAAAATACTTGCACTCAGCTTCTGGCATTTTGGTGCAATAGCATAGGTGCCCATGTAAACAGGTCAACATTGCTATATCGGCCGGCCTCTCACATCTTTACGTGTTCCATTCATTCGTTCACACGTGCTTCTTGTACAGAGAGATCCTCGCAACTTCTAGTGCAACATGTATATTTATTCTAAAATGGCAGGATAATTCAAAGAGGGAAGGTCTCTTCAGTTATACGGAAGCACTTTGTCACAGTCCTTGTCTTATCGCCATGATGACACCCAGATAATATTTGACTTAAAAATGACTTGATCCTCTGCTCTGGACTAGTATTCCGAGTTTCTTTCATACCAAAAATTATACAAAGTATTTTTGCATGCGGATCAGTCAATCTCATATTTATAAACGTGTTTTGTCCAAAGATATTTTATATAAAGGTTTGCCTGTTGGACTCGACAGTTGATAAACGTTTTGAGTACGGCTGGGTCATATATTGACAAATGTATAAAAGTATGAGCCTGCCATTAGTGTTATAATGACTTAACTCTAATCAATTGTGAAAAGTCTCCCTTTGTTCAGCCAATGTCTATGATGTCTTAAAAGTCAGGCCGATTATAAACAAGGGTCTTTCGTGGCTTCTCACTTTGTCCATCAGACATGAACAGTAGCACTGCTTTGAAATATTTACAATACCCGGCCTTTTGCGATCTTATCTAAATACTCTCAAATTGGCGATCGCCAAGAATAGGCTCTTGTTTATTCCTGGTTCATGATGAGACTTGCGAGGAACAGCCCTGTAGTCACTAATAAGCATTGTTAGCGTATTCATGAATCATCACTCTCCACCACGCACTATCCAAAGCACTTATAGTCGAGAAAGACCATGCGACCCAAACAACTTTGGCCTGTCGTTGCAATTATTATAGAGCTCACCTGGTTGTATCTGTCTGACCTCTGCTGTATACTGCCGCAGTTGGGAAAACTTGGCCAATCATCTCCGTCGACGCTCCAATTGACCTGCATATTATAGTCAGTCCACCTGCGTCTGGCCTGCCAAGCTCTAATACAGCCACGGGAATAGTCACATAACAAACAGCAACGTTTCCTTTTTCTTTATTAATTTTCTTCTTCTTTGGTCTCCTCAATATACACCCATGTCTAAACCCTGGATCTTCGTGTCGCCCTCGAGCCGCGGCATCGGGCACGCCGTGACGCGGCACCTCCTCAAGCACACGAGCCTGCCGATCGTGGCGACGTGCCGGTCCGCCGACACGGCGGCGACCAAGGCGTCGCTGCTGGACGCGCTGGGCCCGGCGTGCGCGTCCCAGCACGAGGTCGAGGACCACGCCTCGCGGCTCGCCGTGCTGCGCCTCGACGTCGCCGACGAGGGATCCGTCGCCGACGCCGCCGCCCAGGCCGCCGAGCTGTTCCCGTCCTCCGCGCACCACCTGCACCTCGGCGTCGCCGTCCCCGGCATCCTGCACCCCGAGAAGAGCCCCGCCCAGGTCGACTACCAAAAGGCCGAGGACACGTTCCGGGTCAACACGCTCGGCCCGCTGCTGCTGATGAAGCACTTTGGCGAGTTTCTGCCCCGGAAGCGGACGGAGCTGCTACTCCCACCACCACCCGAGCACGAAAAGGAAGGCGAGGAGAACAGAGACGGGGCGCTGCGCCTCCCCCGGCACGCGACCTGGCTCACCATGTCGGCGCGCGTGGGCTCGGTCTCGGACAACAAGCTGGGCGGGTGGTACAGCTACCGGGCGTCGAAAGCGGCGGTGAACTCGCTGACGCGCACGTTCGACCTGCACCTGCGGCAGCGCAGCGGCGACCGCGCCCTGGCGTTCGCGTACCACCCGGGCACGGTCAAGACGGGCCTGAGCAAAGAGTTCTGGGCCGGCGTCCGCGAGGACAAGCTGTTCAGCCCCGAGTTCGCGGCCCGGCGGCTGTGCGAGGTCGCCGCCTCCAGGACGCCCGCAGATCACCGGGGGCGCATCTGGGACTGGAACGGCAAGGAGATTTTGCCGTGAGATGAGGGAGGAGAAAATGGCGGTTGGGTGATGTTTGGACTGGCGACACGCCATTCAAGGATTTTGAAGGATAGATGACTGCAAGGTCAGTGTTACATTAATTTATAGAACCAAAAGAAAGGTGGCGGTCGAGCACTGGGTTCAGGACTGCTCAAATGTATAGTAGTGACCAAGGTGGAATAGGCAGCCTTGGTGACGAAGAAATGAAGGCAAGAAAAGCCAGTTCAGGAGTGTATCACAATAGGGCCCCATGAACCTTGACAGAGAGAGTTCTTGTTGCCATTATCAAAGACCGATTGATTACAATCACCACACTGCGACCAAGCTACATTGAATATAGCATGGTGGCACCGGTCCAACAAAGTTGGTCAAGTCAACGTGCTTTCTTGTTTTATAAGAACAGGTCGCCTTATCCGAATGGAATACGATGGTGTCTCGTCGAAGGGCCCATACTGTGCTCTGGTTTGAACGTGTGTATATATCTCTATCAAGCTTCATCATTATTGGGAAGGCTTTTAAGAGGTTGCTTTTCAAAACAATGCAAAGTCCTATTTCTGAACTCCATGCTCAATTAGACAACCTTTTTGCCGTCATTATCATAGAAGTAAAAAAAATCATCTCGCCTGGATCGATTATAATGCCACATCCTGGAAGCTGGCGCCGTCACCGGGACTGGGCGCTGGTTTGTCGTCATCGTCATCATTGTCATCGTCGGCAGCACCGTTGCCGTTTCCTTCATCCTTGGCCGACTTCTCGGCATCCTTGGGCCGCAGAGCAACCTTCTGGTCCTCCTTGTCTTCGAGCCTCATCTTTTGTTCTGCCTCTGCCCTGGCCTTCTCCTCAGCCTTCTCGTCGCCGCCATCTTCCTGCTCATCATCGTCACTGCTCTCCTCCTGCTTGTCCTTGCTGTCTTCCTTGGCCTCGCCATTCTCAGCAGTGGGCTCCGGGGGCAGGGCCTTTTCCTGTTGCGGTTGCGATTGCTGTTCTGGCTGCGACGATCTCGAAGCCATTGTGTCGGTCTCATTCGGGCCAGGCCGGACAGCATCGAGGTAGAACTTTGTGACTCCCAGAATCCTGCCGTTCTTTTCGCAGGCCTCGACCCACTCGGGGCGGACGACGGGGATGTTCATCTCGACGGCCTTTTCCCAAGCCATGCCGCGCCCCTCGGTGGTGACAAAGTGCGTGGTGTCGATCCGGACGCCGTCAACGATCTTGGCTCCGATGCGCTCGACTGCGCTGGTGAGGGACTCCTTCATGGCGCCGGGCAGGATGCCAGTGGTGATGGTGATGCCGGACAGGTCGGTCATCTTATGCGTCTTGACGACGACCTCCTCGGAGCGGTAGGTGCCGGCGCTCGTGCGCAGCACCAGGTGAAACCAGTACTCGGTGTCGACGGCGAGACCGCTGATCTTGGTGCTGTGCATGTGCAGGGGCCGAGGGATGTTGCCGGCCTTCTGGCCATTGCGGTAGAGGCTCAGCGAGATCAGATCGGCGGTCGCCAGCTCGATCGGGTCCCATTCGAGCACGACCGAGGTCTGCGTGGCATTGCGACAGCGCAGGACGGGGACGGAGGGCTGCGAGGCACCAAAGGCACCGAAGATCTGGTCTTGGAGCGCCGAGAAGCGCGACTCGGCAGCGGATTCGGACTTGGTGTTGCGCGCGACGGTGATGTCAACAATGGAGCCCGAGGCAATGTTGGGCGGGAGGAGGATGGAGGGAAACTCGATCTACATAGATAAATCTCGGTCAGCAAGTGAATGAAAGAGTGTGTAGCGAGCGACACTGGAAGGATCGCCTGCGATGTGCGACAGGTTCACGCCCAGTGGGAAGCTATCCGAGCCGGGAAGCTCCAAGAGGCCACCTACCAATCGTTTATCAGGCGTCAAGAGCACAGTGACGCCGGCATCGACCTTGCCGACGGTCAAGGAAACCAACATGCTGGGCGGGATCTGGTCAGTCTCAGTGTCGGAGATGCTGCAAGTCGAGTCTCAATTGGCGTGGCGGAATTGATTGTTTCTCTCTCTCTCTTTCGGCGCAGGGCGGGCGGGCAGTTGGCAGTCGTCTTTTTTTGTGTGCATGGAAGTTGGATTTCTTGGAGATTGCAAGTTCACGGTTACATTTGGGCAGGGGCGTCACTAGCTGGAGCAATGTGTCTTGCCGATCGTTTTTGGGGGAGCTTGGACATTAATTAGTGCTACAGTGAACCCCTGATCGGCCAAGGACCAGCACATGCAGCGTCAACTCTATTATCCGTCGTCAGCCTTGTCAGGCTTCTTGTTAAAGAACTTGTCATATTGCGACTTACAAGACATATCAGAGTCTATTCACATCAGCCATGATTCACTTTCTTGGTATTTGCAATCGTGCCCATGTCTATTTCTGTTTCTATTGTTTGCTGTTCCAAAGCTTGACGGTCTTGATATGCCGGGTCAAGTAGAACTGGGGTATCTCATGATTCTGTTAACACAGCTGGCAATGCATATACATATTTGTACATGTCTGCCGAAAGCAGTCTAATCTCGTCTTCATCTCACCAGTTTTGTGAATAACCCGTCTTTTTCTTTGAGCCCTGTTTTGGCCGAGAGGGTTTGTTGCGCGGATCAAAACGTTTTTTCACAGTAGGGCCCGACGAACCATCAAGCTTTTGCAAAGCTGTTGCAATGATCATCCGCCCGATATCCAGTATTTGCGATTCAAACTTGAGTTGGCAGAGTTCTTTTGGGCCAGCACATTGAATGCGCAGAGTTCCGTATATATCGAAAGGGTTGTTCTTGGGCGGCTGCACTCCGTGTGGTACAAGCCTCCTGCCATATCGATCGTACCCTTTCTCTTCCAGCGCAAGACGGATCGCACGGTTGAGAAGCCGCTGTGCCGTCGTGTTGACAAAGGGAGGAGCTGCGCCTCCGTAGATGTTGACTGACCACCATAGTGGTCGGCTTCCGTCAGAAGCCTCAATGTAGCGATCCAACACGCTGCCCGTCCCCGGATGCTCGGGTACGTCAAACGTTTTGATGTCCTGCTGGGAAAAAATATGGCTCTGGCTGAACAACACCCATATCTTGCTCTCTTTCGATCCGTCATGACCATTCCGGGGATCGTTCAGGGGAACTTTTAGAGCTCGTAGAAAGTTTGGGAACTTGATTTTGTGCGCCTGAGCCACGGCATGGTGACGCGATTGTCGGTCAAGGTCCGCATTGGAGGCGGTGTCAGGCACAGGTCGTGGGCGATATGCAGGGTCCTCAAATGCCTCGAGATTCCATTGCTGTTGATCACCCTGGTGTTGGACCTTCTTCTGATAGGCGAGACCTGGAGCAGGACCGTTGGAGCGAGAGGCCGTGGCATAACGTCTTGGGAGGGTCGTTCGCATTGTCCTAGGAAGCCCACAGACGGGGCTGCTGAAAGGAGCCCTCATCATGATGCCAGCCAAATCCTACTTTGTCCAACTGAGTCGCGAGCACACATTGCTTCAGTCGCCACGTAGCTCTTGTACTGGCAAGTCGAATTAGGGTGTGAAGTTTTGACGGAATAGTGGTGAAGCCGTTGAAGAATCCTAGTCGCCCAGGTAACTATGAAAGTTTTGACGCCGAGACACCGCCCTACCCGTCTGAGGCGTTCCAATCCGGTCTTCAATGGGAGGGTCGCTAATTCAGATCGTGTACATTGGTACACCAAGACGATGGGTAGCCGACATACTAAGTGAATGTACCTGAATGTGACGTCGACTGTCGTAAAATCTTTTTTATTTTTGCGGCGCCTCCGTCCCAGTGACTCGAACAAGGTCTCAGTGGAGGGTGGAAAAGGCCTGAAGGCGCTCAGGCTGGCCCCTCCACAGGCTCAAGCAGCGCCTCCGTCCAGTGGGAGTGAGCCCAATCACGGCCCCCCAAAACGTATTAAAGGTCGGCGCAGCCCACTCATGCGTCAAGGCCATGCTGTGTCCACTTTTTTCCCATCGCTCCATTCTGGTTCAATAAAGCCCCTCCATCGTCACCACAGGATTTTGTTGTCCCTCAGAATCCCAAACAACACACCAACTCCACAACCCAACTCGAGACTCCCGACCACTTACTTGCACACCTCTCAACCAGAGCCACGAGCAAGTCGCCAACATGCCTAAGAACAAGGGAAAGGGAGGAAAGAACCGAGTACGTCTTGCAAAGCACATCCCGTCGCGACCATGCTGCCCCCACCCCACATTCCTCCATATGTCCGCCTTAATACCTTGCTGACACCAAAAACAGCGTAGAGGAAAGAACGAAAACGACAACGAGAAGCGTGAGCTCGTCTTCAAGGATGAGGGTCAGGAGTATGCCCGTAAGTCACTCGCCGACTGTTTTCCAACACCTTTTGCGCCTCATTCGCCTTCCATCTGCCCCTCTGACCGCCGTGCCGGAGAGACCATTGCGCGTCTCTGCCCGAGCACCACGTCGGCGCAAAAAATCCCCCAGGACTGTAAGCGCATCGAGCACATGCTGACAAGACATCGCAGAGGTCACCAAGATGCTTGGTAACGGCAGACTCGAGACTCTGTGCTTCGACGGCACCAAGAGACTGGTACGTATCTCTGTGCTGCTCCCGCCACAATTTCGCGCGACTAACCGCCGCCTCTACAGGGTCACATTCGCGGCAAGCTGAGAAAGAAGGTCTGGATCAACCAGGGAGATATTATCCTCCTGTCGCTCCGTGACTACCAGGACGAGAAGGGTGATGTCATCATGAAGTGTAAGTACCCAATTTTTCTGCTTTCTTTCGTTGCCCTTGCGCACAAATCATACGATGTCATATATGCTCACACAAACCCAACAGACACCGCCGACGAAGCCCGTTCGCTCAAGGCCTACGGTGAGCTTCCCGAGTCCGCCAAGATCAACGAGACCGACACCTACGGCCCTAACGAGGACGGCGAGTGCAACTTCGAGTTCGACGAGGACCGCGACAGCTCCGACGAGGAGGGCGGCAAGGAGATCGAGATCGACGACATTTAAACAAAGAGATGCTACTCACAAATGCACTGTCCGCCTGGTTCTCCGGTTCCCTGCAACACACGAGAAGCCTCAGGTAGCCAAACAGACGAATCCGGGCAAAGCTGTCTTCTCTCTCAAACCGGTCACATCTCTGGTTGGTGTTCGATCGCTCGAAAGCCACCCTGGAAGAGACCGGTTCCTCGACAGTTGGACATGTGTACAGTTGAAGGAAAACCATGGTGGGAGAGACGTCATGGTTCATTGGATGCGTTACTCGTTCCCTTTTTTTTCTCGCTACTTGACTACTTCTGAATCGTCCTTGGTCCACAGGGATGAGTTTAATGAGGATGGATATGACTTTCCACTATGGTAGACTCAATACATACATTCATGTAACCTTTTTTTCCCTACAAAATTTGTTTGCACTTCAACTTCTGCCCACATGACCGTTCATTCCGTTTTTGTGACATCACTGGTCTTGCTATTAAAATAACAATAATACTGACACGAATGAGGCGATTGCCGTTGGCTACTATTTCAATTCTTTTTATTCAAACTATTTTGGTTCCTAGGCCACACCTATAGCTCGAGGATCATGCCAGTCCTGTAGCCAGCCTTTTCCCTCCCAAGCTCATTTTTGAAGCTTTCGAAATCCCCGTCGCGTCTTCTCCGCTATCTTCGGCAGTCTACACTAGACATGCTTGATCTTGCGCTTCCTTCCTGAACAGAAATGGGCATGTGAAGATACCCATTTGTAAAGCCACAATCCCCAATAGTTCGCGCATTTGGCTCACGTCTATCGAATCCCCGTGCGCCCAGATCAGCACGAAGAATGACATCTCAACCACATTGATGAGGCTCGTGGCTGTACCAAGAAGTGCAGCTTCTGTATCTAATTTAGCCCTTGGTGAATTTGGGCGCCTTGCTGAGGCTCCACGGAGATCCCAGAACGAGCCTCGCCGGCCGAGAATAAAACATGAAACACCAGTTTTTCGATCATGGTGCACATGGGAAAAAAATGGCAGCTGATTTACCAATCATCATCATCGCCTTCGTCGTCTGTCATAATGTTAGCATCAACCATCCATTCAAGAAATGGGCATATTCGAGAGAAACTTACCACTATCGCCAACTTTTTGCTTCCGTTTCTGAAGTGCTGCTGCCAATGCGTCTGCCATGTTGGGCGCGCCACCAGGCGTGACACCAGCAGGCGGCAAACCACTACCATGCGGCCCGGTATCGCTACCTGATGGGAGGGCTGCACTTCTGTCGTTGATCTGAGATCTGTCCACCTTCTTGAGGCCGCCCACACCTCCTGCCTTTTGGATACCCGCAAGCATGGCTGAACGACCGGCATCAGCCGCTGGAGCTGCAGGTACTCCCGAGGCATAACCGGAGTCGCGATTTGGCGGTGGCGGCGGTGGCGGAGGAGGCCCGCCAACACCACCCGGAGGAGGAGGTGGAGGCGGAGGCGGCGGCATACCAGCACCACCGGGAGGGGGGGGAGGCGGTGGCGGAGGAGGCATGCCAGCACCACCTGGCGGTGGAGGTGGTGGTGCATTGGAAGTCGGTAGGGGCGGCGCCGGGACCGCTCTGGGAGGTGGAGGCGGAGCGGCTGGTGCTGCTGGCACCGGCCTCGACGTCGGAGGGGGCAATGGGGGCGCACTCGAAGCTGGGGCTTTGGGCGGTAACGACGGAGGCAAGGGCGGGGCCGGCGTGTCCCTGGGTGGCGGCGGCGGCACTGGGCCTCTGGACGGAGGTGCGGGAGGAGCAGTGGTGCGCGGTCCGGCAAATGGGGGAGGCACGCCAAACCGTGCGCCGGAAGCGTCTTCGGCATCCAGCGGCGTCTTGGATGGCCGCGGTGGAGGGGGAGGCCCAGGCGCAGGGGCGGCCGGCACCGGTCGTGCAGGCTCCTGGTTTGCGAACTTTCCAGCATCGGGCAACGGCGGCGGGGCGTTAAACCGCGGTCGTGGAGGAGGCGGAGGCGTCGAGTCTTGCGGAGGAGTTGGCTCACGGTGAACATCTGCCTTGGCGGCCCCTCTCTTTGATCCGCGGACCGGAGGCGGTGGTGGAGGAGCACCACGGCGAGATCCAGACGATGATGCGAGCTCCGAAGTTGGTCTGATACCTGGAGGAGGTGGTGGTGGAGCTCGACCATGTCCGCTGTTGCCATTGACGGGAGGCGGAGGAGGCGGGGGAGGTGCTGTAGACCTGGGAATCGCATCAGGCGGCTGCTGCTTCAGGAAATCCACAATGAAGTCCTGGTTGTCTTTTATAAAGTCGTCGGTCAGGCCCTGCTCCGTGAGGAAGTTTCCAAAGTTGTCTCGCCAGAGAGGATCATAGGCTTCCAGAGTAGCAAACTCGGAGCCTGGCTTGTGGAAGCCATTCACACCGGCAGGAGGCGATTTGCTATGCAATGGTGGGGGCGGCGGCATGGTACTGCTCTGAGGAGACTCTGGCGGCGTGGGAGCAGAGGCATGCCTATGTCCTCCAAAGATGCTTCCGAATAGGCCGCCCGACTTGACAGGTTGGCCGTGTCCGCCAAAGGGAGTGTTTCTGGTAGCTTTGCTGGCATTCCTTTCCCTCTCGTCCATCTTCTTCTTGAACTGCTTGGCCTCCTTCTCGTCCACAAACGACAGGCCTGCCAGGCATTCCTCGAGTTCGAAAGTATGGAAAAAGGTTCGATCCTGGTTATACTGCCAGGTGTCGTAGATTTCGTGATCCCAAATGACTCCTCGGCCAGTCGGCTAGACGTTCTGTAAGCAATTGGGGGCAACCGCGAGGACTCAAGCTCTGACTTACCGATACATCTACCATCTTTAGCCAGTACGTGTGTCCCACCAGATCATCGGCGAGCACGATGGCGCCCTGCAGGCCAGTATAGGTCCATTTCGACTTGTTGGGGTATGCGACGTATAACCTGGCGACGGCGACGGCATGAATCTTGTTGGACTGCTTCGGGATGACTCTCTTGACCGTCTCCTTGTCCTCGTCGCTGAGAATGGACGGCATGGCGAGCGGGTTGCGAGCGTCTTCTCGAACGAGGGGTTGCGGTCGGTATGGTGGGAGGATCCCTCTCGATATCCTACGCCTCTATGCTCCAGCTAGCTTCCAGCAGTCTCGGGTGGCAAGCCTAAGTGATCATGGACACGAATTGAGACGAGTTGTGCGATGCGCCCGGCGGCGAGGTCTGCAAAGAATGCCTTCTGCCTTCGGGGGAGTGTTTGCCAACGTACGCGCGGTGTTGGTGGCGGGCGCTTACTACTAGTAAGGATGAGGCTCGTAAAGTGGTCGTGGTGGTTTGTGTGTGTGCTGAGTTGGTCTTGGTCTTGTGCCCCCTGCCTTGACTTGGAGAGAATGGAATGGACAGTCGGACGTCGACAAGATAAGTGGAGGCTCAGCCCAGCCCAGGCGAAGTAGTACAATGGAAGCAGTGGACAAGAGACGATTTAAGAATGTACCTTGACCTGGGGTCTAGGCACGGTACTGTGAGGTAAGGTAGATAGTCAGGGGACTAGGCACCTACCTAATCACTGAAGCTGCTCGCTTTAGGCGTCAACGAGCAATAGTATTAGGTAGGTAGTTCTTGTCCAAGCAGAATTGTTGATTTCTTTTGGTGAGGCAGTCGAGGCAGTGTGAACGCTCTGAATCAAACAAAGGTCCGAGCAATTCCACCAGCCCGTCACTTCTTCAGAGCAAAACTGAACTGTCGATTCTTGCGAGAAACCCGAGACGCAAGACCGGTTCTTCCGTCACTGTGCAGTGTTTCTAGCGGGTGGATTGCCTGCGGATCCCCATTGCATCAGCCAAACGTGCCGGCAGGGGTCTCGGTCTGGGTCTCCTCCAGAGCGCCAAGCCCACTTTGGGCATACTCACCTTCACTTCAATTGCAAATGCGCAACTGCCATTTGTTGCTGTTCTTCACCAGGTCTTGAACAATACATGGCAGTTGTAATTCTTCTTTTCTGTTACCACTGGAAGAAATCTCGGAAGCATGTGCGTACGTTATCTACAGCTCTTTTGTCGGTCCATTATGATCCATGCTGTCATGTACAGCACGCTACCTATTAAGAAGGCAGCTTCATCTCCAAATGCCCAATATTAATATCCTTGAATCTGCGATATTGGGCATGAAATTGCAGGAAATAACTGGAAGTGATGAAAGATGTTGGAAAGTCCCTAGTTGACCTTTCAAAACCAAGCTGGCTGGCTATTCCAAGAAGAAACACGCAATGGAGAGAATCAAATGTCTTGTTATTAATATTCATATTCATTACTTCGTGTCTGAGCGAACCGGCTGACCCAACCAGAGAGCTACCAGCAGCAACCGACTTGGCCGTTGTTGCATTGTACAAGATCATGTCCGGTGAGAGTAATCAGTCCTCCCGTAATGGTGAATTATTTGTTCAACTCCTTGGCCTTGGCTTGACGCTCCTCCTTGCTGCCCTCCTGCTCGGGCATGCTCTGCGGAACGGCCGGTCCGGGGTGGGCCTGATGGGCAGCGAACTTAGCCGCTCCCTGCGCCTGCGAGGCCGAAGCGGGATCATGAGGCTTGAACTCGGCGTCAATCTTGCCAGTCTTTTGACAAGCCGGGGCACGATGATCAGCAACTATACGACGGATATAGTGTATATAACAGAGGAACAGCATGTGGAGTTTGCAGGGTATCGAACAAGAACCCGTAGTGTAGTGTGGTGTAGGTCCGGAGTGCACTTACTTGGGCCGCGGGGTAGTTCTCTTTGCCGGACATCTTGTCAAATGTATGAAATGATTTGTTTATGTACTTTTGGAGTTGTGTTTTGGAAACTTGTATGGTAGTCAAGAGTTGATTTGCATCAATTAAAAAAAACTGTCTTTTAAAAATGCGTTGCTGATTGCTCTTATACTGAAGTTTCGGGTTCTTGTTTCGACTTACAGCTGACCTTTTAATGACGTATCTTGGACGCCCCGAGGAGGGGAGGCCTGTGAATGGGGGGAGTCATGCTAAGGCGGCGATCTAGGGCGTGTAGAGCCGATGATTCGCAGGCACGCGTCTTGGCTTCGACCCCAGATTTTGATTGATAGCTGCAGGCAGAAGAGCACTTGAGGCTCTTCAAGATTTGTGAACCGCGCTATCACCAAGTCACGGCCCAGACTCGCTTCAAACCTGCTGCACAGCATTCCTGGCAGGTCACCAAGCTTTGGAGACCCTCACAACGTGTGCCTGGAAATCTTGGAAGGCCGCCACTTCAGAGTTGGACCCGGCCTTGTTCCGGACTTCGCACGAGAACCAATCATTAATCAACCACATCTAATCCAGCTCCAATATGCACATGTCAAGGCCTATACATGGTTGAGCAACTAGGAGGTCGACTCATCTACGCGACATCGTGCTGTTAATCCTCAAACCATCCCGAGTGACTGACCTAGACACGCACTGGTGCCCCGCATGTCTACCAACAATGCCCCCCAACCAGTGAAGCTCTCGCTGCCTCTTGTACGCACTCCATCTTCCTCGTTCCTGCACCACATTTCGGCAGCTCACATACCATAGGAATATCAACAGCATCTCTTCCAGGAACTCCGCAACGAGGATGAGCTCGTGGTTCTTGCCAGGGGTCTTGGCCTCACGAGGCTAGTCACCAATCTGCTGCATAGTTATGATGCTGCTGGCAATAACTTGATCATTATTGTAGGCGCCGAGGACCGCGAGAATGCTTGGATTGGTGAGGCTCTTGCTGAGCATGCTGCCATCAGCATGGCTCCAAAGGCAAGGGGTTTGACTGTCGTCAATACCGACTTCACGAGCGTCGCTGCACGGGAAAAAATGTACGCAAAAGGTGGCATCTACAGCATCACCTCTCGGATCCTGGTCGTCGACCTCCTCACAAGTCTTCTGAACCCAGAGACCATTACTGGTGTCATCGTATTGCACGCTGAGAAGGTCATTGCGACTTCCCTTGAGGCCTTTATTCTTCGAGTCTTCAAGCAAAAGAACAAGGTTGGCTTTCTCAAGGCCTTTTCCGACAACCCTGATCCCTTCACGATTGGATTCTCGCCCCTTGCGAACATGATGCGGAATTTGTTCCTCCGGAAAGCCTCTCTATGGCCGCGGTTCCACATGACCGTGGCAAGCTCGTTGGAAGGTAAGAGGAAGGCAGAAGTCATTGAGCTCGAAGTCCCCATGACGGATGCCATGAAGGAGATCCAGACGGCCATTATGGAATGTGTCGAAGTCAGCATACACGAATTGAAGAAGGGCAATTCCGGATTGGACATGGAAGACTGGAACCTCGACAGCGCACTGTTGAAGAACTTTGATGTCATGGTACGCCGCCAGCTGGATCCCAACTGGCACAGGGTCAGTTGGAAGACGAAACAAATCGTGAGCGATCTCACCGTCCTTCGAAGTATGCTGCAGTCCGTCCTCACCTACGATGCGGTGGCCTTCCTTCAGCACCTCGACACCATCCACGCGGCTCATTCACCACAACCCGGCTCGAATAGACAGAGCCAATCCCCATGGATGTTTTTAGATGCAGCCCACACAATTTTCAGTGGCGCAAAACAAAGAGTGTACTCGAGTACCGCCAAGGCAACCGAGCAAACCCCGATAGATTCGCTGCAACCTGTGCTAGAGGAGCAGCCTAAATGGGCTGTACTGGCAGAGATCTTGGAAGAAATAGATCGCGATCTTTACTTTGAGCCAGCGCTGAGAGACGACTCCAACGGTACTATTCTGATTATGTGTTCCGACACGTCCACTTGTCGCCAACTCCGCCAATATCTAGAGTGGATGCACGTCAAGCCAAAAGCCGAGGACCCGACGAACAAAAAAGACAGGGACGAAGAGGGGAAACCATCTGCGGCCTATATGATGAGACGAAAGCTTCGAGAGTATCTGAGATGGAAACGGGAATTTGCACAGATCAGCAATGCATTGTTCTCCGAAAACCAGGAAGCCATCAAGGGTGCTGCGGATCCGCGACTTGGTCAAGCAAAAGGCCGGGCACCAGCAAACAAACGAAGGCGTCAGAGAGGCGGCGGTACAACGGGTACAGTCATGGGCCGTGCTGCCAACGGGAGCGTGATACAATACTTTGAAAAGCCCTCAGAAGTAGATGGACTGATGGCAGGAGTCCAGCCGACCGAGGAGGAAGCGGCGCAAAAGGCCGACATCATTGCCGATCCACTGGAAAACATGGACGAGTACTATCAACTGTACGAAATGCAGGATCTGGTCGTCATTCATGCTTTCGAAGGAGACCAGGACGAACATATCCTCGAAGAGATCAAGCCACGATATATCATCATGTACGAACCGGACGCTAGTTTCATCCGCCGCGTCGAGGTGTATCGGTCCTCCCACAGCGACCGCAATGTTCGCGTCTATTTCATGTTCTACGGCGGCTCTGTCGAGGAGCAGCGGTATCTTGCTTCTGTACGCCGAGAGAAGGATGCATTCACAAAACTCATCAAGGAGCGCGCCAGCATGACTCTTGTCGACTCGACTGCGGGCAATATCGTCGAAGATCCGCAGGAGGCTTTCCTTCGAACGGTCAACACTCGAATCGCGGGCGGCGGCCGACTTGCTGCAACAGCACAGCCACCCCGAGTTGTGGTCGACGTGCGAGAGTTTCGTTCATCTCTACCGTCGCTGCTACATGGACGGAACATGGTCATTGTGCCGTGCATGCTGACAGTCGGCGATTACATTCTCTCGCCCACGATCTGCATTGAACGCAAGTCCGTCAGCGATTTGATCAGCTCCTTCAAGGACGGTCGTCTCTATAACCAAGTCGAAACCATGTTTCTCCACTACAAGAATCCTATGGTCCTGATCGAGTTTGACCAAAACAAATCATTTACACTTGAGCCCTTTGCCGATCTATCAGGCAACCTATCTGCGATCAACCCAGCCAACGTGCCGTCGGATCTTCAGTCCAAGCTCGTCTTGTTGACCCTTGCTTTCCCGCGCCTCAGGATCATCTGGAGCAGCAGCCCCTACCAGACAGCCGAGATCTTTGAGAACCTCAAGTCGAACGAAGACGAGCCCGACCCGATTGCGGCCGTGCGAGCTGGACTGGACAAGGACGTCAGAGCAGAAGACCAGACGTTCAACCTCGAGCCGCAGGAGATGTTGGGTGTAGTTCCCGGCGTGACGCCCAAGAATATCAAGAATTTGACCTTGAAGTGTGAAAATGTTCGGGAAGTTGCCAACATGACTGTGGACGAGCTTGATCCCTTGGTGGGACGTGAGGCTGGGCGGCAGATTGAGAGATTCTTTGCGCGGAATCTGATTGATATGGATTGAATAAACATAATAGAGATGTTGTGAATCATCAATACGGTTCCATGATCCTGTGACTTGCCAACATTGCATTGGTCGAGACAAATGCCCACCTCGTCCCATACACGGTAGGTTACATTGGGGTATCACTTGGTAGTTTCTCGAAAGTGTTCCAGTTGTTCACGAGATTGAAGAGTTCTCAAAAAGTTGTGCAAATGTGGTTTATATTATCGACGCAAATGAAACCGCGAATAGCGTCATGCCAACCGTCGTAACATTCATGCAAAAGTGGGTATCGTGACTTCCTCTCGCCTTTCCCTGCTCTCTCTGCTTCTCATCCGTCTCTCGAGGTATCATCTCCAAGTATCCATCGCTCCTCTCGCTGGTTTCAAACAAAATAAAAATTCATATCCTTCTCGCGTTTGACGTTTTGGTCATGTCTGAAGAAGAAGACGTCGCCGACTCCGGGGGGACTGTCCCGGTCAACACCCTCCAAGCCTAGAAGAGGACTTCTTTAGAGGGCGACCGCGACAGGACGCCGTCGTCGGCCCGCCTAGACTCGACTCGTCGTGTGGTGGCCCCTGGTCCTCGTGCCGCCGCCGCGCTTGCGTCCGCAGTAGCCGCAGGTGAGGAAGGAGATGAGGATGTTGAAGAAGGAGGCGATGCCGTGAATAATGGCCGTCAGGATGCTGGCGATGCCGTTGACGATGGCCATCAGGACGTTGCCGATGGTACGGAACAGGTTTTGAATCTGTAGAGGGAAGACATATTAGAACCGGCGTTTGGTATGGTGGCTTGTTGTGGTTGACTACTTACGCAGGAGACGACGGCACCCATTTTGATGGTTGTGTGTATGTGTGTTGGGAGATGTTTTGGTTTGGTGTGTGTAGTAGAATGTGTCTTGTAGGACTTTCTTCAGAGGTGAAGATTTGGAAGTGGTCTTGTGTTTTGTAGGTTGTTGATGTTCAAGTAGCAAGAGGGGAGCTATGGAACGCGGGTTGTTTGTTCTTTATATCTAGGAATGGCGCTCGAGCTGTTTCCGTCCCGTACCACGGGCAACCCGCGCAGCCAGCATCCACCCGCCCTACGCAACCGCAGGACAGAGGGAAAAAAAGGTTCGAGTCACAAAGGGCCACCCAATAATCAAGGCACATATCCCTGTGCTCCATTTGCTACCAGGGGCAGCTAATACATAGTATCATAGAACGCTAGTAAAATGTCTTCATACATACACACTGACGAAAAGAGAAGTCCCAAGGTTCAAGGATTGGAGGTGGGCCGAGCCTCTGGTCCAGACCTGCATGTGCTGATCTTTTTTGCTGGTCCCTTGTGGCTGCTTCTAGCAGAATCGTCTCGGTCGGTACATGGAAAGAAAGAAAGAGCATGCCATCATCGTTGCAGGGTGCGGCTGTTCGGTTGTGACGAGACGCAACCTCAGGAAAATGACATAGGGATTACGGCAGTAGGACAAGCAACCAGGGATCATGGAACCAGATTGGGGATATCATATGGGAACACGAAGTGCAAAACGACCAATCACTCTCGTTCCATGTGGCAGTCTCTCTGCAGTCTGTCGCCCGTTTGAGAAAGGATGCGAACATGAGATTTCGCGCCGACGTTCCCAAATCCAACCTCGTGATGGGGCTAGTAAGGAAGCGCGATCTATTCGGGCTGATCTTTTTTGGTGGATCTACAAGCGTGCATGCGGGATTGACGTCATGCCAGAGATGCGACCGGTCGCAACCCAAAAAGACAATCTCCACAAACGCTCTTTTCTGACAGGCGCTAGGTAACATTTTTCCATACGGCAGACAACCACCAAGAAAGTAGTAGATCACGATCTGGCTCGACCAACCCCGATGCGTGGTGACATGTCGACAAGGTTTGTTGTATTGGGGTACTGCCGATTTTCCCGCCGCGTGCCAGCAGGAAAAAAAAGGTTAATCTCTGCATACTTGGCTCTCTTTCCATGGACTGTTTCGGGACTGACAATGTCGAAAAAGGCCCTGGGGCTACATCGTACACGTTGCAAACTGGTAATTTGGCACTGCTAGTGGGCAAGGCCAGGGATGCGCCGGCGCAAATGGTCCGCTGAATTCAATCTCCCCTGCCTCCCAATCTTTACTCGCCCAGCATGGCCAAACAGGGCTGATAGTCGCTTATACCATCTACCAGGGAGAATAGCGGCCTTCTAGCCCGTACTGGGCAGACGATACCGGTCCGGGTCCTACGTTGGAGTTTCATGTTGAAGTCGGAACGCCGTGTCGAGCCATGTCTGCTCATTTGCGCTGCGAGATGAAAGGCTTTCTGCGATGCAAGCGAGAGAGCAGAAAAGCAAGAGAAGAATGGTTGTCAGATGATGACGTCAGTGGAGTCTCTATACCAGCATGGAATTCCGATGTCTCTCTCACGAGCCGCACAGCAGCAGAGTCTGCATCACGTCTCGGATTTGATCAAACCTTGAAAGAAAAAAGATATCAGAAAAAAAAGACTAAAAGGTGATGGAGCGGGTAAATGGAGAATGTGTGTACTACTCTAGGAATGCTGTATGAAAATCTTATGCGTGACAGTCCCACAGAAGAGTCAGAGACAACCACAACCGTTACCCCCATGGCATCATGGCTGCATACAGACTGACAGAGATCATGGTGATCAGGCTAGCAGGCAAGAGAGAGGCGATCAAACGGTCAGAAAATCAGAAAATCCTGATTCAAGATTCAGACTGCATCTGTGGCTGAAGATGGAAACTCGCCGAGTCTGGACCTTCTGTTTGCCTGTCGTGATGCCCCCGCGCCACAGGTCCAGCGCCTGAAATCCTGTTTTCTCTCCAGTCTGACGTAGTTTCTGATGCCCCTCCCCGCTCTCTCAACTCGCCTGGTGCGCCACAACCCCGGATTATAAGCCTACAGCCTAGAGTCCGCTTTTTCTAACTTTCCTTCTTTCCCCTCCATGCGTGCTGGCTGTGATGCTTTTGACGATTGCACTCTTCCACTGAAGATGGTTGCCAAAGCATTCCCGTCTCGGGATGAAGAGGTTCTCCTCTTCGCTCAGCCGAGTATGGCTTCCCACCTCACCGTGGTAAATGGTTCCAAGGAGAAGCTGTCCGAGTTTCGCTCGACACTCTCCTGACCACCGACTTGTGTGTCTTAGGTCTTTCGATTGACCGGGTCTTTGATCTGCGTCTCGAGGTCCTTTCCCGCACAAACCGACCATTTCGTCCTTTCGTCTCCTCGACATGCTGGCCACCTTCTGCCGCCACTGACGCCTCCGCCTGTGAGCCGGAACATCGTAGGCTCGTGCCGCGCTCGACTTGGTTTACTCGATTTCGCGACTGCCGGGCACGGGATGTTGTCTTCTGAGTTGTCCCAGTTGTAGTTGCCTTTGTGCCTCCTGGTAATGGACCGTTGTACCGTCCTTCCCCCCGCAGAACCGATCGAGACCAACGTTTGAACCCCGAGCTTCATATGTATACATCACAACAGGAGTTGATTGTCGTCGCCGTGCGATAACTGCCGCTGTCACGAAAGGAGAAGGACAACAACAAGTCGTTCCCGAGTTTCCGCCTGTCGAGACTTTTTATTCAATTTTACTCGACACGCTTGGGAACGCTCGACGCCGGCCCCGGATCTCTTCACTGACCATCCGCCTGGCTTCGATCAAATGCCAACAGAGATAATGCCAGCTCTATGTCAATACTTCAGCGCTGGCTTTCCACATCTCACACACCTAGTCAACAATCACCTCACCTCAGTTCACCATGCCTCGGCATGGTCTCTGGGCAGGTTCATCTATCTACAAGAGAATCGAACTTCAATAAACGGATCTCTTCATTCACCATTCGACAAATAAAGTGGCACTTCCAAGCACCTAGTGCTTGCGAGCCGGCCACCGTTGGATTACTCGCGAATGTTCACCCTCGTTCTTAGTGGTGCACCATGGCTATACATGCGTGTTATTAGCAAGGTTCGGTTTGGATATTCGACAATTATGGGGATGTTCGTATGAGGTGGTTTTAAATCGAGATCAATACAATCTCTACCAAAACTCTAGTCTTTCGTCCTGCCAGTCGCTCCTTTGAAACTTTCCTTTCTCCTTGCCACAGCCTAAGCGTGTCGTAGTCTATTAGAACTGGCGCATGAGAGAACCTGCCAGCCACACACCAAGATGCACTACTTTGGTTATTTATTGCTATTTTTTCGTATCTAAAATCTGTGCTATGCAATGTTTCGTAAAATCATACCATATATACTTGCGTCCTTCGATGTACCGTGGAACAGACGTGGCTACCTAGCCGCCGAGTCAAATAGTAGTATGCACGGGATATGTATAAGCTGCAAGTCGATGAAATAGTATATATACAGCTTATTGCGTGCATGGTGTCACAACCATTCGCGTGTGTTTCATCTATATCTATGATAACAATTCAAATACGAATCGATTACTGTTCCTGTCGAGTTATTAACCAGGTAGGCATCTCTGCATATGCACAATATGTTTGTGTGACACACGTCCTTGCATGACGACTCCATACAATAGGCTCAAAGGCTCGAACCGCGTGTACTTCCAGGCACATACAACAATCCTCACGTATCAGGCCAAGAAACACAATCTCCTTGCTTTTTAATTCAGACCAATGCGGCAAACCGAATGTATCAAGAAGAAAAGCAGAAGCCACCCTCTCAAAGTAAATCCCGGGCAATGGCACGCTACGGGCCCGGGATTTGAATGGCAAAGGCCGGTCTTCGGGACTTCTCACGGGGGTTTGCGGAGCACCCGGCCTAACAATTGATCGTGCGATCCGGGATTTGAATCGTGGTTCGAGCGTCAGACGGGTGCGCCCGCCATTATGCAACGGATCTCTGTGCTACTGAAACCGTGGCGTCTGGTGGTGATTCTTCTGGGGACGAGTCTCGCCCCAATGATCTCGGTAGTCGTCGTCCACTGGCTAACCGCCCGATCCGTTGCGCCCCTGCTATTTCAGTACGTCGTACAAAATACTCTCATATTACCTCGGAGTGGAACCATGACTAAGTAGCCAAATCGCGGCCACCTGGTAAGGCTGTGTGGTCTGGGATAGGAAGTATCGCTGTGGCATGATTCGCAAGGCGACTCGGTTGAAGTTCGCACTGATTCGGGCTCTCCGGATTCCCCTCACATACTGCATCTCGGATGATAACGATGAGTTGTACTGGACCCCTTGCGCGAACGGTTGTCCCCTTGCGTCTGTGTCGGTTACGCGTATACTCTGTACAGTCGGCCTTTGACGCTGGGTGCATGTATGCCTTGTCTTCTTCTCGGGAGAAGAAAACTGGGTTGTCGTTCATGCATGTCTTCGGTATGGCAGCATCGCGCAGTATCTCTTGTAATATGTGGTTCGAGTTGATGCTTTCCAAATGCCGACTTACCTCGACCGAGTTCGGTTTGAGATGTGTATATAAGTGATTCATGTTCCATCCTATCGAGTCGAAAATAACCCAGAACATCATCACAATCTCAAGCTTATCAACTCACCAAACAAAGATATTATATCAACAACTCGCCAATATGCCCATCACCAAGTACAAGGCAGCCGCTGTAAGTGACTTGCTGCTCATAAACCCCTATCAAGATTGACTGACTTGGACAGGTTACCTCCGAGCCTGGCTGGTTCGACCTCGAGGGCGGTGTCCGCAAGACCATCGACTTCATCAACGAAGCCGGGCAGGCAGGATGCAAGCTCGTTGCCTTCCCTGAAGTCTGTAAGTCCAAGAAACATTGTCCATTTCAAGTGATCCAGCTATAGACCACGACTGATCAAATCCCACCCAGGGATCCCCGGATACCCCTACTGGATGTGGAAGGTTACCTACATGCAGAGCCTCCCGATGCTCAAGAAGTACCGCGAGAACTCGATGGCTGTGGACTCGGAGGAGATGCGCCGGATCCGCCGCGCCGCCCGGGACAACCAGATCTTCGTCTCGCTGGGCTTCTCCGAGATCGACCACGCGACGCTCTACCTGGCGCAGGTGCTCATCTCGCCGACGGGCGAGGTCATCAACCACCGCCGCAAGATCAAGCCCACCCACGTCGAGAAGCTCGTCTACGGCGACGGCGCCGGCGACACCTTCAAGTCCGTCACCGAGACCGAGATCGGCCGCGTCGGCCAGCTCAACTGCTGGGAGAACATGAACCCCTTCCTCAAGTCCCTCAACGTCTCCGAGGGCGAGCAGGTCCACATTGCCGCCTGGCCCGTCTACCCCGGCAAGGAGAGACAGGTCTCGCCTGATCCCGCTACCAACTGTGAGTATTTTGACTTTACTCTGTCTATCCTCTCTTCTTTGAAACATAGACTGACTTGAATTCCCATCAGACGCCGACCCAGCCTCGGACCTGGTCACTCCCGAGTACGCCATCGAGACCGGCACCTGGACGCTGGCCCCCTTCCAGCGGCTCTCGGCCGAGGGCCTCAAGAAGAACACGCCCGAGGGCGTCGAGCCCGAGACGGACCCGTCCGTGTACAACGGCCACGCGCGCATCTACCGTCCGGACGGCAGCCTGCACACCAAGCCCAGCAAGGACTTTGACGGCCTGCTGTTCGTCGACATCGACCTCAACGAGACGCACCTGACCAAGGTCCTGGCCGACTTCGCCGGCCACTACATGCGGCCCGACCTGATCCGCCTGCTGGTCGACACCCGCCGCAAGGAGCTCGTCACCGAGGCCGACCCCGCCGGCGGCATCGCCACGTACAGCACCCGCGCCCGCCTCGGCCTCGACAAGCCCCTCGACGGCGAGCCCAAGGCCGTCAAGGTTCCCCAGGAGAAGGCCAAGGACCTTTCCGAGATCTAAGTCTACTGACTTGGATAGATGGTGGCTCTGAGTGGTAGATAACCCTCTTGTATATAATAGAAACAATTCTTCTCATTGAATATGTGATTAGCTCATGGAGGTGTGAATAACTAATATGCTGTCACTGACTAACGTCGGTTGTTATTGTGCTGCGCCAGTTCTGTGTCGGTGGTTAGAGTCATGAATTCACAACTGCCTTGCAATAGAACTCGTGATTCGCTCATGGAGTTGTGAGTACTAATATTATGTCACTGACCAACGTTGGTCGTGATGGTGTTGCGCCGAGTTCTGTGTCAGTGATTCATACTATACATTCGCAACTGCCTTGCAATACTTTTGAAAAATTTAGTATAAATATCTTGCTTCAGTATTTCTTAAACAAAAGATTACCATTGACACATCCTACACACATTCTACACGCACGCGCACACACACACACAAACACACTCACTCATCCTCCTATTTACACTCTCGACACACACAAACACACACTGTCTCTCTCACCCTGGCGACGGACAACCTCTCGTTCTATCTCTCTCGACACACGCTCTCTCAACGCACACACACGCACACGTATACCCAAATATACGCAGTCACAGAAGCAAGGGCCTGAGATCACGACATCCACAATACACTCGACAAACTACCCAACCAAGCATCAGAACACTTGAAAATCCGCCACCATGTGCCAACACAGGTACTGCATGTTTTGCTGTGGACACATGGAGTACGTATGCACGTATCTCTGTGACACAGCCATACGCCTCAGCCACTCCCGGGTAGGCTCGATCACATATCTCCCCTTCAGCTACATCAGTAGCAGCCATCCCCGTGGGGACATCGACCGGCATATTCCGACCTGGATGAAAGACTGCCGCCCTGATGTCAATATCTGGAACTGTGTGGGAGAGGGAGAAATGTGCAGAGTATGCGCCAAAATTGCCGTGTTCAATGCCAACACTGAACAACAGACTGACAAAGATCTCGCTGAAGATCCGGAATCAAAAATGAGTGGCCAAGAAGTAAAGAAAGCTTCAGCTCCTACACACTCACTACTAAGATCCTTCAAAGTTTCGAATGGATTGCAGACTCGCTGCGTACTTACTAGAACAAGCAACCACACGTACACGACATGAATAGATGTACAACGGCCTGACAACATAATATGCGCTTCTTCTTTCTTTTTTTGAGCATCGCATGTGACACTTATGCTATAATTATCACAAGTTATAAAATGAATATTTCACATTCTGGAAAACGATTGTCGTGAAGAAAAACCCGAGAATTGCTATTCTGTACGATATAAGACCTTGTTCTTGTTTCACTGCGTAAAATCATTTTATATCTATTTCAGTAACCCTGTTTCCCACATCTGTTCTTGCTAAGGCCGAGGATTGAATTTTATTATTTTTACCGACACAGCGTGTAAGCAAATTAATATCTCAACGGTGCGAATCTTCGAATGTCTTGCCTCCTACAGAAGCCCATTTTTCTTCGACACTATTTATACTACTCTTCATATTTTTTGGGGCAGTTGAAATAAACATATGACCAAGTTCTGTGATGGCCAATTCAATTTCAATGGCTCCATGAAACAGCCCCCTTTATACGAGCATGTGTTCTAAACATGCTCGTAGGAGGGATTTTCACCGGCGATGCCTCTAAAATCATGCCACTCAAGAATGATAGAAGTCTGGGTCAAAACGATATGAGCGTGACTTCTTGTTGCTTGCATGGCCAGTGAATAACATGGGCGGTCTGTGCAATCTGTTTTGCAGAGACTGGATGAACGACAAGTCCCAAGCATTCACTGTCAATGTCAAGTCGTCAAAGAAGCACATGATTCACACACTACATACCACTCCATGAGTACGACTGCCGTCCATGCCAAAGCAGTGAATATAATACAGACACGAAGCAGAACAAGTGAGTAATATGTTCTGTAAAGAGGCTGAAGCTGTTGAGTTACCATATCACAGACACACAACTTCTGCACCAATAGTATAAATATTCCTTCTACACTCCAGGGAAGCAACTTATTTTCTTTTCTACTCATCCACTTCGACAAACACATACCCACACAACCAGATTTCCTACGCAACCAGATCTCCTACGCAACCGCACACAAGACCCTGAAGCAACTATCTACTAGTCTTGCGACTTGCCAGCATCCCCCACCCAGATCACAATCCCGGCTATACATCCAGCTTCCCGCTGCACACCAAAACACCGCACAAACACTCACCCTTTGTCATCATGTGTCAGCACGTTTGGTTCTATCAGGAACATTTCAATGTCCTGCGATACCAGTTTACATTTCTCTGCCCCACAGCACGAAGAAAGAACCCCGAAGCAGGCCCTCAGGTCCATGAGCCGCCCGAGTATTCTTCCTCTTGTGGTCCTAGACATGTTGGACAAATCTACCCGGAGTACATGAGAGACTGTACCAAGTCCATCCGCAGGCTGACCTTCCGGACTCTCGACTGCCCCGGCTGCAAAGCAAATCATGAGCGGCGGCAACAGGGTGGCAACGACCAGACGGCTACTCCTGCGCATTCAGTCGCAGCGATCATTCAGGGTAGCACAACCACGATCGAGCAGCTGGGGTCGAACGAGTCGAACGAGCCGAGCGAGGCTGAAGGATGGCACACTAGTTTCGACTACCAACCCAGCGAGGCTACGTTGGATCACCCAGTAATGTGGCGTACCTAGCACGCCCCCTTAGGATGGACAAAGATCGATTAAACAAATGAGATATATATCCCAAGTATATTTCTTTGCAATGCCAGTTGATTCAGCGTTTCATCATGGACAGTGGTCGCAGCCCGGCGTGCTAAGGTGAAATCAAGCTGAAGCCGGAAATATGCTACCCAAGTGACAATGTAAATTCTGTTCATATATCCTTCTTCCTTTTCTTCAATTCTCATTGACCATAACTCATTATTGAGTACGAGACTGAAGACAAAGGCCCAATTCTGCTTCTCGAATCGTCTTTGCAGATTATCGATTCCCTACTCTGTCAACATCCACCGACCCACGACTCGACTCACAACACAGTGAGAATGCACAGCACAACACCTTTCTCACACTACAGCGCCTGAACATCATCGCCAAATTGTGCGTGACCTATTACTTTTGCTACATGTGCGGTCGCTTCGACTATTACGGGACGGACTTATGTCAGACAGCAATTGACTTGGCGGGACTGAAGAATATGATTTGATTTTTTCCTTCGACTCTGGGTCGTTCTTGCATGTCGTTGGTACCTGTCTTTCTTGCAATCTGCTACTAGAATATACTAAATGAAGTGGAAAGTCGGCATCCGTTGGTAAGCTGCCCTGAAGCACATCCTATACCTGTTCCAACATGAACTCGAATAGCCTTGGACTACCTGTACTTAATAATCAGATCCCCATTCGACTTTGTGTCTTTTGACTTTGCGGAAATACTGCAACCGCACAATATATGCCCTACAAGCATGAATGCTTTGCTGTACTGAGTGTCCAAGTAAAATGCTCGCAGGAACGGGAAGGCATCGTCAAATGAAAGGGGGTTGAGTCTGAGCAAATAGAATGGCAGTAGATCATGACCATTGTAGATGATCACACACAGATTGCCATCACAACATCAGAGGTGTTCATACCTGGTCAGATTCCAGAGAGGTCGGGTCAGCCCACGAATGAAGTGACACAAGTGAATCATTGCTGCTATCAAGAGGCTGAAGCTTTCGAGATGGTTCATCACTCGCAGAACCCTCAATATTAAAAACTATAAATACCATATCTATGCTTCAAGAGTTCGACTAGTTCTCCTTTATTCTCATCTACATTTTACCAACGAATTCTACCAACACACTCGATCAACAACCTCGATCAACACACTCAACAAACAAATTCGACCAACACATCTACACGCTTGCTATAAAGCAACAACAGAACTCAGGCTCTCAAGTAGACCTCTCCTCTTCTCGCAGACAGTAAGTAATACTAGAAACTATCAGGGCACGAAGACACTAAGACTCCCCCCAGCATTTCATAATACAGCACCCGGATACTATCGCCCAGAATGTGCGTACAACATATCTACATAGGGACTTGTACACACTTGACCCATGGCAGATGGGAAATATGTCGCCCCATACTCGATGCGGTTGGCGGCATCCGGGGAAAATACTATGTTGAGGGAAGAAAACGTAGTTCCAATTCGACTATCTCGCGCTGGGTGCGTCGCTGCAGGGGAACGACCCATATATTCGTTGAAAATGCAAACTATTGCGAATTTTGCTACGATGCATGGGGACTGGGCCTTCCTCCGCCCACTCAAGAACAGCTGGGTTCGCCTATCGGCGAGGGTAACTAGGGAAGCGGAAGGAGGAAAGAGGTGAACCAGGTCGCTAACATCGATACTATGGTTGATGACCGAGTGGAACACCAACTCCAGCGGAACAGTGAAAGATCCGGGTTCCCATATGAAACACTACATGTTCACTTACACAGAATTTGACAATTAATAAATTTGTTCATGTTATATCTATTGCCGTAGATTTTTGCAAAGAGTGCCAACTGCAATGCTGACAAGTCTAAGGGTACGGGATGCTAGCAGTATGGACGCCGTACCGAACCCTGAGAGTACGCGATTCATTTACCAATGATATCCATATTTAATTTATTACAAACCACAGTGGAACAGAAAATACTCCTTACATATTTATTTCCTACTGAGATAGGTATTACAGACTGCAGGTGATCTGCTCGGGCACATCAGGCTGCTCTTCAGTATCTTGATTTTGTTGCTCTTTATGGTCAACTCGGGCTTCATTTTTAAGCTCTATTTTAGTCAACTTCAACAACCACCAGCGACCAAAACATACAGACTCATATCCCGCAGCATTTCTTTGTAGGTAAACATACCATATATACCTTATAGATCCCATGTCTAGTCATGTATATGGGGAACTTTACTTCCCATTTCGAGACTTGGCGCAGGATAAAAAAGTTATGTACTCGAATACCGGTTATATTCAATATCAATCCAAACCACATGCAATTGCTGTTTTACTCTTGCAAACGTATTCTTGATCGCTTCGTAGCTGGTACAGTTCTGCTGGTATAAACACACAAAGTTTTGTATGGAAACCTATATCTTTGGTTGTTCCACTGGGTGATTAACCACGGTAGGACTCGTTCAGTTCGCCCAACACAAGTGAATCATTTTCGCTGTGAATAGGTTGACGCAGCACCAAGAGATGGTCCGTCACATGCGCATACAGGAAGGAAAAACTATAAGTACCATGGTCGCACCGCAAAAAGGCGACTTCTTTTCCTCTTTCCTCACTCACATTCTACCTACTAACATACTCGATCAACTCACTTGACCAACACAACCACATTCGCTGCAAAGCAAAGCAACGCAAACTTTGACGTCTTAAGTCAAGCTCTCCTATTCCTATAGTCCGTAAGCATCACCGCAAACTACCTATAAAGACATGACGCTAAGACTGCCCAGATACCGCTTCCTCACTCCATCGACAGCACCCGAACATCACCGCCCAACATGTGCACAGAATACTGGGATACCCTCGAGTGCGGCTGCGGAGTCTATAAAGGCACCGCCTTGTGTAGCACGGTGACCAGAGCGACGGGTCTCGAGCCAGGCTTTTTTACGGCAAACCCTGAAAACAACCCAGATATCTCGCCTCACATGAACAACTGTAGAAAGCGCCAGTCGAATACGGATGTCGAGGGATCTTGCAATACCTGTGTCGCCGCGGCTGAGCGTCAGGCTCGCCGGGAGAATGCTCACCGGAGGGGCAGAATGTATTAGGGAAGCCCGTCCGAGAGGGATTAGGGCCGAGGGAGGGAGGGAGGGAGAGGTGAACCGAGTTTAAGATGTCAAATGCGTCGCCAACGTCAACGGGGATCGCGAGGTTCACGTTCTTAAAAACAAGTTGGAGGAGAGAGAATCCGGGTAGAGATGATTTCTGGCCTGAGGCCCATGAGCACAGGCCAGTGCTAAACAGACATAGAGCTAGCTGCACTATACTTCCTCAACCTGCTCTTCCCCATCTTGCAAAGTTTTTTCCTTGTCTATGTTACGTTCTTGTGCATGTTGACCTGGCGTCACCGTCTTGCCTCTGGAAGTAAATACGCCTCCGGTGAAGCCGCCTTTGTGGAATAGTAATGGAATCTGGAACGAGCACAAGTCAGCTTGTATGGAAATCAAAGGTATTACCATGGACTTCTCGTTTGGTGTGGCTTGTTTGATGGATCACACGTACTATTCGAGAAGTTAGCATTGTATGGCATTTCTGGTAATGAGGAATGTTTGAGACTTACCATCTTCTAGTTCCAAGTTCTTGGTCTCTGGGTAAAAGAAATACACCATGGGAATGAACAGGGCGTTCAGCATTGCGAAGATGATGAACGTTTTCCAGCCAATATTTTCTGATATAAGATCAGTATAGTCGCAACCTAGACAAGAAATTAAGAGACTGACGGAAAGCAATCGGCGTGATCTTGACCACGGCAAAGACGGCCATCCAGTTCCAGCCAGACGCTATAGACTGCATCTTGGCCCTGACTCGGGTGGTATTGATTTCACTTGGATAGAACCATGGAACCTGCGCATTGATCAGAACACATCTTCAAATCATGGTGGATTATACACATTAGGTGCTTACGGGCAGCCAGCCAACACCACAGAAGAGCTGAAACAGAAAGATGAAAGCAGTAGCTCCATACGCAGGGCCCCTCGTTCCCAGAGATAACAGTATCGATACCATGACGAAGCAGAAGCTCAAGCCAGCCGAGCAGAACATGAGCAGGTTGCGCCGGCCGTATCGATCCATCAAAAACACTGGGATCGCTGAGCCGACTAGATATGTGATCTGCGCGCAGCCGCCCATGATAAGAGATAGGTTCCTGTCGAGCCTCATGCTGCCTTGGAATATAGTCGGCGCATAGTAGTTGATCATATTGGATCCTCCGAACTGCTGCGCCAGCTGTACAGAGATGGTGAGGAGCAGTCGGCGGAGGTTCTGCTCAGGGCCCCACGAGAGTAGCTCCTTGAACTTGAATGGCCCGCCCTTGTGCTCCTCTTCGAGTCCGGTCTGGATATCAACGAGGATGCGGGTCACCTGTGCGTCGTCCTCCGGGACTGCCGTGATGGCAGCAATGACAGATCTCGCCTCCTCGTGTCTATCGTGCGCAACAAGCCATCGAGGAGTCTCGGGGAGCCCGACGATCTGTAAAATCAACAAGACAGCAAATACGGCCTGAAAAGCAAGCGGAAAGCGCCATTGAAAACTGGTATCATATGCCGCCGTTCCGTAGTCAACCCAGTAGGCGACGACGACGCCGAGGATCGTGACGGTGCCTTGTAGCGTCAAGAGCGCACCTCGAATCCGGGCCGGGGAACATTCCGACTGATATACCGGCGCCGTCGACGAGTTCATACCGTTCCCCACACCGGTGATTATGCGGCTGGCGATCAGTTGTGCAATTGTGAAGGACGAACCGAGGACCGCGGAGCCGATGATCATGATGAAGCCGCCGAGCATGAGCATGGTCCTTCGTCCCAGCCGCTCGCCCACAAAATAACAGATAATGGAGCCGAACACACAGCCAATGTCGTACAACGCCGCGATGTTGCCCTGCATATCCGCGTCCGGTTCGCCAAAGTCCTTGCCGAAGCGGTTGTCGGCACCAATTATACCTGCTATCACGCCTGTATCTTGTCAGCCATATTGTCCTAAAGACGTCTTTGATGCACCATATAATTAATCATGTCTTTGAATACTTACCTTGATCATAGCCTAGAAGCAGGACCGCCTGGCACGAGGCAGCCGTGATGGCATAGACCAGGGCCCGCCCTTGGAGGTTGTGTTTCCAAAGCCTCATCTTCGATATGACTGACTATTCAAAATCTTGACAGCAATACTCAGCAAATAATCTGAAGGTCAGCTTGTCACTTGCAGACTTCGTATTATCATCCAACAGCTGACTTTACATACGGAAAGGAGAGCTATACAACAACAAATGAATATGCTTGTACACGATCCAAGCCGCCAAGAAACTTCGCAACAACGACCACCGAGCGAGGTCCATATTCACATGGCGGACCCATCGGCCTTGCTTGCGACGGTTTTGACTTTTGGAAAAGTGCTGATCATCTTGTTCCTTTCTCCGTAAAGAGCCCCGAGTGTCCCACCGGGAGCGGAACAAGTCCCGGGAGTCTGAGTTGGGTCCGCCCTAGAGTTGACTCGCCACCTCCACACATGCGGAGCTCTCTTTCGGGTTTCACTTGACCGAGATGCGATATGACCGTATTCTTATGCTAAACGTCAGGAGTTGTTGTTTCACATAAGATACACGCTCTCTGGATTTCGGAATCAATTTGTAACTGACAATTGTTTTATTCTTCTAGTCATTGCTTTATTGGTTTATACTTTCAACATCGACCGTTGCATCTTCATCTTGCGGAAATGTCTAAACTGATGTTAGAAACATGGTGATCTTCCTTCGTCTACCTCAGCGCCGAATTCAATTCACCGAGAGACACATAGATGAGGCAAGCCGGTTCGATGTAGGCGCGATCTGTGTAAACTGTAGCTTAGCTCAGTAGCAATGTAAAATGGTCACCGCATGATGAAAAGTTCGACCACATAGGACTCACCATCATGTGAAGATCTCGCCTACTGTACAAGATTACATTCAATCAGCCAGCCTAAACTGTGAGAACATACCAAAGCAAACATAAGTGCCGGCGGGGGGCACGAGGTCGGATGTGGTCATTTATCCCGTTATATATAGGCCGCCACTATACAGATTAGCCGGTATACGGAAATCGACTCTTCTCAGCAGCTCTTCCTCAATTTAATTGGTCCGTGATATTTTTAGGTCTACCAATCTGGTCGAACTCCATACAGCGCCTCGACGTTGATGTCTTGGCAACCTCACAGAATGCTACCGGTCAGGCAATGCCAAAGTATATCAACTTGCCATGGGTATAAACACGGGGCGGTCGACCCACTTCTTCTCACCTACTCAACAGAAAGACATCATCCAGTCACCAAGTTAATCACTCCAAAATGCTCACCACATCCCTTCTACTCGCGCTCGGCGCAACGACCCTAGCCCAGACGATCCCCGCGGGCTACAGCAAAGTGTACATCACGTCCGCCGTCGACGCGAAGTTCGTCGTCGTGCCAAAGATGGCCGCCAACGGGAGCACCGTCGTCGTGTAAGTCCGCGCCTCTACCGCATTTCTTCAATTTTCCGCATACTGACGTCTGCTTCTCTCGATCCGTAGTCAGACCCTGAACAACAAACCAGAACAGCAGTGGTACATCCAGAGCGGCAACACGACCATCCAGCTGGCCGACACGACGCTGTGTCTCGACGCCGGGGCCAAGAGTACGCCACACCTTAAACATATCCTATCCGTTATATCTAGAATCCCCAGCTAATCTATTTGCACAAAAAGCCAACTGGAAAGACATGGCCAACATCTACCTCCAAACGTGTTCCGCCACCGAGGCCGGGCAGCAGTGGGTCGCCATGACCGACGGCCGGATCGCCCTGGCGGCATCCAGTCCCCGTGAGTGTTCTCTTCTTCTCTCCTGCCGATATAAACTCCTAGTTCTGTAACTCAAGGGTCTTTCATTTTCCCTTACTAATGCCCTCATCTCAAACAATAGAGGAATGCGTCGACCTGCAGTACATGCGAGCGACGGCCAACAACCCCGTCGGCCTATACAAATGCGCCGGACTTGGGAACGCGGGTGCGGCAGACAAGGGCATCAACTGGCCACTGGTCAACGTTACAGCATAATTATCTCGAGGGAACAAGCCCGACGGAGACGATTTGAATGGACGACATGTAGCTATAGGTATCTGTGCTGAAGTTAAATATCCACGTAAATGCCTGCGCCACCTTGGCTATGGATAGGTGGATGGAAAATTACTATTGCGAACATTGCACTTTACCTCTGTGGACCAACTACTACCTATTTTGCGGCGAGGAAGAGAATCAAGCCAGTTCAATTCACTGTAACCCAAAGTGTAAGACCTGCCCAAGATTGGGGGGAGTGTAGGGGTTTTTGATCGCAGTGGCAGTGAAAGACTGACATCTATGGCTTTATCACTGTCACTGTCACTATGGAGCTTGTCACGATAGCTCCAACGCAAGCATAGCCGACATGAACATGTATCCTCAGCCATCGGACGGCTCTTACGTCCACAGATTCACGGGAAATAAACAGTCATGCAGCCTAGACAGGATTCGATCAAACACAGCATGTAAAAGATATCGCCAAGAGGATTAAGTAGGTAACAAATTTCAGATTTGATATTGAACAGTCAAAAACAAGTATTCATGCGCACTGTTGCGCAGTATTTGAAACCTAATTTCCATCGACACCAGTTTTGATAGACCGACCACGGCCTGTAAAGGAGAAAACCTAAGAACCCTAGAAACGACACGAAAGAAACCTTAGGAAAACTCAGCGGTGAGCATCGTCCTGTCAAGCACGCCAAGCGCGACCGATGCTACCACTATCCAGGAGGCGACCAGGCTCCGAATGAGCCTGTCCCTCCAGTCCGTCCTAAGCATGCGACATTATTCCTGGAAAGATCAAAAACAGGTTCATGAGCCGGTGCGGCTCAAAGCAATTCGCTTCCAGTGATCACGCTCCTCTTCAAGCTTGGCGATCTTGAGCTCAAGATCGTCCAGTCGTTGAGCCTTGCGTTCCCGAGACTTGCGAGCTGCCAGAGTGTTACGTGCTCGCTTCATGGCAGTCGTGTCGGCAGGGTCATCAACGATGATGGGAGGCAAGGGCTTGTCACGTCGTCGAGAGTTCACGCCCGCCACAGAAGAGTGACGACCGTGGCCAGCAGACGGAGAGTTTGACGACTTGCGGCGAGGCTGAGAAGTCGTCTCAATCATGTCCAAATCCTCCGACAACGGGGGAGAGTTGTCGGCGATGGCGGGCATCTGAGTCTGCTGGTCCTTGATCATGGTGCTGTCCGGGAACAGAGGGAACCATGGGTCACTGAGGCCCGTGTCGAAGTCACCGGCGCCAAAGTGAGGAGACACATCAAGATCGGGGAACTCGGGAGAGTCGTCGTAGAGAGACGGCGAAGTCAGGTTGGTGAAAGCGGTGGAGTTGGGCGCAGAAAACGGCTCGCGGATCAGCAGGTCCTGGGGAGAGACCGTACCAATGTTGGTCGTGGAGCTAGAAGCAGAGTGCATATCGTACGCGGGAACAGCCGGAGAAGAGAAGGCTGAACCGGAGGCACCAGCCTCGAGGGCGGTGAAATCCTCAAAGTTGCTCAAGGCGTCTGGAATATGTGAGCTAGAGTCGCGAGGGGCGAGCGGCGAGTGCGAATTACCTTGCAGATCCATCTTTCCCTGCTGGTTGTTACTCTGGGTAAACAAGGGAACAGGCGGACGGGCAGATCTGTTGCTCTGCTGTGGAGAGTTCAGAGCGACGGTGGAAGACGGGGCAGATAACGATGCGTAAAGCTGTTGCTGACTCTGCTGCTGGTTTTGCGCGGGAGAGATGAACCGGTTTGAGAAGGCCGAAGTAGTAGTTTTGTGCCCTGTCGCTTGGATGATTTGGGCCACTCGCTGATTCTGGATGGCGGGAGAACTGAGGATGTTCTGCTGCGGGTTAGACGAGTGACGTCTGTTGGTGTTCAAAGATCCAATTGGGGAGGAAGCTGCTGCAGTGTTGGTTGCAGGTGCGTTGGCGGCACAATTAACGTTCGTTCTGGCGGGTTGATCGAACAAGACAAAGTCCTGTTGAGGGGCAGGCAGGAAGTTCTGTTGTTGCGCGGGTGTTGCCGGCAGGCTCGGGGAACTGGAGGGAGGCCATGTTGACTGTTGGGAATCCGTGGTGAAGACTGAAAAGTCCTGAGGGGGAATGGTGGCGTTGGTGAGAGAACTGTCGCTTTGAGAGCTAGGAATGGCTTCAAAAAAGTTCAGATCGACCTGGAAAGGAAGAGCTGAGGTGAAGGGTTGAGTGGAGAAAATGGTTGTTTTAGTTTTGGGTGAAATTTTGACTGAAGCTACTGGAGCACTGGGAACGGCGGGTTCTGGGGCGTGATTAACGCATCTTGGAGAGAGATGCTGAATACTTGTATAACTGTGTGAATGTGAGTTTGGGTTGGAGGAGAGGGAAAAAGAGAAGGGCCTCAGCACGCCAGGCAGAAATTTTGTCCTTCTTATGGTTCCTGGGCGGGCAGCAGGACTGGGGCCGACTCAGACCAATCAGAGCAAGCAGCAGGTGTGAGTCACACTGGATCCCTGCCCTCCGCCCTAGCGCCTCAAGTGCCCCAATCAGTTCCCATCCACAACCCCGTTTTGATTGATTTGATCCTTCCAGCGAGGCCAAAGCCAGCCGTATTTACGGTGGTACTTCCTCTCCATTCAGGCCTTGAGTTGGTTTATTGCGCCGCACTGTCTGTCTGTCTATCCATTTTGGCACTTTTGCAATTCCTGCTGCTGCTTCCTGCTGTTGGCTGGCTGCAGTGCACAGCCCGCCCAACCGTCAACTCAGATCGCGGGGATCGTGGCATGCACATGCGCAGAGTCGGTGGGGTAGTCTGTCTTTTTTTTCATGTTGTACCTCTTTTGCGCAAACCGTCCATTGATCTGTATGCCGCCCAAAACTAAAATGTATTACAAATCTGCCTTGAAACGTATGTCTATCCAGCAGCGCGTTAAACCCGTAGACTTGTTGGTCGGACAGACTCTAAAAAAACACACAGACGGGTAGGCCTTATCTTCGTAGCGGCATCGCAAAGAGATGCCTACCGTGGCACCAAGCGGAATACTGGCGCATTAGAGGGACGCCTAGGGACGCCTAGGGACGCCGTTGCACCGGCCATTGCTCGCTAGCTCGACAGTCGACCCCAGTTTTGATTGGACCTCTCTCTCGGCGAAACGTTTTTGGACGTGGCAGATGGCTGAAGGGCGCAGTGGACATGCACCATGGATGCCAAAAAGCCCCTCGCTGCTGCTGTAGCCTGTGTCCATCCCGGGAGCACAGTGTGATCGGCATCATATTGTCTGAATACTCGGAATATAGCCACCATGTGTGAGAGTATCATCTGGCTGTGTAGGCATTGTATTTCTCTGCAGCACGGTTTCCCGTCTACAACTGGTTTATGGTTCATCTGCCTGGCCTAGGTTAGGTTGTTTGATTATACGAATTAAAGTACAGTAGTCCAAGATTTGATTTTCTATCCTGGTACCTCGTGTCTAACCGGGGTTTGTGTACTTTGTACAGAGCACACCAGCACAACTGTTCCATGATGCCAAAGATGACCTGTAGGTAGCCCTCGGATCTTGTGGTCTCTGGTTGGTTATATTCTACTCGTCGGAACAGCATCACTAGCAATTCGCCTCAGGCTGCTCTTGCTTGATTTGGCTCTCCTGCAGCTAATGCTGACCGTCTTGTGATGTTTCCTGTTCCCGCATCGCTCCTACATACATGCATGAAGGCTGTGTTTGTCAGCAATACGCGCACTGCCTCTACGCCAGATGTAACCATGATTACTGGCGGGTTGGCTAGCTTGGAACTTTTTCTCTGATTTGAGGACACGGTAATTTCTTGTTACTACACCGTACTGTCCAGGCACTCAAATCTTTCGCATTTGTCTACGTATTGGCATACGTGTTGTTATTAGGAATAGAGATAGATGCCTGGGACAGGAGATCCAGAGTCTTCCAGGCAGGCATATACGCAAACCCTGCTTTTGGGTTCGTCGCTTGCTTTCCAGCATCCATAGAATCAATCTCCATGCCAGTCGTGTACCCCACAAACTCGGCTTCCGATCTGTCGCACCTAGATTCACGATACCGCTGCTGGGGCGTAGCAAAAAGCAAGCTCTCCCTGAGACAGCGGGCTTCTGCCGAATCAGAGCCCTCAATTCGAAATGATCCTCGAGATATAGGGAAGATGCAACTCAATTCAGAAGAGATGAGTCACTTTTCAGCGGATTGTCCCGCAACCTGGGAACTTTTTACATTACCCAGCGGCCGTGTTGCTGATTCCGGCCTTGCATACCATATTTCAAGCCTGTAGTGTAAGAGGACCAGGGGGGAGGCCGTGAGCCCTAACGTTCAGACTGACCTAGTGGCCTCCATAATTATCTGCAACATAATCCCATCGGTATGAAATAACTCCTATTCGCTCGCGAATACCCTGCGTCCAGATGGGGTAACATGCGAAGCCGACGCCCCCCCTGGACGGTCACGAAACCTCAGACCGAAGTTGCCTGCATTCGCGGTATCCGTCTGAGAAGAGCATCTCCGCTCTGTTCATGGGCGAGAAGAAAAGTCCCAGGCAGAGGCCGACAGAAGCCCATTGCCAGCCAATGGGCCCCGCCTAGGACGCTTCCACCATGTGCTATACTGTACGTATGCAGTCCTGGAAGGACTTTGCCATTCGGGACATGAAAGCAGCAGGACGCAATCGACAAAACTTCTGCAGGACTGTCGAGGATGTCTTCGTAAGACACCGGGGAATGGGAAATATTGTCTCGCTTTCCTTGCTGCAAATCGGAACTCTACAGCAGTGCTACCCTACACACCCCCGGCCTCGCTTCCAGTCTTGTGGTTGAGCCCTGAGCGAATAGGATCTCAGGTGGCTTTCTCTTTATGCCTCAGCCCGGCCCGCAGGCCAACAGGCATGCATTCCAGAAAATCCAAAGTTCCTCCGCGCTTACGTCCTCGTGCCCAGTTGCGCTTTTTGAGGTTCCCCGTATATACAGTGCGCGCGGGCGTCTCATATTCGTGTCCCATATTCGTGTCCCATATCCGTCTCACTGGTTTTTCTCGAATATTGCCCGGGGGCTGGCAGCGCCTCAGGCCTCAGGCCTCAGCATGCGTGCATACATTACCCCCCACGGCCTATGCAGATTATGGTGTCTGCTGACCGTGTTCCTATTTGAGGTCAATATGCAGGCGAGCCCTCACTTTTTTACAAGGACTTTTATCCGTGATTACTTATCCTGATGCCACTGGGGGGGAATTGTTATCAAGAAGGGCCTCAGACAGCGAAGGACCTCGAAGGACCTACAACTTTTGAATTACGCAACCATGTCCTTGGTCTACTTTCATACCTACGGAGTACTGTGCGGTGTGCCCTGAAGTCAAATCAAGAAGCTTCCGCGGTGACATACCCGAGAGAAGTCCATTGAAGCCGAGGCCGAAGCCGACACCGACGCCGATCTCTTGTTACATACAATCACCGCAGCGGGTCGGAAACTTCACCAGTCGCAGGACCTAGCAGCTCCGTGACGTTCTGGATGTCGAGAGGTATTAATCGAAATTCCCGATCTTTTTGTGTTCTTGGTGAGGTTTCTGGCCCCCAATTGCCGTGGCCGCGGTATACATACTATCTTCGTCGTGGGATGGCATGCACTGCTACCAGCGCCGGGTGTCAGCATCTGCTTACTTGATCCCGCGTTCGTCCGCGAACTCGGTCATGTGGGGGCTGTATGATCGGTGGCTTTCGGGATGCTCCTTATTGGTTTGTTTCCAATCGTGTCCATGATGTGTATTAGCATGTATGCCGAGATATCCCAAGTCTCAAGAATGGCTTCAACTCATCCCCAGTGAAAGAGAGCTCTGTCAAGGAAAATAATAGCGCTTGACTCGTGTCGCTTACACTCGGCTAGTATACCTATCTAATGTGGGCCGCAACCGGCCAGGAGTCAGTGATAGAGGAAGGGCGCGAACTACATACACATGGGCTGCATTAGTCCCTAGATGATCATGGCCACGACTGAATATAATGTTCAATTGCGTCTGCGGACTGATATCAAGATGTATCGTATTTTGAGTATACATTCCCGTTTTCCGGCGTAGATCGACTTCATTATCATCATGACCGTGGAAGCGATCAAACTGGATACTCTGGCTGCCAATCCTTCAACGCCAGCAGCAGATCTGTCAGATGCTGTTCCTGAATCTGGTTGTCAAGAAGCGGGCCATGGCACTCAAGTGACAGAGCAGGAATTCAGTCTGCCGCCGACCGATCGTGGCAAAGATGCATGGCTCTTTCTGGCCGCGTGCTGGGCGGTCGAAGCTCTCGTCTGGGGTATGTCTTGACCAGCATCTCCTCTAAGGAGAACCTGCCATCGCAGATGTTTGAAATCGTACTGATCGACTCGTTCAAGGCTTTGGTTTCTCGTTTGGTATCTTCCAGGATTACTATACCACCCACAAGCCGTTCGAAGGCGCTGGCAACGTCGCAGCCATTGGTACTTCGGCCCTGGTAAGTCTTCATAAGCCGAATGGACAGCACAAGACGGGAAATCTTCAACTCACCTTTCTCTCTCTCGTACAGGGCACCATGTACATCGGGACACCAGTAGTCATAGCCCTCTGCCGCCTGTATCCCCGCTACGCGCGCTGGGCGACCCAGGCCGGTCTGTTCGTGGCCTCACTGACTGTCGCCCTGAGCTCCTTCTGCACCACGGTGCCGCAGCTCATCGCCTGCCAGGGCGTGCTCTTTGGCGTCGGCGGCTGCGTCGCCTACTGTCCTTGCGTCCTGTACATCGAGGAATGGTTCGTCCGGCGCAAAGGCATGGCGTACGGCATCATGTGGAGCGCGGCCGGGTTCGGGGGCGTCGTGCTGCCGCTGGTGCTCGAGGCCCTGCTGGCGAGGTTCGGGTTCGTGGGCGCCATGCGCGTCTGGGCTGGGATTCTGTTCGCGGCCTCGTTTCCTCTAGCGTTTTTCGTCAAGCCGCGTCTGCCCGCGGCCGCGGCGGCGCGCTCCAGGCCGTTTGATGTCAGCGGCGTCTTGACGCGCGCCTTTGCCCTCCACCAACTTGGTAATATTGTCCAGGCCTCGGGCTTTTTCTTGCCAGGGATCTATCTCCCCTCGTACGCGCGGTCTTCGTTTGGCGCGTCGTCCTTCATGTCGGCCCTGACCGTTCTGCTCGTCAACGTGGCCGCCACCATGGGCTCTATCATGATGGGCACGCTGACGGACAAGGTCCACGTCACGACCTGTATTGCCATCTCCACTGCCGGCACGGCCGTCGGGGTCTTTCTGATCTGGGGCCTGTCCTCGTCGTTGCCCGTCTTGTTCTTGTTCTGCGTCATCTACGGCTTCTTCGCGGGCGGCTGGACTTCGATATGGCCCGGTATCATGCGGGATGTGACGCGACAGGGCGAAGCTGCCGGTCGCTACGTCGATCCGACCATGGTCTTCGGCTGGCTATGTGTTGGGCGAGGCATCGGCAATGTTATTTCTGGTCCGTTGAGCGACTCACTACTGGCTAGCAGTAAGGCGTGGGTTGGTCAGGCGAGCGCTGGCTTTGGCAGCGGGTACGGCAGTCTTATCGTCTTTACGGGAGTTGCCTCACTCATTGGAGGCAGCAGCTTTGTTTGGAAGTGCTTGGATGTGATCTGATGCCGTGGCCTTCATAGTCACGGTACTTTCTTCTGATTGATACTACACAATATACACTTCTTTGTCAAAAAAAGCACATAATCATGAGTGAATGCATCTTTGCTTGCCAGCCTAAGCTGAGTTTTATTTCACAGACTGATGCTACCTTGCTGTGAACAATGCATGTTCTCAAGCATCGTTCTATGAACCTATCGAAATTTTCTTGTGACAATTCTGTATCCATCGAAGAACTTTGCAATAAAGTATCTTCTTCATACGTCGAAATTGCAACAAGAAAAGAAAAGCACAAATTGGGTATCTTCGCGAGAAAAGAATTTCGCAGAAAAACAGATCAGACAAAACGACCATCTAATCGCGCTTTCCACCTGTGTAGTTGGCCTTTCCCTTGCCCTTATCACGAGGACGAGGAGTGGTCGGATCCTCGGTGGTGGCGTCAACGAGGGCATTTCCCTCCAAAACCACCTCTTGAGCAGCGATGCGGCGCATCAGCTGTAAGAAGTTGGACTTTTGGAACTTCTCGCTCTCATCACGCTCTACAGCATTGACAAGCATCTGAGCAGTCTGCGACAGCTCAGTGCCTCCAGTAGAGAGGCCAGCGCGGGCAGCGGCATCGTCGGCGTCGGCACGAGCAGCGATTGCTCTAACCTCAGCAGCTTCTGCATCGTCGTAGGCGTCCGCCTGGTCGGACACCTTGGCGGCCTCAGCGTACTCGGCCTTCTCGGCATCGCACTGCTCGTTCATCCAGTCGGCCATGGCCTCTTCAAAGCCATGCTCCCATGCGGCAGCCTCTGAAATCATAAAGTCAGTTGATCAAATCTTGAGACAAAATTCATAAGACAGGGTGGAGACAAGTTATAGACAAAGAACAGATGAGATGTTCGGGTGAAAGACATACCTTGAGAGATGGGAATCTCTGGGTGGTCCCAGGGTTGGTATCCGGGGTAACGGTAAGCAGGATGGATGCGAGGAGCAGCACCATACTGCATGTTGTATGCGTTGGAACGCTGTGCGTTCATCTGCTGCTGGTGACCATACGGGGCCATAGCTCCCTGATCAGCAGTAGGGAAAGTTGGCTGCTGCGTGAAGGCCGAGTTCTGTCGGGCCTCGACCAGTGCTGCCTCATCAGCGGCAGCGCTGAACCTGGCTACAGCAGCCGAGTGGCCCTGAGAGCGGCCCTGAGAGCGGCCCTGAGGGGGAGAGTGCATCGGACGGAAGAAGTCCTGGGGAAGATTGGCAGACAGCAATCCGGTCTGCGTGTTCTCATCAGAGAGGCTCATGTTGCTCATCTGATTGTCAATGAATTGCTGGTTACCCTGGTGACCACCAGCAGAGTTGGCACGAAAGCTGGACTGGGATGATAATCAGTTCTTTTACTGTCCAAATATTGAAAATTCGGAGGAAATTGAACTTACGGGACCAGGTTGAGCACGCTGAAAACTCGGCTGACCACCTCGCTGCTGGTCAAAGTGACGAGCAAGAGCATGAGCAGCACTGTCGCTGGCCTTGGCGTTGTCAGACATCTTGAGTGATTAATTTGTGAAAAAGCTTCACAAGATGGGACAAAATCGTAGAGTTGGTGAAAAATCGAAAAAGATTGGACACGTCCGAACTTGGTCGAAATGGGTCAAGATTTCGGATGGATGGTGATGATATGATCAAGAGACAACCACACAATGGTGAATGCTAGTGATCAGTATCGATGTACTTTGGATTGCTGTGGGGGAAAGGCAAGTCCAAAAAAGAATGGTCGGCGACGGGAGAGTCGATGCAAGAACCAAAAAAAATGATTGTTGCACCAAGAGTGTTTGTAGGTGGCTGTATACAAACGGGCAGGTTAGCATTGATTCCGACCATGAAAAATTGTCATTTTGATGTCGCCAATGATGCGCGACTGCCAATTTGCACACAAAAGTGCATCAAAGTAACCAGCAATAGGCGACAGCGAGATCATCGGCGATGCAATTGTGAGATGGGACTTACATCAAAAAATGCTCCAAAAATGGCCTCGACAACGGGTTGGTAGTCTGTACTGTAGCCGCAACCGAACCGAGATGGATGATCTTCACATGCGGGGTGGGCGGTTCTCGGTAGGCGCTGGGGGGGGACTCGATTGGACCGGGGTCGTGTGCAAGGATGAAGAGAGACGTCCAAGATTCAAGCTTGTGGTGCTTGGAAGGGGTCGGCGAGGTACGGGGGTACTCAGGGAAGGCTGAGGATTGACTGGCCTGCACAGGAAATGCTTGGCTTGCTGCTGGGCTGGGATTGGTTCGTGATGTGGGTTGTTGGAAAATTGTGGTTGGCTTGTGAATTTCAAAGCCTCAAATAGTTACGTAAGAGGCCTGTGCACGCAAGGCTGATTCTCGCCGGCAGAACCCGCCAGGCGGTGAGGGCGTGCCCTTCCAGCGCTAGTCCTAATTCGCTTCAGTTACCGGTAGCTGGAGTGGGTCCCGGCAGAATTGAGGGCGGTGTGTGGCCTGCGCTAGTCTCGATTCATCCAGCTACAGGTAAGAGCTGCGCTAGTCCGCAATAGGAGCCCACGGCGTTTCTGCCACAATCCGCTCCTTCGCATCAGCCACCACTTCGCACCTGCCTGTGGCTGCACAGCTACCCAATTGACATTGACCTGCCTAACTACCTTACCTAACCCAGTTGTACCTGGGTGCTCCTGAGTGTGTGTCTAGAGTGAACAGGTGTACAACAACATCAACAAGCTTACAAGCTATCAACGTATTCCATTTTGTGCCTGGTTGTCCTGCACTGCATCTGCGCACGAGTCTTTGGCCTTATTTTGACTTTTCAGTCACTGATTCACTCACACAAGTCATCATGGTGCGCCCATACAACCATGCTCGCATTCGGTGTCCTGTAGCTAACGTACCTATCATAGGCGCAAGTCATAACGAATTCCGGCCATGATGATATGATTGTACGTGCTCGAACAACTTGGCAACTGCTCCAGTCTCCCAGCTGGCTAATCCCGCGAAACAGCATGATGCCGTTCTCGACTACTACGGCCGCCGCCTCGCCACCTGCTCCTCCGACAAGACTATCAAGATTTTCGAGATCGAGGGCGAGTCGCAACGACTGACGGAGACGCTCAAGGGCCACGAGGGCGCCGTCTGGTGCGTCTCGTGGGCCCACCCCAAGTACGGCAACATTCTCGCATCCGCCGGCTACGATGGCAAGGTCTTCATCTGGAAGGAGCAGGGCACCCAATGGCAGAGGATCTTCGACTTTGCATTACACAAGGCCTCGGTCAACATGGTCTCGTGGGCCCCGCACGAGTCGGGCTGCCTGCTCGCATGCGCCTCCTCCGACGGCCACGTCTCCGTCCTCGAGTTCAAGGACAATGCCTTCCAGCACCAGACCTTCCCCGCCCACGGCCTCGGTGTCAACTCGGTCTCCTGGGGCCCCGCCACCACCCCCGGCAGCATCGTCTCCTCTGCCCCTCCCAGCCAGGGAGCTCTCAGCCAGCGCCGGTTCGTCACGGGCGGTTGCGACAATGTCCTGAAGATCTGGACATACGACCCCGCCACGCAAGGGTACAAGCAGGAGGGCGAGTCTCTGACGGGCCACACAGACTGGGTGAGGGACGTCGCATGGAGCCCTACAGTTCTCCAGAAGAGCTACATTGCATCTGCCTCGCAGGACAAGACGGTACGCATCTGGACGAGCGATAGTGCCAGCCAGGGCCAGTGGTCAAGCAAGGTTCTCAACTTTGATGCCGTCGTCTGGCGCGTGAGCTGGAGTCTCAGCGGAAATGTTCTTGCCGTTAGCGGCGGCGATAACAAGGTCTCGCTATGGAAGGAGAACCTGCGCGGCGAGTGGGAGTGCGTGAAGACCATGGAAGAGTAGTTCTCTAGGGACTTCAGGCTACCTAAACACCGTCTCGTCAAAGCCATTGAGTCATTGGGCCCTGAGAAAAGCGGCTGAACATTCCATACATGATCGCTTGACGTCTAAAGCTGCTCGCGGGAAGCACTTACATTGCAGCATCCTAGCCGCAACGTATCTCTCCATTCTCTCTCTCCAGAATGCTGGCTGAACCATCAGTTTCTCGTCGGCCGCGAGACATTTCCCGTGTAGCAGTGGGAGTTGATACTGTTAGGCCACATAGATGTGGCTTTTTGATACACCTGGCGCAAACAAAAGGAAGCTGTGGTATGATTTGAGGCATAATGCGCAAAGCGTTCTAGATAGAAAGCCAAGAATCTGAAAAAGCGCAAAATACGATATATTGGTTCTTTTAATGTCAACTTTGTCGGTCGAGATGATTCCCAGCTCAAATGTTACTCCACTGGACAATCGATTCAGGCTATGCCGACACAAGTGGTGATCTTGCCCTAGAAACGAAGTACGACCGGGAATATCATTGTAGGCAAAAGAAAAAGTCAATACCACATCAAAGGATATATCACTGCATCTGAAATGAATTACACTATAGGTTGGAGGAGTCAACAATGTTCTGTTGGTTCATGCTTGTTTTTGACCAGAAGGGCATCCGCAGGCATATGTATGGTATTATCATTCGTATTGTGTGCCTCTAATAACCCATCGAAAGACTGTTGCATCGACTTGGGTCTAAACCAGTGTCTAATTAAAAGCTAGCATATGCTTTCCCCATATGGTCCAAAGTTGTAACGGAATATGTACTGTGGTCCGGGCGGCTTGACAGGCCACGGCTAGTTGCGAGAATGGACAATCAAGGCTTCTTCAGAATCATCACCAGCCTTGTTTACCGAGTACAGACTTTGGCGTTGTTTCCGCGTCGACTTCTAAGCAACGTGGCCAAGCATGCCGCAACCCAGAACAGTGGCTACTCCTATCAACCAAATTCCCCAGAACGAGAAAGCTCCGACAGAATCTCGTGCCCGGATGCTGTGTCCTGCAGAGTCGGCGTCTCCGCTAGACGTAGACGAAGGGCCGACCAATGTGCCGGAAGCCGTAGGTTCACCTGTTGCTGTCATCTCGGCCTCGACCAACATATAGATTTCGCCGGTGGAATCCGAGGTCATGAAGAGACGATTTTGCGAGTCCAGCGCGAGTCCCACGGGTCGGAAGCAGCCGTCTGGGCAGGCACTATTGTCGGCATTTGACAATATGTTTCTCAATGACTTGGTAGATGTAGATGGTTCGACGGGCTGTCCGTTCGCAAAAGCGATACTGGAGACCATGTAGCCGGCCGGGCTGTCTCGATCCCCTGTTGGCAGTTAGTATCACGATTGATGTTCAAGTTCATCCATTAGTCTTACAGCTTCCATGGAATGAGACATATGCCGTATTGCCATCGGGTGTGAAAATGATATCTAATGGCGCCATGTGAGCCTGGAACGTAAGTCTCGGCGCAACTCGATCATTGTTGCACGTCGTGTCGTTTAATGTTGTGTTCTGGCTGGGAGGGAACTGATTGCCAACAACCATGTTGCCAACATCAGGAATATTGGTATCCCAAAGGGCAAAGCAATCGGGATAGCCGTAGTTGCCACCTTGGTTCTCAGTTGATCCGTTGAGAAAACCATGAAAATTCAGCTCCTCTCCTGGATTGTCCTGGTGAACATCTGTACCGTCTCTGCTGATCTGATCGACCGAGTTTTCGACGCTGAAGATGCCGCCAGTGGTTGGTTCCTGCGCGACACCTACTGAATTTCTCAGGCCCCAGCCGAGCCTGGTCCCTGCAGAGGCATAATCGTAAGGTGTATCGGGCAGTGTTGTCATATTGAAGGCTTTAATCTGTGAGATCCCCGTGGAGATGTCCTGGGCACGAAGGTCGACATTCTCCCCACTGCCTCTCGAGACGATCAACTGGTTGTTGGAAGTCACAAGCAAAGTCCTGGTCGTGTGATCCGTGCCGCCAAGATTCTGGACAATAGTTCGTGGTTCGCCAGTGACGGTACCAGAGCTTGGGTCGTAGGACCAGGCATAGACAAACTGCGAGGAGGAAGCGAAGAGGGTTTTGCCGTCATTGGAGAGGGCGATTCCGTGATTCAACTGCGCACATTAGAGAGTTTCCGGTGGCTATTTGGCTTGAAGGAAGACACTCACGTCAGAGTTATTAATGATGCTGCCCGACCCAGCTGTTTCCAAGCACTCGGTGCTTTCGTTCTTGAAGGTAATTCCCATCACACCGACGCCTTGTTGCACGACCAGTAGATGGCCATTACTGTCGAAGATGATACCTCGGGGCTTCGTCAAATTTGCAACGACCAGCTGAGCAGTCCAGCCAGAACCGACAACTGGTGCCGAATACGAAGGCACCGGGACATTTGAGCAACTATCATCTGCTGCATTTGCAACTGAGAGATGGAGCACAGCTCCCGCCAGGCACAGAAGAGTGTTCGCCTTCATGATCAATGGAAAGGCCACAGAAGGGATCAACGTGGTAGTCTTCAATAGATTTTGTCGTCTCTAAAGGTTCGTGCTGTGTTCATGTCTCTGGGACACAGGAAGGCGGCAAAGCTGTGATTGAGATGGTTACAGGTGGCTAGTCGATACGCAAGCACAATAATTGGTTCTTGCCAATCAAGCCATCTATTAAAAATCTCTCGCGAGGAAGGAACCCAAGCAGTGAATCAGGTGCAGAAGGAGCGGGTTGAACTCAAGTTTGTAGTTGCCATGAAATATCAATTACAAGGCCAAAAATGTACTCCGCATTGGCGATGGCGAATGTTCAGCTTGGCAACCGGTAGCCCGCGGCCGGACTCATCCTTCTGAAACGCGGGTTCAAATGCGACGCACCCAAACCCTACGATCTCCAACTTGCCAATTGGAGGTGGCATCCGCCAATTCGACGAGCTGAGAAGCCTTGCGAGGCACGGGATTGGGCGCCCGAGACTGTCGTACCGCAGGGGTCGTTGCAACATGTTGGCTTAGTAGACTTGAATATAAATATCATGGCTTCTTGGCAATGACATCATTATATTACACGTATGATTCTGGATATTTCACTTTAAAGAAATCTCCCTTGCTTTGCATTGCCAGTAGTGATGCTTGTATATTTTCTTCGACAATCAGTTTTATGCCATGGTATCGAAAAAAAAATTTGTCTAGATCTTTCGGTGTTCCCATACGAATCGATTAAATATACATTGGACATAAGGGCAAGATTCAAGGTGTCATAACAAAAGCCTAAGTACCTCGTAGACATAAAAAAAAAGTTCAGATAACCTCTTATCAACAGGCTCATCTTGATTTACTATGATAATTTCGTTGCGAATCAAGGTGTCTTTTGACTTTCTGTCATCATCCACCTGGCATGAACGACAGCAACCTTTTTACAAGGCACTGGGATGGACACACGGATATATCCATCGTGTACCCCCAGTCCTCTATGTATCGTCTTCTCGTACACTTGCTGAGCCTTATGAAATGGGAACGTGGCTCCGTGGTACTTTTGGGAGGTTTGCAATAAAGGAGTCTTTGGGTAGTTTATCTTCGCCGAAAAGCAATGCATGAGAACCTCTAACAAGCCTAGATGAATCGTGATCCATCACTACCATACTGAACATGAGCTTACACGAGAATCCAGTCCCATGTTGGTGTCAAGTCGTCCTGGACGAGGAAGAGATTCAATACCGGCACAACAAATGCGTATTCTTAGCCGCAATCCTGTGATTCTATGCCAACTGTTGAATCGTCAAATGCCACCGTCGTAGTATTTGTATGATCAATATCTGACCGAGTTCGGAGGACCCGGATGGCCAAGTCGTCCACCTGCTAATGCCAAGTACCATACCCCTGGGCGGGACCCTTTAAGCGGACCCCTCCGGACTGCCGGTACCACGTTCTTTGCATACATCGGATCTCTCACCGTTGCAGAAACAGCCTTATATGGTACGTCTCACCGCTAGACTGAGATACACTCCACCGCATCGTCTTGCTTTTGAAATATTAAGTTCGAGGGCATATTCATTGTGCTATGTACAAGAAAATATGACAGAATAAACGGGACGGAGGACTAGGTAGGAGGGGCAGAAGTGGATCGAAATCGGGCCTCCCGTAGCACACGGTAAGTATAGGCAACCCGCAGTGTTTGTCACTAGAGTCAGCATCAGAACGACAGCTCGAGACTTTGGAGATTCGACAACTCTTGAGTGTCCACGATGTTTGCCCTCAGATTTGTAAATATGAATACATGCACTAGCCCCAGGCCATGAACATGCCGCACAGTTCTCTTCTTCGGACGAGGCCCGCAGCCGATAAAGATGGACTGGGATCCTTTAGATTAGATCATGGCGATAACGGACCGCCTGTTCCTGGGCGACGACTTGCTTTCTTGGCTTTGGGAGCCGCACCAGGGAAATTATTTTTCGTATATACAAAGATTGGCCTCTTTTTTTTCCTTCGATAACCATCACCTTATTATTATCAGGTAGTAGAATCAAGCATCTTACCCCCCCAAAGTCGGCTGTTGTGTGCCACATCGGAGCTGTGCTGCCGCTGCCCACCTCGTCCGTCCACCAGGTCCGAGACCCGCCGGGATACTTGTCCCCCACCGCCGAACTGGCGGCCTTCTTCCGGGTTTCTCAGTCGTGTCACGCCCTCTAGGTACCTGCGATTGGGACTCTTGAACAACCCCTCCAATCGAGGCTGTACCTCCCTCTGTCAACTTACCAAACCAATAAATTCCTTGTGCACTGGCCGGCAAAGCAAGACTAGACTCTAGACCTGTCCCATTCTCGCTGCCTCGAGGACCAACTTTCCGGACGGTACCTAGAGACAGCTCCATTGGTCTCTTCAACCGGGGCAACCTTATTCGGTATTCTAGAAGGAAGGCACGTCGGCAACCCACAGATTCACCACGCGCCTCTACCATGGAGCAACCACCAGTCCAGCCCGTCTTTCCCGTCGCCAACGCCACGGTGCCCTTCTGGCGAACGGAGCTGCATGAGCTCGACTCTCACCGAAGCACCGAGCAGCTCCCTGTCAAGCAAGATGTTATCATCATTGGCGCCGGTTTCGCTGGAACCACCTGCGCCTACTATCTGACTGATGATAACCCTGAGCCGCCCAGCATCACGATCTTGGAGGCTCGTGAGGCCTGTTCCGGAGCCACAGGAAGAAATGGTATGTCAAGCTTGACCCGACAGATTCCACCAGACCACAATTTTCTCACCAAAGTCAACAGGTGGCCATTGCAGACCAGATTTCCATGTCGGTTTCGCGACTCGGCGCGAAGACAAGGGCTTTGAGGCAGCCAATGCAGTTGCCTGCTTTGAGCTTGCCAACCTAGAGGCCGTCACGGCACTGGTGCGCAAGGAGCAGATCGAGTGTGATTTTGAGGAAGTCACATCTGCCAATGTCTATCTCGACGAGAAGCAGGCCCTCTCGGCCAAGGAGAACCTGATGGACATGAAGGAGCTCAGATGCCCGACCGCCAACTGGGTCAAGTATCACGGCCCCGAGGACGCAGAGAAGGTGTCGGGCGTCAAGGGCGCAAAGGCTGTCACCACTTTTCCAGCTGCGACACTATGGTGAGATCTCGTGCGCCGATGTTAGTGATGGGTCCAGCTGACATGATCTAGGCCGTACAAGTTCATTCTGCACCTGCTCTCGGATCTGGTCGCAAAGGGCGTCAACCTCCAGACCAACACACCCGTCACCAAAGTTTCCGAGTCGGCTGACGCCGATGGCTACTGGACAGTAACCACCTCGAGAGGCGAGATCAAGGCAAAGAAGGTGGTGTTTGCAACCAATGCTTACACGAGTGGCATGTTGCCCGAGTACAGCCAGATCATCCGCCCAGTCCGTGGCACCTGTAGTCGCATCACCGTCGGCAATTCGGGCCCTCCGATGGGCAAGCTCAAGTCTATGGTGCAATACTACGGACCCAAGACCGCCGACTATCAGGCAAACAGATCCGACGGCAGCTTCGTCATCGGCGGTGCCTGGTCGACCTGCCGATTCAAGCACCCCGAACAGTGGCGCGACGTGGTGGACGACTCCCAGCTTGTACCGGCGGCGACCAGCTACTTTGACGGCTTCATGGAGAGGACTTTTGTTGGATGGGACAAGGCCGAGTCCGAGGTCAACAAGCTCTGGTCCGGAATCATGGGCGTAAGTTCTCATTGGTGTACCGTTTGTAAGACGACTGACTAACATTGAGTAGTACACGGAGGACAGTGAACCTCACATCGGCAAAGTGCCGTCAAAGGATGGCTTGTTCATCTGTGCCGGCTTTAACGGTCATGGAATGCCACTTGTCCTGCTTTCCGCAAAGGGCGTCGCCAAAATGCTTACAGAAGACTGCGACTTCTCAGCAACCGGAATCCCTTCCATCTACGAGACCTCCGAGTGGCGACTGCGCAAGATCACCGAGGTTGTTGTGTAGAGCCGGATTTGCGAGGAGAATAAATTTCATACATTTGTATATTAGCGGAATCGAGACAGCATACAGAAGAGTACAGACATAGAGGTCATTCTACTAGACCTTTGGGTTTTCAATTGTATAATTGCTTGCAACAAGATTCTGAACGCATTTGCTTTTTATGTACACTGAACACTTGAGAAATTAGCCTGTCAAATTGTATGCCGAACGTTGCTCGAACCCCTCCGGATACTGTTTACTGTCGAGGAACGACCCTGCAGACTCGTCACCCGATGACGCTTCATGCGACCACGCGGTAAAATACTGCGCCGACAGAGACATGTCAATAAACTCCCCCGCCGGGTCGGACCGCGGGCCCAGCACCCGCCAGCGGCTCATGTGGTAACACGCAATATCACAATGAATCCGATTGAGGAAGCCCAGCACCGTACCAATATCCCTATCGACGTCGCGAAACGCCGCAATGATATTCGTCCGCCCCGCGGCGCCCGTGAAGAAGGGCTCCAGCCGACACCGGCCCGCCGGCACGGGACTATACAGCCGCCGCTGCGACGGCAGCTCCGTCGACGACGGCACCACGACGGAAATCGACCGGACCCGCGGGAACCCCTGGAACACGCACGACGCCGAGGGCGGTTTCGTGGGCGTCGATGTGCACAGCGGCCGCCAGTACGCCAGGGCGACGTGGCGGACGCGGCCGAAGAGCTTGGCTTTTCTGCCGTGATGTTCTTGTTCTTGTCCTGCGGTAACGGCCTGGCTGCGCCCAGGCGGTATGTACAAGACGTCGAGGTCGGGCCGGAACGCGCGAAACGGGACGCCGACGCCGGCGGCGGGCGAGAAGCGCAGCCGTGCCCGGCGCAGGGCGTGCGCGCGGGACTCGTGGCATATGTGCATGAGGACCGGGAAGGCCGTGTCGACGGTGAACTGGGCCGGGCAGCACATCTCATCGTCGTCTTCCTCACTCTCGGCCTCCTGGTCCGCCTCGTCTTCTCCCTCTGGTGGTAAGATGCAGACCTCGGAGACGTCCTCGGGCATCGACGCGTCCCATATCATGGCCCTGAGCTCGCAGGGGAGCTGCATGAATGTGGCAGCCGAAGACATGGTGGAGAGATTGAAACACCGTCTGTCTTGTTCTCATGTACAACGATTCACTGGTGATGGCCGGTAGTTAATTTATTCCTGCCAAGATGCGATGGACTATGCTCTCGAGCTCATGCGAATCAAACGAGCCAGAAGCCAAAGAAAGGATTCAACGCCAGGTATAGATATCTCGCATACTCTGCAATAGGAGGAGAGCAATGGAGGTACAGTCCATCGCGAGTGGGGGAGAGACGGGACAGCTTCCCCAGCTCTTATCACTATGTTTCCTTAGCTGCAGCCATTGATGAGCTGTTTCTTTAGCGGCTGGCGCTGATCATAGACGTCGTCCATGACGTTTTGGGGCCGACCTCCTATCTCAACCAATAGGACATCATCGGCCTATAGAGCCCAGATGAGCTAGGTTACTGCTCTCTATGGCCAAGCCATTCACGGCACGCAGGTAAATCGTAACACAAGTTTGTGAGTAGTCTCTGGCTTTCTCAAAAAAGACATCAATATTATCCATGCTTTCTTTGGGTAGTCAATCATTATGCTTGGTTGATATAAACAAAAACAGGGGGGAAAAACGAAACCTTCGAGTGTATCTCTACCTTGAGAGCGCAAGTATTAACAAGTGGGAATCCCAACAAAAAGCAAGTATGAGAGAGCCCCCTTCCTACACTGGCTGGCTCTCTGATGCCGCTGAACAAATGAATAACTGCCATCATAATGCTTCCTCTCTTTTTTAAAACGCGTAACACCATGGGAGATCGTCTATCGTAGACCAATGACGCTCATCTCGAGTGTCCACACCCTGCGGATCCAGACCCTCAGTGAGCCGTCGATTCCTTCCACATCCTTCAGGTCCACGCCCTCCCACCAGCAGCGTCGAGCGGGTTTGCGCCAGAAGAGGAGTAGCTTTTGGGCCATGCCGACCGCGTTGCCACTCATGTCGTTACCACGGATATCGCTGCGAAGTCTGGCGAGTGCGAGACTGCATACAACAGCCTTGTTGGGCTCCCCAGCTCGGTGACCCCATCTGTCGTCGTGGTTGAAGCCGCTAGAACTATGTCAGTAGAGTCATCCAAACACATCACAATGTGGTCCAACATACCCGGCTGTGAGCATCTCAATCAAATGCGCCTCGGTCGTGCCTGGTTCGTCGCTTCTCTTCAGTCCCGAGAAGATGCCGTCTTGCTTGAGCAGAGCCCGTGCGGCAGCTCTCTTGACCTCGATCATTTCCTTCTGCTCAATGTCTTTCCTTGGAGGGATAACGTAAAAGTCCAGATCTTCCCTAAGGACAATGATACCTGCACGCTTGCTTCCGTCATCTCTTCCGCCACCGAGAGAGTCAATGGGCGTGACGCCACCATCAGGCGAGGCATCGGGAGATTTTTCAGTAGGAATGGTTTGTGCAACATTGCGGAAGAAGTCTAGCATATACTGGAGGGATGCAGGGTCATACTGGGAAGTGAGGTCAGTGATATGCATATTAATATTTGAGAGTAGATTGCGAGTGGTGGAAGAGCGAGGAAGACTGGAATTGATGGGATTCGACGTCAAGGGGGAAAGGTTGGCAGAGGTTATGACCTGGCTACTAACATCAACTTGGACGGCATCACCTTCGGCAAAGCCACCCATGTGGCCTTCGGGAAAGAGACCGTTTGGAAAGAGTGACAAGAGGACGAATTCGGGCAATGTCAATAGCTCATCCCTGGACAGAACGAAGCGAGTGCCCCTGCGATATTCGGTCAGCCACGATTCGGCATAGTTCAACTTTGGAGCAACCTACCGCAGGTCCATGGAAATGGTCTCATCGGCGCCAACATCTACAGACAAAGTTAGCGATGCGGCGCAAACAGCATTCAGCCGGCCCGAAACTTACCTCCGATGGCATTGATGGGCGGGCCGCCCTGTTGGACTTGAGTAATAATACTCGATGCTCCTCCGGCGGCAGCCATTAGATAACAGAAGGACAAGAGCGGGCTATAGCTTTCTTCGTAGGCAGGGGGTGCGTCGTCGGAATCTTCACTCTGTTGAGCTGATGAGCCGGCTTTATTGTCTTGTGGAAGTGCACGTTTGGTCTCGGCTACAGCGTTTCGAAGGCCCTTGGACGATGCGGGAGAATCCTGGCCCGGGAAGTTGCTAGATGGTGGCGCGTAGGCTGGAGCTGCAGTCGCAGAAGATGCAGCTGTTTCAGAAACCGGTTCGCGAGAACGAGATGGGGGAAGCTGAAAATGGTCGTCGGCCAAGTCCTCGGCAGAGGCGTACTCGTAGAGACTCGAGAAGGGCGGAGGTGCTGGTCGCGCAGCAGATAGCGAGAAGGAGGTTGAGGCCGAGGCTGAAGACGCGGCGTCGGGGTAGCGTGGTGGAGGAGATCGACGACGGTTGAACTCGTGCTCTTCGTTGTCGTCTTCTTCTCCTTCTTGGTCGAGGTCAATCTCGTCCGGGTGGGCCTTGTCGTCGGGGGTTGAATCCGGGGGCGAATGATCGGGTCGGGGCGACTCGATGACAGCAGTAGTCTGTCCGGATTGCACCTCCTGGCGTTCGGGCAACGTGATAGTTGCGGTGGGATTCCTGAGCGACGCCGTGGTCGAGGTGATTCAAATGATGTCGTGACGGTGTCTAGGTCTGGAGATTGGAATACAGTCGAGCGGCGCTGTGACCGGTGGGTGTCCCGACGTAACAACGGAGATGACTGCCAAGACCGCTGGCCGTTCGTTCGCAGCAGGAGACTCAGGGCTGGACTAGGCAAGGTGAGATACTAGATACCTCTTACTAGCGACAGGCGATTGAAGGTCGGCTTGTCGATTGGGGGGAAGAAAAGTGCCGGTTCTCGTCTCTTTCTGGTTAATAAAAGCAAAGATGCGCAGAGATGAATGGCATTCACTCTCGTTGCCCGTCGCAGCTGGGGAATTGTCACTTCCACTTGGGCTGTTGTCTCCCTGCTCTAGGTCACAGCATCCCGGCTGGGCTTATTTTAGCAGAATCCACCTTATTTCCCAGAAGTATCTCTGCCTCCATTCCCCCCCATCGCCCCCGCCCAATCGTCGCATGCAGGTACTTCTGGGTCTGCTGCCACTCTGCACGCTAGAATCTCCAGAAGCACGGGCCTCGCTGAGCTTCGGCCGTCTTGGGCGTCTTCTATGGAGCGCTAAGCGCCCACTACAGACCCCCAATCACCCGGAGCTTTTGGTGAAATTCAGGGGTATTGGATGTTGTGATGACAGCAACTTTACAGGGCCGTCACACCGACCACACCTCGTCATACGCAACGGTAACGTGTGTATCGATCTACATACTTCAACTACTGCCAACTGCTACTCTCTTGTTCAACAAAGTCAAAAGCAAACATGCTCTCAAAGTGATTATAACCACTGAGACTCGTCCATGTTCAGAGACCTGTTTTGTGTTAGATTCAAGTGCCGTCTCAAGCTTGATATGGCTCCCGGCCCTGCTTCCAGTTCTGTGGATAAAACACTTTCATATGTAAAATTCACGACGTCACTCTTTCTACAGTCCAGGTCTTTTCTCGGCATCTATAAGAAACAGGATACCATAGTAGGTATTCGCGGTGAGGTGCATGCTCACAACTTGTTGTTCCGTGTGACTATGCCAGCGCCATGTGATCGTCAGGGTTCAACTGGATGTAGCCTCCACTTGCACTTTGAATAAATTCTCGAGTGTAAGAAAAGACATATCAAGACAATGTTGACTATGGCCAATGATGCAGTATGGATGTTTTCGCTACATAAATATCATAGGTGCTACCACAAGGACATGGCTTATGGATGTGATGGATGATAGTATGTTGGAGTTTGCTGTCTTTCGCTATGCGCTAGGTCCTATCAAGCCACGACAGCAAGGCCTCTTCATTCCATGGTATAGGCAGGGAGGGCCTACACTTGATTCGATTCCTAAACTGGACTCCAGCCATTGTACTTCAATTGTATAGTTCTCAAATCATGTTCGTATCTCTGTGTGACAATCCTAATCGGGAGTCAAGTTATTTGCAAATCTTGATGCGCATCAAACCTCACGAGCGTCAATATTTAAAGCAATTGGGATATGTACATATGTTGACATGCTTCTTCATAGAATTTAATATTTCTCTCCTTTCCGTGAAGAGAAAGTCAATTCATCTCTGTTGCAAGTTGGTGTTGGCTAATGTCACCGCTGTATGTCATGGAGAGACCTCCTAAACGCTGCCTACAGTTCTGTATAGTATCCTAATATAACATGTATTTGTAAGATGTTAGGCACATCGGGATTCCGAGACCAAGAAAAAATACTCTTAGGCGGAGAACCAATGAATATGTGATAGAAAATTTTATGCTGACACTGTTTATCAGATATAGGATTCATGTCCTTGGCTTGGAAGGACCAGACGTACTAGGACATCCCGCCGATGGTTGCTCAAGTTATGCATCAGTGTTCATATTGTGGGAGCGGTCTGAATTATGAGCATCAAGATATTCCGCAACTCATGGTGATATTGGGATCTTGCTCTGGCATATAACACTAGAAAATGAACAGTTCGACAGACATGATGTTTAGCAAATATATAATTACTGAAGGATGTTTATATTTCTATGCTAGGGATTGGACTCTTAGTTTGACGAGGCACACCAAAAATTGTCCACATAAGTAATAAATCTTCAATTTGTTTCAACATTTTCAAATAATAACACGTTATTGTCATTAATTCAGAGACTAATAATATATTTTCTACTAAATTTGGCTCTCTCGTTTGTACTGTGTATAATTGTGTACACGTATGTTGCACAACTATAGAATACATGCATAGCATGAGTGATATGTGTAGAGGCCGACCTTGCTTTGTATGACAGGTCAAGTGGCATTTCCAAGTAACCATATGCGTCTGTCGTTATATCGTGATTATGACATGATGATGCTGGTGGATCTCGATTTCTCCAATTATGAACCAGGCTATCTGGATACAGTTCGACTTCATTGTTCGACCCCATATTATCGTATGCATTGCAGTGGTTAAAGTATGGGACCGGATGCTGACACAACATAGGAGTCCACAGTCGGGAGAACATTGAACATGTACAGCTATTAGTGTGATGAACACAAGTGAATTGACTTTTCCTCATCACGGACTGACCACTTGGCTCCTCTATTCTCTATAAACTGAATACTGGACGCATTAAAAAACGAAGAGTTCCAAGTTTAGCAGGTCGAGTCCACCGCTGTCTGTAACGCTACAATACTTTATTTGGGGCTCGGGTGCGCCAACAGCGGCCCATTCCAGGGAGAGATAAAGCTCCACTTACCGGCGTCATCCTTGTGTCGGCGCAGGGTCCACGAATTTGGGACTCGACCATTTTCGAGGCGGCCTTCCAATTCCTGATGAGACACGAACACACGGTATCTTTTCTTCCCACGCTATCCCCGGCATAGCGAGTCGAGGTGATCGTCTTCAAGATCCGGATATACTCACGCACTCCTCCGAGGCGCGCCAGACACTTCTCACGCCGTTTCCTCTTTCCCGAAGTCCACGATTGTGTCGCCTCAAATCTGCTTCGCTTCGGCCTGTATCGTGGCCCGCCCACCGCTTGACTCGACTCGAACTGGCGCCTTTTGCCTAGGCTTTTTGCCTCCAGACTACGACAATAACCTTTGCTAGAGCAAACTTGCGCAGGCGACATCATTCTACACCCTCTCCCAAACTCAAAAGCCGCTATAATCTACATCTGCTCATTCTCTTGACCAACTAGGTCGTCACTCGATCGCGACAGTTCCGGCGCTGGGGGAGCATGTGACCCAAGATGGCAGACAGCAAGACAGACACAAACAGCCCTCCTCCCGACCCGGGAAGGGCATCGTTCCTGCGCCGACATATCCTACGAACCCCTACCGCCAACTCCTCGTCCTCGTCGCTACACGAGATGCCGCGAACTAGGAAACTGCGCATGCTCGTCGCTGCCAACGGCTCCAAGGATGTTGCATACGCACAGGCTATCGCCGTCCGCCTCTTGAAGGACTCTCAGATCGAGACCCAAGCACTAGTCGACGAGGTGCCTCGCCGCCTGGCCCAGGAGGTTATAGTGAGGGAAAATCGAAGCCTGGCAACATTGGCCATCGATGCCGACCAGAGGACGAGAGAGGCCATAGAGGCCGCGAGACAAACCGCATACGAGCTGGTCGACTGGGCCGACATCCTAGTTCTCGCCCCCATCGATGCAGACCACCTAGCCAAGATGATGGGCGGGATTGCCGATACGTTGCTGCTCGAGGTTTTGCGCGCATGGGATGTTTCCAAGAAGATCCTGCTGGTACCTGGCATGTCGATACAGATGTGGGAGAACCCCATGACGAAGAAACAGTTGAGCAAAATAAAAAAGAAATGGGACTGGATCAAGGTCATGTCACCCATCCTCTGGCACTACGAAGGCGCCTCCTCTTCCAAGCGCGTGGTTTCATGGGACGGCTTCAACGATTTGGTGGGCATGATTAAGAACCAGGCCGAGCTTCTGAGTCTAGGCCACGACGTCGAAGTGGCTGCCCAGCAAGCGCTCAACACGTCGGATCCCAGCAGGGTGGCTACGCAGCTGCCGCCAGAGATCTGGACCATAATATTCGAATATGTGGGAGACTGGGAGCTGGCACAGGCGCTCAACGTTTACACCACGATACCTATGCCGACCGAATGGCGCACCAATCGGCTCACACTCACGGATCCCGCCGACATATTCAACAATGAACTCGAGTGGCTGATCCTTTCTTGTCGTTCTCCTTCTGTAATATGTCGCAAACTCTCCGAGGCACCGAGCGAATTGCTCATCTCACCGCTGGCGGTCAAGCTCATCATAAAATTCTCTCTTACCGAGGTCTTAACATATCTGGAGAATCATCTGAGCAAGGTCTTTTGGGCTTCTTTCCACTCGAAATTGCTTCCAAACAAGGCTTCTGGGGTATATGGCAGGACGGATATTCTCGACTGGTGGAACACGTCTCCCTCGTTCCTGAAGAAGGAATACGACGCAGAGGCTCTGGATAACGCTTCGCGCATGGGATTCGTGAATGTGCTTGACTGGTGGCTTCGATCTGGCCTGCCGCTGAAATACACAGAACAAGCACTGGAGACGGCGTCCGCAAGGGGCCACCTGCTGATTCTAGAATGGTGGCGGGACGCGGCATCACAGAACAGCAGTATCACTTTGAAACCGGGGCGCAGTCTGCTCGCGGCCGCGCAGCAGGGTCAGACGGCAGTTCTCCGATGGTGGGAGTCTTCGGGAATCCCGGTAGCCCACGGCGACGGCGTGCCCAAGATTGCGAGTGCGCATGGTCACACGGGCGTGCTGGACGCTTGGCGTGAGATCAAGGGCGACAAGTTATCATTCGATTGCCAGGTGCTAGTAGCACCAACACGCCAAGGACATGTCAACGTTCTAGAATGGTGGAAACAGTACGCAAGGGGCGAGGAGGCGGGAGAGGGCAGGACACACCGAGTCGAGTACAAGACTTGTGATATCGAGGAAGCCCTCGAAGACGCCATCGGTGACTCCAAGTCCATCAGAATCTGGTGGGCTCGCAACGGGCTCAATCTGGGTCTAGGAGTAAGCGAGTGGATGAAGACAAGGTGTTTATAACATCAAATTATCTACAGAACGAAAAATACCAATAGATTTACCACAAACTCTGCGCGTGCTATATCATGTGAACATCCTCCATGTCATCATGGAGCTGATTCTATAGCATCCCGGCATGAATATGAACTTGCGCTGTGCATTATACTTTAAAAACAATCAAGGGATATTTGCCATGAGCAGTTGTGTAATTTATTTATTTGCTATCTTCATTCAGGATGGAGTGTTCCACTCCATACGGGATGCCATCGTTTCCCCGCGCACTGGAATCATTGACCAGAGCCCTTTCCTCCCTTTCTAGATGAGCTCACCCGGGAGGTGTCTGTTCTAGATTATATAGTGGACGTCGACTTTAAAGAAAGATCGACGTAGGAGATGCCATCGTTGCCTCCCGGAATGGTCTTCAGTGACCAAACCCCAGAAGCTGCCTCAATGGGCAACTTTATGCAGCGCGCCTTCTGCTGCCGTGGGATAGGGTATCTCGACTTGAACAGTCTCGACACCGCTTACAGGATGCCATCGTTTCCCTGCGGACGGGCTGTCCTCTCATAGAGCGCCCGACCTCCCTTTCTCCCCACGTCCTTTCACCTCGGACCACGCGACGTTCTTCCTTTCTTATATGGCTCTTTGCTGCATTTAGTACTTCTCGCCCTCGAGGATGGGCTTGGCCTCAGCGCTCTTCCACCAGCTGACGCCGTCCTGGCCGGGGTAGGAGAACTGGTCCATGCTGTCGGCCTTCATCTCGACGCTGTAGCCGGGCTCGGTGGGGGTCTGGTAGTAGCCGTCGCGGATGACCGAGGGGTGGAGGAAGTGCTCGTGCAGGTGGTCGACGTACTCGAGGACGGAGCGCTTGCCCGAGACGACGACGTAGTCGATGGTGCTGAGGTGCTGCGTGTACTCGGGCAGGCCGACGCCGCCCGAGTGCGGCACGATGGGCACGCCGTGCTTCTTGGCCATGAGCAGCACCGCCAGCACCTCGTTGACGCCGCCGATGCGGCACGCGTCGATCTGGCACACGTCGATGGCGCCCGACGCGATCAGCTGCTTGAAGACGACGCGGTTCTGGCACATCTCGCCCGTGGCCACGCCGATGCCGTAGGGTTTCAGGGCCTCGCGGATCGCCTTGTGCCCCAGGATGTCGTCGGGCGACGTCGGCTCCTCGATGAACCACGGCTTGAACTCGGCCAGCTCCTTCATGTAGGCGACGGCCTCGGGCACGCTCCACACCTGGTTGGCGTCGACCATGAGCACGTTGCCGCGGTCGAAGCCGATGACGTCGCGCGCGATGGCCAGCCGGTGCTTGTCCTGCTCGAGGTTGCCGCCGACCTTGATCTTGAAGTACTTGTAGCCCTTGGCCAGGGTCTCGGCCAGGAGCGCCTTCATCTTGTCCTCGCCGTAGCCGAGCCAGCCGGCGCTGGTGGTGTAGGCGGGCACGGCGCGGCTGTCGAGGGCCTCCTGGATGCGCTCCTGCTTGCCGGGCTCGGCCTCGCGCAGCAGGGCCAGGGCCTCGTCGGGGGTGACGCAGTCGGTGATGTAGCGAAAGTCGATGCAGCGCACGAACTCCTCGGGCGACATGTCGGCCACGATGCGCCACACGGGCTTGCCCAGCACCTTGGCCCACAGGTCCCAGACGGCGTTGACCACGGCCCCCAGCGCCAGGTGGATGACGCCCTTCTCGGGCCCGATCCACCGCAGCTGGCTGTCGTTGACCAGGTGCCGCCACGTCTTGCCCCAGTCCTCTACCAGCGACGACAGCGTGCGCCCCTTGATGCGGTCCGCGACGTGCTCAATGGCCGCGCAGACAATGTCGTTGCCGCGGCCGATGGTGAAGGTCTATATTAACAGGAGAGATGGTTAGCGACTGGAACTGTAGAGAAGCCAGACGGGAGTAAAGAGAGAGAAGTTGGACTCACCATGCCGTGGCCGCTGAACTCCGAGTCCGTCTGCAGGATACAATACGCAGAAGAGTAGTCGCCAGCAGCGTTCATGGCATCGGAGCCCGTCTTGTCCAGAGACGTGGGAAACCGCACGTCTCTGGTGGTCCAGCCGGTGATGGTAATGTCGGTCGTCATGTTTGCTTTTCTCAAGTGTATAGACTTCTGTGTCGTGAACTTGTGTTACCAATGTATAGGTATATGAGGAATACAGCAGATAAGAAGCAAACCCCAGATAAGTATATTCTGAGGGATAAGACAAGAAAAGATGAATACAGCCAAGAAACAACAATTGCAGATTTGAGCACAATAGCGAGAAAATATATATGTGATTTTTATTCTCCAGACCCCTCGTGACGCACGACACGATTGAGGGGCCTCCGCGCAATGGAGGAGTAGCAGTTGCATTATCCGTGGGGTTAGTTCTCGGGCGGACCCTGCATTGTGAGCCCGGTGCCAGATCATGGTTGGTGGAAAAACTCGATGCGGGAAAGAGGACGGAATAGTATTCACCATTGGCATCTAGAATCGCACTGAGAAGAGAGAGATCCACTTTGAATTTCCCCGGCTATAGACGGGGGGTGGAAGACACTCGAGAGTCGAGACGCCGAGATCGCGGCCATTCTCAAATCGTGGGGTTGGATCCGTGGGGGAATGGAGACGGGAATAGTATACTAAAAACGAGACAAGTGACTCTTCATGTAATTGGACAGTATCTGATCCAGGGCGACATGTATTGTTACCTCGTGTTGGTCCAGTCTCGCGTAAAATACTCCAACGATGCTAGGTTGGACAACTTCCGCCTGTGTCTCAAAATGGTAACTTCATACACTCAATATCGAATATACTACACTAACATACAGTCTCAGGTTAAGGCGTGTGTCGATTCGACTCTACACTGCTTGCAAAGACGCCAGAGCGGCCACAGAAAAGCATACCCACGCAGGTAGGTCAGCAACAAGAGACCTGACCGTGTGGATGTTGAGCCACCTCTTCAGCTCCCTGTTGCCCTGGCCTTTTGGCTCGTCATCAGAGAGGGCTTTCACAGGCCACACTACAGTCGTGATCAGCTTCTTCACCTGCTGCCAAGAAGAGAGTGTACAGATATATGGGAGTCAAAATTTCCAAAGAATATAACATACTAATCTTTGGCACGAACGCAAAGTGGGCGAACGCCAGCGCGGTCCCGGCTGCGAACCACCGCGAGGCGCCGTTGGGCTTGCCCCAGACGTTGGCGGCGCCGGCGCCGATGCTGACGCCGTAGAACATGAGAAGCTGCGGCAGCCCCCGCATGAAAAAGGTGGCAAAGTAGGACGGCACCAAGCTGTTGGCCTCGTCGCGGTGCTCCGGCCGCAGGAAGTTGTTCAGAAAAAAGTACTGGTCATACGAGAAGCAGAGGGCCGCGGTCGAGGACACCAGCGGGGCGGCCCTGAGCAGCGTGATCGGGTCGAAGAAGGCTCTGGATGCCATGTTGAAGCTATACTCGGTGGTTTGGACAGTCTTGCTCGAAATTTTCAAGGAGATAAAAAGACAATTGTTTGAATTGCTCATTGGGGCTGTTGGTTTGTCTCCATTCACATACGTGTGGCACGACAACGGATGATCACGGATGAGCGTGGGGCGTAAAGGATTCATCGCTCCTGGTGCTATACCGTTCATGTTGGGCTTACGCGTGATATAAGTCAACGGTGCTTACACGAATTCCGGGCACAATCGCGAATTTGGAACCGATATTCTACAATCAAAATCCATACAGAGATGTTCGGCGTGGAAAGACGACTGGCTCTGGACGGAAGTCATGTTTCTGAGATGACGGGGGCTGTGTTGTGAGCAGAGTAGATGGATTTGGTGTCTAAATGCAGCGGCATACTTCGTACATTAGCGAAAGGTGATGAACGTCATGTTATTGGTTCTTGTCACCAAATACCCTGTGCGACGTAAAGGTGAGGCTCTGGTTCACAGCAATTTTAGTCCAGACGGACCTGTCAGCCAGTGTCATAATCATTTCCGTCATTTTTGACAAGAAGGTTACGAAGAGAGGAGGCAAGATGCGATCCTTTTATCTAAGTAATGTGTAGCAAGCAGTTGGCGATATACTCCGGTGCGATCCACTGAAGATCTGCAAAAATAACTGTGATGGCCGGATGATGGTTTGCCAAGACCGAGTCGTTCGCGCACCTCTCGGCCGGCGCAGCAGGAGGCCGCAGGCAGCGGCATTTGCCCGGACGCAAACCACGGAAGTTACCAGCTTCGGAATTCCTTCTCTCGCTGGGAATTGCGATCAAGTATGCGAATGTGATCAGCCACAGCCCGGCTTTTCCCCAAGTCCCCGATTTTCTAATCGGTAGGCTATCACGGAAATGTGCCCTGCATCATCGCCATACTGTATACATTGCGCAGCTGGCGGTGAGATTTTCGCCCAAAAGCGCGGTGGAGGGCTGGATACTGTAAGCAATGATGATCGTGTATGTCAGAGGCAATGTAGGCAATCATGCACTTGTAGGTTAGTGCCGCGACACAGTAGGCTATGAGACGAGCGAAGTGATCCAATGGGAGGTGTTTCCAGTGCAGAGAAGCAGTGGAAGTTCTAGATGATCTGACACCGCCCTGCATAGAATTCATACCGCTCCAAAAGATGATTGTTACAGTTTCTGCTGGGCGAGCTGGATATTCCCCCGATCGCCACTTGCGGCATGGAAGATGAAAGATCAGCCTAGCAGTCCTAGTAGCCAACTGTAAACCGCTCCATTGCTACCTATACCCGAGTGGGTTCTTTCTTGTGTGTTTACCGCAGACTGGTCGGTCGGATATCTCCATGTGGTTCGTGAGATAGGCAAAGGCATACCTATTCGCATTGGCCAATTGTTCAACATACAGTGTGCACATGTGCCTGTGACCAACGTGGTGCGATCACGATAGCGCTTCCTCTGCCAGTTTAGTGCAATGCGTAACCAGCGCAGGAACAAAGCAGCAATACCGAAAGAACTTGGATGCATTGATCTATTGTCTCACGATGCGACTGCAGACCAAACGACAGACGATCGAAGCGAGGCGTGGTGTGAATACGAGTCGCACAAGAAATAGTATGACATCAGCCCAATGATTTTTCTTCCCACCTTGACTTTTTCTACTCAGCTCCAGGGTGTTGCGGTTGCTGGGGAGGAGAGGGAAAGGGAGGGGACCCCCCATGCTTGTACGATCTGCAGCCTGGCAACCTGGTAAACAAGGAGCAAGGGCGATTGGACTGAACTGATGAAAAGGCCGACAGATGGGATGACATTATGGATACACTGTGTGCGTGTCTGCGTGCGTTGCCTGCTGTGGCTGCTGGCGTGCTGGGGCCGGGCGAATGCAGATACACACATACAGTTGGATGGTTAATGTATGCAGATCCATCAATCCCACCGACCAACACAGAACGGCCCCGCCATCGTCAGTGGGAGACTTCTGGTTTCTTATGTACAGAGTAGTACTACCCAGCTGCCCAACGACGAGAAGAATCGAATCTTTCCTCTCTCTCTAGGGCACACCAAAGCAAATGGCGGATTCCCGACGAAAGGCTGGATGTAAATGGCTGACTAGGCTGCACGTGTTAATCCAAGCCTTTTGATCATTCTGCCAATCGGTCAAAGATGACTGTGGCTGATGGTACATGATACACGTGTAAGTGGTGGCCAACGTGTAAGTGCAAGCTACAATCTACACACCTACCCTCTGCCTGTCCGTCAAGGAACCTTCCGAGTCCCGGATACGCTCGGGGCGCCGCCAACCACTACGGGGGCCAGTACAGAGTATGATGGCTGCCTTCCAACCCATTCTTTTCCCTTTTTTTCTGCTGCGCCTGGCCTTGCTGGCTTGATTGGATTCTGCAGAAACCAGCCGCTCGAAAGCTTCAGCACGATAAATAACATTGCAGACTAAAATGCTAGAGTCCGCCATCGTCCACTTCTAATCGCCAACAGTGCCAAAGGGAGGCAAAGGCGGCTGTTTTTTCTTTCTGATCCTCAATAATGGGGATGTCCACGCATCGGAATTCGTACTGCGTTCCAGGATGACCACACTTTAATCACTAGCTCGTAGCCAAGTCATAGGAAAAGCCTCCATACTCCTCCGTACATACATGGATGGGTACAGTATGTACAGTATCGCTTGTGGGAGAGGACCCAACAGTCGGCCAGCAGGATACCTTATTATGTACTGGCACCCACCCTTCCCGAGCTTACCCATGTCCATTCGATAAAATATCAATCAATCCTGTTTTCGCATTTGGGTTCTGCACTACTCCGTGATCCTTCTCGCGATACATTATTTTCCTCAACGTCATCTTTCTCTTTTCTTTTTTGCTCGAGCAATCTTGTCCAAGATTTTGATGTATTCTATTCTATAATCCCCCGAGGACCTCGAAGAATGATCACTGGCCGAGATACCATATAATACCCAGACCGCCATATCACTCACGACTATACTCCATACAACCTACCTTACCGACCAGTCTTGCATTGGGGGCCGTTTGTCTCACCCCTACCAGCGGCACCGGGCTCACCATATCGTGCTGCCGCACTATAATATCTAACCAGCTTGCCGCCTGTTCTCTTTCTACCAACCACAATTTTGAGACAAACATGGACCAGTATAGATCACCCGTGGCGCTACAGCCACAAGCGAATCTCAAACCAGAGGGCAAGAAACTCAGGCGGAAGCTCCAAAAGATTCCAAACAACACCAAGCGGAATAGTATATCTTATGCAAACTCGATCAGCAGCAACGCCAAACCAGAGTCGCGGGGCTTTCGCTGGTCGGCATTCGGTAAAAAGAGCGACTCGGCCAAGTCTCCATCACAAGTCACTAGCGAACAATTGCTGGACCTCTCTGACCCCAAGTGGAATGACTATCTGCGGACGAGCAGGTATGAAGCTCAGGATGTTCACTTTGTGCCACAGCCGCATGTCCCAGAGCTCCCTGCCACTCCGGTCACCACCAGCATTGTGCCCGAGTTCGCACATCTCAAGGTGACAAATGACACACCCCATAATTTGTCGGAGACAGCCTCCACCGACGGTCTGTACTCGCCAGAGAGCAACTCATCGACTTCTTCCGGATCCAGACGAAAGGCCAAGACGCCCGTGACTCGCATCGGCCAGCTGGAGGAATCTGCCCTGACGCGCGCGGACTCGACGAAAAAGGCCGACAACATTGAGCACATTGCAGAATCGTACAGAGCTCTGGTGGAGACGCCCGCCGATCACGAGGAGAGGTTCATGACGCCGTTCCAGTATTTCGAGCAACTACCTGCCGAGATCGGGATACGGAAGTGGAAGGCGCCGCCCATGCCGGACAGTGCTGTCAAGACAATCATTGACCTGCCGCGGCCCTCCAAGCAAGACACGGGCTCGCCGACCTCTTCGGATGGCACCTTGGTCGGGTTCGAGGAGGACGCCATCTACTTCAAGCCCATCTCGTTGCTGACCGACCCGCCGTCTTCGCCGAGGGTCCTGCACATGGCAGAAGTGACGCAACCGTCGAGCATGGAGCAGTCCGTGGTATCCTTGCTGCCCGAGAACCCGACGCTGCAGATCATATCGGACCTCCTGACAAAGGAGCTGTCCAACACCCTGAGGCCGAACGGGGAGACCTCGTCGCTGCAGGTCTGGCTGATGATTGAAGCTTACGAGAAGCTCAAGGAGAAATTGGAGGGCATGAACTTGGCAGCGGACCAGGCACAGTCCGTACAGATGATGTTCAACATGTGGCTCACGACACTACACACGATTCATGACAGCTTAACGGGACACGACGGGCACCACAGCGAGAGCGACTACGGAGAGTAGATGGGCCACGAGCGATATCTTGATGATTACTAGAGGATGATTGGGCTTGAGGGATTCCCTGGCGTTTCGGCCGATTACGGAAAACATAAATATATCGGGGCCAGCTCACTGCTGTGGGATCGATTATTTATAAATATTTGATATTAATATTAATTATTATATGATGATATAAACGTATATTTGACAAAGACTCCAATTCAAGTTGTCTTGGGCATTCGATCTGTTTTATTTTCCCAGTGCTGTTGACCTCTATAGTCTTACTTGGAACAAGACACCTCATACGATGGGCACAATGGCAGCGCAACCTCTTCCCAGATCATCTTCTGCCTTAAACACATGTAACACAACGAAACCAACAAAACAGAAAGACCCTGCTTACAAAATCCAAACAGCAGCCTGGTCAGCCCAGGAACGACCGACTGTCAACTCCAAGGTCGATCACTTCCAGGGCCAGGCCCGACTTTCCTCAGATGGGTAACGTCGACCAGCGGACATTTTTCTATACGAGAACCTTGTTTTTGGATACGGGCGACTTCTGCAGCATGCAAGTGCATTAGCATCCATATTTCCTGTACCAAACCGTAGATGGGATGGTGAATCTAGACAAAAGACCCCGCCATGGGTATGGATGGGTAGCTTCCTTTTTTACACGGTGCAAGAAAGAAGCTCATTAGCACGGCCTCTTAAACACCATCCTTGCCAGTTCAGTCCAGTCGCGTCTTCCCCCACGCGTCTCGAACCAGAAGCCAGGCACCACCAAAAAAAGAATATCATGACCAATTCTTCTCTGATTCTTTGACCCACGGACCGGCACTAGCGCTTCGAGCGCATTCTGAACAGAAAAAGTGTCACCCACTCGAGCCACTGACCCTGCTGTACTGCCTACCTACACGACCCACCAAAGCCACCACAGATAATAGAACACGAGCAGAGCGCCCAGCATGTCCCGACGTGGCCTCCTCGCAAACGGGCCCGGCAGCTCGCGCACCGGCAGCGCCAGGCCAGGAACCGCTACTTCCTCGTCGCGGGGCGGCGGCCGGACGCAGCAGGACAAGATTCAGATGCCCGAGTACGAGCCGCCGTCGTTCGCCCTCGACACCAATGCGCGCCACGCCCTCGCCGAGCTGTCCCGCAACACGACGGACGCGCGAAGGTACGGCGCCGAGCTCGAGAAGAGCGTGCGCCTGCTGGGCGAGAGCGTCGGCGAGGTCAACGACCGGCTGCAGGACCGCAAGGAGACGCTGGCGGCCCGGCTGGAAAAGCGAAAGGACAGCGGGGACGAGGAAGATGAAGATACAAAGGCCCTCCGCGCCGCCGTCGACATGCTCCGGCAGGAGGCCCCCGGCCTGACGAGGCGGTGCGACGAGGGCGTGCGCCAGGTCATCGACTGGATGGTCGAGATGGAGGACGCGCGGACCGCGGCGGCCAACACGGTCCAGGAGGTCGAGCAGGAGAGCATCGGCGTCGAGACGCGGGCCCAGGCGGCGCAGGCCCGGGCGAACTGGCGGGCGCAGGAGCGGGAGCGGCGCATCGACAGCGGGCAGCTAAACGACGACGACGAGGAAGAGGAAGAGGAAAAAGATCAGGACGAGGAAGAAGATGCCGACAACGACGTGGGCGAGCGGCTCAAGGGCCCGCTCAAGCGCCTCCGCGAGAACAAGGCCCGCCTGCAAGCCGACTACGAGGGCAAGACGCCGTACCAGCGCTACGGCCTCAACAACGACTACATCCAGTTCAAGAAGCAGTGGCACGAGGCGGCGCACCGCGACGGCAAGCCGCTGCCCGACGCCTCCAAGTGGTTCTCGTCCCGGAACCACGACAGCGGCGAGGACGAAGAAGAGGAAGAGGAAGACGACGACCTCATCGTGGCCCGCGAGAAGAAGGACATACGCTGCCCCCTCAGCCTAGTTATCATGCAGGAGCCCTTCACCAGCTCCAAGTGCAACCACACGTTTGAAAAGACGGCCATTATGGAGTTCCTGAGGAGCCAGCCCGGACGCTCGACGAGATGTCCCCAGACGGGCTGTAGCAAGGTAAAGTCCCCTTGTTCATCCTTTTCCAATTCATGATGCAATCTCTGAATGGCCAATACTAACTCACAATCCTCGTATTACAGGAAGTGTCGATTCGCGATTTCAGCCTGGATCATTCCATGCTCCGCCAGATCAAGCGCGCGCAGAGACAGGAGGCTAATGACGACGACGACGATGATGATGAAGAGGAAGATGAGGCCAACAATAGTATGCGGGTCACTTCGCACCGCAAAATCAAGAAGGAGCCCAGGGGTCGGGGCAGATCAGAAGCTGTGGAGGAAGAAGGGGACGAAGAAGAGGAGGAGTAAGCCGATGACAACAAATCATCTCGGGCTCGAACACAGCACTGAGAGATTCATGGCGCGCCTTGCAGAAGCATATCAAGGACGACTTGCCAGTTCACATCTGATAGTGCCCAGCTTGACATACCTATACCTGAATGGTTTAAAGGTGACGAATGTCACATACACAATCACGAAATGACGATGCACAACCAGTCTCTGGCTTCCTTCCATATTGTTCGCTTGGATTAGATTCTACTTGTGTGTGTAATATACACCTCGCCTCATGGTGCGGGTGGAATCGTGAGAGCTGAGGGGTATCAAGAGAGATAAGAAAAACACCAATTGCACTCGGAATTCTATCTCTCGGGCAGGAAAAAAAAATATAAACAAGAAAACAACCCCGGCTCCGGAAAATGCCAATATTAGAAACAGAATAGGCAGTAACCGTGTTTTGCAAAAAGAAGAAGATGGGAGGCTGTAGTAAAAGGTAACCACCAACAAAGGCGACTCGTCAGAATGCTACCTGTCATGCCGCTTCCTAAGCAGCATTTGTAGACCGGCGCCATATCATAAAGGCGGCCACGCCAGCACACAGGACAGCTCCGCCGGCTATGTAGTAGCTCGATCTATCGGGTGGCGGCTCTTCGTTCTTCGGAAAACCAGTGCTCGGGTTTGTTGCTGCCTCGGCGAGAGCCACGAAGAACTCACTGATGCTGTTCCAGGTGACACTGACATGCAACGGGGAGCTCATCATGGAGCTCGAAGTGTATTGGTCAGGTTGAAGCTCGCTGCGCTGCATTGCCTTGTCCTTGTCGGCCTTCAGCGCAGTATAAATGGCTGGAAGCTCGTCTAGTTGCGGGAATCTTTGGCGAATATCCACAATATGCGAGAAGGAATCCGGGTCTGACGAGTCGTAGGCATAACATATCAGATCACAGGCATCGAGCTTAGCCTGGTTGTCCAGAATAGCCGGCTCAAGCTCCCCGAGTTCCTCAAGGATGAGGTAGCACTGCTTTCCACCCGGCAGTTCGACACTATTGACTGCCCGTCGTGGCTTTATGGTCGGATGGTACAAGCTGTCGAAAGGCCTGTTCAAGAAAGAGTCAAGCAAGGAAGACTTGCCAGCGCCGGCGGCTCCAATGACATAACACAGCACCACGTTTCGTTCGACGCGGCCAGGCCTGGTTCGCCTCTTACGCGCCTTTGTGACCTTGAGAGCTGAAGTCAACGTATCTCTTGCTCCAAATGGCTCAAACCCAAGATATGCCAGATACTCCATGGTGGTCTTGGGTTCTTGGAAGGTTGTCATACTCCATTGAGCAAGCCAGCCCTGTAATGTGACATGCCCGGCCTCGTTTCGTACGGTTGAAGATGGGAATGCCGACTCGTTCCAAGAATGCGGCAGGCCGGGAGTAGGCGCGAACAAGGCATTTAGCTCGTGGTCGTTGAGCCCGCCATCATTGTCCTTGTCGAATAAGAGGAACAGGTCGACGAAGAAGCGATAGCCAGCTGGACTGAGTTCCGCCGAAGCATACTCTGGCACTTCAAACTTGGGATGTATAAAGCTGTCCTCCAAGCTGAGACTGTCCGTGTAGTGGTATTTCCGCAGAATCACCCAAATAGTCTCATGCCTGCCCTTTTCAGCATAAAACTTGTTGAGCTGCAAGAATCCCCTCATGTCTATGCCGTTGTCGGTGTTGTATCCTCGAATCGACTTGGACAGAGACAACTTGATGTTCTCCAGATCCTCGGGCGCAAGCGGCTTGTCGAAGCACTTGGCCTGGAACTTGTGCAGTTCATCGTCATTCAGATAGCCGTCCTGATCCTTGTCGCACAGGTAGAATATCCTTCTAAGTGCGTCTGTGCAGGCCCGCTTCAAGTCTCCCTCCTTATGGTCATAAAGCGGTGCAATGGGGTGTGTCACAGCCTTCTGGCAGAGGAAGAAGGTCTCGTTGACGTTGCTGTGTTCCCTCGCGCTGGCACGAATGCACGAGTCAATCTCGCGGAACTCGGTCATAACGGGAAGCATCTCCTCCTCGACCACCTGAGGGGTGCTGCTGTCGCGGACGAGATCGGACTTGTTGGCGCACACCACCACGGGGACGTTGACGCCGAGCGATCGGAAGTAGGGCATCCAGAACAGGGCCACTCGCTCGAAGCTGTAGTGGTCGCTGTATACTAGCAGAATGACGTTGGACTTGCGAATCTCCTTGCGCAGCACGGTGCGGTCCTGCGGCCGGGCCGAGGTGTCGACAATGGTGGTGGTGACATTTTCGGGCGTGGTTATGCTCGGCGGGATCGTGATCTGAGGAAGGACGGACTGGATCTTGTTGCTCACAAAGACATCCTTGACCAGGGAAGCGATGAGGCTCGATTTGCCCGTTCCCTCGTCGCCGCAGACGCAGATGCGCACTGTTGGCCAGCCAGCAGGTCAGTCGGTGTCTCTTGAACGAGCAGAGCAATGGGCGCGGAGACGTACCTGTAGTCATATTGGCAAGTTTGGATCGTTGGTGGAAACCAAACCTACCACGGTGCCATCCCAGTATATAACAGCTCCTCGCGCAACAAGTCGTGAAAGCAAAGACGGAAGCCCCAGCGGTTGAGCACAGCTGCGGGCGGCCTTAAATATCTCGAAGCAGCAAAAGACGGCAAGAAGAGCAGAAGAAAAATAACAGCGCGTGCGGTATGCTTATCGAGCGAATGGGTTTAGCTCTGCGGGTAATTGTATCTTTCATTGGCTCATGATGCTCTCTTTTGGAGTGCGCATGTGGTTTTCGGGGGAGATAGGGCAGCTTTCTAGGCGTCGACTTGCAGAAAAGCTGCCCAAAGGGTGCCGAAAGGGTGGGCTCCCGCTCCTAAAAACAGTGGGTTCTGGTGCGCTCATCATCAGCAGCAGCTTTACCGTTTATTGCCTTTCCAAGGTTCCCGCTTCGGCGTTGGAGCTATTGGGGAGCCAATATTTGATTTTTCTGCCGGTCTCTCTTTAGGACAGACAGTGTTTGACAGCGCGAGAAGAAGAAAGGGAGGAAGAAAATCAAAACATCATGTCCCAGATGCACTTTTTTGTCTTTTGTTTCACAAGCTCTCAAAGCAGTCTCTTGAAAATGGAATACATCGCTATCAAGCATCATTGATAGCAGGGTTGTCCATCCCCACCGAGCTGCGAACTATAACAGACATCTTATTGCTCGATACGTACTTCGAATGTAGGTAGGTATTGATGCGGCGAGCGGGTAGTACACCGTATAGCCCTTATGCACTTGAGATGTTTCGGTAATGCGGTGCATTCTTGCTGCATCTATTAATGGACGAATATGTGTCAAGCACACATTGTCTTATTATGACCTAGGTATGTATGCGTCGGCAACAGCACCGAGTGCCCGGACACCTGCCCCAACTTTTCCGAAGCTCCCCTCGTCATACCCCACACTCAGCAGCTGCAATCCCCCCCTGTTCGGGTCCCTTACCATTGGTCATCCCAGGCCATCCTAGGCCATCCCAGCGCCATCCGCGTGTTGGAACTGAACTGACGGGAAGCAGGGACCTTCTCAACATCAGCAGCCTTGACCTTGACCTTGTCGTTGCAAGGGCTCTTCTCTTTGCACGTCGCAAATGCCTCCTTCTCCTCCTCCGCCGCTCCTCTTGATCTCGCTTCCACATTGAGCGTCGCCGTCTGCAACTTCCCGTGGACAACCCGCCGGGAGCTCATATAAGATCAGCCCCACGTTCCACTTGCGCCCCCCAATGGCCGAGGTCTAACTGATCAACACTGTCGTGTATTCAAAGTACGAAGAGTGTCTTGGCTACTCCTGGACTGCAGCGACCGATTGGCCTTTGCTATATAATAAAGCATCCATTGCGACTTGACGCAATATCCACATCATGTTGTAAGTTCGCTGAACCTTGCGGGTCGTCGCCGACATCATCTCGCGCAACAGTGACTGACGGATCTCGTGACAGTGTTCTTCCACCTCCGCCGCGCTACCCAACACAGGCAGCATACAATGCTGCCATTGCCGCTGGTCATGCGACTCCCATGATAGAGACCAACAATGTGCTCTCGAACCCCGAAGACTCCTTCCAAGCTGGAGAGGGTACCTATGTGCTGAAGGAAGATCTGCACCTTGCGACACCACCGCCGCACCCCTCGGAGGCCCCCATCGTGAACCCGAACCCATTGGCCACCACCCCGCAACCCGCAACAGCTGGGACACGCATATCGCTGCTCAGCTTGGAGAACAAGGCGCCGCCGCCGACCTTCTTTCGTTACCCCTCGACGGCCGCCCTCTCCACAAGCATTGCCGAGCACCCAAACGAGGATGCTAAATTGAGCAGTGACGGCGAGGGCCATGGAACCTCACTCAGCGACGGTCCCGCGTCACTGACTGCAATGTCGGCCCCGGCTTTTGGCGAAGGAAACACTCTGCTTGCGCCCGAGAAGACTAAGGATCTGAATAAGAGACGGAAGCCCAAGAACAACATGACTAAGAGTAATTCGTCGTTTATCTCACGTGTTATTATCAACGAGACCCTGTCCAAGAAATTGCAGGAGAGATCAAGTGACGGTGTCTTTGCGTTCGCAAACATCAATCGCGCATTTCAATGGCTAGATCTGTCTTCGCCCTCCAAGGCTGACTATCTGACCAAGATCTTGTTCACAAAAGCACATTGCCTCAGTCATGACGTGAACCAGGTCACCAAGGCGACTGGGCATTTGGACGTCATCATGGGCTTCTCGACCGGAGAAATCATCTGGTGGGAGCCTATATCACAAAGATATACCAGACTGAACAAGAACGTAGGATGCCCTATTGTCCGTGTTTCAAGATCCATTACTGATGCGCTTTATACAGGGTGTAATAAACAAGACGCCAGTGTCACAGATTCGCTGGATACCAGGTGCCGAGAACTTGTTCCTCGCGGCCCATATGGATGGGTCATTAGTAGTATACGACAAAGAGAAAGAAGATGCCATCTTCAATCCAGAAGAAGAGCAGTCACCTGAAGTTGATGGCGAGACCCGGGTCGAATTTTCGAAGCGCATGCAAGTCCAAAAGTCGGTCCATTCCAAGAACCAGAAGGTCAACCCAGTGGCCATCTGGAAACTCTCGAACCAGCGGATCAACGCATATTCTTTCTCGCCAGACAACAGACATCTGGCAGTCGTGCACGAGGACGGCACGCTCCGTATCATCGACTACCTGAATGAAAAGTAAGTAGGATCCCAACAGTACCACATTGGTCCGCAGCTGACGCATTGAGCCAGGCTTTTGAGCTTATTCCCGGCATATTATGGAGGATTGACGTGCGTCTGCTGGTCGCCTGATGGCAAATATGTCTTGACTGGCGGCCAAGACGATCTGATCTCCATCTGGTGTGTTTCCGATGGTTCCATCATTGCGCGATGCCAGGGGCATGGCTCCTGGGTAACGTCGGTGGCTTTCGACCCTTGGAGATGCGATGAGAGAAACTACCGTTTTGGTAGCGTGGCCGAGGACTGCAAACTGTGTCTGTGGGATTTCAATGTGGGAATGTTGCACACGCCCAAGGCCGTGAGTATTGCCCGTCCCACGTTGGACCATGAAGTTGATACTAACTTGCCATGCTCAGACTTCCGTAAGGCAGCGAAACTCCATCTCGTCACGCGTGACGGGCTTGCAGCGTGCCGATACCCAGGGAACTTCGATATCCAGGTTGCGATCCGACTCAGTGCTGGTTGACGGTGATGAGGGAGGTGATGCGATCAGTCATACTGTCGAATCAAGGAACCGTGTTCCGTTCCTTCCCCCAGTGCTCACCAAGAAGGCAGACAAAGACCCTCTTTGCTGGCTGACATTTACCGAAGATGCTATTTTGACCAGTTGCAAATCTGGTATGCCATACAATCGTCCCCCTCACAAAAGTGACGGTTTTGCTGACAACTGTGATAGGTCATCTTCGGACTTGGATCAGGCCTTCCGATAACACGACACCTTGAGGACATGTTGCTATATCCTGAAGCATCAAGACACCTTTCTCATTCGGCAACCTCGCTCAGCTCGTGAAAATCACTCTTGAACAGAAGATGTGTATCTCGGAGGATATGGGCAAGGAACGTAGCGGGCGATCTGATCTCGGCTTACTTACGAAGGCCTGTATTGCCATTGCGAACTCACACATCTGCTGAATTAAGGAGTCAAGGAACGACAGCTGTACACTTATCACTGCAGAAATAAGTGTATCACGATCGTTCAAGTAGTTTCTTCAGCACAGTGGCCAGCGGTTCGAATTACCGCGCCTCGGAGCTCCATGACATAATAAAAATTCAAAGCCACAACAATATGACTTTTCGGTGTGCCCCAACCACAAACGTGTAATGATGATATCGCTTATGAAGCTCGTTGGCGCCCAAGGGCAGGCGGTATTGGTCACGCAAATGTATAAAACCTGAGCGTGTCATGAGTCAACAATATGGGACCAGGCGGTGCTGCCGTACGTATGCGATCACAGCCCTACATATGCGCGTGTGTTACGGCCGCACAGCTATTTGTGGACTCGGTTAGTCATCAGACAAGATCACCGCCCAGATACGGAGCCCGGAAGTGCAAAGGCTCAAAAGACAGAAAGACGGTTTCCACACTTGGCGCATGGGACAGTAACAATGGTCGGGTATCTGTGACACGGAGGCTAGAGAAATCGGCCCGGAACGCTTTAGCACCATGGACCATTCTCTCCAGTCCCACAGGGTGGTCGAGGTGGATTCTGTCCTACTCGGCACCTCTTTCAAGATGTTTGGGAAGAAGAGCATCGTCGACGTGATGTGCCGTGCTAATGTGGCTCAGACCCAGAGAGAGAGCGTGTATTCTTCTTTGTTGATGTTCGGTATCTGCAGTGTTGTAGGGAGGTATTATACGAATGGAGATATCCGATCTTGAGGCTTGCTAGGCACGACTTGTTAGTATCATGGACTGTCCGCCCGCCTCCCGGTTTTCAAGACGGCGTGAGGTTGGTAACATGTAAAAAACTTTGTTGATTTTTTGGATCTTCCCATATCCGTCTTTGGATCCAACGGCTACAGGCTGGACCTGAGTGGCCGGACCAGGTATGATGGTAAAATCCATATGCCGTGTAATCTGCGAATTTAAACATCCACCGGAACGGAGCCCAGAGTAATTAGCGGCGCTCGACAGCATCACTAATTACAGGTAAAAAGATTGGATATAGTTTCGCGAATTGAGCGGTGTAATGCGAGTCAGATCTTGGACGTGCAAAGATAGAGAGAGAGCAGAAAGGCAGCGAGGAGGCTGGCCGCATAGACAAAACCCTCGGGCGGACCTGTTTGTGCTCAACCTGCAACCACCACCAAAAAAGAGGTAACTGGCGTGAGTGTGTATGTAATTCCAAGTTTCATGTTTTTCGGATCATGGCCAGCGCATCTTTGCATGATCAGCATTGTTGCAGGAGTCTAATCTGTGGAAACACGGACGACAAAAGATCATGCTATTCTCTCATGAGATCGGACAGCTGCTGGCTCCCCCCTGACGATCTCGAGAGCGAAACGATTGGACCGTATTGTTGCACGCACTATATGCATGCACATCTGGATATGGTATATGATCACAGCGAAAAGCCACCAAATCACACACAGCCGTGCCGCCCGTGTCTGATATAGGCAACCTGCTCACTGAGTGAAATACAAGGTTTTGTTTGTATGAGCTATTAGATAGAGTCCAGGGTCTCGATGAAAAAGAGCGCTTGGCAAGCGTTAACCTAGGGTGCGCGCCACGGCATGACCGTCCGTTTGCGAAATCTTGACGCCAGTCACGAAATAGAGTTTCTGCCCGGTGATATCGGCGCTAGAAGAAGCTCAGAAGATATCAGAGAACCTGGAACTGAAAAAAACATGTGAAGAAAATTCCCGATCCAGCAAGGTCCAGAGATAGCAGAAAAGCATAAGCAAATACAAATACGGAATTCAACAAACGTACCTGCATACCGTATGTACACTAGAATCCTGTTCCAATGGAGTCAGCAAAAATGGTCGATTCGGCCCTATATAGCAGTGGGACGACGATTGCTATTACGACGACCAACGAATAGTCGTCGGTTATTTCGTCATTGCGCTTGTATCCGTTCGCAGATCCTGAGACTGGGCAAAACCAGCCTCAATGCAAAAAATTTCTCCGTGGCTAGGGGAATCTTGGATTAGTTGGTTGAAAGTCAGTGGTTGAAAGGGCCTGCGCGAGATCCCCAAAAGGTCCCCGTCAAAAACTCTGAACGGTCCGATACGATTTTCTCTCCCCTTACTAATAACGCCAGGGCGCCTGTCTCTACTGCCCTGTGCGCGCGATAGTGTAGCAGAGTCGTTAGCCTTTGAAGGCCTCTCGCACCCCACGTGTCTGGCGTATCGATGGTCTAGACTCTGGGAATATCTATCTCTTGAACAGCTCCTGGCCCTCTCACGGTGGTGCTTGCTTGAAACGGTACCCATCCGGATGAGTTGTGAGCGAGCTTCGCCGCAGCCCGTGGGTTCCACCGTAATCACTCACCCTTGCCGTCTTGGTCCTTCGGGTAAAACCGCTCTCTGCAGATGTGATATTCCCAACGTCTTGCTGTCTTGGGATGAGGCAATGTCAAGAGATGGAGTGTGATGATCTTTGCATTCGAGAAGAGGGCTGAACCCTATTCCGAGTCTTGGCTCTCCTCGGCGGACGGCAGGGCTACGTAGACAGGCAGCTCGGTTCGTGAGAATCAGGCAAGCCGGCCGGTCAGGTGCAGGAGAGGCTCGTCTCATGGCTTTCTGCACCGCGGGTAGCTGCGTCATGTTGTCACGTCTGTTAGAAACATACACGAACGAGAGGCGTTCCTTATCGCTCCATTGAGTGGTTGCTGATGTCAGTCATTCGCTTCCGTGCGGATTCCTGAAGGGCCAAGTTTTTAATTGTCCTGCCAGAGTGGATCCAGGACGGGCAGCACAGGCTTGTCACGGAAAGATACAGCACGAGCCCGTCGGTTGGGATTTGTTAGCGTGCGGCTAAGCATTCGATGGCTTCTTCGTTTCGTGATATCTTCTTATCTTTGGGTACTCGCTGCGGCTCAACCACGGCCAGTCTCTGATGGACGCCGCCATGTGTTCAAGCGTGAGTCCGTCCTGGATGTCGGCGTGTGCTCGTGTGGATAGTACGGAGTATATGAGAGGCGATGCATGTGTATCTAAGCTCGCAGGTCTTGTCCTACGTCCGTACACCAGGCAACCTACCTAGGAAAGTAAAGAATAAGGAGACAGGCTCGTCTCGCTCGGCGGGCCATGCAAGTTACGAGCGGCTGGCTGGAAGTGGATATATCCACACGCTTGTCTTGGTGCCCGCCCAGTAACAAGCAGCTGGGTACGGGAGATAACCAAGGACTTTGGTCTCATGGAGGCTGCGCAAACATGGGCAAAGGAGACAGACGGGCTTGCGTTGGAATATTTTCCCTCTGGCGACAAGTTGTCGAACCTGGACTTGCTTATGCGACATGCATTGGCGATCGGTGAGTAGAAGGTGGCTATAATATGTATGATCTTGACAATCTTTCGTGGGCCGTGCAGGAAAATCGTCCCGAGATCGTTCGACGGGGTCGTGCAAGAGTTGCATCCGGTATTGACCAGCGGCTGTCGTACATAACCAGACGCAACTCTATTCGTGGACCCGCCGTGTGAAAAAACAGACATTCACCCTCACAGACGACAGCAACTTCCTTCCGGGCTTTCTTTACGGAGGTCACACAACAAGCCTCGTCCGGTCGATGGACTGATAAGTCCCGATCGTCTCATCTCATCCCATGCGCGCAATGAACGCCTGGGCCCTGGGCTCTGGGCTGGGCTCTGGCTGGCAACAATGTCCGGCTCGGCTGACACGACCGGTGGATTGATCTGCCGCCGAATTATTCGGCTACTGCCCTCCTGACTGCTGAGGCCTTGCGCAGCGGGATCTGCGTTCCTTTTGGGAGACCAAGGCAATTCCGTGTCACGCATTTTCCTCCATGTGCAGTTTGCAGCAAAATCTCACGATCGGCAACCGGCGGCGCTACGTGTATACAACTCTGGGCGTTGCTGCAAAAGCAATGCGATGGTGCAATGAGAGAGAAGGTCGCAGAGATCCCACGGCTTCCAAGACTTGATCATCCCTGCAAGCTCCCGTCCTTGGTTTCTCCACTACCAGGTTTGGATCGCTGCATGGGTTTCGGTCGGCACTGGGCAGAGTTGAATGACAGCTTCAGACCCGTGGGCCTTGTAAAATGGATATTGGAAAATGCTCCGTCTTCCGTAATAGCACGACGGAGCAAAGCGCAATGGATCGCTCTTCTAGTGTAGACCGTTTGTCTCTTACGCTAGGATGGCGTTCCGTACTCCGTACTCCGTATACTGAAAAGGGTGAGCTCGAAACGATCTGCACATCAGAGATCACTTACTTCCTACAAACAGTAGTGGATCACAGATCACGAAATACACATCCCATGCCCAACAAACTCCTGGACGTGCCAAGAATAGCCGCGGGCGCGTTGGTCGTCGGGAGGTAGTATTCCATTCACAAATGACTTGGATAAGTCAACAAGAAGGTTGTGATCGACTTTCACATGGCGCATCTCGTACTCGCCGAGAACGGGAGCTTGTGGCTGTTGGCTTGCCGCTTGGATGACTTATCATGGACTTATAGGGCTGGCATGAGATCCAATCGGGCAACCTGATAATGAGTGGCCAGGGGAAAGTTTTCGTGATCAATTACATCAGAGAGGGCAGAGGACTCAAGCTTTTGACTGTCACTTGCTAGTTGAACCTTGGGGTTGACTGGCCACTTCCTCACATAAGATTCTTCCATTCTGATAGCACCTTACGTGAGGAAGTGTCATCAGCGTGCGTACCTACCTAGAGATGGCGCGAGACGCATCCAGGGCCGCCGCGTGTGCGATTCGCTGAGCAAGGCACAGAGTAGGTATGTGCAGACGGGTGATACTCGGCGCATGCAAGATATCTAATCAATAGAAGGAAGTCTGCTGCTCGACGTTGCACTCTGGGCAGCGATGTGTATTACTGTAAGACATGCATGAGGCGTATACTAGCTGCGAGACAGATCTGTCAGTCAGTCCGCCTCTCAGCCGCGTCTCCAGTATTATTGCCAGACAGGGTAATCCGAATCGACAACAGCTCGTATGTTTTGCTCCTTGTCTAGATGGTGGACTGCTACTGTATGATAGATAATATGAGCTGTAAGGAGTTTTCCTTATCATCGGGACCAAACGGGAATAAATCCCATGGCCGGAGGGGTCTGTAAATCTGTCTGAAATTTGTTACATGTCGCCGCTAGCTTCGCACGAGTCACGCAGTGCACAGTTGTTGCTATTTGGCTGTTCAGGTGGCCCCCCAAACCCATTCCCGTTTTCTTCTCATCCCCCCCTGGGACCGCAGGGATGGGATTGTATTTTTATAGCAGCCGGGCGCCGCGTCGGTACTTTGCGGGAAAACGGTGGAAAACCCCCCACCATCACTGAAAAAAAATCCTCTTGGCCTGCCTTGGACGGAATGAGCGATCCACTGAAGGAAACAGGAATGCCTGACCTGTCGTTTAGCAGTCCGTAGAACAGGGAGCCACATGCAAAATACCTTTGCTAAACTTTTTAGGAGGGACCCCACCAAGATTGGGCTTTCCGTTAGTCTTTTTTTGCCTGTCTTGTCTCTTGTGTTTCTCGTTTCCTGTTGTGCTACCTCCGTTGGGGGTCCCTGCTAACAAGCGATTTGCTCATCTGGGCCCTGCCTTGTGGCTTTGGACAAGGTCCTTGGTACCTCGTGCGATTGCGGCCGGCGCAATATTCCAACGATTCATTTTCGCCGCTCCCGTCTGGCTACTGCCGCCATGGATGTACCTACCTTACCTACTCATCAGCCGGGTTACTCACTGGTCACCATTCAGGGTTCACGTATCGATGCTTGGGCCTTGAGAGCTGTTTGTAGTGGTAGCAGTAGATAAAACTATCGTGGTCCCACCACGGACTGCTCTTGTCGTCTCTTTTTCCCTCCTCCTTCTTCTCTATTCATCACTTTGCTGTATAGCCTAGCTTGCAATCGTCATCGCTGCTGTGCGATCAGTCTCGCTCTCTGGCGATTCTGTCCATGACCTCCTACCTACCTAGCCCACCCAACACCCATCTTACCACTTAATACCGCTTTTGCCTCGCTGAGGTGATCGGCGCACAATTGCGTCTTTAGCTTGCGCCGACGTTGCCAGTCATCGCAAACTACTCGGGCGTCTGCCTTTGGAGTAGCTCAATATGCCGTCTTTTAACCCCTTCACCGCAGGCCATCGCCATTCCTGCACGCTTTTCGAGATTCGGTGGGTCTCCCTCACTTACACACACATGCTCTGACGTATATATGCGCTCCCAGACTAATACATGAACTTCGCAGTCTCGAGAACGACTTTATCGTTTTCCGTGGAAACGAACACGAGGCTGCTGGTCAGCTCCTCAAGGGAAACGTCGTGCTTTGTCTCAGGGAACCGCTCAGAGTCGAAGACGTCCATCTCCGACTTCTAGGAAATTGCCGAATTGCCTGGATCGAGGCGAAACAGACCCCAACCGGAATCCACAACCAAAAGGTCGACAAGACAACTACTATATTGAAGCACAGTTGGAATCCCTTTATTGGAGGACCCCAGTCCCACGGCCAGATTCTCGCTGCCGGAAATTACGAATGGCCATTCGAGCTCCTACTTCCCGGTGACTCGGCAGAAAGCGTGGAAGGCCTGTATCAGACAAACATCAGCTATGTCTTGAAGGCGACCGTCTCGAGAGGAAAACTCGCCAAGAACCACCACGCATACAAGCGTGTCAGAGTTATCCGTACTCTGGACCCGACCGCCCTCGAATTCAACCACGCCATGAGTGTAGAGAACATTTGGCCGAACAAGATCGAGTACTCGGTTGTCATTCCACAAAAGGCTCTCGTCTTTGGCGCTACTGTTCCGTTGGAGATGAGATTCACGCCGCTTTTGAAGGGCTTGGACATGGGCGAGATTACAGTCAAGCTCCTCGAAACCCAAGAATTCAGCGTGTCCAATGTCGGCGCTGCTTCGAAAACCCACAAGACCGAGAGAGATGTGTGTACCTGGACGTTTGAGGTCAACCGTGACGAGAGCTGGAACGATAACATCGACGAGACGGGCCAGGACGGCTGGGCTGTCAACAAGGAGCTACCGCTGCCAAAGAAGTTGACAAAGTGCCTCCAGGACTGCAATGTCCACGGAATCAAGATTCGGCACAAGGTCAAGCTCACCGTCGCACTGAAGAACCCTGACGGTCACATTTCCGAGGTAAGTTTGGGCTTGTTGTGTTTTGCACACTATATACCTACAGGTACTAACCATCGATGTAGCTGAGAGCAACTCTCCCTGTAACCATCTTTATCTCGCCCAACATGCCGCTTGACGATGATGGCAATCTGATTTCCCAGGATACACCAGAGTCGTCATCAAACGAGAGAAGGGCAGATACCGAGAGCGGCAACATGGCCCCGCCCGGATATGGTATGCATGTCCTGGATCAGCTTTACGACGACGTCGACCCCAGCGGTATCATGACGCCTGGCATGATGACCCCGGGCGGCCTTCCCAGTGGCTTCCAGAGCGGCTTCGCCAGTCCCTTCTACTCCCAGTCTCGTGCGGGATCTTCAGAGAACCTGGCCGCGCTGGCCAGCGGCGCAGTGACGCCGGCAGCTCTCAGCTCGAGGCTTCAGAACGTGTCGCTGGATCAATCTCGCAGGAACCAGTCCTTCACTTCGGTTGGGTCCCACTCGCACTCCGGCACAGCAACTCCTTTCCTGCAGATCAACGACGGAGAACACACGGCAGACTCATCGCAGCCACACTCTACGGAGTTGTCTCGTCAAACTAGTGCAGAGGAGCACTCTGGTGGTGTTTCGGGGCACAGCACGCCCCCGGAGCACCTTGACGTAGACTTGGCGCAGCTAAGCAAGGTCCCCAGCTATACGACGGCCACGAGAACGCCATTGCCAAGGACGGCCAGTTTTACGGGATCGCTGGCCCTCCCCGACTACAACTCCGCCATGAGTGCGCCCACGTCCCCCTCAAGGACGCCCTTTCACGAACTGCACGATCCCTTGGCAACCATCACAGAGGGATCTATAGCAGGAGCATCTCGACACGACTCCGGCGCAACGGGAACGACCACCGAGCCTGGAACGAGAACGCATTCGCGGAGCAACTCGCACAACCGACGAAGCCACTCCTCCCTGGGATTCAACTTCCTGCACCGCTCAAGCCCGGGCGACAGCCATGGCGAACGTCACTTGAGACTGACGCAGCAACGGAACGGGCACTGATCTGGAACACCCTCTGTGAAGAGCAGTCGGCTCTCTTGATTGACGCGAAACTTTATATAACGAATTACATTGCATAACACATTGGGTACTATTAAACCAATGAGACGGCGTTTGGGTTAGAAGCGGAGATGAAATTTCCCAACAGCATGACAGGCGTTTACACTTCAATACGATAAAGGGGCAGTACTAGGGTATGGAAGGATATTGGATAATGGGACGGCTGTAAGTAGCAGTGCAGCGGCTGCGAAGTGGTGGGAAGATGGAATTGTTGCTTTGGAGGAGTCGCAACAATTAGTGCTACTTGATTATCGCAAATATACCCCTTTGGTTACATTAGATTACAGCTGGCCTAGAGGTCAATACTATGAAATCTCATCTCAAGAAAATATTGACAGTTTGTGTCCAACCTGATTCTGTTATCCCCTCAGGAACGCGTGTGCAGATGGTGGCTAGACGTAGACTATTCGATCTATGAGCAGCGAGAACATAGGAGGCCAATAAAAGGGTTGCGCCATGCGTCAAGTGGCGTCGATGCGAATCGGATCCAAGGCCAAGGAACCTCTGAGGCTATTCCGCATTCATTGGACGATGGCGTGCTTCTCTGGCCGATAACGCGCATGAATGGGAAAGATAGGACAAGCACGTGGGGTAATTTGGGACCAAGACACTGACGTCATGGTCTTTTTGCGCCGGGCGGTCTCTTTCTTTCTCTCTTTCTTTTTTTGAGTGTGCCGCCAAAGCGGACGGCGCCGTTACACTTGGGCGAGTTTCCAGTTGGGCGGTTACCGGTAGAGTGAGTAGGTAGTGTAGGTAGTGTAGGTAGTGTAAAGTTGTTGGTAGATGCCCAGAGCACACAAAGGGGGGAGGCAGTGGCATGACTGGCCTCTTTTGTGATGGTCTGCCTTTTAGACAGATGCATGACCTCAATAATTGAAGGGAGGCACCTATCAATGGGCGTCTTGTTCCCTCTCTAACACGATTCGAGTCAAAGTGCCGGTCTGTCAAAAAACTTGCTTGCTTGCTTGGTATTTTCCCGCAGCTGAACGGCGTCACTGGCTTTTTGTTTTACAGGGTCTCCGTCACAGCTCCCACATTCCTGCTATTCCTGCCCGCCCGCGCTGCCCGCTTGGCTTGCTTGGTGGTCCCGATCTCCAGTCATTTTAGATCGCCGGCAGGGGTCCACCTGGCTAAAGTGCTCTCGAACTCTAACACCCTCGTCACTTCACGATACCTCCTTTTGAGACAAGATCACACACCAGCTCCCTCCCTCCTCAGGTCGCCGTCCTATATCTTTATATACTCGACACCTCCTGAGCCCCCTAACGTTGCACTCGTCCCATTTTCATCCTATAGTGCATCGCTCCGGAAAGCGAAACAACACAATCTACCTATACCCCTACGCAAAGAATCCCAATCTACGCCCTATTCCGGCCGATCATACCACAACCCCGCCATCATGAGTGCAGACACCAAAGAGATGCCACTGCGACATGGCACCACCATGAACAGCATGGCCAGCACCGACTCTGCTGTTCCCGAGTTCGACCCCTCGACTGTAAGTAGAACTTGTCAATGAAGTGTATTCTCTATGGTGTTGGGACTGATTCTCTATGCTACTACAGACCGCTGGCCTCCTCGCCGAACGACTCCAGGCCTGGAAGCACGCCGTAGGATACCTCGAGAACTATGTCACCGCCGTCGAGAAGGCCCACTCGCACCACTCCAAAGAGTATGAGAAGGTTCTCAAGACGATCTCTCAGCCTCTTAAGGAGGGCAGGCATTTCGACCAGGGCCTGGGTGGTGTTGCCGGCTTCTTCGAGAACATGCGAGTCAACACACAAGCCATGATCAACTCCAACACCGAGACCGAGAAGACCCTCAAGGGAACCGTCCTCCCCATCCTCGAGAGACTGCACAAGGAGATCAAGGCCAAGGTCAAGGAGGTCGAGCACGGCGCCGGCAAGAGCGCAAAGGAGGTCGAGAAGGTCCGGAACACTACTCAGAAACACATTGAACTGCTGGGCCAGCACAGCGCATCCTTTGAGTCGACCGGCGGCAAGATGAACCCGACCGAGGACCCCTACTGCATCCAGCGCGGCGTCTACCACCGACTGAACAAGCAGGTCATCGAGGAGAACAACCACCGCAACGACCTGATCCATTTGCAGGAAAACTTCCAGGCGTTCGAGGCCCATGTGATCCAGGTCGTCCAACAGGCCATGGAGGCCTTCAATGCCGTGGCTGGCGGCCAGGCCGAGAAGACGCGTGCCCTCTACGCCGACATGCTGGGCGCCGCTCAGAGAATCCCGGCCGATTTCGAGTGGATGGGCTTCCTCCACCGCGAGGGCGCCAACCTCGTCAACCCTGACGACCCGCCACGAAGCGTCGATGCCATCAACTTCCCCAACCAGAACCACCACTCCACAAAGGCTCTGATCGAGGGTTCGCTGGAGCGCAAGTCGCGCAACAAGCTCTCGTGGGGAACCCAGACGGGCTACTATGTTGTTACCCCGTCCAAGTTCCTGCACGAGTTCAAGGACGACGACAACTTTGCCAACGACCCCAAGCCCGAGTTGTCCATCTACCTCCCCGATGCCGTGATTGGAACTCCCAGCGGAGAGAAGTTCAACGTCAAGGGCAAGGACAAGGGTAAGGGTATCGGCAGCAAGCTGGCCGGAACATCGGAGCTGGCATTCAAGGCGCACAGCCCTGCCGAAGCCCAGAGATGGTTCGAGGCCATCAGCACAGCTGCAGGTGCAGGCGCTACCGCCACTGCCTATGAGAGCACGCCGACTTCGCCCGTCGTGTCCAACGAGGCTACCTCGCCCGCCAACGAAAAGACCGAGGCAGCGGCCCTCAAGGAGCAAGAGGCGGGCGTTACTGGTACCAGCGGCACGAACACGCCGTCCCCTCTGAGCCGGAGCGGCACCATTGACACCAAGGCGGATACCAAGACGGCTGCCTAGAGACACAGCGCGTCGGCTATATCGAGACGAAAGAGCTCGATATCGCAAGCCTGGGAGCGGGAGAAGGCGCGGAGGCTCACTCGCGACTCCGTCTAATGAAACTGAGATACGAATCACTGTCGAGGCAGGATATTATGGTACATCAATATCGGAGCGATGCGCACACGGACGTTTGGCCCGCGTTGTTGAACTTTTGTTGTTACGTTCCTTGCTCTTCATTCTCATTTTTCGATATCCAATTAATTCAATTCAAAAACGATTTTGCTGCTGGGAGATTACAAATGTGCTTGCTTACTATACCGACATGTCTTTCGGTCTCTGACATAATATCGTTAACCGAACCTAGTGGACTGGGGGTGGCTATGCATCTTGATAGCTCTCTGTCTGATTGACTGAAGGTGGAGAAGTCTGACAAGTCTTTATCGTGGTCAACCGCATCCTTGGAACTGCGTCATGACAATGCTCTTGATATGACCACCCACTAGATAGTTCGTCGGAGCTGTCAATATTGGGTTATGCATATGCAAGTCACTTGGTTTTTTGAAATAAGTGACATAAACTAGATGCTAACGAGGACCGGGTCCCAAGCCGGCCGCGGTGTATGCAACGCAGCGAAAAAAGACGCCCGTGAATCAGCCTCGTGGCATGTCAGATCACCACCCGCAGAGCATGGGATTTAGGTAGGCAGCGCGCCCTATAAAGGCGTGTCAAGTGGCTGTGACCCCGGAGACTTTTTGTCTCTCTTCTCCTCTTCTGCGTGGCTTGGGTTATAGACGACTTTTGAAAGTGCAGTTTTAGGGGCTGTACTGGTGTAAGGCGGATCTTATTCACGTCCGAAGAAGGTAATACCGACACTCTCTTCAATCAAGCAAAAACAAAAACATCTCACATTCTTCATAATGGAGCCTCGCCGAGGACGGATTTCCGAACTTGGCAGACTGGTATCATAGCCACAGAATGGGTTCATGATATGGCATGGTCGCGTAGAAGTCTGCAGGCTTGGTACTGTCGTCCTGTAGGGCGATGTTCGCGGGACTCTCCAAACGAGAGGTGGGCGGTGACTCTAAAGCGAATGCATGAGAGTTGGAATATTTGTTTGCTGTACTTGTTCTTCATTGTCTAGAACCTTGACCTAGCATCGGTATGTATGTATGCACGTTGGACAAAGTCCGGGGACAGGCATTCCTCAAGAAAGCCTGTGAGCCCCGGACTGCTGCTTTTCTTTGTATTGTATCATACTGCCTGACGAGGCTGCCTCGAGGTGGAAGTGGTCCAGATCTCAAAGTCCTGCCCGATGTGATTTCATGGAGCCTTGTTTTTGCCCATATCTATACCGGAAGTGCTCTTCTCGCCACCGGTCTCTGATATTGCTCGGTCGGTATGATCTGCTTTTACAGACACAAGGGGAAAATCGTAGTTTTTCAGATTTTGGTAATCCTTCCTTTCAATCCAAAAGAAGAAGGACGAAATAATCGAGATGACGAAAGCTTGGGAGGCCTACGAGGCCATCATCAAGGACCTCTACGCCAAACACACCCTGGCCACGGTCCGCGACATAATGCTGAATCAATATGGATTCAATGCGTCGTAAGGATTCCTTCTCTCCTCATATACCCGTCCAATTACCTATATACTTCTGCCTGATGCATGTCTATTAATACTATGGGGTCGAAAGCGTCCGCGCCTACAGGCAGAAGCTCGACGCCTGGGGCTGCACAAAGTACAAAAGGCGCGACCGGGCAGCATCCCGCAGCAGTCCCGGCGACGGGCCTCCGGAGCAGCAGCACCCTCCTGCTCAGCAGACCACCCGGACGACGCCTCGCCAAGGGTATTATCAAGATCAAACTGCTGCCTCTCGAAATCGTGATGCCTCTTATGACACCTCGACGGCGGCGGCGGCGACGTCCGGGAGTGTGTCGTATGTACTGCCGCCTCAACAACAACACAACGTCGGTATGAATAGCAGCGGCTGGGCGACAAGCGCGAGGTGGGTAGCTTTCAGAAGCCAACGATTTCGAATTGTTGCCTAGGGACTCTTTACATACATCTTTGAACTCACACAAACAAACAGTTACCCCCAACAACCATTACTGTCTCCCGGTTACGACACATCGACGAGTTCGGGGTTCGCCGGCGATCAGAATTCATGGTATTCCTACCAGGTGTCGTCGTCGAACGGATACAATTACTCCGGAGTGCCGCAGGAATGGGGAATGCTGTCGGCGCCGGCGCCGCTGGAGTATTCGAGGACTTCAGGGGAGAGGTCTCCGTACCCAGACGAGGATGAGGAGGAATAAAAATTGGAATAGGAGAACTTGAAGGTCGTGATAATGGGGTGTCAAAAGAAGATTTGGGAAAAGTCGACGTGAGTCTGTTTGAATCCAGAAGGAGACTTGGACAAGATGAGTTGCTGGGACCTGGTAAAAAGTGAAAGAACGAACGAATGATTGACGCAATGAATTTATGCCCAATTTAGTGCAATCTATATGGCCAGGAATGTTTAAATACTTATCCCTGGCATCCAGAGTTTCCATCTTGACTACAAACTCTCTTGTTACAGAGTAGTTAGAGCCGTGAAATGGCCATGCAACTACTAACATGTAGGCAGTAGTTCATTTGTCTTTTGTGTGTTGCCTTGTGTCTGGATGACACACTATATCAATATTAACTTTATCCTAGTATCTATATAATTGGAAGTATTCCTCTTCTGACGAGAAAGGGATTTTCTTCTATCCTTCGAGCCGTGAAGTATCTTCTCAGATCTTCCCACTGAACATACCCCATGCCTATCCTGACTCCAACTCCAGCATTTAGGCCTCATGATATCACACATCTATGAGCGCCCAAATGCGGCTGAAAGTCGCCAAGGCTATTGGGGCTTTTCTCGGATCGGATGACAGCCTGCAGATGCCCGTCATACCCGGGGCTTACTTCTTTTGCTGACGATACCCTTCTTCCGGGACCCCGGACAATCTATCGAGTTCTTCAGCGGAGCCTCGCGTGGTGACTAGGGTGTTGTCTTTGTTGGGATTCTTGAAGTTCACGGGAAGGGGCAAAGATCAGTTCTTAGGTCTGGATTACCCGAACAGCAGTCTGGAAAAACGTGGAAGCTTCTTGATGAGTCGTACCATCATTAGAGAAAGAGAGATGGAGGAAGGAGAAAAGAACATGATATTTCGTTCCCGGATCAGTAAATGGAGGTTTCTCCCTCTGCTCCACGCTATACTCTCTCACGAGGCTCTCACATCCCCTGCTCAAACAACAGATCCCAGATCGTTTGCCGGTGGCTTTTGTCGATGTCAGTTTTTCCATGTCATCCTTGTGACAGAGCTGCGCCTCTGCCATGCAGATTGGATCGATACTGGTCGTATCTGGGCCCAAACCTTTAATTCATTGTTTTTCGCGGCCAAGACAAATATCACCCTGTGTCTAGAGCGAAGAACGATTATATCCGGAAGCCAGCCTCGGATTGCACACTAGGATATCCCCATCATAACAAGCCGTACGCAACTGGGTGCTGTCAGTCAGTCAATGAACATGGATGTACCCAATTTACCGCTTACGTGGGCTTCACATGCCGCATGTCCGTCCCACGAAGATTAATCGCCTTTCATCATAAGAAGAGTCGATTTGGGAAAATGTCTGGCCTCCACTGAAATGAGATCACGATTACTATAGACTACTTACAGCGGCGGATCTCTCCATCACGGTTTATTGTATTCACATGGAAATGTTCAATACAAGAGTACTAAGCCTCCAAGTAATTATTCACGACCAATGCCAAGGCAGGTATTATCCAAGGCTATGCCAGAATGCTTATTGCCCACGCGCCAGAATTCAGCAAGTAATCTATCAGGGTCTACATTAAAAGGCCCTCATATTCCATCAGTGTTTACCTCGACCGCAGTCTTCTCCGGCATGCCGTTTCTGCTGCCAAACCAGGCGTGTTTAAGAACCTTCTTGACAGTGGTCCGTTCCCTAGGGCGAGAGTATCGCGTTTCACGGAATGTATCCCACTCTTCAGCCTTGTCGACGCTGGCACATTTCCTTCCAGGGCTCGGTTGTAACATGCTCAGAAGTAGATCTGCAAAGACATCTACCTCGGAGCGCTGCATTCTGTAGACATATTCGATCATGCCATCGTTCGTCTCTGTGCATGAAACCTGGTCCCTGTCGTCGACTTCGGGATGCACAATGGTCATCTCGTCCTCCGCTCTCTGCTTCTTGGCGCTGTGGCATGAGCTCGTCTCTTCGGGGGCCCGACGCTTAATGCGGGCGCTGCGTCTGGGAGTCCGAAGCGAAGTGGACGGCGGCCGCGAACTTGATCTCGACCTTGCCCTGGACGTATCCTCTGGGTCTTTCTTTGGGGACGGGCTGGTTGATGTTTCTGACCTTGGACGAACGCGCTGAATACCTAAAGAGAGTAGACCGCGAGATCTCATTGTTTCAGGCATCTCGTGCCAAGTCTCCTCAATGGAGAGGAACTCGTGCAGGAGATTCGGGAATCCCAGCCGGTCTTCGCGATCCTGCAGCAACGAATCCCACTCGCTTTCCATCCCTGGAATAAAAGCCTTGTTACGCCGCGGCCGCGTCGATATTTTTGCCTTCCAGTCGGGGTCCCAGTCTGGCGACAAGGGAAATTCGTCTTCAGAGTCGCCATCATCACTGTCGCTGGCTGCTGAGTCCAAATGGTCTCTGACGGCCTTGCTGAATGTGCGCTTGGAATCCGTCCTCCTGTATCTTGAAGTCGTTTTCTTGAGGTCATCAATCCAGATGTCAGCATATCTAACCGCCTTTCCGACATTGGAATCAAGATATTCCATGCGGTCCGGCTTCACGATATCAGCTCTTGTATCTCCGAGTCGATTAAAATGCCAAAACCTTGTACCAAACACCCAGCCGAGCCAGCCAAGAAGCGAAGACGTTGATTCCATCTGGGGCAAAATCTCCCTTCCGGTGCGTAATAGATACAGGCACGCCCCAAGAGACCAGACGTCACTCCAAGTACCACCTGTAACATCAAAATGCCTAATCTCGGGCGCACTGTAGCCACTGCGGTGTACTATCGCAGGGTTCAGCAGGGCCGAGGACTGGCACACCCGCCCAAAGTCCGCGAGAGCCACCCTGTCCGTCCGAAATGCACACTCGAGGGCGCCCAAGTCTGCCCGGGCTACCAGGTACCGAGGTCCGTGGTGAGCAAAGGTCCGGATGAGAGGCTTCACCTTTCGCGTCTCGGGCTTGGGGATATATTTATCGAACAGCTCCGCGCGCGTGACCTCCCACATCCACTGGCTTGCGATGACTCTCATGATCTTCTGCGGGCGAATGTCACCGTGGACGATACCATTCTGGTGAAGGTAGTTGACTGTACTGGCGAGATTGTAGCAGAGATCCTTGAGGTATTCGGGCGTATCTAGTCCCGCGCCTTGGATCTTGTCTAGGAGGTTCGGTCCGAGGACGGGCAATACCTGACAGAGATGATGTCCGTTGGGGCCATCGAGCCAGAACTTGTCGATGGGCATGATAATGGTATGCGGTAAACCCTCGTCCCGGGCGCGGTCAGCCAGCGCCTCCACCTCGGCGTTGTCGTGCCATCTCAGGTTCGATATGTCGGCAGCGAAGATCTTGACGGCTCTATAGTACCGGGAATAGTGGTCAAAGCAGAGCCAGACCGTCGAAGATGTGCCGAAACCCAACTTGTGCAGCACTTCGAAGTTCCTGCCCACGTCCAGGTAGTCGCCAATATGAACTGGGTGGAAGCCTCCAGGTTTGTAACACTCTATTTCTTCATACTGGGTCTGTAGATAATCGCCAAGGGGCTCGTAGATATTCTCCTTCGTGATATTTGACTTGGAATCGACTGGAAAGGAATCCGAATCCGTGGGTGACTTTGAGAGATCAGACTCTACATCGCCAAAGTAGGACCCATCCGATGGTGGCTCTTCGGGATCCATAGAGTCTTCCAAGAAAGCGGCAACACTGTGCTGGATATGTTGCGTGATGATGACGGCGATAAGCCAAAAGTGTTTGGTTGGAAGTGCTCAAGGAGTATCATTCGTTCCTTCTCAAGATCTGAAGCTGGAAAGCACGACTCGCCTCATAAGTGTCGGTACTTGTTGCGCGCTTTGTCCTCTTTATACAAGTTCTCGAGGCATCTTTGATATCGACCCTAAAGACATTGTGCACTTGTTCCTATGATGACAAAGCGCCGGCCGCATTGAGACAAATGGTCCGCTTGAGAATATACTTGTCTTTTCGAATCCATCCGAAGAGGAGCCTCAACTATGCACGCACCTGAGGGATTGCAGCCAAAGAAATACTGATACCTAATCGGAGTGCTCTTCAAGTTCTTGTAGACTCAATTCTTGTGATCGAAGCCATAAAGTCTCGGATGAGTTTGTCAACGGAGGTCGAGTTAACATATGCGGCACGTGTTTCCTAGGATAGGCTCTCTATATACATACATACCCTACGAAGCCACTCCTAGCAACAAAATGTATGCATCTGTTTGGTTGGTAGCATTGGATGAAATCGCATCGATCAAATGCTCGAGTTTGACACACGCGAACGCGTATTAATATTACACAATGTTCTGAGGCGGTGGTCCTTCGGCAACAAGCATACGAAGGGGTACTCGGCCCAATCTTTCTGCAACGATCAGATGACCATTCTCTCTGGCCGCATCGCTTGGGTCCCTTTTACCTAGGTAACCGTACCCTGCGTGAATGTCCGGATTTGCCCCTGCTTGTATTAGGCGTTCTACGATGGCAAGAAATCCATTCTCTGCTGCTGCGTGTAATGCTGTCTGCTCCCAAAAGGCTGGGTATGCATTGGCATCTGCCCCTGCCTCAAGCAATCGCTCTACCACTTCCAAGTGACCACTTCTGGATGCTGCTTGGAGCGCAGTGGATCCTCCATACTTGACGGTTTCGTCTTGGAAAGTGGCCTCCATCCGATACAGCTGCTCCATCATGACCGGGTAATTGGTTCTTGAATCTCTTTGCAGTGCAAAAATCTTTTCGTCTTGTGTCGCTGCTGCGCCTCCTTTTGTGCCAACTTCTTTCAGTACGTGTATTAGCCGCTTTGAGATGGGGAGGTAGCATGTTAGAGCAAGATAGAAGTGTTTCTGAATCTCATAATTTCCCGGTTCCCAGTTGACATCTGCGTTTTCTCGAAGCAATTGCTCTATCGCGGCAAGATCGCCATTTGTCGATGCTTCTTGGAGCAGAGCGGATTTTTCCCCTTCTGGTTCGACCTCAAAAGGGATTAGATTCTGATGCTCGACGCTGACTTGCTGTAACAGCGTCTTGGTGGTTATTTCGGGATCGGCACCAGAGTGGACGAGGAAAAGAGCACAATCCAAGTGATTATTTTCTAGCGCAATATATAGCGGGTTGAGCGTGCCTGCCGGAATGTTTGGATCGCTCCCAGCGTCCTGGATGAGTGTCTTGCACACTTCTAAGTGACCTTGACGAGCTGCAATTGACAGTGGCAGTGACCGCAACGACAATGAGCCTGGCACCGGGTAATTGCTGGATTTTCTGGCGTCTGTACTGTCTATACTGGCAGCCAACAGACTCTTGACAATCGAAGCATGCCCGAAATGACAGGCAATGTCGAGGAGGTCATACCCCCGATGAGAACGGACAGTTGTGTCGATGTCCATGTGTTGTCTCTCTTGATCTGGCGGACTGCCGCGTTTTTCATCTTGCCAACATTGCGGAAGTAGTTTGAATAAGCCGTATCTGACAATTGCAAACGAGGCATACGCGTCTGTCCTGTCCGATGACCAGTCGGGAACATCAGGCTCCCTGGTGTAGTCCTCAAACCAGGACAACCACAAACGGTAGGCTGGACTGCTATCATTGGGATGCCCCAGGAATTTCCAGAGCAGGAACATGACACCAGTACTAGTCATGAGCGCAGGAATGCCGTCATGGTAGCCCAAGTCCATTTGGTGGTCTTGATCTTCGCACGACTTTTCGATGAAGGTGACGTGACGCATCCAGTTCTGTACAGCATAACCGTACAATTTGCCATCTTCAAAGAACTCCGGAGTTCTGTCCATCCAGAACCGTATGTGGTCCGTGATCGACATCGTTACGTCGCATTCCCTTTCCAACATTATCTCTCGGTAAAGCCAGTTGAGTTTGGGCAAAGCGTCGTGATGGATATCCGAGGTACTTGCAGCTCCAATCAAGTGCCCGGTATGCATAGACCGCGCAACATCAATGAGGACCAACGCGCTCACACAACTAGCGTGAGCATGTGCTTGCAAAGTGCTAAAGTGGTTTTCCAGAAAATACTCTGACACAGATGCATGACAAAATTGCCAGTGATACGACGAGCTCAGTGTCAACAGATTGGTGCACAACTTGAGTAGAATTGCCCCGTCGCAGTAGCTCAGGACATAATCTTCGTCGTGGGTTTCGGGTGTTGTATGGGGAGATTCAGATGTCCTCTTCATGTAGATGATCGGATCGATGCGGACAGCTTGCACCAGGAACGTCGAGATGGGAGGCTGTCTCAGTGCTAACATCCACAAGATAGCTCGTGAAACAATCAGAAATTCGCGCTCGCTTCGTTTTTCTTTGAGGTTTAGGTAGATATCGTCGTATGCTTCCTTTAGACCCTTGGGCAATGTTTCAAGACGCTCCATGATGTCTTCGGGAATATTCAGCTTCAGTAATTCATCAATATGAAGTTGCGCCAAACGAAACCTATATTCGCATGATACTGTATTAGCCAGCAGGTTTGATAATTTGAATGCATCGGTCTTATGATTGTATAGCCCGTCATATCAAATGTGTGGTTTCAAGGGACAGATGTCACTTACATTCCCTGGCTCTTCTCTAGAAGCTTCCGGATGACCGTATCCTTAATCTCGTTTGTCCATGCAGAATGATTGTGTTGCCGGATCTTTTCGTTGACGAACTTGTCAATATCTCCCCAATTGTTGTGCGACCCTACCTCCACCATACTCCTCTTGTTGAGGATCGATTTGATGTCAGGATACGGGCGACTAGAAATGAAGATGGCAAGCCGTGCTCCGCTGTTATCCATCAATCTATCGAATATTTCGATCAGTTCCCTTCTGCCGTCTTTCGCACATTCATCTAGAGCGTCAATGATGATGGTGACACGTGGAAAGTCGCTCAGAGACTTTGTGAGTTGCTCCTCGCAAATTGTCTCGTCGAGATCTTGTCCGCCACGATTGCATTCATTGTATATTCTCTGTAGCTCGGATCGTATCTGTCCAGACTGTTGAAGAGACGTTGACAGTTGTCGGACCAGGCTTCGAAGACACTGAAGCGCATAATGTCGAGAATCGTCATTCCGTTTGAAGTAGAAAAATGCAAGACCTGCATCCATTTTCCATCTTTCCATGACCTCTTTCGTATGGTCAACCACCTTGGAGGTAAGACACGTCTTTCCGGTGCCACCTAGCACATGATCAGCAAGATCCTCAAGCGAACTATCAGTATCAATCGACCTACTTTGACCTTGGAGCCACATCAGAGATGGGCCGCTTATCGCATCCCATTCTCGATAGCTGTCGTGTTCCAGGAGCCAATTGCAAGTGCCATCCATCCGCTTTTTCCGTTCATCTTTGTGGTTTTGAGTGAAGGGCACGTCGCTGATCCATTCCAGAACTTTTTGTTCTCTCGCGATCTCGACCACTTCCAGAGCTCTTGATATCCGTGTCCTGTCAATGTCTTTCACTGCCGACTCAAGCTGCGCTTCGAGGTCGGCAAGCTGGCTTTCTTCTTGTCCATATGTTCGGATAACAGAGCTCACCATTCTATGCACTGTTCCCTTATCCAGAGCTTCAGCGCTATCTGACAGCATTTCCAAAGTAGTCTTGTATATCTGGGTCAAGACATCTTGGATTTTTTCGAAGTAGTCCAGAGGTGTGTTCGCGCTGCTATACAACACCTCGTACAGTGCTCCTTTTGTTGCCGCGTTGGCAACCTTGTCTGCCACTTGCAACATGATGTGCACTAATGATGAGTCTTGTCAGCCGAGTACAAAAAGCGTGCTTCAGGAAGACACCCAACCCCAAGCGAACCCAATTGGTTGTTCGCAATCGAAGAAGATATGCGTTAGATGGAATGTATTCAAAATGAGACATACCTTGTTTTGCGTCTTGCACTGGTATCTGAAGGACAGCTTTCACACAAGGCCACACCTGTTGAACAAGCGACGGGGCAAAAGAAACCCCAAGATCCCCGGCAGCTGTCAGGAAATTGATGCAATCAGCGACCTTGTCCTGAACTCTTACAACCTTAGCCTCTCCATCCTTTGACAGTACAGTTATGGTCCAAGACTTATGTTCCCATTCTGTCTGTCTTTGACGTAATGCTGTGACCAGATCCGAGGTAACGACTGAAACCGTAGCCGATGGTTGCGAAGATGATTTGCCGCGTTCTGCCAAACCCATGAGACTGGTTTGGCGTTTCTTGGAAAGCTGGGTGAATGCTTGCTGCCAAAGACCGCTATGGAACTGCGGTCCAGCCGGCAAGGACTCTGTCTTGGGCTCATCGTTCACAGGGGAACCGATGGTCTTGCTTGTTGTAGGACGCGAATCACCGGCATCATCGACATCGCAGGCAGCGGGTGCCGAAGATCCACCAGATACAGGAACTTCCTTGTGGGATTCACCATCGCTCTTGTCTTCCTCCAGTTCCTTGCGGGGCTTATGCACTGAGTCTCGGGATGAGGTTGCGGCAACCAATGAGGAGTCTGTAGCATGCCCACGAGAGCTAGAGGTCGGCGGCGAGCTCTGCTCATGAGAAGGCCAAATCTTTTTTAAGGGCTTTTTGACGCGCCGAAAGAACCCACGAAACAAGTCTCCCATTTTGATGACGCTCAAAACACGGACTACAACTTAAGATCGAATTACGCCAAGCACCTGAGTCAGGTATCATAGTCTCCGTATTGATGTGAGAGCCAAGTAGAGACCACATCGATTTGAGCAGAATTCTCAAAGGAGCCCCTCTTACATGCAGCCCTGAGGAAGGTGCCCTCGGCTTATGCGCTGGCCGAACAGTGGATAGCACTCGCAGCTTCTCCATCAGAAAAAAGGTCCTTGTATAGAGGGTCCAAATTGAAATAGTGAAGGCCGACATGAAAGCGGGCAAATGGCGATCTACGGGCCCTCTACTCTGTACATGTACGGAGTATGTGGAGCAGCCCAACACATCTTCGACACGACGCCGTGGATATAGTATTCAACAATATTGAAGATATCCCTGCAAATCGACTATGAGCATTCTTTTCCTGGGAATTGAGGTCTTTTTTTTTTTTTTAACACACTCGAGGGAATTCTTCCAAGCAACAAGACATTTCTAGAAGGCAAGTTGTAGCATTGGATGAAATCACAGAATACTAAGAACAATCCTTACCCTCTGTTGGGCAATATCTATAGTCTCGACTAGAAACGAAAACAGTGTGAACTGACCGCATAGTTGTTTCCCTCGTTGCTCATGCAATTGCAAAATCCGAGACAGACGATGGTATTTAGTGCTGGGCATCACGGTCCTATAGGATGATTACCAAGCGTGGGACTGACCCCTGCACCTGCACATCTCACCTCACCTCACCTCGCCCCTCAGTCTACGTTCTAGTACAGAGTACAGTACACTACTTGCAAACATTAGAGTGGAATCGACCTGTCATTTCTCATTCTAGCCACTGCAGTCCCACGAGAACACACTACAGTACGAGGTACATACATCCTGTTTTTGGAACTGTCCCCATCCCAATGGAGAACCCCCTCTACCTCCCCCACAGCGACGCCCCCTCGACGCCCCTGGACAGGAACGCCCTCCTGCTCGAGGCCCTCGAGACCATCGTAAGGAAGTACCCGCCCCAAGAGGTCTGGGCCCCACCGCTCAAGGGCCTGTGGAACGGCCCGACGGGCATCGCGTACCTGTTCCTGCGCGCCGCGGCGGAGCAGCCAGATCTGCTCGTCGCCGGGCGGCCCGCCCGCAGCTGGGCCGAGGCCTACCTGGGCGGGACCCGTGACGCCGCGGGCATGGTCTTTGCGCCCGCCGAGAAATGCGGCATCTCCTCCGAGGCCCTGGCGTATCTGGCGGTCCGCGCCGCCGTGTCCGGGGATGATGCGGCCTGCGTCGAGGAGTTTCTCGCCCACGTCCCCGCCGTGGTCGAGGGCCCCGCCGAGGTCGAGTGGCACTCGGGCCGGGCCGGGATGCTCTATCTCGTCCGCGTGGTGCGCCGCTGGTGTCCGGGCAGCAGTGCCGCGCTCGACGAGGCCGCGGCGCTTCTGCGGGCGAGCATCGTGGCCGACGGGCCCGACTGGACGTTTCACGGCAACCGGTATATCGGTGCGGTACACGGGGATATTGGGACCCTGACGCAGGTCGCGCTGTCCCGGCCGACGGACGACGAGAAGAAGAAGCTGCAGGAGTGGCTGGTCAGGCTCCTGGACTGGCAGAAGGAGGACGGCAACTGGCCCGTCAACGAGCAGGTCGATCCCCGGCCGTACGTCCAGTTCTGCCACGGCGCTCCTGGGTTCGTACAGAGTCTGCAGTCGATACGGCCTCTCTTTCCGGACATTGGCGACAGGATCGATGAGGCAATCGCTCGGGGCAATGCGCTCGTGTGGAATGAAGGGCTGTTGAAGAAAGAGCCCAACTTGTGCCACGGAGCATTTGGTAATTTCCTGTGAGTTGCCATCTTTGAATGACACTCAAGCACCTTCAGCTGATATTTTGATAGATCACTACCCTTGGACCAACGGGATGTCTTCCTCGAGCAGTCGACGCCGGCGAGCATCGCTCAGGCGAGGCTCAAAGATCCATCCCAGTTCGAAAAGGCAAACTACGGCTTCGAGTTCTCGCTGCTCACTGGGTACTGGCCAGGTGCCTCGTGGGCATGGCTTGTCAGCGACAATCCCGAGGCGGGTTTCATTGGTTATAATGATTTATAAAACTTATTACCTGCGTCTGGAAAGCCAGTCGTTTCCGGGGCCACACATGACTGAGCTGGCTATAGAAGGACATGATCACCCAACTGGATTCACAGAGTCTTCTTCCAGGGATGCATCCCTCTGCCGACGAAAACTTGCATTGTTAACTGAATATGAAAGCGGCAGTTGTAGTTCATGGTAGAGCTTGCGAATGGCTTCTTGAGATCAATAAATCGGGCAGTCTGGTATCTCCGTTCACAGTACGAAGCACGATGGACTCGGACGACGAAAAAGGAAACAGTGCACATGCTGCGTCACTTTGATCCCGAAAAGTTTTGTGCCAAGGCAAATCGCTTTTGATTTTGATATAAGATATCTCTAATGCGCCTTGACAACACCGGAAGCGTCTGCCTGAGCCGTAATCCTCTTCTTGTACGCCTGTACATCTCCGGGGAACTTCCAGACTGTGCCATTCTCGCACACCCACAAACTCGTACACACGGTCTGAAGCATAGTGACATCGTGGGACACCATGAGTACACCTCCCTGGAACGCCTGCAGAGCCTCGGCGAGGGCATCCATTGCCTCGATATCGAGATGGTTAGAAGGTTCGTCGAGAACCAGAATGTGCGGGTTGGTAAGGGCAAGGCACGCAAAGGCGACACGAGACTTTTGACCACCGGACAAGACACCCATCTTTTGCAGACCCGTGGTACCCGTGATACCGAAAGCACCGAGCTGTCTTCGGTACTCTTCTTCGGCGCGGCCTGGGTACTCCTTGGCCATGAAACTGACGGCGCTCATGCTCAGGTCCAGAGCATCAACGTGGTGCTGGGCAAAGAAACCAATGCGTAGTCGTGTATGTTGCGAAATGAGACCCTTGGTTGGCGATAGCTTGGCGATGAGAAGCTTGAGAATCGTCGTCTTACCAGCACCGTTGGGGCCCACGATACCGATTCGGGAGTCGAGCTGGACATCGAGATCGACATCCTTGAGCAAAATGTTGTTTTCGTTGTAGCCAAAAGTGACGCCCGACATCTGGACGATGGGTGGCGAAAGCTTCTCCACGTCGGGGAACTTGAACTTGACACTGTATTCTTGCTCCGGTGGTGCCAGGGTTGGCATACGCTCGAGCTTCTTGATACGCGATTGTGCTTCAGCAGCCTTGCCAGCGTTGTATCGGAACTTGTCGATGAAGGCTTGAAGGTGAGCACGCTGAGCCACGTTGTTCTCGTACTCCTTCTGGTAGATCTTCTTGCGCTCCTCCTTGGTGTTGTAGAAGGATTCGAAGTTGGCTCCTCTGTAGTAGTCGAGTCGCTCGGAATGTTGGTGGATGATGTCAGTCGCAACTTCGTTAAGGAAAGCTCTGTCGTGAGAAACGACCAAGACAGTGCTGGGGTAGCCTTGCAAATAGTTGGAAAGGAAAGTAATAGACGGAACGTCCAACATGTTGGACGGTTCGTCGAGAAGCAGCAGATCGGGCTCGCAGAACAGTGCTCTGGCAAGGGCAAGACGCATACGCCAACCACCGGAGAAGGTCTTTGTGGCAAACTGTTGACGTTCTGGGGAGAAACCGAGACCGGCAAGAATACTGGCGGCCCTCGACTCGGCCTTGTCCGATTCCATCTCGGCCAACTTGTCCATGATATCACCTAGCTTGGTGTCCAGAGCCTCACGGTCTCGGTCCAGCCTGCTGGCATCGGCAGATGTGTCAGCCAACGAAGAGCGCTGAGCCTCAATAGCTGCAAGCTTCTCAGTGATTTCTCCTTGCTCCCTGAGCAAGACCTTCCGCCAAACGTCGGCATCCAGAACAGCTTGAATAGCGGGCGTGTCGTCTCCGGAAAGCTGTAGTCATTAGTATTCCATTCGATACAAGTTGATGTAGATTGGTCACACATACCTCTTGTTCGACGTGCAGGATGGAAATATGCGTCGGAATAGGGACTTCACGTCGAGACAGAGCGCGCAGAAGCGTAGATTTACCCACACCGTTGTTACCAACCAAACCATAGCGGTGTCCATATGCAAGGGTAAAGGTGGTATCCGTCAAGATGCGCTGGCCACTGATGGACACATCGATGCTGTCAATCTTGATGTCCTTGCTCTTGTTGGAAGCGGCACCAATCTGGAGCGGGTTGACAGCCATGTAGAACTCCTCGTACGACTGCGAGGACTCGGGCTGGTCCAGGAGCCTGGAGGCCTCGTACTCGACGTTCTTGAACTCCTTCTTGCTCTGCTTGGCGGCGATCTTGCGCTCGGCCTTCTCCAGCTTCTTGCGGTCGACCTTGGACTCGACCTTGCGCTGGTTGGCAGACTCCAGGTCGATGCTGCCGGTGGCCACGGCCAGAGTAGAAGACATGTTGCGCTGAGAGCCGACCTGGATGGCCTGATCCAGGCGCTTGGCGGCCGAGGGACCTCTACGCTCCCCGCCGTCATTGTTGGCTGCCTCGTACTTCTCAACCCATTTGGTCACGAGGTCCTGAATCTTCTTCGCCTCGGCACCAGATGCGTTGCCGGACGCGGACAGCAAGAGCTCCGTGATGGCGATGGCGGCCTCGGCGAGCGGCGATAGCCCGGTCGCCTCTTCCTCCTCCGTCCATGCCGTGGAGGCGTGCCTCAGGTATCCGGCCGAATACTCGGATACGACCGGGTCAACGTCCGGCAGCACGGTTCTGATTTCAGACTCCATGGCTGTGGCTGGGATCGCACAAATGTGTTGCTTTTTCCTTTGCCTGAGATGGAGAGCTGGTGAGAGCGGGTGGAATGCCACGTGCAATCGGGTACTTTTTTTCTTCCGAGGCTTGCAAATTGTTGAGGTGGCCAGGAATGAATATGCTGCAAGCGCGGTGTTGCTGCTCCAACCTCACGATAATTGAGCTGCCCCCGTTACCGTGATCGCAGATATATCAAAGTTTCAGTCGGTTGTGACAGATCGTCGACGAGCTGTTGCACGGCATACGGACACGGTCAAGTTTGCCCCCATTCAAAAATTCATCATCTGTCGGCGGGCGGCATGTCGTCCAAGGTGGGGTCGCCGCGGGGTAGTCTGATTGGGTACGGCCACTCTATGTCTTTGGTCACGATATTGATGACTATCAACTTGTTGCCAGGACGCATCACATACGAAGTAATTGCAGCAAAAAGAAACAACAAGTCTACAAGTTTCAGGATTTTAGTGTTTCATCTATTTGCCTTTCATCGCCATGCAGGAGTTCGCTCACGCGAAATCGGCTGATCAATGCCTGCCTTCAATCCGCATTGCCACGGCCGAGCAGATACGATTACTACTTGCAGGGCTTCAGGACATCAGCATCGAAATCAGTGTTCGCGAGAAGACAGTCACTTTGGACTTGAGCTCGGCGGTACAGTCATCCATCAACCACGAGGCCGTTTTATATCCATGAACAAGGCGTTGATGGACGCTGTCTAGAAATTTACCGAGTAGAGACCGTTATCGAGGGCGCGCTTCGTACAGGCGCACAGATATACAGCCTGATTCATGCCGCTCGAGCGTACCGAACCGGACGATGACTCTAGCTGACGCGAGGAGCAGCCTGTCTGTCAGCTTCTCAGGATCCGGCCCAGGAGCCGAGTCACAGCTTGATGGGTTCATCGTAATTTACAGCCTAGAAAGAAAGTGGAGAGAGAGAGGCTGAAGGATGAGAAAGAGAAAAAAACTGGTGGTCTGGGTAAGCAGAGTTCGTTAGCCTGTGCAGCCTCACTGCCTTAGCACCAGGGGTAGACGTTTTTCTTCTTCTTCGTTTTCTAGAATTTGCTTCTGGGCTTCTCTCTGCGCAGGCGCGTACGAACTACATTTTTAGACAGATCCCAAAATCTCGTTTATATCTCCGGTGCGCCGCCAGGATGCCCCCCGCCCGCCACAAACCGAGTCGATGCGTGGACAGGGAATCAGACGAGGCGTAATCTAGCAGACAGAAGCCAGTCGTCAAGTCGTCTTGCGCTTGGCCCTTCCCCAAACTTTCTCATTCCGGACAGCGAGTGCTAGAAGGAACCGTTGGTTCTGGACCTGGACTGGACGGACGGACTGAACGATGAATTAATGAAATTGATGGCATGTCGCGTCAACTTCCTGCCAAAAAAGCGAACCCGAACCAACTGGCGGCAAGCAGACCCCTACTAAAAATCCACGTGAGACGCGTCTGCCAGAAGGGACGCGTCGTCTGGTTGGCTGGTGATCCGGCTGACGACATACGAGGGCGAACCAATGATGGGCGACCGATGCGCCCCCCTAAGACCAACCTTGGCGTAGGTTCCGTCCCCTGGTCGGCGCTCTCCGCTGGGATCTTGATCATCTCGTGGTGGATCGCATCGCCAATCCCGATGAGGGGGAATGCCTGGTTTGAATGCCTGCTTGCTTGCTGCCAGCCAGCGGCACGCGGCCTTTTGGACCTTTGCTCGACTGGTGGCTTTTCTTCCATGCTTCGATACGGAGAGGGACCATTCGACCCTTTGAACTTCATTTAAGAGCAGATGCAGGTTCCAGACTACCTATGCAGGACGAGGATGATGCTATGATACACTGCGGAGCCTCGAAGCCAGTAATACTCATACAACTGAGACCTTCCCGGCTGCTTTTTCTTCCTGTCTATTTCTCAAGAATCTCCTGGCAGCTTGAACGAAAATGGATGCTCGAAGGGCATACGTGTGTATATGCGAGCTTTAACTTTGTGCCCAGGTTCAGGTACGCTGGGCAGTGCTTCGAAATAAGCTTTGAAACCAGCGTGATTTACTACTCTGCACTCTGGAGTATGAAGTACTTGATACGCGCGCACAGCTCAAAGTACGGTAGGTACGCACTCAAATGCTCGGAGTTTTGTTACGCAGCAGAGGATATATTGCCAGAAAATAATGATACACATATTGCCCAGCAACAAGCAGATACGTCCTTGGCATTACTACATACTACAATCGTGATTAAATCACACAAGTTTCATGTCATCCTTCCTCGTTCCCACTCGGAGCCCATCCCGAACCAGCATCATGTGTCATATCTGCCACTCAGTATGAGTGATCACCGTTGGTCTCCCGAGATGGAGTCCCTTCCCCTCTCCCCCATCGTGAGAACACACACCATAATGCCACTTTCTCGGATCGACGGCCGGCTTGGGGGAGGGAACGAACGAACGAGCCACGCCCCCTCAAGCCCCTCATCCTCTTGTGCAGTATGGCGTTCACGTCATCTCCGCCACAAAGGCCAGACTTGGATGCGCAGAGGAATGAACAGCACACTATGGGGAAGAAACCTTGAGCTAGCCAACGAATCCCCCTAATGTATGTACGAACTATGTATGCAGGTGAAAAAAGAGGGCTGGATTGGGGGCAGACCCTGGAGCGATTTCAAGGAATGTCGTACATCAGGCGGCTGAAAAGAATAAAAGTGTCTAGTGCAACCAATGACAAACCAAAGGAACCTGGTTTCTCAGACTGGGCAACATTGAATCCTTTTTAGATCTGAACTTTGTGTATTGGTGGTAGCAGGTACTTGCACCGACGCAAGCGAGGCCTAGATAGGTATTGTTATGGTCATAATGACAGCGCTCTTGATAATGGCGTGTAAGAGGAATTGCAAAGGCCCTGGTCTGCGACCGGCTGGCCGACTGAGAAGGACGCAATGGTGAGGGAAAAGTCCACCTACAGATTTTACATTACAGGTTACAGAGCCCCGTAATTCAGCAGACCTGAGTTTGTGGGCTTCATATTGTGGCTAGCTGTGCTCAGTGTCTGTCCTCCCTCTTCCGGAGAGTGGGGGAGATGCGAGAGCGAAAGGGCAGCGTAGAAAAAGCCCGGGAGCAATCATACATGGTAGATTGCAGTTCGGATACTTTTTTGTCTATTTCCTGGGGAATTGTAACCTCAGCAAGCCGGGCTCAGGATGTACAGTTGCAGTGCTAGGGACGGTCTCGAAACACCCGGCCTTGTACTTTTGTCATCCATCTCACACCACCAACCATATTTGATGCCGGGTTCGGTATCCGGTATCTCGTAATAGTAGTAGTGATCATAAATGAGGTTGTGCGAGGTTTCTTGCCGTGGTTTCTGCTGCAAAAAACACAGCCAAGCAGGTCAAGTGCCGGCGAACAAAAGGCGAAAGTGGCGCCCACCGATGAGTTGTCGCGTGCGGACGTCGAAGCATCATCCCTACACAGGGCCAAGTTTTTTTGCTCTTTTGCAACTTCTCAACGAGGGTTAGGTCAACGTCGAGACCCGAATGGAAGCTTTCGACTTCGTGTTCCAAGCTCATCGGTTTGTGCTCGATCCGGGGAAAGTGACTGGTGATCTTTTGTTCTTTTGCTTTTGGTTCCCACCCGACGAGGTTGAGTTGAATCGTTCCAGCCAATTCCACCGTGTAGATGGGGACATGGGCATGTTGGCATTGCGGTAAGGCTCCATGCGCCGATTTTTCTCGATTTATCCCTCATCCATCGGACCTGCGTATGTAATCTAGATTTGGTGATGAGCAAGATCGTGATGCCCACGGCCAGTCTACGACATTGTCTCCGCCACGAAATGGGGCAGGAAGGGCTACCTGGGATACCCATTCTCGCGCTCGGATATCTCGCGATTGTCTAGATTCAAAACAGATGGAGCAGATTTGGCAACTGGCAACTCAGCGCTCGACGACCGTTGTGCCCATGGCTAGTTCCTACCGGTTCTATGGGTTTCACCCTCGCTAGCCTATTGTTTACTTGCCCAAGACTGCGCTTATAATAATAGACCCATGGATCTCAGATTAGCTAGCCTGGTGAGCTAACAAACTGTCGCGGGCTCTACTTGGCCAGCTGGGACGAGAGAGGCCGAGGAGAGTGAGAGAGAGCAAAATGACCATTCACCTTGTGTGTAATAAATCCACTCGCAGTGATGTCATTACTCGGCTTGCCCGTGATGGCTACATTCCAGCCACAAGATACTCAGTCTTTTGGATGGCGGTGAAGCTTTTTGGCGAATATCGACCTTGGAATTTCGAGCTTCTCGGTAGTATGTCGAGCATCGCTTGGTATCGGCGGGCTCGATTGGAGGAACGGCTTCTCGAATAGTCTCTGGATAGGAATCAGCTGCTGCCCGAGCAGATGTTCACCTTTGGCCTAGCTGGGCGTCGGCCCTACCACCATGGCCAACAGACCAGAGCTACAAGGTCCTAGCCTAACGCGCTGGGCGCAATTCAGCATGCTCATTGATCAATGGCATTTTCAAACAATTCGAGCCAGTCCTGAGGGGTAGGAGAGGGGCAAAGAAGTCTGCCCGAGGTGTGCCGGCCACTGCCTTATTTTAGGGTGAGCAGCCGGTGAAAGGATGGGACGGCGACTCCTCCTCTGAGAATCCGGAGAACTCGGGTAGACCTCCACTGGCATCCGTACAAACCCACACCATGCATCCAGCTCACCCAGCATGGTCGTGAAACAGCTTAGTGATTATACTAAGGTATCAGTATTCAGTTGCAATTGAACATCGTGTGGGCTGGTTGTTTCCTAGACGGTACATGGTGACAGGGGCTCTACCTCATATTTGGCGGCTGTCTCAAAAAGACAAAAAAGATCCCGATCGATAACTTTATGTTCCAAAAGGTCGTTTTGTTGTCAGGGGATCTGCATCAGCTAGGCGCCACGGCCTACGGGAAGCTAGACGACTGCAGACTCCCAAGTGAAAGAGACCGGAAGGCGGTGAAGGGAAAGCAGAGAAAGAAAACGTGCCATTGCGAAACGAATTATTACTTCCCGCCTCTGATATTTCGTACGGAGTACCGCGTTTGGCAGGAAAGTGGTGCGCCGGCCGTCTGCCGTCCAGAAATCCAGACTCTCAGGATCCCAGGTTCTCCCCGCGTTCAACGTGTAGGGCGGCTCCTCGTATGTAGGGTCGAGGTTGTAAGTTGTAACAAGGCATCGAGCGTGTGTATGCATGTTGCCCTCACATTGTCCGTGGTCTTTTGCCCTTTTTGCAATTTGGAGCCTTGCTCAAGGTTCCAGTTCGGGTGCAACGCAGAGGTTCAATTAAGTAGCTGAATGCGTGCCATCCATGTTGTCGTCCCCAAGGTTGCAAGGGACAACGTGATACTGACCAGTAGCAGACGATATGCGGGCTGTGATCGATTTCCCGGCCCTTCCCCTGGCCGTCTTGTCGAATAGTACGAATGGTAGTTGCATTCTAAATTCGAGATGCTCCGTAGGTAGAATGGAAAAGTCCGAAAGAGTGACGTGAGGTTGTTTCCTTAATAATTCCGCAGACCTGCCAAGTCGTAATATGCCGCAGGTGAGCGTGAGCGATGAAGCTAACCTACCTGGAGGATGCTACGCTAGCCAGATATTGTGTATAGATACGATATTAAGGTACTTTGACGGTCGTTTGAATCCTTGAATGTTTGCGCGCAGAACGGCGACAAGTTGTACAGATGCTTGTACCCTTCATCACAACTTTCAGCGTGTTAGTTCGTGACAGCGCACAACCGTAAATCCAGGGCACTGGCTCGCACAACATTGGCAGCAGCATTGACAGCTGAAGTGCAAAGCTGACCATTTGTATGTAGGGAGCATCCGAAGGCATTGATTGATTCTACGTACCGTCGGCTGCCGTCCTGTGTTATCCATGGTTGAGAAAGCTGCCACCTCCCACGTCCCCACTCCTGGTTACGGGCTCGAGCAGTCGTGATACCCTGATTTTATGGGACGAACAGAGATCTCGCAATCCATCGGCACCATGCAAGATGTGACGCGCAACTTGGCCCCTCACAGGATTGGTGATTATGGTCAAAGCATTGTTCATTGCCACGATTTCCTCTTGCGAGGAAGTTGGTCCGGCTCCTCACCATCTTGGCGCTAGTCCTGAAATTTTGGTAAATGTGCTTCGAAAATCAGAGCGCTCTCGTTGGAATCACAAACGCAGTCCAGGAGCCATGGCAACGGGTCGCTGGGGACATGGAGAAAGAAAACAACGTGCCCACGGCCGCGGTGGGATTCATTATGCGACCCTCGTCGCAGGTTTCATAGGTAGGCATGGGGAGAGGTAGGCTCTGATCCCCGGCTCATGCAGAATAAGCAGCGGCCGCTATCTTAGCCGCCAACCAACCCTGGAGGACGCTTGCTGTTTGATTTTCCTTCTTTGAAGTTTGCACAGCTAGTAGAGTTCCATTTGTTTTTGTTTATTGGACTCAACATCGTACCGCATGGAAAGAACTCAAGTTGTAACAGAGGCGCAGGCATGATCTGGTGGTTACATCAGCATGACCCTAGGCAGAATGCCTAGCTCGTGGCACACGGCATCCGTCATAATGGAGAGCAAACTCCCTTCGTACATCCAGAGGCTGTGGACCCGAAGCTTTCTTGCAGTCTCCGTAGGGAGACGGAATATCCTTATTAGTGTAGTAGCCGTGGGGATGCTCTTGTATCCGGCGTCTATGTGGGCAAGATCGACGCGAGGAGACAGGCCGTACGACATGGAGCATGTGCTTCACCACCACTGTAATCAAAAAAAGAGAGAACTCCGGCTCCGGGCCCAGTCAGTCAGCAACTAAGGTTGTCTCCTCATGACAGGATGATTGCGCGAGACGAAACTCGGACCACTGGATATCTTGTGGGCGGAGGCGATCTGGGCTCCACGATCCGCCAACCCCTGCTGCCGATATGCCGCTGGAGGTTTGGAAATTTGAAGATTTCATCTGCAAACATGTAGGTTGGTTAGGCTTGTTGGCTATGACTACCGAGTATACGGTCGAGTATATGATTTACGGCCCCGAACACCGACAAGAAGAGCCCTAACTGGGTGCATCTGAATGTATGAATTAGTCCCGTCGTATGCCCCCATCGGTTGAACTCTGACCAAGTTGCCCTCTTCGGCACCAGGCAAATGACGGCTCAGCGTCGTTGAAATGGCGCTAATTGTCAGATCAGGCTTATTCAGGCAAGGAAATCGACGCACGGGCAGTTCGCGGGGAGACGAGGCAGGGATGGCATGCCTGGTTTCCATCCCGTACTTTACGAAAGAAGCACCGAAGCGGTTGTCGTTCCTTGCTGTGCCTATATTCCAGGTTCATCAGTGATCAGACAATCCAGCGCCTGTTCGTATCATCAGTTTTCCGTCCGCATGCCTGCCCGGGTTTTTCTTACCAATCGCCGAAGATATAATCGCACGAGACGAGTACCGTTTCCCGGCTGTAGTCTGTACTCTCAAGGCGCATCAAGCGAGACTATCAAGTTCGAGGCAATCCGACAGCTCATTGCCCCGAGCTGTCGGGACGCAGAGAAGCAAAGAAAGCAACGCTGATCAAGGCAGAGGATCTACTAGAGTCCAGTGGTGCTCTTGGGTCGTTTTCGCTTCGAGCACACCCGGCCCGCGTGGGGACATCTGAGCCCTGATAGTCCACCGTAGCATTCCTGGGAAAAGAAAGCAGGATCCACTAGGGGCAGCATCACCACAGCTGTTGCAGTTGCAGCGCCCCCGGGGCAATAAGCCTTGGGCTTGCGTTTGCTTGCCTGGCAGGGCCTCTCGATGCGTGGCTGTTGCTTGCTGACTGATGGATGAGTACAGCGCCGAGTTCCTGAAAGTAATTACGGAGTTACTATGTAAGAGATAGAGTCAAAGCTGCTGCTCCGTGCTCACCCCGGAGGATGTACGTGACACTGACACTATTTTATCATCCCATGGCAAGATCACCTATCAAGACCCGATCCATTTCGTCGTGACAGTGCCGAAGCCTTGATAGCCAGAGGCCCATACTTTTCCGGGGCGGTCACCTGTGGACCGGGCGCAGCGCGGCCTTGACCTTGGCCTCGCTGATTCACTCCATGGATCCTCGTGCATGTTTCTCTGAGAGTCTGACTCTGAGCCCGTTGGGCCTGGGTTGCCTACAAGGCGCCGGTGGTTTGCGTGCGGACTCCCTCCTGGCCCGTTGCTCGAATCGACTGGCTTGGCTTGGTCTGCTATGGCTAGCTAGCGTACCGTGTACGTTGAAACCAGCAGTAATGGCAAATACTCAGCGCCTGCCCGCCCTATCTACGTAATGTACCTGCATTAAGTGCATGTACATGAGGGAGAGGGAGAGAAATGCAGGTTATAGTAGATGGCAGACACTACTATGTACGTACGTACATTACAGCGCCTGATAGACGAATATGATTGTGCAGGGCTCGGATTGACGGAGCAGTGTGACGGACAAGGACCAATCAGTGTGCGCGCAGCAAAAGTAAGAAAATAAAGATGAAATAAAAATGCAAAAAGGTGGAACACCCCCCAGGTCAGGAAAAACAAAGCCTTGTTGATGCTGGGCAATAACAAGCAGCGCTTCTGCTTACCTCGAATCCCAGGGTACGCCGTAGCTCGTACCTTTTGCAGACTCCAGCTCCGCCCGCTGTAGGGTCAAGGTAAACAAGCAGCAACCTCAGTGGTCCAACGGACCCAGGCAGGTACATGAAATGTATTGTTTCCGCTGCAATGGGCTTGCAGCGCGAAATCACCCACAACGCGGCCAGCGAAGCGCTCCTGGGGATGGGATGGGATGGGATGGGATGGGATGGAGATCCAAATGGCAATATCCCGCTTTTGTACACACATACCGGCAGTAGCAGGAGCAAGCAGTATCCGTCGCAGGTACCTTACCTCCATACATGTCGTGTCGAGATCCATTGTGGAGCTATGGGTATCTGGAGACATGTTTATTATGCCTACCTACCTACCTGACCTGCCTAGCAGAATGGCATGATATCCATGGCAGTTAGTGTACGGATACATGGTAGTTGTCCAAGACCCACGTAAACTCTTCTTTTTTAGTCTTTTGGAAAATCGTACGCTGATCAATCTGTGTGTATGATCCATAATCGACCTCTAGTAGAGTTCCCAGGGAGGTACGTACCCACCCGTAGATGGTGTACATGACATGGCAAGCAATGGGGAGATTTATGTCTTCTGCGGAATAGACTAAGTATTCAAATTACACTACCGGTACACTATTCTAATTGATCAATGCTTGCGACCGCCCGACTCGCTTCCTCACATTACATACCATAGAACAAGTACTCGCTACTGCTTCATGCCTGCAGTTGACCCCGTCCCCTGGCGCTGCTTTCCGTCCTAAAGCCAGTTCAGAACCTTGCCCTTCCTCTTGTTGTACACTCCATACTACCACTGTGGCTTCCTTCTCGCGGGCTGAGGTTTCTTTCTCCAGACATCTGATCTCAACGCCGGCTTCTTGACTTCGTTCTTCCTCTATTGTAGTAATTTGTACTGTATCCTTCCCCCGGCCAGCTGCTCTCTCTCTCGAATCCCACCCCAGAGCCAGCATCTCGCCCAGCTCTCGTCTTCTCTCCAGAGTCGGTCGTCTGGAGTGGACTTATTTCGTGTCCAGCCAAGAGCCAACCAACACCAGTCACTGCCCATTGGTTCAGGCCCGGAACGCGAGCATTGAAACACGCTCTGCACTTTGATGCACCTAGGTGTGGACTCGGAGAAGCTGCAGCAGTCAACAATTGTTCCCGTGGTCGTCCGCTGGATCAATTGACATCTTACGGGGGCCAGAGTACGAAGTATCGCTATCTTTCCTGTCTGGCCCTGTTGCGATCGAAAGACCGCGCGCGCCCGCCCTTTGGACAGACAGACAGGCCAACGCCCAAAACCCGCCAGCCCGCCAACCGCCGTTCGCGAAGCGCCTCTTTTCCACCACTCGCCCAAATTTCTACTACACCACACACGGATCGAATTCTTGACTGGTATTCCTCGGTGCTCACCAACAGAGGTATGGCGATGCCTTGACGAACAATGGTCACGAGAAAGATAGAGAGCGACGCTTCTTCCCTTTGCCTCGTCTTCGCAGGCTCCCCTTCCTGGCAATAAGACCCGACCATCCTGCACCATGCAAGCGGTCCCCAGTGTAAGTGCCCCCTTCAGCGGCCGAGCGTACATAGAACTTGGTTTATTGTTCATGGTTGCTACTGTTGCACCCGCCGCCCATGGCTTCTCATTTCGCCTCCGGGCTATTGCTCCTGTGAATCATAATACTTTTGTTTTGTTTCTCAAGAGCCTGTTCTTGAATTTTTTTTCCTCCTCCCCCCTCCTCTTGAGACTTGCCGTTTCACCTGCACATTAAAGCGCCAGGCTATTCACCACCCCCCGCGTAACACATCCCGGTTGCTGACCTGCACCACTGCTACAGCTTATCGGTACTGGCACTGCTGTTGCCGCAGCCGCGACGGGTGTCATATTCGGTCAACTTGCCGAAGGACAAGTTCCTCCTCCTCCACCTCATACGACACCAATCAGAAATTACGCTTTCGCCGACGACGCAGAGCCGAACAGGAGCGCATACTCATCGCGCCCCGGCACCACAGACTCGGTTGCTTTTGTCACGGACAACTTTGGCCCGCCCTCCTCAGTCTACCACGAGAGTACGGCATACTCCACGCGCATGCCCCGTTACTCGCCACCGGCGCAGCAAGTCACGTCGCCCAAGTCCTCGAATCGGCGGTCGATACACGGAAAGCCAGGCGACGTGAATGCAACCCCCGTGACCGAGGACGTGCGCAGCTCCTCGTCCTCGAATGGCTCGTGGATGCGAAGGCTCTCGCTCCGCCCAATATCGCAGCACGAAAGCTCAATCTCGAGCCTTGGACCCGACTGCCAGTCCATGTTCTCACATGGTTCGGCTGCACCCATCTTATCGCCCTCGAGTATCACAGCACCTCAGCTACCGCCTAACAAGCTCGTGAAACGGTCGTCGGCTGCGAATGGTGCCACTCCGGGCCTGTTGGAACGGCGGAGCACAAGGTCACAGATGCCAACATTACGGCGACCCGCGACAAGTCATCAGAGATCGGCGACTCTCCATCAATTGACGGTGGAAGCCGTTCATCCTGCCTCAAAACTCCCATCTGAGCAGCGGCAGCAGCAGGGTAGGCCAAGAGCAAAGACTTTGGCAGTGCCCAAGTTGGACTCTGCCGTCGAGATATCGGCAGGTGCAGAGACCAGGTGGAAATCGTTCTTCCATACCAGAATCACTCGCCTCACAGTCAAGTCGTCTACTAAGAGAAGCGACCACGGTGCTCAGCTCGGTGATAAGCGGCTTCGCGTGGACCAGACAGCGTACGAAAGGGCATACCTTATAACGCCTGGGGCTGTCGCGTCAATGCCAGCCGAGTACGAGATTTATGACGGCGGCGTGGAGGCAGATATGAGCGCAATTGCTCAAGATAGCCCACAGGGCTCTAACAAGACGGATTCTTCGAGAGATGGCACACCTTCCAGGACAAATTCCAGGACAACACCAAAGCGGTCGCTCTCGATACAATTAGGTTCAGCAACGAATTGGAGGTCACGAAACGGCAGCCTACGGCGAAGAAAACGCGGGTCCGGCGTGGAGGCTTCCGCCACAGACCATCGCCACACATCTGACTCCGCAAACTCCAAGACTGCTTCGGATGAAAAAGGTACAGAAGCTCTGAATGTGTCTAGCATCCCCAATAAGGTTGAGACAGACCTGGCAGCCATTTTTCAGCCACCCCACAGCAGGAGAAACACACCTTCCCCCCGTCCCCTACCGCCGCTATCTAGACTTTCCAGCTTTCATGTTGATTTGCACCGACTTGGCTCTTCTGGCGGTCATGCCAAGTCAGACGATCTGACCAATGCAGGTCTCGCCCCGAACAGTGCAAGAGTCACCTCTAATGCGTCACAAGCACGCACCTCGACGGTTGCCAGCTCCGAATACCACCGAGGGTTAACTTCGGGAGAGGATGACGATACCACAGACACACCTTTTGATTCTTTGCGCACTACAGGATCTGGGCGTCGCAAGACTCTTGATTCGCCAGTGGAATCCATGTTCGACGAATCACCACCAAACACAGCAGGGATCGTCAAACAGCCAAAACGCCTCTCCATTCAGGAAATTCTCGGACCGTCATTTGACGTGGGCAACAAGATCATGGAAGAGGACGAAGGACAGCCGACACCTGTCCGTAACGACGATCTCCAAGATGAAGAAGAGTCGGATTATTTGGTGACTCAATCGGGCGCCGCACTGTCAGCGCGAGATTTCGGGCGGCTTTCTCTGGATGATGAGGAAGATCTTGACTGGCCGTCTGATGATCACGACGTCGTCTACAATCATCTATCGCCCCCAAGTTCCATGAACTCGAGGCGCGGAAGCCCTCATCCTAGAACTGCGCTTACCATGGTCAACGGGAACGGCGTCTTGACATCCGGCGACGACAATGCCGACGAGCGACCAAGAAGCAACATATGGGATTGGCAGGAGCCCGTGTCTCGTGAAAAGCATGAGGCTGTCGGACTCCGGCCCAAAACAGTTCATGGGAAGCAAGAACTCGACATGCGAGGAGGTCGAGCAGCAAGCCGGAGGGGTCATGCGCCGGTACACGTGCGAAGCCAAAGCGTCCCTGTTGTTCCGGAGCCTATCCTTGGCTCGAAAATGTCCACCAAGTTTCCCACATGGGGCAAGAACGTGAGCGAAGACTGGGACGACGATTTCGAATTCGAAGAACCTGTCAACACTGGCAGTCCAGAGGACACCAAGGCAGCAAATCGTCTTTCGGTTATACGGGTTCCCTCTCCGATTCAGGCACAGCAACCAACCTTCAAGGCGCACTCTGGCCACATCCGCGAAGTGTCACTGCTGGTGAATGATCTCAAACGACTCTGTCGACTAGGCCGCGAGATGGGTATCCTAGATGGCTCACAAGAGATGTGGCGCGAAGCAGAACGTATCATCACCCTGTGCGAAGATGGCCCTGATGACAGCGAGTTATCTGCAACCTCGCCAGAAAACCAAGACTCGGGATTGTTCGACTCGGACTTGGACTTGAGTACTCCAGGCTCTATTCTGAACGATGACCGCTTCGTGGATGAAGGGTTTGACGGCTCTATACTCGATCGCACCGAAGTTGTGGGCAAATTCAATGAGCAGATGAAGACAGCAGTCATTAAAGAACGACCCCAGACCCGTCGCCGCTCTGTCTTCTCGCCAGAAGATGACATTTTTGGCGGTTGGTTGCAAACCGACAAAGAGGCTCCCTTGGAGGGTTCGCCGACGCCCAAAGATGAACCTTCAGTTACTATCAATTCTGCAAATGTCGTCCCTCTCGAGGGACCCACGTATTTTGACAGGAGACAGCGCACAGACATGAGTCAGCCAACAGACATGGGTTATGCGGACGGAACCACAGATGGGAATGCCAATGGAAAGCCCAAGGCAGACAGTAAGAGGATGAAATACTTCGACACTTCCAGCCTGAGGGATTTGGTCAAGCGCGCAGGCGACTTGCGAGACTCTCTCTCCGATCTAATTCGCAAGGAAGATCGCATCACTAGCAGTCCGATTCGAACTCCCAGACGAGAAAAGGTCAGAAATGAGGACGGAAGTCCTGCTTTCACGCGAGTTTTTGATGACCCTTCATCCGCGCCAACACGCCCTCTTCCTCATAGCCGAAGCACCAACTCAATCCTCACAGCCAGCTCAATGGCGAGCTCGCCTTCCACGGGAATCAGCCGACGTCTGCAGATAATGACTACTGTTAATTAGAGTATCTCAATCTGCAGACGGAGGGCCCGCTTGGCTCGGCGCCTCTCAGCAGCGAGCTTCTTGATGCGAAAGGGAAAAGACTATACTGCACGACTGACGAGCTTATTATGTTGTCATGCGATTCTCCCTTCCTCGAAGAACATCATATACATCACGACGTTTCCGAATAGCACTATAGACGCAAGGATACGATGGAATCATGGATGGAAACGAAAGACATTCGACGATGATGCATTCAATCCCTTTTTCGAGCACGTCGGCCGCACCACCATGGTGTACATGGCGGCAACTCTCGAGTGCCCATAGCGGGAGTTCTTGATTTCTGATCTCAATTTCCTCAGCCCGAGGTGTAATGCGCGATAATATGAGACGACGACGCGTGTGCGTATTCTCGTCTGAAGCACTGCCACGGAAACGTTATTGCGTAGGGAAACCCCCAGCAAGCTTCAGGCGCATCGGCGTTTTGAGGGATTCTTGTTTAAACTTTTTGTTTTTATTTCTTATGTTGTATCCCTTCATGGCGGCGAAAAAAAGGGCAAAAGGGTAAACGGCACAACGGAAAGGCATATATAATGGGGCATTGTACAAGTTCGGTAGACACTGGCATGAACGGTTGACTCTTCCGCGGATAGGTTCCAGGCTAAGGCAGGCTTTAGGGTAGGGAAAGGTGAATAAAAGATTCCAAGCGATCACCCTTGGATTGATTTCTACCAGAACACTGGGTTTCTCTACCATCAGATCTGTATATCGTGACGTGAATACTCCGAGGTGTCCATGCTTTTCTTGCCGGGATCATACAAGTTTCCATGCAACCCCAGTACCATAAGACTGGGCAGTACATAAAGGGATATATTTACGGTATAGACAACTATTGTAGCTGGCTAAATAAGCCAACGAGTACTTTTCAAGGTGATATAGTCATTTCTCCGAGCTCTCTCTATAATCTCTTCCCACATTAGGTTGCAAATTCACCATCCACACACAATCCGTGCTGGTTATACTCAACATGATATCATTTGAAACTCGGTTCACTTAATGCGACTCATGATCGATGGAGTGAATCACCAGCAAGACCGCGACCTGGTTGGATCACTACTGCGAAATATAAATATCAAATTGCAGCCCCGACGCGTGTTGACAAATTTTGCGCCAGTGGTCCGGAAAGCTTTACTAATCATACGATCCGCCAGAGCGTATGCTGTGGGACGTTGGCAGAGAGAATGGTCAACTGCTCCAACGTCTGCTGGAATATCAAATATCATGTTATATGCGCTGTGCCACTTGGACGAAAGAAAAACAATGCCTCGCCTCCAAGAATCTCTATACTCCCGAGAGCTTCGCCGGAGGTGAGAAGGTAAATACCTAAGTAAACAAACAGCACCTGCCAGGCAACAGGATAAAGATCCTGCTCATTGTGCAAAAACGAGGTCATACGTGCCGCTGTTTATTTGGCAGCCTGGAGGTCACAAGTAGAAGCTCTCTTTCCAAAGTGTGATCTTGAGATAATAAAAAACGCGTTGCAGTCCAATAGCATGGCTCTTGGTAGTAGTATTTGATTGATCCGGAGGTTCCAATCGCGGCTGCCTTGGCCTTGAGCGAGCCATGGCTAGTCCCGAAAGAAGTGAGAGGAAGGGTTTGCGCTAGGCGACGCAGGGGAAAGCGGGACCCGCAAAATTGCTCTTTGGAGGGGCTAGCGCCAATGGTCTGTCAAGACAGGTGGGGGAGCATCAACAGCCAGCCAAAGAAGGCCCAGAGCGGGCAAGCAGGGGACGGGCTGGGGGGAGACGTGTGGGCACGGGCAATTGCCGCCAGTCGCCAATCGCCCGCTGGTTGGCGGGCGCTCCCAGTTGAGCCAGTCCCCTTCCCTTCCCTCTCACCGCCAGGCCAAAAATCAACAATCTCCCAACCCGACCCGACCCTTCAAAGATACTCCATCTTTCCAATTCCCGCCCAAAACCACCGCCCTTCGCACATCCACCTCTCGTCTCGTCTCCTCCGTCGAGCTCTACTCCAAAGAAGGCCTCTTTGTTGCTTCCTCTCAGCCTCGACATCTTCTACAAACCGCCATCATGCGTGAGATTGTGAGTCCAACCGGTCCCCCAGGCCTTCCCCTCTATTTACTATAGAGACCTACCCTGGACGCGTCCAAACTCAATGGCCCCCTGATTTCTACCCCACATCCTCGAGAGAAAGCTGTGTGCGCCCGAGAAGAGGAAGCAGCAGCAGATTCATCCCAACTCGCGCCCGTCCTCGATCTGCCATCGTGATGCTACAGGGATATCTAGCTGACCCGTCTCTTTTCCCTGTCGATAGGTTCACCTCCAGACCGGTCAATGCGTAAGTACATGCCAAATCCCGCGATAGCGTGCCCAAAACACCAGAGCTCACATTCACGAACAGGGTAACCAAATTGGTGCTGCCTTCTGGTATGTAGCCCATCTACCTCGACGCGCCTCAATACGACACCCCCCGGCAACTCGACAACGACATTCTCAACTGCTTGTTTGGAACCATACGAAAGACTTGATACTGACCGGTCTATGATAGGCAAACCATCTCTGGCGAGCACGGTCTCGACAGCAATGGAGTGTACGTACCCTTTCCCTGGCTACTCGCTTTCTCGTGAACATGTCAGCTAACAGTTGTGCTTGTTCAGCTACAACGGTACCTCCGAGCTCCAGCTCGAGCGCATGAGCGTCTACTTCAACGAGGCTTCCGGCAACAAGTACGTTCCTCGTGCCGTCCTCGTCGATCTCGAGCCCGGTACCATGGATGCCGTCCGCGCCGGTCCTTTCGGTCAGCTCTTCCGCCCTGACAACTTCGTCTTCGGTCAGTCCGGTGCCGGAAACAACTGGGCCAAGGGTCACTACACTGAGGGTGCCGAGCTCGTCGACCAGGTCCTCGACGTTGTCCGTCGCGAGGCCGAGGCTTGCGACTGCCTCCAGGGTTTCCAGATCACCCACTCCCTGGGTGGTGGTACCGGTGCCGGTATGGGTACTCTGTTGATCTCCAAGATCCGTGAGGAGTTCCCCGACCGCATGATGGCCACCTTCTCCGTCGTGCCCTCCCCCAAGGTCTCCGACACCGTCGTCGAGCCCTACAACGCCACCCTCTCCGTCCACCAGCTGGTCGAGAACTCGGACGAGACCTTCTGCATTGACAACGAGGCTCTCTACGACATCTGCATGCGCACCCTGAAGCTGTCCAACCCCTCGTACGGTGACCTGAACCACCTGGTCTCCGCCGTCATGTCGGGTGTCACCACTTGCTTGCGTTTCCCTGGTCAGCTGAACTCTGACCTGCGCAAGCTGGCCGTCAACATGGTTCCCTTCCCCCGTCTGCACTTCTTCATGGTCGGCTTTGCTCCCCTGACCAGCCGCGGCGCCCACTCTTTCCGTGCCGTCACCGTCCCCGAGTTGACCCAGCAGATGTTCGACCCCAAGAACATGATGGCTGCTTCTGACTTCCGCAACGGTCGCTACCTGACCTGCTCTGCCATCTTGTAAGTTTTGTTCGCGTCGTTGGAGCAAGCCCTGTCCTTAATTTACTGATGATTTCTCTAGCCGTGGTAAGGTCTCCATGAAGGAGGTCGAGGACCAGATGCGCAACGTCCAGAACAAGAACTCGTCCTACTTCGTCGAGTGGATCCCCAACAACGTGCAGACCGCCCTCTGCTCCATTCCTCCCCGCGGCCTTAAGATGTCGTCCACTTTCGTCGGAAACTCGACTGCCATCCAGGAGCTGTTCAAGCGCATCGGCGAGCAGTTCACTGCCATGTTCCGTCGCAAGGCTTTCTTGCATTGGTACACTGGTGAGGGTATGGACGAGATGGAGTTCACTGAGGCCGAGTCCAACATGAACGACTTGGTCAGCGAATACCAGCAGTACCAGGACGCTGGTGTCGATGAGGAGGAGGAGGAGTACGAGGAGGAGCCTCTGCCCGAGGACGAGTAAACGGCTCGCTAGAGGCTACTAAAATTGCCAACATGTGGCGTAGGGCTGGCTGACGAAGGCAACTTCAATGGTCTACTCTGTTTCATTTTGGCCTAATACCCCTCCTCCTTTTCTGTCACAGCGAATAATTTTCGGTCGCCTTTCTCGCTTTTCAAAAGAAGATAGGTTAGGTCACTCCTAATAGAAGTGAAGGGTGGCCCTTTGTTAGATATACCTTTTGGGGCTGTCACATCGTCTGGAACATGAAAAGGACGGAAACCCTTATTATTGCGAGTAGTGACAAGAAGAAAAATTGACATTCTTGTACAAATTATGATATAATTAATGCCTACATCCGGTATTGCATGAACACATCATTTGCGTTTTCGTTTCTCGACTAATGTGGCAAAAGAGGCATCAGAGTCACCTCGATCCTGGCCAGCATGTTGCAGTCTTGGATCCGTGATGATGCGACACTGCATCTGTTGCTCAAGTCGGCAATCGTATCATGAAAGTCGAAATGAACAAATGGCTTTGACATGAAATGTTTCGATATTACATATACTTTTCGCGTCTAAGCTGTCTACGTGTATGCTCCGAGACACCAGCACCTCGTCCTGATAAGCAGGACCAAAATCACTATATGCCCCATTATTCTTGTCCATGTATCGTAACCCATAAATTTTCTTCCAAGCCGCTCCAAACCTTTCTCTTCACCAGTCAATGCCTGCCGGTCCTCCGCAGCCTCCACCGGCAGACGCAGGCAGGACCTCGACGGGCTTTCGCATGGTTGCATCAGCGGTGGGACGAACGCCCGGCTTCTTCGCCCGCAAGCCCTTGAAGCCAATCTTCTTGTCGAGGTTGGTGAACTGGGCCTCGCCAGCCTCGCCCTTCTTGACCATCCACTTCTTGGTGCCCAGCTCGCGGTCCAGCTCTTCTACGGGTGGCAGCTTAATATACACCAGCCCGTCGTCCCGCCCCTGCACCTCAAACGTCGCGATGCTGAGCTCGCTGTCATTCTTGCAGTCTCCAGAAGACAGGTCGAAGTTGCGCTTGTGGTACGGACACGAGACCCAAGGGGACTTGGCGTCACCGCAGGGCTCGGCGGTGGCGGTGGTGCCTGTCACGGCATCGGCCGTAGAAGATGTGGGCGAGGGGGGCGGAGACGGCGGCGCGTCAGAGGAGGCAGCAGCAGCGGCAGACGGATCCAGGCCGATCAGACCATCGCTCAGCACAAACGTCCGCTTGTGCGGACACATCTGCTGCGTGGCGTAGTACTTGCCGCGGACGCGCCACAAGGCGAGCTGGGTGTCGCCGCGCTTGATGTTGGCCGAGATGCCGCTGGGCGTGTCGTCGGCGCCGGCAAAGTAGGCGGCCTCGATGACGGGCTGCCACGCCGTCGACGACCAGCGGCCGCGCAGGCCCTTGAAGTCGGCGGCGGCCGCGTCCTTGGCCCACATGACGGGCCGCGACTGGCCGCGGTCCAGCTCGACGTCCATGTTGTCGGCGCCCTCGTCCGTGTTGGCGAACTGCCGGAACTTGGCGGCGATCTCGGGGTTCCGCACGGCCTCGGCCCACTCATCGAAGAAGGAGTCGACCAGCTCCTGCATCTGCGCCTCGAGCGACGCGCAGATGCCCAGCTTGTCGTGCAGCACCACGTCCTGCAGGTACTTGAGGCCGCCCGGGAGCTGCTCGATCCACCGCGCCGTGCGCTGGAGCTTGTCTGCGGTGCGGATGTAGAACATCAGGTACCGGTCCAGGATGGGTATCACCTCGGCCGGGGGGACGTCCTTGGCGAGCAGCTCCGAGTGCTTGGGCTTGGCGCCGCCGTTGCCGGCGACGAAGATGTTGAAGCCTTTCTCGGTGGCGATGAGTCCGAAGCTGTAAGCACATGTCAGTCATGAAAATATTCTGAAGGGGATGAAGGGATATCTAGTTGCGTTGTTCACGTACTCCTTGTTCTGTGCTTCAGCGCACTCTCTGACGCAGCCAGAGACACCGCCCTTGATCTTGTGCGGAGCGCGGATGCTCTTGTACCTCTCCTCGAGCCGCACGGCCATGCCGACACTGTCGCCGATGCCGTATCTACACCACGTGGTGCCGACACAGCTCTTGACCGTCCGCAGGGACTTGGCGTAGGCGTGCCCGCTCTCCATGCCCGCGTCGACGAGCTCCTTCCAGATGGCGAGCAGGTCTTGCTTCTTGGCACCAAACATGTCGATGCGCTGACCACCAGTGATCTTGGTGTACAGGCCGTACTTCTTTGCAACCTGACCGATGACGATGAGCTTGTCCGGAGTGATCTCGCCGGCCGAGACCCGCGGCACGACAGAAAAGGTGCCGTTCCTCTGGATGTTGCCGAGGAAGCGGTCGTTGGTCTCCTGCAGGCCGTGGTTGGTGCGGTCCATGACGTGCCGGTTCCACAAGCTGGCGAAGATACTGGCGACGGCGGGCTTGCAGGCCTCGCAGCCCTCGGCCTCCTTGTCGTTGCCCGCCTCGCGCATCACGTCCTGCAGCGTCTTGAGGCGCTTCACCATGACGATGTTGTACAGGTCGGCGCGCGAGTAGCTAAAGTGCGAGCACAGGTGGTTCGTGACCTCGGCGCCCATGTCCCGCATGGTCTTGTTGAAGATGGTCGTGACCAGCGGCATGCAGCCGCCGCAGCCCGTGCCCGCCTTGGTGCACGCCTTGACGTCGCCCAGGGACTTGCAGGTCCCCTCCTTGACGACTTCGACCACGTCCCCTTTCGTCACGTTGTGGCACGAGCAGATCTGCGTGTCGTCCTCCAGATCGTCGCCGTCGTCCTGGCCTTCTTTTTTTGCTCCGAGGATCAGCTGCGAGGGAGGCATGTCGAGCTCCTTCTGGTTCTTGACCATGGGCACTAGTTTGATGTAGTCGCTGGTGTCCCCGATCATCATGCCGCCAAGCAGGTACTTGCCGTCGGTAGTGAAGAGATACTTCTTGTATACGGCCTGGAACGGGTCCTTGTAGGTGAGCGCCTTGACCGGGTGCGCCGGCGGGCCGTTTACAGCAGTCTTGACGGCGCTCTGCTGCTCTGCCGACTTCTTCCGCCCGGCCGCGCGCGCCGGCAGGTGGCTGGGGCCGTCGCGGTCCGCGAAGAAGTCGCCAAAGCTGGCCACGTCGACGCCCAGCAGCTTGAGCTTGGTGCTGAGATCGGGCCGTTTGAAGACCCGCGGCCGGTGGAGCTTGGCCTGCGTCAGGTTGAACGAGAGCACGTCGGCCATCTCGACGCCGGGCGCGATGAGGCCAAACGTCTGGTTCTGCCAGCTCGCGCACTCGCCGATGGCGTAGACGTCGGGGATATTGGTGCTGAGGTCGTCGCCGACGATGATGCCGCCGCCCCGGTCGGCGCACCGGATGCCCGCGCTCCGGGCCAGGCTGTCCCGCGGCCGCACGCCGATGGCGACGCAGATGGTCGAGCACGCCATCTGCTCGCCGTCCTCGAAGACGACGCCCGTGACGTTGTTGCCGCCCTCCTCGCCGTCGGTCAGCACCCGGCCGACGCGCTTGCTCAGCAGCACGTCGACGCCCAGCGCCGAGACCTTGTCCACGACCAGGGCGCCGGCGTCCTGGTCGAGCTGGCGGCTCAGGACCCAGCGGTTGCGCTCGACCAGCGCGACCTTACGGAAGCAGTCGAGGTCCATCATGGCCTTGGCGGCCTCGAGCCCGAGGAGGCCGCCGCCGACGACGGCGCCCACGGTGCCCTTGTGCGCCTCGCCAAACGCGATGAGCCGCTCGAGGTCGGCGATGGTGCGATACACAAAGACGCCGTTGGCGTCGTGGCCGGGCGTGTGCCGCGGGAGCACGGCGTCGGAGCCCGTCGCCAGGACCAGCACGTCGTAGGCTACCACGTCGCCGCTCGAGCACGTCACCGTCTTGGACTGCGGGTCGATGGCCGTCACCAGCGTGTTGAGGTGGTACCCGAGCTTGTTCTCGGGGGCGTGGGAAGTATACTACCGTGGGATCATTAGCAAAGCATGCACATGTATGCAGGGTGGTGAGAGCGAAAGGGTGTCATGACATACCCAATCCTGCGGGTTCAGGTACAGGTTCTCGACCTTGCGGTGGTCGAAGAAGCTCGTGAGGCCGACGCGGTTGTAGGCGAGGTGCGGCTCCTCGCCGACGACGACAATGTCCCACTCGCGGCTCCGGGCGTCCAGCTTGAGGACCTTTTCGATAAAGGCCACGCCCACCATGCCCAGGCCGACGACGACCAGTTTTTTCCTCGCGTCGGCAGCCATATTTTGTGCAGGAAAATAGGTTTCCTACGTCACGACTCCCAAGCAGACGTATATGTGTTTTTACTGTCACGGCTAGACAGCAGGACGGTTTAATGTAATTAACAAGCCAAATTTGAGGGTATCATGGACAGTGTACAAGCAAGAAGCAAGTATAGGAAATAGAAACACGAAGTTGGAACTGGGAATTCACTGGAAGCCATACACGGGCGCATCTACGGTCTACATACTTGCCCTTTACTCGTCCTTGCGAGGGGACTTCTGCGAGAAGGAATACAGATACAAAGAATCAGCATCTCCGGAATCGAGCGGCGGAATCGACGGTCTAGTGCCTTCTCGCCCAATCACTCGTCGTCAGACGGAGCTGACATTTGCCTCGATCGCATCCCGTGGGAGTGCCAGTCGATTGGCCCTGTCTTCCCTCTCGTCCCACCTTATCTGGAGTGAGGGGCAAGGGTATAGTAGTTGGGTATTGGGGGAAAGAAAGGGCACGGCACCGGAAATGCATTCATTGGCACACTTCCACGGCATTTGCATACACGGCGAAAAAAGCTGACAAGCAAAGAGACGAGAAACGAGAGGACTGATAAGGGAGGCCCCCCCCAGACGATGCTATTTGACCACGGCCCGTGACCAATGGGAGGCCGTCTTGGCTCGGACGGCATACAGATAAGGGAGCGCGACAATAGAGGACCGCGGAGAAGAGATAACGGCGGTGGGGTCGGGTGTTTTGGTACAGATTATTACACTACGCAGACTGCCCATCATTGCCTGTGCTTCTTCTTGGATACTATTTTTTCCGCGGGCTCGTCAACTGAGAGATGGAAGTCCTGTAGTATAATATGCTAAGCGCATTGCTATCAATATTGACGTCTCGCCAATCAATCAGAAGTAATACTATCATGAATGCTTCCGCCTTGAGCTGAGATGAACTATTACATGTATTGACTAGCAATAAGCCTAGCCTAGGACTAACCTAACCACTTTACTCCATCTTAGGTTTGCAAGCGTCTCCAAGTTTAATGGTCCTTGATTCGGCCTACGACGCTGAAAGCGATCATGTATAAAATATTGCGTCTTGGTCTCCTCATATGGAGTTGCCTGAGCTCCGTGGCTCTTACGGCTGCGAGCACTCAACAGAGTTTCAAAATCAGACCATACGCCAGAGATCCTCTCCAAGATATTGTAAATCCTCCAATATCATACTGACGAGAAGCCCAGTTTTGTCGCTCGAACTCGGCCAGTATTTGTCCTCGACTAATAAGCGTTTGTCGCTTGGGTATATCGAAAATGGCCTGGTACTAGTTTTTATAAGTCTCATGACAACACGCCTGCTGATAATAGCCTTATTTCAAACTTTCGGGTAGACTCGACCATTTATACGTTTTCACTCTGGACTCAGCATACGTAGGTATATTTTAACCATGATATCGCCTGGACGCAAATCTCGAATCGAATCGTACAAAAGTATCAATTTCGAGACGAAAACGGCTTGCCGCAGACGAATTGGGGCCATCTGGAACGTCAGTATATTCATCGCGACAGTCTTGCTTCCGGCCATTGGCTCACGACGGCGATGGACTAATTATTGGTCTTATTCAGACAACGTCCTCTACCTTGTTTCTTTTTCAAATTTAACACACATACCATTGGGTCTATTTTGAGCTTTTGATGTTTGTTTGCATTTTCCTGTACCGACTCAAGAGATGTTTCACCGGGATATGAAGCTCTCTAATCTATGTGCAGCCCTCCGCTGGCGACCAGGTGCAGCCCGTTGATCCAGCTCGCCCGGGGCTCGCACAGGAAGCCGACGGCAAAGGCGATCTCCTCGGGCTTGGCCATGCGCGCGCCGACGGGCGTCTGGTCCATGACGGGCCGCATGGCGTCCATGAACTCGGACCCGGCGGCCGCGAATCCCTCGGTCATGGTCGGGCCCGGCGATACAGCGTTAACCGTGCAGCCGTACTTGGGCGGCAGCTCTTTCGCCCACACCTTGGTGAAGCTGTCCACCATGCCCTTGGTGCCCGCGTAGATGGTCTGCAGCGGCGGCGCCGCCCGCGCCGAGATGGAGCAGATGTTGACGATGCGGCCGCCCGCCTCTTTGCCGTCCGACGCCGACGCCGGCTTGGGCAGGAGCGGCAGCACGGCCTGGGTCAGCAGGAAGACGCCCCGCCCGTTGAGGTTGACCAGCTTGTCCCAGTCCTGCAGCGTCTGCTCCTCGAACTGCTTGTTGACGGCGAGCCCGGCGTTGTTGACGAGCATATCGACGCGGCCGCCGTAGGCCCCGGCGGCGGCGTCGGCCAGGGCCTGCGGGCCGGACTCGGTGCTCAGGTCGGCCTCGACGGCGCGCGAGGTGGCGGCCGTGGGCAGCGACGCGACCACGGCCTCGGCCGCGGCCCGCAGCGAGGCGAACGGGTAGTTGACCACGACGCTGGCGCCGCGGCCCGCGAGCTCCTGGGCGATGGCGGCGCCGATGCCCGTGTTGGCGCCCGTCACGATGGCGACCTTGTCCTTGAGCGTCTGGTCCGGCATGCTTTTCCTATTCGCGCGTCCTCGTTGTCATGTGATAATACCGCGCACAGCTCACTTGGCTACCGAGAATGACGTGAGAAGGCGTACTATGTCTTGGGGATTGATCTGGACTTTTCGAATCCCCGAGTCAACACAGACGATAGTGGTTGTCCGTCTTATACGGCTTGGGGAGCTAAAAGTAAAGAAGGGACCCGGCGCGTGTGGAGGGTGGAGGGTCAAAGGTTGGGTGGGCGGTGCGTCCGCACTTCCCGCGCCCACCCCCTCTATAATGTGTGGTATACTACTGCTATTACATGCAACGCCGGGAATGTGGGGGGACCAAAACTGAACTGTCTCGGGAAGAGGGTCCAGAATCTCCAGAACACTCAAGCTGCTGACTCTTTTTCCTGTCCGTGCAGAGGGTATCTTGACCGTTTTCCAAGTCTGTGCTCTGGTCACAATTGTGTCTTCGTAAGCTTTGCTCGGGCCGTTGTGATCTGTAAGTGGGCTGGCTATAGGAAGTATCCGTAGTTCAGCCTGGCTGTGCTAGATGCAGCTATCTCGGGAGGCTGAAGCCCACATGTCAAGTATCACACCCTTGAAGCATCACACCCATGTATGCACTTCACTATGATAGCCTGCATTACCATTTGTTTTCTCAACTCATGCCGTGAATTCACTTGACGCCATATTCTCTTTGCTGCGAGTAATGTCCCATCTCAGTTCAAGTTTATACTAGTACAAGCAGGACGACGTCTGTTAGTTTGTGACAACGGCAGTGTATTCTCTATCTACCCGAGGTGGTGAGTTCGGCGAACACGTCTTGCAGATAGCCTCCCCTACCTGTCATGACAAGTCAACTTGGAGCATCAGCAGTGGTTGCCTCTAGTCTCGAGACCTGCTCAAGCGGACATCGTGGATGCTGTTCGGTGGAATCGTTCTCCCATCGAAAACTCTATCCTTCTTCAGATATCACCCATACCCAGCCGAGCGAGCTCCCCCAAGCCCAGTGCTGACTCGATTCTTTTCTGTCGGCGCAGCCGAGGAGATCGAGGTGCTCGAGGCGAGCGGGGAGAGCGGGGAGAGGGCAGAGGAGAGGGCAGAGGAGACCGCGCAGGAGACCGCGCAGGAGACCGCGCAGGAGACCGCAGAGGAAGAGGATGGCTATGCGATCCGTCGACGAGCCTGACGAAGCGGTGCGAGAGGCCAGGGCCGCGCTCCTCGTCGGTCAGAAACCTTGCCGCCTTGGTGCGCTGGTCCCCATGGAGAACGATGGACTCGCCGGCCTCGGGGTCGTCCACGACCATGCCGGCGCAGCCGAGATGCTTCTTGAGAAGCTTCAGCACGTCTCTGGTGTCGACGTACGGGTTCGAGCCGAGCCCCTCGATCACTGTGAACCGGATATTGTGCACCTTGATTTGGATGGTTGGGGGCGAGAAGGGATCAAAGGATGGGCTCGACACGGCGGGATACTCAGGATTCACGGAGGCCATATTCAAGAATGGTTATTTATCTGCGAGGAAAAGTTATTACCAGAGTTGCTATGTTGTAATCTCTTGGTTGATCGCGAGCTGAAGCTTTAGGGAGTGGAGGCTTTTATATAGATATGACTTGTTTCCTATACAATACAAAGAAATGGTTCTACAGATAAAGCAAATCTCATGAAACACATGGAAGGTCGCAAGAGAAACCTATTATATGTGCCATGGTCAGTACAGGACAAAGAGCGCTGACAACGCATTCGAAGTGACCAATCATTACCACGAGGTTATGTCCGAAGAGTAATATTCTGAATTCATTTATGACAAGAGGGAAAAGTAGGACATAGAATCTATGGCTCATTTGGAAATGCTTCTATAAATGGTACGCAGCGCAGCCCGCAATATGAGATGCAAGTCAACCATAAAAATTATCAGTCATGATATGCATTTCAGATATACCTTGATGGAAAAGGACATCCAGGCTCATTGAGAACGAGCTAATATGCGCACTCCATATTTTGAAGCAATCAAAGTTGTCACCTGTTCTACATACCGGTCTACAAGGCTTTCGATGGCCAATCGTCGTGGTCACCAGGTTCAAACTACATGTGAGTCGGGGCGGTGTGCTCACGTTGAAAGTGAGGGTCCAACTTACAATATTTGATATATGACCGCCTCACCGATCCACCTGAGAAAGAAGAAAAGGGGGTGATGTTGATGAGGTTCATGGAACATACGACTGCAGTAAGTAAGTCACGAAGGTCGGGATCACCCTCTTGATCTAAACTTGCACAGAGCCATCGGATGGCATCTTGGTTGGCTCTCTGGCAGCTCCGTCCGGAAGACCAACACAGACCTTTTACCCACAAACAAGTTATAACACACGGAACGAGCCGTTGGTCATCTCTGCACGATCAAATGTCAAATATAGACCCCGCCAATCTTCTGGGCAGTCTCCCTATAAGATGGTATAACGAACGACCTGCTCGGGAGTAAGCAGGAGATGCTACGGATATTTCATGACTGATGATCAGTATAATCTCACGAAATTTTCGGATCCGAATAACCGGCTCCGCCGGACTACGGGCTTCCTTGCGATCATATGCAGTGCTCCGTAGAAGGGCGTCGCGGAGACTATAGCAACGATTGCAATCTTAGCACGCTCATCTGATGCCACAGCCCAGTGGGACTCGAGGCCCGCCTCCTGTGGAGGCCCGGTGATCGACTTGTAAGGAAAAAAAGAACGGGATGACGGCGACCATGAGCGTCCTGGTATTCGAGAGAAGCGCGATACCTAGGTAGATGAGGACGAGGGAGAGAGAGAGAGCATCATCATCGGTGACCCGCAATCCCCCCCGACGGCTTTTTCCGGGAATATGGTATACTACCCAGTTGCCAAATGGAGCAGCAATTGCAGATCATAGTACGGGTCTTTTTTTCGCATTACATTACTACTACTGCTTCCCGAGCACAAAGCGCATTGAGAACCAAGCTTCTGGTTCTTTCCTTTCGTTTGCCCGCGCGATAGCGACTTGTACAGTGCAAAAAGTGTTTCGGCAAGTCGTGAGAGAGCGTCTCGTGAAATCAAAATCTCCTGCCAAGAGCAATGACAATCGTGTTGTAGGTTGGCATGTGTCTACAGGGTCCAGACAGCGCAGAGCACACAGTTCTTCCTCAGCTATTGGCCTCGTATGGGAAATGAGACGCTCTGGAACGAAGTCATCTCTTTTCTCGAAGAGGCATGCGACGTGCTGATGAGATTGTGGCCGGCGAACGTGATCAATCGCTTTGCGCGAACTGGGGGGCGGGCGGGCAATCACCAAAAAAAATGATGATCTATCTTTTTTGCGTCGTCGTCTGTTGCTCTGGGTCGGAGAATTAGAATAGGAGACGCTTGGGCGACCCCTGATCCGCGCGCGCCCCCAGCCCATGGGCCATAGGGTAAGCCGTTTGGTTCCTTGTTGGCTAACCCATGTTTTTCTTTAGCCCGGGCCCCCGTTGCAGGCTGCGTATAGAAGGGGGGTGGTGGGTGTGTATGTGTGTGTGGCCCAACGGCGACTCCGTTCTTTCTTTTCGTTGCAGTATGATGATCTGACGTTGACTTTTTCTTTCTTTGCTCTCCTTCCCCGACTTTCCTCTTTTTGTTTCTGCGCAGTGCCGACGACCGTTGATCGTCGACGAGACCCGTTTTGAATTGATAAAAATAGGCCCCCTCCCCAGGACTGGTAATTTCATATTATGTATATGCAGGCAGGACAAGAGACGTGTTTCCCCTGATTTTTTGGGGATCGTCTTTTTTGGAAGGTGTTTTAGGGCGCCGCGCAAACAAAAAGCACTGACTTCTTGGAAAGTCTGGGGTTCCGTCCTTGTGACGTATGTACATGGTCTGCCTGCCTTCTTATATACCCTACTTTGTATCCGTACTTGTTATTCCTGTCCGTCTAGGTAGTGTATTGAAATATGACTGCAGTGTCCTTGTGTGTTAGTGTCGAAACTTGGAGAGTAGCCATCTGGGTATGTGTGTTGTTTAGTGATTAGTAGACATGCCTGTGGATTAGTTAGTGGCAGAGCCGGACAAGACAGAGAGACAAAGAGCCTACGACGGATTCAGGGCTGGCTGACGGGCTGATTGATTGCTACAAACCTTGGCCGATCATGGAAATGTTCCAGAATGTTTCAAGAACCATGCAGCTTACGCGAAGGGGATGGGGGATGCGCGGGGATTGGATTCCGGCGGGCAGCGTAGCATGTAGCTATGTGGCAGCAGTAGCGAAAGAAAGGATTCGCTCGGGTGGCACAGGCACATACATCGATCAATCGAAGGTTCCAATGCGTACAGAGTGGTTGGCTGGCTGGGCATGGCCCTCGAACACCCCCGTTTGTTCTTTTTTCCCACGTTTCCACGTTCTGCCACGTTTCTCGTATGCATGCGCCCAATGATATGGCCTTGCCAATGCGCCGCCCGCACCTCCTTGTTTGTTGGACACATGGGACAAGATTGGGCAGGGCCGGTCAGGTATCGTAATGACGGGTGGGATCCTGCAGATGGAGTGTACACTTCTACTTCGTACCACTGAGCGGGCATTGGCTGGCACTTTGGGGTTGACCATACACAGTGTTCTGCCATAGACATCGTATGCAGGAGGAGATGAGAGTTCCGTTCGCATGCAGAAATGACAAAGATCCGAATTGCTTTTTTTTCTCCATTCTTCTTCGGCACCAAGCGAACTGTACCGTACAGTAGTCTAGCAAACTCATTAAAGTCGACGGATTGGTTGGTTGGTTGAGTGGACGGATCGATTATTGGAAGTATACTTCACATAGGAAGAAAGATACCATACATGTCGGTTATGACCGAAAAGCTTACTTGGGTTACCTAATTATAAACATCTGCAAGAGAAAAGACGGACGGAGAAGCGCCAAGCATGGTATACACATGCCATCACACTAATCAATGCGCTGCATGAAAAGTAAATTGCTTTTTGAGTTTTCCGTGGTAAAGGGATGGCATGTCTTTGCATGTGTGCGGTGTGGTCCAGGAAGGATCAACTGGTGGCAATCACCGAAGAAGAAGAAAAGACAGAACCACATTGCTGGAAATTATACCTGGGTACAAGCATGTTGCTACTGAAATATAGTAATAAGTAAAAGTATGTATCCGTGGTGTAGGTAGGCAAGCTTGTCAGGTTCGTCAACGCTGGGCCGGAGCTGGAGCTGGAACGATCAGATCAGTTCCACACACCATCCGCTGGAGTCTTAGCACGGCGTGGCGTGACCTGACAAAATCCGAATTGAGTCGTCTAGTGTTGCGGCGAGTCTGGGTAGCGCACGCAGCAAGAAAAGGGCTGACTCCTGGAGGATGCGCTGCGATCGATGCTGAAGCACCTACCTGGGCAGGTCACCTATTTCTGGAACTTCCCACTGTAATCAATAATACAAGAATGTCACTCGCGTAACCCACAGCACAGCTACACGTTACTCGGTGTGCTCTGGCGGTGGGTTTCGGAGGAATACAGATCATTGGCGAGGTCGTGCTCACTGCTGAGACAGGTGGGTAATAATAACTTGGGAATAGAGAGGCAGGCCTGTAAAGGATCGCACATCACGTATGATGTACTGAGATGCCCCCAAAACAATACTATCAATTGCGGGAAGGTGACAAAGAAACCATGTGATTTGATGACTGCTTTGTGCCCGACTGCATTGGCAGGAGAGTTTGATCGAGACCTATGAGACGGACGAGCTTCCATGCAGGATGCAAAATTCGTTCCATGACCACTATTGTGGCTGCTGGCACGTGGTAAAGCCCAGGATTCCTTCCTTCGCAACGGTTGCTTGTCACTAGATACTGGATGCATACCTAATAATCGGTCGGATGGAATCCAAGACACCCCCCAACACCAATGTCCGTCGCTGTACTGTGGCAGTTCCCTGCGACAAGGGACGTTTCTTCCGTTGTTTACCAAAATATCCTTTTATTGCCTGGCACTTACTCGTCTAATTTTGAGCCGTCTGCTGCCTTCCCGTCTCCGTTCTCTGATGTGGTATAGAACCAGAACCACAAGGTTTTGTCCAGGAACGCCATGCAGACGACACGAGTTGCGATGCTCCGGCGCCGTCATAAGGCTTTCAATTTTTCTCTTCCCCTTCATTTCCTCTTCTGGTAGGTGATGGCATTTATAGTAGATAGTAATCAAGAGTTGATGAGAAATGAAAAAAAATAAAAAAAATAGAAGACAAAGCCAAAACCAAAAAGATGGATGTTTCGACGCGCCCAGGCACAAACTAGCCGCGCAAACTATGTACTACCTACTGTAGACGGCATCGAAGCCTTTTTCAGAGCGTTTCAGGAGAATATCAACAATTTTTTGCATCTGACAGACAGAGCCGAGTCGACGCCACAAAGCCCCCAACTACACGTGCGCAGAAGGTTAGCAAGCTATGTAGTTTGCAGCCATGTTCATGATCTGCCATCTCGACAATACATCTCTCCGCCTTGCTGCTCCGACTGGACTAGGCCGGAGTCGAGGGAGAACGAAAAAAGACGAATGGGTGGCTACGAACGCGGACGCGGAGTCCCTATGCGCACATTGCCAGCAGCTCGATATTTCTGACGCGCATCACAGCCTGCTCCTCAGGTTCTAGATTGCACTACTATACATACTATATAATTGCTCTTGATTAGCCCTGAAAGCCATAGCCTGCTTTGTGCGTAATCATGCCATCCGTAGGAGACAGACCCTATAACGTATCCACCCGCCTTTCTGGTACGAGAAAAAGCTGCTTGCTGTATCGTGCCGTAATTGTCTCGGCTGTCCAAAGCGACTCGTCGTCACGACATCGTACCTGATAGGTGATACGGCACGTTGATCCGGATGTCGCTGGAGGGAGAGAGCGCAGGCAAGAGAGCTATGCCTGAACCGTGCCGTAATCTGAGCTTCAGCCCAACCCTACTTCAGCTACACATGACATGAGCCCTTCTCTTCTCTGGAAAGGGGCACGCTGGATATACACATTTCCCGTGAACTTTGTCAGCTATATCAACCAACCCGTCATGGCATGGTATCACGGCCGAACTCCAGATCTGAACTCGGGACGCCCACTTATACTACCCCAGATAGTCGAGGGTCGACCTAGATAGAGTCCGGATTCTCGGAGCGGAAGACTCTTGCTAAAAGGTGTCCAAAGCTGTCCGCTCCTGGCTGCTGGGAAAACCAACTCCTGGGACCCCTGTACTCCATCTACATTGGATGGTTGATGGTTGATCTCCTTTGGCACGTAGGTCTTGGTTAGTAGGTATTGCTAGTATCAGTATTCTAGGTTAGTAGTACTGCGTCGATCCAATGGAGCAGGATCCCGTATGGGGCACACTTCTCGGCGGGCTCTAGGTTGTTTGCCAACGACGAGGAAACACAAAACAAAACTTGGCAACCTGGATATTTCTCGACTCGTTGTCTGTCGTTCATGTATGGTAGATGAATAAAAAGCAAGGCCAACGAACGCAAGACAGTACAGTACTACGAACTATAGTGACCGCTTTTCTAGGTACCTAGTCTTGATTTTGCTTTTTTGCTTTTGCCTCAACCAACCTTGCAACAGGAACGAAGCGCTCACTGTATTGTACAACCTTTCCCCCACATTCAAAAAGCACACCCATCTCACGACCGGGAACGGCTCGACTTGCGGCTCTTTGGATTGTTCTATTTGATACTTGGAGATTGAACAGTGGCTAATAAGAGCAGCATTGCAGGCTTGTGATGGATGGGCTTAATAACAAGTAAGGGGAGGGCTCGCCGCCAGAGCTACCAGAGCAGACTTATGACTGATCGAGGGCCGCTATCCGAGTCACGTCGTGGGATCTCATACGGTGCCCAGGGGTCGTCGACTCACGGGGTGGCAGGCCTAAGGGTCAGCGTAGCTCGACGTTAAGCCCAAAGCGGCCCACGCGCCGACGAAGGCTCCAAGTGCTTCTCTCTAGACCTTCTGCGCAGAAAGCAATGCAAGATCCTGTCAGCCAGCGAGCGGCCCTGGGCTGATCTGGTCCAATTGGCTGCCGCTTGGGTTGATCGAGAACGGCACGATGATGTGCTCTATGGGTTCCAGGTAGGTCTGGTGCAGCACACTCTCTCTATGACAGGCTGCTGCTGCTGCTGAAAAGCTGACATGTGTGTCGTCCGTCTGTGTTTGCCTCTTTGCGGTGGGGGGCGATGGATGGAGTATATGTGTTCGTGGATATTGGGTACTAGATAGACTAGGTTACCTACTACTATCCTGTATTCCCCAAACCCCAAGGGCCGGGCACAGAGATCACAGAGAACAGGCTGGCAAGACTGAAAATCTGTCCATCTATTTTACTACTGGCCACTATCTAGTATTATCTAGTATTCCAATGGACAGGCCTCGTCTGCTACCCACGGATACCTGCCTACCTTACCTACCTAGCCTACACCACATCCCAGGCATGCCAAAGAACCGACATGGATGCCAGACCTGACCGCACGTGCTCCCGCGGGCTGTATATGCACGGCTGATTTGTGACAAGCAACAAGTAAGCACTTGAGATATGGAATGGTTACATAGATGGGACATGATACAGCCATCTCTCTGTGTACTCGCATTATGTTTGGTGGTGATGATGATGCTGAGAAAGGCTGAGAAGAGGAGGCACTTTTCGCCAGCTCAGCTCTTCTCTTCACCCTTTTCCCGGCTGATGGATGCTCTTTCGTGACTCCGTCGACGTCTCAAGGCCGCTGCTGACATGATATTGATGCGAAAGGAATCATGCCCGGTCTGGCTCCATGATTAGACAAACGCCTTGATTATACCGGACCAGATACAAATTTGTCGTGGGCCAAATGACTTTACTTGGGCTTTCTCACCCCTGCTTGCCTTACACATCTGGTTGGTACCTATGGTACCTAACCTAGTCCGTCCGCTCCTCAGACACATGAGCTGACGAAGTGCCGCGCGACGAGAACATATTGGCGGGCGCATCACAGACAGGTATATGCCCATGATGAGAGACAATTCTGGCCCGAGAGAGAAATAGGCAGTATTTGGCCTTGTCATCGGTGCCATATTCATCATACTGCAGACGGAATCGCATCAACCAAGGCAATGCGCTTTTACAAGATCACCATTCCCCCACGCCCATGCATGACGGCTCGTCTCCCCGAATTGCGGTCCGATCAAGGTCGAAACTTGCCATGCCCATAACACGTGTATCCAATGCATCGTGGATTGATTGCGGTACCTGCCTGACTACAACCTAATAAGCAGTCCTGCCCAGGGGGCCCGTTTTGTTTATGCCAGATGTGTGAATGTGGTTCATCTAGGTCGGGCAATACAGCAGCATGTTTGATAGACGTGGGATATACGGACGTACGCACCTATGGGCTATACCAAGATGAAAAACACAACACAGACACCACATAACACAACAGAGAGACTCGACACGATCTTGTTATTGCTTCTTACTAACCCAGCTCTTTTTACCTGCCGTGCCCACCGTACGTATATATGTAATGAACCACGACCGGTATGTACATACCATGTAGGCCTGTAACGGCAGTTTGGCGTGCATCCGGGGGGTGGAAGAACTGCAGCACGGCGATGCGTGGCACCTGGGCTGAGAGTTGGGGAGGGGATCCCACTACCATCCCCTAGGGAGCCGCCAATTTGATCAGAATCCTCACGATTTACAGGGCCTTTACTGGCGTCCCCACCTGGTCGACAGGCGCTACTGTACAAAAGGAATTGGCCTCCGTTACCCTCAGCCGCCGATCCTTTATCAGGGCCCCATACTGTTCCAGATTTCCCAAGCCAGAAGGGGATATCAATGGGGATCGCTCCCTTTTGCACTCTCTCACTTGACCGACTCGCCGAAATCTATTGGTTTGACTTGCTTGGACTCTCTGTCTGAACTGACGGGAAACTCGACCGTGTGTGTGTGACCTTGGATGCTGCTTCATTGGAAACTTTTTTCTTCTTCTCCCTACTACTACTACTACTTACTACTTCTTCCTACTACCTGCCAACTGCTGCCCTGCCCCTCTCGAGTCTCGGCCCTTGTCTTGTGTCTGCCTTCTAATAATTACTTCGTCAAACTGGCGGCCGACGACCATCCCATCCCCCTAAGACGTGCAAGACGCCTGACGAGGCCATTCACCTGTCCTCCTGGTCCTGCACCTGCACATAGCTATGGGCAACAGCCAGGGCAAGCCCGTTGATCTCAACGGCGAAGGTGAGTCAAACCAGCATTCCTTCCAACCCTCGCTCCCTTCCTTCTCTGCCTGCCTGCCCGTTGCCTCTCCATACACGTCAATCGACGACGTCCCTGCCTCTTCGCCTGGCACCAATCAGCCCGTCCTCGACCCATTCAAAATGCTGCTGCTGCTCTGCTGTAACCTTGACTGACAACCTCGCCTTTGCGGGTCCCGCTTCGCAGTGAACCTCAATCATTTCCGCCTTCTTCGAGTTGTCGGCCGAGGAGCCTTTGGCAAAGTGCGAATCGTCGAGCGGAAAGATACCAGCTTGTCGTTTGCTCTCAAATACATACGGAAAGATGAAGGTGAGTGACGACGACCTCTAGTTCAACAAAAAACCGATCCGGCCCCCCATGGCCCCTCCACTCCTCCCCAATATCAACAGCCCGCGATGGCATGGCATACTGAGATTCGATTCGATAGTCGTACGGTCCGAGAGCGTTCGGAATATCATTCGTGAACGGCGCATGCTCGAACATGTAAACCATCCCTTCATCTGTAACTTGCGTTACAGCTTCCAAGATATCGAGTACATGTATGTTGCAACCCCGCCTACATTGGCCCAGCCGAACCCCTGACTTACTCGATCTCCGTTGGATAAAGGTACCTCGTGGTCGACTTGATGACTGGCGGCGATCTGCGATTTCACATATCGAGGAAAACCTTCACCGAGGAAGCTGTTCGCTTCTGGATCGCGGAACTGGGTTGTGCGCTGAAATACATACACGAGCAAGGCATCATACATCGAGATGTCAAGCCCGACAACGTGTTACTGGACGCCGATGGACACGTCCATTTGACAGACTTCGTAAGTCTAGATGATCCGCAGTTTGCCAACGTTTGAGAACCCGCGTACTGATCTGTTCCGTCATCAAAGAATGTCGCCTCGGATGTGATTCCGGGCAAGGTCTTGACGAGCAAGTCCGGTACGCTCGCTTACCTAGCTCCCGAAGTCTATGGGGGTAAGGGGTACACTGTGACAGCAGATTGGTGGTCCCTAGGCGTCTTGTTCTACGAATGTATCTACAACAAGGTAAGCCCGCCTGGTCGACTCTTGTGGAGAATTCACGATCGACTCGAGGCTGACACTTACTGCAGCGCCCATTCGAGGGCAACTCCGAGTCGAGTTTGTCCAACGTAATTACTGCCGCCAACCCCAAATTTCCCATCACGTCGCCTCCTGTATCGTTACCATGCCTATACGCGATCCAGAAGGCTTTGGACTCGAACCCAAAGACGCGCATGGGCTCTACCTGGAACAGCTTCATCGACCACGAATTCTTCCGAGTCATTGATTTCGATGCTTTGCTGCGCAAGGAGCTCGAGCCCGTGTTCGTGCCATCTGCAGACAAGACCAATTTTGATGCGACGTACGACCTGGAGGAGTTGTTATTAGAAGAGGCACCTTTGGAGGCGAGAGCACGCAGACAAAAGCCGAGAGAGAAGCTCAAGGACGATGCGACCGAGAAGGAGATTCGTGAAGAGGAATTGTACAAATCGATCGAAAGGGATTTCCAGCCGTTCGACTACACTGTTGCTGCTTACAACAAGTAGGATATCCTTCCATGACCCGGTCTCCGCAAAGACAATGCTAACATATTTCGCTAGGATGGCTGCCATGCAAGGCGAGGGCGGCGAGAACATCAACCCAGGAGACCCAAGAGCTCCTGGCCACGGAGACGGCATGCACGGGCAAGCCATGAGTGTTAACACGGCAGTCCCGGCGCAGCAGCCTCCGAACGGCGCAGGAATCTACCGACCGGAGCCTGTACAGAGGCACATGAGCGATCAACAACACGACCCCCGAGCTCGGGCCCCACCGGGAAGGCCGGCGCCTCTTCCCCCGTATCCGACCTCGTACACCAGTCGTCCTTCGCAACCGTCTGGTATGCGAGTGGAATCCCCGACAGGCGGCGTGCAAGTGACGATCGATGCTGCAGGCAGCTGGTCACAATTAGCACGACAAGACGCAACCCTGCCGACAGATGCAAATGCACAGAACGACGAAAAAGCTGCCAGCTCCAGCGGCGGCGTCTTTGGTCTATTTGGCCGCAAGAAGGGCCGTGGCCACAGTCCAAAGCCAAAGGAGAGGGGAGTGCTGGGCAAAGAAGGTGCCAGAGTCATCATCGGCTGAGGATCCCTGGCCAAGACCAATTTCCGTCGCGGATCACTCAGATTATGGACCATCGACAAAGGTCCTTGTACTAGTGACATGGTTCCGAAGGGGGCCGAGATCAGCAGACTGAACAACGTAGCCTCGAGCCCAATGTTGGGATTTAGGGAGTCTGGGGTTTATATTGTTTTTATATTGGGTTGTTGGACTTCTGCATATTGCACACGCGCACACAAACATACGAACGCACACCAGAGAGGTGATCCATGCTTGATCATGTCGGAGGGGAAGCCACAACACTATTGCATGAAGAGAGAGGGATTGGGGCGAATTTTGGTCATGATACCCGGGACTGTTTTACCACAGTCCTCCACCTCTCAACTCACACACACAACTTCAACGAAATAAGACTTTGTCATGGCCTCAGTTGAACCTTGGAATCAGGACAGCGGCACGGTACACAACACCATGTTTCAGGTCGAGTGTTGGGCCAAGTGGCCAGAGGAAGAAGAAAGACTCTGGGGATAGTTCCAGGTCGATCGATATGGGCTAATTACGGCGACTGCGACCTCTTATCACAGCAGATCCTCGAAATCCCACACGCCAGGGAATGCATCAGGCCAATAGGATAGACAGTTATACTGTATAGCTGGGAACTTGACCGATACAAACACGCATTCAATCTTCTCCGCAGAGGTGCCATGTGACAGTGATCTTGGACACACATTTACGCCTCACACTTTACATCACAATAGTCGAGTTGATTTGGCCTCGGCTTCGGCTTCAGCACCACAAACAACTCAGATCTTTCTGCTTTATTGGCTTTACCACCTGGCCTCTTTACTTCCTGGTGAGGCAAGTTGTGTGCTCATTGTCATATTAATCTATAGGACCGAGGTCGAATTATCTGAAGGTGCGAAGCTATTCTATTTGCCAAGATTGTCTACGATATCTCGATACTGGTGGGCGTGCCATAACCCGAGTCCTTCTTTTGATGCTTGGACTTGGCAAGGTCGTTGTCGCCACGCTGTCGTTCCATCTTGGCCTGCTTCTCCGGGTTCTCGATCTCTACCACAGAGGACGACTCCGAGTCTGAACCAGTCGACTTCTTGCTAGTCTGCGTTCCCTTGGTTTTGCTCTTGCGCTCCTTTCTGGTCTTTTCCTTCTCGGACTCGGAATCAGCGTCGGAAGAGGAAGACTCTGGATCCGGCTCGGAACGAGGCCTACTTGCCTTGCGCTTCTTGTCCTTGCTGCTCTTCCTGGCCGCCTCCTTGGTCTTCTTCTCCTCGGCCTGGCGCCTGGCCTCGGCGTCCTTGAGCTCCTTGTCCTGGCGGTCGCGGCGGGTCCGGGCCACGAACTCGCCGGCCGAGTCGACGGCGGCCTGCGGGTCCCGCTTGTTCCTGAGGAGGTGGCCCTGCAGCTCGGCCGGGCTGAACTCGTGCGCCGGGATCCGCCCCGCGAACTCGAGCGCCATGCCCTCGACCCGCGCGTCCTCCTTGGCCTGCTCCCGCGCCGCCGCCTCGGCCTGCCGGCGCCGCTCCTCGGGGCTCACGTAGACGTCGCCCGGGATCTCCTTGGGGGCGCGCCGCTCGCACTCGAGCCGCGCGAAGATGGCCCGGAAGAGCGCCGCCGTCATGGCGCCGTCGGCCCGCCCGAACTCGACCATCATGTCGACCCGCCCCGGCCGGATCAGCGCCTTGTCCAGCTTGTCGACGTGGTTGGTCGTCATGATGAGCACGCGGCCCTCCTGCGAGGCCACGCCGTCGAGGATGTTGAGCAGCCCCGACAGCGACAGGCGGCCGGACCCGCTGCCGGCGTCGCCCCGGCCCTTGGCCGACCGCGGGGAGGCCCGTCGAGGGGCCGGGGCCGGGGCGGCGTCGCTATCGTCGTCGCCGCTGTCGTCGTCGTCCTCGCTGTCTTTGTTGCTACCTCCGCCGTTCTCCTCGCGCGTATGCGTCAGCCCGGCCGTGTCAATGTCCTCGAGCAGCACGACGCAGCGGCGCGGCAGGTTGGCAAAGAGCGAGGTCAGGTTCTCCTCGCTGGCTGTGACGGAGCTCAGCGAGACGATGTAGATGCGCATATTAAAATGACCGGCGAGGGCAAGGGACAAGGAGCTCTTGCCGGTGCCCGGTGGGCCGTGCAGGAGGTACCCCCGGCGGTAGGGGATGCCGCGGTTGGCGTACCAGCGCTGCGTCGCCGGGTCGAGGTAGTCGCTCACGTCGTCGACGACGCCGCGCTTGGCGGCCTCGTCGAGGATGACGGTCGAGAAGGGCCGCGTCTGCCGCGCCAGGCACCGCTGCCACCGCGGCTCCGCCTCGCCCTGCCGCAACGCCCCGCGGTAGATGAGCGTCTTGCTCTGGTCCCGCCGGTTGTAGAGCGCCCGCGCCTCGTGCAGCAGCTGCTTGATGACCCACGGGTCGCGCCCGAAGCACGAGACCGTGATCTCCTCGCGCTCGCTCACGCTCAGGAAGCTGCCCTGCGACTTGGCCGCGTTGCGCTTGAACAGCAGCAGCCGGCCGCGGTACCAGAAGTAGTGCGTGCCAAAGGACGGGCTGTAGGCCAGAGCCTTTCTCCCGAACCCGTCGCCGCCTGCTCCGCCGCCGCCGCCGCCGCTCTCGTCCGACGACGACCCCTCGCCGTCGCTGCCGCCGTGGTCGTACCGCCGCAGGTACCACGCGCGCGAGCTCATGTCGGCGTTGACGACGAAGCGGCGGGCCGAGGTGGCGAACTTTTGCGTGGCGACCCAGGCCATGAGGATGCTGTAGATCTCGTCGTCGGTCCTGATGTCGACGCTCGACATGAAGTAGCTCTCGACCGCGGCGCCGAGCCGGTGCGACACGTAACCCCAGAACACGGACAGAAAGCCCAGCAGGGCGAGCCCGGATATGTATAAATTCAGGTCAATGCCCGAATACCGCTGGATCGCGCCGGCGTACACGGAGAAGCCCGGGAAGAAGAAGTCGAGCAGCACGATCGGCTGCTCTTGTCCATCGTCGTACCGAGAGTATTTTTGTCGAGGGACGGATGTGAAGTCTGAGGGTGTGGTTGGTATCGTCGACGAGGACGATATAGATGAGTCTGCCATGGTGGTGGTATTGGTTTGGCTTGTTAGGGAGTAGAGTGAGTCCATGCAAGATGATGCTTTTCAGGATGTATTAATGGTATGTGTTTGCGATATTTGCCAGCTTTCCATGTGGATTGCTAGTGGTGAAAATGAATGCCAATCAAAGAATGTAGTATACAAACAAGAAGAAGTTTCCACAAGACTGCTCGAATATCAAAGTATATATAGGTTTCTGGAAGAAGGCCCGGCAGTGACTGTACCCCGGATTCAAATCTGATTAAGGTTATTATTGGTTACCAATTGAATATGATCTACTATTCAGCTTTTCATAGGCTCTCTTGCAGCATTGCCTCAAATCAGGCAACATCGCCCTTAGTCCCTATAGAGGCCGGCTGACAACCAGGCATCTCTTTGCACTAGCAACGCAGTCCTACGCAGATCCGGCGAGGATTGAAAGGACTTTGTGGGGTGGCACTGTATTAGAGATTTCAACCGAGGCGAGGCTGTATACGAACCGTCCAGAGTTTTGCTTGGTGAACATGTCACGTATCATTCATGTTGCTCATTCACAAATGTTTTTCAGATGCTCAGTAATCACTCCATTGGTTTGCCTTCTTGAAAGGTTGTGTCACAATGCCAATTGAAGGTATTCATTGGCTCACTTGGAATGGGAGGCCTTGATGAAAAGAGGCAACATATTACCCAAGGAGCTCGTAAAATGCTGTGCATATGCATGCATGCATGCACTGCCTTTTTGAACAAGGCCGCCTATCATAGACAATCACTCCCAACGTACAATGGCGAATAGTCATGCTTGCGTCTACGGAGTTGCCGTATACGTATATGAGATCAGTCTCTTGTCAATTTCTTAATCATATTCTTCGACAAGAGATCGGATCAAGACTAAAGTGAATGATTTCCGCTGATAAGCGGCACAGTCACTTCGCCGTAATGAGTCACTTTGGGCGCTGTGGAGAAAAAGAAGACGGACTTGCACATCAGGACAATCATACCGTCTCATAGTCGACCTGTGCCTAAAGTTGTGGGGAAGGTTTCTTACCCCATCCTCAACTCTACGAGGCTATGTTGCACACTATACTGTCGGTGGTATAATTGGAACAATTTGCTGAGGAGCCAAGATGCCATGTGGAAACAGGAATCGAATAGAGCCTGCATTTGATTTAGCAGATTGGAGACCGATCGCGAGGTTGAAATTACCTACGGGCTTAATCAATGACATATATATGGTTGTGTCAGCCGTATTACCCTGGATCAAGAACATCTTGCTGCCACGATGTGAGAGGGCATATTGTTATATACAGCGGTACACATGAATGCATCTTCTAGCCAGGCTCGAGAATGACATTTTACTGTTCCCGGAATGAATCACATTATCAATTTAGGTTTTCGCTGTTGCAGTAGTCGGGAAAGGTCATAGTGAATCATAATGATATTTCGCAGCTGCTTCACGAATGATGGAATTGACATGGCAAAACTCGATCTCCTTGTCCAGTTCATGACTTCTCACAGCTACACCGAGGCGCATGAAGCAGATGGCCCCTCCTGCGACGCACAAAGTAGGCGTACATACCGCCGGCTATGTATACCGCGACAACGCTGATGACCACCGGCCACTGAAACTGGTCGGGCCGCGAGAACACAATAGTCGTGACGTAGGAAAAGAGCTCGAACAGGTTCTGGAAAGCCGCCTCGACTGTTGAAAACGTGCCGCGGTATTTGGCTTCAACCTCCTGGAATAGGCAATCAACAGTGTGTCATGTGAAAGAAGGGGGGTATACTCACATCTTGTACGATAGTCTGAGCGCAGAGGTCGTATCCCCAAAGCCCGACGCGGCTCAGGGCGACGCCGACCGCCAGTCCAGTCCCAGCCAGGATGCTGTTGGTGCCAGCACCGTGAAAGTCGGAGAAGAACCAGGCCGTGGCGCCGGCGAGCCAGATCATCTGCCACGACAGGCTCCAGATGCCGCCGCGCACCGGTCCAATACGCCTCATGACCCGGGGCGCGATCCATGTTGCGCTCAGCTCAAAGATCGTACTCACGGTCCTGGCGATACCCACGTGCAGAGACGTGTAGCCTACCGACAGGAGATAGGTGATCATCTGTCCCGAGAAGGACAGCACCGTCAGATAGAGAAGCGAGAGCGAAAAAGACGGCAAAAAGGCTGGCTGGTGAAAGTAGAAGGGCAGCGAATCTATCGGCAAGAGGTTGGACTTCATGGACTTGAGCCATGACTGTACCGTGTGACTCTCGGCGCCGGGTCGTGCATCTTCGCTCATCAGCGCTGGCGGCGTTCGCTTCAAGGCTGGTGTGCGATCGTAGACCTGGAGGTATGAAGTGATTAGTATGTCACATATTTCCGCCTCAATGATGCGTTGTAGTCACCTGAGCAATAAAGACATATTCTATCAGCACTGAGACAATGTTCATGCCCAGCGTCGCCCATATGGCTATGATTGTCGACGCCACGGCAATGTTGGATATGACTAAAGGTCCGAGGAGTTTGCAGAGAAGGTCAATACGGCGCATTCGGGCATTGAGATCCCGGCGAAGAGTATCATTGCCCTCTGTAATGACAACGACCTAGTTGGAGACGAGCTCATGTCAGTCTATCATTGAACACGTTTGCTTCATGGTTTGACGAGCGCCATCATCAAGGGACATACCCAGTCCCGCTCAATGGACACGAGATTCATGACCGAGCACAACTTTTCGACACAGGCCAGCAGGACGACCAAGGCGAACTGGCCGTCCGTGACCCGGACCGTGACGAGCCCGACACGACGCTCCATGATCCAGAGGATGGCGCAGCTGGCGGCGACGGCGAGGCGCTGGCCGATGATGGAGACGCGGACGACGGTGAGGCGGTTGCCGCGGTCGATCCAGGACCCGATGGACTGCGCGAACAGGATAGCCGAGGCGCTCCGGACCAGGGCGTAGACGGACATGGGCAGCAGCGTGTCGGGGAAGATGGACGCCAGGAACAGCACGGCGCCGAACTCGAAGACGCGCGAGTTCCAGGTCGAGAGGAAGTGCGACGTGTATAGCCGGATGGCCAGGCTTCGCGGCAGCTGGGGAGGAGAAGACGGAGCAGCTTCTTCTTCTTCTCCCCCTTCCTCGCTATCTCCGGCATTCGACTGCGATATAGGTTGCATGTCCATCAAGCCGGCGACGTAGCCCTCGTGCTGCTGCCGCGACGGCGCTCCGACGCCGAGTTCGGCCAGTTGAGTCTCACCAGCCATGGCCATCAGCTTATGAAAACGCAATTGCGTATGAAGAGAATGATACTTCTGCAATAAGTCAAGTGTTTTCGGCCAATAAAGTGAGCATTTTCATCTGCTCATCTGGTGACGTTGGCCCCTCTAATACATGTATGAAAAGTGAGGTTTGAAAGTGGCGCCACCCGGAAGACGAAGTTGCGGAAAAGGTCCCCATTTATGATCATCCTTCCCCCCATCTTCTTAGTGCCTTGGCCAGCGGCATTTCACGTCATTTAATAAATACGTACTTTGCTGGCTCTTTTCCAAAGCTGCAATTAGTTATAAAATAATAAAAAGAGAATTATAATTGGATATTAATCCGTTCTCTGCCAGTCTTTAGTAGTCTTTCTTGCCGCGCGATTGTTTAATTCTTGGTGGGAATTGCAGGTCGATAGCAAAGTATATCAGGGGGAGCATGTGATAAGTGTACGCTTCACTCAACACGGTCCCTCTACTTGTGCACAAAGAGTTTTCCATTTCACAGAATTGACCATATCTTATAAATTCATCATAATAAGTAACTTGAACCTAGCAGGCTGTATCATACGGACGGTAGGATGAAATAACATTCAAATCATTACCCAATGTCCACATTCCCATCCACGACGGACTTCCACATAAGACAACGCCTTACCAATATGATAACTCCTTGGTCCGGTTAGGGATTTTCCATGACGCATAACATTCCAAATATATACAGAGTGAAACAATACCCGAGAGAAACAAGTCTCGCAATACCATATCGACACAGGAGTAGTAAGACAAATATGAAAGAAGAAGAAAAAAACGGAATCCAACGTATGACATTCTCAGTCCATCAAGACCACCGTGGGCGAGGTCGGATACGGCGGCTGTGCCCTCCGAGCACCATGCTGCTGCTGGTTCTGCTGGTCAAGACCCCAAATGGGATCCCATGACCCGGGCATCTTTGCCGGCGGAACACCACGACCATTGCCATTCGTCTGCACAAACCCCTGGCTCCCAGGTCCGAAGCCGCCCGGCTTCATCATACCCGGCGGCGGCGGCGGTGGACCCGCCTGTTGAGGCTGCCGGTATGCCTGCTGGCGGTTCTGATCGTGGTAAATCACCGGCGCGGGGCGAGGACCCGTCGGCGCCCTCCTGACGCTCGCCGGCGACGGGGATCTGCCTCGCCGGTGGGAATTGCGATGGCCCTTTTTGTGCGTGGACTTTTCCGCGGCGTGTGGTCCTCTGAGGACGTGCGCGGCGAACCGGAAGGGGAAGCGGTGGTTCTTGTTGGGGTGTCGCGTCACAGCGCCTTCGAGGTGGTCATCGCCGAGGTGGTAGCTCACCGAAGACGACGACGACGAGGAGCGGGACGAGCTGCTGGAGCCCGAGTGGTTGGACCCCTGGTATCGACTCATGGTCTCGAGATGGGAGAAGAAAATAATATTGTCTCGGCAGGGGTGGGGCGTTATTGATTATGCTGAAAGTGCAGTCTCGAGCTCGCTTACTTGCACCTTGATAAGGTTCACTTCGTGATCACGAAGCCCTGTGACGAGGAAATTTGGGCCCGAGGTGGTTGATCTCAAATATGAAGCAGGGCGAACGACGAGTGTCAAACAGAGACCGGGCGAGAGCTATCATGAGAAGGAGGCGAGGCCAGTCAGATATACCAAGTGCAGTCAACTTGATCCCGCGTGATCTCATAGATGCCTGCGTGCGAACCATTTTTCTCATCTCCCTCCCCTCATCGCAGCAGAGCCTCCATTTTCCCTTTCTCCTTCTCCCAGTGACCGGGCGCGGCGAGGGGGGTTCGAACTGCGAGGCGCGGTGTTTGCATGAACTTCCAGGCAACTTTCCGGGGTGCGAAAAAGAGAATTCTACTGGCTGTCAACACTTGAACAACACACAAGGGGTGGGATGAAACAGAAAAGGACTTTTTCTTTTTTCCGTGGCTTGTTCTTCTCCGGCTGCTTCGGAAAAAGTAGGGGGAAATCAAGGCTCGGTGACAGCATCGTATATCTGCCGGGCAAAGTCTTCAGAGAGATGTGGTGTGGTGGATGCCCAATGGACTGGACAGCTCAAGGTGAGCGAGGCGGCTCTACTCTGCTCGCCGGGGCGTAATCTAAGCCTCAGAATCCTGGAGAAAAGCAGTGCAGACGTCTGATGGGTGGTGTGTAAATGTATGTAACGCCCAGGTGGTAAGGCAGCCAATGAGCAATTCCTTGTGGTAAGCCCTTTCCGTTATCTCTTTCCTGTGTGTACCCGGATGAGCCCCCGCTCCCTCCGAGAACAGAGGCCAAGTGTAAAAAGCTCATGTCAAACCTGCCGACAGAGACTTATTTGTAACGAAGGATGCCGTGCTCTGGATCGATCTGGAAGAGTTTCTTCTGGTGCACATACACTGCTGCTTATAAATATGTCCATCATTGTGGCTAGCATGGGTGCACATGCATCTGCGGCTGAAGAATGTGCATGGCAAATGTCATACCATCAGGCTGGGGGAATTCTGACCGAGCCACACTTTCGTCCTCGATGAGGCCTGACGAGGCCCAATAAAACCAGACCGCATCAACATGGGCTCACCGAAATATGGCTATCGGCCTTTATTGTCGCAATATTAAAAACTCTGGGCGAGATTCAAGGTCGATAGGTATCATGGTACGCACACGGCAGATCAGCTGCTTGGATATATCAGGCTGCCCTCCAGCAGTTCTCTTTCGTAGCTCTCCATAATCAGTTCGGACTTCATTCTCAGTCCCTCGTACATTGGATCAAGTAAGAATAGGAAAGTATAATCTCATCGGCAGCATAGAGAGGTTAACATGAAGCCATTGCCGACGTCCGCATATTCTAGCCACGAGAAATTCTCATTCAAGTGAACGTCCCACCTATCACCAAGAAACAAAGTACTTGGCCTCATCAAAGGCTTTCGAGCCTACAGAAATAGAAAGCAAGATCGTATGTTTGTTTACATGATAACAGGGTAAACATGTTTTCCGGTACTGCGGTAACATGTTGGAAGTAAAAGAAGACTAGAGAAGCAAGACCCGGAATACCATATCAATGCAAAAGTCAGACCAAGAATAGATTACAAAATCTAACGTACAACAATACTCAGTCCCCTAACACAACATCAGGCGAGCGTGAATATGGTGGAAACGTCCTCCGAGCAATTAACTGCTGCTGCTGCTGCTGCTGCTGCTGCTGGGGAACACCCCAAATGTGATCCATCGGCGGCACGGACATCTGTGGGAAGCTCTGATCTCCGGACCCAAAGCCCGGCCTCATCATGCCTGGGGGCGGGGGTGATGGACCCGGCTGCTGTAGTTGCCAATGTCTTTGCTGCCCCTGCCCGTATTGATCGCGGGAGGCCCCCGGCGCGGGGGCGGGACTCGGCGCCCCGACGCCCGCCGAGGATGTGGTCGTAGAGGATGAGCTGCTCATATGGTGGCGGTGGCTCCGATCCTTCCTCCGCTTATCTTTTTTGGCTGCCAAAGGGCCGCGCAGCATGTACGAAAAGGACCGGGTGTCGAAGCTGTTAATCCTGTCGACGTGGCGTGCCACGGAGTCATCGTGATAGTCATCATCGTATCGGTTATAGCTGGCCGAAGAGGAGTGGCTCGGTCCGCTGGATTCCGAGCAGATCGAGTCTGGGTGCCGACTCATTATTTCCGTGAAAGAAAAACAAATCACTGTGCTTCTAGGAGGGTCGGGATGTAGTTCAAGTACACCGGTAGAGCCAGGGTCCAACGAAACAACACGCCTGAGGCTTGTGTTTGTGTACAGTAACTACGAGGGCTTGTTTTGCACTCGCCCAGTCAAGCCTTGTGGCATCAAGATGAGGATCTGAGAAGAGATGGTGTCAAGTCCTTCGCCCTGTTGACAAGGGGGGTCAGAGATGTGCAGGAAGGTAAAGAATGTCAAACAAACCGGGCGAAGAGAGGAGGCGGAGCTGAACATATATATCGAGAAGTGATGTGTACAACCCATTTTCTCCTATTCTTTCCCCTCACGGCAGACCTCCTTTCCTCTCTCTCTTTCTCTGATCGGTCGCCGCTCGGCATATAAGACTCCGACGTCCTTGCATGAACTTTGGATCAACTACTGGCTGTTAACACTCTGAAGACTCGTGGGTGTAGTGTATGCTCCATAGAATGGTCGGCTGCAAATTGAGCTGGCTCTGCTCTGCCCGACCGGGCGTCGCCAAGCCTCAAGATCTCGACAAACAGGGCGGTCGCCGAGTTGATTGGTGATGTGTTCTGTATGCGTACGTGTGTGTAGCACACAGATTTTGAGACGGGCGATAAGCAACCACAAAACGTTACAATAGCTTGTCCTCCCCATACCCGGAGAAGTCCCTATCCCTTTAATTGCAAGAAGGATGTCATGTCCTCATTCGACCTACAGTCTCTTGTGTTCCCCGATCACTACTATAAGTACTCCGTAAAGAGAAAGACTGTTGGCAAGGCTGTATGCATCGATATCGGAGCCATGTATGATAAAGTCTTTCCTCATCGTATTATATAACAACTTGTGTCTTTTGTTCTTTTATTCACTAGGTGACGACGCTACTATTCTACAAGATTTATATTTAGATCAAGTGCGAACCGGGGATATTGCAGTTCCCATGACCCCTTTGGCAACATGTTAGCTGCCATTATAGCCCAACCGGAACCGTCGCTAATTTGCAAATAGTTGTATATATGTGTTCTGCCCAATCCTGAGTTGTTTGAGCTGTGCCGGTGCTTTCCAAGGTCCTTGCCAACGCCAGTCATTCTCACATGACAAAAGGGACCATGCTTTGTTTCCCGCGTTCTCGAGGACGCCGCAAAGTAATACAAATCGCAAAATGTGGCAGGATATGCCAAGTGGGTGAGTTTCCAACGCCGCTTCAAATGTCCAAACAAGAAAACCAAAAGTCATTCTTTTTTGATGTGGCCGCCGCGGCCCAAAAGTGTGACCGCCGAACGCCAGTGCCGTGCTGTGAGCCCAGTGCGAGCCGATCATGTATACAAGTGTCGTGATATATCTTCCTTCTTGGTTGGTATTGAAGAATCTTCTCCGCCGTGGCCTCCTCATACTTAGGTGGCCCACCACATGCAACCGCAGTTGCTCATGTCGCTATCCGACTGACGGCGCTCGATTCCGTTGCCGAGATAGTTGTCAATTACGCTCCGCTGAACGTATCTTTCCTTTCGAGAGCTCTGTCTCTCGTGGGATTCATCATTTCCAGCTGGCTCAATCTCGACGATTTTGACTTCTATAATGTTGCCATTCGAGTCCTTGAGAGGCGTGGCCGGGCCGCTGCTGTTGATTTGATACTGGCGGCAGAATGGCTGAACCGATGGGCTGCCAGCGAGCCGCCTCTCCTCCATCTTGACCACTCGGGGAAAAAAGGGAACCTGGAAATCGCTGGGGCTCGGCACCGACGTGTCGAAGACGCCCGAGGAAGCTACAGTGGTAGTGGCGCTGGTGGATGTAGTCGTCGTTGCAGTTGGGCTGCTTGTCGCTTGTCTACGATCATGCGACTGGTATTCATTTCTGTATTCGCTGTGCTGAGCATCATCGTTTGTGCTTGACGTTGAAGTCGCCGACGAAGCGTCGCTGGTCGACGTCGCACTGCTTGTGCCAGATCCCGTGAAACTAGGACCCGAGTCCGGGAACACGATGGATGGCTGGCTGTTGTTCTGGTTAGGGTAGAGAAAGACTTCCAGGATTGTCCCACCCCAGGAACAGATCCACGGCTTGTCCCCAGATTGGGCCAAGCCCTTGCGCTTGAAGTCCCCTCCAGGGAAGCCCCCACCCCCAGGCGGAGGCGGCGGTCCACCGCTCCTCTTCGAGCTGGAGCTTCCGGGAGATGGGAATAAACCCTCAGGGATGATGACGGTCTTGTTGTATTCAACTTCGAATGCCCAGGCTGGTCCGCGGGTGGGCTCATTGACGTCGGTGACCAACAACATCTTGACATCATTGACTGAGGGGGGTTGCATGCCATACGAGTACTGATTGCTCTCGATGGTAAAAGAGTCGTTGTAGGTGAGACTCATAGAGTATTGGGAAGTACTGGGGGTTTCGGAGAGCTGGTCAATGTGCAGCTCCAATTGTGCAAAGACCTGGTTGCAGTTCCAGGCCTGTGCTTGTGTGCTGTCGTTGAAACAGGTGGTTGGTGATCGGGTGAGCATCAATGGCAAAGCAAACTCGCCGGCAGGCAGAGCCTTGAGATCAGAAGGCACTGATGATAGCGGTGATGCGTCGGTCATGGTGGCGGACGAACTACTGCACTGTCAGCAGGATGGTCGGTCTCACAGCTGCTGGTGATGATTATTCACGTACTCGCTCGGTCCCGGCGGCTTCTTCGGTTTGTTGAAGAAGATGCCTAGCACCGTACCCAACACAACCGCCAACATGACGATGATGATGATTGTGATGGTAAGAGCCCAACATGGCACCACACCCCATACCTTGCGACGAGCCATGATTTGCCATTTCTTTGCTGGCTTCTTTTCGTTCAGTACACTCTGAGCCGCTGTGTTGATCTGGGGGTTGTCGCCTTCGCTGGTGAAACTCCTGACGGATTGCCGTGAGTGTGGTGAATTTGCCGCGTGGATGGAAAGGTCCTCTCTTGAAGAGAACTCGGGGTTGCGTGTTGCCAATCCGATGCCTCCTGCTCCCGGGATAGCCTGCAAAGCCGTAGATCCAGCTGATGTTCTTGGCGAGGACACTGACGCTGAAGCAGATGTCGAGCCGGATGCAGGGATTGCTGCCAGAGCTCGCGCATCTGACGACGACGACGAAGCCCCGGCTGCTGGTTCCATTGCCGAAACCCCGCCGATGCCAGCAATCTTCCTTTGGTATGCCTCATCTGGGTACCGCGTGTACGGCGGCAATTGCTCCGTATGTCCATCTGGTCCAATCATGTCGCCGGCCTCCTCTCCTTCGGGTCCGATTCTCCTCTGGTAGTTGTCCTGTGCGCCCGTAAACCCGACCGGGATGACCGGCGGCGCTGGTCTCTCCTCGTTTCCATCGGGAACCACCGTATTCTGGGGATACATCTGGTAGGGATGCGTTGGGTTGTTGGGACCATTATATGATACTTCCGTGGCCGGGACGGTCACTGTTGTTGCCAGACTATTTGTGCGTGCAGGCCTGACATCCTGGGTATACATCTGGTAAGGAAAAGACGGGCCAGAGGGTCCTTGGTAAGGGCTCTCGGCTCGGGCGGGTGCGGGCGTCTGCCCGGCGTTGGCGTTGCTGGATGAGCCCGCCACGACCGAGTCGGCCAATGATCCCATGCCGCCATCGTGCCGTAACGAGAAGGATTCACGCGACTGTGGCGGCTTTGCAATACTCGAACGCTTATGTGCAGATTTCGTCGACGGCGTTGATTGCAAAGCAATCGGCGGGTTTGATGGCTGTGGTTGATATTGCTGCTGGTATTGTTGTGGCTGGGCCACGTCTGTTGGTCGGAATCCATCTGAAATCCCCATCATCTGCATATCATAGTCGTCATCGTCGCCAGGTGACACAGACAGCCTCATCGACGTCCGCATCGAAGCCCTGCGCTCGACGGGATTCTTGTTGTCGCCTCCTCCATTCATCTTGACGCTGTTTTGTTTTGGGGGTGGCGGAAAGGGCCAGGCTGACTTTGTACAGCAGGTTGATGGCTGCTCACAGAGCAGTGCCGCTCTGCAGCATCAGTGGTTTTGCGACCAGTAGCCTTTGTGCCACCTCGAGGAGTATATTCGAGTCAATGTCTGTCCCTCTGCTCCCGTGACTGATATCACTTTCAGGTCGATTCAATCCTCCTTCGTTATTAATCGATTGTTGTGTTTCCTCGTTTCTTCCCAGGTCGAAGAGACTGATCGAGAGTCGTTGGGCGGATCACGTTTGGGGGTGTAGGCGCAGGGCGAGTAGAAGACAGTAAATGACTGGGCAGTGAGAGAAAGAGGGCCAGCGTGGGACTTTCACTTCCCCGTAGTATGTAAGGTAAGGTAGCGAGTGGGAGCCAGCCAGGAGCCAGAAGCCACAGCAAGTAGAGCCAGGACGGGGGTGTCCTGCAAAAGGTAAAGAAAGAAAAGGTGTGAGTGTGATTGGTGTGGGTGTGGAGTGTGGACCAGGCAGAGGAAGACCCAGGGCGACAGACACCATCAGGGGAACGAGTCTTGCCTTGGCGGGTTTCGTCGTCGATTTGGGCGGGGGCCCGGCACCTCGCAACTGTGTCATTGGTGGGTTACTCTGGGTGTATCAATAATGGCATGGGTTTGCTAAACTGGCCCTGGTCGAGAAATACCACAGTAGCCCGTCGATCCCATGGGTCTCGACACCCCCAGGACACCCCCCTCCATCGCATCCGCTGCCGCATCGCTGCTATGGCTGCTGCTCCGCGATGCCTCTTCAGGCTTGGGGCCCTGGGGCCCGATTTCACCGTGATTCCGGGGCCTGACGCCCCCCTTGCGAGGGTCAGACTTTAAGGATGATGGCGCAAAACCTTGTTGATGAGAGACCCACGATGGTTAATGCAGAGCCTCTCTCGGAATGCCCAGGTTTCTTTGCCAGGCCCTGGGAACCCGAGAATCCAAAAATTGCTTCGCCGGACTTTATTATTTTCGTCTCTCGGCGTAGCAGCCAATCTCGAGAAGCCAGGTTAGAAAGGCAGCGGTATTGGACGACGATATCTGATGGAGATGGGGGGCTTGGGCCCTTCTCCATTTGCCTTTCTCCATCAGTGCTTGTTTCTGTCGGCAGAGGAGCCGTCTGGCCTGGGTCTGGGTCTGGGTCTCAGAAGGGTCTGTTCGGCGCACACGGCACACAATCAGCAGCAGGAGAGGGAGAAGAGCTCATCGGCGGGAAGTTGGTAAGCAGCGGCAGGGCAAGGCAGGCCAGAGGATAACGGTTCGCGTGTGTTTGTGTGTGGCTGGTAAAAGGCCTGGCTTGCTCTCCATCTGCTTCCAGGTTTGCACACTTGCTTCCAGAGAGCGAGCGAGCAATACGTACATACAGCCGGAACGTCGAGGTTCCATGGGGAGCGGGACTGAGAACCTAGAAGGGCAACTCGCAGTGCCCTCCCAGTCCCAGATCCATTTCAGGTGCTTCCTCGCACGCCGCCGGTACTTGCTACTGCTACGGTGCTCACCTGTAGTGTACAGCAGAAGCGTAGGAAAACTTGCAAGCCCCAAGACTCAAAAAGTCGAGTGATACCACGTCCCTGACGCTCGCGAAGCCCACGATGCAAAGTACACCCACCCGGCGTACACTGGTACCTGCCGGGTTCGCCCATGTCGCCCGCTCTCAGACCCCCCATGGAGCCTATTGGTTCGTCCGGGGCGCCGCCTCGGAGTGAGCATGCCGCCATTGACTGGCACACTCTGCAGGGGTCGTCTTCTTGAGGGAGGGTTGCGGTCGCGACTATTTCTCTCTCACATCAAGGTTATTTTCTTGGCCGAACAAGAAAAGACCTCTGGGCGGCAGCAATGCATGCGTTGACCGTTGCTACGACGAAGAGGATCCAGAAGCATCGCATGTGAATTCGAAGCACTACTACCTCCCACAGCTTCCATGATGTGAGGAAGGAGGGGAAAGAGAGAAAGTGACGAGAAGAAGAACGAGTGGGGAGACAGAGTATGTGCTTCGCTATTCACGCACCTACGGCTTAAACGGCAATCTGGAGTATGTCTCAAACACGGGCACACCTAATACGTGCAAGTGCTCGCTGTCAGGAAGCCAAGAATAGACGAATCCAAGACTGCCGAACTCAAAAAGAGAAACGGCGTGCTGCGCCGACTGGTATGAATCGTAATGAAGAAATAAATCCCGCTCGTCAGCTAGATGAAGCAAATAAATGGAGAGACACGACGTGCATCTGCAGTGGTGTGTGTAGGTGTGAAATGGACTCGTTAACAACTATGGATGCATGTACGTAGACCTACATACAGACAAACGAACAGACAGACAGACATACATTACATGCTGCCACCCCCTTCGCGATGGAATACGCCTCCATTATACCTACCTACTAACCAGACGCTGGTCACCACAGTCCATCGGCAATGCGGCCGAACGCACGACCTCTGGCCTGTCCCAATCCGTTCACCTGTTTCCGACGTTACGAGGGCCGATGCAACCGCATGGCATGCGTGGGATAAGGAAAGCGAGAAAGCAGCTGCTAGCGATATGAACATTGCCTTGGCAGCAGCTCTCGGCTAACCGTGACATCTGTGAGACCACTATAAAATACCTTCAGGGTGTTACATTCTTTGCCGGCGTTGTTGAATCACATTCCGGCAGTATACACTGCATGTTATATATATGGGTTAGATGGTAGGTAGTAGTTTGATAGACGCGGCAGAAGTGTATACACGGCGTTGGCTCTACTCACAGTGCTACCTGACCCCGTTTCTGCCAATGATGCAATCCCCATCCATGGGACGGCGGGTACAGGACCGTTGAACAACTCTAAATGTGTTTGAGTTTATTTTTTTTTTTTTTTTTTCCCTCGCTTTCTGTCATTTGTGACTTGAGTCATCACCCAAGTCGCCCAAGCAAATGCTTAACCGCAATACCCAGCCAAGGAGCCCACTCCATCCACTTGGCCAATCTTGGCTTTTCGTGCTTTTGTTCAGTGATCTTTATTAAAATTTCTTATTTTCTCCCTGCCACCTGCTGGTCCGCGATGACCCAAGCTCAACTCGACGATCCGGGTCCCCATCTGACTAACACCAAGTGGTAGTAGCACGATGCCCCCAAGTGCCGTAGTGTAAATAGAAAGGCCGAAAAAGCCACCCGCCGGGCGTGCCGGCAGCACAGTACCCATCATCGAAAACGCTCCCCTGGCTGCATCACCCTTCTAGGCCATACCGAGTCAAGCACGACGCCGTTGGGAAGATCACTTTGTCAATAGAACATATGCTGCCAAGGAGCGATGGGTGTGTTTAAAGCAGTCAAGCTCATGTGTATGATCCGGAGATGGCAACACACTGACAACTTGTTCCCATCTTTATTCCGGCATTGGGGTAGGCAATTCCATCTTCTTCGTATCATCGCTGCTATACATTACAATATTATTATACGGAATAGTCCAGCCTAGAACGACGATAGGGAATGACTTGACATCCACCCCGTCCATCGTCCGTCAGCATCCTAGAAACACGAGGACTCCACTCCTGTATCTTTATTTGGACGCCTGACACGCACTCGAGGTTCCGAGGCTGTCGGGGGCCCGTGTTTCGCGTTTCAAGGGAAGAAACCTGGGCTGCCCATGTCGCAGCATGAAATCGTGACTAACCATGGACGAGCTCGTTCTTTTGCTCTTCTCTCCGGGTTTGGTTTCCCACGATTTCTACGTTGGAATCTCTCTCAAGTCTGCTTCTCCCACAAACCGAAAAAGTGATGGGTCTGGTTTTGGTCTGGGCTCTATTGTGGAGGGTTTCCTCGTCCAAATAAGGATGGCATGTCAGAAATGCCGGCAATGATTGACAAGGCGGGACGAAGAGCGAGCGCATTAAACTACCGCAGCCAATATACCCACTATGCAAAGTACCAACAATCTAACCCAAGTAATAACCGTCCACTATCAGGGCAATGAATGTTTATCTGTTAAGAAATAGCCAAGACGAACCGAGAATATACTCGAGTGCCATGAATAGCATCAGAGACGGAAAGTACCGTCTAGTTCGTGTCAGGTTACATGACCAATGAGACGCCCCGCTTCACCTATTGCTCACTGGAAGTGGAAACCCAGTAGGCGACCACCGCTCGGCAGTCCGATGGATCGTGGTGACCAAAAGAGGCGGGCAAGACTTTCCACGGCGATTGCTGCTCGACATTTTTTCAACATTGATGATGAAAAGCGTGCTGACTGATGGCCACCAAAAAAGTCAGAACATGTCATGGACGGCACATCTTTGTCGATCGAGCCACAACCGGGAGATTTTGATCAGCCGTCCGTGATTTCGGACGAGTCGAGTTCGAATTCGGGCCCGCGCTCAAAACACACACACAAGTGACAGCCGGGCAGCGACACCCAAACGAGACTTGCCAAAGATGCGAGGGAATGCGAAAAATGCGACCAATCCCCATGCTCACCCGATGTTCATTCTTCTTACCTCTCTGGGAGATCAGTCATCACTTTCCACATGGTTAATCATTTAGCCACGGGCAGCGTCGCACCGCTTGTGTGTGGTTTTCTCTTTCTCTCTCCGTGGGCCACAACCTGCAGGTTGGTTGGGCCAAGAAACGTGTTAGCCGAAGCTCTTCAGCCACCCCATTGAGGCAGGTCCCCGGGAAACGCCAACTACTTTCGAACTGCCTCCCAAGGTATATTAATGTTGCGATGGCCTTAATTGTGGCAGTATACGTCAACCCATCTGGATATGTCGTGCTGGCCCGGGGAGGCGTCTTCACTCTCTTCCTCTGGCCCCCAGCCACTGTCGAGTAGTTGAATGCGAGAGAAAGGGCTGACAATGATGGGGGAAGAAAATCCTGAAACAAGTCCGCTATAGATCTTGCCCATCGAATATTGCTGTGCATCGAGAACCGTGGACAGTCACAATTCTCCGATCGCTGCCCAAGAGGTTACCTTCCCTAACCGGTGTGACATGTAAATTCCAAGGCCCAAGGCCAGATGATTACCACACCTGCTTCAGGAAGCTTCAGATCAAAGAACAAGACCCTAAGACGTGCTTATCAAAGCCCGTCGAGGAATCAGTCGAGAGTCGAGGACCCGGCATTACCACCGAGCATCGTGCTGATCAGTAATGAATGGCCCGGCTGTTCGGCACCCACGTGCCGTCCTGGGATCTATGTGTATTGTTCACCTCAAGCTCCTGGGCCTATTCGTAGATCAAGTGTGCGTATGTTAGGTGGTCACTGGTCACTACTCACGAGCCTTACTCTCATTCTATCGTGCTCAGTTCAACAAGTAGAAGATCGGCATATCATGTCTCTTCTGTTGGGATGTGCCTTCGTGGCCGGGAAACATCCTGCTACGCATCACAATTTTCCGCGTGCAAGTTCGCGAAACGCTAGGTTATTTCTCAATTGACGCCATGCTATTCATCAAGCATGATGTTTCCTTGGCAGTCCTGGTTGGATAATCAAAGATGGTGTCCTATACACACTGGCTTCTGCGTGAGCAATCACTCGTCGAGGATATGATGAAGTCTCGGGGACGTAGTCAATAGGGCAGCAGTCGCATCTTCCTACGGACCTGCTACTCTCATTCAACACACAAACACACACACGAGTCCTCTCGACTAATTATAGATTGATAGATCGTCCATACATACTTCTTCTAAGCAATAGCGAGAACCCCTACGGAGCTCCGTACTTTTTGATAGTGGTGTATTACTTAGGCCTGCTTGGCAGTATCTACCATCTGTAGAGTGCCATCTCTGCCTCGTCGCCTCCAAGACTATCAAATTACGGTTTCTGACCGCGAGAAGGATGGGCTCGTCTGATATCACGATTGGACGAACTCGAGGTTCTTGCTAGGTCGGTGAACTCTGTATCGCCCACACTAGACACAGTCTTCTGCCGTGGGCATGGCCAGCAGAAAACGGTGGTCATCCATGTTGCTACTGCTTACGAAAACAACAGGATCACGAGACCGACGATCTACAGATTCGACCACAGATGTGCACCCTCCCAATGACTGGTCTTGCCTGCTGCGCTGCAAAGACCGTCTGTCGTGCTGGCCTTGACATACCGCATGGAATACTTCCCACGCATGATCACCACGAAGAACACGAACCGTAAACTCGGCGCCGTCGACATGGAAAGGCATGGCATACTGCACAAGCTCATGTGGTCAGCCCGCCATCGCAATCCAATACCAAGCACGTAGGGATACTGCTCGGTTTTCCATCATGCTCACGTCCTCTTCCTCGATGTGCGAGGCATGCATATGTGAGAAGCCTGCAGGCAAATGACCATATGACCAACGCCGTCCACCACCGCTCCCCCGAGATGCCAAAATCCGAGACCGAGAAGAAGAAAAATGCATTCCCCCTTCCTCATCCCTGCCTTTCTCCTGCCGTGCATACAAACTGGCTCGAGGGGTGTGAAGGTCTTGCGCATGCGCGAGGAGGAAGCAAGCAGAAGATGGGAATTTATTCAATAGTCGATGAAAACTGCATGCTCGGACCTGCAGCTCGCGGGAATAAAGGCGCCCTCCAGGGTGGACGAGGCATCCCAGTGGGATGGAATAGAAGACTGTAAGTAAGCAAGGTAAGCACGCCTGCATAACGTACGGCACGCCACGCCGCGCCACAGGGAAGCATCTCTCCTTTTCTCTCTCCCTCTACCGCCACCATTCACAGGACTAGGTGCTGAATATGGTCGTGATGCTGGGTGAAGAAAAATGATCAATAAGGCGAACGTTGTGCGACCTCTCGAGCGTATCGCTTCTCAAGCGACGACAAGGAATGGGGAGACAAGAAAAAAAAAGGAGATGCTGGCCGGCCGCATATCTCGGCTGCATCCGAGCCCTGGGGATGAAAGATGGGGGAACGTTTGCAGTTGGAGTTGCCTGCCAAGAGGGAGCCAGGATTTGATAAAATAAATATTGAATGCTGACTGCATGCTCGCTCAGCTGCTCGTCCGCCCATCCGATTGGCCTTTCCCACCCGTGTCCCAAGTTATGATCAATAGAAGTTGTTCCTGCTGCTGCTCACCTCACGGAGATAGGCCGACGCTGCGCCCTTGCAAGCGGCGGGTTTTCCGGGCAGTCCGAGATCCGATATAATCCTGGGAGCGGGAGGAGTGACAACTCGACAACGGTTTTTTTCTTGTTCTACTGCTTCACCGTTTTCTTCGGCTGAGGAATGCATGTCCAGCATGGGGGGTTCGCCATACACCATCACGAGCGGTGTTCTGCTTCGGGACTGGACGGGTTTCTATAATTGGAGGCGGCCGACTCTCTTGCCTGTGCATGGTTCTATTGTCGACCAGCATCTGCCAGGCAGAGATGGGCGACACATATTGCGAAGCATTTCCGATATATGGACGGCACTTGTAGGAACGCTGATTACAGGAGAGTTTATCGGTTCCTGAGGCTCTTTGGGAAAATGACGGTCACAAGAGCTCGTACAAGAGTTATCAAATCAGCGGCTTGATCACTTCAAGACTTTGTACAATTGGCTTGTGAGGAAACCTGTACGAAGCCGAGTTTGCCGAGTTTAAATCCATAATCCTGGTATATTGGAACATAGACTGTCAATATGAACAAGGTTTGCCAGAGTCTACTCGAGTCCGTTGGCAACTTAGCGTCGTGAATAGTCTTTGGCAGCGTGATACTCAGGGACTTACGTTGCCTCGATATCCCGTCTCATCATGCGCGTACTTCTCAACCGTGATCAGAGCACCCTCTTTTGGTGAGGTTCGTTTCGTTCGTATTCAAAATCCTCGAGAACGGACAGCAGCATACAGGGTTCGATAGACAGTCAGGTATGTGTTCACCTTGGCCCCAGTCACAAAAGATACTACCCCTGATTCCGAGAGCATCGAGGCTAAATGATGGGTATCACGGTATCAGAAGGATTAATCGCTAGCAAGAAGTAAAAAGGATATCACAGAGTAGCGATAATGACTGGCCGAAGGTGACTGTATTGTTGTCTTGAACACAAACTTGCATCGCCATCATAATATTTCATGATCTGATATACAACGTTTCGATCATGACGGTACTTGACTAGTTTTGATAAATGGTCTGGAGCCCAATTTCCCAAGGCGAAAGCCGCCGTTGTTCAAATCGAATCTCCTACTGTGTTTGTGTGACAACCAGAAAGCAGTAAAGAAGGCTGAAGTCCTTGCCTTGTTGTAATCAATACAGAGAATGTAGATTGGCAGACCGAAGGACGTTTCCTCAACACTGCGCCCAACTCATGAAATCTTGTTTACATATTTTGATGTTGACCTAGTTTTCTGACTTGTTGATAAGCTATCACTATCTCACAAAATCGTGCTGAATATTGCTTGCTATCTTGGTGTGAATACCGTAACCTGTGGCGGTTCTCTGCCGGGCTCTTGTCTATCATCGCAGTTCAGCCTTTGACTTCAGTATGATTGAAGAATCCATGGCGACACAATTCATCCACGTCTCGATATTTGAGGTTGTGAATGACTTTAATTTTTGCCAGGGCTTGAAAAGGCACCTAGATGGAGCACTCAATCCCATTTGGAAGCCAGTAGATATGATCGTCGGTATACTCCAAGTTTATAGCACAAGAATATTAAGCATTGCACAGAGGATAGATGCTACGAGGTCGTCTACCAGGACGCCTTCAGTCACAGGAGGTGATAAACCAGCTTAAAAGGTCACCTTTATACGTGAGGCTGGAAAGTAGGCTCCAGACAGGAAGGTATCATATGCAATAGATCTACATTTTCTACCTGGGTATCATAATCGGCAAAGTAGGTAACGTGTGAAAGTGTAGATCTAAGTGCGCAGACAGGCATCGCCACAGTCTCCCTACGAGGAGGCATCGGCAGCCTTTTCCGCACCCTCGCCGGCCTCCTTGCTCGTCGTCTTGTCGGCGGCCGTCAACTCGGCCCCGAGCCCCTCGAGAAACTCGTCGGCCATCCTCTTGGACCTCTTCTCGCCAATCTTCCTCCGCCTCTCCTCGATCTCCCTCTTCCGGCGCTCCCTCTCGGCCTCCCTCTCCTTGCGCACGCGCTCCGTGTTCTCGCGCTCCTGCTCGAGGTTCTTCATGGCCTCGTCGCGCTCCTTGTTGTCCTTGCTGAAGTGGTAGAAGCCGACGCCCTTGGTGCGGATCTCCCAGTTGCCGTCGTAGTGGGCGTCGGGCGGCGGCGTCGGGCTCTTGTCCCGCCGCGCCGCCAGCGCCTCCATCTGGTCCCACTTGTCGTCCTCGGGGTTGAAGGCGTGCGACTGGATCACGTCGCCCACGATGACCTTGTCGGGCGCCCTGGGCCGCGCGCTCATGGCGTCGAGCTCCTCGGCCCCCAGCGCCCTCCGGGCCTCCCTCCGCTGCTGCCGCGCCACATCGGCGCGCGTCCCCCGTCGCGTTCGCCCGTATTCGTCCTGATACTCCATGATCTCGTTGTCCATGCCGCCGTCGTCCGAGTCGTCGTTGTCGGTGCCGGAGCTCGACTGCCGGCCGCCCTCGTCGCCCTCCGGGTTCGCCGCGGCCCATTTCGCGTCAAAGTCGACGAGCGGGCCCGCCTCGCCGTCTTTTGCGATGTAGTCCCCGCGCTTCATGGCGTTGTAGAGCCGGGCCTTCTCTTCCATCTTCCGCCTCGTCCGCGCGAGGTTGTGCTTGTCCTCCTCCGTGCCATGTACGTCCTTGATTTGCAACTTTGCCGCGCCGTCCCCAGCATCTCTTGCGCCAGCGGTCTTTCGCTTCGCCTTGATGGAGAACAGGTCGTCCTTTGTCTTGGATGGTCGCGCTCTGCCACTCGAGGCAGTTGACGTAGGAGCTGCGGATGACGAGGAGAGCAACGAGCTGAGCTGCGACGAAAATGTGAGAGAGCTCGACAGTGGAATCTCCTTCTTCTGTTTCTTGGCGGGCCGCTGGCCATAGAGGTTCGGATCTTGTGGCATGTTTTCGGAACTGCGCGCACGTTGTTTGCTTGGTGCGGGTACGGAGTATCAAATGTTGATCTACTGCTCAGGAATGATGCTCGGTGTCATCGAAACAGGGTCAATCAAGTGGGCGAATGCGAAAGATGTGAATATTCGAGACTGCAGAAACGTAATGTTCGATCAGCGCGGAAAGAAGCCAACCATGTAAGTATCCGTACATGATTACGTCCGTCCTTGTACATAAGCCAAGATCCACTAATGAAGCTCCTGTTAAATAGCTGCCCAGGTGGTCCCTGAACCCATTGCCCCGCGATCGGCCCTGTTGACGTGAAAATAAACCCAATTACCCCACGTACGTTGCTTGGGGATTTCGTCAGTCTCATGAACACAGAACTTCACGTCCATTCAGCAACAAGTCTCAATTATATACTTGCAACATAAAAATGTCGGCCAACCAAGTTTCTATTGCCATCATTGGTTGGTTTACCTGCCTACAATTGTGTGCAATTGGATTCTCGATGAGCTAACCCTTCACCCCAAGGCGCCGGTGGCGTTGGCAAATGCTTCCTTAACCAGCTGCAGGCCTTGGCTGCTCGTCGACCGAGCCCCAAGCTCAGCTTGGTCTACATCTCTACCAGCAAGAAGGCCCTCTTCAAATCCGACTACTCCGCGATCCCTATCGAATCCGCCGTCCAGGACCTCGCTTCCGCCAGCACCGCCCCTCTGGCCCTGCCCAAGGTCATCGAATACCTCGCAGCTGCCCCCTCCAAGGTCGTCCTTGTCGACAACACGAGCTCTCAAGATGTTGCCGACAGCTACCCGGCATTCTTGAAGTCGGGAATCAGCATCGTGACCCCGAACAAGAAGGCCTTTTCTGGCTCCTACCAGCTGTGGCAAGACATCTTCAGCGCTGCCTCGACGTCGGGCGCCAAGGTCTACCACGAGTCTTCTGTTGGCGCTGGCCTCCCCGTCATCTCGACCCTCAAGGACTTGGTGGACACTGGTGATGAGGTGACCAAGATCGAAGGTGTCTTCAGTGGAACCATGTCCTTCCTCTTCAACTCCTTCGCTCCTCTTGAGGGCTCTGGTGGAAAGTGGTCTGCCGAGGTGAAGAAGGCCAAGGAGCTTGGCTACACCGAGCCCGACCCCAGAGATGACCTGAATGGTCTTGACGTTGCCAGAAAATTGACCATCCTGGCCCGCCTGGCTGGTCTGCCTGTCGAGTCTCCCACCTCGTTCCCAGTCGAGAGCTTGATCCCCCAGGCTCTTGAATCCGTTGCCAGTGGTGATGAGTTCCTTGAGCGTCTGCCAGAGTTCGACTCGGACATGGAGGGCACCAAGACGGCAGCCGAGAAGGAGGGCAAGGTTGTGCGCTTTGTGGGCAGCATCGACGTTGCCAGCAAGTCGGTCAAGGTTGGCCTCGAGAAGTTTGACCGTTCGCACCCCATCGCTGCCCTCAAGGGTAGTGACAACATCATCAGCTTCTACACGAAGAGATACGGCAGCAACCCGCTGATTGTGCAAGGCGCTGGTGCTGGCGGCGACGTCACCGCCATGGGTGTTACGAGCGACTTGATCAAGGTCCTTGGCCAGATCTAGATACTAGATATCATGTCCACTAAAAAAGAGTAGAATGTCGGAGTCCTGGTTGAGATAAAAATAGACCACGTTGTTTTCATCCATCTAGTGCTCGATTCTGATAGACCATCTATCAAGTGGCTGCTGTGGCAGCATAGCCATTGCGAAGATCGCCGCCCACGGGTTTGGCGTCGACAGAAGTTGACTTGGCGCTATCTCCAGTGTTTCCCACAGGTTGCGGTTGCTGCTTGGAGGGCTTTGAATGTTTTGAGGCTGATGGCAACGGGCTCCTAGGTGACGCCCGAACCAATAACCTCCAAACCCAAAGGCAGATGTCAAATAAGATCAAGGCGATCAAGGGGCCGGCAAAGAGCAGGCTCATCACTTTCTTGAGGCTCATTAGCGAACTGCATAGTTATACCCGTGCTAGGGGTCGAACTCACGAAGAAAAAGGCGAGCCATCCGATGAGACTCGAGATCTCTGGCGGAACTGGAAGCGCACTCGAGTACCAAGCCATTGCGCCCAAGCTCTTATCACCTGTCACGGCTCGAAATGGTGATCAATGATCAGTCCAAGGATGTGCGAAAGCCGCGAGACAAAATCCTTCTCAAGACAGACAGGGAAGAAAAAATAATTGAGTTTGCGGGTACGGCCGCGATGCGTTGTCAGCGCCCTAGGTCAGCAAGGTAATAGCTAAAGTAGCTGCAGCAACCAGCAGTGGATCTGACTGATGAGCACGTATCGAGGCTTGAGCAGCAAAACAAAGTGGACAATCGCAAAGATGTCAATGCGCAGAGATCAGGACGAGCAACGGATGGTAGTAAAGAGAGGAAGGGATACGACACCCACCCGATAACGAGGTAATGTATGGCGATAATGACGAAGAACGAACTGCCATCCAACGAGATAAAACTGGAAAGAGAAAAGCGGGAGTCTCCCTGACGATCGACAAGGGTAGCCGAGCTGCATTGCTACCTAGGCCAAGCCCGGCGATTTACAGGGGCGCCGTTCTGCCGGGACGCGTCGATAGAGTCCAATCCGGCTCGCCCGGGCGCTGTCTAGCACTGAAAATAGCGAGACCGTACCTGAACTTTGCGGATGGCATGACAATGTTCAGGCGCCTTAAAAGAAGACAAGTTAATCAAACCTCGTAGCCACCAAATGGTTTTCACCTCACAAGTACGTGACAAGAGAGAGATGAGTCCATATGTATTCTTCAGGACTGTAAGCAATTGTTATTTTTGGTACAACAAAATCATTGGAATATGATATAAACCTTTTCAAGGACGACCACGTATAGTAGGTGCTATCTAACCTAGTATGATACATGTAGCAGTGCTCTGGCTATCATACCATGATGCAGAGTACCCGTTGGCAGCCTTCTTTGCGACTGCCATACTGCTCCAACTTTATACTTTTCACATCTTGTACGTCGATCGATAATGAACCGCTCCTCAACCGCCCTTATGATCGATGCAAATAGTTTCAATAATTAAGCTCATCACCCGCTGTCTGTATGAAGAATTCAAGATGCGTCCGTTTCGGGTAACACCAAACCAAATCGCCCGGAGGCTCCCTACCCGCATGAGGTCATCTTTCGACCCCTGGGGACCCCTGCCCGCGACTTCGTGCCATTTTTGACCGCCCAGATTCTCAATGGTAAGGTCGCTTGCAATGGACTGCGAATAACTAACCTAGGGACCTCGAAATGAATTGGTGCCCAGAGCTATTAGATCGCAACTCATTGGCGAGGTCAATTGAATACTCTGCAGGCGTCTGAGTTTGTAGGACACTTCGGAAACAAACCTCTTGCCCCCCATCTCAGCAATGGCAGCTCCGTGGGCCAACGTGCCTAGCCACGAACAATTCTTTGTCCTCATCACGGGCGCAAACAGGCATGACCTATCAACCTGCTCTCTTGAGTACTAAACTAACGCCGTGACAGTGGTGTTGGCCTCGCCGTATGCCAGCGCTTGATCGACGAGTTCCTGGCGACGAGATCCTTGTCCTCGCACCTGATCCTGATTCCCACCACACGAAGCGCAAAGAAGTCGGCCGAGGCGATCAAGACCGTACGAGCATACCTCTCTCAGACCGTCCAGTCGAAAAAGCTTGCTGCCCGAGCGAGCCCCCGAGACGCCGCCGACCGCGTCCACGTCGTTTCCGTCGAGGTCGATCTCTGCAAGCTGCCCACGATATACCAGGCGGCCCACAGGCTGGTCCACGGCGAGGTCCGCGATCCCACCGGTGTGATTAACAATGGGGACAACGTCTTGATACCGCGCCTCGACGCCATCATCCTGAACGCCGGGTACGGCGGTTGGTCCGGAATCCACTGGCCGACCTTCGCCAAGCAGACCGTGGTCGAGGGCCCAGTGCAGGCGTACGCCTTCCCAAAGTTCAAGATCGCCCTGCCGAGCAATACACTCCCGCCCCAGGACGTCGGCGCAGACGAGAAGAAGGCCGCAGAGCCGCAGCCTGCGCTGGCAGAAGTCTTTACGGCAAACGTCTTTGGGCACTACATACTGGCACACCAGCTGCTGCCGCTGCTGTCGCGGCCCGAGGACGCCGCGGCAGGGCCCGCCGGCCGCATCATCTGGACGTCGAGCATCGACAACGAGGAGTCGCTCTTCAGCGTCTCGGACATACAGGGGTTCCACTCCAAGGGGCCGTACGAGAGCAGCAAGCGCATCACGGACCTGATCTGCGTGACGGCGGACCTGCCCAGCACCCGGAAGGTCGCGGCGCCCTACTTTTCGACCCGGACCTTGCGCCCGGAGCAGCAGGCCCGCAAGCCGCGCTTCTACGTGACGCACCCGGGCATCGTCCCGACGCCGCTGTTTCCCCTCAACGCCTTTCTGTACTTTTGGTACTACTGGGCCATGTACGTCGCCCGCTGGCTCGGCTCGCCCTGGCACACGTGCGAGACGTACGTGGCCGCCTGCTCCGCGGTCTGGGTGGCGCTGACGCAGCAGGAGGAGCTCGACGCGCTCGACGCGCACCGGGTCAAGTGGGGCTCGGCGTGCGACCGGCGCGGCACGGCGACGGTCAAGAAGACCGAGGTCGACGGCTGGGGCTGGGAGGGCCACATCGAGGACGCCGAGGCCCTCCAGGCCGACCCGGCGCAGGGCATACTGCGCAAGCTCCAGGGCCGCAAGCTGGGCGCCGTGCAGCTCACCGAGGAGAAGAGGGCCAAGTTCGAGGAGGACGCCGTCGCGTGCTGGGAGGAGCTCGAGAGGCTCCGGCTTGCTTTCGAGGAGATCCTGGGCGAGGACGCTTGATGGCCGCCTAGTCCCAAGCCGCCCAGCCAGCATACTCATCAATGTCTACATTTGTTCCATGCTATTTTCATAACTTGTCTGAAGATGAAGGTGTAAGTGATTATTGGCGTCAAAACCCCCAACACGCCTGGCCATCGAAGACAAGTGATACAGTAAAACATACGGAAGACGATAATAATAGTAATAGTAATAACAATAATACTTCAAGACGATATAGACATATATATATTCATGACACCCATGTCAGCCAGCTGATCCTATTTCCACACGCTAATAAAAGACTCGAAACCTTCAACGCTCGTCGCTCGCAAACCTCCTCAGCCTCAACTTATCCCGCCGCCCGAAGAAGCCCAAGCACAGGGGCAGCGGCGTGACGGCGAGGGCGACGACGGCCTGGAAGATGAGCGCCCGGTCCATGTTGTAGGGCGGGCTGGCGTCGGGGCCGGCCTTGAGGGCGTTGGACACCAGAATAAACACGGCGCCGAAGAGCTGGCCCGTGGCCCAGCCGAGGGTGCTCGTGACCTCGGGGGAGCAGGGGTGGGACAGCTCGATGAGGAACTCGAGGGCGACGGGGACGAGGGAGAAGGAGGCGGCGCCCAGGACGGCGAGGACGACGTAAGGGCCCGCCAGGGCGCGGGTGCCCGGCATCCAGGTGAAGACCAGGTAGCTGGCCGAGATGACGGGGACGGCGAGCTTGATGGCCAGCAGGAACTGCTTGGTGCGGTCGAGGATGGGCGAGGTGACGGCCGACGCCACGAGGCCGACGACGATGAGCACGGCGCCGGCGATGCCGGCCTCGTCCGAGCTGAAGCCGTAGGGCTGCATCATCTGGTTGAGCAGCGAGGAGATGGAGTTGAAGAAGCCGACGAAGACGCTGAACGGGATGAAGATGAGCCAGAACTCGACGCTCCGGCTCAGCTTGCGGGCCGACGTCAGGAGCGGCTCCTTGGCCGTCTCGCCCGAGTGGCCGGGCGGCGTCGGGGGGCTGCCGGGTACGAAGAAGGACGGGACCGCGATGGCGGTGGCGATGATGCTGACGTAGAGCACCATGGCGCTGGTGTCGGACGGCTTGGTGACCATGAACGGCACGATGAGCTGCCCGAGCGCCCCGCCAAAGGGGTTCGCGAGGCTCATGATGGCGGTCGCGCCGACGCGGCCGCGCGAGGTGAACCAGAGGTCCGAGTACCTGGTGGGCGCGCTGAGCACAAATGACTGCGCGGCCCCGATGAGGAGCTGGCCGAACATGACGACGCCAAAGATGCCCCCGTCGCCCGAGTGCGAGCCGGCATAGCGGACCCAGTTCCCCACCAGGAACAGAGCGACGGCCGTGACGATGGAGATCCTCGGGTTGAGATGCAACATCCAAATCGTCACGGGGCTGACGGCGACGAAGATGAAGAAGAAGCCGGTGGACAGCCAATTGATGACCGACTCGTCGACACTGTAATACACGGCGGCATATTGTGAGACGGGCGAAAAGGTCAACCACTATAGAAAAATATTGGTCAGCCAGCGAGTTGCAGCAAACATGGTATAGCAAAGACTATAGCATCTGGTGGAGCCGGATCGCAGTAGCACTAGCTTGGACCTCATCAAGTCGCTCCATGCGCCTTTTCCCTAATCCAAGCCGCAGTTCCTCACGCGCAAAGCAGAGCAGAGCAAATTCAAGCATGCAGCGAAGCATTCTTGTATCACCTGCTGTAATTGGATGGTCCAAGAATACAACATGACAGCAGAACTTGCACGAGCAGGCAGGAAAGTGGTTAAAAAAGAAAACTTACGTCCCAGCTGATCATTATGTTCAGCAAAGTCAGCGCAGCAACACCGAACCACCGCTTCTTATAGACGCGATACTCGTGCCCATCTGCGCCAGCGCCAGCGCCAGCGCGGTCCGTAAAGCTGCCCTCCTCGACGGTGCCGGCATCGTCGTCATTTGCAGCCGTAACGCGGGCGGCCTCCTCGTCGCTGCCCAGTTCGCGGGACGTCGTGGTCGTGTGCTTCAGGTCGTCGTCGACGTCCTTGACGGACGCGGACGAGATCTTGGCGCCGGCGCCGCCGTCGTTGCTTTTGCGGCTCATTTTCTCGAGCGCATAGTCTTGCGCCGGAGGAGGTTTGATGTCGTCGGCATAGGCTTCGTGGCCCATAATGGAGTGAATTCCAAGCGCAAAGGCCCCAGAAACCCTCCAGATGGTTTCGAAGCTTCGGCCTTAAAATTAGTGTGCAGTGAAGCTCAGCTCAGCTCGTACCCCAATGTTTCCGTCCCAGTTCTGGGGAAGCAGGAAGGGCGCTGGTGCTGGTCTGAAGCGCTGGGCTTAGTGGACGCACGGGCGGTTATTAAGGTAAATCAGGGTAGGTAGATCTGGGGTTGAGGAGGGCAACAGATTGTAGGAACTGGGAAATAATCCAGGTACTCTGTAGACTCTGCCGATCCAGGGTCGACGCAAGGGCAGATTGATTACCTGTGCAATATACGAGTAGGCGAGATTATCACAGCATGGCGAAAGAGCTTCCAAAGCCCAGATAAAAAAACAACAGAGGATGACACACGCACGGAAGCGCAACAGGGAATAAATGAGAAAGAGAAAAGCCAAAGGATTCCCCGGCCCGACACGTTCTCTTCTTCTGTTATGTTCAGTGCATCTACGTACGGAGCATGCACCTACCTCGGGCCCAGTCTGGTGATTGATTTGTCTCTCCCCTGCTTCTCTGAATGAGACTGGGGACCATGGAAAGCAAGCCAGGCCATCTTGGCATTTTGTTGGAAAAAGGCCAGCCCGTAGGTACAATACAACAATACAGTAGTGGCAATACAAGTGAATGCAACCTTGCCCGCATCTTCGCTTCAGCACGCTCAAATGGAGAAGCCACTTTTCGTCTCTTTTGGGGGGGGGAATCAGCTCATAGCCAATACATTAGTCTTCATGTGATTAACCGCTATCATGGATCCTTGTATAAGTGTGTAACCGAGCACTCGCTCGTGTCCGATGTATATCTGCTGCCATCTGCCATTTCGGCTGTATGATAGCACTGTAGCATACTCCCGGGCTACTTTGAAACATCTTACGTATGTTGCCATACCCGATGAATGAATCAACCAAAACATGCATCGGGAATTTCTTGCTGCTACATGAGTGTGTCGTTGGAACCTGCATGATAGGATCTATGTAGTCCAAGGATTCACAGCTGGGGCATCTGTGGAAGAAATCCTTCACGAGTTGGCGCTCTCGACTCTTCGCACTGAGGCGCACCCAGCGGGTCATGTCTCCTCTGATTGGCCGGCTATATATAATATGCTCACAAGAAATCGTTGCAGCAGCTATCGGCCGTGGCAGACGGCATAGGAAATACATAGCAAAGAAAACCACATAGGAGAAGACGATAATCATTCTAGGGCGAACACCATGAGACGGAAGATAAGAACAGGTCTGGAGCCACTGGCCATTTGAATGTATCCGCGATCGAGCCTGAGCGAAAGCCAGGTGGGACGGCTGGGTTCGTCCCAGTGAACGTCCGATCCATACGAGTATGCGAAAGGGTATCTCTGGACTCGACGTCTTCGTTCCCAGCTAGTCGGCGCCTGCTCGATGCTGTGCTGGCCCGCCTTGATCTTGGAATTACGAGATCTATGCAAGAACTCCAGGGCGCTCGTCGAGCAGAATACTGATAGGGCGAGGACATTCAATATGCATGTTTCAGCTCCTATAAAGTGCTCGACGAAGGCTTCGGAGCCAAAAGAGAGCAGGCCATTCGCAAATGGATAAATACGTGCTATGCCCCAGCAGCCTTGGTTAGTACATGCATCCAACAGCGTGCAAGCCCTGTTCAGAGAAAGCGCAGTAGCAACCGGTAGAGGCGGCATTGTAGCAGTGTAGAGAAATCTAGTATTCTGGTTCGTGTGCAGTGTATGATACAGAAGCGGCCGTGTTGATCATCCATCAATGCACTGCAACGCCGCATTGCGGAGCCGTAAATCGTGATACAATTCCATGACGCGGGACTGAAGTCGCCTCGTGTTGGCTGAAAGTTCCCCCTTCCCCCATTCTGCCGGCGCAGCTCTTCTAGAAGGTATATGTATGTGCCGAGTATGGTGCCGAAGTTCGGGGTGGGTGGTAGGTAGCTGTGGTGATTTATTTGAGGACGGACCAGAGCTTGGGGGCAGCACATTGAGTAGCGCAGTGTGCGAGGTGGAAGACTAGATGTCGTCATGTCAGTCTTGCAATCGCCAGAAGGTGGAAGTGCCTCGCTTGATCCTGCATCGTCATCTCGAGGATGTATTCGACTCACATTCTTCAACGCAGTCCTCGCCGGCACCGTCGCCAGACTCCTCAGCCTTGGTGACGCGCTCAACGCACTCGTCGTAGTGGTGCTTGGCCGGTGCGCATTGCTTCGACTCCTTGCACTCTGCAAAGAAAAAATCAGTACTTAATGTCCTCCAGAAAGCACGCGAGGTGCGATATTCGAATGGCTGTGTCCGTCGGGACTGGAGGTGCGCATCATCGATTGGGCGGAAGCTGCACGCGGGTTGACGAACCTTCCTCGAGCTTCTCCTTGGGGTCCTGCTCCTCTTCCTCTTCCTCCTCTTCTTCCTCCTCCTCTTCTTCTTCACCGCCCTCCTCTGACTCCTCCTCGCCGGCCTCTGCGGACTCCTCCTCCTTGGGCTCTTCGGATTCCTCGGACTTGGTCTCCTCCTGGGGCTCCTAGAGCTCGGGTTAGCTACGTCTGTCGAGTAACCTCATAGGTTACAGTAAGAGGTCGACGGGATTGAGAGGTATGCGCCAGACCCAATTGCAGCAGCAATTGGGTTTGTCAAGACGGCGATGAAGGCTGATTCGTATGAGGTGCAGGAATCCGTACCTCTTGAGCAGGGGCCTCGGCCTCGGCGGTAGCCCAAGGCGCGGCAGCCTCGACCAGGTCAGTGATAGTATCCCAGAAACCCATTTTTGGCAAGAATTCTGGCGCAGTGGAGTTGAGACCAGTTGTCGATGTTAGGTTGAGAGAGATTTGTGCTGAGATGACGCTTCTGGGGCGGCCTTCGGGTTCTGGCTCGAAAATGTTGATGCTGAGAAATTGAGGCATTTGGTTGGCCACCGGCTCGGAAGACAATCACGTGATTCAAACTACCCGGCTCCACCCAAGATTTGAGCTGGATGATAGGGACAGGGATAAGGTCACTAATGGGAAATATCTAGGCACAATACCTAGCCTCTTAGTTTTTCTTGTCTTTTTTTTCTGTTCATCTCAAGTCTTTACTTCGATTTTCTCCTCACATGTGTATATATCGTCTCCTTCTTTGTTTCTAGAATTGTTCCCGTCTTCAATGGCCCAAATAAATGATAGGACCTGGGCAAAAAAAAAAAAAAGTCCAGAGTATGCACAACTGCTCATGGTAAAAAGAAAAGAAGAAAAGAATTATATATATATATATATATATTAAATTGATTAGACACTTGCACGCCGTCTTCATCTTCTCACATCCCCCGTAAATCAAAGCATTGCATGCTTCGACCATCTCAGTTTCAAGGCAGCATGACATATAAAGTAAAGACCGTCATGAAAGCACGGGTATCATAGTCCATAAGAGCTACCGCTGTCGCCAAAGCCACTATCGCGAGCTCATCGCCAGAAAGAAAAGAAAAAGGGAATAGGACCACAACTCGTGAAGTGTCCCATCGGTGACCACTGCTTCTTCTTCCATAGCCCAACGTCCGTTGCCACCTCACTGCCCTCGCTCTGCATCCTCCCGCTGCCGCTCATCGAATCGCATCGCAATGGCCTGCGCCTGTGCTTCGTCGTAGTCGGGCGGAGGTTCGTTTGGCAGGGGCTGGTTGTCCTCCCTCTCACGAGCTGCCTCCTCGGCCCGTTGTTCCAACTGTGCTTGCCCAGCCATGATCTGGCTCTGTCGTGATGATGTGCCTTCGCGCGGAGAATATTCAGGCAGTTGCTCTGCCGTCACAGCGTTCAAAACGTGGGCATTGCCCGTCTCCCTCGCCACAGAAGCGGCATGAAGAAGGCGTCCCCGTATGTTCTCATACTTGAGGGCCCAGTCGCTGTGGCCGCCATCGTTGAACGTAAGTCTCATCGTCACCCGGGTATAGTCTGCCGGGATGTTGCCGTCTGCTTCGGGTCTGACCTCAGCGTCCCAGTAGTTGGCACCGAAGCCGCCCCATGATGCCCCAACCTATCCAGATCAGCAAGACCACACATACATATCGGGAGGGGACCTCAGTGGTAAGGAGTAGTTATAGTCTGTTCCAGCAATATACTCTTGGCAAATGTTAGTGGTGGACGAGAGCTCAGCCGCAAAGCACGGGTTCAAGGGAGCGGCAACGTACTACTCGGGAGTTCTCGGTCTTGAGGATCAAGGCGGAGAATGACTTGAACTGATCGGTCGGCTGCGTGGGAAGAAAGACGAGCTACAGAAGAATGAGTATCAACACATACTACGCATATACACACTCCAATCCGAGTGGTCGCTCATCCGGACGAGTCGGATTACTTACTCTCTTGCTCGTGATATAGGCTACTCCACGATCGCACTTGACCGAGAAGGGGGGAACCCCAGGAGAAGGAGAAGGCGCCGAGACGTCGAGGGATGTGCGGCCTCGGGTTTGGTGCAAGATTTCCTCATTCGGCAGCGGTTCCAACTCTCCAGAGCGTTTTAGCATCACCCAACTAAGGACCAGGACGCATCAGTATCTTCTCACCAGGAACGGTCTGGTCCTCTTCGGTCATGGAGCGCAGAATATCTCCATGTTGCATTTGGAGCCCGTAGTCCATGGTGTGAAGGACCAAGTATAGAAGAAGGCTTGGACTTGACGGTACAGGGATAGAGTCTCGAGGCCAAGCTAGGGATATGGTGGGATTTGTTGGACCGGCACATATCAGACAGAAGAGGGTACAGGTAGGGCAAGAGATTGCAGCCAAGAGTGGATTCGAAGACGAACGAAGGAACAAGGACGTACATACTTTATGGACATTGTGGGCAGCTACTATGTATGTATGGACCAAGGGGATGAACTGGCCCGGCGTTAGTGATTTCAGTCAGCGATCCTTTTCGCGCAGTAGTCGACACTCCTTGCCAGCCAAGTCCAGATAATGGGACAAAATGGGAAAAAAAATAAAACCCCTCGAGCGTGTGGTGGCCCTTCTTAGGCTGGTTGTTGTCATATATTCGAGAGCAGGGTTCCTGAGTCGAAACGACTAGCTGAGAAGAGTAGAACCGAATAAGAGGAAGAAGAAAAATTATACCAGCAATGCGGAGCGGCACGAGGTGCAGAAGTCTAAGCAGCAGTGGGAGATCTTGGGATGAGATGTGGGCCGACTAGCGTAGCTGTGAGCCGCTCTGACCGTGCTGCCGGGTTGGGGATGGAGTGTGAAAGGGTGCCAAGTGGTTATGGTATGGTCAGCCAGTGGTCACTATTCTGCCATGTAGGCCTGTATGGGTTGGCGATGACTGGATGTGGGGGGGAAAGAGAAGAACGGGCTTTGGCAGGGTGTGGAGGTGCCGCCTTTGTTTGCATATGCTTCTTCTTCTTCTTCTGCTTCTTCTTTTCTTCCCGGCCGCTCGCCGTTCGAGTCTTCTGCTGCGTTTTGTTTGCTAGCCCGCCCGGTCGCTTGGCACTGGCGCCAGATGCACTATGCGGCGCTCTGTTCTAGATCTGCGACGTTGTATAGTCGCATAAGTATATCCTTCGAGGTTGCAACGTCTGCATGTGCGTGCGTTTGTGAGCAGGGACCGCATGTAGTAACAAGGGGACGGACAGGCAAGCAGGAGTCGAGAGCCCGGGACGACTTGACAGAGGCTGGTCGCTGGAGGCAGAGAGGGGCGAAGATGATGCCCTACAAACTTACCTAGCTAGGTACCTAGGTAGGCAGTTAACCAATGTAGCCTAGGGTGTCTCGGCGGTGCTCAACCGGTCGGTCGGGGTACGCAAGGGGTAAGGTAAGGTGGACAAGAAGATAGGTAAAAGACTCAGGGCCGACGATGATACAGACGAGCTTTGAACAAACGGCTGTCGTTTGCTCCAGTATAATCTCCGTCGTATCACAGTGGGACAGCCAGGGGAAGAATAAGAAATGGATGAGCAAAGAATCCGATATGCCCGCACCGTAGTAGGTAATAAATGCAGTATGGTGTTGTAGTCGTGTAGTTCGCAGGTGGTTTTTAACAAGGTTGAGTGATCGCCTAAATCTGCCTCCTAGAGAGGTCCGGCTGGGCGTCTTTCCTACCTCTTTTACCTCTGTGCAATGTGGTGAGTGGTACCTACTTAGGGGCGGATCGCCTCTTCCAATGGATTGGATTGATAGGTGTAGACAGGCTTCGGATGACCCGATTTTTTGGCCGTCTTGACCGAAACAATTTGGGGTTGACACGGCAAGAATGACATGAATGAGAGGAGAGCGGAGGCAAATGTGCAATCAGTGGCATGCATATGCAATACTTGCATATCAGGGCTTTTCCTGTTAACTGCGACTAAATGGTTTGAGGCGTATTCACCTTGGGGCAACTACATGTGTACTCTGTAGTCCTCGTGACAGAACGTGCTTCCAAGGTGTTATTCGACAGTCTCCCACCCACGGCCGCCTCCAGTCGTTTGTTTAGCCGTACAGTCCAACAACTCCAGTCTGCCTACCTGCCAACCTCACATCTCCTCGAGAAGCGTGTTTCGTCGTCGGTCCTTTTGCCATGGCCAAACCCCATGGCTCGCGTGACGAGAGTTGTCCGGAAGCCGATGTATGTAATTTGGTAAAAGAAACGGCTGGACGATAGGAAGGCTTGGGGGGTCTTTAGTTCTAGATCATATCCCCCACACGCAGCAGCAGCACAAATGTCATGCCCGACCGCTTGATATCTTACCCGTACCTACCATGCGTATTGCCAAATCATTATGTGAGACGATTCTATTAGTACGATGGTCTGCCTGCGTACACCGGAGAGCAAGGTCCAAGGTTGCAAGGTTTCCGGTGGGATTATCGAGGGCACATTATTAGCTTGGTTATCTACCCAGGATCAAGACCCTAGAAGATGTTCACCTAACGCAGCGGTCCAGGCAGCTCAGGGATCAGAGAATGAACAGTTGGAAGACCCGCACATCTGACTCGTGGACGTCGGCGAGGATGCCATGATATGACATGTGGGCAGTCAAGTCCCGCCAATGTGCGAACGAGAATCTGAACAGCGACAACATCTGTCTGTGTCGTGGCGCTCCTCGTTCAAGCAAATGACTCGAAGGACTATGTACAGAGTATATCGTTTGCACAGCTTGGCCGTATTACCATGAAACACCACTCGTACCGACTCAGCTGACCTACCTACACCAAACTACATGAAGTATCAGTCAGACGTTCAAGCTATTCGGTTCACTAGGTTATTATACGAGTATATCATATTCCCACATCCAGCGCACAGGGTCGCGACTCTGCTTCATGAGATGGGGGCTGTTACAAAAATGCATAACAAATCTGTAGTGGAGTCAAGTCTCGTCTTTCTTTGATGTGGCAGGAGCAGCGCTGAGAGAACATGAGATGCACATCTAGACCACACAGCAGTCGTCCCTTCCCACGACCTCTCAGACTTCCTTCCATCGAACGCCCTGGACAAGTCGTGCCTGCCAGTTTTCAAACAAGGTAGAAAGGCACAACCCCCAATTTATCCCGGCCGCCTCTTCAAAGCTCTCAATCGCCACCATTCATAGTCACATTTTGCCCTGTGAACACCACCAATCGTAGACCAAATCAACGTACATGTCTTTCCTTGTAGCACATGTTACATGTCGTCAGTCCGGGTTCATCGTCAATACGTGCCTCCGTATCCATCATCACTCAGCTCCATGAAGAGCCATCGCGGCACATCACATACGGCCGTTCGCTAGTGCTCTGCTCAGCGGAAGCATTCGGGTCTTGACAATCTTGACAACCCTTCGAAGAGAAGCTCCCCATCAGTATAATCATATACGGATCTGACTCACAAGCTACTAACAACACACGCATTCTGCATGGTAAATCACCCCCCTTCCGAGGCCACTGGATCTATCTGCCCAGGTAAGCAAGACAAACCATGATCCGATGGCAAGTGGTTGACTAGTCTGTCTGATATTGACATCTCGGCTGGTTGTATTTGATTTTCTCCCAGAAACCATACATCCATCTAACAACACATTTATCAGCGAAATTTCTCCATTCGACCAAACTTGTTCTTCCTCGTCAAATCAGGTGATCATACTGGAATCATGGTCTACAACAAGCTTGGGAGAGCCCGACCAAATATCCAAAGTGGTGTCGTCAACAAGAAAGAATACCACGCCTCTATCTACGGTCAGTCTACGAGGTCCACCGATAAAACGTCATTGCGCCTCCTGGTGGATACAGAAGCAGGACCTACAGATGAGTATGAATGCTCAAACCACCCAGAGTATCTCGAGGCTACTGACTTTAAAAACAATGCAGGGTACCAAGAACAGCAACAGCATAACCGCAACTTGCGAGCTGCGGAGAGACAAAACATACGGCGAAAGATATCTTCTTGTTTCTCTCTTCCCCTTCATCATCTTTTTTTTTTTTTTCCCTCAAATCGCCGTTCTGGACGATATGATAGGATCGCACTGAATTTCTATTTACAACGTAGCTTTGCATGGCCAATGCCTTGATCTATGCACGAACTCAAACGCTTATAGTCCCGGGAGATCTCCGTCTATTGACGGAAAGGAACATTTACAAGCCTACTCTGTGGGAGATTGAAGCGGCTCGACTGTGCCGAGGAACCGGGGAAACCCATGAGAGGCAGACGAAGCAGACTGCTGAGGCAACTCAGCCCCCAAGTCTTCCGACTGACTATAATTACCTATTTCGATCTGAAGCAGGGCGATACAACGAATCGATTGTCAGTTCCTACAGACAATCCCAGAAGACCCCACATGACGAGGTTCTATCCTATCCACGAAGTCTCCCTCCGAACCCCTGGTCGACCTTTAACTGCAAGGTGACATTCATTATACGGCGGCAATGGCGATCATCACTAGGACAGTACTTGACAGGACGAGCAGTGCTTTTTCCAGGTTACAGGAAGATACGACGATTTCAGCTTCCAACGTAGCTGTGGCTCTATCGGTCAAAAGCAGCATCATCACGAAAAGCTGCAGGTCCAACTATGAGATTAGGCGTTTGTCTTCTCCGGAGAGAAAGTACTGAACAGCCAGAGCGGGTTGTTTTGGGAGAGGTATGTCTCCTGCAATAAAACAACTGCAATCTGCAAGGTTTCCGAACTGATGTTAGCAGCCTAACCAATTCGATCGTCGCTCTTCTCTCGCAAGTATCTCATCGGAAATATTGCTTTTCCTGCCATGTATCAGAAGCTTGCTTGGCGTGACTGTTCAAATTGTAGGCATGGACGTGGGTCCCACAAACACCAGTCGAGCACTGCAGTCGAAAACGTGGACTCCGCTTGCTCTGCGCTTGCTTTGAAACGGACGCCATACGTACTTACCGGGCGGATCTAGACTGCATGGTAGCTCTTGTTGTGACGAGATGATGGAGATTCCTACGGCTGTGATAAATCGCCGAACGCACAATGGAATGGTAGCGGAAAGTAGACTGATTGGTTCCAGGCGATTACGTCGATCACAGCAGCTGACCAGGTATGTATGTATCTAGCGATGAAAATCCCGTCTCTTCCCTGGTATGCTGATGTGATGACCGAGTGTATTCGCACAACGGCGCGCCCGAACCCGATGGACCAATCACCAGATGGGCATTATGAAGCATCATTGGGGGACTCTTGCATAGTCTTGACGTCGAACCTCCGTTGGTGAAAGCGGCAGGGTCGTTGAAGGTATCTCCTCGGTGTGCTTCTCGGGCATGTGCTGTCACTGTACACGAGACGCTTCCTCCTCATGGATCGTGCAGAAAGAGGCAAGATCATCCATCTATTGGATGGCATTTGCGGACTGCGAGTCATCTCCAGTATGGGGGACCCCTTGGCGACGGGACGGACCTTGCTGCATTTTCCACGCGTGGCGATTCCAGACTCTTTCCATGTGGCCAGGCCAGTCTGCCAAATCAGCCGCTGGAACCATGCGCCGGCTACAGTCAGAGGTGAGGGCCCTTACAGTCGATGGTGAGTTGTGCTGCGTACTTTGTACGACCAACAGTCTTGCATGTGGAGGAGACACATCTACGTATTACATATAGGCACCAAGAAAGCAGTCCCAGGGGCGAAGGGAAATTTATTGGCTTATCTATCCTGCCTCCTTGCCTCGACTCCAAAATTCAAAGAGAAGACCTCGTCCTCGGTCTGCGGAAAAGCAATTTTCTTGGCCGTCGTATGTGGATCGGCTTTACCGAGTAACAGTTTCTGTCACGGTCGGTGAGCAGACGGGCTATTAAGGACACCAGGATTCGGCTATAGTTTCGTCATGACTTTTTTTTTTCGTGTCCCCTTTGGATCCTTCTTGCTCTTGTTCTTGTCCCAGCAGCTCTTCTCGTGTATAGTAGATGTTGAAAAAGTTTTGAAGAAGGAATTCCCGAATCATGTATTCATTAAAAGCCAATCGTCATGCAATCATTAATGCTGAACACCATAGCGTACAAAGCTGAAGTCGGAAGTTGTCGTTACTCGTCACACTCGGCTCCTCCTGTAAGTCCTCCTCCTTCCAGCCCCCTCTCCTCTCTCCGCCCGAGGCAATCGTCTTCCTTCCGTCCTCGTATCAACAACTTCGTTTCGTTCGCATATCGTGACCCAAGCACATAGGGGCAGAGAGTGGAAAATAAACCTGAACACCCCGAAAACCCCCCGTAGACAAACAAATTCCATAGACCGCGCAATATACCCTGACAAACTATCCCTGTCGGAAAATGTGTAAATGCATCAAAAGGAGGGGAGCAGAGCTTTGATGAATAAGCTCCTGTGACACCCGAAAAAAGGTCGTGATTGTAGTTTGACCAACAACAGTCTTCCTCAAACGATGCAAAGGTTGTTCTGCTGGGGGTGCTTTATCCTCCGTGACTTTTTTTCGATTGTGGTTTGTAAAACGCCGTCGAGCCTTGGATCCGTATGACTCTTTATGCTGCGCCACTCGACCTCTTCTCTCGTCTTTCTCTCAACAACTCTTCCCAACGTGTCATCAGGCCCTGCCGCTAAGAAAGCCAGTCGTCCACCTTCTTCGCATCGGTCTTCATAGCATCCAGAGCGAAATCGAGCCTCGGTATCTCAATCTTCGGAGGAGGACCCATTTCGCCCTGCTTTTTGCCCTTGTTGGGACTGCTCTTTACGGGGCTCTTTGCCTCGGGAGGTGGTCCGTATCGTACGTCTCTGACCTCCCATTCGTCCTCATATGCAGCCGCGACCCAGGTGCGGAGGGCATCGTGGACGCCAGGGTAGAACTTCTCCTTGCAAAGACGCAGAGAGCCACCCATGCAGCGCTCCCAGCCTGAGATGCGCAGGAGTTCACGCAGCTTGTTCCGTTCTTCCCTGGTAGGCGTACAGGCAATGATGGCATTGAGCAAGTCGAGGTGGGAAGCAAGGTAGTTGGTTGCGTCCCACTCTACACCACCCACGTAGGGCGCGGCCGGGACTGGTGGTCGTTCCTGGGGAAAGTGGGCGGACATGTAAGCAAGGCTGTCCTTGGGCTGGAATCCGGGACACGAGGCGGTCTGCTCCTTGTCTCGTGGCAGGAAGACGACATTCAAGTGATGCAAGAATATCCAAAAGACCTCCTTTGTGACGCTCACGGCTTCCTTGCTCCAGACACGATAGGGTCTTTCGCGCCGCATCTCCATGACAAACTCCAACGGACGCTCATCATCCTTGGGTTCTGGGTCACGAAGGTGGTTGAGTATAGTCTTGGCGCGGACGACACGGTCCTCAGCCGAGGCCGACTGGATGTAAGTAAAGAGCACCGACGTAATGATGCCGCGTGTGGTGAACTCGCTGGGACCCTTCTTTTCCGGATCAAAGATCAAATGTAGAAGAGCTGGGAACAGTCTTCCCTGGATAGAGTGCAGGTACTGTAGGGCAAGGCCCGTTGTGCAAAGAGCCTTTAAACATAACAGGTTCTCATGCAGCAGAGCATCCTCGTGTTCCTCTCTGTTGATAAATGGTCAGTACTTGTTGGAGCCGCATTTTAAACATGTTCCTTGATCCTGGTACTCACCTCCACTCGACATCCATAATGCGATGGAGAAGGCCGACGATTTCCTCCATACCGCCCTGTCTGACGAACTCGTCTGTCCATGCCACGGTCTCGTTACGTAAGAGCAGTCGCAGCTTGTGAAGCTTTCCGACTTCGACCAGCTCCGGCTTCTGTACTTTGCGCAGATATGCCACGAACTCGGCTGGGCCTTGCTGTGCCTTGATCTTGGAGAGAATGCCACCACCAGTAGTTCCCGAACCCGATGACGATGGGCGCTCGCTGGTAATGCTGTCGGTGGATCTGCTTCGGAAATGTCTGCCCAATGTACCTTGGCTGTTTGACTTCTTTGCTGGCGAAATCGGCTCGGTTTTCTTGCTGTTTCTGGAGAGCGTGAAAGTCATGCCTCGAGACTTCTTCTTTTCGCTACCTTCTCGGATGGAACCGTCGTTTGTTCCGCACTCGCTGTCGTTCATGCTTGGGCGGCCGGGTGCCATGTGAGTCTCGGCCCAGTCCTGGCGGATGAATTCCATCTTGATCGTGTCGGCGAGATTTCGCATCTTGTATCTCTGGTTCTCAGGTATATTCCGGCGATCGAGCATGGCCTCGAGATGCTTGTCGATATCCTTAGGATCGATCACGGGCTCGGTCTTGTCGATGGGCGACTCCTCTGACTTGGAGCCGAGCAGGCCTCTGGTCAGCACCTTGAGTCCGCGCTGAGTCTTGGAAGGGGATGTCGCCTTGACGCTGCTGTAACCCGACTTGACATCGGAAGGCAGGGCCCCGGCATGGTATGACTGCGGCCGGGGCTTCTTGTTGTTGTTGGAGACTGCAGAGATGTCGCTCGATGACCTGTCCGTGTTACCGCTCGCATGTCTAAAGTAATCCATTGTCGCGACCGGCTTGTCCAATGCACCGCTAGCGAATTGGGCGTAGATCGGAGGTCGTGACTGCTCCTGTGGCGTGCTCACAGAGCTGGGGGGCGTGCGGTTTTCCTTGTCCTTCCTGGGTCGCGAGTAACTGTCGTCGCTGACCATGGATTTGAGGGTCTTGGGCCGGGTGAGAATGCCAACCAGGTTGGTAGCCGACTTAGTCTTCTTGGGCTTGTGGAGAGACGACTGATCCTTCTGGTAAGCGTCTCTCTGCGCCCTCTCGTATTCGGCGCCGGGCGGCTGGTAGAAGGAGGGAGCGGTGATGGTCGGCTTGGTGGGAGACTGGGATCGCGATTGGGATCTGTAGTCGGGCAGTTGCTTGGTGGGTGATCGGAGGGGTGGGCCTTCGACCCTTGTGTTTTGGATCTCGCCGAGTGCAGTTGGTCGCTTGGAGGGGCTGCTGGTGCTGCTGTTTGTTTGCATCTGCTGCATGTCGTCTGGGGACGGGCGGGTCAGAACCTGGGGCAGGACGGGTGCCCGCAAGTCAACGGGCGGCAGGGCCGAACCATCCGAATCCTTTCGGCGGTGGATGAAGGACTTGAGGACGCTGGATTTGGAGCGCTGGTGGCCGTGGGCGGGTGGCTCGGGCGGTTGCTGTCGAGCGACGAAGGGGGCAGCTCCAGCGGCAGCGTTGGAGGCCATGGGATGTTGAGTTTTTCGCGTTGCGCGCGGTCGGCGTCGGGCAGCGCGGGAAAGGTAAGTGTCAAAAGTATCAACAAAATCTACTGCAGTCTGGCGGAATGGTGGCTGAGACCCGTGGAAACTTTCTCCAGCAGAAAGAGACCGAGCAAGCCAGCAAGCCAAGGGAATGGCAGAACTATGATGTCTGTAGCATATGGGGAATGTGTTGGAACTGTAACTTTAGCAAAAAAAATATGGGTGGAAGAAAAAAAGATGCGATGGTGAAGGGTCTCGACCCGGGGCGCGGTTTGCGTGCAATATGCTGCCTCTGCGTGTTACTCTGCTTAGAAACTGCTGTTTTTCGAGAGAAGGAGATGGCGGTGATTGATTTGCTTGACCGATGATGATGATGCCCAAAAGGAGGTAACAGACAGATTGGGTTGAACGGCCGCTTAACAAGGCAGCTACAAGGTACCTAGGTCATCTCGCTAACCCGATGCACTCAATTTGTCTGTGGAAGTTGGAGTTGGCTGGCTTCCAGGCTTCGCAGCGCTCAAATCCCCCGATCATCGGTAAACAGCTAGGCGGGTTGCCCGGCAACGGGGCAGCGCCGGCCGCTGTAGCTTGGTGATTTTAGCGCACTGCAGTTGAGAGGCGCGGGGCCATCGGGGGGCCATCAGGGCCATTCAAGGCCATTCAAGGCCATCTGCAGCTGGCTGCCCAATCGGAAACCCGACTCGAGCTGCGGGCTGCGGGTTCCAACCTCTGATGGTCCCATACGGGGGCGCGGGAGCGCGTCACTTCGCTTGCTTATCTGGCTTATCAGCCTCAACTCCAGGAAAATGCCAAGACAAATAGATTGTGATTGTTTACATCATACTACGACTATTCAGTCGTAGCGGATGCTATAATACGGATATTATCCGTGCTAGCAAACCAATAAGTCGTCGAGTTTGATTCGTCAGCGATGCCAACAGCAATAATAAAGCCACGATCCATTCATTTTTCTCGACTTTCACTAGAAGAATGCAGCAGTCGTGTGATTTCTCAGGGCGTTCGTTAGTGATATGGCTCACGGGCGGCTTGCACACCGCTGTTGTTCATTCGAGAAGTTCAAGACCCATGTTCAAATAATACGATAAATATTACATAAGTTCAACTCTATATTCGTTGACCAAATGTCAGAGCCCAAATCTATTTTGCGACCGCTTTGCTAAATCAACATGATCCCCAGTAACCATATCCTCTGCTTGTATACACCAAGCTTCAAGTTGTGTCTTTTTCCCATAAATTTCGTAATCGTCTCGTATAGCTTCATGAGTAGTCTCTGACATCATTCTGTAACGTCTCTTGTAATATTCATCAATCATTCCTTGGACTTTTTGCGCCGCTCCGAAGCCATGACCGCCCACCGGCTTCACGATGTCGGGTCAGCGATGAAAGTATCCCGATCCCAAGGATCCGAGTCGTTGTTCTGGTGTGTCTCGGTCTCCGACCACAAGTCGTCCTCGTTCTCGGCAGGCGCTTCTCCATCTTCGCCGCCGGCCTGCAGGACCTCCTGCTCTTCTTCCTCGCGGGCCTCTCTCCAATTTGAGTGTGGAGTGTCGCTGGAATCAGACGAACCGGTTCTCCTCGTGGCAACCTCGGCGTCGCGGGCCTCTTTCCACGTCCCGTGTGGACCGTCGATGGAATCCACCGACGTGACACTGCCGGCGGCCTTGGCACCGCGAGCCTCTCTCCATGTTTCCTTTGGAAGGTCTGTGAATTTGACTGACGACGCGACACTGCCGGCGCTGCGGACCTCCCTCCACCCTTCGTGCGGAGTGTCGCTGGATTCGACACTACCGGCTTCGACGCCGCGAGCCTCTCTCCATGTTTGCTTCGGAGTACCACTGGATTCGACCCATGCGACACCCCTGGTGACGACCTCTAAACTCGCCGCCGGGGGCTGTGAAAGAATGGGTGCTGCTGTGGCTACAAAAGCCAGAATGGAGAGAAGAAGGAAATCGAAGAGAAGCTTCATTTTGTGCTCTTCTCTGGTGTGTGTTGTGGTGTGAATCGCTGATGCCCGCTCCTTTCGACTTTGAATTTCGTGCCGACCTGGTGTTTTGTTGAGAGACCTTTGGTATGTGTGTTCAAGTGATTGGGTTTCTTAGGTATGCTCGATGATTGATGAAAATATGGATTTGGAAATAACGAGCGCCGCATTAGAAGGTATGAGAATACTTATATTGACCTCTCAGCCCTCCCGCGGCTGAGGCCATCTCCTCCCGGGGAATGGAGAGGCGCAGTAGGCATGGACGCTTGACGTACCGTGTCTCACATTTCGTACCTGACATCAGAGGCAGCGCAGCTTTTGTCTGCACCGCCTCCACTACTGTCCGCGTGAGGGGTTGGTCGACGTGTCTGAGACCATCGCAAAAGATTAAAAAAGCCCTCTTTCTTTGCTTCTCGTCCAGCCCAGCCCGCGCGACGACGCCGGGGCAACCTGACTGACGTCGGAGCAGAGCAGAGCAGGATCCGCGGAACACCGGCACTCTATTCTCTCCTCTCCGCGAAGCGCCCCCGGAGTTTCATCACGAGACGGACGCGTTGCCAATCGACGTGACCGCGACCATGACCTAATCTTTTAACGCCAACCTCGCAAAATCTCGTGAAAGTTCTGAACTACACTACCACACCAGGGCAAGCCTTTGCGTCTGTGGCCCGGAACCAGATTGCCGGCGGGAAGACCCTTCCTCGTCGATAGAGACCATTCTCGTGTCGCCGCCATAGTCATCAGCCACTTACTACATGAAGAGCCCTGGCCGTAACTGCTGGGCCTTCTCTTGGGGCCTTCTCTTGGGGCCTTCTCTTGGGCCAGACTGCATAATTTGCAAACAATTAAGATGAGAAATCAATCAAAGCTTCTATTTGCCAATTCAAGGCTCTAATAATGATCATAAAAAATAGACATGACGCTTCCATATGCCTTGTACCCGAGTATCTAAAGTGATCACCTCTCTAATAATGCTGCGTGACTTTTTCCGGACTTTTCTGCACATCAAATCCATGCATCCGAACTCATCTCCCTCGACTCAAAATCCTTCTCACCAGCTCAGGAGCCCCTTCTCGCGATCGAACCCGCCCCGCAGCTGCGTTTCCGGCTTGACCACCTTGCCCTGGAGCACCGTGTACCGCACCAGGTTCTCGCAGTCCTCGGGCTTGACCCTGGCCAGCCATATGCACTGCGCAGCGCCGGGGTCCTCTTCTTCCTCTTCGCCCTCTTCCACCACAGCAGCAGCAGCAGCAGGGGCAGCCTCCCCCTCGACCTCGCTGGCGACCGCAACAGGCCTCCTCTTCCTCCTGTACTCGGCGGGATCCGCCACCCTCGCGGGCTTCAAGTCTCCCCCCGCGGCGCTGGCCCCGTCCAGCCCGAACGCGTCCGGCCGCCGGTACACCATGACGTTGGCCGAGTACTTGTGCCCGCCGACGTGGCTGATGAAATAGATGCCGACGCCGCCCGGCCGCTCGTCGTCGAGGTCCCGGAACAGACCGAGCGGCCGCAGGTGGCGCTCGAGCTCTTTGCGCAAAAGGGGCGCGCTCTGCCCGCAGCGCGCGTCGCGCGTCTTCTGGCTGCACAGCAGGATCAGGACGGCGTGCGGGCTCGGCCGCGTCAGCAGGGCCCGGGCGTCGTGCTCGGGCTCGGTGGCCGGGATGGACGCCGGCAGGTTGTTCGGGGGGTAGGCGAAGAGCGGGCTCGTGTTGGTCGGGGCGCGGCTGATCCAGTCGACGAGGCGGGGCACGTCGGCCGGGGCGACGCCCTCGACGAGGCGGAAGGCGGGCAGGACCAAGACGGTGGTGGGCTCGGCGTAGTCGGCGGCGTGGGAGGGGGTGGGCATGTTGCTGGCGCTCAACATGAGGCGGCCGTTGCTGGGTTTCGAGGCGCGGCCGAAGGCCTGCATGACGGAGCCCTTCTCGTCCTCGACGTCGCGGACCCAGTCGGCCTTGCCGGTGGCGACCAGGACGTGCGTGGCCCAGCCCTTGACGTGGCCGTACAGCAGGTCGGCCTCGTCGATCTTGAAGCCGCGCGGGTACGAGACGTGGCACGAGTCGCAGTCGTGCTCGCAGGCGTCGCCGTCGACCTCGGCCGTCGTCACGGGGAACAGGTCGCCCACGGCGGCGGTCCCCGTCTTCTCGTTCTGTGGGGTCGACGGCGACGAGACGAAGCGCTTGGCGCTGTCGACCAGGTTGCGGAGGCCGAGCGCCATTCTCTGTTTTGCTGGGGGTGTCGGAGCTGGACGGCGGGTAGTGGCGGACGGAGAAGAAGAAGAAGATGCTGCAGGACCAGAAGAGGATTCTTTTCGGTTGGAGAGGTGATTGGTATGATGAGAGGACGGCGGCGCCATGGCTTGGACTTAATTATTTATTGGGGACCTTGACAGCCCACCAATATAACATACGTATTCCAAGTGGATTTCTACCTAGTTTTTATGGATCCTGGGGATTCCGCTTATCTGATCCGAGTGGACGAACTCGGTAACCGGGATGAGGTCCCACCAACCCGGCAGGCAAGTGGGGGAAGGGGATACTTTGCCCGTTCAGCTTACGCTTGTTGCAATTGATGTGACGCTGAATGGGTGATACAATCGTCGACAAGATGGGCGACACGGTAGGTGACTTGTTTCCTTTGTGGTTGATTCTTCTGTCTGGTTCAGCAGTGAGAACATAGATTCCAAGTTGTGCATCGTGTGTGCTGCTCACTTTGGATCGTCGGTCTGCTACAGGCAGGAGTACTCTGTAGATATCTCGCTGGCTGTTGGCTCTCACCAGCACACACAACTAGAATCACAGGCTTCAGGGCTGATCAGAATCCACTCGAAAAGGAAAATAATCCGCTTGAGAAATGTAGCAATAGATTTATCATGATTTGCAATCCAAGATATACCATTCAAGTCATAAATAAACCCGAGATTAGGCAGAACGCTCACTTTTATTTCGGACGAAGACGGTCGGACATTCGGCCGCGGACTTTGCTAACGACGACCCGCTCGGTCTCGGACGCCGGACGGGGTTGCCCTTGCCAAGAACTGGTGTAATACTTGGGCAAACGTCAAAAATAGTGTACATGAGCCGAATAACATCACTAGAAACCGTTTGTAAATTGCAAGAACGAGAGCAACATTTATACTTGATCTCATTGAATGGCGGATTGAGCCGTTCGCTCCGAGTTTTTGCATGTCTCGGTTGTGACCAGCCCCGCGGTGAATTGGCCGGGCTCGGAAAATTAAGTATACTCTGTTATCAGATCTCTCCTCGTCTTCTCAGTGGCTGACGTCCCTGCCAAGATATCCCCCAACAAGCTGCAATGTGACAGGACAACACTATCTTCTCATGCAAGATCTTGTACCTATTATAAGTCATGTTACACAAGCACAAGAATAAAATGACATTTCGAGATCCAGAGTAGAATTAAATGGCCATATTACGTAGACCTAGGCAAAAAATGTACGTACGCTACACTACACCGCACCAAGCTGACTCGCCGGGTATAATGTCAGGAACTCTCTAATCAAGGAAAAGCACACCATCGCCCTGTCGGCCTCATTTAATCCGTCTTGTCCGACTCGGCATCGCTGAAATGTCCACCAGCACCGCTCTTGCGTCTCCGCATCTGTCCTCGCTCCTGCATCGCCTGGCGAATCTTGCTGGTGGCCTCATCGAAGCCCTCCTTCGAGTCCAGCGTGGTGAAGCCGCTGACCGGGAATCCGCCCGAGCCGAAACCTCCACCGCTGGAACTGCTCCGACTCCTCGAGCGGGACGGAGGGCGCGTGGCAAACATGCCGATCGAGCCAATGTTGGAGAAGGACTCGTTGCGCGGAAGAGCCCGGCTGGACGCCGTCGTGTTCTTGCGAGAGAGCGCCGTGGGCGACTCGGGCTGGTCCATGGCGGCGAGGTCGGGTATGCTGGTACCTCCGGCGGGGAAGACCGGGTCCTTGACCATGCGAGACCGCTCAAAGTCGTCGTACATGTCGGGGCCGAGGTCGTTGATGACAAGCACCACTTCGTTGGCCAGCTCCTCGCGGCGTTGCCGCAGCCTTTGGATGCTGTAGCTCGACGTTGGGCTCAGCGCAAGCACAAGCGGCCTCAATGACTTGGCAATATCCATGCCAATCTCGCCGAACCTAAGGGCTGCAAAGGTGATGAGGGGGAAGATGATCCAGCCAATAATGAAGACGGCCCACCAGCGAAGCCAATCCGGCGCGTAGCCCCAGCCGCGGGTGTAGGCAAAGATGATGCAGTAGAAGTTGTAGACGGCCGGTGCAAGGAAGATGGCCACCATGATCTTCCACGTGGCCATGACATCTCGACCTGCAATCTTGACGGTCGATCCTGCAAGGGCAGTCTTGGCCTTTTGAATACTAATGTACTTGGTCGTGACAAAGACGGGGGAGAAGAGGATCAAGCCCGGAATGACTCCAACCGAGAGGACCAACAGCTGGACCACTCTGCTAAGAAGGAGCCAGATCACCTTGGGTAGAGATCGCTTAGCCGACTCGAGCTGGTGATCTTTGATGCCCAGATAGCGGAGTTCCTTGTTGTACTTGTGCAGATTTTCCAAAAGCCCAATGATGCGCGGGTCATCCTTAAATTTGGAGAAGCCCTTGGACAGCTTTCGGTTCAGTTCCACGACGTGTGTCAGGGGCAGCTTTTTGCCGGTCGTATACAGCCTTCTCGCGGTTTGAATGCACATGAGCGTGTCGTAATCTGGCGAGGATACGGTAACGGTGTTGAGCGCGACGGTGCACATATCCAAGAGCCGGCCGATGGCTTCTCTGCGCTCATTGTTCGAGTACTTGTGAACCAGGTCGCTGGGCACCTCGAACGGCGCACCGAACTCGACCACGGCTCGCGATCGGAACTTGTGGGCGTGGAAGTAGTTCATGCCGACGGGGACGATCGTCAGTCCACAGTCGGGATCTTGTGCGAGCGTGCCCAGGGCCATGATGGCGACACCAGCCTTCAAAGGCAACAGCTCGGTGCGGTCATGACTACCGCCCTCGGGAAAGATGCCCACACACCCTCCCGACTTGAGGCGGTCGAATACGGCTTGGTAGACTTGGGTCTGATCGATATGGGGCGCCAACTTGAACTTGGTCCCCTCGTAGCCGCCCTTTGGCCCCTTGACGTTCTTGTTTGCAAACTTGCCGTCCTTGTCAATATCGTCCCGGCCGGTCAGCTGCGACAGAGAGGTCAGGCCCGAGAAGGCCCGCTTGGTGCGGAGCTCTTCAGGCCCGACGATCTCTGCAATGTCCACGCTGGCTCCAGATTTGCCCTTTACGGAGGGGAGGAAGATCATGCCCCCAACTTCCGCTTCTTTTTCAAAGTTGGTGCCGACACCTCGGATAATGTTTGGGTTGTTGATGGGGTCGGGCATGTAAATGAGGCCCTTGGCGGGTTTAGCGCTGTCCTGAGCACGACCGACAGGCACGGAGCCCGTCTGCCGCGAGCCCCATCCCACGAAGCCGTGGACCGATTTCTGGGCGATCAAGAGGGACACTCGGCGGCCGGCCTCGTTTCGCAGGGTCCGCTGCAGGGTGATTCCGTCGACGAACTGGTTGTGGTGCGGCGCCGCAATGAAGAGGACCGGTCCCTTCTTGGGCACGTACCAGGCGCCTCGGTGAGATACTTCGCGGAAGAAGAGGTCAATGATAATGGACATGACCCATCCGAATGCGTCATATTTCCAGTTGCTCATGGGGTAGAGCTCCTTTTCGGGCTTGACCTGGCTGTCGGGCGGCATATTCTGCGCCTCTTTCGACTTGACCTCCGACATGATGGCAGATGATGGACGGCGACGACGAGCTTGTGCGAATCGAATAATGGTCGGTCGGGAGTATTCTTTTTCGGTAGGACGGCTAGATTGCACGTCAGAGTCGCTGGTGGGTAGCGACGGCTATGACGTTGACCGCCGTCTTCTGATAGCGGGCCGGAGATAAGTGAGCTTCGCGTCGACGATCTCCAGTGCTGTCGATGATTCGCGGGGGATGTGAAGATGCTAAGGACAAAAGCTGCAACGGTGTTCACGACAGCCAAAGCTCCGGACTCTGCAAGACTCAGTCCGTGAAGTGACGTGAGCTTGGAAAGATCCTGTGGGCGAACCGATCCGCGTTCCTCATGGAGAAAATAGTACGAAACTTTTTTTTTTGTTGGAGACGGGCAGTATCGCAACGTGGGTGGGTATCTGTTATGGAACTCCCTTGCTCAGAGGATGGGAGAGACAATAAGCATGGCTAATACCGTTGCTTGAAAGAAATACTTTGTAGGTGAAAGACTTGAGTAGAAATTGCCACGGCGCAAAGCTGTTTTCCTCTTTCCTGCTCTGTAATTATTCTGTCTTCTTCCTTTTTCGCCTCGAAGGACCAGGGATCTATCTGTTTTCTTCGCTGAATTTCCAGAGCAGAGCAGAGCGCAGCAGAGCATGGAGAGCTGCGCCCTCATTCATCCTGGTCTCAATGGTCGGACTTTCACAAGCTTAACGGAGAGCCCCTACGACCAGCCGCCAATCACCGAACCCATGGGGAGGATCTACAGCGGGTCTCAGCCCACGCCATGACCGTTTTCGGGTCGACTTTCAAGGTCGTTTTTTTTTTCTTTTCTACCTAATGTAGAGGGGCAGAGGGGCAACAGATGCTTTGGAAGACAATTGACCCGCCCATTGTTCAGAGCTCCCTCCCACCTGGGCACTCTTCGGGCAGCTCCTACGGTAAAGGTACATGGTAATTCACGCCAACATACCACTTTCCCAGCGGCACATTTCGCTCCCTCGGCCACTGTCAGGTGCCCTACAGAAGCCCGCCGGGCGAGTTCGCCCTCACTGATCCCAGTGCCTTTCTCTCTCAACGGTACGCCTTATCACCCTTTACCCCTCATTCCATTCAACACAACAATGCCCTTTACATGTATCACGAGCTTAGCTGCACGTTATCTGTCAAGAAGAAAGTCCCCAACAAAATCCAAAAAGAGAACGTCACGCATCGTATTTGTCAGAATCACCTGTACTGTCCTTTCTTGCTTCGCTTGCAGCCAGAGCCGCGGATATTGGCAACCAAAAGACCCATCTTTTTCGGTTTGGTAAAAGAGAAGGGCCGGGGCCCAGATGCGTTTCCCATGAAAAGTGACAGCGATTTTTCCAATATTATTTTTTATGGATATTCCCTAGGGAACGAATCCCCCGGGTAAGGTTGGATGGCTTGCCCACTGGGGCAGGTCCGGGCCGCCAAGCGAATGGCGTCGTCCCATAAATGCGCAATCTAGCCCTGGGGTTCCATGCTGAGAATAAGAGAGAAGAGCATGGGCAAGGCCATGGTTGCGCTGGAGAACGGTCGAACCCGACGGCTTCGATGGGCTGAAAGTCGATCCCCGAGACATGTTGCCGCGGCCGGACATTTCTCCTCGAGAAAGTACCTTGCATCGTGCAGCTCTTGATTGAATGTTATATAGCGGAATAGAATCCGCGGGTGTCGACGTTATGCATGCCTTTTTCATGTGGTGGTTACAACATAAGTAAAAGGTATCATCAACGCAGCTTATTCTTCGAGAGCTTTCTTTATATGACAGACTTATAGCATGGTCATCCTCGTTTGCACCATAAAGTATTGTAGGCATCTGCTGATCGTCATTCGACATCTTCTATAATGCCTTGTCACTGATGTTATCCCCAATTCTTGTTTTGAAACAGCAATGTGAGTATAACATGTTTTTGATGTCTGCTCAAAAATCAGTCGCTTCGTGGTAAAATGTACTACAGTAGTTGAGAACAGCCAGCCTGCACTTGATTCGTGCTTCCGGATGAATACCGCTATCCTGCCGTTCAGGAACGGCCTTTGCCCTTCTTTCTCCCCTTCTTCTCGGGCACGCTCGCGGTCCCCTCGGCCAGCTCTTCTTGATCTACCTTGCCCTCGGCCTCCATCTCCTTCAACTTTGCTTGGGAGGACAGATACATGCTCAGATCATGATTCAGGGCGTTCGCCTCTGCGTTTTCTTTTTCCAAGGTATCGGTCTTCAATCGAAGCGCCTCTAGTTCCACGTTGATGTGCTTGATCCGTGTCATCAGCCCTTCGTTGACCCTCTTCTCTTCCTGTAGGCTTTTGCCCAGATTTCGGGCTATATCCGACGACTTGGAAGCCTTGGTGCGCTCGCGATCAAGATCCCTCTCCAGGGAAGGTGTCGTATCCTTGAGTGTACGGTTCTCTTCTTGCAATGCACGAAGTTCCGCTGCTGCTTGTAACGCTTCACTCGCTGCCTTTTCTGCCGCCGCCGCTGCCTTGGCTGCTTTGCTTGCAGCTTCGGACAATTTCGATTCGTAGTACACCCGCTGACTGTCTAGTTGGCTTGTGAGCAGGTGGGTGTATTCCACGCCGATGCTCTCGAGTTTGGCTCTGGGTACGTAGTCATCGTCTTCGCTGCGTCGGTGTGGGCTGCCATGGTGATGACCCGGGAGTTCGACGACTTTACCGTCGCCCTTTGTCCGGATCAGCCGATGCACCCAAGCATCGTCCATGTAGTCCCAGACATATTGAGTGTCGAGCTCAAGGGAAAACGTGTGCGCCGTGTCTTTCCAATGCTCTTTTGCATGTCCGCCCTTGTAGCGACCGCAGCCCACATTGCCGCAGATCAAGCATATCCACAAGTCGTCAGGCGAGTCGCATACCGAGCACAGATTGGATACGTGCGACCCGAAAGGCTGAGAGTATGGATCTGCAGGATCATATGACGAGGATGCGGAATTCCTGCTCGTGCTGCCTACATCATTGAACGCAGCCAAGGTAGGATTCGTGTGTCGGCACACAGGGCATCCAGAGCCTCTCCATTTCTGTAGACACGAGCAGTGAAACACATGCTGACAAGGTATCGTCAACAATCCCGTGGTATCGTCCATGCGCTCAAGGCACACAGGACACGTGGGCAGCTCGATGAGATCTGGCGTCGGAGGAGGGAGTGGCTTGAAGCCAGAAGACGCGTTTGACGGCGTAAAAGGGTCATGGCTGAGGTCTGGAAAGCTCTGGTTTGGTCGAGTCGGGGTCTCGAATGTGATGGACTTGATGCATGCCACATGACAAGTTTCTGGCTCGATATGGTTGAAGACCTTGCCGTCAAACGCATGTCTGAACTTCTTCGCTCGCTTGCTGTCTCGAAATTTCAACAACACCAGATACCTGTTCATGCGACCCGTCATGACCATTCGGTAGTGGATGATATCGTCTCGCCATTTGTCTCCAATAAAACCCAGGAAGTCGCTCGCCGTCAAGTAGCTAGGCACAGCTGGTATGCATAAAGTAGTGCAGTCAACATCCGAGGGCTGTTCTTGCCTATCGTGGGCCTCTCCCATGCTTCTAGCATTTTCCAGTTCAGGCGACTCCTCGCCATCCCGATACAGGTGTACGATACCCCAGCCAACCTCGGTGTTCTTTGTCTTGAACGGGACAAATCTGGCTTTTGTAGCTTTTCCAGCATTGCTTATGGACGGCCCCACAGCCATGGCAGCAGCAGTGGTCGAACTGGATGGCCCATCATTCGCCATGGTGTTGTGGGCGTGTTCCTTGTATGTGCCAACGTCCAAACTTTCGATACGTACGCGACCAAAACGCCAGTCCTTGGTGGCTATCTCGGGCTTGATACCTGCGTCGGAGTGTGGTGGTGGATAGCTCAGGGCCCGCTGCAAACGATGCTCCCTCTCGTTGGGCACGACAACGTCCTCGTCGTCTTCGCTGGTGGCCGGTCGTGGAGTTCCGCAATCGATAACGCCGGATGCTGTCTGGGAGTCGATGTTGGCAAGAGGTGAACTCTTGGTCGGTCTTCGAGACTCGTCTGAACGAGTGTCGGGCAGCCGGTGAGCTGGAAGCTCGTCAAATATGTCTGAGCCTTGGGGAGGGAGCCAGATCGGGTCAGCCCAGATTCCAGAGCTATTGGCGGGACCTGACGTCTTCGTCGGCTGCGTAATGCGCTTCTCGGGGACAGGCGTGGGATAGAGCTCAAACTTGAGATGGTAAAAGTATGCCGGCATGTCGTTTCATTTAGCGATGCTCCATGAAGATGGGTCGGTTTGTTCGTTGAGCTCGAGTAAGAAGATTGAAAAATTGGCTGTAGAGGTTTGGCATGTGGTTTCAGGGCGGCGAAAACAACTCGACTCCTCGCAGATGGCAAAATGTGGTATCAGGCCGCATAGTTTGTGCTTTCCTCAGAGCACTGAGAGTTGAAGGAAAGAAAGGAAGAGAAAGAAGAAAAAAGAACCATCAACTTTAGGTTCAAGGTACCGAGAAGTTTACGTACCTGGTGGGGTGAATCCTTCTAGAAGTGGGCTGTCGCATAATGTATGGGGCGCGGCTGGAGTCATATCTAAGTACATTCGACGCCACCTTCAGGCTTCAGCCAATCTTGCATGATCTTGAGCACATAATCTTGAGCACATCGACATTCACTTTGGAGTCACGATACCAGAAGTTGCGCAGAAGCATGTATTTCACTTATCAACAACGCTGAGAGTGTAGTGAATACTATGATTGAGTTTATTTGTCCACCAATGCTGGGTGTCAAATCGCATTACAATGCGAATGGATATCTAGTCATGTCTTGCATGGCTTCATGCCAATGCTTCAAAGTCAAACGCCATATCGTGAACATGTCGAACCGCAGCCACTTGCACTTACTGACCGCCACGAAGACGGAGAACCAAGTGCAGAGTGGACTCCTTCTGAATGTTGTAGTCACTCAGAGTGCGTCCATCCTCCAGCTGCTTACCAGCAAAGATGAGACGCTGCTGGTCCGGGGGAATACCCTCCTTGTCCTGGATCTTGCTCTTGACGTTGTCGATCGTGTCTGATGACTCGACTTCCAGCGTAATCGTCTTTCCGGTCAGAGTCTTGACGAAAATCTGCATACCTCCACGGAGACGGAGCACCAAGTGCAGCGTAGACTCCTTCTGAATGTTGTAATCACTCAGGGTTCGGCCGTCCTCCAGCTGCTTACCAGCAAAGATGAGACGCTGCTGGTCCGGGGGAATACCCTCCTTGTCCTGGATCTTGCTCTTCACGTTGTCGATTGTGTCCGACGACTCAACCTCCAATGTGATGGTCTTTCCCGTAAGGGTCTTGACAAAGATCTGCATACCACCACGCAGACGAAGGACAAGGTGAAGAGTGGACTCCTTCTGGATGTTGTAGTCGGAGAGGGTGCGGCCATCCTCAAGCTGCTTTCCGGCGAAAATCAGACGCTGCTGATCCGGGGGAATGCCCTCCTTGTCCTGAATCTTCGACTTAACATTGTCGATGGTGTCGGACGATTCCACCTCGAGGGTGATGGTCTTTCCGGTGAGGGTCTTGACGACTGCGCATAGTGTCAGTGTCTATTGAAAGATGCAAACTTGTCATGAATGATTGGAACTTACAGATCTGCATACCACCACGAAGGCGGAGGACAAGGTGGAGGGTGGACTCCTTCTGGATGTTGTAGTCGGAGAGCGTACGACCATCCTCGAGCTGCTTTCCGGCAAAGATCAAGCGCTGCTGATCCGGGGGGATGCCCTCCTTGTCCTGGATCTTGGACTTGACATTGTCAATGGTGTCCGAGGACTCGACCTCAAGAGTGATGGTCTTGCCGGTAAGGGTCTTGACGAAGATCTGCATCGCGGCGATGGATGAGTGATGTCGACGATGAAAAGGTGTTGTTGAGAATGACTGAAATGGTTGTGATGGTCAGAGACGAACTCAAAGGATATGATGTTCGGGGAGGGTTTGGAAGAGGATCAGATGAGAGGGGGAGGCGGTGGGAGAGATGTTTAAGTACCCAGGCAAGGTAATGGAAAGAGCGCACTGGTCCTGAGGCAAACACCGAATCAAGTGGTAGGTGCAGAGAGGAAAGGCGGGCGCAGCAGCAGCAATGGAACTGGACGGAAGGAGGCGGGGGTTGATGGTAAAGGAGTTGGGGGGAGGGACCGGGCCTTGCTATGCCTGCTTGGGCCAATGACGAGATGCGACCAGGCAGTGAATCACCACAGTTCCAGGCCCGGGCGCCTGAGCCTGAGGCAGTCAGGTCAGGAAGCGCCACCCGTTGGTTCTTGGGCTGCTGCTTAGACTGCGTATGTAATCCAATGTACAGCCTTACCCGAGGTATGTATGAATAATTCACCAAAGCAAGAGAGGCTGAGTGACTCAAAGGAAGGAACTGGAAGATACTGGGAGTTGTCGACTAGGAGAGACAAGCAAGCACCTACCAAAGAGCAAAACACTACCTACGGAGCGGTCTTTGGGCTCATTAATTGTCAAAAGGAACGACAATGATGAAGCTTCTGTCAAACAGACTGACTTGGATGATCAGTTCGACAGTCAAGTTTGTAGGAAGGTAATCGTTCGAGGTATTCAACGTTATCGCATCGCTCAGCTGGAAACGACGGAAAGAAGGTGGGGCTGGGATTCCACACGTCATGTGGTCCTTTGTTTAGCTGATAAGGAACCTGGGGTAAGTACGGAATGGTGCTAGGAGTTCGACCACCCCGAGTAATGTACAGACAGATAAACTGTCCGGTCTTGACAGCCTGCATTTCTGCTGTCTCATGTACGATGGCTATTCTTTTTCAAGATTTATGGATTCGACATGTTTTCTACATTCAAATTACAGCAGCATCCTGCCTTGGTAACACGCTCAGGTATCGCGGTTTCTGCCTATTCTTGCTCAGATCAGCCCTGCGAACTGGCTGGCAATAGTGCAGAATCCACCCTGCAAGCACTTGACCGTTTCAAGCTGGCGCATGAATCCACCCAACTGATCAGAAGCATATGGCCCGATACCTTGATGGTATGAAGACAGCTACTGGGGAATGTTGGGCAACTCGGCGAATTCCCACCGTTTCAGTGCAGTCCATTGATACTCTTCAAGACTAGGTAAGAAAACCTCGATCTTGACTTGGCTCTATCGCCGCTCGCCTCGTTTTCTCCCAGAGTTCCAGGACTACGAGTATTTCCGATATCATATTGCCACGATGTTTGGCATGACAAATGCAAAGGTGCCCCCCTACCAACCATCCCTTCAACGGCGGCTACACACCAGTGGCGAAATCCAGATCTGATTGATGAATCTCGGCTGGACCCGAGGCGTTGGAACCTCCAAGTGCCATGCTGATCTATGATCAGGCTCATCTAGTGTAACCTCTGTTCCTGAAGTTGATGTATACTTTTTTGCATCACGCCCGGACTTGTTCGCGATGTCTGCAACTTCGCCAACTCGATTGATTCACCCTCGTCCGAGCAGCGGGGCCAGGCCTGCGGCCATCGATAAGACTTCCAACGACGTCATTTACCGCTCAAACGGGCCCCAGAGATCTGCCACCCCCTGTACGGAGACAGCGCTTTTCCAGCTCGGGAATATGAATCACGGCATAGGCCCGGCCTGTCCGCTCAGCGTCGCTGCTGGGCGCGGCAATTGGCAACGGTGGCTTACTACAAGGTACGTACGTACGACGGGGAGGCCCAGCAAGGCAGGATCATATTTTTCTCGAGCAAGCCACCCCAGCTTGCGCAATTTGCGACTCTTTTTGTTGGGCGCAGCTACGGCTTTGCGCATGTCGTGTTCAGTATCTGTGCATCGATATGAAGGTCAATACAGTAAGCCTGTATCACAGAGAGACAGTGGACAAGCTTCTCAGGCTGTCAACTTTCGGGAAGTCGTGTCTCGGCATGCACATCGCGATCTGAGCAAATCATTCAGTAATTAATGCTTCTTATTAACGGTTGAACTGAGAGCCGGCGGAATGAGCATTAGCCATATACAGTTCATTCCATGTGATACAAAAGTTGGGGAACCGAACTGCCGTTGAACTTGAAATACAGCAAAGTCAGATATTGGTTGTGGGCTTCTCATTCCTGATAATCGAAATTGCGCATCCTACTTTTCCCATAGTCGAGCGTTCCCACTAGCGTTGATGCCGCATTCGACTTCCAGTAAGCCAACCAACATTTAACGTGCATCGACGTCCCCTCAAGAGTTGGACTGCTCGGCGCAGTGAACTTTGAAATACTCATCGTCCCCAATCGCTACAGAACAGTACCGAAATACAGTAGGAAATCAATCGCCGAGATGACTTGTCTTCCAACCTGGCCGTTCCTCCTCTTCGGAGTCGTGGAGCCGCTCCTCTTGTGAGTTTGAAAACAGCGACCGCAGCAGCAGCCACTGCTCCCACATCTCTCCTGGCCACGGGGCAAACATGACTGAGACGACGCCTCCACCAGGGTATACGCCTACTTCGTGGGCATGCGCGATCCGCTCGCCTTCTACGCGGACCAGGTTCCCAACGTCGCCGCAGCCGGCTTCCCGCCGCAGGCCCTGAGCCTCACGCTGCAGCTGCAGAACGTGTACCTCTTGCTCGCGGCGCTCGCTGTCATCACATGCTACACGGGCCGGGACCCGGCGACGGCGCGTCTGTATCTGGCCGCCGTCGCCCTGGCCGACCTCGGCCACATCTACGCCAGCTACGCGGCGCTCGGCCGCGACGCCTTCTTCGACACGGCCGGCTGGAATCACATGATCTGGGGCAACGTCGGCGTCAGCGCCTTCTTGCATCTGAACCGCCTGTTCACCTTGTTCGGGCTGTTCGGGCCCGTCGCCGGCAGGATTGGGGGCGGATCGCGGGCGTGAGGAAGGGGGTTTGGGCCGTGCAGCGTATTTTTGAAAGTCTTTGGAGGATCTACTGAAGTTCTATGCAAACAGATTGGAGCTATCGCATGCTCTTCCGGGCACGAATACATCGCATTGAGATGCATGCTAGACTGCACAGCATGGCGGGTGAGGGGACGGACAGCAAGGCGAACTCCCTCCTTTCGGTCATATCATAGGGGAGAAAAGACGAACACATGGTTTGCGGTTCCTCACATATGGCGCGTGGTATTCTCCAGGCAGGCGTATATATGTTCTGACAAACACCCGCCTGGGAAACGATATAGCTTACAATCAGTCCAAACCCTGAAGACCGCCAGAGAGAGAAATTCATACTAGGCAGCATGTCAACTTGGTACAATCTCACTCCGTAACCAGATTTGCGAGAACTCAAAAATGTTCAAAATGCGGAACAAATAAACAATAGTGTTATACTTCACAGTCAAATGGGAGTACAATACGACGACACATTAGACGTCGGTAAAGCTATAGGGGGTCTGGACCATCATCGTAACAGATATTGCATTGATGGCCAAGCGGTAACAACATCCTCATGCACTGCGCTTGTCCAGGTACTTTGAGTCATGAGATACAATTCAACGAAGAGAGACCAGACGGGAGAGAGGCAAGCCTCGCGTTATTCCCCCCGTTGGAAAGAGTGTGACCCCGGCGTTCAACACAATACTGTCTGTACAAAAGTAGTAAAAGGTGTATCAATCAATCAATTTCTTGTGTCTCCCAAGTTGGACACGACAGCAGCACCCCCCTCTGACCTGCTTGTGGAACCCCCCTCAAGAAAACTTGGTGAAAGTCTGCTGCTCTCCTCTCTCTCTCCACCCCCCTGCGTCGGGATGAGTTTGCGTGCGGGCAGCGATTGACATTTCATCATGTCCACAATTTCCTCAGGAGGAGCAGGTTTCTTGCCCAGGCAACTTGTTCTTGGAGTGCAATGCGTCCAAACGGAACAGACATGATGTCGGTCGCTGGCGAAGAGAAGTTCATCAACATGGTTCCGGCTCCTATTGCGACCGTCCGGCATACAGCGAAAAAGACGGCCAGTCGAGAGAAAGCCATCATGCTCTGTATGTGTGATACTGACCGGCCGATCCCTCATGCAGTCAGCAGATGGTGAGCTCAAAAGTGCTGGGTGATGCAGCAGCAGCAGAAATTTAATCTAACACCAGCGCTTAGGACATAGAGATGGTGGCTGACCTGCAGCAGCTGCAATGTAACACTTGACAGATTTCAACATACCCAAGGTTCAAACACGGCTGCGGAGTGTCACGCACATTATTATCAAGAACCCATGAATCTCAGTGGTTGATGGAACATTTTGTATTACTGCTACTCATTTTTGGACCCCGCTTGTTTGACAGAAACAAGACGATCCACGACAAGTGCCACATCATCGTCAGCTGCTCAGTAAGCACAACATGAAAGCCCCCGCTCTGCTTTGGTCCATGCTACCGCATGTGCAAATCCATGAGTTTCCATCTCACAAAGTCCCATCAAATGTGTAAAGTCCGGCGTGAGCTTGAATGTTCCCAACGCCAATAGCAATGCATAATCATTCTATGCTTTGTATGATTGTGTCGTGCTCGTCGTTTATGTCCCGCGAAACTTGCTAATCCCATAACCCATACTATCATAAACATGAATGACTGCCGGCTCAGACATCTAAAGGGACAAATGAGCGGCAGCCAAACAGAAGTCTTTAAAAAACAATAAACAGGATAAACCGCTTTTTTTCTGTAAATGGACAATTCCAAGTCATACACTTCGTCGAATGTCTCGTTAAAAATAAAATGGTCATAAACTTGGCGTGAATGGCGTACGTGAGAGTGTCGTAGTCGCATGCATTGGAGTTCTTGGCGGTGACCAGCCGTGTAAGTGAGCGGATGAATGAGAAGTATGTAGGAGTGGAAGATAGGTCATGATGTGAATCAGGTCCTCGAAAACGCCATCGCTAAATGTTGCAGCAAATCAAACAGACGAAAGAAGGGCAACTATCGAAACACCCTAGTTGGCCTTGATGACCAACTTTGACAAGAACTTGTTCGACAATGAGTCGAAGTCGTATCTGTCAAACTTGGAGTTGTTTCGCGACCTCAAGTATGTTTCTAATAAATAGGTTAGCATTTATATTTTCGGGGTATACTAGTAAATCTCAGGAAAGAACTCACCATGCTTGAGGACGTGTTGCCGGACTTCAGTCATGGCCTCGCATACTGCAACGTTGTTGTTGAGCAGTTGACCGTGGCGCGAGCTGTCCCAGTCGGTAAGGGCAGGCAGCTTCTGGGAGATGGCGTGGAACAGTCCAGTGATGACGCCAACAGGGGTGGTCTCCATGTCGCTGCAGAACTTCTCAACAGCGATGGGGTCCGGCACTCTGTAGTGGCAGTCGAACTGCATCTCTTCCCAGACGGCGAGCAGGACACAGGCGAGCATGAAGATGGTCGGCCAGTTCTTGAGGCGGTCGCCACTGTAGACACTGGAGTAGAGAGCCGAGAGCTCCTCCAGAATGTCCTTTTGAAGCTCACGCCACATCTCGGCCATGGCGCACTTGATCTGGAAGTTGATCAGGACGGGTGCGACGTACTTGCCGTAGTACTTGGAGTCTTCGTCGTCGATCTGACCCTCCATCATGTGCTCGGAGCCCTGCTGCTCAACCAACGTAATGTGCATGGTCAGGTTGTATGCCAAGACGAGCTTGAGGGCCTTGCGGATGACAGGGAGTTGCTCCTTGACGTAGAACCGGTGAGCCGTCTTGAGGATCTCGGTGATGAATGGAGTGCCCTCAAAGTGGTCATCGATGAAGGACTCGAAAGCACCGTCAATGTGCTTGTCAAGGTACTCGGCCAAAGCCTCGTGGCTGATACCCTTCTCGCCGACATCAAGCTTCTCAGTTCTGATATCAAACTCGATGGGCTCCTGGTCGGACTGGTAAGATTCGACCCAGTCGACCATGAAGCAGCTCTCGTCAGTCACCTGGACGCGGCGGACCATGACGGGCAGGCAGAAGCCGTATCCGTGTGTGACCCACATGAGAGTCTCGTCCTTGGAAAAGCCCTTGACGTTGTAGACGGAAACACCACGAGTAAGGTGGCGCTCATAGTCGGCCTTCCAGTCCTTCATGAAGTATCCGATATCCTTGATATCGATACGAGTACAAGGAACTTGCCAGAGACGAGCGTGCGAAGGCTGGCAACCGTTGCATGGCTCGCCAGTGTCGCAAGTCTTCTTGAGGAACTTGCAACGCAAGCAAGCACGCAGCTTCCGGATCTCGCTAGCCTGCTTCCTTTGCTCGGGAAGAAGGGGACCCTTTCTTCGACCAACCTTCTTCTCGACAGTGCCGTCCTTCTTGCCGTTGGACGTCCTCCGGGTGACACCCTTGCTGGTGCTTGACTTGGCAATGGGGCTCTTTCTCGGGCCCGAGTTCCTGCGAATGGTAGGCTGAGAAGGCGATACGACGCCAGAGCCAGATCCGGGGCTTCTGCTCGACGAGGGCGATGAAGCGGCGGACTTGACGGACACCGGAGCGGCAACTGCAACGGGGCTGACAACCTCGTGGCCGTGGTGGGCGTCGCCGTGGTTGCAATTCCGGTGGTTGTCGGAATACGTGTCTGACTCGGGCGAGAATGGAGAGTAGTTGAAGGGCGGGATCTCCTCGTAGCTGCTGCTGAGATCCAGGGGCTGACTGCCGTCAGAGTGAGAAGCATCGGAACTCGTCCTCAGGTGAAGCGTCTGACCCGGGTTGAAGATGGCAGCGTTCTGGGCCTGAGCCTGGGCCTGGACCTGCTGGTACTGGTCGTAGTTTTGATACATGTCGACCTGATTCCAGCCATTGTCGCTCGAGCCGAGAGAAAGCACCTCCAAATAAGTGCCGGTGGGAGATTGGCTCCCCAGGCTTCCGAAACTTCGGGGGAGTCCATCTGCGGGGAATTGCAGCGAGGTACCAAAATCCTGCCAGTTGGCCATTCCCATACCCTCCCAATTCTGCTGCATAGCGTGTGCCTCGTCCATGGGAGGCATGCCGTGGAAAGCGCCCACGGTCATGGGATCCAGCGGGGCCTGAGTAGTCGCAGGGAGGTAGCCGAGGGCATTGGCCTGAAAGTTCGGGAACGGGTTGAAGGGAATCAACGGCTGCTCGCTGATGAACTGGGAGATATCGTGTGGGCCCGGGTGCTGCTGCTGGTGCTGAAGCAGGGTCCAGTCGGTTAGCAGCGCTGGCGAGTGGACATGGGCGACGCTGGGAAAGGTTGGAGACTGCTGCAGCGGGCTCGCGCTATGTTGGCTGGGCGAGGGCGAATGTGAGTGATGCGAGTGCGAGTACTGAGAGTGCTGTGAATGCGAGCGGGAGTGGTGGGACTCGCTGGGCGAGGAGACCGCAGTAGAGTTTGGGTGGTTCGGAACGGTCGCCATATCGATGGGTATCGGCCAGGCGCCGGGAGCCGGTCTCGTGGGCGCCATGAGAACTGCGGGATTGGCAGCGGCAGCAGACGTGTGCTGGTGCTGTGTGGTGTATGGGTAGTGGCGGTTCCGGTGGTTGTCGAAAGCAGTCAAGTCCAACAGCGCGTCGCCGGCGTGCTGGTCGAATCCGACGTTCATTGTGAGCAAAAGGACAGAAAGGTCTGTCGAGTCGGCTGGCGGATCGTGGTTGGTATTGTACGGACTCGTCGTCGACACCGCTCTTTTGGCAGGCGACGGTGAAGTTGCCCAGGGGTGCGTGCTGGGTAGAGGATGGGGGAGAGAGGGTAGGATCTGGTGTAAGTCGAGAGCCAGATCGAGAATATCGAGGGGGATACGGCCATGGAAGTGGGTGAGACCATGGTAGAAGAATGGCGGTGAGGACGAGCGTTGGCTGCCGGGGACGGGGCTGGACGGCGAGCCAATGAGACCGGCCGCTTCTGCTCGGCGTGCAGCAGTGTGGGACACGTGCAGGGGGCCCGCGCCAATCGAAGCCAGCCGACGCACCCCGTTGTGGGCTGCAGTGGGCATCTTCCAGCGACCAGCCCGTCGCGGAAGGAAGCACTGACACTGTCGCGCTACATGTATACGCTTAGTTGGCGGGGCCCTTCAAGGCTCTTTCCATAGGTATGTACCTTCGTACATACCGTCTCCAGTCCTGCTGGGTCCTTTTTAGCGTGCGTCGTGTGGGGACTTTCTGGCCCTTCACCCACTGATGGACTGGATGCAAGTGGATGGATGCACAGCGCTACCATTACACTGCACTGGACTATACACCCTTGCCCACCTACTATACCTTACCTCATTCACTTGTCCCCCGGCCGTACGATCTTGACATGGTATCGCAGGTACTATTACCCGTCTAATGCGCAGCCAACGCAGTCCAGCCAATTGATTCGATACTGCTCCTCTTTACTCTGTAGACGGCCGCCTTTGCCTCTTGCCCAGTGTTGATAGCAGCCATCGCTCACGATTTGCCTCTCTACCTACACAGTACTGTGCAAAAGGGCATCGTCTCGGGCCTCTTCGTTGCTGGGCAGTAGGCAGCCTGGGCCCCGGCTGGGGGGGGGCCCTAAAGGATTTCCACAGACTGCACCGAAGCTCTCCACTGCTTCGGCGGGTGCCACCCCCCTTGAAGATCAAGGGTTCTGCTCTCAGCACTACCTATCCGTCCATTGTTTCCTTGCAAGCGTATCAAGGTAATTAAGCAGATCCAGCGCTTCGTGATCGGTATCGCCGGCCATTGCCGATCCTCTCACTCGATACTAACAATTAGGGACGAGACATCTGGTTTACTAGTAGTATAATAATTCCGAAGGGGGCTCAATGGCGATTCAGTTTATCCTGTCTTGTGGTTGTATAAGACCAATGACCGCAATTGGCCGCTTACATGCCTACAATAGCGCTCGCTGCTATCGCGGGGCCTCAACCCGCCTATTATACATACCTGGTTGGCCTGGTTGTGGTACATACACACATACATACGTGTGCAGCGGCACCTCCTCCATATCACCCGTTACAAGATGGAGTGCCGACCCCCAATCATTTGGTCCAATTGCCGATTGACTCTGGCCGTGTGAAAGATGGACGTCCTGTGACGATGGACTGACTACTAGATACGTCTCGATGCACTGCCCGCTCGACGACTGCAACTATATGCACATGCTACTGCCGGTCACTGATTGCACGACGAACCCAGTTTGCCCATGATAGCACTGTACTGTGGCCAGTATCGGGCGAGTCGGGGACTTTGTCAGGTCTGTACGGTAGGCAGATCTGTCCGCATCTAGAGATTTCGGCATCCATACTTACTGCCCACAGAGTACTTTGCTGTCTGGACTGTTTGTGTATCCAAAATCGACCACTTGGCCTGCGGAGACTCTGGGCAGAGAAGCTCCACCCACGATGCATCATTGCCCTCGTCCCCTGGTAAGCAGCCCACTTCCTCTGCCCACTGCCCGCTTCCTACTGCAGGTTTGGCCCAATCCAGCGTCAGCTCAGGTACGAGAGAGACAGGAGAAACAGCTCATCGCTCCATCGTCATTACGAACAAGTCTAGCCTACTGAGCAAACTGAGACGCAGCTAGATGGAGCACCCGAATATATCGTTGGCTCGTTGTCCTAGCGACCTTGTTAGTAACCACCTGATACGACTCTCAGACGAGACAAGACGACCAAGATAATCATGATAGTCCACTGGTTGTGCCGAGCTGGCCCGGCTGGGGGTTCGGCATCTAACGGAGCCCGTGGTGGGAACTTGGAGAATCATAGCCGCATCAGCGTTCGAGCAGGTACTCCGTAGCGTACGGAGTACGAACACTGCATACAAGGAAGTGGGTGGTCTGGCCCAAGAACTCCTCCTCACCTTGTATCCGTAGTTCTCCGTTGAGGCACGGAATCCGAATTGCCCATTCGACGGAACGCTATTATGTATGCGATCTGCACGGCCGATTCCTCAAACGGGCCACCCACGCACCTTTCGAACGCAGTGCCACTGCCAGCTGTACGCACCTACGAATCACGATGCGATGCCATGCTTGGAACTGCTACCCTGCGTGGGCCAGCACAATGCTCGAGTTTGATTGCGCTCCTGTTCGAATTCTTGTGGTTTTGGGTTGTGATCCGAATCTCAGAACACGCATAACCACATAGCGCACCTACATAACGCTCGACGTTGGGCTTACATGAGCATTTAGGTGAGACATATTGCAAATCTAGATCCAGATCTGCTAGTGGCACAAACTACCACTCTGTACATATTATACTACATACAATATATCAGTTGCCGCGTGGTGCTTTATGGTATCTTTGGCTTCCGAGCGCTAGTGTAGCGATCGATCCGTCTCAACTCCATTACTCGCGCTGTTGGTTTACTATCTGAGGCTATTCCTGCTGGACCCATTCGACTATTATGCCCACTAGTCTGGTCTGCCACTATGACCATTGATCACGCATATTCACATGGCTGGGCTTCTTCGCTCGGGCGCAGAGGCGCACATTCGTCAATCATCAGTGTCCCGTTGCGCGGCAAATGCGTGGGCAGGCAAGAATATGTACAAACATCTTGCACAGCCCTTCAGCTAAGTCTCGCAGGTGGCGCTGACCAGCGGGCGCACTATCGTGTCACAGTCGGTCGCACCTCTTGGGGGTTCGCAAAGCGTTTCCTCGACCTGTCTCGTCGCAGAAACCTGTACCCGTACGGGCAAACACGTCGCAGAGAGATTGGCTTCTTTTTTTCGCAGGAGACGGGAAAGGAAGAAAACGTCGACCACGAGATAGACCCCGCGCTTACAGCTCTAGACTTTTAGCCTTTGTGCGACCGTCGATCAGTCAACCAAGCTCATCCATGAAAAAGATGGAGGGGAGATGACCTTAGTAACCATCGAACCTTGATCCTAGCCTCGTCGATCCAGATAGATATCGCGAAACTAGAAGTGAATGAGTGGTGATAGTCTCGAGCTACGGAATGCGCATACCACATGGAAAGACAGGCCGGTCTCCGAATGGCCGAGAGGCGCAAAGACAAGCAGGAAAAAGCAAAGAAGAAACCAACCGTCGTCCCACCCTCGAATGGCTTTTGCCTGCGACTGAGGCGCCTGCAACATCGTTTTTGGCTGACAAAAGCCCTAGCCCCAACGGGGAAGGGCTAAGCGGATCGTTGGGTGGTGCGGAATTCATCAACGAGGCTTGAAAAGCTGGCCAAAAATCAAAAGACTGGCTGGCCACTCTTGCGACGGGAAGACGCACGTCCGACATATGGTGCCACGCCCAATAACAACCAAGATCTTCTTGGTGTGTAGTGTATACTGTGGCCAGGAAAACCTTGACGGTTGAACAGGCGACGTGCACTGTCCGTTACCTGGCTGCTTCTTTTCATTCTTGTTCCCGCAAACTCTAAATAGATCAACGGATAGTTGAAAGTGCCATGACCACCGGGTACGAATCCCCAGCCACGTGAGAGACGTCCATGACAGCGTCAAACTCATGCAGAACTGTCTACACTACATATTTCCTGCCAAGTAGGTCGTTGCTTCGTCCCTCGACTGCCATGGATCTTGACTTATGCACGTGGGCGCCATATTTCTGCGGCCCATCTGCAGGGGAATCACAGGAAAGAAATCCGGACAGCTGTGGTTTGGTGAGAGTCGTGAGTGATTGCCAAAATGTCAATGTAAGTCGGGTAACGCAGCATGTATACAAAACCCACTTTGGACCTGTTTCTACTCCGTTTCATACGCACGTCTCGCACAGAGGCTTTTTTTCTCGCCACATCCCGCGAGGACCGCGGAGCCTTAACGTTCGGCACTTGCGCGGGTATTTTATTCAGACGAAAATATGGAGGAGGCGAAGTGGGCATATCGGGTAGTAGGGCCTTCGGGTCGGTCGCGTGCGTGTGTGACTGACTATTCTCCGGCTCGTCCGTGACAATATCGCCAGTCTCTCTCGGTGGAGGCGACAGTCCTGCAGTAGTAGGGTCCCTCTTGCGTTCTCTCTGCATGCAAGGGCCGCGAGAAGCTCGGCTATACTATTTCAACCAGCTGCGCTCTAGCTTGGGCCTCGATTCGGCTCGGCTCTGCCTTCAAGAGACCTGCCACCTGCTTGCTCGCAGGCGTCGTTCATGCCGACCACTGTAAGGCATCGTCAGCCTCATTATGACGACATGCCCTCTGTGCGGAGAAACCGCTGCATGCGATATGATATGTTGGGCTTGACCTGTACACCATCACCGCTGATATGACTGTACAATTTGGCATTCGCCGGCCTGGAATCATGTTCCAAAGTTCAAGCGCGCAGGGGCTGGTTGGTCGGTCTTGGGCATACTTTCGGAGAGCACAATGCAAACGCGGCAGACACTGGAATCGTCCTTGCTTTCTCTGCTCTGCCAATGGGGTCTTCTGCTGAGAGCGGCTCGGCAGCTCGTCCGAATACAGAGCTACTACCGGTCAGAAGCAAGCTTGCATGAAAGCTTCTGATATTCGTCCAAGCCCTCTCAGCCCTCTGCTGCCAAAACAGCATGGCGGCAACGTGCATCGGGGCACACGGGCAATCCCCCTACATGATATGCTGCGAGTGCGTTGAGCTAATAAGTTTCTGCCGGCCAAGCCTTCATGTAGATGGAGACTTTTTGTCCAAAAAAGAAAGGCAAACATCGAAGTCATTCTGGCAGTTAACGCCTCCCTTGCTGTGAGGCTCACCGCCATGCTCGCGAAGCGGATGATTGGCCAAGCGGCCGTTCTTGCTTGCCCAGGGCTGTTTGCATGCAGGCTCGAGAATGCTATCATTTATTTCCCCCACTCCTGGTCGACACGCGTCAAGCACTCTAATAAGACTCGCCACGTGTTGACGTGATTGACACAAGCCTTGATACATGAACTTGACAGCCGCCATGAATGAAAAGGGTCGGCGTCTGTTGATACTTCGAGGTCGGGACTGTAGCTTATACTCCGTACTGGCGGTCACCAGCCGTTCCGGAAGCATCAAAGCCGAGCGCCACAGAGTTGGCTTATACTGCAGTTCCGTGTCTTGGATCGGGAGACGGGTTCAATCTTTCGGGTCCATCCCGTCTCCCAGCCCCCTTCCATGAGGACTGTTAGAGTTTCCATGTAATTGCTGACAGAACCTTGCCGCAAGGCAGCAGAGGCGCGCACGCCCAGGACTGATGAAATGTGCAGTCGGGTATGCAACTCGCATCTTGGACAGATGGCAAGTACTGATGACGATGATATACACGACATGTACTTAGATGATCGATCGGGCTTGTTTCTGCTCGTGGCGGGAAGGCTCCCGATCCTGCGCGGTTGCTGCGAGTAGAAGCCTCGTAGCTTATGCGGTTCTCTCGGAAGAACTGCTCGCAGATGTTCAGAGATTGCGAAATGTGATATGTGAGCCGTGAAAACAATGCAAGGTGTTCGCCTGCTTCATTCTGGCAGTTTTCAATGACAGCAACTGTTTTGTTCTCACAGCAACTCCAGCATGAGATATTAACTGATCCCATCAAAGATTTGTTGCGCCCATAGAAATCACCAGTCGCATTGACCGAATGCGTGATGGCCGGATTTCTGTTACTGCTTCGTGAAAGGATGAGATGGCGGTTTTCTCAGTCCCAATGCCGTACTCATCACCTTCGCCTCATAGGCTTGCCACGGCTCCCGTAGTCAGCGGAAGCTTGAATCTAGTGATGTGAAGACGTGAGACGAGATGGACAAGTCCTATGTTGCTGCTTCTAGGACTAGCTGATCATGGCATTCTGAATTGATGGCATACCATTCCGATTAGCCCACTTACTCTGCTGAGCAAGGGACTTCTTTGATGTGCGGGACTGCAGGGACAGCGCAATAGTCCTGGACTTGGGTGGAGCGCGCATCGTTAAGTGATCCATCCAAATACAATGAATTGCGTGGCGCAAGTGGTCGATGGCGGAGATCAGCTCACGTTGGCTGGACGACTCAATGATCGGATCATTACTGAGCGGATCAGACCTGTCAAGCTTCATCCGAGGACAGCGCCTGACGAGGAGTCTGGATTGGGGTCCGGACTTTCTCACGACTGGAGGCGCAAGGAAGAGCCGCTGCAACGATGACAATGGGCGACTGACTGCAATATCTGGAGAGACCACGTGGAGAGAAATCACATCGCTGGGCTCAGATAAACTTCTCATTGGTTTTGTATAGGAGAAATTGAATGTAACGCGTCAAAGCCGCACGAGCAAGACTGTAGAAGTCCGAAAATGTTGACTTGGTGCTCAGCTGGCACCAGAGATCAGACGAGACTTGTTTGCGCTGGGCGCCATGGGCGCTGCCCAGGTTTTCAGGGCATTTTGATCTGTCAACTGAATGAGCTTTGGTTTTACCGAGTTTCGTAGACAGTAGAAAACCGTCAATATTGTGGAAAATACCAATTGTGATAGCCGACACGTCGCTGATTTGTTCGAATTGTTGAAGTCATCGAGTCGTGGAGCTTGGTCCGGGGAAGAACGACCCATGGTCTACATAGGCCGGGGAATAGCCGGCCCATTTTCGCGCCTGCCAATCCGCAACAGTGACATCAATTTCGAGGTCGCGACTCCCGACCCAGCGATCACGAGTGCGCGAGCTTCCTGCCTCGAGAAATCGACGTATTACTTCAATTTTCCGGGCAACACCTTCTTGAAAATACTTTTCGAGTGCTGGCTTTTGTCTGGGACGTTTTTTGTTTGCTTGTTCCAAGCTGCTTTCAATAGTCGCGCAAACCCCAAAGGGGAAGGGGTGCGCCCGCCCAACCACACCAGACGTTGATCCTCACATCCATGCCGCCATCGGTCAAGAGTCTCGCTCAAGCTCGTCAGCGAGCTGTTTTTGTCCGGAAATACCCACGGCCAACAGACTCAAACCCCGTCAAGACGCCCAACACCAAGATGGCCGATGAAGAAGTCGTCTCACACATGGCTGGGGCCTCATTAACGGCAGTGCCCAAACTGCCCATTGACCCCCTTTATACCAGAGAGCCTCCCGTCATTGACGATCTGATAACCGTCACGTCCAAGGCACAAGAAAGTACCATGGACTCATGTCTGCCTCTGCTGCAGGCTCAGGACACCAGTATCCAGTACAACATTCACGGAGTGCCTTCTCTCCGCCGGCGGCGCATCATCAACTACCTAAAGCACACCATAGGGCAGCTCCCGGCGCCGTTTGTCATGGCCGATGCCAGCAGACCATGGTCTTTGTACTGGGCACTCAACGGCATGTCGCTTCTTGGGGCCGACGTCTCGGAGTTTCGCGACGGCTTGGTCGCCACGGCGCAGCATCTGCAGAATGACAGCGGCGGCTTTGGTGGCGGTTTCGGTCAGCGATCCCATCTGGCAACCACGTATGCAATGGTATTGGCCCTGGCTATAGTTGGAGGCGAGGAAGCCTATGAAGTCATCGATAGAAGAGCCATGTGGCAATGGCTTTCCTCTTTGAAGCAACCCGACGGAGGTTTCTCCATGTCCCTCGGCGGCGAGGTAGACGTTCGGTAAGTGCGACCAGATCCCACTCATCTGTGACTCACTCCCTAACCATCATACCAGGGGAGCGTATTGCGCGGCTGTAGTTATTTCACTACTCAACATTCCCCTCGGCCTATCATCAGACTCGCCGGCGAGGGCGGCCGGCATTGAAGACCTCTTCACTGGCCTAGAAGGCTACGTCCGTAGATGTATGGCGCACCACTCACCCGTTGCATGTGCTACAAGACTTGCTAATGCACGCAGGTCAAACCTACGAGGGCGGTATATCCGGCAAACCGGACGCTGAAGCGCATGGCGCATATGCGTTCTGCGCATTGGGATGTTTGGCCATCCTCGATGCGCCCCATCGTATTATCCCCAGGTATGCATCATCTCATATCCCAACCATTCAGAGGCTGCCAACATATTGCTATGTGCTGACCCAGATTGTTCCATAGGGTCCTCGATGCACCTCGACTCATCTCCTGGCTCTCGGCTCGCCAGAATGCCCCGGAAGGTGGCTTTTCTGGTCGCACGAATAAGCTCGTTGATGGCTGCTATAGCCACTGGGTGGGAGCATGTTGGCCGCTCTTGCAAGCTAGCCTCGCAAAAGATCAGAGCTCTGCGTCAGAGACTGGTCTACCCTTTGGTCACAGCTTCTATGACCGCGAGGGTCTGATACGGTACATCTTGTCCTGTGGCCAAGACCACTCTTCCAGAGGTGGCATGAGAGACAAGCCCGGACGGTAAGATCCCTACTCCATTCTGCTGGCGGATTTGACAAATCATGCTGAAATCATACCCAAGACGTTCCGATGCATACCACACCTGCTATGTTCTTAGCGGACTCTCTTCCGCACAGCATATTGTCAGCGCGGACACATCACAAGACGAGCAGGTGGCAAACGTAGAATGGACCGTTTTTCCCCATCTAGACGATCGGGTCTTCGACGATGCAGACCTGGTTGAAGCGACAGACCCCGTTTACGCCATCCCTCAGAAGAGCCGAAAGGAGATGATGGAATACTTCTTATCGAAGCCGGGATTCTAACTGACCCGCTTATGGGCCGCATACAAGGTGACCGCGTCCAACGCAGAACGAGCCAATACGAAGTTACCCATCTACGGACTGATTTCCTGGCCGAAGCATGCGCGGATCAATGTCTAGCTCTGAATCGTCCATCCTCACACGCGGAATATTGAGCAGACGACGTTCCTCGCATACGAAAGAGAGCTCCACGAGCCACCGGCATCCGACCCGAGATGTCATAGTCGCCAGAATTGTCACAAGGGCCACATCGAGTTGACATTATTAAAGGACTTCAGCAAGCAAGAACTGTGCGACTATAGTTCACGCGTGACTAGCTAGAGACTAAGAAGAGAAAAGAAAAGGAATCCGATATTTTGAGAAATGCCTCATCTTCCAGCTGCCGGCCACGAGTTTCCTCGGTGCTGTCTACTTGTGTAGGCCTTCAGGGGTCGCGTCTTTTGTTCAGGCTGACAAGCGACAAGCGACGACGGGAAGGCCCGGTCTCCGCCCGAGATGGGCAATGCCGAAGCTGACCTGTGGTAATGGTCTATTTTTCATGACATGAGGGTCCCGACGGGTTTCGGCCCAGAAATGCATGGCGGACAACTCATCACAGGGACGGTCTCACAAACTGGCCGGATTCTGGGGAACGGGCGGATGGCGGGACGTACTGGCACACACACGCCTAAGCCCCTTTAGAAGTTCTCTACAGCATCAGAGCATCATGCCCAGGCGGTCGCTAGTGAAGGAGATCGCATAACGCCATGCCGTACTGCGCGAGGTGGACAAGGGGAAAAGGGTTGATCCAAGCAACCAAGTGCTTCGCCCGATTGCAGTGGAACAGTAGACCGATTCTCACGGGGGCAGCTTGCATTCGCCAATCTGCCGCATGCGCCGTATGTGGTAGGTCTGTGACACAGTCCCAAATCCTTTCTTCAACAAAGGTGACCTCCCTCCCCAGGGCGCATCGCTTATCCACATGCCTGGAAGGACAGAGCCCACTAATAAGCTGCTGTAGCAAGAGCTCGTCAGCCCAGACTCTCGGGTTCGATGCCACATTATCATGTCTCGGAAAGAAAACCAGCCTCAAAATCTAAGACATGCGGCACGCAGGTAACGTAGGACGACTGGCCCAACAATATGGGTAATGTCATGCCACGATCTCGAAGCCCGGATTTTGGGAATCGCCAATGTCCTTTTTGGAAAGTCTCCCCGTTGTGCGGAACGCACTTGCAGACAGCAAGCAGTATGTGATAAAACGGAACGCCTGGCGGTTTCTGACGAAGAAATCGGCCCCGTCAACGCCTCTCGACAGCTCAAAGTGTGGGCCGGCCGACCGAACATATGCAGACTGTCGTGCTAGGTAGTTCAGTCGTCCCCACCCTTGTATCTTTCACCCCTCACAGATGATGCTGGAGCCGATGGGGTTATTATTTACAATCTTTGACGTGGCGGTCCCTCGGCTGGGTCTCTTTTGAGGTCTCTCTTGAGATTGCCATCCTGTCTTGTTCCGAGTCCCCCACCTCCTACAGAGCAGTGGGAGTATAACGGCATATGAACCACGGTCCACGGATGGCATCTATCTATCACCATGTATCACTGCTGTTGGGGGGTTGCAAGTTGCTACCAAGCAGTGGTCCGAGCAAGTCCGGCTCGGCTTGGCGTGTACACATCATCGAGACCATGATGCTTAGCTCTGGTCTTTTGGGGGGGACCCCTACTCTCGAGAGCTGATCCCTGAAATTCGATGCCGGCCGTTGATAATAGTCATTCCCTCAACATGGCCCAGGAGCAAATAAGAAAAAAGGAGGGGGCGGGGTAAAGTCAATTCCAGCAGAGCCACGCATCGAAGGAACTGTTGGACCAGGAAAAGAAGACGAAGAAGAAACGACGTGTTGCGCGTTATCCCAGGTGACATGACGAAGAAGAAGCTGTCCCACGATTCTCCTGAACGATAGGATCAGATGAACGCTGGCGCAACGAAGCACCACCGCTGTTGGTCTGTACTAAAGCTCCCGTAGGACAAGGCTCCAAAGTGGGTGGTCAGTTTGAGATAATCAGCAGTCTTAACATGGCTAGAGGCTAGCTTATGAGTTGGACGAAGGGCCCAGACGGTCACGATGCACGACATCGACATCGTTGCCTCTCTGGGGTGGGGGCGGATTTTCGATTCTGCTGCAGGTGGAATTCCATCATCCAGCGTGCTGGCGGCCAGCAACACAGCAGCAAGCAAGCAATCAAGCAAGCAAGCTCTTTAGTAGCGCTCGTCGAGCCAATGCCGTGTTGCTGCCCCTTATGAGGAATAAAAGAGCGGACTGGTATTTTGAGAAGATCTGCTGTACTGACATGTATGTACGGAGTATGTCATGTACCTCGCCCCATCAATCCATCAATCGATCCCCGTCGTCAGAAGCAGCAGACCCGGGGGGGGGGGGGGGGGGGGGGGGGGCAAAGAGTTGAAGTCCTATCATCCCATGCTTCCAAGCTTGCCGATGGGGTGGCCCAGAAAGAAGGTTTTCCGAGGATATCAACGGACTAATAGGCTCCTTTCGATCTGATGGTTCATCTCTCGGTATATATCAGGGATCTCGTTGGACAATGGCAGAGCTGCCGGCGGTTGCGGATTGGTTGATCTGATCTTACACACACATCACTGTGGATTCTTGAATTTTTTCAACCCTCTCTTTCCTTCACGGCCAGCCAGTCTTTTCTCTTGCTTCATATGTTTGATCAACAGAGGCGACACAAGATATACATAGATACACTACATACTGCGTGCTCTAGCGTACGCACATGTGTATGTATATGTATGTAGGTGCGTGTTTTGGACGGTATTTTTGGCTCGACGCACCGATTTACACACTTGCCCATGGGCGGGTTGCCACCATTCAGGAGCCCTGGAGCCCGCAACCAGCAGCCCAGAGAGGCACCAGCGACCATACATACATTAGCTGGGGGTGTGAGGGGGGCAGACCTCAGACCTTTCTGCCACCAGGTGGAGCGATGATGTGTCGTCCACAACCGTAAGTCAGTCAACATTGGCTCGCGATGATGGATCACCTTGCGTTGGCTGAATTTCTTTTCATCTTCTCTGGCGTTTCTTTTTCTTTTCCTCGATTAGCCTCACTGCTGATCTCGAGGAGCATTTGTCGGGTCTTACACGTTCCAGAATAATTCCATCCTAGCGGTGTCTCTCCTTCTGACCCCACCATGTGGCCAAGCTTCCAAGTGCTGCTGACCATTCTTTTCTTCGCTGCATACGATGTAGAACAGACAGAGAATATTGCAAACCAGGAACAGCAGTACCGACACTTCCTCCCCATCTTACAGAAGACGTGCTCGAAATCATGTAACGCCACTCACTCATCCTCTACACATTTGCCGTAACATAGAAGATCCATACTCTCCTTGGCTTACGCGCAGGCCGATCAGTTCTTGCTCGGTTCTGCACCCACACGTTGTTGAACGCCACCACGCGAAGAGGTGAGAAGAAATTTGCAAAAATTAAGACGACCTGCAGGCGAAATTCCTCATTCCTCGCTGGTCATTACGGGAATTTGGGAAACTTCGGCATCAATGCCGGTCCTCTCTCACACATCTACATGCCTGCACTTGCGGTCTCAATCTCCCGATATGCAAGAAAATCGCCCCGTGCTGCTGCCGGCGTAGGGATTTGCGTCCTTTGGCTTTGGAGTGCAGACAGACTACGGCAACGGCGAAGGGTTGTATATGGTCGATATGGCAGGTAGCAAGTCGGAAACCAAAAGAAAAAGCCATTAATGTATGGGTGAATGGTAAGTATAAAAATGCATGTGCAAGGTGCAAACTGCGTCAAGCCAGGGTTTCCCATGATACATGTAGTACGTGGTACCGTCTACTCGAGCTAGGCTCTGTTGTGATCAGGCTTGACTCGTACCTATACCCGCCCGTCTGGCTCCGGATGCCAGAAGGAGAAAGAGAGGAAGAGAGACACGGTCCAAGCAGTACGAGTACAAGTGAAGGAGGAGAAGAAAGACGGGCAGAGAGTCAATGGCGAGGAGCAAGAGGGACACACGGAACGAGAGATCATTCTCATCCTCTCACTCTCTTACACACCAACATCAACCCCCAAACCTAGCCCATTCCTGGCTTTAATATCAAGCGGCAATGCCAACACATCATTGCATGAGGCCCTTCAAGCAAGTCCATGTCCTTGGTCCTTCTTTTCGCCTAGGTCTGTTGCCTTGTACCGGGCGATCCTCCAGTCAGAGACTGCCGTTGCGCCCTGTAGGCTCCTTGGATGGCTTGCTGCCGGCCCTTGCAGGGTCTCTGCTAACCTAGCCCGGGCGATTCAAGACCGGGCCTATTCTCTCTTTTCTCATGATGATTAGGACTGGCTGGCGCGGGGGAGAAGTCCGTGTAAGGATGCGGCGTCTTTTGTATTTTCCTTCATTCTCTATTTGACCTAGGTATTTTATTTCCACCCATTGCTACTTCGCTTGAATATTGCACTTGTTCACCGCACATTGTGCATTTTCCAACCGGCTCCTCGGTCTGTTCCATATTGAACAGAGCTAGGCACTACTTGGGGGGGGGGGGTCTTTTTTTCTGTTCCTGTCGTCGCACTTGTTATTAGGTAGGCATATCCATTGAAAATTCAGAAGAGAAGGCGCCAGTCAAAAAGTACCTGTATTACCTACTATCATACTGCTCACCCTACCCACCATACTACAGATCCAGGCAAAAGAATGAAACAATGACAATGGACGCGATTAATTCAACAGAGATTGTTTCACCGTCGGAATGATTGTACTGATGATTATGCTGTAGCAGTAGTATTTCTTCTCAATGCCGTTCTTCAGTCTACCGCTCATGATCAAAAACTTGCCATACAGAGTAAATAAAATAGTACATTACATTACATACTGCGTGCTTGCCAAGAAAACTTACTACTCACTGCCCCTCCTCACTTCACCGTCATCGGTCAGCCTGATTTGTCAATTCGTTCTTCTCCTCCATCCGAGTCTCTATTTTCGGCCGCTTGTGCGAACCGCCCGTCGACCTGCTATCCCGGGCCACCCAGATGATACCAGGTATGGCCTGTCTCTTTTTCTGTGCAGTCTCACCCACCCAGAAGGCCGCATCTATGGCCGCTGAGCTGCTGCTGTTGCCGCCGCCGCCGCCGCCGCGACCGCCGCGATGCGTTGTCCATGGCCTCAAGCGCGGAGACACAGACTCACAGACAGAGATACCTAGGTACTACTATCCGCATGTTGGTGAAAAGCCGGACGGTAACAGCAATGCCACCAGGCGGGTAACAGAAGCCATCATCAAGCAAGAGCCGTCGTCACAACGGTGATACCGACTGCACTGCTGCTGCATCCTCTCTGTCTAGACCCCCTCATTCACCTGCTCTGTTGCTGTACGTGCGTCATCCTCTGAACTCTCGGCCTCGTCCTTCTTTTCCCGCCTTCTCGACCCTCACGATGCTTAATTCCCTATCTTCTCTTCCGCCAATCTGTAAATGCCTCTACCACCGGATAGTATAGTATATGGCCCTCTTGTTGTTTGCCTCACCTGGGTACATGGGTCGAAACAGAAGTACTGATGTATTACTCCGGTTCGCAGTACTAAACATGTTAGTATTGATCCATCCTGCTTTCTCAGGCACTTCGACTTGCGCCCGCAGACGAGCAGGCATTCAAAGCCTGGCGGCAGTGACAGGTGGGTTTGGTATTATGCATGTACGTGGGGAAATATATAGTCGGTCGCTCAGTTCCTTACTCACTCACTCAGTCCGGTGTCCCACGCCCACGGATACTAACTAACACAGCAATTGCCTTACTGGGTTACATACTCCAACACTACAATTATTACAGTCTACGGTCGCGCTACACTGCTATTGTCCTGTCTCGCCGTCCGAGATCCAACCGTCACGCCGTTTCTCGTACAAGAATGTCTAACCCTGCTGCCCTCTTTTCTTTGAGATTTAATTGCTGGTGCATTAGCGGCTGCCAGAGTCCTTACCTGCAGACGATTTCAATCTTCGCTTCTGTTACACGCGCTGATGCTTCCTACTACTACTACATGTTGAACTACTGACTGAGATTGTACCTCGTTGTATGTCCGTCCCTCTTTTTTCTTTATTTTATTTTCTCCCTCTCCGACCTATCATTGGCTCGTCTATCTCTCTTTCTGCTCTACTCTGCCAAAAGACTCCCGGCCCATGAGCCAGGCACATCCTTCCCGGGCCCATCTCTGGAAGGTCCATTTGGTGGTGACCTGACCTGACTGGTGGCCCGGCCCATCGAACACCTCATTGAGCGTCAATGGCTCTCTTTCTTCGATGATTTTTTTTCTCTCTGCGCCCTTGGCTCTGTCTGCTTCAATCGTCATCGGATCCATTGACGGCGCAGATTGGCCGCAGAACTGGTCTCGGTGCTCCACTCCAGCTTCCTATTGATTGTGTTTTAAAATATTCTTCTTATTTTTGCCACTTGACTATGCCTTTCTTTGCATATACCGCGCAGAGAGGTATTTTCTCATCCGGCTTCTTCAGTGTCTGTACCTGTCTTGGTAATCAGGAAACGCTGCTGATGCTTGAGAATACATAGCTGACCCCCTGCCTGTCCCTCTATTACACTAGGTTGGCGCGCGCAAGACTCGCAGCAGAACCCGCATGCCCCATTTCGTTGCCAGACCAGGGTCATGGGCTGGCGAGGCAAGTGAGTAAGTAGCAGGTAACCTAGCACGTTGGTATGTAGCCGGCCAGACAGGTAAGGTAGGTACTGGAGGTCCAGAGGTAGTGGAGAGAGTTCCTCGTACCCTGGGAAACACGGATTGGTAACAGGAAACGGATCCCAGATACCCAGTACGGTACTACCGCGTTCCTGTCTCTGTTTCTCTCTCTCTCTATCTGTCTAGATTCCGACTGCTTTATCGAAAGATGATCGTCTAGACGGGATGCATACCCCATGTGTACCGGTGGAGTTGCCTAGTCCTCTACGGTTTTATCAACTGGCAACGAGACGCGCCAACACATCAGGATGGGGTTGCACTCTCTTGAGAGCCGCATCTCGACGTGCGTCAGTTTCCCTGGGAAAACCGTCCGGTACCCTTAATTATTCTTCTAGTATCTTTTTTTATTTGGTTTAATATTATTATTGTCATTATTGTTCCTTGCCCTCTCTCTCTCTACCAAAGCCATCCCTCCCCGATCCCCGTCCAGAGTAGTCATATCGGCCCTCTCTGGTCTTTGTTTCCGTCTCTAGAGAAATATCCCTGCCCCGCACATACAAAACAATCTTCTGCAATAAAGGCACACATGTCTCGCCGTCGATGGACCAGACTTCCCGCACCATAACCTTGAATGCGTAGCCGGACCTCCTTCTTCAACTACTACTACGACTTCGACTTGGACTCTTCCTGCCGCTGCTGCTTTTGCTGCTACTACTACTACTAACACTGGACTGGACATCTCACACATCACTCACACACACACACACACATCTTTTTTTTTTCTTGTGTCGTAGCACAGCCCTTCACCGTCCCAACGCTGCCTGACCGATATTGGGATCTCATTGCCTGCTTGGATTGCCTTGGTTTTCCTCACCTTCCCCACGGTTGGGCTTCATTGCATACATTCCCTCAGGCCTAGGAAGGAGCCTGCCTTGGGAATCTCACTCCGGATCTTCCTCCGCTGCTGGCTGGACACGGATTGACTTTCTTGCCCTGGTCGACAACCGATCACCCCCGGGGGAAAAGGTGCCCAACCTTGGAATTCTGACGGCCAATTGACCTTGTTTCGAACCAATTGGGAAGCCATTGAACTATACCGACGACATTATGGCCGGGTTTTACATGCAATACCTCGAGAGTAAGTGGACAGAAACTTTTATCTTGCCCGCCCGGAGACCTCTGCTCGCTGCGTCCACCATCTTATCACGAGAGGGAAGACGAACAAAAAGAACAAAGGGATCAAAATAATAATGTCATCGACGTGATGTGTGGGGCTGTCTTCTCTCCCCATGATAGCAAGCAGTTCGTCTTACATGTGCCAACCCCTGCATCGTGAGTTTGACGTGCAGACTGCCATTGCGTTCCTGCGCCCGATGGGTTGTCATGATGCTTCTCAGCCCCACGACCCCCGGGCAAAGATCCGATGCTTTGCTGTTCGTCATCGAGCTTTCGAGGATCGAGGCAACCGTCGTGGTTGGGCTGTCATGCATATCATGTGCCCCGGGGATCTGGCTTCATATTACCCGGGCTGCTGGGGCGAGATGCAGCCCTGAAATTGGGTCCAGCTACAGATCTTGCCTTTCCAGATCAGCAGCTAACCTGGGAATTTTCATAGGTCTATGCCGACGAAGAGGGTGGCGAGACCCTACATACGAATGTTACCGTGACTCGAGTGGCTACACCTGCCTGGTTCTGGTCAATGGGCGAGAGTACCAGACAGATCTTGCATACGAATCGGACGGCCTGGCTCAGGAGAACGCCGCCATGAGGGCCTTCATGGTGTGCCGGAATTTCTCTGTCAATGGTGGAATGCTCGCCCGCAATGGCATCGTGCAGGGTCTTCCTGCCACCGCAGACACCGGCAAGCACTCGCGCTCCAAGAAGTCCCGCCACCACAGCTCGTCCAGCGGCCACAGGAGCCACGGGAGCCACAGGAGTGGCCATCACTCGAGCAGCAGCTCGACGGCCTCCTTCGAGTGAGGCTGCTGCTTCACTGCTGCTGCTTTAATCGACCAATGGAGACACGCGGACATTTTACGAGCAGACGCGCAGTAGGTACTGTGCCGACTGCTCCTGGACCAATGGATACACTATCGAGACGCGCGGAGGCGCAGATCAAATTACGATATACAAGTGGATGAAGCTTCGCAGCTGGATCTCCTCCAACCACCGAGGGAGGAATCACGGGGAGTCTTTTTTCTTTTCTCTTTTAATCGGAAAACGTTCTTGCCAGAAGAGGGAAGAGACCAAAAAATTTGCATAAAAACGACGATTTATGAACGACCTGACGAACCCATCAACGAATGACGAGACGACTCTTCCTTTTTTTCCTCATAATGATACAACATTGGCCGAATCAATTCTCTCTGCTCTTTCTCATCCTGACACGTTTCGATGCGCACTTATACTTCGTTTACTCGCCCCCAAAACAAAAAACATACTCTGATGACGTTGTTCCTCTTGTTCCTCATTCTTCTATATCGGAACCGGGTACCACAGCACCGGATCGGATTTCCAACTCGAGTGGACTGTTCCCGGGAGGCGATCCTGTCGGACCTGTCCCTTGAACTCATTTTTTCCATGCGCAGACGGACCACAAGGAAACAACACGCAAATCTTATGACGCAACGATTCATCTGAACCATGGTCGGAGTGACTTGCTTTGGTATCATTCGCTCGCAAGCTACTAGAAGGGATTGTCTTTTTTCTCTGGGCATTTACAACGGCAAGATGGACTTTGGGGCATCTTCTTCCAGCGTCTTTTTTTACGGTACCGAAACCCCGCCGCCAATTCCGAGGGGCAACGCGACATCTCCTGTCCACGCAGCTGGGCGGAGATTTGCTTCTATTCTTCCTCTTTGGGATCAATTCCCCCGAGGAGCTTTTCAACTATTAGACTACCCGGTGCAAACGGATCCTTTTTGGATTTCTGGATTCCCCGACTCTGGTTCGGAACTCATGACCATGACGACAACAAAGAGATGGGATGGAGAATAGGGGGACAGAAGTAAACGAGAGGAAAGCTTGGGGGTGAGACGTTTTCGCGTTCGACGTGCTCTCTTGGACAGCGCTGGATTGGATGAGAGCGCTTGACCCGAGGAGGGAGAGCTTTTCCATTTCCAGAATCCCGGCCTGTCCTTTCGAGGCCGGCTTTGTTTGAGGCCCAGCTAGGGTCGAGGGAGACCCGTGCCTGTGACGGCATCTCGAACATGATGCTTATGAAAAAAAGACTTTTTTTGTTATATACTTATATCCATCTTCTTCAACTTTTTTGGAACGAAATCGAAATCACTCTCCCATTATTATCACGGTATCGTCATGTCTGTCAAAAGGTGTCATTGTGTGCTCTCGTTTTCTCCCCTGCTTTGGGTGGCAAGGCTGATCAACGTCCTGTCTTTTTTCAAATCAGGGAAGGCCTTGCCTAGGAAGCGCGGAAAGATGAGAAATTGCCGCTGTATCAATGTAGTGCTGTAGTACACCTGACGAATGAGAAGCTCGCACGCGGCGTCGGCGGGAGCTATACCTATACCCCGGAATCACAGACGGTAATACGGCGCGTGCTTCTTTCAGGGTGGCTTATAAGAATCGTAGTGGCTCGCTATAGCTAATCTCTGTTCCGTATCGCAGCCAATCGATTGGTTGGTGGTCATTTTTCATAGCGGCGGCGGCGTTACCCGTTTCGGAGCCCCCATTTGGTACCTGGGTATACTCGCGCTGCCGAGGTAACAACGACGGGCAATGATTGGTCACTGCTATTCTACACAGAGAGTTGAGAGCGCGATACATTGTGAATACTTGCTATACGCGCCGGAGAGGCCTCTTTAGAACCAGGACCTTGTGTTTTTTTAATCCACGAATTGCACTTTGCAAAGGGTACTACTGGCTGACTGGCTGGTAATTGGTCGTCCCGTCACAACAGCGCCACGCTCCGCCGTTTTTGCACTCCGGGATGGCCTAGGATGGCGGAGCGAATCACGGCGGCGAGAGGACCGTTGAGCGTGGGACGAGTTGATCGAGTACTTAAATGGGTGAAAGACAAACAAGACCAAGGTGAGCGCCACGCTCCGCCCTTTTTACGCCGGCATCACGGAGCGAATCACGGTGACGAGCGGACCGTTGAGCAAGGAAAGACTCGATCGAGCACTAAAACGGTGAAAGACAAATAGGAACTGGCAAACTGGATAGGTGAAGACAAGGTGAGCGCCACGGTGAAGGGCGAAGGCAGCTGAAGGGTGATGGCGAGAGTCTGTGATCTCTCTCTCATTGGTCGGGGGGGGGGGGGCAAGGGAGCAGGGGCACCAAGGTGGACATGGGTCTTTGGCTAGGGCTGGGGAGGGGATTGCGCATGATTACTCGCCCGGGCTATTTCTTGTACTGCCTTGCCTCTTGCATCGGGGATAAGATGGGACGAGTGATTCGTGGCTCAGCGTACGTATCATTGTGCCAAGTACAAATAACAGAAGTATCGCTGGTATTGGGAGCAGTCACCTATATCTCTGGGGTCGAAAGGCCAGCTCAGGTTCGTGTTGAAATAGGGGACACATTTCCCATTCATCGTGTCCCCAGCCAGGGGTGTTCCCGCATCAGCAGCCGCAGCATGAATCTCGGACACGAGATGATGGGGAACGTTGAACAAGATGGTCCGATCCGGACCCCCGTCTCAACTTTGCTGTTGCATTATAGTCGTACTTACTCCGTAATCGAAGTGGACGACGAGAAACGCACGGACGAATCGTATAAAATGGAATGGAGGTGGCTATACCAGGAGTATTCCATCGGGAATCATGATCTAGATGATGCGGGCCGAGGTGTGGTGCATGATTATACGATACGGAACTTGCGCTACTCTACTCTAGACATGAGATGGATGACAGCATCTTGACATGTGTCAAAATCCTTGGAGTCTTGGGAATGGAATGGGTTGGGTGGTTGAGACCGAAGCCCATATCCTCAGCAGTGTTTCAAAAGAAAGGCACATTCTTGGTCCCCCACATGCTGTCTAGGGGGGCCGATCCCGTGACGCCTAAACTGCTGAATAAAGACATGCGCTGTCGCGTCCCGTCCTGCGATATTTCCCCTCTTTGGTCTCGCCACGAGTGGCTTCGAACGAGGGTCATTTCACGGTCGCAGATAGATAAGCAGACAGACAGCATGAGGCGGACAGATGCGATGGGAAGTTGGGAAAGGAAGAAGAATGGAAGAAGCAAAAAAGGGGGAGGCAGGCCAGCCTTCCAGTTCAGCTCCAAGGTTTGGTGAAAGTGCAACATTAATATTTTTTTTTTGTTCTCTTAATTCCTCCCCTCGTAATCCAGACCAAAGCCTGGCTACATACCAATCTCGCCTGGGAGACCCAAAGCAAAAAAGGGAAATTGGGGATCACAAGGTTGATTCACCAATAGGAAGAAGCAATTGATCAACGAGTTCCAGAAGACGGGGCCCTAGTCGCCCATGCAGATCGGAATTCTTATTTAGTTTAGCAGTTCCCTTAAGGCACAGGGCCGCAGGGTTCTAGCTCTGGCCTAGCTGTACCTGTAGGCTGGGAATGTAAGAAAGAAGACAGACAGACAGACAGACAGACAGACAGGAACAGAACGGGAGCCAGAGCAGTTAGTGGTGTGGTGGATACCCTGGGATAGGCCCTCCGGGGCTCACCTCGGGTCCTCGACCCCTTCTTCTTCGCAACGCCCGTCGGAGGCAAGCGACGACAAGGTGTCCGCCCGTTCTAGTCTTGCCCTGTGTGTCTTGCCTCTCTCTTGTTCTTGCCCTGCCTCGTGTTCTTCCCGTCCGACGTGATTCTTTTTTTGAAACCCTGCCATGCCATTCATTCATTCACTCAGCTGCACACGAGGCCATGCGCTAGGACCCAAGACAGACAGACAGAAAGGACCCAGACCCTGACCCAGACCTGCTGTTGACAGGGCGGATCTTGGGACGATCAGCTTATATGGAACGTTGTGGCCGGCAGCCAGAGCAAAAGGCAACAGAGTGTCCTCTCGTGGGCTGATCATTCGTAAAGAAGAGGAAGAACAAGAGACTGGATGTCTATGAATACTTGATACAATACAATACATGCAAGCCAACAAATACATCCCAAGCCTCTCTTGTCCTCTATTGCCTCTTCTACCCCCTATAGGAAATTCTTGATACATACAAAGCAGGAATTGCTACGCTGCAGAGTTTCCCACCCCTGCTAAATTTGCCAAGTATCGTATCCGACAATTACTTTACTACATGTTCTAGAATCTTTCCTAGTCCCAGCAGTAGTAGGTACGTGTTCCCGTTCGGGCACAACGTTTCCCAGCATTTCTGTTCTGCACAAAGCATCGGTTGGCGAGAAAGAAGAGACTCGAGAACCGACAGCCACAGCGACAGATTCTACCTGCATACATACATGCATCGTACACTAGAGACAGATGGACAGTAAAGAAAGAGAGAGAGAGATATTCACAGCATCACAATTCGAGATTCGTGATCCATCGCGCATCAATCAATCATCCAACCCCCACCCCCCCTTGTCCACCTCCCATTTAAACACACGCTGGCAACATGAAAGAGGAGCTCGGGCGCGGGTGCTAATTAAAACCAGGGAAGAAAAAAAGAGAGTCATTTGACGCGACTCACCAAAAAGAGGCCCAGACGTCCCCGCGCCAAACCGGATCGGGCAAGGCGTGCCTTGTCTGCCCCTTGATCCAACCTAACTATTTTCTCCGCAATTGCCCATTCACTCAACTCATTGGATCTGTCCCAGTCCGCCGAAATCGACGCTGCGACCACCGAGAAACCCCCAAACTCGTTCACTGGCAGCTCGCTCGTGATTTTCTGCTGGCCTGCACCTCCAAACCTTTCCCCAGCAGTCAACAACTACTTTTTTTTGCGCAGACTTTCTTTCTCGAGGATCGTTTGCCCTCTTTTTCCTATATTTCCCTTCTACTTCTTGACGCTCGCTGCCGTTCACCATTCGGTCTCTCCTATTCCATTCTTCTCAACCAGGACCAATTCACATCCATCCCCCCACAACCCACCCAACATGAAGGGTAAGTGCGCCACCACCTCAGGGGGAGGGAGCTCATCGCGAGAGAGCCCCCTTTTGAGCTTCCTCAACCCTCGATTCACTGTAGAGCTTCAGAACTGACCATGGTGTTGCGCGATAGCTCTCATTCTCGTCGGTGGCTTTGGCACCCGCCTCCGCCCTCTCGTACGTCTACGTCTGTCCTCTGGCGCTGCTGCTGCTGCTGCTGCTGCTGCTGCTGCTGCTGCCCCTCCTCTGAGCAGTGCAGTGCAGCACCGCGCCCGCGCTGAATAAACCGACTGCTAACCCTCGCGCCGCTCGACAGACCCTCACTCTGCCCAAGCCTCTGGTCGAGTTCGCCAACAAGCCCATCATTGAGCACCAGATCGCCGCTCTCGCCGATGCTGGCGTCACCGATATCGTCCTGGCCGTCAACTACAGGCCCGAGATCATGGAGACCCGTCTCAAGGAGGTCAGTACCTTGCCCAGCTCGCAATCTGTCTTCTTCAATCACGTCCCGTTGCTTATAATGTGGGTCCACAGTTCTCCGAGCAGTACAACGTCAACATTGTCATCTCTGTCGAGAGCGAGCCCCTCGGTACCGCCGGCCCCCTGAAGCTGGCCGAGCACGTCCTCGCCAAGGACGACTCCCCCTTCTTCGTGCTCAACGCCGATGTCACATGCGAGTACCCCTTCAAGGCCCTCGCCGAGTTCCACAAGGCCCACGGCGATGAGGGCACCATTGTCGTGACCAAGGTCGAGGAGCCCTCCAAGTACGGTGTCATTGTCCACAAGCCCAACCACCCCTCGCGGATCGACCGCTTCGTCGAGAAGCCCGTCGAGTTCGTTGGCAACCGCATCAACGCCGGTCTGTACATCCTCAACACTTCCATCCTGAACCGCATTGAGAAGAACCGCCCGACCTCGATCGAGCAGGAGACCTTCCCTGCCGTTGTCAAGGATGGCCAGCTGCACTCCTTTGACTTGGACGGCTTCTGGATGGACATGGGTCAGCCCAAGGACTACCTCACCGGTACCTGCCTGTACCTCTCCTCCTTGGCCAAGAAGTCCCCCGAGCTCCTGACCCCCAACTCGGAGCCCTTCGTCTACGGCGGCAACGTTCTCGTCGACCCCAGTGCCAAGATTGGCAAGAACTGCCGCATCGGCCCCAACGTCGTCGTCGGAAAGGATGTTGTCATTGGCGACGGTGTCCGTCTGCAGCGATGCACCCTGCTGCCCGGTTCCAAGGTCAAGGACCACGCCTGGGTCAAGAGCACCATTGTCGGCTGGAACAGCAGCGTCGGCAAGTGGGCTCGTCTCGAGAACGTCACTGTCCTGGGTGACGATGTCACCATTGGCGACGAGATCTACGTCAACGGTGGCAGCGTCCTGCCCCACAAGAGCATCAAGGCCAACGTCGATGTTCCCGCCATCATCATGTAGAGTGGCCCCTTCTTCCCGACCACTCGACACGGAACCGCCAATTCTGAGACTTGTTTCGTTGTACATTCTGGCAACCCGGTTTCCCCTTTATACGATTTGATAATCAACGTTTCTTCCTTGCGTTTCGATGGACCCAGAACCTTCTCCCCTCGGCACTCTATTTCAATTTCAACTATGATTGCGGAAGCCATGGAACTCGACGTCCCTGGTTTTTGATAGACGAAGTCTTGGCCATGACGATATCCTTCATGGTACGAGAAATAAAAAATTCCGACACGGCCTGCTTGGTCGGCACCAAAAGAGCTCCTCTCCGGCTTGAGAGGACACGTGTCACAAGAGATCGTTCTCGATGTGAAAGAAAAAAAAAGACAAAAAATGTAGCGTGCGCGCGCAGCATGAGCGAATGATGATTTGCATTGGTTGACACTGCATTGGCATGCGTTGGGGTTCATGAATATTTTGGTAACTTTCCTCTTGGAACGTGTACGGACCGCTCTCTGGCCGTCTCGGGCTTCGTGGCGACGATGAATAATGAGAGGCCGATACGAGGGAACGTGTTCTAACGGCCAGCATGGGGAAAGGCTACCTGGAGTTGACGGCTGTTGAGCGAGGTGTTTTGCGAGCTGGATAGCTTAGACAAAACCGGCTGGCTACCTTGAATGGTAATCAACAAGCAGATAGTTGATCAAGATTTCACGATGGTATGACCTGATACTGCCAACCTAATCATTGAACATGGAAGGGGTCCCGGTGCTCTCGAGCAGAACCGGCCTTTTGAATGCATGTGACGTTTGATACGGTTATTGTGATGACTTTCGTGAAGATGTTTTGAAGTTGAAATACGTATAATTTTATTGCATTGATACGTGTACCAGTTCTTTGTCTAGCTATTCAACCAGCAACGGGCTGTAGAGCTTTACTTGAAATGGCGAATAATACATGTACTACCTCCCAGATATTCGTATAATATACCTACCTATACACAAATTGAGACTTGATCAATAAGCACGTCCGTCCGATGCCGTGTCGGGGCCCGGGACCGTGGAAATTCACACATCACTGCGGCAGACGAAGACTATTTGTAAATTCCAATGGGGCTGCAAGACGAGTATAGACTGGTGATGGTTGAGCCAAGCAATGGTTCGTGTAGTTCGTGTACATGGACTTGTGATTATGAGTAGAGTTTTGTCCTTCTGGCCCGACCGTCTTGTTTCTTTTATTTCGGCGATTCGTGACTGATGTATTTATCGTCCCGACCTGACCATGTTGGTATAGATCAGAATTGATATGAAGCATGTACTCGATGATCATTCCAAGGCCAAGGCGAACCGAGTTCAGTTGAGTTACGCCATATATTAACAGCACATTTACGTCAGACAAGCAAGCAAATATAATGATGATTTGAATCTTTCTTTAGTGATATTAGGTATTTGATTTATGGACATGTCAGAATCTGATCAGACCATTCGAGGTATATACACTCCCAGCATGCGCCGCGACTTGGGCGGACACACGATTCTTCTTCGCTGCTTACAGCGGTCATATCCCAATTCATCAGAGATATCTTTAACCCTCCAATACGCCCACTCACGGAACTCCGAGCAATGCAAAAACAAAAACCCTTCCGGTTGGTCCACGTGCCGCTCCTTGCAAATGACTGTCCAACCTTTTGGGACAATCCCCGACCATAGATGAATCATACCGCTGCGAAATGGCGAGAGAGAGAAAAACAAGCAGAAATAGATCAAAGAGAGGTGGAGAGGAAAACGTGACTGTTTAGTAGTCGTCTTCCTCATCCTCCGAGTCGTCAACGACCCAGCCTCTGCTCATCTCCACTGCACGTTCCCATTTGCCGTACATCTTGGCAACCTTCCTCTTTTCCATCTCGGGAACGAATTCTCTGCGGCCTTGCTTGGCCTTCATGATGTTCTGAATCTGCTTCAGGCTGGACCAGCAGTCGCGGTGTGCGATACCGGCGGCAATAGCGGCGCCGAGAGCAGTGGTCTCACGCATGGCTGGGCGCTCCACCCGAATACCGGAAAGATCGGCTTGTGTTTGCATGGTCAAGTCACTGTTGGACATGCCACCGTCCACGGCGAGAGACTCGAGTCGGTGACCCGAGTCCTTCTCCATGGCGTCGAGAATGGCACGGGTCTGGAAGCAAGTGGCCTCGAGAGTAGCACGGGCGATATGGCCCTTCTTGGTGTGCTGCGTGATGCCGACTGGGAAATAATGTTAGTCGCACGAACGAATCAAACATGATGCGGGTGATACTCACAAAGTGTTCCCTTGGCGTCATCAATCCAGTAGGGTGCAAACAAACCACTGAATGCAGTGACGAAGATGACGCCACCATTGTCACCGACGCTCTCGGCGAGCTCCGTGATTCTCTTGGAATCTCTCTCGAAACCCAGGTTGTGCAACAGGAACTTCACACCGGATCCACCAACAGCAATGCTACCTTCGAGGGCATACACTGGCTTTCCGTTGTCACCAAAGTCATAGGCAACGGTAGAGAGCAGACCGTACTTGGAAATCACGGGCTCGTTTCCGACGTTGTACAGCAGGAAACATCCAGTACCGTACGTGTTCTTGGCCTGACCAGGCTGGAAGCCGCACTGGCCGACAAGGGCAGCCGACTGGTCACCCAAGCATCCGCAGATCTTGACGCCGGCCAGAACACCCGAATCAATCTTTCCGTACATCTTGGGGCAAGATGACGGTACGATCTCGGGAAGAGCGACCTTTTCCGTGTCGATCTCGAAGAACGACAGCAGCTCGTCGTCGTACTTCAGAGTTTTCAGGTCTATAAACATGGTGCGGCTAGCATTTGTGGTGTCCGTGACATGCACATTGTTCTTGGGGCCGCCGTTGAGCTTGTAAATCAGCCAAGAGTCTACAGTTCCAAATGCCAAGCGCTTCTCGTCATAAGACTGCTTGACAGCTGGGTCGTTTCGGAGCAGCCACATCAATTTGACACTGGAGGGGTATGTGCTGAGGGGGAGGCCAGTCTTTTCGAGGATCATCTCGGCACCCTGCTTCATCTTGAGCTCGCGGACGAGGTCCTTGGTACGGGTGTCGGGCCAGACAACGGCGTTGCCCAGCGGCTCTCCGGTGTACTTGTCCCAGCATAGGATCGTTTCACGCTGGTTCGTGATTCCGATGGCCTTAATTTGCGAGACAGACCAGCCCTGCTCGGTGAACTGCTTGGTGGCTTCGTCGATGCAGTCTTCTACAGACTTAGTGAGGTCGTATGGGTCGTGCTCGTGCCATCTGCGCGGAAATGACTTGGTTAGTCGGTGTTTTCGCGGGGTGGCAAAAAAGTATTCTTCGGTCCAAAAAACTTACCCTGACTCGGGATAGTGGTTTTCAAACTCGATCTGGTGGCTAGCGACGATGTCGGCTTGGCTGCTGAAAATAATGAAGCGAGTAGAAGTTGTTCCCTGGTCTACGCTGCCAATGAACCATTCATCTTCGTTGGGGTTCGGCTTGGTGCCGCCTACTGCGCCATTGGTGCTGTGCTCGCCATTGACGCCGTTGGTCTGGTGCTCTCCGTTGGTACCGTTGGCACCATTGGTGCCGTTTACGCCGTTTGTGGCATGCATGATGTTGCTGTTGCTGCTATGCGGCGCAGTATTTTGGCGGTGGTAGAAATCCTTGGTCATGAAAGATTCCACGGATGACGTAGTAGTGGTGGTGGTGGATAAGGCTCTCGTCAGGAACAGAGACAAGGACAGAGGAGGTCTGTTGCTGCGTCTGGGCCTGGTTGTGAGAGCCTGGGTAGGGGAGGAGGAGGCAGCAGAAGAGTATGATAGAGTAGAAGAATGAGTAGACAAGACTGGCAGGAGGAGGGAGGCCTGGCCCTAGCTATATGGACGACGGCCGCGGCGGCGGAGAGGTCGAGGGAAATTGGTAGCAGCCGGGGTGTGGGCCGATGCAGGAGGGATAATTGATATTATCGTGGGGGTTGAGTCTAGTCTAGAACTCTTGCGGGTATGGTGTTGTACTTGAGAATAGTGCTTGCAGCTAAGAGCGAAAGGCAGTAGAAGCAGGCGTGAGTATAGTATAGGGGCTCTTGCGCCGTGGTATCGTCGAAAGGAGGTGGTGGCAGTGGTGTTCTTTATGATACCGACTGGTGATGGAGCACAAGAGTTGAAGCAGTAGTTGTAGTAGTGATGAAGAAGAAAATCTCTACGGAAGAAGGAGGAGAGGAGAGAGGACAGGCCAGAGGATGAAGAGGAGGGCATCATTCGTCCCTAAATGTGGCTGCTCAGGTCTTGGTATCCAAGGCCGAGCGAGCTATAGTTACGTATGTACAAACGTATCAAAAGGGCAATTGAGGGGAGGGGGGGCGTGCCCCAGTCTGAAGGTACCAACCAGCAGATGGATTCGGACGGATTGGGAGGCGGTTTTTTCTCTGCTTCCACGACCCAAGCACGCAAGAGCAGGTAGCGGCAGGCTGTCTGTGTGAGTAGGTACCAGTCAAACGGCAGTATGACTGGAGCGTGTGAGAGAACGAAAAGAGATATGCTAGGGCACTGTACAGTGTATTGGGGGTTGACCGTGCAGATGCGAGGTAGGATCTGGGTTGAGAGAGCTGGGCGAGAGAGCTGGGCAGCTGGGCAACCGGGGTTATCGCCCTGGGCAGTGTTTCTGGGTCACTTGGTTTTGACTGGCTGGTCACGGAAGAGTCTGCTTTCCCATTACAAAACGGATGGATTTCGACCAAAACCCTGCAGGGCGTGTGTATGGGTGTTACCTGTCGAGCCTGTCTCTTCTGCAGTTGCTGGCTGCCAGGCAGGGAATAGCAGAGTGTGTGCGTTGCAACGGACCAGACAGACGGGCTTTCCTTGTGACAGTCGAGCTGCAAGGGCGATTCTAGGCCGGACAGGACTGCAGTCTGCGAAAGAGCCAGGCAGGGCAAGCCAGGAGCAGAGAGAAGAAAAAAGTTCACAAAACGCGGCTGGTCATGCGCCCGAAGACTGGAGAAACCCACATCTTGACACTTTAGTGGGCCACCTTCTGCGGGGCCTGGAGATCTGCTGTGGAGTTGGGACACACTCCAAGACTGGGAAGTCGACTTGGCGGGGATCTTGGGGCGTTGGCTAGTGGGGGCGCAACCTTTGGAAACATTTGGACTCGGGGATTGTTGCAAGGAATCACTCGCAGCGAACTCCTTTTTTTCCTTCTCTCTCTCGACGTCTCTTCCAGGCACGGACAGGCACACTGGCACTCCTGCCCAGGGTTGCCGGAAAAGATGGAAAAGCACCTTCCACCGGCTGAACCTTGAGACCATCTTTGCCATGCGCCGACAGGGGCAATAAGAAAAAGGCAAATCTTATAGTCCACCAGCGTGATCAGGCCCAACCTATTATGATCAACTCGGTTCCTGCCATGGTTGAACTGTGTTTTTTCTCTATTGTATTAATGCTTCCCATACACACCGTATCTATCCCACAAATGGAAACCCGGAAACGTCAATGCATCATGTAGGTGGTATCTAGTAGTACGGAATAGTCGTACCGGGCTGCGGGCTGCGTTTCCAAGAAACGTCCCGTCCACTGCCCATGTGGGGTCGCGAGCAGGACACGACTGGCATCTGTCCTCGAGCCTTACACGCCGCACCTAAGCTTGACATCATATTGGTGGGCAATCCTGTTGCCGATGGCCGATCCATCGAAAATCCACCACTCAGAATTATGGGGTTGTGCCAGCTGTTCCCAGCTGGAGCTTCATCTCGATACAGCACCTGCCCGGATCTGATTGGCCAATGTCTGCGCCGCCCAGCCGGTTTTCGAGCTCTTGGTCGCACCAGTAGAAACGACGACGTCAAGATTGCATCGAGATCAGAACAAAACGGGTTTACCTATCAGCCTATGGGCTATAGGCAGAACTGATCAGCCTTACCTATGACATGATACTGGGGTCGGTGCAATGCTCGGGCAGAACAACAACATCGCAAACGTCTGTCCGACATCATACCTCCTCCATGCGCCGGAAGAAAAGGTGCGAGAGAGCTGGCTGCCGGCAAGCGCTGCGCTGGCTCGCTGGCGGTACCGTCGGCGGCCAGTCAAGTCTGTCTGGTATGGCATCTATCTGACTCGGTCCGTTCCCCTCGTCCTCCCCAGACCTTAAGCTTCCGCCCGTCTCCTCCCCTCTCTGCTTCACCTTGAAGGTCCCGTCTCATCTCACCTTGGCCTGCTTGGCTCTTCTCCAGTCTCCAGACTTTTGCCAGGCGGCCTAAGCCGGCAGAGCTGGGGCACCATTCCTTCCCCCGACATGTCAGCAAATAACTGGGTCTGGAGAATTCGCGGTTCACTCGTCCTTCGGGAGAACAACGACAACAGACAATATGATCCAGTGTGTCTTTGGGTCAGCTGCTCGTCCCATCTTCCGTCTCGTCCGTCCGTCTCGTACTCGCCAAGAGAGAACGAGTGTGCCCGCGGTCGACGGTGGCCATGTCTCGCGTCGAGCCTCGTTTCGCGACCGGACCCCACGGCGAGAATTTGAGAGAGTGTGCTACTGCTAGATTGATCTCTCCTCCGATAAATGGTGCGAGCGTTTGTTCGTGCGTCCGGTCAAGCGACTCCGGCTTGCCGCGTCGCTGCACTGCGCCTACTGTACTGTGCAATGCCATGTATGCCATGCCATGCGGACGCACTGCACTGCACTTCGGTGCCCCTTGCCCATGCCCTTCGACCCTTCAACACCCCCCTCCCCGGCCACCACGCCGGACAGGCAGCCGGACATGCCATTCGAAGCTTGGCTCCAAGATTATAATTGTTACCCAGTGAGTAACCACTATCAGCTCAAACCATCTAATCCACTTTGGTTGGCACCATCCCCAGACGACCCCCATCCAATCAACCTGGCTCACTTCGACGGAATTGGGCATTCCAAAAAGTCGTCTTGGCGCCTTCTGCATTGCCCTGGTTGATCTCCAGACTATTTGCTTCCAGACCCTCGACGCACGGGTGTCGTATTGGGCCTCTACGAACGAATACTCCAAACCTAGTCCCCTCATCCTCCTCTAGCGTGGTGGGTGAACAGGCGCCGGCCTCACGGGCTGGCAACTCTATAACCAGCAAGCTCTCTCCGCGCCTCGTCTTGCTATATCCGGATCTTGTAGTCGCCCGTAAACCACCAAAATCCGGCCTTCACGAACTTGTTCCAACTCAATCGGCTTTCCCTTTTGCTCTGTGTCGCTCGAGGCATTCTTTGCCCCCGATTCCGGATCATCATGGCTGTGCCGCCCTGGTTAGTCTCGGGCTCCGACGCATCCCACGAAAGTACGTGTGCGTCCCCCTTATCGGAACGGGCCAGAAATCATGCAATTATATTTTTTTCCAGTCACGTTCGCAAAAACGTGGGGCCCCAAACATCGTGAAGTTTGCTGCCGCGTCCATCCCACTCACTACCACGTCCTCCTGCATTCTCCTGCATCCTTTTCCCCTCTTTTCTTCTTTTTCTTTCCTTCTGGTGTCTTCCTTGCCAGATCTCGCCCGCACGACAACAAATAAAACCCTTGGCACCCAAAAAAGGTTTCGCCCCGGTCGTATCTGATCTACATTACTATTTCCGATTGCAAGCTCTTCCATTATCAGATTCCAATCTTCACGAGACGCACCTGACCTTTCCCACCCCCGGCCCTACATGAAGAAACGCCACCTTCGCTTGGAAGTCGGGCGAGCTCAACAATTTTTTTTCCCTCTCTCCTTCCTGGTGAGCAGTGCACGTATCCGAAACAGCACACCACGACAACTCAGGCACGTCCTTCATGTTACCCACAAGAACCATCCTTTGGGTTCCTGTCGAGATTACAGATCATTTCACATGCCTCAAGTGACCAACGTGCAGTTTCCACTTTGCTTCCTCCATTCTTTTTTTTTTGCCTTCCCTCGTGTTCTCTCGTAATCCCCTGCTCGCTACAATTCCGCCCGATTAGGGCCAATGTAGGCTGCGCGGGTGCATATGTAGATCTGCATTCTAGCCATAACTAGTCCAGTCCGAGTATCTGTGACCAGTAGTCCAGACTCTTCTCTCGGGTCCCGGTCCGTAAAACGGCCTCAAGCGGATCGGCAACGCGCATTAAGTAGCAGTTCGTTCTTATGCGGCTCTGACTGCTGCTGGCGCCATAAGTGGACTTGCGGCGTAAACTCTGGCCTGGGCTAACAAAGTCTTGTCGGCCGGCATTCGTAAGACCAGCCAGCAGCGAAGGGAGACGGCATGGTTTGACCATAGCTGCTGCTTTGCTTTTTGGCTATATGCCATGTGTTATACTCTTGTGAACCATGCCACATACTGTCCAGGGCCTACATGTCCTTCTACAGACAGTTTGACACAAGGTAGGGTATGACCGATGCAACAGTACGAGTATCACTATGCGACCTTTCACTTCAGGAACTTGTCAACTGTTTGAGTGTATTTGATTGCCCGAAACTAAAAGACACAGCCCTCTCCAATGAGTAAGTACACCGCCAACCATGGTTGGTCGCAATCTGTTACCGCCCAGCTTATTGTAACTACACGTGTAAGTGAGCGTCTCCACCCCCTTTCCTTTCCCGTCACAAGATCCTATACTATACTACCCCGGTCACCATGACTCCCGTCTATAGTATGACCACGAGCAAGGCAGCCAGCAAGCCACATTGAGCCGTCGGTCCAGAGACCAGGGCCCATATACCAAGCTTCTCTAGGCCACACATGATACAGCAGACGCCCAAGTATAAGGCTAGGAAGAGAACCCCACACCCGAGTCCAGACAAGGCCACTCTCACCGCGAGGCCGAGGCTCGAGACCACACGTGCAGTATAGCCAATCTCGACCAGCGCCAAGGGATCCTCCCTCCAGTCGTCGTCGATCTTCTGTTCCCGCTCGGCAGTCTGGGAGCTGCCGTCGTCCAGGGACCCCTGGTCGTCGTCGCTGTCACCCGCAGCCGCCTCATCGTCCCGAGGGGGAGAGTCGACCAGGAACAGGTCAACGTGCGTCTCCCGGATGCAGAGCGCGACCGGGCCGCCGTCAGGGCCCTCTGATACTGTGGGGTATCCTTGCTCCCGGGCGCGCTGCTGGGCGGCGCTCCTGTACTCGGCCGAGAAGCGGCCGTTGGCCGGGATCCACGTACCTCCCGAGACGGGAACGTGTCGGCGATCGTCGTCACTGCGGTTGCTGAGACTTCCGACTTCAAGATCGTCGCTCTTGTTGATATAATCGAGACGGTCTGTCTTTGTGGATAGTAAAGGGGCAGTGTCATCGTCTTGGTCTTCATCGACGACACTGCCGGTATTAGATAGAACAAGATCGCGGTTCGTAAGCTCTTCATCATCGGTGTCATTCTCCTCGACGATGGGCCGAGGAGATCGAACAGAGAAGGGTGAAATGGGCTCATCATCGTCACCATCGCCTTCTTGGTCCGATTCCTCAGCACCTTCCAGCAGCGACTGCACAGCATCTGCGATGCGAAGAAGAAAATCGTCGAGCAACTGCTCTCCACTTGGGGAGATGCGTGGAGGGGGGTCAGACAAGGACTCGCCGGGCCGGGCAATGGCCGCAGACAGCCTGGCCCTCTCCGTCTCCATCTCCCGGCGCATTTGCACCCAGGCCTGCCAATTCGACAACTGATCCTCGGCGGAGGACACGGCGGCGTGAACGGGCTCGGAGGCGCCCATATCGTCGTCGCTTTCAGAGTCAGACTCGTAGTCGTTTCCAGAGTGGTCACTGTCGTCGGAACCAAACAAGTTCTCGCTGGGGGAGGAGTCGTCGTGGCCGGAGTCGTCACTGTCGGAGCTGTTGGAAGAGTCCGAGCTGTCGAAGTGGTTGGCGACCATATACTCTACGCTGAAGGGGGCGAGGAAGTCAGTCTGCATGTCGTGGATCTCGTGGATGTCGTTGTCGGACTCGAACTCCATTGCTCCTGTCGAGATTTGGAAAGTTGATTCGAGAACTTAAACAGGATTCAGGCTCTTGTATATATATCTTTTTACGAGAGTGAGAATTTCCACGGAGAATGGTGCCATGTTTAAGGTCTGACGTTCTCTCGATTTTTGTTTTGCTGAAAACCTTTTCTGAATTCATCTTTTTGGAGGTGTATGTGGCGCCGTTTTACGATTTGTTTACTTATAAGCCCCGGATTAAAATAGACAAGGCTGGTTTTTTTCTCCTTTGGAAGAGTAGTATTGGTATTGCGTAATAATCCTCCTCCTATCAATTGATAATGTCAGCGATGCCTTTTCCTCCTGGGGGCTTGTTGATTAATAGTGGCGGAGAAACACTATTTTCCAAAGTAGGAAAAAACAAAGGGAAAATGCGTACACGGTGACCGCAATACTTTACGATTCCACCCACCGAGAGAATCGTTACGGAATAAATATTTGTGTTGAGCACTGCTCCGATGGAGAAACAAAAATAGAAAGTAGTTCGGTGTGGCGCGTAGCAGTCCACGGCTGATCGCTCTCATTCATTGCTGGAACCTCCATGGCAGGTTGACTAGTTTCTACCAAGTATCCTGATACTTTCATGGGGATTTACAATTGGTACTTGCTTGGATAATTATTTTTCCAAGGAAATTGTATCGAGTGAAGTGGTCGCCTGCCACCTATAGTATAAACACGGTTTGTCAGGTGTGTACGTTCCAAGCATCATGACAGAACCCACTCGTGTTATCTTTTCTATTTTTCGCAAGACACTTTTTATCAGGAAAGATGATAATCCGAAAGTGGGTGTTAATATATGATCCATCAGCAGCATCGTGTATACTCTGGTATACTATGGTATATTGTATGCAGGTCAGTTAGAGATGCATGAAACCCAAGCCCTCTCTTGATTAGACCAATCAGTTGCTTTCTATCCGTGCGCATATTGACAGCCATGTATATAATCGCTCACAAGACAGTATGAAGGTCCCAAACCTGAGCCAGCTCCCTAAACACCCGAGTTGATGCACCATGTTGGAGCAATAGTTCTGTCTCAACATCCTTATTGCAGCAGCGCTTCGGTCTCCTCGTGCTCGACATCAAAGCGGCGTCCTCGTTTAAGGTGCCGAGTCGCTGATCCGAGGTTGCAGCTTTCAAACACCAGAGACGGGTGTACTAGAGTTCCATTGAGATGTGCAAGGGCGGGAGGCCAGTATCATCTACCCATCCACTTGCCGCACAAATACTCATTCAGTGAGAAGGAACCTACAGCGTCAAATTTGAATGGAACACCACTAAAGTATCAAAAAGCTTCGAATATACCGTTCAAACCCTGTCTGGAAAGAAGGAAACAACGCCAAGTTATACCCGAAAAGAGAAGAGCAGCTTTACACATCGCAAGAAAATCTTTCATCCGAAAACGAAGCAAAATTATTTAAGGAAAAACAACAATATAATATAAACCATTAATACGTAGTATAGTTAGGATACATGCTTTAATGCCCTTTGACGATGAAATCTCCAGGCCTCTAAGAAAAACCCCATCAAACCCCCCGTTGTCAAACCACCGATGCAGGCAACACACAGACACGGACACACAACGCATGCACAACTAACTTGGCTTTCTCCGTTGTCGAGCTGGCTCACAGGATTGGGGTGTCGAGCCTCGAGGAAGCGAAGAAAAGAAAAGACGACGGGAACGACCCCGGCAAGAAAGAGACTCTCGGGAGTCCGGGCTTAGAAGACGGTGGGCTGAGGCGTGGGGTCCAACGTCTCGGTGTCCTCGGGGTCTGTTGTCTCGGTGGTTTCCGGGTCAAAGGTGGTGGTGCTGACGGACGTGACGGTGACGGTGGGCCATTCGGTGATCTCAAAGGTCGCCGAGGGGTTGCCGATGCCGGCGCCGTATCCCCAGCCGGTGTAGTCGGCGGGGAAGGGCTCAGTGAAGGTGGGATCGAAGCCGGCGCCGTAGCCCTCGCCGCCGTTGCCGTAGTTGCCACTGTTGCCACCGTCGTAGCTGGGGCTCTTGCCGCCCTCGTAGCCACCGTTGCCGTAGCCCTCGTTGCCGTAGTTGCCAGTGTTGCCGCCCTCGTAGTCGGGACTCTCACCGCCGTAGTTGCCCTCACCACCGTTGCCGTAGTTGCCGGTGTTGCCACCCTCGTACTCAGGGCTCTCGCCGCCGTAGTTGCCCTCGCCGCCATTGCCATAGCCACCCTTGCCGCCCTTGCCACCTCCGTAGCTACCGTGGCCACCCTTGCCGCCGCCGTAGCTAGGGCTGCTACCTTGTCCGCCGTAGCCGCCCTCGGGGCTCGAGCCAGAGCCTTCATAGCCACCCTCGGGAGAGGAGCCGGAACCCTCGTAGCCACCCTCAGGGGAGGAGCCAGAGCCTTCGTAGCCGCCCTCCTGGCCACCACCGTAGCCACCTGAGCCGCTGTTGCCGCCTCCGTAGCTGGGGCTCTCGCCCTCTCCGCCGTAGCCGCCCTCGGAGCCAGATCCGGAGCCCTCACCGCCGTAGCCTCCAGATCCTCCGTAGCCACCCTCGGAGCCAGATCCGGATCCGGAACCTCCATAGCCAGAGCCGGAACCTCCGTGACCGCCCTCACCACCACCGTAGCTGGGGCTCTCGCCCTCACCGCCGTAGCCTCCAGAGCCCGAGCCACCGGAGCCGCCGCCGCCGTAGCCTCCCTGGCCGCCGTGGCCGCCCGAGCTACCACCGGAGCCGCCGCCTCCGTAAGAGCCCGTGCCGTAGGAGCCCGTCTCTCCGTAGGGGGAGACGGTCTGGCACCTCTTCTTCTTGATGCCGCGGGCGCGCAGGGAGCCCAGGACCAGCGAAGGGGCCAGGATGGAGACGATGCCGACGGTGAGCTTCATGGTGATGATGAGATGGTGATTAATTAATTAAAAGGCGAAGGTGTGTTGCTGGATTTGGGAGTGGAAAAGTGAGAGAGATGATTAATAGTTTTTCCTTGAAATTGGCTTTTTTTTTCTTGTCCAAAAGAACGACTTGTGGGCTTGATGATGGAATATCAGGCCGAGCGAACGAATTTGCAAAAAGACTGTCTGTGGGGTCGGGATGGCAAACGAGCGTAGGTAGACTTGTAGAAGAAGAAGGACGGGGGAAGAAAGAGAGACCGACTTGAAACCGAGTCTTCCTCGCTCTTATAGAATAGAAGCTCGAGGGGGCGTTCTCCTGGCTGGATAACCTTTTCTTCCTCGCCTTCGGTGCTTTTCCTCCTCTTGAATCTCGGTTCCATATGCCGGGAGGCGGTCGTCCGTGTCTAAACGTGGAGCAGGGGTCCAAAGGCAAGACTCAGGCTTCCTTCTACCGGCACGACTGACTATAGACGAGAGACTATTTTGGTGGAAATTAGCTTTCATTAGGCCATGATGGGGGACAATGCATGCAAGGTACCCGAAAGGAGCCGCTTCTGTATCTGCATCGCTCGCATCTCACAGTTGCCGCAGCAGGAAGAGAGTCGCGGCCCTAGGAAGAGCGGCCAGTGGTAAAGTTAGCTGGTCTGACGAGGGAAATCTTAATGACGAGCGCGCCGTGGAAAATACGGTTTGAAACATCGTCTTCTCCTATTTCGCGCTCACCTTCCGCCCACGGAAGCCATCTGAAAGAAAACAAAGAGAGTTGCATATTAATGTCAAGCCGGTGCAGGACGGCCACTAGACGCGGTCGAGCTGCCGAGTTCATGACATGATGTTTTCCTCTTGACTGGCGAGACTGGGCACGATTGATTCGTTGCGGCCTGGAATATGGTACTTTGGCTCCGTCGACGGAGCACCAGGTAGACAGGCGGATCTCACTTGAGCAGAGATCATGATGGAGGTGATGAAAAACTGGGATGCCCAAGATGAACATTCTGCTTGTGTGAGGTGTAAAATGTGTAACCTGTCAGAAGCACAGATGGAACCGCCATGCTGCAACATGCAACTGATGCATGTGCATATAATGCAGAGATGGGGTCTGCTAACCGTGGTACTACTCTACTCTGCTCAGGCACACGAGCAAAGAGAGAACGAGAGTGACGGCCCCAATGACGATTGATGCCCCTGGCGGATTGGCGTTTGGTTTTGCCTGTTCTTGTTGCTTTTTCTCCGTCCCGGGTGAAGAATCTTTCCAGGCACAGAAACTCAGAAAGCGAATTGGCCTATCAGAAGCGGCTGACCCGAACCTTGTCTGCCGGATACAGACCTTGCGCTCCCAGTATTAAGCTCATATAGTAAGTTCGATTCACAGGGGACAAGTCTCACCTCGGGACATGAGCCTCTCGAGCCTCTTTGCTGCAGAAGCACCAGGCACTGGCATAACTGGAGCCGCAAGCCGTCTTGTCCCCCCAATGTGTCAGTCATAACTTTTGTGCAATGCAGAAAAGGCCCCAGGAAGGGTGCAGCATAATAATAAACATCCTGTCATTCCGTGGGTACATACAACCAAAATTGACATATGGCACGCGATACGTCTTACCATGTAATCACCGCCCAAGCGCCACAAACGTGCGGAACGTCACCCCAATCTTCGATACCGGCCGATCTTCTCCTGAGGAGCTCACCTCTCCCCTAAGAATCTGCATCTCTCCCCTGAGAACATCTGCGTCAATTTGACGGCTTGCGGGACCTGTCTACCTCCCGTCTGGTACTGCAGGAACTCGACCAAGCGAGAATAGCCCAGATGCCCGCTGGCCCGTCTGGATCAAATTGATTGACCTTTTTGGCGCAAAATCCTCATATTCATCAGTTCTCCACGCCGAGGAGAACCAGGTTTGCCACATTCATAATAGTAATGACCAGCCAGATCAGAACCGAGAGGATGCAGACCCACCAGTCATTGCCCATCTTGACCAGCTCTCCCAATCCAGACATGCCGTCGATACCGTCTTCCTCGTCACGAGAGTCGACATGTCTGTTCGCCCCGTGAGGTTCGTCATCGCTGCCCTCTTTGTAGAATCGCGCCATTCCCGGCTGGACCGTCATGTACTTATTGAAGCACGTGTACCAGATGAGGGGCGCCGAGACGAAGGGCAGCACAATGGATAGTGCAACCTGACTTCCATTCAGCGCAGCACTGAGCTTGTCGCGACCAGCAGCTCCGGCAATGATGATGGACGGCGTGATACTGATGCTCCGGGTGCACAGGCGACGGAGCCATGGCTTCATCTTCCACTTGAGAGCTCCCTCACACACCATCTGACCCGAGATGGTACACACGATGCCCGCAGAAACGCCCGAAAACAAGAGCGCCAAGGCGAAAACTGTTCCCGCGCCTGTGCCGAGGTTAGAGGTCAAGAGGCTGTGAATGCCAAAGATGTCCGCGTCCAGAGCCTCCGTGTTCCCGTACAGGCTCGCACCCGCCACGATCAGAATGGCACTGTTGACAAATAATGCGAACGTGAACAACGAGATGGCAAGCTCGGCGTATGAGTACTTGAGACAATGCTTGATGGCATCCATGGAAGGAACGTAAAAGACCTTGTCACCGTCCTTGGCTTCGCTCAAGCTTTCGGGGCCATTCGGACCATCGACGGGCATGAGGTTATTGCGGGCATCGTAGTCCATCAGTCGTCGCTGTGGGAGGCCGGATCCCAGGTAGAGCGAGTGCGGCATCACCGTCGCACCAAGAATACCGCAGGCCTGGTACAGACCGTCCCCCTGAATGACGGCATTGTTCGGGAGATAACCCTTCATGACATGGCCCACGCTAGTGTTCTCAATGTGTGATAACTCGATGCAAAAGCAGACCACGACTGCAAGGACAAGAAGCATGACGAAGAACTCGAAAGAGCGGAGGCCTTTCATGGACCCCTGAGGGCGGTAGAAGAAGAGAAGCACCATGACGTCCAAGATGGAGATAGCACACCCGGCCACCAAGGGCAGCTGAGGTATGAGAAGATTCAACGCGATTGCTGTTCCAATGACCTTTGACTTGTGTTAATATCGGAGCATGCGTGTGTGAAGATGGCGTGGCCCAGAATCATGAATGGTCAGCACTTACCTCGGCAATATCCGTAGCAATGATGGCAATCTCTGCCATGCCGTACAGAAAGTAATTCAACCATCTAGGCAAATAGGCCCGGTTGGCCTCGGCGAGGTTCAACCCGGTGACCGTTCCTAGCTTTACCGAGAGGCTCTGCAGCAAAATGGCGAACAAGTTGCTCATGAGAACAACAAACAAGAGTCGAAACTGATACGAAGCGCCGGCGGCGATATCAGTCGAGTAGTTTCCAGGGTCGACTGCATAAACTGATTAGCAAGCGCGCTGATGATGGGAGAATGAGATTGCCACATGTGCCGGCTACGATGGAATGAACGTAATGCGACACTGTACGACAGAAACAGGGGACTCACTGTAAGCCACCGACACCATGAAGCCAGGCCCAACGAACTTGCCAAAGGTGACAAAGACGTGCTTGAGCCGGCGAAGAGGACTACCTCCATCCCTCGCGGAGGCCGGCGCATGAGGAGCGCCGGGGCCGCCTTGACGGAGGTCGTCGCGGGGCACCTGGACCGCCATCCCAGCTTGGGACGACTCCTTGGTCGCAGGCGACTGACCGCTAGCGCTGCTATCACCATGATGCGCTTTTGCGGCCAGGTTCGGGTGGGCACCCTCGACGCGGTCCCGGTCCGGCACCGGCGGCACTACCTGCATGACTGCTTGACCAGTGTCGTCAGCAGATCCGTCGTCGTCGGAGGATCGCCGGGTACGGGAGTTGGCGATGCCGTTGAGGTCCTGGTTGGTGGTCAGGTCGTTGGACAGTGCGTTGGGACTCTGGTTGAGGCCATCGTCGCCCTCGTACGGCTCATCAGTTCTAGATGTCTGATTCATGGTGGTTCGATATGATCCAATGAATGCTCTGATGATTATTCGATGGTCGTCCTAGGGGTCTGCACCGGTAGGTCTCTTTGAATGGGGAAAGGTGGCACGTGTCTTGGTGGATTCTCTTTTGTAGAGCCGGCTTCTTTTCTTCTAGATCTTTTTTTCTTCTGCTGCAGACGTCTTGACTTTGCGTTGATCCTTGCAAGAACAAAGGGGGCTTGGCTGAGCGGGATCGGAAAGGGAAGAATCCTGTCTGTCGCTTTGCAATTGAGATGGGAAAACACGTGAGAAGAATAGTCTTGGTGAGTGACTATACAAAACGTGTGTCCCGTTACCCAGCAGTCAAGAGGAGAAGTCTGGAGTAAAAAGGCAATTGACAAGCAAACCAAAACTAGAGATGAAAGGCGAATCTAGATTTCCGTATGTCTCTAGTCAGATCGTCCTAGTGGGAGCAAGTGGATGGATGTTTGGGGCTTTGTCGCCAATAGCAGCCTAGCATCCAACAATACCTAGCAATAGTACCGGGGAAGGGATGTCAGTCAGGATCCTCCCTCGGGAACGACAGTTGCCGGCTATGGTATGTATGGCTACCAGGTACGAGGTACGCACGCAGTTGATGTTCTTGTCTTGTAGCGCAGTGCAGTGTGCAGTTCAAGTATATCCAGAAAAGAAAAGCGTCTAGTAAAGCAAGGGAAGTCGATCAGCACCAACAATGTTCGACCATGAAAAAAGATCCAGTCGAGGTGGTGTAGATGGTACAAGAGAGGGAGAGAAATAAGCTGATTCTGGCCTCGGTGATGTTATTGTTATATGAAAGTTCACCGAGAATCGTCTTGGCCGGAGACCGGGTGTTTTCGTCCAGAGAGAGCAGGTATTCGGTAGTCACTGCCGTTTTACTGGTTCGCAGGTGGATTCGCGACTGCCATTCATCGATCGGTGTATGGGGGTCGTTGGAAGTCTCCAAGGAAGCCAAGCCGAGACCATCAATTCGCGGCCCTTTTCTTTGTAATCGTATCCGTTATCTGCTCAAAAAAAATCTGCCCAGAAATATCAACACTGCCACCTTCAAGATGCCATCAAGGTAGTTTCCGGGGTAATAGAACCGTTCGAGTCCCCAGAGTGGCCACTGGATTCCCAGCACCCGAAACTGCACTGCTGGGCACCAATTGGCACCATTGGCGACTTTCCCCCACCCGAGGGCCACGCGCGGAACATGACGGTTTCTTCCGGGGGATGACGGCATCGAAACGGCGGCATCTCCTCGTCTTGCTTCACTCTTTTGCACCGCAAGAACAGCAACTTGACCAGGGTCTACGGGCTATATGTGCCGAGGGACAAGACAACCACATTCCGTTTTGCCGTTTGTGCCTCCAGACCAGCGTGACCAGTTAGTTCAACGGGTGGCCATTAAACCTCATTCGTAGTCATGACCATGGGAAAAAAAAAGAAACAACCTCCCATTTCGATATGGAATACATACATGGCGAGTATGGCCGTATGGGTAGTTCCAGTGGCAAGATTGGCTCTCGTCCATCATGATCCCGCGACTCTATTAAGAGATTGATCGTCCCCCAAACACGGCTTGACTCGCCCCTCTCCTCTGCGCAGAAAGTCAAAAATGAAGAACCAAGCAGAAATACGGGCGCATCCTCTTCCAAGCAACGCGCGTCGTATTCTGGACTCACGGAATTGACTTCCTCTAGGTAGGTGGGTTCGCAATCATGTCGTGTAAGTAATCGTTGGGTCCATCCTGAGGAGCGCCCGAAACCACCTTCAAAACTTGTTCTCGACAAGGTCATTGTAAACAGCATCAAATCAAGTGTTGAACTTGCACTCCATTATTTTGTTTTCTATGCGCCATGTTTTTTTTCCTTTCCACCCAAACTATCGAAATCCAAGAGTATCCTGCACCCACTAAGAGGTGCCTTCGGCCTGCCCATGTCGTGACCCGTCAAGGGAAATATACTATCCGGGCCAAGGGACTTGGCCGCCGAAGTTGTAGTAAACGCCAACACCACAAAACGCCTTCGCCAATGGATGAAGCATGAAAAGATGTCGTTGAGCACACCGCCTCACTCACATCCCCTTCCTTGCGTCTTTGCTGAGAGAGAGGGCTTGGCCGCTGTCCATTTCGATACGTAGCAAATGACACTTGAAAATTCCACAACCACATATAGTCGCATATTGCAGCAAGTCACTAAGGGGGCTGATTCACATCACAAGTCGTCCTTTTGTCCTCGTATCGTCACAGAAAAAGGCTGCCAAGTCTCTTTGCTGGCATCTGCCAATGAGCGCTCTACCGGCTCTTCTTCCCCTCCTTTCTCTCGCGATCTCTCTTGGCGTAGATCTCCGAGGTGAAGGGGTTCTCGTACGCCAGAGCGACCTTGTAGACCACCCACACCCAGGCGGTCAGCAGCAGGCCCGCGGGTTTGCCGTATAGGAGCGCGGTGCCCAGGAAGCTACAGGTCGAGCCCCAGTACATGGGCGCTTCCGTCACGTTGAAAGGAAAGCCTGTCACCATGTGGTCCATCAGGATGCCAAAGTAGTCGCCGAGGAAGGTGCCTGTAATGCCAAGAGCCCAGGTCGACGAGATGACCAGGACGTTGCCGGACGCGATGAGGGCATACGCGAGGTACTTGACCTCGGGGGCCTCGAGGAGTGGGTACGACGGCTGGGCGCGGAGGGCGCGCTCGTACAGGAAGTCACGGAAGAGGCCTAGAGAGAAGATGGTCGCGGCAAGGAAGTAGCAGGCGGCCTTGCGGTTGTTGTTGAACATGCGCGACATGAAATGGGTTCTATACTCGCGGCGGGCGACGATGCTGGACAAGCGTTAGTGTCAGTACTGTTCCCCGTAACCAATCTTGCGCCGTGAATCTGCCGTGAAGGAGGATAGGAGTGGCGAGGCCTCAATGCTGCTACGGGTAATCCGTGTGAGATATATAGGCTTACTTCCAGAAGGTAGGATTGAACGCAATGGCAGCGGCCGAGACTAATTATGATATATGTAAGTATACCTGCCAACCCTTTCATGCTCTTGCATACCGAGTGGAAGAGACGGGAGTTGTTGGACGACGTACGGTACAAGCTTTTCTGGTCGAGGTCGACCAGCTTGCTGGGCTCAAACGCCAGAGGAGCCATGATGGTAATAAGAGCTGATCGCAAAATAAAGCTTTGCTTAAAGAAAGGACTGTTTGCCTGGAAGCTGTGTTGTGGTAGAACGTGGTGTGCGGCTCTGGCAGCTTTGGTTCTGAACAGGTGGGAATTTAGTTACTTAGCTATGTTGACAGCTTTGGCATTGAAGAAAACAATAAGCTTTTTGGGAAGCTCGGCTGAAGGAGCTGCCCCAATAGCGTCATGCCGCATCCAAAGTCTCAACCCCTCCATTCGCTTCCTTGAGGTTCGAGGTCCCCCAAATCGGTTGAACCGGCACAAACCGGTCCTCCGTCCTCCGTGCGGGCGAAACGAAAAGGCAGCCGGACGCTATTCCAGACTTAGGTAATAAATGTCATCCTTTAACATGGTCGATAGGTGCGTAGTAGGCAACGGTTCTTGATAAAATGATGGTCTCCATTGTAAGAATGTCATGTTGGATCATTGGGAAACTTCCCCTTGTCATCCTGGGTATTTTAAATGCCGATACGCCGTCTTCATATGCCTCAGTTCCATGCCCATAACGCCGTTGCTCATTCCAGTCATTCCGTTTTCCGTTGCGAGCTTCCGTTGTACCCCAGCGTTTACACTATTTCCGCGCTCTGGTCTTCTTGGGCTGTTGTGTCGTTGTGTCTTCCTCCTCTTCGTCTTGACCCTTCTTGAGATCTTCTTCAAGGCCCCATTCTTCCTTATCGTACCAGTCCTCTCCGTCCGACATGTCTCGGTTCGGCCCGACGTGTGCCTCGTACTTGGACCATTGGAAGACCGTTTTCCGCAGCCTCTCTGCTCGGAGTAGTCCTTCGTGCAATCTTTTCGTGCCTCGACATACTTCCTCTTGCTTCTGAACGTAGGCTTGGAGCAGCCGCCTCAGATCTTCCGCCTCCGCCTCTGGTATGCCCAAGTCTCGGTTCGGTTGTGCTGTCTTGGGCGCAAGGAAGATCGGATGGATGAACATGTCGTCGAGAGCTTCTAACGAGGCTATCGACATGGGTGCGCTTCCCGGGAGCTGTACTTCATGACCGTTGAGCGCTTTTTGAAGCGCTTGCGCGTGGCCATTTGCCCCGTTCTGTTCGGCTGCCTTCGTATCGCCATTTGCCGTGGGTTGTGCTTTACTTGTAGCTGACTTGTCATGCTCGTGTTGTCCCCCGTTCGTCGTTGAATCCCTATTCGACCCAGCTGCTCCGCCGGACGATTTGCTGCTCTGCTGATTCGAGCTCGGTTGTGTACTAGTCGGGGCCTCATCGGCTGCTGCGGCGTCTTCGTCGATTGTTCCATCGGCATCGATCATCGAGGTGTCCCCGTCGACGGCGATTTCCTTGGCAGGTTCGGCATCGCGGACTGCAGTGGGGCCTGCACCATCGGCCGACGGTTGACCATTCGTGCTACTCGCTGCCGCAGCGGCTTCCAACAGGAGCATACTCGCGTCTGACTTGACGGAAGGTTGACCGACGCTGGGAGCATCTGCCGCACGGGGTTCCTGGAAGAAATGGATATCGTTCGGAGTCTCCATCATTTCGGTCGGCACCCAGATGTGGTCACCAACCAGCTTCGTGTGTAGGTGCTTGATATTCCATAGCGCACGGTTCTCCTTGTACATAGTATCGCGGGCTTGAAGCGTGAGGTCGGTTAATGTCTTGGTCGTGAACGGACGGGCAAGCGTAGGGTGCGAAGGTAGGTCGGTCACGGACGTCAGAGGGGCGAGAATGCCTGCGCAATATGTTGTCAGTAAACAGCAAGAGATCGGCGGCTTAATGGTGTCCAGCTTACTCTCCAGGCGCACATTTGCGTAGGGGTTGAACTCGGCTGCCGTCTCAGCAATGTCTTGCATCCGCTGTTCGTAGTCTTCGTCATCGCTCTCTGGCTCGTAGCCTTCGTCGTCTACCAGGGGCGGGTTTCGGCTGATGATACCCCTCACATACCCAGCATGTTCGACATACTGTAGGAAGCGGTGTTAGAAGATGATCTTCCCAGGAGTGCTATTTGTTGATAATACGTGCCTCTTTGTAGGCTTCGGGCCCCGAGGCCGGTGCCAACTGGCCTTCATGCGCAAACCGGGCTCGCTTGTTGAGCTTCTGACCGCGGTTCCCACGGTAGTCGACATCGTCCTCTGAGTCTTCTGAATCTGCCGTGGAAAACGTCCGATTAGCGAGTCGCCAAAAATGCGTAGCGTGGCAGGAAGTATGTACCATATGCTCTTCTCTTCATAGCCTTCTTCATGGCTATTATCGTGTCGGCGAAAAGTGCTTGTTGCGACATGGTGGGCAATCGATGTCGTGGACCTGCGCTTCGCAGTGTCCGGCTTACAGGTCCTTCGAATTCGAGTCTAGACTGTGGTTCGTTCCGTGTACGTTGCAGCGCAGCTCGCGCCGGCGGCTCGTGGACTTTTACAATATCGGGTTCGTCGAGATGAGTTCGAGAGTGCGCAGGAGTCTCGGTGGTAGAGCTGGCGCCAGAAGGCCGGTGGTATTTCTGTCGCAGAGATCGCCAAAGCGGTCGTGGGCGAGCCTCGAAGTGCTGTATTCAATAGGCGGTAGGTCGGAGCTCCAAGGGAGATGAATCATAAATATGTTGGGAACATGTGAAAGACACGAAGCGTTCCTAGTCAAGAACGAAAAGTGTGCGTGTTGCGACGAGTCCTGGCAGCTCAGCAGGAAGAAGAAGACTTTCGCTGCGTAATGGGGACTGGGGGGCAGCAGGTGGACGGGGACGAGGCTGCGTCTTCGCTGTGTTACGCTGGATCCCGCGCTTGGCCGATTATCGATCGCTTAAAATTCATTGACCGGCAGTCTCGAGGAGCTGTTGGCTTGCAGCTAAGGTAGGAGAGGCCTGTGCTCGCGCAGCTTTGGGGCCCTGGGCACCTGTAGTCTCCGAGGTGGCAGCTGCAGACTACCTTTACATTACGTTACATGTTACATACACAAAGAGAGCTCAAGACGGGGCCCCGAGTTCGCTGCACATCGGGAGCATTTTAAGCTAATAAGCGCGGACACCTAAAAACCCCTGGTTAATACAGGGCACTAGGTCAATGACCTTCACTACCTCCGTGCCACCAGATACTATTACACGTAGTGTAGTAGAGCTCAGAGGACTTTACCTGAAGTCGGGAATGACCAATTTGGGAAGTTTGAGACGTGTTCGAGATCACTGTAATCGCTATTCGAATCATTTGAGTTCAAGGACAACTGGGCATTGAATTCTGCCAACAAAGGTGCACTAGGAGCCAGCGTGGAAAGTCATCATTAACCGGTTCGAGGTACCTTAACTGTGGTCTGTGGTAATAAGGGCCACCTACCTTACCTACTGACATACCTTACCTGTAGCTCCCTGGGTACTTTACATCCGGCATTGCCAATCATTCAACGTGGGGTCACCACCCAACAGCAGCAGATAGCCGTCCAGGTCTGTCGACTGACATCAATGTTGCGATTGAGGTGCTTTGTCAACTGCTTCAGATTCTAGAACGGACCGTAAAGCTACTTGGTGTATAACCTCTGAACCACTGCTTGGCCAGTGCTTTCGAGGGAGCTATATCCGATCGCAAGACAAGTATATTGCCCACTCTGATTGCGTTTGCGCCCGACTTGGCCAAGAGTGAGTAGAGTCAATTGTGTGCAAAACCACACAATGCTCCTTTGCCTTGATTGATCGGTGGCTGACTCCCAGGTGCCGGAATACAGTGCTTCAGTAAAGCTACGGGAACGTGTCGTCTCACTTACTATGCACCTACGAACCGTCGGGCTGGCGTAGACTTCAACACCAACCAGCCATGGACGACTATCCTGCTGGCAGTCTGGACCACAACCTCCCGTTGCTGGTAGTATCGGGCCTCAGCACCGGGCCCACGAAACCACTGCTCACCGATCCGGACCTCAAGGAGCAGAGCGTGCTCATACGGTCAGAGCTCCCACCAGTCGAGAGTCGCGAGGCCAAGGCCATACTGCATCATATTCAGGAGGCAGATGCCACTGACCTGCCGTGGAATGGACAAGACACCTCCCAGAAGTACAAGTTCAAAGTGAAGACCATTGGTAGAGTGAGTCTTTGCGATACGCGCCGTGGTTGATCGTTATCAGTGCGCCCGTTACTGACTTCATCCACTTGTAGGACTTCCTCCTACCACCTAGGCGCGCTCGACTGCCCGAAGACCTCGAAACTCCCTTGTCCCCGCCAATCTTGCACTCACCGTTTTCGCCCCTGAGTCCTGGCTCTACACTCTATCCCGATGGACTCATAGACGCGCGTTGGCTGGAGAAGCATCAGTCGTTCATCCCAAGTGTATGCCTGTGCTTCTACAGTCTCACATCTGATCCGACACTGGCTACTTTGCACGATAACCAGCTCAAAACGGACATCAATGCTCTGAAGAATGCAATCAGCCGCTCGGGTTACAAATGCCGCCTGGTTGCTGTCATCTTGAGCGATCAAGCACCGGATTCCATGAGCGCTTTCCAAGAGAGATTGGAGAATATCAGATGGGGCACCGGGCTGGATCCCAAGACGTCTCTATTTGTTTTACCAACGCGACGGTCCGAGGTTGAATTAGAAGGCGCTGTGGACAGTATATTGACTGCTGTTTTTGTTCAAGCGAGTGAATATTACCGTGAACTGAGTCGCCGATCTCGCAAGAAGAAAGGAAGGGGTGTGGCACCGCAGCCTACGATTCCACCCACCAGCGGCACTTCGCACACTCTGACTCTCCAGGGCTGGAATGTGCGGTATGATTTCAAAGCAGGTGTTTTTGCCGAGTTTCGGCAAGAAATGGACGTGGCTTTGCGCTCTTATGAGCAGGCTTATGAGACCTTGCTAGGATCAGATGTCCTCGAAACCATCCCAAGCTGGAGTCCAAGATTCAATGATGGCCGATATGTCGCGGATATGCTGGCCATCAGGGCGCTGAGGTGCTTGATGTGGACTGGGCAAACGACTGCGGCGGTTCGGAGGTGGCAGATGCATAGGCAGCGTATGTCCGACTTTCTCGATCGAAGGGGTCGTGGCACACAAAACTATGGCTGGCAAGCCTGGGAAGCCAGATGGGCAGAGATCATGGCGAATCTGATCGAGAAGGCTCACTTCCCAGAGCTGGACCCTTCGTCCCAGGCCTTGTTCCGGCCGCCAGAAAAGGCCCTGTCCGCTGAACGATTGCAACCTTGGGAGCTCTTGCACCATACTGGGTACTGGTACAAGACCGCTGCCCAGCACGCACTTGATCGCAGGAAACTGGCCTATGCTATTTCCGACGATTCCAGGACTCCGCCAGATCCGTCAGAAGTATCAAAGTCTGCCGCCAAAGCATATAATGCGTTCGATACCTACATGTGTCCAGAACCATACGAGGAGTATCCTTCCGAGGGAAAGGGTTTTGACCATGCACGTTATATTCTGAAGTATTTGACTGCGGCAAGAGCGGAATTCCAGAAACGACACCAAGGACGACTGGCGGCAGAGGTCGCGCTGGGTGCTGCCAAAGAATTGGAATACATCAAGGAATGGAAACAGATCCTTGAACTCCTTACGCCCATTTGGCGAGACTCATCCTTCCGCAAGGAGGGGTGGCTCGGCGCTGCGGAAGCTCTAGGCTGGACTCTAAGAAAAGCCGCTTCTCATGCTGGCCAAGCAGATCTGGTCGTCGCAATCGACTGGGAGCTTCTCAATAATAGTAGGTTCTTGGTAAGCCTATCCATTCCATGGACTATGACTAACCGGCATCAGGCTTCTCGAGGCAGCCAAAGTGGCATTATGATATCACCAAATCGCTCGACAATATCCCGCTCGATAAGAAGCCAGAGGTATCAGTGAGCGATGACCACCTGAACTCATTCCTCAAGGCATCATTCGTCTTCAAGCATGATGAGGGCAGGGCAGGTCAGACATGCCCAGCGCAGCTCGTGCTCACATCCACCGCCTTCTCTGGAAGTCCGCCAATCACTTTGCAAGACATCACGGTAGCATTCGAAGGAAGTGTGCGAAAATTGCGTCTCAATCATGAACCAGACACCGCAAAGCCATTGGTCAAAAACAACATTTCTCTCACCTCGGTTACCCTTGACGAGATTGAATCTTCAGACAATGGCGACAACAATGTGGAATCCGAGTCGAGCACACCAACCAATGGTTTGGTCATACTCCAGGGTAAAGACAACCTGACGCTATTCCCAGGACAGTCACGAGTATTCGAACTCAAGATGCCATTGAGAGAAGCTGGAGAAGCGAATGCATCAGTCATAACTATCACGGTTGCGCCGGAAAAATTCAAGCTGACCTACTCCATGAGAATTCGTGAGGACAACTCTGTCGGCTTGTGGTACACCAGCGCTGGAAAGAGAAGAGTGACCAAAGTCAATCCTCACGTCATCAAAGTCTTGCCACGGCCACCCAAGATGCAACTCAAGTTCATTGGCGTCCACAAACAGTATTACGCCGGCGAGCCTATCGAAGTCAAGATCGATCTAGTCAATGAGGAAGACGTCGAGGCCATATCGAAATTGGATGTCCTTCTATATGGCCAAGAGGTACCCTCCTTCAAAGCCTCTGTCGGTGATGAGACCCAGCACTCGACTACCTACTATGGAGAGGAGGCGAAGCTAGATGGATTGTCTGTAGGTACGATCGCTACAATGAAGTCGGCCAGAGCCGCCATCACGATCGATCCTATAATACGACCCACGGCCTATGATCTCACAGTCAAGGCAACGTATAATCTCGTGTCTGACCCATCGACACCGATTGTGCAGACAGTCTCATTCCAGGTCAACGTCGTCAACCCCTTCGAGGCCAGCTATGACCTAGTGCCGAGATTGCATACAGAATCCTGGCCGAGCATCTTCGATCATGAGAACCTGCAAGACCAACCCGAAGATGAAGAGGAGCATGCCCACCAGGCGACGGGCTTGGCACAAAAGTGGTGTCTGATTACGCGCTTTGCTTCGTTTGCCGCCGAGGACGTCCGCGTCCGGGAACTCGACCTCCAGGTGGTCAAAACTCACGGAGGCGTAAAATGCACCGTGGACAAGAACCCGGAGCACCTCGTTTCGGACCTGGTCATGAGCCACCGCACGATGCAGGAGGCGCGCTTCGACATCGTGGCGCAGAAGCTGAGCCTCGACGAGCGAGCCCCGTCGACCGCAGACCTGGCCTTCTCGATCAAGTGGCAGCGCTCCACCGCCGCGCAAGACAGCCCCCCGAACACGACCACGTTCCTCCTGGACCCCTTTTACGTCACCGTCTCGGAGCCGCGCGTCCTGGCGAGCGTGTCGTACTCTGAGCCGCCGGCGCCGGGCGACGAGCAGCACCCGGCCGCCTCCAAGTCGCCGCCCATCATCATTCTCGACATCACGATCGAGAACCCCTCGAACCACTTTCTGACCTTTGGCCTCGCTATGGAGCCGTCGGACGAGTTCGCCTTCAGCGGGTCCAAGACCACGGCGCTCAACGTCCTGCCGCTCGCGCGCAGGACCGTGACGTACCGGCTGCTACCTCTGGTGGGCGGCGGGCGGTGGATCAAGCCGCAGCTGGTGGTGAGGGACAAGTACTTCCAAAAAGTCCTGAGAATCATTCCGACCGAGGGCATGAAGCGCGACGGCGAGGGCGTGGCCATCTGGGTCCCGCGTATTGTAGAGGGGCAACAATAGTGAAACGCCCAAAAGCGAAAATCGCAGTAGACTCTTTTATTTTGAAAGAAACATTATACTTCAAATGATTGAATGACCAGCATTGTTTATTGGAACTCCAAAGAATAAAAAGGAACTCTCCATCTATGTATCATGTGCAAAAGGGGCGCCGTTCATGCTGTCCTGCCTTTTTACGAAAGACGCGCGCGTACAAAGTTGACTATTCTCGCGATATTGCTGCCGATACCCAAACCATCGTTGTCCCTTCTCCCAGGCGTGCCGTATCCCCCGGAAGGCTTGCCAATCTTGGGGTATCTCGTGCTGGGTCCGTACACCGGGAACTCGTCATCGGCATCTGGGAACCGGACGTCGACGCTCTCAACGTCAATCGTGAGACTCGGCACGGAATCGGCGGGTATGAGCGTGCCATCTTGCTGTAGAAGGGCCAGTGACCAGTCAGCCTCAGAAATTCCCTCTCCATGTCCTCGACGTTGTCTTGGGTCAACTTGCCTTTCGTATCTCGACCCGAAAACTCTGCTCGAGCAGCGCCATGGCGGCCTTGTCCTCGACGCACGAGGTGAACTGCGCAATGCCGCGGTTGAGCTGGATCTCGGCGTACGTCTTGCCCGCGGGCGGCAGGGCCATGACGGCCGCGGACCCGGCGACGGTGTCCTCGCCGAGGAGCACTTGGATCTTGCAGGGCAGATCGAGCTCGGACCGCTCGACTCCGATCTGGACGTAGTACTGTCGCTGCTCCGCCTGCGCCGGGAGATCTGGTTCTGGCTCTCCTCTGCGGTGCGGACGAGTTGGAGGATCGGACTCGTCTTCCTGCTGTCGCCGCCGTCCTCGGGACGGTGTCAATGGGTTTGCACCGTACAGTTGGTTTACCTGCCTGATGACGATCTGCCTCGTGCGGTCCGGACTCAGCGCCCAGTCGTTGATCTCCGGGTATGTGTAGCCAAAAGTTTCGAGCTTGGCCATCGTCTTTCCGGTGTGGAAACTGTCGCCGCCAGCTTGGTAAAAGGGTGCTAGGGGAGAGTCGGCCGTCATCTGTGTGCCGTTCGGCTGGGCCCAGGTGCCCGTTTCAATATCGGCGGCCTCGGTCTGGTACGTCGTGTTGTAGTTGATGGCCTGCCAGAAAGCTGTGAGCCGGTCGACATTCGCGTGATGAAGCCAGCTGAGAGGTACAAATATTGCATGAGAATGGGTGTTGCTTTGCTGGAACTTTTTGCCAGGGATAGGGGTTTCAACGTACAATATAGGATCAAACGCCGAGTATAGGGCATTGGCCATGAACTTTCCTGCTGCATTGTGTACATCGTCATGTGGCTCTTCTAAACTCGGACCCGGGCTCGACCGCGTGGCCATCGAGTTGAAGTCTTTGGTCTTAGCCAAGACCGAATACTGTGCACAGTTTTCAGTGTCATATTATTGTTTGTCGACAGGTAGAGAGTCCAAATACAGCTTACTTACCACTTTCTCTCGCAGAGACTCCACAACCAGTGTCAGGTTGCCACTTGGGTTCAAGTCCCGTTGCGTCCCCGTACTATTCCAGAGACCAGGATCGTCTGTGGTGGGAAACCACGCCGGATCGTGGTCGAGCGGGAAATTGGGCCAGGTGAAGCTATAAAGCGGGTTAGGGATGGTCTGCTCACCCTCGGGCGTGTTGACCGTGATCTCGGGCCATGTCGTCGCCGGCGGCAGGTTTGAGTCGGTAGCCCAATCCCAATACGGGATACGAAACGAGTTGGCAGCCATTAGGTAAAGGGCGGAGTCCCCTCCATGATACTGTCTCGCTATCTCTTGTATTTTCCCACCCAGTATTTGCTAAGGAAGATTATTTTCTGTGAGTCATTATCATGTTCGGGAAGCCTTACCTCATACAGGGCGAGATAGGGCCGGTGCCAAGTAATGAACGGTACCTCCTGAATTGAGTCAATCATTGTCCAGCATGACGAAACAGCTCGATGAAGTGATCAAGCATTTGAGCTGACGAGTGGCGACTTACACCATGGAAGCAATATCCAAGCTCTTTCGCCCCTTGAGCCTGTCCAACTCCATTCCATGCTATGAAGGGCCGCCCATGGATACCTGGAGACTAACTTTAAGCAATCCTATGTGTGCACAAACGTGACTATTAGAGGATGCTCACCTGCAATTTGGAAGAATGATTCCGGATCGTTCTGATCCAGCTGCTGCATCTCGCGCAATCCTAATATGTACATGTCCCTATCAGTAGTCAGCACTATTCCCTTATGAGAGGAAGGCTTGATTTTTTCCAATTACCATTGCGGGCCACCCAATGCCTGTAAGTAATCAATGTTGAACCTCACTGGCCTCTCGCCATCGGCCGCTATAGCCGTGTTGAGTCCCGTAACGGTTACGGGCTTCTGGCTGCGAGCAATACTAGGCAAGCAGGCAAGCACAGCGAAGATGAGGGTTTCGGATATGTGCATTTTTGTACAGTATTGTCTTGGGACGTATGTCTAAGATGGACAAGTGCACACTAAGGAATGGTGATATCCATGCGACAAAATGTCTTGGCAGAAGGATGTGGGCATCGGGCTTTTATGATACTTGCCTTTACCGCAACTTGCCATGGACATTGGAGCCAAGGTAGTGGGCAGCACGACAGAAACACAATCAGTTCTCGTGATATGTGCAAATAGTACCGTACGAGAATCCGTCGCATATCTGGTCGGGCCCATGACTCCGATGAGCACCTCGAGCTGTTGTCCAAGCAGCATGAGACGGTGCATCGCATTCGCGGGCTCGATGTGGCTGCATGCTGTTGAATAAACACTGAGCCGTAGACTATTTCTGGATACGGCCGCCTTGCCGTGTAACAAATCTCATGCAAGCTGGTAATCAAGAGTACAGAATCTTCCAACTGCAGACGGCGGCGGCAAGATCGTCCCGGAACAGATGTGCTTTGAAAACCAACCAGACCCTTACTTGACAGGCAAGCTCGTATTAAAGACATGATATTCCCACAATCCGGGTTGTCATGGTTTTGCATGCCACCAAAGAAAACGTTTGTGCCTCCATATCGGAGGATTTACCCGTAGCAAACATGGGTAATGGCACGTTCTGGAGCAATGCTTTATTTCAAGCTGGGCCAAAAGGTTAGCTGTACGGAGTATCAAGCTTGATTTCTCGCATGCAGCCAAGCGTGGAATCAAGCATAGTTGCCCGGAGGCTATGCGTGGGTCGGACCATGGAGCCGTGCCACGTTGCGTATAGGAGTACCGGCGCGTGGAGATGCCTACAAGAGGTAGATTGGCTCGCTGTATCACCATGGAATAATTCAATGGGTTTCCATCCCGCAGGAATACTGTACTCTGGGTATAGAAGATGCCGTGTGAGTGAACGAGAGGTCCAGGGCCACTGGATCCATGGCCACAGCTGGGGGACCACCAGCACACCGCCCGGTGCTCACTTGTATTCGCGGATTCGGATCTCGACGAAAAAGGACTCTTAGTAAAAGATGACATTGAAAGCCCCTGTGGATGTCGGGGCTGAGAGCAGGGAACATTCCGATGACATTAAGAATCGCCCGGTCCCGCTTTCATGTCCTCTGATTTCATCGCGAATCGGAAACATGTCTCCTCACTCGGCGCTGTTGATGCTCTTTTGGCTCGCACAAGGGTGTATGACATAGTCGTGCGGTTGTACCAAATCTGCGGTGAAAAACACAACATTGGACGTCGTCGTAGAAGTCTCAAGCTTAGCGAAAGGGGGAAAATGGCTTCGGTCCTTTCATCGTTCTTACCTTGCCTCTCTTCCCAGTCCCAGTGTGATTTCAGCATAAATTGGCAAGTACGGCTCTTCCCCAAATTGACACTCATTGAGAGTTGGCACGCTCAGAACGTGACTTCCTACATTTCCAATCAGCCCTTGCCTTGTCTGGTTCTCTTGCCTGATCCACTCTGGGATTTCAGTTGAAACCGAATGTCACTCTTTCCATCTTGATGTCTCCAAATCGGTAGAGAAAAAAGACCATAAACACTGTATCAACTGAGTCGTTGTATAATTTCTTTCGATCGACGCCAGGCATAGCTCAAACAATTGTGCCCGATCATACCAGAAATCACCAGCCGTCGTGGTCTGACATGCGCGGGATGGAAAAATTACGAGTCAGTCTGTCTTGATGCTGATGAATCGTGCCGTGTCATCACAGCCAGGAGAAGCAATTTAATCAGTTCAAGAGTGAGACACGGGAGACACGTTTTGGGAAAATAGTAGCATTGAAAAACCCCCACGTCGTACAAGAATCATGATCCATTCAGAGCCCCGTCAACACTTTAGTCTAGAGCTAAATAACAGGATAAGCTTTTGGGGAGGACGTCTCGAATATCCGAGCCTCTCTCTACCTACTCTACATCGCCGTGGCGAGCTTTTGGTGCAGATGCATACTTGTCCAATACAGTAACTAGTCCCACCGTTTCTCTCACCTCACCGCCTGGTCGATTGACCTTTTTTGGATGATCTCAAGTGCTGTTTCTCCCTTGCCCCAAAAAAGTGTGTACATAAGGAATTTCTCAGAGGGATTTCTCGAGTAGGACCAAGTCCCGGAATCCTTGTTTCCAGGTGTCCGCCTGTTCGGCAGTTGGCTTTGGCAGCGGGCTACGTGCATAACCGCCGTAACCCATCCACGACTGCAATCCCGACTTGACACCAATCACTCCGCTCTGGATGGCTACCCAGTCACCCTGTGATACCGTGTCTTGCATCTCCTGTGCCTCTTCGTACTTGCCAGCCTCGAAAAGCTCAATCGTCTTCAAGCACGCCTTTGGTGCAATGTTGGCCAGACCTGCGAGGATACCATGGCCGCCTGCAACCATGGACTGGATGCTAAAGTCTGCGGAACCAGCCAGAACCAGGAACTCGGGCTTCTTGGGGTCAAAGTGCTCTGTCAGCTTGCGCGTGGCAGAGGCGACCCGGTTGAGCTTTCCAGTGTTGCCACAAGTCAGCTTGACGCCGACAATGTTGGGGTGCCGAGACAGCTGCACGATGATATCGGAAGACAAGTCCATTCCGTTCACGGCGCCAGGGTAGTTGTAAATGATCAGCGGCACTGGCGACGCATCTGCCACAGCATGGAAATATTCGAGGATGGTCTTGGAAGAGGGGGCAAAGAGGCCGGCGTAGTATGAGGGGGGAAGCACGAGCGCGTAGTCGCCGCCACTCTTGGCGGCATCAAAGCAGAGTTGGATGGCTTCACGTGTGCTCTGGGCTCCGCAGCCTACAATGACGGGCATTGCTTCGAAGCCGGCGGCGTCGAGAGCCTTTCTCGTGGTCGAAGTGACGAGGAAGCGCTCCTCGCGTGACAGGTGGACCGCCTCGCCGTTGGAACCTTGTGTGGCCAGGCCGGTTACGCCTGCACGGGCAAGACGTACAGCATGTTGAGCAACCTGTTCCGTGTCGACGTCCTCTGTCTCGGTGTCGAAGAAGCAGACGGTGGGAACATACACGCCGGGAACAAGCGGCCGTGCCATTCTGAAGCTGTCGTCCAGGGACGTGCTGTCAAAAGAGCTGCTCAAAGGTGATGCCGAATCAGTGGTTGTAAGTGAGCGCAGATTAGAAGGCACCCTGCCGGGCCAGTTTGTGTAGCTGACCGCGGGCGAAGGAGCATCGACGTGTGGTGCCATGGTATCAGAGGAAGTAGAGGATCAGTGACACGCGTTGCTGCAGTGGTTCACTTTGCGGACAGTGACGTCTCTTTTAAGGTATGTATTGGAAGGAATAAGGTATCGCGTGACGACTTGTAGCACCCCGGCACTAGTGATCCGGCAGGCAAAAAAAAAGATGATAGACGGCAGTGACCTGAAAGAAAGAGGAGGGTGCCGCTTTGGGTAGTGTAAGGACCGACGCCCACCACTAGTATATATTAGTCTGCGAGAGGATGGGACGGACGGGGCAAGGATGGATGCGGTGAGAAGTGATATAGAGCCTCGTAAGCTATAGGTGCCAGGAGATGAGGTGAGGTGAGATGGGATGGAACGATGGATCAGGACAGCACGAAGACAAAGGAGAAAGGAGGAAGGGGAACTTTCTTGCTTTTAAGAAAAAGAAGATCGCCCTGTGGGCTACGGAGTCAGTCGGAGCTGGAGCCATGGGACCTGACCTGCCTCGCCTGGTATGTATGAGACTATGAGTGTGGGACCCGAGTTTTCTTTTCTTCACTCGAAATAGCCCCAACCTGCCAAAACCGGGTGGCGCCTGGAGGGAAGCTCGAGGGATCAGCCGACCACGATGCGGGCAGTTCGGAGGACGAGAAAGACTTTCAGCAGACCGGGCGTGAGAGATGACGATGGAGACCTCACTGCAGTATCATGTAGCAGGAGTATGTATGTATACAGGGGCAGGCTCGGACCCGGTAAAAGTACCTATAGCGCCGAGTCATCGCGGATGGGAACAAACGGGAAAATATCGCCTGGCGGAATGGTTCGTCGCTGCTGCTGCATCAGAATGTGTTGTACGTTGTCAGCAGGAACATTAACCTAGGACTGTAGTACGTAGGCTGCTCGGACATAATAGCATCGATTTACCCATGGTCAGGTATCTTTGATGCACCATGCAGCCCCCAAGAAAGCCAGTCGTCTGAATTGCAGGGATCCCTGAAGCTGGGGACAGTTGACGTGGGGGTTAGCCTCAAGTCTGGAGCCACGGCCAGAGACGATCGTCAAATGGACGGTCCAAGGCCCCGGCTACATGGTAGGTAAGCAAGATGGCATTTCGGGGTAGCAGATACGTTTCTAGTTCGACGGGGCGGCAGGCCTAGCCAAGATGGGATCTTGTATCCGGCGATTTCTAGACACAGAGATGTGCTCATGCAACGGGAATAATGATTTTGGAGATTTTGTGATTCGAGAGTCGAGCGAACCGGCATGAGTGCCTTGCCAAGAATCGGAACTGGTCAAGTCGGCAGCAAGGAGACGAGGCAGATGTAGGGAAGCAATCTCCAGGTCGCAGTACTCTGTACTTGACGCTGCACGCAGCTCTGCTCTTCGACTCTCTCCTACGCCACCGTCTGACAACAGTCGGTAGTAGCCGTTGGAGGGTTGGGAAACGTGTTCGTAGCTGCAAAGCACTTCAGGCCCAACCCGATGCTACGGGCGATGCTGCTGGGCGACGAACCAGAGACGACACGAGGCGGTCATGCGGCTACGACACTCTGGGTTCCATGACATACACGTCAGATGATGACAGTGTAGTATAGCACTGACTGCAGTGCCCTATTGTGTCGGCATGCCGTACCAATATTGGTAGCCGAGACATTCTTGTCGTTGTAGCACAACATTTGCAGGTCGACAGCGTGCTCTGGGTTGTGATTGTAGGATCTCGAGCTGAAAGCGGTGAATGGGAAAGGGGGTGGTATTTTCGCCTCGTTTGTCCACGAAGGGAAGCTCTCGATAGGATGCAGCCGAGCCTGGGTTTTGGAAGAAATTTTCCCGTGACAATTAATTCCCAGCCTTGATCGATGAAGGGGGACTGCTGACCATGGCGTCAGGTTTCTTACGACACCATCTTTGTTTCGTGCCCATCCTATTGCACCCCTGGAAAGATTTGCGTCTTCAAAGTTCTTCTATGCATGTTCGTATACGTACCTGTAGCTTAGATGTTGACCAGGGACCGAGGCCCTCCTCTCCTCTCCTCCCCTCCCCTCCCTCTCGCCTCTCCGAAGAACTGGTTGACAGGCGAGACAGGAGAGCTTGGCTGAACCAGCAGTCGGTAACGTGGTGGTCAGAAACCGCCACACCACTTGCCGATCGCAGGAGCAGCTGCACAGCCCCATTATCAAGACATTTCAGCCGGACTTGTATAGCCAGGCAAACATGAATGATTCGCGTGTGTTGGTGCGAACGAACTCGGTAGGTTGCCAATAGTTTTGTCTGGTGTTGAATTGTGTAAAGGCCCACCACTGATGGGACTCCCCGGAATCGCTAAATGTAGGTAGATTTCTAGCGTAGGTCAAGGAAAACCCCCCGCATTAATTAATTCCTTCCTTGTTTAATGGATCTCGGAGGGGTTGCGGGGTATGGAGACACCTAAAAGCCAATTGATTGTGCCTGCCAGTAATAGTATTTTGGTGATTTGTAGCGGTTGGACGACGGGGCAAGTAATGTACGTACGCTTTCTGTTCGTGTAAGACATGTATGCTGCCCGGCCTAGACCTCCCTAGCAATTGAAGTGCTACGCAACAATCCACGATGCGTTTCTATTGCCGTTGATGGTCCCATTCCGACGTGACCATGCTACCAACTGCTAAACGACACCCGCACGGCCACACGTTCAAGCATTCAGAAGACCACCGCCCGATTCCGAATACCACACCCAAAGTTTGCCAGTCTCTCCAAGCAGTAACCGCAGCCAAAGCACTCTTGCATCGGTCATTCCTGACCGAGATCAAGTATCCACATATAATCCCAGGCCGTGATGCTTATTGTTTTCCTCTTTTCACTTGCTTCGTGATGTTGTCTGAAACCATTGGTATCCACTCGCATACGTCTGTTTCCGACGGCGTGACATGACATGGTCCGACATCCCATCGCCTCTAAAAGAAGGTTGCTTCTGCTTGGCTTGGGAATCATGTCAACTCATCGGTTGTTTCCTCGTCCAGCATGACTGGGATTCAAGAAGCTTGACCGGAGCGCTTTGTCAGCATCGATGCCTCAATGGTACAATATGTCTGAACTATTCAACGGCTGCAGCTCAAGGGATCCAAATCAGCCCTTCGACCTCGTCACGGCGGCTTGCAACGTTGGCCGGCGACCTCAAGATGCCCCTAACCTAGAGCGGGCTGAACTTCCTTTTACGATTATCGGCTCAGGTTTCTGCCGGGTTCCCGGTTCCCTCTACAGTCCAAGGTCTCACAAAACAGAACGCCGACATATGCAGTGCACCAGGTCCCTGGGATGCGGCATGGCTGCTGATCGCGTGACGATTGTTTTCCCTGTCTCCACGTTTTCGCACAATAGGGCGGCGCTCCGACGGCGAAACAAGCAAGCCAGCAAATAAGTAAGCACCTTGCCGTTATGTCCATCCATGCCTCTCAGCATCACAACTTGCTATAACCGGCCTTGGCAGTTGATCTGTATACTGCGTCGGGGAATCAGTTCATAATACTCGCTTTTATTTCCTTCACATATAGACATCACGAGCTTCATGCTGGCCCCCGGGTCTTGGCTAAGCTTATATGCATTCGCTTGCCATATTTGGCATCGGCACGACACAGAGGCATATTGTCCCCACAGGCCATGTCGGCGAGAAAAGCACATGCAAAGCCTAGAACGGTGCTCTCTTTACCACAGGCGGCAACTGGGGACAATGGACAACATGTTGGAGTATCAATCGGCAATACAGGTCCGATCTCGAGTTTCACCTCAGGACTTGGCAATACTATAGGGACGTGGTCCGGACGGAAACGGGCGACACCCTCGACACGCAAACAATCTAGCTTTCCATGACCAGACGACTGAACATGAGATTGTCGCCACTCACTTGACCCCCACGCATCACCCAACTTCCCCAGCTTTCAACTTTCCGACGAACCCTGGGGTCGCCCCGTTGTCGCCTGCCGGTTCGTCTTTTTGACATGGAGTTTACAACTCACCGGTGCCTAGATTCAGAAGCCAGGACACGTCTTGGCAATTCAGATGCATTCGTTTCCGCCCCGCTTGCTGCAATTGGCAAAACTCTCGCTTTGAATCATGCGAGACATGAAGGATTTGTCTGCAGCTTGGGCTCGATCGTTTGTTTTCTTAGTCACAGAGACTTGGTAGTGCTTGTCGACCCCAATTGCGGCTCCGAGTCTCCAAAACCATTGCTAATGGATTCATTCCATCACGAGGCCGTTTTGAGCCACGACATCGTCAATGGCGGATTCTTTCGCTGCGGAACATCTATCCCATGCACCCTTCTGCTATGGCAAAGCCCGGATTGTCCATTCCATACGAGGTTCGACGATTGTACAGCATCCAGACGCGAGGACACTTGACATCGATAAACATCATTGGCCACAAGCTCAAACACCTACACTGATCGACCATTCTACTGACATCCCACGTACTGTAAGCGTGTGGCGTTTTCTGGAACTCCAACCTCCCACTCTCTTTGCGTATTTGGCCGTCGCAAACCGCTATGCATCATGTATCTCGGGAATGCATGCAATCTTTGCAGATACGACTCTGCCAGGAACGGAGACGGCACGGAAATTAATTTTCAAGCAGTTGTACACAGTCTTCCGCTCAATATGAGTGCCTTTGATCATGCCTCCGCAGCATCAAACTTACCAGGCGCCCAAGCTACTTTCGCCCAGGACTTCTTTTGCAAGAGGTTGATTTATAGCAATTGAACACTTCTGGGACGGCCTTGACACAAATTGAGCCTCACAGGAAACCTCAAAAGCACGCTGGCAAAAGTCTGACTAAAACTAGGTCCGGCATCGGGTCTGCCGTGAGAAATTCGGTTGTCGGCCACTCCCCCGAGAATTCGGAAGGCAACCCGCTGCCGAGACCTATGAGCTTATTTACTTTTTAACGGATTTGAATCGTGATCATTGGGTACCAAGTGCTTGCGAGTTTGGTCATAAATATCCCACTTCCACTCCCCGCCCCCACGCCACGAGCGGAACACGCTGTCTGTAGGCCATCATATGTACGTACTACCCAATGGGAGAAATTACAGATGTTACATTGAGTCACGTAAAGTACTCTGTACAGGGCTGCAAAGGGAAAGCCCATCCCGGCAGACTTGCAGAGGTAGACAGGCATGGCCATACATACGCTGAAGCCTCATCCCGTGGGTGACCGCATCGGCTCGGTCCCTCCATCATCAGGTGCTTTGCGGACATCCAGCCGAAGGGGCATCGAACGACCGACGCTTAACTGCAGTGAACGCCCTCCTTCTTCTTATGTCAACAGCCGTCCTCCGCCTCCAAGCCGACGATGTTGTCTCCTGGTGGCTTCTACACTTGTACTGCAGTGAAGCCTGCTCGGCCGGGCACCCAAGTATGTACGGTCTTTGCACTTGTCATGGGAGACGATTGATCTTGCAGATACTACAGCTAACATTCACACAGTCTCCGCGTACTTGTAAAACGACCTGACCGAAAACTCTTCAGGTGTCACTCAAGTGCGTCCAGCGATTGATGGCCAGCTAGGACTTCTGGGTACGAAAGTCTGTAGCACCATCCCGCACTCCATCCCACGTCGTGTTCGGGATCCGCGTGGGATTATATTATAAGCGTGCCCTGACAGCTGCACGATGATGTGCATAAGCCACACCGCAGAGCAGAGCCTCATAAGTGCCGAATTAACTTATGTCGACACCCTCCAAGTCGCCGGCGCGGCAAGCTCTCATATATCTATCTGAGACTACTACATCCTTTTGAAAAGGAATACGTCGACGATACACTTCTCCTGAAACACCATCAACATTCTTTCCACTTTGGCGAAGGCCACGACGAGAAGGCGATAGGTAGGTATCTTTTCATTGCACCGCAATTCCCGGCACATATCAAGGACCTCGAAAAGGAGATACATATAAATGGGTAGAAACGAGTCAACACAGTCCAATACGAACCACTGTATTGATCACTACCAAGAGGACCCAACTTGGCGAGCGATTGAAATAATACACGACTATACATACGCTACTATACATTGCGGCATTTGGGACCATATCTCTCCAGGACTACTAGGATCAAGTGCTATCTATCGGCAATGTGTCGACCATCTATCCGCAAAAACCGACAAGGTCCTTCGTCTTGGCCATGATATCATCATGCTTGCTAGACCTGGTAGATGCCAGTGGAGATCTGCTGATAAGCAATAATACAATACTATAAATGATGACCTTTTGTCATTTTAATAATAATGACGGGCTTCAAGAAATCTGGATAATAACTCGCATAATGGATGTTGTAATCACTGAGAGCGCAATTCTATAAGAACTTACTCCCACCATCTCATTATAATTCCTGGCGCCGTCGTCAAGGAGTATACTACAACTTAATTCTAATACCCCGCATCCTCGTTCTCCCGTGGGTCTAGGAATAAGCAATAGTGATCGGCGGCTTACAGGTCTAGCACACAACGGGCTTCCCTCCTGTTTTTATTGTTCACATACCTTCGAGCAGAAAGAGCACTTCAGCGCACGATGAGACTTTTCGGTGAAAACGCCAGAGAGCCATGGCATCGCTCGCCACTGGCGGTCCTGGCCATCGGCGGCCTGTCTCTGCTCCTCCAGGCGCGCGAGGTCCGCGCCCAGACGGGGGACTACTACTTCGACGGCCGGGAGGCCACCATTGACGGGGTGCACAACGCGCTGTTCACGGGCCTGGCGACATGCCGGGGCGTGGTGTCGTCCTTTCTGTCGCGGATTGAGGCCTTCAACCCGGTTGTGAACGCCGTGCTGAGCCTCAACCCGGACGCCCTGGCCCGCGCCGACGAGCTCGACATGGCGCTGGCCGCGGGCAACGTCACGGGCCGGCTGTTCTGCGTGCCCGTCCTGCTCAAGGACAACTACGACGCCGTGGGCATGAACACGACGGGCGGCTGCCGGGCGCTGGCCGGCAACCGGCCGACGCGGGACGCGCCGACGGTCCGGGCGTTCCGGGACGAGGGCGCCGTCATCCTGGGCAAGGTCAACCTGCACGAGCTCGCGCTCGAAGGGATATCCGTGTCGTCGCTGGGCGGGCAGACGATCAACCCGTACGACCGGACGCGCACGCCGGGCGGGAGCAGCGGCGGGACGGGCGCGGCCATCGCCGCGAGCCTGGCCGTGTTCGGCACGGGCACCGACACGGTCAACTCGCTGCGCAGCCCCGCGAGCGCCAACAGCCTGGTCAGCGTGCGGCCGACGCGCGGGCTGGTCAGCCGCGCCGGCGTCATCCCCATCAGCTACACCCAGGACGTCGTCGGGCCCATCGCCCGCTCGGTCCGGGACCTCGCCATCGCCCTGACCGTCATGGCGGGCGTCGGGTTCGACGACGACGATAATGCCACGGCGCTGGCGCCGCCCGAGGCCGTCGGCAGGGACTACGCCGCGGGGCTGACCTCCGGCGGCCTCAAGGGCTTGCGCTTCGGGATGCTGGACGGGTTCTGGAACCACACGCCCTCGGCCGAGACGACGCCGGTGAACGAGGCCAGTAAGCAACTTCCGATGTTATTATCTACCCGTTCTGCGTTGTCTCATGGGCACAGCTTCCCCACCATGGTGCTATAATGGAGCAACTCAGACATAGTACCCTCAAGGGCGACTCAAAACTCATTTACCACCCCGAGAAAGGCAATCACTGACACTCGTTATTGTAGTGGCCGGCATGCTGGACTTCCTCCGGGGCGCGGGCGTCGAGCTGGTCAACGTGACGGACGCCGTGTACAACGCCACGGCCATATCGGCCGGGCTCGACGTCCAGACGTCCGAGTACCGCCAGGAGCTGGACGGCTACCTGGCGGGGCCGCACCTGAACGGCTCGGCGCCGGCGTCGTTCAACGAGCTGTACACGAGCGGCCAGTTCCTCGTGCTCCCGAGCCAGTACGGCTACGTCAACACGGCGTTCGCGTCGTCGACGAGCAACGCGTCGTACGCGCCGGCGCGGCTGGGCATCCAGAACCTGACGACGGCGCTGCGGCGCACCTTTTCGGACCACGCGCTCGACGGGCTCGTGTACCCCGAACAAAAAAACCTGGTGGTCAAGATCGGGTCGGCGTCGCAGAGCGGGCGCAACGGGATCCTGGCGGCGCTGACGGGGTCGCCGGTGGTGACGGTGCCGGCGGGCTTCTCGGCGGCGACGGCGGACGCGCCCGCCGGCGTGCCCGTCGGCATGGAGATCCTCGGGCTGCCGTTCACCGAGGCCGCGCTGCTCAACGCGGCCGCCCACATCACCCAGCAGTTCCCCGTGCGCAGGATGCCGCCGTTTGCCAACACGTCTGTCGAGACGAGGGATTACGCCGAGGTGCCCGTTATCAAGCCCAACTCTAGCAATATCCCCGAGCAGTACCCCATTGGCGTTTTGTAGACATATTTTCCGTGTGAGAAGAAGTGTGTACACATGAATAATCCCAGAAAAGAGCCTGATGATCAGAGAACAGGGCAGGTTGCGCTATAATAAATAAGCTTCAATAAGGACCTCACTGCTGCCGGCCTTTCTCTTGTATATGCATAAAAAGCAAGAATATTGTTTCTGTAGTTGTAAAGTACGGAATAAATCCCCGCCTGCCGGATGGCATTGCCTATTCCCCCGTGAGTCGATCAAAATGCGGGTTTTCTGCAGTCGCATTTGGAGAGGCCAAGAAGAGCATGCAGCTCGCCAGAAAAAAAAAAGTAAGAGCCGCAGACGTGCTCTGTCGTCGTGGAATTATTGGGCAGTGTCGATCACTTTCATGCGCGTGCCCGTCTGTCAAACCTGTCAAGCTCGAGACTAATGTAGGAGTCGAAAATCAAAAACCAGCTGGCATTGTGTAAACGTGACCGGGCAGACGGATTCGTTCCCCGGCGGCTAGATATAGAAATAGGTGTGTGTGCTGATATGTCATGGCTTGTCTGTTTGTTTGTTTGTTTGAGAAAAGTACGGAATATATACCTACACCTGCATATTCCGCATGATAATTCGACCATCTCGATGAGCCTCCTACCAGTATCAGTGAATATCCTGAGCTTGAACAGGTTTCTTGGCTTCTGTGGCGTATAGCTTTCATCATTCGGCCGAGCACTGTGATAATGTCCGCTCAGATTGGGGAGAAGAAACTGTAGGGGTCCGTAGGGATCCAGAACAAACGTTGACAAGCAAGACCCTGAAGATCTCGATGACAGCAGCCCGTCAGCGCGGGGATTATGCGCGAGAGGCGCCAACCGGCGAATGATCAGGCTGTCGGTAAGCCCCTAGAACGTCTTTTTCCCTGCAGGATATACAGCAGTATTTTCCTACTGGGCGAGCTGAGCTACAGGCAAGGTGAGCTAAGCCGGAGAGCCCACACGCCAGTGGGGCGACATTTGGGACTTTCGGTGGTCCCAGAATTGCATAGAAGCAGCACATCGATGATCTCTCCCGCCAGAAAACAGGAAGCATCTTGGCATCCTCTTGGAGACTTGACAGCCTACATACGTGCACTGCCGGCAGACCTAGATAGGCATGGGTCGAGTGAATTAAGAATTTTTCTTGACAATCAGGGAAGTGATATTTATCTGTCATGGAAAACGCTTGTATGTCTACGCGGATTCCCGGATCCCCCGCCAACAATTCCAATAGATAACCCCCTGGTCATGGGAAAGCAGAAGAGACCCAGGGTTCGGAGCGCGGAAAATAAAAAATCTGAGTTGAATAAAAATAACACCTCATGTTGTACAAGCAGCACCGTCTCCCGAGAGCCAAGCCAATTGCTTGACTTCTTCCTGTACCTGTTCTTTATAGCTCACTGCTGTTATTCATCGCCTGCTTCGGCAGGCGTCTATTACTTCCTGACCACTCCCCATTATTGGAAGTTCGATATATGTCGACGCAAATGAGGCCATAAGTGCGGTGCAGCAGACAGAACAGAGGACTCCTTTTGTGCTTTCCAGCACAGAGAAGGAAGCGCGCGAGGTATACATACATTGTCGACTTCCTCATGCCCTGAAGTCAGTTCGACAGGCCTAGGAGGGAATCATCAGCGCTGTTACTAGACAGCCAGTATATTCGTGCTCCAGAGCAACAATCATATTATCATCTCGGATTGAAAGGATACCACCAATGAGTATCTAGAATCGAAGACCAAAGGACACCATTTCAGTAAAACGGACAATCGAGTGGACGATCGAGAGGGAACGACAAGCAGGACCAACGATAACAGGACCTCCAATCTCGATCACACCTTATCTTGACACCAGCATGTGCAAAGAGTTGTACCAACGCTGGAAAGGATGCGACTGCTGGGGATTTCTGAAAGTGGATACATGTGCTGGTCTCTTCAAGACCTGCCTCGGACCTGGTGGAGAGCAAGACAAGACGGGTACGTTTCTCGAACCCTGATGCCCGTGTGTAGAAAGAAAAGGCAAAGAATGCCTCCTTGGTCGCAATCGAGACCTTCAGACGTGACTGTGGGAAGCCAATCACTGTACTGACGTTGAAGTTTTCGCGCCACAGTCCACCAGTGGAACGAAGGAATGTGCTCAGAATGCTGGGATCGGCTCATGTTGGAGGCCGAGGAGCAGGCCGAGAAGAATCGACAGGCCGACGACGAGGCCGAGAAGCTGGCGGCCGCGTCTGCCTCATCAGGTGGCCACTCTAATTATTCTGCCTCTAGCAGCAGCAGAGGAGGCCGGTGGCTATCTTGACGAGGCGCCAAACGCGCGCACACACACATACAGCCATTTGAAGTTCATATTTTCGTCCGATAATGGTCTTGGTAGACAAAAGGAAAAAGGAAAAATCAACCAATTTCAGAAGATTTATATACCAAGGCTGTATCGTATCTATACCTCCAGATGAAATTTTGTACATCAGACAGGTCAAATATGCACCAACTCTTCCACAATCCGCTTGATTTCGCAATAACAGTGCCCCTTTATGCTGCGAAAGTACTTCTTGAGTTTAGTCTTGAGTCTAGCCTTGACATTGGCTAGCATCTCTTCTGCCTTGCGACGACGACCGACGCGAGGTTTGCCATCTGTGGCGTCTTTCGTGTCACCATTCATTCGGCCATTGTTGCCCGGGGGTGAGGTCAGACCCGGAGTCTGCGGTTCTCCCTCGACCTGGCTGGTCACCGTTGACGACGATGTGCCGGGAAATTCTCCAGCATCCCCATTCCCCGTGTCGCTGTTTACAGCATGGGAGCTTTGTTCGGCAGACATCAGTGTGCTCGCTCCTAGGTCCAGTGCCTCACCGTGTGCTATTGTGATGCTGATTGCGTCGGACCTTTCGGATGAATTTCTGACTTCTGTTGGCACTGGGCTGGGTTTCCTCGAAGACGTCTCCGACCTTTCTGATATGGTATCCAGCGGCAGAGGCACGCTGAGCCTTCTTGAATCATGAGAGGCTGTTCTATTGACCCGTGGGCGAACAATTTGCTTCCCCTTACTTCTACGGCTTCCTGTTGGGCTTGTCAGAAATGTTCTCAGACGCTGAGTCGGGTCATGATGAGCTTACCATCCGAAGGACCTGCCCGTGGGCTCGCCGGCTCTTCTCTCGGCTTCTTGTAGTCATCATCTGTCCAGGAGACATGCTCGCCCGAGGACGAGGACGAAGACGAAGACGTGCTTTCGCCAGATGAGTCTTCAGAGTTATCGGCATCGCCATCCTGGTGGGGGAGAATGACGGATGGCACTCCTGGAGACTTCACTTTTGGCATCGGTTCTGACGTGGGTGACGGCCCAGATGTCGGTCTCTCTACTGTACGGTCCTCTTCGGCTCGGTTTGTAGAGGGCGGAAAGCCCGAGTCGTGTTCCCATGCTTCGAGCCGTCTTGGGGTCACAGAGGAAGCTTGTGTACGGCGACTGATGCGGCCGAACCGCCTCACAGCTTCGACAGCGTGAGTGGGAGCACGGCCATTGAAGCCCACTGGTTGATTGCACCCGTCCCCTTGGGCGTTCCTGTTTCTGGCATCTGGGGAATGTCAGTTGGATGTTGTGTTTACATTTGTTTGGGGGTTGTGTTGATTGTTTGGAGGGGTGTACTGCACCCAGCCACTTCTGCTTTTGTACGCGGTGGGAGAGTCATCTGATTGCTCTTACCTTGAGTATTTGCTCTTTCCTCCGAACTTTGAGTCTCTATCTGATTGCTCGAACTTTCCTCTCTAGGGGTCCGGACCTCCCTGAGTGTTCGATCGAGACCCTCCGTGGCCTCTCTAAGAGCATCGCGCCTACCAGATCCGCCACGCTCTCGCATATGGGCTCTAGTGGCAGCACTTGCACTTTGAAGCAGATTAATAACGGCTTCAACGCTCATTTCAGGGCTGAATCTCGCATCGTGTTCAGCAAAAATATCGTCCAATATGCTTTGCGGACGACTGTTTGGTCCGATATCCTCTCTTTCCTCGCCATTATTGGACTGGTGATCCTCGCTCATGGCCGAGGCAGAATTGGGACGTTATGGATAGAAAGAATAGGGGAAACCCAACAGAAATGCAGAGCGATGCTTTGCAGGTTTGGCGGCCGAGGTGGGATGCGCAAATGACATTGGCGCGGAATCAGATGTTCTATCGAAAAGTTGGATCTTGTCACAATACTGGTTACTCGAAGCGTCGCCTGAATGATTGGACATGAGTAGAAGAAAAGAAATTCGACGCGTTCCAAGGTCCGGCATTCGATTTCTTTTGTGGAAAGCAAGACGACCTTGGTACGTACATGAGGCGAAGCATGTCTAGCAGAGCCTTCATGAGTCAACCCATTTCGGGAAAGAATATATGCACCCGTCGGTGTAGATATTCCATTCTCGAGGGCGTCAAGACGAATCTCGCCACGGGCTTTCAGATGAGGTGCCTAGTTACATTAGTTTTCTATACTTGGTGCTCCGTGCTTCAAGAAAAGTCCCCAACGGACCCGACAAGCATTCTCTCATCCGCCATACTGTCTCGTCCTGACATGTCGACGATTATGTACCTCTAACGGCACAATCAAAAGCATCTCGAGACTTGGTGGGTAAAGATATCATCAAACAATCGTCGTAATCGTCGATCGTTGTCATATATGTAGAAAAGTGCTAGAAAATCTTTGCAGAATTCATATGACTTTATAGAATCGAGTCTCAAGCCTCGAAACGGACCATCTTTGTCGTCCGATGACCAAAAACTCCTCCGCTTGCCCTTCATATCTGACTTCTCCAACACCGCCTGACGATAGCATCAATGCAGCCACAAATGCTGGTCACTTTCGTTTCTCGCCAGCTGGTCTGCTGTACTTAGATCATTGGGCGAATTACTTGGCCAGGGGCCGAGACTTGCTCGCTACTTGTATCTCACAACAAGCCCTTGACACTACCGACGGATGTTTTTGGTAGCCAGATGAGAATTTGCGCCGGTTGAAAGCCGAGAGGAAATCTCCAAACGAGGTCTGCTTTTGGTTTGTGGTGCAGTTCAAAATGAGTAAGTGCATGCTGCATGCTCTCTAGCTTTGCCATGCCTTGCCAAGCTTTACTGCTTTTGACCCTATTTCTCTTTTTGCTCACATACATGAAAGGTGGCAAACTGGAAAAGTATAAGGTCATTTGGACCACATTCACGCTTTCCCGTTGACAAAATCTGCATTGGCAAGTCCGAAGCTACAACGGAAAGTGCAACATGGAAACGGAAAGAATGTTCTGGTCGATGTCAGCCTAGACTTTTGGACTGATGATCAAAGAACACCACGGAGGGCAGGAACCCTCTCGAAAACAAGAAGCCATACACGAACAGAGCCCTGACCATGGGAGCACGAAAACGGACTGCCCCTTCCGGTCTATGTTGCGAAGAATGAGAAGTCTTCTTCGAGGAAGGGGAGATTGCTCCGCTCCAAAGTTTGACGTCGGCAGTGCGCCCGCAGACCACTGCCCAAAGATGTCATGGTCCTCGGGACTGTCAGGCACGAAAAGCGAGGCTGCGACTTGGACCTCCAAATGACTAATCAGAGACGGTCACAGAGCTCCATGGCACATGATCACCCTGCCTTGCTTTCCATGTTCTTCTTCAGGCATGAACGGTACTTTGGTTTCCCGGCTTCCAGAGTCCGGCTCAATGGCAGCTGTCAATGCCCAGGGTATCGTCTCGCCAGGTTCTGCCGATGATGGCATGTCGCATCCCCTTGAATTCTCCGAGGCGAGCTCGAAACTTCGGGAATAGCCAGGGTTGGCATTCGTCACGGCATCTCATGCCCACCTCCCACCCTTCAGGGCGATCATCGACCAGGCTTGAATGTATGATTTCAGCTGGAAACTGCGGCTACACCGAAAACAGGAGTCCGAATTGCCCTGAAAACCCGACGTTAAGCGCCGTTCGTCACCGGTTGCAAAAGAACCAAAGGTTCCATGCCAGTCGGTGAGTAGCACAAAGCGTGATAAGCTGCCAACGTGGTCATGGTGCCCAGCGATACCCTGGGAGTCTCGGGGAAAATACATATGATTCATGCCACCCTGCTGTTGATCAGTACGTCGACAGCCTCGAGAAACCTGGTATGCCAATGCTGATTAATGAGCAGATTCCCTGACGAACCCCCACACCCCTGGAAACATGATCGACGATACCTTGCGACCAACCTAGGACTTTTCATGGCGAGTCAGAAAGCCGGCAAACAAATGTGACAGTCTCCACGCGGACCACGTATATCTCGTCAATCAAGAGGAGCGGACGTACGCATGAATTACCTCCTGTTTTGACCGGTGTGAGACGATGGCTTTGAGCCTTGACCAGAAACGCGTTCCTGGCCAATAGAGAGCTCGAACCATGGAAACACGAATATGGTATCGGCAGCTACGGCGGATTCACATCCCTGACCAAGCCAGGGCTATAATGACTTCTTACCTAACCCAGCGCTGCGAGTTCTTCCAGATGCACACATAGATATCTTGGTAAGATCGCTCATCTTGCGTGCTTGTGTATTTGTCCATATATGGATGCTCTCTGCCCTTTTCTTCTGAGGAATTCCCACTCTCTCGTCCAGTGTCTCGGTCGCACGACACCGAGCAAATGATGTGGGCCAGGGATACTCCTCCGAACCATGTACAATGAGACTCGGATATGCGCCTGCGTGTAGGCGTGCGACGTTCCGCTGCACCTACCCGACGTCTGTCCCAGCAATCCAGCTGGTAGGTAGGGTTTTGGGGAATCCTGGCCATATTATCGGATGGCTGCATGATTGGCACGTTTCGGCACAAAGGACAGCTCGCGGAGTCATGGCTCCTGTCACCACCAAGAAAGCATCGCTGTATGAGTCTATCCCACGATAAACATGGCAGAAAGCAGCAACTTCTCGCGCGGGAAGTGTTGGGTTTGGGCATGAGAACGCTTCCGCCTTCAGCAAGGCTCGGAAGAAGGATGGAGAGGCCGAACCCGTCATATTGATGACGGCCGAAAGGAAGCGCCAGCAAGTCATCTATTCTGGGTAACACGACCACTGGCCCACGTCAACGTGGTTACCTTGACGAGAAAATCGGGTGTCTCGAGAAGCCCTACCTGGTTGATTATCTTGAAAAGGCTTGCCGAGTCCTCGGCACCTTTCTGGCAAGGCCTTCTGGCATCTCGCGACCAGGCCTGCGAACCGATTCTCTTGGCAACGGGAAGCTGCAGAAGACCCCTGATCTCCCTAGACATGATTCGCACGCGGCCCGATCGTCTTCAACAACATGATCCATCATCACATTGTATCAAATTGTCACCCTCTAACCAACTATCGCCGTGCGGAACAAATGGCACCACGTGGGATGAGAGCATTGTCAAAGCTCCGTGGGGACAATGCCGACAAGTCTGACCCAAGAGAACGGCAATTTGCATGTTTGCCAAAGGCCAGACACTGTGGGTGTCGTCAGTCCCAGAAGGGTCGGAACCGTTCGATCTGGGGTGATGTCAAGCGTCCTTAACAGCGGTATGATGGGTCCCGACCATCAAGACCCCAAGACTGGTTCTGACAACACCATGAAAGTATAAGCGTTGATATCGTCGTTCAACAGGGGGGCCTATAGCGGAGCGATCATCCACAATTTAAGGCTAGCACGGTCGACGTCAGTCCATGACTTGGACTCGACCATGATGTATAAAAGGTGGCCTGATCGCTGGTGGAAGAGGAGCATCAACAACGGACAACCAGATCAAAGAATAATCTCTTCAATAATAGAAGGAAAACTATCAGACCTTCCGCACAACTACTGAAAAAACACCGTGTTCCAGCTGTGTCTCATCAACAACCAACATGTCGAGCAATGCTTGTATGAGCACCACTTCAACCACGTGAGTAACAACAGCACTGCTAGAATGATGTCTTCATTCATTCACTTCTCAAACCATCTGTCTTTTGCTCTGGATAGACACGACTCATCATTTTGCTGACATTTAATGACTATTCAGCGCCACTTGGGGCTCTATTAAGGCGACGTCATGTAAAGATGGAAAGTCAAAGAAGGAGAAGTCGTCCAGCTATCACAAGTCTTCCAAAGAAAATGGAGGTAGCAAGAGTGGCCGCGGCCACAGCGGATCCAAGTCCAGCCATGCAGAGAATCTTCGTGAAGTCGGTGCTCAGTTTACAGGTTTGCCTCCCTCTCACTCACTCACAGATATATTCGAGGCCATGTATGCTGACTGCCGTCATGTGTAGGTGGAAGATGAAATAGGAAATCTCACTGGTTGTTAGTGCATCTCGAGGCTGCTAGAGGTTGAACAAGCAGAGTGTCATGATATCAATACCGAGGTTTGGAGTATTTTCGGAATGTTTCTTTATAGACAGTCGTTACAATATACACGAAGCCACGGATCGCAAATTTCAGCATTATGCTACTATCCATACACTTGTTACAACTGAGCTTATTTGAATCTAACATTGGTTGATTCAGTTGTGGTCGTCCACCATTAATATGCTGCGACACGGAAAAGAAAATCACAACTTCCAATATGCCACTTCGTACGATTTTTCAGAAGGCCCATCAACCTGTCCTGAGTGAAATTTACAAACAGGTATATGTTGTATCGATCGGGCGAGGCTGAAGACTGCTCACCATGGAATGCGGGGGACATTTGTTGCCCGAGATGCTGACATCTCCAGCCTTGCCTGTTTCCTTGCAAGTAATATTCCTTCGAACCACAAAATGCTCCCTAATTCAAGCATTTTACGCTTCCCAAACCACGTCGACTCACATAATCCGAAAATAACAGTACTCCAATATGGGGGCTGTGAAATTGCAGCGCGCCGACTACCAGGTCGCCTGGATCTGCCCCGTGTCGGACCTCGAACTCCTCCCGTCCCGCCTGATGCTCGACGACGAGCACGACACGCCCGAGTACGATACGGCCTACGACGACAACGTCTATATTTGCGGCGCCATAGCGGGCCATAACGTTGTGCTGGCGACGTGCCCGCCCGGGCTGACCGGCAACGTCAACGCCGGCCGCGTGACGGGTCCCATGTTCAAGACCTTTCCCGGTCTCCGCATGGCCGTCCTCGTGGGTATCGGCGGCGGCGTCCCGCGGTCTCCGGCACCCGAGGACGCGATCGAGGACGTACACCTCGGCGACGTCGTGGTTGGCTGGCCCGGCGACGGCGGCCCCGCCTGCGTATATTACGACCTGGGTAGGTGGCAGGTCGACGGACAGTTCCAGACGATGGGCACGATCGATAGGCCCGACAGAGTCTTGTTGAACGGGCTAGCCAGGCTCGTGTCGGACCATGAGATGGGCAAGAGTACGTTCGACGAGCATCGCGCGAGGCTGTTGGCGTCGAGACACAAGAAGAAATTTGCGCGCCCGAACTTGCAACATGACCGGCTGTTCCAAGCAACATGCCATCATAGAGGCCAGGATCGAGACGGATGCGGTGCTTGCGACACAGCTCAAATTGTCAGTCGGCCTGCGCGTACGGAAGAGGAGGCTTGCACACTTGTGTTCCATCGGGGCAGAATCGCATCGGGCAACGCAGTCGTGAGAGACGGCGAGCGCAGAGATCAGATCAGAGAGCGGTGCGGCGGAGCGCTTTGTATCGAGATGGAGGCCGCGGGGGTGGATGCCGGAGGGCGTTGTCTTGTGATCCGAGGCATCTCTGATTATTCGGATTCGCACAAGAATGACGTCTGGCAATCGTACGCGGCGGGAAATGCGGCGGCGTTTGCGCGCGAGCTCCTGTGTAAGATATCGCCCACTGTTGTCAGGGAAACGAGCAACCTCGGGGACCGAGGTGAGTAGAATGTGTCTATAGCATTTAGATCCTATATATGGATTTTGGAAGTTAACAATCCAAGCAGTCACAAAATTTCAGCCTTCCCCTAAAGTCCTGACTCCACGTGAAAGCGACTTGATCCGACAGGAATTCGTTGAACAAGTTATTTCACATGGAAGCAAAAGTCATACAATATCAACGACTACCAGAGCTAATAGATCGGGTCGCCGCCGTGACACAATCACCTTGAAAAGATGGCCTCTAATTCTTTATGGCCTTGGTTTACAGGGCCATGTACTCAATGTTACAAAACTTGATGGACGATCCATCAGGATTTCAGTTCGTGTTGCTGTGCCGGGCACAACCAAATCCTTCACGATAGATGTGAATGCTCAGCTCACATCTAACAAGTGGTCCGTTTCTCCGACTATCGTATTCGATCGAACAATACCCGAAAATTCCGAGATCATCAGCGCCTGCGCCAGAGGAGATCTTGATCAAACAAGAACTCTATTTGTCCAGGGAAAGGCGAGTGTTTTTGATGTGACGCAGAGCAACACTACTTTACTATATGTACGTTTGTCTAGGAATTCTTTCGATAATTAAATACTTTGAGCTAACATGCTAAGCATGCAATTAATAGTGGAAATGTCGATCTCGTCAAATTCCTCCTGTCCGAAGGAGCAGAACCAAATAAAACCTTTGGGCTAAACCAGACGTAAGCAAGACTCGCCACGAACCATTATCAGGCGCTCACGAATCTCACAGAAGCCCGCTACAGTGGGCACTATATAAAAGACGCCTCGAAATGTGCAGGCTTTTGATCGATTGGAAAGCGGATGGTTCGTACGTCAGCGCAATGGGCTGGACACCCATCTTCTACCTGTTGGAAGACCACACAGCGAAGAACGACATGAACCATATTTGCGCAACGACCTCCTTCTTCTCGATTCTTTCCAGCGATTCGCTTTTCTTGGATCTGGAATATGTCGGGTCCAATGACATGACTATTCTTCAAAGAGTGGCTTGTTTTGGAAGTGGGGAGGACATTCAAATGCTCCTCGACCTGCAAGCAGAGATGTCCATCAATTCCAAACATCCCTGGGAAGATCCACGATGCGCTCTGAGCTATGCCATCACCGAGGATAATCCGTCTGCCTTTGTGACGCTTGTTGAGTGCGTCCCAGACCTCGACTATGTCAGCGAAACAGATGGGTATAGCATTCTACACTACGCTGCGCGGCTGGGACGACCGGAAATGGTGCGATACCTTCTTGAAGTCAAAGACATGGAAGAATTCGTCCCGGACTTTGACCCTGAGAGTGATTCTGCAATCGCTGTGCAAGCTGATCTAGACGACGATGATCTCACTCCATGGGTGCAAGAGACCTACGATTCGTACATGCAGGTACTTGAAGGCCTGGGGAGAATTGTGATTAAAGACAATGATAGCGGAAGCGGCCGTGGACGAGACATATTTTGGGATTGCAATGAAACTTGGAAGTTTGATTAAATTGATCTCGAAACAAATCATAATCCATATACAACCGGTCCCATATTCAGTCCTATTTTGGACGAACCCAAGCCGCCAAGTGAGAAAAGGTAGTAGTTTGAAAGACAAAAAAGGCTTTGGTCTAAGTGCACACTGATCAGCTCCCTGCGGCATTGCACTCCTACGATGATAATGGAAAAAGAGAAAAGAAAGAAAAGGAACACTGACTAAGTAATAACCATTCGGATATTGACAGGTGTGTCATTTAAGTGCCATCTCTGCTCGCTCTGACATCTGGTGTCGGTCTTGGAACGGCCCCTCGAGGGGGCCGCCCAACAGGTGGTGCGCGTCCATCACGGGCTGACCCCGCAGCTGGTTTTCTAGGGGATTTGTATGCATCGCGTGGTGACTTCTTTTTGTCGCTTCCTGTGTTTTGATAATTTTGGTCGACTTCGAGCGCTGTGCGGCTTGAGCGACTTGAGCGACTGGTGGAATCCATAGGTAGTCGAGAGTTGATGAAAGTGAGAAAATATATGTGATGTAGGCTTTCGAGAGTAATTGTTACTTGAGAGTAGCCTCAAGCAGCTGTATTATACCCCTGTGACCAAGGACGATATTATATATGCTCGCGTCATCTGGGTAAGTAGCATTCTAGACCCCAAACTTCACAGACATGACGTCCCATTTGTGCGCAGCACTCCATAAAGGCATGAAAAGAAGGCGAGAGAAGACAATAGTAACAGACTTGGAAGTTGGAACCAAGAAGGCTGTAATGCATGCAGCTTGCATTACAGGCCATCTGCTGTCTGGTAATGGTTTTCTGGTTGGTTAGATGCACATCTGTGGCGGCAGGCGTGTCCAAAATAGAATTGGTCCTTGGACGGTGAACTTGCCTAAGTTGCCTTCTACCTACCTAGGTTAGGGATCTTATGCACTGCCCAAAGCCACTGCATCTGACACACAGCCCAAGCCAGGTCGAGAGCGAATTGCTAGACGTGACGGTTTGCCGTCTTACGTTTCGATCTCAGGTTAGACTCAGCTATTCAGCCTTATGATCTGGCGAGTAAGTCTTATGACATGTTCGATGTCGTATGGACTTTAGAAGCTGGAATATGACATGTGCTAATCACAGACGAGGCGACTTACCACGTCAATCTGGCCACCCAAAGTTAAATGACAAGCTACATGCATGGCACATAGAGAAAAAACAATCCTTATATTCTCTTCACTAAACCTGGTTATACATCTTGGTCCTTTTTCTGGACTTCGGAGTATGTATGTTATCTTATACTTTATCATACTAGCTGCGCTCGGCAAGACCTCGGGATAAGCGCCACCAGGTGGGACCATTTGCTCACCACTCAAGTTTCCACGTGTCATATTGCACAATAAACCGCAAATCTTCAACAAACAAGACCAGGTGTTGTGGCAGAGTGGTCTAATGCGCAAGACTAGAATGATCTTTATCAAGCTATCTTGTTCCTTCGGGAGCGTCTGTTCGAATCAGGCCAACATCGATTTATCTTTTTGCCTTTTTGATGATTTCCAAGTGATATCATGTGTGTTTTTTGCTGTTGGTCCCTTTTTTGTTCTGTTCGCGATGCTAACCGGACAGTTCCCAAGAAGTATGGGAGTACGTTGAAGCGCAAGCTTTTTTGCCAAGCAGTTAGGCAGGATGTGTAATTACGAAAGCGAAAGCGAAATGTATGTTTGCACCAGCCTACCAACTACGCACAGCCTTTTTGTCGATCCTTCAGCAAGAAATGGACCATGAGGTACGATACAAGGGAAACGTTTCCATGGCGAGTGCGGGGGAAATATCTATCGGGCTTGGCAGGGGCTATAGCCAAGTAACAATCTTTATTTGCGGTTCTGGTCGCCGACTACCTACTAGCAAGCACTACCTACTAGCAAGCCTGGGGAATACTATATTCGCTGTAAATGGCTGCTCAGCCTGCATGGGGTTGATCAAGGTTTGACCAATATAACCATTAATCTTTCAGTCAATGCCGCATTATACAAGTACGGGATACTGTCCGTATGGTTGCATAATGACTGAATGCTCACGCTTGATTGAGTTCATTAGAAGAAGAATGTAACAGCTCGTCGGATAGCACTGCCCATGTAGCTATACTGGGTCGCGCTCTCAGAATTTGCATACGGACCACACCTTGTGCCCGAAAGCGAGAGAAACATGAGGATGATCCCGACCCCAGTATATGCAGCCCTGAATAGAATAATTAGCTTTCCGATGATCCCGTATACTATAAATGGTTCACATATGTCTATAGGTTTTGCATCGTATATAAAGAGCGTCGATTTCTTGCTGGCAGAACTCAAGACCAACATTTCCCCATGCAATAAGCACAATCATCAATCATGATCAATCTTTCAGTCCTCTATGGATATCTGCTGGCGCTCGGGGCCTTCACGGGTGGCGCCGCCGGGCAGATGCCAGGGTGCCGTACTCTGCCGACAGATGCCGATTGGCCTACTTTGGAGGAGTGGCAGGCTGCTATTCCCGGTGTCCAGGCCGAGAACAATTCCGACAGTCTTGGACCACTGCCCGACTATCGCATTCGTGCGACCAGCTATTCCGATGTACAGGCGGCGGTGAAATTTGCGGCGGAGAACAACGTTCGGGTCTCCGTCATCACGACCGGACACGACCAGCTCGGCCGTAATATTGCGGGATCCGGACTTCTCATCGACATATCACTGTTGCAAGGTGCTCGAGTTTCGCCGTCTTTCGAGGCCACGGTAGATGGCGTCGAAAGACTCTGCGGCAATGAGTCGGTACAGACCATTACTCCCACACCTGGTGTGCAAGCGGCCGTCACGTTCAACCCGGCCTCCAATGGCTTCAAACTTAATACGGCTCTTGATACTTCTGGTCTGTTCCTAGTTGGTGGTACTCATGGTAAGCGGAAGAAGTCTCTCTTGGTCTGTACCTCCTTTGAATGCAAATTCTAATGGGTGAAAATAGCCGGAGTGGCTGCTGCTGGAGGTTGGGGCCAAAATGGTGGCTACGGTCCTATGACGGCACAATATGGTCTGGGAGCCGACCAATGGCTCGAGGCCAAGATTGTCACTCCCGATGGTGAACTCAAGGTTGCCAATGAGGTTTCCAACCCAGAGCTCTTTTGGGCCATCAGAGGCGGAGGTGGAAGCACATTCGGCGTCATCGTGGAAGCCACTTGGAAAGTCCATCCCAAGGTTCCCATCCTCAGCTTCCACTGGTACATGAACTCGACACTTCCCGCCGATGTCCTCGACCAGGAGACCGGCACCACACAGACGAGCGAGGCGATGGCCTACCTGTTCTCGCAACTTCCCGCAGTCCACGACATGGGAAACATCTCTGCGTATTTCTTCGTTCAGGGCGACAACATCAGGTGCCATGCGATCCACGCCGGTCCACGCGCCAATGCCACCGAAGCCAACTCCATCTGGGGCCCCATTCTGACAAAAATGCAGTTATTTCCGGGTATGACGCCGTTCCAAAGCAAGCACTTCTCGTACGACGGATACAAGAACTTCTTCAACACCACCTACGGACCCGCAGAGAATGTCGGCGCCCCGACGAGTCACGGAATCGTCCCCTACGACAGCCATCTGCTGAGCGCAGATCACCTGACGAGCCCCAACCTGACCTACGCGCTTCGGGGCACCGCGGGAAATATGGGCGTGTTGATGACGACGCCCGGAGCTACACGCGGCGATGGAAGCAACGTTGCCGCCAACCCGGGATGGCGAAACGCGACCATTTTCCTGGTCGGATTCAAGAGCAACACCACCAACGTCGACGGCCTGAGAGAATTCGCTCCGGGCATGGGCACATACATCAACGAGGTAACGAGACATGCAACCAACCCTCCTTCACTGAAAGTCTACCCACTAACAGCAAAAAATGACAGGCCAGCACCGACGAGCCCAGCTGGAGCAGCCACTTCTGGGGCTCCAACTACCCGAGGCTGTCGGCGCTCAAGTCGGAGCTCGACCCCAACATGGTGTTCTGGATCAGCCCGGGCATCAACGCCGACCACATGCAGCTCGTCGACGGCCGGCCTTGTCTGGTCCAGCCCGCGCCCCAGGAGCCGTCCACGTACGCGCCGCACACGGAGAGGCACGTCGATGCGGACCTGGTCAACGATCGGGAGTTTGTGTTCGGATCTCAGGAATTGAACGGTATGCAGTTTCCGGCTCCGGGAGAGTTGATTGGCCTTCAGCCGTAATAGTCCGCCGTGGTGAACTGAACGTGCATGGTCGCGGTAAGACGGGGAGAAATTGTGATACTGGACCATTATAGGCGAAGCAATCAGTATTAGTCGAAATTTTGAAGTAAACGAAATTAGAGAAGAGGAAGACAACTAGTTTACTGAACACTGATTTAGAAAGGAAATATTCCTTATCCATATAATGTATTGCAGCATGGTTAAGAAGTATACCTAGGCTTTGCCCGAAACCTTTCAATGATGATTTTCGCATGTGCCAGCAGCCAATATTCAAGGAAGATGTAGACAAGGGAGTCACAAATACCAAGGCATAATCAGGCTCCAAGCCAAAACTGTTTTTTTCCAATCATATACAAAGCAAAAATCCAATATTGTACATTTTATAACAGACTTTTGGAAGTCTTGAACTTGAACAGACTCGACCCACAGCAGAAGGCCCAATCAATCAACCCTAGATAGCAAAGTGTGTTAATAGCCGATAAGAAGCAAACTGTCAACTTGCTCGGCTAGCTCAGTTGGTTAGAGCGTCGTACTAATATTCCCTCACCGGAATATCAAGTTATGCGAAGGTCCTCAGTTCAATCCTGTGGCTGAGCAACGTCTCTTTTTTGCGATTTTGCTCCATCTTATTTGTCAATCATAAATCTTACGATCTGTATTTCTTTTTCTTTTTGCTTATTTATTATTTTCTATTTTTCAAAGATGAATTGGCGGTGGTTGGTTGAGTCATTCGCCGCTTATGTCTGTGCCGCTCGCGATGGAACAAGCACCGACGGACAAGTGTCGCACTTTTGGAAAAATGCGGATTACGCGCGAGCTGGCGAAGGATTCAAATTCCAAACATGTATATGATCAGTCAGCATCAAGCAAAGAATAGAACCACTTGGCAGTTTATAATTGATCAAATAAGCTGCATTGTCCCTTGAAGCTTTTGCAATCGAGTTCACCTACAAGTACTACCAAAAGACAGTAAAGCGCGATCAATCCGTCATCATGTCGGCAGCCACAACTGATGACAAGCCCACCCTCACCCTCTTCCGCGGCTGGAAGGACCCGGGCCGCTACGTCTGGTCGCCCTTTGTCATCAAGCTCGAGGCGCGCCTGCGCTTCGCGGGCATCAAGTACGCCGTGGACGTGGGCTCGCCGCGGACGGCGCCCAAGGGTAAGGTGCCGTACGTGGAATTCGGCAGCGGCGACGACGACAGCAAGCAGCAGATTGGCGACTCGGGCCTCATCATCAAGACGCTCGTGCAGCAGGGCACGCTGCCCGACCTCAACGCCGCGCTGTCCGGGCCGGAGCGCGCACGGGACCTGGCGCTGCGGGCGCTGCTCGAGGACAAGTTGTACTTTTATCACGTAAGAAGGGTCCATTGCAAACAGTGAGGAGACCAGAGGGGTGCTATTCGATGCTGACGAATCCCGCACAGATGTGGGAGAGGTGGATTGTGAACTACTACGCCATGCGCGACCACATCCTCCAGGCGCTGCCGTATCCGGTGCGGCTTATCGTGGGCCTGATCGTGCACCGGGGCGCCAAGGCAACCCTGCACGGCCAGGGCACGGGACGGTACGGCGCCGAAGAGATCGCCGCGTTCCGGCTCGAGATCTGGGAGAGCATCAATGAGCTGCTGCTCGAGGCGAGGAGGAACTCCGGCGAGAGAAAGGACCCGTTTTGGGTGTTTGGTCGCCAGCAGCCCAGCGAGGTCGACGCCGCCCTCTTTGGCTTCATCGTCTCGGTGCTCATCAGCACGGCGGCGCCCGACTCGCAGCGGGTCGTCAAGGGATTTCCTGTCATTATCGACTATGCCGAGAGGATCCAAGACCGATATTTTCCAGATTATGAAAAATGGAGTGTATAAATGCTCATGTCGGGGAAGTAGAGTAAATTCAGATGACAAGGAAATAGAGGATAGATCAATGAAAAGAAATGTCAATAAGTCCTTTGCTTCATTATTCTATCCACGGCATATCAAGTAACACAGGACACAGACTTTCAAAGGGTAACGCAGAAGACCGAGACGGAACGAATCGTTGTAGGTACAGAGCAGCGACTGTGTGTGAGTAGTATTTATACTGCAAACGCCTGCGCCTATGAAATGCAGAGTTTTGATCGTCTATTTACGCGGCGCACCGTCCAAGTCCGTTTCCTTCTATGACTGCCTTATAGCCCTGATCATTATTACCCTGGTTTGACTCTCGTATGGATTCAATTGACCGGAACTGCTGACATACTGTCCAGTAAAAAGAAGACCATTCCAAATCTTACGTGTCTGGCATGGTGAGCTTTAATATGCTCTGGCCAAACAAATGAATGCACCTATTCATCTATGCAAAATAACTCTTCCATAACACACCCTCCAGATCTTCCAGTTGTTCAGAAGTAAAGTACTGTGTTCATGTTAGCGACTGGCACAAGAGCATAGGAAACGGATTACTTACCTTCTGATCGACGCCCCAACTGTCCTGCCTTGTCTTCTTGAAGTCACTCAGGATGCTCTTGGTCGCTTTGCCCACAATGCCAGGGTCACTGGCCGCTCTTCTGGCGAGAAGGGCGAGCACTTCGGGCATCCAGGCTGGTGGCGGTGTCGCGTACGGGAATGCTTCAATGAGAGAGCCAAGTCCAAGTACGGCAGCGTGTCTTCGAACAATCTGCTGTGTCATGTTGACCGGGGTGTCCGTGCCGGGCAGTTTCTTCTTGGGCATGGGATTCTTCTCCAGTTGCGAGGTGAATCGCTTCTTGAATGTCTCGATGATGGGATTGCGAATCGCGGCGGGCGAGCATCGAATCATGCCGGCAAGGGTTGCGCCTGCTACCGTACGGACTTCAAGCTGCGAATCTGCAAGCATGTCGCCTACACCATCGAAAAGCAGCTCGCGCTGCGCAGGGCGTGACAGGAACAGACGCCGGAAGTAGATGACCTGCATGTTGACGAGGGCGCGCAAACGCTGATGCCAAGAAGTGGCTCCCTTTCCAATGCGGATCAATGCGCTGATGAAGGCATCATCTTCGCCAGAGCGGAACGGAATGTTTGGAAGATGGCGGTAGACGTGGTAGGCCAGTCTCATGAGCTCGGGGTCCTCCTTCACATCCATCATGTGCAGAAGCTGATCCATGAACGGTTCCGGGAAGAAGGAGACTAGCTGAGTGCACTCCTGAGATGACAGTGTGCTGTCCAGCCATGTCAAAACCGTCTTTGACCCAGACGTGTATGACGAAGGTGTCTGCTGTCCGGGCTCGCGCTCATGTCTCCACTTCTCGAGACGATCGAACGTGCCCTTGATTGTGGCCATGAACTCTTCCGTAGGCTGGTATGGCCGGATACCGATCGCAGATTCCGCCTTGTTCTTCTCCAGAAGACTCGACACATCCTCGAAAGATTCATGATACCGCGTACGATAGATGGTTGCGACGACTCGGCCAATGGCCTCACGCACGGCTTTGTATGGGTGATCAATGTGGGTGAGAAAGTCCTCCAGGATTGGCTTCTCCTTGCGGAAGTGCCATCCACAATCGTTGATGAGAATCTCCAGCAGAAGAACCTTGGACGACTCCTTGAACGCTGCATTGGAGGTCATATCGAGTCGGAATGAGCTGAGGCTCTCTACCAGCTCGTGCGCACGACGGGGGTCCTTGGTGTCGATGATGAAGTGCAGGCACGTGCTCCAGTAACTCAGGTTCTCCGGCGTGAGGTTGTCGGCAAAGATGTCGAGCATGAGAGGCTGTGCAAAGCCCCATGCCTGGTCTCGCATGGGGACTGGGTCATCAGCCGAACCAGCCAGGAGCGCACCAACAATTTCAGCTGTAGCTCGGTGTTGATGCTTGTCAGATCCGTCTCCGTACAGTTCCAGTGTCAGCTCTTTGACGTCGTCAAATGTCAACACTGTCTGCCCGTAATTCATGAGATCGAAAACATGCATCAAGAGGATGACATTTGAGCTTCTGAATCTGTCCGCTGTAGCATCCCGGGGCTCCTGCTTCAGATAAGTGAAGCACTTAGCTAGCCACTCTCTGTTGAGTAGGTTGCCGATCTGCTTGCGCGCAGTCTTCTCTACCTCATCATAATCATCAAATCGGTTAGGCTTTGCCCTGGATGCGGTGAACTGTTTGCCCCAGACGAGCCAGCCAACGTGGTCGGTATCCACGTAGTAGTCGGCGTTTTCGGGGTGCGTGAACTGTTCCAGAAACTTGTCGGTATACGCCGCATCACCCTTGGGGACGTCTACCACAATCTTATTAGAGTCCTTCTCCTTCTCCTCAAGGTAGTCTCGGTAAGAGTGGTTGTACACCGCACGCTGATCGATGACGGTGAAGATGTTCGAAAGAGCTGTGATGTATCCTGTTCGAAGTCCAGGGTGCGGATCATTGGCGCCCGTAATAGCGAGCTCAATGAACTCTGCTGGTGCGACCTTGTCGAACCGCAAGCAGAGATTCGTCGCAAAGATCGCGCATCTGCTGGCCGTTTTCCAGTGCGAACCCTTGGCCATCTTGACCAACTCGATACCGAGCTCTGCTTTCTTGGCCTCAACCTTCGTTCGGCGTTCGAGAATGAAGTCATGGCGCGATTGGATCACTTTGGAGCAGTCCTCAGAAGGTCGAATCGTGTCGACCATGGCATCATCTACCAAGACCATGAGCTCAAAGCGCTTACCGAACTCGATCAGAGGATACAGCGCGCTCGAGCCGAGATGCTGAATCGAAGTCTTGTCCACTCCGGCGGCCTGAATGTACAGGCGCATGAGATCGGGCGCGAACCTCCAGTCTCTTATCATTGTCTTCAACAAGCTTGTGAAGAACAGGGTGTACATGGCGCCCTTGATGCGATCATGATCAACTTCAGCTAGAGCCTTGCGGAACTTGTCCAGTATGACGGGGATGACTAGAGGACGGCCGCCAATAAGGACCTTGAGTGATGCGTCTTGGGCACTCTGTGCGACTCTGCGCACATCGGCATATGGAGAGACGCACGACTCAGCCAAGTCCAAGAGCAGTCGCTTGTCGAGCTCGCTCTTGTTTCTGACCGAGGCGTTATGCTTCACTCTTTGTAGATGGTATGCATCAGCTCGCTTGATGAGCAGGGGTCGTGGGTATGCCTTGCGAAGAGCGCTAATCTTGAAGGGACCAACATCTGCTTTGTAAAGTCTCAAGAGACGTTCTAGCGGGTGGGCAGACCGCTCGAATCCAACATCGGTAATCCACATTCGGTATGTACTGTACAGGGCAGTGAAGCATGACACATCATCGGCTTGATGTGTGTTGAGGAATGAGTGCGTTCGAGAAAGCAGGCGACCAATGTTGTCCCGAATATCGTGGATGCGGTTGTAGAGAGGATCCTTTGGAGTGAGTAGGTATCCATTCTGATACTTGTATTGAGGCCGAGTCTCATCATCTTCGCCAACCTCGGCAAGAGGATCTTCCTCTTCGTCGACGTCTCTCATCTCCTCATCACCATCGACGTGACCATTGAGCTCGCCCGATGCACGTTGCGGGTCAAACAATGTGGCGACACCCGAAATGACCAGTCGTATCTGACTCAGTTGACGAGAAACCTCGTCTGACCATTCCTTGTTCTTTCCACTTCGGCTCACTGGAGGTTCGTCGCTCATGAATGACTCCAGCCTCTGCATTGCGCCTTCGGCCTGAGCCTGGAATACCTCGACTGCGAATTGGAGCTCCTCGGGAGTTGCTCTGTGCCACTTGATGGTGAGATCCGCAGGAGAAGTCCCGCGACCCCAGTCGTCTACATCGAGTCCTCTCTTGACGACATCAGGCTCGTACAAGGCATTGTCGATGGGGTAAGTATGCGTCAGATTGAGGAGTAGGTGATGAATGAAATTGCTGATGTGAAGAGTTGGCAAGCCCCGGCATTTCTCTTGCATGTACTGAGCAACTTCAAATAGTTCCTTCTTATACTTGAGGACCTCGCCGCCAACATGGACGACACACATACTGAGGATGCTGACGTGCCACACAAGGGCTCGGTCTCGCGGGAGGACTTCGGTGCCGCTGCTGCGATCCGACGCTGCACCATTGTAGTCGATCTCGTTGCGAATGTTGACGATCAGCATGGGGAGGAACACCTTCAAGGTCTTTTCTGGGTTGACCTTGCACAAAGCATTGCAGATCCAAGCCATGCTGTCCCTGGCCTGGTGCACGACGTGGGTCGAGACGAATGTGGATAGCTTGTCCAAGGCGATGTCAAAGAGCTCCGGCGACAATGAGGCGAACAGTGGCGTCAACGCTGCGGGAAGCGTGTTGATGATGTTGTCTTCAGGGGAACCACTTCGGAGGTGCGATGAGTCGGGCAGGTTTTCCAGCAGTGTAAAGACCTTGCCAAGGAGTGCGATGACGAACTCGCCAAAGCCAGCGGTGCTTGAACGAACGATATTCGCCTCGTCTTCGTCCGAGAGCTCGCTCTTGTAGTCAATCTTCACGTCTTGTCCCTCGTGCTCCATGCGTTCCATTTCACCTTGAACCCATTGCATGGCTAGAGTGGTGTCATGGATACCAGAATTGTCCTGAGTCAAGTTTACGAACGGGATACTGTATGCCACGCTTTGAATGAAGTTCAGCGTGTACTGTGTCTTGTTCAGATCGTTGGCATCGATACCCGGGAGCGCCAGGGCCAAAAGAGCCGTGATGTGGCAGCGGAATCCCTTTTGCTTGGACATGATGTTCGCAATCATCTGCAGACCACACAGACTGGAAGTGGTTCGATGGACTTCAACCAAACCTTGCAAACTGGGGTAGAATCTCTGCAAAGCACCAGGCAGCATCAAATCAGGCTCAAGGTATGTCAGATTCTGAAGCGAGCCAAAGTACATGTTTGTGATTTTGGTACTTTTACCAAACAAGCCCATGAATGTGACCTCTCGCAGACTTAGGACGAAGCGCTTCTTCAACTCGTCGTTGAGACGGCGATCAAGTGGAGTGTCTTGCTCCCCCTTTTGCTCCTTGTTCCACCTGGATACGAACATCTCCGTTAGGTAGAAGGTCAGCTGTGCAAGCATCTGCGTCCACGCGCCCTGGTTAGACGGGTGGAAGAATGTGTCAACAGCCTCCATCAATCCCTCGAGGCTGTTCAGTATTGAGCTCTCCTTGTCCAAGCAGTGGGGAGAAAGAGAAGAGACGACGAAACGGGAGATGATATATGATATGGGATATTTCTTCTTGTCCTTTTCGAGGAAGAGACCCAGGCCGGAGGAATAGTCCAGATTGGTATAAGGCGAGTTGGCCTGTCCCACTGGAATCTCAGTCAGGCGTAGAATCGCAGTGAATATCAAGTCCGACTGCTCGCGGGTGAATATACCGTGCTCGGAGAAGGGGACATGTTGGCATGATAGGTAGTCTCGTGCCATGCGCGAGAATATGTCGAGGAAGGCATTATCAAAAACCTTGCTCCTCGTGTTGAGGGACCACAGGTGGAAAAAGGTGGGAACAAAGTCCGAGGGTTGCGATTGAGGCTCCGTTGGAGGACATGGCGTTGTAGGCAGCAGAATGTTGAGTGCGCCAACGACAATGTATGCATTCTGTAGATCCGAGGTACTGAAGAACGGTAAGATCTCATCAAGCATTGCCCGTCGTTCTCGGGGATCAAAGTAGATGGATGCCTGTAAGCAAAGCTTCCACATGTGTTTCAGCGCTCTCCTTCGTGAAGAGTGGTGAGCCGGTGCCTCGCCAGGAAGCACCAAAGATTTTATCTCTTTCCAAATGGGCTTCCAGTCCAATGTCAAGTCGTCAATTGGCTTGAGAAGATGCTTTCTCTTGGCCAAGACAGAAACCATCCTCGAGAATCGATCGGCGGTGCTGCCATCAAGACCAGGGGCCAGGGAAAGGTGGAAATAGAGTTGCGCGAGGTTCGCACGCAGCTCCCTGGGCAAGTCAAACTTTAGATTCAGCCATGACTGCAGTTGTCTCGTCCAGTGGGTAGCACCTGGAGAAAAGTCCTCGGCCTTGATGGCAATGTATAGTTGCTTCAAGATGCCCTGAAGCGCTTCATCGCGCTGTGCCTCCTCTTCCACGGGGTATGGCAATAGGTCGAAGTACGAAAACGTTCTCGGTCGGTACCGCTTGCTGGTGTCGAGGGCATCTTCTGCGGAGGGTATACCCGGGGAGGTAGCTCGTGATATGGTCTCGCCGCCAGCGAACGAGCTGAGGAACTGGGCGGCCCCAGATAATGTCGGACCGCCGACGTTGTCGTCGATTTGGTCGTCCATGGCCGCGAAACGGAGGACTGGTGCGGATACAAGCTCAAGCTAGACCGGGAGTCGAAAGAAGCAAGGTCGTCGTGTGGGTTGTCGACTCCCAGAACTCGTCAACATACGCCCGCGATGATGGTTCCGAGAGAAGGGGCTGAGCTGTGTGGACGGGACCTGGGATGGGTCAGGTGAATCGACGGCCAACGGAAGAGTCGTCAAGTGAAGCCGCAAAAGTGGTGGTAACTGTATTCGTGGTCTCGTGTGTCGTAATACTTCTTTGTGGCATTGCGCCCTGCACGACCTCGACTATGGAATCGACAGCGGGTTTCGAATGGAGCAGCTCCGGAGCTCCCACTGCCTACGGCTGATGCTTAACTGGCCACGAGATATGTGGATCATTAATGGGGGGCGGATGGGTAAGCTTCGATACAGTAGCGCTGGACAGGCCCCGAGCTTCTATGGCTAGTGGCGACCAAGACCGAGAGCTCGAGTATCCAGGGTAGCTGACAGTGATGAGATTCTGGCGAGAAGCTATGTCAACTTCTCTCCTTTGGGGTGCCACGAGTCAAGATCGAAAGGTAAAACTGTCGAGGCAGGTGCGAAAATTGACCACGGACGAAATGATTCGATCGATGGGGGTTTTGCTTTGCATTTGGGTGCGGCTCTGGGAGGGAAGCTGGTCGAGCCTCGTGGTCGTCTACAGGCCCCTGCTTCAATCGATAGGCGGGAGCTGTCTGTCGTTGGGAGAATCCAGGCCCTTGCCTTTGGGGACCCCAGAATAGACCAAGCGTAATGGATTTTTAGCCCGTGATGGGACCGACTGGAAGATTTCAAGGGTCGAGCCCCGTTGACTTGAGCTCTCCCGTAGGTGTCTCGGGTGGGCTTCCTTTTAGCAGGGACTGTACAGAGTACGGATAGTTGATGGTAGATATGAAGAATAGAGGAATCAGGTTCGTTCAAGCTGTCGAATAATTTAAAGAATTGATAACCCGATCTGGATCCCTCTTTTGAGCTGTATTTATATGCATGCACTGTTGACCTCGAGATGATTCACAAGCCCCGGATTTATCGTTGGGTGGTAGGTAGGTAAGGTAGGGGGTTGCTGTGACTTCCAACAGTCGAGATTTAGCGTCCTGCAGGCAGGCGCAGGGAGGTCTACCTTTGCCTTTAGTACCCAGTCCAACAGGCTGCGGCTGCGTTGCGTCACGCCCTACGCCAGTGAATGACAGCCTGTAGTCCCGAGGTTGGTCGTGCAAATAGTGCAGTCACTCGACTAACAACGTCAAGTCGGGGCAAGGTCAGGCACTTCCGGAGCTGTGCATGTCAACTTTGTCCTCTTCTTTAACTTCCCTGCAGATTTGATATGTGATATACTATTGAGAAGTTCAGGGTAAATCTTACATTTGTTTCGGAAAAGCAAGGTGATGCGCAATAATCAGCACACATTTCCAAAGACACTGGTATTGACTCGTGCTGCCCTTTGGTATAGTTCTTACCTAGAGCCTACCTATTCTCGTACGCCCTCAAGTTGGCTATTAGCGCAATGGAGGGGCTCTCAGCACTATCAACCTGGCCCCAGAGGCAAGCATATGAAGTCTGGTTCTCAGCTGGGTCAAGTCAACAGAGTGACAATTATACGCTGGTAAAAGATGCCGTACTTTGTTATCTACAATGTGCTGAGCACGAAATAATTCTAAACATTAATACACCAGAGCATCTGTCCTTGCTACCTAGGTACACAATAGTGTCATGGTGCGCTAATCGGGGCCATGAATAATCAATCCTACTGTGAACTGCCACCACCAACATTGTAAAATATAGGTGGCATCATAATTGGGATAGGCCACCACCGTACTCGCAAGCTGAAGCTAAAATCCTTCCTGTCATCAGACCGTTACGGCGTCACCTACCGGCCGGCTCTCGCCCAAGTTGCTTCTAGAAGTATTCCATTGCGTACGCAGTAGATTTGCCTGGCTCGCCGGGCTTAATGTGGTAATACACTCCGTGCATCCGTCAAGTTCATGTGCCATAACACCTCGTGACTTCGAAATCGATTAAGTAACATGTAGCTTATCAATGATATGATTTCTCAAAGACAGTATACTCCTACCTCCTCGAAAAAACCGCTCCCCTGTCCATCTAGCACCGCACCAGTCTCTGTATTCCAGTCTCGATACTTCAGTCTCAATACTTCAATCTCAATACTTCAGTCTCAATACTTCAGTCTCAGTCCTCCAGCCTCAGTACTCCAACCAAGCACCAACGAGCCCCGCCGTCAGGAACGGCGTAAAGACGTAGAGCTGCGGGTGTCCCGGCCCGCCGAACTCGGGGTCGACGCCCATGGTGCCCTCGGGCAGGAAGCTCAGCAGGCCCGTGATCCAGTAGATGGAACCCACAAACGCCGCCGTCCGCATGTACTCGCGGTGCATCTGGGGCGACGCCGCCCGCCGCCAGGCGTAGTACAGCGTCGCGAGGCCAAGGGTCACGGCCAGGCCGACCGTCTGCGCATTGTGGAATCTAGGGAGGAAAGGTCAGTCAATTTGGGTCTCGAAGATGTATAGGTGGGTGTACTCGGCATACTTGGCGTGAGGTGGCCAGTTTGGGTTGTACATGTGCGTGGCGCTGAAATAATCCGCCTTGAGGGTGCCGGCGATCAGGCCAATGGCATCAAAGGTGAGTAGTAAACGACCCCACATCTTGTGTAGTATAGAAGCACTTCGGGGATAGGAATAAAGATGAATTATGGTTTTTCGGACTCTTGTGTAATTGTGGTTTCCAGACTCTTGTGTGTAGAGATCAAATATATATACAAACTCTAAATTCGGACGAAGACGGACGAAATGGACCAAAAAGCCGATTTGGCAGGATTATATGGTCCAGGTCAGCGCGGAGATTCGGAGGTCAGACCATGACGTCGGTCCCGACTACTCGCGCCTCGGGCCTATAACCGTTGTATACGCACATCGTGATTTATAATAATAATTATAGGGTCGTGACCAGCAAATAATTTATTCATAAGTTGCAGGCCAAAATTTTGGTGACAAATCTTTGATATAGTCAAGTCTATAGTCCGTCTTCGGGGAATTGATTTAACCGAAACAAGACGCCTGTCGAAGATCACCAATTTACTGCGGCACACAACGGCAGCAACTTTCTATTTTTATTTTCTCATCACAGTGGAGCTGGCGCCGCTTACTCCTTCTTCTTTCCAAAACGCGGGAGTCCAAGCCAGAGCAGGAGAATGACGCCCAGCAGTGACAGGATGATGGGCTGAAGCACCTGGACGCCCTTGGCCTGGGCAATGGCTCCGACGGCGAACGGCAGAACAGCCGCGCCACTGCCGCCAAAGGCTGCTGCGAACCCGATGGCGCCGACGTGCAGGTGCCGCGGGAGCAGCTTGGACATGGCCACGACGACGGCCGGGAACAGAGGGCCGAGGAAGAAGCCCTGGAGCGCGATGGCGACGGCCGAGACGATGAACTGGGGGACCAGCCAGAACAGCAGCTCTAGCCCCATGGCAATGGGAAGATAAATCTGGTAGTTGAAATTCGTGTCAGTACGACATCATCACGGCTCTGCTTGCTGAAAAGAGATCGAGCATTGGATACTCACGCTGATGGCCGTCTTCTCTCCTATCCTCGGCGTCACGAAGCCGAGAATCAGGCGCCCGATGGCGAGACCGAGCCAGAATCCAGTGGCCGTCATACCAGAGGCGAATGCCTCGCCGTGTCGGACCTGAATCACTGAGCAGGCACCATGTCAGCATTCATTTCGACGTGTGGATGGGCCCTGTGACCTGTCAGGCCGGATAAACTTACTGAAAACCACAATCCATCCTCCGAGCGCAACTTCGATACCCACGTACCCAAGCAGGAACAGAGCGCAGAGCCAAGTGACGCGCGCAGAAGGACTCTTGGTCAGCGCATCGCGGAGCGATCCCTTCTGTGACTCGCCCGAGTGGCTGATGGACTCCTTGTACACGGTGGCAGTCTCTTTCCAAAACGCCCCCAACAAAGCGACGAGCTCTAGGACTGCAAAGGATATCTGGAGCATGTATGGGTCAGACGTTTGTAAGTCGACTCGACGGGTCAACGTTGTGGGTTTCGAAGGTTGGGAGAGGGAAGTATAGTCAGTTGGACGTACCATGAGATAGTAAAACGAGTACCACTCTAAATTGGCCTTTGTGATCATGCTCGTGGCCACCAGAGGACTGATGACGGCACCGAGGCCGTACAGGCCGTGTAGGAAACCTAGGATCTCATTGGCATTGGCCATGGAGCCGATCCAGGCATTCCACGCGGCGTCAGCGAGGCCGTTGCCGTATCCAGCAATCATGAACGCTACGACCAGGACTGGGTACGGAGGATGTAATGCAATCATCAGGTCTGATATATCCGTTGGGTTAGTGAATGGGCTAACAGAAGTTTAGGATAGAAAGAAAGGAACTTCTCACAAGCGATGAGATGGCAAACGGGACCAATAAAAGCAACACCTCTCTGGCCGAACTTGTGATGGATCCAGTTGTTCATGAATGCCGAGGTGGTGTAGCCCACGAATGGCGAAAGGAAGATCAAGGAGACGATGAGGTAAGTTAGGTTATAGTATTGCTCAATCTGTATTTTCGATCATGTCAGTTTTGTTAATTTCGCTGAAGCAACGTCACCTCAAAACGTTGATGATTTCTGAGCTGATGATGGACAAAAAGAACCTACATAGTGGATCAAAGCCTGTTTGTATTATTGTCAGCCTCGAAAACCTCTCAAGTCTCACAGTGACTACGAGAACCTACACCATAAGCGGCATCATTGGCACCCATCACAGCGAAGCTCCAGAAGCAAGCTCCGACCTTTGGGATGTTGCTGCGAGGATAGTTCCAGCGCTGGACGGTACTGGTCGCGGTGCTGGGCGGTGGCAGCTCATCGTCTTCATCGGCTGGTGCCGATCCTGGCGTCAATCTCGTCGCTTCATGATGGCCCATCAGCTCTCGAGGGAGCGGCGAAGAAGGAACTCCTGTGGACTTGGGAGACGGCGCCAAACGGATTGGCTCCATCTCAATGACCGAGGTCGTCGAAGAGGATGTAAAAGCCATGGCGTACAGACGGTGGCCGAGCAGACCTCAGGACAGGAAGGGTAGGATTTGCACGAGTAAACGGCTTGCAAATGTGCTAGGTAAAAAGTTCAAGTGTCTGGTGTCAAAATTCCAGGAGAAGGAGCCGCCACGATCTAAGGGACCAGCGAGGCAAAGATTTATAGGCACTCTCAAAGTATCAGCATAGTCTCGGGGAGTATGGCACCGTCCCTCTGAACTTTTCTTTTACAGTGAATACATATGTCAGCACAGACAGAGAGTCACGATCTTCATTTCGCACCACATAACTCCGCTGCATTCCCCGACCTTTGGACGGGAAATTGTCTTGGCATACGCGATTAGAGGGTCGGAGGTCCATCTCGCTTCCCTCCAGAGGCGCATTCTCCATACAAATTCGGCTGAAGTTCGGTTCTGGAGGTAAAACTGACGCTGTGCGACTCGCTGGAGTATCTCGATCCGACATCAGCGACATGCCATTGGCTGTCCACCGCCCTAGGCTCGGCACCGTTCCCGTGGAAGCGTGGAAGCATCTGCGTCTACCCGACCTAATATGAATGCGGGGAGAATTGTGTGAGTAGACGGACCCGCGCACTGGCGGTCTCAGAATCCTGGCGACAGGCTGACAGGGCTGGGCTGGATGATGAGTCAAAAGGCAATAGGCAAGCGTGAAAATCATCGCTGGATTTTTCATTGGCTGCGAAAAGATATTATGACAAATTCGGCAGCCGTATTGGTGCTCACCGTGATAGGACGAACGAGGATGATGTATACTCCAAAATCGACAGGGCATATCTAGGTATGCTTGCTGATTCATCGGCATGACTCTAGATTGTTGTACCATGTACATTGTGCTAATACCTCTGACAAGAGATTGATAATGTTAAAGAGTAGTCGGAAGCAATCACAATGGTGTATCACGAGATCTGTGGTATGACTTTGACTTGATAGATTCTGCGTGTCAGAGCACGGCATTGTTTGGTTGAATTTCAAGGTCTCTGCCTGGCCTCTGTCCGGCTGCTGGATATAGTATACAAGTGCAAATGTGGGATTCCGCTCATGTTGAGGCCCCCTGAATTTTGTAACTCCTGAAAACTCCAATCCTCGAGGTCGCCGCCTCGCCCAAACCTGTTTCCAACAATGATGCATGTCCTGTGTCGTGTTTCCCATATGATATTCCTTGTTAAGTCCAACCTCTATTCTGCCCTCGTGGGCTTGCCTTTTATAATGTCACAATTGGTTGTTACTGATCATCGGCGCAAAGGAGGCACTTTCGAGCGCATCCGGGGATCGCGGCTGGTTTCCTTTTGCGGCGAGCCTCCTAGCGAGCTCGCAACTTGCTGAACCAGTTGGACACGCTCTTCCACTTGTGATGCTTTCGGCCGCTCTTTGATCCCTCTTCTGAAGCCAGTCCTCGCGATTGCTTCGAGGGGTTGGCCCGTATGCCATTGACGGCCACGGGTACTTCGATCTTGCTAGGGCTAGGCGCACGCGATGTACTAGAGATCAATTCTGATACTGGCCGTTTTTTGCTGGGTGTGACCTTGGGGCTAGCCGGGGATGCAACGTCAGCCTTTTCGAGGCTGCCCTCTGACGTGCTCTGGGAGAATTCCACGTCTTTGATATTAGCAAGTGCGGTACTGTGCCGGTTGCTAAAGCTCCCATTCCAATCGCAGCTCAACACGCGCCTGCCTTTCATCCATCCCATGCCGGCCTCGCTGGTTTCAGGGGTGTCGGACAATTTTTCCGCCCGGATCTTCTGCATTCGTGCTGCACCTGTCGAAGTAGCTCTTCTAGGCAAGACTCCAGGCATGTGTGGGATCTCTCCCTTAGGCGGAGGCGGTTGGCTGTGGCGTTTTCGTCCGTTGACACCGCGCGATGCTACGCTTTGGTCCAGATCGGTGCCCGTGCTATAAGAGCGACTGCGATTGTGCGTTTTGGAAGCAGTCGGAGAAGTGGCACTGGCTGACTCACGAATGAAGTCGCCCGGCTTATAGTGAGGCACCCAGCCGTGTCGAAGAGCCACCCATAGAGCAGATATTTGGATGAAAGATTTCTGCCACTCCTCGACATCACGAGTCGTCCTCTGGGACGTGGCCTGAAATTCGGAGTCGACGCTATCTGGACTGCCTAATTTTGGTGACGTTGGCGGATATATGCTTGAAGACTGAGATGTGGTGGTGTACGAGTCTTGTATCTCCAATGATGATGGTTGAAGTGTAGCCATGATAGGATGCCGGCGAGAACTGGGATCGATAATGCTAAATGTGAACTTGTAGTTTAGTGGTGGCGAATCTGATAGACCTGGAAATGCAATAGTCGCGGGAGACTGCTGAGCTGATGGTGCTGTAGACGACGGAGGCGGCGTGGACGGCTTCGTGCTGGGCTGAGATTTGCCATTCATCGGTCGCCGCACCCAACGAGCAGTTGTCGTGATGCCGTGCTGGTCTACAGTGGTGAATTCGTACGATGTGACGCCGCCAATGACACGAGGAGCGGCAACCCAGACAGTGCCATCCGGGAGAGCAATTTCAGCCTTGTCCTGTCCAGCCAGTGGGCTCAAAATGGCAATAATGTCCCGGTCCTTTATGCTTTCATCGTCCCCGTCACTATCTGAATCAAAACTCGGGACTGTGTAATCCTCGCTCTTGAACAGCAAGACGTCCTGGATTGACTTTTCGTTCTTGATTCTCGACAACCGGGGAAACCGTTTGCACAGGTGCGCCGCAATTGCGGTATTGACGATCCCCGACGTGGGGTAGGCGTCGATCACAGGCCTTGGTCGCAGGCCATCTGGGATCTGCTGCAGCTGTAAAAGGAGCCTTGGGCGAATATGGAGAAAACGCTGCTTCTTGTTCAAGCTTGGAGGTGCTTGAGCAAGCATGTAAGACGTGTGCTGTCTTGTGGAGCGACGGCGAGGGTGAGACGTGGACGACGCAGCACGGCTCGTCTCGCTGTCGGATATCGAGACGACAGTGGATGCGCCGTCTTCGTGCATCGCGTCAGAGGTGAAAGAAGGTTGAGCGACATGCTCGAGCGGTTCCATAAAACGAACGACAGTCTCGGGCGAGTTTGGCGAATAGTCAGACAGCGGGCGCCGCCGTGGCCTCCTCAAGGATGAACTGGTTTGTCTAAAACTGGGAGAGGGTGAGGGAGAGTCTGCATAGGGCGGTGATCGGTGGATTGGAGTGCTGAAGGAGGATCGTAGAAGGGAGTTCCGTCGAGGTGCAGCAGCCTGCCCAGCGGTTGCGTTGTCTCTGTTGGAGTACTCGTGCCCGTGAAGGCCGGCGCCCGAATGAAGAAACATGACGACGACGACGAACAAGCCAGCAGCGATCGATGACCTCCTCCCACTGGCGGCTTCCTCGCTTGCAGGCCTGGCCGGGGCAAGATTCGAGGGTTATACTCGGTACACTTGGCGGGGCACCTTGAAATGGGGCCTCATCTCAAGAAGGTTCGAAATGACGATGCCCCTCCGACTCGACCAACGCAGCTACCAAGAAGCTTCCATGATGCGCCCCGAGTGCGCAAGAGATACAAAAGTCAATCTTTGCGGTGGTGATGTCAACACAAAGAGAAGAAGTCGCCGCTGCAGCCACGGAAAGTGCTCTGCGTGTCGTGTCAATTGGTCCTATAGCCAATGCGAAGTTGTTTGTTGTCGACCAAAAAGTCGTCACGATGCCAGGGATAAAGATGTTCGAAACAGAAGCAACTGAGGCTTGGGGGCCCCCGGAGGACTTTTGGGGGGTTCAAGTCGAAATTACAGTCCTGATTTAGGGGCGGCTTTAGGGCTGAGCCAATGGCAGCTCGGCGGCAGGCAGCGAAATAAAGCTTAGATCGCGCCCGCAGGATATTGAACAGGGGTAGATCGAGCGTCAGGTAGAAACACAGCCAACATGCATGAGCACGTCGATCTCCACGACCGAATCCGTCAATATAATCCGATAATTAGAGCGGCTGCCGGCACGAGAGAGAAACAGTGAATGGCTTGTCGACTGTGGATGTCGTCTTCATACAAGTTGACATTGGAGGAAAGCCTGATCGACGGAGGAAGAGGAGAAAGGAGGATTGGGTTGCGGCTGGGTGACGGAAAATAGACCAAGACCTTGGTAATAAGCCTGGCTCGCCTGGCACTTGAGCCGGATATTCTTAGTTGATAACTTGATAACTTGGTAGCCTCGAGTGGAATCTAGCTGGGGTAGGAAAGGGAAGGAAAGAAAAAAGCAAGGCAGCCCAAAGTGGATGGCAGAATGGCACTTCTTGATGGGATGGATGGGCAACGTGAAGAACATTGAACGATCGGGAAGGGCGGGGACGCGCAGTAGTGTAGCTAGGTACATACAAGCTCTCTTTGCAAGGAAGAAGGGTGCAACACGTTTGCGGATGATGGAGCAGACGGAGCCGAGCTGCCGGTGTCAGGCAGAGCGCGAATCCCCTATTGGCCGTCGGAGTCTTTCTTCAAGTCTTCTGCGTGGTCGATCCTGGCGCCACGCCTAGGCAGGATCTGGCGAGTCTCTTTTAGTTGAAAAGCTGGGATTGCTGGGGGTTGGCCAGGTACGACGATCATTGACCTGGGCGGCCATGAGATTGACGCTTCCGTTATGCTTCCAGTGGGAAGAAAGGACCAAAAGGACCACAGAGGACGGGTGATCAACTGATCTGACGCGGTTTAGCATTTCATTCCACATTCAACAGTGAATGAATGAATGGAATGGGCAATTGTCGGTGTGTGCTCGCACACTACGTGTACATAATCTGGCAAGGGCAATGCAATGCAAGGCAATGCAGCTGTCAAGGCTAGGTAGGAGGGCTGCCCATTGCGCAAATGGATACAAGGTACCAAGGTGCGAGTATGCAGGACTCTTTGCTGAAACCAGGTTCGTGAGTGTTGACGAATTCGCACTCGTGGCGGGGCCCTAACCTGGAATCCAAACTCACTACAGCACCACTGGCTCACTACCTGAAGTACATGGATACATGCTTGCACTCTTGAATACTTTTTGCAGAAATAGACACGCTACTTATTGAAGGGCTGGTAGATCTTCCGATTGAATGACGTTTGTCATCTACAATTTTATAAGATCCAACTTGGAGAAAAGAAATTAAATGTTGTAAGGTAATATCTTGTAAAAGTTCCAACAACTCGGTAAATCGGATGTCCATTTGGTTGTCAGTTGGAACCCGCCAGGGTGCATTGGGGGCTGGTGACGTTGCGTAAGGGACATGGCTCCAGTGCTCGATCAAGGTACCATAACCGATGATCGTACAAACTAGGTATGAATCTCTGGTAACTTGTTACCACTCTCCCCTTGGGAAAGACTCGGGGAATCGATCACTGCCGAGGTACAATAGTCGACGATAAATCATACTATTCACAGCACATCTCGTCGGATTCGGCGCTCTTCCATTACCCCGTCCTCCATCATGTGTGTATGTAATAAAAAGGAAAATTTGCACACGTGGTTGGACGGAGTATCTAAGTTAGCTGGCCTGGCTTGGCGGGTGCTGGCCAGCTAAAAGTAGAAATGTGCCGTGGAATGGGCCCATTTTAACTGCAAAATGTGCCGTGGAATGGGCCCATTTTAACTGCAAAATGTGCCTATTTTCAACATAATATTTGATGGTGGATTTCCAATAGTGGCTACCTCGAGGACCCCCAAACTCAGAGTTGAGAGCCCAGGCGTTTCCAGCGTTGCCGAACTGTGACTGCAAAGGAAGATGGACGGATTCAGCCAAAGGACCCTTCTGCATAGTTGTGCAACTCTCATCGTTCACAATGGTACTCTTGCTTACCCTGGATCACCTGTTTCAAAACTGCTGAAACACAAAAGGACCGGCAGTGACGTCTTTTCTAGGTAGGTATCATGATCGACCCATTGTGGTGGTAACACAAGCAAGCCACAAGCTGTGATAATTGGGTGCGGTGGCTCTCGGTAAGATTTGTGGCGCCTTGCTACCTTAGCTGGCAGCTCTTTGGCGGCTGCGCGCTGCGAGGCGTGCCAATCCAATCTGTCGCCATCAATGATACATCTTCCCCTATTCTTTAGTAGACAGTAATCGGGTCGAGCACGGCGCGGCTGCCATCTATTGAAGACGAACGTTCCCGCCGCTCACCATGGCCTCAGTCGATATGGGCCGGCCTCTGCAAACACTCATTACTGTGTTTGTAGCTTGGAAGTCATTTCTGTTGCTGGTCGCTATTGGCAGCAGCGTTGGCGGCGCGTATGATACGTCCACCACTTTGATTCAGCCGCAGGTCTCCTCCTTCAACGAGTCAGTTTTGGATATCTCCACCAAACTGACGAGATGGGATGCCATCTACTTCATCCAGTCAGCTCGCAGAGGCTACGTCTATGAGCAGGAATGGGCTTTCGGCATGGGCCTGCCCACAGTCATCTCATCAATCGCAAAAGGTACGCACGAGCTCGGTGCACACATCCATTCGGCACTCGGGCTGAATGCGAATCCCGTCCCGGATGACATATAGGACCCGAGCCATTTTTCGGGTGTCATCTCGGGCGTCTCGTGATGCTCGGCGAGCTTCGGGTTGCAAGGCTGACATGGGTATACAGTCTCCAACAAATTGGGCATCGAAGGAAACGACTCATTGGAACCTCTGATCGGCGTTGGCGTCTCTCACGTGGCCCATCTTCTGTCGGTATTTGCACTCTATTATCTAGGCCTCAGGCTGTATAGCCAGCGGACTGCTGTGATCGCGGCACTACTGCACATCATTTCGCCAGCGGGGCTCTTCCTCTCAGCGCCGTACAACGAGTCTCCGTTCTCGTTTCTCACCTTCACCGGCCTTCTGCTCTTCTCCTATGGCTGTCTGGACAAATCTCGAAGCGTTCCAGGCGATGCCGCCATCGTGGCATCTGGTATGATATTGGGACTTGCCACGACATTTCGCAGCAATGGAATCTTGAACGGCGTCCCGTTTGCCGCCTATGCCATTTCTGAATTGGTGTCGGTGCTGAAAAGTCCGAATGCCTTCAGCCTGAGGCGTCTGGCCGCGCTTGGGATTGGTGGCCAGTACATTGCCATGGGATCCATCGGCCCACAGGTCTTGGCTTACCAAAGCTTTTGTTCCGGGCCTTCCGCAACGGAGCCGAGGCCGTGGTGCAGCGCGTGGATTCCCAGCATTTACACGTTCGTGCAAGAACGGTATTGGTAAGAGAACATTCCATGATCACCGGATGCTAAATTTGTGTTTGCTAATCAATCACAGGAATGTTGGTTTCCTTCGGTACTGGGTGCCGGGCAACATTCCACTTTTCCTGCTGGCCTCGCCCATGATCTATTTGCTCTGCAAGTCGGGTTGGTCGATGCTCGGCGACTCCGTTATGGAGATGAAAAGCCCGAAGACTCCGGCTGATGCATTTTCCGGGCCCTCCTTACTGATCGCGGCCATGGCTTTCTCTCAGCTTCTCCTTGCAGGAGCTTCAGTCACAACATACCACATACAGATCATCACGCGACTTTCGTCCGCATATCCACTGTGGTACTTCTGGCTCGCCCAACAACTCGGCCAGGCTGGAACTTCCAAGTCGGCGGGTGGCGTGGTCATGTATATGGTCATGTATGCCACCATCCAGGGAGCTCTGTTTGCGTCATTTCTACCACCGGCTTAGGCTCTATTCAGAATTAGGGGAAGACCTCATGACTTTGAAAAAAGCGATACCAGGTGACGAACTAAATAGACCACTGTGACACGACAAATCTGCACCCTCCCAAAGTGGGTGTGTGGGAGTGGCTGCCCTACCGAGGTGATTCGATCTATGTGCGAATCGCAATTCAGCTATCTGCAAGCTATGCAAATTCACACCTTCAGGGTCGTTTGTGCGCACGGACAAGATATTTCTGCCTGCGTATATCAATCGGCACGACTCGGTAAAAAGAAGTTGTGCCATGGTGATCCCAGGTGTTGCAGTTCAGACGACTGCTCCCATCGTGCCATTGTGCAGCGGATGAGAAGACGGCTGGTAAACGGCAACGGTGGGTCTCTTACACCTATTACTGGAGCATCTGCCAATACTTTGCAGATCTTGTCTGTAGATTTACTCAATGAGACAATGTCAAAAGATCGTAGTATGGTCTGTCACGCCGGGAATGAATTCACAACCAGATGTCAAGTAATGGTGTCAAATTGTAGCATGCCCAGGGGCGTAGTCTACAAAACTTCCGAGAAAGACTCCTGATCGTCTGTATTGAAGTACCTGCGTCCTCGCACGTGATTTTATGAAAGACATTCGGATTGGCAAATCATCTCTGAAAACCCCTTTCGTTGAGGACGCGGCTACCAAGCTTCCTCTGTATTTATGTGTGAAGTGAATTTCAGCGTCAACACCCAATCACCAGAATGCTAGCTTTTCCTCATGAAGAAAACTTCTAAACTCCTAACCGGAGAGCTTCGTGGCTTTGAACATCAATCCAATCAATGGCCGGACTGTTTTGTTTCTGACAGCCCTGCGGGGCGGTGATGGACGACATGCTCTGCTGCCGCTTGATGCATGATCTCAGGGGCTCGTTTGGCCTGCACGTTAGATCAGGTTACCAGAAACTGAGAAGTCACAACGTAATTGTATTATAACTTAATATTCCTACTAACATCGACTGCCCTTGACCAGGTGCTTCGAGTCATGAAAATATGAACGAACGGTCTGATGGTAGTATCACCTCTTTCCAGCTCCTAGAGAAGACAGACATCCTTTAGTTGTGTCCGTCTATTGCACAAACTAAGGCACGAGTAGCAGCCGGAAATCTTGATAGTATACCTATTGAGAGCATCCGCTACAAGAATTGAGGTCAGTCTCTGAGTCTTCTATGACGACGTGAACAATCAGGGATCTCATTAAACCAAGTGGTTCTCATGTAAGATGCGATTTCTGGCGAGAGATCGTGTGATCACTGATCTTAGGCAAATTCAATCCGATTTCGCAGGGTCATCGCAATGTCCATCGCACGATCTGTTTTTCTTGTTTAGGAGATTTGAAACATTGCAAGAAGGTTTGCAAATTAAACGGCCTGTACCCAGATCTAAAAAAGGGCAGCCCCCCTGGCCCCCGTCCTTTTGTCGACCGAATGAAGACATGATGCCCAAAGCATAACCTCAAGCTTTCCAGGGCACTGCATCTAAAAGATAAAAGCATGAGAGAAATGCCGCTCGCGTACCGAGTTCATGCAGGAGGTTGAGACAATGTGGCTGTTAGCCAGTTCTTGGCATCTTCTCTGGGACTCTGGTGTCCGTGGAGACGGCACAAGAAAGAATAGCGAGTGAGGGGACCCCTTCCTTTATATCACGATCTCCGCACGAGTAGTCATGTCAAGGAGTGGTGCCGAACTCTATTGATGCGCGAGATGTGGGCGCGTTGCGAACGTCTATGATCTAAGTCAGCCAAGAGACGGCACGATCGTGGGAAATAACGACTGAAAGTAACATTCAAGTTCTCCAATGCTGTCGACTCGTTTCCCTGGCTTTTCACCCCGCATCGTCACTCATTATCGTCGTTCATTCGCCATCTCTTACAAGTCATTCGTTTATACCTGAATTCTATACACCATGCGCTACTCGCTTTCAACTGTTCTCCTTGCCTGTGGGCTACAACTTGCCGCCGGAGCGGCGGTTGAGGCCAGGCAGAACGGTCCGGAGTGCTCCAGCGGACCTCAAGTCATCGGCGTAGGCCCGATCCAGGACATTCAACTTTACAACTGAACATAAGGGCTAACACTATTGCAGTTCGATAACTTGCCCGCTCTGCCGGCTGACACCATCAACGAGGGCGTCGTATCTGGGTTCAATCCTTATCATGAGCTCAACTACACGCACTTTGCCGTCGGGAACATTGGCGCCAATGACAATGCGATTCTCTACAAGGTCCACCAAATCCAGCCTGGACCTTGGAACTGGATGAGGAAGAAGCTGTACGGCGCCGTCGGCGTCCACGGGCAGCTGCCGCCCAAGTACTACCCTCCGTCCATCGTCGGCTCGACGCCGGATATCAGCATCAGACTCACCTCCCTGAAGTTCGGCTGCGGTGTCCGGTCCGGCAATGGCCCCCCGACGCATTTCCCTTGCTACCTCATCATCCGGCCGATCGAGGCCACGAACCCGACGGGAGACTACCACATCTGCCGGTACCAAGCCGCCGCGCCCGGGGCCGCCGTCCAGCTCCCCGGACTGCAGGAATGCGATCTTCCCAACGAGCAGTGGACTCTCGGCCGCGGCTTCACCTTCCAGACCGTCGGCCGCGTGCCCAGGGCTGGCTGGTTCGACCCGCAATCTTTCAACACTACCCTGGCGAGCACGCTGCTCACCGCGATAGATGACGTCTCATACACACAATACTGCAAAGCTTGAGCAGGCTTTTCTTTACCGCGCCAGGTCAGGAACCTGTACGGGAACACGCTCATGGCGTCTTTTTTGATAGGGACGATTGTCCGTCGTGGATACTTTTTTTCATTCTTCTTGATCCTGGAAATCATTTCAACAGTCAATCTTTGAACTTACCTTGCAGCAGGTAGTATTTAAATAAAATACAATTGCAATACTGAGTCAGGTTTGCATTGACTTAATCTGAAGGTCCAATTCCTCTTGCGCGAATCCAGGTAGGTATACTTCAGACGTGATGAAGGAGATAATGGTAAGCACCGCAGTCGTGTCAACTCTCGACTATCTGGCTGTTATTCCACACCAAAATATCTTCAATCACGGATAAAAGGGGTCAAATCGTCAAGCAATAAAACGAAAATCTCATTTCGCAAATTGGAACAATAAGGCGCGCCCTCGCCTCGCGATCACCCGTTGGTGAGGAAAATCCACCAATCGAAACGCCGTGCCTGGCGTTGACTTTCCCTGCTCTGGTAAAGGGCCAGGATACGATGTGTGCAAAAGCCTACCCAGGGGCGCATTATACCGCACACCTATACGATCAGCCTGGTCTCCCCATGTCCGCTGTATCCCTGACCTGGATTTCCTTGATCATTCTCCCCGCAACCCCAGAATTCCCCACGTTTCGGTACAATTAGTCGCTATGGATGACATTGAACCAGGCCTGATGCAGTATAATTGCGAGCCCCGCGCGGTCATATGGTCAAGGTAGAATATTTGCCTCGTATATAACATGGGTACGTATTCGGATCATGCCGTGAATCATTGGTGCATTGAATGCAGAGAGATCTGCTCGAGAGTTGGATAATTCGTATCGCATCTCTCCAATCGGCAATCATGAAGTATCTTTGGGCATCTGCGATATTTCCGCTACTGCAGACGTGTGCAGCTGCTTCTTGTTGGAGAGACACGGTCTGCGATGGGCACTCAGGTCCAGCCTTTCCGGGGACTTGGGACTCATACATTTACGCGCCGTCAAGTCGGACCGTCGCTCCCCAGTATGTTCTCTCCGCCGACACGACGTCGTCGACAGCATACAATGGATCGGTTTCGCTGCATGGGAATGAGTCGCAGGTAGTGCTGGACTTTGGCATCGAGGTCGGCGGCATCACCTCGCTCAACTATACGATCGACGGCACCGGACAGTTGGGCCTGGCATGGAGCGAGGCCAAGAACTACGTCGGACAGCAATCGGACTATTCAAATGGAGGATCCACGCCGGACGGGCACTTGACCGTCAATCTCACGGAGAGCGGCGCCGGCTCCTACGAGGTGCCTCTGGTCAAGCTGCGCGGAGGCTTCCGCTACCTGACGCTGTTTCTCCTGACCGAGGACGGCGCGAGCATCGACATATCCGACGTGTCGCTGGAGATCAGCTTCCAGCCGACATGGTCGAACCTGCAGGCGTACCAAGGCTATTTCTACTCGAGCGACGAGACACTGAATAAGATATGGTACAGCGGGGCGTACACGATCCAGACCAACAGCGTACCAGTCGACACGGGCCGACGTGTGCCCTTTGTCTCCTCGGGCTGGGCCAACGACGGCATTCTCGGTAACGGGAGCACCATCATCGTCGACGGCGCCAAGCGGGACAGGGCCGTCTGGCCGGGCGACATGGGCATCGCCGTCCCGTCGGCCTTCTACTCGATCGGTGAGCTGGACAGCGTCAAGAACGCGCTGCAGGTCATGTACGATCATCAGGTGAGCTCCGCTAACAAAGAAATAACCCTGGCGGTGATTTTCTGACTCGTGCATCACAGAACGCCGATGGATCGTTGCCCGAAGCTGGTCCTCCACTGCTGCAGCAAGGGAGTGATAGTGAGTCAAATACCAGGCACAATGTTCGCCAACATACTGACATCTCCAGCGTATCACATGTGGACAATGATTGGAACTTGGACATATGTCTTATACACCAATGACACAGATTTCCTGTCACACAACTGGGACAGGTATACAGCTGCCATGGATAATATATACGGCAAAGTCCTGAGCAGCGGACTCCTCAATGTGACGGGCGTCAGGGATTGGGCGCGCTTCCAACAAGGCTGGAACAACAGCGAGGCCAACATGCTGTGAGTAATGAATCTCCATCCATACTCGGATACCTACCATGCTAAAGAAGAACCCAGACTGTACCGTACGCTCACCACGGGCTCCGAGCTGGCCAAGCTGGCCGACGACGCGGACCTGAGCAGCACTTACACCACCCGCGCAGCGGACCTCCAGGCGGCCATCAATGAGCACCTCTGGTCGGCGGACGCGGGCGCGTTCCGGGACAACGCGACGGACACGGCGCTGCTCCCGCAGGATGCCAACGCGCTGGCCGTGCTATTCAACGCTACGGCGTCGGCGGCGCAGGACGCCAGCATCTCCACGCAGCTCACCTCGAACTGGAACGCCCTCGGCGCCGTGTCCCCGGAGCTGCCGGGCACCATCTCGCCGTTCATCTCGTCGTTCGAGGTGCAGGCGCACTTCCTGGCGGGGCAGCCGGGCCGCGCGCTCGACCTGATCCGCCGCAGCTGGGGCTGGTACCTGGACAACGAGAACGGGACGCAGTCGACCGTCATCGAGGGGTACCTGGCCGACGGCTCGTTCGCCTACCGCTCCAACCGCGGCTACCCGGACCCGTCGTACACGAGCCACGCGCACGGCTGGTCCGCGGGCCCGACGTCGGCGCTGACCAACTACGTCGTCGGGCTCGAGGTCACGGCGCCCGCCGGCTCCGCGTGGGCGCTGGCGCCGCAGCTCGGCGACCTGACCTTTGCCGAGGGCGGCTTCTCCACGGCTCTAGGGAGATACCGCGCCGCGTGGGCCCTGCTGGCCGACGACGACGGGTACAATGTCACGGTGTCGACGCCGGCCGGCACGACGGGGCTCGTGCTGCTGCCTCTGCTGAGCGACAATTCCACCGAGGCGTCTGTCGAGTTCGACGGGGTTGCGTCGACGTGGAGTGCCGGGGTCGTGGGGAGGCGGACGGGCTATTCTCGCAGTGTAGAGGGTGGAAATCATACCTTTGTGGTTCGCAGCGTGTAGAAATCGTAGATGAGATATTCACTTCAGCATTACATAGAGTATTTAATTTGATGACGGATTGATTAAGACTAGCTTCCGTATCTGTCTCTATCGAACCTGCCCATAATGGCAACTGACTCCCCATCCGCCCGAGCTGAATCAAGTCATTGATACTTAAGCCTCTGCCTTGGCCGAGTCGTCGACGTGCAGCACGTGGCCGGCCGAGTCGAGCTCGACCTTGACCTTCTTCGTGCTGGCCTTTCTCGGGTTCTTGGCCTCGAAAATCTCGTGCATCTCTTCCAGAGTTTTGCCGGCGGTCTCGACGAAGAAAAAGTAAATCACTGCAATCTCGACGCAGATCCAGCCACTGGAAGAAAATCGTTAGCTTTGTTTTCTTTTGCGTCGACGCGAATGGCCGGATTGTGATTTGCGAACATGTTAAGGGTCAATGAGTACTCACATGTAAACCAGATACAACTTCCAGCCGATGGCCTCCATGCCCACCGCGATACCGTAGGTGTTGACGACCATGGCGACGTTGAGGAACAGGAAGTTGAGGCCAGAACCCTTGGCACGAGTGCGGTTCTCCAGGCACTCGACGGCGTAGAGAGTCTGCAGCGGAGTGAAACCCCAGGCAAAGCATACACCGAAAGCAAAGATGGAAAAGATGGTTCCGTATGCGAGGTCAGGGTGGTTTGCAGTCTCGGCGGTGAACGCAGTCAGCATGATGTAGAAGACGAGAGAGCCGAGGAGGCCGTAGAGCATCATGGGCCGGCGGCCGAGTTTGTCGAGCAGCGTCGCACCGTAGACGGCGGCCATCATGGAGAAGATGGGGTTGATGGCGTTGATCAATAGCTGCCTGCTTGTATCCGTGATGCCGGCGGCAGCGATCATGGATGGCTGGAAATTGTTAGCTCGAGTTCAGTCCAAGAGGATATGGGCCATGAGACATACCATAAAGTACGATACGACATTGTTACCGCTCCACTGGCCGAAGAAGGACATGCCAATGACCATGGCAAGTCGGTATCGGGCAGCACGAGTGTTGACCAGCTCCTTGTAGTTCCACCATGGGTTTTCATCATGGGTAGCTTGAGCCTCTTCGACGATCTGAGTATACTGAAGTTTCACAAGCGGCGAGTTCTGATCGCCATCACCGTGGTATTTTGCGAGGATGGCAAGGGCCTCCTCGGTGCGGTCCTTGTGAATCAACCCTAATCGTCATCAGAAGCAATTCACATGGCAATTCGCACGACCAACTTACAACGCGGGGACTCTGGGAAGAACATAATGAGGCACATAACAACGGCTGGGATCGCAGCCTGAACAATGGTCGGGATACGCCAGGCCCACGAAGTGGTGAAATGAAGCTCGGTTCCATAAGTAGTCCAACCAGCGATAATGTTACCAAACCTGCATACCTTAGTCAATGTACAGAGTCATACAATGACACGGTGAAAATATACTCACCACCAAAAGTTGTTGTACATGCCGGCCATTGTACCGCGGTATGCTGGATGCGCCAGCTCGACAGTGTAAGCGGGACCAGCAGCCGACGCAATACTAGCACCAAAACCGAGGACAAAACGACCGCCGATGAACTGTCCCATCGAGTTGGCTGAAGCTTGAACCGCAGTTCCAATTAAGACGATCAGACAACCGACAAAGATACAGATGCGACGACCGTACCCATCGGCAAGTAGACCACAGACTTTATAGATCAGCAATGTCCAGTGGGCGGCCTAGGCTTGTCGCACTTACACGGGAAGCTGGCGATCTGGCCGCAGTTGTAAATAATAAAGATAATACCCGCCGAAGAGCCTTCACCCTTCAGTCCAAAAGTTTCCTGGTATGGTTTCATGGCGTTGATTGCACCCATCAATGAGCTATCGAAACCGTTCATGGTGGAGACGACTGGAAATTCACTGTGTAAGTCACGACTATATTCGCAGGTCGACTAGGAGCTTTCGGTACATACTGCGCAGGATTTGTTAGCATGCGGTCTCAGACTTATCAAATGACTGTTTTCTGTCTCGCCATAGAGACAACAGAGAACTGTAGCACTTACCGATAACCAACAGCCATGATGGCATAGAGCTGTCTCATGTTCTTGGACCAGAGCTTGGGCTTCTGTTCCGCAACGGCAGCCGCAAGGGCAACGGAAGCGGCCTGGACCTCATGAACACCACCGGGGACTTCATCATGGGCGGCGGACACCTCGGCCTTGAGGTTGTCGTCGTGCGAGGTCATGGTGACGGGGAATACCTATCAGGCGCCGCTGAAGTGAGAAATACTAGAACAAACGTCACAAAATAGATAACCCAGGGGCGCCAGTAGTGCTCGAGATGCGATCGGCAGACCGAGAAGCGGCGAGGGCCATAGAGACATCTTATACGAAGAGACATGCTGCTCGGTCCGGTGCGCACCGCGTAACTCTGGGACTAACGCTTGGCTTGCCAGGTATTCCCCATCCCCAGATCAGCGCCGTTACCCCAGTTCGTGGCCATGTGGGGTCGGCTTTCCAAGGGTTCGGCCAAGCGACAGGAACCCTGGCAACCTGGCAAGCCTGGGCAGCCCGATGCAGCTTGTGAGGTGAAGGGGGCGATGGCTTCGGGGGACTGGCCAGAAGCGGAGTTTGGGTCGTGGTCCTAGAGGATTATGGGCAATTCCACCGAGTCAGATCTTGTGAGTGACACTGCTCACACTGACTTGCAGACCAATAGGCGGAAAACGAGCACGACGACAGACGGCCAAGGTCGGTGCTGGATGGCCGCAGCGTCGGCTCTTCGACCCCGGTTTGAATTTCTTGCATCCTTCCGGCAACTGCAAGCCACAGGAAAGGCTCGGCAGGGCGCGGAAAACGTGAAGACCAACACGATCAATAAATGTAGGTTGTGGTTGCTGCTGCTGCTGCTGCTATTGTCTAGACTCTAGACCGCCAGATGGCCGAAGAGGACGAGACCTGCCTTGTGGATGCGTCTGGGCGGACCAATATTGAGCATTGAACACTGAGCACGAGCAGCTGAATTCGATCTATAGGGGTTCTCGACTGGCCTCGTAGATTTTTTCTTCATGTTGCCGAGGTGCTTGGACTCAACGGGGCCCAGGGTTGTATTCCGCATGGGATTCCGTGATGCTAGATGGATTACTGCTTATTCACACCAGTCTACGACAGAAGACAGCATCATCATATCAGCTGGCTCTCGGTTCCGTAACCAATATACTACTTGGTAGCTTGGGATCCCTTGGATTGGTGGTCGGCAGGCACTTTCCCGACACATTGACATCGAGGTGCCGGGAAAGGTAAGGTAAGGCAAACTTGGCGGCAGCTAGCTTAGGATTGCCGAAAAGCCAGCGTTTAAAAATGGTCATGGTTCGATTTTGGCGCCATTCCAGGTTGGCAACATGGGGAAATCCCAGGTTAACATCCCCATGCTCGATTCCAGCCAGGCCAGGCAGAGCCTCTGCGTCTGAGGTTATCAAGAGTTCTGCAGGGAAATCTATGGTCAAATGATGCAGGCACTAGAAACGATAGGATCATCCGTATGGAAAGACACACAAGTACACACAGCTGGGTGAAAGTGCCTGCAGACTGACACCAAATTCCCAAAGGCGGAAACAAAGTTGTGAATCTTCTTTTTTTCGAGTCTCACGTGGGTCACAGCAGTCCAAATCCTCGGCCCCCCTAATCGTAATCCTCGGCCCCCCCTGTCCTAGGTACCACCACCACACAAAAACAAGATTATATACCTGAACGAGAGGGCTCCCGCCGCCCCCTCGAGCTCCCCGGACCTAACACCTAACCACTAATACTAACACCTAACCCTAGCACCCTAACCTAACTAATCCGCATTTTTTCGAATTTATTTTAAGTGTTTTGGTCGTAATATAGTGCTTTGATCGTATTTTGGATACGATGTATCTTTGGGCGTGGCTTGCGTGCAAATGGGTGAGTTTTGAGAGTGGCTAGTGAGTGGCTAGTGCGTGCACAGACACTTTTTGTATGGGAAAGTGATCGGGGGGGCTGTTGATTGCGATTGGGGGGGCCGTGGATGTGGACTGGGGTCACAGGGCCCTCGCCGAGAGTCACCCAATCAGGTGCTTCAATGGCCTTCTCCGCTTTCTTCTCCAACCAACCCCACACGCAGCTCGCATCTCCCCCAAAGCAGCAACCAACCTCACCTACCAAACTTACCTAACACGACCATCTTCTTGCTGGATATCTCCAGTCACCAGGCATACATATATACGTTCGGATCGTGGTTTTCTGCTCTTGCATCACGTGAGACGCATCAAGCAATCCAAGGATCTCCTCATCGACCACCCCGACGACTCCACACGAGCTGAACGCCACGTTGTTGGACTCGTCACATTTGCTTCAAGGCAATCCGAGCGGCACAGCTGTGCCTTTTCCGTTTCGAGCCGGCTCACGGGAGACGCGCACTAGATACTTCTCAGACACGATCCTATTGACGACCGGCTCGGTTTAGACGGCCCAGGACACCTCGTCTTGTCCAGTCAGTGAGACTAGCTCCTCTCTATACTCGCTATCATTCTTGCCTTATGCCTGAAGTAGGTATATCATAGCATTTGACTATCTGAGTGTGCTGTCACGCCCCAATTTCGTGGCCGTCATTAGTCTTCAAGTTTTCCGCCAGTTTCCCGCCCTTCGATATAGGACTCCGTACTCACCATTTTGGATTTGTCTCCACATCGCTCCCTCTCTCCATTGTCATTATGGCTCCGAATACTTCCACAGGCTCTCCGTTCGCCGCCGAAAATGCCCAGCACCCGGCCGAATCTCTAGTGATTCGCCCGCAGACAAGTCTTCGTCTCGATTTGGACATTGGCGATGCATGCCAAGACGACGTCGAGTCCAAATGCGCGGTCCGCCCTCACACAGGAGGCGTGCAACCAAAAGAGATTCCGGACTGGAGTAATTTGAGCATCATCCATCGGAACACTTTGCCGCCCAGAAGCCACTATTTTTTGTACGACTCCGAGGATGATGCTCTGAAAGCGCAACCTTGGGCAGCTCGGAGCTTGTTACTCTCTGGCCTCTGGGGCTTCGACTTGTCTGATAGTCCCTTCAATGGTCCGAGAGGCTTTTACAAGCCGGCCTTCAATAACACCAAATGGCCGCTTGTCAAAGTCCCAGGCATGTGGTTAGTATCCCATTCTTCTGCAATGAAGTGGCCGCCGCGGATCGGTCTCTTCTCTACCCCGGCCACTTTGACTTCTCACTTGCCCTTTCCTCGTTGATCTTGCTGGCACATGGGCCCCGATCACGGCTGATGAGATAATTATTATAGGCAATGCCAAGGTTTCGGCAAGGGACCTCAGTACACAAACGTGAATTATCCTTTTCCAGTAGACCCGCCAAATGTCTCTTATGAAGATAACGAATGTGGCCGATATGTCACCACCTTCTCAGTGCCAGAGCATTTGAAAGATGGAGACCAATGGCGCTTAAGATTCGAAGGTGTTGATTCCTCATTCACAGTCTGGCTCAACGGCGAGAAGGTGGGCTACTCCCAGGGGTCGAGGAATCCAAGTGAGTTTGACGTGACGAGCTACCTTGACCTCAACTCCCAAGAGAACTATCTAGCCGTTGAAGTATACCAACGGTGTGACGGGAGTTACATTGAAGATCAGGCAAGCCAGATATCTTGGATTCGTTCTCAGTTGGGCCAGCTAACACAAAGTAGGACCAATGGTGGCTCAGTGGTATCTTCCGTGATGTGTGGCTACACTCGTTCCCGTCGACTCGCATCGAAGACTTTCGCGTTCAGACAATACTCGATAAAGACTACGAGCATGCCGAGCTGGCCTTTGAAGCCAAGCTCAACAAGGCTGGTGTCCTCGATGCAAAGCTGCTCGACGAAGATGGAAAAGTGATCTTCAGTGATGCTTACACATCGGAAAAAGCGTCTTTCAAATGCACGAAACACATCGAGTCGCCACACAAATGGACTGCAGAGACCCCTTATCTATACACACTTGTTCTTTCCGTTTCTGGTGTGCATGTGGCACAGAAGGTCGGATTCCGTGTTGCTGAACTAATTCATGGCGTATTTTGTGTGAATGGACAGCCTGTCAAGATTCGCGGTGTAAACCGACATGAGCATCATCCGTAAGCACGATCATCTGGTATACTTGCAAAAGTATAGCTGCCTAGTACTAACTATCTCGTCAGCGATTCCGGAAGAGCTGTGCCTTACGACTTTCTTAAAGATGATCTCCTTCAGATGAAGTTTTTCGGAATCAACGCTCTTCGCACTTCACACTACATCAACGACACACGTTTGTACGACATTGCAAACGAGATCGGGCTTTGGGTATTGGACGAGGCAGATCTGGAGTGCCACGGGTTTGGAGAGGTTGGTGCCGATCCGGCGAGCTTCGCCTCCGATAACCCTGACTGGGAAGAGGCATATGTAGATCGCGCAAGGCAGATGGTGATGAGGGACAAGAATCAACCTTGTATCATCATGTGGTCGCTTGGCAATGAGGCCTTTTATGGAAGGAATCATCAGGCCATGTACGACGAGATCAGACGGCTCGATCCCACGCGAGTCATCCATTACGAAGGGGATCAAGATGCGAAGACCGCGGACATCTTCAGTCGCATGTACACATCTGTCGACGACATGGTTAAATATGCCAATGAAGAAGGCTGGAAGAAACCCTTCGTCATGTGCGAGTATGCACATGCGATGGGAAATGGCCCAGGAGCCATCAAAGAGTACATTGAGGCTTTCTACAAGCATCCTCGTTTGATGGGCGGCTTCGTCTGGGAATGGGCTAACCACGTGAGTGCGACTGACACAACTTTGGGCATCTAAACTCATGTAATCACAGGGACTCAAGGCGAAGAACGAGGACGGCAATGACTATATGGCATACGGAGGCGACTTTGGTGACGAGCCAAACGATGGAAATTTCGTCATGGATGGTCTCTGTTTTGCAAACCACGGCCCCGGTCCTGGGCTTTGGGAATACGGAGCAGCAATCCAGCCTGTGCAAGTTCTGGGGTCTAAAAACTTCGAGGTCGAGATCATCAACCGCTACGACTTTCTTACTCTCGATGACATTGATTGTTTTGCCGGAGTTGTCATGGACAGAGAGGAGATCTCTGGTCGCAGGGTGAAAATCCCGAAAGGGATAAAGCCTCACACGAAGGCTACCTTGGTGATTCCCGACTTGCCTCGAATATTCTCAGGTGAAGCCTGGCTTCAACTGGATTTCGTCCTAGCAAAGCGCACAAAGTGGGCATACCCGGGACATATTGTGGCTACCAGCCAAATACCCTTGGCCAAACCTGAATCTCTTGCTCTGCTCAAGGGAATCTCGAACACTGTATTGCCTGGCTTGAGGCGAACAGATGATGCAGTGCACGTCTTGCTCAACAATGGTGCAATATTCGGATTCAAGACGACCAATGGAGACCTGTTCTCACTGGCCCAGATTGGCCGTCCCGATCACAATCTCATTTCGGAACCAGTCTCGCTAGACTTCTACCGCGCGTTAACAGACAACGACCGACCGGCCCATGGTAAGGAATGGATCGATCGACGTGTCCATCAAACACGAAAGCACTTTACCAGGGTAACCACGAATGAGCACAATGGCGTTCTCAAGATAGTTGTGGAAAATCGCATCGCGCCTCCTGTGCTCGCTTGGAGCGTTGATACAGTAACGACGTATACAGTCACTGCGGAATACTGCAGTATTCACATCAAGGCCAAACCCAAGGGGCTGCTATTACCCAAGACCTTTGCACGTTTTGGACTGACTCTCGGCCTCAAGGACGTTCGCATCGTGGAATGGTTTGGGCGCGGGCCTGGCGAGTCATATATTGACAAGAAGAGCTCACAGCATGTCAATACCTATGGGGCTGTCGTGGACAATCTCTTCACCAACTACCAGTTTCCCCAAGACTGCGGCAACCGCACCGATGTTCGATGGGTCGAATTCCGAGAAGAATGGGGTGTTGGCGAGAAAGGGCGACTATTGCGGGCACGATTTGGTAGTCACGAAGGGGCGAGTTTCAGTGCTATGCATTACAGCACTGCGGATCTCGACAAGGCCAAGCACCCTTATGAGCTCAAGAAAGTCAAGAGAGATGACACGATCGTGAGGCTAGACTGGTACCATCACGGTCTAGGGACTGGAAGCTGTGGACCGGCTACGTTGCCGGAATATCAGTTGAAGACAGATCGCGAGTTTGATGTCGAGCTACTGCTGGACTAGAACACATTGTGGTGTCTCAGATTCGAGCATAGTTGGCAGGCAATGGGCAATATGGTCGGGCTACTTTGGAAGTGATTTGTACTACTTGATTGGACTCATGAAACATAGATTTTCTGAGACTTTGTTGTCCTCATTGTGTCTGACATTGGCCGGCTTGGGAATCATTGAGTGGCTCTCCGTTTCCTGGGGAAGCCCCTCCAAATCGGAAAATCCAGATCCGTATATAGCATGATCTACCAAGTATACCTGCCAGCGATATCACAGACATTACGGGCCATGCGTACAACACCAGGGCCGGTTCGAAGGTAGTGTAGAGCAAACGACGTTTTGAGCATCTGTCGACTCCATAAAACATCAGACGCCATAATCAAGATCTCACAACCAAGAATCCCAGGGTGTATCACCACCATCTCGAGGGGGTGGAGGCGCCGTGAGGCCTATCTGCACGGCCTCGGGCCGCATGAGACCTACTTGTGGTAGTCTGAAGAGGGAGGGTGCGGGATGTTCCAACCGGCCGATGTCACCATAAACCAGGAACACGCGCATCATGATTATCGAGGCCGGCCTGCAGCGGAGGATCTGGGCGAAATCCTGGGACCCATGCCATTCCTCCGTATCAGGAGGAGGGGTAGCTGGCTTGGGGCGGGTAGAGGAAAAAATCATTTACTGCTTTGGATGGATGGTTGATTGTTTATGACTCTGTGGCAATTGAACAGACAATCTGTGCCAATCGATATACCTACGAAATTACTTGGTAGATGAGATTCAAATCGCCAACTCCTAGCCTTGGAGCCTAGGCAGGCTGAATTTTTAGGTCCAAAAGTACATCATGATCGTGCACGCAGATCTACACACTACGTACACTTCTGTTCAGCCTCTCTTCGTCGACAACTTGAATATTGACCAGCTGAATTGTTATTGAGACAACGATCGGATGAATCTGAGGCGGGGGGACACAAGATAAGGTTATTTGGTCTCAGATCTCTCGGAGCTCCTCTCGGCCGACGCTTCGCTGACGATATATGAAATCATCTCTTGTTTGTTAATCACTCTCTTAGTTTAGGGACTATACTCTCGAGCGCTATTTACTTTGGGTACGCTATAGACCGGGTAAAGAAGCATCTGATGCCGTCATCAGATCGAAATCTGTGTGTTTTTACCTTGAATGCTTTGGCCATCGGTGAGCGTGAATTAATTGTGCCTGCCCCTCCTAAACCCGGGCTTCTCCACCACAATCTTGAAAGGAAGCAGACGACTCTGGCGATCCAACTCACACTTGACATTCCGAGGTCTGAGCGCAGAAAGACGATCGGGACGCTTTACCGAGTACATATCGCGCCTTTTCCGACTCCACGACTCTTGTTCCTTCCAGCAAATCCTTATGAACACAGCTGCCGATCGATTAAGCCGCCCAAAAGAATTGCCTCGAAGAAAAGTCAATAATACCCGGGCTATCACCCAGTGACCGGCAGAAACAGCAATGCAGCAGTAGCATGTCTCGTCCGAGAGAACATTGGACGACTCGGGACCTGCAATGTGACGTATGGTGTGCACTCTTGCGAAGGACTTCCTCATCCCGCCCACATCTGTGCGATTCTAGAGAATGAAAGCATGGCGTTTTGAAATGATCGATGCTGCTGCACCCCGCATGTTACTACTACCTTGGGGGCTTGCCGTCCACGTTGTCACCGCGGGATGATGGTCTTGCCATGATTCCTTTTTTTCACTCTTCGCTGCGTGGCCGTGCCCGGGCCTTCCGTTCTTGACGTTGACAGCTCGATCTGCCGAAATGCCCCAAGGCGATCTGTGAGACTTGGCTGGGCATGTACAATACGAGAGGTATTGCCCATTTGGGTTTCCGTGGCATCCGTGGGCATGCGGAATACATTCAACCGCTTTCATGTCCCCATGGTAATAGTACGTGATAATGTTGCCTGCAGGCTATAATACGTGGGGTACTACTGAAGGGTTGAGTAAATAATCTTGGCGGACCAAAGTACGACTTGCGACAAAGAGATGCAAGGTGTAGAGAACGTCAAATCAACAAAGTGCCCGGCAACCCGTGGTGGACGACAACCAACGATACGTATCTGCTGGGACAGGACGGAGCATCGCAGGTTCCGACGAGCAAAGTACGCACCAAAGCTGCCCGGGGCCCAGGGTCCATACATTGATACGGGGGGAATCACGTAAGCCGGGCTGCCGGGCAGAGTAGAGACTGTTTTGTTCTTTCCCTGGTTGACCCCAGGAAAGAAGGCCGCAGAGAAGTGTGCTTTTGATAGATGGCTAAATTGCGATGGGCACCAGGTAGCTCTTTTATGATCAACAAGGTCTGATCTGACGTTCCGCGATGATCGGAGAAGCTATTGATCGTATAGCGCACCCAGCTAGATCAGCACACAAGAAGGGCTGGCGGACGAATCCACAATGCCTGCTACTCCGCGATTTGCATTGATACCGAACGAGGGCAGAGTCAGAGGAGCGAAAAATGATGGGGTTTTAAAATTGGTGATGCCTCAGCTGGCGATGCCTTGGTGGGCAACGTCTTCAAGGGGGTCGAAGAGGACAGGAGAAGTGGTGGCAGCGTCCGCCCGTCCATACCGTAGGTAGATCCTGACACGAGACCCTGCCGACCTGCGTCCTTGTGGGGAACGGGGCACCTTGCCCGGGCAGACCTTGCGAAAGGGCAAAGATGCTGGGCCACCCTCAGGTCAGTCTGCGGTGATGGAGCGCAATCTTGGATCGCTGTCAAGTTTCAACCCCGGAACTGGCTACCTGAGTATAATGGAGCCAGTGGTGACGAGTGTACCGTGGCTGATATCTGTAGGAATAGCGATCGCAACAAGACCCTGATCTTCAAATCTTGCATCTTCATCATGATGACTGACGACCGAAAGGAGGACAAACGCACATCAAAGAAACGGACTAGCCCTGTCCTATGCAAGAGACATGCAGAGTCGGTACGCCACTGGCGTGGGCAGCACTTTCATGCAGGATCCAACGCCCTTCTCTCTTCGATCTGTTTTGTGCATGGCCAGAACTCTATTTGCGAAAACATGTCCCCAACTGGGCATACCCTAGAATTTGATGCTCGCGAAGTGGTCTCGAATAGTCGTTGGCAGCATGTACCTAGCGGTAGTGTATTGAACTTACATTGGCAGCTAATGCCCGTATGTGTGTGATTTTATAATCTTCCTCTCTTTTGTGGAGGCCACCGACGAACGTGGTGCGTCTGGTATGCCGCAAAGAGGATAGCATTACGAGTCATTATTCTTCCAGAACGCGCATATCCATTCTGTCGGGTCGTCATCAAACCTGGCTCTTAGTGACGCTATCGACGGTCATCAAAGATAGTCTGCAAACCATCACGATGCTAGTCCTTTGGGCAGTGGCATGCTTTTTGCCGTGTTCGTCCTCCCTCTCTCGTGGCTCGTGGCCGCCGGTCCAAAGCCATCGGGGATTTCTTCGCGCTATATCGCTACTGTGGTATTATAGCGCGTCTACGCCGCTTAGTCGTCCTTCAGCTCCCCAGGCCCCGTTCGTCATTTCACTGAAAGATGGGGCGGCTGCCAGCAACGATACGCGATATCGCTTGTCGGCAGCGCACTGGGTCCAAGAATAGGTACCATTTTTGGGAATCCTAGAAATTTCCACGGAATCCCGGATATGTGTGTTACATGCCTCCGATTCTATCTGTGTGATGCCCGTGAAATCTTGGTGAACATTGAAAGACAACATTGATGCCCAGACATCATGTTGGATCCTGCAGCTGAACAGTTATTTCAGGCTCAGCGTTTCACAGAAACATGTTCCGTCAGTGCCTCTCTCCAACCTGAGACGTCCCACATATCGACCGACGGCGGGCGATCCGAAGGAAGGGGACTTCGCCGAAGCGGCATCTGGAAGGCACTGGCGGATGGCAATTTTCTGATTCTTTCGGTTAGTCGGGGATCCAGCAAAAAAGTCAGAATCTTTACAAGTTTTTTTCTCTTTTCTTTTTCTTTCCATTCCCAGCTTCGGCACGACGGAGTACTATACGTAGAGTGCGCAGGGTTTTTGACTTTGAACCCTGGAGATCTGATAAATAAATGGGCTCCGTGTCAAATATTCCATGGTACCGTACATAGTACTATAACCAATAGCTTAAGAGTGATTGATTGCCATTTTCGATTCCGACCTCGTGCGCGACTCAGGGCTGACCCGGGCCGCCGTGGAAGCTCAGCAGGTGTGTAATCTGTACTTGCTCTAAATGATATCGAACGACACAACGTCTGTCTCAGCGAGAGCTGGAATAAGACAGCGTGATTACTATAAGCTGGAGGCGGCCATGTCTTACCGAGGTATACTCAATCATCCGATGGTCGTATACGCACCACGCTACTGTGTAAAAGAATTCAATTCTTGGCGAGGTCGTAAAGGATTCTTGGACGGCTCCCAACTCGAGCCCGTCGCAAAATGACTTTCTCCGTCACTTCGCCGCGGCCCTAGGCTCTCAAAGGGTTTAGCCAGGGGTCATCTCATTACCACCCACTCCAAAGGCCTTCCGCAAAGAGGGACATCTGGTCCACCGAGCATGGGAGGATCCATGCTCGGTGGGCACGACGACCGGTCTTGTCCTGCTGGCTGCTGGAATCCCCATTGAGCAGAATCGATATGTTAGAACTCGACGGTGCAAACAAACGCTCTTCTACCTATCTAGCTGAGCCGAAGCATCGAGTGTTGGGAGGAGAAGGGGTTCTTCTCGAATCTCGCCGGTTGGTTTCTAGCGGCAACAAACAAGAGGTGGTACAAACTACACGGCACTAACCTAGGTTCTGACATATCACTCTCGTGCCGTTGTCATGCTTACTTCCTTCCATCTGTTTAATCTACGACTGCATCAATTGCCGTTGGATGCATGAGCGGGAAAGGCTCCGACTTGACGACCCTCGTCTGATTGAAGCAAAAATGCAGAGGCATGGCATGGAATCGGACATGGCATGGTGTAGGATACTGCAGCATCAATGATATTTCCGCAATCCCTTTACTATGGTGCCTTTGTCGTTCACGAGATCGTCACGTCGTGTGTGCATCTTGCCAGGGGGGGGCCATGTCGCTCCAGGGGGATCCCCCTCAAGCCTCTACCCCCCCCCCCCCCCCCCCCCCCCAAAGACACCCCCCTGTTCGGCACTAGGAGCGCTGCTGCAGCGCGGCCATCCCACTGTAGTCTGTCCAGACCTTGACCAGAATCAGCAGAATGCCTGATGCTTGGCAGTCCAATTTGTGCATCAGTTTAGGCCCGGCCAGGGGAGTGGCTCGAGTGGGTCGTCCGCTGCAGACAGGCTCGATCTTAATTTATTGGCTCGGGAACTGCCTGGGGCGCTCTTTTACAGCCATCGCCTCTCGATCGCCAGAGTTTAATACTCATACTAGAAGAGCCTCCGTGACGCCAGTTTCCGCACGTGGGAATTGGGCAATCTCCTTTCTCTATTCTTTCTTCTACCGATTTATCTTTCTCGACCTTCTTTTTCCCCGGCTTCCCGGATAGCTTGCCCATACTATCTACCCTCGAGTGGATACGATACCCAAACGGAGAAGGGAAAAAGAAAAATCTCGGACCTCGAGTACAGGACTACCATTACCAACCTACACTCACTCTCCTCTCTCCCCTCGTCTCAAACCGAGACATCCTCCTAACTCGGGTCTTGGTTCGCGGAGGCATTCTTGTGCAGAGAATGTTGGGGGAACATTGGACTGGATTTTCACGATAGTATACATTATTGAACAGCCCAAATGATCAGTCTTCGCTTGGGTTCGTCTGGATAAAACGTTGGAGGACGAAGACGATTCAGGCACCGTCCCTTTGCGATCATTCGATTCACCACCACACCGGACGATATAATTCCCAAACAGGCTCTACGAACACCTGGAGCATAGCAAGGCCTTCTGCGACTGCTTCTTTTACTTTGTACACTTCGCCTTTGACATACTTGTGGCCTCCCGATAGGACTGGTATGTCTGTCATTCAACAACACACTTGTTGACCATGGGCAACAAATCTAGATTCAACTTCCCGATCCCGGGATGGAAGGCGAAACAAGCGGCCGAACCGCAACCCAGCCCAGTGCCTCTCACCAAAGCACAAAAGATTCTGGGAACCGGTGGTGGCATCAGCACTGCGTCGACAACGTCTCTTCATGCAGGCGGCCTCAAGCCCACACACTGGGATTCGAGATCGGGAATCAGCATAGCAGTATCGGAGAGCACAGCTAGTCACGCTGACACGGGTCTTGATGTTCTTGACGAGGAAGATGATTTCCTCGATCCTGGGAGGTACAGGCCCAATGGATGGGACGCCGAGTCTGACATCATCCCGCGCCACCCGGGTGGCACGCATGGCTTGAGGATGCAGAGGTCGGCTGCCACCATTGGCAACGATTACAGGACAGAAGCCTCGAGTATGAAGCGACGGGAGTCCATCGCCTCCACGATCTACAGTCACTACGACCGGGCCAAGGTGCCACTATCCATTTCACAGCAGACCTCGAATTCGGCCATGGCCAAGGGCTTTCCCAGCAAGGCGAACTCGCTACTTGACATGGACGGGAGTCTTGCAGGCCCTGCGGCTGCAAAGAAGAAGCCATCTCGACTGGATCTTTCCAAGCTCAAGCCGCGGAGCCGCAAAGAACACGCTGCCCAACCAGCACCGGCCCAGGCCCAGGCTCAGACCCTTTCTCCAACCCTGGTGAACAGATCTCCATCTTCTGTCTCTCGTTTTTCATCAGCCAACAAGGCCGCAAAGAAGCTGGGGGTGTCGCCGTCGGTGACCAGCATCAATACTTATGAGACACCATATGACAGTCCAAGAGGCGTGCAGGACTCAACAACCCTTTCTCAATTATATGACCACTACGAGCAGATGACCTTCCGCGAGGAGGAGGAGGAACTCGACCCACAAGACGAGTTCCCCGACCGACCACGCTTCGACTCGTTCGCCGAGGAGCCAACACCACCCCTCACAACCGCCTCGACGATATCCTTGATCACGCCTCTCTCAAACCCTGCGGTCCGCGAGCCAAACCGTCACTTGGAACCTGTCAGGAAAATGTCAAATGCAAGCCGGAACACGGCAACATCATCACACAGTCATAATACACCACAATCTCAACAACTACTACCAGGAAGAGACTATGCGTCAAGCATCTCTAGCCGCAACACAAGGAATTCGAAAACGTCCAAGACGTCGCGAACTATAGAATCAGACTTGCAGATGAACAGTGTCTTATCGTTGTCTGATTCCGACTCGGACGATGGTACCTTTAGTGATTCGGCGCCCAAGTCTTCAATGTCTTCGCACACGAACATATCTCATGAGGATCTCGCTGTCCTTTCAGAGTACACACGCAAGGCACTACCTACGCGGCCGCCAGTTCTCCAAGAGAGGACCTCGAGCCGTCAGCAAAAGCACGGAAACTTTGCCCCCCTCAATGACTACCTTGCGGTTCCCCAATCGGCTGGGAAAGGTCATAGTGCCCGGGCGCCTTCGAACAGCACGGTGCGATCCTCGTCCACGGCAAGCACGGAGACAACAACCAGGCATACAGGCTCTGACAATGGCCGTGGATCGCGGCTTTCGGTGTCAACGGCAGGGACCTCGGATTCTCACCACAGCTCGAGATCTGGGAAGACGGCACTCAAGTCGAAATGGAATCAGCAACCGACGCAAGAAGCGAAGCCTGCCACCGCCAAGCCCCTGTCCTCAACTGCAGAGGCTCTGGACTCTCTTAGGGAATTGACGGCTCAAGCAACAGACAAGCACCATCGCCGTTCGTTCAGCGCCGACTCGACTCCGCCCACGTCTCCTACGAGCGCAGCTTCACATGGAGGCTCCAACAGTGGCAAGGACTCCAACAGAGACGAAAACACTGATTCTCACAACGGACGTCTCATGGCAGTGACGAAGCAGGAGGAGGCGCTACTTGCGGCTCTGAGGCACAAGAGGGCCATGATGCGCGAGGACATCATTGCCGAGTTGGACGGAGGCGATAAGAGCAGCGTCGGTAGCCGTCGACGCAGTAGTGCCAGCAGTGGCATGAGCGGTCAATTGCAGGGCTTGAGGTCATCAAAGTCATCGAGCACCCGGGTCACATCATGTGCTCCTCAACTGCCTCCCTACCAGCCGAGAAACTCATCTCTTGTTTCCAGCTTCAAGAACCTCACCGAGCGCAAAGATAGCGTGCGCAGGACAGATAACAATGTCCGGTTCGCCGACGAGCCTCAAAGCCAGCGCCAAGAGGAGCCTGTCGAGAAGCGCTCCAGCTCGGCGATGAGCAACGCTACTCTCAAGGGCAACGCATCCGGAAGGCACGAACGCGTGCTACTGTTCCTCGACCGCCCCGTCTACGACATCGATACTATCGACCTCGCAGAGCCGAGCCCGGATCTGAGCGAGTTCATGGACTATGACCAGGACAGTGACGGCGAGATCATCCCCGAAAGTCGCCGCAGCAGGAGAATCTCCAAGCACACCAGTACATATGGACACCGCCCCAGAGCAGACTCGACTCTCCTCGGCGGCCCTGGTTCCAACCTGCGCAGGCAGCTTGAGAACTTGCCCGAGTCGAACCTGGAGAACGATGAGGAAGATGATTTCGATTTCGATGGATTTTCCGACGTGATGGGCTCTACCATGTCGGGCAGCCACGCCTCTGAGGAACCAAGAGGACGCGCCACCTCAAGACCCGACAGCCCTGTCCACCACGAGGTTGCAAAGGGCCATGTCAAGGGCCACATCAGGGGCAAGAGCAGCGCCGTGCGGCTGAGTGCCGTCGGCAACGCTGATCTCTACTTGCCGCCCGAGGTTGGCCTGTGGGGCGATGATGGTTGATCTTGCGACTTTGGAGGGGGTGTTTTTGAGTAAGATACACGCGAATCTTGAATAACGAACGAGGGGACACACATACCGACATCTTATTTCATATGTTAAAAATGTACGCACGCATCTTCCACGTTTCTCGGGGTGGGAAGAAAGCAACTGGCGCTCTGGCGGACTCGGACTCATGACCAAAACAACAAAACAACACAAAGCATCTCTTTAGCATATTAATATCGGATTAATGGAGGAGGCATATAGAGCATAGGTCAGGTCAAGGTCTTGCCGGGCAATACCCATCTGATGTGGTCATATACCCTGGGTTTATTGGGGAGCAAAACAGCTCGTATAATGAAAGCGGTCGTCCCATGTTCAACTTACACACTGCCATCATCAGCCAAGTGAAAAACATGACCTTGAGCGTAAACATGGCGAGCACGAGGCTTATTATTGCAATTGCGGTCAAGGTCAGTACATATTCCAGCATGCGACACTGATACCAAGAACAACGCTTGCTCTCTTCACTCGTAAGCATCCACGAAGCAAGGCCTCATACTGTTCAGCTCGTTCCGCCACGCCCATGGCCCACCGTCGTCGGCAAGCAGAGATGCCAAGAAGACGCCAGCCAACCTTGAGACAAGGTTGGACAACTCTACACGGCCAGCCGGGGCTGGGAGAGACAAGATTTTGTTTACTGGCATTCAAAGGCGTTGAGTCTGGCGTGCCGCTCCTTCTCTCTTCATTCTGCCTGCCCTGCCATCCCTTGACCATTGCGGCAAAACTCTATACGGTCGCTGGGGGGATCCGACAACTCAAAATCTGCATTGGCACAGCCGCGAGTCGTGTGACTGATTTGTTGGAAATCGTCTGGTCGTATGGAGGATGTTTGCTCCCCCGACGAATCCATTGAAGAGAAGAAACATCTAGACAAGCAATAGTGCACATTCCCCCGCATTGCTCCTGAACTCATGTGAGCTGCGGGCTTGCTGCTCATGGCCAGTGAGAAGAGCCGCCCAGGAGCCACGGCGTATAATGTGGCTGGCACCACGTGGTTGAGGGGACCTTTTCCTCCTGCTATGATGATGGGAGCTACCTAACACATCTTGTACATGCCAACTTATATGATTTCGCAGCACAGTCAATTGCAAGACAGCCTCTGCGTATGTCATGATGAGATGCAATGCGTACTAGAAGTTATCCCCGCGACATCGGATTGCCGCATTACATTACCAGTAGGAAGCTTCCCAAGTAAACGTTACTCGAGGGGCATCACAGACCGCGTGCTGTTCAGAGACCACCAAAGCCACCCGATTCGAAACAAATCTTGTTCGAGGATTCGCACCAGACGTAGCTGGTCTAGGTAATAGAGGAGGGTCTGTGATGAAAGATCAGGCCCACCCAAGTTAGAACGCGGGGCATGAAATCCCAGGCCCGCACTGCAGCCTCTACATATCGTATGGGTAGTCCTTCAATCTGGGCATTGGATCCTAGGAATACCTTTACATAAGTAGGATCAAGCCCACGACTCGATGACGTGAAGGTCTTTCTCGGAAAGAGTCTGTTGGACGTTGGGAGCGCATATAGTTGACAACAACATATCATACATGATTCCTAACACGTCTATTTTGCAGCGGAGTACACGCATGCAGCGATTTGCCGTCCTCCAACAGCCAACCAATTCCTTGCTCCTCCCACCAGGGCAGAGCTACCTACCACTGGAACTCTCAACCCTGGCAGCGCCGTACCAGAGTCGTCGCAAGCTCCCGCAAGGTGATCGACGCACTAGGATCGACTTTGAGAAGCTTCCCCCGAAAGCAGCGCAGTGTCCCTTTCTCGGCGCGGGCAGGGGTCCGTCTGCTCGACGTTCCATTTCTGAAAAGAATTTCTTGACGCTCGAAAGGATTGACAGAAAAATGCTGCAGGCTGGCAGACGAGAAGAACCGAGCAGTGATTATTCCTGATTTGGTCAGATTTTACCTCCTACTACAAGAATCACCTACCGGCCCCTGCATTTTACCTCTGCTCTTGTCCAGTCGTGCAGGTCGCAAAAGTGGAAATCCGCAGCCTAGATCTTTCTTGCCTTGGAAGAAATCTGGGGAACGGTCCAGCCATTGAGATCATCAGTCGAACGAGCTTCGTTGATCTACAGCCCGAATTGAGCCTCTTAGCTATCCCACGAGCACCAAAATTCCGCCGAGCTCAACCTTCCTTCGCCCACATCTGTTTTCCTTACTACGACCCAAAGATATTCTTTCATTCCTCCAAAGCTGACCAGCCCTCTCTCTCCGTCCCGATTCGGATTCGTCACTGTTGGCTGGGGCCATTTCCGTCTACCGTAGCAAGTCGGCGAGTAATTCGACACAGCCGGGGTGCCGACAACGAATCACGACTGCAGCTTGCTTTTACTTGCGGCTTACCACCCAATTGCTGCACCTCGCGCAGCGCAGAAGAGGAGGGAAGAGAAAAAAAAAAAGTTAAAAAAGGTACCGGACAAAAAACCAGGGGTAAAACGTCAAGGTTTCCCAGACGCCATCCGGCCTTGTATTCAGTGCAGAGGCCCGGACCCAAGAACAATCTTCTTTTGGAATTCGACGCATTCCTTTCCTTTCCAACTGCCGAAAGCATTCGTTGCAACCTCTGTCTGCACGTACGCGTACATACACCTACATACAGCTCCCACCAAGAGCGCCGGCCCGTCCACTGCCAGCGGTAGCACAGCGGCTTTAGGACTCTGCCAGCGAGGCACGACATCGCAACAGCCCAACGTAGCGGCCCACCCCCAGCGATTTTGCCTTGGGAGAACATCACAACGTCATCACGGGCCAACGCCAATTGTTCACGATGGGCTTGTTGGACTTTCCACCAGCCAAGGCCGGTTCGCCGACATTGCTGGGCATGCCTATGAAGCAGGTCTCGCTCATTACTGTAAGCTAGACACATGGATCCTGGCGGGCGCTGAATGCGCCGTGATGGTGCACCTGCTAACAGCCATTGTTCCCTAGTTGTGCTTTGAGAATTCAGCCTTGATCTTGCTGATGCACTATTCGCGAATGATGAAACCGACTGGCGACCACCGATACTTCACCTCGACCGCTGTCTTCCTTACCGAGGTCATCAAGCTTGCAATCTCGCTCACATTTGCCATTTACGAAGTTTCGAGGAGCTTGGCACCTTCGACACCGGCCACGGTTCTCTTCACGCACATTTACAGGGCCGTCTTCTCAGGCGATGGATGGAAGTTGGCCATACCAGCAGCGCTGTATACGCTCCAGAATACCCTGCAATATGTAGCGATTGGGAATCTGGACCCGATTCACTTCCAGATTCTGTACCAGCTTAAGATCCTCACAACGGCACTTTTCACGGTCACCATGCTTGGTCGAAACCTGTCGCCAAAGCGCTGGATCTCTCTGCTCATTCTGACGTTTGGTGTGTCCATTGTTTCCATCCCGTCTACGGGCTCCAAGGATGGCTCATTCCTGATCCATGACATGAGCGACCACTTCTTCCCGCGATCCGTCCACGAGCTTGGCCAGATGGCCAACGGAGTCAGCGATGTGGCAAGAGAGCTGACCAAGCGCACAATTGATGGGCTGTCGGATGCAGGCGACGCATTGATGAAGCGCTCCGCCACGTACGAAGGAATCGAGGATGATCAGGGTAACGCCCCAATCATGAACTACTCCATTGGTCTCTCCGCCGTCTTGGTCGCAGCAGCAGTCTCCGGCCTGACTGGCGTCTACTTTGAGAAGGTTCTCAAGGATCCCGCGGCTGTCGCCTCGGTCTGGATTCGCAACATCCAGCTGTCTTTCTATTCGCTATTCCCAGCGCTATTCATTGGCATCATCTTCAAGGACGGCCAGGAGATTGCGACGCATGGCTTCTTTGAAGGGTATAACTGGGTAGTCTGGACCTTGATTGTGCTCCAGGCGTTTGGTGGCGTCCTGGCATCTTTGTGCATCAACTATGCGGACAATATTGCCAAGAACTTTGCGACGAGTATAAGCATTGTTGTGAGTTTGCTGTTCAGTGTCTGGTTCTTCAATGTTCAAGTCTCCATCATGGTAAGTTTCATATGCTCTCTCGATCTCTTTCGAGGGTCTTGATCTGACTAAATTATAGTTCCTGATTGGCACAATCTTGGTGTTGGTCTCGACATACTTGTACACCGGCCCAGATCGAAAGCGCGGCCGACCGCCACCGATCAATATCGCCACTTACGAGAAGACCACCATCGACCCGATGCACACGCCAAGACCGTCCGGCGATAGATTGGCCGTGCCGAACCCTATGGAGTCTGCAAGCTCGTTGGGACTTTCCACGTCGCGTCCCTCCTCGCCTCTGCGGCACCACGTGCGACAGCCATCACCTCGGGATAAGAACCGAGACGATTGAGGTCTTGTACCATAGTCAATGAGGATGTGGCGTGATGATGCCACCACAAGGAACCGTGTATATGATGTGGAACGAACGGACAGGGCAGGGAAAGCTGCAAATGAGCTTCGGTTCTATGGCGGGTGATGCCTGGGGTTACGCGTACTACGAGCACATGAGAAATCTCCTACCACAACAAATAGAGCGACCAGCGACTGGAATGATTCCAGATTGGCACGGGAGAAGTCATTTTAGATCTTTGGTGTGTCGCTTCAGCAGTGACTAAACACATGTACATGAGGAAGGATATGGAAGGAAAAGAAAAACTGGTATTCACGAACGGGACAGCGGAGTTTTGTGCTACGGGGAGAGGAAAATCCGGACAAATTTGGCACGTCTATCTACCTAGGTATGCATTTGATATGCACTCTTTGAGTTTTCCCAGTAACCTTGGTCAAGTGTCGCCGTGCTGAAATAATGGACTCCAGTCTGTTTCTTCCAAGGACGAGTTGACCTGTATTGTTTTAAGTCGTCATCATGTTGGCTACTCGCTTTGCACCTCGCCGTGTTTCAAGTGCGGATCGAGGCTCGGGCTCTGGTATACAGGGAAGGAACGACGACGTCAAAGCATGGCAAGAGCGTTCCTTCCCTCGCAGAATTTTAGCAGGTCACAGGCAGCAGGCCACTTTGCTCAATGGAACATATTTTCCCACCACCAATCCTGAGCAGAAGGCATCTCTCGAAATCGTCGTGATCTTCCGAGTCCGCGCGGGCCGACACTGCTGCAAAGTTGTAAATCGATTTCTTAAACCCACTTTTCGTTCGAATTTGGTTTTCACTATGTCGTCTTATACCATCTAGTGTTTCACCTTGAGCTGGAGGACTATCTGTTGAGAGATATTTGAGGTCGAAAACATGTCCGGTCAACCGAACGGCGGCGGCGGCGGCGGCCACTTCTACGGCTTTGCCGACGACCCGGCCCAGGATCGCCACATTCAGAACATGATTGATCATGCCAGTGATTTCTTGCCTCTCCAAGGCATCTCTCAGGCTTCTTCACACACACTTGGCGCCAGTGATTTTGACGGCAACGACGGCGAACACTTCAACATATACGGCCATTTGAGCACATCGACTGATGACCTGGACGATTTTGGTAAGAACTACTCTGCGTGTATCGCAATGGCAATGATACTGACGTCTGAGAAGATCGTCGACTACTTGGGAGACCGTCAACCTCTTCGTACAGCACGACTCCAGCGTACAACACATCGATTCCATCTCTGCCCACTAGTGATAATCTCACCTTCACCCAGCAGCCTCAAATTTTGCGCGACGCAAGCCACCACTTCAGGCAGTATGCCGCCCGAGGCCACGAACAACGGCCTTCACAGTTCGTCACCAACTCTATCAATCTGGACCAACTGAACCATAGCCCGGCAACTTTGCCTATACTTGAGCGTGATGGATCCAGGAGAGTTTCTGAACTACAGGGAAGGTCGCAGCTTGTGACACCTCCTCTCTACAGTGGTTAGTCTTCGTTGGACAGATATTGCGAGAAATCACTGACTGTATAAGCCCACCCTCGCCAAGATTCGCCCAGCAGCGCACTGTTCCACAGTTCTTCGCCGACGGTTGGAAATTCGAGCCCCTCGATGAGACTCAGCCTCAGAAGGCCAGAATCCCAGGCGGCCAGCAGACCTTCCTTGCCTCAGCCTCCTGCACCCACTGCGGGCATCTCGATGGACCTGCAGCATGCCCCGAGCACCCTGACACCAAAGGTTGCTGGAACACATCTCGTCGATCCCCGTGCCGTCCTTCCCACGAAGTGTCAGGCAGTCTTCCCATACAATCTGTTCAACGCTGTACAGTCCAAGTGTTTCCCGCTTGCTTATGGCTCCGACGACAATGTTGTAGTTTCTGCTCCAACCGGAAGTGGAAAAACTGCAATATTGGAGATGGCTATCTGCAAGCTCATCAGCAGCCCAAATGGAGAGAATTTCAAGATCGTCTACCAAGCACCGACCAAGTCACTCTGTTCAGAACGGGCCAGAGATTGGGAAAAGAAGTTCAGCCATCTCAATCTTGAGTGTGTTGAACTGACCGGCGACACTTCCCCCAGTCAGGTCAGGCGGGTCGGCACTGCCTCCATCATTGTCACTACTCCTGAGAAATGGGATTCAATCACGAGAAAATGGTCAGATCATCACCGTCTCCTCGACATGGTGCGACTAGTTCTCATTGACGAAGTCCACATTGTGAAAGACATTCGTGGTGCAACACTTGAGGCCGTGGTCTCCCGCATGAAGACGAGTGGTGCCAACGTCCGATTCATCGCCTTGAGTGCTACTATACCAAATCTGGATGATCTTGCGATTTGGCTTGGACGCAACCATAAAGATCAAGCGCACCCAGCTCAGCGACTTGGCTTCGGCGAAGAGATGCGTCCGGTGAAACTCAAGAAGCACGTTCACGGTTACGATTGCCCTGGAAATGAACACATGTTCGACAAGACACTTGACAGCAAGCTGATTTCACTTCTCAGTCGATATGGCGAGCAAAAGCCCGTGATGGTGTTTTGTCTCACACGAAAGTCGTGTGAGCAAACGGCCAAGAAACTTGCCGAATGGTGGACTTCTCACAACAACGACAACAGACCCTGGCCAGGTCCCAAGAGTCGTGTTCCAGTCATGAACAAAGATCTTCAAGACATCGTGAGCTATGGTGTCGCCTTCCATCACGCCGGGCTGGACGCCGCGGACAGGGCCTCCGTTGAGCGAAGTTACCTCCATGGTGAGCTACATGTCATTTGCTGCACATCAACACTCGCAGTTGGTGTCAATTTACCGTGTCATACGGTAGTCTTGAAAGGGACGTCAGTCTATGTTGACAATGGCCTTCAAGAATGCTCAGACTTGGAGGTGATGCAGATGCTCGGGCGTGCAGGTCGACCGCAATTCGACCGTAGCGCAACTGCAATCATCATGACCAGGTCGAGTAACGTTCAGAAGTACGAGAAGATGATATCAGGACAAGAGATTCTGGAAAGCAAGCTGCATCTCAATCTCATTGAGCATCTCAACTCTGAGATAGGTCTAGGCACCATCAAGAACCTCGACACTGCGAAGAAATGGTTGTCCGGCACATTTCTCTTCGTGCGCATGAGACAGGCACCTCAACACTACCTCTCCGAGATGCCCGAAACTGACAAGCAGAATCGATCAGAGCCCGAGGACTTGATTCAAGCCTGGTGTGAGCGTGATATTGAGCAGCTCCAAACGTTCAACCTCATCACGCGTACGGAGCCGCTCTGTTGCACCCAGTACGGAACTGCTATGGCAAGGTACATGATTCCTTTCGATACCATGAAAGAACTTCTTGAAATTCCGATTGGTTCCAGTGTTGAACAACTCGTCAGTACAACTTAAGACCACTTCAATGTGTGTGAACTTCCAAATAGCTAACCTGCCATTCTAGCTCATCGCTCTTTCGAAGACTGCCACGTTTCGAGATCTCCGCTTCAAGTCTCACGAAAGAAGCTTTCTACAGAAGATCAACTCTGAAGTCATGTACCCAATCAAGGGGCCAATTAGCGATACCTGGCACAAGGTGTACCTCCTGGTACAATTCAGCCTGGCCACTCTGGAAATGCCCGCCGACGAGTCAAACGCAATCAAGCGACAGACTTTGGTCGAGACGAATATCATTTTCGATCGATTGAACCGTCTTGTCCGATGTGTAATCGACTGCAAAGTCTTTGATTGTGACGGGATGGGGGCCAAGGCTGGACTCGAGTTGACACGAGCTCTCGCAGCAAAATCATGGGACCATCAGCCGACACAGATGCAACAAGTACCTGGCATCGGACCAGTCATCACGAGGAAACTGGCATCTCATGGTGTAAGGACAGTCTCGGACCTGGCAACGCGCAGCTTTGTCGACATCGAGCGATATGTAGGTCGAAATCCTCCGTATGGCAAAAAGCTTTTGCAATCTCTTGAGGGGTTCCCACGACTCAAGATGACTACAAGTATTCTCGCTCAGAACATCCAAACACACTCCAAGCCTGGAGAAGCACCCGTTGTTATGGTCAAAACCATACTTGGATTCGAAAACAAGCAAGTGCCCACTTGGAACAATCGCATTCCTATTGTCACTTTCATCGCGTACACGGGCGGGAGATTGGCTCATTTCGCGCGCGGTAACCTCAGGCACATTGGCGAGTCGGAAAATTTTGCCCTGAAGTTTGCGACTGTCATCCAAAATGCAGATGAAACCATTACCTGCTGCTTCAGCTGCGAAGAGATTGTGGGCACCGAGGTGACAGAGGTGATTTCACACAATCTGCCGCCGCTAGTATTTGAAGGTCTTCCGCAAAGAAATCGTGCTGCGCAGTCCATTGAGGAACTATCGGAGAAGTCTGTTGGTGATATTGACGAGGAAGGCATAGCGGATGTAGATATGCTCAGTGCCTTCGTTGCAACTAACTCCGATGATCGCGAGGAGCCAGCGAGTCAGCCGCGACTTGCGGAATTGGACGAGGAACTTGATATGGAGTTCCAAGATATTGACGACATCTTGAAAGATAATTCGATCTCTCAAGAACAAGGCACCGCCGTGGCAGCCCCGGTTCAAATGAGCAACGGAAAGTGGAAGTGCAATCACCACTGCGCAGGTGGTGCTCTAACCAAGGCTGGAAAACAATGTTCACACAAGTGCTGCCACGAAGGACTCGACAAGCCGAGGCCGCCAAATCAGAAGAAAGGCTCTGCCAAGACCAAGAAGCAAGAAGTAAATGATGCACGCAGCACCGAGGGTGACGTTTTGACGACAAAGGGTCAGCCGATTGGGGCTCAAAGCTCAGATCGAGACGACGCCGAGTTCGAAACAAACAGCTCTTCCGCAAATTTTGGCAGAAAAAGATCTTCTGTGCCCTCCATAAGTCAGAAGAAGGCGGCCAATGATCCTCGTCCTAAGAAGAAAAGTAAGCAACTTGACGCTTCGGATGACGATATCGAATGTATCGATTTGTGTTCATCTGACGACGGGGAATCATCATCCCCGCCAAAGGTGCACGGCAATGTGTCTGCTTCTAGTCGGGCCCAGAAAAGACTCAGTGATCTTCACCATCGCATCCAGCCACAGACTATTGCACCTTCTCGCCTCACCAAACCTTGCAAAGCTCTTGGAGGACCACAGGGCGAACAGACCATTAATGAAGACTCTTGCTTCGACAGCGATGTGTTCGACGATGAAAGTGAGGAATTTCCATCACTATCAGATATGGTCGACCAGACTGAAGACTCGCAAAGCCGAGGAACAACGCAGAAGGCGCTGATCAGGGATGAGACCCTAGGACCTGACATCTTCAAAGCATTCCAAGAGAATCAGGGCTATGGTTATGGCTCGAGTCTCAGCTTTACCACGGCCGGCGAGCTTGAGAAGGCGACTCGGTGCGTCAAGCCTGACGAGATCGAAATGAATGTCATCTCTGGGGAAGATGCTGCAACATCGAAGATGGAAGGTAATATGGTTGATGAGTTGCAGGAATTCGATACGAACACGCACAGCAAGCTGCATGAGAAATTACTACCTGACGACGGTGTGTCATCAGATGTTGGTGGTATCAGCGGTCTGGCAGATAATTATTCGTTTTCCCGGGATCCTGAGAATCTTGGAGCCGAAGTCGAAGCTCAAATGTCGACTAATCCGTCATCCGTCAAGTTGGCGACGCCTCTGCCGGGAGAGCCGGCGTGGGTCGCTGAATACGACCAGGAGTTGATTGCTGCGCTCAGAGGCGCTGTTGACTTCGTTGAGTGATGGGCAATTCCGGGCAAGGTTATAACGGGGACGGCGATGTTGCTATAGGAACTCGCATTGTCGGCTCATTCCATAACATCTTATTCAACCATGATAGCTAATTTGCATATTTTGGCAGCAGGAGCAATAGTTCTCTCAATAACGTGAATTCGTGGGCCGTGATGGTGATTACATCAGGTGGTGACTGACATAGGATCGGGAACTTGAGCCATGAGAACTGGCAACAAATGTGCCAAGTGCACCATCATGAACGACTTGAAGGAACATGGAAACCCGATGCTTTGGTTTTGGCGGTTGGCGTGAGTGACCTGCCCTCTCTACCGTTGCAGCGATTGAGCGGTAAAGTGCAGGGAATCTTATCGGGCATGTATGTGTGGTATGTATAGTCGTCCGTATCAGGAATAGAAAAAGGCCTGATGCCTGATGCTTGTCGTTTCTCATGCAAGAACGAACCTCTTTGGGCACACCGCCTTGGGAACTCCACGGTGTATCGGGAAAGGCGTTTGGCGAGTTCTGAAATTCAATCTGTCTTGAGAGATCTCCCGGTATTCCGGGACATGGCAGCAGAATTCGCGATGACAGTCGGTCAAAGCTCCTTCTAATTTTGCGTCTCCCCAGCTCCAGAATGCCATCATTGCACCCACTTGGCTTCACGCACGACATAGCGGTCGCCTATTTGCCCACGATGGTAGCGCCGATTTGATGAGGGTCACTCTCTTTAGCTGTGGAGGGTCAGAGCTTCGTGCATGCCGAGGACCTGTATCCTGACCCTCTTTCACCGACGACATGTCAATTGGAAAGGTACAGATATCATCTGTATGTATGTGTGTCCAACAGCAAGCCTTGGGCTGCCTTTGGGTAGTAGTGTAGATATGCGAGATTTCCCTTTCCAGACGGGCTGCGGCGGGAACTAAAATCTCACATGTTCTATTTGTAACCTACTGTGTACAGACCGCAAAGCAAGCTCGCAAGCTCCCAATGGTGTGTAGGTGCGGGTTCCCACATATGACACGAGAGACAGAGAGGAGGGGGTTGCCGATGGGTGTACAACAAGGCACGCTCTTCGGTTCCCTTAGTCATGTATAGATCGACTGATCTGATCAAGCCGGGAAGAACATGTCTTCCTTTGACTTTTCCGTAAGAGCGCTATACGCGTAACTTACACTAAACCAGCCGGGAGCCAGTCTGTCTTTGGTCACTTCGTTTTTTGCCTCCCTACCTAATCAGATGAGGCTTTCTTACCGGTTCTGCCAGCGGGAAGGTTGGCCCTCGTGCCCGCTGCGTCCGCTCCCGAGCCCAAGTCGCGTGGTTCCCGAATAGGCGGTCTTAATAATGGTTTTAGTCGTACCTAACCAATCCCGTTCCGTTTGCACTGTTTGGTCGAACCAGGCATGGCCCGGCCATGCCCGTTTCCGAACACTTTTTGACAGATGTCCGTAGTCTCTCACTCTAGAACATGTTCGTCTCATCTCATAATTGACGATAAACTAGAGATCCTTCTTGGCGTACATGGTCAATGTGCAGAGATGTTGCAGTGTACGGAGTAGTAGTACTACGATCGACTAGCCAGACCAACCCTGGCCAGCCACTTGGGTTTCTATGTACACTGCGTATCGTGAAGGGGAACATCTGCTCACGTCTCATATCACCTCACCAATGGCCTCTTAACGCCAAAACTCGAGGTACATATAACATGAGGCATAATATCCTTTCCCCAAACATCAAAACACACGAGACAGTCGAGCCGTCGAAACGTGATCTGCCATTTAATCCCCCGCCTTTGACGATGCCGAAATAGCACGACAACCCCTCAACGGGGGGAGGAGACGAGACCACGCGGATAAGCGATCAGTGGGGACCAGCCCCTCCAACAGTCAATCAGCCAAGGAAGCCCAACCAAGGTGGGGTCGTGTGTCCTTGTCGATAAACCTTGATCTGATTGATACGGACGGCCGCGATAGACTATAACACGTATGTAAACCCGGGAGGCGCGCGACTAGACTACTACTATACCTTGCAGCAGACAGGGCAAACCGTCGGTCTGTATGACCGAGTGACTTCCTACCTCTAGTAACAGAGTGTGTGTGGAGCGGCTGCCCTATGCCTGCAGCGAGGCAATGCAGCTGCTTCAGCTTTGCAGGAACAACTGGCGGCGGTGAAGAGCCACGCGACCTAGAGCTATACCACGGCAGAACCAGCTTTCGACAGGAACGAACTCTCTTGTCTCTGTCTGGTCTGGTCTGGCGAAGCCGAGATTCCTGTAGTATTCCTGTATCTAGGCAAGCTGGCTATACAGGTCGCCTCCCTCCAAGGCCCAGAATGGATGCCCAACAGGGAGCCGCGGTCGAGAGAAGACAAAACGTAGGCCAGACAGATTGGTGGTCCCGGTAGCACTTGGAGTTTAGGTCCCGGTGTCGGTCGGCCGTTTGGACTGGTACTCGCGTACTATGTGACCACAAATCCAGGTACCCAGAAAGCCATGGATCGTATGGTACGTTCGTGTGTCTGTCCGTGTAAGTGAGGAGAAAACCCCCTCCTCCTCTTCCCCGTCGGACGAGTATAAACATGATGCACTCTCTCCCTCTCTTCCCCTTCCTTTTCTGGTATACATTACAATTCATACTACACAAAGCTTTCACACACTACACTCTTCACACCAAAGTCTTCTCCCTAGTCGACTTTAATTCAAGATGGCTGCCGCATCCGTCATGATCCCCATCTCCGCCATCAACGGCACCCTGCCCCCGAGCGCCCTGGTCCAGCACTCGCCGCGCCACGGCCGCAGCCGGGCCGCCAGCATCAAGGGCAAGAACCGGTACAACGTCACGGAGAACCGGGACGGCGCCATCATCAAGGCCGTGTCCTTTGTCCTGAAGCGCGCCGTCCGCCAGAGCGACCTGGACGAGGAGAGCGACGAGGAGGACGAGGAAGAGTCCGACGAGGAGTCTAATCGTCTCGTCTCCACCGACGACGGCTGGGTCATGCTCTCGGAGCTGGTACGAAACCTTTCCCCCCTCTCGCCTTGCTGCTACCACTATAGACATACTAACCCAATGCCTCTCCCGACAGCTCCAGCACTCGCGCATCACCGACCTCCGCGTCACCCAGCCCGACGTGGTGCGCATCGGCGCCAACGCGGCCAAGGCCCGGTTCGAGCTCCGCGAGAAGGCCGGCGCGTACCAGATCCGCGACACCCACAAGCGGCGCGACAGCCAGCTGGCCGAGCCCATCCTCGAGGGCGAGCCCCTCGAGGCCGGCGCCGCCGACCTGCCCGAGTATGTCGTCTACGAGACCTCGTACGAGGCGTACCCGCACATCCTCGTGAGTATAGCCCCCTGCTCCTCCTCCCCCCGAGCACTTGAACAATCCATTGCCTTGCTCTCCATTCAGGAACAAGAATACTGACATGACTGGAAATCATTAGGCCTCCAACGGCATCCAGCGCGCCGCCGGCGCCTCGCACATCACCTTTTCCCCCATCGCGGCCGACGGCAGCGAGACCCGGCCGGGCCGGACCAGCGACGCCGACGTCGGCATCTGGGTGCACCTGCGCAGCGCGCTCGAGGCCGAGCCGTCCATCGTGTGGCAGCGGACGGCCGCGGGCGCCGTCGTGACCACGGCCCGCGAGGTGCCCCGGTCCCTGTGGCGCCGCGCCGTCGCCCGCCGCCAGGACATTGGCGTCCTGCTCGAGGACGGCGAGGTCCGCAAGGAGGTCCCCGAGGCCCTCCGCGGCAAGGGCTCCAAGGGCAAGGCCAAGAAGGGCAAGGGCTCCCTCAAGAAGGGCAGCCGCGGCGGCGAGGACGCCTCCGACAGCGCCAGCGACGAGTAAAAAGTCCTTGCTGCTGCTGTCGCCCTTTGAGAGGGGGGTTAGTCTCCAAGAGACGATTAACAAAAACAAACAAACACCATTGATACCCCCATTTTTTCATCATTTAACTCTCTCTCAAGACATATACACCATTATTAGTTTTTAGACATAGATTGAGTAAATGTACATAATCCCGCCTTCTCCGTACAGGATGGCGGGATCTTTCTCACCCCCCTCAAACAAAAGTTTCCCAATGACCCTTGTAGTGCTCGGCTGCTATGAGCGAGTGAGCTTTGGGCCAAATTGTCCAGCTTATATTGCCCTATATCTCGATGTGCGGGTTCTCCGCGACGAGCTCGGCTCGGCATGCAGCTGTACTACCTCTGCCCCGGAAATGATGTTTCTGTGAGACATTCATCCTATTGAATGGTAGCTGGAATATGAAATTTCCGATTGAGAAACATCTTTGCTTTCAGCAGACTTGTGTGTCCATTGACAGTCTTGCATGCCGCCTTCAGATGAGCTCATCTGAAGCTTCCCTTGAGGCGCGCCGCCTGAGCTTTGGCACAACGTCCGCGTAAGCTTCCCGCAACTCTGGAGAGTTTTTCCACTCGTTCAATTCGTCGGTCATCCGTCGGATCTCCTCTTCCTCGGTCTTTTGTTTGGCAGTCTCGATCTTCTTCTGCTCGATGGCCCACTGACCGTATGCCTCGTCCTGATGCTCCAAGTCGCCGTCCTGAATCAGGCCATGCACTGGCTCTGCGGGTCGCAAAAAGCCCCGAGCGTCGGCCTCGATGATGGAGCGAAGCAGGATCTGTCCCATTCTGATGTATGCAGCAGACGTTGGGTGCATTCCATCCCAAGCGAGGTCTGTGTCTTGAATGCCGTCGGGTCCAGTCATGTCGGCAAGAACAACGGGCTTGCCCTCTTTCTTCATGATCTTGTACAAGCGGTGCATCTGCTGATTGACGATGGCCACATCCGCTGAGCCATTGAATCGCTCCGTCTCGGTCGTGGGCAGAAGGGTTCCCATCACGACGGTCGCTCTTGGCGATGCTGTGAGCAGGTAGTCCACAAGAGAATAGTACCGCTTGAAGAAGTTGGGGATATCCCAATGCTGGAAGCAGTCGTTCGCGCCCACGTTCACCAAGTAGAGGTTGGGCTTGGTTCGAGGAACAACGTCCATGGCATGCTTGTGCATCTGACCAGTGCGTGCGCCGGGGTACGCCTCGATGTCATTGTCGAGCATTTTTCCGACGCGCTGCGTGCCCACAAAGTTGACGGGATTCCCTATCGCAGTGAGGTGCTCTCGGAGCGGCCGCCGGAAGCCATTGTTGTCGAAGCTCTCGTCTCCTCGCGTCGTCGAGGCGCCAATGGCCATGATGCGCAGTGGTATACCGTTGGCCAGCGGCAATTCGTATCCCGGCCGCTTATACCCTGGCCCGATCGGGATGGTGGCGCTCTGGGGCATCGTGGCGTTTTGAAGCGTGCCATTGCCGGCTTGTAAATTACTAAATGATGTACTGCCCGTTTTCGCCCATGCAGTGGTGTCTTCTTTCTCGGTCAAGGAAACCGCTGTAGGAGAGAGTTTGTTAGCATAATGCGCAAGTCGTCGCAGACACCATTCCTCCCCAGGATAAACAAGCAGAGGTGAACTTACCCGTAAGTATTAGGAATACTATGAATGTGCCAAACAAAAACTTCTTTCGCGCCACCAGCGCGGAAATCCACGGTACCGAGGACAAGCGGTCGCCGATCTTCTCCATGATGTCTATCGGGGGGTATATTGGAGAAGATGCGGATTATGCGAAAAGGAAAGGAAAGACAAAAACAAAACGACCAAGCAAGCAAGCAAGCCCGCAAACAAGAGCAACAGGACAATGAAGCAGAGAAAATGACCAATGGAGACAGAAAAGACAGACGAAGGGAAGAGAAGCTATCCAAAGATAGCAGCAGCAGGATGGGAGATGCACGCCCACAGCAGATCTCAGCGTTTTGAGGGAGAGATGGGTAGAGAGAGGCACAAGGAGGGTTATCTTCAAACCTTGCTGTGTGGCTGGGATCGAAGCTGCCTTCTCACTGCTCCTGTAGGTACAGTTTCGCGTGATAGTTTTAGGAAGGAGAGTCAATGGGCAGACGATGGTCTTTTTACCTTAAAACATTTGATGCGCGACCCCAGACAGACAGACAGATGGGTCTGGAGGCGGTCGACAGACAGATTCAATTCTCACACGCTCTTGTCCTGCAGGCGGACACTAGACCCAGGCTGGCGAGTCGAACTGGAGTAGTTCAGGATGCTTAATGATGGCATGTCTCCATCGACGAGAGCTCTAGCCCTGGATTGACCATCAGGGTCAGGGGGCGGCCCTCTGATGGCGGATGTTTGTTGGGTGTCTACTGGGTGGAGGATTTGCACGGAGATCAATCGCTTCGTGGGAATCACCTTGTATGCGCAAGGTGGGTGGTTGATTGTTTCCAAGAAATTTGACCAAATCAACGCGTGCTAAGAGCTGCCAAGGCGGCTCTGTCGGCATTTTGGGAGTGTACACATAGGGGCTGGAGTCAGCCGACCTTTGGGGCCTTGGTCTGGGCAATTGGCAGTCGATCGCTGTTCAGTTCCGCGTTTGGCAAAAACAAAATCATGATGGGCATGGCCAAGCTCGTGTTTACGGAGCAGGTTGGTATGCCATGTGTTGTTTGTTTGTGTGGGTGTGTGGCATGCGTGTTTTATCGTGAGCCGTTTCCGATCATCTGGAACAGCGCAGTTGCCGATTTGGTATATGGTTGAGTTTTCATGCCTTCACTGGCAGAGGGATGTGATCGGGAGGGACATCCAGGGTGGCCAGGGGCTAAAGAGTCCAGTCCCGCCTGTCTGGCCAACATTATCATCATTACAACACTGACTGCGATTGATAGTACATCGTACTGTGAAACTGCTAGCGGCGCATTGCCCCAGGTCAGATAGATCTGCCCGGTTTTTTGGGTGTCTCGAAGAAAAATCAAAGAACGGCCCCAGAAGCAGATCGGGCAGCCTTATCCGCGCAAACCCTGCCAGAGAAGAATGAAAAGAAAAAGGTAATTTGGAGGAGATGCTCCTTGCCTTGTGGCCTGTTATGCGCATGCTACCTGTAATAATGTACTAATAGTTTGGGGGGCAGCCTCAGTGCGTTTTTGCGGGGAACATACTCCCTCTCCAACTAAAAGGAGGCTCCTAAACAGAGGAAGGAAAGAATTCAGGTCCCGCCAAATAGTGTACAGATTAAAGCTTCCCCAAGACTAAATGTAGCGAGGTCTTTTGGGAGTCTCGCCCGCTGGTATTCAGGGTCACTACTCTAGCGCTAGGTACGGGTACCTCACCTGCTAATTGCTAAAACGTTGATAACTGACATGTGGAAATACCAAAGAATGCAGATAGATGCACATGTCACTGCGCGCACATAATTACGAGTTCCAAGTCTCTTTTGATTGATTCGCATGCCATCCTCTGGCAGTTTCTTATCGATCAGTTGAGTTTCATTCGCCACGCCAGTCGTCCAGATGACAAGGCTTCCTCTGCTCAATCGAGTGGCCCATCGCGAATCGCCAACGGATCTCCGGCACAGGATGCGCACCCATTCTGCAGAGAAGGGATGCACGAAAAACCATGGCAAATGAACAGCTACAAGGATGACGACGCGGCATTAAACGCTGTAATCTACTTCAGCATGGTAAGTCAATCCTTGACGTCTAATAAATATTTTTACATTTTTCTCCGAGCGGCGCAGATCAGCCGGTAGCAAGGTAAGGTACGAATACTCGTGGCCAGTGGGGGCCTTAGTTGTTCCTCTCTGCATCTTCCGCGTGTCCAGCCGGGCCGCTCGACGAGTAGTCGGAGGTGACGAACGCGCGGTCAACCTCGGTCAGTCCCTCCGCACAATACTGCAGTGTCTCGGCGACGTCGTGGCACGTCCGCAGACTGGCCTTTTCGTCCATCAACAAGTCGTACTCGACCCATACACCGTCGCCGCAGTGGTACGCCGTGACGTTCTTGAACCCAAGCACAATGGGTGAGAATCGATAGGCCAAAAACATGAGCTTCTGGTACGTTCGCTCCGACGCGGCTTCTCCGGAAAGTCTCGTGACGTTCTCGAAGCACGTGTGGCCCCAGTCAAAGATGATGAACAAGGACAAAATACCAGCACCAGCAGGCTGTTAAATCATCAGCAATGCATCTCATGGACAGGGTTGCGCTGGAAATACTTACATCGAGCCACCAGATACCTGCCTTTTCTCCTATGAAGGGAAAGAGAAGCGACAGTGTGTTGAAAAACACATCAGTTTTGCAGTCCTGCCACAACGCCTGGACTTGCGTCGTCTTGATGGGATAGCATCCCAAGCCAATGATGCCCTTCAAGACAATCGTGGCGACCATGGCACCTATAGCCGTGTAAGGAAGCTCCTCTGCTTCACCTTTTAGCGGCATGATTTTCTCCACCGACTCCTTTAAAATCTGCATAAAGGAGATGACCATGATGATGGAGAAGACCAGAATACCGATCGGCTCAAGTCTACGGCGTCCGACTGGGAATCGCTTCTTGAGTGCTCCCAGGCGCCAGCTGACAATCTTGTTCGTCGACCAGATGATCAGGGTACACAGCAGATCCAATGCGGAATCCACGAGCGAGGCCACCAGAGATAGCGAGCCAGTAGATGCGACAGCCACGACCTTTCCAGCAAGGAGCAGAATGTTTGCAATCACGTTGATGTTGATGGCCCACTTTGCCTTCTTGGCCGCACTTGCGCGTCGTGCCTTTTCGTCGTCGGGCAGAAACTCGGCAATGTTTCCTTCCATGTGCTGCAGACCACCGCGCCTCTCCAGATCTCCGTCGTGGTCCGGATCCGGGTCCATGGACTCGAGCACATCGTCGGCCACGGCCATGACCACTGCGTCGACTTCTAGCCAGTCATTGATCCTCTCGTTCTGGGTTTCGTAGAAGGACCTGACCTTTTTATTCTTGATGGCCTTGAGTTCCGCCTCGCTCCTGCGGTACTTTTCCAGGCCGTAGCGATCAATATTGTTGAACAGGGCGTCTTTGAGGTCTTCCCTCCGCCGGTCATCCATCGCCGTGCGGGCGACATCCTGAAATCTGAAAACGCGAGGCCGGGGACGCCCGGGGTTGGTGCCTTGCTGACTCGGTCCTCTTTCCAGGTCGCGAGGGTGACGCCGCTTGGCAGCGTCCTCGTTGAGCTCCTCGCGGCCGGTGGAGTTGGATTGGCCATTAATGGCGAACACTCGACGTTTTCCAGCCATGACCCAGTATCTCGTCCTGATCTCTGGCCTGAACGATTCGTTCCCAGAACTGAACTAGGCTGCTTGCGGATTTCCGTAGCTCTCTGCCTCGCCTCTCGCGCAGCTATCGCGAGTTTGAGTGTAAGTGACGTAATGCCTCTATGAGTGCCAAGCGCGCGTTCCTGGCAGCCTTGGCGACCGGGGTGTGCTGGACAACAAATGGAACAATGGTGCAATTGCAACAATCCAAGGGCCGAGAAGTCGTTCTATTGCGAGAAAAGAAACAGAAAAAGATGACAACGCAGATTGCCGTATTTTGTAAGATTCTAGAGAAAAGAAAGATTCGCCGTGCCCTTCATACGAGAAAGAGGAAAAAAGCAAAAAACTTGGACGAGAGAAGACCCGCGACACGTGTATTCGAAACTGCGCGTCATTGAATACCAACAAGGCCACCCCATATTTGCCGACCGCGGTCCCGGCAAACACGGATCAAACGGCACCAAATGCTTCAGCTCTTTTCTTCCTCCTTTGGACTTGTCATCTCGCTAATAATAGTGATGGTATTGCATTCACATATCTGTCTTTTCTAATGTGTACGGTAGGCCGTCGAACGTGAGCTTGAATGTACAGGGAATTCATTTTGCCTCTGCTTTTCTGTTCATCATTCTTAATTGTCATTATGATGGAAAAACTCAAGACAGAGTGTCAGTCATTAGCGCTTATTTGCAGGCTCCCTAGCACTGTAGCGTAGCGCATGGTCGGCGGGAGCGCTTGTAAGATCTAGTACCTGAGTAAACTCCGGCCCGGCAGAAACTAAAAATGCTTTGGTGACAGTCGCGGAAAGACAATACAGCTTCACTGACGTACAACCCTGAATCTCTCGAAAGGGATGGACACGGAAAATCTGCTGCCTTGGCAGATAATAGAGCAATGATCAAGCATTAGGTTTGCAACTGGGGAGCAACTCAGAAATGATCCCGCTTTGGGCTTCTGCTGTTGCTCCCATTGGCTGGCGGGAGCCACTATAATTCAGGTTATGATCCCAGGCTTTGCGTGCATTCCCACAACATGTCACAAGCAGAACGCTGCCGGCTGCGTCCAACAGATGGAGTCGTTATCGGCCAGAGACTCCGCCAAAGTCCGTCCATCTTTGTTTCATGTCTTTCAGTTGTTTATCTTGCGTCAAAAGATGGAGCTGTCCCCGGGCCATGATGACTACTTGCGTATCGAATTTTTCGGACCTCCGCGATTTGATGACAAAGGCCGCCTTGCGTCAGAATTACTACTTTTCCGGATGGTTGTGGAGCTGAGCGTCGGGTTGCTGAACATGATCAACGCTATCAGCTGGGAGCTGAACAAAGACCATCTCTGATTAAATCACTTATTTATTACTCATTAGTCGGATTTCTCATCCAAACAGTATTCACTTGAACTTCGAGGGGGACTGGCCAAGGAAGATGATCGGATGATCAAATTACTATTTTGAGATGTTTATCAAGTTGAAGCTTTTCTAAGCTCGTAAGAGTCGCGACTGATACGAACAAAACTGCATGCTGGCCACGCTAGCCAGACATAAAGCGATTCATTGTAGACAAGAGACTACTTCGCATATATCGGTACTCTGTAAAAGTTGGTACAATCGTGCGAGAATAGTCATTCGGTCTGATATATGATTTGCCCTAGCTAGAATTTGACTGCAGACCAATACATCAATCATACAGAAACCACGACACCCTACGGGTCTTGAAACTTATACTGAAAAGGTTAGAAACTATGCAATCGAGCGTATTGATGGTGTTGCTAAACAGCAGAAAATGAGCTGCAAAAGAAATAGACACAAGGCTATGCGACTTCACGTGGAAATTTGTGACAAACACCGGCAGCAGTATGTCAATACGATCTCTTGGTCTTTGGAAGTAGACTCTTGAACAGCCAGCATTGATTTCGTTACCCGAGATGAACTCACTAATTTCTAGATGAGCTCACCCTCGGCTTCGTACGATGGCCTCAGTCCGGGTTTTCCTATTCCCAAATGTGTGCATCACCATATTAGACGAGCTACTCACTTCAGATAGCATTATCACAAGTCCGGGACCGTTGCAATCCCAGGCTATAGATAAGCTGCGCGGCGATGGCAACGACTTGACTGTCCACAGTCCTCTCACGAAAAGCATAACTTCGTCGCATGACCGACTTCTGTCTTATCTAAATGGGTTCGACCTTGGCGAGCGGAACCATGTATCATCGGATTCTGTCATTCGATGGTATCTCTTCGAATCTATGAGATCGGTCAATATGAATCGGTTCGATCACGACGTCTCACATACTGTAAGGACTGCCAGTGGCACTTTTTGCCATTCACTACTCCTGTCGCCGGAGGGCATAAAAGACCGGCTGGTAATGGCCAATCGACTGGGTGCTCCTCAACAGCCGCTGTCAGGCACGCAATTCAGATTGCCGACCCATACAGAGGTCAAGAGATGAATTAAATCTGCTTCTTTTCTCATCCGAAGGCCGTATTATCACTAGGGGTATATCTGCTCACATGTACTGTTGATCTCGTTGATGTGGGAGATATCTCTGGAACGCGATATTTCGTTCTGGCTCGTTGCGGTAGAAGAGCTCCTTGCACTGAAATTGCGAAGATCCGCCTCGTTTTTCTTGCTGTGAAACACGACGTAACAAGCACCCCACGTGATCGAAACTTCCAAGTTTTGGATTCTGTATGGTAGGTACGAGTGACAAAAACCATAGCCCAAAGTCATCCTCCTCGTGACGTTTTGGATTCGTTGGCGAAAATCCAATAGCAACACAACATATTCCTGCCAAGGAGTGGGATTAAAATGGTTTCAGGACACTGGCTCTTTTCATTTATTACCCAAAACGGACTTTGAAAACATGCTGCGTTGAGAGTAGGTAGGTAGACACCACGGAACAAGCGCAATCAAGATTCCGGGAGAGCAGAAGCTGGAGTAATGCCAGACGAACAACCAATTAGGCCCCCTTTCTTCCGCCCTCTGGAGACAATCAGGTTTTCTTCCCGCCTGTTTCGATCCTTTGTCCCTGAAGGGAGGCGGCATGGTTCGCGAATCTTGCAGCCTGTCTCTGCCGAGAAACAAGGCAGCGGCGCATGACATGTACCTATTCGCCGACATCCCATGGGGCCAAACCGGATCAAGACCTTCTATCACAGACGAACAGGTCTCTCCCGTTATAACAGTGAAACGCCGGGAGAAGCCACGGGGAGGAACGTCGCATCTCCGGCCCGGCCAAGAAACCTCAGCTATCCATATGTCGAGCGGAGAAGAGAATGTGGACCTCTGAGTGCCGCGCCGATACAAAGGCTGGCGCGTGGAGGACGAGCCTGGAACTCCAAGAGACATGGAGGAAATGTAGAGAGAAGAGGAGAGTAAAGGTGTGATACCCAATAGCAGCGGGGTCTTAGAGCTCCCTCCTCTGTGGGTTTACCTTTGACAGGGCGGGAAAAGGATGAACCAGACTCTCGCCAACATTGGTTCCTGCCTGAAGCGAACCGAGTCGAGCCACGCCCTCCCTCCCTCTGTCGCGACTCTCCCCACTACTGCCACCACCACTACCACCATAAACAGAAAGTCCGGAGACTGACCTGCGTGGAGGGGCTCACCGGGCTGAGAGGAAATACGTTATACCCGCAGAGTGATGAGAGATCAGATGGGTGGCATTCGCGTTGGATGTGCTGTGACACCCCCACACAATGAACAGGACTCCCAAGGCACTGCTTGACTACAAGAAAGTGCGAACCGCCGAGTAGCCTGTCAGCCCTATCTGGAATTTTGGAGGATTACCTGTACAGATAGTTTGGGGAAGACCTGGGGAATTTAGGAAGAGGTTCAAGGTAGAACGAAGAGCTTTGGCAAGAGTATGATCTCAGCCATCCCGGTCTTAATCGGGGCTGCTCATGGTGCCCAACAGGTACTTGCAGGTAGGGAGCTGTCAAAGCACCAGAGATATTGGAGATAATCGAGACATGAGTGAAAAGCATTCACGACAACTTTGCTCTCGGGGGTTTACTGAAATGTCGTGCTCTCTGCGTCACTACAGGTGGTAAAGCGCCCCGAGCCTATGCGGCGACGTCTTTTTGACTGAGCCGTCGACAAACACCCTCCAATGGCTCGCCAAATGCGAAAATTGTATTTCGTCTAGGGGTATCTTCGCCCTAGGCATCCTTTTATCACAATCTGTACAGCATTTCTGGGTAGAGTTTGCACTATTGCAGACATGCCTGTCCGTAGCAATTCATGTTGCTTGTGAGAGTCGACCGCCAGACCGCCAGATGATTCCAGCTCTCTATGATCTTGACACCCACAACATGACGAAATTGAGCTCATCCGTCATCAATAGCCGACGTAGTCTATGATGCTCAAGTAATTGGCCTCGTTGTACACCCCGAAGTGGAGCTCCGACGTTTAAATATCAGAAAGAAGGAAGAATAAAAGATACTCGTATGATTGATATATTTGCAAGTATAACTCTAGTAGAACATCTTAAAAACAACATTTGCGACGCCCCCGATTTTATACTTGACAGATCCGTCTCCATCTAGATCTGGGTGCAAGCATTCTTTTCGGTCGTGCTGCGACTGCCGGTCGATCGGGGCGGGCGCACAGAGCACACCAGTCATCGCGAACCAGGACCTCGACGTGCCCGGTTTGTCTCACTCGGCGCATCCACACGCGTTGGAGAGAGAATTAAAAAAAAAAAAAAAAACCGTCCGATCTTTCTCACTACACCCAAGCCCTTTGTGCTGATGGTGGCTTTCTGTGCGGGCCGCTGACCAGATCTGCTTCGTCCAAGGTCATATTGTCGAAAGCCACGCGAATGGTCCGTAGCTCAACCATTAGTGGGAGAAAATCTCTATCCCATCGGCTTGGAGCCTTGGATGGAGGTGACTGGGTACCTACGTACGTGGCGAGATCCGAGCCGATCCGCAGTTCGGTCTATGGAGCACAGTCGAGTGCCTACCTATCTGCGGTTGTCATATCTTTCGATGCGTGCATCTGCCACTTCATCCCGCCGCATTGCTTATTTTCAGCCTGCAGGATGAGCATAGGAGGAATATACAGACCCACGCGTATTGTCATACAGCATAGGTCTCACAATGACCGCAGTAACATCTGGCAGCGGTGTCGACGGATGAACCGCAACATCTACCCGGTGCGCTTACCTGTGGGTGATTTCAAATCAAGGTTCGTCGATCAACAAGTATCAACTGAGATCGCATTGTTCAGCCCTCGATCATCATGCATGTCAGCACGGATAAGGCGCAAAACTTTGCCCGGCATGATGAGGAAGATGATGAATATCAGGTTCTTTGCATCTTCCAGAACCTTCAGCCAGTAGATCATACAATCAAACCGCCAAGAACTCCAGCCGCTCGGCTGGGTCAAGGCAGAGAGGAATACTCGTCTCAAGTCTCGAGATTCAATATGCAACATCAAATGACGCATCTCCCTTGGGGACACACCGCCCTCTCTACGGAAAAGAAACTCAATTCCTCATCCAATTGAAAACGGTACAGTCAGTCAGACAACTAAAACAAGAACATCCAGCATGATGTTTCTAGAACGTGAGTGATGTGCCGACGCAAGGAGGAGTAAACCTTAGCCCTATCTGGCATATCTAACACGTCGGGCTTACCTATCTGGGGTCGATTGGTGATGTGACGCCTGAGCTAGGAGCATAGACAGAGTATCGTGGCCTGATTCGGTGCCGCTGATATGCGGCAGTCTTGCATAAATATCCGGGACGACCGGTCATGCCGGCAGACAATTGCATCAGACCGTTTATCAAACAGGCACTTCTCGAAAACGAGTCATGCATTGACAGATTGTACTGTCAGATTGTCCTGGAAAGCCGGAAGCAAGGAGAATTTCGCCCAATCGGTAGACTCGACAGAGCCCTGAACGACTGACTTGTCAGATGAACCATCGGAGAATTTCTGGGGCGTTCGGTAGCGAAGCCGGGACCAAGAAATTTCATTCATGCAAGCAGCATACGCCCAGCGCATGGTTTTCTTTCTCAGAGGGGCACAGTGGTAGGTAGGACTCTCTGGACGGGTGGGCGGGCGAGGCCCATGTTTGCCGGGCCGCTTCTGTCGTTCATGCAAAAATCGTTAGAGACTGGCTGCTCAAGGTAGCATAGTATGGGGGAGGGGTGGGAACGGCAACGGGATCGCGTCTTTCTCTGCTCACTATGGACAGACGCCGAGACGTCTTTTCGCCCTGACAGCACTGGAATGGTTGCGCCAAGCATAAAAGTACCATCTCAAGAGATGGGATGAACGTGCGACTTGACAGAGATGCGGGATGCGGACCGAGACGTTGAAGGACCCAGGAATATCACCAGTCACCGTTGCGCCCGCTTCCTGATCTAACCTAGAAAAGGCGGGCTTTCTTGATAGATCGTCGGCGTAGTCGTCGGCGTCGTCTCCAGAAGACCATCATATCCTTGAGACAAAAAAGTCCGATGTTCGTCGATGCGGGTCTGCCCAAATATAGCGCCAACTACTATCGAGTTCAGAATGGACCGAGGCGGTCATGTTCAGTGATGGTAGTTCGGTGATCAGCTTGGACGGATTACCCACATGAGCTTGAGATTTCCATATCTCCAGAGGCGCCTTCTAAACTTCTTCCCCAGAGCCCATTTTATTTTTTAAGCGAGGTCGACAGGGGTGCGAGTCTTGTCCAAAACCGAAGCGAACGGCAAGGGTTAAAGGCATGAGCTTCCAGTGCAGCCCGACAGGGGCTTCCGTAGATCACACGGGAACCCAACGGAAAGGATCCACCTGGAGTTCCATAACTAAATTGAAATCTTCCGCTGAGCCCTTGTCCTTGGACGTGCATGGCGCTTGTCGTACTGTGTACACTGTACACCGTAGTATTGGTGCAAGAAAGCAAAAACAGAACAAGAAGAATGATCCTTGAGAAAGGACCGGGCCAAGTACCCCTAGCCTCAATCTCTTCGTCTGCGTCGTCTTCGGCGCGACTCGAGGGTCGCTGTCTTGTTCAATCTGGCCCACGGCCGAAGCTTCAGCTTTCGGTCGACTCTTCTTTCGACGACTTGAGACATCTGGGCCAGGGGCCGCCGGCGAGGCTGAAGCGTCGGCTGTAGTAATATGGCCTTGATATATATTGTGGATAGCTGCTACATCAGCATCTCATCTCCGAGTCCGTGTCTCTGTCTGTTTCGTTTGCTCGTACACCTGGAACGCAGTGCTGGTCATCTCCAGAAGCGGTAGTCTTTGTCGCTGCAAATCGTCGTTATCAACACAGTTGGTATCATTGATATCAATCTTGCTGTCGTCGTCGTAGGTTGGGCGGGGAGGATGAATGCCACATTCCTTGAATCAGTTTCGCTTATTGGAATATCCTCATTACGTAGCCTCGCATGCAGATACGGTTGTTGGGGCGCAAATGAATGCCTTTTCTGATTTCGTGCTGCAGATGTGCGACAAGCAGCCACGTGGTAGTCACTGCATAGACCGACATGAACGTCTGTTGTGATGCCATATTCCCAAACGTGCATCTCTGATTCCATCGACCAGATCTGTCACGCAAGAAGCTTTTTTGTCAGTCCCATTCGTCTGATCGACGGGATAACAATGCGCAAAGAATCGGGAGTACCAGACTTTCCCAAATCATGGTGTCGTGACCTTCGGGAGGATCAAGTTGACATGTACCAAGATCCGACACATGTTGGGAGGCGACCGCTGGCGTGTGGAAGAAAGCGACATCTATGTTGTTCCGCTGTCAATCTGGAGAGATCTTCTTGACCAAAGCCCCAGAGATGGAACAACATCCCCGTGCCAAGTCCATTGCGCACACTGTAGTGTGAGCGGTGCGATTTTGTGTCGTAATCTGACCCAAGGTTGTCACTTACAAGTCCCAACGGCCAATATCACATGCGTCAAGAAGACCCATGCATCCTGCGTATTTTCCGCCGGGTCGCTCGCTATTCCACACGTTCTTGGCGTCATGGACGGGTATCGGGAAATTTTGACCAGTGGTAAATGCAGAGACTGAAGCTGAGGTGGCGGTGTCCATGAGACTGCCATGTGGGCAATTAGTGGCATGTAACTTTCTCTGCGGAAAGAGTAGTGAAGATTGCCCGGTAATCACGGAGGAGCCTGTTACAGACATAGTAGTGTAACCGACCGGTTGTGTTGGGCTGAAGAATATTTGCCATAATCTGGTTTTCGCTTATGGTTATTAGGCACCGTAGCACCGCTGAATGCAAGCCCTTTAGTGATTAGACTATTGCAGCAATGTGCGGGACAGGCGACATGCTCTCTTGATGCTCTCATGAAGCCCACTTACTTACAAAGTCTTCTTCAGCGGCCTCGTGAGGACGAGTATACAATCGACCCGCTCATATCTACACACATCGGGTGCAAACATGCAAAGTGCTGAGGTACAAACCTGGTAACCTAGCAGCACCCAAGCTTGTCTGGAGCTTGACAAGCTAGGTTACCCAGAAGGGGACCCGCATCGGTGGGGGTTCGCGATCACATGCGGGCGGACTACCTGGGCCGGAAGCCCAAGTGGTCAGATCTTTTTCCTGTACGGAATATATACAGCAGATGCTGACATATCCGCTTGCAATGATACTCCAGGTCTCCTTTGCCTGGGGAGAACTCCTTCCTGCTCAGCGGTCTGTTGCCAATGCCATGAACGGTGGGATGACCCCGGTGATGGACAGAGCTACACTCGTGTGTAAGCGAGCAGCATGCAGTGCGAGGGCTGTCAGGAACAATAAGTATGCTGTGGTCATAGTGGCAAACAATAGTAGTGGTTGGAACTGAGGGCAATGGACTGACTCCATACGACATAGCGTTGTCAACTTGGAAAGTTCGTGCGATGGCTCTTGTACAAGCACCCAATGGGAAGCACTGCCTAACATCCAGATTCGGTTAGCGCAAGGTAAGAGTTTCTTGAGGAGACTCGATATGAATGTAGTTCTGTACTACATCCACTACTGCTCAAGAGTCGCTCCGAGTATTCGATGTAACTGAAAACTCAAACAATTAGCACATGTAATATAAGCATGCTTGGTCAACCTGGATCCCGCCAGCCTCAGGCTGGCTGGCCGGCTGTCAAAGTTGTCAAGTTGTCAAACTTGACAGGCCCCCTATTGATGAGTGACATTGCCCGATGAAACGACAATACTACCACAACAGTGTCGAGCCTGGTTCTGTCAGCCGTTCTTCGAGGAGCTTTGAGGCTTTCCTGTCGCTTGCTGGGTCCTCAATGCCGCGACCGCCTGAAGCATGAAGGGTTGCGTCGCGATGGACAAGGGCTGCGAACAAGCAGCACGGATCTCACCCCGGCCAGACTGCCTTACCCTTTTCCAGTCCCCCTGTTGCACATCTTTCGGCAAGGGGAGGGATACGCAACCCTATGATGGGCTCTAAAACCTGCGTGCATGTTCGGATGGCTCAGCCGATATCAAGCTGGCATTGGCTGTCCTATGCAATGCCGTCTTGCAACGGACAGAACGGTCAGTCAGCATCACGTCCTACGATATCTTGGCGGGGTGCCACTTACGACTAATAACAGAGATGCGCACCAGGGGGGGGTCGACTCGACTCGACTCGACGACCTTGATCAGAGCAGCAAGGGGGTTCAGTGACGTTGACCAGCGAGCAATTGATGTCGGTAAGGACTTAGTAATGTGTGACTTGCGCAAGGTACTTCTTCCACTGCGACGACGACGACGACTGCCTGGGTGCTGACAACCGCCACCCCGGCACTCGCGCAAAGGGCCGTAGTACCATGGTGTTTCCCACCCCAAGGATGCCGACCGAGATTGTGAGAGAACCCTTAGCCGCAATCTATCGGCTCTGCCCTTCACCGTTATAGTGGAGGTTTCCTGTCCACGGGAGGCAACTGAACTGAGCGCGACGCTACAGTACACTACTACTACTACTACGCGCACAACTCTGTCTGCGCGGGCGCGGGCGCGCCTGAGTCCTGACACTGGTCGACACTGTGGCTGCCAATGTTCGGGTTTCGGGGCGGAGATCTCTTCATCTCGGATGCCACTTACAGCACCCAGCTAATTACTAGGTGTCATCGGCCAGGTGCTGCCAGACATCTGATGTCCGTCCGGCTCGGGCTGTGGGTTGCCTGCGGAAAGGACTGTCTTGAATTCGAGAAGATTGGCGCGATGAGCCTCAATTGCGGAGTTTTGGGGCCTTGTTGCCCGTCTCTCTTTTGGTTGTCACCTTTGCCTTGGCGGGTTGGGTTGGCACGTTGGTTGGGTCGGTCTTCTTGGGCAACGGCAGCAGAAATAGAATAAAAAAATATGGGATCCAAAGAGTAAAAAAAGGGAAAAAATGTCAATCAGTGGGTACATTTTCTTCTTTTTTGTTCTGTACTTTTTGTTCTTCAGCATTGCACTGTGGTACCTCTGCTCCCTGCGTCTAGGTACTTAGGCCAAGTACTGTATCCGTCCCCACCTATTGGAATACATACATACATACATACATACAATGAGGCAGGTACCCCACCTACAGAGGTCGGCCGCAGCTTCTTTCACACAGCTTACAACAACGTAAACGTCGTCATTTTTTGGCAGCCACTGCTATCGGCAACGAAAATATTAAGTAAGACAAACCGCCGTTCCTGCTCTCAATGGGTTTCATTCCGAGGTAAGCGTTGACCGGTTTGCCCCTTCTCCTTTCTTGTCCCGTCGACCAGACAAGAAAGCCGGCAGGTGGGTCGAGATTGGTTTGAGCCTCTGAGGCGTCTGAAAGATGGACAATTCTCTGTGTTTCGGCACAAAACGAATGATAAGCCACCACAGCCCGCAAACCCAGAAGATGGATGGGCAGACTACGTGTGGCTCAACGTCCAATTATATTGACTGTTTGTATGCATGCATGAGTGTAAAAGAAGGCATGTCAAGCCACGGCGATGCTGGTGTCATCCATCCGTGCATCCCGTCGCTGCTCCCACTGGCAGCACTCGACCAGGTCTGTCTGTCTGTCCATTTGATTTACTACAAGCCAGGCGCAACATTGCCAGAAAGAAAGATGAACAGACACTCGAGCAGGGGCCCCCGGATGCCCTCATTCACTCTTGGTTGGAAGAAAGCACCCTGGCTGGGCTGGGCTGGTACTTGCATGCCTCGATCGACACCAACTACTGCGGCATCCATACATATTTGCCGGCTATTCAGTGTACTTTTTCACTCTGCCTTATACGACCTTGAACTCATCAGTGGATCCCCGTCTGGCATGCCATCGAGCGAGGGGTCCGCTGCTTCCAAAAACCCACAACCTGACTGGGCGATCAGGTAGTAACCATGATCTTTTGCCTACACACCTTACCTACTTACTGTGTATGTAGTCCGTTGGTGACTCTGTCTCTATGTAGCTTCCCCGGTCTCCATACTGGGCAATCGCTGCTAACCGGCTTTGATGCAAGGTACCTACCTACCTCGCTCACTCACTCGGCCGGGAGCTGCTTGCTCGACTCATCACTCCGCCGCTGGACTCGGGGTCGTGGCAGGAGTCATTCTTCTTTCGCCTCTATCAGGAGCTTCTTAGAGTCATTTGTCACTCCCCTGCCGTTGCACATTTTTCTTCTCGCAATTCACGACAACAAGTTGGATGCTCTCTGCCCTTATTTTGATGCTATGCTCTGGCATGCATAAAATTTTATACATGGTTCGACATCCTTGATACCCGAGATGTCATGACCTCTGACCCCAGCATTTAATCTCGCTCTCCCGATCGACACTACCCGGAGAGCTTCCTGGCGTCAATCGTCACAGCAAGAGCACGGCATTGTCCCCTACTTCAGAAGCCGGAGTATGATACAATATGATCTGCCGACTAGAAACCCGGTAGAATACATACTTTGTCTCCTAGCCTCAACGGCTTCGACTGGCTACATACCTATGCACTGTAGGAACCAGGATAGTGTACATAGTAGCAACCGCCTCTCAGCCCTGTCGAATAGCACTCGTACCATCACAGGTCGAGAGCAGCTCTCACGATCAGTTGAGATGGAGATCCACTTTCGAATTAAGCATTTGATTTGATTGACATTTAGCGCCGATATATCCTTACGAATCTTTACGAAAACGAGATGGAAAATAGAACAACACTAGCCTGAAAGACACGTTTTACGAAATCAATCAGTAGTAATATTCTTTTCTGTGGTTCGGACATTTATTGAGTGTTCATCCAGATCTCTAGCGTTTCTGGACACGCTCATTTGTAGGTAGATATGGAGGGACGAACCCGGAGCGGACGCTTGTTGGATCATGTCGATTTGGGATCTCCATGCTACCTTTCTTGTCTTCTGGGGAATGGCCAGAGGTGTGTATCCTGGGCAGTTGAAATAAGCCTAGAAGCAACCTACCTAGGTAGAAGGGGACATCAGGGAGGGTAATTTGATCTTCCTACTACCCTGAGCCCTGAGCTCATGGCAAATGAAGTACCGCAAGTCATCACTCTTACCAGAACCAAAGACGAACAGGTGCTGTCACAATCCCTTCCTCTCCACAGGGTATTTAGAGCCCCCGGTCCTGTCAGTCAAGATCAACCTATTTGGTACAGACCAGAGCCCCATTCCGAGTACAGTGTGAAGGTAGAGGGAGTACATGGACGACGGTGCCTGAGCCTTTTGGATCTAGAAACTGGTGGTTGAGGGGCGCCGGGTGCACTGGGGATGCGTAGGTGGTCGTCTCCGGCACATGAACTGAGCATGGTCAGTGGGCTATTAGCGCTGTGACCCTGGCAGGCCTCGCGGTATGTAGCATGTATCTAAGGTACACTTACTTGTATGGGCGACAGGCGGTTCTCTAACTGAACCCCCCTCCTTCGATACCAAGCCACCCCCCACATCACTTATCCAATAATTAATACCACTGTCTACCTACCTACTTACCTACCCATGGTCGCATTCAAGCTCTTTCTTGGCTGATATTTACTTTTTCTCATAATATTTCGAGTCAATCGTTCTCAATCTGATTTCACTTTGCGATCACTCTGCGCCAGTCGACTGCGAATATATCCATAATCCAAGCCTCCTCCCACTTGCCCTCGCGACTTTTCTTGAGTCGAGCGCATATCTGCCTGATTACGATATTCCATTCTTTCGGAGATACCATACGAGGATACACCTTTGGTTTTCTGAACAATATACATCCGGTCGGGGACTCTTTACCCTTTTTGGATGCGCGCAGCATAGCCGGACGAAGCAAGACTATCTAGGCGCAGGAGATATAGTGACATCGAAGCCCAACAGAGAAGTCTCCAGCGAAGCCATCAGAGGACGATCTGCCGACAGTATCAATAGCCGTCAAAGGTGGATGACACAGGTCGTTTCGAGAAGCGCGTTCTTGCGAGGCATCGCCATTTGGCCAACCGTTTTCCCTTCCCACTGCGATATCATCCAGAGCGTTCCCGCGACGACATTTCCAGCGAGAGTACTGAAATAAAAGCGCCTACAACCTCACTGGTCGCAAACCCTACTCCAAATTGACGACATCGGGTTTTCCGCCAAGGAACACTGCGACAGTAGCATAGGCGCCCCGTCAGCTTTTCCCAAGGGTAATAGAGGGACGGAAGGCAGAACTCAACGACGTCCACAACTGTCTTCAGGTTATTCATTCCGAAAGGCAACTCGGAACCTGCAGCAACTACGAAGGTGGTCCATGTCGGAAGTGATCCGAGCTAGACTGGCACGGAAGGGAGGAACCTCTCACGGAGAATAACGGATCGCAGCCTTCCAAGTCAGGCTTGCCTCGCAGAAGTCTAAACGCCATGGGTTACTACAACGAACATGCCCCCCATGGATGGGCCACTGCTCCTGCTGCGCCGCATCAACATGAACTGTACGTTACTGTAAAAAGCTGCAATATATCGAGTCCTGACCCGTTGTCCAACAGCCTTTTTGATCACTTTCGACTCAAAGTCTTACAACATCCCAAAGAGGGCAAAGCCGCAACGGCCAAAGACAAGGGTGAGTTTATTGATTCCTATTCAACCCATAGTCTCTTGTTTCGCGAGTGACTGACAAGGCCATGAAGATCGCAAACCGCTTGACCCCCCACCAATCGTACAACTAACTGTCGATGCTGCCCCAAACTCCCGTTATCGCGGCCTTCTCAGTAAGTCAAAAGTCACGTCTTGAAACCACAGCAGAGGAACTGATCATACGAAAGCTCCAGACTTTCCATGGACCATGTGTGTAGCTCGACTGGAGGATGCCGAGGAAGACAACACAACGGGACGAACCAGCCAGAAGAGTACGAGTTCAGCTTCGTCAACACTCATAGGCAACATAGCCTCCTCTGTGCATAAAGCGAAGATTGGCGACGATGACGACAAGCGAGAAGTTGGAGTGCTGGTCTTTCCAAACCTGTCCGTGCGGAACAAGGGCAGATTTCGACTTCACTTTACTGCTTACATTATGCCACCTTCACCAGATGGGGGCAAACTTGAAGAGGAGTGGGTGGCCGTTGCGGAAACCACATCGGAAGTTTTCAATGTGCTCGAAGGGCGGGCATACCCAGGCTTGGCCGAATCGACATCATTGACAAGAACGCTTGCAGACCAGGGCATCAAATTGAGGTTACACAGGGAGTCTGCCGCGAGGAGAACAAAAAACCACAATCAAGCGTTTGCCGAATCTCAAGACGGAAGAGGCGGCGGCATGGGGGGGAAACGACAGCGGCTCTCTGGAGATTCCTCGATTGCGACGATACCCAGTAATCGTGGCAGGCAACGGCCGCTCACCGACCAGTATAACCGTGAACCATCCTTGGGACAAACCCACACCCCGAGCAATCACATGGGAATAGGCCAGCCCATGTTGGCAAGCCAGTCGACATCATCGTACAGCTACGCTCCAACCTCAATGGCACAGAGCCAAGGGATGACGTTCGCTCCAAACTTCCCATACCACACCATGGCGGGCCAAGCAGGCCAGAGCATGGTTCCGAGTCACAGTCCCAGCTTTGGGTACTTTTCTTGGGGCGGTCCGGCAGTAGGAAGTCCGGGTGTTGTTGCTTCGCAGATGCCTCCGGTGAGTCTGCCGAGCATTCCCCAGTTTGGACAGAATATCCCGAGCGACCTCCCGTTCGACCCGAGGTTGAACGAGTAAAAGCAAGAAATTCCACCAAGAAACCATCTAAGACATATCGGCGATTATAGTACCCGAGATCATAAGATCTACAGATCACATTTTGTTTTGTTTATACTCGTTGTTTCTGTTTTGCATATCCGCATTAGATCACCAATATCCATACCCATCAGCGTTTTTCCTTTGTAACTTGGCTTTAAATCTACACCGGAGTTGGCACATGTTCACACGGGCTGGTTGGTAACTACGCATGTCTCCCAATAACAAAAGAGACTATCACAAATGGAAGGGTTGGGATTTCGCATAGAGGATTGGAAAATGGCCGCAAAGGCCTAGCCGGAATATACCCCTAATACATAACAAGGCCCGCTCAAGGGGAGAATTTGAGCAGATGGCATATCAATAGCTATATAAGAGCCATAGCAGACATCATAAGCTTTGAAAAAGCTATATATCATAATAATTATCACCTGACGACCAGGCTTGGCATGGCGACTGGGAGACTCTGCTCTTGATCCATCTAACATGCTAAGGGCCATGTGCGACTTGCAAATGGACGGACCACAGTCTGGCGATCTGTGTGTCCGTGTCTGACTATCGAGATGAGCTTTTGAACCTTTATGAGGATCGATTATAGGCCGGGATTTAGACCACGACATCTTGCCGGGGAATATTTAAGCATAAAATAGTAGCCGCCCATCTACGAACTATAGGCCATGGATAGAAGACGTGAAGATCCAGTGTCTCATCCGACGGCACCTTTCCCTTACAACAAGAACTCATAGAATGGTAGGACGATTTGTCAATTGCAGAGATGGCGTCAACATTCTGCTGCAGTGGAGTGTACCTACGTGCCACAGCCACGTGGACGGACTGTGACAGTGACCGAGCTGCCCAAGCTGCAGCTCTTTTCCAAAAGACCCTCAGCCGTAATACTCCAAGAGGCAGGCGAGGACGAGGGAGAACCTGGAAGGCATGCGGCTGCCCATCATTGGGCGTCGCTGGATCCCCAACGATCAAACCAGACGAGCTCTACAGAATATTTCATGCGCCTAGCGCCGCATTTGTCAAAATATCGAGGACAAGCGGATCAGTCGGTTGCGGGCCAGACAGCCGACGGGGATCCTTGGGTGCTCATCGGTAGTTGTATCTAAACGGTTTTCTCTCTCATGTTTGTGTATTTCGTACCTCGTGCGCAGCTGCCGACCCGTCGATCGCGGCGCGGCGCCACGAGTCTGCTCTCGCATGACTCCGAGTCCACGTTTGGGTGAAATCCTTTTTCTCCAGGGCAAATTCGCACGCCCCTCTATACTCCGTACAAGAGGCCACAATAAGATCTACCTTGCCTCCGAGAGCCCAGTGTATGTGCCTCTCTCCTGCTCGAACAACCCCACCGGTACCAAACATGTCGTCGACCTGGCATCGCCCTAGTTTAGGGGAGGGGAGGGGCAGGGCAAAAGACCATTGCTTGGCAAATCGCTCATACCAGGTAAAGAGGGAAGTCAATTGCCTTCGATATGGTCCCGAAGTGGTTTCGTACACGCTGTAAAAATACCAAGAATGGTTTCTTTGCGGAAGTCGCCGGACGCGTTCGAGCAGGGCAAACTTTACAATGACACCAAGAAAACTGGCTTCGAGCTTAGGCCTGAAATAAAAAGACATGCTTCTCTACTCCTTCCAAGAGTAAGCAGTAAATTTCAATCCATATAAAGAGCCGTCGTCTCTCTCTCGAGCCGTTCGTAGATGACTCGTGTCTCAAGATTCCCATGACTCATTTAAAGGCGACAATGCCCTTGAGAGGAAATGCTCGATAGTACTGGGACACTTCTTTTGAGATTTCAATTGATATAGGAGCTCCAGATCGGCTCTAATCAAGGCTTGCAACGATCACATTGACTCAGTGTACATTAGAAGGACCGGGTACTTAAATCTTGGCTACCCATGAATAGACCTTTGCACTCCCATTGGTATTCTATTTTTGTAGGTTTAAAATTTGGGATACTATCCTTTCAGTGCCTTTGGATGGCAGACTTGGCTAATCATATGTATGATTTCAATATCGCATGATGCCTTTTTGCCATGGTCCTCAATCGTGACACCAGTGTTCTAGGTTTCAAACCTTGTATAACTAAAGCTCTAATTGTAGCGTTGAAAATACGATACTATCGAAATTTGTCATCCCATTCAAAGGCCAAAGACTTGTTCAGAAAGTTTGGCACGATGGCCTTGTTTGTATTTGTAAGATATTACTTACACCACGACTTCAGGCTATCGCCAGGCCAAGAACGATATTTTTGATTTCGCACTGTACTTCAGGACCGTGTCTGTGCCCAAAAAGGATGCCCATTCAGGTGGACTATGTAACATGACCAGCCATTGGTTCGCACTGACTAGTTCAGGCATATATCATGCAATCGATTGGGCCGTTTCTTTTCCCCTTCACTGCATATGGCCCGATATCTTCACTTTGCCTCCACGGACAGAAAAGAAAGAGGGCACTATCAGAAAGTCCCCTATTGGTTCATTTCTGCTCGAGAGCAAGACCCGGTGAAAATCCCGTCGCTGGTATTCGCGGAGAGACGAGTAAGGAGATGTGTGCAGAGGGTGGCCATAACTGCTTTTGGTGACCAGGGGTGGCTGGGAGACCAGGAGCCTTCCGCGAGCCGCCGTTACATGGCGCGACTTCGCTACCGTTGAATCTCACCAGCACGAGGCCAATCAAGGCGAAAGAATCTCGCTTCGCTCCTGTCATCTGGTGCGAAACTTTGGAGCGCCCGTCGCTATCCTCTTTTGCCTCTTCGTCCCAAAGTGGAAGTGGCACTACAGGAGTCCAAAAAGAAACAAGAGTTGCACCCACACCCCTAGCTAGCAGATGGGCATTATCAGACGACGCGCTTCCCACCGCGAACCCGCCTTGCCCCCCATTATACCTGTACAGAGTACATGGCAACATGTTTTGCAAGGTACTCCGTACGGCGATCGTCCCCTGGTAGAGAAGCCGTCGATCATATGTAGCCTTGCTCACCAAGGACCAAAGTACTCTATGTATGCAGATGCTGGGGTACTTCGGAATGTTACCGACGTTTTCCTCCCCTACATGTCTGTTCCAACCTACCGACCTCCTGCCTGCCCTGGAAATCTCTGTGCCTCTTTGGGTCTCTTCTCTGCTCTCTTCTCGATCCAGGTAAGCTCAAATCTCGCATCCTGCATTCGAGGTATCGTTGGCCCCAATTTGTCATCGGCCGAGTCCTTGTCTGCCCCGGCCCTGCGTCGCAGTCTACTTTTACCACCCAGGGATCACGACGACGGGTTCATTAGCACGTCTACATTATGATACTACCAGACTCCATGAGCCGGGAAGTGGCGTGTCATTTGTCCCGAAGCATAGCAAATCTCCTCTGCAATAACAATAGAATGTAACTTTGGAAGCCAGAGTTGACAGACCGAATGCGAACCAGATCAATTTCGGCTGTATGAGGGGCTTGTCTCGATATTCTGATTACTGATGTCGCCAGATCGTCGGCCTATCGTCAGTCAAGCCAAGATCATACCGCTGCCAGAAGAACAAGAGCGGAGTCTCCACCGATGGATATCCATTGTGTCCTCCAGACCGAGTAAGCCGAGCTGTCAAAACGACGTCCGTGACAAGCATGCGTGCATGCGGTGGTAGCGACCGATGTTTCCCACGGCCGGGATCAACAGATCTCGCCGGAAGAAAAGAAGAGACGATACATCTATGCGGCAAGCGAGCCGAGACGGATTTCTTGTCACAGGCCTGGCGACCCCCCGTAGGCACATCCATACCTACATGCTTTACGTACGTATGTACGTCCGTGACGAGACGAAGTGAAGTGATCACTGATAGAGCTTGCGTCAAGCGCGGCAATCACCCTTTCCTTTACCCACCGGTAGCCAAAGGTCGGTGTGATGTTGCCGAGTCTCGAGACTTGGCCGAAGCCCAGATGCCCGCGCCACGAGCCCACACCCCGGGGCTTTGTATCAGGTGCTTCTAGTCAGCTCAGGTGGCAGCATCAACTCTGATGGGACGCGGAGATCTGCCTCTCTAGATAGTATCATGGAATCGAGCAAAAGTTCGAGATCAGAAGAGCGACACAAGGGGTCATCGCCAGATAAAGAAGCGGTGAGCGCGATACTGGGACCTGGGACCAACGCTTTTGCCATCCTGCCCACAGTGCTCCGGGGCGGGCCATGGCCTCATACTCCGTCTGATCAAGGGATGTGCCGACGCTACGGAGAAAAAAAAAATAAGACAAAAGAACCCCAAAGTTGATCTTAAAAGGATCGATTATACAAGATAAAACGGGACTGCGGCTCTAGGTTCCAGCCATGCCAGGAGGCCCTTAGCTGTTAGATACGAGACTAGTATGTCCCATTTGTGATGCGCGATGCGCGATGCCCGTTTCGTGTTTTGTGGAACTTGGGTGCTACTCCGTACATGTCGTCCGTTCTTTTCTTTTTTCTCCCCCAGTGTTCCACTTCTGGTCGAGAACCCTTTTTGGCAATTGAACCACTGGCAGCGGCCGGGAAATGCGACTCGAGATCTATGTGACAGGACGGTTAAACCAAAAGGTTGGAAATGATGGGACGGTGATGAGAGTGTAGACTAACGACTTGCAGCTCTTGGGTGCCATTCCATCGGCCGCACATGGCGTGCGTGGGCTGATGTTGAACCCTGGTGTGGGTTTATCATGCCACCCACGCCAACGTGAGCTACCCCGTATGAGCTATGCGTCCATTAGTGGTTTACTTTTTCTTCTCGCAAGTGTATACAAGTCTAGAATATTAATCATCATCTCGGCATCAAACAACTTGTGCGATTGTCGCTTTTTTCTTGACCAGACATGTCCATGAAGCTATAGCTTCGCTCTCGTCTCGAAGTAGCGCAGCAAATTGGCAATGATGAAAGTAGCATCACGGGAAAACAAGAGTCTCACTCTTCAATTGCTTGATCTGTAAACTCAAATCTATCATATACTTCTGCCCTGTCCGAATCTCGCTCATTGCCATCTAGGTAGTCTCTTTCTTTTCGTGGTAGCCTCTTGAAGTGAACATGCCGACCGGCAAGAAGATGATCGTTCCCGTGTCGCCTCTATAATGTCTATACGGACTTGGGTCTGAAGCCATTGAATCGAGTTGCATCGCGCGCAAAGCCTTCTTCTCTAATGAGTTCCCTCATGATCGCAGCTTGACATACTTGGTGTGCGTGCCGCTGGCGACGACGGGGCCGGGCACGCCGTCGACCAGCTTGGAGATGACGACCTTGGTGAAGGCGACGGAGCCGCCGACCTTTTCGGCGGTGCCCTCGATCTCGACCTCGTCGCCGTCGCCGGCCGACGACAGGTAGCGGACGTGGATGTCGACCGAGACGCCGGTGCGCTCGCGCAGGTCCCAGGTGGCGATGGCCATGCCGCCGGCCCAGTCGACGATGGTGGCCGAGACGCTGCCGTGGATGCCGCCGCCCGAGTTGATGTGGTTCTTGGTCAGCCGCAGCCGCGCCTTGACGGTGCCCCGCGTCGCCTCGTGGATCCGGACGTCGGACAGGAGGAAGTTGTAGATGGGTGAGCGGGGCAGCATGTTGGCCACCAGGCCCTCAATGTGGGCTTTGATTGTGTTGTCGTCGGCCGTCATGATGATTAAAATGCCGGCTAGACTGAGTGATTTGTTTCTGTTTCTTTCTTGGTGCAAGTTGTAATTGATTTGAACGATCTGCTGACTGTTGTCCACCAATGCGCATATTACGAGTCACGTTTCTTCCCGCTATCTCGAGCATCAACCTCACCTTCCCGATCTCGGCTTCCGGCAAATGCAGCTGCGACCACCTGCCGTGTACGCAGTCAGCAATTAAATACCTTTAAAAAAATGTAACGATAGCAAAAAGAATGTCCCTCTGATCATCACATCTCGGACCAAAAAAGTAAAAAATGCAAAAGAAAGGGTCTTGCCGTGGATCGAACACGGGGCCTCGCGCAAGCAATGTTTAGGGTGGACCCTAAGCGCGAATCATACCACTAGACCACAAGACCTGCTATTGGTTGTTGTTGAAGATTGGTAGCGTATTGCAGTACATGTTAGAAAGCGGAGTTGGCCGAGGTGACGATCCACATCTAGGGGTGGATTTGGTGGGCCAGGAACATACGAAGCGGTATATTCAAACTCATAGAGTCACATAAGAACTGTGAAATCACTGCTGCGACGAAAGAATGCGTGTTGATGATGCAGGGCGTCCTTAGTCGTCAAGTACAGGCTGGTGGGGATAATCGAGTCTGCGGGGTGTTGAGCAAGAACGAGACGAAACATGATATAAAGAACAATTGACCAAGAAAGACCCCAAACCTGCAATTCTCCTCACTCCGATTGCTTGCAATTCAATTACTTGCAATTTTAATGTTTCCCTAATTTAAAGCACAATTGGGTATTTGGGTATATTGTGGGAGGACACCTAGATGGTATGACCTCTTAGTATGTACCTAAGGTTACCTACATTGTACCTAGGCTAAATTATAGAAGCACTGGACAGTGGGCACTAATACAAGCGATCTCCGGTCGTGGTGCATCCTGGTCTGAAGTTATACAAAGCTTTTTGATCTCCGTTTCAATACAAAACAGCAGTATTGATATTATCATAAACGGTATATACCTATCCAAGCCATTCCTTACTGAATAGCGAGTTAATGTTTCTATTCACACCCGGCTAGCCTCGGCAATGAGAGTCTCGGCAGTCCACTGAGGCTTGTTTATAAACGGCGAGTGACCAGCGTCGACTTCCACCACGCTATCAATCTTGTGTGTACCGCTCGACTTGGCCGACGAAATCAGATAATGAATAGCAGCGACTGTTGAAGACCGGTCCTTGGTGCAAATAATATAGCTCGTCGGGATGTGTCGCCACGCAGCATGGGTAGTAGTTCCCCAGTAAGTGCCCAGACTATGCGGTCGAAGGTCGCTGGCATATTCTCTGCTTGTCTCGTCGTCAAGGTCCTGATGGATCATCTCCTTGACGTCCTCGGGTAGGACCACTATAGTTCCCGCCTGTCAAGATGAGGATTAGCCAGAACCAAGACAAATCATCTCTCATGGGAAAACAAACCTCGAAATCCGTCTTCATCTCGGGGAGCATGTTGTCGCGCGTTCCCTCTGGAGAATGCTGGAAACCCTCGGAGACGAGGAAAGCGTTGATGTAGACCACCCTTACGACGCCGCCTTTCAGTCCCTTGGTGGCGCATGTCTCCTTGTCGAGACCATCCAGTGCCGTACCTCCAGTCATCCCGCTGAAGCTATGAAGGACAACGACGACATCACGTTCCGCCGCAAGATCGGATACGGTCGTACGGATGACATTCAAGTCTGCAGACCAGTCTGTTGGCAGTGGAGAGGCGTTGGATGAAGGTAGTGCCGGTGCGACGGATTCGTAACCTGCCTTGTCGAGCTCGCTGACCAGGCGGTTCCAGCATTTGGGCGTGTGCCAAGCACCATGGAGCAAGACGAATACAGGCTTGGACATGACTGATGTCTAGTTCGGGGCGTTTGATCAATTCAGCAGTCAAAAGGATGTGATGCTCGCAGGAACAATGGGAGAATATCCTGCCATCTCAAATTACGAATGTCAATCTGTAGGTGCATGCTGTTGGTCTGACCAAAACATGGGATCTTCTGCAGCCAGCATGTTGGCGACCGAAATTGGCCAAGATTGGTCTTTGGAGTGGGGAAAAGTCTGACGGGGTGTATATGGTGCTTACCTATGTTCAGGATTATTTTCACCGTCGCCGTTATTCCAGTCGAGAGCCATGTGTTCAAGGGATCTTCTAACATATAGGCAGCGCTAAGAACATTCCGCATATTAGTATGCGTGATGCTAGAGTAGACACGAGCTGTGGTAGCGTTTTAGGGTGGAGTAGACCAATAGGCATATCGCCGAACGCAGGAGCTCGGCTATAATCCGTCTACATCGCCGACATCTCTGCATGAGGCGCGCAGGGCTAGATCATGGTAATCACCGAGCGCATCAAAACGATACTCAAGTTATGTTAAAAGCTCTGAAATATTTTCCATAGTATGTTGCCACTAGAAGATGCGACAATCAAGAACATCAGGTTTCTAATTTGGATTCTTAGCAACAGAAGTGCGCCCATCACGTGTGTGGTGTCCATCTTTGGTACCTTCGGACCATTGACTCGCGACCGAGTCCATTCAATCATGGGGCGCGACTTGTATGGACGCAAGGCTACTTATGTGGCTTTTGTTTTTGCGGTCGCCTCATATTTGAGCCCCTACACTGACGACAGGAAGTCCTTGACCATCGCGTATCTACTGGGGCCAGGCCATTCTGTGTGCAGGATAGGCCAGCTTATGTATAGCCCCCATACGGCTGCTGTCTGACGTGCATCAGCTGAATCACTGGGGTAACACTTGGTGGCTATGCTACTCGTGTTTCAAAATTCCAGATGGGAGAAACATGCCATACTAAGAATACAATCGAATTAGATCTGCATACTCTGCGGCTTGGAGTTTACATGCAAGGCTGCCCATATAACAGCCCCAAGAATATCTTCAATGGATGAAAAGGCGCGGGTCCGAAGACAAACCCGGATTTTCTTGACTTCAACAGAGAATATAGACGTGGAATGTCTCACTGGCTACACCGAGCCTTTGCATGATGGCCGCCACCGACAATCACTCAAGATGGCGACTATATACAGGTCCACAGACCCACTCTCATCCCCAGAGTTCGACAAACAAATGCGTCTCGCATAAATGATGCTATACCCTAATTTACGTCCTTGCGCACGGATCCATCGATTCAGTAATCATGACGTACGAGAACATGTCTTTCCATACCTACCACTCAGGCGAGACAGACCATCTTCGTGGATACCACGAGGCTGCACCAAGTCTTTCCGATCAACCTCCCTCCCTTGGACCTACCGAAATTAATAATACTCATGCATCAGAACCACCTCATGAGTATCACGTCTTCCGTTACTGGAGGGAGCAGATCATCTGCATCCTTCTGTCAGGCGGCGTGGTAGCCGCAATGATAGCCATCTTGCTACGTTTCGACGGACAGCCAGTGCCACAATGGGGCCTGTCAATCAACCTGAACACTGTGCTGGCTCTGCTTTCCACAGGCCTCCGAGGCCTGATAATCGCAGTACTGTCCCAGATCATCTCACAGGCAAAGTGGCAGTGGTTTGGGGGCAGGAAAGACCGGCCCCTCCGTCATCTGCAGGACTTTGACGATGGTAGTAGAGGCACTCTAGGTGCGGTACGCTTGCTTAGGACAGCTGTACACGGAAATCTATTTGCTTGCGCAGCAGCATTTCTTATTCTCTGTTCATGTAAGTTGTGTCGCGGATGGTGTCACATCCCGGTTCTTCACTAACTTCCTTTCAGTCGCGATTAGTCCCTTTGTACAACAAGCGATCAAGACCACAGAGTGCGAAAGTCCCATTGGAAATGACGCCTCTATCCAATATGCGCATTACGTCCCCCGTCAGGGTGGATATGTCCGAGGAGTATCGGAGTGGGCGCCAGCAGACCCGGACGCAAACGTCATGATTTGCTCTAGTCTGACAGCCCCCAGTGGTATCGAGAATCAGATACACCCAACCTGTACCACGGGGAACTGTTCTTTTCCCTACGGTGATCCGATCACTGGCATTTCTTCAGAAACCAATGGTCGCAGTACATCTCTCTACTCAACCGTCGGCATGTGCCATATCTGCGAAGACATTACCCAATTTGCGACGTTGGACATGGCCGGGCACTACGCCTTGCCGAATGGGCAGAGGATCGTGACCAACAGGAGTGACGGCTTCGTGCTCAATGTCACCATAAGTCCTGACCTATCTTGGGTGCAACACTTGACCTCTTCGCAACTATCTGTTGCCTCGAAGTGGTCTTTCGCCAATCTTACAGTCCTGGCCAGTTCTACCACCACACCTGCTGGTCAAAACGATACGCAGCAAAATGCCGTGATCGCATCGACTTGTGTGTTGTATTCCTGCCTCCGCACTTATACGACGTCCATAGACAACGGGGAGCTATTGGAGAACCCCGTCAGCCTTGCCCTGATGTTTCCAAGCTTCTCTGGCCCGGAAGCATTTGAGTACAACGGCCGAACTAATGATGTCTCCGACTATGCCAACGTTTTCCTCCCCTGCAATGTCAACGGTATTATCTACACTCAAGACAACGCCACCATAGCACCAGACTCAACTCAGATAGACATTTGCGAGACCGTCAATGGCGGAGACTGTCAGATAAAGACCATCACAGCACCAGAGGCATGCATCTACCGCCACAGCGCCAAGTTTGGCTCTGCTGTCAGCCAAGTGATGCAAGACAACTATCTGACGGGCGGCTGCAACGTCACATCTGGCGCGCTGAACTGCCGAACCAAGAGCAGCGGCGAGGGTCCGGGCAGAGACAAGTTTCTCGAGTCGCTATACAGCAAGGTCGACGTGGAAGACCCCTGGAGCGGCAACGCGACGACGGAGAGCATCGACGCCTACTTTGGCAGATTCGCGACCGCCATGACCAACGGCTACCGCACACGCTTTGGGAGCTCTGAGTACGACGCGGACAAGGTGAGAAACAATGTCGCCCTGCCGCCGGGTACCGCGTCGGGCGTGGTGTGGCGCACGACGGTATGCACGTCCGTCGAGCTCCAGTGGATGGGACTGCCGGTGGCGATAGTCGTGTTGACGGCCTCGCTGCTCGGCTGGGGTCTGCGGCAGTCGTGGCGAGCTCGCCGCACGCAGCCTGTCTGGAAGGATAGTGTACTGCCACTGCTCTTTTACCAAGAGCTCCTCCAGCCGGCGGATCACCTCACCGCCGAGGCAGAGCCGGGAAAAGTGTTGATGGAAGTCAATGACATGGAAAAGCTGGCGAAGGACGTCTCAGTCGTCTTTCATTGGCCGAGTAGCATACGGGAACCGGGAAGCTGATCACTGCATACCCAATACAAGAACACATTTATCGCTAGGTTGGTATGACGTTCGAGTCTTCAATCACAACAGACATCTTTACCAAAGTCCTCGTTTGTTGAAGACGATAATAATATTGATAAACATACTTCAACATGAAAGGACTTTTTACATACGGCTATGTATACTAGAAAATTCGGTATCCCGCCCGCTTTGCCTTAGATAAACTGGGAACCACTGGATTAGTATTTGGATAGGTACCTATCAAGATATTTCCGGTATAAAAAGTTTTTTTAGAGAATTCAAAGAAGTGATCTTACACGGGCTCAGTGGTCTTTCCCGCATTACCTACCTAGCATTTGAATTACATACGAAGCAGCATCACACAAAAAGACTTGTATTTTCATTCTGCAAAGACATTCCGACATGAAATAAAATTTCTTTCCTTTGTTTCCAACACTCCGACATCAATACCAGCCGTGACTTTAGCAGCAATCATTGAAAATAGTGCAGTGACCGTTAGTGCTGTCGTATGAGTATGCGATACAGGCGCTTGTACAAAAGTTGTCGCACCCGCCCTCATCCGTGACCACGTGACATGTCCCCGTGGAAGTGCAGATAGACCCGTTGGCGCAGCCTTCTTGGATGGAACCAGGGTTAGCAGCGCAGGTCGGCACGGACGTCGTTGATGTGGCAGTTGCAGTCGTCGTGACTGTCAAGTCAACTGTCGCAACAGTTGACGTTGCAGACTCGGTAGCTGTGGTCGAGGTTGTGGTGTCCGTCTCGATCGGCACCGTGGTCGTATCTGTCGCGGCAGTGACAGTCTGGGTCTCGGTGCTGGTGGTAGAGACTTCAGTCGTGGTGTCGACGGTTACAGAGACGATGGCGGTCGCTATAGTGGTGACCACTGTTTGCGTCGCTACGCTGGTCACGACGACCGTCTCGGTCTGGGTGCTCGTCGATGTGGCGTCGGTCGTGAAATCGGAAGCCGTGGCAATAGTCGAAAATTCCGTCTCTACTGCCGTACTCGTAACAGTATTTGTAGCTACCGTGATCGTTTCAGTGACCACACCGAGGGTTTCTGTGTAGCCGACGACAATAGTTGTAGAAGGTGCTTCAAGAGTGATTGTACTTTGCTTGGCTCCGATACATGAGCAAGCACTTGAGACCTGGTCTGCCCCATGACAAACTGCGGCACCAGCTGGCAGAGATGTAGGTGAAATGATCTGGTAAGGAGACTCCAAGGTAGGAGCAGATCGGCGGAAGATGGTAGTGGTCAAAGTAGCAGTGCCCGTGTTTGTTTGTGTTACGCCAACTGTCGAGGTAGCATCGGTGTAGACAGTCTCCACAAGCGTCGTGAAAACGGTATCTGTACTGGTAACTGATTCAGTGGTCGTTGCAATGACATTTTCGGTCGTCGTTGCAGTAACGTCTTGGCTTTCTGTGGCGGTAGCATCGATCAGGTCAGTTGTGGTCTCCTGATCGGTATTTGTTTGTGTTTCAGTGGCCGTTGCCACGGCGGTGACTTCGACAGTTGTTGTATCCGTAACACCAACGACAGTGGTCGCCGTCACGGAGATGGTTGTCGTTTCTGTCGTAGATAACGACGTCGAGGCCGTCTGAGTGTTGGTAGATGTGACCGTGATGGTACTGACGTGGGATTAGCGCCCAAAGTCCAGCGCGCAAGATAGGCGACTTACACAGTTGGGGGGATCAAGGTCGTCAAAAGGTACGAGGAGCAGTCTGCTGTGCCTGCATCGTTTTGGAATCCTGTTCCATTTTAGTTCGACATGCATTGTATATATCTCCTGGCATGTCCTTCTTACCCTTCAAACAGTCATTTACCGTGCACGTCGAACTAGGGTACGCGACGCCACTGGAGGCGCTCGATACAGCATAGCTGGCAGATGACTTGCTCTGCGGCCGACATTTACTGGCATTAACGAAAGTAGGCGACAACAGGGCGGTCGCCAGCCCCAGAAAAGTGAATGACTGCATTGCGAAGTTGAAAGATAGACTGCAAAGGCGAGCATAACCTCTGCGACGTCGAGGACATTGGTGCAGGTAGTAGTGTTTATGTACATCACGAAAAGGGAGCGCCTAGCACTGATCGCCAGCACTCAATTCGTTAAGCTTATTTCGATCATAGGAGCGTAACACAACTAGATGCATCCCCGCGTTTTCAGCTCAATTAAACTAGGAGAATCGCGATCACTATTTGGGAGTGGCTAAAGATAGTGACTTGACATGATTGGTTGATAGGCCATTCACGTCCTGGCAAAATTCTGTTCCTGACTAGCCGACTAGAATTTTTACTACATTCGGGAAGAACTGAGCCGCTGTTTTACACACTATCGACGAGTCTGGGCTCCAGCCAGCCGCCATGGCTTGAACAGATTATGGACCATTCAAGGCTGACTTAATTTCAATTCGGGTTGGTGATAAGTCATGGAGTAGAGCAGGCTCGAGAGGCTCGAGAACACCTAGAATAGGTTAGCAGCTCTGGCGGATGGGCATTATCTGAAGCTACAGTATACCGTTCAAGCAATCGCCTGCCCCGACCGGTGGCGAATATGGGTTCAGAAACTGTCAAACGCTACATACTAGATCAACACGGTTCCAAATCTCATTCATCTTCTCTTGCTGTAGCGGAATAGCTCAACCGCCTAGAAATGCATCTTTCAAAAGGGAGGGAGAATAAGATAATTCACTCCAAGTTCCAAGCATTGCCTGTCAGAAGCTCATCAATCGTTCGGTACCCCGATAGGAAAGCGTCCTCGACAACCGCACGGGCGAGACAACGACCATCGACGCTTGTATTGTAATAGTGATCCAACTGGTTGAGCCGGAATCTGCTGGTATAGACTCTAAGGAATTGCCTACCAGGAAAAAGAGAAAAAGAGAAAAAGAGAAAAATGTTTGATCTGTATATTTGTGTGTTTCCTATTATATTCGCTATTGCCAACTCAGTAAGCGTATACAAAATGTACATTTTCACGATCAGTCATGTCGAGTTTCTCTTGATCTTCCACCGCCACCGAATAAGAATCCGAAGCTCCGGTACGTGCCAATGCACGGCTCCTGTTTAGCCATAATATGATCCCCCAGTATGCGATTCCGCAAAACACCATAATAATATAGCAAACGAGCATGGCGAAAATACCGAGTTCATAGGTAGGTGATTGATCAGATCGGAAGAATTGCGGCCCCACAATGTTGCCCACGGCAAAGGCCACCGCCATGGACGAGCTCACAAATGCCTTTTTGGTCTTTCCACTGGTGTTGGCGGTGGCTAATGCAAGCGCCATGACCCAGGAAACGTTGTAAAAACCCATGAGGTAGACGCCTGCCAGAGCAGTGCCACGCTGTGTGGTATGGTCGACCAGATGAACCATCAAGGCGCCAGCCAGAGCAGGCAGGCACGAGAAGATCCAAATCAAGCAGCGTATGTTGGGAAGATACAATACCAATATGGACAAGGTGGACTGGGCAATGAAAGCAACCGCTGCCTGAGGCGTGGCGAGGAGTGTAGTGCGCTGCGCAGAGAAACCGAAACCAGAAATGACAAGAGGATTGAAATTTGTCACTCCAGCATTAGTGATGGATTGAGCAATAGTGAAAATGATGAGAGCCGAGTACTCGGGCGACAACAGAGCCTCCCAGCATTGAGCAAATGAGAACCTCGTAGAGTCGGAAACTTGTTGATTCTCCTTCAGACGAGCTTCAGCCTGCACCTTCTCCGCGGCGTCAAGGAACCAGGCTTGGGCTGGCTCGTCGGGCAGGAGAAATGTTGATAGAATGCCAATCGCCACGGTAACAGACCCGTATATCAAGAACATGATCTTCCAAGACTCCAAGGGAGAATCAAGGGCAGCGATTCCGTACGCACATATGCCGCCAAAAATCCCGGCAAATGTGTTATACCACAAGGCTGTCCGTAGCGGCTGCTCGCGCTGCTTATACCACGCCGCCGAGAGGCTCATGAAGCAAGGGAGAATCGATGCCTCGAATACTCCCAGGAAGAATCGCACCGTTGCCAGGCCTGCAAAGTTGTGACATGCAGCCATACACATGAGACATACTCCCCACCCTGCTGTTGAGATGCCGACAAGCTGGCCAACTCGCACGCGTGTGACGAGAAAGGCAGACAATGGGAGTGCCGACATATAACCAAAGTAGAATATCGAGCCGAGCCAGGAGTATTGTTGGCCGACGAGGTTGGTGTCTGTTCGCAGGCCCAGGATAGCTGAGTAGGCCAGAGAATTCTTGTCGAGGAACTCTAGTGTTGCGATTGCCACGAGTTGGACGAGTACGACAGCATCTGTCTTGAGAAGGATTCTCCTATCCATCTTTGGATCCGCAATGATGTTAACCTCGACCATGCTTGGCGCGTCACCGGCCTCGTGAGATTTTGTCTCGATGCAATCAGGTCGTTCCATCATGTGCATGTGAATTTAGGGTATGCAAAGGCTTGGGCAGTGTGACGACTCGATAAAAGAAGCCCTTTGGACGGATTGAATGATACTGGCTCGTCCATTGTGCCGTTGGGGCTATAGTTGATGATACTTATTTCAACTCATGGAGGTAGGGAATGGCTCGGGACAGAGGGCGGTTCGACGAGCCGCTTGATAAAGGAACGGGACGGAAGCCCATCCGTCGTTGCGATACCTTGTCACTGTGGACGCTATCTTGAAGTGCTTCCAGATCCAGTATAGACACTGTCATACTTTGGCGCTAGATGGCCCAAGACTGCTGGGGTTTTCCAGTTCTCCAGTTCCCCAGGATGTTGACATCCACTATTCAAGATCAAGCTCGAATCCCCGCTGTCCCGTCATTTGAGTCGTGACAAATTATTATTCATCACTGATTGACGATGGGTTTCTAGTCTGTTGGCTTGAGGTTGGCGGTTCCTAGAGCAGTGGGAAGTGCAAAATGATGCAGCGATTCCACCATAGAATTAGTCTGTGTTATTGCCTAATGTGATCGCTGTACCAACCTACTACCTAACCTTAGGTGTTCGAAGGTCGCTGTACTAAGATCACGTGACTTTACAGGTACCGGCCTAGGAAGCGGCGCTGCTTCCGGGCTTCATAAAGTCCACCTTCAATACCAAAGCAGAAATATCCTGGCCAAAGAGACTGTCTGGTTATATTGAACTGACTCACGGCCTCTACGCTCTATGCATCCGTCATGCAACAGTCTCCCGAGTCCCTGGCGAGCCAAAGAAGGGTCTCGAACGCGTAAGTCCTTGGCCACAGTAGCTGGTCAGCCATGAAGCACTCTGGGCCGCAGCTTAGCAGCCTCGACTGACGGAAACACAGATGCAACTTTTGCCGACGACGCAAGATAAGATGCTCAGGCAAGCAACCATGTGGAAACTGTCACAAGCGCAAGATTACTTGTCATTTCGATGATGACCGCAAGATTGCCGTTTCGGCACGATATCTCCAGAAATTGGAGCAGCAGCAAGCGGGGAACAAAGGTACCAACTCACATCCTGCCATTAAACGAGTCTCGTTCTTGATACGACATGAGAGCTCTCTTCTTGCTCGTCTTCAATTCTCGGCGTCGTGTACATACATTAATCAATACGATAATAGATGCGCATCCCAGTTCAGAGAATAGCCAGACAGCGACCCAGCCCAGTCCGCACCCTGTTCCGTCGTCTCTAGAATCATCACCTATTCCTTCCTCTAATACAGATACCATATCAAATCCATTAGTGTCTACCACTTCTTCCTATGTCAAGGATGGAACCGGCCGAATACGTGAGTTCTTATGATCCTTGGACAGATCGTGATTTGTCACTGACCGTCTCGAGTAGGATTCTTGGGCCCATCTTCCGCCTGTTCTTATAGCAGGCGTGTCTTTTCCTTGTTACGTCATCACCTCCCTGATATCTGCACTATAGATCCTCCAGTAGATGCTCAAAACAGCGCCTATAAGCTCAGTTGGCCAATCAATGGATCTGATCAATTGCCTGATCTGGGTGATCTGCCTTCTCTCGACTACTCCCTCTACCTTGTCAACACCATCAAGTTTCACGCATATCAACTGCTCCGTCTTTTCGACGAAGAAGAGTTTGTTGGGAATCTGCACGAATTTCACCGACTTGGTTTATCCAAGTTGCAGTCGTCCAGGTTATGGTTTGTTCAATTTCTCCTCTTGGTAGCTTTGAGCAAAGGGTTCATCTCTACCCTCAGGATTCCGGGTACACCACCTGGCTCGGAGTACTTCCAAAAGGCCATGTCTATAATGCCAGACTATGTGAGCCTGACAAGGGAGCCGATTCTAGCCATCGAAGTTCTTTGCATGATTGCAGTGTACTTGATGTCGGTCGACATGCAGAATGCAGCTTATGGCTATGTAAGGAGCTGATCTCCCAGAACTTAAACATCAAGTCGCTGACATTATCGTTGACAGATCCACCAGGCGCTCAGCCTTTGCATTATTGAAGGCCTCCACCGAGAAATGCCTCCTGCCTTTACAGATCAAGAATCTGCCCAGCGCCGCCGCAACGTATGGTGGACGGTATACGTCCTCGACCGGCAGCTTTCGTCCATGATCGGCGCCCCATGCTCTATCCAAGACATAGACATTACCAGCCGCCTGCCTTCAGAAACCGACAAGTCTCAGCGCAGTGCCGTATTTAGCATAAATGTGCAGCTTTCCAAAATAACTGCACAAGTAATGAACTGTAGGTGACCTCTTTATGTATTTCACACGTCCGTAAACTTTGACGCGTCAGGTCTAACTCGGATGGTACAGCTGTTTATAGTGTCAAGACCGAGTACTTGCAGATGGTGCAGGTGGTACTTCGGAATATGGCCGGCCTTGCCCAGGAGATCAAAAGTGTCGTTGAAGCAAATCGTTGGGGCAATTTGTCCTCGGTCTCCGGTGTTGCCAATCGCCTCATATTACTCTACCATCATGTACGCATGCTCCCAACCAGTTGGAAAGATCACGATTTGGCTCACATGCATAGTGCGTGGTTCTCGCCATTCGTCCATTGATGCTTCAGCTTTTGAGCTGGCATTTGACCCGTTCAAGTGGCGCATCAGATACGCCAGTGCCAATCTCTGGCTCAATCAAGAAGATGCTTGAGGCGTGTGTTCAATCAGCCTCGCATATAATATGCACCTTGTCTACTCTTCACAAACACCATCTGCTAGGTACGATCCCCCCCTCTTCCCTACATGCCATGTAAGTTTTGGAACACTGATCTGCTATGGTTTCACAGGCAGTTTCTTGTTCTTTGATCTTGAACACGGCTTCTCTGCTGCATTCGTTCTCATAATTGCGGAAGCCATTATTCCATCGGCTGTTCCAGACTTGGACCATGAAACGACCATTCACACAATTTTCGAGTATCTGATTCGTAGAGGGAGTGTGCCTGCCCAGCATCGGAAGAACGAATTAGATCACTTGAAAAGCCTTCTCTCGCCACTATCAGCCGAGAATACAGCAACGCCAAAGGCCAATCAAAACGACTCGACGGCCGTTGACCTCACTCCTGGTGCCGAGACTATCTTGTCTGATCTCGAGGTTGGATTATCGGCGAGCAACATGTTGTCAATTGCAGAACAGCTTGATGCTAGCGAAACTATGACATGGACTGATATTCTATCCCCCGCATATTGGCCATGGTCCACAACCGACGAGACAGCCATGTTTTCGACGAATTGATGATATCTCGCCTTGGTTGTGATGGGAGAAGGTATCGATTAATACCATCGAAAGAAGCTATGAGGTGGTCCTGTAGATTCGGAAGATGCATAAAGCCTTCATAAACGGCTTCGGAGCCCTCTTGCGTATATCACGAACTTGGCTTTCGAAATCTAAAGGCCGGTGTCGGTCAAGGAGAATCCGTTTCTGCCAATCACATCTTCTTCCTCGCTTACGAAGGCGTGGTACCCTGTATAGTGCGCACTACCCTCAACCTTGACGCGCGCATAGGGAATGGGGTTTCCTCTGTCATCTTCAACAGGAAGATGTCCTTCACTGATGATGGTCCCTGCAAACGAACCAAGACCTCCGTTGTGTCGCGACAAGAGGGATTGGTACCGCCACCTTTCTCCGACTTTGCGAAGACCTCGAGCATGTGCCAGGGCTACACGAGCCGCTACGGCCCCTCCCGTGGGGGAGCGATCAATTTGTTGATTGGCAAAGAAGCAAAGTCCCGTCTCTTGGCCCGAGAAACCCTCGGCCTCTTCAATCCCATTACAGGATGTTCCTTTTTTGTCAACCAGCATGATCGAGTACAAGAAGCCTAGTTCTGTGGCATCGGGATGTTGGAAATATCCTCTGACTTCTGGTCGTGCATTCGCTGCAGCTTTGAGCATGGTCGTTGCGAATCCCATCTGCGACTTGTCGGGCTCTGCAAGTCCAGCATGAAATCCAAGCTCCTCGGGTGTGACCAGACAGTAAAAGGCACCACCATAGCTAAAGTCCACAGTGACGCTGGTCCGTTGCCCCAATTGGGGCCAGCGGAACTCTGGGTCAATTTCAACAGTCACACCCAATCCCGTCGCAAAAGACTTGACCGATGTAAACGAAATCGGTCTCGATGTGTCGGCTCGCAGGCCTTCTCCCAGCGCAGGTACCTGGATTTTAACGATGCCGCATGGCACATGCAGGCGGACGAGGGTTGTCTTGGTTCCTGCATCATATTCGAGTCTCTTCCGCTGTGGTGGCAAAACCGCCGGATTGGCTTGGTTGTCCACAATGAATCGTCCCAGGGCAATGGTGGCATGTCCACACATGGTGCTGAACCCTTCATTGTGCATAAAGAGCACGCCCGCATCGGCCGCGCCGGTCTGGGTCAGCTCGGTATCGCGACACAGAATGGCGCCGTACATGTCGTCATGACCTCGAGGCTCTAGCATAAGTCTTCTTCGCAAATGGCTGTATTCATTCTGCGCCTGCGCTCGCTGCTCCATCAGAGTGCCCGTCGGCTTGGGAAACCCGTCGTAGATGATGCGGGTCGGCTCGCCGCTCGTGTGCATTTCGACGCAACGGATCAGCGGGAGACCGGGCGGTAACATGCTTGAGGGATCCATGATGTAAATCTAATAATCAAGAACGAAAAAATTCAATTGAAGAAACAAACATCCTCCGACACCATTCAATTTTCAAATTAAAATTGTATATATCGTGAACATGGTGGTTGAAGAGTCCCGACAGTTTGTCGCAGTTTAAGAATGATAAGCGAGTGCCCCAGAAGGGCGGGCCGCTCTCCCGTCGCCGTGGATACAATGTAGCGCATGTGATAAGATCCCGCTTAGGAGTCCACATTCTAGCACGCCATTTATGACCATTCCAAACTATTTCGTTTTCTCCATATCCTGTATTACGGCAACGTAAAACTTTCTTATTATTTTCGTCAGATAGACATCCTGTAATCGCTGTATTAGGATTCAGGTAGGTGATTACTGGGGATCCCCGGTGTTATGGTTTTCCTGAATGGTAGTTTTGTGGATGAACAACTAGCCTAGCCTATGCATTTTCTACTATCATTAGCAAGCAGCTTTAAAACTGCAACAATGTTGTACAATCTTCAGAACCTACCATCGCCCTCACATTAGTGGATACAACTTCATTTCATCTGGTATAAGCCGCTCACTCATCGGCAATCTGTTGCCTAAACAAAATACTATTGGTTCGAAAATGGCGTTATGGCGTTATGCTGCGAGGGGTATATGAAGGACTCCTTTCTCACCGCAGGCTCCCACGCGCACATTACAAGACGCCCATGGCAAACTGCCCAGCAACCGAGGGCAATTGCGAAAATATTCAAAGCCATCACGGTAATTTCCAGTTACTTCTTACTTGAGTGGTCATCGTTCATACGATCACTTTGGCAAGTTGACGCAAGACACTATAGAAACGTCCGAAAGTCCCCAGAATCATCCTAGCCTACGGTAGCATGTCCCAAGTCGACAAGCCGGACCTGGCCCAGCAGGGTAAGAGCAATGAGACTGCCCAGCCCACCGAAGGACACAAAGTAGACTGGAGCACGCTACCGGAGGATGTATTTCGCGTCTTCGAGAACAGAACGGCACAAAACAGCGCCGCCTACCTCTTGCCAACACTCGAAGAGCTGCAGCAGCGCAATCCCGCGCCGACCATTCTCGACGTGGGCGCCGGCTCGGGGTCCATCTCGGCATCCTTTGCCAAGATCATCGGTCCCGGCGGGGGCCACGTCTCGGCCGTGGACGTGAACCCGGCTATGCTGGAGCGCGGCAAGAACCTGCTCGTCGACCGCTACGGGGTGCCCGTGGGCGAGAACTGGGTCACGTTCCTGACCGCCGACGGGCGCGCCCTGCCGTTCGAGGACAACTCGTTTGACATTGTGCACTGCCACCAGGTCCTCGCGCACAACAAGGACCAGGCCGAGATCCTGCGCGAAATGCTGCGCGTCACCAAGCCCGGCGGCGTCGTGGCGGCGCGCGAAGGAGACATGGAGACGGAGGTGTTTTGGCCGCCGCTTCCCGGACTGCTCAAATTCCACGATGAGTAAGTACTGTAATAATGCCAAGCAAATATACTCGACCCACATCGGATCTTCTGCTATAGAAACTAAAGCTAAGCACGTTCATCTCTGAATATAGTCTCGAGGTGCGAGTCATTAGAGCTCGCGGCGCATCTACCAAGTCTGGCCGGGGGCTGCTCTCCTGGGCTCTTGAAGCGAACGGCGGGGATCGGAGCAAAATCACTGCCAGCTTCAGTGCATGGAGTTATAGCGAGCCTGAGGAGAGAAGAATGTGGGGTAAGTTCAGTCAACCAACCCCAATGCCGTGTGTATCTCGTGTGTCTTGCTAATAGACAACTTCCTCAGCCACCGGAATGGTCAGAGGAGCCCTTGACAACCCCAAGGTCCGCGAATCAAACATCAAGTCTGGTATTAGCGAAGCCGATATGGATGAGATGCGCGATGCCTGGCTCGAATGGCAGGATAGGGACGATGCGACGCTGTCGATGGTGCAGGGAGAGATACTTATCAGGAAATAGACGATACAAGACAAGCCGATCGCGGGCTTGATTGCCTGCTTCCTATTTCACAATAGATTTTAAATCGTATTCTATGCTATTCCATCATGTTTTGTAGTCTTTTGATCCTAACGCATAGTGAGGCCATGGTCGCTTAGTGCGTTGTAGTCCAATCGATGGCACTAACCTACCTAAGTCCTACAATGTACCGCCTGTACTTCCGACTTCTTAGCACCAAGCAAGCCTGTTAATTTTCGAACATGCCCGCCATACCCCGCGAGTGGCGCTGCCCGTCCATGACCATCCACGCTGATGAGAGACCCAGTGGCCGCTCCATCATGCTTACTTACAGAGTCTTGCTCCCAAGAGGATCTTGACCTGCCATACGTGGTATGCTTTGTTGGATATGAAATCCTGTCGTATTTTGACCCGGCTACGGAGTACCTCGAATACAACTTCTGCAAAAGGTCATGCACTCTGGGCCGCATTTGCAGGAAAGAGCTGCATATTTCATTAGATCTAGCCAGGGCTGTGCTAGACTGCCGAGCTTTTCAGACACATTTAATTGGATATTCCCATTATCCTGAATGCCACTTGCTGCAGCACAACTTGCATGAGGTTCGGATTTTGGGACCGTCCAATCAGACACGGCTTCGTGGTCTGGTGTGACATATTTTGGCACAGACCAATGGCGGCGCTCCTTCGACGTACTGCACACGACCGCCCGTTGTGTTCGGGTCGTACAGAGCCTCACAGACATTAGGCAAATCTGGCAAGCTACACTTCGAGCATAAAGTCTCTGTCTCCCGACTCTGAAAACCATTTCCTGCTGACTAGCTGCCACAGCTGCCCGGAGCAGTAATTGCCCACCATGCCGCCCAAACCTAAACCTTCTCGTTCTGATTGGGAGAATAGCAAAGAGAACATTCGTCAGCTATACCTCGATCAGGATCTCGCGCTGCAAGAGGTACAGCGGCAAATGGGAGAACGTGGGCTGGTTGCTACGTATGTTGCTCCTCGTACTCATAGATGCAATGCTAATGCAACATGAAGGAGAGCACAGTACGAGACCAAATTCAAAGAATGGGGGTTCTCCAAGAATGTTCCTGCATCCACATGGAAACATGTCGGCTTCAAGATCGAGAAGCGGAAACGAGAGGGAAAAGACAGTACCGTTTCTATCAATGGTGTTGAGGTTCCCACCAAGAGAGTGAAGAGGGAGATTAGTAGGCACTATTATTCATTTATTGAACGTGCCGAAGTTGGTAAGTCATGTACGGTGTCGATGTTCAGACCACCTCTGACGAAAGGTTGGCAGAGAGGAACAACGCGCCATCACCACAGGGACCTTTGACCTTGGTATCTACCCCGCCTAGTCAACAGGAAGTCGTGATAATAGATCGTTGGCCGCCAAATCTACCATGGGTTTCATTCATCACATTCTTGGATACCCACCTACAAGGACTACCTCGAATGCAACTGAACCCGCAAACAGTTCATAGCGGGTTGCATTCTCCGCAAAAGAAAACCAAGGCAAACCATATGCTTGGTAGACAAGATCTTCGCAGAGCAATTGCAGGTAGCCGGCAGCTTATCGACGATACCATCGAAGAATTTCCGGCCTCGGACTTTGATCACGCTATATTGCCATTCAGTCCCGATTCTTCTGCGGAGGTCACCCCAAGCATGTCTCTAGAGGCAACATTTTCGAGCCATTGGGCACTTAAGATGCTTATTTATCTGGCTTCCAACAAGGCCCTAGAGCGTTTCTACATTTGCGATACCTGGGAAATGATTGAGAGAGCTGGTATAACGCAATTGGCTCATTTCTCAAGTACCCCATATATAAGAGATACGTCTTTGGCTGCTGCCATGGAGTACTTGTTCGCGGCTGGAATTGGTGCAGGACACGCTGACATCGTATCATGGTTGCTTGATACTGGCGTGGATGCAAATAAAGGAGTCAAGCTTCCAGGTGTCCAAAGTACCCATCTCCCTCTCAGCATGGCATTGGAGAATTCACATCACTACCAGCCAGCCAAAATCGTCCGCCTCTTGCTTTTCCACGGAGCTTCCCCTGTCCTTATCTGTTGTGAATACCATGGTTCTCCAACTCAGTTTCTGCTTCAGAACTTCGACCACCTTGACTATTTTTCAAGAACAGACGGCTTGGAAATTCTTGAAGGGTTCTTGGAGATTGCGACGGCTTTGAATCTTGGCCTTAAACTGCAAACACAACTATTTTCTTGCCATAGGAACGAAGCCGATGCCAACCGCTCTCCATCGGATCAAGCTCGGGATGAATGCTTCCACAAAATGGACCAGTTGGTACTCTTGATGGAAAGGCTTTCAGCTATGGTATCAATCCCATACATATCGCTGATTACTCCAAGAAGTCTAGTTCGCGCAGTCCAGAGTCGTAGCGTTCATTCCATTCGCCTCATCCACAAGCATGGATTACCAATGGATTGTTGCGATGAGCAGAAACGATTCCCTCTCCAGGCAGCAGTAGAACCATCAGATGTCGGTTCGAAATGGACCGCAATGGACTTGAGTTGTGTGGTGCTTCTTCTGGAACTCGGGGCATCCCCTGATTACAACCCCAGTGCCGATATCAGCGGTAGCTGTTCGCCCATCTTACATTACATCTTACATTCAGCAATCGCCAAGTCCAGTTCTCGTTTCGACATCATCGACATCGTCAAAACTCTCATTCAGCGGGGTGCGATTGTTCAAGGAAGCCCTGCATGCGGTAAAATTGGCCACAGAACGCTTATGGATTGTGCTTTGAGCCAACACTATTCTTGGGATCGGGCCCTTATCTCGGTCATCATTGTCCTTCATGATGCTGGCTTACCACTGCCGCAATCTGCTCTGGTCACCACTCTTGACTTAACATATCGGTTTGGGTCACGTCAGATACACTATGATGATGTTCATCTATATCGATGTGAAGACGACTACGCATATCTGTGCGAAAGCATGTCAGAGAACCCTTCGGGTTTGTTTCTTCGGTCCAAATGTGGCTGGACAGCCCTGGACTATGCTGTCTCCTTGAGGCTGCGTCGGCTGGAAACACTTCTAGTCGAAAATGGAGTCAAACACACGCGAGGATTCGTGTATTCCCAGTGCGATACTCAACGACAATTGACAGTGGAAGAAGTCGAAAAGTTGATATCAAGGGTACCGACTCCTCGAAACACCAAGCAATTGCGAGACTTGCTCTTTTATCAATTGATTGGTACAATTCGTGCTGCAACCCCGAATCATGGAGACTCAGAACATGTTCTGAAGTTACTCTGCAGCTATCGCGTGATGCCCCGCAGTCCAAAACATGACGCCTACGTAATTTTCAAGGCCTCGTTGGACGCCGATCTCCTCGCTATGGCCTTGGAACTTCTCCCCGAAAGTTATAGCTCTGCGGCTCTCAGTGTACTAATAATGCGTGACGCCGTAGGCTTGCCAAGTCGACCCGAGTTCACCGACGAACTGCTCAGACGGCGGGCGACCGCATCTTTGAACTGGGTAGAGGATACGCGGATGTTTGCGATGATCATAAGAAGAACCTTGGGAGAACAAGAAGATACGAGAATCATGGAGTGGTTCCAGAAGCACGATAGGACGGCTCTTGAGTACGCGAACCTACGACCCTCCATGTTTGCGATTCGCGTCTTCAACCCTTGGCAGTTCGGAAAAAACTGGGATGATTTTGACCTCGTTCGATGGTTCAACTATGGTCTCAAGACAAGTTCGTACCTTGGTCTTCTGGTCGCAGATTCGGGTGAAGTTGAAAAGATGAGCGCTCTGCTTCACCAAGGATTTCAGCCAAATCGAAGGATTTGTTGGTCCCTCACAGCTTTACAATTCGCTGTAATGCGAGGGGACCGGCCCATGATTATTCGGCTCATTGAGGCTGGAGGTGACGTCAACGCCCGACCTCCTTGGAAAGATCTTCCTTGGAAAATCCACCATTCTATTCCCGCCGAGATTCGAGACACAATCACTTCGCATCCAGGACAAACACACCGAAGAACCGCGCTACAATTAGCTGTGGAGAAGGGTGACATTTCGATCACCAAATTGCTGCTGGACCATGGAGCAGATGTTAATGGACCGGCAGCGCGGGTCAGGGGTGCAACTGCATTACAGCTTGCGTGCATCAAAGGGAATATCGACATCGTGAGGCTTTTGATATCAGAAGGGGCTGACGTCAATGCACCGGGGGCTGAGTACTTCGGGAGAACGGCGCTGGAAGGTGCAGCTGAGCATGGGCGCCTAGATACAGCTTGTTTCTTGCTCGCACGCGACTGTGAAGTCGCCGGGGTTTTCCGGCGACAATACATCCGGGCAGTCGGATTTTCAAGAGCTCAAGGACACCATGTTCTTTCGAAACTACTCCAGAAGCATGGCACGTGGACAGAGGAAGATGAACATCTCTTGCAGCAGACTGACTTGCGCGACAAAAGATCGGATCCACACGAGCTTGAAGAAAGTTCGCCCGATGATGAGACCAGTGAGGTTGATCCGAACGAATGCGGCTCCCACGATGAAACATTTCCATACGAAGCAGACGACGAGAGCGACTTAGAAGACTGCGACTTAGTCGGCAAAGAAGGAGATGCGACACCACCTTTGGGTGACGATTGCAACGAGGCCACAGACGGATCCGATCGCTTCGACCAGTCCATCGAATCAGCACAGACGGAGAGCAGGCCTTGGGACGAGTTTCTTGACTACGATGCGGACGGGGAGGAGGAAGTGCTCTGATGTCGGAGTCAACCACTTTCATCATGCTATAGCCCAGTCCCATCGCCAACTCAGATCAACCTTCTAGCATATCCAGCAATCCATTTCGTAATTTTGATTCTACTTTTTCTGGTACTCCCAGGAGCGCCAGATTTGAAGGTTTTCTTCTACCACGCACTTGACGACCAGTAAAGCGAGATGGAATGTTGACAGACTTATCATGACTCCCAACTGAAGGCATTCGGAAAAGTGCAAACTCGTTTTGCCACGACGGAATGGTTTCGTACGAGCAATTCGTCAAGTACCTATGAGACAATGCATTTTGCGGGATGGCAGGCGGGAGGACCAGCAGGAAAAGCATGGAAAAGATTAAAATCTAGAATGATATCAAATCAGATTAGATTCGTGCTTGTATACATATGTAATGACTGGCCGAGCGCGTGTGGATAAAAATAGACGATGAAAAAGCTGTATCCATACACCTAAATGGGTACTATCGCAACGCGCAACCTTATTCTACATGCCGAGAGAGGAGAAAAGACAAGGCAGACGGACCAGAATCTTTGTGGACTACAGCGCGTTATCATCCAACTCAGGTAACCTAGCGTATTGATCTTCGAAAGTTTATATTACGCGTCTTATCTTATCGTGTACCAGGATACGTCGGCCATCTTCCCTGCTTCGAAGTTCATACCTCGGCTACTATCTCTTCTTCCACAATTGCAGTTTCCAGTCGGTGATCGATGCATGCCTCTCTAAGTAACAACTAATTCGCACCATCATTGCGAAGATTATATACCATGGCCCCGCATCGTCAGGACAAAAAGCACCACCAGCCCATCGACCCGACAAATGACGTGTATCGTCCCGCACGGGATGCGGTCCATGCGAACAGCTTTATCAACAATCCCAACCTGACCGCGGATGACCAATTCTATCTCAAGAACATCCAGGGCACTTACAAGGTGCAGCTGGACCAATGGAGAGACGAGGGCCACGCCTTCCAGCTCGTGCTGATATGGGACCACGACCGCATCTGGGGATCCTTCGACTTTGGGAGCTACAAGGGCATTCTCAAGATTGATAAAGGCCCAGAACGCGCCCCGCCCCACGAGGATGGGGTGAGCGAGTACGTTCAGACTTATCACCACTTCACCTGGAGGGGCACGTGTACCCAGAGCCCGAAATCCATCATCAACAACCCAGTGTTCACCAAGGGCAAGATTGAGTTGGAATCCGACGGCATCTCTGGCTACTTTCTGGGAATGCCCAACATTGGCCTTCCGGGCGGGCGCTGCGATTTTGAGGGCCTGCCCGTCTGGGGACCGCGCCGGGTTGCGCGCAAGCTGGAATCGTTCATTGAGGACTGGAACGCCTTGAAGATCATACAGCTGGATGAGGCGCCCCGTCCGCAGCCAGATAGCATGGTCACCCTGTGATGTGCATCTATGAGCGAGACTGGCATACTGTATGATCACGATTGTGCAGTGTTGCGATGAAAACATACTCTTGCATAAATATCGGACAAAAGTCTCCGTGCACTGTCAGCTTCGCAAAAATGCACTTGTTCTTTTGAATTTTGTTCTTTTTGTTTCTATAGCTATTTTCTCGGCAATCGGATGAAATTATTTCTCAAAACTAGCGGAAGCATGATTCGATCTTCTTTTTATATTTTCCGATTTTTGTCTGAAATATCCGGATGGATATAAGGTCACGGAGACCTTTCTCAGCATAGTATACCATTTGAACTAGCATTCTTCTCGGCGTCAGAAAGGTCACCGGCGTTGAGCACAAAATCTAACTGCTCTTCTTCATCTTCTTCAGTCTCGCTGTTGTTCTCGTCGGCTTGGTCAACCGCTAGCTGCTGGCTTTCTACTTTGGCAGACTTGGTTGATTCCGGTGCGATGTGGTCCGGCGCTTTTCGCTTTCCTGTTGCAGGAAGTGGAATATTGCTCGGAATCTCGGCGAGCGGTGGCCTGGGTGGTGCGCCTGGGTGGTGGCCTGCAGCCTCTTCGTCGTCGTCCGAAGACGAGTCGACGATGTATCTTCGGCGCATAGCGACTGCATATGCATTGAGACCAACAAGAGAACACGAATCGACAAGAGAACAGGAATTGAGCAAAGAACATGAATTGAGAACACGGATCGAGAACATAAAGCACAGAATCTCGGCGGCACATAGAAGTCTACAAAGCACTCTATATTTTTCACACTACAGCTTATCTTTGACCGACTTTCCGACTTTTCGAGTTGCGCGTTGAGAAATACGTTCTCGAGGCAAGAGCAACCGCGGTTGTGGATACTTGTGTGATAGTACTAGAGATATTATTAAACGGAATCCCGTGGAAAGGTTCAAATGATAAGGGATTGCTCGGGAATAGGTGTATACCAGGCCATAGCTGAATTGCATCCAAATTTCCTCATTTCTACTGCTCAGAAGTAATGCAAAAGCACAAGATACACAATAAAGAATCATAATAAAACAACAGGGTTCAGACCAATTTATTGTCTCATCTTTTACCATAAATAGTTTTTATATTCTTTCAAATAGAGCCCAAGCACAAAATAAAAGCAAAATAAAGCAACAGATTTCGGACCAGTTTATTGTCTTATCTTTTGCCATAATTGTGTTTTCCTACTATTTCAAATAGAGCACAAGCACACGGTGAGCCGACTGACAAGCTGCCCAGGCATGGTTCAGAGGCGTCTCGCGAGTATCCTCATCGGCGAATGTGCGAGGAGTAACCATGCCGCCAACGAGGTTGATTGCGGCTTGCAGGAAGTAATCGAACGGCGTATGATGCAAGTCAATTGATCGTAGCATGACCATAAAAACTGCTTCCAGAAGCAGAACGAATGGCTTGTGCTTGGGGTCGTTTTCAAAGAGGGCCAAAGCATACAAGTTTGGTGTAACTTCTGGATTGCAAATCCATCGTTGGTGTACTCCTTTCTCGGTACAATCTTCGTAATTGCACTTTTCCTGCCTAATATAGCAGCGCAATCGGTTCCATATGCCGAATTTGGAGGTTCCTGATCCGAAGTATCGTCGGACCTTTTTCGTTGTCTGGTGCTTTGCCAGATCCACGTAACAACTGACCCGTTTTTCGTACGCGGGAACCCGTGGAAGATGTTCGAGGAGTTGATTTGTTGTGGTGGTAGCGTCACCCAGAAGCTCTTGAACGGGGCCTGGTATACGTTCGATATACCATTGGACTAACCATTCGAGGTCCGTCATTTGTAAGAGCAAGTAGAACTGGATAGTAAATGGTTGTGTCTCTTGGCGAAATTCCTCCAATGGTGTTCTCCGGACAATATTTTTCATTGTCTCAAGAATATGACGCAGCTCATTCTGGAAATGATCGATGCAAACCTGGCGTTCAGTTTCGTCTCGATTGATGAAGGTGGCTGTCAGAGGATCGATTGCGTTGGTGTATACGGCCGGTGTTCCGTATCTGTCAAGTTCATCGTCTTGGAAGGCTTGTATTTTTCGAAGCTTGTCAAGGTTTGATCAAGACTCCGGAGAGGGTGGGCGTGACGGATGCGTCTTGTTGGCCGCCCGGCTGCGCGTCTGGAGAGCTGCAGACAGCGGTGGTGCTACCATGTCAGGGCACAACCCTGGGTGAGTGTAGGCAGAATAACGAGCAAAGCAAGAAAAATGAGGAATGAATCTATTCAGACTCTACCCGCGAGACCAATAGACGGCAAACGGCAATACTGTCAATTTGTTGTGGTTTTGCTGTCTGTCAAGAAGATGATGCAAAGCAGAAGAGCTGTCTGCTAGCAGCTGCAGTGGGGTCCAGCTTTTTATTAGTACTGGCAGGCTCTACTGTCATGTGGCACCTCTCCCCATAGCTAAGGTCGCTCTTGCCTCGAAAACTAGGTATCAAAAATCGGATGATGTAATTGTCTAAATTTTGTTCCTCTAGCTATTGCTTTATTTTGTGCTTTTGTATTACTTTTGGCCAATAAAAATGAGGGATTCTGAGTGTAATTTAGCTGAGGCCCGGAGTCACGTCCCGGGCAGATCCTCATCAACTGGTCCCTTTCACGGGATTCCGTTCAACAATATGCACCGACGATACAACATCGACTGCCTCTATCTTGATTGGCCCCTCCTGATCTGAACTTACTCACAAAACCTTCTCTGCAATAGATGCCAGGCCTCATGCAGAAGCTCCTTGCGACTGTACTACCACCATGGCTAAACTTGTGCAACACTTTCCACGTATTCCGGCTTACGAAAAGCCGTCTGCTTGTTCTTATATTGCCACTCCACTAGCAGTGCCAACATGTATGTGGCAGGGCACGATAAATTGAGAATAAAGAAGGATAAGGATAGCCATGACGGTATACTTCCGTTGGATTTAAAGGCAGGAAGAACAAAAAACACCATATAGATCATGACGAATACGGATCAGAATTCAAGTCGTGTTTGATTGCCGCCGCCTATCTACACTGATAACTCCCCATCACTAGAGAGCTTCACATTCTGGCGCGTTGGTATGTTCTTCTGATGCGGCATGAATTGGTCAAGTTATTTGGAACTAGCTAGCCTGTCTGTACATAGGGAATCAGACTCTGTGCTGCCTTCGAAAGCTCGTGTCATTTTGGCTGCCAATCGAGACCCTTTTCGTTCACCCATGATTCTCGTCGGTCGAAAGATTCTTCACCAGCACATCAAAATAGAGGTCGTCTCTCAGCGCAACTCCATTGACCAGTTCGGCATACGGAAACGGCCGCGTCTCTCCGGTCTTTTGGTACCCTCTCCTGGCGTACCACGCAATGATGTCTTGCCTGAGCCATATCACCATCATCTCCATCTTGGTCACTTCCCATTGCCGTTGTGCGAATTCTTCTGCATACGTCAGGACTTGACGCCCGATGCCGCCGCCTTGACGTGTCGGGTCCACGGCGAAGAGGCCGAAATATGCACTGTCGCCGCCTTTGGGCCAGACGACCTCGCAGCATGAGATGAGAAGACCTTGTTCATCCTCGGCGATAAGAATGAAGGATTGAGGTGCGTTGATTTTGGACAGTAATCCGGCGGCATCGATGCGCTCATCTGCCACCAAATCGGCCTCTGTCGTCCATCCCGCAGAGCTGTCCTTTCCCCTGTATGCCGAGCGAATTAAGGGGAGGAGAATTGTCGTGTCCTTGGATGTGGCAATCCGGTATTGTAGTTTAATTTGAGCCATGTGAACGATTGGAAATAGTGAAGTATGATAACAAACTCAGAAATTCATAATAGCAGAAGCCTTGGACGTTGCTTACCTACGCAAGCCTTATATCCTCCTCGAGACCTATTGTGTTTGGCGAGATTAAACGCGCGTGCAAAATGCATGCCACTAGGCGCGCTGGAATGTGCGCTGGCGACATCGGCGGCTTGTTAAATCTTTAGAAGGGCGCATTCCTGTCAATCACGCCATCATGTCAGTCTTGATACCGCAAATCGACTTTGCGATTCGCATGACTCGTCATCTTGTCAATTTTTAACGCCCTTGCAGAGTTATAACAGGAGTACATGACTAGCTGGATTGACATCTACCAAGACCTTTCGTTGAGAATAATCCTAATTTTGGGACGTTTTTCTAGCAGCGAAGTCCGCTATCGGTCAAGACAAACCCAGGGTTCACTCTGCATGTTTTCAGGTACAACACGATTAGCTTTCAGTGGGGTCAAACCGCGTCCCGCACTGGGGGCAATTATCTGCACACCACCGCAGTAGCCCACCTGTAAATGTGTACAACACCCACCTTGACATCCGACAAAGTCCATTGCATGGGCGCGTTTCGGCAAAGATCAGAGCTATGATTTCGCCATCATACGAAAGAGTACAAATGGTCTTTCCTAGCAGAAACGCAATAGGTACGGTGATGATCATCGCGGCAAGCTCGCACAGGCTCGGCTGAAGCCCGACCAGATGTTCGGGATTGGGGAAGCTTCTGATCATATTGACTGCGGTGGGCAGTCTAAGGTGCGGACAAGAGCGGTGTCGATTCTGGCTCCATTTTTGGATGGCCGAGTCATCGAGCGCGGAATCCGACTGCTTCAATAGCATTTCAGAAGGTTGCAAATTCTGCAGTGCCTCAAGACGACTGTCGTGCAGGAGGTATAGATACTGGTCGATTCGGAGCCTTTTGCTTCGCTACGCTGCTCATGAGATGAGGGGAGTCTTGTGTTAAAGTAGTCTGCAACATCTAGATTTTTACAACTCTTGTCGCATCACTGGCTCTTCGGATCATAAAAATGATATCAAACCAGAAGTTACACCTACTCTCGACATTGAGTACTGCCGTGAGCTGTAGGATACTTTCTAATATCATCATTCTTCGTTTTTGTTGGCAGAGTTTGACACATTCTAATCATTACTCATCCAGGAGCTATCTGTTGTGACTCTTTCGCCATCTCTTCTTCCACCCTCTCACCTATTTAAGTGAACACGACCTGTGATTCTTGCTAGCAACATATGAACTAATGACTACACACACTGCACATCTGTCTCGATCACCATATCAGGATCGCTTACCATGGCAGACCCTCGGCCTCAAAATCTCAAGTACCGCAACAAAAAAGACCCGGCTATGGACAAATATCGTCCCGCCCGGAAAGCCCTCAACGCTAACAGCTTCGTAAACAATCCCGAACTTTCCGAGGACGATCGTACCTATCTCCGCGGTATACAGGGCACGTACAGAGTCGAGAGGAAGCATTTTCCGGACTACGGTCACCGCTTTCAAATCATGCTGATATGGGACTACGACCGTATTTGGGGATCCTTCGATTTCGGCAAATGCAAGGGAATCCTAATGGTCGACCCGGGTCCCAAAGGCGAACCGGCCGAGTTCTCCGCGCCGGCCAAGTACTCTAAGAAGGGCGAGGACGAGTACGTGTCCATCTACCATGACTTTACCTGGAGGGGGACGTGTAGTGAGACGCCCAATGTGACTCTTAACAACACGTACCTCACCAAGGGAAAGATCGAGTTTGGCCTTGAGAAGGTCTCTGGCTACTTTGAGGGCATACCGCAAAACGAGCCCTTCAGTTTCGAGGGACCGATAGTTCCCGGACCACGACGAGTTTCACGAAATCTTCAGTCATTCATCGATGAATGGAACAGTCTGAGCGTATATCAGCAACTTGATTCACCCCGCCCTGATCCTTGCCTCGAAGTCAGTGCTCGTGTCATTAGATGAAAGTAATCTTCTGTCGTGTGCTGCAAAGAAGGCTGGGTATCTACCTAAACATGGATCACTCTCCTGTTCTTCCTCTCTCAGTCTGAATTTCTTCTCCTCAATGATCTCCGGTATTGTTACTTAGTAAATCACGGTAGTCTCTCAAGGTTGCGTGCCAACCTGTCTGGTGTAGCGAGTGTATATCAGCGCAGGCGAGAACTTTCAATTCGACGAGTTGCAACCGTGTCACAGAATTTCAGCTGCGTTCAGTGCAGTAAAAACATTTATGTGAGACCCATTTCCTCATTGATGAGGACCACCCGTAGGCCGCCGTCTGGAATCGGGGGATTTGAGCGAGCCAAAAGGTACCGCCCATCAGGCATGTCGTCGGGCCATCGTAGTACCCCAGGCTCTCGAGCGGTCGTTGATTCCGATACGCCCATACATCTTGAGAACATTGTGCGGAATGGAAAAGTAACCATATCCCAAATGCGAGACCATGAGCCTTGTTGTGGTTGAATTCGGGTCTTGATAATCTTCTGCAGAAAGCTTTGTAGCTGAGGGATGATGTATGTGTCCTCAGAAAAGAAGCTGTGATTCCTGACGAAAACCACTTGACTCTCGAGGTCCGGGCGGTCTATGATCGCGTCGAATCGGTCTTTACCTAGTGTGGCGGTTTTCGGTACGTTTTTCGAGTTTTTATTGGCCATAAAAGAATTGCCCATTCTTTCGATAAATCCGTGTTCGATCGAGTAGCTAGTAGGGCGGTAATATAGTCTTTGTCAGGCGCTATATGGTACAATTCAGAGTGGTTCGTCTTGAATTTGTAAGTATAGAACTGGTGGGTTGGAACCAAAGATTACTCGACAAAAGGGTGATTTGAATATATATATATATATATATATATATGCAGTTCGGTATGCTATTGAAAGGCTTTCGGCGATCGAGCATCTCGTAAACGCCCATCCTAAGGTTTGTTGCGGCGAATTGCCTAATGCGGAGTTGAAGTTCACAACTGCAATGCAGTGGCCGGTCAAGCCACTACCATAGTCTCCTTAATGCATTGATTTCGCATGCATGGCGCATTCTGTAAATGAAGCTACGTAGTATACCGGCCATTGGTGATCAAGCCCATAACACGCTAATAACCTACCTGGGTAAGGTTGGCACTAAGCGCCAACAGTGGTGGGAACGATTAGGTCTCATCGGAGGGTGATTCTGTACTTCGTGGGGAAGCTCCAGCTCATTTGATCCTCTCTCCTCGGCGTCAAAGTTCGATACAATTAGGTACATATTCACTCTCGAACATTGCCTTTCTTTCCCTCAAGCCCAGGAATCTATCTATTCTATACTTTTTGGTATTGCAAAAGGTCTACGCTCATAATGACCGTCCAATCCAGCCGCGATAAGCAGTTGATTCAGTAATGACAGATCACCATGGAGCATCTTGCTGGCAAACTTACTCCATGACTTGTACCTTCTGCAGTACACGATGTGCTGATTTTCTATCCGCAGGTGGTCGCCTAGGTCTGCTTATCTGGGAATAGTGTCACGCAGCTGAGCGGGTGGTTAGCCAATGGACTCATTGACATAAGGGCAGCGATCATTGTATTCCTTGCAAACGATCTAGCTGCTTTTGCAGCCGCCATTGAGAATCTTGATTCAGATCAAAGACCAAGTCCATTGGAGGCTGAGCGGCTGTAAGCATGGGGTGGTCACTGTTGTGGCCTCCCACCACAGCCACTGTCGCAGCCGCATCGTTCTTTGCACCTGAGCAGGCTCCCAAAACTTTGGACACAGTACCCCGCGCCATTCCAGTGCAACTTAATGATCTCACCCGGGACAGTTCAAAATTCGAACATATTGCGACTCCCGATGTTTGTGGGCCGGTCGCGGCTCCTATGCTCCTAGAACATGCGTCTTCTCATGAGACGAGAAGATGGTACGTTCTGTTTCACGACGTACCTGACAAATGGAGTGGTGATCCGCAAAACCCGTCAACTTAGTTCTATGTAGGTTCAGATGCCGAAGAGGTGGCGGGTATGTGGAGAGAACACATCCCAGCGTGGCTACCTTAATAAAGCTAGCCTTCTGCCTTACGATCGTGAAGTGCGGGAGGGGCCGGCCGCCAACTTCCTCGGTGCTTTTTACCCGCGTCGGCTGATGGTCCGAAGGGTATTAGTGTACATATGTAGTATCATTGATTACGGTTTTGGGGCTCCAAAAACGGGGCCGTTGTTCTATTACCCGTGCCACGCCCCCACTAAGAACGCCTCGCCAGCTCACCAACCCTTAGTTGCAGGTTGTTGGTGAGCTGGCGAGAGAAAACAGGTCCAACGTATGGGGGCAGAGGAGTGGTGATATTCACTAGCTTGAGCTCCGTACCTTCCAATTTGCCACCTTGACGCCCAACGCAGTCTAGTTATATATTGCAGACGACTGGGTGTGACAAATTAAAGGCCAGAGCTAAATCAAGCATAAGACAACTGCTCCGTTCCACTGAGGCTGTCCAACGGAGGCGCTACTGCAATATTGCGCAGCGTACCTACGCTTGGCTCATTGAGACTGCTATATACCCTACTGTGTAGTTTCCTGACTGGCTACGCACCACGGCGATCTGTTCTTAGATCAACCCCTTTTTCAGCAACCAAATTTTATTCTCAAAATCAATTCCAAACGGATCTTTTCTACTAAAAGGCGACTTGACGTGTTCGTATGTTGTCGCAAAGACTTTCGACAACTTGGCCAGGCACGTACAATCTTCACAGACAAGCGGAATTTAGTCTCATAGCACCTTCTCCTTCTTCGTCACTTGAGCTTAGATACGGTATCATGAGCTCACGAAACTTTGTAAAGAATCTATGGTGAACTCTTAGTCGTCGACAAGGTTGATGCGCTTGGGTTACAACATGACTATCGACAAGCTGAACGAACTACAACTAAAGCGGAAGACAGACTCGAAAGGTGTAAACGTCACATATCACGCCACAATTTCGGGCACCATAGTACGACTCTGCACTTATTGCGCTATAATTTTCCAGAATTTGCACCTCGACCAAGAGCGGGGGTTTTCGGATTGGAAAGATGTCACGTATCATTCCACAATCGAAACCATTCAGTTCGCGACCGATAGTGGCTGCCAATTCTGCCGTGTGGTTCTTGCGGGATTTACGGAAGAACACAGTCGCCGCTTGATAGCTCGACGCCATGTTCAACTCAAGGCTCGCATTGGGCCGTTCAGCAACAGCAGTCTTGATTCTGTATTTCAATGCACCGAGACCACAGGAAACTTCGGAGACCAGGACAGGTCTTGTATCTATATGGTCGTGACTATCCGTTCAATCGATGGAGCTGGTAAGTATGTCGACTGTTGGACTGGACAAAAGACAGGCTAACTTTGCTCTCAGAAACCAGTCCATATCCGCCGCAATTTACCGGTGATAAAGCGGTTCTGGACTTGGCCAAAAGCTGGCTCGACAATTGTACTGGGTCCCATACCAGTTGCAGACCTGAAGCACTAAGTGTCCGACCAAAAAGGTTCATCTCAATTCGTTCGAACAAATTGCACTTGGTGTTTGCATCTGAACTTCCGAACGACTTTCAATATGCTACTCTAAGTCACTGCTGGGGGAAGCTACAGCATCTGATGTTGGTCAAGGACAACATACAATCGCTACATGACGAGATCCCGGACGAGAAACTGTCGAAGACTTTCAAAGAAGCTATAATCATCTCCAGGCATCTTGGTATCCCATTTCTTTGGATAGACTCTCTCTGTATTGTCCAAGATGATGACGAAGATTGGCGTCAAGAATCCCTGAAAATGGGTCATGTCTACAGTTGTTCCGCGATCAACATCTCAGCAACCGGCGCCGCAGATGGTTCAATTGGCTGCTTCTTCGACCGAGATGGGCAAATACGAGATGGAATTCAGAAAATATCCATACCGTTCTTCGCGACAGATGAGGTAGAGATTTCGTACGATTGCATTAGAGCATCTCTATGCCGGGAAGATATCATGGATAGTCCATTGAACTCTCGCGCCTGGTGTTTCCAAGAGAGGTTTCTGCCAAATCGAACCTTGCATTTCGCCAAGTCCCAAGTTTGGTGGAAATGTCAAGATCATGGGGCATGTGAAACCTTTCCAGAGACGCTCTCTGGGGATTTCGGGCTTGTGGGCTTGAAAACTCGCCCCCCTAAGATGTTTCCGCAGAATTATGCACATGGGTTAGCTATGTTAACGCAACTCATGCCAGCTGTCCGAGGGCTCGCTCTGGAAACTCAGCTGAAAGACTTTTCTCAACTCGAAAATTGTGGATCTGTTGCTGAGGCATGGGCACGAGCTATTGAGATTTACTCGGGTACCCGATTGACCCGCGATACCGACAAATTGATCGCCATCACGGGAGTTGCCCAGTGGTTCGAAAGTCTGACGCACGACGACTATGTTGCCGGAATGTGGAGACAGCATCTCGAAGTTCAACTGCTGTGGTACACAGTGGAGACAGAGGAAGACAGCTATCACGACACAAGACCGTCCGAGTATATAGCCCCATCTTGGTCGTGGGCTTCTACGAAACGACGAGTTGTATACAAAGCTGCATTTGATGTTCAGGATTTTGATGACGACGAACAGACTTGGACGCAGAACATTCGCATACTCAGTGTTACTGCAAAGCCAGTGGATGGCTCTTCCAGATATGGAGCCTTGGAGGGTGGGATTATCCGCCTTGCATTCTCGACACTTTTTGCTGGTGACCCGGCCAGTGTGTGGGGGAGGTACTACCCCGGTGAGTCCGTGTGTTGTCAAATACACATGGATTACCCAGAAAGAGAAGAAGAGCCGCTCTATTGGCTCCCGGTCTACTACTGTTGTGATTCATGTGACAGTGAGAACTGCTTTCGAGAAGGGCTTGTGCTAAAAGTAGTCAAATTTGAAAATGCAGTTTTTCAGCGGGTAGGGCATTGGTTGAGAAATCGCTGTCACAGGCCTACAAATCGGGTAGATGTAACTGAGTTCGAGCAAGACACAGCATCAGGTCAAGCTATACTTTCATTAATATAAAACGTTCTGTGTTGTTCTCGCAAAGCCTGTCTCTGAGAAACATTCAAGGTGGCAAAGCCGTTCTTCAATGTTGCTATTGCCGAGCTTGCTACACTTCCCGATGTACTCGTCTAATGCGTCAACACCGAGATAGGCGCCTTGTCGCTCAATGCTAAAACATGTTGCCCTGTTGGACGGATTCCCTTTTGACGACGAAATCCCTTTCATACCAAGACCCGCCTTGTGTGTTTCGGCATTCTGCTTCGGCTGCTTCCATGACTGGCAACAATATCTCGAGTTCGACAACTGTTATGTCTCGATTATTTCACATATTGACATCTGACAATATATGATGTAGTGTTATTTGGACGTAACAGCGCAGAAGGGCTCTGGCATGTCACTCGCCCGGCAGGATGGAGGCTAGTAAGATAATTTGATGTTTCTGCGATGTCTGTTTGGCGTGACACGCGGACTTGACAGCATAGCAGCCACTATGTCCTACCAGAGGGCGTGATCGATGAATCGCGAAGAACAGTTCGGGGCGTAAGTGAGGTGCTAGACTAGTTGATCCAGGAGGGTTTGAAACCACCAATCGCCGATGAGATGTAGCCACCGTCGCGATCAGATTACTCAATTGCATGCACGTGAGTGGAGTGCTCGCATCTGTCTCTGCCCCTTCTCAGTCGCTCAGCCGCCCTGATCCGGCGACTGCTGACGTATATTGTACGGCTCTAGCCCGTACGTGACTGGCTCATTCAGTTTGCAGACCGTTTTGACTGGTTCATGGGCTCTTATTTTCAGCCGCCAGACCTACCATATTTGGGCCCCTCTAAACCACTTCACCCACCTTTATACAAGAGCTGTTGGCCCCGTCGTCGGTAGAATTCTTTCTCATCAAATGGTACTCGACTTGGCGACAAGAGATCGCTTGAGCCATTGGTGCACAATATCACGAAGATCCCTATCAGCGCTCTCCAGGGAAGTCCGCTTTGCGAATTCAGCACGTTAGAGCGGATGTCCTGGTCCACAAGCCGCAACACGACCCGCGAGGAGGACTCGGCGTATTGTCTTTTTGGCATATTCGAAGTTCAAATGCCACCGTTATATGGCGAGGGACAGGAGAACGCCATGTCCCGACTCAAATTCGAGATCGAGAGGAGGTCAGGCATGGCCACCAATCCCCTTATGCGTCGACAATCAGTGAACAGAATAAGCCATGGCGGATCTGCGTATCTTCAAACACTCCCTTTCATGGACGAGGGACGACTTAGGCCAGAGCAACGCCAAAACTTGGTCGAGAATTTGGCATTCGATCAGATTGATGCGCGTCTTTCGGATCTGCGTCCACCAAAGCCAAAAACTTGCGCCTGGATCTTCGATACTCAAGAGTACAAGGACTGGAAGAACGAAACAAAACTTGAAGACCACCATGGATTCTTCTGGATCAAAGGCAAAGCGGGCACGGGCAAATCGATTATGACGAAGTTCCTTTTCATGAATACGAAAAAGACTATTTTGAACGCCATGGTCGTGTCCTTTTTCTTGAATGCAAGAGGAGAGCGGCTCGAGCGGTCAACAGAGGGCTTGTACCGTTCCTTGATCTTCCAATTGTTTAATCACAACCCGAAACTTCGAAGTTGCATGGATGAGTTAGGCTTCAACCTCGACAGGACCTTCAAGACTCACGGCTGGCAACTCCAAGTGCTCAAAGATATCTTCAGTCGCGTGGTCGAGAAAATGGGAAGCCAGCCGCTGATATGTTACATTGATGCCCTCGATGAGTGTCCCGAAGACGAGATACGGAACATGATCTACTTCTTCGAAGAACTCGGGGACCAGTCGGCCGAAGTCAATGGACGCCTGTATATCTGCTTTTCAAGTCGCCATTATCCACACATTACCATAAAGCGGGGTCTGATTCTAATCCTTGAACAGAATAAACAGCACACATCAGACATCTCGATCCAAATATTTGCGACAGATTCGGCCGGTCACGACTTTCGTATGCCGCAGAACATGGTCTCGTGTTTACCACACGAGACCTCCTTGACACCAAGAAGGCATTTGTCAGCCCTAGCGACAAGAATGATAGAACAGCATTGGATTATGCCAAAGAATCACGCGATAGTCCGGTTCTAGTTGCACTTTGAAAGAGGCTCAGGATGCAGAGATCGCTAATGACAATAAGACGTAAAGTCGTAAAAATAAAACATAAAGAATACCAGATTCATCTGAAAAGACTTCTAGGGATATAGCAGGCGACAGTAGCAAGGTTGTTGCAAATGACTGATCTTGACTGGTTAGTGGGCTCCCAGTAGGTCGATGGGTCCCTGTCGATATTACAGGCGTCACCCGCGCGACGTAATACAGCGCTCTGCCATTTTATACAACGCTCTGCTGTTCTATACGACGCTTTCCTTTCTATATGGCATTTGGCCACTCCATATAGCGCTTCGTTACTCTATGCAGCGCTATCTTGGGAGCTTGGTTGGTGGACTGGTGTATTAAACATATACTGCAAGGGACACCGTTGAACCAGGGTGGTGATGCATTTCGCACCAACATGTTATGTGCATACCATCAAGCGATTGCGACCAACTGAATTGACATCCATTACAAGACCCGCGGTATAGATTCTCTTCGACTTGGTAAGGTGCCCGGTAAAGCGCTTGTCGGAGAACACGATCTCTCACGGCTTCCATAAACACAGAGCCATTATGGTCATTATGATCAGTGATCTCGACGCCTCTGCCTGATCAAATCTGTCAATACTCAGCAAACTATATCATTGAGAAAATGCCATCGATCATCGCCCTTTGTGCGACAGGCCTTGTGGCTGTCTATATCTTCCTGCGCGCTCTGGCTTATCTTCTACATGATTCCAAGGAACCGAAAGCAGTCGTGGGAACTATCCCCTTCATCAGCCCCCTCATCGGCATGCTCACGGAGAAGGGTGGTTATTATGTTCGGATGAGGTATGTCGTCGCGCAAAGCCCGATATTACCAGCCTTCCCCCGAACACACACGTTCCGCTTCTATTCAGATATGACGAGCCTTCTAACGACTTGTTTGACACAATAGAAACAAACATGGATTGCCTATATACACCCTCAAGGTACCGGGAGCACCAGTTTACGTTGTGAACTCTCTTCACATGATCCAGCGCATAGATCGCCATATCCTGACAGTCGCTTTCTCTCCTATCCAAGCACGCGTGTGCGACAAGGTCATGTCCGTAAGCAAGGGTGGCATGGCTACTTTCGCGGGAGAGAAAGAGGTGACTGAAGATGGATATCTGAGTAGCTTTCCGAGGTCTACGGCGCTGGGCACCTCGCCAGGCCCCGGATTGGACTCGCTCAACAGAGCAGCCGTAAAATGTTTTGCCGCATCATTCGACAAGCTCGCAGCGCAGGGCTCTACCACGGTCAAACTATACGAGTGGCTCCGGCATGAGATATTCGCTTCTACCATGGAAGCGACCTACGGGCCTCACAACCCATTTCGCAAACCCGAGGTCGAACGAGCATGGTTTCAGTTCGAGTCCGGGATCATGACACTTTTGATGGACTTTTTCCCGAGCATCTTCGCGCGGCGAGCACTCAAGACGCGCGAGCTCATGGTGGCAGAGTTCGATCGCTACTTCGAACAGCAGCGACATCTCGAAGGTTCATTGCTTGTTCAGCTCCGGCAGAAGCACAACTCTGCTTTTGGCCTCGACAAAGACTCGTCGCACATTGAAATCGGCCAGGTTGCCGCTGGCATTGTCAATACTGCCCCGACTGCCTTTTGGACGGTTTGGCAAGTCCTAGCCGACCCAGTCGTGTTTGAAGACTGCCGTCGCGAGGTAGCGGAGCTTGTTACGACTGATACGCAGGGTGTCTGCACCATTGACTTGGCACAGGTCAGAACCAAATGTTCCATCTTGGTGTCGACGTGGCAAGAGATCCTGAGGTTTCACGGTACTAGCATCGCTGCTCGTATCATCAAGGAAGATACTTTGGTGGATAACCAGTACCTTTTGAAAAAGGGTGGCGTCGTACTGATACCGAATGCCGTGATCCACAGCGATCAGTCGCTATGGGGACCAAGCGCGGGTGTTTTCAACCATAAGCGATTCCTCAAAACCACCAAAGACGAGGCAAACCGCTACCCGGCTGCCGCATTCAGAGGATTTGGTGGAGGACACGTCTTGTGCCCCGGCCGCCACTTTGCTAGCACTGAAGTCTTGGCCTTTCTGGCCTTGATACTCGCGAGACTCGATGTCCGCCCCGTTGGTGGAAAATGGATTGAGCCCAAGAGAGACAGCGTTATGGACAGGGCTTGTCCGCTTCCCAAGAAAGATGTAGAGGTTGAGCTGGTCTCCAAGGGCACTCAGGAGTGGCGCGTTATATTCTCTGATAGCGACAAGGGCATCGACATCGTCGCGGAGGATCTCGCCGTCAAGGACAGTTGATATATCAATCAACCGAGCGAGCGGGCTGGGATTCTGTTAGGTACCTGGTGTTCTATCGTTGTATTATGGTATTATACACAGAGTTGGAGTTCGCGCGTCCTACTTGAAGCAACTAACATGACAACGTGATCCAATCTTGCTTCAATCTAACGATGTGATCCATATCTTCAAGCATCTTTCCCCAAGCTCACATAAGTCAGCTATCCCTTTATATCTCCGCCATTCGATATAGTTGCGTACTCAACGTACTCCATGGATCGGTCCATCTCTTTGGTCCGACCCGGAGTAAGACTTTGTCAGGCGTTGTCACCGTTTCTTGATACGAAGTTTTTTTTTGGCAAAGGAGAAACAAAGTAGTTTTGCAACGTCCAGACTATGGAATTATCTCCAGTTCGATGAGCCCACGTTGAAGATATGGGCTGCTGTCCGCCACCCAAGTTGGGAGCACTGCTCACCGACCGACCAGGCCACCCAGCCACCTCGAGCAAACGCACACCACCAATGAGCTCCCGCAGCTTCTCAGGCAGCGCGAGGGAGGCAAACTAGGTACTTGATTCCAAATGAGCCCATTTCCATCACCGCAGTCGGGGGAAGAGGGCAGGCACCCTGTGCCAGAATTGGCAGAGCGCGATGTTTCAAGACCAGTGAGCGTGACAATTCTGCCCCGACAGCAAGCAGACTAAGGTGCAGGGTTTGACCGCCGTAGCCCCCCGGGTTAGATCTTGTGCCTGAACTGTTTTGCCCTTTTTTTTCTTTTTCCTTTTTTTTTATTTTAATTGACTCGTGGGTAGAGCAAACTGCTGCTGAGGAGGTTTGTTTTAATGTGAAAAAATACCCAAAAGCTTTTAATCTTACTGAGTGAAACAGAAGGTCTTTCATTCAATGTGAAGTGACTTTAGATCATTTGTTTGAGGAGCGAATCGCGACTTGGGATATCCAAAGGATTACATACCTAATGATCGGGCGCATGCTCAACTGCACAACCAATGATTATGGTGAGCTTTCAGAGCATTTGTGGTCAATCGTGGACATATCGCAAATATTCTCTTTACCAAACATATTTGATCTGCGAGGTAAGCATTCAAGGTTTCGCTCTGCGGGAAGTTGGGTAGCAGAGGACTGAGCTGTATGCAGGTTGACTGTTGGTTTGGCGACACAACCATATCGGGCTTAAACTGTGATTCACCCATCACTGCCTTTCCTTCCCACTTTCCTCGATCTTCAAGACTCGCCAATGAAACACTCTGCCAATGTGGCTTTTCTTCCCCGTCTCTTGTTGAAATGTCGTCAAAGATATCTTTGGATGGGGGCATTGCTCTCGTGACGGGGGTAATTGGCTTTGCCAACCAAGGAATGACACGACGAGGCTAACAGAAGGTTTAGGCTGCGAGTGGTATCGGCAAGGAAACTGCATTGGCGTTTGCTGAGGCCGGTGCCAGAGCTGTCATCTTTGCGGATATAAATGAACAAGGCGCTCGAGATGCCGCCGAGGAAAGCAAGTCAGTTAGCAAGAATTCTGACTTTCGTTCCCACGCCTTGAAGGTCGATATCGCCTCTGAAGACAGCGTTCAGAGCATGGTCGATACAACTGTAAAAGAGTTTGGACGCATTGACTACAGTGTGAACAGCGCTGGAGTGAGTCGCTTCTTTTGCCGAAAGCCGCACGTATCTGAGCACCGAATATGCTAAGCATTCAGTATCAGATTGGAAATATCGCCCCAGCGCTCACCCCCGACGTCGATGTTGACATTTTTACCAAAACTATGAACATCAACATCAAGGGAACGCTGCTCTGTGTCCGTGCAGTATCCAAAGCCATGTCCAAGCAGGACCCATTGACATACACCAGCCCTCGCTATGGCACGCGCAGCCTAGGAAGGGGGTCAATTGTCAACTTGGGTTCGATCAACTCTTACATGGTTGCACCTGGCCAGTCTTCCTACGTCGCTTCAAAGCACGCTGTTGTCGGCATCACCAAGTCGGCTGCAATGGATTGCATCAAACATAACATTCGGGTGAACTCGGTCTGCCCGGCCTTTACGGATACAGCGATGCTTCGGGCTGGTTTTGGACGCGCCCCGGGACTTGAACAAATTGTCGCAACGGCTACTCCGCTCCGTCGTTCGGCCGTTGCTGAAGAGATAGCTGATTATATTGTGTTTCTATGCAGCCCATCTGCAAGCTATATCAATGGAACTGGACTGAATATCGATTCGGGTATTACTTTGACAGCCCATCTCTGAATCTTCGATAGCTTCAAAAGGAAATAAAACAATATCGAGGTCTCAAAGACATTAGTTTATGTAGAAAATCTTTCAGTCGTCATTGCTCAACACGACATTGGATCGACAGCACCTGCAGTAGTGGGTCAGCCCTGTACAGCTCTTCCTCTTTGCTTCACTATCTTCTGTCACCTCCTTGACAATGTTAATGATACGGGTACCACCAGGCCGCTACTGCCGTCCAGGTCCAGAGCGACAACAACCCGACTCCTTCAATCCTATCACGCAATCAGCAAAATAAATGTGAATATTAGCACAGCTACTTACCAGCTTAGTCTTCCATGCCTTAAAGGGAGGTTTAAGTAGAATACAACCGTAAATACGATACTCATGTAATAAGAGTCAAAGACCAAGCTAAGTTCGATATGCCCGAGCCCCCATGCGATCATGATACACAGCGGATACACGAGAAGCATTGTCTGCAGACATTTCCCCACCGTCAAGTCGATGCACTTCTGGATGTCGCCTTTCAGCGCATGCGATATTGGTGCCGTGTCGCAGTTGGGTATTGGTACTAGTACTAGTCCAATGAAAGTCTGCGAGACTCCTGCTTGCGAGGCCAAGTCGTCGATACTCTGCACGGTGAACTCCACGCAAACTGCTAAGAGGGCGGCAGTGGTAAGGAAAAGGACGATGGCGACCCCGAGATGGAGTCCAGGCTTTCGTTTGCCGGTAGAAGCGTTCGGGTAGTAAGCTGGGAGTCTTGCTATGGTTGCATGGAAGCTTTGAGCATTGGACTCCCCCAATCCCACCACACCGGCTTGTAATCCAGAAGTGATTCCAAGGCTGGTGGGGCGTATCAGGCCATTCCGCCTGTTTTTGGGGGGTTGTGGTGCAAAATGATCGAGCGATGTGGTGAACATCCTTTGATGCGTCCAGAACTGTTGGATCAGGAAGCATAAATATAAGAATATCAGCAATACGGATGCGGCTCTGGAAATTCGTAGAATATGATCCAAGTCTAAGGCAGGGCCCTCAGTGTCGTCGTAGTCGATATGATTGGAAAATACTGTTGGTAACAAGAAGCTGGACATTATGAGACAGAGTAAGGTACCGGACATTCGAGCAGAGAAGCTGTTGAAATAATGGAAAGGACGTGTGTTTTTCAAGCTTGACAAAACAATGCTCAGACCCAGAACCAACAACAAATTTGCAAAAAGGCTTCCGATTATCGACGATTGTAAGACCGAGGTTTCATTCAACTTCAAGATGATAATAGAGCTGATAAGTTGAACCGAATTGCTAAACTATGATTAGCATCATGTTGGGAGGATTAATAAAAAGAAAAATGCTTGTGCAGGCGAAGCGCAAACATAAAAGAGCAGTTCGACGGAAATGACCATACACAGTAGTCATGTATACCAGTCCGCTATACTGGTCTCCAAGCCTTAGACGTATTTCCTCTAAGGAGATCTCCCCGAGAGCGGCCAGCGGGATGGTGGCCAAGAGATTGATTGCGAATGTAATACTGGACTGTTTTATAAGTCCCAGAACAATCCCTGCAGGCACGCATGGGAGCAGGATGTTGATCCAAGAGGACAAAAATGTTCTTCGGAATTGGTTCTTGAGCGTAAAGGGCTCGTCGATGGCAATATTTGTGAAATCATACGGCTCCCTTAGGCGCCTTCGAAACTGGCTGAGCATCATCGATGTTATCCAGTCGACAAGAAGTCATGTTGTTATGGGATCGATTTAGAATAACGGGAGAACGTGGGAATCTGGGAATGGAATCTCAAGTTGATAATCTACACAACACCTAGTAGTACAAGCTTTTCTTTTCTTTTGGCCCCATTCAACACGTAAAAGTTTCGTCAGAACGAAGCCGTTGTGACCTCGTACGAACCGAAACAAAAAGAAAACCGCAGTTACATGCCCAGCGTCCCACTCAAGATCAGGAAAGGAAAAAGCCAGGCTGGCTAACCAGCGCTCCAGAGTAACATGACACTGAGCCCTGCACAGAAGTTGCGGGTAGCGCTCGGCAAGCCAAGGCGATGACTACATCGTAGAGCCGAAGAGCCTAAATGTGTCCAACGAATCAAATATGTCTTTCACGTGTCACAGATCGTCCTAAATTGACTGAATTACCTCACAAACAGAGGTTGTGTCTCAAATTTGGAACATCAGTAGAGTAACATTATTTCAACAAAGCCTTACCATCCAAGGCATTTTCTGCATATCGTGGTGGGGTCCAACTGCTACTGCGAGACAGCGGCGCGGTAAGGCATTTTGAACGCGCGATCTGCTGCCGGCACGCAATCTGGAAAAGGAAAAGAGAAACACGGAGATCCCGTCAAATATGCTCGCGAAACCATACATAGGGTTTTCGCTGCTCAACATATGAGGTTATCTAACAGGCGGCATTGCAGCAAATTATATGACAACGCCGATTCATGATTTGGAGGTCGCAATCGGCAATAAAACGACAGCAATCAGGGCACGGCGAGGCTGGCGCGAATAGTTACAAATATTACAAAGACGGAACGCCAGAATTGTGACCGATGACGTCCTATAGTCATACACACTGCACTGCTCTGTACTACACCTGTGTCTTGCTTACATGCACAAGTCCCAAAGTTTCTTAGTGTTTTACTTTACCGACAGACCTACCATGGTCTCGATACACAAGCTTTACACTGCCAAGTATCTGCGCACAAGCATCAAGTACTTACATTCGCAAATTTGCACAATCTGGCCTAATGCCACAGGCGACAGCTCATACTCAATCGATGCCTATAGCTCAGACATACAAGCAGTAAGAAGCCTGGTACACAGTTTCAAAGGCCCCGATTGCCGGTATTGAACTGGCTGTTCCGTTCGATCCTGTACCAAGACCGCATCAGCGGGCACGTGGCCCCCATATGCCGGAAACGGGTCCGCCACCATCTGCTGTGCCACAATCAAAACTCGACGAGAAGTAAGTGAGCCTCGTCTTGGACACTGTCACAACCAGCACGCTATGCCATGCATAAATCGATCAGTTGAGCAGGCAGCGTTTGAACGCACCACGAATCGGGGATGTCGCAGCGTCTACGAGTTACTGCACGGCTGTCCGGCCAGATTTCCTCGATTAACGTAGTCCGTACGAGGTACAAACGTCTAAGTCTCCGAGTTGGATTCGACCCCGGCAGGCCAGCCGGCCAGCTGAACTCATGCCCGACAGTCTCAGCCAATATCGCTAATGCACAAAGTTATAATTAAACGAGCCATACATGTCAGCCCATATCGTTGTCGCAGCCTATATACCGAAGAAGGATCCTACCAATGTCATATTCCTGCACGTTAAAAAGGCCGAGCAGCATGCACACCGGCCAGGGGTATGGGCGTGCCAGCAGAATACCCCGAGTCCAAATTCTTCAACTTTAACACTGAGTCCCCAAGTTTAAGTCACTGGGCTTCTCTTGACCCGCGGGAAGCAGATACCTGGCGTCTTCTAGACGTAGTGACGGACAACTGAAGCGAGCTTGGATGATTTGCCTCCTGAAATCGAGGAACAAAAGTGGCCTGAAATGATTGATGCAAAAGGCAGCTCTAGGCAGCTTTTGGCCCCCATTCAGTGAGAACCTGTATATAGGATTCTGCAGTCCCCGCGAAGAGGACATGGTCGGCTTGTCTTTAGACGAATTGAATTCACATTTGCAATCTTCAAGAGGTGAAGGATCATGCACGTAAGACGCTGCCGCGCAACGGTATAGGCCAATCAGTAACCACCCCCTGTCGCCCTAAAACAAAGCATTAGCGGCCGTTCGGCTACTAAATCTTTAGCACTTCCTCCGGTTTCCCATAGGACCTTCAAGTTCTCAGCTCTCTCCTACTTCTAGTGCTAAATTATACACAATTTACACCCGCTCTTATTCAGCCTTTCGTGCATTCTGTAATTTGTCATCATATACAAGAGCCTACTTGAGTTGCTCCTTTCATTGTCATTCCACGACGGAAGAGGCACAGACATCAGTCGTCTGCTGAAGCCATGGCGGATTTATGGACGATACCAGCGGGCCAGCCTCCTCCAGGAGTTGAACCAAACTTTGTAGACCCTCCTACGAACAAGGGCATCGCGGAAATCACGTTATCAATCCTGATTGTACTTGCGACTATCGCCGTTGCAATACGATTCTATGTACAAACACGAGTCACGAAGAATGGTCTCAGCATGGAAGATTGTCAGTAGATCCATGAGAAGAAATATGTTGAATCAGTGTTAATCTTGCTTGTTATAGTTACTCTCATGCTTGCATTAGTCAGCCACAACAACCTGGTCTTCTCAAGCACATAGTACTGACGAGTACCTAGCCTATGAACATCGCATATACGGGCATCATTATATGGAGTCAGTATCTCAACTCGACGCTGACCTTAACCATGCCTGTGCTGATAAGGGTTTCTGTGTATTAGCTTGCGAAGTTGGCATTATGGCTCGGCACATCTGGGACATTCCTCTGGCGGCCGAACTCCAGCAAACACACGTATGTCGTTTCTTCAAGCACGCCCCTCCCACTCCCTCTCTCCTTCTTTCCTGAGCATGGTCCAAAACTCAGTCTGATCGCGGCATGACTAGATACTTCTCGTGTTGAATACCCTTCCGCAACCAATTACTGGACTCGTCAAAATTTCGTTGCTGTTCTTTTACCGTCGCATCTTCCATCCAAACCGCGCTCTGAGGCATATCGCAACTTTTGGCATTGTGTTCGTGTCTGCTTTTTACATCGCATTTATCTTCTTATTTTCCTTTGTCTCGGCAAATATGGTGGTGATAAAACTTTCACTGTTCCAAGCTGCCGTCAATGTGTTCACGGATATCTGCCTACTCATCATGCCTATAGCTGGCATTGCGAATCTGAATCTGTCGCGGGGACGCAAGCTGGTCATCATGGGTGTCTTCTCGACCGGTATAGCGTAGGTTCTTGCATACAAGAAGCTCCACGAAAGGCAAGTCCCAAACTGACCTCTCCCAGTGCGATTGCCATGAGCTGCTTGACTCTCTATTGGCGCAGTACAATTCCCTCAGGTGCAGATCCTGACGAGACCTGGGCTGCCACTTCGAGCTTTACAGTATCGTGAGTTTCATTCCCTGCATCAAACAAAAGAGAAAAGCCTTTGGCGGCGGATATTGAGTAGTGGCTTACTTCCCATCTGATAGGCTGGCCGAGATCGATATTGGTATAATTTGCGCTTGCTTGCCGGTCTTCGCACCATTACTGCCCAAGATCAGTCAATTCGCGAGATCCTGCTCAAGATATTTTCAGTCCAAGGGAAGCATACTATTCCGCAGCAGCCGAAGGAACGGGGACACATACCATCAGCAACCTGACGGTCCCTACGGCTTCGCACATAGCGACTCGACCCAGAAGGCGAATGATCACATGGAGTCGTCAGAGATGAAGGCAAAATCCCCAAGGCGAGGCGTGATGAACTGGTTTGATAGGTCTATTATGAGAGAGACAGCTACAGGGGCCACCGACCATCGAAGCACAAGCGACTGGAGGGATGGAGTGTAAGGGCACTATTCATTGCATGCAAGGACTGCCAGCGGCTCACGATGTCTGCTGGTAAATACGCAGGACACGTAAAAATAACAGGAAATCAGATGATAGGGAGTGAACGAGTGTGTTATTGTGTTGCGCCCGTAGATTTTCACGCAGGACTGAAAGCTGGTTCTTTGAGATCTTGTGTCAGATGGTGGTCATGGTCAGAAAATGAGTCCCAGGAGCCGAAAGGGGGACCGCTTTTGGTGAGGTTTGGTGAATGCTTAGAATATAACATGTTTCATTCCCCACAAACCATTACATACGACCATAGGCACTAGAAAGCTCGGCATCCCGTCCGCTCTGCCCTAGATAAACTGGTGATCACTGGATTAGTACTCAGGTGGGTGACCACTGGGGAATCCCCGGTGTTGTATGTTTTTGTTTTTATACCCGTCTGTGTATTTTTTTCTGCCACGCTACAGCTCACTAGCATCGGGGATATTGCGCGTCCTGTGGGGGCATGCGAAATTCCTCGGAATAAAAACAACAACGGAGAGCTCATACTACTATTGTCCTGCGTACCTACATTACCGGTACGTCCTCCCTTTGACCAAAATTCGTCGCCAACCGACTAATAGAACCTAAAAGGCTAGGTTAGGCCTTCATCACTAAGAAATACCCTTGCACCTACTACGTCTACAATCAGCTAACCTAGTCGTACTTAGTTCCTGCTCTGCGCCCCCATTCAGCCGTTGCAATATTTTTCTCCACGTCTTTTCAACACACGCTCCTGTCGCCTGCTAGACATCGTGAGGCTCATAGTCATGGAAGCGCCCAAAGTGTCGCCGTACTGGGGCGAACAAACCTCGTATCTGAAGTATGTTGACTCTCAATGCTCCTCCTCGTGCCAAGTACTAACCAGCTCAAGCTTTTGCGAAGAGGTATTCTCAACCAGCCCACTCACCTGCTCTAATCAACGAGTATAATTGACTGAAAGTTTGCTGCCCTCATTAGGATTACACGATTACACGATATGTGGCCGAGTTCATTAATACACTGAGCAGCCTCACGTACAGTAAGTTGATCAACTTTGCCGTCTGGATGAAAAACCAAGTTGACGCTAAATTACTAGTTGTGCTTGGCGTGTACGGCCTCTGGACTATTCGCCATCAACCCAAGCTCGCGTCTCGCTCGGTATCATATTTCGCATTAATGGGTGTCGGAGCTTGCTCTGCTGGCTACCATATGACTTTGAAATACCACACCCAGATGTGTACGTACATGCCCTCAATCCTGACCGTCCTCTCTTGATTCTGATCAAACGTTCAGCGGACGAATTGTCCATGCATCTCTTGATCACCCCGTTGATTTATCGTCTCCTTGCATTCAAGGCTAGCCCGCGCTACACGAAGCTGCTGGGGGTCATTCTCTGTACGCTATTCACGACTGTCATGGTCACGCACATGGTTCTGGATGAATTCCTGCTCCACGCTTCGACGTTTGGTCTGGGCGTCTATGTGATCCAGATGCGCATATCGAAAATCGTTGGCCAAATTTCGAGTCCTGCAGTCGGCAGAGTACTCCGCAAGGTTGCAAGGCTTGGTCTTCGTAAGTTTTCCAGGAGCGAGTCGCGAACAATGCTAACGTAACAGTCTGCTTCGTGTTTGGGTATTGCATTTGGCTCGTCGACCGCTACGTGTGCAACTCGTTGATCGAGGTGCGCCATATGGTAGGGCTGCCTTGGGCATTCATTCTTGAACTACATGGCTGGTAGGGTACCCCTCGACGTTTTTTATCCCACGTTACTCACAAATACAGGTGGCATTTCTTTACTGCAATCGGTGGATATATCGCCGTCGTCGTCGTGGATATGTTGACGTTAGGCGAGCCACTGAAAGATCCCGCCCAGTTCATTGCTTCGCCTGTTCTGTTCGCAGCAGAGCTCCTACCTGCAGCCTTGCAGCCAGCCAAGAAAGATTGAACGACGAAAAGCGCTTGGCATCAAAACAAAAGCGAGTTCAGGTATGTGGGATGTACAACGCATCTCAATTTACACTTCGTCCAAGACACAATAGATTCATTTCCAAAATCCCCCGAGGCCGAGCATTGGGCATGAAGTAGACTAGAATAGATGCCTCTTCTCGAAGCTGTTTAGAGGTGAATTTTCTATGGGACTAGAGGCACACTATATACATGCTCGCTGGAAGTCGTCGTTCAAGCTTGGTCCGGAGAACTATCACTGCCAGATTTCTTGTCCAATTTTTCCGATTTTGATATGTTCCGTTCCTCGGTCACTCTCGGGGTATCTTCGTGCTTCATTGAACCCCACCTGATGCTTATTGCGCTCACAGTAGATAGAGCACTCAGCGCAAGAGAACTATAGAGCGTCGTGATCAACGATGTGCTGTACGCCTCTCTCGCCCTCTGTTGGTCCTCTGGGGGAAGCGAGGCGATGAAGTCGACCGCTCCGGAGCTCGAAAGCGAGGAACTGTTCACGTTGTTGGATAAGGATGTGAGTTTGGTCGTCAACTCTCCCTGGAAGATGCTCTGCGCCACTGCTACAAAGATCGAAGCACTGAGGTTCTGACATAACGTGACCAGAGTAACGCCGATAGGTACTTCTGACGGAGGCAGGATTGTTTGAACGACATAGCTCGGCTGGCCGAATCCAAAGCCCACACCAAACCCGTAGAGTAGTTGGTACCCCACAACCCGAGCTGTCGTTGTGTTCAAGTCAACAGTGACAAGAAGTGCACTGCCTGCGATTGCTAGCCCCGTGCCAGCGATCATTCCTGGGTTGTAATACCCAATGGCGCTGGTGACAATGCCAGCAATCACGGAGCAAACCACATAGCCGGCGATGAGCGGGGTCAACATAGTCGCCGAAGACAGAGCCGAACGACCCAAGACGGCTTGAAACCAAACTGGGAGGTAAAGCACGGCTACATAGACGCCACCGGTGATGCACATGGCGTAGCTCACGGCCAGCCAGATGTCTCTGTTCTGAGCCAGTGACGGTGGGATGATCTGGGCATTCCCAACAATCGTGGTCGTTTGCGTAATGACAAAGGCAATTGCCAGTACGCCGAAACCCACGAAGAGGGCAATCACACGCCCGTCCCTCCAGGGATATGTCGACCCACCCCATTGCAGCGCGATCAAGAGGCATATCACCGCTGTGACCATGAAGACAGTCCCTGGTATATCGAGCTGCTTGAGCTTGGAGACAAATCCCCGCGGCGGCTCGTTCGTCGTCTCGGAGGGTATTCTGACTAGCACAGCGCACACAACGGCCGTGACTGCGCCGATAGGCAGATTGATGCCAAAGCACCATCTCCATGTTGCGCGATCTGTCAAGACGCCACCCAGGAACGGCCCGATGATGGCTGCAAGACCAAAGGCTCCGGACATGATGCCGAGGTATCCCGCGCGACGCGACAGCGGAACGATCTTCGTGGTGATCAAGATACCCCCAGAGAATATTCCAGCAGCACCAAGGCCAGCGATGGCTCGGCCGAGAATCAAGGCTATGGAGTTTGGAGCGGTAGCGCAAACCAGAGAGCCGACCTCGAAAAGCCCAATCGCGGCCAGATACACAAACTTGATGGGGTACAGAGTGTAGAGTTTCCCGTAGAAAAGCTGAAAGCTACTAAGAGTAAGAAGATAGGCATTGGACCACCATCCAATGTCTGTTATTGCCCGAAACTCGTTGCTGATGACTGGCGTAGCTGTCGCCAGAATTGTTTGGTCCTGCCCGTTCATATCAGACTCCGTTGTTCTCTCAGACCAAAGTTAGAATAGAAGGATCTACAGTTCGTACCATACCAGTCAAGAACACGGCCAAACAGAGACCACACAAGATCAGAGCTACCCGACCATTGCCGGGCTGTGATGTGCTGCCATTTCGCTGCGATAGCATGGTGCGCGACACTAGTAAAGCGGGATAAAGTTGCGAAGTTGCGAGTCGAATGAATGAGTTTTCAGGGAAGCTATGGCTCTCAAGATGTCTGAGAGGTTGGGGAAGCAAATCCAGCAAGATTGTTGTTCGCCCGCATGTGTCGAATGGAGCTGGTGCAAGAGCAATGGGCCAAAAGTCCCCGCTCCCATTTCTACCCGAGGGTTGGTAGCACAAGACTGTGTCTCCAAGCATACATAGGTACAGTGTGTCTTCATTTGTTGCACTCGTACGGTGTAGATCGTTGTGTGACAAGTCAACACACCGGACGTGAAGTTTTGTAAGCTAAGTACACAAGTATCTACATACCTTACCGGTGAAGAGATATTATTGGATTTATTCAGGCTGATCATGCTATCGGGGGTTGCGGCCCCCTCTGTACGCATACTGAGACACTTTCCGCGGGCTTGGACATTATAATCGGGCCTCGATTGCTAGCTTTTATTGGTCGTGTAGGATGATTCCATGTTTCTCTGGGGGGCTGCAGCCTCATCACTTTCCAGGCCACGCGCGCTGGCCGTTGGTCGCACAACTGCATCATGACCCCACCCTTGCCGTTCTGATCTGCCAACAGGCAGATGTATGTGGAGTATAATAAGTGATACCCTGTCTGGGTGCTTGGCTCTGCAGCATAATCTCCATACCGTACAAGGGTAGGTGTTTTGTCCAGGTTTAAGCCTCTCGCCATCACACTGAAACATATCCCGATTGCATCAACTGGTCAAACTCGTCGTCCGCTCTTCATCATCCAATTCTTACAACCTTCCAATCTTCATCCTTTACCCAAGTCAACAATGTCACTGATTGATGTTGCCATCATCGGCGGAGGTCCTGCTGGCTTATCTGCCGCGAGCACATTGGCTCGTCAGCTACACACGGCGGTTGTCTTCGATTCGCAAGTCTATCGCAATGCCAAATCTACTTCCATGCACATGGTCCCGGGCTGGGAGAACAAAGATCCCAAGGACTTTCGAGCCTCAGCCCGAAGCGATGTCCTTGCGAACTATTCCACTGTTGAGTTTACCAACGTAGGAGTGGCCACGATCGAGAAGAAAGACGATGCTCACTTTCTTGTCTCTGATGTCAACGGCAAAGAGTGGCATTTTCGCAAGATTCTTCTCGCTGTTGGATCGTCGAACATATTTCCGTCCATTGAAGGCTATGAGCAGCTCTGGGGCGAACGAATGTAGGCATTTTTACATTCTCCTTCGTATTTTACCGAGATGCACGTACCTAACAGAATGATTCTAGTTTTCATTGCCTGTTTTGCAAGGGATATGAGGACCGCGGTGCGGCTTCAGCAGGTGTTCTTGCAGTGCCTCCTCTTGTGATCCCTCCCCTTATCATCCACATGGCTATGGATGCCGCTCAGCTTGCCGATCAGGTGACACTCTACACTCATGGCAACGAAGATTTGGCAAAGCAACTCGCGCCCATCTCCAGTGCCAAGTTCAGCATTGAGTCACGACCGATCAAGAGACTTGTTCAGACGTCCGGATCAAAGTCTGTCATCGTTGAGTTTCTCGATGGATCCAGCAAGAACGAATCATTCCTGGCCCACAGCCCTCAAACCAATGTTCAGGGGCCATTTGTCGATCAACTTGGGTTGTCTTTGACCCCGATGGGAGACCTTCAGGCTGATGCTCCCATGCATCAGACTAGTGTGCGTGGTGTTTTCGCCGCCGGCGATTGCATTACCCCGTACAAGGTGATTCCAGGAGCAATCTCTAGTGGTTGTAATGCAGCCGTGGCCGCAAGCGCTCAGCTCCATGCCGAGAAGTACGGGCAGTCGCCCATGTTTTAGTTGAGTATACTTTGAATACCATCTATAGAACAGAATTGACAATAATATGTTGCCGAATTCCATTCCCCTGCATAAATCGATTCCATTTGAGGCCGTGACAAATAAAACCTAGTAGCTAGTTGTATGGCGCAGCTTTTGGGCGTTACTTGTTGACCTAGGGCTCTTGACTTTCTAGATATGTTCAACGTTGGCAGTAACTAGAGCCAAAACGTCATGCCAGAACTGAGAGCTGGTGCTTTGAAATTTTGGGCGAGGTGGTGGCCATGGCTACAAGGAGTCCTGGGAGCCGGAAGGGGTCTCCTTCGCCAAGATTCGCATTCATCAGCTATCGGGTACTATCTCCTTCGGTCATCATGGCCACATGACTTCTTTCTGCAAGGAATGTTGCATTCAGGCTCGCCCACGTATGTGACAGTATCTTCGAAGCGGGGGCGAGGCGATCCAATATTCATGCAGCCGACTGGTTTGGTCATGAGGCATAGAACTTTGTTTGTTTGCCTCCATGCTGTTATCTACACCCATGCACTGGTCAGCTTCGAGAGTCATCATGGAGGCCTGTGGAACGTTTTGTGAAAGATGGTCAGGTATATAAAAGATCACTTAGAAGCCTTCCTAACTGCTGATTTTTCTCCTCCTGACATCAATATATCCAAATTGATTCTTCTCATCATCACAAATTCTCAATACTTTCAAGTCACTCGTCAAGTTACGCTATAAGATCTCGTCAAACTTCAGTATGGTACCAGTCGTGATCTTATAGGAAGATTAGTTCTAATGAAGTTTATAGTCACCATGCGCTTCCTGGCTCTCATTGCGGTTTTCGGCGCTGTCGCTGCGGCTGTTGCACTCCCCAATCCCATGCCTGAGCCGGAGGCTCTAGCCAACAACGACGACATCATCGAGCCCAAAGCCTGCTGCCTCTAAGCGGAGGGTGCATTTGATAGCCTCGCGGGGGATAGCATTTATTGAAACAAAAATGTTGGTGGCGACGCATTGATCAATGGGAATCCTGTAGCCTGCGCATTACTATCTACCTAGTCAAATTATCATGCGCGGCTATAGTTTGGTTATGAAATGAAATTGGACCTTCACTTACGATTATACCCTCGTAACTCATCTAAAGAGATTAAATTCTGCCAGTATCATGTACTCCAGCACGTTATCAGATTATGGTCCAACTAGTGAGATGTTGCACTGCGTTACACATATATGCTAACATGAGCTGGCGTTCTCCTACTTTTGCCTTGCTACCGGTGGAATGGTACATATAGAGTAGTATGCTACGCAAGGTGGGTCAAATGAACTGCTGTGAGTGCGGCGTTTTGATGACGGCTTGGATATCGTTTGCATTGGTCCGTGACGTGAAATGCCGTATTCCCTGTTGCACTTATCGGGACCTATTACCATACAACAGCGATCCGGCAAGGCTGGCCACAAATAGCCAGCCGGGCAGCCTGCCCTTTCGTGCGCCCATGCATTATGTGTAAGCGTGGCACATTCCAACAGACCGGCTACATATACCTATCTACCTACCTAGGTAGGTAGGTATTCCGTAGGTAATGTAGGTGTTTGACCAAGCCACATATATCAATGCAGCCCAGCGGCTACAGATACCCTCCTGCCAGGAGATACCCTCCTGAGGAGGTATCGGGTAATGTAGGTAAGTAGGCTAGCCCGCAGAGCGCAGAGGCTAATGCAGCCCAGCGGCTGCGCTACGGTTCGGGCCACCAACGGAAGTGCAGCCGTGACCGCATAATACTACAGTAGGTACAGATTACCGCAATGTTCAGGGCGGGCCGCATGCGTGTGACACTGCCGATCACCGAAAATCTGCGTGATAAGTTCCAGGCAACAGCCGCAACACAAGGGTTTAGCACATACACTACAAGCAACATGCCTTGCATGTCTTTATCTGTATGCCGTACGACGCCAGATTCGTTGCAAGCCAAATTATTGTGGCCTGGTCTGTCACACGATGCGAATCTGGAGCGAATGGGATGATAACACGCTAATTACGCTATCTGCCAAGCTCGTGGATTATGCTGGAAATCAATAAACGTCTCTGACTACATGAGTAGGTGGGATATGGCATTCGGCTGTCGGTCGCATCCAAAGCCTCCGCAGCGATGTCTAGAGCTTCACTTTGCGGGGCTGGCCAAGCCATGGGAGGATCGTCTTCCCCTCTACGTAGTGCCCTCCCGAAGGCCTCCACATTATACTGATTGGCTCCGATTTCATCTCTTGCGCCAAGTGATGCCAGTCAGCACTTGGATTGTCTCGGGTAAAATGGAGATCCAGATACTCAACGACGATGAAACCGTATCGCCGATACAGAGGTGTGCTCATAGGAGAGCCTTCGAGATACGCTTCAAGTCCGCTCTCGTTCATGACATTAACCCAGTATTCCAGCAAGATCGCCGCCGCCCCCAATTTGCGATATTCAGGTAGTACCCAAAGAGCCTGACCGTCTGCAAAAAGTGGCAGCAAAATAGTTAGCCTCAGAATGATTCGAAATCAAGCACGACCAGACCAGCATGGCACACCACACGAAGGTGCTGAAGGCTGATCAGGTCCATGATGGTGTGAAAGCGGCTAAATGGGGCCTCACGGCCGCCACGGTAAATGCAATGCATTTGTTGGAAATGAGACTGCAGAATAGTCCTGTCGGCTTCGTGTTGTGGCATTTACATGGCATCACCCGAGCCCGATCCAGTGTGACGCGCAGCCGGTGAAAATATCAGGGTTGCAATGAGAAATGTGTCGGACTTACAGATATGGGCTGTACCCATGAGTCTGGGGCGCCAGCTCCACATTTGCCTGTATAATTGCTGCGCAAGGCTATGCCGCTCGGAACCCGGCTCGAAACCAGGGCCTGGGAGCTTCACATCGCTATCATGACCTCTACCCTGATGAAAGAGGTAGTTGTCAGCGCGGAACGGGTTGCTGCGATGCAACGTCCATGCACCGCCCCCAACAATCATTGGGAGCCCTCGAGCCTTTCGAGCTTGGTCTTCCACCTTGACCCAATGTTGGTCGACGTCGGCCCTTGCAGCTGCAAGATACTCTGCCTTCGTGGCAGAGAAGGCTGCGGCTTCCTCTTCGCCGCCTACCCCGATGCCGGCAAATGTGAGCTGTCCAGTGGCTTGTAATGGGCTCTTCCAAGAATCCCAATAAGTGGAGAAAAGATCATCCCAGTCTTGGTCGAAGTCCACGGGAGAGACAACAAAGCGCTCGATGTTGGACATGATGTTTGAAGAAGACAGTAATATGAGAGTTATCGTGCCAAGCAATGTTCATGAACGCATATGAACTTTGATCAATTTCTGTCGATTCTCTGGGATTTATATAGACGGATGAGGTACGTATGCAATCTATGCTACGATGTACTATGTGAAGCGGTGGGGTGGAGTCAGACGGGGTCCGAAATATGTATTGCTCTACACTGACTGACCTGTGGAAATGATGTACTCACTAGGTAGTGAGCGAGAGCGTCCACCATTGTTCCCATGCTATAGTACCCTCGACTCTGATCACCCAGCCACACACTATCCCATGTTTATCCCCGCATCCAATTGGCTACATCCAACAGGTCATCAATTTTCAGCACCTTACGTTGTTCTTGTCTCAACATATGGCGCCGTCCATCCCTTATTGGTGGAGCTTCTGTCGTTGGATGTCTCGTCTGGGACGCACAAACTATCTAGAGGCAAGACTGAGGGTTTCTCAGAAGTCTGGGTTGTCTTCCACAGACGCAAGGAACTCCAAGACTTGGTGAAGCTGCCCAGTCGCTCCATTCGTTTTCTGAGTTTCTGATCTTTCAACAAGAAGTTGAACGTCGGAAGGCAAGCCGCTATTGCGGCCAAAGAAACCTCAATCATGCTCCACCAGAGCATTGTGGAAGCCGTGCCTGTGTTCCTGGTTAGTCATTGTCATGTTGTCCTCGTATCATCTACTCACGATTAATGTCATATCCGGCCGAATATCCTTCATATAACACAATCAGGTATATAGCCATTCTCGCGGCCGAAGCAGCGACGGACATGATTCCAAACATGAAAATGAACGTCACCGCTACCTTGCGGCCCGTAGACATGCTCAGTCTCCAGATCTGGATTGATGTGAGCCGGGGGCTATTCAGAGGGAAACGAGTACGAAAACTTACGGCAGGTATAGGGAGAATAAGGATCGCCAAATCCAAGATCAGATCCGATATGACCATGGCCACTTCAGGCGTTGAAACGTCACACCCGGACTCTTCTATTGTCTGCAGTGGTGCCCAATGCAATTGTACGGGCTTTCCACAACCAAAAACGAGCGCCATAAGAAACCCTATGGACCACGAAACAGCAATGAAAGTCATGACTTTCGTAGTCCAATCGATGGGAGAGCCCTTATGAGTGTGTGATACAAAGATGCGGCGGCAGAAGAATATGACGCTCGTTTTGACGAATCCATAGGCAAATGACATCAAGAATTGTAGCGCAAACTGAATCTGTCCAAACTTGTTAACACTATATAAATACCGTTTGGAGCAAAGGGGTCAAACTTACCTTGGCTTGAAGTATAAAGGCATCCAGGAACAGGCCATATGCTTCGGTAACATTTGTCCCAGCAGGTACTGGAGTTGGGTAGCCAAATACCCTGAGTCGTTCGCCGGTTATCAAGCAGGCGCCCATTCCGGTAATGAAGATGACTCCGATGGCTACGAGCCAGTCATCGACGCCAATAGGAGCCTGTTGAAGTCGCCGGATGTAGAAACGAAGTATGACGCACAATGTACAGACGATGGGAAGCACAATACCGGCTGCAAGGACCTGGCCTGGCGTGACCAGAGGGAAGGGAAGCTGAACCCAGTTTACTGAAGCCATGTCAAGAAAATCAACTCTGCGACTGAATGTTAATTAGTGTAGTACGAATTGGATACTCGCGCATCGATTTGTATCCTGGAGACGCTGAACATTTATAATAATACAACAAGATTCTTGTCACTTCTTGTCACTTCCACGGGGCCAACTAACGCTGCATCATAAGTCGCCAATGGTCTCTAGACATGGGACCAGAACCTTTGCAAAGGTCACCGATGGTCTGATAGGATCCAGTGTGCTTGTTTGGGCTTTCCATTTGGCCAGTACATGAAAAATAATGGTCACTGCCCCCGTAGAAACACCGAATAACCTTAGACCCATAGCCCCCAACCTTCTATGATGGCTCAGCCTTGCTGTCTTTCACGTCCTAATTTGATCAGCGTCAATTTTCATCGGTGTGCATGGCTCGCGAACAACTCCTTCAAAATATTGGAGACGTGATACGACATACAGAGCAGAATAATGGGTCAGCCCACACGTGCAGGCAGAACCTGGTGTGTTCCACTTATGCGATGTTGGTGACATTCTTTGGCCAACGGACAGACAGCAGCGCTGATATATGACGCCCAACTTGGCCTCGTATCCATTTAATACTACACAGTGTGAGGCCAAATTGTATAGATATTCATCTTGAAGCGCGCCCCGAGCCCCCATGAATCACGTTGCATTGCAGCGCAGCCCGTAAATTTCAAATGCAACACAAGGCTCGCCACAATGTCAAAAGACATGTTTGTGACTTCAAGGAAGAGATCAACACGACGCATCATGCACATAAACAGAAAAACACCTCAGCCGTGCTGTATACTGAGTTTGGGATGGCCCCATGGCTGGGTAAGCTGCATCAACCATGGTACACGTAGTCCCATGACATGTTAGAGACAAATGCGATCCGTACCAATGTGCCCAAGGCTGGGATTCCTTTGCGACTGTTCTCCCCCCTTCCACTACTTCTATTGAGTTGTTGTTCACATCCAAAGGACTCCTCTGATCTTTTGCAAAGAACCTTTGCACTTAGCATTTTTCTCTGAGACCATGATGCCGTCTTTGAAAATGGACCAAAGTTACCGACTTCTTGCCTCAGACGAGGACAAGGAAGAACGTGAACGAGTTTCACTTGACGACATTGACAACTTTCAACTACGGCCTCGAAAATTTGGTCTGCATTACGAAGTGTTTCCTTGTATGAGATTCTTAGCCATACCTTTGCTTTTGATGACCGGTTTTCTTGTCGGTCATTGGGCCCGTGGGGCTGTCTCAATAACAAGTAGTTCGCCATACGGTAAGATATTGAGAAGAGTGAGTTTTGAGGATGACTTCTGACTTGATCGGCAGCGGATCTTTCCTTCTCTCAACGCGATACTCTATGGTGGAATACTGAGTACAGTAACGAAAATGCGACCATCTCAGAACTCAATGAACTATGGGACACCCATATTCCTTGGGAAAGTGGCATTATTGCAATGGATAAAGACGAGGCACGCAATTTAGGCCTCCCAGATTCTCAACCATTCCCCTGGGATGCGGGCCAAAAAAGCATCTATATTGTTAACGCGCATCATATACTGCATTGCGTGGTAAGTCCTGACAAACCAACGTGTGCTGAATTGAGTTCAACACAACACAGGTATACTAGGTAATGCTAACAAGAATTATAGAGAAACCTCTACATCTCTATCCAGCAGTATCGCACAAACACGCCCCAGACTGTCAACTATCCACATATCCTCCACTGTCTGGATAGCCTACGAACCGAAACCATGTGTAGTGCCGACGATACCTTGCGCTATGTTCCTCTCAACTCCGCGCATGGCTTCCGTCCAGGCGATGGTCAAGATCGGAAATGCCGCGATTGGAACAAGCTACAACGGTTTGTGGATGCTCATGACTCGTGTTATCACTATCTGATGCCGGGTAATAATGAGATATCCAACCTCGAACGATTCAAATTTTGCCCAGCGGATTCGCAGTACCTGCCCAAAATTCGTAAGTATTTTGGTTATTCTGATGATTGGATCCCGATTGTCCCAGATGGTGCAAGGGAACTTGATTGGTGAAAAAGTACCATATAAAGGAAGGCATATGACGATTGTGGTCTCGGATCATCAGGATCGGCCAGTGTGTGCCTAGATCTTGTTGGAGAATGCTTGATGGTGAGAAATGCAAAGATTCTATTATATGTTATCCAGCGTCACATCATTATGAGTGGTATTCTTCTTTTTCGCCCAATGTTATTGCAGCGGAGTTACCTTGAGCAGCTATTGTGTTGCGTCTTGAATCCTCCGATACCTCCGCAAGAAAACCAGAACTAAATCATTGCTGAGATTATCCGTATACTCGAATGTGTCGGTCATTAAACCAAATCTATTGTGTTCAAATGCGTCCAAGACATCTATAGTTTCATCTTTTATTTAGTATATATCAGGGACACGTCCGCGCGCAAAGATGCGATGAATGATTCTGTTTGGACAGTGCCTGCTCAGGTCGTTGGAGACACAGGCGGGAACGCCATCGCTGGGCACCCCGCCACGGCATCACCCACGTGCACATCTGCGACACGCCGATACCGATTTCGACGAGCACCACCATATGGATTTTGGAGAATGCCTTGCGTATAATTCCGCCACCCGTGCTCGTCCCATCACAAACGTCTTCGATTGATTGCGGGTAGAGTAGGCCAGTACTGTTGACTGCTGCTATGATATGTGACAGGCAGGCGTCCAGCCGTGGGCTGCTGCCCCACCTGGCCGCCTTCCGGGGAACTGATAAAGGATCTTATGTATAAGCAGTGCCTGCAACACTGCAAGATAGTCCCAATCCATCTCCTTCCCTCACTCTTCAGCTACCCCCTACATTGCCCTATCACCTTTATACTCTAGCGGCCCCTCCCTGCCTCAGGCTCGAGGCCTCAACGTCGCAGATCGGCCGACAAAACTTATGAAAGATACAATACAATAATGAACATATTATCTTCGATACCGGCAGGGACCATTTCTTATAACTTGTTATCGGAACCCGGCCCATGCAGTTTGTACAAGGTCGGAAGTATGTCCTCCGTCCGGCCCGTCTCCTCAATGTTATGGCGAAACCAGCGCTCGCCTGATGCCTTGGTATAAATCAGGGGCATCAAAATCCAATTGATAAACAATCCAATGATGGGCACATCACAACCGACGACCGTCTCGGCGTAGAAGGCGAGACCGTCGGTGGCGGGCTTCCAGTGGTGCAAGATCTGTGTGACGACGATGCCGAAAAGCCTGACCGAGAAGTTGAGCTCGCTGTCGCTGAGGGTGTCGGTCGTTGATCGCACATCGACCCGATCCTTGAAGTCGTTGAACTGCTCGTGAACCTCGGACTGCCCTCCCTGGATGAACCCCGTGTTGGCTTTGTCGGAGGGGCTGCTGACGGGAATGATGGCAACGTGATCGCGGTGGTGCCAGAGGTGGTAGAGTGAGACTTCCGGTCCTCCCAGCGCCTTGCCGTCCCAAGTAGTTGATTGTCCGAGATGTTCAAACCACCACCGCATCATCTGTGGTGTAACGCCCTTGATGGAGTCGTGCTCGATTTGGACGTGCAGCACACCCGACCATGTGCGAAAGATATTCACCCATTTCGCAGACGACACGGGCTTGAAGTCAACCGTGCCGGCGCGCACAAGAGCCACGCGAGCTCTCAGGCGGGCGGCGCGTAGATGTTCGGCCATGGTTAGATGAAAATTTGATGAGTTTGGCGCCTATGTATGTCGAGGGCAGATAGAATAGCGATTTTTTTGAAGGCATATGGTACAGTGGAGGTATTTGAACAAGATATATATACACGCTTCCAGTGTCACTTCTAGTAACATTGAATTCCTTAGCAACGGTGATTCCGGAGGTTGTGTCGACCCCGAGTCGCGGTATCGGGCTGCATACGGAGTATACTTATGCCGCCGTTTAGCTAAGGTAAGCTGCCTTTGGAACTCGACCTCGGGGATCTGCCTTATACTACCCACTCATATTCACTGAAATTTCATGGTTTTACTGTGCAAGACCGAATCCCATATCAAAGTTCACCGATCGGGCGCTAAATTCTAATGGATATACAGAGTACAGAGTAGCTGTATCTATCGATAGGCATATTTCCGTATTTCCGCCAGGTGGGTGGGTCATCGAGATTCCCGCTCCGTTGACATTATTGCAAAACTTTACAGGTCTAGGTAACCCACAGGACGGAGCTACTGATTTAGGAATAAATGCGCGGTGTTAAGTAAGACAAGACCTCCTGGCTGGATGTTGAAATGGTCTTGAATACGTGTTAATTGAGTGATGTATTGATCTGTTGCCTGACCTCGGCAGATGATCCCCGCAGTCCAAGGTCCCCCGGCTCAGTGCGCACGCCGCCCATGTTCCGGACCTCTGAGAAGGGTGTTCATTGGATGAGTGTTGATTGGATAGTCGCGAAGAAGGACAAATAGACGCCGCTGAATAGTCGTAGTGATGAAGAATAAAGAGAACAAAAGAAGTGGCTTGCAGAGTGTACATGTGAGCGTGTAAAGAGCTGGACGAGAAGAAGAAACAAGGTGAAGAAGCTTGAGGGTTCTTGACCTGAAGATCTACACAATACGAATAACACGGTATCTTTTCGTCACTCGATCTGGAATATACACCACTCGCCAAACAACGTTCTGCGAGAATAAAACAGCATAAAGCCTGCGTAAAACAGTGTTTTTCGAAGATAATCAAGCCTGATAAGGGAGTGTTTCCCCTTGTGTCCGATATGTGTGGCGGCAGCGGCTCGAAACCGGCCCCGGTGCAGATCCAGGCCACCGGGTCCGCACCATTCCCATCACAACAGTCAGCCGTTCGACTAATTGCGGGTGGAGTGGAGAGATATAACACTGCCGACTACTGCTATCCTACATGACTTCCCCGCTACATTCAGCTGTAGACGGCATTTCAGCTGGCTTCGCTCAAAATGGGGTTTTAGTCGGAGCTGAGAAATGCATTTGGCAACACTCCATACCATCTGTGTCGATAGCGCGCTCGAACCTCTTTGAATTAAGCCTAGCGTGGCGTGACAGCTTCTAGGGATGGCGATCTAGACTCAGCGAGCGCCGTCCACCATCGTGGAACACAAGCCTATAGGCATGCTGACTGGTATGGCAGAGACACTAGCTTGGTATTTCGCATAGATCTAGGCTTCAGCAATGCTCGTGGTTGAGGAGATGCGAGCAAGCGAAAGGATACAAATGACAGCTGCTTCCACCACTTCCAATGGGTTCTAAATCGTAAAGCCATCTTCAAATTGCTTGGAGACCGTCTCCGTGATCCCCTCTCTTCTCGAATTCATTCATTCACCATGCCTCAGCGAAACGGGCCGCCCAGCGCCATAAAAGTTTCATACATCAACGAGTCCTGGTTCGACTTCAAGGTCTCCGAGAGCAGCCCTCCCGTTTTGCGGGGTTGCGAGATCGGTGAAGAGTTCAAGCTCAGCGACGTCTCGCCGGCCTCGAAAGAAATCCTCATCGAGCTTGAGCAGCTCGCCGATGCAAAGGACGCTTCCGCGTTCCTGACTTTCGAGTTCGGAAGCCAGAAGCTCATCGTGTGGGTTCATCTCGACCCCAAGCTCAAGTTCGCCGATATCAAGGTAAGTCGTCGCAACGTTCTGCCAGGGAAATGTCCATTATTTACAACGTATAGGCAGGAGTTTTCCCCATTGATCAGCCTCTGGCCGCGGATGTAGTAGAGAAGCTTGCGGCAGGGCAAGTACAACCAGAGGAGGTTGGTTTAGGCGACCGCCTATTCTGGTTCGTCGAGGATGAAGAAGATGGCGAACGTTTCGCCGGTGTGAGTATACTTCTCAAGACTGTTGATAAAGCCAAAATACTTACCCTTATCACAGGCTATCGCAGCAGCACAGCCCATTGAGATGGATGGAAGTGAGGCCGAGTCAGGGCCTGAGTCCACCTTTGCTGTGCAGGCTTTCGTGGCCATCCGGGATCCCGTCTTTGCAGAGAAGACACCCATGGCTCCAGAAGTTCATTATGATGATTACAAACTCTCAGCGGGCAAGTTTCCCAAAATCGGAGAGGCTGTTCATGAGAATATGGTGATTGCCGCACTCATCAACGCCGGCGTACTCGAGAGAGGCACGACTTACGACCAGATCCTGGGAAAGTGGTGGGGCGTAGATCGCCCCGACGATTGGGAGTTCATCCGCGGAGTCATCTGGAACGACGATCCGGCCTGCTCTTTGTTCTTTGACGACGTCAACAACAATGGCAACTTTGGTACCGGTATCAGTTTCGGAAGCGATTACATCATGAAGTTCAAGTTCCTGTCCGACAACATCATCTACCGATCTCATTATGAAGATCTCCAGTTCCTCCACTCCATGGGATGCGAGACGGGCGAGGAGCCAGCAGAAAGCAAGAGGAAAATCATGCTCTGGGTGGAGACCATGTACAGGCTGTCTGTGTCTGACGGCGTCCTCCCAGAACATCCCATCAACTCTCGTCTGGGAAATCTCTTCAATGATTCGACCAAACCTCGAGGATCCGACAGCTTCAGACGCTTGCTCATGGGCAACACGACGTCTTATGCAAATCCGAAGATCGAGAGGCGTGCCCTCGGCAGCTGCTTCCACGTCATTCAAGATTCCTTCGCCGTGGGACACTGCCAGCGCAGACTTAAAAATCCGGGGGACATGATCACCGTGACCCTGAAGAGGTTCATGAACACTCTCAAATTCTGGGAAAAGCCCATTCGTGAGTCAAAAAACCCTGAATCGAAAAGCTGAATACTAACTTGTCCACAGGAATCAAGTCGTTCCCCAGGGGCAAGCCGGGCAGGTTCATGGAGATCCAGAACTTCCACGCCTACAGCGGCCAGGACGAGCATCAACACGGCCACTATGATGAGATACCGAACGGGGAGTATCTCGACCCATCAGACATCAGCAGCTTTGACTGCGTCGTCGGAGCTAGAGACGCCATAGAAAGATGTTCTCAACTCGCAGAGTTCTGGCAGAAGCGAACACGATGGGACGATGGGCCCCGAGACTTCTTCGACAAAGAGGTGTTTGTCATAACCAATGACACTACCAGAAGCAATATCGACGTCGATCAGTCTTTGTGGAGGCTTTGATGTGGCAGAAGGAATCGTGCTCGAGTGTAGTAAGCCCGCGAGCCAGGTCCTCGTAGTCGTGGTGGTCGCCTTGGGTTGGTGGATCTAGATTTACAGGCAGCATTAGATTCATGTCAACATCGCTAAGAAATATGCTTCACGTTTATCTAAATTTGTGTCTATATATTAGCTGTATGGAAAGACACTTGGGGCGGCACACTAATATTGTCGACCAGGTTGGCTATTATGATCTTCCAAGTCTCTGTACCTGGGTTATGATGGCTAGAATGTGCCTTTATTCTCCTTCTCTGCATTAATAGGAATAGATTTACGTTGAATAAACGGCACAGAAGAATATGGAAGAATCTTTATATTTTTGATGTTCCTCTGAATTTATATAACGTCTTCTTCTCAAGGGGTATATCTGCAACTTTTGGACGAGGCATATTCCGCTGTTTGTACGGAGTCTTTTGTAAGTACAGTGTACATGGAGGATAGCAAGATAGAACCAAAAGCCGAACAACAGAGTTCAGACCAGTCTATCGGCCCATGTTTTGACATGTGCCTCCCTGCTCTCTCATACTCTCGCGTGGTCACTCTACACGCACGGTCAACAGACCAAAACCCCCCTCAGCAAGCTCTTATATAGCAAGACACACTTCGAATATCGCGCGCGCTTTCAGCGCCGGCGGTGACGAATAAGTCAACCTGTAACTCCCTGTTCCCTCATGAGCGATCGAGGTCGCTCTCTAGGGGGGTTCCCATGCTTCTCCTGCGCTGCCAGCTGCCTGTTCCAAAACACAGAGCATCTGTGACATCTCCGTGTGCCGTCTTCTGTGGTTGCAGCAAACCACGTGCCGACAGACATCCCGCCAAGGGGACTGCCCACAATATTACCACATTCGGGATTGCCACAGCAGGCTTCTGGCTGGTCCTTCCACTCCTTGCGAGGTCTTTCCGCCTTGTGTGTTCGGAAGTATCCGGCGCAGTTGACGCACCGGAGCTGGGCAGAGTGCCTGCGTCTCTCATCCCTCTCTGGGCTGCCGCAATTGGCACAGTTGCGAGAATCTGCAAGGATGGGCGGAGCGTGAATTGCACATTCCAGTGGCTTCCTTCTGAACCTGATACGACAAGTGGAGCAGCGCCACTTCTTGTCCGGTTCAAATTTCAATTCTTTGCCAGCGGCCGGGTCTTCATTACAATCAAAACATTTGTGCTCCTGGTAGCTTTTCTCATGCTTCCTGTGTTGTACTGGAAACACGATGCCAGCTTTCGCGGGGTTCACGGCCCGAAGAGCCAGGTAGGCGTTAGTCAAATCCTCTCGCTTCTTCCAATATGTTTTCAGCTTGTAGCACTTGTGGCATATCAATTCAGACAGGGAATTGAACGTCTCGGAGCGATATGCGCAGGCACTTCTCGGGATCTCTCCTGGACATATTGCGCATTCGTGATTCCTTTTCCGGCGGAGTGTGCTGAGACGTGTCGATTGGCACGCTGCCCAGGCGTGGTTTATGTGTTTAAATGTTGTCGAAAAGTGCCAAGACGAAGATTTTGGTCGATACATTCGTTTTACAGATCCACCTTTGATGAGTGCCTCGTTCGGTGCAATCTTCCAAGTTGAGCTTCTCCTGTAGCAAGTACCACGGCGTGCGACTCCAAATGCCATCTCTGGTAGTGGATGAGCCGACATGTCGGCGAGCCTCTCCGGTCTCTTGATTCTCAGCCATATCGATGTGGCAGCCATAGCGCTTCTCATTGGCCGGGGCACGTGTAAGTTTATGGCGTTGTCAATCCGGTGTATTCAGGCACCTGATGGTGAGGAAGAACGAGGGTGGAGGAAAAGAGAGGGAGTTCTGAGCCTGGAGCTACAGCGAGGTACAAAATTCAAATTACAGCATGGGTACTGGAAAGCACGGACCATCCTGTGCATCAGAAGGTGCTCACTGCTCACTGCTCACCAAAACACCCAGTGGGGCAGACGCGAGAGTACTTTGTATCTGTACAGTCACCAGCGACCTCTTATATACCTGGGTATCATCACTAGCAGTGCTTTCTCGACGTGATCGACCTCATCCAACTCGAAACCCAGTAGCCTACAGACGAGCAGCCCGATCGCGCTGTGTAAACCTCGAGACTAGCGCTTGCAGCTCGGGAATACGCGTCCCTAGAAGCTCCCGAGGCGACGCGCCATACTTTTTGCACAGATGCGCGGCGGCTGCTGTAGCTATCCCGTGCTGCGCGCCGTTGCCCATAAACTTGGTATTCGAACCAGCAATGCGTGTCACACTGATGTGCTTGCCTGCCATCAACAGATTTGATATGTTGACAGAATAGAGACTGCGGAGCGGGACGTCATAAGCTTCGCCGTCCCTCTCGTCCCATCTCCAATCTTTCAGACGAAAGTCATACTTTTCGTTGCCCGCATAGTGCAGGCAAAATGCACCGCCATTCTGAGCTACCGCGTCGTAGAATGGCTTGTGGGTGCGGATGTCGTTCTCGCTCAAGACATAGTCTCCTCTATACCGGCGGAACTCGCCTTGAGCAGGGACATGTGCTACCCATGCCAGCTCAAGATTGGCATAAGTATCAGGCTCCATTTTCTTGACATTGGAAAAGGTGCCGTATATAGCACACAGTAGATGGTCTCGAATGTGCTCGGCTTCGGTGTAGGGGTCGAGCCACTGACCATACTCCCAAAAGTGCGTGAGCGGCCCTTGCATCCGCCGAGGCACAGGCGCTTCCGACGAGGAATTCTCAGAAACGACCTGAGGCCCGGGGCCATTTTCTATTCCCGGCTCCACGAGCTGGCCACTGAGATCCGAGAAGTCTTTGGCGACCTCGAGTGCCCACGGCACGCAGGGGAAAGAGATGGGGCTCTCTCTCATCCGAGTCCGGAAGAATACGGTGTTCCCGTGATGCATATTGTTGCCATCTTCAGGAGCAAGCTGTTCATTATATTCAGATTTCGACTCTTGTCCAAAGAGTGTCTCGGCGCCGGTGAGTAGCCCCAGGACGGCGGTCCCCGATGCATCGATAAAATTTGACGCGCGAAGACGAATCTCACGACCGCTACGGGCTTCTCGAGCATCGACCGCGGTGATTTTCGAATTCGAGGAAATAGCGTTGTAAACGGTGTGCTCCATGAAGATGGTTACAGTAGGCTCCGCCCGTAACAACTCGAGTGCAACCAAGTCACCCGTAGGTGTGCGCTGGTATATTTCGTCGACCAGTGGCCCCTTCACGCCACGAGGACTGAGTCCGATCTCCACGCTGGCATTTCCGCCCAGATACGGACGGTTCTGGACGAGGGCAATACGGTCGCCTAGACGGGCTGCTGTGAGCGCGGCGGCGATTCCACTCACGCCACCACCCACCACAACAGAATCAAAGGAGCCCACGTCGAGAGGCTCGGCCGGCAGACCACGGCGTGCTCTTCGCCACGCGCGGGATGAATCGTTTACAGCATTCGGCGGCGCGGAGTCCTCCAGGCCTAAGAAGATGGCATCGCAGCGCCCGCCGAACCCAGTCAAGTCATGCAGAGCCAATCGTGTCTGCCCGGCGGAGAGATCCACGGTGCCGCCATACTGCCATGACCAGTCCAGGCCATCCGCTCCAAATTCTGTCTCCAGAGTGGTGTCGTTGATGGTCAACGTGAATCTTCCCGGATGATGCTTCGGCATCCAATCTTTGACGCGGACCCAGACTTTGTAACTCGCAGAGTGATGAATGTCGACGGAGGTTGTTGCGTCGGCGACCGGCGTGCCGCTCCCGTGAGCGAGCAGGTACGGGGATCCCATTTGCAACTCAAATTGCGAGTCGAGAAGCCACCCTCCATAGTGATCGAATGCCTCGGCTTCCACCAAGACACCTTTCGTGGGGTAAGACTCCATAGTTGTTCCGCTTCAAAGGTACAGTAAAACAGAGTCAGCTGATGTCGTTGAGAGAGCCAGGGTTTGTCCAAAAGCCAGATCGATGTTGTACAAGATGGAATTCAAGCAACATCGTTCAAGTCTATGGTATGTGTACTTGAATGATCGATCAATCCCTCCGCGGGTGCCGAGTGTGGGTCCAATATAGATGTGGTTTCACCGCATTTCGTTTCTGCCGAGGTTGCCTGCCCGGTTCGATCAATTATTAGTGAACATCATGGGCGGAGCGAACGGAAGGTCGGGTCATCTAGTGCCTCCGGTCATATTGATCGCTACGGGAAGAAACAAGACTGACATCCCCGTCAGGCATGAGGTGCTTTCGTCGCATCTAATGGCAATCAGACGAGGAGATTATTTGCATGAAAGGCAGCAGAACGCTTGGGATGTTGAGGCTGCTGCTATTGTCGTTTTCTGTACAGTGTCCCAAGCAGCGACGGTTCTAATTGTCAATATTTGCTATCGACCAGCAAAACTGTCGGCTACTCACCAGACCTTGGTCATGCCAGAATAGTGGGCGCCGCCAGACACGGCCGTTGGCCCGGGGGATCGGCCGGTCAATCGGTATAGTTCATCAAGATGTCGAAGCGTACCCCTGCAAATCGAATAAGCATAATACTGTCAGCTTTAATTTAATCATGGCGCCAAAGTTGTAGTCTTCCTATTGCGAACAAGCTTATCTACATCATGGGTCTCGGACTGTTAGCGTCGGTACTGACCCGTCTGGGGAAATATGGGTTGTTCTTGGGCAATGAGATAGGATGGGCATCGGATGGCAGCGAAAGTCGGGTATACTATTCCATAGCGACAGGGCGAATCGTAAGAATCAGTTAATGAAAAACAAGGGCTTCTATCAAGTTCCAGAGCCGACAACGTATCCGGACCGAATGTCGGCCGATCAGATCTCGGCAGGAATGGCTATGCCTTTTGCTGCATATTGGCTCATGAGGACTGGCGGAGTTGCTGCAATCCTCATCATGGCCTTCATGGCCGTTACCTCAGCTGTATGTTGGACTCACCTTCTTTGGGCTAGGTATCATTGAAGCAGGTCTCACAAGTCGAATAAAGGAAACCGTGGCTACAGCAGCACCGGTAACCTACGACGTTTACAAAGATTACATCAACGAGAAAGCTACGCGTAAAAAACTCATACGTATTTCGCACATGACAGTGATTGCATTCGGAATCCTCACAAGCTGTATTGCTGTCGGTCTCAACCACGCCGGGTTCTCAGTCCATTATCTCGTCACCATCGGCATCTTTGTCGACTCTGCCATCATCCCGATGGGCTGCATCATCATGTTGAAAGGCAATCCTCTTTCGCCGTCGTCTTTGTACCTGGTCAGCTCCGTCGCCGCCATCATTGCCTGGCTCTTGACAGCGTACACGCACTACGGCGAAATCACTGTCAGTAGCACAAGTGAAGTCTATCCGCTAGTCGCAGGAAATATGATGTCCCTTTGCGGCCCGATCATCTTGACGCCATTGCTCACATTGATAAAACCGCAGAACTTTGATTGGGAAGAGCTAAAACGCTTGAAAGTCGACCGGGGCACTCTTGATGAGGCACTCGGGGAAAACACGCCGCCGCACGCCGATTACACGGGTTCCAACGTTGTAGAAGGACGTATCGAAATCGAACAAGGTCCCATCCTGGAGTCATCCCTCAGAAAGGCCCGTACAAAAGCTGCATGGATCGCGGCGTTCCTTTGCCTATCATTTCTGATATTGTGGCCGATTCCCATGTATGGCAGTGAATACGGTAGGTTTTCCTTTTGCTTAAATTCCCCAGAAACCCTCATTGCCAAAGAAGAAAGAAAAACAAAAAAACAAAACAAGAAAAAGAAAGGAAGAAGAAAAAAGGAAAAGGGCTAACTTTCAACACATGCAGTGTTTTCTCGAATCTTCTTCGAGGGCTGGGTGGTCGTATTGTTCCTCTAGGCGTTCTTCGCTACCATCATGATCACCATCACACCGATTACGGAGGGTTGGCGCGATCTTCGGGACTTGTTCAGCGCCATGGTAGGCACAGAACGGCATCGCATCGTCCAAGGGCTGGATTCGGTGTCTGGACATGTTGATAAAGGAGTCGGGGTCGGTAATGTAAACGGAAAGGGTCTGTAACGTATCAATAGGGACTGCTCAGTCGCGTGGGTGTAAGTCGATGGGCTTGATTTGACTCGTAGGTTCGCGGAATGGGCTTTTGGAAGCGGAGTGGGACATCCGTCCTGCTCCATGCTTCCAGAGCCTCGATCTTTTGTTTCCAGACTGCTGCCTTGTTGATCCACCACCGCACGGCAAGCTCGTGGCCTGGGTCGTTGTCTCCATACAAGACTTGATTCTCCCGTCGTCGAACAATCACCCTAGGACGAAGATTAAGGCCCGGAATCGCCGAGTGTACAGATGTAGACGTATCGCTGACTTACTGTCCGCAAATCCTCTGGCACTCTACGGCATCCTCAAACATCTGACGAAATCGCACGCGGTAGGTGTCCGGATTTAACCTCTTGTCGGCATCGAAGGCGGTTTTCAGATCTGGGTCCTTGGGGTTTGTGATCGGATTCAATCTCTTGTCGACATTGAAGGCGGCTTTCAGACATTGGTTCTTGGGGTTTCGGCACGACGGTCTGCTCGCCAGCTCGAAGATTCGGCGCTCGTTGGCGTCGTATCTCTCGGAGTAGATCGGATACTCGTCCGCCAGGGCGTGATAGCGCCGATTGTTATACCTCACGTCCCCCGTCCCACCCCAGTCCATGATGAAGGTGCTTGATGAGTGTCTACTGTCAGAAGTGGTGGTGGTGGTTTCTTCGACGACAGTGTCGTACAATGTGGAAATGTGCTTTCGCGAAGACTTCGATGAAAGCACAAAGACATTTATTGACTGCTCTAAATATTGCTGCCTCGGTTCGGGGTGTGTATCAGCTATCGCAGTACAACCTAAAATGCCATGCCCACCCAGTCGCAAATAAGGTGCACTCCATGCGCCACTCGGCGAAGATGGCCTTCAACTGAGAAAGAAAGGCTCCAAAAGATAGGAGGATCTGGGCTTAATCCTATTGTGTACTTCAATTTGAGGAAAATTGCTGTTGCTGTATTGTTTATACATGGCTCGTAAAAATGTCCCGGATCGGTTGAATTTCAACTATGATCTATCGACTATAAAACCAAATGATATCGCAGTCGTATCCACTATACTACCGGCATTTACCATTTCTCCTTTGCGTACAGACCTTTGCCCTCTTGACGGAAAACGACGGTGGACATACCCATTTCATGGAGTAATGCACCTTTGCACCAAAACGAAAAGGTTTAGGGCTCGTCCGTTGTGGTTGCCGTGGCTTTTGCGGCGTTGATGGCTGCCTTTGACTAAAGGCTACGCCGGGGTCAACTTGAGGGCGGGCCGCGGCCCCAAAAGCTTGGACGATTGGAATTGGGTCGTGTCCTCTGCCTTGGATCATTTCTCAAAGATGGCCAGAGGGTCTTCTTGAATGTCCTCGACCCGTTGAGCTGATACTGTCCTGGTCTCTATCTTGACTTTTCAAGATAAGTCGCGACTCTCAATCAAGCCGCAGTGAGACGACGCAAGGCTCTGGAAGCCGTTGACGGGTGGCTGGCTCGTGTGCTCTATTAATAAGTTTAAGGACAGCCCGGCATTGGCGATGGCGTCTATTCCCCGATCGAAGACCGTGGGCGGCTCCACCTCCAGCCGGACATATCCCCGAAAACTTGTGCCTAACCTTAGCTGAATATTGTCGTTGGCACGGTGATTACTGCACCGTCAAAGCGCATCGATCATATCCGTGGCGCCGATAGATGCATATTCCTCTTCAGCACCGGCCGCCAACAGGTTATTGCCGTCCAGCGGGCGCCTTCTTTGCATGTGCGAGAGCGATCATTCCTGCGGCGACACGCGACTTCATATCCAAGCTGTGTCCTCCAACGACCGCAAGACGACCATTTTTGTCGGTTGGATTGCCGTTTGAAAGGTCTGCGGGGTTTGCAGCAAGACTGACGGAATCAATATGGTCATTGATCAGCAAGCTACGCCCGCTGCCGGTGCCGGCTACCCTGCCCACAACCGACGGACGGCCTGGCTTAGATTGAACCCTGTGGCTCTCTATATCGCGATGTTGCAGCCAGGCCTCGACGAAATCTGCGAGGGAATCCTCTCCGCTCCCGGGTGACATTGACGAAGTAGAATTCTTGGATTCGATTCGAGTGAGGATGCGCGTCAGCTCCACGGGATCATCATTCATCACGTCGTAGGGCATCGCGTATGGTCGTGGACCCTCTGTGTTCAACAATACGACGACCGAGTCTTTGGTCAGGCCGGCTTCCTTGCGATAGGAAGCCACGAGATATTTCAGAGCCGCCAGTCCAGCAGCACCGCAAGGGCCCGACTCCACGCCGTATGCCTTGAGATCTTGCACCGCGGAATGAGCTTCAAAGTCAGATATTGTGACGCTGCCATCAAGACATGCTTTGAAGTCGGGCCACGCAGAGTGAGTGACTGTGCCACAATTGAGTCCCGTCATAATTGTTTGCGATGTTGTGACTTGTACACTCGAGTTTGCGCCTGCTTGCAGACTCTTGTACAAGCACGCTGCGGTATCGGGCTCTACAGTCATGACCTTTGACGGCGCCGCCCTCTCGTGAGACTTGTAGTATCGAAGCACGGAGTGTGCCAGGGAACCTACCCCAGCGGGACTTATGACCAAATCGATATTGAGGTCTCGCTGATCTAGTTGATCGTCAATCTCTCTGAAAATCGTGGAGTAACCTTCCACAATCTTTGCGGGTATATCTTCGTAGCCCGGAAACGAGGTATCCTGGACCAACACGCCGCCAGGACATGACTCTGCTTCTTCGGCCGCAAGCATAACGACCTGGTCGTAGTCTCCAGGCCCAACGATGACATTGGCACCTTCCCCAGCTATTGCGTCCTTTGTGTAGTCGTCCAGGCTGCGCGGGACAAATACGCGAGCCTCGATGGAGAGCAGCTTGGCCATGAAAGCGACGGCTCTGCCATGGTTGCCGTCGGTAGCAGCGAACAGAACCGAACCATTCTCCCTAGCTTTCGATGCCAATGTGTTGATGTCACAGTCCAGGCGGAGCCCTAGGCTTATGACAAGGGCATAATACGCGCCATACGATGCGCCGAGAATCTTGAAGGATGGCAATCCAAAACGGCTGCTCTCATCTTTGATGTATACACCCTTGATTCCCAGATCCGCAGCTACTTCGGGCAGGGTCACCAGTGGTGATGACTTGTAGCCTGATAGGTTATGGTGGAACGATGTGACCGCAGACAAATCGAAAGGCGTGAGCCTACTGCAGTCGAGGTTCTCTTGAAAGAAGGCAGGTCGCCGCACAGAAGACATTATATTTTGTATCGCCTACGCATTATTGGCGAGGGTGATGAGTGGCACAAACCTGCAACGCCTCGAGTGCAAGCTTGCAAAGGGATATACTACAGCAGACTCCACTTGTGTGGATACTATTCACGAGATAAGTGCTCTCTTGAATGTCAATCACGCCTTTCGAACCACGCCTCGCGGTGACGAGAATTCCAACCAAGTGAATGCTTTTACATCCACTGGAAGAGACAACTTTCCGCTTAGTTAATAACGTCTCCGAGGTGAATCGCGGCGTTGCAGAGAACATCGGGTGGCCGATATCGCGTACTGAGCGTGCACCAGAGGGCTCCTACAGGGCCAAGGGACGCGTACCTAATGTAGGTTTCGGCGACTAATACAGAGTAGCATCGAGCCGCTGCTCCGAAGGCTGCGTGCGAAATTTCATCGACGGTCGCTTAGATATCGTGAATTAGAAAACCTTGTGTAGTCGCAACACAAGCCGCCGCTGTCGGATCAAATTGCGTAAGACGCGCAACATGTGCGACCATAGCAAATACGGTGGCTGACAAGACTCATCAGGTGCGATGATGCTAGGTTTGAAGGCACGAGATCCGGAATGCCGTATTGAGTAAACCGTAAAATGTGTGGCGGGCGCCACCACTCGTCGCTGACAGGGACCAGCTGCCAGCAATGACGTACCTAAGCAGCCTCGGCTCTTCACTCGTTGTGTACGGCATTTCGAACTCACGATCGATCAGCGGAAAACACAGAGCTGCGAGAGCATACCTACAGAGATCTCAGACCTTGTTCAAAAGCAATGCCTATTCCTTCCTCGTTCAGTCCCCAGGAGCCCAGGGGCCAGCAAGAACCCCAAGCGCTGGGGCCCAGGCAGAACATGCGGACCGGCGCCGCCGCCGCCGAACACAACGGCACCGACAAGCCGACGGGCGCCGGTGTGAACACGGGCGCGGGGACGACGCGGGAAAAGACCGAGGCGGAGAAGGAGGCCGACCGCCTGTACGAAGAGGCCATGGAAGAGGAGTACGCGAAACGGGATGGAGGATCTTGAGACAGTTCTTCTTCGGCTAGTCATTGGGAAAAGCCGAGTGCTTCTTGGCATGGATCATGAGATGCGGCAGTTGATGCCAAGGAGATCTTGGCCTTTTTCCCCGCGCCCCGTCATGACTCTGTGAATGCCAATCTTGACGAACGGATGTTGGAGAGCGACTGCTCGCATAACAAGAGTTCTTCATCACACGATCGACGAATCCGGGGCGACGACTGGTATGCAATATTGTCGCGAATGACAATAGGATGTGATAGACGCAGAGTGTATAGCGAACCTGCATATGGGAGAAAGGCAGTTTTGACTCAGACCAACTATAACAACAGGCCGAGCGCCGGTCACCCGGACCAATGATTTATGCCTCAATATATCCTGTATAATACATGATTCAGTCCAGATGTCCGCCGAGACCGCTCCAAGACATGATCTGATCATACGGACTGTTGTGTCCAAGTTGTTTTCTCGAAATATTTCAACTTGAAGGTTGCTACTTCATATTGGTGATACAAGAGAGCACGGAAGATCCTTGCTTGGCCTGACTCGCTGACAGGAGGGGACCCCCATCCATCCCTCCCTTTCAGCAAAACGCCCAAGACACGCCTCCCGTTCCCGCAGGCGCCTTAGACTGGCCAAGGCTACATTAAGGTATTTTGTCGACGGGACCTTTTGTAGCTTGTTCAGAATTGGCATCCGAACAGTCGAGAGTACCTATTCACAAATGAGGCGGGCTACAAAGTGTGGTGATTTATCTGGATCGCAACCTTCTCGTATACTACGCTCCACTGTGATCTGTATTGAATTCCTTTTTGACATAAGGAGGGAGCCCATATGTGCTCTGAAAAAAGATATCGCGCAATCGTCAAAGATCAGGATCGTCTTGACAATCTGAAATAGTGCCCCCAGGAGGTCGCTTCTCGCGCTTGCGACACCCGACGCCCATCATTTTTCAGCTACTATGCCAGATTCCTATTCTTACAGAATCAAGGTAATAATATACTGATAGGCGGCCTTGACACGCTCAAAAAGTTAAAACACGCAAGCTGGCCATGCAAACGCTACTGCAACGGCGTGTCGATCCACGTTTGCTAGTGGAGTGTTGGTCGTGGGCTAGGAAGACGTACAAGCGAAAGTGGATAATATGTCTGTCTGGTGTATGAATTCAGTCGACTTGGTTGATTATGGTAACCGAATATGGCGGGATTTTTCGGATTTTGGTTTTCTTGTTTTCACTATCTGAGGAATCAAGCAAGCATTGACTGATTCAAGAGAGGAGCGAGACATTGTGTATATCGGAGGCTCGTGTTGGAGAGAGAAGCCTGCTGAATTGGATTCGTGAGGCGGCATGCCTGTACGAGGTAGAGAATCTCCCATTTTGGGATGCTGCTATAAGACATCGTATCATAGCAAGGAATTGCAGCTGACAATTTGCAGCTGACGATATAACGATGATACAGCGTCCTTCCTCATGTGGTGGACTGGGGTGGATTCCTGACAACGCTGCACCGCTGCTCGGATTCAGACATGAGATTCCAGTTACCATGTCGGTCCCGTTGCCGTTTTGCCAAGTATCTACGGAGTACGGAGTACTTCCGCGGCCAGCTTTGACGCGCTTAAAATCTGTGCGATATCTCTTTTCTATTTTTGAGTGGTTTACAATCAAAGACGGCGGGAAAATTTGAACAGATCAGTTGCTTCTAGAGGCAGGCTAGCCAAGCCACGTTCTGCCACCTCAGCAATGTGATGCGCCTTATGAAGCAGTTTATAATCGAACATCACTGGCGAAGGATGCAGCGATTCGACAATGTGGCTGGCCGCATCCGTGATCAGGCACTTTACGGCCATTGCCTGGGCGCTTAGGTACGGGAGATAACTGAGCCGACTTGGCTGACCGCGCAACGCAGAATGGAGAACGGGCAAGGATGGATACAGAATTGCTTCTGGTCCTGATCCCTGGAGGGAGGTCGTGTTAAAAGTTCCCGAATCCACAATCGACGGAACGGACTTCAGGGATACGATGCACGGTTCCCATTCCTTCACCGTCCCGGGCGCTCACCACATCCATCACGCATCAGCCAACCCGCCAACCCGCCAAGGGCGTGTCGGTGTCGAGTATGGCGGACCGCGCCAACTAAACCACTCGCCCCCTCGCGCGCAGCCCTATCGGAATGGATCGGGAAAGCGGCACGCCCTCGTCGTCGTGCGTACGCGTGTTCCATCCATTCTCCGGGAGAATATTGTTTACAGATAAGACATCCGGGCTTGTGACACTGGAACAAGGATGGATCGGCGGTCCGCAACAGAACGAGTCCGGCGGCGCGGGTAGCAGTGCGCTCCATCCATTTCAGGACCTCACCCATCGCCGCGGCGTCGGGGCCCGAGGCGGCGGGAGCCAATTGCGGTGATTGCAAAAAAAAAAGGGTCGTCTCGCAGAGACAGAACCAGAAAAGCAGGTCTGGCATCTGTCTATTCGAAAGCAGCATTGATTTGCGAACTCGACCGTTTCCAGACGAGTAAGGACGTGCTGATCAATGTGAGGAGTGATCAAAAAATAGCAGCGCTCAGGTCACACAGCGCAGCACCAAGGCATGTGCTAACAGCAGGTAGTGTGATGGACCAAAGTCCGGGTATGTGATCAACCTGATGGTTTTGATGGGTCCGGAGATGGAGGGGTCTCGCTCTCTCTCCTCATTCCTCCAGACTCCCCAAGTTTTCCCAATCCTCCAAACCAAGTAGGAGGTCCCATTTAATTCTCCAAAGCGCGGCTTGCATGGCCTGGGGAAGGAGGAGCAGGTTCACGATCCATGCGTTTTTGGCCCTCAGTTTTATCAGGTTCCCACTGTAAAGAACCCACCTTGTGGCGTGTGCTCACCCCAAACGACCAAGAAAACTACAAAAACTGGGAATCATGGGGAGAGTAAGACCGAGACAGCCCCGACAACGCTCAATCGCGAAGGCTGACAGGCTGAGAGCAGGCTGACGACCCTCTAAAAGTCGCTGTCGACCCATTTCTTTGCGATAACCTTAGCCCTCCACTCCCCGCATGATTCTAATGCATCTAGGGATCAGGGACGAATTCTTGGTCGCGCAGCTGTTGGTATTTCGTGGGGGACGGGGGAATGTTGATTTGGGAAAATAATTTTGGGTCGATGACGATCACTTGCTAAACTAATGAAACTCGTGGCAGGCAAGAAGTCGGACTACACTTCCAACGTCCAAACCGCAAACTTCGAGGTTGCGTTGCGCGAATGTCGGCAATCCCACGAGAAAACCCAAAAGCCAGCGAGGTAAGACGATTAATTCCCGCGATCAAACCCGTGCGAGCCGCAATACACTTTAGATCTGTCAAACTCTCGCCGAGGCAACTCTTTCTTTCGCCTGCGCCGGTTGATGAATACGGATCCACCGAAGCAGCGAAGGAAGGAAGTTTTTTAAGCTTCCTCAAGCTTTCCAAGACACCAGAGGACGACCGGACCGTCACCAATGTGCCGCGCCAAGGCCCGCCAATATAAATGCTTCACACACGGGTCTCTGATTGCTTCGATCCAGCGTCAAGCCACCGGTGTCATGCTTGCTGCAAGCTCGACTTTTTCTCTGCGTCTCAAGCGGGGCTGCCTATGGATGCTTGCCAGGAACGTTTCCTTACTTGTCGCCCATCTCCTGCCATTTCCTTGGTCTGTCGTGAGGCTCTCGAAGGGATTAGCCAACGGAATTCCCAGAACGGATAGTGTCGCCGATAGTGGTGCCTGGGCATTCCTTCGTCAAGAGAAATACTCGGATCATGCCACATGCTCCATAGCCAATGTTTCAAAGCGACCTGTTAGTTAAGCCGGACAGCGTACACTTGCTGCCTCGGGTAACACACCGTTTGTCCTTTTTGCGCCCCTCCCACTTTGGCGTCCTTTCACGACATGACCCTAGCCCCGATGTCGATGTATGCCCACGGCTACCCGAACTGGGGGTGGTCAAGGGTAGGCGCCGGGGCAGGGAGAGGAGGGAGGGTTGCCCAGCTCGCTTCGGAATAGCTCAAATCGTTGGCAGCATCTGCCATATGGCAAACACACCAGAACACCCAAATCCTCCCGCCTCTCCCGCCCAGGGAGTGCTGCAACTGCCGTGGAGAAATGGCCCTTGGCGAGCGGAAAACCCAGGGGTGTCGTCCGAGGCTATGAGGTCATCGCCCTCGTGAATAGATCTTTGGTTATTTCCTCAAGTGCCTCAAGTGTGAGCAAGCAGGCATTCTCTGCGTGCTAGTGTGCGGAGGAATTGCCATGCCTTACCTACCTCACTTTGCTTGCATGCCATGTATGCAAGTATGTACCATACATAATACACTACTACTACATTTTTTGTATGGGGCTCGCCCGATTCAAAATCTCACTCACTCATCAACACCCCAGATGCAGGATTTGCTGCAGGCTAAGCTAATTAGCTAGCCCGAGGTTACCATTGTCCTGCAATGATTCGGGCGCCTGTCGAATGAGAGGACTTTGCGCACCCTTTGTGATCAGCGCTCGACCCGCCCGTAATCCCTGGGTAGTTGGTATGACTATTATTTACTCGGACGATGGGGGCTCCATAATTCGGGGGTGGCCTATTATCCAGTAGGACTTGGTAGGATGACTCGCGAGAAGGGATATGCATGCTACCTACAAACAGACACATGCTACCGTTGGTTTTGCTAGCTGTACCTTGGGGGATGGAAAGAAACTACCCAATTAGCTTGACCTGGGGTTTGGGGAACCGAGGAGAGGCGGCGTTTGAACCCGATGGGATTGTCCTTTGTCAGCGACCACGACGATTTCTATATGAACCCTCGACGATCCTCTCCACGGCCATGTCACATGTGCTTGTGTCTTGCCTTTCATCCCTTCCTCCCCTTCCCTTCTCCTGGTATAGAGGGTTTGACAGTCTTGAAGAAGCACGGGCTGCTTTGTAAAAACAAATTGTCGTCTGCTGGGACCTAAAAAGGAAAAGGTTATACAAGAGGAAAGCAGCGCTTCATCTCTATAATCGCTCCCACCCAGCTTGCTGCCTCCAAGATGGCGCCTCCCAAGTTCATGGGTCTCAGTGGTCGGCCGCTATCGCTGGCCGTCTCGACTGTGGCCACTACCGGTTTCTTGCTCTTTGGTTACGATCAAGGGTTGGTCCCTCGAGCCCCCATGATTATCATTGTCGCCTAGCTAATCATTTCTGCAGTGTCATGAGTGGTATAATCAGCGCCAAGCCCTTCAATGACATCTTCGAGGCGACCCGAGACAACTCGACCATGCAGGGTACCGTGACTGCCATCTACGAGATTGGTTGCTTGTTCGGCGCAATGTTTATGTTGAGCTTCGGTGATCTCCTCGGTAGACGCAAGGGTATAATCATGGGCGCCATCATCATGATCTTGGGTGTCATCATTCAGGTTACTGCGGAAGCCGGCGCGACTCCTCTGGCGCAGTTCATCGTGGGCCGAGTCGTCACTGGTGTGGGCAATGGAGTCAACACGGCAACTATCCCTACGTACCAGGCCGAGTGTAGCAAAACCACCAACAGAGGTCTGCTCATCTGTATCGAGGGTGGTGTCATTGCCTTTGGTACTCTGATTGCCTACTGGATCGACTACGGCTGCTCCTTTGGCAGCGATGACCTGTCGTGGCGATTCCCTATTGCCTTCCAGATCTTCTTTGGCATCATTGTCATGACCATGTTCTTCCTCCCCGAGTCGCCCCGATGGCTTCTTACCCACGAGCGGTACGAGGACGCCGACAAGGTCATTGCCGCCCTCCGTGGCTACGAGCAGGACAGCCAGGAGACCGCCTGGGAGCGCGACATTATTCTCGACTCGATCCGTGCTTCTGGTGTCGCTGGTGCCAAGAGTACCCCCTACAGCGCCCTGTTCACCAACGGCAAGACTCAGCACTTCCGTCGCATGATGCTCGGCGCCAGCTCCCAGCTTATGCAGCAGATTGGTGGTTGCAATGCCGGTAAGTAATTCACTGTCATCACATGCAAGTTGTGAGATAACTAACTCGCCCGCAGTCATCTACTACTTCCCTATCCTTTTCGAGAACTCCATCACTCCTGGTGACCACAACATGGCGCTTCTGATGGGCGGTGTTAACATGATCGTGTACTCCATCTTCGCTACCGCGTCGTGGTTCCTGATCGAGCGCGTCGGCCGCAGGAAGCTGTTCCTCTGGGGCACCGTCGGACAGTGCCTTTCCATGGTTATTACCTTTGCCTGCTTGATCTCTGGCAGCTCCAACTCTGCCAAGGGTGCTGCCGTCGGTCTGTTCACGTACATTGCCTCGTTTGGCGCGACCTGGCTGCCGCTGCCCTGGCTGTACCCGGCCGAGGTCAACCCCATCAAGACGCGCGCAAAGGCCAACGCCGTGAGCACCTGTACCAACTGGCTGTTCAACTTCCTCATTGTAATGGTTACACCAATTATGATTACGAATATCGGCTGGGGAACGTATCTGTTCTTCGCTGCCATCAACGCTTGCTTCCTGCCGGTCATCTACTTCTTCTACCCCGAGACGGCCGGTCGTTCGCTCGAGGAGATCGATATTATCTTCGCCAAGGGCTTCGTCGAGAAGATGTCGTACGTCAAGGCCGCCAAGGAGCTGCCCTTCCTCAACCAGGAGGAAGTCGAGCGCGAGGCCATCAAGTACGGCCTCATCGACTCGGCCGCGCACGGCGGCGGCATGAAGCAGGTCGGCAGCGGCAGCATCCACAACGCCCCCAGCGACAAGGACGACGACAGCAGCAACCCCGGCGCCGGCGGTGTCCTCGAGGCTGGCGGCAATGAGAAGACTGCTCACTAAACAATAATATAACAACTATACACTGGAGGCTATCTCGGTATAGACAGTATGGTTGGACCCACATATATATGGACCAATCAGCTATCCCCACTAGTCTTTCCCGGGAAGCTTGGCACAGCCGCGCCAGCTGGCATTGCCAGCTGGCGTGATCGCCAATTCCCTTGAAAGACTTCTGGCATCTGAGAAAACCTGGAGCATTTGATGTGGAGGATTGGAATATAGATTGGAGAAATTATAGGCACAGATGATACCCTTTTGCTGGAGAGGAGGACGGTTTTTATTATGTTTCTTATGGCACGATATGGTTTAGAGGGGCTGTCGCCCTTCTCTGCTGAAATACGCTCAAACCTGGGAAGCCATCGATGTGTCTTGTACGACACTTCGGAATAGACTTGAGAGAGAAAGGAATGATATGAAATTATCACAACACAAAGCGCCACCATGATCGTGAATCTTTCACATACCTACAAAGTACTTATCCGCATATCCGCGTACACCATAATGTTGGCGAGACCCGGCCACCACTACCACCTCAGATTACTATTCGCCAATGGGAAACATGATCTCACCTGCACACTAGTGTCTGCTGACAGCAAGCCCATGCATTACTGAATGCTCCAGAATTGCTGCTACTACATCTATGATCCCCCCTCCTTTATCACCATTCTTATATGCATCTCTTTCTCTTTACTTCTTCCTCCCATCTCCCCAAAACATTCAATCTCCTCCTGCAACAAGGCATCTCGCATAAAAGCACCGTGCGCTCCCTCCCTCCCCCCAAGCGGAGTCCTTGACTCGATCCGGTCCCCACCTCCGGAACGTGTGCCCTGATTTCCACACTTTGCACAACCAAAAACTCCGCCTCAACCTGCTAATTACCCACCACATGAATAAGAGATTTCATAACGACATTTCTCTTCAACAACAACCAATAGCAGGTCTTGTGGTCTAGTGGTATGATTCGCGCTTAGGGAACACCCTGAACATTGTTTGCGCGAGGCCCCGTGTTCGATCCACGGCAAGACCCTTTCTTTTGCATTTTTGTAGGATTCACATGATATTTTCACTTTTTTGATGGGATGTCCACTCAAGCGAGTAACGAAGAAAATGAGATCGTGCAAATACGTTGACAACACCGTACCTTTTCGCATCATGGTCTTGATTGCGCAACAAAAAAGTTGATACTCTCGGTTGGATTTTACGCTTATTCTAAATATTTCATCTGAATAACATTCGTAACAATCGGATAATATGCTGTGATAACATATAAACAGACCTTGTACTTATTCTCACTTAATTTTGCACCTGCTTGCCACTGTCTATCTTGACTCCTGAGTATTCCGAATGATCAAATGACATTATTTTCATGACATGATATTGTATGTTGAGACGTGCTGTATCATTTTGTCGTCTCTCTCTGTGCGTACTTGTTATACACATTGACTGGCTCTATTCTCTCAAGCATCTACGTATTAGCCCCGACGAAACTTGTCAAGGCAAGAACCCGGCTTTCTGAAGACTCTGACTACATTGTCATGACCATCGTTCGACTCCGAAGATGTTTTCTTGCTACTTCAATATCGTATGTGAATGCACTCTGATGGATGACACTGAAAGCCATCTTGCATATCAATATCAATGAGTCACCGGATGCCAATTGCGAAGAAGCCAGGCCAATCGCGGAATCACTTGGGAAAAAAGACTTAACAATGTGGACGGATTTGTTTCAAGACCAAGAGGTGATTTATCCACTGACCTTATTCATATGGAAAAGTCCAGGCAGCCACTTCAACTCACATTGCCATTATACTCGTGTTATTCACCTGATGAGAAACCCAGACCTTGCTTTGACACACAACTACCTAGCTAGGTGATTTAGGGAAAAACTGAAAACTTTGCCCCATAAACTCCAATCCAATGCAAGATGCTCAAGAGAGATGAAATTATTTCCACGCCTTGATGCAGTATGATGATATCTTTTGTCGGTTTGGTATAGCTGTGCTGGGCTTTGTTGTGCTGTGCTGTGGACTCCTCGTCGCCCATTCAATATCCCCCACGCGTTTCTTCGTTCATTTCATTCAAACCATTCCCAAAACCCAAGACCCTAAAGCAAATACAATGCTTATGGGCTACGCTCTGCGTTATCTTCGTTATATACCTCGTAAAAAACAAGCCTAGTTTTCTTCGTCGTCCTCCTCGATAGGTGCGGGCGTCCTGCGTTCAGTCCTCCTCTTCGGCCTGCGATGCCTGCTACTGCTGATGTTGCTGGCCGAGTCGTCTGGTGCCAGACTGTCCATGTCGTCACCGCCCCAATCGCTCTCGCTGGCATCGTCTTCGCCTGTAGCCCAGTATGGTCGTTCGTATCCACTACTATCGCCGCTTTGTGGCAGTACATCTATACGGCCGGCTCGTCGCTGCTGCATACGCATCATGAGCCCAGCGTTTCGTTCTCGTAGCGCGTTGCGAACCATTTCGGCGCGGTGATGCAGCTTCTCAAAGGCGTCCTCGAGTGCCTCCATGCCCTGGTAGATATCGCGCTCGACTTCAGCAAGGACGGCCATTTCCAGCTCTTCATCATGTGACACGGCCTGTCGGTTCTGGCCTTGTGCCGATGTAGACTGGAGAGAGATGAACGACGCTGGCGTGGCGCCACGGCTGTATACACCTGAGAAAGGAGTCGTGTTTCTCGACGCACCTCCCCCTGCATTTCGCGACATGCCTGTGCCTGGGCGTGATACTGGAGGCGAGAAGAACCCAGATGCCGGTGTTGGGCCGCGAGAACCAGGATACTCGGCAGTCGGTGTGACGCCATCGTCATCTGCACCAGACCAAAGAAACCCATCGAATCGACCCGAAGTCAAGATCTCCCATTCCTGTGGGCTAATGTCGGCGATAGTAACGAGAACATCATGGTGGAATGGATTCTTGACGAGATACATGGCCGTTTCGGCATCGCGAGGAGGCTGGTTCAAGCGGTACATTCGTTGTAGCGAAGCGCCCATCTGCACGACAAATTCGGCGCGCGGTTTGCGTAGGTTGGGTGTGGGTGCTCGGATATGGGGCTTGAGTTCCCGTGAACCCTCCAATAGCGCGATGAAGTAGGGCCGCTCTTCGCTCTCGAGACTGGTCAAGATGGCAAACGTGAGCGTTTCATCGTCCACGTCCGAAGGCGGCGGCGCGGGTGCCTCGTCACAAGAGTTCATCCACTTGTCCACAGCAGACTTGACCTTCTTGGACTGTCGAAGATAATGGTCCCTGAATTCCTCGGCAATATCGGGGTCCAATTGGACGGGCGAGGACGGTCTGGGCGGCAAGTCACCAAGACGTTCCGCCGCTGCTGCGCTCAAGGTGGCCAGATCAAAGGGCGGCCAGCTCGGCATTTCCACTCTCCCGCCGACTCTTTCCAAGACCTCTCCCCAGCCGAGACCATGGTGCTCTTCAGGCGTCCGCTCACACATGACGCAGTGACATCCTTCTTCGGGCAGGTCTCGAGAAAAGACGTCTTCTAACCTATCAAGTAGCCGGCGAGCTACAGATTTGTGGCCCGTGGCCACAGCCACAGAGCCTTGCTTGTGGATCACAGTCTGGTATTTGTTTAGTAGATCATAGAAGGGCGCAAATAGCACCTCGGAGCCAGCCAACGGTGGATTAGATGGCCTTGTGCCATTCGGTCTTGGTATCGCTGAGAGGAAGTTCTTGGATACAGGATGCATCAAGCCACCGTTCTGCAACAAATAGTCGATCCTCGGCACGTCTTGGATGTTGAGAGGTGGAGGTGGCGGCGGGGGAGGAGGAGGCGGGCCAAAGTCGCTCATGGGGGTTGCTATTGGCGTAGGACGAGTTGTCGGACGGTCTTCTCCGAGGAATACCAACGGTGATGGTTGTTTCTCATTCGAGTACATGTGCGGCGCTTGAGGGAATTGCGCCGGCACAGTGGGCGTCTTGGGTGAGGAGTCCTGGACGGAATCAGGCGAGTCGTCATCCAGCGGATCCGATCGCCTTGACCTTTTCGAGTCCATTCGTTTCGGCAAGACAGATGTGGCCGCGGAGCGAGCCCCGGCTGTCTTGTCGTCACTGACGATCGAATCATCGTCGTCCACCAGTTGGACGCCAGGAGGCGGTCTGAACGCAGGAGACTTGATATACGTGGCTTGGCTTGACGTCTTGGACTTGACTGACAGTTTCGACTTTTCGTCACGCCGCGAGCTCGACCTCGACATACCACTAGTTCTCGAGTCTGGCCGGTCTGGAGCTGGGCTATCACTGTCCCTCGTCCGCGGTGTTGAACTTTTGGAGGGCCTCTTCTCCTCAGACATCTCCGTGTCTGGCGGGCTGGGTGGTCGATCGTCCTTCTTAGCACTCGTCTTTCTGATACTGCTGGCACTGCTTCCCGATCGCTTGGGCGACTTGGATCTCTTGCTCGGCTTGGGGCCAAGATCCGTGGGCTCGGGCGTGGGCGGCTCACGCTCGGACGGTCGAACGACGGAAACGTCCTCCTTGCTGTGTGCCTTGCTGAAGGAGGGGTACGGCAGGCTGACCCTGCTCGACTGCAGCAAGCTCCTGCTCATCTCGGGCACCAGGTCGCTCATGGACGACGTCTTCTTCTTCCTCTCCTCGCGCTCCCTCTCGCGCTCCTCCTTGCGCTCGCGGTGCCGCTGCTTCTCCTCCTCGGTGCGGTGCCGGCGGGGGGCCGTCGAGGTCTGCGACTCGCCGTCGGCGGCCATCTTGGAGCTGCGCGACTTGGAGGACTTGTGGCTGCTGCGGTGGCGGTGTTCCCTGTCCTTGTCCTTTTCTCTCTCTCGGTCTCTGTCTCTGTCTCGGTCGCGCGAGCGGTCCCTGTTGTCCTTGTCGCTGCTTTTGATACGCTCGCTCTTGGTTCGCCGGAGTCGCTCGTCGCTGGCGGTGGCGACGCTGCCCGATATGTCGGAGGGGTCGACCGCCCTGTCTCTCGAGGCGGCGCCCATGGCTACTAGTAGTAGTAATCTATTATGCAGGATTTAGGAAAAATCCGACTGTCGGGCGACTGACTCCTCTCCAGTGCAGCAGTCCCCAGTGGCACCTGGCACACTGAAGGCGGGTTGGTTCTAGTTATCGTGGTGGACCATGTGAGCCCAACCGGGGCCCGACCGCTGGTTCGAATCCGGCAGGGAAGCGCTGAGTTGTCAATGGTCCTCTGAGGAGAAACCGGCGGTCGATCTCCCGAAGAGGTGGTCGGGGGTGGACAAGGGAAGCTGCTTGTGATGTCAACGGCCGCCTAGAATTTTTTATGGCGGCTGCACTTGGTGCTAAAAAAGGTCGATTGCTGATTCTGTCGTCGAGATGGAACAGTAGACAGCTTCCGACCCAAAAGCTGCGATTTGGAGTTCGGAAACTAAAAATGCGGCACACACACCACTACTGTGACTCTGCATTCGACCGCAGACACCAACAACCCTTTCTTGTCTCTTGCTGAGGGTCCGGCGGTTGCAACTCGTTGGCGAGCGACGCAGCGAATGCTGATTCGATGGAGGCGGGAGCACTTCACAGGGATTGGCAGGGGGCACCTTTTAGCGGACAGCCTGAAGTGGCTTACCGTTTCCAATGCCAACAGGGCTTGACAGGGCTTCCAGCAAAAGAGAGGGCTCGCTTTTCAGGCGGGGTCCAAGGTTTGTCCCTCATCTATATTTGGATGCACAGTTCGGTTCACCTCGTGCATCCAAGGGAATAATTGGTATATCAAGTGACGATCTGTCGTAGATCTAGCAGAGGGAGCAGTATGAATTGCTTGTAATAGTAATAAACAAAATTATGGAGTCTTGGCCTGTCATTCAAAGTCGGAAAAGAATTACCAGAAAAGACAGTCCCTTGCCCAGTGTCGCAAAATGTCACATAAACTTTTTTATGCTTCTCTTCGGTCCAGGCCTTAATTCAGAGCTCCACGAACAAGTTTTCAGACGAACTAGACACTAACGTTATTCCAACGCTCTGAGCTTCGTAATTCCCATCAAAAAATGGCGTCATACAGAAGGTGGGAGGCCTTGAAATCCTGCTAAATAGTACTCCCAGCACTAGAAACTTTGGGCCCGACATGTGTCAGTTTTCAGATGTTCAGATCAGACTAGCAATATGTAAAAATGTCGTGCATACAAATGATGAAACAAACCTACCTACATGTTAGGTATGTAGGCGTTCATGTCTCTGCCATCTGGGAACAATCACTTCCACATCTGCTACAACACTGCTACTGCACGTCCGGACCCAGCACCAACTCGTATCGCAATCACCGTGCAGATTCTGAGTGCTTCAAACACTATATCGCCCCCACCACTCACCGAGCCAAGCTCACCAGATTGCTTGCCGCTGCTGGGCCGTCACGTCTTGAAATAGCCACTCAAAAAGAGACCTGAATTGGGAATATGCCTGCGTACGCTGTATAATTCATTCACGACCAGAGGGATCCTCTGGTCATGGGGAAGACCAAGAAAGTATTGAATACCCGCCTCCCCCACCGCAATGGCATTGGGCGCCAGAGTCCGCGATACTTACCGCCTTTTCCCGGCCACCCATCTTCTGTAAATTGATGATGCTTGCTTGCTAAGCGCCGGTTGGTAGTACACTCGGGAGAAAAGGCAACCATTTCTTGGGTCGAAAGCCTAATGTGATGACTTTTTCTCGGGTGCAAAGCATCACATATATTCAATATGCCGTAATTAAGTAAAGCACCCATTTTGGAACGAAACTGGAGATATTGACGATGTTTTCTATTCTCTTATTCCCCAAGCTCTCGATTCCGCGACAACTTGCCTGATATACGACGGTTACCGGCGTTTTCCAAGAAGGACTTGTCAAGATATCACTACGAACAATTGGCAGTGATGCGGAACATTGGTCCTACTGTGTGATCATACACTTTTTGCTAAAGCGCCGTCATCACCACCTGATCACAGTCACAAGGCAAAAGACGCAAATTGCAGGTTTCATAATGCCCATTCTTAGGGCTGTCTCTTATGATCCGCGACATGCTGATCCGTGAAATGTCTCGTAACTATCCGTGACACTGTCTCTTCTAGACAATCGTCACACTTTGGTGTGTGTTGTTCCCTCTCTCATATCACTCCTCCCCTCATCACATTTCTCTATGTAATCGACCCAAGGAGTTTTTTGTCAAAAATATAGGTAACCTGAAATGACCCAATGAATGCACCCAAAAAAACGCTAGGAAAAATAAAAAAGAACCCCGCCATTATAGCAAAAAGAACCCCCAGGCTAGATGTTCAAAATCATAAAAACCGTTTACAGGCGGTCCAACAGGCCGCGGCTCTCCAGGGTCAGGACGATCTGGTGAACAATGGCGCGGACGCTCTGCTTCTCGGCATCGACGACCATGTCGGGCTTGGCGGGGGTCTCGTAGGGGTCGTCGACACCGGTGAAGCCCTTGATCTCGCCGTTGCGGGCGCGCTTGTAGATGCCCTTCTTGTCCGTCTTCTCGCTGTACTCGAGCGAGGTGGCGACGTGCACCAGGTAGAAGTCGCCAAACTTCTCGACGAGCTCCTTGGCGCTCTTGCGGTCGACCTCGTAGGGGGCGATGGGGGCGGCGATGACGGCCGAGCCGGAGCGGGTCAGCTCACCGGCGACAAAGGCGATGCGGCCAATGTTCTTGCTGCGGTCGTCGCGGCTGAAGCCAAGCTCCGAGGAGAGCTCAGATCGGACGGTCTCGCCGAGCAGGAGGGTGACGGAGCGGCCACCCTGCTGGTTCAGGGTAACCTGGAGGGCGCGGGCAATGGCGTCCTTGCCGCTGTTCTGGTAACCAGTCAGGAAGACGGTGAAACCCTGCTGCGAGCGGGGCGGGTGCGACTCGCGGAGGACCTTGACGACCTCGGGGTACGAGAACCACTCAGGGATCTCACGACCGCTTCGGAGTCTTGAGCGCAGCTCGGTACCGGAGATGTTGGCGGTGCGGACGTCCTTGGGGATGGTGTCGATGGGAGCGTACTCGTCGCTGTCGGGGAGGTAGGTCATCATCTGGAAGGGGACGACCTCAATGCCGAGCTCGTCCCTGTACTTCTCGACGGCGTACTGGGCGTCGTAGGGGCCGTAGAAGTCGACACCCTTGCTGTTCTTGCCGGGACCGGCGTGGTCACGTCCGACAATGAAGTGGGTGGCACCATGGTTCTTGCGGATGATGGCGTGCCAGATGGCCTCACGGGGACCACCCATTCTCATGGCCAATGGAAGGAGACCCAAGACGGCCATGCCGTTGGGGTATCTTGGCAGAAGCGCCTTGTAGACACGGACTCTGGTGAAGTGGTCGATGTCACCAGGCTTGGTCAGACCGACGACGGGGTGGATCAGGACATTGGCGTGGTGCGAGCGAGCGGCGCGGACAGTGAGCTCACGGTGGGCGCGGTGCATGGGGTTTCTGGTCTGGAAGGCGACAACCTTGGTCCAGCCCAGCTTGTCGAAGTGCTGGCGGATCTCGGCGGGAGTGTCTGGACAACGGTCACCATTAGCTTTGTTTTTTGTCAAGATTCACATGGGAGCAGGAGCTTACATCTGAGGTCGACAAAGTCATAGTGCTGGAGACGGCTGATGGCCTCGATCTTTCCACCGACGTAGAACTCGCCGGCAGTCTTGTAAAGGTAGGCAACAGCAGGGTGCTCCTCGTCACCGCCAAAGACCTCCTTGGCCTCGAGCTGCCTGTGAAGGAAGACGTGATTAGCGGCTGGAGTGGCGGCATAGCTTGGCGGGTTGGCGCCCAGAGGAAAAACTCACTTGTCGGGCCTGTAGATGTCGTCGATGGTCAGGATGGCCAGGTTGCGGTCGTCACGGAGATCGCGCAGGGTGACGCGCTGGCCGGCCTTGAGGCTGAGCTCATCAATGGTCTCTTGCGACAGGTCGAGGGTGATGGGCATGGAGAAGAGAGCGCCATCGGCGAGACGGTTCTCCTTTACGACGCTGTGATCTCGCTGTTAGCCTCCCGCATAACCAATTGCGCACCGGATTTCTCAATTGCGTACCCATTGTAGTCGGCCTCGTTCATGAAACCTGCGTAGTAACATCGCGTAAGCCTCAATTCGATTCAAATTGCTTCAATCGCTGTATTTCACAGCCTCTTCTAGGCCCCTAGTCGCGGTGACACGAATTTCATGACGACGATGGCGGGGCTCAAATCATAGTGCCCCGCCATGCCACCAACAAAAAAAAAAAGTGTCCTAGGGTCTCCGACGATCTCGGCATACAGGAGACGTACCTTCGAGAGGCGAGAAACCACCGTTGAGGATCAGCTCGAGATCGCAAAGCTGTCTCTCGGTCAGAGTGATGGCAGGAAGAGTCTCGGCCTCGGCGTAGAGCTCCTCGTGGCGGGGAGCATCGCGGGCGAGGAGATCCTTCAGGATACCGCCGTGAGGTGGGTTGGCCATTGTGTAAGTTGGGGTGGTGGTGTAAGTGAATGGAGGAGTCCGGTAACGATGGTTTTCACAATGCGCCAACAAGACAAGCAGCAATGCAAGAGAGGATGGAGAACAGCAAGGAGGAGCAGATGACGAAGGAGGAGGATGTGAAGTTTATAAGAGGAAAATAAAGAATCCAGGGCCCGGCAGTGCGTGGAGGGATAGAGGGAGAAAAAAAAAAAATCGCCTATAGTCGAGAATGACGAAACAGCGAGCTCGGAGAAGTAGACTACTTCTCACTGGCTTGTATTGGAAGGCGTAAGACCGCTTAGAGATTGACCCATGGGACCCCCAGACGTAACTGTACAGAAAGTACCTTGTTGTGGCGGCGGACTGTCCGGGTATTTCCAGGAAATGGTTGATTGAACTACATGTGCTTTTACTAATGCATATTCCTACGGCTACGCTGGCCGGCATCATCATTCTCACCAGGCCATACATACGTTCTTGAGGGCCCGAGGCTCGCATCGCTGCGGATTCTTGTGCATATCGAAACCTGGTAGCCAGAGATGCGACTTTGTATCCCTATCGAGGAAATTGGATCCGGTACCCGGGAGCTTTTCTCAGAAAGAACCCACAGAGGCAACAAGTTACAAGACTAGCAAGCATCTGCCAGCATTGGTTGCTCTGCAGAGTGTGGAGTTGTTCTCGTTTTTTTCCTTCTGTCCCCAAAAGATCTCTGCAAAATGGCGCCGCAAAATGGAGCAGAAAGCATTGGATGTCGTTTAGCCTCGATGGCGTGCTCAGAGGCTACCCGTAATAGCCTGAGTTAGGACTCGGCACACACAACAAGGCGGTATGGTACCAGTAGGTACCTACCTACCTACTGGAGTAGGGAGGTAACTGGGTACCCTAGCCGAGTGATCTTCAATCTGCCCGTCTCGAAAGCAAGCCTGGCCGATTGTATGGTTTGGGCAGCTCGATTGTTCGCCGGGCCACGTGAAATCGAACGCAGGAACCGATGCGACAGCGTCACATGTGCGAGAGAGCTGGTCCTAGGGGAGGGACCCAGAGTATATATGATTGATGATCGGAGATAGATAGGTTAGATAGGTAGCCAGCCTGGGCCGCTCCTCGCCTTAGTACAATCTGCGCAGGTAACACTGAGCTGGATCTGCCCAGGCTTTCTTCTCTCACGGAGATAGAACCGAGCCCATGCAGTCCATCGTTGACAAAGTGCGCTGCAATGCACATCGCCAAGAGCCGCTTCCAGGGAGCCACACCCACTCAGACTCTAGAGCCCTTCTCTGACTGCAGCAGAGACGCCCCAGGCCCTGGCCTTCAGTGGACTCTCCGCAAGGGTTCCCCACCCCTTCCCGCTCTCCAGGGCCGTTAGCCGTATCTGGTTTCCACTGCCGACAACCGTAACCGTACCGACCTCCGTGGCTGCCCAGTGTAACCGTCCCAGTTTGGCCTTCAGTGTCCTGTATCATGTTATATCATCTCGAACCATAGCTTCCGCTTTGGGACACGTTCGACCTCATATGGAACGTTGGCTTGGCTCTCAAGGCTCTCTCTTGAGGACACATTGCTGCAAGGACGTCTCGTCTTATCATCTAGACGTTACTTTACTCGATGCGACATTGAGTTGCCGTCGTCTCATGTTGCAATCCTCGGCCGAGAGTGGTTCTATCGTACCTCGTAGACTGTTCTCATATGACGGCGGAAGTCGGGTTCTGGTCCTCTGTATCCTGAGCTTGCTTGAAAGTACGATCGTCAATCATGACACACAGTTTCCAGGCCTCGAATAGAAATTGAGTGTAACGTACAGATTGCTATGATATTGTTGAATGACTTTATGATCTCGCATTGAATACCTAAACTGTATTGTGTAAGTCGTGTCAGGCGCCTCTGCCCCAAACAGGACACCGAATAATGATGGAACATCAAAGAGCTATATAAACATACCCGCCAATAATAAACTCGCCGACTCGCTTATGCTTATGTTTATATTGATTAAGGATCATCCTAAGAATGAACACTTCCTAAATGGTTCGAATATACGATATAATGCAAGGTACAGAGTGCTATCGTATTGTGTAGAAGACCCACTTCAGCCTTCTTGTCAAAACTGGCAAACATTGCGATCACAACCATATTACCCGGAAAGATTGTTTTCATTTGACATGACGCGTTTCCATAGAAATCGTTTGTGTACCGTGACAAGTTTGTATAACACGTCACGACCGACACAGAGCACTGGCATAGATCAAATGCCACCCTGGGCAGTTTGTTTACAATGATCCCGTAATCTGTGGTTCGTAGTCGCGCTCTTGGCATACCGGTAGTTAGCACTAAACTATTTTGCGCCCATATTGCCTGGTTTCTTTTCTTCAAAATACTCCGGATCATACAAGCTAAAAAGCCGCCATCTTACTGATTTGTAAGCTTTCAGTTATAATCCATATCACACCGACTTCTGACGCCAGCCGATGATAACAATTTCGAGCACTAACCTAGCTCATTCATTCATCTGGATTAGTGAGACACATCTTTACTAATGATCCCATTCTGCTCAGCAATCGTCAATACCAAGGGTGGCTCCAATCAATTGCAGACCATGTGCTCAGTGCGCGCGCCATCTCCTCCTTGTTATTAGTCCAGCTCCGGCACGGGGAGGTGATCGACGAGCTTCATCCTCAGCCCGAGCTTCTCGAGCGCCTCGACGGCGTTCCGGTCCCGCAGGTCCTGCGTCTCCTTCTCCGTCACCAGGACAAAGTCGTGCTTCAGCAGCCAGTGCCCCTCCTTGGCGTCGTACTTGGCTGCTGCTGCCTCGTCGACCTTGTCGAGGTCCACGATGAGGCTCTGCTTGACGCCGAACACGGCGTCCGACGTCTCGTAGGGGTCGCCGCGCAAATAGAGGGCACTGGTTTGGGTTAGTAAATCATGACTCGGCGGAAAGAACAGCTAACGAGAAAGATGGACCTACGTGACCAGTTTGTCCAGGCCCGGCTTGTCAAACATAAAGTGCAGATGCGCCGGCCTCCAGCAGTGCCTGCCGAGGCGGTCGAGCAGCTTGCCGACGGGCCCGTCGTGTGGGATGGGGTAGCTGACGGGCTTGATGGCCTTGAACCAGAAGACGCCGTCGGCGTCGCTCTCCATGACGCAGCGCTCGCTTGGACCCTTGTCGTCGCGGTCATCGTGCTGCACGTCGTAGTGTCCGCTGGCGTCCGTCTCCCAGATCTACATAGATCAAGTCAGCAACGTCGACTAGGTATGGGACGTCATTGGGGCGTGTCTTCTAACTCACGTCGATCTTGACGCCCTGGATCGGGCGCCCCTCCGTGTCCTTGACGGTGCACACGCACAGCATCGGCTCGCCCTCGGGGTCCTCGGACATGGCGCCGCCGTTGGGCATGGTCGGCGCGTCGTGCGTGTGGAACGGCCCCAGCACCGAGCCCTCGGTCGACGCCGGCGGCTTCGGGTGGTTGATGCTGTCGACGAGCAGCGAGAGCCCGAGGATGTCGGAGAGGAGGATGAACTCCTAATGCGTCCGTCATCTTAGCATGTTTTTCGCCCTTGGCCATTTCTTGCACCTGGGCGGAAAGAAGAGAACTTACATGGCGGACATCGCTGCTGATCTGACCGCACCCCACGAGAAAGTTCAGCGCGGCCATCCATTCCTCGGTGCTCAGCCGGGTCTCCCGCGCAAAGTCGTGGAGGTGCGTTACGAGGCGCGACATGAGATACTTGAGCCGCGCATCGCTACACTGTGCGTTGATCAGGTTAGTATTCTGGGTGATGTTGTCGATCGTGAGATCCAACAGCGGCGGTCCATTGTATGTCGAGGAAGACATGGTCGTTGATTGGGGGAGTTGCAACACGAGTAGGTATTTATTGCAAAGAGAATGATAGATGAAGGAAGATGGGATTATGGCACATGAGACTCAGTACAGGTAGAAATTATATCAAATCGAATAGTTTCAATATGTGGTGGTTGTGCCTTAGCAATGCTGAGGTGATCAATCTGTCATCAGGTCCACGCGCGCTCGCATTGGGTGCGCAGACTATGATCCGGCAGTTCGATATCGCAGATGGGCTTCCTAGACACGAGTGTGTATAAAATGGACAGGCCTACATCAGTTGATTGAGTCTCCAACCGAGTGCCTATATGGTTCTGGCTGGTTCCGGATATACGGTTTCCCTACATGTTCGCTCTCGGCGGATCTTCCTTCGTACATCCGACAATGAGGTTGATGAACGCGTTGACGCGGGGTCAAAGTGCGACCCGGGACTTCGACGCGGGACTGCGGGGTCAACGTTTGCCGGCGCTCCTGATGACATTTCTCCTCTACGTCAGTGGACATGGTGGTACTCGATCGTGGGCTCCACAGTCGGAGAGAAAAAATTGCCGACACAACTTTGTAAGCTTGTATACTCGGTTACATAAGGCAGATAGTTGGTTACATAATATGGATACTTGGTTACATAATGAGGTATAGACTCAATACTACACGCTGCTTGTCATTCTTGAATATGACAAGCAAGCAGATCGGTTTTGTTATATAATTGGTGCTTGACCTGTACCTGCGACAAAGGCCTGCATCCGTAGTCTTGTACAGGTTGCGCTTGACTCAGCCCTTGGGACTAATTCTCATGCACATACATCATGGCATTATGAGCATGGTGGCATGTACCAGTTTCCTGTCGAGGTTGAGCTTTCCATATGCTGCTCCGGATAGCAGTCGAGCAGCGACGGTGCGTCCATGTCCATCCCACCAACATTGGAACCGGTCGAGAAGCCGATAGGGGCATCCTGGTAGAGGAAAGCCGGTAGGCACTGCCTCGTCAAGAGATTGTTCTCGGAAGGCTGCTCCGACTTGCTGTGGACGGGCAGAGGCGCCGCCGTATCCGCGGCGCTGAGACTGCTCGTGATAATGTCCATGCTCCGCCGGATGAGCGTGCATGTTTTGGCACCTGCGGCCAGTGCCCGTAGAAATGTCTCCATTCTCCTGCTTGCGAGCGGCTCGCCGGCTTTTGCATCTTGTACCAACACCGAGGCAGACGTATACACGCAGTATGCCGATAGGTAGGAGATCCTGTCCAGGCCATGCGTCCGCTCGAAAAGCAGAATCAACTTTTCAGCGCTATCGGCAGCCTGACGGCAGGCTGCGTGATGTACTGCAGACGAGTTGAAAGGTCGGTGTAGGAGTATCGTGGTGGCAAAGTACAGCAAACTAGCATAAGTCAGCTCCAGTCTTGTTGGAGAGTCACAAAAGTCTGTCAACGACTTACTTCTGGCTCAGCACATGTGGTACTGGGCATATATCCGGCACATTATTTGGATCGATCTTCAGATGATCTGGTGTATGTGCCCTCCATGAATCTAGCCTTTCCCTGATGGCCCTCGAGGCCACGTCGACATCCTCTCCGTGGCGTCCAGAATAGAGGCAAAGGATGATATCGCTGATGATAACCGAGAGTTTGCAAGAATTCACAAAACATGAAACGATGAGAAACTTCATTGGCGGAAATACTGGGGTTGCAGCGTCATCTGAGCCCGATGCTGACCCGTCCTCGGGGACCCAGAGATCATGTTCTTGGAAGTCGTCCAATAGTTCGGGATAATGGACCGATGGAAGTTCAGTCATGGCTGGCGTCCGACCAAGATAGAGACTCATCGCCCTGTGACCGATAGTGAGCATTCAGTTTGCAGAGCCACACGAATAGGTATCTAGACTTACTTGTCCCAGAAATAGCAGCTCCAGAAAGTCCGCCTCCGTATCTCGAGATCCTCCGCATTCAAACTGCCCAGGCTATAAATCGAGCCGCTGCTATTTCGCAGGCCAAGATCGTGAGCCATCCGGAAGGCAATACCGCTATACGTCCACGACTGTGACACATGGCCGTATGCGAGGTCTCTTGCGCTCATCTGCAGCAACGCCTGAATTGTCGTGATGGAGCTTGGCTTGTGTATCTCGGCCCCGAGCAGAAGCCTCGCGCGGGCTATCAGCATTTCCGCTATTTTCCTCTCATTGAACCGGGCAGCGTGTCCGCACATGACGTTGAGCAGCAATGGAGAGTAATACTGCCCGCCAGTCATCATATCGCCTACCTATTGTGTCAGCTCAAAAGGTTCTTGTCACACATGGATGAATTTGGTGCATGGTGCCTTACGCATGAACGCCGGGCGATACACCCACATGAACATGGGGCCAATGCATGTCCAGTGTATCCTCAGGAGCCTCGACATGAGTTCACGAGGCATGTCGTTCTGTTCGAGACAACGTAAGTATGAGTCCGGCACATTGACTTGATCGGACAGCGAAAGAGCAAACACCCACCTGAATAGCGGCATTACCGATGGCGAACTCCTCCCAAGTCCTCGACTCCATGGCATTCGACGTCAATAGCGTGCGCACATCGATCTTTGAGTTCTGCTCATTGAAGCTCTGGAAATTTGGCGATCGGTTGCTGACCGCAGCCGGATCATGGACGGCAGACGTCGCTCCATGGTAGCATATCTGATTGTTGATGAGCATTTGATCTTTTGAAGTCAACCGCCATATCAAGAGAGCCTACCTTTCCGCTAGCATCGAGACTCAGGTCAGAGAGCAGCTCCTCTGTCGTGGATTCTCTCGATTTTGCCACAGACCTGCTCAGCGCGTATGTAGCAGGGGACGTGTCAATATACGTCCCCGAGAGCGATCCTGGGGCCTGCGCGGCGGAGGTGTGGCCGCCGAGAGACTCTGATGATGTGGTTGGCCTTTTCGGATCCGAGGCCATCTGATCCAGGGCCCTCCTCAGCTCGACTATGGTGGCCTCGGCCTCCTGGAGCCTCTTGGCCATGCCGACGATCTGAGACATGGGCGGCGGCTTCTCATAGCGACACTCATCCTGATAGACCTCACAGGTCTTGCACTGAGGTTGCGTGCCATCACAACGGGTCTTTCGTATCCCTGTCGAGGTGCCGTTAGCCTTTTGGTTGTGTCAATATCGCTCACTCCACATATTAGAGGCAGATCGACCGTTTCCCAGACATGGGGAACATAAATAGGAACGGCCCTTGGGCCTAGCGAATGGCGCGTGTGAATGAGGGCTCGGAAGTCCGAGAAGGGATCTCGGTCTTAAGATATACGGGTCCGGGGAAGGGACGCCACGCCGCGCCGGGATCAAAACATACTGCAATTCTGACAGGTTAGACCCCGATGAACTCGGGTTCCAGTGCGAGTAGCACGCTGACCTGCGGCGGCACCGCTAGAGGCGGCAGACGCACTTCGCCGGGACGAGGCCGGCTGGGACATGGTTTTTGGGTGTGAAAGCGAATACGAGAAGCTGCTTGCTGCTCGGCCGTGCCTCCGACTCTCGGGCAGCAGAATTTCAGAGTTGATTAGTGGCCCTAGCAGAGGGGGTGTAGTCAAGAACACGAGAATGAAGACGAATCATTGTAAGGAGATTCGCGATTTCTAATCAGGCACCCTGGGGAAGGAAGAAGCAACTGGGCCAGGCACAGAAGCGCTCACGGGAGATTCGAGCGCATCAAAGCAGAGCAGAGCAGCAAATCAATCAGTTCACTGAGTGGCCCCGGTTGCGCAGGCAGGCGGGTGGCAGGCGTCAGGCGTCGAGAACAGACAGAGCGAGCGAACACAGCGCGAGCCGAGACCTGCTCTGCTGTGGGAAAACGGGCGCGCGCAAACAACAACGCTCGCTGTGGAGAAGAAAAAGTAGCTCTCTTTTCTGGTTCCGCCATAGCCCAGGCACGAATAGGTACCACTGCCGGTATTTTAGTTGGTTAAGCTTCGTAGGGTGGGCGTCCTTTCGCCATTGATGGGTCCCCCGAACGGGCTCCAGGTGGGGGGACATTGGTAACCGAGAACTCCATATTCACTTGGCATTCGACCATATGGGTAAGGTCGAGGAGGTATTTCGTTTCAAACCGTTCTAGCTGTTGAGAGGGACTCGTCATCACCCGGCGAGATTCAGCAAGCGAGTATATATTAATAGACGGACTGCAATTGAACAAGTGTCGCTTGTGCTGTAGAGATGATGCCGCGTCGCAACTTCGGAATGTCGTTGAATTACTGCAACCTGGCGCGCTACTACCACGCACATCGTAATGAATCTACGTACGTCTGTAGATCTGGTGGGCACTGAATCGATCGCGGATTATCCGACCTCGGCTGGCCTTCCGGCTCTGAACTTCAGCTGAGCATCGACCATACAGTTTTATTACTCGCTTCATGCGTACTTGGGAGTAATTCTCGTCATGCCTCTTCAGCCCCTACGTCAGAGCGCGACTCGGCCGCCGCCTTGAGCCCGTCCATCCACAACGTCAGCCCGGCCATGAGCTGCTTCCCGACAAACGTCTTGACCGCAAACGTCAAGGGCCCAAAGAAGGTCTCGTAATTCGTGTACAGACACCCGCCCGCGCCGTCCTCGAGGAACTCCTGCACCCGCTCGGCCTTGAGGTACCACGGGTCGCCCTGCGTCTTCCAGCCGACTCTCAGCCCCTTGCGACCGCTCCGCTCGAACTCCTCCAGCAGCGTGACCTCGAGGTCCGTCCTCCGCGACGACGCGCTGTCCGGGTTCATGTGGACCTCGAAGTAGAATTTGGTCCCGGGCAAAAGAAACTGCGGCTGCTGCCCGCCCGTCGCCGCCGCCATGTGCGCCAATGACTCGGGCATGACCGACGGCGCCGGGGTGGGAGAAGGGCCCGACGTGACGACGACGCGCGGGACCCATTTGTTCCACGAGGGATACGTTGCCGGGTTCAGCACAATATCCATACACCTCGCTGGAGAGGCGGCAATGGAAGTAGAGAAGACGGCAGTGCCCGAGCCCCCATCTCCCAGCGTCGGCGTGGGAATGGCTGCGACGAATGCCGGAGCCTGGCCTTGAGGTATTTGATCTGCCATTTCCAGAGGGCGAGTCGAGCGGCGCCTTGTGTCAAAGTTCCAGCGAATTGTTCAGTATGATTGCAGTGGTGTTCGTGATTTGAATCCTTGTTGTTTTCAGATTCCAATAAGAGAACCTGGTTACACGGGCGGGCGATGCTACCTCAGAAAGGTTCTAACCAACATGGCACGTACATGCTGCAACTGTAGTGCCTGAGTGGATGCATGGAGTGCCTAAGTGACCTATGACCTTACGCTAGATGGGTCTTGTAGCACAACTAAGACAACTGAAGGTTTTAGGCTCTTCTGTTGTATCACGACTTCACATATTTTGCTCGCTCCCGCTTTTGATTCGGATCTTCTGCCAAATACTCACCACACACTTCTCGTTGCTTAAACATACACGCAAGCAAGTCGAACACCTGATTACTGCTGATACTTCACTAAGAATCTACACAAAAGGGTCGATATTCGCAATGCTTACACCCGTACATTGGTTAGATCTTGCTTATTCAATTTTACGCACATTCAATCATTAAACATTGCTAATGGAGACTATATATATATATCATGATTATCGTTGACATCGCGTCTACCAATTATACTTCGCTCATTAGAGCTCCCGCTTCCTCGCTGCCTCCGTGGGAATAGCCCGGAGTCTGTACACAGCGACGCCGTGGCGATCGACATCAGCAAGGAGCGTCCCCGACGGCGCAACCGTCGTGACCTTGGTGCCCAGCAACAGCGGGTCGGCGTCGGCCAGGCCCTGCGCGTACGACTTGGCCGTGGCATTGTACCGGTCGGCGGTCGTCCCATTATACGCAGCGCCGGTATAGTTGCCCGAGGCGGCGTCGATGATGGATTGAGCCTCGGCGTCGGACATGCGGGCGCCCCAGAGGTCGTTGACCTCCCACGACAGCGCGGCGTAGGCGGCGGCGCCCGTGCTGCCGAGGTCGGCAAAGATGTCGAGCAGCGTGGCGTTCATGGCCAGCGGCGAGTCGTTGCCGTTGACGAAGACGGCCAGCACGTCGTAGTAGTCGCCGCCCGTCGTCGAGACCAGCGCGCCCGACCACAGCTGGTAGCTGCCCTTGCCGTACTCGTCGACGTCGTCCGTCTCGTAGTGCCACCGCCGCGACGCCGAGCTGCCCAGGGGGTCCTGGTTGACGGCGATGATGGCCGCGTTGGAGATGATGGCCAGGTCGGCGGCCTTGACGATGCGCAAGTCGTTGCCGAGGATCAGAGGACTTGTGAAGAAGAGTCAGTTTCCGGGCACAGGCTGGGAGTGGCTTGGGTCAAATGCTCACCTCTTCACGGCACTCCATACGGAGAATTGCGTCAGATACTCGGGGTCGGTCATGCCTCCGTTGCCAATCTCGAGCATGTCAAGGTCGTTCCAGGCTCCCTGGATACCCTTGGAGACGATGAAAGATGCCTGTTTCCAAGATCAACTTTCTGCCAAAAATCATAGTTACCCCATATTTATTTACCTTGTTGATGATGTTCAGTAGCGAACAATGGAAGCCCGGGAGGCCACAGTCCCAAGCATCCGGCCCGTCGCTGATACCGTTAGTAGATATACAAAAGTAGCCTCGCAGGTGTACTCGGGAATTGCTCACCATGGGCACCGGTCATCGGGCTTGTCGTAGTAATCAGTCACATCGCCAGAGATTCTCCAAGAGTTTGCAATCGTAGAGCCCCAGTTCCAGGGGTAGTCCTCGCCCCAATTGCAGAGGGAGTACAGGATGGGTCTGCCGGTGGCATTGAGGGCCTTGGCCATGACGTTGTAGCGGTCGTGCGAGATCTGCTGAGTGCCCGCCTGGCCCGAGTTGTAGCAATTATCATCTGTATCCCTCGACATGTCAGCTCTCACGGGCTCGGTTCTTCCATCTCGTCAGCAACACGCACATTTGAGATAGTCCACGCCCCAGCTCGCCCACGTCTGGGCATCAATATCCTCGTAGCCCAGGCTGCCGGCGTACTGGCCGCACGTGTAGACGCCGGCGCTCGAGTACATGCCGAACTTGAGGCCGAGGTCGTGGATGTCGTCGGCGACGGCGGCCATGCCGTTGGGGAACTTGTCGTAGTCGGGCACGAGCGTGCCGTTGCCGTCGCGCCCGTTGGACCAGCAGTCGTCCAGGATGACGTACTCGTAGCCCAGGTCCTTGAGCCCGTACTCGACGATGAGCTTGGCCGACGCCTGCAGGAGCTCCTCGGACACGTCGCACCCAAACGAGTTCCAGTTGTCTGGAGATTAAAAGAAGGCATCAGCTGGAATTCGTACAAATACTGCATCATAGTCATGATCGCTTACCCCAACCCATCTGCGGAGTTCTCGCCAAGCCGTTGTTGACGGCCGAGCCGAAGCGCACGAACAGCGCGAGGGCGGCTGCCAGCGAAGACCGCGACATCGTCATCTTGGGGGTTGAAGAATAGGAAGAATTTCAGCGGCAATGGGACAAATACTCCGACAGAAGACGGCGACCGTGGTGACGAAACGACCAGAGACCTGCGAACAATTTCACAGGGAAAACTCAAAGACTTTTAAATACTTTTTTTTCTATTGCGGTCTACCAACCGTCCCACATCCACCAAGCAGAATACGACATTGGCAAGTCCATCATAGCGTCTTAGGTCATAATAACTTCAAGTAATAAGCTCTCGGGGAACATGACCCAAAAGAGTATACAGTACACTTTGCATTGTACGTCGGTCGCTAGGGGGGAGGGGATGGGGACGGGGCGACTAGGTTCTGTATTCCCTTCCTTTCCCCGCAGCCGGAGTGTCCTGCGCAGCCAATAGAGGTCGACCGTCCATCCTCGATAAACGATGCGTGATCCTGTCTTTCCCCGGGTTCGCCTGGGCAGTTCTCGTCATGGCCCAAGACTTCAAGGTCCTTTTGTTCGGATCGGATCAGACTGCAGGGTTCTAAGGTAGTGTTCGCGAAAAAAACAAACGTCAACCACCCCTGGAGCGATCTAGGCGTCCGGCTCCAGGTTTCCCCAAGGCGGACGTGCATATTCTGATCTTGGATAGCTAACCGAGACCGTCCTAGAGGCGGGAAACGAACCCTGGAATACCCCAAGATATTTCCCCTCACCTAGACCGTTTGGCGAGGAGTGGGTTTCTCTGGAGCGGCGGGCACATGAGCCGCAAGCATTCTGCGGGACTGAAGAAGTCAATAAAGTCCTTGGCAGTGGATTGAGTTGGTACCGTTGGCTGCTCATGAACTCATTTTCAGTATTTCCTTACTGTTAGTTTTCCGACTCTTTTCCGAAGGGAGTGCCAATGCACAATCCAATGACATATGCAGCTAGATTAGGTATTACTTCGGCACGGCTAACCGACAGTGGCTGCTTGTGCATGGTGAAGATGATATCGAATAGGGATTGCGTCTAGGTCATGAACGAATCCTGCCATGAGTTATAGTCAAACAGGTTAGACAGGTCCGCTGACAAACGATCACCAAAACGATCACCAACCAGCCGTCTACTGCTTCCAACCAGTAGAAGCAGGCAGAACTCCTCTATGTTCTAGGTAGTGTAACTGTTTATATTCTTTCGTGGTTCTTTGGAATCCTAGCATTTCGTTCTCGAGACGATCCTAAACTGGAAAACACAGGCATAGCCATACATATGATGCTCCTCGATTCGTAGAGATACAAGTCGCCAAACGTAGTGCTTCATCCAAATAGAAGGTGACTTTGAAAATAAACAAACAATAAAGCAGACACAAAGTTGGAGAGTCCCCGGTCGCAAGATGATTCCGTCTTCTTATAAATGGCTTGCGTACTCGGCCCAACTTTTGCGCAAAGCACAATAAGACCATGAGAATGATGACCGTTGACAAAGTACCTAATTCAACTCGATTTCGCTGAACTCGGAATGCATATTCAACTCCACTTGGCTGGACTCGGATTGTCCTCCAATTGTGTCCTTTTTCGTTTCCTGATGCGGCATGGCTGGCGGGTGACGCTCAAACGAGAAGAAGCTTGTAATCAGTCCCACCGCCGAAAGAACGATCATCACCTTGATGCTTTCAGTAAAAGCCGTGGCATATACACTCCTGATAGCGTCGAGAGTGTTTTGTGGAAAGAACTTTGCAGTTTGGGCGTTGTGGAGGAGGGCGCTCATATCTTTGGGGCCCAGCGTTTCGCCCAAGTTGCTCTGGAAACCCGTGTTGACGATAATCACTACTATCATTAGATACACAACTAAAGACATCAACGAGGTAGGAAACTTACTGCAGACGGCGATTCCAATAGCACCGCCAAATACGCGGGCTTGTGCCAGTGCCCCTTGTGCAACGGCCAGATCATCTTGGTGTGAGCGGACCGAGGTAAGAATGGTGACAGACGCGAACGACAGGCCTATACCAAGGCCAAAGATTACTTGGTAGCCGTACTGAGCATAGATTTCGGTGTCGACATCGGAGAGCATTGACAGGAGGATCAGTCCGACCAGCTGGAGGCATGATGCCGCAATGAGTGTGTAAGCCGTATTGTTACGCTTCCTCGAGACCACTCCCGCCAAGAAGGACCCGAATGCACAGGCCCCCAGCTGAGGCAGAAGATGAATGCCAGCCATCAATGAACTGTCGCCGTTGACGATCTGGAAACGTTCGGGGAGGATGATAATGAGGGCAAGGTACTGAAATCCAGCAAAGAATGAACAGCTGACTGATTAGCAAAGTACAGCCAATATGAATTTCGGACTTACCTCAATGCTGCCAAGAAAGGTCTCTGGGAGATGATTCGAACAGGGAGCACTGGTCGCAGGTATGGGTGGTGACGACGTCCAAGATAGACCTCCGAGGTGACAAAGGCTATCCAGCTAAGGAAGGAAATCGAGAGTGCCGCAATTATGGCCGGACTGTTCCAGGCGTAGTTGAAAGCGCCGGCTTGTTGCAGGGCGAAGACGAGTAAACTGGATGCGGAAATTATCATCGCATTGCCGAACAGGTCGATTCCGCGTATCGAAGTCCACAGTGTTGATCTACATCTCGTGTTGGTGCGTGGCCAGGCAAATAATAGGCCGACAAGTGCCAATATTCCAAAGGGGACGCTGCGAAATGTGATTAGTGCGCTGTTTCGCCGACGGAAGGATTCGAGATCCTTACTTGATGTAGAAGATCCATCTCCACGAACAGAAGTTGGTAATGCTGCCTCCCAAAACTGGTCCGAGAACGAACGAGATTGCCAATGTCATCCCAATAAGAGCTCCCAAGAGACTGGGCTTATTCTTAGGTCCTACCTCGAAGAGACCAGTTTGGGCGAGGCTGTACAGTCCAGAGCCACCGATGCCCTGGAAAGCTCGAAACGCAATTCTGAACCCCGTCAGCAGATGCAGAAGCTGCATTTGTTCTTTGCAACTAACAGTGACTTCATGTCTGGTGCGAGTCCACAGGCAAGTGAGAAAGCGGTGAAAAGCGTCCACGCCGCTACTAGTAATGCCTTGCGGCCAAAGATGTCGCTGAGCCTGGCAAAGAGTACAGCGAAGCCTGGTCAGGCCTGGTCAGCAAACGGACGACAAGCGCAATTTGTTGGAGCTTCAGAGACGTACCCATGTAGGCCAGCAGATAGGAGAGTGCAACCCATGAGGAGTTGACGAAGTCTGATAGATTCACCGAGATGGTGACCAGCGAGGTGCTGACGATGGACGCGTCGAGGCTGGAGAATAACAAGCCGAGCAGCAGTCTGGTGGAGTAAGTATTGCGCGACGAATCTACCAGCGAGAAAAAAATGGAGACTCACATGACGACGAGAATAACCTGTTTCATGCGCTGATGAGGGTCTTGTCCGTATTGTCCGTGTGGTGGTGCTGAAGATCGCAGGCTGTCCGCCATGGAGTCGGTTCGATCGAGCTCGGACAGCTCCGAGTTGCTGTAAGGCTTCGCCATGACGAGCTGAGAGTTTGCAGAGTATCGCGGTGATCCACAGAGGCTGTTCAGCTGGTATAGAGGGCACAACAAATTCTAGGCGGTTTGTAGGGGTCCACAGACTCAGGTAGTCGTAAATATCAAAATCGAGAAGGACGAATACGGCCAATGCTCGGACCTCGGTAGACCGCCAGTTTCGGTTTGGTGCCTGTTGGTGGTGACGGTTACGTGTTCCAGAATGCGGGCGGAAGGCTCATCTCATGTGATCGTGATCGGCTCTTGTGTACGGACGAAATACGTGAGGCAGTGGTGACCGTCTCGGGATCTCGAATGTAGCTTCCACCAAAAATGTCAAGCTACTAGGGCACAGTTTGCCAGTCGATCGCCAGGTGTGGTACCGGTTGAGAAGGCACCCAGGTTTGAGCAGATAAGCGGTGGGGCAACAAGATAGAATAATAGGTACCAGACAATGAGTGTCGGCGTCTTGTCTTGATGATCATCTGACTGATGGCAGATACGAAGGTGTTATAGACTTCTCGAGTGCCACATTCAGCAGTAGTCTAGAGTATTATATGTGCCAAGCTGCGACCCTACTTGGCAGCCGCTTTGGTGTCATGAAAGGAATTTACAGTATGGAGGTGGAAATTCAAAGCGGTTCAAAGAGGTGCCAGAAACGTATCACTGCAGAAGAATAGATGCTGCATTGTGAGTGGTCGACCAGGTGCGTAGGAATAGATTTTGTCCTACTGGCATCAACTTGAATCGACTACCATAGATAAATAACCAATCTGTGCCTTGTTCAGGCCTAGAAGAATGAATCACTGTTTTGTTCGAGTGGCACGAAAAAATGGATGTGAATGACCACGGCCGTTGTGCGAGGTTGGACGAGCCATGCCGGGCGCTAGATGCCAGCGAAAGAGACACGGCGTATTGCCTCTTGGAGAAATGTTTCTAGAGTTTTGTCGGTAACAATTGCTCCAAGGCAGATTATTGCACTGCCCACATGCCTACGGCTACTTGTCGAAGGAACAGCAGAAAAGGGTGTTCTGACCAGTACCAGCAAAGCCAGATTGAGACATATAATGGAGAGATTTCTGCCCATGTTGATTAAAGCTTAGTGGACGAAATGCAAGGCTGATTTAATATGCGCAGTCTTGAATGCAGGCTCCTGAAGATTCCTGGTAAAGAAGAGACTTATGATTGTGTAACAGCAAGGAAGACTGGAGCACTATCGTATGTCGAACTTGTGATGAAAGCAATGGGCCAGAGAAGCAGCGGCCAGCGATAATATGCGGTTATGGAAGCCGGATCTTGTAAGATCATGTAGAGTTCCGATTGGTGTGACGCACAGCAAACTCGAGCGGCGGTTTGGCAAACACTCGGACTCGGCCTGGCGGCTGAGGGAGCGGGCGAAAGCAGCCGCCCTAGCTATTCGCAGGTCGGCCACAATAAGTAACACATGAGCAGTAGTTGATAAACTTCCAAACTCATCCCGAGACGCATCGTATTCGACTTTCAAGCTTCCTGTTGTTATAATCACTTTCTTCATTGTCAGGACCAGGCCGATCCACCTATGTCTGAGAATCTGCACACCATTTCTGCCCTGCCTCTGGTCTTTCCGAGACAGCGGGTCAGTTGTAGTGAGAAGATACTGCAGGCTTCCATCTGGTCGTTGCCCGCCTTGGCACAGTGATGCGGAAGTGCGAGATCCCTGCGTTCTCGGCATCAACCACAGTCTGGGCATCATTGGTTGTGGTCCTGTCGATTAATCTCTTAGGGATCTACTTAGGTAGATTGAACAACACAACAATAGAAATGGGGACTGTGTCTAAGAGTCCGAGTATAATGTAATGGCTCTGGCTGCATCAGCTCGTAACTGGGGTCACTGAGCACTTGCTTTGATCGTCATACTGGAAGGTGAATTGTATCAGAAGGTTTCAGATGACGGCAGCCCGTTGGCCAAAATGCGATTGGTGGCACTGCTCCAAAACAGCATCTCCTCCCGAGCGTAAACCTGAAGCCCATAAACACCTGAACTGATCTGATCATCACCACGTTAAGCCGGCAGACACGAACAAAATGTGCTGGACATGGAGCATTATTTCCATCGAGATATGTACAATAAATCAATAGGAAACCCGCGTCCTGTTCTAGAGCTATGCGCGGATCAGTATCGAGGTACCATGGGTGGCTGAACAACTCCAAGTTGCATCCACTTCACATGTTGCAATCGCCCATTCAGACTTGCTCGTCTACATCCGGAAGGCCAGTCCAAGTTAGCTGGGGCTTTCTCGCATATTGAGGCGCCCTTGGCATATTATCGATTCGGTGGCGCATCCATTTGCGTGCTGTGGCATGTCCGCCGCCGCCTGGCAGATGCAATGTACCTGGCCAAGCAGACGCCACCAACGGTTTTCTGGGCCCCGGGTGGTTACACTCAATGGGTGGGCGTGGCATTATCTGCTCAATTTCAGGTCATGAAGCTACGCCTCAAACGCTGACACAGCCTGGCTGAATTATTGAGCTGTCACAATCGGTAGAATCAGTTCAAATGCTCTGTGTGTATGGATGGATCTGGTAACTGATTGCCTGAAGTAGTTTGAACTACATCGAAATTTTGCTGTATTCAAGACAGATTCCAATGCTAATGTACAAGACTTCAAAATCGGACTCGAAACCATGGCTTAGCAATATCGCGATCTTTCTCGTCTACCAAGCGTAGTCGGAAACTCGTCTTCAGGTGCTTCTCTCATCCACATTGGGCAGTATCGTCTGAGCTGAAAATCACACCAAAGGATTCTTTTCAAGTCGGACACAGCAACGTGAGTGTGTGGTCTGGCACCTAGGTTCGGCCGCATCGCGTGCTGGGCCCGGGATCCCGACATACTTGTCAACCGTTTCGGCTTATGTATGACGGCCCGGAGGAATTGTGTCAATTGCAACCAGGATTTTCCCCTATATCCTAGACCAAAAACTCCTGGGAATACAAAACAAGGGCTGGACAAGGGCAGAACTTAGGTACTCTAATTCCTCCTGTTGAGTGACGACCCACTTTAAGCCTCAATCGATGATCATAACACTGAGGTGCTGTTTATTCGTACATCTCTTCGAGGAAACAACAATAACTCGTCTTCAGCGTTGCTATCCACAATGGCTTTCGGGGTGTCTGGTGACGCCGGCGAACATGTCTTCCGGCTTCCGGCCAGACGTCTGATACCAAGTTTCGGCTCGGCCTGTTGAAGTCCCCGAGTTGGCCCGAAAGCTTCATGTCAAGTGCAGTGTCCTAAGCGTCACCGAAGTCAAAACCAACTCTACGATGCCAAGGACCACACATTTGCCACTGTCACTTGCGAAGGGAAAACTATTGCCAATTTTCCCAAGCCTTTGGCACAAAAGAGTATTGGTTAGCTTCATCCCATGTTCTTCCAACGTCCGTATCTTCAGACCAAGGGATAGACTTGGACCACATGATGCGGCACAAGTGTGGCATGAAGTCTTTATACTTCCTTTCTTTATATGTGTTATTCCTTTAGTCCACGTGCCTCCACTTGTGGACAAAGTCTCGCGGTTTTTGTTCGGCACACATGGCGCGACTTTTAGAGGTAGACTGCGCATCTCTTGTTGTATGTTATAACGATAGATCAAACGCATGTCTGCCATCTTCGTAGCTATGAATGTGTTGTGTCGTTTATTGTGCACAAGGGTATTATACGATAAAAGGACTGATTCTACGCAATGCACCTTGCTCAAGAAAACATAGATCAGTGACGTCGAGCACACGAGAGATACGATTGCATCACGGAGACGAAAAGATCCGGTTAGGACGAAATCTCTGCATCGAGTATCAAAGAGAGAGAGTAAAAACTCTGTACAGTTGTCTGATAGTTCGAGATAGTCTGGTGGCACGATTTCCATCCTTACATAGGATGGATCATATCATTCGGCTATCGGCGACTCAACGAACTCATATTGTGAGGCTATCGTCAAGTGCCATCTTGTCAAGTATCAGGCCTACTGTCGGCGGGATGGAAGGCACACCTTCGACTTAGTCTCGTCGAAGTTTCCTGCCTTCAAGCAACCAGCCCCCGCCGATGTCATACGCCGCCATCGCCGTCTCGCCAACCATCATAGTCCGCTGCCGAGCTTTTTCTGCTGGCCCATTTGTTTCGAGCTCCCTGGGCAGGAGTGTTTTGGTGTCGGAGCCACTAAGAAATATTTTTTGCTCAATCCAACTCACCCAGGCGCCTAAGAAAACCGTCCTTTTGGCAGCTTTCCTTCAACCAAGCCAACCATGTCCCCATTCATTCGTTAGGCAGAACTGGTCTTGCAAAGGCGCGTCTTTCTTTCATCCGCGCCTCTCTTTCATCGGCTCTCTTTCAGCAACCGCGATAGCGACAACACCTTCGTTCAATCAACTCACCGGATACGTTCGCTACTCCCCCACCATCGCGATGGAGTCTCGTCACCCTGAGGCTGACGGGACCGACCCCATCGCCGTGGTCGGGTTGGGATGCCGATTCCCTGGTGCGGCAACATCGCCAGAAGCTCTCTGGGAGATGCTCATCAATGGCGAGAGCGCTTGGTCCGAGTTTCCCGAAGATCGCATGAACATGAAGGCGCACTATCACCCGGATTCTCGAAGACAAGGAACTGTACGATCCAACCCGTCGCGAAGCTCCTCCGTAAGATATCTGCTGACCTTTTCAAGACCAACGTTCGCGGCGCTCATTTTCTCGAACAAGACATGGGTGTCTTCGATGCTCCGGTACGCAAACGACGCCGCGCAGGTTCAACTTCAAACTAACAGAAAGGATGCTAGTTTTTCGGAATCTCCCCCGATGAAACAAAGTCCATCGATCCCCAGCAGAGGATACTGCTCGAAGTTGCGATGGAAGCTTTGGATAATGGTATGTGTCACTTTGCGCCGTTCCATTGTGACAACGGTGATGCTGATTCAGGGGACTTGCACAGCTGGAATTGACCACAAGGCTATTGGCAGAACCGAGACAGGAGTGTACATTGGATCATTTGTCAAAGGTACGATACACATTGACTTTCCGATTTCCAGCAAGGTCATCTGACAAATGGCAGACTACGAGCAGATAGTACTCCGAGACAGCGACGACCAGCCACAATACAGCGCAACGGGCACTGCCAGTTCTATCATGGCCAATCGAATCTCCTACTTCTTGGACGTCCACGGCCCGAGCCAGACAGTCGATACAGGCTGCAGCGCGAGTCTTGCTGCTGTCCACGACGCCTGCAAAAGCCTGATCCTTGGAGAAATTGATACGGTAAGTTTCTTGGGTCGTTTTGGAACGCCATAAGAAACGCGGTCGGGTAAGTCATCATGCTAATTAACGACAGGCCATCGCCGGTGGCTGTGGACTGATCCTGGCTCCCAACACCATATTCTCAATGCAGGCACTCGGACTGCTGGGCCCTGATGGAAAGTGCTTCACCTTTGATGAGCGTGCCAATGGCTATGGCCGCGGTGAGGGAGTCGGTGTTGTGATTCTGAAGCGCCTCGAGGACGCTGTACGCGACAACAACTGCATCCGCGCCGTGATTCGCGGAAGCCGCGGAAACCACGATGGCAAGACTGCTGGTAAGTGGAACATTGGAAGGCGCCGCCGAGGAACGACGGCACGTGCTAATCTGCGCTTTCCCAATGTGACCAGGCCTCACTCAACCCAACTCCAAAGCCCAGATGCACAATATTGAACAGCTCTACAAGCGTGCCAAACTGGACTTGAACAGGACAGGATACGTCGAGTGTCACGGCACTGGCACACAAGCCGGAGACGTCCGAGAAGTCGAGGCACTGAAGGGCGTCTTCTGCAAAGACCGCACTGGCGACGGTGCTCTGGTTGTCGGATCAATCAAAGCCAACGTTGGCCACCTCGAAGGTGCTGCTGGTATCGCTGGTCTCATCAAAGCCATCCTCATTGCCGAGAAGGGCATCATTCCGAAACAAATCAACTTCGAAGTACCAAACCCCGCCATCAACTTGGATGACCAAAAGATCAAGGTGAGCAATTCTCGTGACACGATATATAATCCTCCTGTCCCAGCTGTATCCTTGATTCCCGCCCCAGACACTGACCATCCTCAGATCCCCACTACAAACATTCCGTTTCCCGGCACCGGTCTGAGGCGAATCAGCGTCAACTCGTTTGGATTCGGCGGGAGCAACTTTCACGCAGTCATCGACGACGCTGCTCACTACCTGTCTGAAAGAGGCATTCGAGCCAAGCATAACACAACCCTTGCGGACGACACTCAAGATGCCATGATGCCACCCCTGACATCTACAGAAGCCACTCGGGCTGTTGAAGCCTTTCGACGAGAACTTGCTACCCAGGCCGGAGACAATTCCTTGACGCGCCAAAACACAAAGTCCCATCTTTTCGTTTTTTCGGCCCAAAACGACGACTCTCTTCGGGGCAATCTCACTAGCCTGCTGACACATGTCTCCAGCTCCAATTGCCCTGATGACGAAAAGTATATTGAAAACCTCGCCTACACCTTTGGATGCCTCAAAACAACATTGGAATGGAAGACATCATTTGTGGCCACTTCCATGGGCAGCTTCAAATCAAAGCTGGCTGCCGCCTTGAAGGGTGACTTCATGCCGCCTTCGGAACAACACGCGTCTCCCAGGATTGCTTTTGTATTCGGCGGTCAGGGCGCTCAGTGGTTCGCCATGGGCCGCGAGCTCATGGGCTTTGACATCTACGCGCACTCTATCGCTGCTGCTTCAAGGTTCATGAGTGAGAAACTGGGCAGCGAGTTCAATCTCGTGGCTGAGTTGATGAAGGATGAAGAGACCTCGCGAATCAATGAGCCGCAGATCGCCCAGCCTGCCACTACTGTCATTCAGGTTGCGCTTGTGGACCTTCTTGTTCGCTATTGTGGTTTGATACCAAGTTCCGTTGTTGGTCACTCTTCTGGCGAGATTGCTGCAGCTTACGCGAGCCGCTTCATCACACGCGAAACTGCATGGGAACTTGCTTATCACCGAGGCGTTTGTGCGGCTTCCATGAGCCGCAGTCTCAACGAGTCTTCGGGCAGTGGAGGCAGAATGCTCGCTGTCGGTCTTTCTCAAGCTGCTTTGAGTGTATATGTGGACGAGCTGGGACCTAGTCGAGTCACCATCGCCTGTATCAACAGCCCAGAGTCCACCACACTCTCCGGCGACAAAGGCGCTATCATGGAGGTGAAGAAAAGACTGGATCTCGATGGCGTCTTCAATCGTCTTCTCCTTGTCGACGTAGCCTACCATTCGCATCACATGGTTCAATGTGCTGCTGATTACGCCAGATCCATCGCCCACCTAAAGCCCGCTGCGCCTCTTCAAACTGCTCTGAAGCACCCTGACTACAAAGGCAAGCAGCTGAGCCTGGAATATCTCGAGACCGAGCCAACTTTAAAACGCTTCCAAGCACCGGCGACAACGATGATGTTTTCATCTGTTCTTGAACGGCAGGTCTCCTGGGACGAACTGACCCCGGAGTACTGGGCGAACAATCTACTATCGCCTGTTCAATTCCTAGGCGCTGTGACTGCTATGATGCACAGCGAAGAGCATTTGAAACCCGACGTTGTGCTAGAGATTGGTCCCCACGCAACCCTTCGAGGAACACTGCGACAAATCTTTGACGCCGACAAGAGCTTGAAGCGCCACCCACACTACTACTCTATGCTCTACCGAGGCACCAACGCAACCAAGACCACGCTCAGCGCTATCGGTCATCTGTGGACCCACGGATCTCCCATAGAAATGCGATGGGTTGTGATGCGCAACGTTCGACCAGATCGACCATCTCGTGTCGTTGATCTTCCCACTTATACTTGGAATCACGATACCTCCTACTGGCATGAAGCACCCATGTCAAAGGAGAACCGCCTCGGGGCTTCAGGCAAGTACGACCTGATCGGCCGGCTCTCAACAGATCCCGCAAATTTCATGCCGACATGGCGGGGTTATTTGCGACTCGGCGAGAACCCTTGAATGCGACATCATCAGGTCCAGAAGATGACAATCTACCCGGCCTCGGGTATCATTGCCATGGTTGTCGAGGGCGCAAAGCACATCTCGTCGGAACCAGCAAGGGGGATTGAGATATCCAACCTGCAGTTTGTGAAGGCCATGATCATTCCAGAGACTTTCAGTGGACTGGAGTATATTCTGCGCATGAAAAAGAATGACAAGACAGAAGGCCCCACCAACCAGCGAACCCGTAACGACACGCTATCAACCTGTTCTTCAACATCATACGAGTTCAGCATTTGCTCAAAGCCTCACGGAGTAGATGGAGAGCTGCACAGTCATGGAGTCGTCACGATCTACTTCGATGGTGAAACCTCAAGCGACGAAGAATTGCCCCAGAAGCAAGCCGCAAAGAACAAGCTCTTCTTTCTTGAGTATCTCGACGTTCAGAACGATTGCCACGAAATGGTCCTACCACGTCAGCTATATGAGACACTCGAAGTCATTGGAATGCACTACGGTCCACTGTTCCAAAACATCACCAGCTTGCGCAAAGACAACAAACAGTGCATCTTCGAGGTCAAGATTCCGGATACCAAGTCCAGTATGCCCAAGGAATTCGAGTATCCGCACATTGTGCATCCGGCCACACTCGATAGCATATTCCACACAGCATTCAGCTTGAGAGCCGAGGCCATGGTTCCATCCTCAATTGGAAGCATTTATGTATCCCTTGGGCATAATCTGCCTCGTGGAGTAGGCAGAAAATTCGTTGGATTTGCCAAGGCCGAATGCCAAAGTCGTCAAAAGGCTACTCTCTCAATCGCTGTGTCAGACGAGTCGTGGAAAACGCCTACACCAGAGGGCATCAGCGACGCCTCGATCATCGTCAAAGACTTGGAGCTTGTTGCTTTGTCTACAGTTGACAAGTCAGCATCTGGCGGTTTTATCCCAAATCACCAGAGTCTATGCTCGGAGATCCAGTGGGAACCATTGGACGATTTCAACATGAGCCAAATCGATCCACAAGAGCAGCATGACGAGTTGAGAGGCATCTTTGTGCTCACGCCGGATGAGATGGCCCCCAAATTGTCCGATCTCAGTGCGCAGCTGTGCAAGAAAATGGGTTGCGAATCTCTCACTCTGACCCAATTTGGGAAGAGAAAACCATCCCAAGTTCATTGTGTCTCTCTGCTGGAATTAGCAAAGAATCATCATTTTTTCTGGAATGTGTCTGAGAGAAATTTCGTTGCCTTCAAGAAATTGATTGAATCGACGGAGAAATTGCTCTGGGTAACACGGGGTGCTACGATCGACCCCGTGAACGCAAAATCGAGCTTGTTTCAGGCATTGGCGAGAAGCATTCGGTCCGAAAATTCGGACAAGCAATTGTTCACTTTCGACGTTGAGAGCAATCTCAATGCTGAGAGAACCGTGGGCACTATTGCCGAGCTTGCCAGGCTCTCATTTGCCCAAAGTGGCAGTGTCGAATCGGCCGAGACCGAATATGCTGAAAAGAACGGCCAGATCATGGTGCCTCGACTTGTCCCCCTCAGGTCACTGAATCATCTGATCATGAGAGGAAATGCAGCTGCCGAGCCTGCTTTGAAGTCTTTGGTGATGCATCAAGGTCCATCTCTGAAGCTCAACATTGGCAAAATTGGTGACCCAGACAGTCTCTACTGGGATCGCGACGAGAGCGCCGACCAGCAATTGGGTGCCAACGACGTCCTAATCAGAGTCTTGGCAGCAAGTCTGACCTTTCTTGATGTCGACAGAATGATGAGCAAATCTAGAGACAGCACTTTCGATACTGACATCCATGGCATCGTCGAGCGCATTGGCACAAGTGTTCAACGTTTCCGCGTGGGAGAAAGAGTTCTTGCCATGGCCCAGGGAACACTACGACAGCGGGTCATATGTCCCGAGTCTTTCATCTTGAACGCAACAAACATGATCAGTCCCGAAAACGCTGTCTCTCTCGTTAACCATCTCACTCCATTGGCAGTCGCATATCATGCTCTTTGCAGGTTGGCCAGACTGAATAACAAAATGACCGTCCTGATTCATGCTGACGCGGGTGCCTTCTGGATTGAAGCTCTAATAATGTCATCCAAGATCCAAGCAACGACCTTCGTGGCTGTCAAGGACGAGCAACAGCGTATTAGTTTGACGACGGATTACGGTGTGCTCGATGCCAATATCCTGGACAAGAATCAGGGCAACTTTGTGGACCGCATCACGACTCTCACTGGTGGTGTCGGAGTAGGCGTCATATTCGACCCTTCGACTGACAGCAATGACTTGAACCTTCAATGTGTGGCCAATTGTAAGTATCATCCCCCAGGTTGGATCTCTCTATGCGACATTCATACTGATCAAATCATAGTTGGACACATAATTCGAATTGCGAGGATCACCACGGCCGAACGCTCGCTGGCCGCTCCTGTCAGCAAAACCTTCTCCACAAGTATTGTGAGCGTCGAAGAGTTGATCAAAAAGCGTCCCATGGAGCTGGGTGAGTGCTTGAACTTGGCAGTCACTGGCTACGGAGAAAGTCAAGCGAGGGATCGCATGCCATTGCCAAAACTTCACCACAAGTACGACTGGTCTGAGCTACCGCAGGCTTTCCGTTCTCTAACCAGCGGAAAGCTTGACGGCTGGATCCGCTGCGAGCCTTCCCCAGATACCGAGGTCCCGGTAATGCCTGAACCTGAGCGATCTGTCGAAAGTCATCTGAGTTCTGAGTTTACGTACGTTATCGTTGGCCAGGGTGGGCTCGGAAGGAGCATTGCAGAAATGCTGGCAGACAACGGAGTACAGTACATTGCCTTTCTGTCACGATCTGGAGACGCGACTGAGTCCTCTGCAAAGTCAATTGCACATCTCAGAAGGCGTGGTGTCGACGCCCAAGTATTCAAAGCAGATATCTGCAACAGAAGAAGCTTGAAGCTTGCGATACTCACACTCCAACTTACCATGCCGCCTGTCCGGGGACTATTCCAGTGTGCTGCCGTACTTCGTGACGCTGCCTTCAGCGAAATGACTCACGAGGAGTGGCAGACTGCAGTACATCCCAAAACCGTCGGCTCATGGAACCTGTACGAGTTGTTCCCAAAGAATATGGACTTCACGATCTTCCTTTCCAGTGTGTCTGGTATCATCGGCAATCGAGGCCAGGCAAATTACGCTGCGGGTAACGCATTCCAAGATGCACTCTCCAAGTACATCAATGACCAAGGTATGATGCGAGCTGTTTCCATTGACATGGGCCCGGTCCTCGGTGCAGGGATGCTTGCTGAGGACCCGCGCATGCTTGACAAGCTCAAGGCGGCCGGCTTCATCGGGATCAGGCTGCAGGACTTTCTGCGGGTCGTCGAAAGAGCCATTACAGGCTACATCTTGGACGACGAACAGATGCCACCTCAAGTCGTCATGGGTGTTGGAACGGGCGGCCTCATTCGCCAGAATCAACCAGCCGATCCCTATTGGTCACGCACAGCGCTTTTCACGCATCTCAGAAAGGTCGATATGCCCACTGGAGAGGAAGATAGTGTCATGGCAACGACTGAGCCAACTGCAAAGATGCTTCTTGCAAGCGCCCGGACCAAGGCAGAGGCGTGTCAGATTATCCAGGGCGGTCTCTGCACCAAGATTGCCAGCTTCATGAACATCAACGGAAGCGACGTGGACGCAAGAAAGAGTCCCAGCGACTACGGAGTTGACTCGTTTATGCGCCCAGTATTACGTGACTGGCTACGACGAGAATGCGATATCGAAATATCCGTACTTGAGATCGAAAAGGAAAAAAGCATCGCTTGTCTCGCGAGATTGGCATTTGAGCGAAGCGAGCTTTCATCCCATTTGTGAAGTACCTGTCACATGTCTCATTCAACAAATTGAACGCAGACATCGTTCTTGGTGGCCTGTGAGATGCGGGGAATGCGATGCGAGTTTCGGAAAGGGGGAAAATTCACAACACAATTAAGAACCACTTCCTTGGATCATTACTGTTTATAGACCTAGGCAGTATACCTAGACTCTCTTGGTGTAAATCAATGGGCACTTGTACATATCACTGACCAAATGGTTGACAATAGGGGAAAGAAAATCGAGAAATCTGGTCAAATTCACTTATAACAAGAACCAGAGTTTCTCGGCTAAGCGTAGTACAACAAAACGGTAAGATTAAGTGTGAGGTGAAACCCGAGTACCTTGAATTGTTTTGCTTGCTTTTTATTCATGTCGTGTGACTATTTCGTGTGATTATTTCATTATTCTCTATATGATTCGCCAAGTCACGGCTTACGGTGTACAATTATGTTGTTGCATTATTTCTGTTCATCACAAGGCGAAGATCATGCCTCCTGCCAGCACGCCCAGGCCCGTGAGCGACGCAACGGCCGCGGCCATCCAGTCGGGCGCAGGGACGGAGCGGACCCCAGCATTGCCGGTGCCCGTGCTCGATGCGGTGCCCGTGACGGTGACGGTAGGCAGTCCGCCGACGCCAGGGAGGCCAGTAGCCGTCTGAGTGACCTGAACCTGACTGGCGACGCCAGTAACGTCGGGCAGCGAGTTGGAGCCGTTGGTGATCTCGACAACGTTGCTCTCAGTGCTGTTGAGGTTGGCCTGGGCGAGGGCGACGCGGTAATTATCCAGGTCATAGACGACGTAGGCGCTGCGCAGAAAGGTGTCGCCGAGCAGGTAGTAGTCATCGCTGGGGAGGAGGCCAAAGAGGCAGGCGTCGTCGCTGTCGAAGCCGAGGTGGCGGGGCGTGGTGTAGCCGGCGTCGACGAGCGTCTGCACCGTGTCGAAGACGAGCTCGTCGGCGGGGACCACGACGGTCGGGCCGTCCGAGGCGCCGAATTGGAATGTCAGCTTCAAGTCCGACGTCATATACTTGCAGTCGATGTACCCGAGGCCGTACTGATCGACGTACTGCGCGCCGACCACGGAGTACACGTCTTCTACCGTGCTCGACGGCAAATACGTTAGGGTCGTGCCCGAGTCCAGGATGACGGGGACCGCGTCGCTCAGAGAGACGCTGTCGTCTTCGGACCCGTTGATGCTCAGGGTGAGGGAAACCAGAGGAACGGTGAATGACGTGATTTCATCGTAGCCCTCTTCCTTGACGAGGTCCACGGAAGTCAGCGTGCCGATGAACTTTTCCGTGTCGATGCCACCAAAGAGGATGGAGCCCGTGCTAGATCCGTAGTCGTTGAGGTAGAGACTGTACGCCCTCGAGTCGATCAGACCCTGGCTAACAAAGACGTCCATGATGTTCGGGTAGCGGTCTGACGTGTAGACGGCCTCGTTGGCTGCAAAGCCTACGCCCATGATGCCGACGGGGATGGTGGACTCCGTGGCCAAGCCCATCTGGAGCTGCTCAATGACGGCACCGCCAACGGAGATGTCGTCCTTGATATAGTCGCCCTCTGCGCCCGTGCCGTCGACGTAGCTAATGTCGAAGCCATCGCTATCGACCAGCTTATACGTCGAGCTGTCATCGGGCTCATCTATGTGACGATATAGTGTTAGCTTGTACAATGTTTCATCGGGGCCCTGCTATAGTCGTTGCTTTCTCTTGCCGCCCCCACGTGTCAGTGACAGCGGGTTACTAGCTCCACCAGAAAGCTTAAATGAATCCCAAGAGTAGGTATACTTTGTAAGTGCGTAGGCAATACGGGATGTATCTCAACTACTGTTGGCCGTTGGGATCATAAGAAATAGTCACTTACATGTTGGAAGGCAGTATCCGTAAATCCGCTGATCATACTTGTCTTCACACAGGTCAGCCTCCGACGACAGGAGCCACAAGTCGCTGCTGCCCGTGTCGAGGACGAGGGAGACGTTCTGGGGCGGAGTGCCGACGGTGATGTCGGCGTAATAACCGGCGCCTGTGATGTTGTTGCTCAAGCTCTGCGTATACGTGTTGCGCTTGCTCCTCGTCCGCGGCGGCGCCGCCTGCTGGTTTAGGCTCGACCGTTTGATGCCGACGGGCACCACCTTCTGGGCCGCCGTCAAGCCTGCAAAGGCGCAAACTGCCGCGGCCAGGGTCGCCGTCGTGGTCTTCATGGCTGTAGCTGTGTTTTTTTCTTTCCTATCCGCACTCAATTGGGGTATGAGAAGCGCCTTTGTAGTCGTAATGGAAAGAGGGGCTTTGCAATCGGCGAATCGAACAACGGATGCAAGGTTCCTGCTGAAAACTCCAAATCGGGGGGAGGTACAAGCTTATCGCGGGCAAAGAATGACGAGGCTATACCACGCTTTTATCTACCTCGACTCGGCCTGACTCATTCTTCAGCAGAGGGAGGAAGTAGGAGAGCAGGGAAAATTCAATACGAAGACTTTTGGATCATGTCCTGACAAAAGAGGCACAGCAACAAACAGGCCCATGATGGTTGATACCTAGGCAGACGCGCCAACAACAGCTGAGAGAGAGTGGATACAAGAGGAACCTGGAAATCTTTATTGAGAAGCATTACCAAGGATCTGCCAAGGTTCTGGGCAAGAATTGGAGCTGGAGCGGCTTCAATATCCGTCAGTCTTGGCCTTTAGGATTTTCACAGGCCTGTAAGATTTCACTGGATCTCTTTTCCAGGCAGCTGCTGGGTCCGGTCTCTTGGCGATGAAGCTGGTAAGTTCCTTCTATGCAGCAGAGCCTCTCGATCCTCCCCGGTTGTGCCAGGAGCGGTTTGTTCAGTGGAGTCTTCTGTGGTCGCGATTTACAACATCAGCGGCCGCCAGCGCTACACTAGGTACATTCTAGTGGCCGTCCCACACAAGGTTAGTGATGTAGTTTCTATCGCTTAAGGTTTTGTCTCCGTTGGGCTTTGGACCGACTTTGGCAGGGGTCAATGGCCCGAATCGGCCACCGCTTCAGGGTTCTAGCGCTTTTAGTGGCTTCCGGAGCTTCTTTGACAGCCGCCCTGCCGCCCGAGGAAAAAAAGCATGTTTGCTTGGTTCCCATCCTCCATCTTGGGGCGCTGCGGCTCTGTCGTCATGCGCTTGCTGGATATGGCCACCGACAGAGATCGTCCGCCCTCCATATTGTCTATGCTTCCCATAGATGTGGTGGTATGGCATGAACTGCTTATCATATGCGCTGTTCTTTGCACGGCAGACCATTGATCGACATGGGTAGACACTCCATATTCTTTACATTTACCATTGCAGGATTGCAGGGGCATGAAAAGTCTAGATCACCAGAGCCACAACATGAGCAATCCCAGTCACTGCACTCCGCTACGGATGCCCGCTCAGCTGGACCTATTCTCAATAGTAAGTGTGACACTGAATCAAAGTCACTACATCGTTTGTGACATCTCATAGTTACTCTACCGCCAGTCTTTGTAGGACAGCATGGCAAAAGTGATGCAGGCAGAACCGACCAGTACTTATGCAGTGGCTGTGGGCTTTGGTATGCGAGCTCTTGAGGGGCACGACAGCTGTCAGTCAGTTTGTGTGCCACATATTCAACACACCCTGGGGATCACTGGGCTTTCGAGGCTCTCTCTATATGACAGACTCACATGCACAGCCTCGGAACATGAGACTTGATGCTCATCATATGTAGGGCGTTGTGACCAGTGGCCACTCGAACTCGGTCTCATTCAGCCGCAATGATATGAATCTTCGAATTTCTGGGCGTTTTCTACACATCTTTGCCCGGCCGGGCGCGATCCTGGAGACTTAGCCACACCTATATATGCAAGATGCCGCCCGAGGATGGATGGTAGGAGCGGCATCTATTAGATGCTTGTTCAAGGCTGTTTCGAATCGAGACCAGTCGCTTTCGACAAATCGCCTCTCGCCCTTAGGAGGCAAGCTTATTGTGCTCAAGACTTTGCTCAATAGAAGCCGTCTTGAAGACTTAATCTGGAATACTACATCAACGTACATCAGTCTTTGTGTACAAACCATAAAATACACTCAGGTAGCTACCCGAGACATTGCATATTTCAATGCCTGACATATTTGGTGATTATTGAATTCATCTTGGGATTGATAATACAAGAACAAACTCCCTACGGCCATGTTGTAGGCCCAAACTTCTCCCCCGGAGCCATAAACGTCTTGATCGCCATGCCCGTCTGGTCCAGCGTCTCGTACACGGCCGTGTTGCCGTACCACGACGGCGGCGCGGCCGACGTGAGGTAGAGCGTGAAGAAGATGACAATGGTGGCGACGATGAGGCCGCAGTCCAGCGCCGCGCTCGTGATGTAGTTGTACTGCATCCACCAGCCGGTCCAGCGGCGCTTGATGAAATAATTAAAGACGGCGCCGCACGCGCCCCAGCACAGGTACGTGTACGTGGTGGCCGGCGGGATGAGGCCGGAGCCGCCAAAGAAGAGCGGCACGTTGACGTAGCGGAAGATGCTCCGGGGGTTGCGCCGCGCGAGGAACCACGTCACGACGGGCGCCACCACGCCCACGAGCCAGAACCACTGCAGCCCCGAGTACAGGGCGCCGCGGCTGAACATGCGCGCCGGCCCGATGGCGCCCCACACGATGGACGCCGTGAAGTACACCTTGCCGCCCGGGCACGTGTACGAGTTGGGCTGGTCGTCGGTGCACACCTGCGCGATGCTGCCCAGCGCCCAGTTCATGACGGCGATCTGCACAATGGCCGACCAGATCGAGGCGATCAGCTGCGACCAGAACATGACCCGCGGCGGCACCTTCATGTAGTGGCCCAGCTTGAGGTCCTGCGCAAAGTAGAGCGCCTGCGACATGGCCAGGTAGCCGTAGTTCTTGAACATCATCATGGCCAGGGGCCGGCCGGGCAGCATGTAGCCGACGACGTACTCGGTCAGGACGTTGAGGCCGAGCTGGATGTTGGTGATGGCCTGGATGATGCCGATGGGTATCGTCCAGATGATGGGGATGATCATGCAGACAATGTACGCCCACCACGGAAACCCCGTAGGCCAGGCACAGCAGACGACGAACGAGAGCGCAATCATGATTACAAACAGCGCGGCATACCACCAGTCTTCCGCGTCTCGGTACTAGAACAGAGAAACGTCAGCTTGCTTCCTTCGAAACATTATCAAGCATTGTTTGAGAAAGAAATCAGAAACGAACCTTTTTCATAAGCCGCATGTGCACATCGTCTTCTTGGTGGCGCGCAAGTTTGAACTGCTCCTTGATCTCCCTGCCGTGGTAGAGAGCAACATGGACAATGATGGCACCGACAGCGGCAAACGCCAGCCCGTACCCGATGGCGAACTGCGTGCTCAGGTAGAGAGGCGAGTAAGCCTCGTATTTTTCCTCGTCAAACATCATGTCTTCGTTGAGGATCCGCGTCACGTCGTAGACGGCCCCCGTGTTATCAAAGGCGTTGGACGACTGGACTGGAAAGTAGTCGGCGTACCAGTAGCCGGAAAAGTGTATGCCCATCGAGACGAATACAAAGAAGACGATCACGCCGGCCATCGTGTTGGCCAGGGCGTGGAACGGCGGTATCAGAGGCGACCCGACGAAGCCTGCCAAGACCGTCCAGTCCAGTGTGATTGGCAAAATTCCATAGCCCTCGAGGCCACCGAAGATCTTGTTGACGACCACATTGTTTGGGGCAGCCCAACAGACAAAAGTGAAATATGATAAGCCTTGGAAGATCCAACCCGGAAACCAATACCACACAAAGGAACAGGTCATGACGATCAGGAAGTACTTGTATCGCCCGATGCTCCAGCCGTTGGTCCGTTCCGGATCCGACGGCGAATGATCGTGAAGAGTATAGAATAGGGAGGCGTTGACAAGGTCGGACGGCCAAATCATGGCCGCCGGCCAGACAAGAAATCGCCGCGCGAGACCTGCCAGACCATATCCGGTGCAAAGGGTCGTTATGCCAAATAAGAGTTGAAAGGCCCAACCAAAGTTCTGCCCGTAGTAGATGTTCTGAGCCAGCAAGGCGTCCGTCGCATAGAGCGTCCCGCCCCCATAAGCCGCATTCGACATGCACACGATGATGACGTGCTCTTTAAAGTTGAAATTTCCCGGCTTCAGGTTGATCTTGCATCCGAATATACTGAACTCGCGATCCGGGAAGATCAGATCCCAGCCCAGGCCTATCGGGTAGGCGATCAACTGTATAACCCATGTCGTGATGACGACGCTGGGGTTCCTCAGACTGAAGAGCATGTTGATGGCCGAGCCGAAGGTGCACAGCACAAGTCCGATAACCCAGGCGCGGATGGTGTTTGCGGGCACGTCGACGTCGAAGTTCCTGACCGTGGCGCGGACCTCGGGGTACGGGCTGTTGTCCTCCATCAAGGCCGCCTCCACCTCGACGCCCTTCTCGCAGTTGCCCTCGGCGAGGACGCCATCGATCTCGTTGAGATCCTCGAGCGGCAAATTCGGGTCGAGCTTGTGGTGCTGCTCCCAGTACTTCAAAGTGTTGAGCGTCTCGACGCCGGTTGTCTCGGCATCGTAGCCGATGATGTAGGGAGTGATATCCCCTTGGTCGGCGCGCCTGCGGAAGACCATCTTGACTTGCTGGCGACAAGCGATATCGACTGAGTGGCAGTAGAACGCACCAAGGCGTCACCGAGCCTTGACAGACGACTCAATGTGAGAGAGTCAGGACATTTCTCATGGCAGAGAAATCTCCGCCACGAAAGTAGAAGAAATGGAATGCATACCTACCTAGGTAGTAGCATCGTATCTGTCGGCAGGGTAAATGGTGTGTGGCCATGCTAGCCCGCGTGGTCGGCTTTCCCCTGGACCATCCATGAGCCGATTATTGGTTCTGCAAAAGCTGTACGCCCATAGTAGAAGAGAGAATCTCCCACGTAAAGCCCTTCACGACCTCCGCGTTATCGGTCGCATCCACGAGCTGCGCAGCCATCAGAGTGCGGGACCTGCCTAAATTGGATTGCGCCATTCCCATGTTCTCCTTCTGGAGGTGGGGTGAGCATGATGCGACGGCAGGGTTCATTCACACCAACAGCTCGATTACCCATCAGTCATCGTTACTCCAACGGCGAAATGTATGCATATTCCATTGTGTCGGCATCTTGTGTCAAGTTAGAAGTGTACAGACGAATGCTTTCGGACATTTACTCGCCACGCCGAGTCGCATGAGAGAATTCCGAATTCGGCGCCTTCAGGTCTCATCAAGCAGCTTGTGAGTTGGGCATTTCTCGTCCTCAATCCAAAATCCAGTATCGAGGTGTATTGCAAATTATATAGTGCGGTCTCGACATGCCGCCTCACTGTCGGCCGGCTTGCTGCAATACGACCTGTTCGCTGCCCGAAACGCAAATCTCATACTCGGCAGTGTTATATGATTTCCACGTGGTTTCCGCCTGTCTTAGGACTTTTCGTTGTCCGGAATCGTCGGCTCAGAAGCAGGTACCTGCACACCCGGGGCTCCGTCTCTGTTGGCCCTCCAGACGCCTTCCTCGCCCTCGAACTCTTCTCGCTTCCAGACTTCGACGCGGGCTTTGCATTCCTCGAGGGCCTCCTCGCCAGCCCTCCAGGCCGCTTGTCTATGAGGAGAGGAGACGGCAATGAGTATGCTTTCCTCGCCGATTGGGACAGTCCCAAGCCGGTGTACCATGGCGATGCCTTTTAGCCCATGCTTTGCGCTGATATCCTTGCACAGCGATAGCATAGTCCTCAATGCCAATGCACCATATGCTGAATATTGCAGCTCCTTGACCGGTTTTCCGCCAAAGTTATCCCTCGTTGTGCCTGATTGTGTGTTACTCGAGTACAAAGCAGCGATTCGGTTCAGAAGCCGTACCTGCGAAGAGAACAATGGCTCCGGCCTGTGGGCTGCGTACCCGGTCCATGACATTTTGCACGTTTAGAAGATCATGCGTGAGCCCAACGTAACAGCCATCTTCTTGTAATTCAGTAGGCCCCTCCATGGTGTTCCCACTGTCGATTTATTTACTGCCTCAAGAGAATGCCTCTCAGCTTCGCCCAGGGCTCAATAAATTGGTTGCGGATGTAGAAAGATGGATGTGATACGACAACCAAAGCTTTAAAACATCAACACAGATTCCTTGATCAACATTGAATACAAGACCAATCGTAAAAGTCAAGCTGCCTGTTCTTCCACAGGTCGACTTTCAGGTGGGCGGCAAGCTCCAGCAGCCCCAATCCGCCAACTGACTAAGCTAAAGCTAGGGCGGAGGACCCACTGCAATTGTCATTGCAAGACCCTGGAGCTTTGGAACTGGACAAGCTACCGACAATTCCTCGTCCTCATCTTGCCGCTTCTTGGCCATCTTCCAGAGCAGATTGCCATCGCGGCCACGGCTTTGGCTTCATAACATACACGAGCACCTCAGGAATCAGACTTCCACACATGAGCGCCGTATCGCTCATCCAGCGCCATGTACGACGAACGCGACCACCGATCGCATGATCGAGACGAGCGCGATCGCTTCCAACGAAGATCCCCCAGCTCGCGGGACAACCAATATCGCTCGCGGCATGGTAAAACTTGAAAATGCCTGGGTTATCACTGTGGAGATTGGTCACGAGCTTGCGCTGACTTTCCTCTGACGGAAGACTCTTCTAGATCGCCAAGAAGAAGCCGTGGTGGAGATGATTCCTACCGTGCCGACCATTCAGGCCACGCATACTCGGGCTACGGCGACAGGAACCCCGGAGGAGGATGGTCCGATCGAGGTCGCGACCAGCACGGCAATGAATCCGGTCACGGCGGTGGCAGATATGCACGACATGGCTCTCCTGATTACAGCCGAGAAGCACGTTCGCAAGACCGCGGCCGCGACCGCAGCTACAGAGAGCGCCATGACAACAATGATCGCGGTCGGTACAGCCCACGGGATTTCTCGCGCAGTCGCTCTCCCGACGATGGATACTACAACGATGGATCATATCGCTCCGGTCCGGGCAGGCCATATCACACCGTGAAGCTGGATGACATCCCGGATTACTTGAGCACGCAAGAGGTACAGGAAATCGAATCCGCATGCCTCGATCGACGACTTACAAGGTTGTGATGCAGATTGAAGAGGCTCTGAGGAATGCTGGCGCCAAGGGTCTTGTCGATCTACGGGTCAAGACGGACGACAGGAGCCACGATCGCCGATGCTATGCTTTTGCCGAATTCAACTCGGAAGATGCCTCTGTCGCCTTTCTCGAACAGCACTATCCCACCGTCGAGCTCACGACTACCGATGGTGCACGTGTCCGCGCCCCGATAGCATATAGCAGAGAGCGCCGTCCGGCCCCCAAGATCGATGATTGGCAGTGCACAATGGTGAGGACAAGTACTTGATTCTATGGGGAACTTGAGTTGCTAATCTGGAAGCAGTGCCATTTCGAGAATTTCTCGCGAAGAGCAACATGCAAGCAGTGCAAAGCACCCCGGCCTTGTGAGTGATCCCAAAGTAGGGCAAATAGTGAAAACAGGTGACGGTGCTGACCAACTCGTCACAGCCGAGGATGCCGCAGAAATGCAACTAGACGGCAATAGTGATGAGTGTCCGCAACAAACTGCTTCCCAATTCTTGGTCGTTCGCAATCTCCCTCCTTCGATTAGCGAGACCGTGTTTGCAAACGGCATCAAGAAGCTGTATGTGGACAAGGAGGAGGAGCCGAAGCAACCAGCAGGTGCTCCCGTGAAGCTGAAGAGTACTGCCCCGGTCGGCAACACTTCTGGACTTGGTGCCAAGCCAGGCTCGCTCTCCAGGGTCTTCCTGATTCGTGACAGGTATACCGACGCTACCTGCAGATATGGCTTTGCCGAGTTCGCTCATATCGACGACGCCCGAGCGGCCATGGCCAAGTTCAATGCTTCTCCCCAATTCACTATTGGATCCAAGCCCGCGACGGTAGCATACATACACTCTGGGGTCTTCATTCCATTCTTGAAGCCAGTCGTCACTGAGCAAGACACAAAGTTCACCTTTTCGGCCAGCCACAACCCGTCCCTGAGACTCAGCTACTGGAATCCAACGGTATACGCAAGCGAGTCCACCGTTTTCAACGAGGACCTCTATGAAGAGAGGCCCAGCCAAAAGACCGCACCCGGATCAAACACCAGCAAAGAATCGAAAAAGAGAAAAGCAGACAAGGAATTGTCGGGCCCCGGTGGTAAGAGGTCTGTGGCCATGGCGCCACAACTAGCCAAGTGGGCAAACAAGCATGCGGAGCTATATGGAGGAAAGCCGAAAGAGTCGACAGACAAGGCAAACGCAGATGATGGCAAAACCCCTGCCACTGGCTCCAATAGCCTGGGAGGTCGCATCTCGATGTCAACGGCTTCGGCCCCGCCGACCATGACAGTTTCGTATGCCGACTTGGATCGTATGTGCTGTCTCCTGTGCAGGCGAAAGTTTGTCAGCGAGCCGTCGCTGCAGCGCCATGAGCAACTCAGTGAGATGCACAAGAAGAACCTGGAGGATGACTCATTAATCCGAAAAGCTACCGAGGATCTCAAGGCTGTGGGCAAAGAACCCATTTCAAATTATAGAGACCGAGCCAAGGAGCGTCGTTTGGCACATAATCAACCCAACAAGCCCAAGCATCCTCCTGCGCGAAAGCATCACAGCGCTCCAAAAGAGACCGAACTCAAGGAACCAACTGTTAGCAAGCCTGCACTGTCAAAAGGAGCAGGCCTGCTGGCAAAGATGGGCTGGAATACTGGCTCGGGACTCGGCGCTGAGGGAGATGGACGGACCAACATCATCGAAACAATGGCGTACACGCCGGGAGTTGGTCTGGGCGCTGAGGGAGGCAAAATCGGCGACGCTGCCGAAGAAGCTGCTCGGGCTACAAAGGGTGATTATGCGGATTTTGTGGCCAAAGCCAAGGACAAGGCCAGACAGCGCTATGAGAACATGGGTTAATGGAATTGGCAATGGACATGGGTTTGTAGGAGATATGTGTTGCGATGAGCCTGAGTGTAGCATTTTGTAGCATTTCTCTGCACGCACTACTCGATACAAATACTTGCCTCGATCAGCCGCGAGTATCGCACCCGTATAAGCCAGCTAAGCCATGCAACAGGCTCATAATATACCTAATACACCAACGTCTGCTTCTCAATGTTCCGCCTCCCAAATTGAAGTCCTAAGAGGACTATTGGCACTCATGAACCAGCGACTTCCTCATGGTATACATCTTGTACTAGTACCATTCATAAATGACGTGATGTACGGATTCTTTACTCCGGGACGTGAGGTCGTCTTTGCCTCAGGACAGTGGCACAATCTTTTGGAGTAGCCTTTTGTCATTACGACGCACAGAGACTGCCCACATCCCGAACAAATCGACAATGCGACCTGATATCCAGCATCTTTCTATCAAATAGATGCCTATATTCATGTACAATGGCATCGTATAGTGTCTGTGCATCGCTCAGTCGACTAATCAGACTTGGCGCTCAGTATGAATTGATCCCACGTGGGCTGCATAACAGTCCTCCGTCGAGAGCAAGGGGCATACTGCGTCTCGCTACACTGTCTGCAAAGCTTAGCCGACGCACAACCAGATTGGCGGGATCGGAATCTCGAAGGGAGGCAGACGCGCGTAAGCTCACAACTGGTCCTGAACCCGAAAAATGGCTGGGTGGTGGCAGTCTATTTGAATGAGCCTTGTCTACAAGGCTGCTTTCTTGCACCATATAGACGCTCGAGAATGATTGGACGCCATCCCGCAGAGATAAGGATGCAGCATCTCGAGGTTCTGGATGCACATGTATACCCCGACGCTCGAGCCTCCTGTTCCTGCAAAGTGACGTCCGAAAATATGATCCAAGAGGTCGTGCCCTCTCACAAACCTACGAAGTATTTGTTTGGCCCTGTCATTCCATTCACCACCAGAGGCCGACAATATTGAAGTCGCAAACGAGAGTACTCGAGCATGGCGTGTGGCAGCCTTGTGGTCTGTCGCTTAGAGCCAGCGACATCGACATTCTTTTCGCTATACTCAACCCCACGCGGCAATCCTTGTCTTGGCATACGCACTGCAGCATTGCACAGACTCGAGGTGCACCGCGCCCGACATTTGTTGGTTGCAGCAACGAACAAGACGTCCAGGTACTGATAACGAACATGATATCCCGGAGAAGGGTTTCTGTAGTTTCTAGCAGCGATTGCGTACAACCAGCGAGCTGAACCTTGCCCGGTAGGATGGAATATAGAAGACATGATGGTGCTCCGATCGAGATCAGCAGACGTCACAATGAGAGAGAATTCTGGACCGTGGCCATGTTGATAATAGATTAAAGGGACTCATGATCCAGATGCAGAACTAAAATGGGTCGAGTAATGTTAAACGTCCATGTCAAGTCTTACCATAATTGAAAAAATACAACTTCGACCTCGAATATCATGGCCCTCTGGGACAACGAGGCATATGGATCCCAGGCCCACAAAGTCTGCTGGTTCCTGGTCTCGCTCACGTCAGGTATGTGCTATGATATGGATATCTCGGCCCTCCTTGGGCCTCCCTAGCCCTGCAAGAACAATTGAATCAAGAGTTGCATTTCTCTCCACACGTCTCTCGGCGCGACCTCTTGTGGTGTCTATTCTAACATCTGACTCTCCCCGTATTATACAGGAATCATCGCCCTCCGCTTCTACGCTCGCCTGACCGCCAAGCCGGGCAACTGGTTCGGCGCCCTGGGGCTCGACGACGCCCTCGTCGGGCTCAGCTGGGTCGTGCTGCTCGTGACGCAGATCTTCATCCAGATCGCGGCCGGGTACGGCAACGGCCAGCACTATGACACCCTCAGCCGCTACGACCAGGTCGAGGCCATGCGGTGGAACACCATGATCGACGCCGTCATCATCTGGGCCTTTTCCTTGCCCAAGCTCGCCATCGTGGCGCTGCTGAGAAGGATTTTGAACTATGGTCAGTCGAAAGAGACAAAAAGATCCTACCATGCCGTTTCTTGAATCTTGTTCATATAATCCAACGACTGATACTCGGCCCAGGTCTGCACACCTCAGTCCTCCTTTGGGGCCTCGCCTTCGTCGGCCAGGCCCTGATCTTCTCCATGTCGGTCTTCCTGTTCATCCAGTGCAGCCCGACGGCGAAAAACTGGGACAAGACGGTCGACGGCATCTGCCTGCCCGACGGCACCATGATCGGCATCGAGTACTTTGTCTCGTCGTACTCGGCCTTTCTGGACCTGTTCCTCGCCGTCTTCCCCGCGCCCTTTGTCATGCGTCTCAACATGCCTCTGCGGACGCGTCTCGCCGTCACGGGCGCCCTCGGCCTCGGCGTCCTGGCCAGTATCATCCAGGGCTATAAGCTGAGCATCATGGGCGCCTCGTTCAAGTACACGGACGAGGACCCGACCTGTACGTCTTCTTTTTTCCCTTTTCCCCGTCTTATTCCCCCACAGATCTCGCACTGACGATGAACTTGCCACGTATCAAGACCCCCTCCCCTTCCTCAACACCTTCGGCATCTCCGAGGCCTGCCTGCTCCTCATCGCCGGATCCCTCCCGGCCCTGGGCCCGCTATTCCGGCGCGCCCGCGCCCGGCTCGCGAGCTACTCGGGCAGCGGCTGGAGCATCACCGAGATCGGCGGGCGGTACCTGCGCAGCAAGCGCAGCCACAGCACATCCCACGACGGCGAGGAGAAGCGGAAGGAGAGTAACAGCAGCACGCCCCCGCTGACGTTCCACGGCTACGATATCAACACCGCGGCGGCCGCGCGGCGCAAGGCGTCCGACGGGTCCGAGGATCAAAGGACGCTCACGCTCGACGACGATGTGGAGAGCCGCGCCGGCCTGCGCGACGACAGTGGCAGCAGCAGTAGTCCCTCGACGACGAACATGACGTGTCTTAGTCCGCCGCCCATGGCCCTGGCGCCGCTTCACCAGCAGGGGAAACGTACCGGAGAAGAAGAAGAGACATCCTGTTCCGAAAGGTAAGAACTAGACAAGATCCCCGAACCCCATTACGAGGCCCAAAAACGTTGACACTTTCGACCCCGTCTTTTAAGACAGCCCGGCTTACCCAGTCGGGCCAATGCCGTGTCGGACAAAGTCAAAGGCGCCTGGCAGGGGCTGAGGCAGGATGGCGGTAACGTCGTTCTTGCTTGTGTCCGGAAGCAGGGTTGATAACGGGGTTTGGGATCATGGTGCTATTTGAGCAGTTTGATATCACTCTCGTCTTCTTTTTCACTTTTCTCCATTTCGCCATCTTATACTCTTGGAATGCAATTCGCTCGCTCGTGGAAGATACCCTTGTCCTTTTTGTTCGTTTTCTGGGCTCTTGGTACTGCGCTAAATGGGATGATGGATTCCCTTGTAATAATATCTTCCAATCCACGATACTACCCGGATTTCATAATTATTGTCAGTTCGACGAAGTCAACACATTTTACAGTCCCGTTTCAATGAGTTCGTCTTGAAGATGTTTATCAAATTAATGCTACCTAAGTTAATATAGAAAGGTCCGCCCGCTATAAGATTGCAGTAAACGCCGGCTGTGAAACAATCATGACCAAAACACGCCTGTCTCCCCAGAACTTGTCCACTTCCTTAGCTAATCTTCTTGCCCATCAAGTCGGCCAGCTCGTCCAGCAGCTCGACCGTCTCGGCGGGGCTCGCGATCCAGGCCGTGGTGCCGACGCTTCGGGCCTTGAAGTCGTTGGAGCCGGCGCTGAGGAACTGGTCGCCGACGTGGAGGGTATTCTCGCCGCGGATGGGCGCGTTCTCGCCACCGAACCACTTCTGGCAGACGTTGACGCCCCAGCTCTTGTCGCCAATGTCGACAAAGACGTCGCGGCCGCCGTTGAAGGCGCAAAAGGGCACCACCTTGTTGTCGTAGTCGCGCCCGCCCACGCTGAGCTCGAGGATCTTCTGCACCACGAGCACCGTCTCCTCGAGAGACTCGCGCGGGATACGGATCGAGGGGTCGGTCGGAATGATGCCGACGGCGCGATCTTTGCGCATGACGTCTGCAGGCAGCGCCATGGTCTTGATGCAGTCGCGCAGTGCAGCCTCGGCCACGTCCAGGAGCGCCGTAATGCTAGTGTCAGACCAGGCCAGCATCTCGGCCGTAAGCCAGCGCTCCCGCGGAACCGGCCGCAGCAGATGCTCCGAGTCGGCATGGAATTCAAAAAGATAGTTTGCCTCGCCGCCCATGATGATAATGTTCTGACGCTGCTGCGGCGTCAGCTCCCGCGACGTGGCGATGGCGTCCAGTAGTCCGTGCAGGCGACCGTAGTACTTGTCGGCCGTGGTGTAGCCGGCAGCCGTGACAATACCGATCTTGACGTTCTTGCGCATGAGATCAATCATCCTCGGAATTACTGGACTCGTCGACTCGAGACTCTCGCCGTCGTCATACAGCGTCACATCACCATCGAAGGTAGCCAGCTGCAAGGTGCCGTACGTGGTGACGGCCATGATCTGTGCCGAGTTGAGGACGAGGCGGACGTCATTGAACGAGGGCGAGACAAATCGCCGCGATGATATAAAGCGCTTGCGATCCTGATACTTGAAGGCGGCCTCTAGGGGTAGGCGCGTGAAGAAGACGCCTATCGTGGGGACCAGCAGCTTGAGCTTGGACGGTAGGCTCCTGTTGTCCCTCTGGTGCTCAATGTGATCGTCGAGCATGACCTCAACGTCGCGCATGATTTCCGCATACCGCCTGTGCGCCTCCTCGGACATTTGTGTGAAGCTCACGCTGTTGGTCTCAAACACGCCCGTGGGCTGCGAGTAGAGGACGAAGGGGACGGCAAGCAGCCCCTTGATCCATTCTGCGGAGTGGTCAGCCAGCTGTTAAAATATGCCTGAATGCTTTTTCTTTAGATGAAGCCAATACATCTTGCCGCCGGACCACCGTTCAAGGCCTTTCTCGCATGGTGCGCATATATTCGGATAGGATCCAAGAAGTATGGTACAGTCGAGATGACATTCGTGGCCGATGCTCTTCCGGATCCCCCGGTATGGTCAAGGTCTGGTTGCGGGGGATCCACCCAATCAATCATGGGCGGGCGACGCAACCAGCCGACCCAACGAGTGATTGATTCGCTCTTCTCACTGTTGTTGTCCGGAGCCGACGTGACCCTCCCGTATAGATACAACGGCTCTGTTTGACCTCCATTCGTACATGGCGCCAACTGGCACAGAGAAATCATTTGTGGATTTCATATGGCAGTTGCATTTGCTTACCTATGAACTGGTCTCGCCGGTGTGTTTTGAGGGCATCTATTGCATTTATAATCAGCAAGGTTGAACATCAAATCTCTCCGTCTTTCTCTGCTTTTGGGTGATTCGGCTTTTGCAGAACAAGGATTCTGAAAGAAAGTCAAGACTCACATTCGACACGATATCTTGTAGTCATTGTATTTGGATTTCCGTGTGGTCTTGTCGTGCTTTCTTCTAGCGAGGCCAGCAAAGTATAGTCGAGCGAAAGAATCAAGTTGACGAGTAAACAGGATGAGATAGGAGTTTCCCCTATTGACCCTTTCTTGAGATTGGCAGTGCAGTCAACGTAGGTGTATGTCGGTGAATCTGGAGAGAAGGACAGAGGTACTGACGAAGCTCTCAGCTGACTGGTCCCTTCTTGTTGCTCGTTGCTTCGCTGGCTGATACGGCGCCGGCAACCGCCGCCCGCCACTTTCTTCCCCACAGGAATGTCTTAGCTGGCGTCTCGGGCCAGCCCCAGGGGGCCGAGGGGGCCAAGCACAGGGGTTCGACTCTATATGCCAGCCGGTTGATGACTAGGTACTACCTATTGTTCTGTTCATAACGTTGCTATCTACCTCCTGGCCACGTCATCCATCGAGGATCAAAGTAAGTCATTCGCTTTCATACCACTGCTACGAGTAAATAGCTTCCATTCCCATGCTCAATGACAAATAAGACTCCTTCATGTCTATCATCGAGTCAAGATTAGAGTTACAAACAGTATCTGATGGACAGGCGCTAAGATAGTGCACAGTATCTAAGGTATACCGCCAAGGTGGTCACGCGCCGTCCTCCAGGTGGAACAAACGGCCACATTCCCCTCCTTTGAGACCAAGCCAGCGTTGCTATCAATAGTATATTGCTCTATGTGATATTATATGCAGACTTGTGCCATGCATTACATGCCAGGAACTTTTAATTATTTTAAGTCCAATTCATGTCCACCTTATCCAGGGGTAGTTTTTATATACACATCCCGTCCTGAAAATATATCCAACAACGTTGCTTGATCTTCTGCCAGCTTCCATATCGTGACATTATGAAAAGTTCCTTGACTTCTTGGAACGCAACCACGACGGTCTACTCCATTTGGTTGATGATTTGGTCGATGGTTGAGGTGACAGGTCGCTCGAGTGCTGCGACCCCAGCGTTGAGCCGTCTAGTGTTGCTCCAGGACTGCCTATCAGTGTTTTGCCCTCCACGTCGGAAGCCGGCGAGTAGGGCGCGTGGGGCGACAGTCGAGCTTCGAGTTCCGCTGTCTTCGATGTAGATGAGCGATGCGACCTCGGCATCAACGACATGTCGCCTAATGATCCCAATACTTTATCCGAGTCTCTTGAAAGTATACGAGAGTTGGAAGTCGGCGCTTCGCTTCCCGGGAGCTCGGGAGTAAACGATGTATTTTCCAGTTCCACTGGTGGTCGCTGTGTAGGCGCGGGTAGCTCTGCGGGCGCCGATATGGACGCGAGTCTTGTGCTGCTGCTATTGGTAGGAGACGAGGGATAGTCGGGCGGCTTGCCAAACCGACTGGCATAGATGAGATCCTCGATATTACCCCTCAGCCTATTGAACTTGAAGCCAATCTGTAACCTTTTCAGTGGTATCAAGTCATCGATTTCGTCGTGGACTTGTTGCTGCAGCCTCTTCTCATTTCCAGCAAAAGTCTTGATCGTTGTGGTCGTGTAATATCTTGCCGCGTCCTCGATCTGCTTGACTGATACATATCTGCCTTCGTACCTGAATGACCTCTCAAGGATGAGTATCATGTCGCAAGAACACTTCAACAACATTCTAGCTGCTGGTGGGAGGCCAAGCAAGCAACTAGCGGCGCCAATGATGGCTCCGACACCTGCTGTGGCTATTCCCACGCCGATTGTCACACCCGAGACGATAAGAAATTGAGTTATCGAATGGGTCATGTCTGAGTATATGGGCAATCAGTAATGATCCTCGTTGAATGTGCAATGACCACAACGAGCAACACCTTGTTACTTACAATCCCTAATGTTGCCCATGACGACGTTTGTCATGATGGCTTCTACCTCGGCTGGTGCGGCTTTTGGGAAACCAAAACATTGGAGCACATGTTCGCAAATCAGCCGTGACACCGTGGGTGTCGTGATGATTCCCGAAAATGGAAGGGGTACAGCTGCTGTTCGAATCGCGTGCGTGCCAAGCCTCATACATTCTGTTATTGCCGAGTTAATCTTTTGGTCCACGTCGATCACCTGAGCGGCAACGCAGAATAGACGGACCCGCTCGTCAGCTATGAGGCCTAGGGTTTGTGATACGAGACTCTTGATGCCAACTTCGTCGTCTGTCTCGCAAGGTTAGCAAGAATGCGCACGATTATCGCGTGGGCCATGTGGGCAGTCGGTTAGCTAGCTCACCTTTTGAAAGACAACAATATCCGTCAGCCTTGTAATGTTTAATTTGTGAAAGTTGGTCTCTCAACTGGGAGAATTGATCCTCGGCTGACTGGTTGGCTTCTTCATTTGCCAAGCGCAAAGCTGTAGGGTAGTCCTCCGTCTTGGACATGTACTCTTCGAGGAGCTGCATTTTGCGGTATCCGACAAGTTTGTCCTTCTTGGTGCCCACAATGAATACCGGGACATCGTGAGAGAACTGTGCAATGGTTTCGAACGTCTTCTTATCCGCCTCCTCAATACGGCTGACATCGGCGTCTACGCAAAACCTGATGTTGGCATTAGAAATCTGTGCTCCAGTTCCTGTGAGAGAGACCTGTTGGAATTCGACCTACCAAATGACATGTAACGCCTGAGCAGCATCCTTTTGGAAAGCGCGATTGCGAAGAAATCGAGCGATCAGCTCCAGCTCCGAGTCGCTGCCCGCTTGCCAACCTCGAGAATCATGGATCAGCAGACCAGGACTGCAGAAACGCCGAGTTAGCAAGGAATTTCGAGAACGCGAACGAACGAATAAATGAAGGAATCACATACTGCCTTGGAGATTCGAAAGCCTGATTGATGTCATGGACACCTTGATCATACGATAGAGACTCCTCGGTCATCTCAACGCCGAAAACCTTGTTGATCAGCGTGGACTTGCCGACGCCCGTCTTGCCGCACACCAGAATGCGGAATGCCTTCACTCCACTGGCCTGCAGTTGCATTCCCTGCAGCCAGGGCGGAAGCGAGGTCGCATTATCGAGCACGCAGTCTGCTTGATATTCTGCTAGATTCTTCTTCAATGGCTTGAAGCTACTAAGCTCGAGGTATTTGGGGAATCTGTCGAGTATGCAGAACGCCGACAGGTGTATGATGGTGCCATAAGCCCCTGTAGAGTTCCAACCCTTCAGCCCATTTGAACCAAAGATCTTTCTATTGGGGGCATGCGAGAAGCATTCGTTATCAAGTCTCAGACAGTGCGAGTCGCCTTCAGGCCTTGTTGGAGCAGCATGTACAGTCTGAAGATCAAACATGCTGACTTGTATGCCGTTGGTGTATTTGAAGCTCCACTGGATATCCTCGCTCCCGTCTAGGTTTGGCACATTGCCAGCGTACTGCGGGAAGACGAGAGCCATGGGATCCTGGGCTTTTAGCGACTGTCCGCTTGGTGCCGAGATGGCAAGTCCCGTCTTCATGGCCTCTATGAGCATCCATTGTAGCGGATATAACGAGATACCATCATGTAGTACGGCGCCGCACATGTCGTCGACGGACCCGATGAACCATGCTTGCACAAACGAGTGCGTGGTCATATCCATATACTTGCCAATCTCGAGCAGCTGTGCCGCTTTGGCGGAGCGGTTTTCGTTCAGCGCCAAGGCTACACGGAGGTGAGTAATGGAGGCAACAAAGGACGTGTCGTATACGGTGCTCGTGGCGGTCGCCTTGATGCTGTCCAGCAGGCCCATGAATCGAATCTTTGGTGGTCCCAGGGTATGCGCCTGAATAGTGCTCGTCAACCGTGGGCCATTGCGGCTGTCATCTTCAGCCCACGCCTTTTGAAGAGCACAGGTGCAATCAAAGAGGTCATCAAATCGGTTCAGCGATTCTCTTTTGGGCAGTCCCATGTGGTGCATGACACCCGCAACAGCACGGGCGACGAATGAGCCATGGCCGGATCCGAAGAGATATACCTCATCTTCGGGCGACTCCAGAATGGAACAGATCTCCTTTGTGATCTGCTTGATCTTGTCGTCGGTGTCGTCGCCCGGGACCTTGGACTTGAACTTGTCGACGAGCGTCGGGGGCTTGCCGACGCAGGTGTAATACCTCTTCACCTGCAAGACGCTCCCACCCGAAGAATCAGGCGTCAGCCCATCGGTCACGAGAGTATGCAACCTGAAGATGCTGGAGGGGTTGCGATGCGCTGCGGTTATCAGTAATCAGAGTCCCAGCTTGGAAGCGTGGGCGAAACAAACCTTCACCTTGACGCCCCTCGGCTCCATCGACTAGGATGACCACTCGTCTGGTTGTCCTCTGGTTTGACATATCGGGCACAACTCCTTTACATTATGTTTGGCCGACCAGCCAGTGACAACATGGAAATACCGGCCAAGAACCAAAGTGCAATCGATGACTCGAGGAGTTGACGATGCGCTGCCCGTCCTCTGCCTTCTCGCAAAGGTCCGGAAGAGACAAGGAGGCTCGGCAGACAGGCAGATAGTGGCTATGCTACCTGCCAGACCCCAAGACGGGTAGCGGCCAAGGTAGGTACAACCCACCTCCTACGAGCACGGATAAACTCGTGTGTTTGGTTGGCTCTCGAGTGAATGGGTGGTGTGCAGCAAACTGTGGCTTGGACGAGGCAATACGACTATTCACAAGCAGCAATCTTGGCACATATCAGGGAGATAGATGTTGCAATGCAAAGATGCACCAAGTTTTGAAAGGATGATAGTTCCAGCACGTTAGCTGTTTGATGGCTGACAGCGACTCCGCAGAGCCAAAAGAAAGGTAGGACGGACGAAACCCACCACAGACCGCCGACTGCCCGAGGCGGGGATCGCCATTTGGTTGAGTGCACTAAATGACCGCTAAAACACCCGGGTAGCGAATCCTTCAAAATGACAGGGCCGACTTCTACGGCTTTCATGCCGGTGCCTTCATACAGGTAAGAAACTCTGATGACATGCAATACATTATATCTTCTCTCCCAACTCCATCGAATCACGCCCACCATGAAGTGATGAAACAAAATTATACAATGTGGAAGCCATTATCGTGGGACACGAAATATCAGTCCAGTCGCAGCGTTTGAACATTGGCCAAGATGTTCCTCGCAGATAAACAAAAATCAAGTACATTTCGACGTCGGTCTGGGATATTTGTGTTTGCACGTTCTAACTCTTTCTTGCCTTCCCCGACGTCTTCCTCGTCAATCATCGATTTGTCTCATTCATCCTTCCCGTATCTGTCATAAGACTCAATGTCACCGCATACTCTGTACGTGGGAATCTTCAGAGTCATCTATCCCTCCCAGCCTGTCTCATTGCAAGCCCTCAATCTTCCACTTTCTAGTTCCCACGTGAACAATTGCTACGTAGCGATGCCTGAGCCTTGCTGGCTTGTCCTGTACTTCATACTTGACCGCATTCGTCGCGTCAAACAGCATCCAGTCGTGCCCATAGTGAAGTATAGTATCGCAACTGTTTTCTGCGGAGAATTCGTCTGTTCACTCGTTCCACGCGTGTGGTAGGGGAGCACTAGTTCACTCCTCCGTTCGCCGGAAGCCCTTGAGGGTTCTGCGCCGCTTGCGCCGCGAGTTGGATGGCCGCCTGTGCATTGACCTCGGCCTGGTGAACCGCGCTCTGGATGACAGCTTGGTCATCAGACGTCAGGGGTGCAGTCAGTGTTCCATAGAGTTGGGGCTGCTCTTGTTGCAGTTCTGTAGTATTATTAGCATACTTCCCTAAAAAAAAAAAAGCATGGACACATCGGACGTGAGACTTACTCAACAACGCTAGTCTGAACAGTTGGTATGGTTCGAGTTTGTCCAGCGGAGACTCGAGCAGGACGCTATCCTCGCCGAGATCATCGTCCGAGTCTTCGGCGTCTCGGTACTGGTTCTCGAGGCGGCTGAACTTGGCAGCCTCTTCGTTGAGGAACTCCAGGTAGGCCGTGCTCTCGTCGCGGCCTTCCTGAGGCTCTTCCTCGGGCTTCTCCTCTATTTGCCAGTTGGTATCCTCCTCGGCCCACTCATCTTCGTCATCAAAGTCATAGCTGGCGGCGTCGTAGGTGTAGTCATCCTTCAAGGCGTCGTCACGGTTCTTCATGGCGTTTGGCAACGTCCTGAAGAGGATAGTGACACCTTGGAGCAGTCTGGGCCAGCCGGTCTGCACGCTCTGTGGGATCTGGTCTGGGTTGAGTTGGAGCAGAGCAACAATGGCAACGATGCACAGCTTCTTGTCGTGGACTCGGCTGAATGCATCCATGTTCCCGAACCACAAGCTGAAGAACTTGTTGGTCCAGCCGTTGCTTTCGAGGACATGCAGAGCGAGGATGGGGTTGTAGTAGATAGCGTTGATGACCATCTCCATAAGGTGGATCTTGTATGACTTGACTTTAACCTCATGTCCGTTGAGGACAGCCATGGCCATGGCAATGAAGCCGCTGACACACTGATCGATGTGGCCGCGCAGACTCAGCATGATAGCCTCAGCCAGCTTGCAAGCGCAAATACGATCAACGCCCCCAACCTTAGGGTCATCAAAGAGATCCTGGACCATGCCAAACAAGGCGTTGACGTATTCGGGCTTCTGCGCAAGATGGGGAGCACCATATTGGACGAAGTTGTCAAGAGCTGGGAGCATATCCTCGAGGTAGAGCTCGGCGCCAGACTTGAACGTGCGGTGGATCAGCTCAAAGGCTTGCCACATGGTAGGCGAAATACTTTTAGCCGCAAAGGTGCACGAGTCAATGATCTCAAACACCTCGTTGTACAAGTCTGCGAGCCATCAATTAGCATGGGGTAGTCAGGTCATTCGAATCGATAGGTGCGTACCATATAGCTTGTTCTCCAAGGTGATTTCAATGACTGGCATGAGCACTGCCTCAATATGCAGCAGAACATCTGGGGTGCTCTCCAGAGTGAGGATCAGTGTACCAATGGTCTGCAAGACACCAAGGGCCGTTATGCTCTTGTCATCCAAGTAGTCGCCGTATTCATCGTCGTCACCCTTGGCAGCGTTCTTGTCCAACAGTTCGCGTACTATGCGCAGGTACGTGTCTCGCAGTTGCTCGCTCAGTGCCACGGCAAATGGCGTCAGTTCAGCAGCAAAGACCTCCACAAAATCTTCCATCACGTTGGCTAGAGCGTCAATATCGCATTCGTTGGCCAACTTGAGCAATTGCTGCATGATGGTAGGAATACTCTGCTGCATGCTGATTCTGATAGTGTCATGTCTGATGAGGGGCTGCAGAGCCAATGCGGCGGTGACACGGACAGGCAGGTCCGTGTCGGCCATACAGTCCAAGATGTGGCGGTAAATGATGAGCAAGTTGTTCTGGTCCTTGAAGTTGAGCTGTTCAAACTTTTCAATGGTATCGCAGGCTCGAGCCCGGAGGTATCCTTGCGTGCTCTTGAAGTCGGGGAACACATATCGTACGAGGAAGTACTCCACTTGATCCGCGATAGGACTCTTCTTGCCGAGCAGGACAGGAGCCAGAGTACCAATCATGCGCAGGGCACCCTCCTTGGCAATGTGGTTCTTGGCATCGGCAGCGGCTGCCTCGTACTCGTTGACCACGCTGTTGATGAATTGCAACAGCTCGAACGTCTGCTTTCTCCTGACCTTTGTCAGAGTGACCAGGAAGTTTGTCGCGGCAACGTCGGGTGACGAGACCTCCTCGTAGAAACTGAGTTTCCGGTGGAGGTACTCCTCTGGCTCGTCCTCGAACTTCTCGATATCTTCCTGGGTCAGACACAGGACGGGGAACACCAGGTGGGTGACCAGGTTGGTCAGGTGCGGCTTCAGGTGATTCCACATCTCCTTGGGTCGGCAGCATTCGTCGAGGAAGACGAGCGTGTACGAGAGACAGGGCTTGCTGAGCCAGGCGGTCTTGGCAACCCACTTCTCAACCTCCTGGAGGTAGTGCTTCATGATTTCAGGCGCAACGGTGTTGGTGAAGTCCTTGGCGAAGGCCTTCAGTTCGTCGCTTTGTGTCGAGACGGCGGTCGGGTTGCCGTGGCGAATCCACAGGCGGTTCAGGTTGAAGTAAGCCCACTTCTTGGCCTTCCACCAGTGGTGGCGTTCTCTATCGTCCAAATCGTCCGTCATGGCTGCGGGAGGCGCGGCCTTGGAAATGGTGTGCAGGAAGACTGTACACCAGCCAATGTTGACCTCGCGTTGCCTGAGGAAAGCGGGCAGTTCCAGCTGTTCGTGTGTCAGCATGCAGTAAACAGGCGAGCAGAATCGGGATTTGCCTTACCCATGTGGCGTGCTTGTAGGCCTTGAGAGCGATATGAAGCATCTCACCAGCTTCCTCGCTGTCTTGACCGACCAGCTCGTTGCATACTTGCAGGAGGCGAGGGAAGCTGGCCTCGACAATTTTCTCGAACTCGTTCTTGCTCGGGTCCTGGTTTCCCTTGAACCGATACGCGCGGCAAGTGACGAGTAAGCACTGCAGACCGGCGAGGACGGCAGGTGCATTATCGGCGTGGAGGAGTTGGAGCGTGACGTCGAGGAAACTCGGCCACTTTCCTGGAAAGTCAAAATGCAAGATGCGCTGGATCATCTGCAACAACTGCTGTCGGACGGGGCCATGGGAGGCGGCCAGAATGGGCAGGATGCGGTCGCGAAATCTCTGCTTCTCCTCCTCGGCTAGCAAAGCTTCATCGGGCCAGTGGTCGCTCTTAGACCAGGCGCGATTCGTTCGGTTCTTGAGGTAGATGACGGCTATCGATCATGGAAGACATGTCAACAAAGGTTACAAGGGCAACGTTCTCGTGTGCGTGTGGCATGTTTGCTTGGTTGTGCGGTGTGTGAAGGCTGGGCTGCGCGTGCCGCTAGATGATGAGTGCAGTAGGTGCATGTTACGTACATGAAAGCCTAACGGCATCTTCAGTCTCGTTGGCAAGAATGTCGAGGAGGACGTCGCAAAAGCCGGCGTGGGACTCGGCCTGTGGTAAGAAAATAGATGTAAGCAAGGGTTGCCGCCACGATGAGGACCACGGGAGCGATGCCGGGTCGGGTTTGCGAAGAGGCAACGACGAGAGTTGCAAGGCCAGCAAGATCAACAACAAGCACAACATACCTGCTTCAGCTCCAACTCGGCGGCCCGTCGCACATTGGTCTCCGCGGACAGGGTCGCCACGATGCGACTCCTGATAGCCTCTGCATTCATCCTGGCCGTCTAAGATATATGGGCACCAGCTGGGTTATAACGGGGGAAAACAATGCAGCGAGGATGGCCCTTTGACGGGGTTTCGTCGATGAGGTGTCGAGGCGGAGGCTTGTGGTTTGGGTGTGGTTCAGCTCGAAATTTATGTATGGGTATCTAACAAAAATCAGGTACGGTACGTATCTGGTTTTCTGCCACTCGAAAAATGGCGGGGCAGTCAAAGTCGGTGACGGGTGGGTAAGGTAGTGGTGGTGGCCTTGGGTGGGCGCCCTGTCATCAGTCATTCAGTCGCCAGCCAGTCAGTCAGGCGCAGCACAGGCTGTTTTATTTTTTTTTGTTTTTCGATTTTTTTGGGCGGTGCCTGTTTCTGGTTTCCCCCAGCCGTTACTTGCTGCTGGCCAATGCCAGGGCTGGAGAGCTCTGCTATCGTTTCACAGTCTCAGAGATGAATTATGTATAATAAATCGATTCTGTCAAAAGGTGGGCTCAGAGTGCCGACTGTAATTGTTTATTCAATGCTATTGGAACTTAATCATGCGGGATAAGGACCGGACTTGACATCGATCACAGCAAGTCCAGGGTCCTACTAACCTAGTAGGAAACTCGACGCTGGCTGCTGCCGCCGAGGACCTGAGGAAGACACGAGATGGTTTGGAACAAGATACCGGGAACAAAAGCAAGCACGTCTACCTCGCCAATGGGCACTCAATGGACATCCTTTCTGGGTCGATTGGCAGCTATCATTGCTCTCTCCCCTGTCCTTTCTCTCCGCGAAGTAGAATGTACTACTTCATACTATTTACAGTACCAAGGACTAGATCGCGTGCGCCTGTGCGCTGCCCCTCAGTTGGTGGATTACTAAAATCGAAATAAAATGTGGTGTGTTATGCAAACCGGGATTCTCGTGGGCTGTCAAAAATGTGCAACGAGACCCCGTGACATGGCGCCTTGCCGAATGCATGACGGCCAAAAGTCAGATACAGAGAGAGTGACGAGGACGAAGGAGAAAAAAAAAATCCAGGGACCAACCGGGGGGGTCTCTCTTCTGCCCACTGCCTGCTGCCACGCTTTTGCATGGCCGCCAAACCAAGATGCATCGGGAACCCTCCTGAGCTAAAAACCTCCAACTGGTTGCAAATCCAAATCATTTCGCGGGGCTAAACTGGTACCTTGAGGTCTTGGACAGTGCTGTTGATTCACACCTTAAGGGAGCTTGGAGCAAGTATCCGTCCGTAAGGGTCTCTCCTCTCCGTCCACTAGCAGGGTATCATGAGGTTTTGTCTTTCTGGCGATACACCCTCCATTGCTTTTGGATATATTGTTCAAAGCCCATCGACAGCGTCGTGCCGCCGACGACTTGGTTGTAAGTGCTGGACCAAAGACGAACCATTTCCGATCGCGCGAAACGGATTGAGAAGCGAGAGGGCTAAAATGCTACTGGCGCACAAAATCAGTACATTGAATCAAAAGTAAACAAGCAATCTCATAGGCACGACTTGAGTAAGAAGCGTGCTCCCGTCGCCGAGCTACATTTTGCCCACATTCTAAATCCAAGATCCCTAATAATTGTTCAAGTCCATCTGCTTGTCGTCGGTTCCCATGCACACTAAAACATGTGGTAGGAAATTATTCTCATTTGTGTTTATTTATACCAGCTTGCATATTTGATCAGCAAGTTCCGACAGTCTGGGAGTCTGGTCACACCCACCCCCATCCAAAGGAGGGTCAATACGTCACAATCCGGAGTGTTTTGGGCGCCAACAATTAGCTGTAAGTGACTCGTCAGGCCTGCACACAATGCATTCAGGTAGAGCCGCTTTCTCCATATCATATCTATACCTACCTAAGTAAGCCCATTTTGAAGTCTGATAATGCTACCAAGGTAAAGCAGCCTGAACACTGGAAATGCCACAGTCAACGAAAGAACTCGAAAGATTGGCTCCTCGGGCCGAGTGGGGCGGCAATTTGGTATTGTGCTTGGGCTTTTGCCCCGCGGCAGATCAAACGTTATTGTTTCTGCTCACGTTGAAACATCATCTATCTAAGTCATCGGTGATTCATTCACGGCTGTACAGCTACGCGTTTGCAGAATTTCCATCTATCGTAGCTCGTATGTTCGATTGGTAATACATATCCGAGGAAGAAAGCTGCTCTATCATTAAGTTATGTATGTCCGTGATTCTCAACTGAGCCAAACTGTGGAGGGGGAAGACGGGAACGAGAAGCTTAGGGAGAAGTCTGAGTTGATTTTGTAGAGCTACAAAAAAGAGATGTTGAAGAGCAGCCTGATAGAGCAGGTGATCTGTGGCATTTATTGTAGTTTTATTTAACTATATGTTCAGTAACATGTTTGACTCATGATCAAAAGATAAAGGTGCGAGTCCTTTTTACGCGTGCAAAACTGTGATAAGTAATAATATCTCTAATAATTTAGGGATTATGTTATTCGTCGCACTTGCTTCTATTGATTACAAAACAATTGGGTACTACCTATATCAGTGCGACAACAATATTTACATGTCTAACTCGGATAGAAAAACGAAGTACGGAAAGATCGCGAGTCTATGCTAAATGTTTACACTCCGGTTCAACGAACCGTTCAAATCGACGGTTGGATGAGCGAGGGTGTTACGGCAGTTCTCAAGCACGTTTCTGAGTCCAATGTATTTTTGGCCGGGTTCCAGAAACACCACGACAAATTCAAGAATCCGTGCCAAATCGTAAGATTCCCGGATATGACAAAAAACCCGTCGGAGGCCTGGACGTACTATTGGAGCACAGAATATACGATGTGAGAGGGGTGTTATAAGATAAAGCAGAGAAGAGAGAGTGATTCAAAGGGGAAAAGTTCAAGGGGGAAGCAAAAGGAAAGAAAAAGAGACACAGACGACCACCGAAGGAATCGAACCTTCGCACGCAAGCAATGGAGGTCGTGATATTGCTGGTGACTACCAACCCGGCCAAGACAACAAGTGATAAAAAGACCTCTTTCAATTGGCAATGTCTGTTCCTTAAAGTTAAACGCATGTTCGTCCGGTTCATCTTCGTGGAGGCAAGCTTGTATAAACATCTAGGCAGCAACTGTTCCTATTCGGCTCGCCGAGGTGGAGTTCAGCAGAATTAGAGGAGCGGCGAATGAGCGAATGCAAATCCATACAACCGTCACAACGCGAGCACATGCGACAAATTCATCATTAACAGTTCATCAATTATATTCCTGACTTGCATTATCCCCGGTCTGTATTATGATCCGCCTGTAAACCCAAAGCTGTGACCAATTGCCCAACCGCTACTCACGTGAACGTGACATTTGTTTCCTTCTACCCAATCGACTTCTAGTCCGTCATGTAAAAAACCTGCCCTTTCGCCTCGATGAATTTGAAGTCCATGGTTTAGGAATCCGGGAAATCCGGGTTGAGACATGAAATCCTAGGCCAAATGATGGAGAACCTGGGTCGAGAACAATGCAGATATGTCAACTCCCAGTGCTTGGGCTGGTCGTCTTCTTGGCAATACGTTGGTCCGCGGTATTCAAATTCCCTAGGGATGATCAAAGTTGACTTGATGAGGTGATGAGATTTCTGGTGATTGTTGCAAGACGCTGGCGCCAGGATCCAGGGTAGAAGCTAATGTCCATTGGAGCAGGCAATTCTCTCAGGTTTGAAAAGGCCTGTAGCGGGGGAAGCGTAATCCGGATCTGTTGAAACTTGATATGATCGCAAAGGAATATCCGTTGTCTGGAATCCAGGGAAACGCCGAGGAATGGAAACCATAGTGGAAGATGGGAAACAAATTGTAGAAGATCCTAGGATTTATATTGTCGCGGCGCATACGGGCACCTGATCCAGCCTGGTGGAAGATCTCCCGACTTACTGAAAACACGCCGAAGCGTCATGTATCTTTGAGCACAAGAAAGGTGCCATTGGCAGAGCTTTGCAAGTGTGAATCCAGCGCCATGAGCGGCTGCATCATGGCTGTAGCAAGGCAGCAGTTATCCAGAGAGTGGAAGTTGTGATCCTTGATCGGTCCCATTGCTATTAAGCTTTGGGAAGTTCCAGTTGAATTGTTTGTCCCAGGGAGTCCGGAGAGGCCATGATGAAGGGATCCGGGTGTGGTGGAAGTCCTGGAGAAGAGTCCTGGAGAGTCCTGGGTGATGGTCCATGTGCAGGTGAGCAGCTGTCTGTTAGCAGCAGAGAAAGAAGAAAGGAAATAGCCAAGTGTGGAAAGCCATGGAAGAGATATCTGGGTTGTTGAAATGATCCTTTCAGAAGGGATTATATATACACTCCGTCCTGTACTGACCTTGCTGTCCGGACATTGGCCTTTCTCTATTAGTAAATGATCCCAGAATGGTCTCTGCCCATTCTTTCTCGCGCCTACCGCCGTGGAAGCCAAAAGAAAAGACATGAGTGGACAACAGAAAATGATAAAAAGAGAAAGCGCACGACAGGTGACCTCCCACGTTTTTTTTGGCCAAGTCCGGAACAGCAAGGCGGCCGGGTAATAATGATCAAGTTCATGAATCAAATGAGACGGTCCTTTTCTCGCGCCAAATCCTTGGTCTGGTATAATGCAGAGCAGGCCCAGCTTCGTAAAGTAGCAATGATGGAAAATATCATCAGTAATTCGACCCATCCGTATGCAAGTCGTAGCAGTCCATTTGCGCCGTGTCCGATCTGATAAGGATCCAGGAATAAAAATAGCAGAATTGGTATGATGGCGATGTCCAAGAGAGGCGAAAGGCGTGAATCATCCGAGAAAGGGTAGGCCAGTATCCCTTGGTAATATGGAAGAATGCAAACTTGCACCTCCTGAGAACTCATCTGAGTCTCACGTGCGGGTATATCCAGATTAAAAATTTTTTGATCCAGGAAGCACCAAGCGGTGGGGGGAGCAGGTTCCAAAATCCACGGAGCAATGCAAATGAACAATAATTCCAGTTCACGAGCAAGACGGGTGTCTCGCTTCCAGCAAATCCATCGTGGGGTAGAGAGAAGAGCTCTGCAGGGTGCTTACGGCCTGCGGTGACTGTGTCTGGAATCCCTGTGGCGGTCGCCACGCTCGACACTGTCCCGGTTGGCATGACGCGAAGATCCACTGGTTGCCACATGGGAACTTGGAGGAGGTACGGATGTACGAGGAGCAGGATTTTTTTCATACTGCGAGTCGTGCGATGCTCCATAGGAAGGGTTGCCTGCGGGCGAAGCTAAGAAATCAGATCGTGTCGCAAAGTTCTGATTGCTAGTATACTTACCGCGTCCGTAGAAGGGATCTCTTGAATCGGATGGCGCGAATTGCGAGGCAGTCGGGGCCTGCTGGTAGTAACCACCTGCGCTGCTCGCTGGTGGGAAGCCCGGCACATTACCAGGTGCTCCTGTTGTCACATAAGTTGACCGAGCCTGTTGGCCCATGGTTGTTACGGGAACTCCTCTGGGGCCAGAGGGATATGCGTTGTCACTCCCGTACATGACTGTATCGCCGCCCCTGGAAGCGACCAGGTTGGCACCCATCTGTTGGTAAGGCCGGTCAGTAGCTGACTGGGCGAATCCTGTTTGCGCAACGGGGGCGCCTCCTGAATATGATACATCCATTGGACCTGGAGAGAACTGCTGCTGTTGTTGTTGGGAAGTTGTGTATCCCGTTTGGCCATACCCACCACCTTGGTTTCCACCATAGGGCTGGGCTTGGTAGCCTCCCGAAGCTCCAGTGTAGCCAGCAGATCCAGTTCCCGGGTACCTTGGAACGGAGTCATACGAGTCACGGGAGTTATCCTGGTATTGTCCACCTGTGGCTTCCGTAGGTCCATAGTACTGGCGGGACTGATGAGTGTCCGAGTTACGGTACTGGACTACTGGGGAGTTAGATTTCTGGATGAACACTCCAGGTGACTCTCTCGTGGCATGGGTACCTCCGACCGGGCCACGCGACGTTTGTTGCCGCCTTTCTTGATCCCATCGGGCAGAGTCTGCCTTCAAGTCTTCTATCATTGCCTGCGAGCAATCCGATCAGCACTGCGCCGACGCCAAATTAACATTCATTCTTCTCGGTAGGGCTCACCGTTGTCAGGTTTCGGTATGCTGTGATGTAGTAGCCTTGGACTACCTGGCCTGTTTGCGGGCTCTGTTGCAATGTCAGTTGTCTGATCGCCTCCATGTCGAAAATACATCAAGCCATCCAACGCATACCTCGTAGACTCCAGGCCGCACAAGGGCATCGTTTCCGAGATAGCGACAGACATCGGCAGTAATAACCTCACGGTCGATGCCATCCCGCGGCACGAAGTACTCGTTCTGTCGGTTGGAGGCGGGCGGCGGGGGTTGGCTCGCTCGCGGTGCTCGCGCAGCCATCTTGTGTGAGTGCCGGGTAATGAGAACTGTCGGCAACAGCGAAGGGCGAGGAAGGAAATGAGGATTAGGGACGGATAACAGAAGAGGGGAGAGAAGGGGAAGATGCGTCCGGAAGAGGAGCAAAGTTGGACAAGTTTGCAGGAGATGGCAGAGATGGCAGAGCGACCAGAATGAGCTGGAGAAGGGCGGGCGGGTATGAAGAGGAGAAAAGCGAAAGGCCAGACGCTGGGCAACTGGGCTGGTGCAGTGGGGTCTGGAAAGAGGAACGGCAGGTCCAGGAAGTCCTTTGCTAGCGTCCGATACGGCCTCTTCAGGGTTGGGGGAACAAGGCTCAAGCTTGTCAAGTCGTTGGTGCGGGCAGGGATTCGATAAAGGCTTGGCTTGCCTGCCCAATCCTCCACGGGTGGCAACCGAATGAGTGGACCACGATAAATCCCAGGTGATGATGACCCAGCGAACAGGGTCAAAGGCCTGGTGGCACCGTTGTATTCTTGCTGCGTCTGCGCAGGAAGACAGGTATCTATTGTGTAATGCAGCAGGAGTCTGACACCAATGGTGGTGCCTCGTTCACAGGCACACCGTCTGACGGATGGACTGCTACGATCTCTGAGAGTCCGCGCACCTGTCTGCCTGTGAACAGAGTGGACGGGCCAATCGACAAAGCCAGGTGCCGGTCTGTGGGTGGGGTGGATGCGGTATTACTGTAGGGTCAAATGGCTGCTTGCAGCAAGATAGGTGCCGTTAGTTGCCTGGCCGCCGATGATCTCGAAAAGACCCTTCTCGAACCGATGTGCGAGCGACGTGGCTGAAAAAAGGAATAGGGTGTATGCTTGGTCTAGGTAGTGAACCCGAGGCAGGAGAAAAATCTCAACGCCTGATAGAAATCTCTCCAAAAGTAAAGCCTGATGATGGCCTAGAGCCTGCAAAGCACTGGCGCTTGTGTGGGTTTCCGATAGAAAAGGGATGCTGGTGGTAGAACACCCAATTGTAGTGCTCCCAAGAAAGACCATATGACAGGAAGGAGGAGCAAACGATCGTCGTAATAGAGGCGAATTGCCAGCCAGGCCTGACAATGGGTTGCTGCCCTGCTGCTTGGTCAGACAAGACGACTGACTGGTCGGGACGACTGTGGCTGGTGAACAACCACCAAGGATAAGCGAGTAAAACGGCGTCTGCGTGGAGCGTTTGTGACACTGTGTGCTGGTGATAAAATACGTCACGGCACAATATCAGGTAAGAAGAGCTGGTGTCGCCCGCAATCTTGGCGATTGCTCTTTTTCAAAAATTGAAATAGGACCATATGAATTCGAATTCCAGACGGAAATGGCGATTCTCATGTCTTGTAGATTTTCGGCAAAAATTCAGCAAAAATATACAACAAGCAAAGGCTGGCGGTTCGGTAGACTTGGAATTAAGCAAAGTCGATGAGAACCGTCTAAGCTGAACCGTTACACAGTAAGTCTGAAGTTGTTACTGTTCTAGGCGACCGAGGGGTAGGGCGCAGGTGTCGGTGGCCGAACGTGGCTGGTAGCTCGTAATCAGCGCCGGGAGTCCTGCTACTTGTTGTGCGGACGAATTTTTCTTCTTGGAGATTTCGCAACTGTGCGATGATTGTGCGCTGAGGTCATGAGAGTCCGCGACCAGGTCTTTTGAGAGCGTCCTCAAGAGCTGGGCACAGATGACTAGTCCCTAATATAACATTCTCCAAAGTTATTAGGGTGTTAGGCACTAATGTAGAGCACCACTGGCACTACCGTGATGATAGTATGTACGCTGTTTCGCGTTCCTTGATCCGACTTGTTGCTCTCGTCGTCGATACCCTATCGACCAAGGGACTTCCCTGGAAAGCGGCTTGTGAATGGCAATCGACGGTTCGGCGGCAGGTCCTGGAATTCTCAGCGTGTGAGCATGCAATGTGCCTAATAAATTCCGTCGTTATACACAGTACATGCCCTTTGGCAGTACTTAACGCCTCGCTGGCTAGCCGGACTGGGTGGACAAGGTCCGGTGTCTGAGTCTGAGTTGCATCATAATGGGCCCGGCAAAAAGCCAGACGACGAGATCCACCGTGCAGAAAACACAACCAGACACATTCGTCAACGTGGTTACCCGGCGCTTCTCAGCTGCGTCGTGGAGGCAGGCCGGGAAGTGCCTGCTTCGACGTTGGGTATCAATGCGGCAACGCCCAAGAAAGGTACAAGCAGTCAGGTGGGTGCCCAAGTTTGACCAATCACTTCATTCAATATCCAGTTCCCGTGGCGCCGCCTCTACAAGTAACGGGGTCGCATTCTCTGAGTGCGTCCGTCCGCCCTACCAACGCTGGTTGCAGCACTTCAAACTGAACAATCGTGTTGATGGGCGTACCTACAGGTCCATCTTGATTAGTAGCCTTCGCCGACGTTCACACAAAACTAGGTTCGAGCTACTGTTCCGTGCCTAGCTGAGTAAGTAGTGGCCAAGCACTTGAAGCTTGCACGAGGCAAGATGATCTCAACTCGCAACCGCGCCAGGTAGACGAGGAGTTGTCGATCGTGGCATGATTTGGTCTTTTGGCAGCTTGGACAGCATCGGCAGCTGGATTTTTACTCCTTAGAGCTCCTTTTCTCGAATGGACGACAACTCGAAGCCACCCGGGGCTCGCTTGACTCCATTCTTGGGCACTCAGACCGACACTTCCAATGAGCCAACCACAGCAGTCCTGTACAACTGGGGATGATCATCTTTCGCTGCACTCCTCGCGGCAATAATGCAGAGTCAGCCGTAGAGAGATCGGTTGCCGAGATCCTTGCAGTAGAACCTGTCGTTTGCCCTGATATCTGAAGAGCATATATGGCAAGCCGCCAGTACTTTGTACTCGACATGATCCAATAATGGCAGTCTAGCTGGACGTCGGGACGGGAGGATCCACCTTGATCTGATGATGACTGCCGCCAGAAGAAGCATCCCCAACCCGTGGCCGCCGGCGGTCATCCAAAGTTCAGCCTACTCTGACCCTGCTCAAGCTTATTGTTGTTCCTGCGCGAGGGTTTCTTTGAGGTAGAAGCAGAAGAAGTGTTCTTCGGCTTCTGGATGCGTGGAGCCTGTGACTGGCTAGCAAATCCGGATCTGCCACGTTCTTCTTCTTCCTGAAGGTCGGTTGCCAAGTGCCAGTCGTTGTGACTTTGGAGATCTTCCTCACTCTCGAGACTCGCATGACACCGCGAGCACATGTAATCTGTAATAGGCATCTGTCGACTCTCTGATTCCTCCTTTGGGGGCTTTTCAGCCAATTCCGAATGTTCGTTCCTGGCAGAGAGGTCATGAGACAGATTAGGCCTCGACGAATGGTTGCCGACTGGAGCGTCTCCAGCCTCTTGGGCTCCAACGTCCGCAGGCGACGTGTTCTTCCTGAAGAAGCTTTGGATGCTTGGTCCCTCGACACGTCTACGTTTGTCCGGCCTTTCTAGGTCCTCCACGGTCGCTTCTCTGGAGTTGGTGTTCATCTCTTTTGCTTCGTCCCCTTTCACCAAGAATGCCCCTATGCCCATGTTGCCCGTGACGCCGTCCTCAAATCCAGCAACACTGAGACTGAGATTGGCACAGGGCCAAACCCGTCCCTCAAGAGTGATCTGGTGCATTAGATGTTTGGCTAGGTCAAACAAGGTTCCTTCCTCAAGCCTTCTCCCTTGCGGAATGGCACTCGACCTCGAACGTGTCTGGCCGCCGTGCCTGTGATGCAGGTTGATAGTTTTGGGCCTGCGCTTATTTTCCAAAACACCCTCTTCGACCAATCGTGAGAATATGTCAGCGGTAAAAATCCTCAGCCATTTGGTGGCCTGGTCGATATTGTTGATGCTCGGACGAAATGATTTCGCCGAGAGCATGGACTTGATCTGCGTACGCGAGTTGACCTCGCTGCTGTCGATGCCACGAATCGTATTGTGAAGCCATATGCCCGTGTCGTCGCCTAATTTGGATTTCAACTGCTCTACTGGTACTGCCAAGAGATCCTTGATCGACTCGGTATCAAACGTGGACACCACCTGCTCGCCCAGCTTGCCTCCCAGGTTCCGGATCTTGGTGAATTTCATGTCAGACAAGAAGTGCTGCACCGCTCGGTTGCGTATCACGGTCTGCTGGTTGGGCTTCTTGTGGCCGGAGCCCAACTTGCTGAGCATCTTATTACTCGCTATCCCTGCAGAGCAGGTGTAACCAAGCTCGCGTCGAATCTCGGCACGTATGTCTCGAACAAGTTCCGAGCCAATAAGTATGGCCACATCATCCCAGTCCGGGTCGTCTGCTTCGGCTTCAACGTCGTCCAGATCGACCAACGCATTTGCTTGCCAGTCCAGTGCCGTGACAGGTGGTAATGGTAGCTTTTCCGATGGGTCGTCATAAGGCGGGGGGTTGTTGAGCTCGGGGAACCTCTCCAGAAGGATGGAATGGACTTGCGCCGACAAGTCAATGAAGACCTCGTCGATGCTGGCTTTTTCCACTTTCTGCATGTCCGGAGGCAGAAAGTCCTTGATGACTGCCAGGATCTTTCTCGACTGCAGTCTGTACGGATCTAGAGAGACCTTGTGCGTGCCTATGTGAGCTGCAGCGTCCTGGTGGTATGCCCACTTCTCATCGCCCTCCTTCCATGTCGCAACATGTTGTGCGATCAGCTGGGGGCACATTTTCTTTGCCTCGGTTAACGTGCAGTGACGCCCTATCCCGAACTTGCGAGCTGGGTAGTTGATGGCTATGAGACCTTGCCTGATTCCGCGTGAGCACGGCGGTGTCATGGTCAGAGCGGCAGTGGTCTTGACTCTTGCTTACCATTGCTGGACGGCCAGGGGCTGGTCCTCGGGGGTCCCAAGCCGGACCATCTCACACTGGGCGTAGAATGCATCGAGATCGATATGAGCGATGACACGCAGAGGCGATGTGGTGGAGTACGATGCCAGGAGAGCCAGCTGCCGGTGGGTGAATTGTGATTTCCGGAGCCGGGACCCATAGGCCGGGGAAGAGTGCCGGAAGGCAGGGGACGAGGAGGGCATGATGACTGAGCAAATCAGACAGTCGAAAAGCCGGGGGAGGTCAAGCGAGCTTGATGCCAGAGCATGACGCTACGGAGAGGTGCAGCTAGGTAGAAGAGCTTTGGTTTTGTCAAGGTATTTCATAGGACTTCTGAGGTATGTTGTCCTGGCCTTTGCGCGGGCAAACTTCGAGGTCAAGCGCGTCTTTGTTAGCCGTCGTCGTTGGTTCTTTCCTCAGCGCCGATGCCTACGGTTCTTGCTGCTCCGCTATGGACGATAAAAGTGGGGAAATATCTACTACGTCAAGCGCTGGGGACTTCAATTGCAGCGGACCTCTTATTAAATCGGGACGGGTGACGGGCTGCATGTGGCTGTTCATTAAATGAACAAATTCTGCACTCTCAACGTGCAATCTATTGAAGGCACTTTCTACTGCCATTTCGGTTCCATGGGAGGTAGATAACAAGTGTTGCCTGCTCGCGTCTCAGAGAGTCTTTACTTGAACTCTTTCGCAGCAGCTGTGCGAGACTTGGCGATCACGCGCGACATCAATCTAGATTGAATCGGTACAACGCCTAGGTAGATCTTGGAGTACTTGCAGTCGGCGGAGCACTCGAGGATTTCTTTTGTGTTGGATTCATCTGGCATACCCGTTCCCAGCGATCCGACTACGATGAAGCAGCCTTTCCTGGCTGCTGGGCGCCGGTGTCCGATGCCCTGGTTCATGGATGCAACAATCCTGCTGAGTAACCTCAACCTGCCTCCGCCGTTGCTTCGACGGAGGGCTGTCTGCAACGACCCCAAAAGCGTAGCCGTTGTGAGCATCTCGACGCATCTAGGCGCTGCGCTGGAATTGCTGCGTCGTTGCCAGGTGGACATGCATACCCAGGTAGGTATGGGTATTGAGAATTGCTTGTTTCGCCACAAAAGCCTCGCCGACTTCAAAAATATCTAGGTGACGCTTCATTTCTTAGGGTCGCCCTGGGCGACGTGAGGTTGATAATGATAGAAATGAATGTGGTTATGTCAAAATTGCCCCCTTGATTTTGTGTAGGTACTTTGCTCATCGGCCCCCATAATACGATGAGGCTCTCAATCTGGTGGGCACGGAGTCTCGTGCGTCTCTCTCAACGATCGAATCAGCGAAGATCACCTCCCACACAGCCGACAAGATCGGCCAGGCAATGTGTGGGGGTTGCATCGAAAGGACGGGATTTGAACACTGCCCATCAACGGCCCTGATCCATATCGGCGGTATTTGCATGTGTGATTTCCCATCTTGTGCCGGCAGGATCTTCGGTCTTTCCTCAAATGCCATGATGGATTTTTATTCCCCTCAGCTGAAATTCGGTGAATCTGAATCCAAAATTGCCATGAGATGAAAATCATCATGTATACATGAGTTACACCCGACCTGAATCATCCCAGCCTCGTGGCTCCTAGTCTCTCTTCACACTCGCTGACGCGCCAGCCTTACGATTTTGGTTATGCCTAGCAATTGGTATCAATATGTGTCTGAGAAGGGATGATCTGAAAGGCTACACCTTTGGTTCCCATGGCATTGAATACAATGAACAAAGGACGTACCATAACTGACGGACTTTGATAATTTTGACATTGACCTCTAACTGATGCGACCGAAGACCGGATTCATGGGGGACAGACACCCCCAACCGGACTTGTCCGCATCGCGGTCCCAGGAAATTCACCGAAATCAATGTCAAGTATTTCTCCGGACCCATCTCAATCCGCGATTGAGAATAACAACTTGGGGTTGAGACGGATTAGATTTTGATCAAGCGCCGTGGCTCGTTGCCTCTCAGCAGTGAAAACTCGGTCAAGCTGTCTCTGACTATGTCGCACAGAAGAGTTCCATATGGATGCCACGTAACATCGAGATGACCTCAGAAGATCGGTCGTAGATTTCGATGAGGGATGAGATCGAGGAGGGGGAAGACGAGTGTCAATAATGGGTGAATACGAAGCAAAAGTACGGCGACCAAATAGATCCGGACGCTCAAGCATGGCTGTGTTGAGTTCTTCAGTAGTTGATATCTTATCAGTTCAAAGTCAAGGCAGAAAGCTGCTAGCCCCTAGGCCAACTGACTCTATCGCAAGGAATAATAAATCTGGAGTACGGGTCTGGTGGCTTGTCTGCGCCTTTGACGGGTTGAGCCGCGTCCCGAGGCTCTCGCCGGCGGAACGATTCCTCAGCCTGGTGGCCCCCAGTGAGAATGGTCAGCACCTTTGACAATTCTCAAAAAATACCGCATCAGAGATAGTAGCTCGGCGTTCCTCCATGACAGTTTCGAAAGAGTCGGGGTGTTTCTACTTGGTGGGATTGGGAGAATCAGGAACGTTCGCCGTCTACGCAAGCTCCGTCGTTCTGAAAGTACCATTTTTTTGCCGGCTTTTTGGGGAGAGAGACACTGAAGACTTGAAGTTCTGCTACTTGAAGTTGCTACAACCATTCCAGTTCTGCCAATGGGGGCGAGATACTATTCTAGGAAAATGTCGATCTCCAAAGACGTCGCCGCAACTGAGCCCCTTGTGTCAGTTCAAATTAAGCTTTTAGGGCTGAAGAAGACCATGTCTGTGGGTAAGGGTCCCAAGACTCAAACCATCCCATATTTCTCATCTTTGACCCGAAGTGATTCGTTAGACCGCCACACCTTCAATACCGATAGGATGGCTGAGGTAGCCGCACAGCATGATCCTCTAAGCTTACGTACAAGGTGCCTGGGTAGGGCCGGAGCACGATCACGAAGACAGTCGCCGAGGGGTCCAGAGGAGGCTTACAGAGGTGGTCAACTGGAGGCCGGGTGAAGAACGAGATGTTGATTTGCATGGTGTTCCGGGTGCGGCACTGTGGCCTGGCGTTGTATAAATATATTGAATAAACAACTCACCATGAGAAAAATTCAATCACAACGACAAAGCAACACAGATCACCATTGGAACCATCACTCTTGAACATCAAACCGGAATTCCATCGTATCAAGTCTCCAAATCTCGGTTCTGTCTCCATCTCCTGCGATACCGTACTGGCCCTGTTTGATCCAGTCATACCTCCTACCGAATAAAGTCCAGGCGTACGCTCTCGCAAGATAGAATGTATGTTGATGCTTAACCACTCTCAGGGACATACTAAAGCTGTTTGATAAGGTCGGACGACTACGAGTATGAAGACGAGGAGCACGAACACCCAACACCCCCTCCCATTGTCGAGGAGACTCACCACTGCTGCGACTGCGATGTTGAAACAACCTTCAGTGGACCTGAAAACGAAGAGAGAAGGGTATGTGGCAGTTGTGGACATGAGAAATGTTCGGACTGCCAGTAGTTAGATCCAAAAGGGGCCACTACGTCGGCAGCGAATAGATCGAAGTGGGAATTTCACGTAATCTTTTGTATACGTTTCCTTGTGTTCAGTTATTGATTTCGACGCTGGAGCACAAAATAGATCGTGGGTTTTGGTCAAATACGCAGGGAAAAGTCTTTTGCTTTCTAAAATATTAGTCATTACTACCCGATGGCGCTCGGGGTCATCATATTTAAACTGTATTCCCAATCAATCCAACAACGCCGTTCGCCTGAGGGTATCATGAAAATGCTCTTCTAAGTGATGTTTCTTTGCACTTCCCGCATTTCCTGCAACTCCATTCTGTCCGTTTCATCAGCAGCGATGCCGTCAATGCCGTATCTCGCGCGAATGCTCTGGAGCATCTTATCCATGCGGTAGTAACTTTCGTCGTTATCATGAATCACGCAGGGTGATTTTCGTATCGGGAGGAACCAATCCAGAACGTTGTGACCCATTATTTCCTGCCAGTTCCTCCACATGCCCAAGTCCCAGGGATTTTCACCCGACTCGGTCTTAAGAATCGCGAAAGTTCGGTGGGCGAGGTCATCCCTCGGAACGATTCTAGGCGGCTGCGCTGCGCCGTTAAATGTAGCGCCGTATATCTCGCCAGGCTGTGGCAGTGGGTATGTGACCGTCTGGTACTTGTCACCTCCCTGGGCGTTGCGAGGAATCCTGACTGCAAGTTGGTAGACCTTCTTCCTCGCTCCAATCATATCGACATTGGTCATATTCGTTGCAATGTACCTCCAGGATGTTGTAGTCATTAGGAAGGTGAAGAGACCGAAGAAGCCTCCGATTGCCAAGATGGCGATGAGGTGCGCGTCGACGGAGTCGCCAGCATGTAACCTCTTCTTCAAAGTCGATCCTGCAGCTCCAATCACGACTGCACAGTAGAAACAAGTGTACATGGTGAATTGTACAAAGAATTTGAAGGCTTCAGCGCACACAGTTAGCACACATGGCAAGTGGACGGGGTCCAGTGGACATTACTGACAATTTTCTGCAACCATGCCGCCAACCCATGGACAATAGTGGTCCATGCGAATCACGCAACGATTGATCTCGCTGCTGTGATGCGCCCTGTCAGGTTTCCAGTTACAGCATTCTGAGCACCACTTGGGCCGTCCGTCGTTTTCGCAAACAAATGCCTCCTTGGTGTAGAACTGCTCCAGCCCTGGGCTGTCGGGATTGGCGTCTGTAGCGGCGTAATAGGGTTGACTCTCGAGATCGCCATCGCGACTACCTGACGCGTCTTGGCCCTTCTCCTTTGCCTTCGCTCTTCGTTCGACAGCGAGAGGGCCAAGCGGTACGAGGGGCACGTCGGTGTTGATTATGTGTATGGTGCGAAGATAGGTTGCGACCATGAGCAGAAGGGTCACAAAGTACAAGACCAAGATGGCGATGGCCGGCCTGACATTGTGCTTCTGGCGAATCAGGTACTGGACTGTAGCAGTGATTCAAGGTCAGCATTGCACCGCGCGACGGGATATCTTGAGAGAGGACTTGTGAGACATACCGCAAACACGATCGACAGTGACGTATGTAGCGTATCCCACCGCGGCAGCGAGAACTATGGGGATGCTGCGGATAGCCCACCTCGAAGAGGCTCTAACGCTTTCAGCTGCTGACATTGCCGTTGCATCGTCCTATCCTCGCGGCCAAAGGAGTGAAGGGAGGCGGACGGCGGCGACGATGATGACCAGGCGAAAAGACTCTTCAAAGAAAAGCGACGATGCACGTCGTCGCACGACAGACGGGGTGTCACAAGCTCCCAGTGGCCCTGGCAGCAAGCAGCAGGCAATTCCAAGGCTGGGAGCTCCGCCGCAATTCCGGGCCCAAATGAGATCGGAAATTTAAGTACGGATACGCAGCAGGGTAGATAGCGCTAACCTTAGGTAGATCTTTGCACCTCAGCGCACAGACCAGCGCCCCCATTCATCCCAACGGCGCATCCGATCAGGCCAAATTAGGTACCGGACCTGCTAACTAACATCACCAGCGCTCTTATCTAAGAACCATTCCAGTGAACTAGGTAACCTTATTTGCCTTTCTGCAGCACTACATTACTGGTAGTGATTACTGCGGCGTTATACTACGAGTTACAACAGTTCGAGCAGTCCTCGATGCGACACTCTGATAGGATAGTATATGTACCTAGTCGGTCGGTATGTGATGTGATTGACATGACCAACTGAGGTTTCCCGATGGGACTGACTGCAGAGTAATCTCCCGGACCAACATCCGGAACCACATACTATGATTATCTGCCTCGGTGTAAACGTTTAGGTAGGTCAGGAGATGCTACTACACCTCGACATACACAATACAATTCCGGCAGATGCCATTTGGAGCCACCAATGAATGGACCTTTTTCTCCCCTTATTGCCAAAGCAGCGGGGCGCCTCTCGGTCGCGCTTCCAGTTTGCATCGCAGCGGGGCGTTCGTTGGGTGCAGGGGATGACAACACCAGCAGCAGAACCTCAATGTGCAATTTCCCCCGCAATCTGACCGGGTTGACCTTGGGCATCGATGATATGCTGATATTGGACATGAACTTACCCACGACAAACCTTTGCAACATCATTTCTGGATTATTTAGCCAGAGTTGAAAACATCTTCCATATCTTCACCATATGCGACCAAAGCGACAGGAAGAGTCTTCATCGATCCGATAGTGTCCTCGTTCAGATGGACTGAACTTGACGACAGCTGACTGATGTATCGTCAGAGGCTTGCCTGGGTAATAAGATGGCCTTGATCTATTGGAGATTCTTACCTGTATCGACGACTTCGAACTCTGCCTGCGAAGGCTGTATCCTGCTGCTTGCTACATCTCATATTCCAAGCTGGGGGCTACAATTGCCATCCTCGCCGGCCCAGCGATGGACTTTGGGAAGGCAGAGAGAGTGCCTCTCCAGTGTTTGTGCACACTCGGGGAAGAATGAAAGACGTGACCCGGTGACCCGGTGAAAGGCTCTTTGCGACCTTCGCTTTCTATTCGAAGCTCAAAGATCCTCTTCTGACAGCGAGTTGGTGTCGTATATTCTATTTCCAGAGCTGGCGTACGCGGCTGACCCTCCTCAGCTGCAACCCCCACGTTCACCTACCTGGTATCAAACCTCAAAAATCCTCTACACCCTGCTTTCTGTCTTGGGGTTTCCTCAGCAGACCGCACACAAACTCGATGTGCTCATGATAAGTCATGTGGGCCTCGATGCTTTCTGTGATAGCCAGTTCTTCCCAGTCGACAGGTATAAAGCTGGAGGCTTCCGCAACTGGGCTTCAGTGACATCTGGATTCACCTACACCCGCCTTACTTGATACTGGAGCCAGAGCCCTGGGGTGTAAGTTTGAGCTTTCTTTTTGCTTATATGTTGAGTAGCGATTGTGTTGAAATCTTGCGGTATGATCTTGTCAACGCCGTCTATCCGCCTTGACTTATTCTTTACGTCTTGTCTTCCCTTCGGAGTATTGCAGGGTGCTGCTTCCGTCAGGACTGTGCTCGAATCTGATTACTTTACAGAACGATAGCATGCTCAAAGAAGCGGAGCATTGTCGTAGTCGGTTCTATCGCAGCACAGCCAGTCAGGCATCATATACGACTGCTACAGTGGAGTTGAGTAGGAAGAGCGAATTGATACAAATTTCAGGTTCGACAACTACTCAGCCGCCGACGAGCGCAGCCTCATAGGCAAAGCGGGCGAGACTCGCCCACATCTATCGAGAAGCCAATCGACTGCCAGTGACGTGAGGCTTTTCGGTCACGTCGTGCATCACTGACTCACTGGGCGCATTACACAATGATTTCGGCATGTGTACAAACTTGATTGCTTTTGGTCTTGATAGATTCCGTTACCGATCCACTTTTTTCGGTAAATCAGTATGGAGCAACGCCCGGAATAGCTACGAATTCCGCCTATCATTTGAGCCTCACAGCCTTGTCTGGCAAGGCAACCGGGCTAATCCGGCTGTGCTGTTTCACCGGCACTATTATACACTTCTTTCTTGATATGTCGATTTGCGAGCATCAACCAACGTCGGGTGTCACGAATACTCCCACAGTTCGCCGTAATACAGCTTCTATCGTTCGTCTTCGATCACATGCCATCGGTGAAGGTCCACCAGCTAGGTATATTCAGCCTGGCTGGCGCAGTTTCTACTGTTTTGAGGCAGGAGTTGTCATGAGCTCATACGAAAAACCGCGGGAGGCCCCTCTGGGCTATTGCCTGTGACGTTCTATGCTTCGGTCGGAGTCCAATTACGCAGGACCATGCCTCAGAACGCGCTGGGAAAGTATTCTCCAGCGACAGAGTCAGCTAACCTCGAACCACAACCAATAAACACAACGTCACGATATAGTTCACTTCCTTCCGAAGCACAATTGGACCGAAATCGTCATGGGGCCTTAGGCAGCACATTTCCCGACTTCCACTTGCGTTTCATGACGGTGATACTTCGCATCTAAGCCTGCACGATGGTCCTTTACACAGCGCTATGACGCCGCTTCCTCCGAGAAAAACGAACGTTGAGTCGTGAAATGGCCAGTCAGCACACTTGTTGCGATGATTATTCCATAGGTCCACTCCAGCTCTGATCGCGGATCATGAGCTTGCGGATGACACGAGTACAGCCCTCAAGATCCGTCATCTTTCGGTGGGCTTTCTAGGTCGGCTTGCGAAGTAAGAAGTAAGATTGAACTTCTTAGACTGAGAATTGGATCCCTCTGGACATTATTTATCTGAGCGAATTCTGTATCAAATTCAACGATCGTTTACCTGATCAAACATTCCAACCAACGTGACTTCTTACAAACCGCCTTTGCTTCTCCAGTGTTCCTTCATACATCCCATCCTGACTTTCAGAAGAAAAGAAAACATGGGTTCCTCCGATCTTTTCTGGCAATGCGTAAGGGCTCCTAGTTGAAGCTTGAGGTTGATGTGTACTCACTATTGCAGTGCTACTGCCAGGGATCATGGATGAGCGTAAAGCTGAACGACTCTTGCAACCATTGCTATCGAAGAAGGTGCACCACCTGTCCAGTCACAAAGTCCAAAATAAAGAAAGGTCATTAAGGTAAACCTTCACGTTTCTTGAATGTCCTGGTATAACCGCTAATTATCTTAGAACGTACCCAAGCGACTTATTAGAGCAATACTATTGCTCGGCCAGAATTCATTTGATGTTCTGGAAGAAACAGGGTCGGGCGGCAGATCAAGACTCTTTGAGATCTCGTCGCCCTTGAGGACCCTCTCAGCAATTTCGGCGATCCGGGCGACCGCGGAATGCATCCCAAGCATTGTCTTTTTATGGTCTTTTCAGAGTTGCATCAGGCGTTGGGACTTTTGATTTGCTATAGATACACAACTACAGGACGGTTGGCAGCCAAATAGGCTGGCCGGAGTCATCTCAGGATAGATAGATACCAGCGATTTCAAATTTTCGATTATATAAACATGCTTTGGCCCATGAACTCATATTTTGCTGATTATTCATGTTAAAGTGATTTGTGTAATGACCTTATGAATTATCAATACTTTCTACGTCACGCTGTCTGAACTGGCTCTTGCGACCAACATTTGCTGTGTGTCACGCCCGTAATCTCTTGGAAACGAACACATGCAGACACATAGATACTGAGGCGCCCGCGATCAATCACGAGACTCGAATTTGGGCGCGAGCACAGCCATTGCTGACCCGAACGTCATACATCAACATGAGGCATTTTTCAAACTCAAACATAGGGCCTCACCGTATTGAAACTGCGCCTCAAGAGAGTCGCCCGGGAAATGTACCTCACTCCACCCGCACCAATCCCGGTTTGTTAGCTTGATAGCCTCGTTTTCAAGTGTCGTCAGATTAATCCGGCGCCTTGTGGTGTGCGTATGTAATGATATGCAGTTTCATGGCACGTGATTGATGCATGGAATCACAGATTGATACACGAAATCCCAGCCAATATTCACTGTAGTCGACAACAATTTCCTTTTCTTTTTCTTTTACCCATACATACCGATATGGTCCCATCCAAATAAATATTATTCCCCCTCTGTCATGCTTTCGACCGATTACCGGGCGGGAGGCTGTGTCGAGCGAGGCCTGAGGCGGGCGGCGGCTATCCCGCCGACACCGGAAACATCATATCAAGACCATTTCCAATCAGTTGATGTGCCTCACTTATTAGGAGAAACTTAAACAGCTCACATGGCCTCTAGTTAGACGCTTTACCGACAATGATCAAAACATATACTCTCGGAATCTGTAATCTTACGGGACTGGCCTCCTCTTTCGGCCATTTTTTGCACTTTTGCTTTTGACGCAACTGCTCCGATTGATGGAACTATCGTGAGATGAATGAATCATGGGCAGAAGGAACATGGCTATGCTATACGTCGGTGTGTGCCTCAAGACGAGTTTTCATAGTGAGATTGACTTCAAACTAACGGGAGAGGCCTTTCATGCGCATTCTCTCTACCGCTGTTCACAGCTATATATCTAGAAGGAAAGAGCCAGCATTGAAGAGTTTGAAAAAAGCTCAGAGCAACCCATAAAAAGAGTAATAAGACAGACTCCAAAAGCCAGAATTCAATCGCCATCATTGCGCATACCCAAGTCCTACATTCAAGTTTCCAGATTTCCTCAGAAAAGCAAATACAAACAGGTTCCGAGAACGATTATTCAATCAGTATCAACAGTGATACTTACAACAGCGACAACTTCGTCAAGACTCCATACATTTTCCATATTTCATCCAAGATGGGCAAGTCATCGGGAACATCGTCGGGAACCTCATCGGGCAGGTCATCGGGCAAGTCGTCGGGCAAGTCGAAGACTGTCCATTTGTGGTACTGTGTAAGCCGAGGCCGATCAAAACACTTCTTCGAGGAATCTATTACTGATCACTCCCACTTTAGTGCCGGTGCCGTACCGAGAACAGCGTCGCTGTCAATGATCAATGCCTCAATTACACCTGCTGCCATACTCGATGTCCTTACTGCACAGTGCAAGCGAACAAGACCAGAAGGGACAGATAGTTCGTGAGTCGACCAGATGTTGCATGGGTCTTTGAGCTCATACTGACCTCATTCAATCGTGTAGACTTTTGGTTGTTTGGCATGACTCCAAACCAACGCGCCCCCTTTTCCCACCACGTCTAGAAACTACCGTGCCAGGATCAGCAATTAATAAGATCGCATTTGTATCATCATCAATCCTTGTTTACATTTCACCTCATCCACACAGCACCGTATTGCAGGGCAAGCGGGCTTCTTAACAGCAACAGCCACAACAGAACCTTCAGCGACAGTTGAAGCATCAGTAACAGAAAATTAGAGAAACCCCAGAAAAAAAACGACATGATTTCGGAGTCGAGGGCGGTGGTCTTTGTTTTAACCTGCATAGCGTATAGAGATTTCCATTTCTTTTGTACTTAGATGTTGATCTGATGATGGTGGGAAGGGGAATGGGGAAAGACATTGTATCGCATAGCACAATAGCTGCATTGACGCTGCAGAGCTGGATACGATGATCTGGAAGAGGGGGTTACGTTTCATGTAAAAACACCTAATAAATAAGCATAATGTAATTGATTGTAAACATAAAACAAGATTGAAGCACCCGAAGAAATCAAGTGACACTCCAGGGCCTGCGAAAGCCGATCACGTCCACAGACCCACGAGACCACCGTCCGAATCCGCAAGCACCGGATCCTTCACCGGCTTGCCGGTCCGCCAGACCTCCTCGAACCGCCCAACGTGTTCGCCGCCCACGGGATGGTCCCAGTCTTCGGCGCCGGCGGGATACGCGCCCATCATAGTGAATCCGGAGAGCTCGATCCCGGCCAGCGCGCGGCACTTGTCTTCGGCCGCGATGGCGTGGCCCCTGCCGGGCGTGAGCAGCGCGAATTCCGTCTCGGGCCGCGTGTCGTACGTCTTGTGCGCCACGCCCGCCGGGATCACGAACACGTCCCCGGCCCGCGCATCCAGCTCGACGCCCCCGCCCTCCCTGGCCACGCCGTGCGTGCTCGCTTCGAGGTCGTCGGCCGTGTCGGCTACGCCGAAGCGGATGCGTGCGGTGCCGGTTAGGACGACCATGCACTCGTGTGCGGTGGAATGGTCTAGGTAGTCAAAACACGTTAGGTTTGGTTTTTAATTAAGATCGTTTCCATGGACACATAGGTCTATGGTAATGATAGCAAGTCATGGGAGGAATGATATCCAAGCATGAGTTTGATAAGCATATCGAAAAGGAAGGGATAAAAGAAAAGGACCACCAGGCAAAATCGAAAGAGAACACCACATGTCTTCAGTACTTACAATGTGATCTTTGCGTTGGTCCATAACGGAAGATCCACTGCGTCGTCCAGCCGTTGCTTTCGAACAGCTTGTGGCACGAGACGGCCGCCGCATTCGGCGACTGCTCTATCTCGCGCGAGAGAAAGCCGGGGTAGTGCAGAAGGGGCTGAGGTGAGTTCGGGATTAGCGGAGTAGGTGAGAGAAAGTATTTCCTTGTCTCAGTCATCTTATCGCTGAATCCGATATCACTCTGCTAGTGTGCCTGCGGAGTATAGTGGTACAAGTGATGGTGATCGGTTATAGTCGGGAAAGCAAGCGATGTGGGAATCTCTCAACGGGAGACAGCGCGACGGGTCACACGTTTCACTACACTTGAGTATAGGATGTTCCAAGGAAAATCAGTGAAAACAAGATTTCATTACGAGACACAAATGTTGAAGTAAAGCACTGTAGTCCTTTGCGGATCTTTGATACGTTGATAATGATGATGGTGTAATTTACCCCACACTTTCGCTTGCCAATCGGAAACAAGAACGATGACTCGGGATGGGGATCTGCATACTACTTGGTCCAGACATGATCTATCTGGTTTGGGTTAAACTAGCCCGACGCCCCAAACGCCGACCGGAGCCTCCTCCAGGCCTCGGATTTCAGAGCCGTATACTCGTCCGAGGTGCGCATGACGGCATCGCGGTTCTCGACGGCGCGCCGCGTCAGGTACGCCAGGCACTCGCCCATGCTGCCCCACGTCGAGCACTTGTACACGTCGGGCGGCGCCTGGCCCTCGTCCTTGTCCGCCAGCAGCGTGAAGCTCACCGCGTCCGACATGCCGTGCAGCTGCCCGAACCCGACGGGCACCGTGGGCAGCCCGTTCTTGACCCGGTCCTGGTGCAGCCGGTGCGCGCCGATCACGCTCTCCTTGTTGTGGCTCGCCAGGAACAGGTTGACCGAGGGGAACGGCTTTCCGTCCTTGCCCCCGAACTCGCCCAGCTGCCGCGTCAGCGCACCCGTCGCGATGCCGTTGTACGCATCGTCCGTCTCTTCCTTGGTGTCGTGAATGAGAGACCGGTTGTCCGAGAGAATGTATGCTCCGCGGACTAGCTTGAGACCTAGGGTGAAGTTGTCCTGGCTCGCCGACTCGAGGTGCTTGGCGATGTTGGCCGGTGTCTGCTTCAGATAAGCCTGGTAAGTGTTGTAGACGACGGCAGTGCCTTCTCGGTTGAACTCGCGCATCATTTCTAGAGCTGCGTCGGCGATGCCCTTCTGGAAGTGCTGCGACTCGGCGTCAATGATGACGCGGATGGAGCGAGACTTGCACGAGGCGCAGATCTCGCGGATTGCGTCCATGAATTGCTTTGGAGGTGCACGGCCGGCAGCAAATGCTTCCGTTACCAATGGGCCAGCGCCGGTCAACCTGGAATTTGTGGTCAGCGGGTTGTTGTTTGCGAACTCTTGTTGGGCTGCTTACTTTACTGCAAGGTAATCACCATCATTAATGAGCTCGACCGTCTCGGCCGTGCCCGCTCGCCAATCCTCAATGTGCGAGCAGAAGCTAGGCTCGGCTGCATCGGCGAGCTCCTTCGAGTCGACACCTTGCACGCCTTTCGTCTTGGTGCTATGGTCGAAGACCGTCTCTCTTGCGTATGTGAGGATGATGCCTCTGAAGCCGAGGTCCTTTAACCGTTGAACGCACTGTTTGGTTTCAAATGCGTCGACGCCGGCACAGAATTGCTCGTAAAATGTCTTTTTGAGTATGGCATGAATGAGAGGGTTCTTATCGGCATTGAAGAGGAACCCCCTGTTTGGGCTGGAGAGGAATGATAAAATTTTAAGGGATGGTAAAAGTAGATATCGTTTTGAGGATATGCCGGCTATCATGAGCGACCTCAGCAGCATGCCGGTCGGCAATGGCCTCAAGGGGCGGCGGCTCACAACCTTCTGCGGCGAGCCGACCGCCGCCATGGTCGAGGCCGACCGCAACGAAGAAGTCAAGGCTCGATCCCCCTTCATGGCTGCCTGGGCAACGGCGTCTGATTTGTGTGAGTATGACAGCTGATCTCTTCGAAGCTTGAAGTATAAGCTTTCAAGGAGATTGAAAGAAGATTTGATGTATGAATTGATTGTTGTGTACGCCGCTTGTCCTACTGAATAACTCGATTCTCAAACCTCATCAGCTCGAATCCATGATGTCTGTCAGATATACATATCTCTATCATGGTGCGGGGTGCTTGCTTCGCTTCGGCCTTCCCTGGGCACTCGTGACTTCCGACGGGCTCGATGCTAGTCCAAATCTGACTCCGGAATGTGAAGCCGTGTGCTGTTATCAAGCTCCAGTTCGAAGAGATATTCTATTGGGCCCTCTGTGTATGAAGGACATATGCCGCCAGTGGCCGCGTGATCATGATGCCCGAGCCTGCATATACACTCGTCTGCGGAGATCTCGGGAGCGACCCGCCTTGCCGTACAGTCGTGGATGGGGTAAGATAACCACACGAACTGAGCTACGGGAATCCATGATTACCTATACTAGCCGCCTATGTGCAGGTCGATAGTCTCGTTTTTGATAAGATAATACCCTAAGTAAACGAATACATTCCATTTATGGTAAACTCGATTATGCGGAGTATGACCCTGCCTATGCCAAGCGTTGGAAACCCGGGCCCTCATGGTGCTAGATAAGATGCGGGGAGAGGGACGGAGCTCTCCCGTAGTGTAACGGGCACATGGTAGCCACCCTTTATCAGCCATGTCTTGTATCGTATCCTTCCTGTTTTTTGGTCAAAGCTCAATTTAAGTAGATCGATTGATCTGATCGCTATAAATATGACCATCATGTAAATTATTTTGTCTAATGAAATTGTAAGAAATAGCTGTTCGGTCTGCTGAATGCCGTTCACCGGCCGCCAGTGGCCACTCACAGATAAGCCGATCTGTCTACATCGTGTAATCGTCATCATGGAATAGTTGCTTTTCAGATTGGCCTTGCCACTATGAACTCCTCATGTACCACTCCGTTATCGGTGACTGGATGCACTGGCGGATTTTCGTATGAGCTTCTCTGTAAGACATCTTGAACTCGAGGTATTGGTTGTACTGCGCGTCTACCCCTGCCGCCCTGCTCCTCCTGAATGTGCCTTACAATGGCGGTGTGTAGGCGCGTGTGTGGCCTGTTTACTATCACTCGGGAAGAGGCTGAGTCTGTTTTCCCACACTCAAAACACTTTCTCGATAGATCTATCTTACCACACTCAGCTTCGATACTGATTCCGAAGAAACTGCTTGTGCCCCTTACGTATTGCATAGCATGTCACGAATCTTCTTTCGAGTATTAGATCTTGGATTGAGTCCCTACTTCGTGCACAGAAGTGCGCATTTCTTTGACCCATACCTCGTTCTTTGATTTTCAATAACCTCACCAAAGCTGGTGCCACACATACCGCGTCTGCTCAGAGTTCCCTTCTGTATCAGACCGGCCCTGTTGATACCCTCATGGAGTGCCCAAGCAGACCACATCTCGTTCATCGAGTCGGTCTACTTCAGGATGGTCAGCACGGCCACGCTATTCCCCGCGCAAGAACGTACACTCGGTAGCGGCGGCTGCTTGGGCTTGTCGTTGATGACCGTCGCCTGCAGCTTAGAAAAAAACGATCTTTTCCCTCCAAAACCAGTGGACGTCTAACACCCCGATCGATTGATATGGCCAGTCATATACAGTATGATCCGGATCTTTCTGCGGAAGCATATTGGCTTTGGGGCTGAATTTTCTGTTAGGGATGCTTCGAACTTCAATTGCTGTTCGTAGGTAATATCTGAAGATAATGTGACACCTCGTTTAGAAAGTCAGTTCGACACTAAAGCTCGAATCTCCCCTGTTTTTCATGTGCATGACTTGAGAATTATTTGAAGCTCAGGCTCGTGCAGAATGCGTAGACAGGACCTATTCGCCCAAGGCACGACTATGCAGAGTACCATCGGGGCTTCTGTCAGGATGGCTTAAAAAAAGCCAAGAGCGTACATATTCGCCTAGGTAGGCGCGGGTCAACGCCGATGTCCATTTTCTACCTGTATACTTACCTAGATACTGACAGTCTGGCCAAGCGAATCGGCCGCAAAGACTAAGTATTCATTCTGATGCATCATGGCATTAACATGCATCGAGCATATCCTGGTCGAAGGCTCTCTGCTCTCGCATCGTAAGAAGAAAGAAGTCTTGTTCAATAATTCCACTATTTCTGGCATAAGGCTGTGGCCTCCGGCCGATTTTTAATGCAATTTTGATGGAATGGCTTCAGCCCCCACCTAGCTTATGCAGTCAACATCACAAAGTGGGTATAAGTGGCCATGATATGGACCTTTCCCTGCTTCCCGGAAGTCGCGAGCCAGTAGCAACAAACAGCACGACCAGGGTCGAAACTTCGACGTGCTGGGGCTTGCTGGGGGGCGCTTGACGCGCGCGCTTGTCTGATGACGACGTTGAGGGCTTCTCCTGGCGTCACTTGAAGTTTGAGAATTTGCGATACCTTCCAGAAACGTCTCCAAGTCATATTCTGCACTTGACTCTATCGCGGGGCATAACTTGAGATGGCGAAGAGATGCTGTGCTACACCTGCTTCTACATGCTGCGTAGGCAGGATCGGCGTCAATGGAAAGGAACTTTTGAATTGCAGTTGGACCACCACGACTCGGTGAAAGCTCTCAGAAAATCTTTCAAAGAACATTGTGGAATTTGTCGAGCGATCTGGGAAGAATTGTCACTGAAGCTCAGCCCCGAGGAGCCGGACGATGCAGAGAAGCTCTCCATCACCGCCTCCATCGCGGCCATTCCTGATCAAGAAACCACGAGATCATGGCGACTGGAATTCAAGATATATTATGCCACAGTCACGTGCCAGCGGACCTTTGTACTAAAGAAGACGGGTAGGTTTCATTCAATGTCAACCGTGATATGAAGGTCCGCTAACTTAGAGTCAATTATCTCAGCTCCCGAGGACCCTAGCTTTGGGACGCCAAGATCAGATTCCACTGCGTCAGATGAGGTCTTCGACCTGACAATGCAATGGATGAAGAGGTGCAAATGCTCAGAAGGACCTCCTGATTGGTATCCTACCCGTCTCTTGGATATCAGACATCTCAAGCGCAACACTTTCGTATCTAAAGAACCAAAGCTCCGAAATGATGAGAGCCATCTGGACGAGAACCAAACAGCCGTCGTGTATCCAGGAAGGTGGGAGGGAGGAAAGCCAGGCCATAGAAATACGCGCTACGTGACACTCAGTCATTGCTGGGGTGCGCCAAAGCACCACGGGCCGAAACTGCTGAACGAAAATTTGGCCGAGTTCGAGGCGGGTGTCCAGATCAGCAGCATGCCCAAAACATTTCGCGATGCTATTCATTTTGCGGCGCGCCTGCCTCAGGTGGGCTTCATCTGGATCGATTCCCTCTGTATCAAGCAGGGCGACGTGGACGATTGGCTCATCGAGTCGGCGCGCATGGGGCAGGTGTACAGCAAATCGTATCTGAACATATCAGCCACCGCCTCCAGTGACAGCAACGGTGGGCTCTACTTTCCACGAAGTCCAGACCTCCTACTCGAAGACGAAATCTCGCTCAACATTGATGGCATTCCCGTGCCGTGGGACCAGGCGGTGGAGCCTGTCATTGCGACGAAACCCACCCCAAGTACTCGCCAGACATCGAGCTCTTGCTGGAAGAAGCTGTTTGGGCGTAATTTCCAGAACACCATATTGAGAATCCCATTGCTGTCGAGACTACTGTCGTTGATCGTATACTTTGTTCGACTCTTATCAAGGAAATTACCGCCAATCACTCCTCGGAATTTAAAGAGTCGAGCTACCACCGAAAAAGTCGAGAAGAGGCAAGATAATCTACAAAGATGCGTCATTCTTGACACCTCATTCTGGACAAACAGGGTGGATTGGGCCCCGGTGAACCAGCGCGCCTGGGTCCTCCAGGAGAGGTTCCTAAGTCCACGTGTCCTCCACTTTTGCAAAGATCAAATCGCCTGGGAGTGCACAGAGTTTGACGCGGCCGAGGCAAGACCTCTGGGCGTCCCAAACTATCAGTTAACCGGACAAGGACTCTTACGGGAGAGCCTGTTCAAGGGCCTCGATCCAGACTCTGATGGCCGCGCACTGAGGAAAGGTCGGCTCAGAGGCTTGCCGGACCCAATGGCCCACTTACAACCGCAGATTCACGCCTTTGAACTGTGGAAGCGCGTGGTAGAAGTCTATTCACGCACCAAGCTAACGAATTCCGGAGACAAGTTAATCGCGATGTCCGGTATTGCTTCAATCATGTCGTCGCATGTTGGTTCAAAGGAAACACCGGCTAGATATATCGCTGGTCTCTGGCGGCCGTATCTCGAGAGTCAGCTGTTGTGGAGAGTCGAACCTAGTTTCAACACGAGAAACAACACATTTGAGCACTATGGGCGTCGGCCAAAGCCATATCGTGCACCATCGTTCTCGTGGGCTGCCATTGATACAGAAGACGGCCATGGCATCACCTACGGAGATATAACTGACAAAGAAGTATATATCACGATCGAGGAAGTGTTCGTCAAGCCCAAATCGGAGGATTCTTTTGGAATCGTAGAAGACAGCTATCTCATGCTTTGGGGCAAGCTCCGCCGGATCAGGTTGACTCGGAGAGATAAGGGACGCTTTTGCTGGACGCTGGCAGACCGAGAAGAACTGGCCCATGAGGAACATACCAACATATGTCTGGATAGCGTGACAGATACAGCATTCGACACGGATGACGTGTACTGTCTGCCGACAGCGAAGGGCGGGTATCTGGGAACTGGCGACTTGACCTACATCTTCTGCCTCTTGCTCAGATTAAAAAGTTTCGATGAGGCCATCTTTGAGCGCATTGGATTCACAAAGCTGTCGCTCTGGGCGGATAAAAAGACACACAGACATATTCTAGACGTCGGACCCCGCGATATTGATCTACCACATACGGGATATTCAGAGAATGGCGAGCATCGATTTGTCCTTGTTTGACACAAAACTGCAGTAGTCAGGAATGCTGTGGCCATTCATCTGGTGAATACAAATCCAGTATTGGCTCACAACTCTCATGCAATGTCTGTCGGCCTTAGGATGCTCAAATGAATTCTCACATAATCTGCCACAGCTCTAATGATTAAGTCTAGTACAACTCAGAGTCATCAAGTACATAACATTTGTATTCACATTCACTAGCTTACGATTAGCGTCTACCAGAGACCTATAGACTTGGATACCGACACCAAGTTCATGCACGAACACGCTGGTGGCGTGCCTCTGCCGTGTCGCCCTATCGGCATCAGAAAACGATCCATGATCAACACCCTAGACACATCACAGAGCAGCGATATGTTGATCATTGCATTTGCAAATACTTCTCGCTCATGACTATTGATCATGACTACACCCGTGATGTCCAGAGGCAAGTCTCCGCGTATAGCCGCCACTATAAGCTTCGGATATGAGGCCGAGTGCCAAATCTCCACTCGGGAGAAAGCTCCGGGACAACTGGTAGCCGCCATAGCGCCTGTAGGGAGAACGGTATTGCACATATTTTTATTAGCACTGATGAATTGAAATCCCAGCGATATCGGGCGAGTCGTTGAGTTTGGTCGTGTATATATATCGACCACGGTACAATCAAACCTGCATCTATATCGTGACCTCCAGCAACGATTAGTGTGCGGAGATGGCAGTGCGACAGAAAGACGCCACTCAATTGGCACGCATAATGAACCAAGTCCTCCCATCACTTTTACTTCACCAGCCATGATATGTTTGTTTGGGACAGGAACAGATTCAATTGGCAAGTCTGTCTACTTCTACATACATGAACATGTACGGAGGCTATGGTCGAATCGAAATCCTTTTCCCTTCGTCGATAATGCGCGAGTAGTCGCTCAGGTAGAGTCCGACTCGTGTACCATCTTCTTCTTCCGCAGGCCAAAGATCTGCAAGATCTCCGTGCCAAAGCTAACATGCTCCTCCTCCTGTGAGGCTTCGTAAGCGTCGATGACGGGAGCAACCCACTGGAGATCGGCCTCTTCCGGCTTGATAAAGCTGGTCCGGTGGTAGATCTTCCAGCCAAAGTAGAAGACCGGAGCAATGAGTACCATCATGTAGTAGGTAAAGAAGGTCTTGACCACCCACTTGCCGGGCAGGAAGACGCTGTAGCCGTAGGTGCACACGACCGCGGTCATGAAGACGAGACCGATCCACGCGGAGTATGGCTGGAACCAGCCGCAGTAGGGGAGAGTCTTGCGGTCCAGACCCTGTGCACGGCAGGCCCGGTAGAAGAAGATGTAGGTGATGCATATCACGATGTAATCAATGATCTGCGCGGCCGTGATGAGATTGACGAACCAGCTGAGCACTTCAGCACCAGAGTTGGACAAGTTGAGAAAGGCCAAACATGGGAAGATCATGATGGTGGCAAGGCAGTATATGGGCACTCCATTCTTGGTGCACTTGCGCAGGAACTTGGGTGCGTGTCCCTCGAGGGCAAGTCCATAGAGACTACGACTGCCGCAGTAAGTGTCTAATTATCGCCAATATTGTGTCAGCTACAAATATTTCGCAGCAGGTTTGCATCTTTGATCAATACTCACAAGCGTTTCCAGCCGAGAAGATGCTAGTCACCAACAGAGCATTGGTAATATGGGGAAGGACTCCAATACCCAAGTTGCTCATGGCGATAACGTAGGGCGAGGCGGCAGCGGTGCCGGAGCCTTCCGACGAGCCGGAGAGGATGGACAGCAAGGTGCTATCGTTGTAAGGGATGACGATGCCCACGCACAAGGCGCTGCCGATAAAGAAGAAGGCGAAGCGGGCGTAGGCCGTCTTGAAGGCGGTCTTGAGATATGTGCGAGGCAGCTTCGTCTCGCCCGCCACCATGGCGACGTATTCGGGCCCGACAATAGTAAAGGCAGCGCTCCACATGGCACCAAGGAAGCCTTCGAATCGACCGAGGTCGCCGGTCGTAATGTACTCGGCGAAAGCACCGGGATTCTTCCAATAACGAAAACCGTACGCGTCGTGTTTGGGGTTGCCGCCGACCATGGTAATGAATGTAAAGGAAAAGACGATACCGAGGAGGGCAATCTTTCCGGTGGTCAACCAGAACTCGGTCTCTCCGTACCACTCGACGGCAAACATGTTGATGGCGCTGAAAGACAGGCAGGTCAGTGAAGGAATACACTAAGATATATCATGAACGTTGGACTCACAAATACAGCACGATACAAGCGGCCACCACTGCCGCAACCGGAATATCATCACGCCAGTAGGATAGCACAAGGTTCAGGGCAGAGATCTCGAACGGGATCAAGAAGGCTTCGTAAAGGAAGAAGTTCCATCCGACCATGAACCCCAGAGACTCGTCAACCCACTTGCCCGCCATGCGGATAAAGGCACCGGTGACGGGCTGGAAGACGGCCATCTCGGCCATGCAGTTGTTCACGAGGGTCATGACACACGAATAGATGGTGTAGGCCAGAAGCAAGCTGCCGGGTCCTCCGGCCACGAGGCCATTGGAGATGCTCACAAAGGTGGCCGTGCCGATGGAGCCACCGATGGCGATCAGTTGAATTTGTCGGTTGCCCAGGTGTCGCTTCAGCTGGTCGTCAGTCTCGGTCACGTTGCCCGCGAAGATGCTCTCTCCTCGTGTCTGACTCTCAGTCAGGGGCTTGCCAAAAACGCCGCTCTTTTCCTTGGGAGACTCCATGTTGGAACTTGTTTCTGGTTTCGCGATCGGGTAAGAGATCAATTCGATTGTCCAATGGTCATGTCACTGGTGTCGTGTAACACTAGAGCTCGCATGCATATGAATATCGAAAGGAAGTTCCCAAGGGGACTGGAGATGGCATCAACCTAGGAAGACCGAATCAGGACGACCGCCGATCAGGAACTGGCGTTGTTCTTATTCACGACCAGGCGCGCGTACTCGATTGGATGACTGCCGCATGCAAGCTTGGCACGAGTCCCAGAAACTCGGATCGCATTGTGATACAACCTCGGTCAATCCGACTAAATTGACGCTGTTTGAGCATACTAAACAGAGCCTTGTCGTCTTCTACAGGTCTTATCCCTATCCTTGCGCTTGCAGAGTCTGGGGTTGACGCCTTGGCGCCACCGGCTGGAGATCCGTGAGTCAGCCGCAGCGTGTGTTTCTGCTTGCTGTAATCTTGACTATCTTGATAAGACAGCTGTAATCAAAGTGTAGATAACTGGCATCTACCTGCTCAGTATAAGTCGATAATCGGCTCGTTGCCGTTTGGCTCTTTGACCTGTCTAGACATACTTAAGAGTATGAGGCGCTTGATAGCGCAAGTTGGAGCTAGTAGTTGATGACACTCTGTCGCGCCTCGCTCCAAGTCTCGCGAATCATCCGGATATGCTAACGAATAGTCGGGACTAAGTATGAGTCCAGCAGGCGCTTCCCCGCAAACACAGTTGGAATCAAGATGAGATGGCTGCTAATTTCGGATGTGAAGAGACGAAAACTCGGGACAACCGGTGTCCCGTGCCGAATAGTATCTGGCTGCGATTATAATCTTCAACTGTCGCCAGACCTGTCTTCAAATCGAGCAACAACCTTTTCAAACGACTATAAGTCGATAATTTCATTTGTTGCCTGGATTTGCGACACATGCGACGATTGTGTTGCTATACCATATACTGTACACGCTGTTCATACATCATTCTGCTTCTTCGGGCGACTGCCGCCGGCGTCTTGAGAGATCCATCACGGTCCGGATCATTTGACTAACGTTGTCGCATATTATCCTTTGCGGTTTCGTTCGATGATGGTCTTACAACAGTATAGCACAAGACCAATGCTTATTATAGAAAGTACATAGCATAGATCATGTATTATCTTACATTGTACACTTATGAATGAGACATCGTTCACCACTGATTTCTCGGGTTCTGTGCCGATATGGTCTGAAGCTAAGTCGCTAGCGGCTAGCTCCGTTTTTATCCTCGTAGAAAGCGAGTAATGATGATCTATCGGCATTAAAAGTGGTCAGCTCAGGTCTTGACAAACATTACTTCAAACGGCGAACGTCTTGCCATCCAGGAAGAAGAATAGACTCAATTTCAAGAAGATTGACAAGTATTGAATCAGGATCTCGTCCCGTTTACAAAGTCCACTGCAGACACTCTGACGATCACAAAATGGCATCCTTGTGCATCCTGGGCTGCGGTACGTTTTCCTCGCCCGACACTTGGATCTAAATGGTTCTGATATGTTCTACAGGCAATCTTGGCACCGCGATATTGGGCAACTTGATCCAATCGGCCACTGAAAATGGTTCCGGAGCACCAGTCAAGCGCTTCTTTGCCAGTGTCCGCTCTGAACGCTCCGAGAAGCGGTTGACTGAACAATTCTCTGCCTCCCAGCACCTACTAGAGATATCTCGGGGCTCCGATGGCACTGTCAAAGCTGCGACCGAGTCGGACGTGATCCTACTTGGTGTCGACCCTGCAGATGTTGATCAGACACTACGCCAGCCAGGCCTAGCAGCTGCCATGGAGAACAAGCTGGTAATCAGTATTGTTGCAGGATGGACAAGAGAGCAGCTCGTAACGTTGCTCGCTAGCCAGGGCGCCAGCAAAGTGCACATTGTGCGAACTCTGCCAAACATGGCTGCCACTGTCTCCCAGTCCATTACGGCTATCGAAAACCCAGACCCGGCCACTCCATCACATATGGTGGATCTGACGGACAAAATCATGAGCAGCATTGGAAAGACCGTACGGTTGGACGCCAGCAAGATGGACGCCTTCACAGCTGTAGGAGGCTCCACGCCGGCCTTCTTCGCTGTCATCGTTGATTCTCTCGTGGACGCCGCTGTTGCTGTTGGGCTCCCGAGACACGAAGCTACGAGCATTATTGCCCAGTCCATGCTGGGATCGGCCACTCTCATCCAAAGTGGAGTGCACCCAGGTGTGTTGAGAGATCAGGGTACTTCTCCCGAGGGATGCACGATGGGCGGTCTCATGGTCATGGAAGAGAGAAACGTTCGTGGAGGTCTGAGCCGGGCGCTCAGGGAGGCCGTTACGGTTGCACGGTTGATGGGCAAGGAGCCGCATGTCAATGATACCAGGCGCCACAGAGAGTCATAGAATACTAGTATTAGATGTCCGAATCAATAAAAACATTCAGGCATCAAATTTCTCGTTCGCCAGTAATGCGATCTTCAATTGCAAGCTCTATAACACTTCGAATTGCCATGATAGCCAACGAAGTAAAGAAAAGTGTCACCAGAAATGAAGTCAGGTACATCAGTAAGACAAACACGACAGGAGATGCATGAATCCTTTTGCTACGGTCAAACAACGTGGAGTTCACATTACAAAAGCTGAAGCATCCATAGCACCAGTCTCCAGCCTTCGTACATTCTTGCCTAGTTTCTTGGTATCTTGCGGAATATACTCGATGTCCACTTTGTGACAGAAAGCAGACGTGAGGGAAGCACCGCCGATAATGTGTTTCACAGCGCAGATCTAACGCACTTGTCAAGTACATGACTGATTCCACTTGTGATGCACTGAACTCGGCCCGAGAGTTCGATAATGCGAAATACAGCTTTTATCATCATATTGATGACTTGCTTGTAAGGGAGTATTTGGAGCATGTCACCTGAACCTCTCCATGTGCAGGCATGACTCTTGGAAATAGTTTTACGTATCATTGATCCCGGCCGCCCCGCCGACTCCAGCATCGCCGAGCCCGCGATCTCATCACCAGACGTGCGCGTACGCTTGAACAAACTTCACGGCTGTATGCCGACTCATCGAGACATGTCATAGTACCCAACCCACGACCGCCGTCTATCGCTCTGCGGAGTACATAAGCGCAGGAAGCTACTGGTAGCCCGTAGGATGAACCGTTCTTTCGTCGAACGCGGGGAATGTGGATTTGGGTGGCCCTATACCTATACCTAGCGTATACTCATTCACTGGGTCGATAAGGGAGGTGTGGAGATCGGAGCGGTACCCGAGATCCTCTAGGACAGGTGACGGATCTTGATCCGGGCTGGGACCCTGGTTGAAACGGCAATTCTGTATTATGTTTAGTCAATCTTATGGCGTCAGGCAAAGCAACTATCGGCGTGAATAGTGCGATATTAGGAACGAGGCATGAATCGGCATCAACTATAATTCTCTGGCAAAGTCGTGGGTTAAAGCAGTATCACAGGAGCAACATTTGCAGCACTTGGGCTTTCAGAAGAATCGCAACACCACGTTAAAATTGTCTTATCTTTGCCATTGAATTGTCTTGATTTCCCTTCCCAAAGCACATCACCAAATCCCGATTCAGAATCACCACATCCCAAGATGAGGAGAGCCATCAACCCCAGGCCAATCTTGCAGAGCCGCAACGCTCTCCAGAGCACGGTCGCCAAGAGAGGCAAGGCCACAGTACCTTTCAGACTCCCCGCTGCTCGTAACGAGCCAAACGTTAGTCACCTGACCTTACAACAGACAACTGATTATCAATGCTGACTGAAATACAGCCAGAATACAGGAAAGGTTCTCCCGAGAGGCAAAAGCTGGAAGCGGCATTGACCAAGCTTCGGTCACAGCTGCCGCTCAAGAGCGAAATCTTCATCAATGGTCAAGTGCAAGCACAGTCCACATCGATAGGACAGCCATTGCCCGGAGAGCATGCCACCACCTTCACCAGTGACCCGCAGACCTCCAAGGAGCAGGTAGCCAAGGCTATCGAGTCGGCGCTGAAGGCCAAGAAGTCGTGGGAGCAGACCCCCTTTGTCGATCGCGCCGCTATCTTCCTCAAGGCCGCCGAGCTCGTGGCGACCAAGTACCGCTATGAGCTCATCGCCGCGACCATGCTCGGCCAGGGTAAGAACATCTGGCAGGGCGAGGTTGATGCTGCCGCTGAGCTGGCCGACTTCTTCCGTCTCAACTGCAACTACGCCGCTGAGATTATGGAGAGGCAGCCGGATCGTGGCAGCGACGGAATGTGGAGCCGGCTGGATTACAGACCTCTGGAAGGTTTCGTGTACGCCATCTCCCCCTTCAACTTCACCGCCATTGGTGGCAACCTGATTTCCGGCCCGGCCCTGATGGGCAACGTGGTCCTCTGGAAGCCGTCGGCCTCCAACGTCTACGCCAGCACCCTCGTGTACAAGATCCTGCTCGAGGCTGGCCTTCCTGCGGACGTTATCCAGTTTGTGCCCGGTGACGCCGAGGAGATCACCTCGACCGTCCTCGCGCACCGCGAGTTCGCCGGTCTGAACTTTGTCGGTTCTTCCGACGTGTTCCGCTCCCTGTACGCCAAGATTGGAGAGGGCATCGGCAACAAGACCTACCGCGACTTTCCCCGAGTCGTTGGAGAGACCAGCGGGAAGAACTTTACTCTCATCCACCCCACCGCTGATATCCCGAGCGCCGTAAACCACACAATCCGCGGCTCCTTTGAGTACCAGGGCCAGAAGTGCTCGGCCACATCGCGTCTCTACCTGCCTGAATCGCGGTCCAAGGAGTTCCTCGAGGGCCTCCAGTCTAAGATCAAGGAGATCACCATCGGCAGCCCCGACAAGGACCTGCCCGCCTTCATGGGCCCCGTCATCCACGGCCGGTCCTTTGAGAAGATCAAGTCCATCATCGACGCCAGCAACAACGACTCGTCGCTGAAGCTGCTGGCCGGCGGAAAGTACGACGACTCGGAGGGCTACTACGTCCAGCCCACCGTCTACGTGGCCGACTCGCCCACGCACCGGCTGTTCGACGAGGAGATCTTCGGCCCGGTGCTGACCATCTACGTCTACCCCGACAACCAATGGACGCCGATGCTCGACCAGGTCGACAAGAGCGGCGGCGGCTTCGCCCTGACCGGCGCCATCTTCGCCAACGACCGCGCCGCTCTGCGCCAGGCCGAGGACACTCTTCGATACTCTGCTGGTAACCTGTACCTGAGTAAGTCTCTCGTGATCCCATGTTTTCCAACTCAGTACATGAGACTAATCGTGTCATTTACAGACTGCAAGACCACGGCTGCACTCATCGGCCAGCAATCGTTTGGTGGAAGCCGGGCTAGTGGTACCAACGACAAGGCGGGAAGCTCCAACGTCATGTTGAGATTCGTCAGCCCTCGGTTGATCAAGGAGGAGTTCTTTGGTGCTGAGGGATTCAAGTACCCAAGCAACGAGTAAAGGGGCATCCTAAAAACTGTATATAGCATGTGCAAAATGATTAGCAGATTGGGCGTAAGTTCGAGAACGATGTTCAAATAGAACCATTTGATAATGACAATCCTGAATAAAGACAAGAGGCTTTTCTCCATACATGTTTGCTGAAAAGATGGCCACAACCCCGGCTCGCGTGGGTGGTCAAATCATTATCGTCAAAGGATATAGAATTATTCTGGATCCCCATGGTAGCCAACAGAGCCGTGTGATTATGAAATCAGTTTTGCTTACATCCTCAACATCTTCCCAGATTTTGATCTCGTCTGATACTTGATTGATTACATCTCTTCACCTCGATGGTAGACTTTTGGGAATTAATTACAGTCGAAAATCACGGTCTTGCTGCTCAAAATGTTTTGTTTCATACTTCGATTTCCAAGTGATAAGTGCCTAGGTATATATAAACTCGCCATATTCATTGCTTCATCGTAGCCTTCGCCCCCTCATAATTCCGGACAGAAGATCTCAAGTCATTGTTCAACACGATGCCGACACCAAACGCCGGGATCAGGCGGAACGCACGCATGACGGTCGTCGAGAGCAGCTTTCGGCGCGCGTGGCCGACGCGATCCAGCCACCCGGACCGCCCGGGCCGGTTGTAGAGGTCGAGCCCGAGGAGGTGCGCCGGCGTCGCCAGGGCCTGCGTCATGGCCGGCACGATGAGCTGGGCAACCGACGCCTTGGCGTGCGCGCCCTGGGCCACGCGGTCCGGCACCATGGCCGACACCTGCGGCGCCACCGCGTACGACCCGAACACGGTGATGATGTCTCGCACCAGAAACGCCGCGCTCACAGAGGCCGGCATGCCTCGTGGGGCGGTAGCTGCCGTGGCTGCCGCCGTCGAGAAAGACGCCTTGGCCGTTGCGCCGCATGCTGATGCTACGCTGGGGAGGGTCTTGCTCGGCGGGCTGGCGGGAGTATTCTGTCTGCCGAAGAATTGTGCAAAGCGGACATCCTTCCAGACGCTCAGCGGCGTATTGACAGCAAACACGGCGGCGGATATGATAGATCCTGAGGGAACTGTTTCTTTGTCGAGAAACCTCTCGAGCAAGGTCTCGGTACTGTTTGCCGTGAAATATGTGACTGCGTACAGAGTCCAGACGATGAACACGGGCTTGGTAGAAAAGAAGCGCCGCGCTTCCCTGAAGGGACAGAGAAGATGCTTTGCCAAACCCCGTATAAGCGGACGGCCTGTGGAGACACTTTCGACGACGGATCTGTTTTGACGTGTCAGTATAAGAAATCAAAAGTAGGAGTGAGGCCGGACCTGTCTGTGGCTACAATAATCGGAGTGATGGAAGCAGCTGCTGTGGCAGCAGCTGTTGCATCTGCCCCAAGACACCACTGCAGACTGTTGTTGCTGGGAGCGTGCCAGGTAGGAAGTTTGGGTTCTTGGTCCATACTATTCAGAACTTGAGGGTCACAAAGAACAGTCAGAAAGATGTCATGTAATTTGCACTGATTCAAGGGTCCTTTGCTAGAGTCAACCAGTAACAATATGGTTCTGATACGATATGAGAGGTATAGCACGCCCAATGCCTATCGTTTGACAGCAGGGCATCTATCAAACCAAGACTACGAGGTATAACATTGTATTAGTGCCTAAGCTGTATGGGGCCAGACTAATAGCGGTTCACAGCGGAGAGATAAGGTGGCCCAGAGCAATACTATCCATAACCTAGCCAGTTGCATGGTGATCTGCTATATTGGATACACTCAATGAGCTAGCTATATCGATGTACTAGCTCTTACGGAAGAGCCGACAATACTTTTACCAGATCTCATATCCATGATCACGAGCGACTTCGGGATCCTTACCCAAGCCTGGAGGGTAGAGATGCCGTTTTCGTCTACTGTCCATAGACCACATGATTAGTTGCATTTCAGACAACCCAATACTACGGCTGACAGTGGCACCCTTTGGTAATGAGATAAGCCGTTGATGGCGCCCTGCAAGGAGGCGGGGACCTCTGATACTCGCTATACGTGGACCCAGAGATATACTAGAAACTGCGGGGGAAACCAAAGACGCTAGATCTGCAGAGTCGGCTCAGTTCCCGAGTGGGGACCGGGGGCATTTGACAATCATCATTCTTCTCTTTCACTCCGCATTTCCGGCGTTGAAACCGGAGGGCGGTATTCCAATTACGAGGTCAGAGATATGCCATGTCCAATTGGCTATGCATGTTATCTTTAGGTCGAACCAAGATGAGCTGATCGTGACGCGGATTACCATCCGGCAAGGCCTTGACTAGCCGCAGAACGTGAACATCACCAAGCAGACTATACTGAGAATCGGAGGCATCATTTAGTGTTATATTGGAATGCTTGACGTGTATCTGCTACATATTATCTGTGTGCTCAAACGCAAAGTTAATCTTATTGCTCCAAGGTCACATTCTTCTCCCATCATGGTAGTTTCAAAGCAGGACAGTATTATCATTGTAGGCGCTGGAGCCTTTGGTTTGTCGACTGCTCTACACCTGACCCAATCCGGGTATTCCAATGTCACAGTCTTCGAACAAGATGACGAGATTCCTTCTGCCTACTCGGCCGCAAATGATCTCAACAAGATCATGCGCGCCGAGTACGAAGATCCGTGGTACACAGACTTGACCATCGAGGCCGCCGAGGCCTGGAAACAGCCGCTTTTCGCGCCTCATTTCCACCGGGTCGGATTTCTGCACTGCTGCTCTGGAAAGGCGCCGGCCAGGGCCGTCGACACCCTCAACAGGTTTCGTGCCGCTGCTGAGCGTCACCCCACCTTGGCGAAACATGTCGTCTCCCTTGATTCGAGGGCGGACATTCAGGAGGCATCTTGGCAGTTGACCGGATCCCTACCGGGCTGGAAGGGGTATCTGAACAAGTACGACGGTTACACGCACTCTGGAAACGCCCTCAGATCGGTCCACAGGGCGACCCGGGACCAAGGCGTCAGGTTCTTCCTCGGCAAGGTCTCCGGAGCCGTCGACAGCATCATGTACGAGCAGACGCCGACCGGAAAAAAGAGCAAGGGCGTCCGGACCAAGGACGGCAAGTTCCACGCCGCGTCACTGGTCATCGTGGCGGCCGGCGCCCTGGCCGCCAAGCTGGTGCCCGAGGCCGGGCAGCGGGTCGACGCCAAGTGCTGGTCCGTGGCGCACGTCCGCCTGACGGACGAGGAGACGTCGGCGCTGCGCGGCATCCCCGTCGTCTACGCGCGCGACCTGGGCTTCTACTTCGAGCCCGACCCCAAGACCAACCTGCTCAAGCTGTGCCCCATGGGCGGCGGCTACATCAACACGGACAGGGACACGGGCGTCTCCCTGCCGCCGGGCGCGCCGGGCGCCAGCACGGGCTTCCTCCCCGAGGAGGACGAGGCCAAGATCCGGGAGCTGCTTCGCCAGACTATCCCGTCGCTGGCGGACCGTCCGCTCGTCAAGAAGTCGCTCTGCTGGTTCGCCGACACTTCCGACTCCGACTTCATCATCGACTACCTGCCCAACTCCTCGTCGTCTGTGGTTCTGCTGTCTGGAGACTCGGGCCATGGTTTCAAGATGTTCCCCATCTTCGGCAAATGGGTCGCGGAGCTTTTGGCTTCGCCGAACCAGACCAATGCGCGCTGGAAGCTCAAGGCCCCCAAGGGAAAGGCTGGGGAGGATTGGGGAAGTGCCGTGAGCTGGAGAATTGGTAACACTACGGAGTACCGTGATATTAAGCGTACGAACGAGGTAGCTAAGCTGTAGTTAATGAAGTGAGCCTCCCCATAGATTTAGTCGTCACGAAATTTGAAGTCGAATGTCACCATTGAGATTGGGTGAATAGGCAGTGTCAATGAAATCGTGGTGTTCAACTGGACACTTCTGTGCAGCTTCTGAAAACCGTCATGGTGAACATAGTGGTACTTGCACAACCATCTATACATACCTACCTATCCAGACATGAGAGTTGCACAATGCTATATCTGTCATCTATGTGATACCTTTATCTATTTTATGGTGTATCGACGAGTGTATTTCGTGCTGTTTTGAGATTTTTGTCTAGTCGCATAATCTGCGGCCCACGAGAGAGTTGACATTGCCCATAGTAGTCGGGCGTACATTTTCACTGCAATTTTAACCCACACGAAGGACCTGAGTAGGTAGGTATTTACCACACATGTTCATATTCTGCCCAATCACTTCTAGTTTATTGCAAATCGAGATTTTTGTCTAGGCGGATAATCTGCGGCCCACGAGAGAGTTGACATTGCCCATAGTAAGCCGGGCGTTCATTTCACTGCAATTTTAACCCACACGAAGGACCTGAGTAGGTAGGTATTTACCACACATGTGTCATATTCTGCCCAATCACTTCTAGTTTATTGCGAATCTAGTCCTGCGAAGGGCCCATCACACTGTGTCGCTCTGAGATGACTAAATTATCGAAACCTTTAACTGGCGAATATTCCCACCATTTGAGTATACATTTACATCAATACGTCCATATCATTGTTTTGTTGAAGAGATCTCTTGCAACGTGTCATGGCGTCATAACGCTGAATATATTGGGGCCCAAACATCGAGTCACTGTCCCTAACAGATCACAAATAGTGAGTGTGGACTGACCACAACAGGTCATTTCATTTCACCATATGCTATTCTCAGCTATGGCGCGTTCCATCCACTCAACATCCTCGTCCTGGATGGAATTGGCAATCGCCATGATTTGATCCGCCGTCAAGTCATCGCCTGTGCCGCCAGGTTCTAGGATCATGGCCTGCGAATGCATCGAGCTTTGATCAAAGGCCATGTCCTCCGAGTGCGAGGTCGCCGCGGCCTCTACCATCGTCGCGCCCGACGCTACCACTTCCACTGCAGAGGCGGAGCAACAGCCCGGCATGTTGAGACGGACGGCGAGGATTTGATCCATCATCTGGTCGAGTTGCTGCACTTCGGAACGCCGCCAAGAAGCTATCAAATTTCCCGCTGTGATCATGGTGTCGAGCAGTGTGAGGGATCGCTGCGTCCAAGAAGCGTGGTCCTTGAGGCGCGCTTCGTCTATCACCGGCGCTATGACGAGGATGACTGCAGACACATATAGGGCGTCCAAGTCCATTGGGAGAAATGTTTCTTCTCAAGAGTGAGCCACTTGTGAGTTTGGACGAGCAACGGGTGTGTCTGGCTTACCTAGAAGGCCTTGTGCCTGCAGGCTTTCCAGTATCATGATGGTCTGCTGCGCAGAATCCATGCACATCTGTACTATCGAATTAAGGCGGTTCCGCGTGGGTTCTTTCGAGTTTGCTGCGCCTTCAAGACACATTTTGATACAACAAAATATCAGCGGCCTTGTTGCCAAAACGATGCACTGTAAAGTTAATCAGTATCTTGGACACAGTCATTCGATTGATGACATGCATGATAGCATACCTGATGATAGAGCAAGTGCAATGAAGCAGACATTCTTGGAACCCCATAACCGGGATTATCCAGTTTGAGGGGCACGACTTGGCCGAGCTCGATTGCGAGGCCTGCCAGGCTCTCTAGTAACGCCTTGGTGGTGACCAAGAATTTGCGGTTGAGTCGACCATCTACACTGTAGATACCTATGACTGAGTTAGTGCCATTCGCAGAATTGTTCGTGTCTGAACGTACTATTACTTATCCTGGCAATAACACCGGCCAGCTTGATATGCATTTCCAGAGTGGTCGTTCGTTGGCTGGCTTCAGGATACACGGGCATCTGGCAGTGAATATCCGGATCCTGTATACATTGCGGTAGCCCCATGAGACTGGTCATCTGCCGGTCCAGCAAAAATATGGTCCACCAAATCTTGCGGCATCTCTGGACATATTCCTCGCCCAATTGCGTGACTGGCATTTCGGTGTGCATACCGTAGCCCATGGCTGTACGCATGGCCTGGCTGATCTATCATCACGAAAATCAGTACGCTGCAAGGTTTTGCCAACTTGGGAGCTTGAAGGGGGCGGGGTGAGGGGCATTCGGAGCCTTACATAGATGTACGCGGCTTGCCGGTGATCAAAACATTGAAGGTATAGCGCAATACAGCATAGGATCTCTGTAGAGGCAATAGGTTCTTGGCAGAGTATATAAGCAGGTGGTAGGATTTCGATCGCTCTGTGAAAGAATTCAGAGCCAGACGGCCGCGTCCCTGTGACCTTTTGCGATATGAAGATTTTGCCAAAGGCCAAGATGAGAAGAAAATGGATATACCAGAGATCCGACTTTTTCTCTCTCTGATTAGGATTGGAGTAGAACTGCTGAAGCTTTCTGTGAAACTCCTCATCGTCGAACAAGTGGAATAACTGCCCGCATTGAAATTTGACGGCGTTGATGAGGTATATGGCGTAATCTGGACTCGGTATGGCTGGTAAGTCCGACTCGTCCGAGCCCAAGTGCCCACGCCAGGTCAGCTCGTAGGCAGATCCATCGAAAAGTAAAGCTTCTGCTGGTAAGGGGGTTTTGTGAAGATATTCATGGGTCATCTGGAGTAATCTGCCCGAAAATGACCAATTCGATGAGGTTCCTAGGTAGACTGTAGTTAAGAGTTCAGCTTGTGGCAGGTCATTGTAGGATATATCCTTACAGGGTCGTCCATTGGATGTGGACATGAACGTAGACGGCGACGCTATGAGAGGGTTTGTGAGGTCTCGGCTCTCTGACCGCGCGTCTGATCGCAAGGCCGGATCGACATCATGATTCCGGCTGATGTCAATGTCCCGGTCTGTTTATACATATCAACCTCATGAGCTCTCAAATCATGTGACGCAATGAATACGCGCAAGACATACTCTCGTCCAACGTAGTATCATCCTCGTGCCCTGAGATGGAGGGCGTCGCTATATGACTCCTGGCAGAGCCGCCACTCGCGTGTGCCGGATTCTCCGGGGACGATGGACTGCGCGCTGCTATCTTCCGTTGTAGATCCTGGAGATATCTACATGGCATCCATCAGCATCACTGTTTGAATCTGTGAACTGGAATAAAGACGTACGCTCTCGTCACAACAACCTTGTCGTCCTTGTCGTCAAAATTGCACGCGACCTTGCGTTTCCTACAGCCTTCGCAGGGCTGAAGACCAGAGCATTTGATCTTCTGCTTGCGGCAGCGCGCACAGCTGTGTTTAAGGTTAGTGACAGTCTTGTATTTTCGAGGTATCATAGGCACATGGGCCATGTTCAGGGAGCTTTTTGTTGTTTCGGGTGCGCAACTTACGCGTTGGAAGATCGTTTCGAAACCCTTTTTGGTGGACTGTTCTGGGTGGTCATCCTCTCCATGTCATGTCCTCCTCCGATCTAGCGCGTGGATTCGACAACGATAGCCGCCCGTCACTTGTTCGCGATCTGATATAATAGAGTCGCGGGTCATTAAACACGTACGAGGAGTCGAGGTTCCGCTGACCATGGAGCGGGATGTTATCAATTGGGCGGACTGGATGGTCGCCCCGCTCAGAAGTCCAGCTGCACTAGAGCTCTGTCAGCGCCTTGACTTATCTCCGCCTTAGGGCGATGTTATCTGTGCTTCAGAGACCAACGACGCCTTATCAGATACCAGTGGTTCGTTACTTGACTCATTGGCCTCTCTCATAATGGCCTAAGAAATGCCCCGGGCCCCTGTAGATATAGCGGCAATCGTACCAACCTGCTAGCCTCCCCCGCCTAGATGCAGTTGCGCTACCCCGCAAGTCAGAAGCAGCTATTGTATCCTGGAACCCAGTAAAGTCACAGGATCAACTGCAATGATGTATGGTCGTGAAGATTAGTACTCTGCATGGACGAGTCTTTGGTGTCTCTTACGTACTTTGAATGCATCGTGAACCGGCATCGCATTAGCTTGGAGATGATATTCTGGGGAAACACACAATGCAGCCGTTGTGATTACGTTCCAGTTGCTGGGTTGGCCCTGAGGATCTGTTCGTATAACACCGAATACCCGAGTATATCCCTTGGGTTCGGGTTCATGCCTGGTCGAAACCGTTATTCCATATGGCTATTCTGTACCTGTACTCTGAGCCAGCCAAATTGATTCCATTGCTATTGTTCAGTGGCTCACCAAGGCTTCGTCTGATATTCTACTTAGAGGGGACGACATGACCAGCTACCTATCTTAGAACTGGAAGAGTCAGTTTCATACAACGACTTTGTTTCATTCAAGATTTCACCATGGATTTGACAGTGCAACACAAATTCTGGATTGTTCTTATTTTAACTTTGTATCTTCAGAAAGATATTGCAGATGCTTTCTTATGAACCTTTGCATGGTCAAACCGCTAATGGGTCTTTGGCACTTATTGCATGCCCTTGAAGCTGAGCCGTGCTTCTGTTCGCTTGGCTCTCCTTCTTCTTCCTCTTCGACTTCTTGCGACTGCTTCCCTCGCCTTCCGCAGGCGGTGGGCGCTTTCTTACCAAACCTACCTACCTATGGATCAGTGGAAAGGATTTTGGTCCAGATCAGTCCACACCAAACAAAAAGAAACAAAGTAGTGTCAGAACGAAGGAACTAGGTATATATCCAATTCCAGGTGCTCGTAACTTGCTACAGTTCTGCATCGTCTACTTGCCTCGCAGAGAATACTCATGCACCCAAACTCACCACCACTTATACACAAAGAGTTGATGTATTATATTCTCCCAGTCGATCTCGACTTCATTGCCATGTGATCAGTACGTATAGGGCGAAGATCAAGAGCACTGCTCAATATTTGCCTTACAGCATGGTGTTTCGAGGTCAAATGTTCCCAAGACGTATTGTATTACCTGGAAGTATCAAGCGGCGCCAGGTCGCACTTCGTTCTCTCAGTGTCTTCCCTATCTCTGTTTTCTCTTCCGGGACTTGGTGTCAACCAAGATCAGTCAAGATCAGTGGTCCAAATTCGAACATGCGCGGGACGCGTACGCTGGTTTCATAATCCTACCTATACAGCAACATATCTTGATAGCAATTGGTCCTCCTCCCAAAGTAGAACAGAGATACTGTCAAGCTCGAGCTAACTTGGAAATTGGCGATTATGATTCGCGACCCTTGATTGGCCAAGCCTCTCGCTTGCGGAAGGCAACACGAGTTTGGAGATACGAGAGTATAACGAAATGCAAGGGCATCGTAATCTAGAAAATCTCAAAGTAATATAAAACATGTCTGGGACCATTGGCAACGTCAGAGATGAGTATAGTATTTGCTTTCCTGCTGTCGCATTCTATCGCATCATGTCTAGTGATGGATCGCTCAGCCTAGCTTCCTGGTATTCCTCAGTGCAATGATTCCGACCAGTTTCATTCCTACACCTCTCATCATCCGCACCTCCACGGGTCAGGCGGTGCTATCCAAAGAAATCCTCAGTTGGTCGCCGACACTCCACGTTTACATCACACGCCACGAGCAACACGTCAATGCCAAGACCATACATGTCGCCAGAACAAGGAAAGATGCGTATGCGCCTGGCTGGAATCTCCAAAATCTCATGCACCAATATGAGTTGAGACAAAGTTAAGCGCATCTCTTCCCGTTCAACCCGCTGCGACATCGCTCAGCCCTCCACTATACGCCCCACCCTACAGGTCTCTTCCTCGCTGAAGACTGCTCGGCATAGCGCCGTGGCACTGCACTAATTATGGCCCTCCGCTTTCGCCTTTACTGCTTGATGCACCCAAGGCCGATGATAGGGCAACTTGGGGCATCGGAACTGTTCCCGTCGAGTATTCGAGTATGGCGTGAAGGCCCCCGCGTTATCTCACATGGCATAGCTGGCAACTCTACTATGATCAATCTGGTATTACTTGGTAAGAAGGGAACAGGTATCCATTCAACCACTCTGCCGCAGATATCCGCCCACCTATGTCCTACATTCGTAAGCTGAGCGCTCGGAAGTGGCCCGAGGGAGCGACGCACATGGGCGCGGCGCTTCGGGCTGGCGATCCGCAATGGAGGAGCACCACTCGTGGTTTTGGGATCCGATGAAGGATCATACACGATACAACGAGTCACGATATGGTATCAGCTTATGCTTGATGAGAGAGAGTCAAGATGAGGGCTTTTTCTAACAACAAAGTTGTTACTACGGCGAGGCTCCGAACCCGGGCATCATATGTGTAGAATTGAACGGTATCACAAAAGACTCGCTCCTATCGGGAGATAGAAATAGACAAGGTAGGAGTAGATATTTGTAGAGATACACACATACACAACGTGAATCCCTTCTTCGAGTTCTTCTGGTATTCCTGGAATATTGGCAATAATTGTCTGCTTGTCACCGACCTGTCACTCTCTCTTGCCTATACGACATAACAAAAAGTAAACATGACTTCATCACCAGTGGGTTGGATAGGGCTGGGTTCCATGGGCCTCGGCATGTCCAAGAACCTGCAGAACAAGCTCTCGTCGACCGGCGCACAACCACTGGTGTACACCAACAGGACGCTCTCCCGGGGCGAGCCTCTCAAGGCGTTGGGAGCCGTACCGGCCGAGACCGTCACTGAGGTTGCGCGAAAGTCGGATATTATCTTCTCATGTGTAAGTTCCTCCAAGATCCCACGTGATTTCGAAGTCTGATGGGGTTTATCTGCCTCTAGGTCAGCAATGATGCCGTGCTCAAGGAGGTCGCCGAAGAGATCATCGCATCTGGCGACATCAAGGGAAAGATTTTTGCCGACTGCTCGACGGTGCACCCAGACACATCCGTCGCTATTTCCAAATTGATTTCAGAGGCTGGGGGCCAGTTTATCGCAGGTGAGCACATTATTTCTACTGGACGAAATGGAATCTTGACGACATGAGTCCGCTGACCCGTGATCCAAGCACCCGTTTTCGGCGCATCGCCCGTGGCCGAGGCCGGCAAGCTGGTCTTCGTCGTCGCGGGGCCGAGCGACGCCATCGAGGCCATCTCGCCCTACCTGAAAGACGTCATGGGCCGCGCGGTGATCCAGATGGGCGCCGACGTGTCCAAGTCGAGCCTGCTCAAGATCGCAGGCAACATCTGCGTCGTGTCCTTCATGGAGGTCATCGCCGAGGCGCACGTGTTCGGGGAGAAGACGGGGCTGGGGTCCGAGGTCGTCGGCCAGACGCTGGGCGAGCTGTTCGGCCCTGTCATCGACAGCTACTCGAAGCGGCTGACCACGGGCGCCTACGCCCCGGGGCCCGGCGGCCGCGCCGGCTTCGACGTCGCCCTGTCCATCAAGGACGCCCGCCACGCGCTCAACTGCGCTCAGGCCGCCGGCGCGGGCACCCTCGGCGCCAGCGAAGTCGCCCTCAAGAACATGGAGGCCGCGCGCGACCTGCAGCCCGGCAAGCCGCTCGACAGCAGCTCCATGTACGGCACGCTCAGGGTGGCTGCCGGGCTAGACTTTTACACGGACCTGTGCAAAGCTCGCGATGCTGCGAAATAAGAGCCGGTCAGAGATACGTCACTGACCAATCCAAAATATGATGAGTAGGGGAGCGAATAGACTAGATACCATGAATACAAGAAAGCGGAAGCGATTTTTCTCAATCATCGTTGTTTAAAGGTTGTTGGCAGCAACTGGCGGGATAGTCCGGGCGAGCGGGGCCGCACCGACGGCTTCCACGGTATTCTCGGCATGTGAAGAATAGGCGAACATGATCACCGCTTTTGGTATCATGCCGATTCATCACATTAATAACTAGTGACAGACATTTGCGTCAATCTAGAACCGCGAGAAGAAGATTCACCGCGGCAATTTACAGACTATACGCACGAAATCTCGGCATTTGTCGTCCTTTGATACACAAGACTACTTTAGCTGCTCAGCAATAATGGCTGCCGCACACTCCTCGGACCTCGACCCCATCGTCGAGGCATTGAAAGAGTTCACCACGTAAGTCCGTGCCACTGATTACATATCGAAAGAAAGACTCGGCAATCTGTGCATCACATCCCATGTTCGCTCGGACTGATTTGAATCACAGCTGCGACATATCCGACGCGCTCATCAAGCTAAAGTACCGCAACGGCGGCTTTCTGCCCGGGCTGACCCTGTGGTCGCCGCAGCGGCAGGACGGCGACACCAAGATCGTCGGCCCGGCCTACACGGTCAAGTACGCCCTGCTGAGCGACCCGGTGCCCAAGGCGGCCGGCCACTACGTGCGTATTCCCCTTCCTCCGTTTCAGTGCCAGGGCCCGGCAAGACTGATACAGGCTCACAGATCGACACCGTCCCCCGCGGCGCCGTCGTCTTCGTCTCGTCCCCGCCCATCCCCAACGCCGTCTACGGCGGGCTCATGTCGACGCGGGCGCGGGCGCTCGGCGCCGCCGGGACCGTCATCGACGGGCGGTTCCGCGACGTGGCCGAGCACCGCGCCCTGGACTACCCCGTGTTCGCGCGCGACACGGGCACGGCGCCGCCGGCCGAGCTGGTCAAGGTCGTCGGGGTCGACGTGCCCGTCGACGTCCAGCAGGGCGGCGTGCAGCAGGTGGTCCGGCCCGGCGATTACCTCGTGGGCGACGTCAACGGCGTCGTCGTGCTCCCGCGCGAGATGGCGGCCGACGCGCTCGAGCTGATGCGCAAGGGCGTTGCGGCCGATGAGAAGATGGCCGAGGCGATCAAGAACGGCATGGGCTTTGTCGAGGCGAGCAAGAAGTTCCGGGGGTAAAGGTCCGTGGGTAGGGGGATGCTTGGGTCTGCGTGCAATGGCGAGATAGCTTCTGCATTTATTGTAGCTTCTTATGCGTAGATTAAAGCCATTGGTTTGCACACCATGGTTTTTTTTATTTATTTTCTAGCTAGGCCATATCCTAAATACAATAACAAAGAAGTGACCTCGACTGTAGTAAGACACCTTGAATTATCCCATATAAGTTTGTACCAACATCCAAATCGACATTCAAAATGCAAAACCCCAGGCGCCAGTTCAAGACTATTGTCCCTCATGCTTTTACTTCCGGAAATTTCTAGCCCACCATTGACCAGTCGTCTTCGTCATCAGTCCACATTGGGCCCTCGTCATCAGATTCTATTTGGTCTTCATCACTAGCCCCTATTGGTCCTTCTCCGTCGTCTTCAGAAAGAGATTCGACCCCGGAGATAGACGCGATTTCCGAAAAGGATGCGTCTTCAGAAAGAGTCGCTGTGTCGGAAACAGACGCTGCCTCAGAGACTGTCACCACTTCGGAAATGGACATGACTTCGTCACGGTTTACCTGGGAGAGTCCGGTCGTCATGGTCGAGCCAGAGGCAACCGCACCCAAGGACACTCCCCCGTTGATGATGGTGCCATCGCTGTCCGCGGTGGACGAAGCGGCTATCGTTTGGCCGGTACGGTACTTCGGTCCTGGCTCGATTGCGCCCATGTCAGTATCTGGCACTGACATATCTGCAAAGACAGCGCCCGTGCCATCATCGCGCCCACCAGCCCAAAGGGGCAGGAACTTGAACTCCTCCTCGAGAATTCCTAGAGCCAGGTGTGTGCTCCGACGAAGGGGCGTCTCAAGGTCGTCTGCGGTTGGAACCCAGCCCCGTGCCAGCTGAGCTACAGTTCTGTAAAGCTGATCGTGAAACTCTTGGAACGACAAGTCGAGTCCGTTCGGGTAGGCCCTGCAAAATGTTGGAGACCACCGGATCATGACGTCTGGGTCATTCATGACCAGGGAAAGATCGTCAAAGAGTGTGTCGAGTGTTCGTTGAGGGGGGTGAGAATCACTGGAAATAATGAAGTTCTTGAAGCTCTCCGCAAGCGAGACCTGGGATCTGAGTGTGTTCCAAAATATGGGCATCAGCAGGAACTGTTTGTAGCTGAAACTGAGGAGGATAGATACAAGGCTGACAGGCGTAAGACCTTTTGACGCGTAGGCCAGTACATCATTGATGATCTCCTCGGACTTTTCGCTTGACATGGATGCCTTGAAGGATTGGTCTATCCAATTCGTTAGGTGGTTTCGACATGCGTCGAGGGCCAAGTCAAGCTGGCCAATAAAGTGCTGTACATCCATCCGATACACGTGGTTATTGATTTTCTGAATGTCTGACGCCACTGTTGTTCGAGATATTAGCCAACTCAGTCATCATGGCTGCAGCTTGGGCAGGCGAATGGCAAACGGGGTTGCAGGGGAAACAGTTTCAACTCACAGATACTACGAATGTTTGTGAGTTCCCTCCATAACTTAACTTCGAGCCACTCGAAAACACCTGCCGACTGGAAAAGGGAGTAAGTTTCCTCAAGCCGGTTTCGCACAGCCTCGGTTGCGTGCTGGACAACCTCACTGATGTCGTCTGAAAGATCGGCCCGAGGGCGATCAAAGATGGTGACGGAGCTCTTCGCATCAGCCGGACTCCGTTCCAGAGCCCTTTCAACAACAATGATGCGAAGTGGCGCTCGCACCATGTCACTGAGCTGAAGTTTCCAGGCCATCTCTAGTGTGATTTCGGGATGAATGTCGATGAAGCCGCTGTTGCGCGAGTCTTCTAGCCAGCAACGGACAGGCGAGCTCTATGTCTGGGTGTCAGTATAGAGTTGTACAGTTCAAATGCCAAGAGGATGTTGCTTACCACCAAGGTGGTCAGGCCGAACTGCTTGGCAAGTCCGACAATGGTAAAGACTCGTGGCGCAGAGTTCAAAATCAGGTCATAGCCGGCGACAAACATGAGCAGCCTGATGATGGCAGCTCTGTGACGAATCTCGCAGTAGTCTTGGATTTCACGTTCTGGGCAGGGTTCGCATTTGTCGAGGCCCAGTGTGATCTTGTACTTGAAGTTGTCATCGCTCGAATTTCGAGGTCCTGGGACGTACTCCGGATCCTTGATACACTTGACGGGCATGTGGGCATGGCTTGTGCAGTTGTCATCGTGACCCGACACCAGAGAGGCCGAGACACCGAGTCGCTCCATGGACATCCACCACTTGCGTGCTCCAACGGGCACCGAGAGGTCGGCAAGCAGGGCAGCTGCATCATCTCCTTCTTCTGATGGGGTCACGTCCAAGATATAGGATATACCAGGGGGAAGGGAGTCAGACGGGGAACGTCTGAGGTAGCGGGATTTATAGCGAGACTGTTGCTTCTCGGAGAAGGCATTCTCGAAGAATGCCGACTTGGTCCCGAGTAGGACAGCTGAATGCATGGTGAATTCCTTGCGCCCAGACCAGCGGTGGCCATTACACGATTGTGCGTCGCGCTTGGGGAAGTCGATGACGATCAGCGTGTCGCCATCCGTGCAATAAAGGTGAGGCCAGCACACGCGGGAAAGATCCATTTGCTCGTCTGGGTCCTCAGTTTGGCGCGGTCTCATGATGTTAGATTCTCTACCCACGTTGGGCTCGATGGTCGGCGCACTGACGAGCCGTACGGGGCGCAACGGGATCGGTCGATCGAATGGATCAACGTAGGGCTCTTCACTCGCCTGAGATATGTTGCCGTCCGGGTCCATGGCTGCAACTGACGTTGGGAAAATATGCTGAATACGTGGATGCGAAAGAGATAGGTATGGGATGCGACGGGGCTTGCCAGTACAGGAAGAAGGCGAGGTATTCGAAAAATAAAATAGAGGAGTAATAGGCCACCTGGAATTTGGTAGTATTGTCCAATTTCAGTAGTTGCTAAATGCCGATGAGATCGCTACGGTGGTCAGAGGCAGACCGGAAAGGATGCTAGATAAAACGTGGAATGATATCTTGGTTAAGGAAATGAATGAAGAAAAGTTAAATTGGTGGAGGGTTTGTCTGAAGAAACCGCTCCCGTCTGAAGCCTTGCGGACCTCAGAGCAACATGGCTGGCCAGGTCGAGGTGAGGGTAGTGGTTGAGAATGGGTGGTAGTCGACGGTTGTCGTCAGAGCTCGGATGTAACTAATCTTTGCAGTAATGAGAGAAACGCGTAACTTGGCTGGGTTATTTGATAGCTTTCCTGTTGTTTGATGTTTGAGAAGGAGAGACGTCTCGAATATCCAAGCTGTTCCGGAAGTCCTGCACCTGCAAGCTTCGGTAAGGCTGTGAAGTCAGGTGGTACTTGGAGTGCACCTCTGTAAGGCAGATAGGCAGCAGTCGCGGGGGGCCCACAGAACTTGCGGACAGCCAGACGATGAGACGCCGAATATATCGACAAGCACCCGACGGGGAGACAATAATGGCTAGATTTATAGCTGAAGATGTAAATTTCGCGTCTTTGAGCTCCGGGCTGAAACTGACAGCGCAAATTCGGGTTGCTCGTGGTACTTGGGCTTTTGGGTGAACAGCTATGAGTCAAATGACTTAGGTCAGCAAAGAGCAGACGTGTACGAAGTATGACACAGCCTCAATTGGAGGTACACTTGAGGAGGGGCACTGCAGATACAAGTAAGCTTGACAACCAATGACGGGAATGTCTGCAAAAGAGCCGTGTGGTGGATTGCCTGATATCTTGCAAAACTACCCAAGGTAGAACAAAGAGTGCCATGATGCAGGGGGGTCTTGATGCAATGGCGGGCCTCAATTTTGATGGTAGGTCATATATACACCATACCTTCATCTAGGCAGATATAATATCTATGCCATTGGAGTGCCTCAGTCATCAATGCACGCAATCGTGACCAATGGCCAATGACATATTGAGCATCACAGATTCAAAAAGATGATTGTTCGTATGGCGATGCACTATCTCTATACTTCATATGTACCATGATGAACCCTTATAATCATCACAGACTGCTTGTAGCCTTGGCCTCAAAGAAAACGGTCAAAACACCGGTGGGACCGCCCTCGATGGTGAGGGTGCCCTTGGCATACTTCTTGAGCGCGGCGTGGGCCTCGCACTCGTCGTCGTAGTACTTCATGTCGGCCATGCTGGCGAACTCGGTCTTGCTCACCACCGTAAACCCCTGCGACCGCTGGTCTTTCTCGGCAATGCCAGCGTTGAGAGAGAGAATGTATGGCTTGCCGTCCTGTAGTTTTGCACGTCAGTCACCTAGCTACATAGTAGTCCTGGAATATGATCTGCCTGGGAGTTGCGAGTCATGGGATGGGAACTTTTGGTGACGAGCAGTGGGAAAGAAATGTGGAGGTGAATATATAATATGCAGGGGAGGAGGAATAGAAGCCTGTCTGCCCCGCATTCTGCGCCGCACTATTCCCGCCACCAGCTAAAGCTATTCGGCAAAGGTGCTGAGGAACCACCTGAAGCCTGGTGGGATTCGTGGACCTCCAGTTGAGGGCTGTGCCAAGGCAGCCAAATACATCCATTGTAATGAGCAACGCGGGGCAGCACTTTTCAAGCCACTGAGCAGTGAGCACTCCAGTGAGCTAGAGAGTGCGTACGGGTAAAGGTAATGTAATGTAGCTCGCCGGTTTGTGCGATCGGATGGGTACAGAGGACAAAGACTGCAGTAGAAAAGTCGAGGCTCACCTTTTGTTGGTCCTTTGCCAAGGTCTTGTACGCCTCGATAAGCTTCTCCTGGTCCTCGGGCACAGGCAGCTTGAACATGGTAACTCGGTGAATGCGTCCAGCCATGATGATTACGTGAAGAACTCAATCTGTTTGCAGAGGAACGATGATATTCGATAAAAACGTGATGAGCACTGCAAATATTTTCAAAAAAGAGAAAGAAAGAAGGAGGACAGATTCGTCAATCTTGAGGTGGCTAGCGTCGGATGCGTCTACATCTATTCTTCGCATTTATATACCGCACAGGCGGCAGAGACCCCGAGGACTTCCGTTTTGGCGACTCTCCGAATCGCGGCTCCGCTGCGGCGTCCGTGGCTCCATCGTCCCCCTGCTGACTACGATGAATATGACAAGATCTATAAACCCGATGAGGCGCTATTGTAGTCCATATTCTTGTTGTCATGGCCTCTCCTCATACTGGTAGCCATGTGTATCGAAACAACAGTCCTGGTACAGTCAGATCAGAATTCCACGGTTGTCCGATGGGGTTGACTTGCATCAGGTGGATCCGAACTCCTAGAGCAGGCCTGGGTCGAGTTTACCTCGGTATACCTCTGTTCTCAGGATTGTGGTGCATGTAGAATCAGACACTCGGCAAATGCAATCATTATAGATTCGCTACCTATATACATACAAATCATTGACTCCGTACTCCTGCTTATGTGTATACTGGTCCAAACGTCGTTCTATGTGTACATGATTCACCACAGCGCTCCTTGGAGAGCGACAACTAACATGCGTCACCTTACTCAATAGGGCTGACATGGATCTGCCAGATCTTGCCCATCTCATCTGAGGGCTTTCTAGTCTCGTGGTTATATCGAGGATGACTGACGTGCTCGCCAATGACACCGTTGGTCTTGCCGTCCACCAGATATGATAGAAAGTCTTTGGAAGCTTGCACATACTGCATCAATCCCTCCTTGACGTCAACGGTAGCACCGGTCGTCCAGCTGAGCAGTAACGGCTCGATAAGTGGCGCATCCGTCACCGTCGGGTGTGTTGTCCCCTTGGCCGTCATGAACCACCCGGCCTTCTTATTGCCGTGACGCTTATCGACGATACCCTCCACGATTTCTTTGACAGTATCAAAGTGCGGGCGCCCGAAGAAGATTGAGCGTTTCGACGACCAGGATTGCGAGTGAATGACCAGCAGCGGAACGTCAATGTTTGCGTTCAGAGGTCCAGAGCTCTTGCCGGGATCGAGTGCGATACCACCCACAAAGGGGCGTAATTCGTTCGGTGAGCCCTTGAGAGCTTGCATGGCGAGCGTTGCACCGTATGAGTGGCCAGCCATGATGATTTGGTCAAAATTGAGGCGATGACGCCAGTATACCAGCGTGTCACCTTCCTTTCGTGTGTTTCCCCGGTGAATGTCCTGTCCGTCTCCGTTGTTGACAGCCCGGAGCACTCGGACCGTCTCTTCCACCTCGGCCTGTCGAAGAGCAAGCTGGACCCTCTTCAGCTCTTCGGTCTCCGGGACAGGGACCAACGCTTCCGCCGGGGCGTGGAAAACCGTCTTCTGTGTGCCGTCTGCTTTGTAGACAATGGTACCGGGTCCGCTGCCGTCGCGGTGCTCAACTGCAGCCACAATATAACCGCGAGAGGCGAGCTCGCCGAGGTAGTGCGTGTAGCTTGTGCGACCTGATGCCATGCCGTGGGAAAATACGATGACTGGGAATTGATCTTTCTGAGCTGCCTTGTGCTCGCCTGCGACCAATACTGCTTGTCCCTCTTCGTCGGCGATCACGTCTCTCTTTTGGTGTTCGCCAGCGCCGTGGATGGGCACATCGACCTGGGCAGGTATCGTTGTGGACCCGACGAGCGACCACAGGCCGCCTTCGAACATCTTGTTGGTTAGCCATGTGCTGATGCCTGCGAATCGTGCATAACCCTCAGCGTAGAGCTTCCCCGACTCGGGGATCCAAGTGTGCTTTGGTTTCTTGCTGTGAATACCCCTTTCGGCCGGGTAGAATATGCTGAACATGACCGTCTCTAGCTGAAATGCCGGCTCGCCCGTCTCCTTGTGCACGGCATCGCTAAACTTGCGGGGCTGCACCGCTGGGACTTCGATATCGACGGTTCCGACATCGTACGGGCCCGAGTAGGCTGGCAGGGAGTCGGAGAGGAGTGGCTGGCCGGAAAACCAGCGTTTGAAGGCGTACATGGCGATGAAGGTGACGAGAAGGTAGCGGATGGCGAGGCGCGGTGAAAAGCGTGCCATTTTGGGCGAAACTGGTTGCAGGGGGTAGCAACCTATAACTGGGGTATCTAATTGTGACAACAAAACGTCGAACAAGTTGGATCGTCAGTCTGACATGGCGACCCAGCAGCGAACGGGTCTCTTATTATGTGTTACATGCAATGCAAGGTCCATAACATGATCGAGACCCCATCGGATATTGGATGGACGCCTCCTGTGTCAAGGTTCTCAGCTTGCTTGTCGAGGTGCCTGAACGAAGCGAGTTAGTTGCTGGAAACGCAGAGCTTCGGCGCTAAAGACGTCATTGATGCGGTCGCTTGCCCCCACTGGAGCTGATGTCAAGCTCAAGCCTCGAGCTATGCAGGCTGGGCAGAGGCTTGGCTTACGGTGCCCGTTGCTCACCCCCACTTTTTGGGAAGGGGATCTTCGTGGAATTGGACTTGATCGCTGATGATAGCTTCACTATTTGCGACTTGTTTGATCTAATTTCAATTGATTAGAATGGCGTGTCAGATAGCCTTGGCGCTTGGAAGAAGACAAAGGCCAGAAGATATTCACGCGTGGGAGATCGTTGGCTCTGCTAGGCTTGGGCGAGCAAACACAAGTCAACGCGTACTCTGTACTTCCTACGTCCAATCCGAGTCAATTTGGTATCGAGATGGGTCATCAAGCAGGTAATCCCAAGGCTGTGCTCGCCTCTGAATGGTAAGTATATTAAAAGAATCTAATGATTAAGGATGGAATTAATCGTTTTCCTGCTGTTTGCAATTCTTCTAGAAGATTGATACAGTGGAGGCTGGCACTAGAGAACGGGTACCTGGGATTCCGGGGTAAGAACCGCTGAAGATAAGTTCGCATTGCTAGCAGGCTACCAGGAACTTAAGGTACCTCGTCTGTGCAGGCACTTTGAGCATCAAGACACGAGATCGCTTGGCTCCGAAACGGTGAGCAGCTCTCCAAACCATATCCATACGATCTCGAATAACAACATTTTGTGCTACTTGGTAATCCCTGACTATGCCCACGCAGCTAACTCGATCCCGAGTTTTGTACAGAGTAGGATTGCAGTGGACGATCTTCGGTTAATCATCCTTGCTTGACTCCCTGCGGCTCATTTGGAAACGATTCCCCTACCGGATCGGTCGAGAATCAGCATTTATTCGCTAGAATAAGGATGTTGAGCGCTCGTTGATATGGGTGAACGTCGGGTATTCTGCAGTACACCCAGTACTCTGTACGCATGATGGGATGTCGGGCCGGGATTTCATCGTGGGAAATCGTAGACTCCATGACCTGGAGGCCTTGCATCCCATGCCTCCCACGCAGCCTGTCGATGTACCTCGGACCGGCCCTCATAATCAGCCTTCTTTTCTGGAGACAGCTGATCCCAGAGTTCACAGAGTTCATACAGCTCAATGCCGCAAGTTTGATACCCCCGACCTCCTTTCCCTTGGACATCCTTGGCAAAAACGATTGGAGGGGTTTCTGGGTAGACCTTGATAGAAGAGTAACACGATCGCATCGAGTGTGGCCAACATGACCTGTCTGTCAATGACAGCTCACCGCGATATAATGCCAGGAAAGCGGTATATCCGGCTGGCGGAGGCGGCGGCGGCGGACACGGAGGAGGAGGAAGAGGCAGCTGGGTCAAAGACTTGCGAAACAGCAAGGATTGTTCCTCAAAGTGCTTTTCTCTTGCTTGTGCCGGGCATTCGCCTATCATACTGTATATGACCAGATCATGCAAGACGTCGAGGTCGATCCCTTCGCGGGCTGCGATCAGAAAGTGCGCCTCCTGGTTTCCGGGTATAGCCAGCCAGTCTTGGTTGTAAGTAAGCTCGCGCCTAGAGTCGGGCAGGCTAAACCTCAATGATAGTATATCCCACTCTCCCAGGGAGAGTGACTCCCGATCAGTGCAGCCCTTTGCTATCAGTTGCGCGGGCGTCTCCACATCACTGACACCGCGGATAGCTTCATGCATCTTGTCGGGCTCTGTCCACAACAAGACCTCGTATTTTTCCGCTTCGGTCAGCGTCTCAGGGAATACGAGCGCCTTGCCCACGACATCACCGCGGCTCAACAAAAGGGCACGCTTGGTTCTCAGTCAGCTTGTCATTTTCAGCTTTCTTTTCTCGGAACAGCATGTCGTACCTCCTCTTCGCTGAGCTCTCCGTTCTGGGTCTCGGCCTTATGGTACAACTCGGGCGAGATTTTGAACGCCACTTCTGATCACTGAGGTTTGTGCATTTCCCGCCACTTGGCCATATTGGCGCGATTCCTGCGGAGTTTTCGGGCTACCAGCGCTCTGTGACTGGACGCGTCCCCATTGTCATCCCTAGGAGGCGCGTCGTCTATCCCGGGCTCTAACATGATGGATTATAGGACTGGCGACACTCATCAATCAAGCGGTTGGAGGGTTAGAAGAAATCATCGCGGCATCACACGGCTAAATTTGGCCCGGTTTTGATCTATCATCCGTGCTGCTAGTTTCAGGCACCAGTCAAAATTTAGTTTTGAGCTTAGTTGCTCTTACTCCTATCTAAATGTAATTTGAATCAGTCAACTCTACATGGTAAAAGGTCATGCTAATGGGCGGGTCACTCCATCACAATGTATTTGATGCGGTTCATAGGCCAGTTGTTCCACTTCTCACGAAGAGACGCTTGTATACGCATCAAAAAGGAGTCAGTGACAGTCAGACAGCATGTTTCCAAAATGGCTCTGTTGACTATCACCCATGTCTGTTGATCGTTCGCAGATACATGTTCGAACCCAGCCTGAGAAAGAGATTGGAGGAGAAGCAATGCCAGATAAACTTGTAGAACTCTCCTTTTGTAAAGTACTGAGAAATTGAAAATGAGAAATCGAGAAAAAGTATCTATGGAACGAACACCACATCCAACGGGCCACTCTCGAGCTGTGTTTGTCTGATGTTTGCCACTGTACCATATCTCCCAATTGCAGATATCTGTGTCACGGTCTGCTTCACGTCACATCTATGGAGAGTCTACCATGCTTTCGGGGTGGCAATTGTAAAAGAACGGATGTAAACGAACGGATCGCCATCGAGTTCGACCAACTCGGAACGCTACCCGTTGTACCACTTCAACCAAAGAACACAGTCATGCGATTTTCTTCAATAATGGCAGGAACAATGGGTATCCCTTCGATAAGCACGAGTTCCGTATGACCAAAAGCTCCAAGTCACTCGCCAGTACATATCAATAGGGCTGGGCTATAACTCCGATCCTCAACTCCGCTGTCCCGAAGTTTCGCCAGCGCGAAAAGAGGTTGCCACTACCCAGCACACTTCCAATACAAGGAGATAACCTCCATCTCTGGATTCGATTTCTCATTGGCGCGGGTTGATGGGTTGCCATTCCGGATGTCCCGAAGTTTTGCCAAGACCATAAAGATGGTGCATGGTGCCCATCATCACAGGCTGCTGTGTCACCGCACCTCTGACATTCTTAGTCATATGTCCACCCCAGGGCGGTTTTCGTCAAGGCGATGTCGAGGGAAGGGCGCCGTGTTGCTTTTTTGATTATAAATACTTCGACTATCTCCGTCTCTGGTGTCTTCTGCGATACGAATCCTAACAGTCTCTTATTAAAAAATCACAAGCGACAAGACAAAGCAGATAGAATGGCTTCCTCGTACCCACCGCCTCCCGTATACCAACTCCCCAAAAGCCAACCATCTACCTTATCATCCAAGCTGGACAGCTTGATCCACAGCACCAAGCTTCGCCGTAGCAGTGGCTCGAATTACGAAGCACAAGGCAGTTTTGCCCGACTCAAGAATATCACGGAGTCTACCCTCGACTCCAACCTCGACACAAATCACACAGAAACGTCAAGCAAAGATCAACAGAAGCGGGCGACAGGTGGAGGGTAAAGGCTGGGGCTGTTGTGGAACCATTTGTCGGATGTTGGCTTAGCTGTTCTCCTGTCTGAGCAAGCATTCTTGCTTCTCCAGGTTCGTTTTAGGCCGTGCAAGGCTTGGCTCTTCGGTGCGGAACTATGCTCTATGGGCCTTCAGCGTCTTGATTGGAATGGTACTGGTCAAGTTATATCAGTCAGGCAGGCATTGGCGGACATCACCACGGCAAGAAATGGCTCAGATGAAGGAAATCGACCTGAATGCCTCGTCACGCCCCAAGCTCACTACTGCAATTGAAATGTCTCAAAGAGGATGAACGTCATATAATATATTGAGTATGTAAACCAGAAGCCCAGGACGCATCTGCTCACAGTCGCGCCTTGTCGTTTTGGTCAAGAATTCCAATCTCTCAAGCACGTTGTGCCCTGCCGCGAACGGGGTATCATTAATAAGTAATTTTTTTCATAGATCAAAACCAGTCCCTGCCCTCATGTTGTAATCTTTCTTCTCCAATTTTGAGTATATAAATTCTGCAGTGGCGTGGCGTCAGACACAAATCACCCACCAGGACAGAAACACAGATATTTCCGCGCCCTCTCCCGTAACCTAGCCCTCCTTGATCGCGTCTTGCCAAACCTTCATGCGACAGGCTCTTCCTTCTCGGTGACAGACGTGCCTGCTTTCTCAGTGTCTGTCCTCCCTGTGCTGGAGGTCGCGGGATTATCTGAGGCAGGTGCGTCGATCTTTTCAACTGCAGGTGCGTCGGTCTTTTCAGCTGCTGGTGGCTTCTCGGCTGGTGATACCTCTGGGCCATCCATCCGCCTTGCTAGTCTCTGCATGACCTTGATCAGCTCCGGGATCTTGTACGGCTTCACAAGTACATCGTCGCATCCAGCAGCCTTGGCCTCTTGGATTTGTTCAGTCCTGGCGTTGGCCGAGACTGCAATGATAGGGATGCGAGGGCCGCGGAGTTTGCCATCTTTCTCCAGCTCTCTGATATTCCGCGTGCAGGTAAGTCCGTCCATGATGGGCATCTCCATATCCATCATGACCACATCGAGTGGGAACGGACCCTCCATGCGATCGGTGAGTTTCAGCTTGTCAAGCGCTTCCATGCCGTGATTTGCCACCTCTATCTTGTAGCCCTTATCCACCAATCCCCGACGAGTAATTTGTTGGTTGATCAGATTATCCTCCACTATCAGAACGCCCCTGACAAGATTATCCGAAGGTGCAACTGTCTGACGTCGTGTCGACTCTGCCAGTTGGTGTTTCGAACCCATACTACTGGTCGGGGTGGGGATGGCTGGAGCCACAGTTTTTGCAGTTGCCCGTGCCTCTTTGAGGGCTTCAGGACCCGGAACCATGGCGGCAATATAGAATGCGAAAGTGGAACCATGTCCAGGCCGAGAGGCGACACCAATTTGCCCTCCAAGCATCTCGGTCAAGCGCTTGCTAATGAAGAGACCCAAGCCGGACCCCCCATACTTCACGTGGGTCTTCGGTGATGCCTGTACGAAGCGTTGGAACAACGAGGACTTCTCCTCATCAGTAAGTCCTTGACCGGTGTCCTTGACTTCAAAGGTAAGATACACCACTTCTGCATCGGTTGTCTCCGGCTCGACTTGAATGAGTGAAGCATCCGTTGTGTGCGGTATGTATTGAAGCGCTGAGATGTTGTCTGTTGGCCGATCTTTGCAAGCGCTTAGCTTGATGGAGACATTCCTTGTCGCTTGCGATTTGGTGAATTTGAGAGCATTAGTTAGGAGATTGATGAGGACCTGACGTAGCCGCGAGGGATCAAAGTCTAGGAACTCGATGTTGAGATCATCGTATGCCTTGTCGATCGTCATTGTAAGATTGATATCGACACGACGGGCTTCTACCTCAAACATCTTCAAAGACTCCGTGGCGACGACCCTAGGATCCACTGTGGCAGAGCTTATGGCCAGTAGATCTGAGTCCATCTTTGACATGGTCAAGATGTCGTCAACAATATGCCTCTGATGCTGAGCACAAATGTCGATGGTTTCTGCATTATCAATGCAGGTCGAAAGAAGGTGTAGTAGCTCTATGTGTGCATCATTGCTAAGCACAAATGGCCCATCCTTACTCTCAGTCTTTGCCTCCTTCAGGATCTGTTCACCTCTGGAGGATGATGCAACAACTGAGTCGGCGCATTGGACAATGGCGCTCAGAGGATTTCTCATCTCATGACTCGTCATGTCGATGAAGTTCTCTTGTTGGCGCTTCGATTCGATGGCCTCGTCCTTGCGCTGTCTTTCGACTTCAAACTGTTGTCTCTGCAAAGTCATATCCACAAGGCAGCCCGTAAAAGTCTCGATGACTCCAGACGTCTTGACTGGTCTGAAAGAGGCAAGAATGCAGCGCGGCGCCACGATCTTGTTCCCAGCAAAGTCCTCCTCTGACCAAAGCGTGTTCAGACGGATCTCAGCAGAGGCCTTCTTACCCTTGGTTGTGAGCCTTTCTAGAGCTTGTTGCAACAAAGGCATATCCTCTTCAACGACGCATGACTCGAAAGGTCTGACCTCTTGCTTACTGAGATCGACCTTTTCCATCCCGCACATTTCGAAGAATGTGCTGTTGGCCCATATCAGCCTGCCATCCGAGTGCATCTCGTACATGCCGACTGAAGCATTCTCGGCTAGCTTCTTCAAGTTCTCTGCTTGGGATGCCTTGCGGATTGCAGCGTCGGCTGCCTTCTTGTGCAATGTGACATCGGTCATGCATGCAAAGATTCGTATGACGGTGCCGTCGGGATCGATTTCGGCCTTGAGAGCTGCGCTGATGTATCGCTCGCGGGGGCTGTCGTTGCCAAAATCCAGACCAACCTTTTCAAAGGCTGGAGAGCTTCCAATGGGTTGTTGCAAAGGGGCGTCGTCATCTCGGTAGATCCGGAACTCGAGATTCACAGTTCCGGTATCCTTCATCTTTCTGTAGGCGCGAGCTACAGTTTGTCGATCTTCCTCAACCACGCGGGAAAAGAATTCTTGCTGTGTCAGGCTATCAGACTTGGTCACACCAGTAATGTTGTGCCAGGCGTCATTAGCAAATGATATCTCGCCTTCAGGGCTGCCAAAGCACATGCCCACTGGAATGAGTTCGGCGATGGCTTGAAACTTGGCAACCCACTCATTTGCTTCCTTGGTCTGGACTGCCAGCTTCTCCTTCAGCTTGGCTCTGTCGTAGGCTGCTTGCTCCGAGATGTTTCTATTTCTCCTCGACTCTTCTTCCAGCAGTACGACGGAGGCCAGCGTCGTCTCCAGCTTCTGATTAAGGAGGGAGATGAACTGTTGGTAGTCCAACGCATATGGCTGGCGAGGGTTGAGGCCGAGGACAAGTAGACCCATGACGCGTTCGTCCTTGGTAGGTCGGATAGGAAGAACGATTGCCTCATGAGATGGATCTTCAAACCCGCGCCAGTGAACACCGTGCAGGAGATCTTCAGGTAGCGTGCCATCCTTGGTCGATATGACGATTGGGTCTCGTGTGCGGATGGCTTCACGGAAAGCCCAAGAAAGACCGCATTCACTTGTCGACAAAGCCAAGTTGGAGGGTGCCAGGGGGTGGTTTTTGGGTACGCCGAGAGAACCTTGCAGGCGACAGATGCTGTTGTCCTCTGCCTTCTGGGACGAGTTCGGATCGACCTTGTTGTTGCCTTCCACAGAATAGAGAATGGCGAGGGGGATATCATAGCTCGGCTCGCATGCCTCGAGAGCCTCCAATGTCTTGCGCCAGTAGGATTTGGCGTCTCTTGCCGTGACTACAGACTCACCAAGATCAATCAGTAGATTCATGCGTCGATCCCAAAGCCGCATCTTGGTGGTGTCACTGACTGGCTGCAAGAAGCCGAGATTTTCCTTTTCCCTCTCTGCTACGATGGGGACAATGGACCACTTGAGATAGGTCTCCTCCAGGCTGCCATCCGCCTTTTCGATGAAGAAGCGCCACTCTTCCTCCTCGCTAGCATGTCGTTTTGTAGTCGCCTTTCTCATTGTCTCGTGAATCTTGTCACTGAAATCGGGCCACGCGTCTTTGAGAGGCTTGCCAAGAAGTCCAGGATGTTTTGCGCCGCACAGCTTGGCAAAGGCCTCGTTGTATAAAGTGGTGAGACTCGTTCCCCAGTAGAGGACGATTGGCCTCGAGTCTGCGAGAATCTGGTTGAAAGTCTGGTGGAGCTGCACTGGCCACTCGGTCATAGGTCCCAAGGGCGTCGACGACCAGTCGGAGCTGTTGACTGTGAGCACAAACGGCTCCTCCTGCTCCGGGGTCAAGCCGGGAACAGTATACTCCTCGCCTTCACTCTCATTGGCAGAGCCATTGCCCGAGTTTGCGGCGGGCACTCTGAGAAGAGTATGACTCCGATCATTGTGTCTAATTTTTGGCCGCTGGGGAGTGTTCGGTCGTCGCTGCTCGTTGCTGGAGACGATGACATATCTAGTACGGAATATGGAGCGAGTCCAGTAGTGGTCCATATATGAAGTAGTATCCTTGGGCTCGCGGTGTCCCTTTGCGTCAGGCTGGGCTAGAATCCAAGCCCAAAATTGGCCCTCGCGGTTGAGGACGACATCGAGGATCGCATCGTGGAGGCTCGGGTCGGCCTCGAGAGCGTCGTTGGAGAAACGGACGGCGGTGGTGAAGGCGCCGTCCTGTGGCAACTCTACAATGAAAGTTGGCCTGGGGTCTGCTTGGAAGAGCTCGAGGATGGCGTCCTCCAAGGGAGGTCGCAAGTCCCCCATCATCAGAACCAGGTGAAAGACGGGCGGAAGAGCTTTCGAAGGGGCCAAGGCATCATTCGAGAGCCGCAGTCGTGGGATCGAAGTCCATTCGGGGTGTTGTCGCACGGGTTCGGGGGTCGCAGTGGTAGACTCCGGAGGGGGTCGGGTCCCGTCGGTTTGAGTCTCTCTCTCAGTCCTCGCCAGCAGAAGACATCACGAGTCTCTCTCTCGGCGACGGATTGAGGGCGAAGGAACGGGCTGAAGAGAAATGTCGCAGTGTGGGAATTCAGTGGAGTTCGAGGTGCACGCAGCCGCTAGTGAGCTGACAGTTCCGTCCAAGCGCGATGCGGGTTATGTCATTCTAGTGCTCCCAGGGACTGGGTTCCTAGCCTCTTTGGCAAGCGTTCACTGGCTGTCCGGCCACGTTTTTAGTAGCTGAACCCCTGGACCGCCCGCTAGCCCTGGGCCGGTTCGCTGAGAGATCAGTCTCGGCAGGCAGCCCGGCGCCCTAATCAAAAGTTGTTTTCTTATTTGAAGCGAGTAGTCGTCATCGCTAAAAGGTGAGCGCGGTTCGAGAAAAAAAGAGGAGGCTTGCAACTATTGGACAGGCACCTTCGTTACTCGGTGCAATGCAGATGCAGGCGCATGCGCATCAGTCAGTACACAATCGATGCCCTGTACAGAGTATCACAACCCAAAATAAAGGGAGAGGGAAAAAAACCTCCGATGGAAAGAGATTGCTTTCCCTGCCCAACTGGTCCCCAGTCATGGCCTGCAGTGCTTGCTGTCTGCGACGCCGCTCTCGCTTGTCTTCTTCCTTCGCGCTTTTCTTGGCCTAATCCCAAACTACTGTCACATTTCCGGGCGATGTGCATTCATTCGAATTTCAATGTCACCTAGCTCCAGTGCCCAAGTTGCGCATGACTATCTCAAACACCGTAAGCAGTATGTAGATGTAGATATTGGACCTGATTCCATTGTTTTCACAGCCTACTTGCGGGTCCAAAGCCAAGCCCTGACAGCCTGACAAGAGGAAATCCTGAACAATAAAAAAAAGCTTTTGAGGGGTCCCCAGTCATTTGGAAGGGTCTGCCAGAATGACCAAGTCGGGCTTGACGCATTGAATCATGTGCTGCCGAAGCCTGACTCGGTTGAGAAATGATCGTCCAGGAATATGATAGGGCACTCATACAGACTATTCTTAGAATACCATCAATCACCACTTGCGGGCCGTTCGCGCATCAACATATAACGGCCCAATAATCTGCGTGTACGAGGCCATAAAATTGCAGTCACCGCGTTCTACTATTTGCATACTAGTGTTTTTCTCAGTGCCCATCGCCTTTGGATACGGACTCGACGGAGACAGGCGGACCATGGTGACATTGAACGATTACCGGCGATGCCGCCATGCTCTTGATCATTTGGGCCTCTTCGGGTCAGACATTATTACAAATCCGCGACATGCGAACCTTATTGACAGGACTACAACACGTGCGATGAGGGAACTTCTGCCGCGTACTCCGTTTATAGAAACGAAGTGGAATCTAAAATTCGAATGCCGCGTGGGAACGGAATACGACCCGAGCGGCTCAGCACGTTTTGTCATGATACCCGATCCAGCCAAAGGTGATCCAGACAACAGACGAACTCAAGTTGGTGTTTTGCGGTCTTGTTTGATCATATCATGCAATTCATTTTTAGTCTTGATGGGAACTGTGGCGGAGCAGTGCCCGAGTCTGCAAACTCCTCGGTATGTCTGATACTTTTTCTTGGGCACGGTGACGATGCGTAGTATTTGCGATCATTCATCGTGCACCATAACTCTGCAAAACATTGAACTACATAGAGTCGTAGACACACATGTGCAAGTAGGTGTCTAGAGTATACTGTATCCACATGCAACGTCATTGTTTTCGGCAATCTTCACCTATCATGCCACGAATAGGCTCTTTGTTCCCTTTCTATCACAATAATGGAACGTGACGCTTTGTTTCCGGCAACGATTTGCATTGTGATTATGTCCCCAGTTCTCGATATATAAAGTGGAGAGCGACCCGTTATATCGTGTATCTGAGCATCTCTTCACCCGCCCACTGACGTATGCCTACTCTCGAGTTACCAAAAGACAGCATCTCCAGTGGCCGAAAGAGAGCAACGACTTACATCCTTACGACCGAACACTGCCCTTCTCTAACAATGGCCCATAACATGGATCACTCTAAGATGAACACCATGCAGCCCCATTCCTGGGACCCTAAGGAGCTTCTCCGACAGACGATTGCCTATTTTCAGTCCACACCAAAGGACAATGAAGTCCGCAAGGAAGCCGAACTCGCAGCTGCGAGCGTCTACCAGGAGCATGTGGAAAAGAAGGATCACGATCAGATCAGCTGCAGTATGTTCATGAAGAAGATGTTTGTCGTTCTTGACTTCCTCTACTTCCAGCACACCCTCATCAACCACGAGGTTCAGGTCAAAGTTTGCCGACAAGCCACTTCTGTGGCGAATGGTGATTTCACAGGTCTGTATCGAGACAAGAAGATTTACGTCTTCAGATTCTCAAGCAAGGACCAAGCGCCTCTGGGTCCCGAAGTGATGGTTTCGACGCTCATCCACGAGATGTGCCACGCGTACTTTCACCTTCTGACTGACCCAGTGAAGTATCAAGATCAGGTAAGTACCAACGGGGGACATGGTCTATCGTGGAATGCCCTTTATCACACCATCAGTAATGACTTTACGCAACTTGAGGGCTTAGAGCCGGTCGGACAGCTCGTCGACGAGACTGGCTGCAACGAGGAGATTGTGCTCAATGATAGGTTCTCATATCAACTTGATGATGATCCGGTATTTGAACCAACTGAAGAAGAGGAAAATGGTGTCCAAACCGGTGATGAGGGCAAGAATACATTCCTCAAGCTGCTCTAGGCTTGAGGAGTGTGCGAGAAGCATCCATCGCCAAATGACACCGAGGTAAGTAATAAGGTAAGTACAAATTAATAATTAGGACGCAGTTCATGTGCATTTAAATTTTCCTTCGTATCGATGAAGCCAATCCCATTGGCATACTTGACCCATTGTGATGTTGTACAAGTCATCGTGCTCTCAACATGATAATTGACTCTATCGCCATTGGAGAAAGCGAATCGACTGAGTAGACCTGGTTCGGATGATTGAAACAGTGTCGAAATTGAAGGCGAGCTGCGAATCAGGATGGGAATTTCAACTTTTTAACATTCCGAAGAACTGTCGAAGGCTGAAAAGAACACCCGTGATTTGACCAATGTCACTGCAACGATAGACTAAAGAAGCAGGGTGCATGCATGCGTTGTTTGCTGCACGATAGATCCGGAACTTGGACTTGCATACTATTTGCTTATCCATTTGGAGAAATGTACTCTTTCAATGCCGAATAGGTACGAACGCGTGCATGAATTAGAGAGTCAGCTTCTAAAAGCACTGATGTATGTTCTGATAGGTGTCAAGAGTCTGATAAATGAATTGTTCTTGGGTCTGATGAAAATCGAAAACAATGGGCGCATTACAAGAGACATCAAGCCATCTCGCTTAATTACTACTGGCCCAAGGTCCCAACGCACATGCAGGTTGATAACTGCCACAGCATGGACGATACGGATGTCAATACGAGATTCCCCCAATTCGGCCCATCACAACGGTTGGCTGCCGCACGTCATGACCTCGGGACCTTGGGTGAATTGGTACCTGGAGATGCAGGGAAGCTGCCAATGATAAGCTTTCTTGTACCCGTTTCGCCGTTTGCTGGCCGTTGCGGACCTCCAAACAGCCAACGATGCTTTATCGGGCAGCAGGCAAGGGTCTGGTGCTTTGGAGGTCGGATCTTGCTGTTGTGCATGAGCAAACAGGGAGGGTATCAAGGCTGGACAGGGGTCATGTCGGCTAGAAGGCAAGAAAAGCACAGGCAGCGCCGGGGGAAAGAGCTCTCGACGTGCATTTGTACTTTGTTGTGATCAGATGGAATTTTGTATCGCTGGTCGCCGGTTGCATCAAGAACCAACAAGTTCTTCTTCCCAATTCTTCTTCCCTCTGGCGCCCAACTTTCACTTTTGCCCATTGTCTGGCGACGGACACGAATCTTTCTCGTGCAGGCTCTAATTTCTAATGATTCACTTACCTCCCTTCTATCGATTGTACCTCCCTCTCAAGGTCCTACGCCACCTCGATTGAGATCTGGTCGCACCCGTGCTACTAAGCGCAATACCCCTCAGAAGCAACCAGACAAAAAGCGAGGTCGCCGGGCCTGACTTTTGGCATTTGCAGCAACGATATCCACGACGAACAACTGAATCGGAACATCCCAAGCCAAGCTTTTCCCCAGGATGCGCCAGCTGTCGCAACGGCGTTGAAGCTCGTCTCGATCAAACTACCCCAGCAGCTTGAAGCGCACTTACATCTTCCCACTCCATCAACACTACGAAACTTGGTCTTTCTGCCACAGTCGCAAGATGCCACCTCGCTGGGCGAGGTCGGTGGCTTTTGCGCTTGGGTCTATCCTGACTGCAACGGCCCATGCTAGAAATACCACCTACATTTCTGGCACGTCTCTCGATGGCGTCACAACCTCTTTGGCTGTCGACCGCACGCCGGCTCTTTATACTGGCGATTTTGGCGACTGTTTAGGCGGACAGAGCTTACTTAATGTGACCAAGTTCGATGCAGCCTTTTACTATGACAACTCTACTATTCTGTTCCACCTGGACGGCACTACAAATCTCAAGAGCGAGGCGCTAATGAGTACGTACATGTCTGTTCAAGGATATGCCTAGACATGCAAGACTGACAGGATTCTAGTGTACATTTCCGTGGAGGCATATGGTCAGACCCGGTTCACCATGGCTTTCGATCCATGCAATGTCAACATTTACAGCTTGTGTCCTATGAACGCCACTGTCCCCATCACCGCCTTTGCCCTCTTCCAGGTTGGAGAACAGCAGATGTCTGGAATTCCCCAAATCGCCTATGAGGTACCAGACTTCGAAGGATATTTCCGTCTCCAATTACTCTCGAACTCGAGTCAGACAGAGATTGGATGCTTTCAGGCCGTCATGAGAAACGGAGCATCGTTCTCGCAACCAAAAGCTGTCAGCTCCATCCTCGGGGTCTTCACAGCTGCGGCTATAGCCGCTTCTTTCTCGACTGCAGGCTATGGTGTGAGCGTCCCCCATATGAGAACGCACCATGCGCACTCGCTATCTGTTCTTGTCATATTTGAGACGTTCCAATCCATCTTCTTCTCAGGAGCCTTGTCATTGGATTGGCCAAGCGTACTGTCAGCATGGTGGTCCAATTTTGCATGGTCTGCGGGCTTGATCCCTTCTACGGGTATGATCCATTCCATCGACTCCTTTGCCGGTGTCAGCGGCAATGCAAGTCAAGTCGGGGGCGCAGGCTCTACTATTATCAACAACAATGGAGGCGGACTGGCACAACAAATTTACGGCCGCTCCGTGGTGGCCGATATTTTAGGAACCCTTGGCAATCGGAGCCATCAACTCGCAACCCAGACCATCTCCATGATGAAACGTCAAGCTTACAATCCAAATGACCCGTACGACTACAACTGGAGCGGCGGCCCCGTCGATCCCGGCATGCCGATTCCCGGAGACTGGAGCGGTTTCGCGGGTACCTTATCTGAGCTCCACATTCCGGCTCCTGATGCGTTTATGATCAGTTTTATTTGGTTGTTGATCGCACTGATGGCCGTGGCTCTTGCCGTGGCAACTCTAAAAGCCGCCCTCGAGGGAATGGTAAGTGTCTTCTTTATTTTCTAGTCCTATGACCAACATGTGCTATTTTTGTTGTCTTCCAGACTGTTGTGATCAGCAGTCGCCGCATGCTGATGATGATCTCGGGCTAATTGATCAATGACTAGGCCAGATCGAAATGGATCAAACAGGATCGTCTTGCATTTTTTCGAGATCATTGGAAAAGCTACGTTTTCGCGTCGCTTTTGAGATTTGCTCTTATGGCGTTCTTCGCCATCTGTGTGATGACCATGTTCCAGTTCAACCACGCGGCAAAGGCAGGTCCGACTGTAATCGCGGCTATTGTATTTGCGATTTTCACATTCGGCCTCAGCGGAATCGGCGCATACGCACTGCATACACGTTTGCGACTCGGAAACTTCGCCTCAGAGCCCGACCGTATTCAGTTCCACCGAGGTCACATATTGGGCTGTGTTCCTTGGTTTGCTCCGATCCGCATGAGCCAGTTGCGAGAACAGGAGTTTGCACAAAGACCGTTGGGCTCGATTCCATTTGTCCGCTGGCATTTTGTGGACGAGCAACCGGACAGAACAAGGGTTCACCAAGATGAGCCTTACATCAAGCGATTTGGTTGGCTGTTTGCTCGCTATCGCCTGTCGCGATGGTGGTACTTCATTTTCTGGATGGGCTACCAATTTGTGCGAGCATGCTTCATTGGTGGAGCCACGACCAACCCTTTGGCCCAAGTGTTTGGTCTGTTCATCGTCGACATACTATCTCTTGTGTTCATCGCGGCTGTCAACCCATACGAAGGTCAACGTAATACGGTGATTGCTGTCTGGCTGCTAGGACTCAGCAAAGTCGCCACAACAGGTCTATCCGTTGCTTTCTTGCCGGATTTCAATCTCGACCGCATTTCGGCAACAGTCATCGGTGTTGTCATTATTGTGATACAGGCTCTCCTCGTCATCGCAGTCTTGATCATGGTTATCCTCAGCAGCATATCCTCTTGGATGTCGCTCACGAGAAATCGTGAATACTTTCCAGCCGAGCGACTTGAGGGCATCAGAATCAAGTACTTTGAGCATATCGCAGCCAAAGCTTTGGATAGAACGACACCGCCGCAACAGGATAGATCAATATCCAAGAGAAGCTCTGCCGAAACCGATGAGAAAGCACTCCCGATGCAGCCCCAATTCTCCGTGGCAAACGTCCGACGCATTTCGAAAATCGAGGACGAGGACGACGATTATTTTCCTGCATTGGAACCAAATACTGGAGCGCCTTCTACATTCAGCCCTCGTCCAATCAATCGTACCAGCCGCGCAAATAGTGCCAGTTCGCGGCATTCAGTCAGTAGCTTGCCTCGTGCTGCTCGTGGTCATCGAGCCTCCTGGAGCTCAAGAGACTTTGCGTCATGGGCAGAGATGGAACGGCCAGGTACAGCACTAGCCAGTCGTCTGAATGGAGGGCAGACACCAGAGCGCTCGACTACCAATGTTGCCGAGACTTTGGGAAGACAGGTATCAGTCGCCAGCCTCAGAGCTTCTGAGATACCAATCCCTGAGAGCCGTCCCACGACGCCAACAAAGTATGACGCAGAAGGGGTAGATTCAAATCGCGAGGCCTAGAGGGTCTTCAGCTCGAAGAGAACCACTACCCCCGGAACTCCACAAGAAAATCAGAGACGTGCGGTTTCGACGCCCAAAGTCTCGTTCGCGACTCCTTGAGATTGCGGACTTGAAAAACAAGCATATGGCCTTGTTTACGAAATGAAAATGTGACGACGAAACAAGAATACAATAGCATATTAGGTGCTTAGAGACGATATAATGTGATACTGGATACACGTAATGGGAGCTTCTCGTCCGATCGAGCTGGATAGGTCAGGCGTTATGACTTGAGGAAAGTCACATATTAAATAGGTTCCGGCCTTCCTAATACACCCATGATGGCTAAATAATACACACAATTTCAAGACGTATCACGAAGCTCACAACTTTTCAAGACATCAGCCACGTGGGATGTGATATTTATGATGACGTACAGTCCTTGATGTGTGAGTTCCAGGTCACTGATACTAGTTCGTTGTATCATGTATTAAAGGGCAAACTACAAGCGGAGTCGTAGAAGAAGAACAAGATCCTTGATTATACGGCTACCTGAGTAAGGCTATGCACGTAGCGTTTTTCTTTCCGAGACCAAATCCAGATGTGTCCATCTGACAAAAGAAAAGCCGATTCCACAGTGTGTGGGTCCATCTATATGACTTGTGCGCACGAAGCCAAGTCACAAACAAGTCCAATTGTGTGAAAGGTTCCAGGAAGAACAAGAAGACCATCTTTCATTCAAGACAGGAGAAAGAAACGAAAAACAAACTTGACATGGGGTTGTCGACTTGACTACTCGGCATTGTCCTCCACGTCGGCGTCGGCGCGGCGGAACAGGTGCTCGAGGAACCTGGCGCGAGGCTTGACGTGGCCGCCGCCGGGCTGGGCTGCTGGGGGCGCGGGGTGCTGGCGGTCCGGGTTGGCCAGGGGGGTCGGCGGCGGCGGCGAGATAATCGTCGAGAGCAGGATGGTCACTAGAGACTGGCTGCTGGTGGCGTCGCCTCCGGACGAGGACTGTGATGACGAGTCCTGGGACGTGGTCGAGGTCAGGAGCGTCGTCGGGGTGCTTCTGGGAGAGGCCAAGGTCGATGTTGCTAGGAGGGGTGAAGGTTAGCTTGTGTTTCTATACGGTTCGGGGAGGGCATGGGGGGCTATGTTGTTTACGTACCAGAGGAAGCCGAATCCGATGTAGCAGGGCTCAGCGTGTCATTGAAATAGATCGTGCTGGTCAGGACCTCGGTGTACACCGTGACGCTGACGGAGCCGGCAGCGTCCGTAGTGGTCTCGGTGCACGTCGTCGTAAACGTCGTGGTCTCCGTCTCGGTGCATGTCGAAGACGCCTCCGTCGTGTACGAGGACTCGTCGGTACAGGTCGAGGATGTGGAGTCCTCCCCGTAGGACGACGAAGAGGTTGCCGAGATGGTGGTGACGACCTGGCTGCCGTTGGAAGTAATCGTCGTTACGACCGGGGCAGGTGTCGTGCTCGGCGACGACGTGGACTCTGCAGAGGACGATGGGGAAGAAGAGCTAGCCGAGATGGTGGTGACGATCGGGCTACCGTTCGAAGTAATTGTCGACACCACAGGAGACGGCGACGGAGAGACTGTCGAGATGACGATGGTTGTCACGAGTGGGGTGCCATTCGAAGTTATTGTCGACACCACGGAGGATGGCGACGGAGAGCTTGTCGAGATCAAGATGGTGGTCACAAGGGGGGTGCCATTCGAAGTTATTGTCGATACCACGGAGGACGGCGACGGAGAGACTGTCGAGATCAAGATGGTGGTCACGAGTGGCGTACCATTTGAAGTAACTGTCGATACCAATGGAGACGGTGTCGCGCTGGAGGAAGACGACGACGAGGTTGCCAAGATGGTGGTGACGAACTGGCTGCCGTTCGAGGTAATCGTCGATACTACAGGGGACGGCGACGGAGAGCTTGTCGAGATCAAGATGGTGGTCACGAGTGGGGTGCCATTTGAAGTCACTGTTGATACCAATGGTGACGGTGTCGCGCTGGTGGAAGACGATGAAGAGCTGGTCGAGATGACGATGGTGGTCACGAGTGGGGTGCCGTTCGAAGTGATTGTGGACACACGGGGGACGGTGTCGTGCTCGGAGAGGAGGAAGACGGAGAGCTTGTCGAAATCGAGACAGTGGTTATGATCTGGCTGCCGTTCGAAGTAATCGTCGATACCACAGGGGACGGCGCCGTGCTTGAAGAAGAGCTGACCACGATGGTAGTCACGAGTGGAGTGCCATTTGAAGTAATTGTGGACACCACGGGGGACGGTGTCGTGCTCAGAGAGGATGTGGACTCCACTCCAGAGGAGGAAGAAGAAAGCGTGCTGACCGTGAGGGTCGTCAGGATTGGAGTGCCGCCGGAAGTGATTGTTGACACCAGAGTGGACGGGGTAGACTGCCCTCCAGAGGACGAAGAAGAAGGGGTGACCGTAAAGGTCGTCAGGATCTGGCTGCCGTCTGAACTGACTGTAGATACCACAGTGGACGGCGCAGGGGTTGACTCGGCCTCGTTGCTTGTCGCGGTTGATCCAAGAGAAGACGACCCAGAGCCGGTACTAGTTGTCGTGGGGCCAATGATGACGGGACTCTCTGTCGCAGCTCCGCTAGTCGATGAAGATGCACCAGAGGAAGTCTCAACAGTGCTTGGGCCTGATGCGGTAGAGCCGGTCGTGGAGACGGAGCCGGTAGGTGTCACAGGTACGGTCGAAACAATCGCCACGCTACCGGAGCTGCTCACTGTAATCACACTGACGGTGTCGAAAGAAGCAGTAGCCGAGGATGACAACGACGGCCCAGTCGACGTCCCGGCAGAGCTTTCTGGTGTGCCGGTCGATGAGGTTGTCTGCTCTCCAGTATTGGTAGTTGTGCTCTCGCCATACGAAGATGAGATGGGCAGTGATTCGGTGGACGTGACGGTGGAAACCACAGAACTGCCGCCGTCACCAGTCAAGGTCAAAGTAATCACGACAATACTAACACTGTTGCCAGCCGAGGTAGTTGAACTGATCGAGGCACCACTTGTTGATATAGTTCCACTTTCTGAGCTCGGAAGACTAGAGGTAGTCCCAGAAGCTGTCGTGACACCGGCCGAACTGCTCGAGGACAGTGTTGCGTTACCAGAGGTGGAGGACAGAGCCGACAAAGATGAGACGGGCAAGGATTCGGTCGAGGTGATGGTCGAAACTGCAGAGGAGCCACCAGGACCAGTTATGGTCCTGGTAATCACGATAACGCTGACACTAGCTTCGGGAGAGGTAGCCGGACTAGTCGAAGTACCACTTGTCGATACAGTCGCACTTTCGGAGCTCGTGCCGGTAACGGGCGACGAAAGACTAGAGGTCGTCTCGGAAGCTGTTGCGGTTCCGGCCGAAGAGCTCGAAGACAGTGTGCCGTTGCCGGGGGTGGGGAACGGCGCTGGCGAGGACGAGATACTCAGTGGTAATGACTCGGTCGAGGTGATTGTGGAAACTGCAGAGTTGCCACCAGGACCAGTTATGGTCCTGGTAATCACGATAATGCTGATCCCGTTGTCAGAAGAAGTAGTTGGGCTAGTCGAAGCACCACTTGTCGACGGAGTAACACTTTCTGAGCTCGAGCCAGTGAAAGACGACGGAAGACTAGAGGTAGTCTCAGAAGCTGTCGTAACGCCGGTCGAAAAGCCCGAAGAAATGGTGCCGTTACCAGGGGTAGGAAACGGAGCTGTCGAGGACAAGATGGTCACGGGCAACGACTCGGTCGACGTGATGGTGGAGGTGCCGCCGTCACCAGTCACGGTCAAAGTAATCACGAGAATGCTGACGCTGACTTCAGGCGAGGTAGCAGGGCTGCTAGACGTACCACTTGTCGATACAGTTGTACTGCCTAAGGTCGGGCCGGGAACAGGCGGAGGTACACTGCTGAGCACTGTTGGGCTGACCGAAAGCGTCGAGACATCTGAAAAGGAGCTGTTCGTGGACGAGAAGAAGGGTGGGACCGGGGTTGTGACCACGGGAGGACCTGTTGTAGTCTTACTGACTGGGCCAGGTGCCGTATTGATGCTTTCGGAAGAAGTGGCACTGGAGGTCTGTCCGCTGCTGCTCGAGGGCTCGGTACCAGTGGTTTCTGGACCCGTCGGCGAAGTTGACGATGAACCAGAAAGAGTGCCAGACGTCGTGGAGGCCAGAGTGTCACTTTCCAGATTAGAAGTGTATGTCGTGGAGACTGTGCTTCCAGAGACGGTGATGACCGATGTCACAACAATGCTGCCTCCTTCGGAACTGGTTATTCCTGTTGAGCCATACGAGGTAGATGTGCCACCAGTACCCGTGGGACCTCCGGTCGTGGTCGTGTTGGATGCAGGGAAAGGGGCCGTTGAGCTTCCAGACCCAGTTGAGACAGAACCAGACTCCGACGCAGATGAGCTAATGGGGACGGTCGTTTGCTGACTTGAACTACCTGTTTCTACCTCCGAGGTAAATACGATCGTACTTAAGATTGTGATGACACTTCGTCCACCGGTTGCATCAGTCGAAGTTGAGTCCAGGGTCGTTAGCGATGTGACGGTAGTCGGTACTTCCGGTCCCGTTGGCGAGCTTTCCGGACTGCTTGTCGTCGTCAAGGAAGTGCTTCCAGTGGTTGATGAGGACGAAGAGCCAGTTCCAGTCGCGGGACCCGTGCTCGAAGAGTTGGACGCCGGGAAGGGGACCGAAGAAGATAGACTACTTTCACTCAAAGGCGTCGAGGTCTGAGGCGTGGACTTGGACAGACTGCTCGAGAGCGATTCCGGCAGAGAAGTTGTGAGTGGAGTCACCGTGACATTTCCAGTCGAGACTACAACGGTGAGCTCACTGGTGATAATGACCAGGGAAGCTGTCGTGGTTTCTGTCACCTCTGTCGTGGTGCCATCGATCGTCGTAGGAACCACTGTCGTCTCTACGTCATTGGTGATGGTGGAATATATAGTGATGATGGAAATCAGCGGCGGATTTGGGGGGCTCGTGCCAGTGGAGACGGACGAAGTCGTGCTGTTGTATGCCGAGGTAGTGCGGCGAGGGCTGGTCGTCACGGTCAGGCTGCCAGTGGCCGGGATGCTTGTCAGAACGGTAGCATTACCGGTTGTCTCAGATGTAGATGATGATGTGGTACGGGTGAGCCTCGACGTTGACAGTGTAAAAGGGGTGACGGTCAGATTCCTTGTCTCAGAAGAGGTGGACAGTACAACGCTTGATCCAGTTCCAGTTCCAGTTCCGCTAGAAAAAGTGCTATTGGAAGCGGGGAAGGGGACGGTAGAAGACAGTCCGGTAAGAGTAGCAGACTCGGTCTCTGTACCAGTGCTCGACTCATTTGTGCTGGTATCGGACGAGGTCGAACTTTGTCCACTCGTGGTCGTTGAGACACTACCAGTCGCAGAAGTCGAAGGCGTAGATGCGACGGAAGTCGACGAAGCAGTTTCGGAGGATACCTCAGTACCAGATGTTGCGCTGGAGGAACCTGTCGATCCAGTGGTGGAAGAGGCGGTCTGCGTGCTTGTGGTATCGCCTCCGTAGCTAGTTGTGGCACTAGATCCTGTAGACGAGCTGGTCTCTGTGAGCGACGAAGAGCTCTCTGTACCAACTGATGATGTGGTGGATGCCGATGAACCCGTGGCTGGGGCCGTGTCAGACCCAATTGACGTTGACGCTGACAGGGTGCTTGTGCGTGCGCTCTCGGTTCCCGTGATAGGATCAACGCTCGAGGAGTATATAGTTGTGCCAGGGCGGGTAGAGGTGCTGACGATTGTTTGGCCCTCCGACACAGTGGTGATGGTGGTTGTCTCCGGGGGAATGGTCTGGGGTTTTGGGCCGCCCTCATCGCTACTGGTAGCACTGGATGTAGATATACTGCCTGAAGGGCTGGATGACGCAGTTACAGACGAGGTCGCCTCGGATGTCTGTGAGCGTCAGATTTTGAGTTTCGTAATCATGGCCACAATCACAGATATAAAATTGGCAAGAATGGAAGAACTTACAGATGTGGAAGCTGATCCGGTGTTTGTCAATGTACCCGACGACACGCCAGAAGAGCTGGTGGATTCAGAGACGCTAGTACCAGAGGACTCTGCAGTCGTGGTGGCAACAGACGAAGATTCGGTGCCAGTCGACAACAAGCTTGATGTGGACTGGGAGCCTGTGGTCGGACTTGCATTGGACGAGGACGAAGCAGTAGTTCCGGAAGATGATGCCGTCTCAGTGGCCGAAGAACCTGATTTTAATTAGCTTTCAATCTCACCACATATTTGAACATGATAAAACGTACCAGTTGCCGTGGTCGATCCGGTGCCTGAGCTTGTAGTCGATCCGGACTCCGACAAGATGGATCCAGATGCAGACGAGGATGTCAAAGACGAAGTCAGAGTGACATCAGAAGAGACCGAGGAAGTGGAGGACGGGACAGGGGGAGGGTGACCATAGGGAGGATAGTTGGCATTGGCGAGCTCATGAACGTCGGGAGCATCCAGCGGAGCTGCACGACGATCATGATGCAGCTTGTCGACTGCGTCGTTTCCGGCTCCAAAGATGATCTCGCTCCAGCCGGGGGCGGCGAAGACGCCCGGGAGCAAGCTCAAGAGCAGGACTGCCGACAGGATGTCGGCAGCGAGAGAGGACGCTCTCATTTTGGCACGATCGGACGGGCCGGGCCCAACAACAAGGTGAGGATCGTGAAGGACACGCAGATGAGAAAGTAAACAAAATATACCGGGAACGAGGACTCTGTCACGTCACCAACAGGCGTCGAAAGGAACGAGGCGTCGTCAAACGCAAGACACACTATAGCCGCGATGAAGACGAGAACGAGCGGAAATTATGGTGACAGAATGAATGGCTTGGTGTTTGGTGATGAGATCCTGGGATGGGTTCGGGGATGAAGGATGTGGAGGGAAAGGCCTCAATGTTGCTTGCCCGGAGAGGAAGCTCTAAAATAGAGAGTCCAGAGAGGGTGCGTTTGATTCGTGATTTTGAGACGCTTCCCAAGTCCATGAGGTGTTTTATGGATGTTTTAAAAGAACAATCGCCATTCGCCGTCTGTCACGCTAAATTATTACTGTCCTATCAGATGTTTCCTAGACTTGGTGAATTGAGCCGAGGATAGTCACAGTTCCACCTCGAAGATCAGGTAGAAGCGTTTGTCTAGTACCAGAGTATTCTCCTGGAGCCACGTCAGGGCGGCCAGAACGGTAGGGACCGAAAGAATACAGACACCCGGCTATGGGGTCTTGAAATGGTACAACCCGAGGTCTGGTAAGTAAGATCTGACAGACGTCTGAAGTATGCAAGACCGTTTGACACCGGGTGCGTGTCTGAGATCTTGGACCCTGGGACCTGCCATCTACCGAGTACGGGGTAGCCGCATTGGCGATGCTTCGAGATCATCAAGGCCAATGACTCCCGATCTGCCTCTGATGCGGGAGAGATGATGCGTGTCCATTTACACCGAGATCTTGTGCAAAGCTTGATTAGTTTTCGAGAAATTGGGAGGTTTTCCTTCAATGTCAGCCCGGCATATGTGATGTGCCCATTGATGACTCTCAGACAGCTCGTAAACATTGTGGGCTGATTCATATTGGCATGCTACGAACGAGAAAATTTTATGTCTTATACACTCTCGATCGCTACGATTGCATGATAGAGATTTTTTTTTTGGGCTGCATCCCAGAAGGAATGATACCCGTGTTTCCAGACTCAACGTAGAAAAGAAACGACGGAGGTCGACGAGATCAAGAGCAGAGAACCAAAAATTTCTTGACACTCTTTTTCTGACGACGACGGTGGCACTTTCGAGTAGCGAATTTGTGAAGGACAGCGACTAGTATGACCAATCAGCTGAGTTCTGATCGTGCGTGCCATGATGAAGCAATTGCACCTGAATGGTAGATTTGACAGAATCAAAAGAATACAAATCGAACACTTTGTGGTGACTGCATACCTTGATTGTATGCACTGACATGCAGGCGTCCTACGGGCCGTACGTGGAACATGGAATAATATCTGTAAGAAGACGAAATTGGGCATTGGAGGACGTGCAATACTCGAAGTAGCCTCTGTGGCGTACGGAATCAGGTACAAATTGAGAGGCAATCAAGAGGCTCATTGTGTTTGTGGCCATTATGTCAAATACGAGTATTGTACGTCGAGAGTACGACCGGCGATCTGTGTAGGACAGTTGTGCGCCAATCTCCGCCGAGACGTCGGACATATCCAGATGAGGTCTTACCCCACAGAAGAAACGGCTTGGAGATATTTGCATTTACATACAACTCCAACCGAATGAAATTGTGGCACTTGATATGAGAACTCGCCATACAGGCCAAATCAAACGATGATCTGTGCCCATGATCACATGCTTGTTGGATCTGGTGGCAGGGCCATTCAGGTATGTCAGCAGCATGGTATGATTACATGTTTCAACGAAACACCCGTGTTCAAATGTGTGCATGACCATGATAGCATTGTTTGTATTAAGAGACATTAGGATGTGCCTTACTCTTTGGCTTATTAAATCGTATACTGATGGAGGACTCTCTACGGCTTGGTTGACCGCTGCAAGATCCAAACAAGTTTCCACATTTGCGCCGATGAGGTCCGAGGACTTCAAATTTGGATGACTCGTTTCGGGGCTGCCGGCGGCTTGCACCTCTTGTGTGACCATTACTCGGCTTTCTTTGCTGCTTCGCGTAGCTCTGGGGCCGTGCTGTCATCCACTGCGAGATTTGTGATTAGTACTTGCCGTGAATTCCATAGCACAGGGAATATATAAATGCAACGTCGAACAGCTCATGACGGGAAACACCCATCATGATTCGTATGTTGCAAAAAGAGGAGGGTTTGGGGGCAAATCACTTACTCTGAGACTCCTTTGCCTCAATGTCAGCTGCCCAGAGCGCAGCGCCAACTGCACAGAATATTAGTTCACCTTCTGGCTTGGAGAGACCGATTTGGTACATACCAGTGTTGGTGAAAGCAAAAAACATGGATGCAAAGGGGATCATTTCGAGCAGTGTAGCCACGGTTCCAAAACTGAAAGTTTCATTAGCAGGAGTCCGCAGTATCGTTTGCCTGCCACAATACTCACGATGCGTATGCTCCAGTGTGGCGTTCAAGCCAAGCGGCACGTCGGGATTGAGGCCACTCCTTCAGCTGAAAGTACTATGGGAAAGTCAGAGAGATGGATACATCTGATACGCAGGAGGTAATCATACTCGGTCGTGCACATTCCTTCCACGGTTTCGACCTTGGAGGGCAATGAAGATGACGGTGCCGACGACTATTACCACGAAATGAATTAGCAAGGGACATTCCAGATGGCGTTTCTTGAGACTGTACCGGGAATGAAGTTGAGAGGCAGATACATAACGTATCGAATAAGCGCCTTTGGGCTGTACTTTTGGAATGGACTCTTCAGAATCTTGCCCAGTCTGGCGATCGGGTCACGACCGGGCTTCAATTCGCGACCCTCGCTCACGATACCAGTGGCATTGCGGGACACCAAAGTACCGTCGAAAGTGTCGAGAAGCGCATCCTGGAGGAAGAAGTTGCGCGAGACGACATTGACAATGGTCGAGCTCTCGCTCAGGATGAGGAGGACCGTGGTCACGACGGCCAGAGGACCGTTGACGAATACGAGGACGGCGAGCTGTGGCAGATACGTGAAGAAGAACATGCCACCAATAACGGCAGCAGACAGACTCAGTGTCGGCACGATGCGAGATGCGAACGGCTTCCACAGAGCACGGTGGCTGAGGAAGTAGGCGATGCCCCTCAACGGATACAGAAAGGACCCGCTTCGGGCAGCATCAGCAGCGAGAGCTCTCGCCTTGTCATAGTCCTCCTTGCTGTTCTTGGTGTCAGTCGTGATGCACATGCAAACATGTATGACCGCGACTCACGCGACCTCTTGGGCCTTGGCCTGGACGTGGCCCACGATTCCGGAAGAAGACATTGGTGGTAGATGTGCTGGTCTGATTCGATTTCTAGGCCGTGGTCCAAGATGCTTCGATTCCTGGAAGAGTAGAAGGAGTGTATAGAGAGTTTTGAATCCAAGAGAGAAAAGACAGCCAACTCCGTGTTCCTTTGTTGTTTTGTGGCCAGGTGAATCAAACATTGAGAGCTTCCAGAATTATGTCGTCATAGTTATCGCCAGCCCGTGTGCCCCACTTTCCACCAAATGCGCCGCAAGCTTAAACACAAGGCAAGTGCCGGGCACTTTGCTCCGGCGAATGAAGCTCAGGTATGTGTGCATGTACAAATTAGATACAGATTATGTAGGAAGCAGCCGAAACAAGGCAGAAGAAATTGCTCTTTCCTCTCCTTGGACTCACATTTTCAGCATCCCCACGACCAGTCGATCTGGCTGTAAGAGCAAACAGGAGGCCATGCGACGCTGAGTATCCCTTCAGTTGCAGTCATGAAACTGATTCCAGAGCACAGCGCTAGGTTTAGCGCAGCCAGACAGGTATCCGACACTGAACAGCTGCTGAGCCATAAGCAACCCCGATTCGAGAATCATCTTGGAAGAGCCTGCGAAAGCATCCCGGATTCGCAATTATGGCTTCGTGGCGCTGGGATTGCATTGCCCCAAACGAGTGACGTTGTTGATCTACTGAAATAGTTTCGACCATCCTCGAACTTTTGCGACCCCAACAGCAAGCTCTGGCTCTCTCGCATTGCTGAAGAGCTTCTCCGTCCATCCATGTTGTATCGCGGACGATACACAGTCCTGGACATGTATACTTGCGGACCTGTTGAAGGGCTGGTAGGGACGTTTGCGACTTTCATCCCGTCTCAATCGAATCTTGATATCACGGCAATCGTCTTTCCACATTGCTTAAGAACAAGCACTCAGCCGAAGCTGATGCGCAGCGAGATGGATTCCATTAGCCTCTGCTTCGGCCGCCGCCATTTGGGCGACTTGAGCACGTGCCGTGAATCCTTCATGAGAGCGAGTACTTACACAAAGAACTCTGAGAGCGTGTCCATTTTATTCGCCATGAGTTCCTTCGGTTTCCCACACCCTCGGGTCCTCAGGAAAAGGGGGACACTATTTCGTCTGTCCAACTCACCATTTGATGGTTTCGCCGCGGTCATGCGCCGAGTCCACTAAAGACCCGAGGCTGTCTAGAAAGTGGTGAGTGCACTCATCCTCATATTCTTGGCCGTGCGACCATCTGACATCCACTAGTAACAGGCGCCCATTCTAGAGATGATGTGATTGCCGCTTTGGTCGACAATCCCAACGCTGTCGAAGAGCCGCATCAAGGGTTCCGCCTCAACCGTGATATTACTTGGCCATGCCATGCTGGCCCAAGTACCAACGAATGAACCAGAAACAGCCCGAGATCCGTCTTGGATTGAGGCTATTGAAAATTCCTCCAATAGCCAAGAAACATGCCTCGGCGGGTATAGGTTCTCCAATACCCCCCGCTGTAGCATTTGTGCCTGGCTCTGCATGGCTGGAGTCTCGTTCCAAAGCCTACCGGCACCGGCTACCGACCAGGAAAAGCGCATATCGTGTCGATTGTCAGGGACGTTTCCCAGTTGGGCAACCTTCGCATCCTGTCAGCCTCTTCTGCGCCCCTCACTCAGTTCAGAGGATGCAGAGTAGGTAGTATTCTGTTACAAATAAAAAGGCCAGCAAGTGGGTGTCGCTGCCTTTTCAATGCCCAGGTCTACTATACCGAGGGCCTCCGAAATCATCTGACAACTGCGTCACAACCTCATCAACTGATTAAGGTTATTAATAGGCCCCAAGAATTATTCCGACTGGGACTCTCACTTTGAAGGGTCTACGAGAATAATGATAGGCTGAGGCATAAACACGTGCCCGGGACCATCGCATGTTCCTTGATCCGACCCAGGAACATACCCAGGTTACCCCAAAAGTTGGTGGACGCCCGGCAGATCTCACGAAGCTTATCTGCCCATGCACCCCGCACAATCGCTTGCGATCTCAACTTCCCCATTCTCGACGCATGGCCGTGACAGGCGACGCCGGCAACGTCCATCTCGGCGCATAACCAAATGCGGAAGGCGACAAGATGTCTACCCCGGGTCCGCTTCCGCCGGGGTATGGCCGTTGCCGATATCCCCTCACACCGACAAGCGCTTGAGGCTGGCACTGGACGACCGGCGCGTTTTCTTTGGCGGGACTATATGATCCCTCCATGAGACCAAGACACCAAGGCCGGCTAATGCAAGGTCGTGACCACTTCCAAAATTTGGAGTTCCGGGTGACAGCTTCACGACAGCCAAGAGCGACCTGTCGGTCCCATTTTCATCCAATCTTGAGGTCATCATCACAAGATTAGGGAAGAAACAAGATGCTTGGCCCGTTGGCTCCAATATTCTATCCATGTCTTGGCAATGGAACACTACGACCTGAAAGGCTTGGACGAACCAAGATAATCACATGGTCAATACTACACCATACCGCTTTTATGAGTTTTGAGGGCAGGAATGCTCGAGGGGACATACACAGACTGCAGGGTGGGGAACAATAAGAGTATAATGCCAGCGACTATATAAGGGCTCAACGCTTCGAGCCGATGATCAACTTATCTTGGGATGACCACGGGCAATTCAATCCATTGCGAGCAGTCTCAAGTTTCAGCTCTCCATCTCTGACTCTTTCTCTGTCTCAGCAACTGCCGCCGCCGCCTCCGCCGCCAAAATGAAGTTCTCCCTGTCCATTGCCCATGCCCTGTTGGCCGGCCTTGTGGCTTCGGCGCCGGTGGAGCTTCTAGAGCGCAAGACCTACGGCACAACCTCGAACGAGTATACCTCGGGAGGTTGTAAGGGAGTCATTCTCTTCTTCGCTCGCGGTACCTCGCAGCCAGGAAACCTTGTAAGTTCAACTGTGCTAGTCTGATCCAGTATTTTCTCTCCATTTACTCATGAGGTGGAAGAGACACGAACTACAATGAAACATCTTGGCTAACCTTTATCCTCAGGGAGACATGCCCGGCCAACAATTCGCTACGGCTCTCAGCAACGCCGTTGGCACCGACTTCGCGGCGCAGGGTATCAACTACTCGGCTTCCCTGCTGGGCAACCTGAACTCGGGCGGATGCCCTGCTGACGAGGCGGCCGAGATGACCTCCCTGCTCAACGCGGCGGCGTCAAAGTGCCCAAACGCCAAGCTCGTCGTCGCTGGCTACAGCCAGGGCGCGGCCATGGTCCACCGCTCCATCGAGAAGGCCACATCCGCGACTGTCGCCCGCATCGCTGCTGCCGTCACCTTTGGCGACACCCAGAAGGCCCAGGACGGTGGCAAGATCCCCAACATTGCCACCTCCAAGACCAAGATCTACTGCAATTCGGGCGATCTCGTGTGCGAGGGTACTCTAATCATCACGAGCGCTCACACCGACTACCTCTCCAGCGTCAACCCTGCCGTTCAGTTCGTCACGTCGCTATTGTAGGGAATCAGGGCCTTCTCGGTTACATGATGCATCATCAGTCTCTGCGGAGTTTCAAATCATACTTATGTTGCGATTTCAATATAAAAAAAATGACCGAATCAGAAATGGTGCTTTTGCTATGCTCGTCCCGTGCATTATACACTTCTATGAAAGGACTCCACCAACCCGCGTCTTCAAAGCCGCAGCAGAGACTCCATCATCCACTCATGCACAATGCCTGTATGCATTTTACCAAAAGCCTTTGCCATGTTCAACACGAGGACCTGTTCGGGATCGTTCCGCTTTCTTTTCATTGGCACGGTTTGCCCGATATTTGTCTTCTTGGCCTTGGGCTTAATCTTCACTTGTTCCTTTAGCTCCAAAGCCCGTCGAATGATGTCGTATATGCCCGACGATGCGTGCTGCACGTCGGGAACAATAGCCATTGCCTTGTTCAGAGACGGGTGGACGTGATACCATTTGACCTATTTAATTGTGTATTAGCCTCGACCTCGCCGCGGAGCAAAGCTTTGGAGCTTTTGTAATATATGGCATAATAAGTAATCTGCAAGACTCGTGACTCACAGCGATGCCCATCTCGGCGAGCCTTTCAATCTCGATTTCGATCTGGCGCAGGACCTCGAAGTCGCCCAGGTTCTGCGCACACCGCACCTTCTTCCCGTCCGTGGTCCTGTACGTCTTGGCCTCGGGCCGCCACCAGAGACAAGCGTGGATGGCCGTGAGGAACTCGACCAGGTCCGGGTCCGAAACCACGACGACGAGCCGGAAGAGCTGCGCCTTCTCGAGGAACGCCTCGCTGTTGGTCCGCGCGGCGCCCTTGACCTGCTTGCTCCGGGCGTCGAGAAGCCTCCCGGCGGCTACCCGCAGCGTCACGCGCACCGTCTCGAGCAGGACGTGGGTGGCGGTCGCGCCCGACGTGGAGTGGTTGTAGAACGAGTCTTCGCCGAAATACGAGAACGACTGGTACACGGTCGGGAGTATTTCGTTTTGGGCTTCCTTCTTGGTCTCGTGCCCCGACGCCGCGTTCTTCTTGGTCTGGGGCGGCGGCGCCAGCGGCGGCGGGACGCCCACCCAGCACACCAGCGTGCGCTTGTCCCTGAAGGCGCGGTGCGACGGGTGGTGCGCCGCGGACTGGCGCCCCTCGAGCCCCTGCATCCACGTGAGCCGGCAGTTCGGGCAGTAGTGGAACCAGTCGTCCCGGGGCGCGAGGGGCGGGGGCCCGACGACGTCGACGCCGTTGAAGTCGATCTCGTCCTCGACCTGGAACGTCTTGGCGTTCTCGCTGCTGCCGCTGATGCCGGCCGCCAGGGCGAGGTGCGTGTCGACTTGGGGAATGAATAGGGCTTGTTTCCCCCAGCATGGCTGGACGCTCTGATGATTTGCACATGTGTCAGCACCTCGTTTTCTTCCAATTTTCATGACAATGTCTGGTCACCCACCTTCGTTCCCGACGACTCAATCAGGTGTTCCTTGTCGAGACTGCCATCGGCATTGCAGTTGTAGCTGTGCAGGCAGTCGTAACAAGTCCTCCGCCCATGATGCGTGCAAACTGGTATCTTCGGGCTGACCTTTTTAGGTAGATCTTCCGAGTCGATCTGGTTCAAGATCTCGCTTCCAGTCATTTGATCTGGCTGCTCTCATCACGGACCAGGAACAGATCTCCTTGGTTTCGGTCGCATGTACTGCCTCACACACACAGCATCCAGTAATATTTCCAGTCGCTATGGGCAATGCTTTCCGTGTATTTTAGAGAACTCATTGCGGGTGCATGATTAGGTCCTTTGTAAGTCGCCCTTGGCGAGTCGAAACGTTGGGGGATATTGCGAGCAGTTTCCCGTTCCGTAGAGCTTCGAAGGGACGCTCACTGAAGACAAAGGTCGTCCCAACTGCGGCGTAGTGTCTCGATTTCCATTGTCCAATTTCGTGACATGGATTTCTTTGTGACAATGAACTTCAAAGGTCCGACATCATAACATGCAGCCATTGTTGCCAAATGGACAGCGAATTCATCCATCAGAGAAATAGGATCGTAATGTTCTCTTCTCGCATGAGTTGTTCCAGATCCAAGGGACTGTAGTATCTTGGGCGCCTCAGATCCCAGAGCCGATGAAGTAGATTTCTGGTGTCCCTGATGCTCTGAGATGCATATATTTCGGTGAGCATGATGAGCTTTTCATCAATAAAAGTTTGGTGAGCCTGAGTTCGAGCGCAGGCGCCAAATATGGCCAGTGGCCAACATAGCGTTGTGGCGATGGGCGTATCGAGGGCCATCGAGCCCAGCAACTCCGTCATGCAGTCGAAAGCGTCTTGGGTAATTGACGAGTACTCAGGTGTGGAGGCAGATTGAGGTCGCGGTGCGATGTCAAAAACGGAGCCCAGGTATGCTAGCAGAGCTTGCTGATAGACTCTGCCACACGAGTTATAGATCTCGTCGATCGAACTTGATTTCCAGGACCAGACTGAACAAATAAGATTCTCATACTCGATGACTGTCTCTGGGGCGCACTGCCCTGCTGATTGAATCTCATCGAATCCTTGGCGAGCGAGGGCGGACACCTGTGGTATCAGCCAGAAGAGGTCATGCACACAGCCAGAACTGATATTGCCTTCCGCGACTGGCGTGGAACGGATTGCCGAGAAAAGTATTGTCGTGTCGTCCGGGGCCGAATGGACAGTATTTCTCTCCATGCTCACGCGTGCGAGCGTTGTCATGTAACTGACACGTTCTATCAAGAACATTCTGATTCCGTGGTCTAATATCCTCTCCGGAAGCTCGAGAACTTGTGTCACCATAGCTCTAGCTGCCTTGAGATGATCCATAGCTTGTTTGCCAGCGCCGACGATGAACGTCTGACAATATGTCAGTACAGTGTGGTGTTTTTCCTCTTCTTGTTTTCTGCCATCTGGTCGGGTGTGTACTTACCTCCGCGATGCAGAGCAAAATGGCAGTAATCGTGGCCGGAACAAGAGACTCGCTGTTTCCCTGCACCAACTGCGTGAGAGCAAATTTTTGCCCTTGGACTGCCTGGCCGTAATGAATCCAAGTTACCGCAGCGGCTGGTGAATCGGAGAGTGCAGCAAGATGGACACCGCTGCAAGCCAATATGGCATTCAAGACCAGCTCGTTGTTGGCCATGGCCACGGGGATCAGCTCCGTGAGAAACGGGGACTCCATGTCGCGACACGTGGCCATAGCCTTGCTTGTGCGATATATGTAGTGATGGAGTAGTCTCTGAGAAGCTGCCTGCCTTAGGTGAGGGTTTCCAGGCATTATACACTGCTTTATGTCGGAAGTTATTAGACCTTCGGTGCGGTTCGTTGTGTTCAGATGCGCTTTATGTTCTGTCGGGAAGTCTGGTGAAAAAGCCGATTTCTTCGGGTAAATGCGACTGTCCAGTTCCAAAAGATTCCTTTTTACTCCTCGTCCTGGCTGTCTGCGGGTGCAATTCGTCCGCCGCAAAAGTCGTGCATGTTCTTCGTTGCTGGCCTCTGGAAAGACACATAGGATGCCGTTTCGCGCGCAGCCCAAACACCCTGGTTTTGTTTCGTCGCACTTCTTGCGCCGAAGTCTGCATCCGACGCAGCCAGTTACCGTCTTCTGTCTCGGACCACCACCACCAGCCGGAGCTGGCTTGGCGACAATGGCATTCAGATACGATCCGGCCATAGCAAGACCCCGCCCTCGGCGGCCTCAGCACGGCGAAGTGGAAAGCTCAGCACTTGAAGCGGAACGTAGTGCAATGATCAGAAAATCACCCAGGTGTGGGCACATTCTCATAGCACTCGAGACAGCAAAGATGTGTAAATGTTCAAGTTGATCAATCACTAGGAGCTTCCAGAATCTAACCACCGAGTGTGGTAAGCTTATCAGCCGGGCGCTTATCATTGGCTGAACGGCTAACACAAACGTGGTTGGCGGATCATCGCTATCCAACATGTACGGACAAAATAACTCCGGTATGTAGATTTCTTCGTGTGTTGATGAAAGATAAAGTTACGACTAAATTCATCTCTCATACTTCTGCCAAGGTCCATAACATCCGAATTATGGTATTTCACTGATTGCTAATGCTACTGACTCTCAGGATAGTTCGCGAAAGCCAAATTCTTTCAATCCCTCCGATTCAAGTCTTGTCTACTCGCTTTATAGGCCGAGGTCATAAGTGTTTCGTTTCTTGATATACATGTGACCCCGAACATCTACCATGGGAACTTGCTTGGTAGCTCACCGTCTTCGCATATCCCATTTTCCACTTGTTCTTTATGCAAACTATCCAGATACGGCAGCAGAACGTGCTCGTAATTGTGCCGGCCTTTATGTCTAGACTCGCAATCAGCTAACTTGTCAAGAAAAGGAGACAGAAGGTCAGAAAATACTTGGCCATGACTGGATCCCAACTCCTCACGAGAGAGGCAAGTCGACCCGGGATGCCGGGCTCACGAGCGACCGTGTCCATTGGTTCAATATACGTGTGTACGCACCAGACGATCGCACGAGACTTCGGTAGTCGTCGAAGGACCTGGCGTTCTTGGCGGAACCAAAGCTGAGAGATGTCTGTAATGGGTCCCTGGGGCTTCCACTTTCCATGGCTTGGAGTACCGACGCCAGGTCCTTGGATGATCGGATCCCAGTCATCCTCGGGTCCCATGGTTGCTGTCGGCCAGTGGAATGCATCTACGTCCCGTTAGTCACTCGGTATAAATATCCAAGCCAAGTATTGTCCTTACCATGTGTACTTATTCCCGTGGCTAGAATAGGTCAGCAGACGTCCAAGCCTCCATTATTTAGAACGAGTGCGCATCTTACTGTTTCGATGGAAAGGTGCCTCCACTTGAAGTTTGGAAAGGAAACGATCAAGCGGCTTCTGTAGTCGCTCTGCGTAATGGGGAACATGACCACTGAAATGGAGATCCGCCAGAGAATTACCCACTGCCACCAAAAGTCAGCTTCGCCTCATACAGCTGCTTAAATCATTTCTCACATTTATCTTTGATTCTCTGACCACCTGGCGAACTTTGTCAGCGCGTCGAACTTGAATATGGTTCACAGCTCAGAGCTCAGAGCTTACCTCCAATACCCAGCATCATCGCAACCAGGCGATACTGCCCATCATCACCAATCATTAAGATGTTGAGATCCGCAGGCTGTATCAATCCGGCCACCTTCACAATTATCAGCACACTCCAGTGTCTCCAGAATCTACACTTACTGTCAGTGAATCATCTTTCATAAGATCGTAAGAAGCACCAAGAGACGGCATCTCTACGCTGACAATCGATCCCGAGCCATACCAGCCTTTATTGTCTCGGCCGGAGCGTCGAATTCTGTAGACCTGGGGATATACCCTAGACAAAAACTCGCACAAATCCTGACAGAGTTCCCAGGCCGCCTCACGCGCCTCTGGCAAGGTCTGCACAGCCTTTTCGCCGCGATCCGCTAATCGCTCGACTTTCATCTGGTGATACATGGGCCAATCTTTGTCCAGCTGGTCGTCCCAGTCATTAGCACCATCGCTTGAGTAACTGCAAATGGGTGATTGGAGTATTGCACTCACCATGACCCATGAATCCTTGTCTAATTTCCGCACGTCGAGAACACTAGGTTCATGTTGTTGGAACCTGGAATTTCAATATCAGGCAGAGGAATGCTTACTGGCGCTTGTAGTGGTATCGAAATGCCCGAAACCGAGGAGGTTCCCTCTTCTCCAAGTCAAAGCTCAAATCTGGCGACGGTTCCGGGTACTGCCATGGGACTTCATACATTGTCAGCGCATTCAGATGGAGGCTCCGTGTAATGAAAGGAGAACGCACCATTGACAGGGGCGTCTTCACTTGTTGCCTTTGATTGGTGTCGTTTCCACAACGCCAATACGATAATGAGCGTCAATAGCAAGGCGGACTGCAGATATGGCACGTCCAGCACAGCAGCGATATCCCCTAAAGACATCATTTTGCGGTCTCAAGAACAGGTAGGGTGGTACTCCTCATATTTGCATGTCAAGTTGAGAATGACACATTCTGGTAATATTATAGGTATTTGACAAGCGGCTAGGCATTATTCTCAAGCAACAAAGCCGCACTCTATGTGCAAAAGGTGCAATGATAAGCGCGCCTTTTTGGAGATCCCCCCCACGCAAAGGATGCTCACTGCCACGACATCTCCACTTATATGAGGCCATGCAGCAGCTTTGAGCGAATGCACACAGAGGAGAAGTAAGCAAACACTCTGGTGAATGGTACTCTGTACTCTTTACTCTGTATTATTCATCCAGCAAGGTCCCAGTACCAGCTGCAACTCAATTCTTATCAACGATAAGCGCGCCTTAATTCCTGCTTGGCATGACGCTTCGGGGACTATCCGTCGACTTGTCAGCGAGCCCCAGAACTTATAGCTGCTGATAAGCGCGCCTTCATCGGCTCCAGGCCTGAACCTAACTGTATTCGGCCTGGCCATGCGCCCTCAACCGACTCGCAATTCCTGCAGCCATGATAATCTGTGGCGGCCATGGAGATTCATGATATGAGAACGGGAAATCATGTATAAGATGCGACGCGACATCGTTCGACTTTGGAGGAATGAGCGGAGCACGCAAGGCAAGCCAGACTATCAAGCAAGCTGATATCCAACTTCTAGGAAGAAAATGGGCGCAGACGAGAAACAGAATGTGGCTGACATGCCCGATGGCATGAGTGTGCATGACGGGGTGAGTGTTTCGCTTGACCGGAAGCTCCAAGTCATTGGAGGCGACATATGGACTGATCATTTTGTAGGTGTCTTCCGAGTCCACCGAAGAGCCAGAGAACCCGTACGGTATCCATCGAGGCTTGAAATCACATCACATCCAGTTACTCGCCATTTCTGGGGTTATTGGTACCGGTCTTTTTGTTGGAACTTCAAGCGTCTTGAATAGCGCGGGGCCAGCGGGCTTACTCATTGGCTATTCCGTATGGTAAGTTTGGAGAGAAAAGGGAAAACAGAGTCTGTTTCTGACTTGCGATCCATATAGGTGTATCTTGCTTCTCTGCGTGGCTCATGCCATGGGAGAAATGTCGGCATTTCTCCCGGTCCCTGGCTCTTTTGTCACGCGTAAGCCTCACTATCCTCGAGAATTTTTTCAATGCTGAGCATGAAGAAGATATCGGCCGCTTCATTGATGAGAGCTCAAGCGTGGCCATGGGCTGGGTCTATGCGTACAGCATGTAAGTTATTGCTTCAGGCTTACCCAACGACCGACAGTTCCACTGATGTTGTATCACCAGGATGTAAGTCAAATCTGACCGGTGTATTCATGCACAAAGTTCAACTGACGCAATATATCAGGATCTTCGTTGCAGCTGACTGTACAGCACTGACTGGTCTCTGGTCCTACTGGTTTCCGGATATCAATCCCGGTGTATGGGTAGCCTGCACTCTCTCCGTTGTATTTGTCCTGAACTGTCTCGCGGTCAAAGATTTTGGCGAAGTCGAATTCTGCGCATCCATCTTCAAGGTATTTCTCGTGATAGGATTCCTCTTGTTCGCCTTCATCGTGGTTGTCGGAGGAAACCCTCAGCACGATCGCATTGGCTTCCGGTACTGGTATGACCCCGGCGCCTTCAATACACAGTACGTCGACGGCAATGCCGGCCGCTTTCTGGCCATCTGGGGCGTCTTTAATACTGCTGCGTTCGCCATTGGTGGCCCAGACTTTATCGCCAACTGTGCTCCCGAGGCTGTGAACCCGCGAAGGAATATTCCCAAGGCCGTCAGACGTGTCATTTACCGCCTCATTTTCTTCTTCATCCTCTCTGTGTTTGCAGTCGGCTTGCTGGTCCCATATAATGATCCGGTCATGTGTAAGAAGCATCCAGGGCGTTCAATTTCCGAGCTGACATATTTCTAGTGACTGCAATTGCCACTGGAAATGGAGTAGCCAAGTCACCCTTCATCATCGCGATGAATAGACTCGACATCCCATTCCTGCCGGATCTGTGCAATGCACTTGTGTAAGTATATGCACCCAGATTCCTATCCCTCTGACCGCAGCTAACAAAACGGCCTCAGGATTACCTCTGCCTGGAGCTGCACCAATTGCCTCCTGTTCCAGGCCTCAAGAACCGTCTTTGGTCTCGCCAAAAATGGCCGGGCGCCCAAGATACTCGCCAAGACCACCAAGAACGGCGTTCCATTACCTGCTCTGATTCTCTCTGTTGCTGTATCTTCTCTGGCCTTTATGACGTGCAACACCGCATCTGCAGTCGTTCTGAATTGGTTCATCAATCTCGGATCCACGGCCATTATGATTGCGTACATTCTTATGATGGTAAGAGACCCGTCACCCCTTGGGTGAGGTATCATGTCTGACCCTACATTCACAGGTTGCCAATTTGCGATTTCATCAGGGCTTAAAGGTGCAAAGAATTGATGTCTCGGCGCTGCCTTTCAAGAGCAGACTCACGCGTTAGTTGAAAAGACCGGCTCTATTCCTAAAAGTCCATGAACATTGACACATCGGCCGAACAGCTTACTCCAACTATTTTGCGATCTTTTGGGTCACCTTGATTCTTCTGACCAACGGTTACGGTTGGTCAATATCCACGAAAGGCTCGAACGGCAAACACCTGTTGCTGACGATCTGTAGGCGTTTTCATCGATGGCCACTGGAGCTTCTCTAGCTTCTTTAGTGCATACTTTACAATTGTCTTCTTCGGTAAGTGAGAGCCCATGGAACTCCAACTCAAGGCGCTCAAAACTGGATTCACTGACAATGCAAAGTGATCATCTACGTCTCGTGGAAAATCACCAAGCGAGCCCCCTTCATCAAGCCTGAGGATATGGATTTTCAGACTGGGCTCGCAGAAGTAGACCTGCACGAAAGATCTTTGAATTATGTGAAGCCGAGCTCCAGATATGAGAGGTCAGTTTCAAATCACTCAGAGTGAATGAGCCTGTCACTAACTTTACCCAGATTCATGGACTGGCTATGGTAGAGGCAGGGTGTCAATCGTATCAGCAACTGTGGAAATACGACATAAGATGAGCTATATGCAAAACCTTGGCTATAGATATCAATTTGGCAACTAGTTCAGGTCTCTAACCTTGCCCCGTGCCTGATAACTCTTTCAATGCTCTCAAGATGCGTCCAACCACCACCCTATCTGACCAAGGTCTCATGTCGTGTCGTGCGCTCAATGTTATGCTGTACTAACGAAAACCACCGGATAGCCTGATATCCCGTTCAAACATTTTACACGGATATAAAAAACTTGTTTTTGAATAAGCTCTTTTGGCTATTTTTGCAGAATAGTATCCGATTTCCGATTAAGCGAAAGCAAAATAAAAAATAATAATAAAAAAGAAGTAAAAAGTGGTAAAAGAAAGGCACATCTTTGCAAACCTGCTTGTTCTGCATAGAGGCTTCCCCAAATTGTTCATGAATCGTGCTCAAGGTTATGTATTGGCCGAGGTCGTCTTCTCGGTGTCCTTATCCGGATTATGAAATGCGATCAACATGCACTATTTGTTTCCCATGTTGAACTTCGGCGAACAATTGTAGCGATCTTAACCCAGATTGGTATCGTTCCCAAATAGTGTAAGTCGGATCACCTTTGCTCTTCCCAAGCTGCCAGGGCGCAGCCGCAGCTCTGCGCCGCGGCCGAAAAGAACCCATGCAGACCGGTGTGGTGCAATACGGGGCCCAGGCTAGAAGGTCTGTGGATACCGACAGTCAGGTTCTTTGGCTCCCGACGGAGGGACAGAGAAAATTCTTCCGATTATCATTGGGTTACAATAAGGAACAGGCTCCGTTATTTTCAAAGGAGGGGAGCAATGGGAGGAGGAACCGAACAGGATGGAATGGGCATCTGGATACATATTCTCGTTTGTAAGTGCAAGGGACAAGCAGAAAATAAGAGCTACCGATGGAACGGTTGCAGGTGGTGGGTAACAGGTGGATCGCGGGTTCAGGAGGACCCCGTTCACCCGGCCATCAGTTCCATCAGGCGTTTAACTGTGAAAGTCGATCCAGTCCGAAGTTTCCCAAGGCCAAATCATGCTAACCGGATGGCTTCCGGCACGGTCCGACCCTGGCTGGCGTCTCAAAGAGCGAACTGCCCTTCCCGAACGTGGTTAAGGGACGTCGCGGACGCCGGCCGACTTTGACACGAGGGAGGAGATCAGCTTACTTTTCTTCTTCTGCGCTTCTGGCCCGCGGCAGATCAGGTACGCCGTCAAAGAATCTCACGGCAGTTGGTTCGTGCGACTAGCTACGGCGGCTAACTATAAACCTTTTGATCCCTTGAAATAAATATGATTGACCAAATAAGAAGAGATGACCAGATCGACATTGCTCACGGCTCTTTTCTCAAGCACTGCCATCTCTGTTGAAAAAGGGCAGCAGAGATGACCTTCATCTTCATTTTCGATCTGATAATCTATCTTCTAATTTTCTTCTTACCAACCCTTCCCAGAACAAGGTGAAGAAATGATCCATGTAATAATGCCGGGATGTGTGTGGACAACCGCGTTGCGACGTGGGGGAGGAAAATATGGATTTGGCTTGAAACCTGAACATCACTAAAGCCAATTGATGGAGACTCCGCTATAGCCCCCCTGTAAGCCAAGACGATGAGCCTGTCCCTCATACTTATTAAGCCATGCCGCGCAGGTAAAGACAAAAAGCACATGTCGGTTCCTGAGTGAAAGGCCAGTAGAAAAACAACACAGTCTAGAAGCAGAAACTGGGAAGCCCGAAGAGACGAACAGCTGCAGACAAGAACACACCGAAAATGAGCAATTCTACCAGCGGAGAGATTGGGCAACGCCTCCTGCCCGTCATCATCGATCAGGTCGCCCGCGATGAACCCAACCGACCGTGGGCTTCGCTGCCCGTAGACGACTATGATCTTTCCCAGGGCTTCGAGGATATCACATACGCCGCCTTTGCGAACGCGATCAACAAGCTGGCACACTTCATCGAGAAGGCGTTTGGCCGCTCAGACAAGTTCGAGACCATCATGTACCTCGGCATCCCAGATATCAGATATTACATGCTCCCCTACGCAGCATGTAAAACGGGACACAAGGTCCTCTTCAGCTCGCCCCTTAACCCCCTAGAAACACATCTGTCCTTGATCGAGCGAACGGACTGCACGGCGATACTGCTGGCTCGCGGTGTATATGCCAGAGATATACTCAACAACCACCCCATGCCCAAGACCGAGATCCCAGAGCTGGACGACTTATTAGATTTGAGCGATGTTGCGCCACTATATCCGTACACAAAGAGCTACGAGGAGGCCAAGGCCGAACCTCTTGTCGTATGCCACTCGTCAGGAAACACAGCCGGGCCGCGGCCCGTCACATTCACACACGCCAGCATGGCCTGCTTTGACAACCAGACCGAGCTCCCGGACGTGGATGGCCGAGGCCACTGGACGTGGCAGTGTGGTCCCGGTGTGAGATACTTCATGATCGCCTCGCCGTTCCACCCGATCGCTGTGGCCATTGCCATGGGTGTCGCTGGATTCGGAAGCGGTATTCTGGTTCCTGGGTTCAGGCATCGTGCGACGACCGAGATCAACGACGTCTGCGAGATCATCAAGGGCTCCAAGGCGACAACGGGATTTATCCCATTCTTCTTGGCGGACGTTATTGCACGGCTTCCAAATGCAGAGGAGATCATCAGCCAATTTGACTCGATGGCGTATGGAAATGGTACGTACCTGGTCACTTCCCTCAATTTCATGACCAAGACTAATTTGTGCGTTCGCAGGAACTCTAACACATTACGGCGGAGAGGTCTGGTCGCGGCATACCAAATTCCAAAATCTCTGGGGCGCATCAGATGTGTTAACACCGCCATTCCTCAAGGCGGACCCTGAGGACTACGAGTACAACTACTTCGACGTGGAAGCCGGCGGCATCGTATTCCGGAAGCGCGACCTCGAATATTACGACGAAGACGGATCACGACTACCGCTATACGAGCTCATTCTGACGTTGACGCCGCAATCACAAAAATACGCCGGGTACTGGGCTGGGCAAGGCATCACAGAGGCACCTTCGGAGGCGCCGTACCCCGAGTGCCCGACGGCAGAGGTGTGGACGCCGCATCCGGACCCCAAGAAGGCGCGCTACGCCTGGCGGTTCGTCAGCCGGCTATACGACCTCGATACGGGCAACGAGTTCTGCCTGGCCATGGAGAAGGCGCTGGAGAACCACGAGAAGATCCAGACGCCGATCGTGCTGAGCAAGTACGAAGAGCAGCCGATCGCGCTGATAGAGCTGGCCAGAGGGCTCGAGGTCTCGGCGGCGTCGGACATCTGGGAGCACACGATCGAGCCCCTCAACGCCGACATGCCGGAGCACTCGAGGATCCCCAAGACCCACGTCATCCCGGTGCCGTTTGGCGCCTTTGTCCGGGGCTCTGAGGGCCACCTGAACCGGAGACAGACGCAGAACAAGTACGCCAGCGAGATTGACTTCGTGTACGGCCGGGGCCAGAAGAAACCTTCCATCGCTGAGCGGCCGCGGTACGAATCCATCATCGCGACAACCGAAATCGTGCAGTCGGTGGATTGAATTATTAGCGGGCCGACCACCAACCACTGAGGGGAACAGTGAAAAATAAACTGGAACCCCCTCTCCCACCCCCCAATCCTATCCAGACCTGTTTCCTTTCTGTCAACTGTTTTTTCTCGAGAATACCCAGTCTTGTTTTTCTCCCGTTCTTCATTTCAAAGTCATTTCGCTTGACGATGGATTATTGGAGTTAATTGGACACTGCCCCCCGGATCGCACTCTCTGCTCTTTGACACTCTCTTTTGTTCTTTTGTCTTTACTACAGCGGGCAGCAGAAGGTTTAACATACTACACAGGGATGAGATGGCCCCTCGATTTTTCCTTTTAGGGTCACCTACTACTACTACAGTTGCACCGGATCATGTGCTTATTAGCGAAATGACATTTTAGAAACACATGCAGCCTACGACATTGAGCCATTTCTGGCCAGAAAGGAATCCTGTTGGAGTTCTTTTCAGATACATATTTAATCAATCAAAACAAGACGCGCCTGGTGTCGCTTGCATATTCTATCTATTTACTCAGACTTTCATACTTGATCATCGTGATGTTCACACTCATGAGCTGCACTTTAACAAGATCTGCCCTGAATACACTGGAGAGGTCTCCTCTGCTAGGACTGCAGATCACTGACGGAGCGGGGGTTTAGGGGCCGCACCTCTTGGAACCTCTGGAACTTCTCTGGAAGCACTTTGCGAACTACTGGAGCCAGAGCGAAGCGGCCACTTGCCAGCGCCCACATCCGCCCATCAATCAATCTAACCTAAGTGCTGGTGGGAAGGGCGGATACGTTCCCGGAATGAAGCTATTATGGAACCCTCTTTACTTCGTACCTACCGGTGCCTAACATAAAAAGAACTTCTGTAGCGACGTGCGCGCAGCACTATCGGATCGAAGATCAAAAAAACGACATCATCCTGGAACGTTTCCAATACTCGAGTAAATATTGTTGAGATCGACAGATGAACCAAGATTAAAGAGAAAGCTCCTACCAAAAGAGAGAGCACTGACACGGTACATGTAAGTTTCCGCTGGCTGAGATTCACAATTTCACAATTCCCAGAGCCTCAAGCGACCTGGAACTTTGAAAGTCAGGTACAATACCCCGCCCCTCGGCCGACTCTTACCATTAATACAGCGTACACGTACACGCTGCACTACACCGCTGACCCTTTTTACACCTTTAAACCCATGTCCGTCTGCTAATTTTTCTTCTTTTTCCTTGCCCGTTCCAGATACGTACATACAGCCATCTTACTACCCGTACCCATTATTTCTATCTCGCAGAAATCCGCACAACATGGCACAGACCAAACAGTTGACCGTGTTCGTCACTCTGCACATCAAGCCGGAGCTCGTCGACGACTTCAAGGCCGCCCACAGGCCGGTTTGGGCCGCGTGTGCGCGCGAGCCCCAGTGTCTGTTCTTCGACGTGTGGGAGGACCCCGAGGACGCGGGCCATTTCCGATTCGTCGAGATCTGGAACGAGTCGAGGGCGTGGTTCGAGAAGGAGCAGCTCACGAAACCCTACTATGCATCCATGTGGCCAAAGTCCAAGGCCACCTGGGCCGCCGAGCCCAAGATCGAGTACTTTGAGAGGCTCGGCGAGGGCAGCATCTATCGGGACGCCTTCCTCGACCAATCCCGGCGCATGGATTAGATCGGCCTGGAGTATACACCTCACCCGGGCAGCGATATGAATATGCATATTTATCTCAAACGATTTTCTGCTCCGACTGCAGTGTCCTTTTTGCATGTCTCCATCGCGAAAGAGCGGAACCCGGTCGACCAAAATTTCCCAAAAGCCAGAAAAGCGAGGTCGCGGAACTCGACCGTCGAGCCGAGAGCCGGGAAATCGCACGCAAGGTCCAAGGGGCCGTGCAGGATTTCAAGATGCGGGAGCTCCGCCGACAGCCCGAGGTTCACTTTTACGATCCACTGATGAACCTGGTATCCGTATTTTGGATTCGCGAGCAGCAACAAAGAAGAAGAACAGAAAAGAAAAGAAAAAAGGATCAACGGGTCGAGACCACAATGAATTCTATTACTTCATTTTTGACCGCTGTCTTTTGCGAGACAATCCATGAATTACGTAGCAGCAATATACTATTGCGCAAAAGCAAAAGCAACATATTCCATGATACATATTACTACCTAGGTATCAATAACAAGACTCTAGAACAACGGCCAAGCATCACCAAATCTCGTGCCTGCGAGCTAGTACAGGCTGACAGCCAGGGACATCCCGTCCGTCCGCTCGTCATCCCGCCATTTCTATCGGAACTTTTCAGCCCTGATCCCGAAAGTGCAGGGATGTTTTGAGTGCCGAAAAGTTCAGATAATCGGAAAGATGCTTCCTTCCCTTCCCTCTGGCCAGGCATGGGTGTTTGTTTTGGGTTACAGATGCCAAAAGCGTCGAAATAGTCATAGTCGTCTCGTCTCAGCTGTACGAGAATGTTGTATATCCCGCCCCAGACCAGGGTACTTTACCACCACAACGCACCGCAAAGTACATGTGCCCACTTTCCCATCTCGGCCCCCTTTCACCCTTTCCTCCACGACCACCAGCTCGACCTTTGGAGAGGGCAGGGATAAAGGGACTCGTCCCTTAACCAAACCTAATTAAGTCCATGTGATCGCGATGCGGCTGTCGTTGATATCTGTTTCTCCTTGGAGAGTTGTATCCCGCCGTCGGATGGTAGGTAGGTACGTAAGCGGAAACGCGACCTGGGCAACATGATCTGATGATATTGGGATTCTTGCAGCAAATACGAAAGCTCCATACTTTTGCATACATACATACTTTGACGGGCCAGCTGCGAAATCCCGTAACGTAGGTACGTCGTAGGCAAGCCAGGTTTAAGATCCAACAATAGCTGTAGTTACCTATTACCCCCGCGAATTCTGCCGCTGCTCTTTTTAGTGCAATCTGGTACCTGTCGAGCTTGTCCTGTATCCGCTGTTTCTGGCCCCCCACCCCATAGCCACCTCAACTGACAGTTAACGTCAATCTCATTCCAAAGTCCCACGAGATTAGGTAACCAATCGCATACCAGAAGGTCCTTTTTCTTTTCCTTGATCGTCGTGCTATGACTCCGCTTGGATCTAGACAATAGTACGTACTTGGTACGTAGTGTACTATTGCGATTTTCATAAGTCCGAGCAAGTATTGATCATGATCCTGAATAGCATTGATTTTATGTGTGCATGCATCACTGCCGCTCAGACCTGCGTACCACACATGATGCCGGCTGTCGTATTTCATGCATACCCGCACGATGGAATAAGAGCCTCTTGTTATACACTTACCCAGCCTCGTATTATACGCACGTGAGCAGTATCGTGGGCTATCGGAGAATTGTGCAAGGCTCGTTGTTTCCAGTTGGAAGCATTTCCGTATGATTCGGTTGGTGTAAGTGACCTACGCGTTGGAGCCGTCGGTAGTAGCGATACATTGCTGGTGTATCACGATGATCTGAAAGTCTCTGTTCGCTTTCAGATTTGGAGAGATGTGTTTTGTCTTCTATCACCTTTGTCCACCGTAAATTATCATTTAACGTAGGTGGGATCAGATTAAAATAACATGATGTAAAAAGCTTGCTGGGAAGAAACATGATGATTCGCAAAATTTGTGTAAAATGAGTGTACAGAAAGTAAAAAAAAAAGTGACCGATCATGGTTCTGTATGTTCTATTTTGTTGTATTTGCCTAGTCCTCTGTCAAACTATCTAGGCACCAAACCGGGTCGCTCTCATTGCAGTCAATAGTACAATTATCTGGCTTCATTTTCTAGCCGTTTCCAGTCTCTTTTTGATTCTTCATTTTCCTCCTCTTTTCCTGTTATTTTCTTGCTTTTTCCTTCTCTTATTGTTTCTTCCCTCTAATACAGTGCATTGTCATTGAGGCTATTCATACAGTAGTCGTTCATTGATCATCCTCAATCGCGTCCGAGACGGCGCAGAAAATCCATCAGCTTGCTCGAGCTTCCCTTGGAAAAATGGAAGGCTTGGGGTTCGTCAAAGCCCTTCTGGGAGAGGATCTGAAGCAGCTGGAAGTCGCCAATGACAACGGCCCACTGGGCGAGCGTCTGTCCCTTGTCGTTCGTTGCGCGCTTGGGCATGAGGTCCAGCAGCTGGTGCACCAGGGCCTTGTTGCTGTAAAGGTCGTAGTGTCGCGCGACATAGCCGGCGCAGAAAGCTCCGCTCTCGAAGGGAGCATCGTGCTCGAGCAGGAGGGAGATGGCTTCCAAGTTTCCCACTCTGAGGGCCTCGCTCAACAGCTTGAAGCTCCACATGCCGGCGCCGCGGGGCCACAGCTGCAGGATGGGCTTGTGTAGCATCAGCCTCTTGAAGGCAACGGCAGACGGGTCTTTGAGTGCTGCCACCAGGGGATGGGACTGATTGTGGTCGGTATTGTGCTCCAGCAGGTAGCCCTTCGAGAGCATGTGCTCCAAGACAGCGTCTGGGTCGGATGCCCGGTTGAGTCTGGCGTATTGGGTACGAGTGGTACGGCGGACCTGGTTGCGCTCACCAATGCGTATGACAATAGCCAGGAGTACACTGTCGCGGTCACCTCTGCCGGGTGAGGCTCCAAGCTGAGAGAGCATGTCGTACTAGGTACCGTTAGTATCTGATTGCTTCCTCATCTTCTCCGCATATTGGAACTCAAGCAGGGAGATACAGAAGAGGAGTATCGAGTTTGAGGGACAAAGAACTTACGATTTGTGCGTTTGCTGCAAATGCATAGTGAGACAAATAGCCGGGACGGGGTGTCTGGTCGATGTTTTCAGCCAAGTCGGCCAAAGCCTTGACGATTTCGGCATTGCCTCGAAAGCAAGCCAGATCGATGAGCTTGACACGGCTCAGTTGCGGTCCAATCAGCTTGCGAGAGAACTCTGAATTGAGCCACTGCCTTGAGCGGCGTTTTCTCCTGAGGACGTCAGTCAGCTCGCAGTCGAGCTCCAGGCCCCTGAGAACCAGATCCTTCGGATCCAGGCCAAGAGCTCCAAGGGCTGCGATGCTTGTCTGGAAGAGGCCATAATGGTTCTCCCAGACCGCCCACTGAAGCATAGCTGGGACATATTCCGAATTCTTCTTCTTTGCTTTCTTGGCTTCATTGCGATAGATTTCGTGCATGACCCAGTCATTAGTGCTCTTGTTGGTCGCGCCCAAGGCAAGGGCGCTCTTGTTTGGCAGAAGTGAGAGGATTTGGAGCCGAGTCTCGATCGGCAACGACTCGAGCCCTGCATCGCAATTAGCACTGAAAGAAATAGCGTGAGTGGGTGGATGGATTTTACGTACTGGAATTGCTTGAGCTAGGAGCTACCTCTGCGACAGGATTGGTCGACTTGACCGAAGTTACTCGTTTCATGCCCATCTTGAGTTTGTTCGTAGACTAGAGTCCAGGTACACAGTGAGAGCCTTGGTACACTGAGAGGATCTGTTGTGGGAAAGGTTAGTTGTGATCTGCCTCAGTATTGTCTTGCAGGGTTGCTAAATGATGAAGAAATGAAAAGAATAACGAGAAGATACGGGTCGCTATTGACCTCAGGGTTTACTTACGAACTTGGTGTTGAGACTAGGAGTTGTGGTACGCAGTCGTGGAGGCGGAAGAGAGTTGCGGAACAGCTGAATGCTTCTTGGCAAGTTATTCTGCTTACTTAAGCCTCGAGACAGTCGCAAGTTGCAAAGACGGATCGAAAAGGAAGGGGGACGAGAAATGGGAATGGATGTTGGAGCGCAAAAGTTGCTGCCGTCGAGCTTTCAGTTTCTACTTCTCGAAGTTCGCCGCAACAAGCGGTTTGAAGTAGGGAACCCCAGCGCAGAGAACACCACAAGGTAAATGATCAACTTGAAGGTCTCTGCGGCAGGCTTGACGAGGAATGGGGGTCGTGTGAAATGTAGACGGAGAAGCTCTTGGCGGCAGGTAGTTTGAAATTTGTTTAGCGCGCGCAGCCTGGTACCTACGTGATTGACAAAATTCAGGCGCGGCTTTTTGTGCGTTTCTTGGTAGAGGTACAAATCCCGTTGCAAACACCAGGCTGCAGGATGCCGGTAGGCTGGTCACTGGCTCAGGCAAAATAACCGGCGCCACAAACTTTACATCCTTCGGGGCTTCTGTTCTCTTGATTCTTTTTTTTTTCTTTAATTTTGTGGCTTGTGGCTTGCGGCCATCCAGTCTTTGCTATTTCAGAACCCAGAGATACGTCGAGCACAGTAGACTGCCTTGATTTCGTTTTCCTTCAGTTCGTAGACAATTTGCTCAGCTAGGATGTGTCCTTATTGATTTGACGGGAGTTATGCAAAATACGCCTTCTGCTAATGCCAAGACTTGGCTGTATTTTGACTATGTTATGCCCACCACTTTGCTATATTTTGTGCGAGTTTACTTGAGGGCATTGCAAAATTTGTTGCCTTGCTTTACATTGCAACACTTATTTTGTGGCCAGCATTGAGGACGTCCCATATGATATCGGCATTGAAGAAACTGCATTAGCAGAGCGAAGTGACTCGGCCTACTGGGACGAGCTGTGACACTCGAAAGAATCAATGACTTGACGCCGATTGTCGAGAAATCAAAGATTATTGGAATATTGATCGTACACAAGCAGACATGAGACGAAGGTCTATAGCCTCGGCGACGTCCGCGCGCTACTGTGTTTGGAAAATGACCGGAAGGGGAAACCAAGTGGATTATAATATGATCGAGTCGCCGACCAGTAAGCGCCGTCCTATAGGCTATATGGCTGCCCGCTTGTGGTCCGTGTTCCGGCGTTGACGGCGCTTAGCCCCGCTTATCCCCGAGACCTGACAGAACGACAGAACGTCCTTTTATAGCTGTGCTTTGGACAAACATTCATTGTTTAGATGCACGAATCACTCTTTCTCACACGATGGGCAGCAATTTTCAATTCGTAGACGGCTACAGACCGAGCAGAAGCAATCAGAGGCTGATACGCAGCCATGCAATGAAGGGGAAGAATGCAGGGAGATCGGTGCATCGAGCTTCGCGGCTCTCCTTCTTGACAAAGCACAAAGTGCATCGGAGCCCATCTCCCCGGCAGAAATGCGTCACTAACGGTCACGAAAGTACTGGAATGGATGCGCCCGGGAGCCCTGGCCCAGTGCTAGCAAGTCTTGCAGATGGTATTCTGTCCTGCTCCCTGCCCGTCGAGTTCACACCAGCAACACTCCAGGTCGTCGGCCAATGTAAGCCCCTCGCCCATTGTTTATCCTCCCAAAACGGAAGAAAGCAGGACTAAGGCAGAAATTTTTCAGTCTTTCAATTTGTCGTGGAGAAGATGTATCCCACAAGACTTGGCGGTGGGGCTCAAGAATACCAGTACCTCTACCTCCGAAGCATGTTTCCAGATGAAGCCAGTAAGTGTACACAGCAATCGATGAAGCGCGTATCATCACTGACTTGGAGAACCAAACACAGCCGCGAAATGCAGTATCGCTCTGATGGACGCGACCAATGCCTTCTTCGTCCGAGGAGGCCCCCAGGGATCCGAAGGCCTCCAACATTATTCCACATCCCTGGCCGTCATCAACAACAGGTTGCGCAGTGGCGAAGCCCTATCCGACTCGACCATCATGCTCATTGTGCTCCTGGTCCTCCAAGAGCAGATGAGACAGGAGATTATGTCGGCGCGCGTTCACTACGAAGGTCTCAAGAAGATGATCGAGCTCCGCGGCGGGCTGGCCCGTCTCGAGAACAATGTTCCAATGGTGCTGAAAATATGCAAGTAGGTGTTACAATGTACTTCCTTCCCTACGCTACTCGTATCTATGCTGATCATTATTGACTAGAATGGATGTCTGCTTTGCCCTCTACCATGGAGGTCCAATTTTCTACTCTCGAGACGACGAGGCAACGATCTTGCCCAAAGCTTTCAGCGGTAGCACGACGCCCATCCTATCGTGCAATCTGGATTCCACTCTGTACGATCTCCTTCTGGACTCTATCGACTTGTCCAATACCTTGAACAAGGGCATTTATTGCCCAGATTATCACAGGCTGGATCTGCAAAGAACTCTAGTCACATTTGGATGTCGATTGCTTCGGTTCCAAGCAGTCGGTTCCGGCTACACTTGTTCAGAGACAGACGCAGTCTACCACATCGCCCTTCTCTTATTCATGATGACTCTGTTCTTCCAGTACGACGGTCGAGGAATCTGGCGATTCCCACTCGTGTCACAACGACTCAAGGACGCGCTTACGAGGAACATTACGAGCAAGGAAAAGGAGTGCAACACGTTGATACTTTGGGCCTCGTTGATGGGTGCCATTTGGACCATGGCGGATGGTGAGGACCAGTGGATTGTGTCGGTTGTAAGAGAGATGGTTCACGTCATGGAAATCGCCGACTTTGACGACATGCTCTCTCGCCTTGGAAGCTTTCCATGGGTTCATTCTATACACGACGGACCCGCGCGGTCTCTTTGGAACACGATAAGAGGAGGATCATGAACAAAGTCTTTCCAGACTGGCCTCGTACAATAAAATACTATCCTAGATTTACTGCTTAGTTTCCAACACGGCTCAGTACTCAAACTTCTCCCCGACGAGTTCCTCCGATACCTTCCACAGCTTCTCAGCCTCAAAACTCGAAATCGCCAGCGGACGAATATCATCCCAGATCTGGCAGTCAGACAGCATAGCGCCCCAGTTCTCCTTGCCGCCCTTATCTTCGGGCTTGCCCAGCTTAGGATCCAAAGCGGCGACAAGACTCGTGGAGGACCCCGCGGCCAGGTTCTTGCGGCTGATGAGGCCCGCCTTCTCCATCTTGCCGATGACCTCAAAGGCCTCGGGCGGCAGGTGGCGACCCAGCTCGGTCGAGATGACGCCCGGGTGCACCGCCAGGCTCAGCACGCCGTGCGTATCATATACTCTACGAGTGAGCCCGATGCCGAACAGCAGGTTCGCCACCTTGCTCTGGTTGTACCCCTCCCAGGGAATGTACGCGAGGTTCTCGGGGTCCGCGCACCCGGTCATCCGGTGGAAGCCGTAGTCGGGGCGCTCGGATTCCGGCAGGTCCTTGTTCTTGGTCTCGAAGCTCAAATCGCTCCAGCGCATGACGGAGTGTCTGGGCGATCCCGACGAGACGTTGATGACGCGCGTGGCGCCCTTGACCGGGTCCGCCTCGGCGGCCTTGATCACCTTGGGCATGATCAGGTTGGCGAGCAGGAAGTGTCCGATGTGGTTGGTCGCCAGATGCATCTCGATGCCGTCTTCGGTCAGTGTGCGCTCCTGGACTCCCATGGTGCCGCCGTTGAACACGACAATGTCGATGGCGGTGATGTCGTCCCAGGACAGGACCTGGGCGGCGGTGGCACGGACGGACTGTTGCTTGGAGAGGTCGATCTGGAGAAGGCGGTAATCGACATCGGGATAGTCCTGCTTGAGCGCATCAATGCATTCTTGGATCTTCGAAAGGGTTCGGCTCGCAATGATCAGATGCGCCGGGGACTGCGAAGCCTGTCACGGTACTTGTTAGTCCTAGTCTGATCATGGCCCGGTCATGCCTGAGGGACATACAAACGCTTGAGCAGTCGTGAAACCTAGGCCTTGATGGTTCACGCCCGTAATTAACACCGTCTTGCCGCGAATGGATTCAGGGAATGCCTTGGCCACCTCGAGGCCCTCCGTGTGGAGGTTGAAGTCGGAGTAGGTTGTAGCAGTCATTGTGTTTGATGAATAGTTGATTGAATCGAGTTGTTCGTTATGGCAGAAGCATGTAGTGTCTGATGGACAGATCCTTTCACATACGCAGACATGACTGTTTATATAGCTAGTTTTCGTACGGAGCCCTATGCCTCCACCGCAGTCCTTCTCATAGCTACTTCAACATGATTTCTTGTAAAGTCCGCGATCATTTACAAGCCACGAGCATTACAAGAATGGATATAACGGAGTTTACTGCAAATTCAGCATTCTCAATAAGCAAACCAAATACCGAAAGATCCAATGGGAGACTTGATTCCTGTTCGGGAACGTCCCAAGTCTCACAAACATCTATGATGGTAATTCCCACCATGTGGGGTCATCCAAGGACACCAGATGGTGAGACTTCTCGACCAATGAGAGACTTACTTCCACTTCAGGCAAGGCCACGGGACCTACAATAGTCCAAGGATACCTCCGCTATTTTAACGACAACTTGCCTAGATTTATCACACCAAACAACGAAAGTCTTGAATGTGCTTTGTGGCCACTGCTGCGTAGTCCGCGGATCTTCGAGAGGGGCCTCCATGGTATCATCATCACTCCACACGGCATAAGCATTCCGTACTCACAGAATCTGGTCGTATGTAAGTTTTCAAAAGGATTACACTGTGGCAACTGATGAAACTTGCAGATAACGGGCAGGGAAGCCGCCAATTTGGTACAAACCGCAAAATTGAAAGATCTCCCATTGATTTCGAGAGGTAGAGAATAGTTTTGGGAGAAGAGAGCATTTACTTCTCATAAAGACCAAAAACTGCCATCCGAAGAAAAGAAGTTGAGAGCGCATACAGAATGATCCTCTAGCACTCTTGATTTGCTCTGACAGTCGACCAGGCGACCACTCAAGTACAGGCTTGAGCTCCATCGTGCCCCCTAGTACTTGAAACCTCCAGCCCTCGCGTTGAACAGACCGTCCACATCGACCTCGCGCTGCAGCGCCTTGAGGCCGTCGTACGCCCGGTACGACTCGGTCACGTTCTGGTCGCCCATGGCGTCGTTCATGAACAGCGGCAGGTACGCGTCGGCGTCCAGCCCGGCCAGGGCGTTCCACTGCGGGATCTTGGTCTGCAGCCACGCGGTGACCTGGCGGGTGATGGCGTAGACGGCGTCGTCGGCGAGGCCGCTGCCCCAGGCGCACTCGAGCTCGAGGAACAGGCGGTTCGGGTCCGACCCGCTGATACCGATGGCGTTGCCGCCCCGCGCCTCGCTGCGCTGCCCGATGACCGAGGGCACCGGCTGGAAGTCGATGCTGCACTGCTCCGTCAGCGTGCCCGACCCCGACACGATCGACGACCAGTAGTCGTGGATCTCCTGGTAGATGCCCGGGTAGTCGGGGATGTGGGGGATCGTAAAGGTCTGAGCAATGACGCTGTCTTAGCAAATCAAGTATAACTAATAAATCATATGGTGCTAGGATAGGACTCACTCTGAACGAGAACCGAGCAAGGAAGAGAGCCGCGGGGTCGCCGTTGGACTTGAGGAGATCCGTATACGTCCGCGTCTCCGTCGCGTCGACGAGCGCGGGTATCGCGAGGAACGGCGCCAGCGGCCCGTCGTCGGTCGGCGGGGTGGCGCCGTCGTAGAAGTAGTAGACGATGATCACCGGCACGGCGTCGATGGCCAGGACGTCCGTGAAGATGACGGCAGCCTTGGGGTCGTCGGCGTTGGTGGGCACAAAGTTGTGGAGGGCCGCGTACAGGTCGTCCCGGTGCGCGTCGGCGTAGACCCGGAGGCCGCCCCAGACCTGCTGGATCGGGTGGGCCTCGACGGTGAACTGCGTCACGATGCCGAACTGGCTCCCGCTTCCCCGGAGGGCGACGGCCAGGTCCGGGCGGGTGGTGGCGTTGATGTTGGTGACCGTGCCGTTGGGCAGGACGATCTCCCACCCGACAATGCTGTCGGCTGCCAGGCCGTACTGTGCGCTCAGGAAGGAGATACCTCCCTGGAGCAGGTATCCGCCGACGCCGACTATACCCAGGCGGCCACCGACCACGGTCACATTGTACGGTGCAAGGTCACCGATCACATCGTTCCAGGTTCCGCCGGGCTTGACCGAGGCGAGGTTCGTACCGGCATCATAGGTGGCACCGGTGATGTATCTCATGGCAATGAGAACACCGTCCTGGATACTTCCATGACCCGGGTTCGGGTCGTGCCCACCGCTCTTGGCCGCGAAGTCGACATCGGGATATTTGTTGAGGATCTGCACGACCGAAGCGACCTCGTCTGTGCTTTGCGGGTGGACGACACAGGCTGGCTGTATGTCGCGCAGGGCAGTGGACCAGTACTCCTGCGTCTCGCTAATGTAGTCCAGCTCAAGGGGCCACGAGAGGCGATCGGGGAGGATGGCATCGATATCGGTACATGCCTGCGTAGTCGAAGCAGATGGCGCCGCGACGACGTATTGGGCCACCAACAGGGCAGGTGCCAGAAGGGAAGCAACCGAGAGAGTCATCGTATCACTGTAGGGATTTGGGCTGGGCGAGCTCGACTGTGCCTACGAACAGGAGGCATCGTGTCTTCCCAACAGAGACCAGTGGCCAGTATTATATCTGCATGTGGTGATGAACATTGAAGATCCATACCTCGGTATTTGAGATGGCGGGGCTATTCCGCCTGTCCATTTGATGTGCCTTGCAATTGATCTTCTCCCCGATTCGTGCCTCTCATGCAAGGGCGATCAGGTCTATTGAAGGGCTGGAGCTGATCAAAAACCGGGGGCGATCTCATTACGTAGGTGTCAGTTCTATACAGCGGATTGACACGATCGATCAAGTTGGCCAATGACTTCTCACTACTTTGTGAAGTATTATATGAACTCATGTCAACTTGATTCGTGCAGCAAGGACTTTGCAGTTTTTGTTAAACGAAAACGATTTCAATGCGACATGAGGCGCATCTTGCGAGCACCTAGCCACTATAAAACGGTCTCTGGGGTGTATAATCGGTATCACATGTTGGCGTATATTGAGATCGGCCGTCGTATTCGGAATCGTGTCCGGGTCGGCAGTGTGGAGGTGTTCCGCTCCATGCGCCCCGAAAGCTACGGCGCCGGGAGTGGCGATCATCGAGATATCGGGGGTCAAAAGGACGGCAGTTGAGAGCGGAAGCACGTGATGAAGGGATCTAAAAGCAAGGGTTCCCCAAATATTAACCTGTAGGCACTCGCTGCTCGGGCCAGAGGAGCTCTACATGCAACCGAGGCCCTGCAACGTATCGTCCAGGCATTCGCAAGCGACTTTGACGCGACACGCACAGCGAGACAGACCAACAGCCATCGACTACGGTGTATGGCGCGCAAACACAAACAGAGTCACTCGGTAGCACAACGCAGAAAGAAGTACCAGAGAGGCGTGTGTCACGGATTTCCGTGCTCAGTACGGACGTCTACGAGTATCTCAGCGAGGGAAAGCCGTGCCTTTGGTGGGAGACAAAGACAAGCATGCTCAGCCGCTGCGACTCCCATTGGTGGAACGGGCCGGGCAGCCGTGGCTCAGTGATCACCCGAACGAAGCCACGCGAGATTCAGCTATACACAAATAATAGAGAGTGCCCGCCTAGCTACGAATATAATATGTCGCGACGAATCTTTGCGGCTACTCGGCTTTCTTTGCGACGGCAGACCCTATTGAAGATGACAGACGCATCGTAAAAGGGGCTATTTCCCTTGGTATCGCGGGAGAAATGTAGAGGGCAGCGTGATGACAAAAAGAGAAAACGCTGGGCGTTGGCCGTGCGTACGAGAGACCCAGCGAACCATGAGACGGAATTCTGAGCAGATCAGCAGCCCCTTCGCCTCCAGGCGGTTGATAGGAGGTCATAGGAGTTGTGTTGAAAGGAGCTCGGTCGCACGTACGGACGGGCAGAGCGAGAATCTACTGGCGGTTCGCATCAGTTCGCACCAGTCGCTCTGGATTTTGCGTCCGGGTCAAGCCCCCGCGACGCCCGAAGACCACAGGTTTGCACGTCTAGTTTTTTTTTTTTTTTCTCGAGTCTTTTTTTCAGCCTTTTTTTGCTTGCTTCTTTGCTTGGCGACTGCCGGCCTGGTACAGAAATAGAGGGAGAAAAGGGGAATGGCCGTTTACGAGTGAAGAAAAAGAGCCGTGTGATGGAACTAGTTGCAAGTTAGATGAGTGACCGTGCGCAGGATTAGACTTCTCAGTCATCTGCTTGTCCAACCATACTTTGATGAGACGAGCTTGACGAGGACGGATTCCCAAAAGAGGGACACAATGACTCGTGCCGGGCCCAAGGCTACCCAAGTTCGCGATACCAAAATAAAAAACCAGCAAGATGGTAATCAATTTGACGCGCCCACTTCGTGTCAATTCTGTTGCGAGCGGGTTCGGATGACGTCTATGGTTCTTGTTGGTAGATGCGATCGATGCGGACTTTGACATGACGATGCGAGGCTCTCTGGAATACTGTGCCGCCCGGTATTCTCAATGCTCTTCCACTTTCGGCGCGCCTCGGGAGCACAAATACGCGCGCATTGATTGATGAGAGCGCTGCATATTGACCGGCTGCCTCCCGTCCCCGCCATCGTGCCTTATTTGTCATTGAATGAATAGAGTTGCCGGTCGGCTGCACTAGCAGTAGTAATATCATGATAACTAATCAGGGCGATCCATAATGCAGTTAAACCTAGATGTGTAGATGAATGGTATGTGGGTGAGGTCCCGGAGTGTTTGTGAATTGCTTCTTGGGAAGACACGAAGTGGGAGCGGATATGTTGTTTGGCATCACAACTTTAAGGTATACCATAGGTACGGAGTACGAACGTGTCTCACGTGCCTCAGGTGATGACCCTGTCAGCAGTGCCAGAAGCAAAGTACTATGCATTATATCTCAGGTAGGTATTAGATAGGCGCCAGCACCCTTCGTACGAACAGCAGTACAGTACTTGCCGGCCTGTGATTGATGCAGGTGTGCTGATTCTTGTATGGCAGCATGGTAAATGTAAATCGATAGAAAACGGTGAAAACCCAGAGGGGAAGGCGCCGTGCATACCGGTGGCTCTCCCTCGTGTGGTGTCCCGCGTTCTTGTCTTTGCTTTTTCTTCTTCTTCTTTCTCTTTTCGAACTCTCTCCTCTCCTTGTCCCTTGACTTTTTGCTCCGAGGTTTTTAGGGGAACAATAGTGGTTCGGTAACATGGTCCCGGGTTGTTAGTTACTGTAGTAATTGCTTGACGATCCGAGGGGTGGGTAACACGCCCTGGAGCACTGGAGCAGAGGAGCAAAACTCATCTCAAGTTGGTCAACTCACCCGTGGACGAGTGCAAGTTGCGGCTCCGGTTTTTTTCAACATGGCAGTAGCAAATGTTAGCAGCTTGTCAATTACACTACGGGTTACACTACGAAGAGGGCAGAAAGTTCCGAGAACTCCGACGACCCGGGGAAGACTGGCGATGATTCCATCAGGGTAGCGCCTGAGCACATCAGATGTAGCACAAGAGACGGCGCGCCTCGAGCCCGCAGACACGGACGTGTATATCACTACCTTGGATGACAGTAGTAGCAGCATGTCAGAAACACAGGTAGACAAATCTACAGGTCTGACCGGCTGCGTAACCTTTCGCATAATACCAAACACAATGGCTGCGGTTGCGAATCGCGACGCGTAATGAAATGTCAAGATGTGCAGCGAGATCCGTCTGTTGATTCGCTCGCAACCATGTCACGCATGTCTATTTGCGACTTATTCAGCCTCCGCTGGCCTTGTTTCCCCCCTTCGCACGTGGCAATATAAGAAAATGTTCGGATGTTTTACATGAGAGCGATCGTATCCCGTTCAAGCCCGTTCTTCCAAGAATCCCAAGCTTTGGCAGAGGTAAAAAAGCCAAAGGGAAGCATAGCCACGGTGCCGCGGTTTTACCTAGTCAGGGGCACTAGAAGCTCGAAGCTAGACTGGTACCAGGTAGTCCCATCTACCATCTGTCTATCAGTGGGCGATCTCCCATGCCTCCGGTCGGCGCTCTATCTTAATATTGGAGACCACGTTTAGGCCGGGGCTTGCTAGTGCGCCGTAGTGTTGACAGCAATGACCGCGATCAGGCTGCTGCTCGTCTGCTGTCGCTGCTAATCACCACGCCGAGGCTTCACCTTGGTGGTTTTGATGGCGGCGCCGGCACACCACGGCCAACGTATGCACAAGTTTCACGCCAGATCGAAGCTCTTCCACGTTGGGCTACGACTATCGCCCAAAGGGATTTACCGATGCCGTGGTAGATCGTGGCTAGCCTCGGGTCTGTATGCACGGCACGGTTGATTCTTATGGGTCGAGAGATCCTTTTTTCTCTCGCTCTTCTTGCTCTGCTCGCTTGCTCCGTGGTGCGCCCGTCATTCGATGCCAAGCAACAAGAGCTGAGCATTACAGCATAATCTGATCACCCTGGGACATTACGGGAAAGAGGAAAACGATGGAAGACACGAAAAGCCAAGCGGATCTGTTTCCGTACTCGGAACGACGAGCAAAAAGTCAAATTCCCCTTGCATGCGTTATTGTGTCATCGGGATAGCGTGATGGGAGGAGAGCTGTTTCCTTTCGACAAGGTGACAAGGCTTTGCTTGTCTGCTTACTCCATCCAGTCACGAGAAGATAATGGGAGCGGGAGGAGGCAATCCTAAAAGGAGCGCAACAAGCAGGCAGGAACTGACAAGGGACAAAAAGGAAAGAATATGCCCCCCAATTTATCCTTCGACTGCAGGACGATTCTTTGACAAGCTTAATTACACGCACCTTGCAGTATGTACATGACAACTCCGCCAACATACTTCGTACCTGCGCCTGTCTGTATGCACACTCCCCTTCCGGAGGAGGCAAAGGAGACTCGAGGGTATGTACCGAGTGTGTATGTATGTGTGTAAATAGTAATAGTAATCTCAATATTGGCATTGATTCCCGCACGCAACATCCCATCGGGAGTCACGGACCAGACGTGCAGCACGCACAGCAGCAGATAGCCCAAAAAGGATGGATGCTACATCATGTCGTCAATGAGAATTCCATGTTGCGTCGATATTAAAACCATGGCAGAATTGGGAAGCCCCTACTATATTGCACGGCCCCTAGCGCAGAGGTCTGCTGGAGGTCCCAGGGCCCCCCGAGAGCCTGTACCGATTAGGAAGGATTGACAGGGGCGGCGCCTCTCACTGAGCAGCGGGCGCGGACGCGGCGTCGTTTTGCAGTGGCCCTTACACACTCAATCTGAGGAAATCCCGCGCCGGTGCCTGGATGTCCAAGGCGCTGGGGAGCGCTGGAAAGTCTTCTCTGCATGCTGGCTCGCTCCCAAGAAGCCTTGGGCGAATCTATGTCGGGAGTTGGCTACGCGGGTACCTTGCAGGCCAGCAAAAGATTGATGCCACATTGAGTTCCAATTTAGTAGTGATACTAACCAGTTCGAGGCAAGTAGAGGAAGTCTAAAATTTGACCTTGGATACCCCCGGGCCCATGCCGTCGGGGTCTGGTGTCGTGGCCATCCCATAACCAGGTGCTGACACTGCTGAGAAAGCATGTATCGTAGGTTATTAATATACTGGAGGTAGGCAAGGTAATGTAATTTAATGGGGAAATGTGACCTATCTCTCACTGAAGTTGATTGAGCCCTGGAGCTGGTTCAATTATTAGACGCCAAATCGATGACGAACGAACGGGCTCAACCTAGGTCGGAGCGAGGTGGTAAGCAAGCCGAGCAGGGGACCATAGGGAAAAGAAGAAGAAGAAGAAAGGTTACAGTTGACCGAGCCGCCGATCAGTGGAAACTCGCACAACAACGAAAGACTGGCGACACTCGGAAAAGAAGCAACGCAGAAGAAAAAAGCCCATGTCATTCATCGTCATTCTTTCCCCGGAAAGAGCTGCCATCGAAAAAAACGGTCGTTCGTTTCTTTCCAGGGTCAGATCTTCCTAGGCCCCTGGTGTCAATCGGCGAGCAAAAGGGTTTATCATTGGCCTTTTCGACACATTCATCGGCGCGATCCTCGTGTTTCGAAACGACTCGACGTGTGTATGTGTACTCGAACAAGGACCCTGTCTGTTTCAGGTGGGCCAGCGTGCCAGCCAATTCAGCCCACCTCCACATCCTTGCATGAAAAAGAGATGAGCTCTTGCTGGCTCAAGGCCTCTTGCAGCGCTTGCGAGGGCCAGCGGGCGTCCGAGCTGTGTGTGTGTGTGGTGGTGCACTCATCTTCTTTTTCGGTTTTCGTGTGCTCGGGGTGCTTGGTGCTTGGGTTGGGCTGCTCATCTCCTGTTGGACTGTGCTTACCCATACCTTTAGTGCTCAGTGCCCTGCCCTCCCGGTGCTGCCACTTGTTATTGACTTTCTGTTGCCCGCTGCCACTACTTCCAGTCTCTGTGCTGCGCTCCCCCGCCAAGATGGCAGAACCAGGGCTAACAAGGGACGACCAGGCACTAGGTTCAAGGGTCTACGCTGCCGGAGCAGGATCCATTAATCCAAGTTGGCATCATCCATCCTCCTCCATCCTGCTGGCCGCTGGCCGTCGTCTTCTATTGCGCCGTGTTGTTGTGTTGTGTTGGTTGCTTGCACTGCTTGCTTGCATTGCGTGCTGAGAGGCGTCCCTGTTCTCTACTGTACATACCGTCAGTGCTTGTTGGCTTTCGGTTCTTGGTTGCCAGGCCTTTTTTTCTTCCCTAGTGCAGTGCTTCCCCCCCTCATCGTGTGTTTCCACCCACCCCCCCTTGTTCCCACCCTGGAAGGAAGAGAAGAAGAACAGAGGCAGAGAGCAATGGGGGGATAAGAGGGTTGATGTGTCTGTGTTGTGAGAGGCTCGTCGGCTACACTGGCAGGACAACAGCAGCAGGCAAGCAGCAGCAGCAGAGAACTGCAGCAAGCAGCCAGTCTGAGCCAGCACCACACACACCAGACAGCCACACACACCTCTGCCGAGCGAACACACGCCAGCCAGAGAAACGCGCCAGTTGATCGCACGATTTGCGCCAGGGGTCCTTTCGCCCAAGTCGTCCGAACCTGGCCAGGGCTAGGACAGGGGAGCGGGCCTGTCTGTTCCTGGACACACGCTTTTCTCTTTTCTGCTCTCCTCTCTATCTGCAGCTTGGTGTGGCCCAGCTCGGTTGACGGCCTCTGCGTTGCCTAGCAAAAAACCAGACTACCGTACGCGCGATACTATATCTCCTGGTCGGGCACCCGGCCATCTGCGCGCGCGGAATCTCTGAGGAAATGATTTGCTTCCCCCGACTATTGCTATCTAAACCCTCGACCGTCCCGTCCGTCACGAACCTCGATTCGGTTGATTCACCGTTCTCACCGTCTGGAAATACTATCACTTGCAATTACTCACCTGACCGCCCGTCTATTATCGATATTCTCAGCTCATCACCAAATTCAGCGATATTGATTGTCGCCCGTCACCGTCTGCGCTGTGCTGGCCCTAGTCACCGCCGAATTCCCCCTCCATTCATGAGGGCGACCCTCGCTGCCCAAGATGGACGCCTCAACTGACCCCTCGCGGATCCTGGAACAGGCGAGACAACATCTCGAAGCCCTCAAGCAAGCTGGCTTGTCGAGGGAGGCCCTGCTCGAATTATTAGGCGAGGACGACCAGTCGAAGCAACAACAACAATTGCAGATTCATCTTCAGCAGCCACCGCAACCCCAGTATCAACCGCCGCCGCCGCCTCCGCCGCAGCCGACGCAAGGAGTTGAATGTAAGGCTGCCCATCACGACGAGAGTACAGGAGGGGCCTTCTTCTCCGTGCCTGTCGACTCATCTCCCCGGAGTATTTGCTAAATGTTTGTGCAGCACAACTGTCGCCCAGCTATGGCATACCAAACCACCCTTTTATCCCGTCGCACCAGGTCCGGTCATCAATATCATCGGTAGCATCCAACAGCTCAGGACGGGAGAGCATATTATCCACGGCGACTGCCGCCACGGCGCACAGCTCCGTGTCATCCATTGGGGGAGGCTTTGCTAAACCAACAACGCCAGCATCTGCCGCGTCCGAGGCCAAGTACTGGTGCACGTCATGTGACAAGACGTTCAAGCGCAAGTTCGACTGGAAGAGGCACGAGGAGGAGTTTCACGAGCGATGGAGGAAATACCCTTGCCCTAACTGCAACCAGAGCTTTTGGGGGCCCAACACCTTTAACCAGCACCACAAGTCGGCCCACGGCTGCAGGACGTGTCCCCATTCTGATGGCGTGGTCAAGTACATGAGGAAGCGGAGGGCATGGGGATGCGGGTTCTGCGCCGCCATGCACACCAAGCTCGAGAAGCACTACGAACACGTTGCCGCACATTTCGAGTCCGGCGCCCAAAAGCAGGACTGGATGCACTCCAACGTCATCTACGGCCTGCTACACCAGCCAGCAGTGCTCGAGGCGTGGAGAGAGCTCGTCAGCAGGAAGCAGGACAAGTTCAACGGCCACCAGCCCATGTTCAGCTGGAGCATCGACAACACCGGGCGACAGCAAGGATACGTCGAAGGCGAGAACCAAGGCCAACTGCAGGATTTCCTCGAATTTTTTGACGGATCCAGCGAGCAGGCGACACGCATCACGCAGTGTGCATGGGGCTACTGCCATGTGGTCTTGAAGCCAAAGTCCAATGGGGAACCCACGCCGCCGCAGGAGACGCACAGCGCGCCGCCTCCACAATCAGACTCTTGTTCTCTCAGTCGTCAAGTCACCATCACATCGCAGAGAGGTGGACTGAGAAGAGTTGCATCAACGTCACTGATGCCCGTCAGCAGACAGCCCACGAGGCGTGTCTCCTCGGCTGATTTCCGCGAGCATGTACCGAACATGCAATTTACGAGTCCAATCGACCAGAACATTCCTTATCAACAACAATTCATGGTACCGCCTCAGCCGATTCCATCGCAGCAGATCTCACCGCAGCCAATGCAGGTCGAGCCCATGCAGATGAGCCAGTCCATGACCTCACGACCCTTGTCACTCGACAAGGAACTACCACCAGCTCCTATGTTACCGTCACCGTTGGATACGTCACCCATGGACGTTGATTTCAACATGTATGACAACCAAGAGCAGCTCTTGAAGCCACCTTCATTGCAAGACTGGCAGAGCTTCTCAAGTGCACACAGTTTTTCCGATACCCAAAGTCTGTCTAGTACGCTTTTTGAAGAACAGGCCGCGATTGCGGTTCAGCAACAGCAGCAGCAGCACCCATATGGTGCGCATCCGCAACATAATATGTCCTTGAGCTGGGGAGAACTCAGCCATTTCTCAGGACAACACCCACAAGGGTGAGCGCAAATGTACAATATGCCGAAATAAACAAAAAATAAATAAGAAAAAAACATGAAGGGATATACTGCTCTCGGACAGACAGCCCTGGGAAGCTTGGCTAAGCTAGGCTTGGGCAAAAATCAATCATCGCAGCCGGACTTGCTGGAAAGTAATGTAATGCAACTGATACCAAATACTAGTGCTGGGATGCCATCGATTAAATTCACAAGCATTATATCCCATACCCGTCTGGTCATTCCAAGTACCGTGGACTTAGGTTGATTGAATTCGATGCCATTCTGTATTCGTGAGTTCCGTGCAGTGCCTGAGCCTTGCGAGCGTTGCAACACCGAAAGACTTTCACATTGAAGATCGGAATCGGAGGTGAAATCTTCACGAACGTATCAGTCAATCAGTCATGTCGTTGAAACACGGCACACTGGTATTCAGCTGACCAGAGAATCCGTCTCTGTGACCAACGCGATATATTCTTCTCGCCAAAAGGAGAAGTCGTCCGATCTCTGAGCCGTTGCAGCGGGTTTGGCCCTGTCGATCCGCACTTCCCGTTTCGGACGACAGACGGACCCCCCTGGAGGACTGCCGATTGGAGGAACGAGCACTTTAGCCGGGTCATATAGCATCTACAGTCATAAAACCTGGAATCCGGACAGAGATATATTTGCTTGCCAAGACTCTTGGATGCAGAGAGTGGTCTGGCATGGAGGATCAACTACCGGGTCACCCGCGCGTGGGTAGTGTCACCGGGACATATCTCATCCCGTCTCCCTCATGGATAAGAAGAAGGACGTCCTCGGGGACTCGAAGCCTGAGGGTCTTGTGAAACATTTCTTCTGCTACCGACAGCTACGGAGATATCACCTTGATCAACACTTAACGCAGGACTCAGGGCTTCGTCTCGGAGACAAGAGAGCAAACATGAAGCACGGCATCGTCCTCTCGGCGGTCATCGCCACCGTGGCGGCGGCTCCCCACTGTAAGATCAAGCCCACAGACTCGCTTCTCCTCTCATGGGAACACATCAACTAATACCGAGCCCCTCTCGAACCACAGACACATTCCCCCACCTGTCAGGCACCGCAGACTGGACGTCGGCGCGCAAGACGGCCAACTGGCAGAACAACGGGCCGGTCACGGACGTGACGTCGAGCGCGATCCGGTGCTACCAGCTAGCCGAGGGCAGCGAGGGCGCGACGACGCAGGCCTTCAAGGCCGGCGCGACCATTACGTGGTCCGTCGCGCCCAGCATCTACCACCAGGGCGCGCTGTCGGCGTACATGGCGAAAGCGCCATCGGGCACCGACGTCGCCGACTGGGACGGCGCGGGGGCGGTGTGGTTCAAGGTGTACCAGGACGACGTCAAGGTCTCGGGGAGCCAGTACACCTGGCCGTCCGAGGGCAAGACCGAGGTCAGCTTCACCATCCCGGCGTGCCTCGCCGACGGGCAGTACCTGTTCCGCGTCGAGCACGTGGCGCTGCACGCGGCCTCGACGGCCGGCGGCGCCCAGTTCTACCTGTCGTGCGCGCAGCTCAGCGTGACCGGCGGCACCGGCAGCAAGACGCCGTCGGACCTCGTGTCCTTCCCCGGCGCGTACAGCGCCACCGACCCCGGTATCCTGATCAACATCTACAGCAACGGCGGCGCCGCGTACAAGCCCGCCGGCCCGAGCGTCTTTACCTGCTGAGGGGGGTGAGGTGGCGGGCAAGGTGTGGAATGTCGTTCTTCAGCAGTGGCTGTCCATGGAGTCGCTACAGCTTTCATAGTAACTAGGAGACATGCGAGGTAATGGTTCGATGGCTATGTCCATATGACAGATCGCTTATTTCAACATGTGATGTAGCGACTAAGTAAAGGACACAGAAGATCATATCATTTAAACAGGCCACTGACTATGTAATATCCTATCTGATCTGGACAATCTTTTCAGTCCATTTGTAGGCAACATCAGCCTCAAGCGCATCCTGTTTCCCGGTATACAGCCCAAGCTCTTTCACCAAGCTTCACTATATCAAAACCTTGTACCCCAACATCACTTGCAACAGTTGCAAGGTACTAGAGTGCCAAATCCATGGTCTATGATTTCATCTTCGCCCTTGTCGATCACCACGGCCCTTCGGTCTTGCTGTCAGAGGAAAGAAATTGTGCCCTGTTGCCTTCAGATGGGGCAGTCTCAAAGTTCCATCCGGCTGTAGCCATCTGTTGTAGGCAGCCATGTAGCTCGGCCAAATACTAAAGCCCGAGTCCTTTTGTAGCCGCAAGATCAACGCCTGACGTCCACTAAGAGCTTCTCTCGAATAGCCGGCCCGGACACTGTCATCAAGCGTGCGGCGGAGAAACTGTGTGAAGCTGGCCGCTGTCGGGATACTCTCGAATCCCATCTCACGCATGAACTGGGTAAAGTCATTAACCCCATGCAAGCGCCGAATTTCGGCCGCGACGAAGCTCGCGGCACCATGAGGCGGACCGCCGTGGCGGTCAAACAGCTCTTCGCGGATCTCATGAAGGGGCTTGTTGTCTGGACGCGCTACACGTCGGAACAGCTCTGAGAACATCAACAGGCGATACGAAGTGCGGGAGGCCTCAAAGGTCTTGTCTAAACGGTATGCCGAAACCGCATCGGGCTCTCTGTATGCGAGCTCAGGACTTTGTCGGAGAGTCCAGACAACATTTCGAACGATTGCCTCTGTAACAATGGCCTTCCGCAGCTCAAAGGTCACTTCAATGTCGCTGATTAGCATTGCGACGATGAGATGGCCAAGATTGGGCGCAAAGCTCTTCGATCTGTTTCCGTTCTTGAAACTCGTGAGAACCTGGTTGGCAGCTAGAACAATGGAACGATCTTCGGTGGCCAAGCAGACCAAGAGATGAAACAGATGAAAGTATGACTCGATTGCCTTGTCTGAAGCATGATTCAATGTCGAATTACGATTTCTGTTGGCGATGCGTACGTTGTTCAACTTGACAATAATGTCGGTCATGAACTGGTAAATGACGTGGGCGTTCGTAGGCTGATCATACTTTACGCATTCCGACTTCTTGAGTGCTCCCAGTGTCTTGAATGCCTCACTTCGGACACGCGCCCAATGAGGCCTCGAAATTGGTAGTGGTAGCCACCATGAGGAAGGCAAGTTGTGAATCGACCGGCGAACAGACAAATCGTGGTAAGCTACCTGGGATACCAGGTCGAATTCGGAACTGATACTCCCAGAGCTTATTCCGACGCCCACGCCGAGATTGACATCTTCGTATGTCCTTTTCTGGACGAAACACTGCAACTCACGCTGGCGCATGATATCGAACTCCGAGATGGCACGACTGACCCGAGGCCAAGCGTGTGCGAGGTTGGTGAGATCTTCGAACTCCTCGATGTTTTGGAGTATGACGAGTAGAATCTCATTGGGAATAGTGTCAATGTGCATTACCGCGGCCCCGGTGTGCGTGGAGATGCTATCTCTCGTCGATTTCCCCGTTGGTTGAGGAGTGCGTGGGCTGCTCGCGACTGTGGAAGGGCTGATCGTCGACGCTTTGGATCTTCGGCTCCGTCTACTTGGCAGGGAAGGAAAATCATCAACATAGACAGCCCCAGGAACGTAGTGGCTCACGGGCTTCTCTTCGGGCTTCCCAAAGTTGCAACAACCGCAACGGAAGGGATCAACCCCAGCACGCGCCCCCCGGCTGCCCGGTAGCGGTGCGCGGTACAGGTTGAGATTGACCGCCTCGTTGCCGTACATCTGCTCGATATTCTCGCTAGAGAAAAAGCTCAGCATCTGTATGGCTATGCTCTTCAAGGTATAGGCCGGCGTATAGCCCTCTTCTGTGTTTAGGATTGATGCGCAGATATAACTGCCAAAGACGTTGGGGTGGATGATTTTCGAGTCCATCCTGATCCTCGGAGGCGACAAGGGGAAACGATCCAAACTGTCCACCGTCAAATGCAAACTGTCGCCTCCAGGAGGTGATAGTATCAGACAGAAGCGAGTCAAGTCGTTGTCGTTGATGTGAACGTCGATGTTGGGGTAAGGCTTGCGTCTGAGCTCGCTGATGTCTCTCAGCAGCCTCTGAGAGAGAAGCTGCGTTTGTTGATCGCCTTGCATCTTGACGACTCGGGCACGGACGAGGCGATGAGGGTGAGTTCGACAGTCGATCAAAAGCCAAACAACTTGATGAACGAAGTGTTTGTCTTTGATCGTCCTGAAGGATGATGGGTATTAGTGGTTGGTGGAGACCAGATCCATGCCAATGAGGAGCGTGGGCTGCTTGTTGAGATGAAATGTAGGAGAAGATTGAGATGAAGATAAGTCGGAATATTGAAGAAATGTGAGAAATAGAAGAGATTTTATATTCACATCTCGGCATCATCATCGTCGTCGTCGGCCTCAGGGTGCAACAAAGCAACAGGCCTAGGAATACGTTAGTGCACTGACCCTACCAGTTGAAGGCCGCTTGACTCATTCCCGCCGGGCGCAGCAAAACTGCCCTCACTAGAAAGGCGCCCGGCGAACCCGTTTCGGTCGCCGTGCTCCATAGAATAAAAACAAATTGAAAAATACCGCTTTCTTCTCATTGAGACATGGTGTTGGGAATAAAGAAGAAGAACGATTTCTCAGAATTGTTCTGGTGTCCGGGCAATTGACAGGCACGTCATTGGCCTGGCCCGTTTGACCCTTGCGGCTTCCTTGTGCTGAGAAGGCAGCAATCACTGATTTGGTTGCTGACTGCCCAAGTTTTCAGTCAGTTCAGGCAGCTGCGACCACCACTTCTCCTGATGCAGCGCCTGTACAATGATTTTTGTGCTCGCGTTCTTGCATGATTGAAAAGTAGGTCTTTAGAAATCCAGAACAGTTTTGTATCTCTATGCGTACATGGAATTTTACATCAAGTCCCGCCACGGCCCAAGGCCTTTCGTGCATTCATTTTTGTCTAAGCCAGAAAGAAATAAGTCATCTCATCATTGAGCCACGACACCAAAACTCCGTCCCATCCAGAGCCCGCCCCGTTATCGTAAGTATAGAAGAGTTAATAAAAGGGAAATGGTCAACAAGGGAAATAAAGGAATTGCTTGCCGAGGGATCCAGGCACTACTGGTCGCCGACATGCTTGGTTTACCAACGGTAGCTTGCATGCGACCACCGATCCATACTCTCTATCGCCATCATGCAGTAGGCCTCGACGTCGAGGTTCTCGATTGAGCTGTATGATTGTTCCAGAGCTTTGCCCAGCAGTCCGGGGTTGAGCCCGACCCCGGGGCCACGGCCGGTCAGTAACGTGCCAATGTCCTCCGCCGCGTGCATCACCAGCTCTGCCCGAGGTCGACACACTTCGTCGTACGCGCGCAAGGCGGATGGTACATCCGCGCGAGAAGTAGTCCGGCCAAGGAGTGTCGTTAAAATCAATGCCTCCTCCATGGCCGTGCTCGAGGTGCTTTGGATGGAGGAGGACGAGGACGATACGCCGCGGGCTGCGCTGTCGATCAAGCATGCATTTCTGGACGAATACGTCGGGGTAGAAGGGGGCTGCATTTGGCAGACAGTCGCGATCGAAACTGTGTAGATATTCTGGATGAGCTAATTTTGATGTATCAGTACATGGCCTTTTGGACTTGGAATCCTTAGATTAGTCGTACCTTGGTCAATCCAAGACATGGCGAGCATTGATTGCTTGAGAAAATCTTCTCAAACTCGTCTGGAGTGAACAGCTTCACCCAAGAGAACTCTCCCGCGGTTCCGTCACAAGTTGCCGCCGTCGTCACTTGCACTTCTCGCCCACTGCTCAGCGGCCCATGTTGCATCATCGTCCCGTCTCCTATCCAAGTGACCTGTCGCGGGTTCCTTGGATCTAACATCTCGGTCCCAATCATCTGCCTCGCTCTGTCTGCAGAAACCTTGACAGGAAGACTCCAGAGTCCTGTCGGTTTGGGACTCTGTGCGAGATCCTCTGACCCAAGCACATGATTCCGGGTCGTACCACGCACACCGTCCGCCCCAATGACTACATCGTATTTCTTCTGCGAGCCATCTGCAAAAATAAGTGTCAATCCATTACCGGGTGATGACTCCTGTATCGACGTGACTCTTGTGTTGAGATGGACCATGCGTGGGGGAATACCAGACAGCAGTTCCGACAGGAGAGCCTGGCGGCCTACTGTCCTTTTACCACTGGACAATTGGTCGTTCAGTCGAACTCTCTGCCCAGCCAGTGGCCCCGTAGCTATGCGCACCTCCGAGGTCGTATACACCGCACCGGCACGGTCGAGACAAGCGTCTGTGGAGGGGTCGATGGCGTGGAGGACGACCTGAGAGAGTGGGCTCAGATCTATCCCTGGCAGATCTTCCTTGAAGGAGGGACGTGCCTCGTACAGGTCTGCTGCGATGTGAGAGTAGCGCAGAAGGCCTCGGAGGAGAGCCGCACTCGCCAGGCCGCCGCCGACGACAGCCACGCGTATGGTCGACGAGGAAGAGCTCATGGTCTCTTCCGGGGTGGCTCGCGGGGAACGGTATTGAGAGCTATTCGAAGGAGCGTTTGTAGAATCATTGCTTCTCGGTTCGGTCTTTACAGCTGCCAATGACTGAAGATGATCCATGGTGACTTAAGTAATATCATGACCGGTATGCTTGTTGGATAGATGTTCCTGCCTTGATGGGCACCACATTTCATTGGCCAGACAATGTCACCAGTTCTGCCACCCGCTTGCGCAAGGATCCAAATTGACAGGCTGCTGGAATGGTGCTGAGTTGGCTTAGAAGGCAAGGTAGCTGTTGCTATAACCGTCCTCGCAGATCGATTGGCCCCATCAAACGAATTTCGGGAGACAAGATGCCCAGGAGCTTCATACTTGTAAGGACGGCAAAGTTACACTGGCGGAGCCCACGGGATGGGGGATGAGAGTATGAAAAGCGACAGGGATAGACTTCCAAGGCGTACTGTGTTTTCTCTCTTGTTCTTACAGAAATAATATTGTTGCATGTCCTCTTCGGCAGTCCCCATGGCTGTGAGCATTTCCGCATCCGCAGCCGTTAGATAATCAGCCCTATACTGTACTTACCTCTTCCTGCTGACCAGGGGACCGAGTACCAAGATTATCCCCAATCCGGACTGCGGGTGGTGCCACAAGCCTGCGTTGCAGCCTGCAGGGTTCTCACGGACCGCTACGTCGCAGCAGAAGGTGCTCAAACCTGGGATTCGTCACTGAGCTGCACCGTGGGAAAATATTTGAAGGTAGGGAATGGCATTTGGTACATTGCATATGCACTATGAATCCTTTTCGAAGAGTTTTTCTAGACAATTGGCAGCCCACATCCGACAGTGAAGCTCATGTACTGCCATGGACGATACGCATGGTTCATGATCTACGGTGTACCGTTGAGCTAACGAGCCGCGGGACTGGTAATCCTATGAGAAATCACTGCCTCTGTGGCAGTATCGGGAGTGGTACACACGGGGTCCACCTTTGAAGAAAGAGGATCGTGAGATGTGCGCTGTCTTTCGCGGTTGGGGGCCATGAGATCTCGTTCCATTTTTGGCAACCAAGATCGCGGCCCATAAGCGAGTCCCGATGAACTGGGAATGACTTCATAATACCTTGTCGAGTACTATGCGTCCAATTGACATTTGGGGCATCTACCGCTTAGCGAGCACGCATCCCAAGCTATTCCTTCCGTTCAAATGCTCCGCGCATAAACAAAGAGCCTCATTGTATGGTAGGCAGCAAAATACAGTGCCCGTGGGATCGCAATGGCGAGGCAGATTTCTTGGACCAACAATTGTGAAGCTGTTTTTTTCACCAAAGACGGGACCTCATTTGAACAGATGATCCTGAAGCGCATAGAGGAGTGCCGATCCGTCTCTCTGGGACTACTCTGGTTCCTGCTCATTGCCATGTTGGGGGCCGTCAAATTTTCCCATAGACTGATGCAATGCTACGTAAGCATTATGGACGAACATCCCAATGCGGTAGTACAATGTAGCCGCAACGGGAGTGCAGCACGTCGTTTATGATGGGATGTCGCGTGCCAGGTGCTTCTTTACTAAGCGAGCGCTGCCAGGAAGTGATTGATCGAATGTGGGCACACCTTAGTAATAATCTCTGTAGTTAGGAGCATTGTTTGATTGGCAAATAATGCATGGAAGGGGGCTGTGGGCTCTCTACTCTTTGGTATGTCATCGTAAGGACCTGGACGATGGTAATCCTGGGAAACGTAAAACGACTGTACGAGTGCAGAATCGAACCACTATCGTGGGGCGGGTCCGAGAATTTGGGAAAGCACATGCAGCTTGGCAGCGGGAAAGGTAATACACAATTCTGTTTTCAAGAAGTAGAAGCAGATAAGCGATCCAGTCCGCCGGGTCGTTGTAAACACCTTGCCCAGACTGATGATTGATTGTTTCCAGAGCGGTTCGGATGATCATATCATCGTATGATGCCCCGCTAAACACAGTCCAAGATCGCGGGTGTTAGTGACTGCGGCATGGATTAAGGCAAGGTACAGACGGGTAGTTCCAGGCAGAACGTTTTCAATTCGGCACTGCCCTTTCACTATTATTACAATGTTTCAGGTTACCTAATATGCTTTGGAGAGACCCGAAATCGACTCCAGCACTAATCTCGTCTATTCCCGAGCAAAAAATTTGACTTTTAAATTTTCTAGGAAGGACGCGATTTCTGTCGCCTGGTAGGAATGCGTGGGAATACTTGGTCTGCCGGCGCCTCGAATGATTTGGCCCCAATGCTTACGAGAGAGAAGCGGTCGCCGACTGGTATGGCCTTCTCCGAATATTGCCCCAAGACACTTGCATTCTTTCAGGGACCCGGAATTCCACACGATGCATACCCGTAATGAATGACAGACGCGACGGGCATGACAGCAGACAGGGTATATGTGATGCCTCGAAAGCATACACGACACCAAATGGCAAACAAACGAGTCAACCACCGCTCTTTTTTACGGCGCAGCGCTGAGGCTGGATGAAGCCAAGCCCGTCGTCTAACACCGCTCCTTTTTTGCTTGCTTGCCGCACGTCAGCGCAGACGATACGATACGACACCAAGTCACACCGGCGAGATGACCACATTCATCGTCCTGGCCACCAGTGGCATATCAGGATCCGTCCTCGAAAAGCGGGATGACAACGGGCAGTGCGAAAGAGGCCACCGGTGTCAATGGCCACATGGTCTGGTCAGACTGGAGCCACCAATTCCATCGTATGCAACGCAAACGCCGTGCAGTTGCATTCTGGGAGGGTCGAGAAGTCTGGTTTGATGATATGATAGGCGAGGGGACAAACAAATCTCTCGCCCGAACGCAGTCGGATTTCTTGTCGCGGGAAAGGGGTCGAGGAGAAAGATTATACGCACCTTTCGATGTCAGCACAACACAACAGCGACGCCGCAATACTGCATTCGATCTGCAGGATAAGCAGTCATCTTAGGACTGCTTGCACCCTCGATGATACTTTGGCAGCCACTCGTCCATTTGTACAAAGAGAAGGGCGAAAAGTCGAGGCAACATCGCTTCATGATTCAGGGGCATCACAATTCGGGGCGACCGGTTCTCACCGTCAAGGAGCCGCAAAGCGATGAAGAAGCATGCTAGACTTGGTGATGTTGTCGATAAAGCAGTGCCGTGCTATGAGAGACTGGACAGGAAGGTATACCTGATTGTAAAGATAGTGTACGCAACGAAGAGTCTCTATTGCAGGTATCAGAGCACGACGTCGCTCTATGTCCGCTGGAATAGGAGGTCGGGGCAACAAGCTGGAGCGTCTGCAACGCAAAGAAGAAGATGCAGCCTGTCTCCCTACGGTGAAAAGGAGAGGCAAGTCCGCGGTTACCGCAACTCACAACATAATGTCATCCTGTTTCATTGCTTCCTCCTCGACCTACTGGAGCACGCCGGGTCCGAGACCCCTGTACAGACTGCGTCGCATTGATGCTAAATCGAGGTGTTCTGCGGGTGAAAGCTAATATTGTGGGAATTGGACGAAACTCGCGTAATTCTGCTGAATGGCCAAAGAAAGAATCACGAGCTGTAGATCATGGTTTTGAAAGAGTTGGGATGACAACATTGTGACTGGGGGGATCGGACGCGCGCGTTTCTCAACGGGCTTTGACGGATTTCATCGTGGCTAAGATGAGTGCAGCTCTCCTGCCCTCGCTGCCTTGCCGGTGATCACTGGCAAAGTGCTAGCTTGGGCTGATGTTTGGACCATCTTCGCAATGTAGGCAATATCGTGCAGTTCATAAATGAGGTATTGGTGCTTTCACAGTCATTTTTGATATATGCCCACCTCCCAAGAGATTCTCACGAATAATAGTACCAATCAGGCAGGACGAGATCCCTGCCGTAGAACAGCAGGCAAGAGCCGCATAGACGTGCATCGGGCGCAATCGCTTTGAAAACCTGGTCCAGAAGGCCCCAAAAGCCCGCTGAAACCCCCGGAGGGCGTTCAGAAAATTCCCTCCAGGGTTCTGCTTCAGAAGACGGACCAAGTGCAATCCCAAGTCTCCGATCGCGAAGCGACGAGACCCCATCCATTCCCCGAACAGAGGGAGCGCGCGAAATATGTGATGCGCCTGATTGGACGAAACGGACATGTCACCATGCTGTCTATCAAACGCGGTCGAGATTTCCCAATTGCATCTTGTAGAGCTAGCCGCTTTTCGACGTACCAAGGCAGATCGCAAAGGCTTGGGGAGTCTTGGACGTAGTCTGTGGAGGATCTGACGTCTCTGATCTTATGGTAATCATGCATATCATAAAAGATGATTGACAAGACTATCCGGGTACAATCATGCCAACAAGCAATAGGAGTCGGGATCGCCAAAGGACAAGACACTGGGCATAGATACCTGTTCTGTGTCTCGACATCTCTATTCTGGCAACATCACAGACCTGCATGTGATCTAGATCGTGGTTCCGCACCTCCCTTCACATTTCTAGGGATCCTGACGCCGGAGCGCTTGATGAGAAAACGGCCATGTCCTCCGGCTGAAGAGCTTATTCTAATTCTTAAGTCGCGCGGAGCGAATAAGAGATGTCGGTTTGCCTTTTGCGGCATTTGGGCGCTTCCCAAATGAACGCCGCTCCCATCCAACACCCATGACACCACTGTATGAGACAGCATCGCGATCCACTCTTCGGCCTTGGGGACCATTTGTGGTTGGCTGCCGTCCTGTGTCGAAGGTGAGCGAGGATGCGGCTCGCCAAACAGGAGAAGATAGATGGCATCCGGGGTAAAGTTTCAAAAGGTTGACAGAAGAGAATCGAGGATTACCAAATACTATGCGGGGGAAAAAGACCGGGAACACTGGACTGGTCACTGCTAGTGCAGGTCCATACTACTACACTGTAGGGGCATCTCCAGGGGACCTGCGTCGGAGGTCTTGGCGCTAAGCCAAGCTTTTCACTGTATCCACACGCTAGAACCCCCCGACCGCGCCCAATGAGCGCTCTCGACCTCACTAAACGACAGCGCCCAAGCCCCCTGCACGCTGCACGCTGCACCCCAGAGGCAGAACCACCCCCGGGCTTGAAACCTTTTCGCCCGCATGTCGACATGGGATGATCTGCCTCAGGTTCCAAGAGTGAGACGTCGCCAAAACCTTCCACGGGCATCGCGTACTGGAAATAGATGTTTTGGCCTGTGCTTGTGTATGTATGTATGGGACGAACAAAGAGTTCTCTCTGGTCTGTGTGTATGTGATGTGTGTACCATGTGGTTGGTTTGGTTGCTATAGCCCTTGGGATGATGGCTGTCGTCTATACTCGATGCGGGTCTTGCGGCTCCATGATACCGCCAGCATCGAGTTGAGCCGCGCTTCTATGGACGGATCGTGTATATAAGACTCTGGATATCTCTTCAACAAAGATCTCTTTTTTTCTTATCATCAGCATTCTCAACTGTCTCTTACTTTCACCATCTCCTTGCAACTTCAATTCTTTGGCTGGTCCATCTGTCTTTTACCATTATATACATTCATTACAACTCTTTAGTTTTTTCTGAACAACCAAAACCCAACCGCCAAAATGAAGTTCTTCGCCATCCTCCTCCTCGTCGCCTCGGTCAGCGCCGTCGCCATCGAGCCCCGTCACCACAAGGGCGCCACCGGCGGAGGCAAGGCCAACGGCGCCGCCGCCGCCGCCGCTACCAACACCAAGGGCAATGCCAACGCCGCCAACGCTGCCGCCAACAACAACGCCAACGCTGCCAACGCCGCCACCGCGGCTACCGCCTCGAGCGCGGCTTGCATTGCTGCTCGGTAAGTGACCCCACGACCGCCTCTCACATCAGAGGGGAATACAAAGGAGTCTCAAGCTGACTGTCTTCATCATCTAGCCACCACAAGGGTGCCACCGGCGGCGGCAAGGCCAACGCTGCCAACGCCAACGCCGCTGCCACGGCTGCCGACTGCGCCAACTAAGTCAGACAAGAGAACCGCAACGACAAGATATAAAGGGGAATATGAGGAGGGCTCTCGGGAGGTAGCCGGCTCTCTCTTGTCTAGCCATGCGGCCATCACGATCCATTCAATTGGCCGAGGTGCCTCTCAGCTCATCATCCCCTACAAGCCTCTACAACGGCTTCTGTGCGCTCTCCTTGGACCGACTCGACGATGAAAAAATTAAAATTCACGGATTAGGAAACCTTATTGCAGTTATCACAAAAGCCCGGTTGCTACTCCTGGTCGAACAGGAACGGTCCCAAGAATACCGGGCTTTCGCGGACGAGTTCAAGGCTTAATATCTATTGCACAGCCTTGCTTTCATGCGCCTGCTACCATCCATATAAAACAAGAACTACATACAATTGCTTGGAGAAATTTAATACAAATTTTGGTGTTTTGAAAGATAATTTCCGTGTCCTGACTTTTGTGTGATTCTTTATCCAACTGAATTTATTGACCCTAATATCGATATCCCAATGTCATATCTTGAACCGATTTTGAATATCCGAACAGCGTTGTTCGTATTTACCTTCCATAAGTTTGCATAATCTTTTGGTGCTCACGCCAGTCTGCTACGGGATCCCATGCCTTCTGAGCTGCCGAGCCAATGGCCAACGATGATTCGCTTGACTTGACGCCGTAGAGATATGGCTTCTCATTAGCATAGCACTGTGTCTCCAAGTCCTCGGGGACGGTTCCATTCAGGATAAAAGCCTTGGCGATGGAATCAGTGCAGTTGGAAATATCACGAGACGAGTGTCCATAGCCGTGGTGCACAATCAATCTGGCATTCTTGCCCATCTCGGCCGCAAGCCGGCGGCCATTTCTCAGGGGTGTCGCGGGGTCATAGGTCTCGGCAATGAGGAGGACCGGATTCTTGAGCGTGTTGTTGAGATCCCCGCGGTACGCCTCGGCAGGCTTGGGCCAGTAGTCTGCGAAATGGCGGCACGGGAAGACGTCGTAGAAGCGAGAGTTACCGGCGATCCAGGACTTATTCGCCATATCCTCCCAGAGGTCAAGCCACCAATCTAGTCCATCTGGCATGGGCGCATCGTATGCGTCTGCGCAGATGACCACAAACGTAAGCTCTTCCGAGGACGGTTTGGCGGGCGCGAGAGGGCACGGTTTCGCTGGATCATATTCCCATCTCTGTAGAAACTCTGCCGCCAGCGTCGCATTGCCCGCTTCGAGCTCAAAGAGCATCGTGGCGAGTGCTGGCCAGCTAAAAGCGTTATACATGGCACCGTACACAGCGTCGATGAGTTGAGAGTATGTGACGATTGCTGGCCCGATCGCCTTGGTGTAAGCGGGAATCGGACGCTCGGCGATCTTTCCGAGTAGACTGTGCATTCTGCTTTCCAAGCCTTCCACAGTCACAGGATCATTGTTGATGGGCTTCGCAAGGGCGCAATGGTCCGGACCTGCATTCACACACTCACCCAGGAAACCGTCATGCCATGCATCAGTACCATTGTCGAGTGCGGTCCAACCAAAACCTCCAAGAAGACGGTGATCGCGAACGTACTCGGTGCCATCCAAGATTATGCGGCCGACACTGTCGGGAAACATGTTGGCGTACGTCTGTCCGATGCCCGTGCCGTAGCTTACGAGGTAGCCTGTGAGCTCGTCCTCGTCCAGGGCCTTGCGGATCTCCTCAAGGTCTCGGGCGACGAATGATGTACCCATGAAGCGTCCCAGATCACCGTGGCGCTCTGCGCAGCCATGGAAGATGGACTCCCACAGCGCATCGGCAAACTCGAGCTGCGCGCGGGGCGAAGCCGAGGTCTCGCGGTACTGCATCAGACGCAGCGACCAGCGATCCCGGTCCGCATCGTAGGGCCAGCACGAGATGGCCGGAATAGTGCTGTTGACTCCGCGCGGATCCCAACCAAGAACATCCAGCTGTCCGTCAGTGAAACGCTTCCCGTCGTCTTCGGCGGCTCGCCACACCAATCCGGTGCCACTGCCTCCCGGGCCACCCGGCTCGACGACCATCGTCCGCGCGCTCTTCTTGCCAGCATTGGGGTTCTTTGGGGTCACTCCCACGCGTGCCAGGCCCGAGACTTGAAATTTGGTGATGGCCAAGCGATTGATGCGGTGGTCCGACTTGTTGGTGTAGTCCAGCGGCACATCGAGCCAGCCGCACAGATAGATACCCCGCCCCGCGTAGGGATCCTGGGCATCGTCGGCCGTCTCGTTCGCCCCCGCCGCTCCCCAACTCCAGTGGTCGGGGTTCGGGTCGAACAGGGACGACCAGCTCTCGAGTGGGTGCTCATCTTCCAGCGCCGGGAGGACGCTGGCGCTCGTGCATGGGATGTAATGAAACGGCTCGCCGGCCACGGGGAAGGACCCATATGGTGAAATCGCCGTAGACGACTGGTGCTCGCCGACGTGACGATCCAAGGGCCAAGATGGCGCGTGGTGGAATGTTGCGAAGGCGCCGTAGATGATAATGGCTGCTGCCAGCGCCTTTGTCATGGAACCCAATCGACGCGGCCGTGGCTTAGGCTGCTGAGGCTCTTGAGCCAAGCTTTGAATCTCGAGTTTCCCCATTGCGACAACTCAATTGTGAATGCGCACAAAAGAAGTGAGATGTAGAGTGCGGGCGGCGAAAAGCAGATCCCTTCCTCCAAAATGTTTATGACATCTACAGGCAGCAGCCAGATGCTCTGCGAGCTGAATGTTGTGGTGTGCGTGCCGCTGAGGTGCGTTTCCTAGCACTATAAAACCGCTAACAGTGACGACATGGCCAACCCCCGGCTGGCTGAAATAGGCAGGTGCCGAGGGTGCATATCAGATCATATTCGAACTCAAGCCACCAAATCTTCTTCCTTATAAGTGTAACTTGACATTAAGCCCATGTTTACGGATACAAGTATAATCTCAGACGATCCCATGCTTTATTTGTCGTTTTATTTCATGGAAGGCTGATCAATAGTAGACGAAGCAGGTCTGGGAACCTTGGAACATACGGCTAAAACTTCTTCAAACCAATAGTAGAGAAAAAGCACATCATATATAACGCTTGATCGCGAACAGAGCCGTTTTCAACCCACGTTATGAAAAGCCGAATCCAAACGCGGAATCCGTCATTCCAACCTGCGCAAAATTGGAAAAGTCCAACGGGCCGAGAGGGTCGAACCACTCCTGGCTATACATATCCCCGGGCAACATCTCTGATAGGGGCATCGGGGTCTGGCCAGGGCTGAACTGCGGAGCGCCCAGCGAGATGCGTGACTGGAAGTCATACGCCTCGCTGCTTTGAACGGGCTTCTGATACTGGGGTACACCACTTCGAGCCTGGGAGCGGAACTCTGGCAGAGATGGAGCCATCACTTGGGATGCACGGCGTCCGCCCTGGCTGCTGGTCGGAGTGGCGGGTAGCTTTGGCGTCTCGCCGGCAGTGTCCGACGAGACTTGACCTCGTGTGTCTGTGATGGGCCCCCTAGCAGGCTGTTCGTTGGAAGTAGCTGGGCTGACCGGATTCTCGTGGCTGCCTCGATGCACACCCTCGTCCTGTTTTCTTTGAAGAGCAGATGCGAGATGCTCGACCCCGCGAGCACACGATTCTGGCCACGCGGTACCACGGAGGGAAAGTTGTTTGAGGATATATAGCGCTTTTCTTGCATATCTAGGGGTTTTAGTCTTAGTTACGAACACACAAGGAGTCCTCAACCACCAGGAGAACATACTTTTGCGCCGAGGAAAGTGTCGTCTCCCCTTCTAGTGCTGCGTAGGTGAGGATGAAACAGCTCATCCAGACAGACCACGTCATGGAGGGGTAAAGCAGCACGTTTTGACCAGGTGTGCGATTCTGTCGAGGATCATTTGAGATAATGGCGTCGATCAGCGCTCTCGAAGCACTGATGCAGGCCTGGAGAGCTGCTCGCGATGCGGGAGATTTAATGTCCGATGCCAACAGAGGTCGGTTCAAGTTGATTATTGATTCGTGGTACATGATCATTAAGAAAGCCCCTTGGAACGATGAGAGATGGGCTGAATCGGAGATGGTGCTTTCGTCTTCGAAATCGAGCCGACTTTCACTTCTTTCGTGGACTTCGTTGGACCACTTTGCGAGCTCCGACTGCACATGCATGGCTCTGTCCACTGTGTCGTGACGTGCGGCGATGGACTTGTTCCGCAGCTCGAGAATGAGTCCCCGAAGACGAGCGTGCTTCGCAAAGAGTGTCATGAAGAGGAGTGATTTGGCTTAATATTGGCGTCAGTACCGTTGCACCCTTGAGGGACTATTGCCACTTACATTCGCCCGCGGCACTCGCTGGACTATCCTTGTGATACTCTTGCGAGCCAAGACAAACGTCGCAGTCGTCGTCTACTATAGCCAGTGGGTGGCCAAGCGATTGACATACTATTCTCTCAAGGCAGTATAAAGACCACCAAACACGCTTTCTCATTGAAGCTTCGTGGGCATTGAAATTCGGATAACGGGCCGGGCATCGGTGGAGACCAAGGTGAAACGACATTCTCACGATAATACCGCCCAGTCTAGATGCCATGTTGTATCTAAGCATAGACACAAGGAAAAGCTGAACGCACAGGGCGGCCTGTAAACTCTTCAGAGTAGCAGGGCAGCTGAGCGCAAATATCATACTCGACGCAATCTGCTCTGGGTTGAGGAACACGAGGCTGTTTGGAACGGGGGATTGATGTACACCCAGCTGTCGAGCATCGGCCAGCGATATCGATACCATGGCGCGGACAATGGTCGCATCTGGCTCGCTCACATGAGCGATGCCAACTGATGCGATCCTCTCGAATGTCTCCAAGACTTCAGGGCCGTGGAGGAACGGAAATGCCGAGTGCCAGTTCTCAAAGTAGCTCCTCGTCCATTGTACCAAATTATCAAAGTCAACCGTCGGTGCACCTTGGGCAGCATCCTCGATGATCTCGTCCTGTCGCCAAAACGGGATGCGGGACCGGATACCGGGTGTTTCGACATGTTCTGGCCCTGGCCCTGATCCTGATTCGGGTTCTGGTTCTGGATCGACGAGTTCGTCTTCTTCTCCTGGGACAAGATCACCGCAGACGTTGCTCTTGTCCACCGGGCGAGAGTTTTGAGAGAGTATGCCGTACACGGTGCGTATGAAATATATGCCACTGCCGCTGCCGATGAAGCGAGGTATCCCCTTGTTGCCGCCATTCCGCATCAGCCCAAACTCCCTGGTCACATGGTCGTCTGATTCTGTCCTCTTGCGCTTCTCTGGCCTTTGCGACGGGGGCGGTGATTTCCTCCTTTCATCATTGCGATTCGACCACTCCTGGAATCTAGGGCTGGATGTCGTTTCGCTCATGATGATGGGCTCGGTACCATCGCTGGAAGATCCTGCGCAGGGACTTTGGCGCCACCCTGGGCGACGGGTGATGGCTCCGCACTATTCCTCTCGAGTGAATGGTGCTTGCATCTCCTCACGAAGTTCTTCTATCAAAGATGAGCGACACAGGGAAGAATAATGGTATTGAGGGCAGTAGCCAGGGCACACGTGATGCATGAAGTCAAAGTAAAAGTTGCCAAGCTTTCTGGATTGACGCTCAGCGCCTATTTACGGTTAACCCAGGCCACCCTAGCGAATTTGACCCCGCCAAATTTTGACGATTACTGGTGGGGAAGGGGCCTGAGCAGAGCTGAGGCGGGCAGACAAAAGGTACGAGCGAGTCAGGAAATGCTTTGTTTGCACATATGCATATGACTTGTTGGTCCAATCTTCCATAGTGTTTTTGAAAATCAGAAATATATATTTTCGTTGTCCTTGGCAAATAGGCTTGCTCTACCCTGGTGGCGGGCCCTCGTTGATGATTCTGGATGCCGTCCTACCATTGATCCCGTATTACTCGTGGTCGGAGATGCGCTCTGGTGGTGTTGGTACACGGGCTGGCTCATCATGAGGGTATTCTGCTGCATGCTCGAGTTATCCATCCCAAATGTCCCCCAAGGCCCCTGAGGGCTGACATGATGCGTCATCCCGAGGTCGAACGAAGAGTCTGGAGTTTGCGCCGCGGCCGGTACACTGATCCCGACTGGCCATGGCGGTTCATGCTCCGACGTGTCTATTGGACCTGAGCCGCCCCGGTCATGGCTGCTCATGGCCAGTGGAGGGCCGACGCCGCTGCTCGATGGTGTCGACACAAGGGCGGTGCCGTGCTGCCTATCCAGAAACCAAGATCTGGCCTCCCCTCTAGACTCCAATGGAAATTGTGTCCATCCTTGCAACAGCTCTGTCTTGGACTGCGACGACGGCTTCATGAAACGCCGACCGGCCTCCGAGTATTTGCCCTGCTCAACGGACCCGGCATGAATCTCGGACAGGGCGAAGAACAAGGCGCGCTCCGTGTCCAACAGCCGTTTCTCTAGCGAGTTGAGGTACCCGGCTGGAAGACCTCTGCGAACAGGCGGGGGTTTCCAAAGGTTAGCGGTCGGACAAAGATTGCTGCGGGCGACTGGGGATTTACAAACCTCCTGTTCTGCTCGGGATAATTGCACTTTTCGGGGGCACCTGCGCACTGGGAGCACACGGGTCTGGAAACAAGGGCTAAATGTTAGCGGCGTTCGGCTGCTTGGTGACGGGAATGCTGTGATAGGTTACGTTTTACGGTCGCACTGTAGGGAAAGGCGTCAGTCTGGATTCTGTACTCGGAGAATCTCATCTCGGATCAGGATTGGAAGGGTGTCAATTGCTGACTTTTTGTTTCTTGGCCCTACATAGTCCGCAGGCAATCGTCATGGAACCCGTTGTTTCCGCTGTAGAAGTTAGCAACAGTGACATCGCAACAGGGGTGGATGAGCCGACTTACCGGTCTTGTTCTCATTGATATCCCCCATCCTGAATACTCTTTTCTTCTTCTGCCTTGGCGGCGACTATACCGGCGTTGTCGAATGCGCAACTCTTTCGAATCGAAGAACCGTGATCGCCACAGACACCTCCTCGAGTCTTGGCAATGGAATTTTGGCCGCGAGCCTTAGCTAATAAGTGCGACAGTTGCTGTCTCCGAAATTCGACTGAAAATGCCCCGCCAAAAGACGTGGACAGCGCTGATAGAAATGGAGAAGCCCCGGACTTGGAAAACCCCGGGCGGCCGCCAAGGCATGTGGCAGCTTGGCGAGACCTGACCACCAGCAAACAGTTCTAGGCGCTCTGCTGACCCTCTAGTAGCTGTCAAGCTTCAAATTGATTAAGGGTCTTACGAACCCCGTCAGCCCTTTACATCATGGCCGAACTTTTTATATATGCGAGGTTATGTAAGCCTGCGTCGTACACACATGAACCGCAAGGGGAAGGTCAAGGGAGAAAAAGTATACACATGTCGAGCTCAAAAAAAGTGTTTGTTTGAATTAACGCGCAAGAAATACAATGGTTGGTCTCTATCACGAGTATAACCTAACCTAGCTGTGTCCAGTCCTCTGCTTGTCCCTCGTCAAGCTCTTGTCCCTTGTCACGCTCTCGCTGCGAATGAGCGTGCGCACACCCGCAGTCCCCTTCTCGGTCTCGCTGGCGCTCTTGAACAGGTCGCACCTCACCATCCGGAAGTCGGCATCCTGGCTTTCCAGGACCTCGGTCCTCTCTGCTCCGTGTATCGAGCTCGGCACGCTGCTGTGGTAGCCGTCAAACGTGCCCGTGCTGCCGCTGCGAGAGTGCAGCTCGAACTCGTCTCCGCGAGTCTCGGAAACGATCTGGATCTCCTTGGTGACAAAGATTTCCTCGAGCGAGCTCGTGAGCACTGGCCAGAACACCGGGACGGACGCGCAGATGGTGGCCACATTCACCTCGGCAATTGACAGAATGATGCTGATGGGAGAGTACCAGGAGGGGTCGAATGTCGGGCTCGTGGCCGCCTGGTGGTCGATGAGAGTCGCAAGACGCCAGGTGGAGATGCAAACGACTCTGCATCAAGGGTCTTGTCAGTCGCGGCTAACAAGGTAGACACTGGGAATTATGAAGAACAACTTACAAGCAGCCTCCGGATAGCAAACCGCCCAGACCCATCTTGTTGACCCCCATTCCATTCGTGTCAAAGTAGAGGTGGACCGGAAGCGACAGTACCAGCAGATCGAGACCCATGTTGAACCCAGCATGCCCAAGAAACGTCTCCACGAATTGACCTCTCGTCAGGGCGCCGTATCCGAAGCAGCTCTGCTTCTCGCTGTCGGGTATAAGGACGGACCAAAAGTTGCTCACTGGCGTACACGGTACCCAGGCCAGGATCGAGAACGCGACCCCCCAGAGCGAGCATACTGTGAGGAGAACATAGCAAGCATATTTCATCTTTCGGCTCCTGAAAATGCGAAGATACTGCAAGAGTAGTGATATCTTGATGAGTGTCGTTGACATGGTGTAAGTTCCGTTGCCGATGTAGAATAACTGAAGGGTCAGTATGGACCGGAAAAGAAGATCGCTCCCGGTTTCATCTCTCGCTTACTTTCAAATAGGTTGCCATCTCATCTGTACTCAATAATATGAAATGTTCGCCCAGGCCATGGCTAGGCACTATGGTTGTATGTCGTTAGTACGCATGCGCACGTCTCCTGTCTTGAATCGAATGGGGTGCAACTCACTCATGCAAATGCAAATAGCTCCCGTTAACCCAACCACCTATACGGACTCTCAGTCAGCAAAAGATTATACGACTGTCAGGAATTATGCATTTGGCGCATACCATGACAAGAACCAAAAAGAAGTCGTCCCACCCGAGGGCATATGTGACGAAGATTCGTGTATAGAATCGAAACATTGCGCACATCCAGGACATCAGCTGTAAACCTCCGATTAGCCGACCATATTCTTCGACCATTTGGGGCTTCATGTAAGCTTGGAGGGCGACGTACGATACATGTTACTGTAACTCCGAGGACGCTTGCCCGCTTGTTGGCCGTCGGTTGCGGCTCGCCTAGATTGTCGTACGAGCCCAAGAGGGCCGACAGGCTGTCGTCGGCAGAAGACATGATTTTCGGGAACCGGGCAATTAGTCTGTCGACGTGGAAACGCCCCGGAAAACACACATCGAATAAGAGATAATAAACGAGAGACGGGAGAGACCAGCTCAAAGCAAAGCAAAAAAAAAGCAAAACCAGATCAATTAGGAAGGGTAAGATAGATTAACGTAGTAGACAGGACAAGGACGGTCTCGATCCCGAAGAATCGTTTTGGCCAAAAATCGAACGGATTGGCTCCAGGTATTTACCGAAAAGGCTGACCCCGGGGCACCGATGATCTCTCTCTGTTCTGGTGATTAGTTCGATTACCGGGCGCCCACCCAGGGATTGCGGTTTGGACTGACTGGCCCTCTCCTCTTGTCTGCCCACAGATGCCACACGTCTACTGTCGAGAGTCGATCAAGGCACAAGGCCCTCCCCGGGCCCAGCCCACGTAGCATCGGCCGAGCATTCGAACGGCATAAGTCCCAGCGCCGGTCATTCAAAATTGGGGCCGTGCCAGCGGGGACCAACTTTTAGTGGATGGGAGCGAAGTGCTGGATGTGACTGAAGTCTGGTTCGAAAAGCAGGAAATGGCAGTGGTAGAATGCACAGACGAACCCACTCGATCTAGTGTTAGACTACGGAAAGAACCCAGACGTTGTTGGTAGCTCGAGGCCCGTCGAGTCTTTGACAAGGCAACGGTCGACGGTTCGGAAAATTTCAAATCTCATGCTCCATTAATTCAACGTTCTTTATAGGCCGAATAGGTCCTATCGAAGAGGGAATCCCAGATGGGTTTGAACGGCCTCTTGTTGCCGTGATCGCGGTGGATAAGAAAGCCTCGAAATGAGGCGTGATAACGTCGTCACCTTATGCCGGGAAATCCATCATTCCTATAACACTGCGATCCCACAGTTGCGGCATTTTGTTCTGGAGCCGCCGAAGAACGTTTGATGACCATTGAACCACGCGAATAGCAGCAGGCTCGACACAATATCGAGACCCGAAGTCATGGAACGCTAATTGACTCGTCAACTATCTCGTCGCAATTATGGACACGAGGCGGGAAGAGAGGTACGAATCAGGGCTGAAAAGAGGAGTACGGTTCATATTGGACCAGCGCTCTAGTATATAGATAGCGCTAGTCATTTCGACGTGGAAAGAAGGAAAGTTTGTCTCTGGCTCTTGTCGTCGACTCGAGTGCCGTACGTACTACGTGTATCGGCAATGAACTCGAGACAGATCTGCTGGCCCCATCCCCGTCGGTGGACCCTATAATGTCTTTGCACTCAAGACACGTGGGACCAGGATATGTCACCGAGAAAACTCGAAACTAGGTAGCATTGAATGTCAAAACGTTGTAAGCCCGCGGTAATTGCGGTGTGTCATTTGCCATGAGGTGCTGTCGGCACTTGGGGATTCTCTCCCAACTGCGTCGTCATAAAATAGACTGTTGTTTCAATACCGAAAACAACGGCGAGGAAACAATCAAAGTTTTAGGACGGGCAGTACGCAACCCGTGAGACTAGCGGTGGACTTGTAACGCCGGCTGAGGCTCTATGTCCCCTGCCCATGCCTGCCGGCAAGCCGGGGCACGATTCCTAGCCCATCGCCTCGAAGGGATCCCCACTATGGGGCAAATAAAGTGGCCTCTCTGGAAGTTTCATTTGACTTTTGGATACCACCGTGCCTGGCTCTCGTCATCGCTTACCTGCTTCCCTTCCCTTCCTCTTTGACGGCAGAGACCCTCAAAATCCACATTGTCCAGATGTGGTCTCGTCAATGGTCAGGGGCGGGTTTGGCTAGTATTCCCATCATTGTCTTGACTTGCTGCGAAAGCGGCAAGGTCGATATGGCTGCTAAATTGCGCCAGGAACGTACAGTACTTGTGTATAGGTGTTAGAACTTCTAATAGTCCATAACGAACTCACAGTAGTTCATAGCAGACTATTGGATATAGCATTCAATATGGTGTCCTGTTCACCTCAATAGCTCAGTACCCCCTATAGTCACCGGTATAGAACTTGCGGTCTCGAGGGTTTCCATTACGAGGTTGCAATGTTTGCTATGTTGTCATGCGCCAACTCACTGCCTCAACTCCACACGGGATTTGAGCAAGAAATAATTCCGCCGTCATCTGGTGTAAGGGTCTTCTCTGGTTCGCGAGATGTCACGATTGATCAGTGGTTCATGCCAACCATACCAACCTGTTCCACGTGGGCTGTCACGGACGAACAAGCAAACAAGATATGAGATAATCTGTACCTATCTTATCACTTTCTCTTGTCAACAACCCTACGCCTTATTTCTAGAAATATCCACGGCGATTGCTGCTCTCCCGCGACTGGCGCTGCCCACTCGGGACCGTTCGTGATTCACACGATCCCCCCATGGACCTCGTCGCGCGGGATCGCATCCATTCAATTCGCAAACCTTGCTCTCTTGAGGATTCATCCCCCGACACACAGCACACAAAGGGAGCATTGAATCCAGACGCTCCACCGGAGGAGGAACGGACCCAACAGCACTGCAACCACAAGTCTGCTGGTTGGTAGCAATGCTAGTCGAGTAGTTCAATGCTGCGACGCGAATGGAAGAGGAACAAAGTTGGCAGAGCGTGCCAACAGCCAACAGCCAAACGCGAATACGGGGACGGGCACTCTAGGCCTATTTAATGCTTAGGTAGAACCGTCCCCAGTGATCTACAGTTTCCGTCCTTGATTTCCAAGACGCAACCTCCCTTCGATCGCGGCAGCGCATCAGCGCATGGGCCTCTCCCGGCGCCGCGTGTGATTTCCTTTTTTTTTTCGGGGTTGCGTTCCTGGTTCCTACCTAATCGAAAATCGAATGCGCCAAACGGAGATTGAGAGACTAATAAGAGACAAGAGATTCATCTGCCGCGACCAGGTTCCGTCCCCCCGGGGCCGCGCCTTTGAGACTTGCGCGATCCATTAAACCAGGGCCCCGTCTGGGCTTCTGAACGAAAAATGTGACGCTCTATCGGTGTCGTTTCTGCCCGGGTGTTATTCCCGTTCGTTTCTTCTTTTTACTTCTCAGAGCACGGCTTCGGGGAAATAATCATATATCATATGGAGGCGCGTGTCATAATGCTTTTTTTTTGACGCGGGCTCGGAGAAATTTCCGACACTCGAGTTGCTCTCAGGCTACATGTTGGTCATCATGAGGCCAGAGCAGCCATGCGCCGGTGTGTCCATGTCCATTAATCTCCATCATCGGGAGCTGGCTTCGAGTCTGAGTCTGAGGGTTTGTCGGATTGGTGATCGGACAGGAAATGAGCCGTCTGGCAATGCTGGTTGTTAGATTTACCTGTATGATCTAGGTTTATGCCCAGTGATAAACGCGTAGTCAGCACGCAATTGGCCAGTCAAAACCTGTGGCAAGTATTGGTCAGATATTGGTAAGTCTAGAGTAGAATGATTTCATGAGAACACGACTCTTGTACAGTACATCTCGGGTTCTCAAATAAGCATAGCAGAGCTATGAAATGAAAATCTCATGCAGCTACTTCTTAGGTTCATGCACCTAGATATTTTGTCCATGATTGAAAATGAATGCAATCAACTTAAGTCTAAAGCGGACTAATACACAACAAAAGAGAATTCGTAAGGAATGTAAGTATATTTTGTTCTCTTCCATTTAGGTGTGGCATACCTTTTGAGATGAGCAATGTCAGCAGTTGCGTTAGTAAGGTCATTCGTGGTCGTGGCAAGGTCAACGCACAGGCAATAGCGAGATCGAGACTAGGAAAGGAGTTGTAGTTCAAGTTTCATATCACCCGACTATGTAATTGAGTCTGGCACCAAGGTCTTCTCATAGTGACTACCTCAGGGAATTTTCATACGGAATCTGCAAGAAATACGCGAGTTATGAATTCATTGTGACGTCTAATCTGTTGCGTGTATGCGATTCACGTGTGGTCAATATGAATTGAAATCGATATTCATGTACACTTATTCTCATGTTCTCGATATCAAAACTTGTTGTTACTATATTGCTAATCTACTTGCTCTTGCCGTAGGAGCTCTTGATCTCCTCAATGACAGCATTCGTTACGTCGACGGTCTTGGCCTTGCCTCCCAGGTCGGCAGTCACAACGCCCTTCTCGCAGACCCGCTCGGTGGCGTCGAGGAGCTTCTTGGCCGCGTCCGCCTCGCCGAGCCACTCGAGCATCTCGGCGCTCGTCCAGAAGGTGGCCACGGGGTTGGCGACGCCCTTGCCGGTGATGTCAAAGGCCGAGCCGTGAATGGGCTCGAACATGCTGGGGTTCTGGCGGGTAGGGTCCAGGTTGGAGGTCGGGGCAATGCCGATGGAGCCGGCCAGGGCGGCGGCGAGGTCGGACAGGATGTCGGCGTGCAGGTTGGTGGCGACGATGGTGTCGAGGGACTGGGGCTGGAGAACCATGCGGCACGTCATGGCGTCGACGAGCATCTTGTCCTGGGTGACGTCGGGGAAGTCCTTGGCGACCTCGGCGGCGACCTCGTCCCAGAGCACCATGCCGTTGCGCTGGGCGTTGCTCTTGGTGACGACGGTCAGGAGCTTGCGCGGCCGCTTCTGCGCCGTCTCGAAGGCGAACCGCACGATGCGCTCCACGGCGTGCCGCGTGAAGATGGACACCTCGGTCGCCGTCTCCCACGCCTGGCCCCGGTGCGACCGTCCACCCTGTCCGGCGTACTCGCCCTCACTGTTCTCGCGGATGATGACCCAGTCCAGATCGCCGGGCGCGCAGTTGCGCAGCGGCGACTGGGTGCCCCGGAACACCTTGGTGGGCCGCACGTTGGCGTACTGCTGGAACGGCTGGCAGATGGCCAACCGGAGACCCCAGAGGGAGATGTGATCAGGGACGTCTGGCCGAATTTATGAGTATGAATAATTCCAGATGAAGTGGTGCGACAGAAAACTTACCAGGGGCACCAACAGCGCCGAACAGAATGGCGTCGTGCTTCTTCAATTGGTCGAGGCCGCCATCGGGAATGTACTTGCCAGTCTTCTTGTACGTTTCCGAAGACCAGTCATAGTGGGTAAAGTCAATGTCGAACGAGCCCAGAGTCTCGGACAGCTGCTTCAAGACTGCAATGGCCGCATCTACCACTTCCGGGCCGATGCCGTCGGCGGGGATAGAGGCGATGCTGTAAGATTTGGAAGCTGGAAAAGCCGAGGGAGACATGGTGTGATATAACTCTTGGGTCGAAGAGAGATCAAGCTGTAGTGTGATTGGTATATCCAAATGTGAGTACAACTTCTTTAATTTAAGTTCGTAATGTCAACTCAATGCTCAAATTGGTTTTCTGATTTTGCCAAAACTCATCTCAGATCTCCAGATCTTCATATACGCCCATAGTAGTTCGCCATCGCCTGGTCTCGTGTGGGGGAGCCGGACTTGTTCAAGTCCGGGGCACCAGTAGTGGACTTGCTTTGCCCGCTCTGGACGCCCGGACAAGATTTGTCCGGCGAGCCATTTTCAGCCGTGGACTTGTCGAGAGTCGATGGGCCGATGCATTTGCGTCATGAGGTTTGACGAGTTTGACATGTCTATTCTGTCGTGGACTTTTTCATCGCATGAGTCTGTCTTGTTTTCCCCCCCTCTTTCGGGGCTGCTTCATGTGTGAGCTTGTAAGTTCCGAGGTTGACTTGGTAGACTGTAATCAAAATACGGCGGCCAACGTTTATACTACACGCAGCTCAAGGCGGCGCTTTGGTCCTTTGCGATTAGATGGAAGAATCCCGACATATTGACAATAACAATCGCATTGTATAAATTCATATTTGTTGCTTCCGTGGACGAGTTGTGTCATCGAGGGTCGCTTGCGCCTTGCTGCTACTCGTGAGGTTACTGGCATATAGCGGTTTAGGCCACTATAATATTCGGCACGAACCTCCCTGGGCGGCCATCCACAGCGCCACAAGAAGATCACCACTGGTCAACTTCGCAAATTTATCATTGAATAAAAAGAAGTGTTTGTTCGGAAAGATCTTGAAAGCTCTGAAAGCTGATTTTTGAGCCCTTTCATAGTGCTATATTTGCATATTACAAAGTTATTTAAAGGAGAATGGCATATTTAGATACCGCACAAGCCGATGGTCAGACCCAAATGATAACAGTCACAAATGCAGTGCAAGACCGACGAGCGAAGGCAACCTTCCGTCGATTATCTCATTTCGTTGTGGCGAAAGCGCATTCAAATACAACAGGCCGAGATGACCTACCTACCCACTGTAAGCCGATGATTCGATTATACACAAACTTCGGCCCTCGCGTGGCCTTGATATATGCAACCGTGCTGCCGACAATAGTTGCTATTGGCGGAATGGGAACCACCATTTAGCAATGCTTCCCTCGGTACCACGCGAGGAATATATTGAGCCCAGGCTTCATTCGGGTTGCATTTACCCCGGACTGATCCCCAGCGCTCTCCAAATTGGGTCATGACACCATCCAGAAGTTCGCATAATGGCGGACCATTGAAAATTGTACATAGGTCAACGGCGATGGGCTTTCTGCCGATTCACTGTGTTCAAAAACGACAATACGGTTATACGAAGCTGTTCAAACATGGCTTGGTCTGTGATCTCTCGCAAAACGGTCTTATCCGTGGGAATATTCCCAATACTCGCCTCTGCCCTGATCGACAGGCAAAGTGTAGTATCCCAATTCAACGTCATTCGCACAAGTCTCATCGACAATGAGACGACGCCTCTACAGGTTGGCAACGGTAACTTTGCCTTCAACGTCGACAACACGGGGATGCAAACATTCTTGCCTTTCAACACACTTTCCAGCTGGGCGTGGCACAATGATTCCTTGCCAACAGATGGGTACAATTTCTCTATTCAACGTACAAAGAAATCCTAACAGAATCTGACATTATACTGTACTAGTGAACAATTGAGCGACTACCATGGCGTGCCCATGCTGACGCACGGGAGAAATGTTTCTTACGATCTGCCTGATCCAGATCTTCCAGCCGTCTCGCAGTGGCTCATCGCCAATCCAAACAGAATCAATCTTGGCCGCATAGGCCTCAAGTATAAAGGGAATACTCTTTCCGCAGCAGATATCACCGACCCACACCAGGAGCTGGATCTGTGGACTGGCACAATCACGTCAACGTTTGTGGTCGACGGTACGGACGTTCAAGTGGTGACACGGGGCGACTTCGATTCAGACGCCGTCGCATTCGACATATCATCGACGCTCATCTCGGGCGGCGATCTTGAGGTGGAGCTGGACTTTCCGTATCCGCCCATCCATAGCACTGCGTACAAGTACGAAGTGTTTGTCGGGGTTTACAATTTTCCCCTGAACCACACCACGGAGATCGTCACTGTCGACGGAGAAGATGCTGCAGCGCACATATACCATGAGCTGCAGGAGACCAATTACTATCTCAATCTGCGTTGGCCGTCAAACTCTTCCTTGGCTCTGTCTCGCGACGAGCCTCAAGGCTCAAACACAACGACAGCACACCGATATACTTTGGGCTTGGGGGCGAGTGCAAACACCACCAATGATTCCATCTCATTCACAGCCCATTTCTCGCCGGACAGAGCCGTGGCCGCCCTGCCGTCAGAAATCGAAGAAAAGAACACTGCTGGCTGGAACGATTACTGGGGCAACGGGGGCTTCGTCGACGTGACAGCCTCCTCCAATCCCAACGCGACCGAACTGCAGCGCAGAATCGTGCTGTCGCAGTACCACGTCCGGGTCAACAGCGCGCCCACGGCGCAGTCGCCGCAGGAGAGCGGACTCATGAACAACGGCTGGTACGGCAAGTTCCACTGCGAGATGTTCGTCTGGCACAATGCGCACTGGTCGACCTGGGGCCGGCAGCAGCACTTTGACGACATCTTTCCCGCCGTGTACGAGGCGCTGCTGCCGACGTCGCTGGCCCGCGCCGAGGGCATGGGCTGGGCGGGCGCCCGGTGGCCCAAGATGACGCAGACGGTGACGGGGTCGAGTGCACCTGGTGGTGTCAATGGGCTGCTCATGTGGCAGCAGGTATGTTCACAAGTTTTTCTTCTCTGCTTGCATAACTAAGATGTACCTCTTGCAGCCTCACGTCATGTACCTCGCCACCTTGGCTTACCAGGCCTCGCCTACTGTGGCGACACTAGAGCGTTGGGATGAAGTCCTCACCGCTGCGGCCGATTACATGGCCTCATATGCTTGGAAGAACGAGTCTTCGGGATATTACGATCTCGGCCCACCGTGAGTTTCTGGGTCCCATCTTTGGACCATTTGGGTTTGCTTCTGACGTTTCACGTTATCAGTGCGTACGGTGTCACGGAGAACACGCCGCCAACGGAGTCACTCAATCTTGCCTACGAGGTCAGTCGATTCCAGAGATGTTCAACGAACCTCAAGTCATTTCTAACGTGACACAGGTAGCCTACTGGCGCTATGGCTTGGACGTCGCCCGGGATTGGAAAGAAAAACTCGGCCAGGAAGCTCCCGAGGCATGGACAACTGTGGCCGAGAACCTTGCACCCCCACCGCAGGTCGACGGGCTGTATACAGTTTACGAAGGCCTGAACTCGTCCTGGTGGAACGACACGTCCTTGAACGGGGACCCGCGCTCTTTGATTATGCTGCAGGTGAGCAAGTTGCCAATGAGCCATCTGCTCTTGTACTGGAACTCCAGCCAGACAGTAGTTTTTACTGACAATCTTGCTCGGTCCAGGGAATACTCCCAGACACCCCGGCAGTCGACCCAGAAGTAGCGCTGAGGACAGCGGACAAGGTCTGGGAGGTTTGGGGCGATGCGGACATTCGAGGCTGGGGCCGTCCCGTGCTCGCCATCAACTCGGCGCGCATCGGAAACCCCGAGCGGGCAATTTACCATCTCACAGCCTACGACTATTGGCAGTTTGATGATGCCGGTAACGTCCCAATTCAAAGCACCAAGTGTCATTGCTAAATATTGATCGTCTTCCTAGGTTTTGCCGTCCGCGGAGGAGATGGAGGCACGCCTCCTCCGTTTATGCCCGGAAATGCTGGCTTTCTATATGCCGGTAAGAACACACTTCAAAAGTCTTCGCAATATGCTTGGTACTGACGAAAGGGATGCACATAGTCGCTTACATGGCAGCAGGCTGGCAGGGATCGGAAGGCGACGCTCCTGGATTCCCGAAAGACGGAAGCTGGTCTGTCGAGTACGAGGGATTGCTCAAGGCGCCTTGAAGAGAAGATCACAGTTGTAACCAATACAAATTGTCTTGGATGGCATATTGATCGAATCGGCAGTGCCTCAACGAGTGATGCTGTCAAAACACCCATCTAACCTAATTACCCTGTTGTCCGCAAATCTACACTCAGAACTATTTTGAAAATGACTCGAGATGCGTCCAGGGTATATAAACTATTTAGGAGCTCTTATTTCAACAAGCAAAACCTGGTCGGCGACGATCGAGTCAGTATGGGTCCGATGGTGTAGTTGGTTATCACGTCAGTCTAACACACTGAAGGTCGGCGGATCGAGCCCGCCTCGGATCATTCTTTTGCCCATTACACACATCCTGTAATTGAACTTTTTTTTTAATTCCACGCAAGTTTTGAATTCAAACCATATGTTACATGCTATTTCTGTCTGTTTCTTATGACATAACTGTTTAATTTGATGGACGGTATTGTATTTATTGGTCGTCAATCAGCGTCCATGGGCGCTGGTTGTGTGTGCTATGGTCATACTCCACAATATGGTCCCGGTGCAGAAATTTTTTTATACTAGCGTCCCAACCCGCTGGAGTTGTGAGACAGCATTCAATCCATTCAATGATTTCTACGAAATCACGCTTGCCATGCAAGTAAAACGATCAAAACGAACTGTGTAAAAAGTAAATCGTAAAGGACTGGAAGAGGATACCGCAGCTATACTTAGAAGCGGGCGTACACAAAAGCACTACGCATGATGAAATGGTCAAAAAGAACGATCTTATTACAAACAAGTTCCTAGAGAAACGGCAAAAGCAAACAGAAAAAAAAGTCACAGCTCGGAAGCTGCGTACCAGGTCAGTCGGGGATTCGAACCCCGGTTACCGGAAGGCGTGATGCTCCAGAAGATCTGAAATCAGAATCCGATGTGATAACCAACTACACTAACCGACCTTGGTTGTTGAGTGGCGACGAGCTTATTACATCTTACATCAGTGGGGCCAAAGCATAAAGCCGAGAAAGCGAGCTCTGAGGACCAGGATGTCCTAGAATCGGCTATTCATGGCATACAAAACACAAATAAAGTACAAACAAAGTCATGCAAAAACAAATACGTGAAAATACACTAAGTACACGGTTGCATTGTCGAATGTTGCTATTCCCAGTGAGCTTTCTCATGCTAGTCCACGAATTATGTCGGCAGCCTACAAGTAAACCCGAATTAGCACGATACGCAAATGTACTTCTTACAGAAATCACACGAATCGAATGACTTACCTTCTCTGCCACGGCGTAGACGGTGGTCATGGTGTGACTCGCCGGCAGCAACGGCATGACGCTGGCGTCCACGATGCGCAGCCCCTCGATGCCGTACACCTTGAGCTCGCCGTCGACCACGCCGCCCTCGTTGCGCGCGCCCAGCTTGCAGCTCCCCGCCGGGTGATACAGCGTGCTGGCCGACTGCCGGACGAAGCTGGAGAGGTCCGCGTCGCTCGTGACGTTGGCGCCCGGCAGGACCTCGACGGGCTGCAGTGGGCCGAGCGCGTCCGCGCCCATCAGCGTCCGCACGAACTTGATGCCCTCGACGAGGATCTCGACGTCCAGCGGGTTGCTGAGTAGAGCCGGGTCGGCCGAGGGCGCGTCGAAGATGTCGCCGGACGGGGCATTGACGCTGCCTCGGGAGTAGGGGTGCTCCAGCCCGAGAACCACGGCGCCGTCGGCCCAGATCATCTCGAGGACGGCCGATCCGGTCGATCCCAGTTTCTCGGTCAGGACTTCGTGCTGGCGCTTGTATCCTGACACAACCTCGGCGGCCGTGCCTTTGGGCAGATACAGTGACAGATCTTGCGCGGTAGCTTCGGTTTGAATGGTGCTCCATTGCTCTGTGAAGTTCTGGAGGGGAAGAAAGACGAGGAAGTCGCCAGTCGAGTCGGCATAAGGTCCCGTTTGTTCTGTATCGTACAGCTCGCGCGACTCAGCTGCATATGTTGCATTGGTCGTGAGATTGCTGGCAGTCAGAGGCGCGACGACTAACACATCACGTTAGCTGGGGCGCATTGGATAGAAGGGGTCCGGCATCACTAACTCGTGTTGACGGTCGTCAAGAGGATGTGATCGTGGAAGTTCTGGCCAACAGCTGGCAGGTCGACGATCGTGCTAACGTTGATGCTAGACAGGTACGCCGCGTCTCCGATGCCTGAGACTTGGAGAATCTGCGGTGTGAAAATGGCACCTGCTGCCAGAATGGCCTCCTTTTGGACAGCGACGGACGATCTTGAAGCGTTGCGACCAGATGCAAACTTGCGTAATTTTGTAAGCAGGGAACTGTTTGGTAATTGCCCATAGATCTTCTTACCTCGACTCCAGTGACGCACACACTGTCTCCAGTTCCATTGCTAAGGATACGTGTGACCTGCTGTCCAGTGATCAGGTGAAGATTGCTGCGAGTTGCTACCGTGTCATAGTATGCCTCTCTTGCAGAGGATCTGGTTGCTGTCTCGGGGTCCTGGTTGTGTGGAGTATAGAAGCCTCCAATAGCGTTGCCATTCGCCTGATCTGGAGAAATTGATATTCCAACCTCTTCGATAGCATCCACGAAAACCTCTGGGTACAATATTAGCCAAGTCAAGAACAAGAGCGGCCCGCCTGGAGACTTACTAGTTGTTGGCCAGATGAATGGCGCATCTAGGCAACGAGAAATGATTAGTTCCATACCCTTTCACGGATACTGGATTCGAACTGAGAGACGGCTTTTGGAACGTATATAGCAAGTTTAATACCACTTTGAAAGGACACTTACAGCTGACATTCATATAGCCGTCGTATCCATGGGCGGAGACATCATAAGTGATATTGAACTCGGATGCAATCTGCGCATCTGGTGGCGTGAAAATCTCGTTCTTTACATTGGAATCACCAAATACATTAGCAAACAAGAAAAATAGGCATCTTGGATCAGACGCGGTCTACTCACCTTCTTGAAGTACGGCAACAGAGCTTCCCAGCCCCATCCTTGGTTTCCCAGGTCCTCCCATCGATCGTAATCAGACTCTGAGCCTCGATCAAAGACCATGCGATTGAGCTTGGTCGATCCGCCAACAATCTTGCCCTGAGGAATCGAAATGGAGTTGTTGGCTACATATTCTGTTGGCGCATATGATATGTTCCAGTCGTATTTGGTACCAATTGCACCGCCAGCTAGACCGGGAATCGTCACAATATCTTCTCCCTGGTCGCTATTTGAAACAGTCAGTTTTTGGGTGTTCAGGATAGATCAGCAGACTTACAATTCACCAGCCTCTATGACGAGAACAGTGGTTTCTGAAGCAAATTAGCAGGTTTCTTGTTACACGGAGCCGTTTTTACAATCTGCTCACCATCATCTTCGCTGAGACGATTGGCTACCGTGAGACCACTTGCACCAGCCCCAATGACGACGTAATCATAAGCCGGGAGCAGGTCATCTCGGCGATTGACGATATGGCCTCGAAATGCAGGATGAGCTGCAACGAGTGAGGCAGACTGTGCCAGTCTCGCGAATGTGGTATCTGTCTTCATTCTGTCGTACTGCTTGATGTTACGAAGAGCACAGAGAGTGGCCTGGAATGACAGTGACGATGAGGCGACATGGTGTTCATTTTGACGTCAATTGGCATGACCAGGTGGCATCGAATGCCCTCGGTTCGTCGGCTGGGTGCAACACGGCACTTCCAATCAAGAGAAGTGCCATGTTCTGTTCCTGAGCGTACCTGCATATTACCGATCAAGTTCAGCGACTTCAGCGAGTTCCGATCTTGCTTTGTTATAACAGGCAAGACAACACTTGATTATGGGACCCCCGTGGAATCAGATCCAGGGGTATATCGTATACAGGGTCACATCACCGGGACGTTGGCCACCAATCAAGATTGATCCCCTGTGTCATGCAAATGGGTAAATCTGGGCTGAGCATCTTGTCAGGTCTTGGCAATGACGCTTTTCCTGCTGATAAAAACTGACAAAGCAAAACACCACATTGCAACTTGCGACAGCTACTAAACCATGATATATTATTCTTCCACCAAGAATGGAAAAGTCTGTGAGTCGTTGGCTTCGGAGCGGAAAGGCCAACCTAATCTGGTCTTTGATCTGCCTAATTCAGCATTGGAAGAATCCCTGGTTCTGGCCCCCCTGGGCAGTCCTATCGGCTTACCCAAGCTGATCGCCAAGCCTCAAGTTGGCTCCGGGCCCAATCTCGGGCAACTGAGTATACGGAAGACACATGCGCAGATGGAGCCATGAGAGATAATTTACCCGATGGAGTCGGGCCGGCATCCACTCTTTCAGAAGTATATGCTGACGGTGTCCTGCAAAGTAGTGGTGGTCTTTCCTCGTGCCCGCCGTGTAACCTGCCGAGACCTCAGCCCGAATCTCGGGAGTAATGGTTCACCTGCCACCGCAGCTGCCACTGATGCTTTTGTGCCGCTGCAGAGAGGAAATAGTATGACCACAATGGCGCCATCGCTTTGACTTGAGCACGTCACCAGGACTATTACAGGCGGTAAGCCTATCACTGCACAGAATATCCCCTATTCGATATTGCCGACGCAAAGAAGATAGGCATGTCACGGAAGGGCGAAATCATTTCCCCCACATCGGCATAGGCATTCGGGGTCAAATAGGCTTAGTGGGCAGTCTTCCTTGCCCCTCAGGTGCAAATGCCCAAAACAGCAAGCGAGGTCATATGATTGTCGTCAAAGCTGCAGACTGCAGTTGGTTCTTACAACAGGGGATATAGTCTCCTCAAAACGGCTTTAGCGAGCAGTGAAGAAAATAAGAACACCGACGAAACTTCCGAATGCCAATTCTATAATTGTAACACCACGAGCCAGACTGCGGCGCAAAAAGTCTTGAAGTATTCATTGATCCCCAGCGATGACCCACAGATCAGCGTCCGGACGTCCGTATGGCGACTCCGTGCCGTCAAGGTCCGTCTGACGCCTCCATTTTACCTTTGCGCCGCTGACTCTGTCTGGTGCTGCACGCAAGCACTGGCTATATTCCTTTTTTGCTGATCCATTGGTTATCGTCGCATCATGCGGGAGGGTACAGCCTCGGTCCCGGGCTCGGTGCCGTGTCAGCAAGTCTATCTGTCGGCGCCATGTTAGCTGAACGATTGTGGACCCTGCATCCTCCTCTTCATACGCCGCAGACAGGAGTTATCGACGAATCGCAGAACCGACAACTGTCGGGACTGCAGATTTTATAGATGAAGCAAGCATGTATGTTCACTAAACAAAAACTAAGTCGCCTATCGTCATCCCAACTGTCAGCTCGCATTCTCTTGTCGCTTGTCCGGTCCGTTATGGCTATGGGGGATAAGCTGAATACTAGGGTGCGCTACGGACTACTCCATGTTTGACCATAGAAGAGCCCGATGCTCTAAAGTTTGAAGTATCACTCGCACCTGTCCCGTCCACGCGGACGTTAAAAATTTGTTTTGAGCCAGGCATTTATCTTTTCACAATTTCTCGGTCGAGTTTGTTCTACCTATCATTCTTGTTTAATTCATAACAACTTGCTACTATTGCTCGCTATACATTTGCTGTTGACCATGGGTGATCTACCAACGAGGGAGCTGGACATAATAATTCTTGGCGGAGGCATAGCAGGCTTGACGACAGCTCTAGCACTAACAAAGTTCGCCCCGAGCGACGCCGTTCCCAACATACACATCTTCGAGATCAGACCAGAGCCGGCCACGATTGGCGGCGCCGTGAACCTCACGCCCAACGCCCTGCGCATGCTCGATCACCTCGGGGCCTACGACGTGATCAAGCAGAACGGGTACGGCAAGGATATTGACGAGCTCGAGGTGTACGACATCTACTCGACCAAGCTCGCCGTCTCGAGCTTCAAGGGCGCCCACGGCAAGGGCATCGGCAGCCCGCCGTTCAAGGCGCTGCGCATCACCCGGGGCGATGCGCTCAAGGCCGTGCTCGAGGTCGTGCGGCGGCAGGAGAACATAAAATTGACGTGCGGCAAGAAGACGGTGGATATCCAGGAGACGGCGGACAAGGTGACCATTTCCTTCGAGGACGGCGGGCAGTGCGCGGCCGACGTGCTCATGGGCTGCGACGGCATACACTCGGTGACGCGGCTCAAGCACGTCGACCCGGAGCGCAAGGAGAAGTACACCGGGGTCTGCAACGCGTTCGGATTCGCCCCCGTGGGAAAGGACTTTCCCGTGCACTTTGACTGTACGGCCATCAACTTTGCGCGGCGCGGGATGCTTCTCACCAGCTACCATAACCCGGCCATGGACTCGGTTTACGTCGGTGCCCTGATGGAGGTATCCGATATTGGATCCCGCGATGGGTGGAAGGCGGTCGGCGGCGACGCGGAAAAGACTCGAGGGGAGCTCATGAGCAGGTTCGGCGACGCCAATGTGCCGTGCATCAACCAGCTGATCCAAAAGGCGGAAGATTTCTACCTGTGGCCGGTGCACACATTATCCAAGGACGGGCAATGGTCAACGAATCGATGTATGCTTCTCGGGGACGCGGCCCACGCGATGCCTCCCCAGGGCGAGAGCACGGGCATCGTGTTTGAAGACACGGTCATCTTCGCCCGCTGCCTCACCAAATGGATGGAGAAGGGAATGCCTGGGGGCAGCCCGAAAGAGGCATTCACCGCCTACGAGACGCTGCGCAAGCCGCGGATCGCGACAGCCTTTGATGAGTCACAGAGCGTCATCCGCACCGTCTCTGACGCCGGCTGGTTCGGACACAAGGTCAAGACGTACATCGTTCCTTGGTACCTCTGGTATACACGGTCGTACCGCGAGAAGCATTTCATCGAGGACGTGACGACTAGCGAGCTCAACTATTGCTAAGAACTCGATCAAGCTCGTGCGCCAAGTTTCGCCGCATCAAGAGTTCTCGGAACTCACTTCATTATCTAAATCAACACGCGCCGATCGATTCAGAGCTCCATAGAGATCTTCTCTCTCGCCGCCAATACTATCCCGCAGCATAGCCCGTGTTTGGCATCGATGATGATTTTGCCTTTTGGATGCTGACCTAGTTGCGCTTTCTGATTGACAAGTCGTGGTTTACTGAAACCAATACGGCGGATATCACACGTCGTAATTATACAGTGGTTAAGCGCGTTATCGAGAGCCTTTTCTGGACGAGCTTGCATACAGACGCATGAAGCGTCAGAAGAACGCGCCGGGAGATATGCCATTTTTGGAAGTATGACTGTCTCTGATTTGGCCATTTCGTTTAGTATAGCTTACGGCAAGTCCAGTGGTATTCGTTTTGGAGCTTACTGGATGAATCATCAGACTTATTCCATGGGCGGCACAAAGTGTGTCAGCTTGTGGTTACCTGCGCGCCACTACCTCCGGTGTGCTTCGGTATTTGGACCTGCGACACAACAGCCATCAGTACAGTAGCGCCAATTTAACAGGCCTTTCTAATTATATAGGAAGACATCCACCGCCAAAAATGATGAACTTGAACGAAATCACACAAAGCGCGACTTGACAAACTGTGTTTAATCCTCTTGTCCATCTTAACTACGTGGCTTATACTGTTATGATGGCGACAACTCAGGATCAATTCATTACGCTCGGTGCGGACGTAAAGATAAATATTGTCACCACTCAGACTCATGTCACCGGAGCTCACAAACCAACACTCATATTTCTACACTTCTGGGGCGGCTCTTCGAAAACATGGTCATCCATGATCTCCCTCCTATCGCCAACATACCCGACATTGGCCATCGACTTTCGCGGCTGGGGCGCCTCGACTGGCCCAAGCCGCGCAGATGCATACTCGATTTCGGACCTCGCGGGAGACGTGCAGCAAGTCATCCGGCAGAGGGTCGTCGGAGATTTCGTCCTTGTTGGACACTCGATGGGCGCCAAAGTCGCTCAGCTTCTGGCCGGCACGTATGATTCGCAGTCCTCCAATACAAAAGCTAGATTGAGGGCAATGGTTCTCGTATGCCCGGCTCCGCCTACACCTCTGGTTCTGCCCGACGATATGAAAGATCAGCAAATACATGCATATGACAACGCAGGCAGCGCGGAGTTTGTGGTCCGCAACGTCTTGACGGCGTCCCAGCTGGACCAGCACACGGTGGATGGACTGGTGCAGGACATGTTGCGGGGCAATAGCCATGCTCGCGCAGCCTGGCCGGCGTATGCCATGGGCGAAGATATCCGGAGTGGCGGTTGGAGAGTCGAGGTCCCGGGTTTGGTCATTGCTGCTGAGGATGATGTTGTCGAGCCTCTCGAGAGAATCAGGACAGAGGTGGTACCGCATATCAAACAAGCAGAATTTGCGATCATAAAGGGCTCTGGTCACTTGTTACCTGTTGAAGCACCACAAGCTGCTGTAGAAAGTATGCAACAGTTCCTGCAGACGCTCGAGCCGCTGGCGCGTTGACATTCGCAGCCCATCGGCAGAGAAAATTTGCCATAACATGGAATTTGTCATTTCTCTGAAGCCGACTCCTGGAAAGAACGACACCTGAGTGTCTACAACTATCAACTCATATATTCAGCCTTGCTCAAAACTGCGGGTGGACTGGAAGGAATGTCAAATATATACTTGTAATATTGATCTGTTTCAAATTTTTGAGCCACCTTCAACCAGGGCAGCCTGCGATCCTGGTAGTGTTTCTGGTAGTGTTCGCTTGGTCTACCTCTGAGGGAGATGTGATTAAGTATTCTGGCGATTTTGTGCCTGTTAATACTTACTTTGGCGTGTGCATGGAGGATGTGACAATTATTAAAGGAACAGCCTCCAATCTTGGGGCTTATGGATAAGCCCCCACTAGAGATTATATCGAGATGATGGGCTATGGTAATAATCTTTCCCTGTCCTTGCGACCTCGTTCTATCTGTAGCACCCAGCCAATGGGAATACTCTCACTACAGCCTGCGGGTGGCAACTCACGGCGTATCTCACGGAGTATCTGAGAAAGCCTCAGCGCACCGACTCGCCAAAGTTTCCCCGGACCTGCAAAACATTAGTGGACCCGCGAGTATTCCCTACATTTAGGTGGTCCTGCCAATCGAGAGCCAAGCGTTGAATACTCTACATTATTTCCGTACTATACAGCCGGATTGGGGTTCCCAAAACGCGGGGTTGCGGGGGCGTAGACGCAGCTGGATCTCGATTCAATAATTGTCGTCCTTGTTGAATCAGTGGCGAACAGAAAGTGAGCAGATACCTGCAGAGATTATCTCCAGGATCAATACTTCAATATCAAATTCCTCATCCTAGACCGAGTCCGTTGTAGCAATCAAGACCACTTCTCTACCCTCTCATCTTCACTATGGCTCCCGCGGCGACTGTGCTTCAGCACGAAGACAAGACCAATTCCGCCTCCGGTGCTCTGGGCAAGGCAAAGAATGGCAAAAAGCTCAGGATTCGCTCCTACCCCAAGTTCGAGTCCCTGATCGAGGAGAGGTTGTACCGCAAACAACATCTAGCCGCCACGTTCCGCGTGTTTGCCGACCGGGGCTTTGATGAGGGTATCGCTGGGCATGTCTCTGTTCGTGATCCGATTCTGACCGACCACTTTTGTACGGTGTCTCCCTCCCACTGAACCGCCAGGGTCACTCAGGCGCTGAAATTCAACCAGGGCTCAATCCGCTGTCGATGCACTTTTCGCAAATCTCCGTCTCTGACTTGATCCTCGTCAACGAGGACGGCGAGGTCGTGGAGGGCGATGAGCCCATCAACGCCGCCGCCTTTGCCATCCACTCGGAGATCCACAAGGCTCGACCAGATGTCCATGCGGCTTGTCATGCGCATTCCGTTCACGGAAAGGCATTTAGTGCCTTTGGTCGACAGCTGGACATGATCACGCAAGACGCCCTGCGCTTCTACAAGAGCCATGCCGTGTACAACCAGTTCGGCGGCGTGGTCCTAGATCGCGAGGAAGGAAGACGTATTGCTGCAGCGCTGAGAGATGGCAAGGCTGCCATCCTGCAGAACCACGGTCTGCTTACCGTACGTATCGGTGCCCAGATACCGGGCTCATGTTAACTTTGCTGACCACGTAAACAAAACCAGGTTGGCGGAAGTGTAGACGAGGCGGCATTCTGGTTCTTGAGCCTCGACAAGACCTGCCACGCTCAGCTTCTAGTCGATGCGGCCGAGCGAGGCAGCGGCCATCAGAAAATCATCATTAATGATGAGGAAGCCGCGTTCACTTACCAGCAGGTGGGAAGTCCCGAAAAGGGGTGGCTTGGATTTCAACCGTACTATGATGAGCAGCTGGCCAAGACGAACGGGAGCTTCCTGAAGTGAAAAACTCGGATTCTTGGCAAGAGGGATATAAGCCGAAAGATATGACTTGGACCATAAGAAGGCGGGTCACGGTGCATTTAGTTATGGGGATTTACGATATCACGAACAACTCTCAACCACCAGTCTAGTTCGTAAGTGCTTACAATAAATTCTCTCTTCATGCCATACTGGGAATGGTATTATCTGTCTTATACTGCATAACCCTGCAGATTAGAAGTGCACCCTAAGAAATCCGATCAATCACGCCCATGAATGCCAACTACTGGTTGATACTGCCGTTCGTGAGATACGGGCCGTTACCACACCCCGCTCCTGTCCACGTCGGATTGCTTCTTTGCCTTGACGAGCGTCTTGCCGTCCAAGGGCAGCGCCTCGAAGAAGATATCAGCCCCGTCGCCTGCCTTGTCTAGGACCTTGTAGGCCGCGCCCACCTGCTCGTCACTGCACTTGGCAATGATCATGTCAGCTACAAACCTCAGTATAAAGCGCTCCAGTCCGGCGGGAGTCAAGCGCGTGACACCTGTAATCAGGACGAGGGCCTTTTCAAAGTTCTGCTCCCTCTTCAAGTTCAAAGCCTTGAGGGCGCCCATCATGTTGCGGAGCTCAATGTCAGCCATGGTTGCAGATTCTTTAGTGTATGGTGTGATTTACTTTGGATGTTAGTGAGTTTTCTGTTGGGAATGGTTGTTGTATGATACTTGTACTCTTGAGAGTGTGGTGAGTAGTGTCTTTTTTTCATCATCACTGAGTTGAATATCGTCACTCATTTATAGAAAGTTGTTGACGAAGCCAGATCGTGGAACTATACTCGGGTTTAGTGAACAGCTTCATTGTACTTAGCTGAACCACGAAGATGTGTGCCAGAACTTGGCCATAAGTGTTGTACACCATGTCATATTTTCTCATGCTTCACGTTGAATGATTGGCTGGCACTGTTCATCTGGCTTCCCAGTGAACGGCATTGTTTTCCGTTTTGTTATACCTATTTCTTTCACTCTCATCGTCTGAATCTCGGTCTTTTTGTTCTCTCATGTCGAATTCTTTGTCCTGATGCGCATGCTTGAGATTCGCATTATCACACAAGGTCATTGTCTGGCTCTGTACTGTATTTCGACGTCTGATCGTTGGATTGGCTTCGCATACTGCTATGCTAGATTAATGTGATCTAATCGTCAAGTGGTTCACGAGATTTACAGTCGGGAACAAAGTGGATTCACACAAGAAGCTCACCACCACAAATTAGTATCAAATCTCTCACTCTGCCCCAAACGCGACAAGATCCAGACTACCCAGATTGATACTACGAATTGAAAGATGAAAAATCCCGTACACTGGATAGAACCAGCTGATTCGTTGGTATCTCTCATTTGTCAGAGATATTATTGGGCACTTATCTCGGACTTCTGCCGGCCGGCATCGGGGCACTCCTAGCACCATGCTCCACCCCGGAGAGGGACCCAATCACGGAGGCTCCCTCTCGGTGATAGAAGATGGTGCGAGCTTGAAGATTATAGTAGAATGTCCCGATAAATCAGGAGATTCACGATTTCATAATCCATTCTCATCTGTCAATACATCGAGCTTTGTTCTGGTCGTTTAGATTATACATTTTTCGCGGTTCACGCCTTCTCAAACCAGCTGCCGCTCATCTTGATTCCTCTCCGGAAGCTCCCGCAGGCTCGAATATTCATCAGAACCATGACAGACGGCTACGATGCAGACCGGCCAACGGTCACCATCAGCCAAGGCGTGGTGAAAGGAATAAAGGACGAAGGGTCCTTCCCCAAGACGGTGGAAAAGTTCTTGGGAATCCCCTACGCCCTACCGCCCGTGGGCGACAGGCGCTTCCGGCCGCCGGTCAAGGTCGGCCCGTCGTCGGAGACCATCGACGCATCGAAATGGGGATACATCGCCCCGGCCAAGCAGTTCATCGTCACGGGGCCCAAGCTGGAGTCGAGCGAGGACTGCCTCACGGCCAACGTGTTCCGCCAGGCGCCGACCGCTGCCGCCGGCGAGACGACGGCGCTGCTCCCCGTTGCCATCTACGTGCACGGCGGCGCCTTCAACCGCGGCAGCGCCTCGATGCACAATACCGCGTCCATGATGGGCTGGTCGGCTGCGCCGTTTGTCGCCGTCTCGTTCAACTACCGTATCGGCGCTCTGGGCTTTCTTCCTTCGGCGCTGAGCGCCAAGGAGGGGATACTGAATCTCGGACTGAAGGACCAGATTCTCATGTTTGAGTGGGTTCAGGAGAACATCAAGCAGTTCGGAGGTGACCCAGACAATGTGACGCTGATCGGACTCTCGGCCGGCGCTCACTCGGTAAGCGGAATAGGTCTCAACACTCGGTGATCTCAGCTAATTATTGACAGATTGGACACCACCTTCTGGATTATGAGGAGGGCAAGAAGCCTCTCTTCCACCGGGCCGTCATGGAGAGCGGCGCCCCAACGTCGCGCGCCGTGCGCAACTACGATGCGCCGATCCACGAGGAGCAGTTCCAGGCCTTCCTCGCCGAGGCCGGGTGCCCCAAGGACCTGCCCGAGGCCGAGGTGCTGCCGTTCCTGCGCGGCGTGTCCACGGAAGTCATCGCCAAGGCGCAAGAAAAAGTCTTCTACGGCTACAACCCGTCGCTGCGGTGGGCGTTCCAGCCCGTCATCGACGGCGAGATCATCCGGCGGCGGCCGATCGACGCGTGGCGGCAGGGCCTCTGGCACAAGCTGCCCGTCATGACGGGCTTCAACGGCAACGAGGGCTCGCTGTATGTCGACCGGCAGATGGCCACGCCGGACCAGTTCACCGGCTTCTTCCGGACTCTGCTCCCGCAGCTCGAGCCCGCGGACCTGCAGACCATCAACGCGCTGTACCCGGACCCGGCCGCGGCCGCGGACTCGCCGTACCGCGAGGACCGTGACGGCGTGGGCGCGCAGTACAAGCGCATCGAGGCGGCGTACGCGCACTACGCCTACGTGGCCCCCGTGCGCCAGACGGCCCACCTGGCCTCGCCCGAGGTGCCCGTCTACATATACCACTGGGCCCTGCAGAGCAGCATCGTCGGCGGGGCGAGCCACGGCGACAACATGAAGTACGAGGGCATGGACCCGGCCGTATTGAAGATCTCTCCGACCCAGAAGGAGATGGCCGGCACACTCCATGCATACGTGACGAGCTTTATTTGCACGGGAGACCCGAGCGGTCTCGCTGGGGAATATGCACAGAGGCCGCAGTGGCCTGCTTATGATAACAGCGGCCCAAAGATCATGATCTTTGGCGAGAAGAACAAGGAACTGGTTGGCGGAAGTGTTGGACCGCCAGCCGAGGTCAATGACGATGTCTGGGCCAAGACAGAATCGGATTTCTGGTGGAGCAAAGTTGAGATCTCGCAACAATAAGTGCTCGCTGGGTTATAAATATACTTTAGAGATACCGTTGGTGGCTGATCAAAAGAAGGATTTGCAGTGCTCTCAAAGAAGGCGTGGTGACTTGCTATTTTGTATCATTTTCGTGACTACCTTGATAGACTATTGGTTTATCTTCAGTGAAAAGTCCACGTATCCCGTGCCTTGGTGTATGGAGCTGGTTGAGATGATATCAATGTCATTGCACACATAAGGCGCGACATTGTCCTCTTTCAAGCCACCGCTGACCTCGAGCAAAAACGACTTCTTGCCTTGCCACCGTTCCCGCAGGCTCCTGGCAGCAACCTTGACGCCGTCGCCTGTGAAGTTGTCCAGCATGACAATGTCGGCGCCAGCCTCGATCGCTTCATCCGCCTCGGCCTCGTTCTGGACCTCGACCTCAATCTTGAGTGCAAAGCCACCGACGGAGCGGGCGGCCTTGACGGCATCCGTGATGCTGCCCCGGCTCCAGACGTGGTTGTCCTTGAGCATGATCATGGAGCTCAGGTCCATGCGGTGGGCATCAGCGCCGCCGACCAGCATGCCGTACTTTTCCACAAGACGGAATCCGGGAGTCGTCTTGCGCGTACCAGCCAGGATTCCTGTGTAGCCCGCCTCCCGGACCAGCTTGACCATCGTCCTCGTCTTCGTCGCAATACCGGAGCAGCGAGCCAGCATATTAAGGCCTACACGCTCACCCAGCAGAAGTTGACGCGTCGGGCCACTCACAGTAGCGACCTTCACTTTGCCATTGTTCTCTTTCGATGGGACGACCTCGGCTCCCTCTTCCAGGTACCACTCAACGGTACAACCGCACTGGGCGAAGATCTCGTTGAAGAAGGGGACACCGGCGACAATGCCGGCGCTCTTGCCCCACAGCGTTGCGGTCCTGGCATCCTCGCCCACAACGAAGCCGCCGTAGTCGAACGAAGGCGTATCCTCGGCGAGCCAGGTCGTGATCTGGGCTTTCCAGGACGGTGGGAGGAGGTGGCCGAGCTGGCCGGCGGAGGTGGGTAGATCGGTCATGGTTGGCGGGTTTTCGAGGGAATAAAGGAGTGTTGGCTGAACGGTCTCGGGGTTTTCGTATGATGAAGGCAGCGAAGTTTTTGGTCAGGAGAGACAGGTAAATGTTCTCAGATTTGCGAATGACCAAGCGGAAAAATTACAGATTGGCGGCGAAAGTTGAAACATTATCCGCGGTCCTCAACGTGCTCGCTGGGACCCTTCCGTAGAATGCCGACCAAAGCCGCTAAAAGTTGGAGGGGCATTGCCGAAGATCGGCAGCCCGAGCGAAGCGTGGGGTTGACGAACCCCTACTATCCAGTAGATCAACGGTTCGTTACTGGTTCGTTCGAAGCCCGGTATGTTATACTTCTTTATACTCGCATCGACTGGCAGCTGGAAACGCAATTGCCTTGATATTAGTATGATCGCTGAATGTAAAAGACATCATATGTTCGCGACCAGGGGTCATTCTGTTGAGCCGGTCAAAGTACCTGACTTGTCAGCAATGAGGTGGGCATGAAGCAGCTGCGATCATATTCGCTGTCGCCCATGCGACACTAGTAGAACGACAGGACGACTCTGTCGAGCATGACACAAGATGCTTCACGAAAGACCCAGGTGTGGTTTTCTGGCTGTAGAAGGTTTACTTGGAGGTATGATTCTACTTTGATCGGCGACTTTCCATTGTGTATACATTCCACACCTCGAACAGGTGCAACTCAAAGAGAGGACATTACGTCATTTGCGTCATTCTTATTCAGATCTTTTGAGCAAGACCAGCCGACCTTTACTTATTTGCTTGCCCGACCAAACCACAGGACCATTTCTTGCATTGCAACATTTAACAAAAACTTCCAACCTACGATTTGAGAAGTCCAGTTATACCAATCTCAAAAGACAAAAACACAGACCTTCACCACAAAACGTCCAAGATGCCTAGCTTCTCCTTCACAAGCTCGTCCTCCTCCTTCTCCACCAGCCACAACGGCCAGCAGACCGGCCACTCATACCAGGAGACCTCGCAGACCACACCCGAGGGCAGAACCATCCGCACCACCACACAGAACCTGGGCGAGAGACCCGTCACGCACACGCAGCAATATGACTCGCACGGCCACGAGCTGATTGGAGACCGCGCCAGCGGCAACGCCAGCCGCCGCATCGAGGACGTGGATCAGAAGGAGGTGGACCGCAAGTACGAAGAGAGGATCGAGGATGAATACGCCAAGCGTGAGGGAGGCGCTTGAAGGATGCCCGTTACGCCAGTTCGAGGCCATTGGAGGCGGGAGTTGGAAAATGGCAAAAGCAAATGTTTACCCACGGGGCCGAGTTCGATGTAGCCCTATTATGATACCTTTCCAGTAATACCACTCATTATTCATGAATTATATCTCTCAGATGTAGGAGCTTGGGGACTCAGCCCGCTGCCGCATATATTCCGAACGTAAGCCAGCACATGCAGTTGCTATCAGCAAATTCGCGGCTTGATGGCGAACATAATATATAATACTTGTAGGCTGCAGTGTCTCGGCGCGGCAGAAGCGGCCCGTATCTGATAGCCCAGGCCACGTTACAGATACGGTACGACTTCCCCCGAAGCATTTTGACAAGGACGCAAGAAGGTTCGGTAACAAGCCGTCAGTGATGCTGACCGATAGATACCTAGCTTTCGGCGTCCACCAGTGGCGCCAAACAGAACACCGAAATTCCAGAAGACCGATCAGAGCAGCTAGGTTTAGCTACGCTAGGTATGGCAGCTCGGCAAGGAAACCCCACAAAGCTTGGCATTGTTCTGAAACAGCCCGTCAGAATAATCCTTGTATCCTACCTAAGGGTCAATTGATGAAAGATCCAAAGGGAGATGAAGTGCTCGTATCGTAGCAGTCTAGACCTCCATGGAAAACGCCTGATTATCTTACATGGGGTAAGCATCGCATACAAAGATAAGATTGTAAAAATAGCAGAATCCGTCTCATCCAATGCTGACTTTCTCGGCTGAACTGACGCGACTCGTAGGAGCTGTGCAAGAAGCCAAGCTTTTTGGGGGTCGTCCGGGGTCCCGGTTTCAGCATTCTGAGAAGAGCAGAGAGAGTCTGGGCATTTCACAATGTTGGGGTCGATGAATGGGTGCGACGTGGGGGATTACCGGTACGGTGTCACTTTGCGGGCGTGATGAGCTGTGCGAGGGCGTTGGAAATGTTTCTCTTTGTGGATCAGCGCAAATTATCGAGTCTTGAAGCTGTGTCCTCCTCTGCTGGATATACAACGGTAATATGTAGATCAAATTCTATTGACCGACGACAAGTCCTGCTGTTCCCATAGGTTCGTCATTTGTTGGTTTATAGACAGTAAACAGCCATCAAGGCTTTCAGGTGAGGCGGAGGATTGTAAGAAATGCATTGTAGATGCCTTGGCTTATATCCAGCCGGTGTGGCTATGCAGTTTGACAAATGGCAAGGCCATGCTGAGATATCGGGCGCGAGGTGGGTGTCGGTCTTGGTGAGGACGTAAGGGTTTACGTGGCCGGTGTTGGAAAGTGTGGACAGCTTGGCAGGGCAATGCAGAGATACATTCGGCAGCTATCAGGTACACAGGCGAGAGAGGGAGCATCTCTTGCAGAAAGCCGACCACAAAAGCAGAAAGAGGCCCTATCAAACCTTGCAATTCACGCAATCTGGAGCCAGATCATTGGCGATCGCTGGTCACGAATCGAGGACGGTGGCAGACATGAGGTGATTGCTGGACATTTAATTGGTGCGCCGAGATGGAAACACGACCGGGGAAAAGGAAAGCGAGAAAGCAGCGAGTAGGTACAGTTCATCTGTACCCGTATCGTATGCGCACACGTATGGCGTATGGCGTACCTAATAGTAGAAGTTACACAATAACTACACCATACTCTCTCTTCACCTTATCTTTGCTGCTTGCTCGGCCCAAGCCGTTGAGAGGCTTGGAGAGGCTTCACATTATTAGTGGCAGTTGTGGGTGGGAAGATACCTAGACTCGAGTCCCGTCTGACGCAAGCGTCTCAGTGGGGGGCCTGCTGATTTTAGCCTGACCCGCCTAGAAAGAAGATCCCTTCCCAGATCCATTGATTGATCCCTACTACTACTTCTAGAAATCGGCCGCCAAGACTTGAGCCCTCCCAAGAATTCCGTCCCTGGCATCTGCGTCGCATTTTGCTCATCCAAGACTTTTTTGTTTGGGCTCTGGGCCAATTTCAACACCGCAAAGCTCCTTCACGGCTGCCTCATTCCTGACTTTAATCGGTCGCCTGGCTTCTGGTTAGTCTGTCGAGGGGAGGCGACTGCCTGCGAACAACGTTGAAGCTCAAAATCACAGCGAGAGCAATCCATTAGCTCGTCCGAGACCCCCAATCACCCTTTTCGTGATCCATCCTCCCTGGTTCGCAGCTCCGATCCGCAAATCAACTCCTGACCTTCCCGTTGCCTATACGCCGCCGACCTTCCTACTCCATCCTACGATCAGCATCTCTACGTGTCACAGTAGCTTTTACACACGCATTGAGCTCTCGGCAATTGCTCATGTCTACCACTGTATCGCTAGCTTAACTAGTCCACCTACGATTTCGCAATCCCAACGCCGACTGACTTCATCCCGCCACATTTCGCTTCACCCCGACCGCAGGCCTTTGGAGCTTCTGCAAAGGGACTCGTCGCCAAAATGCTCTCCTTCAAAAAGGCCATCCTCTTTGCCGCCTTCTTCCTCACAGCCATCATATTGCTACGGCAGTCGCATGGCTCAACAGCAAGCGATGAGCAAATCATAGCAGCGCCCTCGAGAAAGGACTCGTCCTCGTCCAGCAGCGGCTCGACCTCCGACCATGCCGCCGCCGCAGATGCCAAGCGCGTCCCAGCCCAGAAGACTCTCCAGGACATGTCCAAAATGTCTCTGTACGACAAGCTAGCCTACCAATACCCCTACGATGTCGAGGGCAAGTTCCCAGCATATATATGGCAAACGTGGAAGTACACTCCTGCGCAAGGTCAATTCCACTTCCGCGAGCAGGAGGCGTCATGGTCGAATCTTCACCCCGGCTTTGTACACGAGGTCATCACTGACCAGGTCGCGCCGCACCTGCTGCGAGTTCTCTACGCCGCCGTACCCGAGGTCCTCGAGGCATACCACGCGCTGCCTGAGCCTGTTCTCAAGGCTGACTTCTTCCGTTACCTGATTCTGTTCGCAAGAGGAGGAATCTACTCGGACATTGATACGAGCGCCTTGAAGAGTGCGCTGGAATGGATACCAGACTCGGTGCCCAAGGAAAGCATTGGTCTCGTTGTCGGCATTGAGGCTGACCCTGATCGCCCCGACTGGGCAGAATGGTACAGCCGACGCATCCAGTTTTGCCAGTGGACGATTCAATCCAAGCCAGGCCACCCGGCGCTGCGAGACCTCATCACACGAATCACCAAGGAGACGCTCAAGAGACAGGAGGAGGGCGTCTTCATTACCAAGAAGAAGAGCATCGTCGAATTTACAGGACCGGCCATTTTCACAGATACTGTGTTCGACTACTTCAACGACGACCGCTTTTTCGACATGAGCCACAGTCAGGGCAACATTTCGTGGGCGAACTTTACCGGGATGGAGACCCCAAAGAAGGTGGGAGACGTCGTGGTGCTTCCCATTACCAGTTTCTCACCTGGTGTTCAACAAATGGGCGCCAAGGATATTAACGACCCCATGGCTTTTGTTCACCACAGATTTGAGGGTAAATCATCATCCATCCATGCCTCTGTTAGCTGAAGCCATGACTTGACCAATTGACTAACTTGCCATCTTAGGTACCTGGAAACCCGAGAACGAACGCCACATTGGCGGCAGCGACAGCTAGAGACTTTTGATCGCCCCGTTCTGAACGACAGAAGAAAAAAGAAAATTAAGTCGTCCTTTTTGATGTACTATATCCTCGACCGAGAGTTCTCTTCTCCGATGCCGCCCTTTGGGTTATGGAGCGGCCCGGAACATGGAGAAGGTTTTTACCTCGTCGGGAAATTCATGTTGGCATGAGATACAATGTAACACGGACTCGGAATCGTCTATGGGCACACGCACACAACGGACGGTTTATACCCTACATACTGCATAGAGCAAGGCGTTTTTGGTAAAAGGAAATTTGAATTCTCCGGGAATTGCTAGAATTTTGCCTTCTCCTATGACCATGCTGAGTCTATCGTGCCATGTCCACAGACGCAATAGTAGTATGGTAATCGGTACGAATTCGTTCCCAACCACGAACCAGTAATCGGCCATGGCTTCACGACGGGCCCAACCACTTCAGCTTGGATCACACAGAATATGGCTGACAGGCCTCAGGCCTTGGCCCACCCCAGGAGCGGGGGCTTAGAATACACACCGATACGCGTACAGAAACTAGCCGAGTCTATTAACAGGATGTTCCTTTGCATCCATCCAACAGCAGCACATTCAGCTCCAACAAGGATTGATGCCAGGGCTTACACGACAAAGATCACGAATGTCAGATGATGGAGAGCAATGCAATGTTATGTCATTTTGGGCATAGCATGTGCTAACCTAGTCACTAATACCCCACATTCTCTACCCCAAGATCTGAGCTGACCTGACATAGCCGGGCCACTTCTACCCGCTGCCGGTTCTCCAATCGATGGACATCCCATTATTGTCTTGCCAATGGTATTGTCGTTGTACTTGTTTGTTTCCCTTGCCATCCGTCGTTCATTGGAGATGATATTTTTGTGATTTCAGCACAGCACAGCCTCGCGTGTCGCTCATTTTGTATCTTGCCATTGAAAAGGGATTCAATACTCCTGACTTCTACGTCTATAAACCCACATTTACGTTCCGGTCCACCGACCCCGCTTGTATGAGACAAGTCACCAGAGAGAGGGGGGTCGGCCGCTTATACATCGCTGGTTTGCGTGAGAGCCGCGGGTAGGGGGAACTCATCGCTATCCAGACACGAGGCAAAGAACCGGAATCAAGAAGTGTCGTGCTTGCTCGAGGGAGTGTCGTATAGTCCAGACGGGCCGTTCTGGAGGAGACAATGGCTTGCCGCGTGATCAGAAGACCTGGTGCCAACCTCCGTGTTCTGCGGAAGCGCTTCTCGACTTCGACGTTGGACAGGTCGGGCTTGAGCTATGCCGAGGGTCCCAGTGAGGTGAGTTGTTCATTTCATATGCCTTTTGCAGTCTCATGATTTCCATTTCGCGTTGCAGCACTTTCTACTTCATCAGCGCATCCGGGGATGAGGAACGGACAATGTAATCTTATGATGAAGTTGTTCTCCTTTTTCTCCTAGTCATTTTTTGATTTTAATGATTTGATTTCTCAACCATCTCTTTCATGCCTGGGAATTACCTTGGATGAATCAGTTCCGTTGTCCTAGCCGGCATCTCCTCTGCTTCTCACTCTGGAGATTTCTTTAGTACGTGGTACTCAGTACTAACTGACCCATTGAATAGCCTCCATTACTTCGTTCCACCATCCCAGAACACTTTGCAAAGACAGTCTCGGAACATGGGGACAGACCAGCTGTGATTGCGCGGTCACCCACGATATCTGACTTACTGCCTTCTGCTTCCACCTCTCGACCTGCGTCCAAACCAGAAACGACGACGCTGACGTTTGAGACACTGGATACACTCTCGAACACGCTCGCGAGCTCCTTGCGATCTCTGGGCGTGAAAAAGGGCGACCGGGTAGCAGTGAGCCTGGGCAACGTCGCAGAGAATGCCGCGCTGACATATGCCATTTTCAAGCTCGGGGCGATTTTGGTGCCGCTGAACCCGACTTTCAATGAGCAGCAATTGATCGCGGCGCTTGATCATCTGAGCGTGGAGGTCTTGATTATTGGCGCCGTCACAGATCTTTCGTACAAACCATGTAGGGGCCGAAGCAATCTTCCCCTCCTGGAGTCGTTTCTTCCCAACCTCAAGGGAAAGATTGAATCGTCCAAGGTGCCCAGCCTAAAATCTGTCGTGCTCGTCGACAACACGCCTTCTCACCCACAAGTGGATTTTGCTATAGACAAATTTCGTGCTCTGACCCCTTATTCGGTGTTGCTCGAAGGGTCATCCCGCTCAATCACGCCTGATTCACCATTAGCAGCCGACGAGACCATCAACATTCAGTTCACGAGCGGGACAACGTCAACACCCAAAGCCGCCATGCTATCACATACCAACATTCTGAACAACGGCAATTTGATCGCTAAGCGCATGGGTCTCGTGCCCGAGGACAAGATGGTCGTCCCGCCGCCCCTGTTCCACTGCTTCGGCTGCGTGCTCGGCTACATGGCGACAGCGACAGCGGGCGCGGCCATACTGTTCCCGTCTCCGGCCTTCGACCCCGCCGCCAGCCTGCACATGGTCGCCGAGCACGAGGCGACGGGCCTGTACGGCGTCGCGACCATGTACGTCGCCGAGCTCGAGCTGCTGTCTAACCCGGCGTTCGCCGCGCAGCTGCCGGAGGGGGCCTTCCGCAGGCTCAGAAAAGGCATCGCCGCCGGCAGCTCGGTGCCCGAGTCGCTCATGCGCCGGCTCTTCGACACGGTCGGCCTGCAGGACCTGGTCATCTGCTACGGGCAGACCGAGACCAGCCCCGTGTCGCTCATGACGGCGCCCGACGACCCGCTGGACAAGCGGACGGGGACGGTCGGGCGGGCCATGCCGCACACGGCGGTCAAGGTCGTCGACCCCCTCGACCGCGGCCGGACCCTGCCCCTCGGCCAGCGCGGCGAGCTGGCCTCGTCCGGGTACCTCGTCATGAAGGGGTACTACAACGACGCGGAGCGCACGGCCGAGGACCGGATCGCGGACCCTCATGACGGCGGCCGCGTCTGGATGTACTCGGGGGACGAGGCGCGCATGGACGAGCGCGGCTACGTCGAGATCACGGGCCGGATCAAGGACCTCATCATCCGCGGCGGCGAGAACATCCACCCGCTCGAGGTGGAGAACTGCGTCTTCCAGTGCCCGGGGGTCCAGGAGGTCAGCGTCGTGGGCGTGCCCGACAGCAAGTACGGCGAGGCCGTCGGCGCCTTTGTGGTGCCGGCCAAGGGGTGGTCTACCACGACGGGCGGAGATGCTGAGGGTGGCAAAGTCCTGCGCGAGGAGGACGTCCAGGCCTGGGTCCGGGACAAGCTGAGCGGTCACCTCGCGCCCAAGCACGTCTGGTGGGTCGACGAGTACCCCAAGACGGCCAGTGGCAAGATCCAGAAGTATAAGCTCAGGGAAATGGCCGTGGATCTGCTCAAGCAGGGAGAATAGTGACTTTCCATCATATCATCTTTCACCTCTCAGGATCGATGGATCCTATGTTGTTTTGATAGCCACGGCATTTTTGAGAAACTTATATAAGCATCACTTATTATCATTAGATCCCGACTTCACCACTGTTGCCTGTCACTACTCGAGCTACCCCATAATCAGCCAAATCAGTGAAAAGGGCTGATCAGCTACACTAATTTCACAGGCGCAAATGGAATGCTAGATGAAGAGTCGACACTGCTCACACATACCGGAGGCATATGTTCATGCATCCACATCACCGCCGGTTCTGTTATCACATCTAAATATTGGGCACACGACAGCCAGCGTTAGATGAAGATGGACCGCCACCCTTAGGAATGACAACGGCGCGGGCTGTTAGTCCACACATTTTAGAGGCCGTGGATGGCGGCGAGATCGTAAGATCAGCGACATGACGCCAGACCAGCCACCTATCTAGTAGTGGAAAGATTCACGACTGCCGGCCAGGCCTTTGAACGAGAACCGTACCATTGCCGGCGCGTTCATGCATTCCCGTCATCTTCAGAATATTCCGCCTCTTCAGTCAGATCATGTTTTCATGGAGTTTCCTTTACGCGTTGTTGTCACCCTCTTGACGAACGTGGCGTTTCTTGGCTCCCAAAGTACCGGAACGCACTATCTGGCTTAGGTAGAGATGGGCCAACAAGTACGATGTGGATGGGCTCGCCGATATCCAAGGGGGGCGGACCGCAGGCAGCCAGAAAGATGGAGAAGGGGTCCTTCACGAGTCGGCAGCCAATCCGGTGTCGATCCGAGAAAACAGAATGGCAAGATTACGCCCTCATGCAACGGACTTGGACTGCAGAGATACATACGTACAGTACAGGTAGCTCGGGGTTTCAGGCCAGGCCTACCAGGAGACTTAGACTTTGACCAAGACGGGCTTCGCACTTGCAACGGTGTGACGGGTAAGGTGATTAGATCCAGTGGGTAGACTGAAAGCCTTCGCCCCTAGCTCATGATTTTCCCTCGTCCACTCCGGATTCTCACCTGCGATGGGAAACTAACCACTGACGGGAGGGCTAGACAGGAGACAGATACATCCACAGGTGACGCCGGACCTGTTAGCTGCATGTGAGTGATCAGATGAGGACGCCTATGGTGATAGAAAGAAATACTCTGTAATTCCGCGCTGCCCGAAACACTGTGGAATAAGTAACAACTACGAGATGATTATTTCGTCAGCCCATCGAGACAGCATAGTTACTGTAGAACTTTGGTATGGATTTCCGGGAATCCGATCATCTGGTTCTGCCTCGACTACATTAGATCGCCACTAAGGTAGAACCGTGGGCTCAAGCTGCGGCCCTACGACGGTAAGCACAGTTTAGGCGTAGGTAGATCTCATAGTTCAGTCAGTCAATCAGCTAACTGGATCCAGCAACCACTCCGGATTAGACTCGGGTTCGACTATAGGCCTACGATTCATATCTCTCCTAACGGTCGTGTAGCGAAACTTGAAGATGGTCTGACGGTCCAGTACTCTTGTCGTTCGCGGGGAGCATCGAGATATCAGCCGCAAGTACGAATGAAGTACTGTTGACAACTTGAGCTTTGACATTATTCGTGCCAATACCGTGGACTTCTGTATTCTAATCAGATCACAACCTCTTTTTATACATCTCTTCTCCAGTCCAAAATGTTGTCTTTGCCACCTAACAAGTGTTCCCTTGCACACGATCAAGTTCCATGCACGAAGACGGGCCAACGGCATTCGACAAAATATGACGATCATTGCCGGGAATCAATGGGTGTCTAATCTGAGCGGCCTCAGTTTGGCCATAGTCCTGGCCTCTATCATCCTGGGAGTGACATCGCTGGTCATTGTTATTCTCCGATTCTACCTCCGGTTCAAGGAAGGCTACTTTGGCTGGGATGACAGCTTGATGGCCATCGGCTTGGTATGATGACGATTGCCTTCCTTGAAGACTACTGGAAGACTGACAAACGATACAGCTCCTGTTTCTGGCCGACGTCGCTCTCGCATGCACTGGTGCATATCGCGGCATTGGCAAATACAACGCCCAGCTCAACAATTATTTGAAACTCGAGTCGGTTAAATATCTGGTGATATGGATGATGGTCTATTTCCACGCACTCCTCTTCATCAAGTGCTCCGTATGCACGACCTTGTACCGGATCGCAAGTCCAAACAAGGTCTACCGAAACATGATATGGACTCTCTTCGCCATCGTCATTGCCAACTATCTCACCACTTTCATTGGCGTCTTGGCCTTGTGTCACCCACTATCGGGCAAACCGGCCGAGGAAACCTATCGGGAGGGCAGGGTCGTTTGCACGGGGCTGAATGCCATGGTCGGTCTGTTGTACACCTCTACCGCGTGCTCGATCGCCACCGATGTTGCATGCGCTGTGCTGCCCGGTGTCGTGTTATGGCGTACCGAGGCCAAGCTGAAGACCAAGATTGGGGGCACTATATTGCTTTCCTTTGGTTCTCTGTAAGTAGACTACACACGGAATCTCACGCTTTGTGGAAACTAACAACACCATATCCAGTGCTTCCATCACCACGGTCCTCCGAATCCCACACATTGAAGCTTACCGTCACCCCACCGAAGACCTCGCCGCACACGTCGGCAACATCATCCTCTGGTCCAACGTCGAGTTGGCCATTGGCATCATCGCGGGCTCGATCCCGTCGCTGCGCCGCCTCGTCTTGAACAGAGTCAACAAGCTGTCGGTGGAGGAAGAAAAAGCGAGACAGCTGGAACTGGCTCTGGAAACCTTCAAATCTCTACGCCTTCCCATGCGATTCTCACGGAACTTGAGCTTCTTGACGCTCAACACTGAGAGATGCATATCGGTCGCTACTGTACGCCCTCACGGCGAGAGCGACTGGAAGAGGCTGAGGGACGAGTCCGACCAGGAGGAGAACATCGGGATCGCCAAGTCCGTGAACTTGTCCGTTCTCGGATCGTTTTCGCCAGTCGCGCCTTCGTTCAAGTCTCAGGCCAAACACTGATCACTACAAACTATTTTCCTTTACATAATGAATAATAAAATCTTGATGACCTTATGAGCACACACGCGGACTCGGTTTCAAATCTAGCACGTCATGTATCGTACCTCCCCGTGCTTTAATATGCCTTCAGGTGAGGTCTGAATATCAGAATGATATGTGACATATCTGTCTTGGGTCCGAACTTCGAAGGTGGAGAAAATAAAAAATCAAGACATGGTAGGTGACGACGCAGTGTCAATGCGATCCCAAACTGGCATGCTTTTGGCGTCGGGCCAGCACGACATGGTTCACCAACGGTCAGCATCTCTCGCCTATCCTTGGAGAGCACACATGCAAAAATTCAGTATACTCATAAAAAAGTATCAACACCATGAAAATGGCAAAAGTAAGCGTCCTCCACCCGACAGGATCGAACTGTCAGCCTCCAGATTGCTCATAAGATATAACAGTCTGACGCGCTAGCCAATTGCGCCAGGGTGGAACTGGCCTTGTTATATTCACACTGCTCAGCAATTCCAGTTCTCATTCATCACTGATTGATGCTCGGATTATGGAGCATCGACCCGCTTCGCCGCTCCACGATCGAGATTTCGTCTCCCAACGCACTTCGGCATCGTCCATCGAAATTTTCGCATTCCTGTTCATTTCCTTGAAAGTTCTCTCGCTTGAGAAGACGAAAGCAATTTGTCTAGCAGCTGGTTTTTCAATGCAATCCGCAGCCGTAATGCGCAAAGGTGATCCTCGAGAGTCGAGACCCAAGATCTGATATTAAGACACGAACACGAACTGCTGGGCCGGAACATGTTGGTTATAATATTGCGCATAAGAGACTAACATTTAAGCTATTCGAGCCATCTCATGTTCCCGACGACCCATCATATGAGGATCTTCTTCGACTTTTTAACGGCTCAGTCATCCCATCATGCCGTCGCACCATGGTGCGGCAGTCTAATAGACGTCGGTCTCGGGCCGCAGAGCAGCTTTGGCAATGCAGACCAAAGCCGGCCGAACGACTGCACTGCCTCGAGCCGGGCCCAAGCTCTCGAGTCCGGAGATCCGATATTCAGACCAAGAGAGGGTTGTTCCTGGATCAAGTACAGATGATTCAACATTGGCTTTAACCTTAAATCAAGTTCTCCGTGATCTCTCGAGGATATGTCGTGTTATTTGATGTGATAGGCGCCGAAGAGACGAAATGGTATATTCGGCGCATGTCTTGTCGGCTATTCAATCCCATGAGATGGACATACTGGCAACTATTCGGCTGCTCGTAAAAACAAGCTTTCCAATTTTGTTTTCCCAAATGTTTTCTACGTCGAACAAAGCTGGTAACTTCGGCTGCCTCCTGACAGCATTTCCCATGGGTGGGTATGAAGCCGTGTCCCGTCGACGTCGGGCTGATGAATTAGTGCCTTTTCGTCCAATACTATATCTCTAAGCTCAAATTGAAGCATGGAATCCATGTGATGCGATCAATATCTTTCTGTGAGTATTTGTGTGCTTGAAAAAGCGATTCAATCGGAAGCGGGACGGATATCATGGCCAAGTCAATGGCGGGGCACTTTTATCGGCGTGGAACGTCGAACTCGATCAGTTCGTTGTCACATGATGACCTCCCCTCGTTCCGCAACTTTTCATTATCTCGTCCCATGTCGACTGTAGGTATTCCTGGACTGGCTGATAAGAATAATCGAAGGTAGTAGGTTAGTGTAGATGAAGATTTCGATGGGTGGAGTTTCCCGACTATCACCTGGGTGGCTAGTTGTATCGCAGTATCCTGAGGGCCACTACCGGCGTTGGCGAAATTAAGGAACCAACTACTAAAGCGATAAGCGCACTTCAGAAGCGTTTCCTCACCAGCAAGTACTCGGAATTGTAAAACAACGACGAACTTTCACTGACGCGGCTTTTACAATTTCTCAACTATCTTGTCAGCAGCACGGCTCGCCTTTTGGGGCATGACAATGTTGTGGATAGCGGGATCCCTCAATTGTGATAGTCCAGGACTTACGAATCTTCTGCTTTGCAGCTTGCTACCGCCGTCGGCCGTGATTCCCGATCTGCAACTGTGTGGGCACTGGCCGATCCACGATTCAGCTAGATTGTCACTTGAACCATGGGCACGTGTTTTCTGATCTCTCGATGTATCGAAAATCTGCAGTATCCATCTGCAAAAGCAGCATCGCCGCGATGCGCAGAACACCGGAAATGACACCTCGAATATTTCACAAGATTGCACCCGTGATCGCCGGGTTACATCGGCCGGCTTTTGGCCCCCCCCCCCCCCCCCCCCCCCCCCCCCCCCCCCCCGACGCCCGCAGAGCCCCTGCAGTCACCGCCCGTGGGTATATGGAGGGCACGCGATTGGACAGAGCGTCTTTGATGTCTCGAGGGTTCTGACCTGTCGTTCGTCGGAGGGAGCTTGGGGAAACGGAAACTAGCTCGGGCGGACTAGAGAAGTAAGTAAGCTGCCACCAGCATGGACGACGTGCCATTTTTCTTGTGGTTGCCCAGAGATCCTTGGCTCTCTCTTATTACCCCCTGCACGCGTAACTTGACAAGGCACCAATCATTCGCGCTGCCTCGGCCGTTTCGCTTTCCAAGATGTTAAAAGCTGGAAATACGATTCCATAAAGCATGTGCCTGACATCCGCTAGAGGAGCTTATTAGTGCGGACCCCGATCAGACATAGGAGAGATCAGAGTATAATATAACAAGGGACCGGCCGCTTATGTTCGTCATCTTCGGGACTCGTCTCGATAGTTCGTCTCTAAGCCAGATCCCCCAAGTCAGCCCTGTAAGACGCCAAGGAATCATGTCTCTAGTCAAGTCGTTGGCAGTCTTGCCACTGCTGGCATGGTCCGCGTCGGCGTCAGCGACTTACCCTCCGAAGCCGTCTGACCTGACGACTCCGGTCCAAAAGCGAATTGCCATACAGAGTCCCAACTCGGTATCCATTGGCTGGAATACCTTCGAGAAGCTCAGCCAACCGTGCGTCTACTATGGCACATCGGAGAGTGACTTGAGCTCGGTCGCCTGCTCGACATCTTCCGTCACGTATCCTACGTCCAGGACGTATTCAAACGCAGTGACCTTGGAAGGCCTGACGCCAGCTACAACCTACTACTACCAGATCAACTCGACCAACTCCACGCTCGAGCACTTCTTCAGCCCGCGCGTGCCGGGCGACACGACGCCCTTTGCGCTCAACGCCGTCATTGACCTGGGCGTCTACGGCGAGGATGGCTTCACCATCGAGATGGACATGACCAAGCGGGACACGATTCCGTACATCCCGCCGGCGCTGAACCACACCACCATCGGGCGCCTGGCCAGCACCATCAACGACTACGAGCTCGTCGTCCACCCGGGGGACCTGGGATACGCCGACGACTGGTATCTGGTAGGCAAGGACATCTTTGACGGCGTCAACGCCTTCGAGGCCATCCTCGAGAACTTCTACGGTCAGCTCGAGCCCATCGCCAGCCGCAAGCCGTACATGACCTCGCCGGGGAACCACGAGGCCAACTGCCAGGAGATCCCGTACCTGGGCAGCCTCTGCGCCGAGGGCCAGAAGAACTTCACCGACTTCATGAACCGCTTTGGCAACACGCTGCCCACAGCCTTTGCCTCGACCTCGGCCGACGCCGCCGCCAAGGTCAGCGCCAACACGGCCAAGATGCTGGCCAACCCGCCCTTCTGGTACTCGTTCGAGTACGGCATGGTCCACGTCGTCATGATCGACACCGAGACCGACTTCCAGGGCGCGCCCGACGGCATCGGCGGGTCGGCCCACCTCGAGGCCGGGCCCTTTGGCTCGCTGGGCCAGCAGCTCGCCTTCCTCGAGGCGGATCTCGCCTCTGTCGACCGGACCGTGACGCCGTGGGTCATCGTCGGCGGCCACAGACCTTGGTGAGTCGTCACTTCATCTTCTTCTCCCTCCAGAAGCAACACTAACACGCACGGCATAGGTACACCACCTCGGGCGGCGACGACTGCACGACGTGCCAGACGGCCTTTGAGCCGCTCTTATACAAGTACGGCGTGGACCTGGCCATCTTCGGCCACGTGCACAACTCGCAGCGGTTCCTGCCCGTCGTCAACTCGACGGCGGACCCGGCGGGCCTGCAGGACCCCAAGGCGCCCATGTACATCGTGGCCGGCGGCGCCGGCAACATCGAGGGCCTGAGCTCCGTCGGCACCGAGCAGAGCTACAACGCGTTCGCGTACGCCGACGACTTTTCCTACGCCACCGTGTCTTTCCTCGATGCCAATAATTTGCGGGTCGACTTTATCCGCTCCGCCACCGGCGAGGTGCTCGACACGTCGACGCTGTACAAGAGCCACGCGGACCAGTTTGTCGTGCAGGATTAGTGAGGCTCGAGGAGCTGTGACGTAGATTATGAATAACAAAAGTATAGCGAGTTATTGTTTAATAATAAAATTCATCTTTTAATCTACATCTTGAAAGTATGGCAACCTCAAACTTTTGGTGGACGTGATGATCCTGGTACCCGTGCAAGTCGAATCGAACTCTTCCATCCATGAGCTCTGTGGGTATGCTTTGGCTATTGCCCAGAACGAAACCGTGAGTTTTCTCGCAGTCATACAATTGTTGGCCTAGGCTCAAAGTCGAACAGGCACATGAATCGCCAACGCCATATGCTCAGTCGATGACAACATCAGTTGAAGCCAAATGCAACCAAAGTCTCCACATTCGCTAAGTGCCGAGCAGAATACTTTTGATCCAATCATGTCAACATGTGCCAAGCCAATGTGACCGTCCCTTTTGTCGTGAGGTTTTCCATACCGGATCAGGAAGCTGATATAGTTTAATTCTTGGGCACACATTTATAGTCTTGGCATCGCTTGGTCTTTTGCAGATCACGTTGTGTATGTATTGGTCAACATGCTATATCTTGGAAGATTTTGGTTTCGGAGCGAAATAATTCATCATGAACAAATATACAGCACGTATATAGCAAAAGAAAGCAATCAATTCGTGTCCCGGTGCTTATAACCCTTTTAGTCTTGAACGCCATAAATCCAATGAAACATCAAAGGGTGATATCTACCACTCGGCCGCTCTATGCAGATATTTCGAGCTCGTTCCAATAACAAATCCGTACTTTCCTTCCGTGATCATCTTCCAGTTCTGTGCCTTCACATCCCAGTAGCTCAGGTCTCTCCGCGTCACGTTGAATGTGACACTGACCGTCTCCCGCTGCTTGACGAAAGTCTTTTCGAAGCCTCGGAGCACCTTGACAGGGAAGTCGACGCCTTCGGTCTTGGATGCCTCAGCGGGATAGACCAGATAGAGCTGCGTGACAACTTGGCCGTCATTGGCGCCAGTATTGGTCACGTTTGTGGTGACAGTAACGTATGTCTCCCACAGATCGGGATGTCCGCCCTCGTCGCCACCAGCTGGAGAAAGCGGCTGCTGTACATCATAGCCGTCGGGATAGGGGTAGGTATCTGTGACCGCCACCATTTCGTCCACCGTGTCCAAGTATGGGTAGACAAACTTGTCGAGTTTTCTAAGTCCTGGTGGGAACAAGGCCTCGTTCTCATCAGGTATGCTTGTATCGTACTCGGGCGGCATGGCAAAATCTCTTGGTCGAGGTGGCGGATAGGCGCTCTTGGGTTTAAGCTCGACGAGTTCGGGCAAGTCGTACATAAAGGTGGTGTAGCTCAATCCGAAGCCAAACTCGAATCTGGGCTTGATGTCCTTCTTGTCAAAGTGGCGGTAATCAACGTAAAGACCTTCAGCGAAGTCTTGTTGTGGTACTACGCCGTTGGGAATATACATGATCTTGGCGCCATCACCGTAGTCCTCGAGGCTGCGGCCGATGGTCCAGGGCAGGCATCCGCTAGGGTTGACATCGCCAAAGATCACATCACCCAGAGCGTTTCCGCTCTCCTGACCAGGAAGGTTGGCAAGAAGGACTGCCTTAACGCCGGGGAGATCGATCCATCGTTCCATGAGGACAGGCCCAACAGTGTGAATGATCACAATGGTCTCGCCAGTACCGCCGCCGCAGCCATTCGCGACCGAAACGATCAGGTCATCGCCACCCTTTTGTAGGTTCAAGTCTGGACGGTCTCCCTTGACGTTTTCCCAGCCCAAGAAACCTTCACCGGAGTCGGAATTTGCAAAAACAATGCAAATATCTTGGTTCTTCAGAATATCAGGCTGATCGTCGAATGGTGGCGTGTTGGTCAGCCAAGACGAAACCTCGACCTTTTCCTTGTCCCAGCCGCTTCCGAGAACATCGATTGGTGTGACCAGGTATGGGAACTCGACGGCACCGGAACCCCATCCCATGGCAAGAGTACCCTCATTGCAGCCACGATCCTTGCAGCCGTTGGGTCCGTTGGGGTTGGGACCAGCATCCTCACCAAAGATACCAATGCGAGTATGTCCCGTATGCTTCTTGCGGAGCTTCATGTCGGTATTTCCGTGGCGGTCGATGGGCAGGATCTGTTCATTCTTGAGGAGAACGATACCCTCTGCGGCGATTTGGCGAGCCAAGGCAGAATGATTACCCATGACGTTGACGAATTCGTTTACCACGGTCGTCTCCTGATCGGAAGGGCTACCGGGTGCCTCGACACCCTCCTCTTCGTCCGTCCAAGAGGAAAAGTTGGGACCGTCGGGATCGAACCTCTCCGTGTCGTCTTGTCCAAGCTGATACCACGAAGCGACAATGCGGGTCACCATGTCGTTCAGTCTCTCCAGGGGCAAGGAACCGTTGAGAATGGACTTGGTCAGCTCAGGGCCCCATAGTGACTTGCCGTCGGCCCAGAACAAGCCGTCGCCCGGCATGGTCATGTCCAGGCCGGCCAGAGCGGTCGACACTCCTCCTCTCTGAGCAAGCCAGTCACTCATGACAAATCCTTGGAAACCCATCTCATCTTTGATTATACCATTCAGGATCTTCGAGTTGCCGCAAGCGTAGGAATTGTTGATCTGGTTGTAGCTGCACATGACGCTGGCAACGCCGGCTTTGATCGAGTCCTGGAACGGCCACAAGTAGAGCTCGTGCATGGTCCGGTCGTCGATGTTGCTCGAGATGGCGTTCGGTAGTCCCCATTCCCAAGATTGACGGAAGTGCTCCTGCTCGTTGGCGACAAGATGTTTGATGGTCGCCATGACACCCTCATCCTGGATTCCCTTGATGGACTGAGCTGCGGCGATACCTTGTAGGTATGGATCCGCGCCAAAGCCCTCCCAGTTTCTCCCGCCAGCGGGCATACGGCCGAGTGGGCCAATACAGGGGCCGAGAATGGCATTGATTCCCTTCTTTCTTGCCTCGATAGCATGGACGTTGCCCCATTTGTACATAAGATCCTTGTTCCAAGTCGCTCCTACAGTGACACCGGCAGGGAAGGCCGTGGCGTTGTCTGCGAATCGGATTCCCAGAGGTCCGTCTTGTAGATACAGGGAAGGGAAGCCGACGTTGAGAGCAGGTCCAGTGTTGCCTACAGCCGGGCCCATCATCCAGCCGGTACCGGTTGTGATGTTGACCTTTTCCGGGAGAGTCATCTTGTTAACCATCTCGCTGGCCTTCCTGTAGCTGTCCGCCCAGTTCCGCGCCGTACCACCTTTCGGAGTCGGGTACCACGGCGGCGAAAGGCCATCTGTAGGACTGGTGTACTTCTTGTAGGCAAAGAAGCCGCCCGACCCCAGAGCTAGAAATACAAAGGCCAGCACTCCAAGACACGTCCATATGCACTTCCTCGACCTGCCCGCGCAGCAGCCGCACGGCTGCCGTAACCACCGGTTGCGAGGTTGTGTCTGGTAGGCCGCGGCCGAGCCTTTGGTCGCTGTCAATGGGTCCGATTGTAAGAATTCGGTCGCATCGAGGTCAGATTCGAGGTCTGAGGAGTCGCGAGCTTCGTAGGACTTGCGGAATCGCTCCTGGAACTGATCTTGGTCTTCTTCGGCGCTGAGGAGCCCGGCGCCCTCTTTCTCGTCTCGGGCCATTTTTAACGTTCCAGCGTGGATGATTACACGAGTGTAGTACTATGAAAAGGGATGATTGGAGTCAATGATTCTGGATAAATGTTCCACAGACGTCGTGTCTCGCGGGTGGCGACTGGAAGTACGGCAGATACTCTGTACGCAGAATATAGTCCGTCCGACGTGGTGTGTTCGCAACAATGTACGCCGAAGGTGGTCAAACAGTAAATCGCGTAGCTGCTCCAGCTCAGCGGGCGATTCTCACGTATACTGCAGTCGACGACCCCCCAAAATTACACGGAATGATTAGAATAGAGAGGAAACAGAAATCACAGAGAGACGCGGATGGAGGAAAAGAAACATCAGCGTTGAAACATTGCCTCCGACATTGCAGCTGAAACCTGGGGGTAGCTTGGCGTCACACTCAGTTGCATTGACCCCTCCAGAGCTTCCTTCGACAGGCGAATAGGACAGGCAAGACGGGTACAATTTCAGCACCCGTGCGGATGCTCGGTCCCTGAGGCTAAGCCTAGATACCTAAACCCGGTCGGCTGGACTGCCGGGACCCCGCTGAAAGTCAACTACTATTGTAGCGTATCCCTAACGGATACAGTGGAGCAATGATTCAATACATGGCCCAGCTCAAGCGCGACGGGGCTTTGGTTTGAGCCTAAGGTACTCCGTAGTGACTCTGAATGCCCTCAAGCCTCTGGCGTCTAGTTCCAGGGACGTGATGAGGTGTTGCGGTTGGGATGATGGTCTTTGATCAAGTCTTATATTAATCGATCGGCTTGACTCCTGTGGTCCCTTGATTATGGAATACTGAGCCAGCCATCATTCTCGCCAAGGCTCTGCCCGCGGAAAGACACAGTCATCCCGTTCAGTCTTGAGCTGTTCCGTGTGCTCTGTCAACCTTCTCGCGGTGTCCCAGACGCACTTTCAAGGGGGACATTTTCCCTATTCGCGTGCGATTGGTTCTCTGTTCCAACACCTCACGTGGATAACATCTTTTGTAGAGAGTCCATGGCCCTCTTGGCGTAAGCCCCCATATCCGCATACTTTTGTTGGCCCTTGACGTCGAACACCTCCATGGACAAATAGCCTCGAAACTCCGTGCCCAGAACCGCTGTAAGGAACTCGGTGATGGGAAGGTAACCGCCCTCATACGGAAGAGGTCGATAGTCGTGACTCCACTGACCTCGTGGGCGCAGGCCGTCCTCGTTCGTCTTGTTCTCGATGGGAGGGTCGACCTTGTACGCGTCCGAGATCTGGAGGAGGTAGATCTTGTTGGCCGGGACACTGACAGACAGCTCGGCGAGGCTCTCGCTCCACCTCGATTCCAGACTCGTCACTCCCTCGAGCTTCCCGGTCTTAGTCGTAGGGTCTCCCCATTCGCCGCCCGCGCTCTGGAAAGTATCGAGACACAATCCAATGTTCGGTCTGTTGGCCTTCTTGACAATCTCCCAGACATCCTTCCAGTTTGGGGCATGCGTAGCCCAGCACCAGTTCTCGTAGGCAATCCGGAAACCCTTCTCGGCGAGGATATCTGCCAGCTCTGCGAGGTCGCTGGCCAGCTCGTCAAAGTTGGACGAGATGCCCGGCGCGTCTGACGAACCGACCTGCAACATGTCCGTACCGACTGCCTCCATAATCCTAACCCAGCCCCGAGCACGGTCAAAGGCATCCTGCCGCTCCGGACTACCCTTGGGCCAGCCCTCAAAGTTGGCAAACGGTTGCAGCATCAAAATCTTGAGGCCGTGTTCCGCCACCTGTGTTCTGATTTCCTTGCCGATTTCCACCAATGCGTCGTAATTCTTCTCCTCGGGTTCCTTTCCATTCAGATGTTTGCCGTAAGCCTGGATGTCGGGCATTGACAGCTCAATCGCGTCGAATCCAGCGTCCGCAATGGCCTTGAGTTTGAGCGGCAGAGTGTGCGTCTCTGGCTTGTAACCTATGCTGCATGTTGCATAAGAGGTGGGAATTTGAGTCTCGTAAGCGCTGATGGGCATCTTGATGGTGGCGTATGAAGCAGACGGTTTTGATCAAACAATGATACTAGGGACAAAATAGAAAAAAAGATTCAGGCTTTACGTTGAATCAAAAAGAATACTTGATGGAATTTTGTGTATTTTGGCGAGTGTCGAGATTTTATTCGCGTCGAACCGTAGTCGCATCAAGTTGAGCTCTCAGCTATAACAGCACAACTCCATATTTCTGAGTTAGTGACGTCAACGCACCCCTCGAGTGGCTCCTTACGCAACACTGATGTATCGTGCTGGGCTCTCTTCTTCCGCGTGCATCTACACCACGATACTGAACTGTTCTATTGATTTTTTTGTCGCCGCCAGGTGCGCATAATAGGAGAGTAATACGCCGGAATGCACGGCTTCATGCACATGTAATGGGCTGGTCTCGACCGCTAAAAGGGCACTACCTAAAAGCTCAATATTGTTCAGCTTTTGACATTAGTATCTGACCTAGGCGATGGCTTTCTTTGGTGTTTTCCAGGCGCAAACCAGATATGTTATTACTGGCATGCCAAAATGATCATGCAAAATTGGAGCTATCATGCCTTTCAAGATGTTATCCCCACAGCGCGCCGAACAGCCTGAACTACGGATCAAACTGTCCACGGCGATTTTGAGCTAAATAACAGAGGTCGTACGCCAAGGCCTCTGATACGTTGACCGATATGGCTTCCCTGGATTTGCAAAACAACAAAATCAGTTTCCTTTCCACGTGAATGGTTACAGCCTTGGAAAATGGCTTTCTTTTTGTCTAATTTGACGTCCAAAGAGACATAAATATCTATCAGACGTATAAGAGCTGTTCAGCGTTGATATTCCCCGCAGGCTTCTCATACTCGAATTCTAGCTTTCGCCAAAACTTTAGGCCTAATGCTAGAAGATGACTGGAATGCGATTGTACGCAACTTGAATTATAAATGTTTTTCTGTCTCTAGAGGAACAAATCTTGAGTTTTCTACCACCCAGCGCATCTTGGACATCATCGGGGCAGATACCGCTGGCTTGACTCGTCAACGCTAGTGTCCAGCCGAATGCGAGCGTCTTGGGAATAACGTCATGGACTAGTAGAACACAGCCCACTGTCTCACCGTTCCGGTTTCTGGCAGCCAGTGGCAGTTGTATTCACTTTCCGTTGCCTGTTGCATATATGAAATCTCATGGAAATATCTGGACTGTACGATTCCTGGCTAATTTCTGTTAATTACTGCTCAAGCTGTGCAAAATGACAAAAACACAATCCAACTTGTCCCAGCTGAAGGACTTCCTAGGGTATCTGGCCACAGTAAAAGGGGATCTATCGAATATCACGGCTCCTCCATTTGTTCTTTCGCCGAGATCCGTGACCGAGATCCCAGCCTCCTGGGCGGAACGCCACAAGCTCTTCCTCCAGCCCGCCGTGGAGGAGGACCCGGCACGGAGAGCACTGCTCATCCTGAAGAACTTTGTCTGCAGCCTGAAGCGGCAAGTCTACAGCGCTGCCTCGGAAGAGTCAGATGGCGGCGCCAAGAAGCCGCTGAATGCGTTTCTGGGAGAGCTGTTTCTGGGCACCTTTGAGGACGGCGATGGCCAGAGCAGCAGCAAGACGCAGCTCATCTCGGAGCAGGTGTCGCACCACCCGCCGGTGACGGCATGTTTCCTGTACAACAAGGACCACCGCATCTCTTCATCGGGGTATGTCGCGCAAGAAACCTCGTTCAGCCCGACGGGCGGCGTCACGGTGCGCCAGGTCGGCCACGCCGTTATCCGCGACGAGACGCACGGCGAGAGCCACCTCATGACTCTGCCCGTCATGGCCATCAAGGGCCTGTTGACTGGTAAGCCATATCCGGAGCTGCAGGGGACCTGCTATATCTCGTCGAGTTCGGGGTATCTGGCAACGATCGAATTCGAGGGCAAGAAGGCCCTGGGGTTCGGCACGAAGAACTGCGTCAGCGCCGAGCTGAAGAATATCAGAGACGGCGGCAAAGTGCTCTACGAGCTCGAGGGGCAGTGGAACGGAAGGCTTACGATCAAGGACTGCGTGCAAGGGTCCAGTGTGGAAGAGTTCGATGTCGATGACGTGCCGCACACGGAGCTACGCGTAAAACCGCTCGAGGAGCAAAGCCCATGGGAGTCTCGCAAAGCGTGGGAGGGAGTCCTGGAAGGCATTCGCACGGGAGATATGCATGCCGTAAATGACTCCAAGAACCAGATCGAGGAGGCCCAGCGGGAGATCAGGCAGGTCGAGAGCGAGGCGGGCGTCGAGTGGCATCGGGTCTTCTTTACGAAAACAGATTCGCACGAGGAGTTTGACGTCTTGGCTGCGCCGATTCCAGACAAAGATGCCAAAAACTTGGGAAAGGAACGGACAGCTGGTGTTTGGAAATTTATCGGCATTGATGCGGCCGAAAAGATCCTCGAGTCGGGCAATTTCCATTCGTCTCTTGAGCCCACTGGACAGGTGGAGGGGCATTCGTGACGTGGAGCATTACTTTCCTCAGGCACAATCTAAATTTCTTAATAGATAATCCTCAATACCAAGAACATAGAATCGCACTCGTCAATTATTTGGGGCACTCTACTTGTAGACAAATAAGCGAGTGCCAGTGGACTTGGATATGACATTCAAGTGATGGGATAGAGCTTTCTTACGTCAATCCGTAAGTCATAGGCAATGATCTGTTCTAACATATAGGGTTAGGGAACTGGAAATATCACAATCTGATTTGGTCTGTCTTGGGCGCCTGACCTCAAAGATTTCGTAGCGATGGTATGCCTAACAGATCGAGAATAAATTGACCATGATGCTATGGTGACAGCTCTCTGCGCTGCACAAGCAACACAAGCTATCTCCTGGCCAGGATGACAAACTAGAAATACGTTACTCCCTAGGGACCCTTTTTCCTCAGAACTGAGTGCCAAGAGTATTGACAGACATTTGATATTGTATCAAAAGTATTGGCGGCACACCATACTCAAGTTTGGTGCCGTATTATAACTATGGGGAGTTCTAACCAGAAACGCTGTTGCTCTCTCGATTTGTGTACCTTTTTGAATATATGTCTTGTTAGAATGGGTCCACGGCACGTTGTACTTAACAGATCAGCAAGCTTTTAAAGACATTTCACAATTCTAGCTTATATGCCTGTCTTTCTATTCAAGATTCGAAGCAATCCTGATATTTGGGCTTACCACTTGACACTAACAACAAGGCTTTCGCAAAAACAAGTCTTAAAAAGCGATCTCGACAGGCAGCATTTATTTAGTGCCTATTAGTTTGCACAAAAGCTCTTGTCAATTCAAATACTCAACAACTGAAAATGATTTTATTGTGCTGTATTTCTGTTCGACATTAAGTAGGCACTCAATTGTTCAATCATAAGCAAACCTTTACTTTGTGGCAATTACCCAAAGTCGCACTGAACTGAGTCTCGATTTCCTTTTATTTGTAAACAACAGATTATCATCCTCGACATGAGCTTAAATTACCGAGTCACTCATAGAGACCATTATGCCGACCACCGCAATTCCAATGTCACCACACTCAAAATGTCGGTATATCATATAGATATTGCTAGCGCCAAGCCGCCGGCCGGGCCGTATTGGACGCAGAGCGGGACGCCGATCCGCCGAACCACCGGGGCGGGGCGGCGGAAGCTAGTCCGGGCCATGACTTCTTTCACCCGATATATCGGCGGCTATAATACCAGGTCTCCAGACTATGGACTGCCGCTTTAGGCAATACATGTGATCATACATCGGCGAACTCCATTTATGATTATTTCACAACACAATGAACCACATCACACAACTTTCTTAAACTGCACGCTGTACACTCTGCAAATCTGTCTTTGTGGTCACCTCTTAGTTCGGCGATTGGGAATTCTAAGCTTTTTTTATATTGCATCAACAACTTTCCCTACTCCAACACAGACTTGAATGCTTAATATGCAACACTAAATAATGGGCAGATGTGATTTTGTGAGATTGTCTTTTTTGTTTACCTTTTCTTGTGCGTGGCCCTCTCTGTTGTCACTGTCACTTTGCTCCCTCCAAACAAGGTGTGCGTTTGGATGGGTTGCTGAGCATGCACCGCGGTGTGAATTAAAAAATTCCCAGCCTGTTCTCTGCACCAGCAAAAGAGACATTCCCTGGCCAGCCTGTTTCTGCCCAGCCAGCCTTTGTTGCCCCACCGAAAAGCAGGCCCAGCATGAATGCGAGTCACATCAACATGTATTCTGGTCACTCCACTCAAATTCTGCAAACGCTCTTGTTTAGACATCGCATGATTCACATTTGCCAAAGACTGGTGCATAGTATGGCTTGTAGCAGGCCTATTCTAACTCAAGATAACTCGTAAATTCCTGCCTGTCTGTCGCTGAGTAGGCACTGGAGCGCGGAGCTGCGGCCTGCAAAGCTTTCAAGTCCAGACTCGTGGTGCCTGTCCTCGGTTGAGGTAGTTGCGAACGCCCAAAAACGGCCACCTTGCCAGCCTGCAACTGTGAATATCTAATTCCCGCCTTCGCTAGAGGTAGTCATGCTCGACCAAGAGCAAATTCTCTGTCTGAATATTTCTATTATCCGGTTCTTGCCTCGACTTGGGACGATGGCCTGAAGTGAATGCTTCCTCCAAAGAGAAAAATACCCATTCCTACGTCTCTATCTATCTCGGATGGAAGTCATGCTCTTTGAAGAGCAACTTGCTATCCGAATACTCTTCTTGTCCGACTCACCCTCAGAATTAAGACGATCGCCTGAAGTGAATGCTCTCGCTTGAAGTGAATGCCCTCGCCTGAAGTGAATGCTCTCGCTTGAAGTGAATGCCCTCGCCTGAAGTGAATGCTCTCGCTTGAAGTGAATGCCCTCGCCTGAAGTGAATGCTCTCGCTTGAAGTGAATGCCCTCGCCTGAAGTGAATGCTCTCGCTTGAAGTGAATGCCCTCGCCTGAAGTGAATGCTCTCGCTTGAAGTGAATGCCCTCGCCTGAAGTGAATGCTCTCGCTTGAAGTGAATGCCCTCGCCTGAAGTGGATGCTCTCGCTTGAAGTGAATGCTCTCTCCAAAGAGAAAAGCCCAGTTCCTGCCTCTCTCTTCCGCATGAAAGCCACTCTGCAACTAAAAGCTCCTGCCAGAAGTACCTGGTTACATGTTCAGCGAGAATCGGTCTAATCCAGATCTGGGCGAAAGCTCCCTCAAATGCCCTCACTGGCACACCCAAAGCCTTTGACCGGCCACTCACGTCGCTCGGTTCTGCCAGTCTGCTTTTGGCACAATCAGCCTGTCGGTCTGTGCTCACACAGAACTATTTATTCGAGTCTTTGCTGCGGCTCCCAATCCTTCCTCGACGACTTTTTTTCACCATCCTTTCGTCACCGCCACCACTGCCAACGACTTCGTAAGTCTCTCCTGCCTGTCCACCACCTGTATCTTGAATTCACGACCCGTCTTCTTCCATCCCGCCGTTTTCAGACTCATTTTCCGTCTAACCTTGTTGCAACAGAACCTCCCGAAGCTCACCAACCGCGCTGACAACGTAAGTTAACTCCCATTTCTTTTCTCTCTCTTTTTCTATTGCCCTGAACAGTCTGGTCTTCGATGCAAGTGCTCAGCAGCACCAGAGACGTGCTCAGCACCGTCCAGTCTCTGGTGCTGCTGAGCACTTGCGGCAAAATCTTGCCTGCTTGCCCCTCCGCTCCCCCTTAGTACCCCTCCGGAGCTGAGCCCGGCCCCACCGGCGCCGGGCCGGCACCTGCCGCACTATATAGTCCCGACCCGGCCCCGTAAATCCCGGGATTCCCGGCGAAGCTTCTCCCTTTACTGACTCTTGCGTCAAGCAGAGCCCTCCCCCATCCCGCCAACAACCCGCTGGCATTCCAGGCGGACTTTTTGGAATCGTGTGTTTAGCTTCTCCTCACTCTTTTGAGGGACGGCACTAACTTGTTCTCTTTTCTAGATGACCGGCCCCAAGGATTCGGGCCAGAAGGCCAAGAACACCACTCCCGCTCGCCGTGTTCCCACCGCCAACGTACGTACTCGATCCCACTTCCTTTTTGTGGCCATCACTAATCTTCTCCTGCGTTCTAGATGGCTGTGGATAGCGACGCAGACACCGGTATGGAGACCATGGACACTGCCATGGCTGATATGGCCATTGGCCAGCAAGATGCCGCCACCACCACCCAGGTAAGTAGCCAATTCTGTTTTCCAGCCTCAACAACAAATTCTAATCTTTGACCACGAAGCAGGCTGTTCAGAAGCGCAATCGAAGCAGCTCGCCGGCCGACGATCGCCCCGCCAAGAAGGCCAACCTGGGCGGTGATAACGGTGACGTCGACGAGGAAGCTGGCAATGCTGTCCAGTCTGTTGAGACTACTGGCGCTGAGACTTCTGGCGTCAAGACCTCCGAGCATGGTACCAACATGCCTACCGGTACCACCATTGCCGACGATGATGAAGAGGAGAGCCTCTTTGTTCCTGAGGACCGAGACACTCGAGTCAACAACACCGACGATGCCGAGGCTGATGGCGCCAGCGCCAATGATCATGATGATCTCGATTCCCTCTTCAACGCAGATGACAGCTCCCACGACGATGGTCTTGCCGAGTTGCCCCAAATTCAGCAGACTCCCGCCAAGAAGCAGAGAAAGAAGAAGGAGGACAAGATCACCCAGGAAGGCCGAGAGAAGTGGGCCGCCATGTCTCCTGAACTTCGCGCTCTTGTCTTGGAGGGCCTGGAGGAGGATGAAGCACTCACGATCCTGTCAGAGTTTGAGGGAGGATTCATCATCAAGGAAATGCCCCCTCGCAAGGGCGATAAGGAGCAGGTACCCAAGAAGGAGGTCCGTTGGCTGTGTTCCGACAAGCGTAAGACCCCAATGGGATGCCACACCGACGTCAAGGCCAACGCCAAAGGCCCGAAGAGCCACGTTCACAAGTGCCACAAGGGCGAGGACGGTGAGGAGGAGCAGACCGCTTACGGCAAGAACCAGCGCGACCCCAAGAGCGCCGTCCAGCGCTGCCTGCTCCATGGTGAGGACGACTGCACGTCCGCTGGCTGGCCCAATTTCCATGCTTACCACAAGCATCTGGAGAAGGACCACTTCAAAGCCTTTGGCATGCAGTCTCCCGGAGAGGGACAGACGAAGGAGGAGCTGTGCCGACGTGCCAAGCTGGACACCAATGGTCCCAATGCTAACTGGGCCGATTGGGTCCCCGAGGCCAACTCCAAGGCCATCGAGCGCGACTTTGACTGGTCTTCCGACCAGCCTCGTGACATGGCCTGGGCCGTGGACAAGTGTGAACGAATAATAAAGCGTATCGTTCAACAAGATCGCCGCTCCCGCAAGAAGAAGGGAAAGAAAAATTCCGACTTTACCCCGGAGATGGACCAGCTGATCAGCGCTGCGTCTCAGGCCCTCATGGGTGACATCTTGAGCCGTGAGGAAGAGATTAACTCGGAAACCGCACGACGTCTTATTGAGGCTATCGAGGTCCCTGCTGGCATGGTTGATGGTGTCATTGCTCAGCCCAATGTTGATACCACCGTGGACGACTCTGCTGCCAAGCCCGAGCCTGATACCATAATGGATGACTCCATTGCTGAGGCCGATGCTGATGCTGAGGGCGAAGTCATGGACGTTGACGATGATGAGGCCGATGAGGGAGACGATGAAGTGTAGTCATCAATGACATTGAGTGTGAGTTCCGGCAGTTGTAATTTTTTTTTGGAGCATGGCATGAAATCAGTGCCAAGAGTTCAGAATTAATGGTTCACTTTGAAAGTCCTCTCGAGTTGGAATCTCAAAGCTGTTTACTTTGAAAGTTCTCTCGAGTTGGAATCTCAAAGTTGGAACTCTTCATTAGGGAATGCATTGCAGAATCCACAAAGTTTTGAAAAGGATTCCGCAAGCTAGATTAGGCAAATCGCCTTTGTACAATAGCCAATTCATGATCTGATAAACGCAAGTTCTACACATCTCAAAGTCCCCAAAACTGTTATTTCTCACCGTGAAAATTGTAGCCTATTCGCTCAGCCGAAGATCCATCCATGATGGAGTTCCTCGACGATCTGTCCGACACGTGAAGTTTCCAGCAAAGAAACAATGAAACGGGTCCTCGGTTGCGGGCGCATGTATGCCTAGACAGGTACCGTACATGAGATGCAAGGGCAGTGGTATCATTGCGTACGATGATGATGCCTCGACATGGCGAATCGGATTTCCTGCAATGGCAGCGTTGAATTGCTTCTCTCTCCAGGGGCCACCTGCAGCAGCGCGCATGTTACGTACAGTATGCGTGGCCCAGGCCCCCGAACCTTTTTTACGCAGTGCAACGTGGGATGACAACGGGATGAGACCCAGGATGTCTATCATATGCTGCGATGCGTCAAAAGGCAGGAGAGATTGAGTTAATGAGCAGAGGACGAAAAGTAATGTACAACCTTGGCGTGAGCCGCGGTCAATCTATCTACAGTAGTAGTTGAGAGCGTATCCTCCTCCCTGAAAAGCTTATTTTAAGCCGATGTGCTCTGTAGGCGGGATCTTCGTCGCTTCTAGACTTCAGATTCAGCTCCAAGTCTATGAATCATCTGATATTTCTTCCTCCTGTGCCTTGAACCAGCAGATCAATATGCATGCAAGGAGTATGTACGTATCCCTCTCATTTTCGTGACCTTCCCGAAGCGGCAGTATGGGGTGTGGGCTTGTCGATCACTTCCCTAAAAAGCAACATGATCTTTGTCTTGCTCACAGGCGAGACAGGTGGTACTACAGCAGGCTACAGTAGGTTAGGCAATGCCTTGATCTCGGGAGGGCGGCGCACTGCCAAAAGAGCCCGCCAAGAGGTCAATGTCATCTCGCGCGCGTGGTGCCTTGCTTCTGCCAAGCTTATATACCCGCAGATATTTAGCATCGAGCACGCGAAGAAAAGAAGGGGGGAGGCAGTGACAGGTGGACGGATACAACGGCGATTGGGCGCTATCCTCGTGGGAAGAAAAAGAGATTTTGTACCTCGCTTACTGTTAGCCTTTACTGTTGGCGCGGTGGACGGACCCTGACCTAAAGTTCTTAGGCCTCCTGATCTCATCTGTGACCCCTGACCGCCAAGTCTGCGAACTATGCGCCCGCTGCGACCCAAGAACCAGCATCCAGCTCGCGGTGGAGTCCCACGGAATGGGCACCATGTCGTTCTCTCATGCTAGTGCGGTAAATTAGACGTGGACCCCGGCGTACGCAACCACCTGCGCAGAATCGTGGGCAGTACAAAGGCGCGAAGGGGCGCTGCTGGTCCCAGGGAGATGGACAGAGATCTCTGTTCGATCGTCTCCATGCTTTCGGTGACGATCTGCACCGCTTCAGTTGCCGTTGCCCTGAGCCCTCCTTAGATCGGCCGTTCGCTAGCTTCCGAGATAGAAAGTACAGTAGAGAGAGAGAGACCGAGCAGCCATGAAGACCTCATCCGTCCTGGGCGCTTCGGCGCTCGCCCTGGCCGCCCGAGTGCCGGGGGCCTCTGCGCAGAACAGCACCTACTCGAGCTCCGTCCCGGCCACCGTCACTACTACGCCGACCACGGCAGCATGTGCCCTCGTGAGCTCGGCCTGGGCCGCCCAGTCTGCCGCCACGGCCACCCCCACTGTCGAGGCTTCCATCGCCTATGACTGTCTCAACAGCGTGCCGCTCGCCAAGGACGCCGCCATCAAGTTCATTGATGAGATCGTCCCTTACCTGGAGTGGCAATCTGACACGGCCTTCAAGAAGAACCCCCCGGCAGACTACTTCTACCCGGGCTACGACTTCTTCGAGGCGCTAGCTGCCGTCAGGGCCAGCCTCGAGGCCGATGAGTACACCAACGAGTACTCATGGCAGGCTGATCTGTACAAGAACGTGTTTGGTCCGGGCCACGACGGTCACTTTGTCATCTACACGGATCTGCTGACCGCCGCCATCGAATGGGGCCGGAGACTGGCATTGGTCTCCATCAGCGAGGACGGCAGCTCCTTGCCGGTGATTAAAGTATATAGCGATGTCATCTCTACTCCCGACACGGCCTCTGTCGTTACGCTCATTAACGGCGAGGACGCCGTCACCTATCTCAGCGACTGGATCTTCCAGGCTTCCAGCAACCAGGATGCCGACTCGGCGTACAACTCCATGTTCTGGTCCAAGGCGTACAACCAGAGCGGCGTCGAGGGTTACTTCAAGAACGGTGGCCGTGTCCGCTACATCTACCCCGAGGCCGACACCACACTCACTTTTGAAAACGGCACCGAGATCACCATCTCCAACATTGGCCGCATCAAGGGCAACTGGGCCGGCGTCACCGACGGACCTTCATTCTTTACTCGCTTCGTCTCCGGCGCCATTGGAGCTACCACAAGCGCTGCGACATCTACAGCAGCAGTTACTACTACTACCTCCACACTCACTACCTCTACTACTACTACCGTTTCCGCCACTGCTACTGCCACTGCAGATGCCGCCGCTCTGCCTGGCTACCCCGGCGATCCTATTGTCCTTTCTTCCGACTCTATTGTTTCCGGCTACTTCCTCGATGGTGAGGGCTTCGAGGATGTCGGAGTCCTCGTCATGACCTCGTTCTCTCCTGACGACCCTCCGGAGTTCCAGGCCAAGGTCCAGGAGTTCTTTGCCGCCTGCGTCGACGCCGGCATCAAGAAGCTCGTCGTCGACGTCCAGACCAACGGCGGAGGCTACATCTTCCAGGGCTACGACACGTTCCGCCAGCTGTTCCCGGACATTGTGCAGAACGGCACCGGCCGCTGGAGGCACTCGGACGGCTTCACCGCCGTGGCCGAGGTCTTCTCGGACGCCTGCGAGGGCTACGACCCCAACACGGCGTCCGAGGACCTGATCCTCACGTGCGAGTCCGTCTACAACTGGCGCTACGACCTCGACGTCAACGACGACAACTTCAAGGACTTCAACGATAAGTTCGGACCCCTGACCTACAACGGCGACAACTACACCGACGTCATGCAGTGGAACTTTAGCAACCCGCTCGACACGAGCAACACGACCTACGGCATCGGCTACGACGTGACGGGCTACGGCAGCCGCCAGAACTTCACCCGCCCGTTCGGCGGCCCCGAGAACATTGTCCTCCTGCTCGACGGCTACTGCGCCTCGACCTGCACGCTCTTCTCGCAGTTCCTCAAGTGGGACGCGGGCGTCAAGTCCATCGCCATGGGCGGCCGCCCGACCGAGGGCGCCATCCAGGGCGTCGGCGGCGTCAAGGGCTCGCAGTCGTACTCGTTCTCCTCCATCTACTCGCAGGTCGACATGGCCCGCGAGCAGACCAACGACACGGACCTCCTGGCCGAGTTCGACCGCTACCAGGAGTACCCCCTGAGCCGCGGCTCCGCCTTCAGCCTCAACGTCAAGGACGAGATCCTGCCCCAGAACCTCGACGACGGAACGCCCGCGCAGTACATTGCCGAGTACACCGACTGCCGCCTGTACTGGACCGCCGACATGCACACCAACATCACCAACCTGTGGAAGGCTGCCGCAGCCGCTGCTTTCAACGGTGCTCCTTGTGCTTTCGGTGGCTTCAACACCACGGACACTGACAGGGAGAGCTCGTACCAGACCAGGCCCAGCTTCACGATCCCCTCGATCCTGTCCTCGGTCGTGCCTATCGTCGAGAGTCTCTTGCCCGCCAAGCTCAAGGCGCACGAGTTCATCATGGCACAACAGCACATGGTCGTTATTGATTAGAACACGCATTTTCATTTATAATGTAATATACAGACTTGAAATTCATTACAAAGCTGTAGAAGTAATAAATATTATATCAAAAGTTCCGCTTGCTCCTTGACATGTATGTTTGACTCGTCTTCTACACACTTGGCTGAGTAATACGAGCGATCTTCATGATATCCCCTAGACTCGACAATGACCAGGCTGTTGTGTCAGACCTCTAACTGCTCTCTCTGTGACTGTTCCTTCTTCGTTGCTCTCAGAACAGATGTAAACTTGTTTCTGTATCCTTCTTAGAGTTTTGTCGTGGCTCAGCAGCACGTGACCTCGAAATCGATCGCATTCGGGACATTCAGGGGTTCGGTGGTCGCTCGTGAAGAACTGTGCTCGCAGCTCTGCGAGCAATGGATGAGCTCTGGCCTAGTTTCGGTAGACGGTGGGTGCGCGGTGGCCCTGATATGAAGAGCGTCGGTCAGCATTCGTGAGTCCTTTCTTTTGGGAGAGGTGGAGATGATTCTTGTGCTTTGCGGAGATACAGTTTTCGCCGTAAATGTGGCTCTCGGTATTCTTTCTGGACGTGTAACTTGATCGCTGTGTCGCTATTGTGGGCGGCGGTGGCGATCGCTGCTCTGCTGTGGCCGCGGAAGTGCTTGATATCGTGTCACGATCGACTTGAAGCCGCTCATGGCTCCGACAGTGGTCAAGGTAGAAGACGGGACAGAGTCCTCTCAGCAGACTGCTTCAAGGCCGGCTTGTGTTCTGGATATCTCTGTAGGTGGCGAAACGGGACGCGGAGGCGAGTCAAGTTGCCGGGCATTGCGATCTGATTCTGGGCGACATTGTTGGTAGCTGGAGAGATGATGGCTGTCAGACTTTTGGGTCTCTTTGGGTACTAGAAACACATCGAATCAGAGTCATGTTCAAGAGAGACCATTACTGGTGGACACTTGCCTCTCTGGACTGGATTGCTGCGAAAAATGGTAGCAGAGAAGGCGCCTTTTTGCAGCTAGGTGGCCTCGCATAAGGGTGGGCTGTGACTTCGTCTTGGGGGCAGATACATCTTGACTGAGCGACGACAGTGTCGTCATGGTTCACGAGGCCAAGGAAGGTTCAAGGGGTCGCCGACCAGGTAGCACCTTCCTACAAAACAAGTGACTGTCTGAATGATCGCCCATGTCTGAAGGCCCTTTGGAGGCGGACCAGAAACATTATTCTACTCCTTTATTCGCCCATACTTACACATTTCTTTACCTCTATTTCTCTCTGAACAAGCAAGACACTTACTCGACTCCTATGATTCAAAACCCCTATCATGCCTTTGAATTCTCGCCCTGGCTCCATGGACTGCGGAGATGAATGCTTCTACAGCTTCCCGTCCTCCCGAAACGCCAGCCATGAAGTCAGTTCCACCACCAACGACTCCTCTGAAGAAAATGAGAGGGCCCCAAAGTCAACTTGCAGTCTGAGCACCGCTTTGAACAAGGACGCTTTGTTGCTCGACACAGAAACGGACCGAGACCACGACGAGATGACTGACTCTACGACTCCACGTTCCTCGAAAGTCAAGTGGACACTCCCGTTTGTACAACAGAGAGACTCGCCCAGACACCATCACTTCTGCTCCAAGCCCGTGCTCAACCATTTGTGTCGCAACAACCGATTGCCCTCCGGCTTCTACCACCCCAGCGATGGCAGCTACATCCCCGAGTACGCATCTTCGCTTCCCGACGAGCCCGTAACGATCGAACAACTTGTGTCAACTCCGGCCGCCCCTGTGACGACTCGGCACTGGAGCTCAACCAGCATCGGCTCTTCACTCCGGCCCGTCAAATCGCGTAGTACTGGACAAGCTTATTTTGATAGCGAAGCAGCTTCAAGCCGAGGAGTGGAAGACATTGTCTCCAACATCCGGACTTACTTATCCACAATGCGACACGACACATGTAACCCATCACCGAGAGAACAGCCAAGAACCATGTCCTTTATGGCTCGGAACCCAATCTCGACTCCCAAAGAGGAGCCTGAGAGTTTCCTGGTGTCGACGAACGATATTGCTGGCATCTTGGACATTGTCATAGTCGGTCTACGGCGCCTTCATGGAGAACATCTACCCTCTGGCTGCCTCTCGGTTCTGCTACCGTGGAATCAGAACAACAAGCCAGTACCCAAAGCCGACAGCATTATACCGTCCGCTTCGTATCCGGCAGAACCAGCAACTACCATAAGCTCAGTGAAGCCAACAGTCACAAAGTCGCATTATCTACACGCACAAAACTTGGCGAGCAAGTCTTTCAAAGCCACGATCATTTCGAAAAAGAGTGTTGCGGAAGTCAGCTAGGAATCTACTCCAGACTGCTCTTGTGTGACGAGCGCCATAGCCAGCGAGAACTCCTCTCGAAGAGCCAGCGTACATCATTATGTTTCGTCGTGCAGCACCTGCGGCAGTCAAGCCGCGGCAACCTCGGGAATCAATAGTCAGCAGCGAAGGAGCACTGGACGACATTCTGAGCCTTCATGTCATTCAAACTTCCCCAAGTCGCTCATTAGTTTATGCAAAGGACGAAAGGATGGTCATGGGGGAACAGTCAGTGCTCCCAACGAGATGAACCTCCCACCCACCGAGCAGGTCCAATCCTGTGGTCGTATCAAGCATTGGATCAAGACGTCTGATGGAGATACCCATCAGCTATCCAGAGATGCTGACACGAGTACTTTGTACCATCGGGGTGTTGATGCTCATTCCGAAGCTCCGTCCCCTGATCCCAAGAGCAGAAGCGAGGAAGAGCGCCCAAAGATCACCGTGTCGTCAGAAGAAATATGCGGAAACAAGAAACGAGAGCAGTTTGACTACACACCTCATGACAGACGCTCCTCTGAGTCAGATGTGGCTAACCCGTCGCTCCACAAACTTCATCGCTACAGCTTCATGCCACTGGAAGATCGAACACCGGAGAGCTTACGCAGTTCTGAACAGCGCAGCGTATGCCTAGGTCATCCAGAGGAAGTCCCATTGCGTGGACAGCCGAGCACCCCTGGCAAGGCAACTCTGGAGGACATACTGACACGGTTCATCTACATCAATGATGAACCTAGGCGCTCTCACGCAACCGCTTGTTGCTGTGCGGCTTCAAGATCAAAATTGTGATTTTCTCTGCATGACTCGCCTCTAGTTTCAGATAGACGGTGACTGATGAGCTGCAAGCAGAGGGACTACTCGAAGACGAGGAACTCGGCCTGTTTGTTGCCTTGTCTATTCATAGCAGTTGGGACGCGCTACATATGTTGAGGTGCAATCCTAAATTTTTTGTATCATCAAAATAAACAGCATTCTCGGTATCAAAATGTTCTTTTGTCGTTGCAATTGCGCTAATTTATATGCAGTCTCTATGACCAGCCCTCGATATCGTATTTAATCACGACATCGCCCTTGCCTCTCTCGATGGGATTTCCATGGGAATCCCATAGTGCCCTCTCCTTGTATGTGACGCGTCCGTTCCAGTCCACTAGAATCACCGTCTGTCTCTGAGTGCCGTATGCGCCTGTATCAAACATTGCTGGCGCGTCTTCGACGAGCTCCCGACTCTCATCTTCAATCTCGTCAAAGGCCGGCTTCGTTCGGCCCCTAGCAACGGCGGCGGCCATGTCGCGATCGCGCTCTTCGTCACTGATGGCAGGACAGAAGATGGAGTTCTTGAGCTGGTCCACGTACTCCTCGTGGCCGAGGCTTGGGTCCCGCGTGGGCATGCGGTTGGTGTCCAGGACGCCAAACAAGAGATCCATGAGCCGGTCCTCGTCGGCGTCCTCAGCCACAGCCTTGTCGATGGTCTCCTTGACCAGCTGCTTGCCGATGATAATCTTGGGCCAAGTCGGCGGCTCCTCGTATATCGTATTGCTCAATCCCCATACCTCGCCCCTTTCGCCGCCTATTCGTGGCACCGCCGAGACGGCGTCGCTGCGATTTGATACAACCACGAAGGGGTCGATGCTCTTGTCTCCTCTACCTGCCGCCTCGCCATTCGATACTTTGCTGGCACCGGCTTCCCGAGCCTTGAGGTCTCCGCAGATGAGCGAGAAGCCGCCGACGCCCTTGAGCAGGCGGCCCTCGAGGGTCCTCTGTACAAAGTGATCGAGGGACTCGTCCTCGGGGGCGCCGAGCCACGAGTTGACGATCTCGCCGCGGCTCTTGACGCCGTGGACGTTCTGGGCGTCCTGGGGGTCGATGCGCTCGCGGTAGTTTGTGAGCACGGCGACGCGGCCGGTCCGGCTGATGCCCATCCAGGTGCCGCGCTCGCGGCGCAGCAGGTCCCGGGACGAGAGCACCTGGTTGCCCGAGGGCTGGTGCCCCCAGAAGTGCGGCCGCGACGTCGGGCGCAGGATGTACTCCTCCCGCGAGTTCAGGATGACCAGGGCATATTGGGGATGCGAGGTCGCTAGGAGGGCGATGCACATGCTGGAGATGAGTGAAAGTGTGTGTCTTTAATTCTTTCTCGTTCCCACCGTATACGTTCCTCCTTTATATCCCACCAAACTTGATTGCTTCTTTGTGGCAAGAGGTTGTTTTGAGATGCCAGCCCCGAAACCGCTTGTCTGGAAAATGTTTGTCTTCTTTGCTTTTTTACTCTGTCTCTAACTTTTGAGAGTCCTGATACGGTATTGGGTCTCGTGACACGGAGGTGCCAGCTCACGTATCTCTCGGGCCTCAATACACACAAAAGGGAGCCCGACTAGGTATGTATGTACGAAGAGTGCGCGGTTCCCCTTGTGTCGCCCGGGCGGTGGAGTCCGGTCTGACTGTACGATGATGTGGCAGCTCTTGTGTGGCATATACACGGGAGACAGAGTCTAGATCTCCGGTCGGGTAGCACCTGGTCCCTTTGCAGATGATAATTAATGAGAGCAAATATCACAAAGAATTGAAGTATATCGTCAAGACTGTCGTCAAAAGCGCTGCTCGTTCGCTGAAGACTTTTGGCGGGAATGGCGGAATGCAAATGCGGGTGCTCCCAGTGGACCGGACACGAAATGGCGTCAGATTCCCCCCCCCCCCCCCCCCCCCCCCCCCAAAACTTCAGCCCAGCCAGGCGGGGAGCGACGCGCCGTTGTCGGACCCAAGCTCAAGGTTAGCGGGTTGGGCATTGGCTGGGCTGAGGCCAAGCTTTTGCTTCGCGGGGCATCAGTATCGCAGCTGAGACTCGAGCTTTCATTCTTGAATGGTACGCCAAATTGCAGTAAACTGTTATTTGTCGTGAGGATACAGTGCCATTATGGAAGTACAATATCCTTTCCGGTCTGTTATGGGGAAAAAAAGCTGACTTTGGAACATAACCGAGCCACGGCTTCATCCAGAATTAGAGGCAAACCTCAAGATGTACAGAGATCTAAATTAGGGAGGGTATCATCCTACGTATATTCTTCCACAGACAGACATCCCGAAATGAAACAAGATCGACTATTATAAAGATATATTCACCACACACACAATAAGCCATTTCCGCCAAAAGCCACATGTTCCGCCGCCGGCTTACTCATACTGGTAGCAGTAAACTCCCGCTTGGGGATCCTGCACTTCTCCGACAGTGGTTGAGCCAAGGCGGCCGTAGTCAATGACGGTGCTGTTGATCACGTCGGCGGTGGCATTGCCGTTGAAGATGGTGCTGGTGCCGTAGTAGACGTGGCGGCGGTTGGCCGGGTCGACGGCCTGCCAGTCGGTCCACACCTTGTCGATCATCGAGTGGTGTAGGTAAAAGGCAGGTTCCTGCGGCGAGCCAAAGAAGTCGTATCTACCATGGCATTGTTAGAGTGTGTGCGTTTGTCTGTGCGAGGATATTTTTGGTAACTCACCCGGTCGCTCCAATGGAGTAGTGACCGCCGCCGTGGATTCCGGGGCTGTTGTCGTCGCCGTTGATGACCGACTGGAAAGTGGCGATGTCCTCGGAGCTCAAGACGGAGTCAATGTCGGACTGGTTGCAGTACGTCTGGACTCCGTAGCTGTTGAGGTCGCGGGTCATCAGGTGCGGGTCGGGCTCCGTCCAGTTGGCGGGCAGCCCGCTGAAGACGAGGTCGAACGGCATCTTCTGGAAGTTGACCGTGTGGTTGGAGAACGGGCCGGAGACTATGGGACCGCCGCCGGTGCCGTGAGGCAGGGTGGTGCCGCCTGGTGTTGAGTAGACCTGTGGCCATTATAAGATACTGTGACAAAATGGTCAAGTCTTGCAGAAGTACTTGCATCGCCAGAGTCGGGATCGTAGGCACCGTTGCTACCTACAAAGTTCCAGGTTAGCTAACACTGGTTGGAGGAGACAAGCTATCAAGAAATGATCTGCAGGATACTTCTTCGAGGAGAAAACACAGTATGCAAAAGAGATTAGCAATTCTAGTCAAGCTTACCAAGCGACGTCTCCGAGCCGTCAAAGATCGGGCTAGTCTCCAGGTCCGGATATAATGCCCAGTTCCAGTACGGAATACCCAATGTTTCGTTGAAGCCGCAATCATGCAACTCCTTCTCCATCAGGTAAACAAAGTGACGGTGCCTTTGTATTTCTTGTCAGCATTCATAGCCCTGCTACTGGAAGCTTTACACAAGTACATAACATACCAGCTGAGAAAGACGCCATTGATGTGGATGCCCAACGTGTTGTTGACGTGGACGGCGGCGTAGTCATCAAACTTGTTGGTCGTCGCGGGCACGACGTCGTTCATGACCGACGGCTTGGCCATGACGCACTGGATGGCACCGATGAAGCTGAGCTTCTCGGCGTCGGTCAGCGACCCGTACTCCTTGCGCGTGAGTGCCGTGTCCGCGCTGCATGTCGCCGACGTTTCGTCTCGCGTGACACAGAGGGCATATGCAGGCACCGCAGCGCCAAGGAGGGCGACCTTGAGGGATACCATATTGAGAAGAAGGATGGACGTCAGAAACGAACCCGGCTATGCTGACAAGACGTGGAAGCAAGGCACGGTGACACAGGTCGAGTAAGCAGCTGCAGCAGGCGAACAGACAGACAGACAGACAGAAATTGATTACAAAAGAAACAAACCCGAGGTCATCCGCGTTAGAAAAAGGATCATTGCAGCTTCCGCCATATCGGTATTTGGCTAGGATGTTGGATATTGTAAGGGGTTCTAAGTGAGGATCAGGGACCCTTGGTGTAGAGGCGCGGACGGGCGTAGGGTGGCGGGTCTATAGCCGACTGCGTAGGCCATCGCCACGCGTATGTAAAGATCCAGACTTTACAAGACTCCCTCATCCCGGGTATGTCGCTATTGGCGGTTGGTCGTCCTGGGATTCTACTTTGGGCAAGAGAACTAGTCCATATCTACGTGTATGGGCCGTTCCTGCATATGCAGGAGATGACCAGACTGCCAGGCTCGCCAGGCATGTTTCCTCGGGCGAATTCCTCGATCGTACTCTTGGCATGGGATTGAGGCTTCATGAAGACGCTGGCCTTGACGTCTGTAGCTATCAGGATTCAGTAGATAGGCGCTTTGGTGAATATATTTTCGTTGAAGGGCATGCCAATCTCGGCTCGTAGATGGCCGAGGATATGCTGTTTCTTCACGAATTTCGTACCCAGGCAGGCACAACCTCAGACGGGTCGACCAGAGCTCCCAGAATTTTTGCATACAAGAGGAACAGAGAGCGGGGATACTTGTTTGTATCGTTCACGGAGACAGCAATGTAAAGATGATCCTTGCTTGTCACCCCACTATCCGGGCAGTATGCAGACCTTGTTTTGTTTTATATCCCTGAATGCTACTCCTCTTCATAGTTGCTTCTGGGTCCAACTCCTCGGTCGTACTGGACTGTAGGTAGTATTGAACGCCATGCTACCAAGTTCCCCGCTCCGTACTTCAATTGGGTAGGGAGATCGTGTGTTATTGAATTCAGGAATGATCTTCCATCGGAACAGACAACCGACGACTATTTGAAGTTGGCGAGGTTGACTTGTTTCTCGGAACACAACAGCATTCTCACTGCCGTAGGCTGCTGCTTGCCGACCGACTCGGAATGTTTCCCAGCCCACCACCAAGCATTGGGGGCTTGGAGGCGGGCAGGTGGCTGTCTTCTCTTTTCGATGTGATCTCCAACCCGCCGTTGGATCCCTGGACCGGGTTGAGCGGGAAGTGGGTGTCAAGGTCCGGGCTCTGAGCTTCTTTTTCTCGGTGGCTTGGTGGGACCCCAAACCCAGAAAGACCCCTGAGATCCGATGCATAAGCTTGTCCCAGAGTTGTTCGAAGGGATTCGAGAATGCAAATGCCTTTCCACTAGATCTTGACTACCACATGAGATGAAAGACATTTCTCGCATTCGCTATTTTCGGTGTGAAATGACTGATTGATGATGGTAGAACCATCTCAAGGTTGGTGGAACTGCAATCACTGTAAGTCGGCACGCTCCGGATCGTCTCACTCTAGTCATCGAGTTCATGAAGCCCTGTCCTTGCCGCCCTCTTTTAGTGCCAGTGGCACGAATCTGAGATCCACTGTCGATCACACCGGGCCTGGGCAATTATTGAATTGCTTTTTTAACTGCACCGTTTTCTTTCATGATTGCTTCGCAAGCCGATGAGGTGGCAGCCCTGTGGCAATTAGGAAATGACCTCGTCAATGCTAAAAGTCATCAAAATATCTGTCTTTACTCGCCATTCAAATCTCGTTGTTTGCGTGGACTCGAACCATTTCCCTCCATGCTTTCTTTCTTGCCTTTATGATTTTTAGTCCCCGGCTGGCTGGAAGATCAAGGTTCATTTATCTCGGCTTCGCTTGAAATGAGTGCGAACCCAGCGAATGCGTTATTGCGGCACAGCCATTAAAAGCAGCATTATCATCAATCAAGGGCGGCAATTCCGGAACATCCGCTGCTATGCCGCCGCCGCCGGATTTGCTAATGTTCGGTTACGTTCTTGTGGCTTTCTTCTCAGTGAGTTGCGTACGAACAAAACCAAATTTCATAATGATGCCGATATGCTGCTAAGGCTCTGTCGTGGTATGGCTTTGTGGATCATGATCGATCTTCCAATGGGATACATATGACTTGAACTACACTTCAAGGACACCATGTAATCCTAGTATACAGCATCAATAGTGCGAGACTTGACACTCCGGTACAGCAAGCCCCAGATCCTCGCACTAAGGCTATCATCCACCATTCTGCGAGGAGGTTTCTGCGTAGTGATAATGCCATATACTCCAATTCCATGATATTCCATCGGGCACATCAGAGCTATGGATGCATTGCTTCTCCGGCGGGTGACCAATCGCATATTTCCATGCATCTTGTATGGTTGAGGATTGTCCTTGTCACGGTGTAACAATTGTCACACACCAGCGCAACGGTTTCTAGTAAGGGTAGGCCTGCTTGCAGCCTCGGGTATTGTGCTAGGACCGGTGACTTCGGCGTTATGTGTACACAGCAAAAGTACTTCAGTCGCTGCGAGACCGGGCCCATTTGGACAAAAGAAATCAATAGGTAAGAGATCGGATGGTCCTGGTTCATCAACAACACATGAAGAAATTTAGACTGCATAAGTATATCAAAACACTTCATTCATGCTGAATGGTCTCGAGGTGTTTGATGTGTTTTTTCAAGTTGACATTTAAGATTACAGCAAGCCATGGTGAAAACGTTCTTGAGTGAATGGCCAGTGCCGTCCTTGCATGCATCATAGACAAGCCACGCCGACTCTGCCTCTCGCTAGGCGGATCCCTGTATCCTATACTCTGCAGCAGAACCGGGGAAAAGAGCAGATTGTTGCTACTATGGAAACTTGGCAAGCCACTCATCCTACCATTTCATGAAGAACCATACGGCCAGGCTCTCCCCGTGCGCCATGCATGTATGCAAGCCGCCGGACGAGCATCCGGGCCAAAACTTTGTGCAACACTTACCAGCTGCGGCAGCGTGCATATCGGAGAAATTGGCTCGCTGCAATGGGAAAGCACTGATCGTGGAGATCGTCTGTTCCTTTGCGCTCCTCGGTCAACGACAACTTAGCTAAAGATGGCCCTTGCACTCATTCGATACTCCCGACTTTCTCAAGCCTCGATGCGTTCTCAAGGTCGTTGTTCTTGGTGAAGTTGGTTCGCAACCGTTGATAGACTCATCTGGTCTCCATGATCAAGCGACCAAAAATAGACTGAAGACCACGATAAGCTCTCAATCCTCGGCTCACAACGATGAACTAAATCGCGGGCCGTTGCTGGGTGCTGGCTTTATTTCGAGAAATGGGTGTGTGAGATACGCCAGAGTCGTAGCCAGGGGCCCGCTCTAACGTCCCGAGGTTCGCTTCGAAACCCTATTGACCTTGCTTTCTTCCCTTCCCTCTACACGCATTGCGATACGTAGCTCTTCAACGACCCCGGCCTCGTTTCGCTCTGCCAGATCTTCCTTTCCCCTTCTCTGGCTCGTCCTGCATGCGTGCTTACCACTCGCTATGGCGCAAAGAAAGCCTTTTCCTTCCTGTTCCTCCGTATGCAGGTCCTTTGCCATATGGTACCCTACGAACCTCGTTAGAGTTGCATGGCATGCAAGTTCAAGAACGTGACATTTCCCCGACTTTGCATCTAGCCTTTCTTGAAACCCAGGAAAAGATTGTCTGACAAGATCTGGCGTCGATCCATACGGGACCTGCCAAGTGATATTTCAGTTTGTCATTGGTATAATATCTAGTCCCCTTCTCGAATCCTGTCCAAGCTCCCGTGCGAATACCCACTTACCTTGAACCTGGAAACTTTTCCCCCTTTGATGTGTTGATCACTTCTGCTTCGAGATTCTTTTACAAGGGCGCTCTGCCTCCATCTTTGGTTCATCATGAGCAGCAGTACGACGGTGCCGGATCGTGGCATCGAGACGCTGGGAGTCATCTGGAGCTTGACCGGGGCTTCGGGTATTATTCTCGTCCTCCGTGTTTACTGCAAGTTCTCCAGACATCGTGGTCTGTGGTGGGATGACTATATACTCATCTTGGCCTGGGTATGGTACCTATCTCTCCTCATCGTGTGTCGGTTCCGCACTGCTGACGCATCATCAACAGTTGAACCTTCTCGCGCCGACGGCCGTCACGACCCGCGAGATCAGCCTCGGCTTCGGCAGACATGTCGGGGACATTGCGCCGCAGAACCTTGGGGAGCTGGGCTTCCTCGGCCAGCTCACGGCCTTCTTCTCGATCCTGGGCGCCCTCTGGAGCAAGACCTCGTTTGCCATCACTATGCTGCGCATCACCAACGGGTGGGCGAAATACGCGGTCTGGGCGTTCATGATCTCGTCCAACGTCTTCATGCTGATATCGGCCGTGTTCACTTGGACGTGGTGCACGCCCGTCTCGAAGATCTGGTTGATGGACATGGTAGAAGGAACCTGCTGGGATCATCGTGTTGTTGTGCAGTATAACACTTTCTCGGGTGGTGAGCATCGAGTCACTCCCATACCTGCCGAATGACTACTGATTTCTCTTAGCTTGGTCGGGAATAATGGACATCTTTTTGGCTTTGCTGCCTTGGACAATCATTCCCAAGCTTCAAATGCGAACTCGAGAAAAATTCGGTGTTGCTGTTGCCATGAGCATGGGTGTATTGTGAGTATATTTCGCATCACACGAACGTCGTCTGGCCATCATGTCTTACTTGTGCCGAATAGCGCCGGAATTACCGGCTTCGTCAAATGCTGGAAACTTCAGGCTCTAGCCAGCGGAGATTTCACTTGTGAGTCACGCCATACGTTCTTCACCCTACAAGAAATGCTCACTTTCATTATCAGGGGACGGCGTCGACCTGGTCGAATGGGGCGCAGCCGAGACCGCCGTGACCGTAATCGCCACCTCGATCCCGATCCTGCGGGCCCTCTTCAGCGAGCTGCGCTCGACGGCCCGCTCCAACAGCAAGGGCACGGGCAAAGACGCCATGCCGGCGAGCCAGAGCCGCTTCTCGCGCATGTCCAAGACCCCGGCCGTCGTGGTTAACGCTCGGGCGCGGCCCGTCTCGCAGCAGGAGCTCAACGAGGGCGACTCGGACAGCGACAGGAGCATCTGGCCCGGCGGCAAGCCGTATATCATGAAGACGGATGAGATCACGCTCACGTACGACGAGCGCCGTCGGGACGAGGAGAATGGGTACGAGATGGATCTTGTGAGTCCTACGCATGTGCCAAAAAGGTAATATTGGGACTATTTTGGGAGGCATTGGTTTTGTGGTAGCGTTGTGATTATCTTGTCTCTGGCATTGTAGAAGACCTGTCCATCAATACCCTTTCAAATATAATTACAATGAATTTGATGTCAAAACGTGCCAATATCACATACCTCGAAGGCTCTGGACTTCCGTTTGATGGCCTCGGGCCTTCTGACAACCTCGCTGGTCCTCGGTTTGCTGATGGACTATCATGAACCATAATAACTGTGATAAAGGTTGCAATTGTAAGTATTCTCGCACTGGGGTTTGGATGGAGGTGGAGCAAGTCGCCCTGTGACCAACTTCTTTCTGCCTGGGTACTACCATGGAACCAATGGCTAATACTACAGACCTCAGGGTTTAATAGTCTGACACCGGGTACCTGTTCCGACGCCGGGCGCCATGTCCAGTTGAAGCATTAGCTGCAGATGCAACAGCCGCTAAATGTCCGTCCCATGCGCAGAACACGCACCCGGTGAGCCGGAACGTACGGTCGCAGACCGGCCAGGGTCACCCGAATGGGCTTGACCTCCGCTGGGCACTTTTATTGAACGAGAACTGAAGCTACAGGAGACTACTTATGGCCCGAGGTGTGTATAGCCTCACTCATGAAGCAGGGATTATTATCATGGGTGCGACGAATGTCAGATTTGGATTGTTGTTTTGGCGATGCCTCATGGTTCGATGTTGACGGCGCCTATGATGCTAGAAATGGGTTTGTCCTGCATCTCAGCTGCTGAGGGAGCTTAGATGATCATGTCATGCATCTTGTCATCCGCCACCACATATCTGCCATTTTGAGCGTAAGCTGGGTTCATCTTAATTCGAATTAAATGTTGAAGTGCAATTGAATTTTGAGAAGCTACAAAGAACTCGTCGTCGTCGTTTGGGTGGGAAGTTTTGTTTCCTGTGGTCAGCGTGAGCTCAAGTTAAGCAATCACATCGCCAAATCAGTCAAGTCAAACAGCATAGAACACAGAGATGCACTCTTACATTTCTCCAGATATACCAGGACTATATCACTGTTTCATCAATTTAGCGGATCCAGACTATACATGAAGTGAATATGAACTACATTAGTCACTATGCTCATATCGTACTTCCCGCGTTTGTGGTTTTTGGTATCTCCAAGACAAACAACCAAAATTCATTACCATGAACGCTCCTTCCGCATCACATAGTCTGCTTACCATACACCAGCGCACCAGTGGTAGTCGCTCCTCTTCCAAATTGACATCAACAGGAGATATGTGTGGGTAGGTGCTACCCGCTCATCCTGGCTGAGATCATTGCCGCTCATTCTGGCCGTCCACGGCGATCAATTCTTGACACATCGATCATCATCTTTCTAACTTTCGGAATTCACGGGGCCTTTGCAGCCTTCACCCTACTGTCCCAGTCCATCATCGCTCTCTACCTATATCGCTCTACACCATTCTTACACATCACAATGGCAAAAAGGCAACCCCCACAGCTACCTCCGAAGGTGCCTGAGCGTGATACTATCCTTCCAATGATGCAGGTATGAAATGATTCCTTAGTTCATGGGTGAAGCCTCTGACTCCCCTCGAACAGGCCATAATAGACAAGTTCGATGAGGCCGCAGACGCCATTGTTCGCACAACGACAATAGAAAGCGCGACATTCGAAACCGTCGCCCGCCCATGGGCCAACGCAGAAAACGAAACGCAAGGTTCCTATCAGATGATCGACAGCTTGAGGTTCTACAGTCCGAGTATCGAGACACAGGATGCGGTCCACAAGGCTTTGGAGATGCTTGGCCGGGCGCAGGCGAGATGGGCGCAGCGAGATGATTGGTTCCAGCTCCTCTGTGCCGCGCTATCAAACGAGCACGACAATGCCAATCTGACTCAAGAGTCTCGACTTTATCTCGAGAGGGCATACAAAGATTGCATGCAATTTGGCCACGGAATAATGAGCCAGAGTGCCAGAGAGCAATACCTCGAAGGAGAGATGAAGATCATGGGCCTCGCCGGCGCATACACTCGCAACGTCACTCAAGGGTCTAGCGGCATGTGGTTTGAAGAGAAGGCTCTGGATGGCGTCCCAGCAGACGAGCTTGCCAGGTTGGACGTCGACGACAGTTCGCCGAATGAACGCAAAAGGTTCGTGCCTTTCGCAAATGGGGGTGCATAGGCCGTGCTCAGATATGCCCGTTCACCGGATGTGCGTCAGCAGATCGCCACGGCCGAGACCATATACCTCGCGCACAACAGTGCTTTATTCGACGAAATAATCCTCATGCGCAGCTCTCAAGCTCATAAGCTCGGTTTTCCGAACCATGCTGAGTTTCGAGCGCCTAAACGTGCTCTTGGGTCAACCACGAGTATTCATACCTTTTTGGAGGGGTTTGAGAACGACCTGGCCCCCTTATTTCGAAGAGAATTATCCGAGTTGAGGTATGTTCGCAATTGCGATCGAGAACGCCGCGGCCTGCCTCAGGACGGAGACGAAGAATGCTTCCCCATCAGTGACCGAGACTACTGCCATGCTATTATGCTGAAAGAACTGCACGTAGACCAAGATCTCTTATCCGAATTCTTCCCTTTGGATCACGTCATGAACGCCATGCTTGGACTTTTCACCTCCTTTCTTGGCCTGCGTTTCGATCGAGTATCTGGTAGCGATCTCGACCCGGCCGTCAAGTGGCACGAGGATGTGGAGATCTATGCCGTGTGGGACTGCCCGGCAGAGAGAGAGGAGGAGGCAGACTTCGTCGGCTACCTCTATTTGGATCTTCTCTTCCGGAACCACAAATACTGCAACGGTCAGACCGTGAACCTGGAAAGGGGCTACAGAAAGTCCGACGGCAGTCGAAAGTACCCCTCGACGATTTTGTCTTGCGCGCTGTCAACTCCTGCGCCGGGGACCTGCAAACTGTTGAAACAAGCCGAGCTGGTTCAGATATTTCATGAGCTCGGTCACGCCATGCACGATCTTCTGTCCAAGACAGAGTTTGTCAGATTTCATGGGGCCGGCTCGTTGCCCGTGGATGCTACCGAGATCCCTTCTAGTGAGTTTTATCGTCATTTACCCTCTGAAGTAACTAGCATTGTGCACACCAAATTCGCCGTGATTTTAGGCATCGTGCTTACTTCTGCTTCAGTGTTCTTGGAAAACCTTGCTTGGGTCGAGGACGTGCTTGCCAAGCTCAGTCGTCATTACACCACTCTCGACGTGAAATACCTCGACCAATGGCGAAAGAATAACCCTGGGAAACCAGATCCACCCGAGTCGATACCTGACGAGATCGTTCAGGCGCTGGTCCGGAGCCGTTGGCTGAACCAGAGCGAAAGCTACTATTCGAGGCTGTGAGTTCCGCCCTTGTATGGTGATGTCAGCGTCTCACAGATAACGGAGTCATGGCCAATGCCTGTCGGAAGTGTCCGAGCTTGGCACACAATTTTCAGGATGTCAACTCGAAAGAAAAGGATAGGACGTCAACATACTACTTGGCATTGTGCGAGTTTGAGCTGAGGCTGACAAAGTCATAGCATCACCTCCAAATTCGACATGAGATTACATAGTCTGAGCTGGAAAGAAGGGCTCCAGCCGTTCGACGTCAGGAAATGGTGCAAGGGCATGACTTTCAAAGACGTCACGTTGAAGGACTTCAACTATACGACATGTTCGCACATCATCAATGGGTACGATGTCGGGTATTTTGGATACTTGGTGTAAGTTGCATCATCTAGTCTCTTCTTCTTATACAATGGAGCCAAGCTAAAGTGATGACAGCTCTTCCGTGTACGCGCAGGACATATGGGAGTCCAAATTCGCAAAAGACCCATGGGACCGCGAAACGTGGAATTGTTACCGTCGGATGATTTTGGAACGCGGCCACGCGCATCCGGACGTGCTCAATATGATAGCAGGCTACCTAGGTCGACCGGTGCGGACGGAGCCTTTGATCGATTCACTATTAAAGGGCACGGAGATTAGCCTTAGCTCGAGTGATGAAAGCTGTGATGAAAGCATTAGCTCGAGTGATGAGAACACAGACACGAACGTTCCAGGCGTCAACAGGAAGCCATCGATGAAAAGAAGGAAGACATCTAGCAATGGTAGTGAAAACATGGATACGAACGTGGCAGACGGCAACAGGCAGCCATCGACGAAAAGAAAGAAGGAATGAGTGATCGGATTGGATCGAGCGATTAAACTAGAAGTAATAGGAAGCGTTTAAATAAAATGAGATTAAAAACTACGAATATGCTTTCTATGAGTTGTAAATGCCGTCATCTGCTTGAAAGAGTACTATGCCATCATTATAAAACCATTATATCACAAATCACTAAGTGCAGAGACCGTACGCTGCCTGGCAACCGGCGGCACAGTACTCGGACGTGGTACCACTATATTCTAGTTAGCTTTTTTGGGTCACCGCCTTTTCGGTATCAACAAGTAAGTACTCACCACCATCCCCATTGCGAGCAGCACTGCGAGTTTTGGCACACGTAGCCGTTGCTGCCACCACAAGTATCATCCGGGCTGGGGCCGCCAGTCGTAGGCGGCGGTGTAGTTCCGGAGCCGCCGCCCGACTTGTACCAGTTGGCAGAGGCGTCGCCCAGACATGTTCCGACAGTGACGGCTAAAGGAAAGTATTAGCATCTTGTCTGATGAGAGAAATCTGCGCAGTAGGAGTAAGAACTTACGGGTCAGACCCTTGGCCTTGATGGCGTTGATGGCCTCCTGGACCAGGACGTGGACGGTCTGGGCGTGGACGTCGTGCATGAGGCTGATGGTGCCGCCCGAGGCGAGGCCGTTCTGGAAGTTGGTGAAGGCGACGCCGATGGTGTCGTCGTCGTGCTCGTAGTCGAGGGTGTCGATGTTGGCGTTGATGACGTGGTAGCCGAGGCCGCCGAGGGTCGAGAGGGCCAGGGCGTTGGTGCTGAAGTAAGGGGGCCGCATGTAGGTCGGCACCTTGCCGAGGATGCTGGTCAGCGCCGTCTCGAGCTGCGTCATCTGCGAGGTGATCCCCGCCGCGTCGAGCGTCGCCAGGTCGGCGTGCGACCACGTGTGCGAGCCGATCTGGTGGCCCTCGGCGTCCATCCTCGTCACGACCGAGGTGTAGTCGCTATAAGATAATCTTGTTAGTAGGGAGAAGACTGGATTCACCATTAGGAAGGAAGACATACTAGATGGAACCCCAGTTCTGGCCGTTGAGGAAGAAAGTGGCCTTGACGCCGTTGCTCGAGAGCAGGTCGAGCAGCTCGGACGTGTAGGCAAAGGGCCCGTCATCGAACGTCAGGGCAAACGTGTTCGGCACGGTACAGGCCGTGATGATGGTGCCGACGGGAACGGAGCTCTGCCGCTCTTGGATGGGCGAGGCCGTGGCAGCGCCAGCCAGGAGCGCGGCGAATAGGGGAGCGAGCATTGTCGGGAAGGGCGTCAAACTCAAAAAGAATATCTTATTATTAAGATAGTATCAAGCTTGAGTCGAGTATATATATGATATACTAGTGTACTCGGCCTTGTGATGGAAGTCTGCAAACTCTACGGGGAGAAAAACGAAAACACTCAGGAAAAAGGAAACAGCCACGACATATTTATAAAGAAAGAGAAGTCTATCCAACAATATCCAAGTGCACTTTTTTCGCGGAAATGAGCTTGGGTAACAAACCATCAATGCCCAGCCTCCAAGCGGAGGAGCTGATCGTCTGTGGGCTCGCCGAGCGCCACATACAACATAGTATGTGCAAGGGCATGCATACGTTAGTGAGTATGGTAGAAAAGCCAAGAGAGTTGGATGGGGTCTGTAGGTAAGGTAAGTAGGCAGGCAGGCAGGCACAGGGTCAAGTGGCATGTCATGTTCAGTCATTGCTGCAGTCAGTAAGTGGTCTGACTGTATGTATTTGCTGCATGTATGTGGCCAGGTCGGACACGAGGGACCCCCGTTGCAAAAAGGTAAAAAAGAACCCTGGAAATCATATAGCAAAGGCAGAAAGGCGGCGGGGGTTGGGTTCATCTCGTCTCGAGGCTTCGCTGTGCCTGTTTGTCTTGCAGCAGCAGCGCAGCAGTATGGCGGCACGACAGATGGGACGTACGAAGCGTGCATGGTGTAATTAGAGGGCAGAGGCATCATCAACGGGTTTGTTGACTTTTTCGCGCCAGGTAGCTGTAAGGCGAGATGTAGCCAAGCAGGGCGCCATTGCCTCAACGGGCAATTCCAGCGCGCGTGCGCCAAGCAACCAAGGTAAGCCAGATGTCGTGTTTGGTGAACGAGTCTTGGCTTCCTTGGCGGCGTGGTGCCTTTCGGTCAGGGTTGTCAAAAAGTCTGTGAGTTGTTGTGTGAGTGAGCGTGGGAGAGAGAAAAAGGTAAAGAAGCTCATTCGAGCTTGCGTACGGCGGACGATCCTGCTCATTTCGACCAACAGTGGTTGGATGCTCTCAGCTCTGGGATGACCGCGCAGTAAATGGCTTGCATCCGTGGCGTTCCGTCATTGATAGGCCATTGGTGCGAGACTCCCACGGATGCAGCGATGTTTTTTTTCGCCCTCTCTTCTCATAGGTGCCTTTCTCATCAAACTTAATCTGTTGTGTCTCGTGGATTTCCCCCCGCATAGTCTTGAACTCTGTGCTTAATTTACCTCTATGATTTGCGTCGCCGTTGACCGGAGCAACGCAACACCAGCAGCCTCCCCCTTTTTGAAGTGAATCTTCCTTTCCAGCCTCGTGAGACACCAAGCCGTTGAAATTCATTATCCCGTCAGTGTTGAATACCAAGTTACTTCTTTCATCATCCTGCTTAGAATACTGTCAGACCTGAGTTGAACCGATGGTAACACAATTTGGTATAGTCTCCTTTTCTTTTTTTACCCCGCAACCATGACCACAGCTCAACTTACAAGGGTCCCGCTGTAGTTAAGCTTATCTGCGGGCACCACAGAAGACCCAAAGAAAAAGAAAAAAAAGCAATGACCCATCTTGACATCCACCATCCAAGACTATTCCCTGCAATCCCAAGGCTGCCCAGCTTCACACCATGTAAGGGCGGTTCGATCGACAAAGAGACGAATAAGATGAGCTGACGGAACGCTAATAGCTCCGGGACCCTCGTTCCACACACCCTTCCCTTGATTCCGACGCGCGCATCTCTTGTTACTCGCGCGGCGGTATAATTCCACGATGCAGCAGGCAAGCAAGCAAGGCCAGGCAGGCATATGCAACGGGTTGCGGGGGGCGGTAAGCGTTGGCTTTGCCGCACGCTGGAACTGCCCTCGTGGACGAGCTCTTGACAAGTCGGAATACCGAACGTAAGCCCGACCTGTCAGCCATGGTGCGGCTGAGCTCATCGTGATCAGTCCACTGTCATCTATGTATGTCCAAGAAAACCTGGTTTGCCTGCGCAGGAAAACCACACGTTACTCTTCCCGTCAGTCCTGCATCCAGAGATTGACCGGTTCATCACTAGCCATGTAGAAAAATCATCGTGAACTCGTATATCCGGCCCGGGCCAGAAGTACCCGACAGCTAGTAACCCGACAGCTTCGACTGACTAGGCTCGTTGGGCATGGCGAAATGTATGAAATAGATTCCCGCAGACGTTCGGTTACTGATCCCTTTGGGACATAGCTGGGGAGACAGTGGACTTGTATCCGTTCCTGGGTGGGGCGGCGGGCCCCTTACCATACGTCACTTATAGGCTATAGGCCGAACACGAGCATCGCCAAGTTATACTATACCACAAGTGCGATCCCAGGAAATAGCAGCCAAGTCGCCAAGAGGCTTTCGAGCTTTCTGGAGGGACGACTTCGACCGTGGCCCCCGGCTTGGGGACGACCCACGGCTTCGGCGACCGAGGGTTCTCGCTTCGGATGCGCGGCGCATGGGATTTTCTCTTTTCCATCTCACCTCAGTTCACGTCTTGGCTTTCTGATTCATTTCGTTCTTTATCTCTATCCTCTCTCCTGGTCGCAAATTGTTTCTTGGATAATTTACACATAACTCTGCCAAGTCTCTACCAGTTTACGCGCCCCATAAGCACATCCAAGCGAAATGGCAGTAGAAAAAGTTCTCCTTCGGCAGTGATGATGCTTACGTAGGAACACACCTGCAAGATGATCGGGCGATCACGTTCAAGGCTGAGAGTCTATTGATCCCGCGCGTGGATATACGGAGCACCGCTAGGCGTCTTCTATGCGTCAGTCCACTACCTTCACCGCTTCCGTCTTGGGTCAAAAGGCTACTACCTACTATGGAGGATGAGCCCGCATGACTATTCCGCTTTCAGTTATAACTCTCAGAGGAATACGAGGTTGTAGTATGATATGTGATCGCAACCAACTTTGCAGGCTGTGATACTGAGTTGTCAGACTGACCCGCATTCCCAGTCTCGGTATCAATGTTCGGTATCGACGTTGCGTGCAGTTGTAATGTTGCCATCTGTGCCGTATCCAGAATTGCTCGGACTTCGTCAAGTGACGGAATTCATACCACAGAGCTGTGCCTCATTGACGGATACAGTCTCTTGTTGGATTTGATGTTGAGAATTCATGGCAGGCATGGCCTTTATGAAATTTGCATCGGGTAATTCATCACACATATGGGAAAACCAGGCAGGCGCTTGAGTGAGAAAGCACAGTTGCACTCTAGGTGACGAGGATGGGATCACAATAGTAGTCAAACACATGAACTATCGGTTGTAGAGTAGAAGGTATAAACTCATTCTCGGTATCATGAGTCAGCAATGCTGTGAGTGAATCTATCAATTCTTTCAATTTACTATTTCGCTAATCGATGTAAGGTTTCCATTCCCTTATTCCAGGCAGTATCATGCCATGCTCAACGTCCAACTAGACAGTAACAAGATCCAGCATGGCCAAAGACGGATCTGAGACGACGAGGCAAAGGATACTGCAACAAAGTTCTGCGGTGTCGCGGAGTTGCCGGCAGTCTCCAATGCGCTGGTCATGGACTCCTTCAAATTCTGGCTGCTGGCCTGAGAAGTTGTCATTGGCAAAGTCAGCTGCGGTATGATCGACGCAGCAGGCGACTGTGTTGGAATAGTCGTGATGTCGTCCGTGGCAGGTATGCTCGAGGTTGGCAAAGCAACGTTCATGATGGAGGCATACTGCGCGGCGACTTCGGTTGGAAACGCCGGGAGGTCCGTCTCCTCCCAGAGCACCGCCAGCTGGTCGTGTTCGATGTAGAGACTCGAGAGCGTCGTGTAGACATCCGTAGTCGATATGTTGGGGTCGAGCAGGAACGCCATGGGCGTCGTCACCGTCGACGTGCACAGGTACTGTGCGTCCATCTGGGAGAAGCCACTGTGTCTCAGATCTTAATATTAGCCTTGTGTGCAGATGCAGAAGCCCCCAGCCGTCTTTCCCCCCACGACGGCACGAACCTTTCGCAGCAGGCACCCGTCCACACTGTCTTGGCGCCGTCGACGTTGGAACTCGAGGCGACAATGGTCATGCCGGATGGGCAGACGCCAGGGCTGAAGGTAGGGTAGGCATTGGTGTACTGCGGCGGGTTGCAGGTGCTAAAGGACGGATCGATCCAGCCGCTGCTCGGGGTGTTTGTGCTCGGGAGACCCCCCACCGGCGTCGGGGTGCCGATGAAGACGGCATACCGATCAGAGCAGAACGGAGGCGGGGTGAATACGGTCGTCAATGCAGGGAAAGTTGGAGATGGTATCGACATAGCTTGAGGTCTGTGGAGGTTTGAGTGACAGATTGTGCTCTACCTAGGTCTTTCGGAGCAAGTTCATGTGAGTTGCGTCTTCACCGGGGTTTGGGTTCTTCTTGCGACGGAAGCCACGAGCTATATGTGCGCCTCCCTGGGAGCAGAGGGCAGACCGCACAGAATCTAGCCCTTGTTTCACGAGCATCATAGAATCATAGATAGTCGGTCACTCAGTGGTTACGCCATTTTTTGATTCAGATTTGATCCCGGGTACCGTGACAACGTCATATTCTTCAACACATTTTTGGATTCCTGCCGCCCTCAAAGATGGCAATCTGTTGAAAATGCCATCCTCATAGCTTGCCATTGTTCCGAATGCGCGTGTACTCGTAGTGCCATCCTTCCTTTTGCATGTCCTCCCGCACTTTGTAATTTTCCTCTCCGAGTTTGACGATTCCCATGTCCAGGTCGACAATCCTCATTCCTTCGGCCCGCCCCATGCGGGAGATGGGACCAACGTGAGGCACGGCAACCTGGCTCAGTCCCGCGTAGTTTGTCTTTTCTCCCTTCTCTGCCGGACCTCCCGCGTTCACGAACACGACGGCACATGTGTTTTCAAAAGCCCTCGTTACGACTGTGCTGTTGAGAAAGAGGCCCTCTCCCTCTGGATTCAACTCGTAGGCCTCGGGGGTGACGTCCTTCATCGTCCAAAAAGAGGGCACCACGATGAGGTCGGCACCGTCGGAGATGAGCTCCCGGAAGCCCTCCGGGAACGCCAGATCCCAGCATACGAGCATGCCGACGCGGCCGAGAGGGGTGTCAAAGGCGGCATGTGGCTCGTGAGCAGAGGAGACAAGGTGATGGCGCTCCGGGTGCCATAGATTCTTCTTCTGATAGCGCCCCGCGATGGAACCGTCCGACGACACAAAGTATGCGACGTTCAAGAGGTGCTCGCCGTCGCCCTCCACGGGGACAGCCTCGACAATGGTGCCGGGCACGATGCATATCTTGAGTTCCTTGGCCAGGTCCTGGTACTTGGACAGGTACTTCATGGCCTCGGCACATGACTGCTTGAAGTTGGGGTCATCTGGCACCCACGAGGTGAGATGGTACTCTGGGAGCACGGCGAGCTGTGCTCCCTGCGACGCGGCATCTCTGATGAACGACTCGGCTTGCGCGAAGTTCTCAGCCGGCGCCGTGGCCTGCAAACATGTCTGTCAGCCCATATACTAGGATTCAGAACTCAAAAGTCCTGTGTTTTTTGACACAGGACTTGTATTTGCATCGTGCCTTGCGTTGAAGATGACGTCGCGACCTTTGTGAGGGGCAGGCCTCAGCTACGGCGCGGATGTCGCCGCTTGACTTGGCACAACCAACTGACCTTTGGATTTAGCTGCACGAGAGCGACTTTGATGACAGGTGCCATGGTAAAATAAATGATGAATAGTAGCTCTTATAAGCAGTGCAGATATATAAATGACGTTTCAGCAGACGATGAGCCGATGTGACAGATGACTTTGAATTCACACGAGGCATCAACTGCTATCATACATCGTAACTGTCCTGCAGCGGGGAGATGCACCCCACTACAGGTCTAAACTTTACCTGTGGTCAACCTCTCTGGAATGCTAATTCAGGTAGGTCCATGCGAAGCAACATGCTATAGAACTTCTTCTCATTTGCGCCTTGCGCCGACACGATGAACATCATAAATCAGCAATGTTTACTTACATCAGACTCGAGCAGACTTCTTCCTTTTACTTTTGGCCAAGTAGCGTTTCTCTCGAAAGATCTTGTGCCTTGCATCGCGTGTTGACAAGTCGCATATTTGCACGAGCATGGTAGTGTGATCATTCAAGGTCGAAGACGGGAGTCTCAGTGTTGAGGCTGGGGGTGTTGCCATTACCACGTGTGGCTTGTACCTATGCGCAGATGGTTGGCTGCGATTGAGTTTGCGACCGCGATCGCATTCCTGCGCAAACGTCTTGGTGGTTGGGCGTACATGATACACATGGGAATAGCAATATGGTAAGTTTCTACAATCCTCTGCGACTGAATCGCATCATCAGCGGGTTGCGGGGAGCAAATGCAAATGGTTTAGAAGGAGATTATTATGGTTGACTCGAGACGAGGTCCAGACTGCTGGGGCGAACAACAAATGTACGCTATGCATTGTCGAGCACCCGCCTAAACAGATTGTGTCCAAAGGAAAGAGATGATGATACCTGCATTCATTCAGTGACAAGCTGCCACTGTCGCATTTGTAATGCTCTCAAACCAACATGCGGTAGCCGTATTGCGGCTCGGAATGCCCACACATATTACACACACACTTGCACATGCCTTATGTACAATTCTGTATTTATAACCCAGGAGATAATTCGGAGGTTAAAATCCCGGCGGTTTGGCACTAAGAACTTGCCTCCAGCACTCCTAGCGAATCAGCGAAATCTAAGATCGGATCCCTGCAAAGTCCCTAGCTTTGAATTGGTCGAGTTTTCAGTGGTGAGGCCTGGGGACGACTCGACGCTAGGAGGAAAAGGGGTTAAGCGTTAATTGCGTGATCGCACTTCATGACAGCCGCATGTCAAATCCCATACCAGAAACTTCAACATTACCACCGACAACCGCAATGGCGGCCGGTAAAGATGGCGCAATACCGGGCTCTCACAGCCTGGAGCCGGTCATCGGTGGGTCAGGTAAGGCCGTTTTTGTATAATTTTTTTCTTCCCATGATTTCTGGCGGTGTTGCTGTTGCTGCTGCTGCTGTCGTTCGAGTGAACCTGTAACCTCGAGATATCTCGGTCTCCGTTCCTCTGTTCTACCCAGCAGAGAATCTGTCAGCGTCTGGCTCCGTCTCGGTGCCGTTCTGATTGATATAATCTGTCAATTCCTTGGTCTCTTCCACCGTATTCGTTGTATCGCTCTGCTCAGTTTTGTTCTTTGCGAATTCAGGATTCTGGCCCAATTTCCAATTGGCCATCCATACAATGCAGTTGAAGCAGCAGGAGAGCGCCGGCGGCGCCGACGTCACCATGGCTGATTCCCAGACCGAACGACCCGAATTCACCAAGCAGTCCTCGAGTCTGCCCTTTGGCCAGCTCGTGGCCCTGGACTCGATATCCGGACCGACCTACGTGACCGGCCAGCTTCTTGTCCAGCAGGTCGCCTACAAGCTTTCCGACAAGATCTTCTCCTACTCCCCCGAGACCTTCGATCTCGATGTCGCCGTCAAGGACTGGGCCGAGGACGATGAGAAGAACATTCACGGCTACGCCACCAGCGTTCTGCCCCTCCAGACTCGTGTTGGAGCTGGCGCATTTGCTCTCGGCTACATCTTCTCCAAGGACTTCGACCTGAGCAAGAGACATATCCCCCAGACTCTGCTGGCACCTTCCCTCAGCTTGCGCCACCTGCGCTCCTCTCTCGACCAGCTCGCGCTCCTCTACGGAGTCTCCAGCCCTTTTGTCGCGCACATCGCCGCTGCCGACTACTCTGCCGATGCCGGCCTTGTGACCGAGTACGGCACTGCTCTCCAGGTCGCCGAGGACCTCGGACTCGCTCTGGTCTCCAGCACCTCTGCCCACGAGGCCCAGCACATGTCTCTGTTCGCTACCCTGATGGCCAAGATTCTCCCGACCCTTCACATCTACGACGGTGTTCGCACGGCTCGCGAGACTCTTCGCGTCGTCGATGCGCTCAGCGAGAAGGGAATCGCAGACGTGTACAACAAGGTCTCCCAGGCTGCCGACAGCGTGAACAAGCGTCTCGATGATGCTGGCAAGGTCACTGAGCTTCTGAAGGCCTTCAACGGCGAGCTCGGCACCGACTACGAGCTTTTCGAGTACACTGGCGACAAGGCGGCCGAGACTGTCTTCGTTGTCTTTGGCAGCGTCGAGTCTCAGCTCGCCAAGCAGGTTGTCGAGGTCCTTGCCTCCAAGGGTATCATGGTCGGTGCCGTCACCGTCCGTGTCTACCGACCATTCGTCGAGGAGGCTTTCTTGAGCGTCCTGCCCGAGACTGTCAGAAACATTGCTGTCCTCGGCCAGGTCAGCAACGCTGCCGCTGTCTCGGATGCCTCCATTCAGTCGGCTCTCTACGCAGATGTTCTCACTGCCGTCTCCTTTGCTGACAAGTGGGCTACTGCTCCCGCGGTCACGGAGGTGAAGTACCCTGCCACTGAGGTCTTCACCCCCAGCAGCTTTGCATCCGTCTTTTCCAAGTTCATCACCAAGAACGCCTCAGACGTTAAGCTGTCTCTGCCCCAGCTTGAGGGAGCCGGCCAATATGTCTTCCTTGATCTTGACAACTCGGCATCCGCTCACGCACCCGTTGTCATTGGTGGACTTCTCTCTCGTGACTCTACCAACAATGTCTACGCTAGCGAGTCGTACGACAACCTGGTCCAGGGAGGTGTCGTTCGCGTTGACCTACGTGCTTCCAAGAAGTCGATTGACGCTCCCTACTCGGTCGATGAGGCCGATGTCGTCTTTGTCAACGACGAGAAGCTGCTGAAGGACGTTGCGTCTTCCCAAAACGTCAAGTCGGGTGGCAAGCTCGTCATCAGACTGCCCAACTTCAAGGCCGAGGATGCTGAGAAGCGCATTCCTGCCGGTGTTCGCAAGGACATCAAGGAGCGCAACATTGAGCTCCTCGTTCTCGACCCGACCCTGGCTACCGAGGACGAGAAGGTCGCTCGCCTCCTGGTTGAGCTCGCTTTCCTCAAGACTGCCAACGCCGACGTCAAGACTGAGACTCTGCAGAAGCTCGTCGCTCTGGAGGGTAACCCGCCATCTCTGGATGAGTCCCTCGAGGCTCTTGAGAAGTCCCTGAGCAAGTTCGAGATCCCCGAGACCTGGGCCGAAATTGCCGAGGAGTCGACCAAGGTTGCCGCTACCAAGACCACCAGCTTTGTCGCGTTCGAGAAGGAGGAGCCCGAGTCCGAGGTGGCCCTCAGCGAGTGGCAGTCGGCTGCCAAGGGTCTTCTGTTCAAGGAGGCTTACGGTACTCAGATTGAGCTGCGACCTGAGCAGACTGTCGTGACTCACACCATCCGTGTCAAGGAGAACCGCAGACTCACGCCGGGCACTTACGACCGTAACATCTTCCACATTGAGTTTGACCTGGGCACCTCTGGCCTTACCTACAAGATTGGTGAAGCGCTCGGTATCCACGCCGACAACGATCCCGAGCTTGTGCAGCAATTTGTCGAGTCCTACGGCATCAACGCAGACCAGCTCGTCCAGATTCCCGCCCGTGAGCCCGGCTCCGTCGAGACTCGCACTACTTTCCAGGCCCTCCAGCAGAACATTGACATCTTTGGAAAGCCGCCCAAGCGCTTCTACGAAGCTCTCGCCGAGTTCGCCACTGATGAGGTCGAGAAGAAGAAGCTGCTGGTGCTGGCTGCCGCCGAGGGTGCTGATGAGTTCAAGCAGCGCAGTGAGGTCGACACCATCACCTACGCCGATATCCTTGAGGAGTTTGGCTCTGCTCATCTTACCTTCACCGACATTGTTCGCCTCGTCGGTCCTCTGAAGCGCCGTGAGTACTCTATTGCCTCGGCCCAGGCTGTCACTCCTAACGCCGTCGCCCTCATGATCGTCGTTGTCGACTGGGTTGACCCCAGAGGCCGTCAACGATACGGTCAGGCCACCCGCTACCTCAGCCGTCTTCCAGTCGGCACTGCAGTCACCGCATCCGTCAAGCCTTCCGTTATGAAGTTGCCTACCCGCGACGACGCGCCTCTCATCATGGCCGGTCTCGGTACTGGTCTCGCGCCCTTCCGCGCCTTCATCCAGTACCGCGCCATGCAGAAGGCCCAGGGCAAGAAGATTGGTGACATTCTCCTGTACCTCGGTGCTCGTCACCAACGTGAGGAGTACCTGTACGGTGAAGAGTGGGAGGCGTACCTCGACTCTGGCGTCATCACCCTGCTCGGTGCTGCCTTCTCGCGTGACCAGCCCGAGAAGATCTACATTCAGGACCGCATGCGCCAGAGCATCTCGCAGATCGTCAAGGCGTACATTGTCGAGGAGGGCTCGTTCTACCTCTGCGGTCCCACCTGGCCCGTGCCGGATGTCACCGCCGTCCTGGAGGAGGCCATTGCCACCGAGGCCAAGATGTCCGGAAAGAAGGTCGACCCCGCCAAGGAGATCGAGAGGCTCAAGGAGGAGGGCCGATACGTGCTGGAAGTCTACTAGATTTGAAACCTTTGATGATCAACAGCTTAGCGAGATTTATGCTTCATAGACCAAAATTTTGACATTCTATTTCATGACCTCACGCTACTTGGATATATTTATTGGTGCATGCCTTGAATAAAGTGATTTGATTGTCAGCCTAGATACTTTGTCAACGTGCGTCCTTATCAGTGCTGCTCGGCAGCCAGCTCCGCGAGTGGGGATCCCTCGAGCGGCTCCGCGCATGCATGCCGTCGGGTGCAGGACCCCGACCGATTGATCTCTATCGCCGGCGTCGGCACGTATCAGAATCAATGCATCATCGTCCGAATCAAATGATATATTAGACTGATATTGGAACATATGCATGTAAAATCAACGAGTAGTACTGTCTTGCTCGACCACACTGTGACATCCTCTCTCCTACTTGACAACACAAAACCATGGCCAATCCCGCGGAACCAACACCACTACTGGCCGAACGCTTCGCCAGCCACGCCCTAGACACGCGCTTCGAGGACCTGACCCCCGACGCCGTCGCTCAGGCCAAGGTCTTCATTCTCGACACGCTCGGCGTCGGCATCGCCGGGTCCTCGGCCTTTGGCGCCGACAAAGTGGTCCAAGTTGGCGCGGGCTGGGGCGCAGGCGACGAGGCGACGATATGGGGTCGGAGAGGCCGCGTGCCGGTCGGCGTCGCGGCGCTGGTCAACGGGTACCAGGTCCACTGCCAGGAGTACGACTGCGTGCACGAGGGCGCGGTGCTGCATCCGCTCGCGACGGCGCTGCCGGCCGCGGTGGCGTTCGCCGAGAAGAAGGGCGGGATCAGCGGCAGGGAGCTCATCACGGCCGTGGCCGTCGGCGTCAACATTTCCGCCGGTCTGGGCATCGCGAGCAGGTCTGCCATGACTTTCTTCCGGCCTGCGACCGCCGGAGGATTCGGAGCGACGGCCGCGGTCGGACGGTTGATGGGTCTATCCCATGAGGCTCTCGTACAGGCGTTTGGTCTGCAGTACGCGCAGACGAGCGGCACATTACAGCCGCACGTCGAGGGTAGCACGGCGCTGCCGCTGCAAGTTGGTCTCAATAGCCGCGCCGCCATGCAGTCGTGCGAGTGGGCTTCTCTGGGACTGCCCGGACCCCGCGATGTGTTTGAGGGGCCATATGGCTATTTGCGTCTCTTCGAGGGCCCCGAGGAGTGGGGTCTGAGCGGCACGTATGCGTGTCTGGCGGGCGAGCGATGGCTGATCAGCGAGTTGAGTCACAAGCCTTACCCTGCGGGCCGAGCTACCCACGGCGGCGTCGAGGGCCTGCAGGTGCTCATGAGGAAGGATGATGGCTCAAGTCTCAAGCCAGATGAGATTGACGAGGTGATCATCACCGGGCCTTCTGTCACTGCCAGGCTATGTGCCAGACCAGATATTCCAGATCCGTCGCCCAACTATGCTCGACTTTGCATGTCATACGTCGCGGCCAAAGTCCTGCTCAATGGTACCATAGACCTGGCCCATTACCGCGGCGAGGAACTCAATGATGTGGCCACACATGATATTGCAAAACGGGTTCGCATGGTGTCAGACGGTAAAGGCCACCCAAACGCCTTGCTGCCCGTCAGTGTCGAGATGCGGCTGAGTAGTGGTGAATTAAAGAGCTGGAAGTGCGATCAAATGCTCGCTAGCCCGGCGAGAAGACTGACGAGAGAGCAACATTTGACCAAGTTCCGGCGTTGCTGGGAATTTTCCGCCGAGCCGCTTTCTGTGGAGGCTCGCGACGAGTTGATTGAAATGGTCGATCACCTGGAAGATTTATCAGACGTAAGACTGATGACAACACTTCTCAGTCCATGTACCGCAAATGATAAGTAGGACTCGGTAGACGAGGCCACGTATATGACTCGCGCGTAGCTATAGTATACCAACAAAAGTCTTCGTGCGGAGTCTATTCTGCTTTTTTGTTGAAATTTAGTAATAAATTTTATCCGAAGATGCATTTCCAGATACAGGAACTAGTTCGGAATTTGTATGCTTTCTTGAGGAGGAAAACATCTTTGATCACTAGAGTGATCGCGAAGAAAAGGGAGCGTGTTTTCGCAGAAGCAACCGTGTCGGTACGGGAACTTTTGTTGAATCTTATGGCACGACTCCGGGATAAAGCAAGGCCTTATAGGAAACGCATCAATCCTGTGTCGCTGCCGCCACTATTGATTCCCGAAAGATTAGTACAATCCCACAACGTTCGGGAGCTACATATGTTGAAGTTTTTCAAGGCATGTAGCAACGGATGTTGACTCACAAATCTCCAGAGGCCATTTCAGCCGAGGCGTCCACTCTGGTCCCAGTTCTTTGGTGGTCAGCTCGATAATGTGCTTGCCGCTCTCGCCGACGAGCCATAGATCTCGGTGATGACAATGGATCATAGCGCCATAGTAAGCAAAAATGGCGAGCGCCTCGGGCTGCCGCGCGATCAAGAGTCCTTCGTATTTGGGCTTTACACCGGACAGCCAGATCGTCGCCCACGGAGCTGGTCCCGGGAAAGTCGGGCGGCTCCTGTACTTGTCGATGACATTCTGCAGCATGTCAACAGCGTGGATATAGGGCTCGAGGTGGGCGCTCTCCAGTTTTCTCTGTGAGAGCATTTCTCGAAGAGGCTCGCACTCGGGACCGGTGCCCTTGGTGTTGGCCATTTCCCATCCCCACATTAGTATCGGTTTCAGGTCTGAATTGAGCAAGTACGACTTGTACTGGTCAAAGATTGGGCGGACGCCCCGGTGTACCTAAGACTGGGATCAGCGATGTGTAAGATGAACTTCAAGTCGCTCTAAACTCACTCTTAGATAGTCATCAAAACAGACCAAGAAAGTGTCCAGCTGCATATGCCGCGTCGCCAGAGTATCACACAGCAGATGGGTTCCCAAAAGGTTGGAAAAGCGCATCGTGGCAATGGCAGCAGTATGTGACTTGGGCGGCTGCTGGAGGGCCAACCTGAAAATCACCAAGGCCTGCGTCTGCAACCGAGTAGTCTGTTCGTCATAGAACTTGGACTGCTCCTCCGGTCCGGTGCGGCTCTTGTGCTTCGCGGCAAATGCGAGCATCTGGTGGGCCAGGTACGTCTCGGTCAGGGCGGCCTCGAGGTAAAACTTGCTGTAGTTTCTGCTCATCTCCAGATTCTCTCCAACGAAGAGAGGACCTGCGATCTCCCCAAAGTGGTAGAAGAGCTCCAGATGGGTTATGTTGACGAGGCTGATGTTGTCCGCGATACGTTCGTTCTCGACACGAGCACGATTGACAAGCTCTTTGTATCCATCGCTGCCGGGACCATGGACTAACAATCCCCCAACAACGACGCCTCTGGACGGCGAGGCGGAATCGGGACCCGACGCGGCAGCATCCTGATTAGAGCGGGAAGACGAGGACTGAGAAGGGGGAGGCGGCGCCGGATCCTTGTATCTGCATGTCCGGTCCGCCTGGAGGCAATTGACGCATGTAGGTCGCTGCTGGTCGCACCGTATATGTCTTCGAGAACACTCGAGGCATTTCGCACCCTTGCGTGACTTCTTGTGGGATCTCCGCAGCATCGTGCAAAGCGATTGGGGGATTCCGCAGTGGTGGGATGGGCTGGCAGCAATCGCTATGTCGTAATACGCGTAATCAAAGCTGAGCGCAGGGGGGCGGCGGTGGATGGAAGGTTGCCCCGGGCACCAAGTGATGTATGGAGGGCAGTTTAGCTGATGCCTCACGTGTTTGGTCTCTTCTTCTTGGATTGTCGCCTGCTTGCTTGTCCAATGATGGATGCCCAAGGGTTGTGGAGAAGCGAGATACGCGTATCCAACCCCCAAGGCGGCGGCCGCTGAGGGCCCGACCACTAACAAGGTAAATCGACTGCTACATTACGGCTTACATCAATTGGGGCACAGCCAATGGAAATAAAGCGGAGACAACGAACGGGCCTCGACGTATTTATCTAAACAGATATAATGAAATGCGTATCATATTCTTTATCCATTACACTTTTGCATTGGAATCGTGTCTTGTGTGTCCCGACTTTCATGCTGTTGGAACAACTCCTGATTGCACAGTGACGAAACTTGTATGGATTCTTTGCTAAAATCTACAAGTACCTCGAGTCCTGACGCTGTCTAACAATTACGCTAATGTTTTGTGTAGGAATAATATTGATTCAAAAAATCATAACCACAGAAAAAAAGAAACAGCCGCTGGTGTAGAAAGGGTTGGTGCAAAGGGATTCCATCACAGGTTGCCTCCATCTCCGAGTTTGGCCCACAGCAGACAACATGTGCCGAAATGGTAACAACTCGCACCCCAGAGTTTGCCGTTGATCATTCGGGGGCCTGGACTCCTCGGTTTACGTGGGCTCTGAATGGGACAATTCCCCAGTCGGGCGATGGGACTATTCTCATGAAGGTGGTCGCAACGGGCTCTCCCAAGCCTGCCCTTTGCTGCATGTCTTGCAAGGACCAACGGATTTGACGGGTAAATTTTGTTGGACGCAGTCGTGGCATGAGCTGCCCTGGCTGAAAGCCGTCTGGTTGTTCATAAATGTGAACCGTGTAGAAGCGAGTGCCCTCGCGTTTCCCCCAGTACCAAGGTCGTTCAATGCGTCCGTCCCGCCACATCGATGGTGCAGGCTCAGATGTCACCAACCTCGATGGTGTCGGTCCAACTGTGTCGGCATGGTACCCGTGTTGTATCCATTTCAGAGCCGAGCCTACAACTGCCCTGCCACGAGGATTCTTGTCGAGCACGACAATGATGTAATTCTGATACCGCTGGAGATCGAAGTAGTGGAAAACTGGTCGTTGAGTTTCAAGGACTGAATACCGAAAATTGTGTAAGTAGATGTCACGAACGATGGATGAAATGGAGCCGGCAATGTGTCATTTCAGGGCATCAGAACGATTTTGGTCAAGAAACCAAGCACTCACCTCGAAAGCTAACGGAACCACGGTCAGCCCAGCCTCCGTCGCGGAAATACAGACCAAGTGTTGAGTTTTCGTTCGACATGGCGAATGTCGTGACCGTACCGCTACCGGCACGCCTGTTTCTAAGTTGCATGTGGCTCCTGTCATACAACCTGTTATGCCACCGTTCAAACTTCCTCTCGAGCTTGCTTTTGATTCGCTGTATCTTGTTCCCGTGCTGCGAATTCTCCCACTCGATGGCTGCCGGCTGCAGGACCATATTTTGATTGACGAGGAGCGGCATATGAGGAAGTATGGCCAGAACACAAGCAAGACAGCTTGACTGATAAAGTGAACCTGAGCTCAGGGGGTTGCAATGATGTAGCTCGTAGGAAGAAGTAAGTGAAGCCAAAACAAAAAAAAAAGCTGCGGTGAGAGTCCAAAGTGCGCGGGTTCTCGAGAATATTGATGTGGTGATGATGATCATGGTCCAAGGATCGAAAGGCGAGGTTGTTTACTTGAGATGGACCCATCTCGGTAGTCCATGGAACCTTCCAACTGTACTGTTCAGTTGCACTTTCCATATCTTACAAGTCGAGACACTCCGACGCGGCTACCTCACTTTGCAAGTAAAAATGCTTGAAGAAGTCATGACCGTTTGTTTCTACTCGATATACAGAACAAAGACTGGCAGCAACGAGCGCCCATGTCGAACGATGAGGGCACATGCTCGTAAAGCCAGACTATTCTGATTCCTACACTACAACCGCTTAGTCGCCGAGTTTCAATATCCTCTTGGCATTTTCATAAGCCAACTTCTTCTTCGTGTGGCTGTTCATCCCCAAACGATCAAACCACGACGCAATCTCCGTGTCGTCCTCAAACGGGTAGTCCACACTGAACATGACATTGTCTTCGCCCGTCCATCTCAGCGTGTCGAGCAGTGTAGCCTCGTCCCGCACGCCCGAAGTCGTGACGTAAAAGTTGTTCTCCCAGTAGTACTGCGGCAGCTGCTCCGCCGCCCAGTACGGCGTGAAGTGGCGGAAGCGGTGACTGATGCGCGGCAGGTAGAAGGGTAGCCCCTCACCGCAGTGGCCCAGGATGATTCGCAGCGTCGGGTACTTGTCGAAAACGCCGGAAAGCATGAGTCGCAGCGCATGGGCCGCCGTCTCGGACGAGAAACCCCAGGCGGAACCCGCGAGGAAGTTGTAATCCTCGTAGACGCGCTGCTGGCCCGGCGGCGGAGGGCGCGGGTGGAGGTAGATGGGCACGTCGAGCTCGACCACTTTTTGCAGAAACACATCATTGCTAGGATCGTCGAGGTAGATGACGTCCTCGGCTGAGCCGTTATTCGTGTAACCGCCCACGAAGCTGCCGACTCCGCCGAGCTCTTTCACGCAGCGCTCCAGCTCGGTCGCTGCGCTGGGAGGATCCTGTAGAGCGTTTGAGCACCAGAAGCCGAATCTGTCCGAGTAGTTTCCATGTTTATAGATGTTCGAAAGCTCATTGTTGACATATGTCGCCGCCTCGATTGCAAAGGTCTTGTTGAAGACTCCTTGAATCCCTGGCGCTCCGAACATCAAGACGGATACACTAATGTTGGCAGCGTCCATAGCCGCCACGCGTGAGTCGATGTTGGTGATTCTGCTCATAATGTCGGCCACGTAGATATCCTTGTCAAAGTTGACCTCATTTGTCCAATTGACGAAAGGAGTAGTGAATACTCCCGAGAATAAGCTGTTGCCCACATGCTCTTCGATGGCTATCTTGCCTGGGACTGATGTCGACTGGTCAAAGAATGTTGGACGTCCCGAGTTGACGATGACCTCTTGGGGCGTATACTGCGCCGACGCGATCCAGACCCCGGATAGAAGCAAAAGAGTCAGTCTGAAGCGTTCCATGGTGATATTTTTGGTCGAGAATCTAGGTTTGTTATGTGTAGGTGCTCAACATCGTTCAAGTCGTCTCGCACAGATAGATATATACTTTCACCTACATCGACCCCGCCAAGCGACCGTTTGAATTGCAAGGTAGCTACGGTTACCTTCTTGCGATGCAGCCCTGGGGCGCGATGCAATATTTACATGCAGCATGTTCGCTTAATCCTAGCTTGAGCAGGGCCGGGATAGGCTCTGGGTATTCTATTGGCTGTTTTTTCTTTCCTTCTTGAAATTCCATGAACTATGCGTCACCGACTTTGCCGACTATCATGGTAGTATCCGCTGCAGATTTTCTGGTTTGTTCGAACCCCGGTACTGGAGATCGTCATTACTTTTCATTCAATACATACAATCATCTAACAAAAGTCTCCGTGCCTATCGGCTAGGAACACCCTTTTAGCAACTTCATAGAAAAGAATCAATCTGCGAGATAAGCACAAGGAAACTTGAAAGAATCTTTCTATTTCCAAAATAACTGCAATATTTTCTTACAAGATTAAGTCGCGATGTTCCGTGACAGAGCAGAATAAAGTCTGTACAGGAGATTTCTTACAAGTGTAGTATAGTGTAGTATAGTGTAGAAGGGGCAAGTTCCTCATTATCTTATCTTGCCTAGGTATCTATGGAGGACGATGGCTTTCTGCACTATCAATGTACTTGTCGCTGAGTCAAACTTCTACCTACGTGTACTTTTCCATGATCTGCTCGAGCCTGTCCAGAGGCAAAGCTTCCACCTTGCGCTCCTGATATCCCGTCAAGTCCTCGGCCATACAAAGCGCATTGTAGATAGATTCTTCAACCGCATCTGCCGCAGCCATCAACAGACCGTTGATACTCGAGTCATCAACTATTTGCATTGGCAACGGCTTCGGCTTTGATGGATCTATCGCCGGTCTCTTGTCGCTGATCGACTCGACTGGGATTTCGGTGCCAGTCGAAAAAGCCAGGAATATGTCGCCCGAGGAATTGCTTCCATACCCGCCAACCTTGCCCAGGCCGACAGTCGCACGCCTTGCTAGACGCTGTAGCTGTGCTGGATTCAGCGGAGCATCGGTGGCTAGAACGATGATGATACTTCCATCTTTGCGGTTCTTATCGTCTTCGAGTTCCGCCAACTGCTTTCTCTTCTTTTCGTCGTTTCTGGCGGCCTCTTCCGCCTCGGCCGCCAGGATCCTACCGACCGGGGCGCCGCCGATTCGCAGGTGCTCCTTTTTGCCATAATTGGCCTGCACCAGTGCTCCGACTGTGTACTCCTTCCTGCCGCCCTGTGCGTCGAAGCCCTCCACGACGCGGCTGGCACTTCCCGTGCCGCCCTTGAAGCGGTGGCAGATCATGCCCGTGCCGCCTCCCAGGTTGCCCTCGCGTACGCGTCCGCTGCTCACGTTACGTAGGCCGTGGACGACGTGCTCGGGGCGCACGGCAAACGAGGCAATGTCGCTGAGGTACCCGTCAAACGTCTCCGCCACGACAGGCAGCAGGAACCCATCTAGACTTCCGGAGCCGTACTCTTCTATCGCGTACCGGCAGATTCCCTCGTGGGCGGCACCGATGCTGAGCGAGTTGGTGATGACGATCGGACTGTGGAGCAGGCCTGTCTCATGGATCCAGTGGGAGCCCGTCATCTCGCCGGCGCCGTTAAAGGTGAAGATGCCGGCGTAACAGGCATTGGTGAGCCAGTCGTCTCGCGGAGTGATGCATGTCACGCCCGTGTTGGTGCCTTTCGGCGCGAATATCTCTTGAGTGTGTACTTTTATTCCCGGGACGTCGGTGAGGGAGTTGAGTGGCCCTGGCCGGAAATCACCAAGGTAAAGCTTGGGAAGAAGCTCGCGAATACGTTTGCGCTGTTGCATGGTTGTCGACTGATTGACTTGGTCGAGACCGAGAAGTTTGGGTCTTCATTATTTCAGCCGAATACTTACGAATGGAAAGATGTAGATATTTATTCCACTACATGTTGACGGCCTCATGATCGCGGAATTCGGCTTGAGTAGTAAATAAGTGACTGCCTAAAAACATAACGAGGATTTCACTCCGTCCAAACGCGTCAGACTCAGCACCGAGCTCCGCAGTCCCGTAGGAATATTCTTTCAGCTCATCCGGTGCAGAGTGTTCAAGGCCATATTTCTCACTACACAAACGCGACCTAGATAGCTCCAAACAGTTGAGATTTTGCATGTCGCAAATATACGCGTAAAGAAGAGGCCACAAGGAAACGGGACTAGGTATCTACCCTCATCTGTGGTGTTTAGTTATCACGTCCGAGTTGCCTAGGCAAATGCCCCCGACTCCCCTCAATTCCTCGGCCCTCCACACACGCTATTTTACCCCACAGATCCCCCAAATCTGGCCCATTGGCCCACCCCCCAACCGCTCGCTCTCAGACCATAGCCGATGATGATGCTGGGATCCATCTATTCGTTGGAGCAACGTCGGCATCGGCTCCCCTCATTCCTTTTCCGGTCGTCTTCAAGTCCAATACTATTCTTTTAAACTCGTATCCCTGAGACTTACTATCACGGCTGTGGTCATTCTTATTCGTGACGAGGCACCGTATAAAACCCCGATATCCGAAATCTTATAGACAGACACAATGGTGGCACTAAGAATTGCGCCGAGTGTAAGTAACCTAGACCAAATGTTCATTGCTCGTTTCTACTATCCGGAAGTGATGTCCGAGACAGCTTGAATGAGAACTCATTACTGATCCACGAAACAGGCCGCAACCAGGGCGGTCAGTCTGCTGAGGACTGTACAGTATGCTCACCCGCCCAATTGTCCGTGTCACTCGAATCCAGGACACCATCATCACCAGCATGCGAAGCCCCAGGTAGATCGCTATGCTCAGCACCGGTCACAGAGGAGGTTCGCCTCGGTGCTGGACTCGTCGCAGCAGACCGAGTACGCATTCGAGATGGCCGCCTCGTCCATCCGGTTCGGACCCGGTGTGACCAAGGAGGTCGGCATGGACTTTGCCAACATGGGCGCCAAGAAGGTCTGCGTCGTGACAGACTCGACCGTCCGCAACCTCACGGCCATGAAGCAGGTCGAGGAGGCCCTCACCGCACAGGGTATTGCGTATGAAATCTTTGACAAGGTCAGGGTCGAGCCCAAGGACAGCTCGTAAGTGCAGACCATGACATACAGGCCTGAAACTCAAAGACCCAGAACTAAAGTGCAATTCTCTTATAGCATCAAAGAGGCCATCGAATTCGCCAAGCCGTACCAGCCAGACGCATTCCTCGGCGTCGGTGGCGGCTCAGTCATTGACACGGCCAAGCTGATGAACCTGTACACCACGTACCCGGAGGCCGACTTCCTGGACTTTGTCAACGCCCCGCTGGGCCGTGGGCTCCCGATCGAGAGGAAGCTCAAGCCGCTGATCGCGATCCCGACGACGGCGGGCACGGGGTCCGAGACGACGGGGACGGCCATCTTCGACCTGGTGGCCAAGCGGGCCAAGACGGGCATCGCGCACCGCAACCTCAAGCCGACGCTCGGCATCTGCGACCCGCTCAACACGCGCACCATGCCGGCGGCCGTCAAGGCGTCGTCGGGCCTCGACGTGCTGTGCCACTCGCTCGAGTCGTGGACGGCCATCCCCTTCAACCAGCGCACGCCGCGCCCGGCCAACCCCATCCTCCGCCCCGCCTACCAGGGCGCCAACCCCATCAGCGACATCTTCTCGCTCAACGCCCTGCGCGCCACCGTCAAGTACCTGCCGCGCTCGGTCCGCGACCCCGACGACTACGAGGCCCAGAGCGAGATGCTGCTGGCCTCGACCCTGGCCGGCGTCGGCTTCGGCAACGCCGGCGTCCACCTCTGCCACGGCATGTCGTACCCCATCTCGGGCCAGAACCCGGGCTACCAGCACGCCGGCTACGACGTGTCCACGCCCATCATCCCGCACGGCGTGTCCGTCGCCGTCTCGGCGCCCGCCGTCTTCCGCTTCACGGGTCCCTCCAACCCCGAGCGCCACCTGCAGGCCGCCGAGGCCTTTGGCGTCGACGTGTCCCGCGTCAAGCGCGAGGACGCCGGCGCCGTCCTGGCCGACGCCCTGACCAAGTTCCTGGCCGACCTCGGCGACCAGCCCGCTGGCCTCAAGGCCCTCGGCTTCGACGACGCCCACCTCGACGCCCTGGTCGAGGGCACAATCCCCCAGGCGCGCGTGCTGATGCTGGCGCCGGGCCTGCAGACGGAGCTGGAGAAGGAGCGGGAGCAGCTCAGAGCCTTGTTCGAGGAGGCCATGACCCACTAGGCTACTGGACTGCCGAGATCGCAGTGGAAATGTAGTTTATTGGAGGTATATCTATTGCTATACTGGGGTTTTGTAGATTGTAAATACAAGCCAAGAATTCCTGCCCGGTAACTTTCCTGCGATCCAAAGCGCCTACACGGATTTTTATTTTGTCCACCTGTGTTCCAAAAACAATTCTGCTGCCAAATCTCTTGTTTCTACTTGAGTACGTTTCTTTCTTCATCAACAACTAGTTTTCCAAATTAGAGGTATTAAAGAAGTGTCGATGCGGTTTGCATTTGTAAATTCACCCAAATGAATTCTAGAGCCCAGGGTGTTCAGAGACAGATGAACGTTTATACACGGCTGATCTATGCGAATTGGGAATTAATCATTCAGCTTGACGGGAGAGAGTGGAAGATCTTCAGTTTGTATCAAAAGTTATGTATTCAATGCCTCTGTATTCCGAGCGTGATCGGCGTGCAAAACAACCCAAGGCATTCGCAAATGCTGTGGTTCATTTCGCTTCTTCATTGATTACAGACCCATCGCCCTATTCGTGTGGCGATTTCAAAGGTGACTCGTAGTGGGAATGAGCTGCGTCGCCGAGGGTGCTTTGAGGACTGTGACAGACTTCTTTCCCATTTGACCCTCGCCGATACGGACATCGCCACCTCCCGGATTGCTTGTCGCATGGCATTATTGAGCGTGCAGAGCAGAGAACTTTGTATCGCTTGACCATCCCCGGCCCTCCCAATATAGTTCAGTGCTACAATCCATCGCACACCATTTCTTGAATACAACCCCCTCTGCTTCCTTAGTTTGCCCAAGACAAACGAAGCCAGTCCCTTTATGGGAGTTCGCACGAATCGTGTGCCAAGCATGTCTTTACCAAGCATCTCAAATACAGAGTCGGTCTCAAAGGAGAATTTGTCCCGTCTATGGCCTGATCCAGAGTTGAAGATATTCAAAATGGTGGAAAAGGAAAAACAAAAAAACGAAATCGCAAGCCGCTATGATGGTGAAGTTTTCGGAAACATGGGGACACCATGATCATACACTGATTTATTGGCCCTTACGGGCTTTCTCTTGTTGTCTCGCTTCCCGCGCAGCGCGAACTAGCGGAGACAATGATGCGAGGTCGACGCACGTCTTCATAAATTCGTGCTATTGATGGTTAGCAACCAAAGGCATGCACATGCAGGCGCGCCGATATGCGAGCGCGCCGAGCTGTGAAAGAAAAGGAAACTTACCCGAAGCAGGTCGTGGGCACTTGCTCTCTTCTCCGGATCTACCTTGAGGGCAAAGTAGAGGAAATCTCTGAAGACCGGAGATAGGTTCTGCTCATCCTTAATTTGAGGAGTACCATTGGTAGCAATGAGCCACAGAGCGCGGAGAGGCGACTCTGTCAGATAGGGTGGCTCGCCCTCAATCATCTCAATCGCCATGATGCCGAGGGACCAGATGTCGACCTTACGACCATACTCCTTCCGAGTAACGACTTCGGGGGCCATCCAGTACGGTGTGCCAACCATCGTGGTGCGCTTGTTGTGAGACTCGTTGATTTGTGCGCAGAAGCCAAAATCGGCTAGAAAGCTATGTCAGCGGAGGCACATCCGAAATGGCAAAAGTCGACTTACTGAGCTTGATGTTGCCATCTAATGAAAGGAGGATGTTATCAGACTTGATATCTCGGTGAATGACACCCTTCGAATGCAGATGCTGCAGACCCTTGAGAGTTTCCCGGCAGACCGATGCTATTTGTCCTTCGGTCATGATGTTGAAGGTGACGACATCTGTGAGACTACCACCCTCCATATACTCCATGATCACCCAGAGTTCACCAGTGCAGAGGTAGCTGTCAATGAAGTTGACAATATTCGGGTGCACACTGTCCTTCATGACCAAGATCTCGTTGATGATGAGGTCCTTTTTGGGCTGCTGCTCGAGGTTCATCTGCTTGATAGCCACAAGTCTGTTGGATCCTCTTTCGTGGCCAGTGTAGACACCACCAGAAGCACCCTGTCCAATCTTGGTGAAGCCACGGTAGATTTCCTTGGGGTCGCCTTCAGAGCAGATACGCCTGAGGGCCGCGGTAACGTCTATGGCATTGCTCTGACGGGCGCGGTGGCGTGGCCTGGCTTGAGGACCGGGACCTGCTTGGGGAGGCTGTCTCGGACCTGCACCGTTAGCTTCGGGGGGTCTACCATACTGGTTCTGAGAGGACGGTGCCATTTGCTGGTTGGGTGGCTGCTTGTAGCTTGTCGATCGACTCAGCTGGCCTTTCATGGCTGCTTGCGCTTGTGCCATGGCCTGTTGCTGCTGTTGCTCCATCAACTGCTGTTGATATGCCTGTTGGACCACAGGCGAAGGTTGAGTGCTGCTCGAAGTGTAGGGTGAGTTTCCGTTGGCGCGTGAGTTTGACCTTGACCTCGATCGGTGCTCTTCGGGGAGCATGGACACGGGTTCCTTGGGCGGCGCGTAGGTGGTGGGCGGGAGGTCGTCACCACCCTGTGCCATACCAATCCCAGAGTCCTTGGCAGGATATCCGGCCGGTGCCGGTGGCGCTGTCCTTGTGGCCTGGGTCGGCGGCGGGGGCCTCGGTGCCGGTCGACTCGGCAATAGATTCACGTCCTTGGCAGGCACTGAGCCGGGACCTCTTAGATTGCCAGGAACGGGCGGGGGCGCGCGCGGATTCTCGAAGGTGCCTTCATTATTCACTATTGGAAACCTGGGACTTGCTGGTGGACTGATCATAGGTGACATACCGGCATAATTTGGAGCGTAGACGCCGGGCGACATTCCTCCTCCAGGACCTCGCAGCTCTGGGGCTTTGGCATCATGGAACTTCTCAAATACCTGATCTTCGTGTGGTTTCTCAGTGGTTTCTTTGTAGAAAGTCACAATATCCGCAATCATCTGGGGGTTCTCCCTTCGTGCATTTTCGGGAATGCCGCTCTGTTCGATTAGTCGTTGCCATTCTTTCGGCAAGCCCTGCGATGGTGTAAGCACCTGCTCATCCGAGGTGTATGTGAATCATGACGCGGGCGGCTTTGTGGAAGAAGGCCCCCCGTGGAATGGTGGGATGGCGGGGACAATGTGGGGGATTGAAATGAACAAAAATTCAAACGGCAGCGACAGCCTTTTGCCGACCAAGAATGAAGGCATCAAGTGTGCGCACGCGAAACATAAAACAGAGACAACATACTGTGAACTGCCCAGTCGAGCTGTCGTAACCAACATGCGTGACGTGTACGGGGTTCTCTGGGGCAGATATAATGGGCTTCTTGGGCGACCCCACCAGGGTGCTCATTAAGCCTGAGAAACCTGACTTTTTCCTCAAGACACCGGGCGCCTTGGACTCTTTTGTCTCATCCGAATATCGCTTCGGACCGCCGGCCTGGCCCTGGGCAGCCTGCTGCGCCTTCTCAGCGAGCGACATGGCGGCTGGTGAGTCTGCAGAGATGGTAGAGCTGGTGGATTGACTTATGACGGGACTCGTTTGAGCGTGAGCCAGCGGGGGAGGCGCTGGCCGACGGGAATGGAGATGGCTCTGGTAGCCTTGCGACTTTGTGGCCTCGAAGTGATTCAGAATGGAGGTGCCGTCAAACGGTGCGCCGACCAGGTCATCGAATGTCTTGGAGTTTAGTGAACGGTGTCGCTGATGCGGATCAGACAAACGGTGGTGGTCTCGCGTCGTTTTGGCAACGCCCGTCGTACCACTGCTGCCGACAGCGTAATGGCCAGCCGCATAAACCTCGCCTGGACCGACGACGGGCGATGGTGGATAATTGTGCGATGCGGCCTGGTGGTTCGGGGAAAAGGTCGATGGCAGAAATTCGCCGGTCGCGAGGATGGGCGAAGGCTGGTTGCTGCTGGTGGACTTGACAGTGGTGGGAAGGTGTCGGGGCGATGAGTGGTTTGACGCGCTGAGGGAATGAGTGGGCGTGGTCCTCTGTCGCTGCGACGGTGCGCTTGGTGCACGCCTCAGGCTCGTGGAGCTCCGTTTGCTGTGCAGCGCGCTTCCGTGGGCGTCCAAGCGGCCCTCAGCATTGACGTTGTAGGAGTGAAGATTTACGGGAGGTTTCTTGGTAAGCTTGCGGCGATGTGATGAGCCGTTGGAGTTGGATGCGTCCATAGTGAGCATAATGCTGCTGGGAAAGGTCTCGAGATTAGAGGGTTTGGGCGTATGTAGGCAAGCTTTCTTAGCTGCTGTGCGCTCCTCCTCTCAGAGCTGCCGCAGGTGCTGCTGGTTGCTGCCGCTGCCGCCGCCGCCGCGCTGCTTGCTGCTGCTGCTGCTTGACTGGGTGCTCTGGTTCTTGGCCCACATGCACTGCAATGCTGGAAAAACGCAAACTAGGACTGCGACTCGGTCAGAATTGTGCAGCCAGATTGACTCTGGGCCATGGGTTGGGCTGACTTTGGCTGACAGGAAATTGAGAACCAGACGAAAAGCAAGCAACCTGACAGCTTCCAGCGCCTCTGTCGGGCGGTTTTCCTTGGAAGACGCTCGGGTGAACCCCCAAGAGGGGTATGATCGATATGAATTGACTGGGGTCCTTACCAGGGAAAGAAAAACCGGAATACTAGGGAATAACAGCGTGCATTCGCTTGCTGGTCTTTTGGGCGCCTGGCCTCTGGGCAGCTGGACGCGAAGTTGATGTGTACCGTGGTAGAAAGACAACCTGATGGTCTCCTCCTGCGATCTCCCTCAAACACACAAGATGGCGAGGTGTGCTTGCTTGTTGACGAGCCTGATATCAGATGTTGGGTCCGCACAATTTCAATGTGTAAAGCTGCGACTACCGGGGCCCTGGTACATGTATATTCGCGTGGATTTGGCGAAATCCTGTAGCGACCGGTTTGAGATTGGGCCTCTTGGATGGCTGCGTAGCGTGTGCAACAATGTAGCGATACTAACGCACCAGATGAGACGACCCGTCGCCGCTCTCCAAGATGCTGCGACGCTGCCGGTCTCTATTATCCTCCTGGGCGTCTGGTGCTCTGGTCACACTCCCTACACTGGCTGGCCAAGGAACCCCCCAGGCGTAATGTACTTTCACGATCGACGGTTGGTGCTCTTGGGGACTCTTCCCTGACACGCCGGTGCCGTATTTAGCGGTCGTGTCAGTACCTTAAGACAACTAGTCGCAACGGCCGGCGCGGGTGAGTAGCGGCGAGTATAAAGATTGCAGAAGACTCTTTTTTTCAAGTTTAAGATGCTGACTGTGTGGGCGAGCGTCTTCGCTTATATCCGGGTGCGTGGGTTGAGATTGGCGATGGTTAAATGTATCAACACGAATCACCAGGATGAAAACAGTCTGGGGCTGTTATAAGAGCCTCCAGTAACGACGTACGTATGTTCTTCAGCACGGACTTGAGCCCTGAAATCAGCAGAATGAGGTGTGGTATGCCTATCATATTCGTGCACAGGACGCTTGACGATGACGTCCTTATCGCCGGCATTCTCTTAAGCTACAGCAGCATTGGGCTTTTCTACCTAACCTATCTGGCGGACCTCCTGGTCTGCTGGCTTGCAACTTGTACAGATTACGGTAAAGTCAGGTTGACATCAGTCACCTCTAGGCTAGTGGGGAATGCTCAGGCGCTTGCAAGTTGGAACTGTTCGCAGCTCGTTTCGCCAAATCGCTCAGCTCGAAACCAAGTCGCTAGAAAGATACCCTTCGAGACACGGACTTGGAGGCGTCCGGCTAACTTTTGGAGGAACAGGGTCATCCATTAAGAGACATATATTGTGCTGGCTAGTACTTCGTACGTTATCACCTGCAAACTCATCTCATGTCTATCGCCAGCTCGCATCAGGAGAAAGAACCGAAAAAGAAAAGAATACGACGCGCAACTCGGCCGCCCAAAGCTCAAGGATAGAGGACGGCCCAACGGTCCAGGCCGGTCTGAAGAGGCCAAGAATTAGCCAATGTCCCATCATTCAGCATTACGGTGGCATGTCTTTTTTGGAAAACCAGCTGTGCACTGCATTTCACCTAACCTTTCAGATGCACCCCAAGTCCGTAGAATCTGACGAGTCTGAAGATCGACAATTCATCAATATTTCCCGATCGATCGCTCAATGTGCTGTTATCTCGCTCTTGAGCTGCCGGCCGGCCGGCCGGGCATCGTACGTAACATCCTACCTTACAGGCGAAATATGGGCCACGCATAAGACGAGTTGGCCACTGTCAATGCTTATTGCGAATACTGACGACCTCTTCCGCCAACCGTATGGCACGGTCTTGCATCATTTTTGTATTGGACAGTGCCCGTACGAGTACATGATCTACACTCTGCCATCACCGCCATCAATTGGTAGCAGGCGGTACTACCTACGCCGTAGTAGGCGCACTTTTAGGGTTCTGGTCGGCTTACTTTTTGCTTATGTAGGTGCGAGGTAGTCAAGACCCTGAATAAACATTGAAATGATTACAATTAGCACTTTGCCCCTGGCTGTCTGTTTACTTGTTATTTCAGGGTCCTTGCACGATCTCGTGTCTCCACACATCTCTCCACAATCTCCTGCTCTTGTAGCACATACCGCCTCTGTTCGGAACGTCTGGACAGGACAGGTCGCGGCGTTGTGGGTGCTTTCTTCGTATGAATTGTGGACTTATACGAGAATTCCCCATCTCCAAAAAGGCCAGGTATAGATATAAAGACCATAATAGGACATGAAGCAGGACAGTTGAAAGCTTTCGAACCGTCAACATTGCGCGTACCTAGCAGTCCGTTCTCGAATCAAGTCGTATGCAGGAACCATAGGGAAGTGCAGCGCAACCTAGCTCGCCTGGCTACATTGTACCGATGCCCCGCCGTGGGCGGTTCGTCCCACCCGGTGAGAACCACACGCTCAGAGAATCCGTCAGCAGCGCAAAGTACATGCCCTCAATCCCGGCGGACGATCAAGCATACACCAGGTGCTGTTCGCGGACTCTTCCAGCATCATGCAGATGTCAGGTCCATTCGTGCATACCTATTATCGTGATTGAAGCACCAAAGACCGGGACGAGTCCGACTGCTGGCGATGACAAGCTGCATTGCGGCATCATATTACATTTCCTTAACGCATGTATCCCCCACACAGGGCGAGAGAGGTCTTAGCACTAGGTGCGCTCTTTGCCCACTTGGGGGCAGATCTTCCGCATCGCTGAATCCAGTCCAAGATTGTCGAATATGATGTACTACCGAGCAACTTGTGTTCTAAGTTCACGAAATAATCTAGGTCATGTATATGAGTGGTTGCTGGTGAAGGAGATTTTCTGCTTGGCGTGCTTAAGTACATACCACAGCACAATCATGGGGAGCTTAACTGAGCCACCGGATCCCTGACTTCGTGTGAACTATCTACCTAAAATCCAAAAAGGTTATGTATTTTTGACATTATGGGCGAGGCTTGGCCACTTTTCTACAGCCATATCTGACTTGGACATGTATATCTGGAAAGTAAAAGTGTTGAATAGGTCAAAGTGCAAGTCACATGATAATCATTCTCTTGGGGCGGAAAAAAACGCCGTGTGTGGATGCTCTTCTCGTGAAGCCACACATTTGCACCTGTCTTCAATTCAAGTTACACTACGAGACGGTTATGGGAGCTATGACCCCTGCAAGGTTGATGGGTTGGACTAAAGGCAAGTCGGGGCAGGCTTGCGGCTCTCTCAGCCAGCAGCTCCGAGTGGGTTCTAGAACATACGGCCGGGACATCAATTTTGGGGACAGAACCCTGGTATCGATTGTCGTGTCGATTGTTTAATGGGATTGACAATGGGTAGCAGACAAGTGATATTTTCAGGAAGACAGAGGAATCAATGGGTAGCACGTACATTACAACAGTTTTCACATTGTGGTTTAGTATTTAGGTATGTACCAGCCAGGTGGCTGCAACAAACCTTCCAAGCTCTGTACACAGAATGTAGCTTGTCCACCACAATGCCCGTAGCTGGCAGAGGCATTGATGGGTGGGCGCCGGCGTGGCGGCGACATGAATGAGGAACATTTGAGATTATTTTGCTGAAATTGAAGCCCCGTGACAATTGCAAAGTAAAACCACTGGACAAGGTGAATTCACATCACAATACGTACCTTGGATTGTACCGTTACGCATCTCACATGCCTACAGAGTACTTTGTACATGCCGCCTTTTAGCTTCCATCGGTTGTCCATCCTTCGGCCGACCCCACCCTCACCACCACGCCCAAAAGCTGCCACGAAGAAACACACTGCATGGGCGACATTCATCGTCCTCCTTTTTCTTCCAAACCTCGTGGTTGATTCTCTTCCCATCCCTATATACCAACGCAACTCTGAGGGAATCCCCAAGTTGCCGATCTGCTTCACACGTAAGTTACACGCACCTACCACTATCGCCGATACAGGCAGGCAAGTTCGGGGGCCAGCTTTGACACATCCGGACATCATGGCGCAATGATTCCACAGTTTGCTGCAATCAGGGTCCTTTCGTGGCCGGGATTCCAGCTCATTGAATGGGCAGGACCGCAGAGGAAAAGATCCGGAAGATTCGTCCTTGCTTGCTATTGGCCTTGCCAGTAGGAACTGCTCAACAATTCCACTTGCACTTTGCCTTTCGATTCATCCCCGTTCCAATTGGCCCGCCCCCAAGCTCAGCTCCGCCAGTTGGTTCTCCGTTCTGACAGCTCCCCTTCTAGATCTCTCAACCTTACCTTCTTCCCGACCTCGCCCTCATCATCGACCGCGCCCCTATCCGCCTCTCCTTCTTCGACCCTCTCGGTCATTCTTCTCTGCATATCCTCTTACGGTATACACTTCTGGCATAATGGCTACCACTTCCGAAAGCACCTCGGCCGCCGAGCGTCTGATGCAGCAGCACGCGGAAAATCATCAGGTCACCGTTGAGGATGCTCCCGATGAGGACCTGCCTTCCCGACCTGCTGCCCCCTCGACCAGCCTCGACGATTTCCCTGCCCTCGGCGCCGGTCCCAATGGCAGCAAGGGCAAGAGCAAGGAGCCCGCCGGCCCCGCGATCTGGATGGCCAAGCTGAACACTGGCGCCAACACTCCCAACGGCACTTCTCGAGCTTCGACCCCTGCCTCCAACACCGGTGTTGCTACTCCTCCTCCGGTTGCCGGACCCAACACTATGAGCCTGCCCGGTCGTCACAGCGAGGTGGTCGTTCTCGACCCCCAGTACATCATGCCCCGCAACCAGCTCAAGCGACCCATCCCCGATCTCGTCAAGGACATCAACCGCAAGTCCCGTGCCAACCTGAACATCTCCTACCAAGGCAACCGCCTCAGAGTTGAGGCATCTGGCCCCCAAGACCATGCCCAACAGGCCATTCGCGAACTCGTCAACCAGATTGGCACCAAGCAAACCGTCAAGGTGCCTATTCCCCGTTCGGCTCGCGCCCATCTGATCGGCAAGGGCGGTGCGACTATCAAGGCTATTCAGGAGAAGTCGGGTGCTCGGGTTCAACTGCCCAAGACCGACGAGGCCCAGGGAGCTGATGACGAAGATGAGGATGCTCTTGTCGACGTTATTGTTGAAGGCAACACTGTTTCTGCCGCAGTGGCTCGCGACGCTATTAAGAAGATCGCCGGGGACCATTCTGCCAGCTTGACCTCGAAGCTCAAGAGCATTCCTGCCGAGATATACCCATTCCTCAACACCCGCGTCGGTGACCTGGAGAAGGAGCACGGCGCACAGATCCGAATCCCCCCTCACCAGCCTTGGGCTCACCCCGTTCCCAAGTCTCAGAATGGTGAGCGCTTGTGGTTCTCTGCTCCCCGCGAGGAGAACTTCATTCAGCTCGCTGGTGAGCGTCCCGGCGTTGCCGCTGCTCGGGCTGCAATTGAGCGTCACGCTCAAGAGCTTCAGAACCAGCTTGTTATCAACCAGGAGCAAATCCCCTTCAGCAGACACCAGTTCATTATCGGCGACAATGGTGTGCCTGTTGAGGATTTCTTCGCCGAGACCAACTGTGTCATTATCCTCCCTAGTGACCCCAGCCAAGACACTGTGACTATCATCGGTACTGAGGAGGATGTCGCCCGTGGTGTCGACAAGGCCCAAGAGCTGTCCATGTTCTTGAACTCGACCTCGATCGATGTGTCGAGATCGCACAAGCACGCCAGCGGCGGTGCACCTTCGTACATGCGGGATGTCGCTCGTTACCTGAGACAAAGGAACGAGATTGAGCGCTTGGAGAAGCTCCACCAAGTTCACATTAGCACGCCCATCTCGGAAGGTCTGGGTCTGCCATGGGATCTGTTCGGTCGTGACGGCAAGAACATCCTCAAGGCCCAGAAGGAGGTCAACTCCATTGTTGGCGGACACCCCCCTTCCCGGTTCTCCACTGTTCCGGTTGACCCCTTTTTCCACTCTTACTTGAGGAGCGATGTGAAGCCCCAAGTCCAGAACGATTACGGCGTGCATGTTGTCATTCCTGAGCCCACTGACGCCCAGCTTCCTATCCTGCTGGTCTTTGAAGGCGAGGGAGCCGATGCCTCCTACCAAGTACCTCAGCAAGCTCCCAACACTGAGCAACTCAAGGCATTCCAAAAGGGACTCGAGGACGCACGGAAGCACATTCTCGAGCTCCTCAACAAGCAAGAGGACCTCAAGGTCGAGACACTGGAGGTTCCCGTCAAGTTTCACGAGAAGCTGCGAAAGTTCATCAAGAGAGAGCAAGACGCTACCACACGCAAGGCTGGCGAGATTCCAGTACGCGTCAGTGTCAAGGGCACCACCATCACCATGCGTGGCACAGCTTCTGCTGTAGACTCGCTCGCTGCCAAGTCACGAGAGTTCGTCGAGCAAGAGAAGGAGGATGAGAAGGAGCGTGGCTTCATTTTGAAGTTTGACTTCCCCCAGAAGCATGCCAACCACCTCATTGGAAAGAGTGGAAGTCACATCAACGAGCTCCGTGAGAAGTTTGACGTCGACATCCAAGTGCAGAATGGAGAGGTTGAACTGAAGGGACCCAAGGCCAAGGCCGAGAGAGCCAGAGCCCACATCACATCGCTCGCCAAGACCTGGGCTGATGAGACTACCCACACCCTGAAGATCGAGCCCAAGTACCACCGTGAACTTATCGGCTCTGGTGGCAGTCAGATCAACCGCCTGCAAGACCGATACAAGGTCCACATCAACTTCCCGCGAACTGCCCGGTCCGGAAAGGATGATGAAGCTGCCGAGACTGCTAGCGACGCTGGCAAGCCCAAGAGGCAACAGGGCGCCGACGAGGTTGTCATCAGAGGACCCAAGAAGGGAGCCGACGAGGCTCGCGATGAGATCTTCTCATTGTACTCGTACCTGAAGGACAACTCTAACGTTGTCACGCTCACAGTCCAGCAGAAGCAGCTGCCTTCTCTGATTGGTGCACAGGGCTCAGCTATGGATGAGCTCCGTCAGCAGACCGGTGCAAAGATTGATGTCCCCAATGAGCGTAACGAAGCCCCTGATGCCTTGGTCGAGATTCAGATCAAGGGAACAAAGTCCCAGGTAGCTGAGGCCAAGAAGCTCATTGAGGAGAAGAAGGCTGTCTTTGAGGATACCGTGACAAAGACGGTCGATATCGAGAAGAAGTGGCACAAGGTCTTGATCGGACCTGGAGGTGAGTCACTACCATCTACCTTCAGCTAATAAAAGAAGCAATACTGACCCGGTGTCTAGGCTCTACCCTTCGCGACATCATCATCAAGGCTGGAGGTCCTGATGACAGACGTCTCCAGAACCGGTACATCCAGTTCCCCAAGCAGGATACTGATGGCAATGCCATCAAGGTCGAGGGGCGCAAGGACGTCGTTGACAAGATCATCGCCGCTATTGAGAGCATTGTGTCGGAGCGTGCCAGCCAGGTCAACGAGACTGTTGATGTGCCCATCGAGAAGCACAGATCGCTGATTGGCCGCGGCGGTGACGCGAAGCGCAAGCTCGAGTCCGAGTTCTCGGTTTCCATTGATATTCCTCGTCAAGGCTCCGGCCAAACTGGCGTCAAGATCACTGGCAAGCCCGACGCCGTTGCCAAGGCAAAGGAACACATTCAGTCTTCGTTCAAGGAGGAGCCGACAGAGACTGTCCAGGTGCCCCGCAAGTACCACAGCGCCATTTCCAACAATGGACAATTCTTCCGCCGACTTCGAAACGACTTCAAGGTGACAGTTGACCACGCTGGTCAACAGCCACCTGCCAAGTCCAAGTCTGGCTCCGCTCGTAACACCGGGGTTACACCTCTCATCACCGATGACCCGGAGGAGGTCGCTGATGCCCACTCTTGGAATCTGGTCGATAATGCCTCTTCCGAGGAAGGCGATATCCCTTGGGTCCTGAAGGGTGCTGCCGACAATGTCGAGCGTGCCAAGGAGGCCATCAGCAAGGCTCTGGAGCAAGCCAAGAAGCCCAGCACTACGGGTTATCTCATCCTTGCCGACCCTTCGACCTACCGATATGTCATCGGCCAGGGTGGCTCCAAGGTCAACGCCATTCGCAAGCAGAGTGGTTGCCAGATTCAGGTCCCCAAGGACCAGGCTTCTGACGAGGCTATTGAGATCACTGGCACCAAGGAGGGATGTGAAAAGGCCAAGGATCTTATTCTGGAAGCAGTCCGGGAAGGCGTGGCATCTCGCAACCGAGACTAGGAGTCATGGACTCACGAGAATATGTACTCAACTGGGCGACAAATCAACTCTTGGACAGAAGAGGTGAATTTGTGTTGAACCAACAAGGTTGATGGTTGATAGTGCAATTTCATTGGTTGCTTCAAAAAAAGGTATTGGCGGAAAAGCTCTTAGGTTGAGTGCAACCATGATTCAAGTGGCGCATAGCAAATTGATTTATTTGACAATAATTTCAAGGTATAATTATTTGTATCTTATAAAGACATTGATTCCCCAATGTCAGCATTGTGTTTCAGTGAGTAGGGTTGTGATCAAGCTGCTTCTCGTGTGGCTACAACGGTCGTGCCGTGTGACAGTGAGATAAACCATGTTTTTTAGATTACTGTGTTGCTGAGCAATAATACCGAAAGCCACAAGCTATCAGTAAACGGAGCACATAACGTGACTGCTATTCTCAAGCTGTTTGAAGTTATAGTCATGGACTTAGCTAGGTAGATATGCACGTTTATCCTCAGATATGTCTATGTGATACTGAAGAACAGTAGGCCTGACGATGCCTTGATATGCGTGTTCGATGGGAAAACGTTCCTTTAATTTGCACATGGATTCGAGTCAGCATACGCCGTACGTCTCAATTCTCAACCCCTGAGCAGGCCTCATTCAGACTTCTATTCAGATTTCATATTTTAATTTGCACAAAATCACTTGTTTTGTATGAACTGACATTTCCAAACCCTACTTGACGGGTTTTGGGAGCATTGCCTTTTGTTTATCTGTGTCGATATTCCATCCCTGAACAGGCAGAAGTAACTCTAAAGTTTTCTATAGAAATCAGTATGAATTTATTGTCCAGAAGAACATCGAATGCTCAGGTGGCAATCAAATGCGGCTGACGTCGTTATGAACATAAAAAATTGCTATACTTGGACGCCACCGAGGAAATGAGCTCAACGAAACACGTCCGCACGTCTGAAGGTCATGGTCATCAGTTACGGCCTGCTTTTATTATACGGAGAAGTATAATTCGAAGATATCTTCAGCGCGCAAGCATTCGAAAGGAACCATTGGCGAGGAACGATTATTGATGATGCAAAACGCTACTCTGAAGCCAAGCCCGAGACGATGATATCTTAAAAATACATAACTCAAACGGTTTCAGGGCGATGGTTACAAAGTCGGACGAGAAGCGATGTGGTATAAATAGAGTTCTCGTCATGGAGCTGCGATTGCCGGTATGGAAGATGACTTATTGTGGTTGCAGATGAGGTCGGTCAGGGTGGTCAGTCAAGCGAGTATGCGAGGTCTTGGCGCTCTCCACTTCCTAGGATACCTTTACAGACCAGACGTTGAAGATTTCTTTGACTCCAGTGCTGCAGATCGGCGCCCCATGTTCTCCTTTCTCATCAACCCAAAAAGACATCCTGTCAGCTGTGTGTCTTCCTTTTACTTGACAGCTTTTTGAGCTCGACCAATTGTCGTGCTGGGCGCGAGATGTGACGGCGGTCCCAGGGGTCGAGAGAGAATATATGCCGATCCCTGTCCCGCGGGCTGCCATTGGCTGGCTGCGGTGTTCTCTGTACAATCGCCAGCGCTTGCGCTCTGCAGCGCTCACCAATCACGCGAGGGCGGCTCTCGAGGCGTATCTAAAAAGGACGTCTTAAGTCCAGGGGTCTGGTATATGGCGTGGTCCAGTCACCAATGGAGGCACGTCCAAGCATTTTTGTCTCTTGGGTGATGGGGACGACCTTTTTTCTTTCTTTGCTGTGCGATACGTGATGAGATTCTGCAGGATCATTAAGGTAAAGTCTTGGAAAGTCGGGGTCGGTTAATCATGCTGCATACTCTGTACAGAGAGACTGTTCGATAGCTGGGCTTGCTGTCTGGGTGCCCCCGTCCCGGCGGCTGCAGAAGTCGTTTGGTTGGTGTGCGCTCTTCTCATCGTATGCAGTCCATCATAAAGTCTCATGGCTGCCCAAACCCGGACGGCTTTTGTGATTGTCACACCTTGCTTTTGGACTTTTTCTCGAATCTTAATACTTTTCAATTCAGCCATCTTTCCGCATTTGATATTCGGAAATTTGCTGCTCGAGATTTCTCGACTGGTATCTTTTCTTGATCGACTTGTCCCTCCATCGAACCATACTGCTGGGCTCATTATCTGGCGATTTTGTATTCGAGAACTTGGGAAGACGGTCGACTTTCTGGTCCACAATGGCGACCACGACAACTTCCGCCTTTCCACTGGCCACCGAGGACCCGTATACAGGCGGCCAAGATGCCAGCGCCGGCTCGGCCAACTCGGGAGGCGCCGTCGACGACGCGGCCGGGGCGTCCGGGGGCACATCAGGCGCGGTCGAGCTATCCCACGGCGCCCTGGTCGCCATCATCGTTGTGGTAGTGGTAGTCGCCATCGGCGGTAGTAAGTCTACATCCAACACACCAGACCATATCACTGTGCAAGAAAAGCTGACGAACCCCCCGCAGTTGCGTCCGCCGTCCTGTTCTACCTGGCCAAGAAGAAGGAGTGGAAGATCCGGGAGAACATCCGCCGCTCGGCCAAGAAGGTCGTGACGGCCTTGACGCCGCGCCGGTCCGAGTTCCCCCGGTCGGTCAAGGAGTCCGGGCGGACCTCGCGCGGCCGCACCCGGCTCGACGACGTGCCGCCGACGCCGCGCCTGCGGCCCGAAGACGTCGAGAAGGGCCTGGCCGCCAAGACGAGCATTCGGTCAAGCCCCGAGGGCAGGAAGAGTTCTCGGAAATGGGGCCACAAGTAATCTGGAAGCTTTGGGGGAAACCGATGGCTATTGGCTTGGGAGAGCGACCTGATCGAGGTTGGAAGGAAATCGTTTGTTCTGTTCTCATGACATTTGGGTGTTGTCGGAGTTTTTCCAGCGGGGAGCGGGGGCAAGAAGAGTCAATCGCTTGTTCTTTTTTTGTCGGAATATGTATCATTACGCTTGCCATGCCTTATATGTTTATACAGAAATACCCGGGTATCAATCACATTTTTCTAAAAGTATTTGTGCTAGCACTCCGCCTGGCGTCCGAACGGTTGAACTTGGGCTTCGGCTCGGGAGCTTCCTCTTCCTCGTCCTTCTTCCTCCGCCGTGACTCTGGCACGAAGGTGAGCGACCTCTCTCCCACCACGTCGCCTGCCCGATTCTTGGTCACCCGTCCGGACTTCTGAGCGCGGGATCCCAGGGCGGTATCCTTCATGGACCGGCCGCCACTCTTGTTCGATGTGGACACCCGCATATCGATGCGGTCCTCCTTGGGTTTCCGGGCAGGAGCAGCCATCTCATCCTCGCTGCTAGAAGCGTCATCCGACTCGCTATCGCCGCCCATCTTGTAGTCTCGCGTGGGCGCCGCGGCCTCGACCTTGGTGCTGGGGTTGAGCATTCTGAACTCGTGCGTGTTCTCGTCAATGGCAAAGTCCTCGTCCTCGAAGATCTTGCCGAAACGGTCGTCGCCGAGCATGCCAGCATTGGTATCCACCACCGCCCTCTTCTCTTGGCGCTTGAGGAGGTTGTCTGCCAGCCTCTGGTTGACCTTGACCTTCTTCTTGCCGCGGATTCTGCTCTCGCGCTCCTTGTCGATCTTCTCCTTGATGCGCTTGGACCGCTCCTCTTCCCAGGCGTAGGGGTTGGCGATGAGTCTGGCTTGGTCGTACAGCTTGGAAGCCACAAAGTAACCGTGCATGTAAGGGCGCAGTAGACTGGTCTTGCCGATGAGGTGATCCAAGCTGAGCGACTTGAGCTCTGGCCTGGTGAGGAACTTGTAGTTTTCGTAGGTCTCGGTCCGCACTTCTTCCGCCATCTCGTCGACCATGTTGTCGAGGAAGCTTGCCCATTTTGGAGCAGGCCCCAGCTCCGGAATGAACCACGCATGTTGCTGCTTGCCCTCGTTGGCACTGAGCAGCATACCAGTGTTCTTGCACCACGCCACGGAGTTGATGTCAACAAGCGGCTCCACCGAAGTCCATGGCTTTCCGTCCTGTTCGTCCCAGATCTTGACTACTCGCTTATCGGCCGAGAGGATCTTCTTTTCTTGTGAGGCAGTCGTCAAGTGCTTCAACTCCTTGACGGCGAAACCCAGACCCTGGTCCTTTTGCAGCAGGGGAACGGGACTTCGGAGATCAAAGAGTTTGATCAAACCAGTCGATGAACCGGTAGCAAGGGACAAGCCCGAGTCGCTAAAGTCCAGCGCCGTGATTTCGCCCTCTTGGCCACCAATGATGCTCACTCTGTTCTTGGATCTCGGGTCCCAGAATTCGATCGTGCCTATTGAAGTACCAAATGCGGCCAGGTTGTGAGTTCGTTCGGCTTGGGCGGCTACAAGAACGGCGCCGACGCCAATGCTGCCCTGGAGACCTTTCTCTACACCTTCGTCGACTCCGAGATCGATCTGGTAGGACTTCATGAATCTGCCGGCCTCGAGGTTGAGGCGGAAGACTTCTCCGTGGCCCTCGGCATCGAGACCGACGGCGGGCACCAGCGCCTCGGCAGAGTGGCGGTCGTAGATGAGATCTCTTCCGTATCGTGGTATTCTCGTCTCATAGTGCATCTGGCCCTGTGTGTGCAGCTCAATCTTGCGATCGCTCTGCAGATGTACCGACTTTGTGTAATCGCTCGAGAGCAGCTGAAAGGTCGTGTTCAGCGACGTCGTGTGCCGCGCAAAGGACAGGGAGAGGTGGGAGAGCTGGTGGACATGGATCTGAGGCTTGTAGGTGCCGGTCGACATGAGCCACTCGCCATCGTCGGAGACGCGGACACACTGGCTGGCCTCCTCGAACTCGAAGTCCTGCAGCAGCTCTATCCGGTTCTGGTATTCGGCATCGTTCTTCAAACTGCGTTTCCTGCGGCGGGCGAGCCAATCTGGGAGCGGTCGTGCTGTCTCGGCACCCGCGACCGTGTAGACGGACACGTCGCCGGTCTTCTCGGCCTTCATTGTGTTTGTTGGCGAAAAAATCCGACTGCTGCTATACTGTAGAAAAGACGAGTGAAGACATCCCACCTTTTGGCGTTTGGGGCAGTCTCAAAAAAAATTATGGCGACTGAGACTACAGGCTTATCGATAAGCTACGCTGCTGTCTAGCGCTTGGTACTCCCTCCACCCCACTCCACATATGCACGCCGTGCTGGGAACTTGAACAAGATACGCGAGCATCCCAACAGCCATAATCTCACCACAACGCGGGTTTTACTCAGAGCAGTGTTTTTCTAAAGGAGTGTATTAAACCTCCAGCGTTTTAGATTCGTCCGATGAATCTCAAGTCACCACAGAAGGAAAAATTGAATAAAAGGTTAGCAGGCGCCATAGGGTATACTTGTTTATACAAAATGCACTATACATGCATTTAGCGTTCAAACTTATGCATCTACAGCAGAAGCAGGGATATTGGCTCCGAGCACAGTGAGCTGGGCACAACCAAAACAGTGAAGCACAGCGCTGGAGCTCCTGGCTGTTCCGCTGTTCTCCGTCTAAACCATTGGTCAGCCCAGATCCCCAGGCGGAGAACTGAGGCCAGGATGCCGAGTCACTCTCAGGACATCTACCTACATTAGGTACTTGAACCATCCAAGCCTCGTCCTTCTTGTGATGAGCGACGTCGAGGTTCTCTCTTGTTCGGTGGCACGACTACGGCTCTTGAATCCTTAATTATCGAACGCGATACACGTGCAATCGACCAGGACAACTCTTATCCACGCGCCGCCCCTTGTCCGACCGACCCAGCTGGCGTCGTTGAAATGGGGACGAGCACCTGGCGTACGTGAACATTGAATGCGACAATCGCGCTGCTTCGATGCGCGCCGAACATATCCCATCATCCGTTATCTCGAGGCAACCTTACCTGCTACCTTCCAGACACGACACATCGATATTGGTAGCCAGGCCTCGCTTGGCCCGAACGAAAGCACTACCGAGTACGGGACCGGAGGCGTGAAGGGACCGGAATTTACGACATGGACCCTGCTGAATATGAAACTAATACTCTAGTCATTGTAGGTTGTTGCTGTGTCTATTCAGACGTGGAAGCGGAGACTGACCTGGTGCCTCATACAGAATAACATCTCTGGTATCGCTTACGCCTTTTACGAGCCCATATCGCCGCCTGCGGACTTCTACGTATCCGGGGCACTCGAGTTCGAGGTTGCACTGAGGAACGATGGCCATCTGGCCTATGTCGATGCCGCCCGGCGCGGCTTGTGGTTCTTCCGGCTGCAGAAGAAAGATGACCAGTCCGAGATGCCGAGCTTCGCAAAGTCGATCGATTGCCATGGACACAGCCTCGTGTTAGCTGAGGACGGTCTGTTCGAGCCCGCGAACCTGCTCAAGAACCGGGGATATAGTCTGAGCGCGACCAACACACCCAGCAGCTCCTCTTCCAGTGCGTCGAACCCTTTGGATGCGGGACTCAGAGGTGTGCCGCCGGCTTCGTTTCCGGGCGGTCTCAACGAGCAAGAGGCGAGACTGCTGTCTCCGGCAGATGCGAGGATTGCGCCCACGACCACCGTTCGAGACGCGTACCAACATTTCGTATCTGCGGTCCTCTATGCCTTGTCTTCCGAGTTCTGCAGTAAAACAGGAGCTTTGCCTCTCAACTCGCGAACCTTGCTGTTGCCGCAACGGATACAGGGAGAGAATGGCTTGAGCGTACCCATACTGGCCTCGCTGCGTGTATATTTGACGACCACTGGTGCTCTCGTGGTGATGCTCAACGCTAGCCCTGTCAAAGGCCTGCACACTCTGTCCGAATATGCATACCCGCCATTACAAGGCATCACAGTCCTTGCCGCACCTCTAGGCGTATTTGCGACATGCCAAGCTCTCGCCGACAGCGAACAGTCCTCAAACAATAGCGCTATGCCACAGTCACCTGATACTCAAGTGTCTCGAGTGCGCCCAGAAAGAGAGTTGGGACACTGGCGGTCGATATGTGCAAAACTGTTACAGGCAAGAAATCTGCGCTCCCCCATCAGCGCCACACAGAAATGGCTCCGCTTACAACGTGTTCGGAGGAAACCCATGGATCAGAGTTACGATGGGAAACGAACACCAATGATTACGGCTGCTCCGTCTAGCCTGTCGTGGCCATCCAACTTGTGTTTCTGCAAAGCCTTTTCACAATTAGGCATTGCAGACCTGTCATCCTCCGGCGCAGACAACAATTATGATCCTTTGGCGAATGCAAAGTCCTGGTTTGCTGGCTCAGCAGAGCGAGAGGAGCTGCTCGCCAGGAAAAAACAAGAACGAGATGCAGCCACTGCTCAACAGACGAGCACGAATAGCCAGCCACAATCCGGAGCCGGCCTCTCTCCTATAGTGCTTCACCGGCCCAGTAACGCCGGAGTGCCTCCGGGTGCAATGTACCCGACGCCGCCTGACGGAGTGCAGAATCCAATTGGCTTTACCCCGTCAATGGATGGAACGATATCCAGCCCGGGCCACCAGCAGAACACAGCGGCTGTGGTTGATGCTGATACGACAATGAGCATGCCACCGGATGCTTTCGTCGAGGGGTGGGACAATCCGGAACCGAAGAGGGATCGAGGGGGCAGCTCCTTCGAAGCCGAAAACCTGTTCGGTGATCTAGGGCCTGATATGTTCGGTGACAATGACATAACCGATGCGGACTTTAGCTTCTTTGACGAGCAGCCTGGTGGGATGGATTTGTCCCTTGATGCCGTCGACATGCCTGGGGCAGACAGACTCCTTGATATGGCTCAGGACTTCCACACTGCTACCGTTCACGACATGACCCCTCGCCCGCCAATCCTGCCTCCGCCATCTGCTCCGCCGGCTCCTGTCTTTGCGAAGCCCGAACTCAAACATGCTCGAAGCTCGATGAATGAGCAGCCCAGACGTAACACGGAACCTGACGTCGAGCGGCAACGAGCAGTAGCCGTCAAAAGACAAGCTAGCCCGTTCAATCCTGATACCGTCTTCAAACGGATCAAGGCATCATTCGACACCCACAGCAAACCTCACGTCAAGTCCAATTTCAACATACCACAACCAGGGAGCATATTTGACAAGGTTGACTTTAGTCCTAGCCTTTCACTTGCTAATGGCAAATATCACGGAAATGGTCGCTTCAGCTTCTCGCTGAGTCGAGATCAAGAGTCCAAACCATTCGTCTTCAATGCGCCACCTACAACAGGATATCTTCGGCGGCACGGGAAAGGTCGAAGAGTCCTGAAGGATCCCCCCGCCAACGTTGGTGAGCTTTTCGCTCGCATGACAAACGGTTCCGGCATTGCTTCTCAACATGCAAGTCCGAACAAGCTTGACGACCCGGCATCCGATGCCGACGACTGGAGTCTGGTATCAGACCAAGATGACTCTAGCTATGAGAGTGATGAACCTGCATCACCCATGAAGACTGGGAGTGTGCGCAGACGACGGCTAGACGATGACGAGCAGTCACTCGCCACTTCGTTCAGGGAGCTGGAATATCCTGACGCTACATCGCCCCGTTCCTCAGTAGACCTGCCAAAATTCTCCAAGTCAGACGTGGACCTTCCACTGGCGAAATACTTTGCAGACTCTGAACCATCGATTTCGCAACTAATGGTCCCGGATCAAGACTTTATAATAGCAGCGCAAATATTGACCGAGCAAGCTTGCACGAGCACTCTGGGCCTCGCTGCCGATCCAACAATCTCATTGCAGTCCAAGTTGAGCCGACGCAAAGAGCTCTTATCAACGACGAATCTTGCAGTCCAGGAGCTTCGATCTGCACTGCCACCCTGGTTTGAGGATCTGGAGGACTGTCTTTTCAAACCATTCCTGGAAGTGCAGGATGTTCCTTTGCTGGGACAACCAAGCCGCATGCAGCCTCGTCCGGCCGGTGCAGAGCAATTGAAACCGAGCAACCCATTCCAGATACCTTCGCCGCGGCTCGAGATGAGACGATACGACTCGAAGCTCTCTATTCTTCCATCAGCAGTCACATTTTGGGAAAGCTTGGGGCTCGGTCCGTCCAACGGCTCCAAGGACATCAATTCCATCTGCATATACCCCGATGCCGACGGATTCGCCGACGATGCCGACGGCTTCTTGGACAAAATGCAAGGCGCATATGAATCTCTCAGACTGGGCTCCTTTAGTCGTATGTCTGCTTCTCCCGACTTCCCTGGCGGACTGTTCCCTCACGGACTGGACTCTTCTGGGGAAGAATTCGGTGGTGAGACCGGTTCGACCCTGAGCAATGCACTCCTCAATGGGTTGACCAAGCTGAGCGATGTGTTGTCGCACCTGTCCGTCAAAGAAATGAACGTTGTCGTCTTCTTTGTATATTCCAAGAACATACCGAGATCGCCCGCCGAGTCCTGCTATGCCTTTCATCAGCTGTTCGAAAGATACAAACGACTGCTATTGAGTAGCAGAAAGCCGATTGAGAACGACCTCGTATTGCAATTGGTGCCAATGGACTTTGTGGCGTCGACCAACTCCCTCTCCACGCCGTCGCCGCTCGACTATGCGAGGCTGGCAATTGAGACATATGACCGCTGCACCATGTTTGGGGGTGCCATGCCGGCGCCTGCTATCGTCCTGGAGCAAACAATTCCACGCATGATAGATTTCAAGCTATCAACCACCCCGTCCGCCTCACTACTCCATGAGAACACATGTCTCCATATAGCCTATTCGCAAAGCGTGGACGAAAGATGGGTGACTGCTGCGTGGACCGATAACCGTGGCAGCCAACAAATGACTGCTTCGTATTGTCTCTACCGCAAGGGCAATTATACCCGCACGCCCCTCATTGATGTGATCCGCGAGATCTGGGAGAATACGCAAGAGATGATCAGTATCCGCAAGGTTATGTGGAGGATAATCATCACGAAGTGCGGCATGATGGACCAGTGGGAAATTGACATCTGGTCCAATTTGGCGCAGACGGAGTCAAGGGCGGCCGTGACGCTGACGCTCATGGCCGTGGATACAGACCCATCGCTTCAGCTTTTACCACCAGAGGTCAAAGTAGCCAGCAATGCCACTGGAGTTTTCTATACGACTCCAGTCTCGACACCACAACCATCCATGGTGTCGCCGGAGCAGTCCGGGAACCCTCCTACGCCGTCGTTGCGCGATGCGACAAGTGCACCAACACCGGGCGGCCCTGGAGATGCAGCTGCGGAATCAGATGCGGAGGCAACACTTACCGACATGACTGATCATACATGGGGCTCCGTTCTTGCGCACCGCCTCAACAATTCAACGTCTCTCACGGAGCTGTACCCGGCGATTGTGAGCGGCTACTTGGTCAAGAAAGGCGGTAGCAGAGTCGAGGATCCACCAATCGTCATGGAAGTCAGCATTGTACACAACGACGGCAACCCGAGAGCTTATGAGACGCTGCTCCGAGAGATGCTTACGTACTTCCGTGGGCTGGGCACACTGGCACGTGCCCGGGGCATGGTCGATAAGGAGACTGATATTCGGCCTTGGCATATTGCTGCGGCGGAAAACGGGTCCCGGGCCTTGTACAATCTCATGTAACTTGAATTTATACATAGCGTATTCGCGTCGGACATCATGGGCATCCACATGGACACCAAGACGACGTCAGACGAGCCAACATGAAGTAGCGTACTGTACATACGTAATCTTTAACTTGTACGAAATGAAAGACATAATATCTCGAGTAGTCTTTGGCGTTCTTCGTGTGTTCAAGTCAATGAGAATTTTTTGACAGTCTGCCTGGCATACTGGTACATTCAGCTAACTACCTGCTCTAGATTCCATGACTCAGCGCTCGGCGTATGTCGTTTCTATCTGCGTTTTCACACCGATCTGACCCTTGGGAGGAGTGTACAAGGCCTCCTCGCTGGAATTGTCATCAAGAACACTGTGACCCATGCCAATGTCGGATCCCTTTCCAACCTCGGTTCTGTTGACGCCACTTTGCACTGTATCTTATGTTAGTATGGGAACAGCGAGAGATGTAATCGTGCAAAAACTTACAACCAAAGCGATCGCCGCGCTCGACGCTGCGCAGCTCCATGGTCCCGTTCTTGCTGCGGCCGAGGCCGGACGACTTGAGATAGGAGGAGCCGTGGTGGTACTGGCCCCCGACGCCGCCCTTGCCGCCGGATCGCGACCGGTTGTACGAGGAGCCCAGCAGGCGCGGGGCGTAGCGCGAGGCGATGGGCTTGAAGGACGGGATGGACGCCGCCAGGATGCCGACGTTGATCTCGATGACGGACCAGTACATGGCGCCCGAGATGACGTAGGTCGCGTCGGCCGCCGTCAGCATCTGCGGGATGAAGGTGATGCGGATTATCGAGGACACGCAGGCGCTGGAGGGTGGGTCAGTCTGTGTTATTCTCTTGGTTCGAATCGGAAGGGGGTCCAGTGTGTGGCTTACAAGAGTCCCAGGCACAGAATGACGGCCAACCCGATCTTTTGTCTTCTTGGCATCTGTAGGTTGACTGTTGGGCTTCGAGGTTAGCTTCTTCAACAGTATTCGAGCAGGGTCCGACGAAGCGTAGATGGAAAAGCTCGCGGTCTATTTTTACAACACTCGAAACAGACAGGGCCAAGACGTACGGATAAGCTTGATGGGCAGCGTGTAGGTGAGCAGATCGGTAAAGATGTTTACGGCGGCGTTGGCCAGGTAGAAGGCGTTGATGTTGATGCACTTCTTGTCCGTGATGCTCTGGTCGTACGCAGCCGCCACCGGGGTACACTGAAAAATCGCAGCGAAGACATTGCCGCTGGCCTGGCAGCCGACGACGACGATCATGACGACGGCCAGGCGCCGGAGGGTCCGGTCGCCGAGCCGCATGTACAGCGCCAGCACCGAGATCTTGATGAAGCCCAGGCACGCGTTGTAGAAGATGGAGCTGAACCAGACGATCTCCGAGTAGGCCGTCAGGTCGCCGCCCTCGTGCGCCAAGGCCGCCTCGATGTGCATCCCCATGCCGTGCTGCACCGCCGCGATACAGGCCGCCATGAAGGCCCACGAGAGGAGGACGGCAATACTGATGAGGACTGTTTGATGAGAATCGATTTGTCAGCACGGCTATACAGTCTCTTCGATATTCCAGCGTCACAATCACAAACTCACCATCGTCGAAGCCCATTTGCTTCACCAGGAAGACACGAGCCCATAACCGCAGCGAGAGCGTTATAGCCGCCACAACGCCAAAGACGATGGCGACGGCCATGATCGTCGGGCCCTGAGTGTCGACAGCCATGGCCAATATTTCTTCTCTTCAGCTCTCGTTTTCGTCCAGACAAGGGAGGTAAAGGATGAGGGAATGAATATGCTGTAATGAGCGTAGGTGGTGCGGCAAAACTCGGTCAGTTGTTGGGAGTCAGTCGTGGTACTATTATGATGGAATGAGCGTGAGCACTTCTAGTGCCAAAACCATGGTACGAAAAGCAACAAATCGTGCAAGATGAGAACACCCTTTCGACCGGCCATGTGTGGCCTTGTGGAGGCGAGAGTAGTCTTTATTATTCTAACTAATAGTCTAGCGGCCGGACCATATCGCCGGGCCGGGCCCTTGGTGCGCTGGACGTACCAGTCTCTGGGGAAGGGATCATCGTTTGGGGTTCAGGATATTGTTCTTTCCATAAGACTCTTGTGCAAACGAAAGAGGAAAAAGAAAGGGGACAGGCGATCATTTCCCTTGCTTCGTGTTCAGGTGTAGTACTAGCCAGGAGTAGTCAGCCAGCAGCTTCTGCAGAGGGAGGTCTTGGGAGGCCTTTCTAATGCAAGCAAGCAGCTGTACGTAGCATCGCCAAGTAGACACTATGGGAAGAGCGAATTTGCTCTATGTGTATGTGACAATGGCTAGTCAGACCGAGCAAGGGGTCTCTTCGCTTTACAAGAGGCGACCCCTACTGTCATGGCACGTTATAGACTTGGCAGGGTATGAGGTAAGGAATCAACCGTATGCGGCCAGTGGCTGGCTGGCTATCCCTCGATCCGGAGATTTCGACCCACTGTGAAATATCTCGGCCTGGTTTCCATAAGGTAGGCGCGTCTCGCCATGCAGTCTGCAGTGCTGTATGAATATACGCACGTTGTCGATCTTGAACTTGAAGAATACACTTGCATAGTCCACGACTTTACGAGAACTCTTGAGTCGTTATTCCATAGTTCGTGATAGCCAGTTACGTCTATCTGTCTTGCCTCAAATATGGCAGTGGATGAAGGGTTTCATCAGCCTCATTACAACCCGAGGGGGCATTTGGAGACAGTCAGGTCGAAGCACTCGAGCGTTTGACATTCCGAGCTGAGCCCCCCGAGACGAGCCTCGGGAAGTTCGAAAGAATTCCATTCTGACAGGTAGGTATGCTACGCGGGCCTGATCTTCAGGGGACCTTTCCTTCTCAAAGCCCATGGTTCAGGTAGCTGGGAGTCGCATCTAGAGGAATCGCGAGTGCCGCGGGCGTGTCGAGTGTTGCACCGCATACGAAAGCGCATGGTACGTCGCTTTAAGAACCCGGGACCCAGTGTCAGGGCCAGGGGCCGATCTATGATCGAATCGGGGAGCCAAAGGAGAATTTTCCATTGAAGCCACCCAATCACGCCGGGAGAACATGGGTCCCTCTCATCGGTGCAAATCACGATGAGAACAGACATTGGGTCCCGGTTGGCTGGCCGAGAAAAGCGACACCAAGGATACTGCTGAGAAACCCTGTTGCATGGCCAGGAACTTGAAACCGTGATCCCTTCCCGGTCTATCGACCTACTTGCCTGCCGACGACTTTGTAGTGCTATTCCGCGCCTCGTCTTGGATGACGGACAATTCTCTGGTGGTTTCGGCAAATACACTACGAAGGACAAAGGAGAGTATCTGCTTGAATGCCCGGGATGATGCATCTACAAAGTCGGAGAATTGTGCGATTACTTTGACCAAGTAGGACTAGATTAGACGCCATGGATGTAATTATTTTAGTCTGTCTCGGGGAGTGGGTTTTTCTTAGTTGTAAGAAATGTATATTTTATTCTTGATCCGGGATAACGAGTTATACTCAAGGATGGCAGATTCTTTTCTTCTCCCTCTTCTCCTCTATTTCCCTTTTCAGCTGTTGACCGGTGAGTTAGTCGGCTCGCTACCGAACAAATATATCAATGCGACTCCTTCGAGATGAAAACACTAGAGATCTGCGAGATCTGCAAATCTGCTTGCGCTCTGTTGGGATAATGGAGGCACGTTTGCTCGTGGATGATCAGTTTTTCGGCGTCCAGAGCCACGTACGTAATTTCTCTCTAGGACGCGAAGCGACGTGATCTGCTCATTGTGCGACTGTGACAAGCTCCATAGACCCAGTATAATACCCTGATTTGCCTGATGAAGTTTGCGCCTGTCGCCAGACTTGTGCACAGCAATTATCCTTGGGGACGACTCACGTGTAGAAAAAGACTACGAGGTGAACTATGATGCGTACTAGACTGGGAATGTACAGTTTTGATTTCTGCGAGACGGCGGCACAGAAGCCACAGCCACCGATGCAACGTCGCCGCATTAGTGTCATGATATAGACCAAACGGCCCCTCCTCCCGTTTGACCTGCACTAGTATATCGTGCTAGTAATATACGAATATTAGATCGGTAGCCAAACCACTCTCGTTACCGGTCAATGACTACAACTGGGAATACTGCGTTACCTACACAAGTACTCTGCAGTCTATTGCTACATCGTTACCTGTGCTTGGGTAAGAACATAGCTATGATCCGTGACCCTTTGCGAATCTGATGTATGATTCGAAATGGAATTCGGCCGGCTGCCGGGTCCTTCAAGTAGCGTGTGAACTAAAAGGTTAAAGCCCAATAAGGCCAAGAATGGCAAGGAAAAAGGAGGTCCACCAGGGAGGGCCTCTAGGTTGTCGGGGACCAGGGTATGCCATGTTGGAAGAAGAAATCCCTAACACCAAGAAGCCAGAGAAGAAAAGCCTCAGGCAAGTAGGTTGCTGATGCAGTATTTACTAAGGCACACTACCATTGAAGCCACTATGAAGTACGGAGGATGAGCCACTGATTCCCACCAGCTACGAAGCACAGTACAGAGTATCTAACGTAATGTCTAGTCCAGTACACTAGATTGCCCCTGGCGTGCTTGAGATCAGCGGTGGGCCAGTGTATTCTCCGTAGTCCATTGGGCAGATCATACCTTGTTTTTACTGTCCTCGATCATAGTCGGAGCCGGAACCGAAATCACCTATTTATTACGTCGCACTCTCGCTCCGTTGGCCTTTCCATTCACCGGTCATGGTTCTTGATAGGCCAATGCCTTCTTGAGACTGCCGCTTGTTTCTGGGCGTGAATACCCGCCATCATTTTATGAGGTTGCGGCGCTAAACAGGCGAAGAGTAGTCCGCAGAGTCTCTTGGTCACCAGAAGCACAAACATCTGCCGACCTTCTTCCAGTCGCAAGGGCACAGCACTCGGCAGTCGAACAAAAACTGCCGAAAGTCTTGGAATTCCATGGCATCGCTTGTCCCATTCTCTTTCGCTTGTCCCTTGAATTGAGAGCGAGGGCTTCGCTAGTAAAATAACCTTCCATTTTGAGGCGTAGTATGTATCAAAAGACCTTGGTTATAAGGAACCCAGGCGGCCGGTAAATTTGACAGTGGACCGAGAACAGACAGTGTTCATGCTGAATCGAGCCCTGAGAAAATCACGACATACACTAAAAGCCCAAGAGACTGTGGATTGACAAAGCCTCATTCAGCCCAGCCGGGCCAAAAACTGCTTTGATCAAACACCATAACACACCCACAACTGCTACTAGTCAGATGATCAGACCAGTCTTGGTCAGACCACTAGACGGCACCTCTGGCGATCGGGCGAGCTTCCTACCGGCCCGCATCGTGTTGTTAGGCGGCCCCTCTCTGCCCTCTTGCCCCGAGACAAGCCAGCAGCGGGCAAGCGGGCGATCATTTTGGTTCGCTGGGCGGAGAAGACCTCCAAAACGAAATGGAGTGTGGAACCCGACTAGGATCGCGGAGCCCGGAAGACCCATGGGATCCCAGAGAGTGAGGGGACGACGACGCCGGCAGAGCCAGCAGGGTTTTCCGGTCGGCAAGCAAAAGGCCAGGGAGCTTGGCAAAGCGGCATCCCCATCACGATACAATGGGGAGGACTCCTCCTCTCGTCTGGGATTCCGGCGTGAAGGATGCCGTATAAGGCTGGCGTGACGGTCTCCATCGTGGTGATATCGCAAGCAAGCAAATTCTTGTGGAGTATATTTCCAAAATTCGTTCAGCGCTGGTTCATGCCAGAGATACCGTGGACAACAGGAAATTATACTGCCAGATGCCAGAAACTTTTCTCAGATGGCATACATACTGTGTTTGGTGTATGCAGCGTTTCATTTGTCCAAGGACACTCACCTTCAGCCAGCATATGCAAGCCCTAGTCCCTGAATGAGTAATCTATCGAGCATGATCCATGCACAAACGGTCTTTCCTTGGCCTTGGCAACGGCTGCAGGTTGCAGACGACCGGAGCTCGAATAGCTCCCACATTCCTCTGGTAGCAAGATGAAAGCACTTCGTCACCGTTATGTTATTATTGTCATCTCCAAAGGGCCCCGCCGCCAAAGCCCATCATGGCCCACGAAGAGAGCAGCTTGTCCGTTGGTCTGGGGCTGCCAAAGCCGCATTAATATGTCAGGGATTGACTTGGTGTCTGGTGTCTGGTATACCAGTTCCCCATTTGAAATGGGCTCCTCTGTATGGATTGGATTAATGGGTTCTGCTTCTCCCTCGGCATGAATTCCATCTTTGCTATCTCACCCCTGCCCTCGAAAAACGTATCTGATCGTCGTATCGAATCATGTCATGTCTATCCTAATCGCATTCGCTGCCACTGGCCGAGGACAACTCGAAGGCGTATCCTTCTTCTCTCTTCCTCATTCTTAAGAAAGTCGATAGGCAGTAGCAGTTTGATTTTGGTCAACTTTGCCGGACACGTTCAGACTCAGAATTCGAGGTGACCATGGCGTTGCTAAGTATAAGGAACTTTGCCCTGCTGGGCCTGGCCTACATCACATTCAAGATCGTGTACCAGATTGTGTATTATCGCTTCTTCCATCCTCTGGCCAAGTTCCCGGGACCCTTCTGGGGCAGCGTAACCCGGCTCTGGATCGCGTACCACAATGTCAAGGCAGACGAGCCCGAGGTCGTTCGGGCGATGCACCAGAAATATGGTGAGCAGAACAGTTGACTGAATATGACGAAAGATGAACTCGCTGACCGGTGTGGGAAATGCAACAGGCCCCATCGTTCGCATCACGCCCACGATGCTGATCGTGAGCGACGCGACCAAGCTGCCCGACATCTACAACCGCAACGCCAACAAGTCCAAGCACTACATCACGGGCAGCTTCGGCGAGACCGAGTCCATGTTCAACATGCAGGACCACAAGGTGCACGCCTACTTCCGCAAGATCGCCGCCGGGCCCTACGCCTTCTCCAACATCAAGAAGATGGAGCCGCTCATCGACAGCAACATCGCCAAGTGGGTCGGCAAGCTCGACGAGCTCTACGTCCAGAACGGCGGCGATGGCGAGAACGACAACAAGGTCTTTGACTTTTCGCCCTGGGCCGTCTACATGGCCTACGACATCATCTCCGAGGTCGGCTTCGGCGCCCCCTTTGGCTTCATCGAGCAGGCCAAGGACGTCGAGGGCCTGATCCAGGGCTTTCACGACGGCCTCGTCCCTTTTGGCCTCATGGCCCGCCTCTACCCTTTCACCAACTGGATGAAGAGCACGTTTCTCGGCAAGTACATGGTGGCGTCGCCCGAGCAGCAATCCGGCATCGGTACCCTGATGCGCTTCCGCGACAAGCTCATCAAGCAGCGCTACGAAGATATCGAGGCCGGAAAGACGGACGGGCGGATTGACCTTTTGCAAGTGTAAGTGGCAGAGATGTCGAAAGAAAAGAAAAATAGCACAATTAACAAATAACAGATTCATCGAGGCGCGAGACGACAAGGGCCAGCCCCTGGACCTCGAGTACATCAAGGCCGAGATCCTGCTGGTGCTCCTGGCGGGCGCCGACACGACGGGCACGGCGTTCCAGGCCTTCATGAAGCAGGTCATGTCGCGGCCGGACGTGTACGAGCGCATGATGGCCGAGATCGACGCGGCGACGCGGGCGGGCGCGCTGTCGGCGCCCACGCCGCAGTACGAGGAGGTCCTGGAGCACTGCCCGTACTACATCGCGTGCGTGCGCGAGGCCATGCGGCTGAACCCGTCGGCGCCCAACATCTTCCCGCGGCTCGCGCCCAAGGGCGGGCTCGACCTGTTCGGCCGGTTCGTGCCCGAGGGCGCCGAGGTGACGTGCAACCCGTGGATCGTGCACCGGGACCCGGCCGTCTACGGCGCCGACGCCGACGAGTACCGGCCGGAGCGCTGGCTCGATTCGGAAAAAGCAAAAGAGTTCAACAAGTACTCCATGACCTTTGGCTACGGCGCCCGCGTCTGTCTCGGCCGCGACATCGCCAACATGGAGCTGTACAAGGCGCCCCTGCAGTTCTTCCGCACCTTCAAGCCCACCATCCACAAGCCCGGCACGTACGTCTACAAGGGCGGCATCGCGTACTTTGAGGACATGGAGATCTCCATCGAGAGGAGGCCCCAGGTTATCTAGGCGCAAAAGATGTTTTCCGGGGCTGTATATATACTTCTAGCGGTTATCGATTTGACACTTATATGTATATCCAAAAATGCATTTTCGTTCGGAATAATCTTGACGCCTGTAGAATCGGGTATTGCCCTTGGCGGTCCCAAGTCGTAGTCTCAGAATTGGTAACATGTGATGTGCGAGTATATTCTCTAATCTCTAGTATTATTGGTCATGACTGCTTAATTGATCGTTATACTTGCCGCCCTCATGATGTATAGCTCAGTTCAAGAAGTTGGGGAACAGGTATTCGGCCCTCTTGATGGCCTCTGGGTTCCGGCCCTCGGGCTTGGTCATGAAGGAGACGGCGTTCTTGCTCTGGCCCTCCCAGTGCTTGGCCGTGACCAGGTCAATGTGCTCCTCCTTGGACAGCTCGTCGAGCACGGCGCCGACCAGGTGCTTGGCGTTCTCGCCGTTCTTGGTCATGTAGTGGAAGACCATGGAGACGTCGACGTCCTCGCTCGTGTGCCAGCAGTCGTAGTCGGTGGCCATGCAGATCATCTGGTACGCCATCTCGGCCTCGCGGGCTAGCTTGGCCTCGGGGAGGGCCGACATGTTGATGACGGAGCCGCCCCAGGAGCGGTACATGTTGGACTCGGCGCGGGTAGAAAATTGGGGGCCCTCTGTGGATTAATGTTAGCAGTCTGGTTCCGGTCCGAACAGAAGGTTGTCTTGGAGAGGCGCAGTTGTAGCCCAGCAAGACAAGACGTACCCATGCAGATGACGGTTCCCTTGTCGTGCAACGTCACACCGTCGCCCTGCATGGCGGCGGCGCACTTCTTGACGACATTGACAATTTTGCCGTCAAAGGGGTCGCCAAAGGGGACGTGGCCGACGAGGCCGCCCTCGAAGAAGGTGAAGGGGCGGATGCCCTTGGTGCGGTCGATGATCTGGTCGGGGACCACAAAGTCCATGGGCTTGATCTCCTCCTGGAGGGAACCGACGGCGCTAAAGGCGATCACGCAGCGCACGCCAATGTGCCTCAGGGCGGCGATGTTGGCGCGGGTGGGCACCTCGTGCGGCGCGAACTGGTGTTGGGCGCCGTGGCGGGCGAGGAAGGCAATCGGGACGCCGTTGTGCTCAAGGATGAGGATCGGGGCCGAGGGCTTGCCCCAGGGCGTCTCGGGGTTCAGCTGGGCGATGGGAGTGTAGCCATCGATCTTGTAGAGGCCAGTACCGCCAATAACGGCGATATGGACCGGTCCTATCGATCAGGTGGAGTCAGGATTTTTGAGGTCATCGTCACGACTGTCGCGCAGGCGCAAAAGCTTGAGGCGTGAAAAAGAAAAGATTGCGCCTGATGTCGCGATGGCGGGGTAGTCGCGAAAAATTCATGGAGGGGCAGAGGACGGAATGTGTACTCACGGTCAAATGTCTCAGGGAGGGACGTCATTGTAACAATGAATGAAGTTCAAGAGCAGACCAAAGGATGCAGGGAGAGACGAACACAAGTCGATTGGCCTATATCCAGATCAAAGGAATATTCAGAGATCGATCAGGTCGCAATCGGTTTCCTAGACTACCGCTGGGTATAATTTTCTCAGGCCGTAAAGACGATGCAGATGAACCCTGCCAGCCTAATGTAGGACCCCGCGGTCATAGTGGATGCGCCTGTTGGTCAGCGAACGACATGCCTTCCTAGACCCACGTTTATGTTACACCTTATTCATACACGACCTCACAATGACGGCGATCTCATCTTCAGCTTTGGCTGCTCATTTACCTGACTGTGATAGTTATATATGAAAAAGCTACCAATGGCGGGGATTTCTTTAGAATATTCTTTTATTAAGGCTCTCTCTAAATTCCAGGCCCTCTCTGTATAGTCTTTACTATCTATGGTGTATCCGTATCAACCGACTCTTTGCAACGATGCTGATGAAATGGCGGAATGTATCTCCTGCTCGGCACCGTCTGGCAGTGGCAACAACGGCGACCGGACAGTAGCATGCTCCAAGATGCCCCTGGCAACGAGCGCGTGCTTCAGGGCGACGGTTCCCTCCATGTGCGATCCGCGATGGTAGACGGCCTTGGTGACGGGCAGCAGCTGGTCGTGGAGGCTCCTCGCCTTGGCGTAGTCCTTGGCCTTGCCGGCCTTGATCATCTCGATCAGGGGCTCCGGCGCAATGTTGCCGTACCCGACCAGCATGCCGTCGACGTCAAAGGCCGTGTGCAGCAGGTACTCATCGTGGCACGTCAGGATCTGCAGCTCCGGGCGCTCCCGGCGGATCACCGGAATCTCCGTGTCCCAGCGCCGCATGTTGCGCACGCCGTTCTTCATGGCGAACACGCCCGGTAGCGCCGAGATGTCCAGCATGGTCTGCAGGCTGTACGTACACTTCGTGACGTCGGGGTACTGGAAGAGGATCAGAGGCAGGCCTGAGATCTCGTAGACCCGCTTGTAACGGTCCTGCGGAGCGCCCGGCTGGTAGCCGAAGCGGAGCCACCCGTGCGATGGGTACAGCAGCCCGGCAGCGGCGCCGGCCTCCTTGGCCCGCTTCGCCTCGAAACCGGCAACCTCGGTGCCCTCCTGGGTGATGCCGGCGATGATGGGGATCTCGTTGTCGACAGACTTGACAAAGGCCTTGATGACCTCGATCTGCTCGTCTGCGGTCAAGAATGTTCCCTCGCCGGCGTGTCCCAACACGACGAGTCCCTTGACGCCATCAATGCTGCCAAGCCATGAGCCCAATCTTTGGATGGCGGCATAGTCAACTGAGCCGTCCTTGTTGAACGGCGTCACGGGGGCAGGAGTAAGTCCACGAAGATCGAGCATCTTGTCTTGTGTAAGTGATAGAGTGACTGAGTTGAAAAGAAGTTGTCTGAGGTTTTATAATGAGGTGAATGACTGTGAAATGGTTTCTTGATTGTTCTGCAGATTGAATTTGTCTTGGAAGCTACCGTCAACGTCTATATTTATGTTCTTCCATGACTGCCTCCAACTACCCCAGATCACTCATTAGTCGTGGAGGAAACCCCGGATTCACTGTTTCACCCGCTCTCTCTCCGCACAATACTGTCTTATCTAGCTTCAAGGTGAGGTACAGCTTGTTCTTGGTGTATCATGTCGTGAGACTAGGTTTTCCGGGAATCCGTTTAGTATCCGGAGACTGGCCAGGATCAGCTGTGGATCTATGAGTTGTAGGCAGTTGTAGGCCTACTGCAAATGAGCCCAAATGGGAAAACCATTGAGTCGTGAAGTGGCACACAGGGCTGAACGCTAGACGACCGGCGACACTAGAAAGTGATACTAGGAGCTCAGCTGCCCTCGCCGCCACTCAGCTTAACTTGATCCGGATTTCCGCCAAGTCCGAGGCAACCACCCGGACTCCTCATCTTTCGATTCCCGGCGCAAACAAGCATCTGACTCCATATCTTATACTGCTGAATTATACAGTATACTCCATAGGTGACGTACCCAGAATGATAGCGTCCAAGACAGATCCCCCATACCCCAGATTCGGACTTGGCGTGGCTTGAGCCTAACAACTCTTCTAGTTACCCCAGATTCTTACCAGTCACTCTAGCTTGGCAGAGCCCAGACCATGCGACTATCTCAGTTGGGATATAAAAAAACCTACGACCTCGCAACCATGGCGAAGGATATTCGAAATTGCTGTAAGTTCTACTCACTACTTCCAGCGAGACTAATAGAACATTGTCCAACATGTCATCAGAGATATATTCTAGCAGTGTCGAGCCATCCGACAAGGTTGAAGCTATGCACGTCGAAAAGGGACAGACCTTATCTCAAGGTCTGTCTCCCGAAGATGCTCATTTTCTTGAGACCTACCCGATCGAGAAGCAGAAAAAGGCTATCAGGAAAGTTGACGTGAGTATTTCTCAGTGATCGAACACGATGTTGTCTCTTAGATCAAGACTGACCATGCCTCCTTTCCAGATCCGCCTGATACCTATGCTGCTGTTTCTCTACCTCATCACCTATCTCGACAAGACGAACATTGGTAAAGACAGCTCTTTCGGCTTAGAAAACTCATCGAAGACTGACTCAAGATTCTGCAGGCAATGCCAAGATTGAAGGGTTGCTGACAGATCTCCACATGACTGGTGATCAATACAATATTGCCTTGTCTATATTCTTCGTCCCTTACATCCTCGCCGAGGTCCCGAGCAACATGATCTTGGAGAAGTTCAAAAGACCTTCGATATACATTGGAATATTGGTGCTGGGCTGGGGTATCATCATGACTCTGACTGGTATTGTGAAGGACTTTGGTGGCCTTTGTGCTGTCAGGGTTTTCCTCGGACTTTTCGAGTAAGTGCCTCTCTATTTTCAGACACCCGGTCGCTTGTCTGACTTCTGTCTAAGGGCTGGATTCTTCCCTGGAGCTATTCTCCTCATATCGAAGTGGTACATGCCAGACGAAACCCAGGCCCGCATTGCACTCCTTTACTCCTCGGCTGCCTCTGGTGGCGCGTTCTCTGGCCTGCTGGCATATGCAATCACGAAGATGAACGGATATGCTGGGCTCGCCGGTTGGAGATGGGTAAGAATAACACTCCTCAATAATTACTGACACCCATTACTAACATAGTTGCAGATCTTCATCATCGAGGGGTTGCTCACCGTCCTCATGGGACTTCTCTGTTTTGTACTACTGATCGACACGCCTGCACTATCGGGACGGTGGCTGGCGCCCGACGAGATGCGCTTTCTACAGCTCCGCCAAGCCGCACGACAGGCTCAAGTTCCCGTCGCCAAGAGCAAGGGACACTTTGACAAAGACGCGCTGCTCGTCGTCATCTGCGACTGGAAGATGTACCTCTTGATCTTCGGCAGCTGGTCCAACGCGGTCTCCAACTACGCCATGAAGTTCACCATGCCGACCATCGTCAAGTCCATGGGCTTCACCTCGGCCAACGCGCAGCTGTTGACGATCCCGCCGTACGCGTGCGGCGCCATATCGGCCTACGTCGTATCCGTGTTCGCGGACAAGTGCCGGTGGCGGATGCCGTTCATCGTCGGCCCGCAGGTGTGCCTGGTCGTCGCCTTCACGATCCTCTTCGTCAAGGCTGCCGACATTGCCGACAACATTGCGCTGTGCTATTTTGCCGTCTGCCTGGCGTGCGCCGGCATGTATCCCATCTTCCCGGGCGTTAACGCGTGGAACATCGCCAACTGCGCGGGAGCAGCTAAGCGGGCCATCAGTATTGGATATCTCGTCTGCGCCGGCAACATTGGTGGCGTCATTGGAAGCTACATCTATATTGATAAAGAGGCGCCACGATATCCTACCGGCTACGGTAACTCTCTTGCCTTTGCGTCGGCGGGCATTGTGGCCATGCTTCTGCTGGAATTCTTGTTGTGGTCCGCCAACAAGAGGAATGCACGCGAGAGCGAAGAGGCGATTCGTGAGAAATTCAGCCCTGAGCAGCTCGAGAAGATGGGAGATCGAAGTCCACTCTTTAGATACAGGCTATAGGATTTCAATTAATGGAAAATAAAGAGGAAAAATGATCACACGAAAGATTATTTGCATTTAATGTTTGCATTCCACCTACTAAACCCGAGTCTTCAAAACATGAACCGCGCGGGACACCCAATCACCGAGATACCGTACACACGCTGAAAAAAGCAAGAAGAAGAAGCAACCCAAATGACTTTGCGTTTTATGTATGCACTGTTTCAATCTTTTAGGCGTTGATGATACTTATTGAGGAACTTCCTCAACAATCACGAATCATACAGTTACCAACACGATTGGTGTACTCGGCGTCATACCAACTTGGACCATACATTCTTGGCAATCACCACACCATTGTCATTATCAATGTGATTAGTTATCCTCCAGATCTCTTCGCCGAATGTATACAGTGTGGAGGTCGCGCTCCGGAACTTACAATCACATGGTACGTGCGCTAAGTTTGACCAAGACACTTATCCGGATGGATTCCGCCACGCCGGATTTCCTCTCCAACTTGTCCGGATTCCAACCACATCCATCCCCCTTCCACCCCGGGGAGATCCAGGAACAACGTGCCCGGTGAGAGATGGCCACGGTCACACCGGATTCCAGTCTGGCAGCAGAGGAGCGTCCTCGAACCTCCCAGTCATCCTCTACTTCCAATGTAGACCCTACTAATAATAAAAGGCGAGCCTCGTCGCCCTCGCGGGCCGCGGGCGACGGGAATCCGAGAAAGGCACCCAAGATCAGCCGTGCCTGCGATGCGTGCAAGCTGAAGAAGACGAGGTGCAGTGGGACGAGGCCATGCAACCGCTGTTTCTATCGGGGTCTGAGCTGCATCTATGAAGCGGCGTATTCTAGAGGCAAGGCACCAGAACCGCTCCCTCGAGAGTAAGTATGTCGGTCCGCCACAGTGTCTTGACATGAATTGGACACGCTGACAAAGGGAATCTCCAGGACTCCTTCCGCCGAGTCTCATGCCCAGGAGGCATTGGAGAGCCGAGCGGGCCCCTTTGAATCCACCACCACCACTAGGAACTCGCCCGAGTTCGAACATGCCGAGATTGAGGGCCGCCACGTCAATCCTACTTCCGCACTCACATTCTTGCATCGTGCTCACCGGCGCCTTCTGCACCAGGCCAATCATAATGGTGCCGGGGATCATGACGAGGCAGAACGCCCCGGCGGCCCTCAGCCCGTGGCCGGCGACGACGTGCCACAGCCGGCCACCAGGCAGAACGCGGGCTCGGTGAGTATGCCAGCCGATGCGCAGAACTTGGTGGAATTCTACTTTGAGAACTGCGTAGTGACATACCGCATGTTTCACCGGCAGACCTTGGAAGGTTGGCTTTCCGCCGCCGTCAACCTGGATCCCGGTGTGAACGCCGCGTCTCGGATTGGCAATGCCCGGGCTTCCATCCTGCTCACCATCATGGCCATTGCGACCTTGCGGCTGGCCAAGATGAACAACGGCGAGGACGTCGAGTCGGGCTCGGAGAATCCCCGCTGCTTGAGCGATCACTATTTCGCCTTGGGCTTCTCGCTGACAGAATACGAAGCGGACCGGCCAACCTTGGAGCTCGCGCAAGCCTGGCTTGTCCAGGTCCTCTATCTTTTGCAGACTGCGCGGATGAATAAGGCCTGGTACCGTCTCGGGGCCGCCTACCAGGTTGTCGCGTCTCTCGGTCTGCACCACAGGTCGGGACGTAAACGTGACGAGCCCACTCAGTCCTCGCCGGCGTTCATCAACATCCAGTGCAGGAGGAGGACATTTTGGGTGGCCTACACCATTGATGCGTACATGAGTATCGTGCTCGGGAGGCCACGATATTTCCATGACGAGGACATTAGCCAGTCGCTGCCCGAAGCTGTAAACGACGAAGACATGGGGCCGACTGACCCAGATCAGGTCGAGGAAGCATCCGAGTACGACTGCAACATGGACGCAGTCATTGCACACGCAAGATTATCCATGGTCATCAACGGCATCTCACGGAATGTGTACGCAGTCAGGAGTATACCAAAAGAAGTTCGCCTCACTTCCGCGAAAAATGCCGGTCAGGAGCTGAAGACTTGGTACACGAACCTGGCACCCCACCTGAGATCCGTCCGACCATCGAGTCTGATACCGAGCCTCAGGCGCCAGGCGGTAGCACTGAAACTCGCCTACCACCACGCGCTCATGCACGCGTACCGTCCGTTCCTGTCAAGCCACGACAGCGAGATCATGGCCGCCCCGGGCGGCATCATCGACGACTGCATGACCTCGGCCAGGACCGTCCTACAAACCGTCGAGGCCATGGCCAAGGACAGCACGGTGTTTCACGCCTTCTGGTGGACATCCTACACGATCTTCTGCGCCCTGACCATCATCTACGTCTGGGAGATCCAGCAGCGCACGGGCGGCCACGAGGTGACGGAGGAGAACCGCAAGGTCTTTGCGCTCGCCGAGAAGTGCCACGGCCTGCTCGCGCAGTCGACGTCCCTGGACTCGCCGAACCGGCGGTACGCCGTCATTCTCGAGGAGCTCCGGCACGAGGCGCAGGTGCAGCACTCGGGCGCGACGCCGGTCACCGTGGCCACGGCGCCTACCCCCAGCACCGCCAGCAACAGCTTGGCGGCATCTGGAGAGGTGGCTGTGCAACCGGCCGACGTCGCTACGAATTCGCCCTTTCCAATGTTGGCCCCGGCTTGTGACATGTCCCAACCATTCCAAGAATGGCAGCCGATGAATTGGCTCGAGCTCGACGCCTCTGTAAGTGAAACCTACGACTATCACCAGGAACGAAGTGCCCGGCGTGCGTTCAAATAGAGCTGACATTTATCCCACAGGCGTTCATCCCTTATCCAGATATCAATGCACCCATCGATGCATATTTGCAACAAGACTTGGCTTGAGCGACCCAGGCCGTTTCGACTTTTGTCGGTGATTGTTAAATCAAGCTTTCGGCGCTGGAACACTAGGGCAGGCCATATGTCACTGTAGCTCATCCACATTATGATACGCACGCACTTGGCGAATTAAGTCAACGCCTTCTATAATCTACACAAAAGTGTCTGTCCTCCCATTCGTCCTCCTGGGAAGACGTGCTCGAGTCATCTGCTGTATCGCACCCTTGAATCCTCCGTCAAAGTCTTCCACATGCGGACGTAGATCTCTGCCCGGGAACACCCAGGTCGCCGGAAACTCAGGCGTCCTCTGCAGATGGAACTCATCCTCCTCTGGCTTCTGCGCCGCGAGATACTCTCTCTGCGTTGCCAGGTATTCCTTCTCTCTCCTCCTCTTGGCGATGTCCGCCAGCATGCTCTCGCGCTTCCGGTCGAGGTTCTTGCTGTTGAACAGGGACGTCTTCCACCAGTCGTGCAGGTTCGTCATCTCGGTCCAGTGGAAGAAGAGTGCCCAGGGCACGTCAAAGGCGAAGCGCAGGACGGCGCGGATCCACGCCGCCAGATCCCGGAACCAGCTGCCAAAGGCCAGTGAGATGGAAATGAAAATGACCACGGCGGTACCCCCGACTTTTGTACATGGCACTCGTCAGTTGTCTTTATGTTGTCTTGCGTTTGTGATCAATGAGGACTTACACATCCACTTTATTTGCTGCCACAAACTCATCCATGGCGCGTCGTTGATTTCGATGTTATTCATGCCAAAGAACGCTGCAATGAAGCCCAACGGCAGCTATGAAAGATTGCTGTCAGTTCGGGATCAAAGTACTGCAGTTTTTGAAGACGTAATAGCAATGTTAATAGGCTTACAAAAACAATGGTAACAATTGTGAACGCTTGAATGGTGCGTCCTTGCTTGTAGCTTTCGTTGGCCGTGTCGAGGGCTGCTCTCGCGTCGACGATCGATGCTTGCTGCTGTTTCAGTGAGAGGAGACCCTCGAGCTGATGATATGTCTGGTCAATGATCCGTCTTGTGGTATGCATAGTTTTGCTAGACATACCTGAGTACACGCCCTCGAGGCCGCTTCTTCCAGATCCAGTATCTCAGCAAGGCGTGTTTGTAGCAGCTCGACTAGATCGTGTGCCTCGTGCACAGATTCCTCGTCTATGCGCGCCTCAAAGTCGAGAAAGTCGTGCTCCTCGCTGTCGGTGTCCCGCAGCGTCATCTTCTTGAGCTCGGTCATGAACTTGTTGATGAGAAGCGCGTCGCCCGACATGGCCGCGTGTCTGCCGTGGGGGTGGGTCAGGTGGCGCATGAACTCCTTGGCGACCTTGAGCTGCTCGCAGTAGACTCGCTTCATGATCATGAGCTCCTCGACGATGTCCTGCGCCTCTTTCAGGACGACGCCTTCGGGGTTGATCACCAGTGGCCCCTTGTAGTGCTGGTCTTGCGCGATCGCTCTCCAGAAGTGGTCATAGGCGATTCTGGTCTTCTCGGTCTGCGAGATGTTTAGCCTGATGTGTACTTGGACACGGGAATGTCGAGCACACGTACCACAGTGCCAATAGCTGCCGCGAACAGATCCATGACCTCCGGGCGCTGATCTAGAGGCCGTGTTCTGTCAAAGAAGACACGCGAGCATTGGTCCATAATTATCATAGCTGGGAAGAAGCCATATGATCAGCTCGTTGCTGTAGGATGTGGGGTGTGTAAGGACATACCAAGATGATGCGTGGACTTGATGACCTCGGTTCGTTGTCCAAGTCGCACTCGCAGACTCTTGTGGACGCCCGATGGATCAGGTTTGTTTCGTCCCCATCGCCTCGGAAAAGACGTGATTATCGTATCTAGAGAATTCAGTCCATGCCTCGCAGTCGCGCGCAAGGGGTACTTACTGTCATCCAGAATCCGCATCCAGAGCTGATCGACCATGACAACTCGCGTGGTCGAGCTGAGGGATCTAGTGCCTCTATAGACGACTTGATCTCGGTCTCTTTCCGAGGTATTGTCAAGGGTGAGAAAGTAGTACTGGTCCAGCGTCCGGCGAACATGCAATGGTGACTGAATGTTGACCTTTTCCCTCAACAATTTCTCGTCCGCGGAGTAGTCTATTTCTTCTGCCATGCGTGCTACTGCAAATAGATACCTCGCCAGGTACTGCCTACCAAAAGGTTAATTTCGGAGAAAATAGAAGGAGCCCAGCGAATCGCCACTTACTTTCGTGGCACCCTGGGCGTCTTGTTCTTGCTGCCGGCTTCACTCTGTGATCTCTTTCTTTTCAAGGCTTCGTCTACAGCTTGAGGGAGAAGCAGTTTGCTTCGGTCTGTTCTGACATTGGTACCAATTGCTTCGTTGATCACTTTGACCATTTGTGCTCGGCGACTGCTCGTTTCCCAATGCAGATATGGCAACTGGAGAGTATGTGAGCTGGACGTCACTTTAAAACGCCAATGATTGATCCTATATAATACATACGAAGATTGCCACGTTCTTTTCCGCAAGAGGAACGCCGACGGACATGGCCCGTTGAGCCTTCTTTGGACTTGACGTGGTCTGGATCTGGCCTGCTGACTGACTCGTTTGGAATCGCGGTCGGGCTTCTGATAGTATGTCAACATCTATTCGCTGTCAAGTATATGGCGCCCACGAACCTCGTGGGACCAGCAAGCATTTCGATCGCATATGCCTTGAGTGAACGGGAGCTGTCCGACGAGTGTCACCGGCAGTTTCCCCAAACACTCTGTCGACTGGTCCACCACCGTGCATCTGACCAGTCCAGTACTCCCTACTGAGTAGTCTGTCGCAATCTTTTGATGACACATCATCACCGCCGTAGTACTGTCTGATGGCTTTCTGGGAATTTGTCGCTCGTTAGTCACGGGATGTCCATAACGACTACGGCCGAGTCCTGAAGATTTACCTCGATCCAATCCATGTTGTTGCTTGGAAAATGGAAGTATCTGACTTCATCGGGTCGCTTTTCCCTGAGCGGGTTGTTGTCGGAGCTGTCCAGAATATCTTTTAGCGCTATCTTCTGGTTGGGAAACTTAGTATCTTTATAGCCTTCGTTTTCGGAATCGAAGCCTTTGAGAGTCCCATCGGCACGTTTCTTGAAATACATGGCGCCTGCCCTGAATCCATGGTAGGGATCTGAAGTATCTTCTTGAGACCGAGATCGCTGTTCGGGACTCGAAGCTTGTTTGTCGTCCTGCGGCTGAGATCGATGATGGGCAGATAATGAAAGGCTTCGGCTAGCACGGCCAATTTCAAGAGGTCGATGCGTTCCATCGAGAATGGGTTTGAGCTGGCTGAGATGTGCCATGTCCCATTTGTCCAACTCATTCTTTTCCGCAGCGCCGATGGGCAGCTTCTTCACTGATTTCTCACGGTAATTTGCGATTTGCCGAAGCTCAGAAGTGTTGAACACTGTTGCTCGCCATTTCGAGTAGGATTGCCGCAGTTCCTCGTTCAACAGTTTCTTTTTGGGGTTGTGCAGAAACTTCGCCCGGTCGAGATTAATCCGATCAATTTCATGAGAGACGCGATCCCAATCGTCAGACGAAGATTCCTCCAGCTGTTTCAGAAAGCCATCTTTTTGCGCAAATCTGAGGCTCAGATACGTATCCAGTGGATTTTTGCAATGATCCAAAGGCGCGTTCGAGTACTGTGATACGTCACTGCCATCCTTGATGTAACGCTTGTCGATGAATCTGTCGCGGCACAAGATCAGAGGGCGTTTTTCCTTCGCCGTAGCGCTCTGACTGAGTGTCATGTTGTCCGAAGGTCCATCACATTCCGAGTGCAGAAGTGTACGAACGAATGAGAAAACCAGCTTTGGATCAGCTTTTCGAACAGAGATCACAGCACGATATAAGTTTTATCATCCTGGGAACTGTCCCTGTTAGCCATAGGTCTTGATGCGCTTTGCGTGTGCACTGTATCTGGTAGGTCGCCAACAGATCGCGGAGCCTCGTTTTGGCCCCCAAGTCACCCCTGAGGGAACCTGCAGCGAGTACAGCGTCGGGACCTCCATCCTCCAATCATTTCACTGTTGATTCCCGGATGAACTTCCAAGACCGGCAATGAGCGCAGTTCCTTCGCGAGGGTATTGTTCAAGACGCTGGATATCTGATATCTGGCTGGCTGGGGCGGAAGCTGAATGTGGGGGTATGTTGTCTGTTTGGAACCCATATCACAGATTTTCCCTGAAACCACCCGATTTAGCCAACACGGTCGTCAATGAGGAGGCGCGAGACTCTAATTGAATATCAGACGGCGTGAAGCATAGTTCTTGGGATGGCGGCGTCCGCCGTCCGTTCCCTTCGGAATGCGCTGCAGGCAATACGGACGCGGGCAATTAGGGTATGCTTTCCGCGCATCGTCGATACCTAGGTATAATTGGAACGCCGAAACACACGCTGGGCAGATTTAGCTGGCGAGACTTGAGTTTTCCAATAATTCCATTAAAATATTAAAAGTGTCAGAATCAGTGAGGCATTCTGTTAAACAAGCTCAAGTCAATCGGGTATCTCTCGCCCAACCACATGGCCCTCTGCGAGTGGTTCCTCTTCTCCCTGTCGCGCTCCGAGACGCCCTCCTCCACCGTGTTGGGGTGGACCAGGGCCGAGAGCGGACCCCGCCAGATGGCCAGCCACGGGACGAAGGCGCCAAACTGCGCCGGCGTGTAGACGTTGACCTCGAACATGGCCACGGGGTGCGGGCCGATCGGCCTGTCCCAGAACGAGTAGACGGAGAGCTCGGGGACTATCTTCCTTGTCAGTTACACCGCTCCGCGTCAAAAATGTCATCAAAGAGAGGGAAGCCCTACACTCGCGCCGGATCCGCTCCCACAGCTCCCGGGCGTACTTGGCCTGCTCGGGGTTGCCGGCGTTGTAGTAGACGTGGACGTCGAAGCCGCCGCGGGGCGACTTGTCGAGGGGGTCGACGAACTCGTCGTAGGCCCGGCTCGGCGCCGCCCGGGCCGGGTTCACGTACGTCTTGTCCGGGTGCCTCTCCTCGGGCAGCGGCGGCGCGTCCTCGTAGCCTGTTAGAGGCGAGGGGTATTTGTAGCCTAGGCCGTCTTCCATTTTTTTGTGCTCGTTTCTTCCTGCTGTGAATTTGATTGCCGGGCGATGAAATGCTGGAACTAACACAATAAAGAATGTATATCGATTACAACACGATCTAATAACTGTATTTCTATCTCTACGATCGGGACGTGACAAGTCTTATTATAGCGGGGTGATGAACTGGCGGTTTGAAAGCCGCTCAGGTCGGGAGCGCACCGACTCGGCGCTAGCGGAATCGCAGTTTGTCATCCTCGCGAAATCATTCATAATCCACATGACTGAGCGGACTGCGAAATCTTCGCTCGGCTTATGGAAGCAATGAGCAGCTCATGTGCGAAGAATGTACGAGAAGTGATCAGATATATCATGTCTGATATTCAAATCGTTGGGAAGGATCACAAAAAATAAATGATCGATTCGGTGATGACTTGGGAAACGTTAAAAAGGCTCAGTCAGCACCAAATCTAGGAACCACAGATTGGTAGAGTCGGCGCTAATCTGTTTTGAGAATGATATAACATTTATACTCGTGAAGGGTGCAGAGTCAGCCAACGGGGGATAAGGATTACTTATCAAATCTCCTGTCACCTTGGTTAATTGTATTAACCCCTTCTCGTCTCTCATTGGCTTTGTAATTTCCTTAGTTGTTGTAATCTTGCAAGCGAGCGATTCTGTGCGCCTTCTTCGCCCTTTACAGGTACCGCCATTCAGAGTCTGTCTGATGACTGACATCGGCGTTATGGTTCTTTACGGTATTCTGAGGACTCGCTCATCATTTTTGAAATCACTGACTGGCCAGTTCAGAACGAATGATTTGGTGACGTTGAGCCAGTTGTTGCAGGCACAGGTCTGAATGGCTTGGAAGGCCGTTTCATAGCCACTCGACAACATCTTGATCAATCTTTATCATTGACTTGCACAGGTCAAAATTGGAAAGCCAGTGGTGTACGGATGATATCATCGTCATGCTGCACTCGAGGAGTGGATACTTAGACAGCATCGAGCAGACGTCCAAGGTGAGGCAGCACTTGTAGGCTTCTTGGGCTGGAATGTGACGGCATTCATGCAACTCGCAAGAAATTGCTTGATACCTAGTCTCGAAAAGTGCCAGACCCACCCTCGACTATAAAAATTTAGGGCCCACCATCTGTGTAGCCGATGTTGCTTCGCTTCGGCACTTGAATTTTTACTCCCTCATAGATTCCAACCTTTCGTACGTCATACTCAGCCGGAGTATCTTGATATTGTATTCGATCCCAGCATCTAGTTACGATCCGGGGAAACTGCCAGACCGTAGCGACAGCGTAATGCTGGAATCTTGGATGTATACTCGTACGTCAAGAAACCCTGCTGTCTGATCTTGGTAGCCAAGATCAGTGTTGGAACATGGTATCTGGTAGTCTTGCCCTGGAAGTGTCAATCAGGAGGCATGCATGGTTAATCGTCGATGAGTCGTAGCGGCCATCTTTCCTGTAACACTTGTTATTCGAACGAGAAACGGGACAGAAGTGACTGTCGTTGATCCATTTCGGCTGGGCCCTGATGCCTTAATGTGTCCTTCTGAATCCCACTCGAACGATAATGGGCATATACCGATGGACGAGGAGCCTCGAGTATGAACTCTTCATGGATCTTGATACCATCGGCGATTTCGTTCTTGTCGAATTCCTATGGGAAACCATCGTCTTGACAAGGATGATCGAGGGCATATAGCGCGTGTCAGTGACGTCCTGGTTTGAACATGGTCTGCAATAGCTTGTTACCACCGCAAAGTATCATAGTTGGCGTATATGGAAGCCATGATCGAGTACATCGAACCGCTCGTGGTCAGGACTGGACGCTGGATAAGACTAGAAGTCTGCGAGAAGTCACAAGTCTTGTCAGATCGAGCAGAAAGAGGGAAGAAGAGCCGACGACTCGAAACAAGGTTCGCGCAAGAGACTCTCAACAGACCAACGTTGATTCACCATGAAAATCACAACACCAAAAAACTGTAGAGGCATGTGCAACCTGCAAGCGACATGTACGCCTGGGAAGTATGTAGCCAGAAGCACTTTGATATCAATAGTCCCTCTTCACAAGCCCCAGGTGACATGTATCGTATCGTGTCTTGCCTACCAAAATGGACGGCAACGGTCTGGTGTCGGGGTGGCTTTTTGGGCTCTGGATATATGCATGTCTCAGCCACATCTCCACCGAGATAACTTTGTTCTTCACCTGAAGATCTGGCCTTCGTTGGAAATACGCCAAGCTGAAGGTTGGGAATAAATGTGTCAGTTACTTGTGATGATAAATTCTCGGGCGTACCAAGTACGGAACGGGCCGGGTTCATCGAAGAAGGCGGTTAGGAATGAGGCAAAGCTGGCAAAGCTGGCGTGAGTCACAAGTTGTTCCTTTGGCGGGAAAAGAAAAGGCAGCGTTTGATGAGTGGTGGGCACGAATCGTGATCATTGCGAGTGGTACCTGGCTCGCGTAATATCAGGAGAAGTGGTAAAAGTTGGTCTGGATGACGATGGACATCCACAAAGCCTCACAATATGACACACGAAGCGACCATGGTGAGCGCGTGTAATGGGAAATAACTGTATCGTCATTGGCCCAAGAGATGTGTGGCAGGGTTTCCGAGTAAAGAAAGTTGCGTCTATCAAGGAACCTGTCTTGCGCCTGTGGCCGTTGTCGCCGAGTTCCATCGGTACAGAGTCGATGCTCTCCGCCGCGCGGGCGATAGTTTCCCTGTGCCGTTGTCCGGAGCTCGCGACCCGAAGGCTCAGTCAGGAATTTTGATTGACTTTGGTGGGCAAGACGGGTGAAATCGGTGAAGCTCACGTAAGACAGCAGAGAGAGTAAAATCAGCGGGACAATGTTGGGCAGCTCCAGGCCACCGGAGATCGCAGGAGATCGGTAGGTGCGGCGGGCACCTCAGGCAGTGTGGCAGGTGAAACTCCGCGCGAGGCCGGCGGAAACCTCAGAGGTCGGAAGCAGGTATGAATGTCAGTTCAGAAGTGGGTAAAATGGTCTGATGTGTGCGAATCCTCTCCAAAGTCTATTGGGGGGCGAGGGTGTTTCCGGGTCATATCCCGCAGCCCTATCGGTTCAGCGGGTGGCCTTGCTCACTGCTTGAGTTGGGGGGGGGGGGGGGGGGGGGGGCAGTTTAAGGAACCCGAGGGACAGGTGGAGCCTCTGAAGCGCTTCCAGGTTTGCTTCTAGGCTCGGGAATAGGCGCAGGCAATTGTTGATCATTAGGGGTCCTGAGAAGAAAATAAGGAATAAGGCAGGAAGCGAGAAGCGGCTGGATACGCCCGCCAATTCTCTCCCATGGGGCACCTGGGGATCGTGATGACTACTCTGCAGAGACCGCTACCCGAGCGTTCGTAGACAAGGTTATTGGCATTGCTTTGCATTGTGATCTGCGCCAGCATCAAATAAAGTACCGGTCGACATGAGTTGTTGGGTCGGTCTTCGAGTTTACTGTCAAACTGTCGACTAGCAGAACGTATCTTTCTTTCCTCTCAGCGTGTCAATACAAACACACGGGCCTGACGGTGAAGGTGACGCTTCTTGCTGATGAAAGCGTTTACTGCTCTGCTGCCAGTTGCCAGTCATGAATCCCACGATCATACATTACCGGATGCACAGGGCCCAGTTCCACTGCGCGGGCCGCATCGACGCTAACGACACGTTGTGTAGCATCTGGCTTTTTGTGCATGGTAATAATTAAATAATGATACCGAGAAGATATATACGTGTGCTCAAAGTAGAAGCTTCACGCGGTGGGTTTAGGTTATGTTTCCTTCCAAGTGGTAAGTATTGAATGGTTGGAGGGGCTCCGTTCTTGCAATGATACCGTACAATGCTGCATTATTTCCGCTGCAGCACTCAAAAGACTGGTCTTCACACGTGGAATCCCAAGGGCAGGAAAAAAGTCCAACGGTTTTTAAGTCTGGAAGCACAAGTCCGACCAATCAAGAGCGAGAGAATTCTCCGATGATGGAGCGCAAGGGGAGCTCCGCGAGTTGCGAGATCAGGTCAGAAGTGGCCTGACAGGTTTTGTCTCGAGTTCTCAGCCGTCTTACACTATAAATCCGCGCAGCTTTTCCTGACTGAGCCGCAGAGATAGTGATCTGGGCCTTGGATCCCGGATACTCAGACCATACTTACATGGACCCCTGCCATTGCTCATTCCCAAAACAAAGCGCATTGGTTGTTTGTCTTTATGCGGTCCTACACTACCTACTTCTCAGACCGTAGGTATGAGAAAAACACATCGGCGCGGCCCTTTCTCGTTGCAACGAAGGCGGGCTGTGGTTGGGCTTTAGTTTCCCCGTCCGTCCACGCGCTCAAACCCTACCTACGCCTACGGGGGCAATCCCATCCCTTCCCAGGCTGCTGATTGACGGTTCCAGATCCAGCTGCGGTACGGCGCCGCCACCGCACCTTGTCCAGCCTGGAACAGGTATCCCACAGGTAGCAGCTGAGGTAACTGCTCAAATTGCCTCTTTCGACCACCGCGGATTGTGACCCCCATCAAAATTGCAAGTCAGGCCACTTTTGTATTCATCCTGACATACCTTGCTTGACTTTTCGGCCGGCATCCGCCATTCAATCGACTGGACCCTGGACGGCATTCTGAGTCCCTACTGTAGCATCGGATCTGCTTCGTTCTGCACGTGCTCCCCAGTCATCCGCATTCGTGTTCCTTCTTGCGCCTGCCAGAAGGAACGTCTTTGATATAGTACATATTACCCTGTGATCTGCTCGCCCAATCTGGTGTTTCTTGCCCCTCCTCCATGCATCAGTAAAGAAAAAGATATCTTCGACTCAATAACACATCGACGACTACTACCTACTTATAAGACAATTCGTCTTCGGCAATCAACACTACAACTACCCAAGCACATCATCATCATACAAATTCACAACAGCCCACAACCACACTGACAGTGACTTCGGCCTAGCAACCAACGTTACTGTTCCCTACAACAACAGCTTCTTTCCGATCTCTACACAATCCTAGGAAAGATTTGTTAGTCGTTTGACTACCAACGGGGACGACTTCAAGAAGAAAAAGCGGAGTGGTTTACCAATAGAGTGTAAGCTTCGTCATGGATACGGATGTTCTCCAAAACATCGACTTGTTTCCGGTAACCAACACCAAGGTACGGACAGAGTCGACCCAGCAGGGCATTCGTGCCGCCGCCCGCACGCGTTGGATATATAATTGACACATTCCCCTCAGGGTATCGACTCATTGCTTGATAACTCATCCACACTACGACAACTTTCGTCCATCTCATTCTGGGACAACTTCGACAACGCAACTACCATCAACGACCAAGACGCCAGCAAGGCTGCTCAGACACAGACAACCACAGTCGAGCTAGCCAAGACCTCGCCCAAGAAATCACCAAAGCCCGTCAGGAAGAGCTTGAAGCGAGCTCACACCCCCGATCACAAGCGATCCAAGCTCAGTCAGGACTCGGCTCTCGACTGCTGCGACTACTGGCTGCGCTTCGACAGCGACGACGACAGCCTGGAGAGACTAGGTGACTTTGACAACCAGGCCTCGACAGACCGCAGGTGAGTACTCCGGAACGCCACTTACCAAGCAAAGCTGAAGTGATTCTGAACTGTAGCCCAGGTTCTCTTTCCAACAACCAACAAGGCTAGGACGTGTCGGAGGTACCGGCAGCTTCAACCTGGACTTTCCTTCGAGGACAGACGACTGGCTCGAGGACAGTGCCTTGGAACACGCCCTCTCTAGCGAGGAGGACTCATTCTCAATGGCTCTCGACGACGACTTTGCCCAGCGCGACGTAGCGCAGACACAGGATGTCGCCCCTGAGAGGCTATACTCTACCCCTCTGAGCTGGGACGCACCACAGCCCGGCGTTGGCACAGAGTCTTACTTCAACGTCAACCCTGCCTTCAACGACCCTGAGCGACAGAGGCTGCTGGCCATCGCCATGGGCTCTGGCTTGACGCAACTGCCAGCCGAGCCCCGTAACTCGGCCATGGACTTCACCTTTGACATGCAAGCAAGCCCTTCCGCAACCAGCGATACCACCAGCAACCCACCCGAGCCAAAGCACCGCAGGACATCCTTTGCCATCACCAGCTCCGCCAAGACGTCAAGATCGAACTCGAGGTCCGGTCTCATCACACCGAGCGAGCTCAATGAGCCTTCGGTCAAGAAGGAGAAGCCGCGCAACAGCGACCGTGCTGCTCACAATGACATTGAGCGCAAGTACCGGACAAACCTGAAGGACAGGATTGCCGACCTGCGCGAGGCCATTCCATCTCTGCGATCAATTCCTGAGGACTTTGATGACGATGGCTCACCAGTGCCTGTGTCGAGAGCGCCAAAGGTTAGCAAGGTCAGCATTTCTCATCTGTCTGAGCTCGGAAACATGAAACTAACAAGGAGCAGGGCACGATCCTTACCAAGGCAACCGAGTACATTCACCAACTGGAGAGACGCAACCGAAGCATGTCTCACAAGAACGAGGAGCTTCTCCGCAGATTACAGGCCTTTGAGCAACTGCTCGGCGCTACCCCAGCACCTGCCACATGGCAACCTCAGGGCTACGGCGCTGCCGTCTTCAACCCAGCAGCACGATTCTCTGCTTAGAGGAAGCTTCAACATTTGCCAACTACTTTATTCGACCATGGCTACAACTGCTACATTAAACCCCAAACAGCCAAACAAACACAACATCTCCACTCTCGGCGACTCGAAATGTCGCTCGAGTTTCCATCGACACACTATACATCCGCAACTAATCACGGAGGTAACATCACATAATACCTCTGATCATGCACATACCTCGACGAAACTCGACGATCTTTTACATCGTTATGCATATTGTAGCGTTTTGGAACGAATGAAATGAATGGCAATGGCGTATCACGGAAACAACGATATGAGCATCGGAATGATGCTCCCCGGAGTTCAAAGGGGAATGATTTTTTGACAGGCATTCGAGTTTGCTCTGCATCGCTCTTATGAGAGCGCATTTTTACGGCGTCTAACAACAAAAATGGGAGATATTCCGTGGCTAGGTACTTGATTTGATCATATACCCTATAGAGTCATGTCGACTTTTTTTGAAATGAATTATACAAATCGTACTATAAACACACATCACTTTTCCTCTCATTGATCATGATATGACTCCAGCTGCAATTTCGCTCAAGCACAACATACCTGTCCTCTCGGCTGACAGCACATTGGTTCCCAGAATCCTGGGAGCCTTTCAACTTTGGCGCCTCCCAAATATTGGGACCAGCATGGATTCGATATTTGCGGTGCTACGGGATCGATCGATCCAGGTAAGCATATCCAAGCACTCACGCCACAATTGGGGGCGAGGCATACGAATACCTCCTGTATCATTGATGAAAGATAATCCAGGGATATCAACAGCCAACCTGTGGCACAATACATGACACATGTACATGATTGTGCTGCGTGTGCGAACTCCGATTCGAGCTCCCCTAACCCTTGGGGGCCAGGAAGGTGAATAATCGTATGATTAAGCCTGGAAGATCTGGTCACCACGGACTTGCTCCATTCAAGTATTGAAACATACATGCTGCAAGGCGGGTACATCCTTCTTTTCCCTCTATTTCGAAATGCGACTCTACCTTACATGATTGCCTATCTGCATTACGACTCCCATATCCCGTTGCAGATCCAGACGCAGGCGCGGACGCAAGCGATAGATAACAGCTCGAGACTCAAGTGAAGCCAAAATCTGATAATCTGAGTGGAAGCTGGTTCTAGATTCCACCACTGTCAAACCTCGAGGTGCGCAGATCCAAGGGGTCTAGAAAGCCAGACACGGAAATAGTAACCAAAGACTTTCCCTCCTCCTCCCCTCTCGTCGGGCCTCGCCTTCGGACATCCACCGGGCTGTGTAACCGTTCCAATATGAACTGGACTGGTCCGGCCTGCACTGCAGGAGATCGCTTGCATACATGACTCTGTGCATTTCAAGTCTTCAGCAGAAAAACAGGAGGAGTAAGCTCTTCGTCCCCCATTAAACCGTGGGGGTGGTTATCCTCTTCTTTGCATATATGTCCTCTTCTTCTTTCAAGGTAGGTATATGCTATATACCGCCGGTGGGCGTTGCGCGGGCGCTTCGGGTACAGTTTCCTTGCTTGATTAGTTGAGGGGTCCTTGAGCGATCGTTGCGATCGAGGTGATTATACCATCGAAATGTGAATGCCCCTTCTTGAAATCCCAAATTTACAGATACTGATATCAATACTCCCATTTTGGGATGGCTATCTGATCGAGATTCTGTCGGTCGATCCTCTATTCTTGAGTTGGCTGCTGATTATCTCTTCCCCAGCATGGAATGCTGTAACTTGGTTGTTGAAAACATAAAGCAAACCCCATGCTCAATATAAGGGCTCACAACCGGTGACGTTCTACATGCTTGGCACCTGTTCCAACGGTTTGCACTGTAGAAGCCAGGACGAAGCGAAACTATTATTTCTTCCTCGATGACATCAAGTGAAGGCCAATATTCACACTCATCACGAGATCAGTCAATACCTATGTAAAAAAAATAAGCAATGCCGTCTTTCTATTCCACCGTTCTAAATTTCGTAATGCTTTCCGACACCTACATTGTGGCTTTCCATGCCACCACATACCAATTTAGGTTTCTTCCCAATCCAAACATATAACCCCGAATAGAACTAGAAACAAACAACCTCCCACGAAAACCACAGGACACAGTGGTGTAGTGGTACCGCTCCGATTCCTAGGAATTATATCTTAACTCTCTCTTTCTGGCTGGGGCCGTCCTCCCCCACCACAGCGAAGATATCATTAAACAATATCATTATCAAACATCATTATTTTTTTGAGGTTCGAAACTTGGTATATATATTTTTCTGTCATTTATCTCTTGATATCACATTCCTTTTGGAATCAAATGTCAAGGGTGCGTGTGCCATGGGTCGTTGTTTGGCAAAAGACAACTTGCCGCTATTCGGGCCAGTATTTATTGCAGGATACTATGCTACACACCGAATAAAGAGTAAATGCTATGCTATCGCTCTCCGCATGAATCAAGCTTGCAGCACACTGCTGGTAGTACAATATTGGTACACGAAATCTCGTCCGTTGTATATAAACATCTCTCGGCACTCGACCAGCATCACATCTGCTCTAGTCTCGCAGGGCCTCGATATCCACAACTTCTTTCACAGCCTCCGTGGTCAGCACCAGAGGGTGTTCCTCGCCGACCGCCACGCTGTCCTCGATCCTGATGCCGAGTCCGCGGAACGCCTTGGGCCACCGCTCGTCGTCGGGCACGTAGACGCCGGGCTCGATGGTGATGCAGTGCCCCTCCTGCAGCGTGATGCCGCGCGAGTAGCCGGGCACGTCGTGGACGTCGAGGCCAATGTAGTGCCCCACGTGGTGTGGGAACAAAATGTTCATGGCGTTGCCGCCGAGCTCGAAGCCCAGCTGCTGCAGCTGGTTCCGCAGCGCCGTCTCCGTGATGCCGTGGAGCTTGTCCAGCGTGACGCCGGCGTCGGCGCGGCACATGCTGATACTCGTGCGTTGGGCTGTGAGTACAGCTTCGTAGAGGTCCCGCTGTGCCTGGGTGAACTTGCCCGACACGGGCCACGTCCGCGTGATATCTGTGATGTAGGTACCATACTCTCCACCAGCGTCCACGAGAACGAACTCGTCGTCGTTCAACAGCCCGTTGTTGAGGACGTAATGAATGAGAAGCGCCTTTTGTCCGCCGGCGATGACGGGGATATAAGCAGATCCGTCTAGTCCGTTCTGGTGATATTCGTACTCCAGGAAAGCGCCCAGGTCCTTCTCGGACGTCCAGTGCCTGCGCATGGCGTTGGTGAGGGCCCTCCCGGAGCCCTGGCCGGCGCGGCGCATACAAGCAATCTCGGAGGGAGACTTGATAGCACGTTGCGCATTGATCCATGGTCGCAGCGGTGCCGTACTAAGTCCAGACGCGGCGGCGGCCAAGGTATTCCCAAGCTTGGTAGGGACGCCGTACTTGGTCAGCTCGGCGTCAGTGTAGACCTTCTGTACGCCCTTCAGCGCGTAGGCGAGTTCCTTATCCAGCCGCCCAATGTCTCCGACCTCGTCGGCGTTCCATACATCTCTTGCCGCGTCTATGCCGCTCCAAGGCCCGTTCCACTGCTCCTGTTTGGGATCCTTTGGCCGGCACCAAAGATAGAATATGAAGTCGCCCTCTTGAGGGCCAGTCTTGACGATCAGCGTCAGAGAGTCGGGTTCGCTGAAGCCCGTGAGGTAGAGAAAGTTGCTTTCTTGGCGGAAGGCATGGAAGACGGCGCCGGATCGGTATTGCACCTGGGCGGAGGGCAGGAGGACGGCTGAGCCCGCAGGGAGGGCGGCGAGGAGTTTGGATCGTCGCTCATGGTACTCCTGCGCTGTGATACCCGGCGTGAGCTCCCCGGGGGCAAGGAGATGGGGGTGCGTCTCGTGGACTGGTTGGCCGAATAGCAGACTCGAGGCAGAAATGGCTGTCGAATATGGGCGGCTTGCTCTTGTGGAGTTTCTAGAAGGCCAGGTGCTGGTCCTCGGCGGTGGGCGCAATGTAGTTTGAGTACTTGGCCGAGGTTCTAATGCGCTTGCCCGCTGGCTGGAGGCATATCGTCGGTTCTGCTGCTGCAGCTGGCGCAACGGCAACGACACTCTGCGGAACTTCATGATCGATCGGGATGCGGGTTCACGCGAGAACGGGAAACATGTCCCGGTTATATGGGAATGGAGAGTGGTGGAGAGGGCCAAGTTTTCTGAGAAAAGATTCCTCTACAGATTACCTAGTAGTATTCTTTTAGTATCTGCATATGAATCAATACATGCAGCAAGCAGCAGCCGCCCGGATACTGTCGCAGAAGAGATGCAATTGAGTTTCTGCGCTTCTCAGCCTCCCAACTGCCAGTCCAACCTTGATGGTGTATCTGTATGTAAAAATGGAAAGCGAATGTTTGACCAAGAAGTAAAAAAATACAAAATATTTGGATCGAAAGACACGACGTCAGAGCTTTTGGCCTAGAGTCTGGAGATCACCAGAGCATTAAGCCTCATCTGGTGCTAGCCCCTCGCGGTTGCTGTGCTGCGGCGCGCGTGGCAGTTTAGTGGAGCAGCCGTGGCCTGTGCCCAGCCATTTATTATTGTTGATTCCTGCTGTTTTGTTAGTGCTCCGCAAAAGCGCTAGGCGGGTCCGTCCCGTCAACTCAATTCTCGGCCTGGCTCTGGCTTTTGCTGATTGCTCTCTTCTCGCTGCTGCTTGCGTAGGTCACTTTTGCCCATTTCTCGACCACCGAGCAAAGGGAAGAAAAAAGATCGTCTGCTCTGCTCGACTCGACCACGGCATTGCACGTCTGACTGGTAAGTCATTCTCGCGTCTCCTGCTTCATTGATTCTCCCCGTATCCATCTGCATCTTTATTTTTGCCTGGATGCACCTTTTTGGGCCTTGTGACCAGACCCAGGCCTCTGCGTGTTTTGTGTCACGCCTCGTCGCGTGCAGAATCGCCCAGCTCCTAGGTTACCTGACTGTGCCCCTCCACACATTGCACGGCCAAACAACATCGACTCGGAACTAGTACGCCATTTCAACAACACGACAAACCCGAAACTCGATCTTTTGTCGTTGCTCTCATTTTCCATTGCTGCTGCCGCCTCTGGTGTTTAATTCATCCTGGTAGCTATAGCTAATAGCTCCATGTCATAGTTGCCAACCAGGTCCAGAGGAGGTCAGACCACCGGGTAACCGACGACAGTGCACGAGAGAGCCGGTACGAAGGGATACGAAGACGACGCTTCAAACTCCAGAACTCGTTATACAGACGCCAGCTGCCGATCATTGTGTGTCCTGTACACTTCGGCACCAGTACATACTCAAGTCCGAAGTCAACACAATCACTAGCATGCTAGTACGATAGGATTTTACATGGCAGCAGTATCACTTTCTCCGCCGCCCATCAACCTCTCCAACATGTCTGCCGTTCGCCGGATACCGCTCTCCTCGAACCAGAATGTTGCCAATTCTCCGATAAGAGCCTCGAACATGTCGAAGCCGAAGCGGTCCTTTGCCAACATTCAACGCGAGGAGGCATACGCTCAGCCTCCCCCGGCTAAGAAGCAGGTCATCGATACTGGAATCCCGCGGCCCCTCAAGTCTCCCCAGCAGCAGCAGAGAGTGTCCAAGACGCAGCTTTCATTGCAGCCTCGCCGAAATGCGAGCACCTACGAGAGTAAGCTGGCGAGGGAGAGGTCCAACCTTCATCACCATGTTGATAGTGCCAGCACTGGCAAGTACACGGAGAAGGACTTGGATGAGATCCGACGATGGCAGGCCCACCACAAATTGAAGTTTCCCAAGATGGTCTTCTATTTTGACAACATTCCCGAGGATACGCGCGCCAAATTGGTGAAGCAGATTGCCTCTCTGGGTGCCGTGAGTTGAGCCCTTGTGCGGTCACGTCGTGGTGGGACACGGAAAGGCTGACTTTGTATTCTGCATAGCGTGAGGAGCGATTCTTCTCGAGTGAAATCACACATGTCGTGACAAGCAGGACGATTCCCCCGGAGCAACGGTCTTCTCGGAGAGCAGACGATGCCGATGCCGAGACTCACACTGAGCAGCAACAGCCTCAGACGATCAACCCATCTCTCTTGGATAGGTCTGCTGATCAGTCTGTCAGGAGGAAGCTGTTCACAGATACCAAATCGAAGTCGCAGATTCCGGCTCGCAGTGGCTTGGCTCAGATGCAGGAAGCAAGACCCAAGAGGAACACGGATATCTTGTCCAGGGCTCGTGAGATGTCCAAGAAGATTTGGTCTCTCGAGAAATTGAACCGCATGCTGTCAATGCTCCTAGAGACTGACTTGAATGTCAGTGCTGCTATAGCTTATGGTTCCCGCACTGCTTCCGTGCAGGCAACTCAGACGCACTCCAAGGCTACAGACGAACGCGGCCTGATGCAACTCTTGCACAACGAACGCGTCAACGGTCCTTCAGACAGGGATCCTACTGTGGCCACAAAGGAGCTGCACTACTTCAGGGGTCCGTACCTCTACATTTATGACTTTGAGGAGAAGCAGAAGCCCATCATGGTGAGGGAGTACCAGAGGGTGCAAGACAAGAGTGATGGTGATTGGCCACAGTTTCGGACAGCACCTCTCGGCCGTTGCCCCTTCATCGAGGACTTTGATCACCGTGAGGTCATTCGGCCCAAGAAGCGCGAGACAGTGAAGCCTGCAGTCGAGTCAAAGCTCGTGCTCCAGCCCCCTGAGGATACTCAGTCGCAAAGGAACACCAAGTCAATCACTGGTAAACGTTCCCTTGGCGAAATGGAAAGTGCCCATAACCGCGGCTCTTCTGTCGCCTCGGCGGACCTCTTCAACCCTTCCAAGGCGCTTGCTGGGAAGAAATTCGATTTCCGCCCTAATGCGTTCACCAGTCGTGCTGCAACTGATAAGCTCTTTGGAGGCGAGCCAGTTGCCTCGGGAGTACAGCCTTCCAATGTTACCTCTGCTATCCGGTCGCAGATGATTTCGTCGACAGCTGCTACACCAGGTGCCATTGGCGTGGTCAGCAAGGAGGTTCATGGCCTGCAGCGCAAGGTCCTTCAACGCAACAGCTCACACGAGATCTCGCGAAGGGCAGTTGGAGGCGCAGCAGCTAGCTTGAAAGAAGACACCGAGTCGAAACGATCGACGCTCAGCCGTACTTCGAGCAAAACGCTGGACCGGATTGATGAGCAGAACACCGCCGAGGATAATGCAGCTGAGCAAAGTGTCAAGCCCGCGGTGCAGAATGAGAAGCGTGTGGTCAAACCTAAGAAGAAGGAGCCCAAACCTGGCTACTGCGAGAACTGCCAGGACAAGTTCGCGGACTTTGACGAGGTAAGCGATGCCGACAAGAACGTGATTTGCGAAATATAGCTGACCCATGATAGCATATTCTCAACCGAAAACACCGCAGGTTTGCGGACAATGACGACAACTGGGGAGAGCTGGATGAGCTCTTGAATGAGCTTGCCAGAGAGCCCAAGCACAAACCATACACCAACTGGGCCCCGACTCTACCAGACTTTCCCGTTTACTAGACAGACCTCTGAAGATCAACTTCTGGGTAGCCAGCGCTGTTCAGTATACAAAACGAACGACCTCACTTGAACCAACCACGGACAATATCCCATTATTCTGGCATTGCATGTCGCGATGATACCCTGCAGTTCCTCTTCTTTGTGCTCTTACAAGCATTCATTTTACGGCGTGCCTACGTGGCACTAATTTTTGTTCATTGCCCACGGTGGATCTTCCAAGCATTGCATGGTTGGCGTCGAGTTTGTTTTATTCTTTGAGAGGGGCAATTGCCTGCCCTTTTGATCTGTTTTCTTCTCGCATTGGATGGCGACACAGTATATCCACACACTCATACGGTCCCTTCCTACTCATAGTTGTTGATCTTGTTTGGTACAGTCTGGTGATGATGAAGGAGCTTTGGAGTCTGTCTGCATCACTCGCTCATCGGTGGTCGATGGCGCGTAGGCAAAGGCGCAACAAATATTGTACATACAAAGCATTGCGCATGTGTAGATTCTTACGTTACACGAGCTATATGACAATTAAGGAAGTAAAGAACAAATGACGAGGTCTTGATGGGCGATGTGAATGGCCATTGAGGCTGCGTTGAATGGCACCATCATAACATCATACTGCCACTTTGGTTGGAACGCTATTTCTTTTCTCAGCATGAAAATAAACAAACGGAGAAATGTCAACAAACTAAGCCCAGATCTAATGCATTTCGGCTCTCAAACTGAATACATGTATGTAGAGACAGACTTTCAAGTCTAAGTTTAGTACCTACATGAAGGACTTGGAGATGTAGGTACCGGAATCTAGACGTTGATGATGCATGGATGCGTGTTACCTGTGACGCGAGCCGAACGTCTAAAAGCGTGTTACTCAGCCACAGCCATTCTTACTTTTGTGGCTGATCAATGGCGCCGGTACCTGCCTGGCAAACCTGACAGACACTTTTTTGATTTTTCGTCCCTGCATGTGGCCACTCAACAGGTATTTACAGATTTACCTCGTCGAAAAAAGAAACATTGCGCAGTTCTTCCACCCCCTGCTGATCTTAGAGACTCGGCAGCATTGGATCTGGCGACCGCGTTTTCACTCACCAGTCGCGTCTTTCGCTGCCATATCCACCCGCCATTGTCCGATTTGGACTACGACTACTGCTACTACTTACTACGCCACAACCTACGGTACCTGCCTCATCGACTCGACCAAATTGCAACTGCGTTCCTACGCGCGACAGCCAAAGTCTCAATATCCTGTCGCATTGTGAGCTTCAATCTCACGGCAGTATTTTGCTTGGTAGCGTTGAAAATCGCACTGCAGGAACTTTTTTCGCGATTGCTCTGTTTGTCCGCTTAAGAGAGATCCAACGAGGACGCGCTTCCAATCCTGGTTCTTGACCATGGCCGGGCCCGATTTTCAAGACAGCGACAGCTCCAGTTCTAGTAGCGATGAGTCTTCTGGCTTGGAAAGAGCCGGGGAAATTAATGATGGCGACAGCGACAGCGAAAGCTCTAGTAGCGATGAGGCTCTAGGCTTGGAAAGAACCGAGGAAATTAATGACGGCGACAGCTCTACTGAGGAGTCAAGCAGCGATGATGGTGATCTCATACCCGGATTTCTGGACATGGAGGCTGCCGAATCTGACAGCAGCGACAGCGAAAGCGAAGTTTCAGTGGCCGCCGAGCATTCATTCCCGCAGTTTGGTCGCCTGCCCACGGAGCTGCGCCAGCGTGTCTGGGAATTCTTTGATCCTCACATGTTGGGCCCTCGCGTCTTTAGTTTCCAGCTCGTTCAGGTCCGGGCTACGGACAGAGGAAACACCTACGCAATCTGGGAGGATCCGACCTTGGAGCAGCAGACTCAACCTGCAAGAACTCTTCTGGCCATATGCCACGAGAGTCGGAGTTTCGCCCGCAGGAAGTACCCGCATACCCTCCCATTACCCGAATCGGCACATATCCCATGTCATCATTTCAGGGATATCGTGCGCATCGTGGGTCCCCCAGACGAACTCTACAACCAGGACTGGAACGCTACTCTCGCTCCTGTGATCGAGGACTTCCTTCAGGTGGCTCTACACTTGCCGGCAGGAGACCAAGATACACCCGAAGTAAGCCCCGCCGAAGAAGCCTTCATGTCTGATCAAATCCGGCGACATTTGTTCCCAAATTTCCCCTCCCTGAGATCTGTCTACAAATGCTCCGACGAGGTAGACTGCCAGGCAAAGGATATACAGTGGTGCGCCCTGGACTCGACAAACAAATTTCATGTTCAAACCAGTCGGACGGAGCCCGACGAGGAAGACGTGCAGTTCATGTTCTGTTGGCCACAGATCAGTGGCGGCATCCGATTGGCAGCCCACGCTTTCATGGATGACCCTACGAGGCAATATCTCGGCATGCTCCCGCCGGTCGATCAGTTAGACGAGGGCAAAGGATTATCGCGCATGATCCAATTCACTTTCGACTCGGGCATGGAGAGATTTCACAAGATCCGCGAAGCCACTTTCAATGGAACTTTTGACAATTACGAGTCATCTGACGATTCAGATGTCGAGTCCGAGGAGAATGAATACGAGAGCTCGGGCATCGATGATGAATCAATCGACGACGACATGGAGAGCGATAGTGAAGAGGACGACCTGGCTGTACGAGACTCTTCTCCAGTTGACCTCAGGTCGCCTTTCGAAAGGACGTCCTCTTCAATGGAGCGGGCGCTTGGTGGACCTCTTGACGCGGCGGACTTGGGCGGAGCGAACTTCTCTGATGTGGAGTCGGCCTCGAGCGAAACTGCCGATGAGGGTTCCTCCGACGCTGATGATGTGCAACCGCGGGCTGCAACCAGCAGACAGCCAAGAGTCATCGAAGACTCGAGCGATGAGACTGACGAGGATGATGAGCCTGTCCCAGCCCAGGACACGAATCGGAAGAGGCCTCGGGCTCAAGTAGTCGACTCGGATTCTGAAGATGACGGCGAAAGCTCTCAACCCGTCAAGCGAGCTCGTACTGCAGGCCGAAAACTACGTGCGGTATTGTCTGAATCGGAGGATGAGGATGACAGTGAAAATGACGAGGCTTTACAGTCTGCTATTACAAAAACTCATCCGCGCAAGTCAGTCCGTCAGGAAGACTCGGAAAGTGAAGACGAGTTCGGCAGCCAGACTTCATCGGAAGAATCTTCCGACGAAGATGAGGAGGGCGAAGAACCAGCACCAAAACAAATGTCACTAGCTGAGAGGATTGGCGCTTTCCGAGCAGAGATTCCAGCCGGCAACGAAGCCGAATCGTCTTCCGAGGCAGAATACGACGAGTTCAACGATGAGGGAGAAGACGGCTACGGAGGCACTGGGTACGGCGCATTTCAAGACGATGAAGACGGCGAGGGCCAATCAGATCCCGATGAAATGGTCATGAACATGGACGAGGAGATGTCTGAGGGAGATGAGGACGGGTGGTAAAAATGGCGTTTGGGCGTAATGGGAGGCTGGTCTGGGATTTGGTGATCATTGGCATTGATACCACAAAAGCTACAGGTGATGATGGCGAATGGTGTGGGCGGATGCTTAATTGATAATCAGAAGTTTCTTGTATTAAACCACTGGATAATACTCCTCGGGAGTCTATGAGGCTATGTAATTCAGGTACAAGCTATAATGCGAACGTTTACAGGAGAGAAACTTGTGTTGACGCATATATGCTTGGTCAAATACTCATTCCTGCAAAGGAAAGGTTCCGAATTTTGATTTCAGCTGTCTGATGGCCATGGCGTAAAGACAATGAATACACCATGTTTCTAGCTGGGACTTGGCAAGCTTGCAAGGCGTAAATACAACGAAGTGCAAAGAAGCCTCTGCTCATTGATTCGACCGACGACAACTCCATAAGAAACCACAGCAACTCGCGTTCCACCCCGGGAATAAATCGGTCTTACACCGAATCCCGATGTCTCACTTTATTGATAGACCCTGTCAGAATAAGAAATGTCAAATGGGTGCCGAGCGGCATGCATTACCCGGCTTGGAGACTCGTCGCCGCCTTGCTTGATGGAGGATGCTTTTCCCCAAGGCGTTGGGGTCAACCCAACTCATTACTCAAGTATCATATCATGGGCAACCAAAAGGGTCTAGATATTGTTCTCTTATTCGCTTACGAAACATGCAATGTCCCTGTAGCTTGTAGTGTAGCACCACTGAGTAAGTCTATCTAATGCACCCTCCGTATAGCAATTCTGGGCAGGTTCAGCTCGGATTTGCTAATGGAAACGCGATCATACCCAAGCTCATGCGGGCGGGCCTGTGAGAATCTCGTGACACGAATTGGCTGCGGGTGATTTCTGGGGAACAGAAATATATTTGGCAGTAGAATAACGATCTCGCCGAGCATTCTTTCTCTGAGTAGATCTGGCTTCCTCTCGTTAAGCCCAATTTAGACCATGAAGCTGTGTCGCCTGATTGCCGTCTTCTCAGTAGGAGGTGCTATAGCCACATTCACTGAGAGCTCAAGCGCTCTGGCTGCATTCGATGCGTTGGCCAACAATGCCTCAGCCGTTGAAGCTGCCCTGCTCGACGACCCATCAGTATCAAAGCGATCGGGAACATGCACCAAAGACAAAATTGTAAAACGCAGACCATGGTAAGTCGAAGCCAGTTCCGACAGCACCAATTATAGACTTGAGATCGGAGAATAAACATCCCATAGGGGTTCACTAAGCAAGAAGGAACGAAAATCGTACACAGATGCAGTGCTGTGTCTGCAGTCACTCCCGGCAAAGACACCGACCTCTCTCGTTCCCGGGGTGAGGTCACGCTACGATGACTTTGTCGCCACGCACATCAACCAGACGTTGAACATTCACTACACGGTAAGCCCGCCCAAGGGCATCATTTTCTATGCCACGTCATACTGACCAGGCCCCATAAAGGGCACTTTTCTGGCCTGGCACCGCTGGTTCACCTGGCAGTACGAGCAGGCCCTCCGTCGCGAGTGCGGATACACGGGATACCAGCCGTACTGGAACTGGGGCTTGTACGCCGCCGACCCGGCGTCGTCGCCCCTCTTCGACGGCAGCGCGTCGAGCATGGGCGGCAACGGCGTCTTTATTCCCGATAAGGGCCCCATCGCCCTGACCCTCGGTGACTACCCGGTCGTGTACCTGCCCGCGGGCACGGGCGGCGGGTGCGTCGCGGACGGCCCGTTCCGCGACATGGTCGTCCACCTCGGGCCCGTCAGCCTGCCGCTCAACAACGGCAGCGTGCTGACGGGGTCGGGGTTGGAGTATAATCCGCGATGTCTGCGGCGCGACGTCTCGGCGGCGGTGAATGAGGCCTACGCCAACATGACGTCGGTGGTCGACCTGATTCTGCAAAATGACAACGTCGCGGACTTCCAAATGGCCATGCAGGGCGTCCCCGGGTCCGGGTCGATCGGGGTGCACGGTGGGGGCCACTACACCGTGGGCGGGGACCCGTCGGGCGACGTCTTCGCCAGCCCGGGCGAGCCCGTCTTTTATCTTCACCACGGCATGATCGACCTGGTCTGGTGGGCGTGGCAGCTGTTGGATTATAACGAGCGGAAATCTGCTGTTAGTGGGACCAACACGTTTCTCGACCAGCCGCCCTCGGCCAATGTCACGCTCGATGATGTCGTCGACTTGTTTTATGCTGGCGGTGGGCCTGTCACGATGAGGGAGTTGATGAGCACGACCGAGGGGCCTTTTTGTTATACTTATAGTCTGGAATAAAAGATGGGATACTGTCAGATGAGTGGGAATACCTGTTTACGAGTAGGACTCGTTTGATAATCATGCTGAGCAGCGAGTATGCCTGGTATTTAGGACGGTATGTAATGCATTCTGTTGACATGCCGTCCATAATAGTAGCTTGTGATGGAACGAACAATAGCATTGAAACTCGAATCACTTGCAGACCGAGGATTTCGGGAATTGTCCGGGACGGTGTCTCCATCGACCACTGAGTCAAGATAGGAGCTTTCCAAGATAATGCAAAAGGACTTCGGAGAATTTCCGCTCGTGTATGAAGTAAATATACACGAAATGCCAAAAGGGGAAACTTTATAGCTGTGAAGAGCAAGTATCGGGTTCTAGCTTGGGATTCTAGCGGGTTTGTCCTTAGCGCACCGGGTCGATCCGAACAGCGCTGAACATAACCGAGGCGTGGGGGCGCTTCAATTGATGCATAAGATCATTAGCGCCCTGCATCAGTGAAAGCTGCACAGCTGCGTCATACCCAAAGTCCCGGCCAACAGTCGCATTGCAACCATCGACCGTGTCTCATTTGTACACGCCAGCTTTCCCACCAGAACGTCGCCTGATGATGGCCAGCAGAAGCCAGCCCGTCAAGTCAATCTTGACTTCGGCGCGGAATGTGACGAGATCTAGTACGCAGACATGCAAGCGCCAGGTCCAGGCGCGATGCCTTCATACGACAGTCCCGCGGCGCACTGACGGAGTGTTCAGAGGCCTGACCGACGGCCGGTTAGCTACGCCATGGATTGAGGCGTGGAGAATGCAACAAGAAGGCAAGAACACATCATCGTCCGAAGCAAAGCCTCAGGAGCGCGACAATACCCCAAAGAAGATGAGCGACAGCTACCACCGGGTTGTGTTGCCTCTGGGACAAGATCCGTGGCTCTCTGACACATATATCAACTCTTCGGGACACATCAGGTTGGTGACACATTATACAAATTATTCATCATGCGAGATAGCTTTCTAATACTCTCATGTACAGACTCGGTACCATCTTTATGGACCTGGATGCTTTGTCTGGCATCATCGTTTACAAGCATACGGGACCTGGAGTCACGACAGTCACCGCGGCCCTGGATCGAATTACGATAGCCCATCCCCTCACCGAAATATGCGATCTCGAGTACAGTGGACAAGTGACGTATGCTTCCGGGCGAAGTAGTGTTGAAATCACCTGCAAGGTTGCCCGAGCGAGACCCGAAGGAGAGCCGAGCCGGCCGGAAGATGTCCTTCTCACCTGTACATTCACCATGGTAGCGTTGGACCCGGAGACGAGGAAACCAGTCAATATTCCTGCTCTGGAATACACGACGCCGGAAGAAGAACAAATATACAAGGCGGGAGAGGCCAAGGCGCTGGCCAAGAAGAACAACCGAAAGATCTCCCTGCTATCGACGGAGCCGGATGATCCCGAGTCGGCATTGATACACAAGATCTGGCTCAAGCAGCTGCAATACCACGATCCCAACGATGAGCTCCGACAGCCGGCCAATGTGGTCACCATGGCCAAGACGCAGCTTGCTACTGCGCAGATCATGCAGCCACAGTACAGAAACCGTCATCAGACGATGATCTTTGGTGGTTTCCATTTGAAGCAGACGTTTGAGCTGGCATTCTGCTGCGCCGCCAGTTTCGCCCACGCGCGGCCTACCTTTATCAGCGCGGATCCCTGCACGTTCAGAAACCCGGTCCCCGTCGGGAGTGTACTGTACCTGACGGCGACGGTGGCCTACACGGACCCGCCGCTGCTCGAGGAGGACGGCAGCGAGCCCGGGCAGCAGGACCCGGCCAAGCCTATGACGCGGGTGCACGTGCGGGTCGACAGCAAGGTGCGGGACGTGGAGCACGGCAACGCGCGGCCGACGGGCCAGTTCAACTACACCTTTGCGGTGCCCAAGGACGTCAAGGTCATGCCCCGGACCTACCAGGAGATGATGATGTACGTCGACGCGCGCAGGCGTGTCCGGCTGGGCGACGTCCAGCACCGCCAGGAGCAGACGGGTTCGCACCGGGAACAGAAGCAGCTGGCTGAGGATTCCAACCTGACAGAATAGAGGTGGTCATTCCGCGGGGCAGTTCCAATGATCATTATCATGAATAGAATAATACGTGACGTTTTTGAAATAGAACAAGCTGCAATGCACACCTACATTAGACCAGGATAGCCCATGGTCTTTTTGTTTAGACTAAACAAATCTATAATCTTTTTCATCAAGTTCACTTGAGGCTGGTGTGGCATGATGTTCATAGATGAGATTTCATCTGCACGAGTAATTTGTGACATATCCTGTCAATCACTTTTGAGTAATAAGATTTCAGCTTTCTTACAAGTACCCATGTTTGACCTTGATCTGAGATATTCCTGAATAAAACTAATGCATCGTGGTAAGCGCTATGTGATTGGTGGCGCTAGCAATTTAGGTGTTACCATACGACCACTCAACCAACCACTGCCTATCAAGCAGGCACGACGAGACGAGGGGCAGTGACGGGTCACATCCAACCCACGTCAATACCTCGTACCACATTTGACACATCGTGACTCTTTGTCTCGTCTACAACTACTTAATACCTGCTCATTTCCGTCGGATTAAAACACGGCAAGGGGGGCAGACGACCAGAAGAAAGGAATCGGAGAGAAGAAGAGAAACACACAGCCCCGTCAACCATCAACATGGAATACCCAGACGTGCCCACCCGCGACGACTCACCCTCGCCCCCGCCGTCTCCGATCCTGGACCGGCCCGCGTCGCCCGAGCTGCCGCTGACCATGACGGCGTCAGCGATCCTGACGAGCCTGCCGCGGGACGCCAGCTCGGCCCTGGCCAGCGCGGGCGACTTCCCCCAGGACAAGGTCGTTGTCCGCTTCAAGGCCGTCGGCTCGGCGCCCCAGCTCCAGCGCGAGGTCCGCAAGATCAGCGCCGCCCAAAAGTTCGAGGCCGTCGTCTCCCACCTGCGCAAGGCCCTCCGCGTCGGCCCCTCGGAGGGCCTGTTCCTTTACGTTAACAGCGCCTTTGCCCCCGCCCTCGACGAGGTCGTCGGGAACTTGCATCGGGTATGTTGGTCTCATTCTTGTCTTGGTTCGACTCTTACTCGCCGCAAGGCATACCATCACGACTGACACGAGACAATCTAGTGCTTCAAAGACTCAAACGATCAACTCATTGTGGTCTACTCTATGACGCCAGCCTTTGGTTGAAAAACACTCGAGCACCAAAGTCTCGGCATGCTCTAAAATTATTCTTCACATGAAATCCAACGCCAACAGACTCCTGACTATGCTAATATGACAACGCGATCAATCTTCAACTCCAGTCCATGCTTGGTCAACCCTTACTGCTTCTTCAGAGCAGCCTGGAACGACTGGAGCTCGGCCTCGCTGATCGGATATGTGTGCTCAACTGCTGGATATTGTCGCGCCTTGACTTCCGACTTGTACGACTCAATGGCGCGTATGCTCTCGGCCCAGACGTTTCCGTACTGCTTGACGAATTTGGGGAGAAAGCGGCCGGGAGGAAAGTTTCCGATCATGTCGTTCTGGACAAGAACCTGGCCGGAGCAGCCACTTCCTGCACCAATACCAATGGTCGGAATGAAGAGCTCCTTTGTGATGAGTTCTGCGACTTCTGCCGGTACAGCCTCGAGGACTGCGGCGAACGCACCAGCATCTTGTACTGCCCTAGCATCTTCGAGCACTTTGAGAGCCCCAGCGGAAGTCTTGCCCTGGACCCGGAAGCCGCCGAGAGCGTTCTGGCGTTGAGGTGTCAGACCGATGTGTGCCAAGACGGGAATACCTGCGCTGGTGATTCTCTTTATGGTTGGGGCCATCTCTGCGCCGCCCTCGAGCTTGATACCATGCACACGCCCTTCCTTGACATATCGGATGGCGGTGGCCAGGGCCTGCTCTGGTGATATCTCATACGAGCCCATGGGTAAGTCTCCAACCTGGATGATGTTAGCTTCTTGTCGCATGGGTTTATGTGTATTGGAAAGGGGATGGACGGACAACGAAGGAAGCCTTTGAGGCACGTGCCACGGACCGACAGTGCATCAACATGTCATCGACGGTGACCTCACTGGTGTCTTCCATTCCCATGGACACCATGGCAAGACTGTCGCCGACCAGGATGACTTCCATGCCAGCAGTGTCGGCTGCGAGGGCGCTGGGAAAGTCATGCGCCGTCAAGACGGTGATGGGCTCATTCTTCTTGTGCAGCGAGCGGATGGTGCCAAGGGTGACCTTTTTCCTCTGGGGGCCCGAGGGTACTCCCATGGGAGAGTGTGAGCTCCATCTCTGCTGGTGTGGTGCTGCAAGAGAAGACAGCAAGGGTCTGGATAGGCTCGAGGAGGCGACGGGACGGACGCCCCGGTATAACGATATGGTACAGGACCTAAGAGTATTTGGCGACATGGTCGAGGTCGGGCCTGTAATGGGATGGCAAAATAAATTGGTTGAAAACTGAGCAATCCTCTCTCTCAGACGGGTTGTACAAGAGAGAACTGACTCGTGGGCATGAGTGAGCCTTTCCGCGAGTTTTTATTCACAGGGCATGATGGGATTTGCATGCGTAGAATTGAGTCTCCCAGCGGATTCTCTGGTGTTTTTGAGAGAATGGGGCACTGGGGTCCACTGGAGACCGGTACGTACCTGCTGAGCGGGGCACCCTGATTGGACCCTTTCCTCTTTTTGTGCCGCCAATGACCGAAATAGCGCCCCTATCAGCTCAACATGAACCCTTTCAACAGTCGGACACCGGCAATCTAGAACCACAGAGCCTCTGACCATATGAGAGTACCGAGGTAGCCTTGTCCGGCACCACAGCTTGCGGGATCCGATGTCCAATTTGACCATGCGGATATCACAAGGTGCTGTAGCTTATTGATTTGTCTTTCTGAACATCATTTGGCTTTATTGTTCTTTGACTGCTATTCTACGCATTCCTCTCTTGAAACAAGAGGCATGTGAATGCCTCGACTTGGCGCGTCACGTGGTGCTTTTCTGGAAATGACCGTTTACCACTTAGTCCCGAGCTTACCTCACTACGGCGTGACGGCTCACTCTTACCTGTAGCTGACATTGATGAGCAGAGTAAGAAGTTTGTACATGCTTATGATTTGCAGATTGTGAATTAGCCGTTTAAAGGGATTGTTGTTCAACTTGAGTTTGGATTCCGTATCGTTATAGATTCGTCCACTCAGGCGCTGCCGACTTTTAGGCAAGCACTTTGAAGATGTGTCAAAGTGAAAGCCTGCCTCCTTCGCAGAATGAGTATCCAGAGCCGGCGCAATACATGGTTCCGTCGACTTATTTGTCAGAACTGCTACCGGACGGATTTGCGAATGCGAATTCCTGTGCTGATGTACGTCACTAACATAAACGAGTCCGACAGGCAAGCATCATTGTTCCAGGCTCCATCCAGCTGCGCACAATACAGAGTACACCTGGAGTTAAGATCAGGATTTCGGGGTGGTTTGGCTTTACTACCAACAACAGTTGCCCCGAATCCCAGTTGATAGAGTGCACTAACCGTATCCGGTAATTCGTAACTCCGGCTTCCCTCCACAACGACCAAGCATCGTATAGCATCCCGACTCTCTATTTGCGTATTGCTACTCATCCGGAGATATCTCCTGGCTCCGGAATCATAGCATCATCACCCCCGGCGGGTTTCATGCGGAAATATCCTGGAGTCTTGGACGGACAGGACAGCAAAGTCGATATATCATATCACCGGCTCAAGATGAATATAAATGTCCTCGTTGCCACGCATACTTAGAAACAATTTCAACACATGACTGACACAGACCAAAGTCCTTTTTACATAACTCTTGAAAACCTTTAACCAACAGACCAACACTCACTAGTCACTCGACGAATTACTATTATATTCTTCAACATGTCCCACCCCAAGAATATTGCTATTGTCGGCGTATGTCATCACATTCCAGACAGCTCCCAGAAACTTGCTAACGTGACTTTTAGGCCACCGGCTCCGTCGGCAAGTTCATCGTCGCCGAGCTCCTCAAGACGGGAAAGCACACCGTCACGGCCATCACGCGCACCGACAGCCAGGCCGCCATGCCCGACGGCGTGCAGGTCGCCCGGGTCAACTACGACGACCAGGCGTCCCTGGTCGCGGCGCTGCGGGGCCAGGACGTGCTGATCGTGACCATGAGCGTCACGGCGCCCCAAGAAGCGCAGATCCAGCTCAACGAGGCGGCCGCCGCCGCTGGCGTGCCGTACGTCATGCCCAACAACTGGGGCGGCGACCACGCCGACGAGGGCCTCGCCGACGCCACGTTCCTGGGTCCCGCGAACCGCGCCGTCCGCGCGAGCATCGAGGGTTTGGGGAAGAGCGCCTGGGTCTCGCTCGTCTCGGGCTTCTGGTACGAGTTCAGCCTCGGCGGCGGGCCGTACCGGTACGGCTTCGATTTTAACAAGCGCTCCGTGGTCTTGTACGACGAGGGCGCGCAGCGCATCAACACGACGACGTGGCCGCAGTGCGGGCGCGCCGTCGCGAGGCTGCTGTCGCTGCCCGCGGCCGAGCTCGCCGCGTTCCGGAACAAGTTCGTCTATGTATCCTCGTTTTGCGTCAGTCAGCGCGATATGCTCGACTCGGTACTGCGCGTCACGGGCACGACGGAGAAAGACTGGACGATCACGCGGGAGGATAGCAGGGAGAGGTACCAGAAGGGGCTCGAGGATATGCAGAAGGGCGACCGGACGGGGTTCGTGCGCGCCATGTATACGAGGGTTTTTTATCCTGATGGTTCGGGCGTCTACGAGGAGAAGAGAGGGTTGCAGAATGAGTTGCTGGGTCTGCCGAGGGAGGATTTGGATGAGTTTACTAGGATTGCGATTGAGAAGAAGGATGAGACGTATTAGGGGGGAGATGTGTGTGGACTATTGTTTTTATCATTTGGTTGTGTAGAAGTTGTTTCGAATATTGCTGGAACAAGTAAATGAGATGTAACTTGCTGTGATTTTCAGCAGAAGGATGGCAGTTGTTCAGCAGCATCAGGTTCTGCGCATGCTTGTGCCAAGGAGAGCTACACAGTGTCGGTCAGCGATTGTTCATAAGCGTTTTCGCAACTAATGTCCTCACCTGATATTGCAGCAGTGCGACATCGTACGCCCATTTCGCATACACCAATGCCGTGATGCCGAAAGCGATGCTGAAAATGGTCAAGCCACCAACGAAAGCCTAAATATATCAATTGTGAGTTGCTGAACGACTTCAAGCGACAGAACATCCCAGGAAATGCTTACCGCGATCCAGAAGTTGAGAAACTCCCTCAGATTGCTTCCATGCCGTCCGGGCAGTATTTGATGGATCCCAGGGGGCGGCTCGCCTTTAATAACGGCGCAAAGTTGGGAGATTCGATCACCAAAGTATTTGTAGTCTGCCAGATCCGTCTTGCGGCTCCGTCCACATGGCCCGAGGCTGTGGAAATCCTTCAAGGACCGCCGCCGAAGAAATGTTGCTGTCTTCTCGTCGTCATATGGCATCAGCAGGTTCAAGGTGTCCAGGGCTTCTTCCACCAGAGGACGTGGCAAAAGTGAGCCGAAGCGTAGCTCATTCTTGAGAAAGATCTTGTGTTGGTAAACGAGCAGCCAGGGTTGGTCTGCGGTTGGTTGGATGGTCAAGTGGTCTCTCAAATTGTCTATGAAGACTACTTTGAATCCGTATGAGCTGGAAAGATACTCCAAAGTGAGTTTTGAATCGATTGCTTCGTTATCGGTGGTTGTTCCTTTGGTCGGGAAAGCGCTTGAAATCACTGCTGATATCGACTGATTGCTATCCCACTGAAGTGGTGTGGTGTTGGAAAATTTATTGGATGTGTTGGGGATGATGTGGAGAGTGAGGCGAAAGCTATAGCATAGAGCAATGGACATTATCATTGACTCGTCGTCTCTGGCTTGCCTTGATGCTGGATGTCCAGTGCGAAAGCTCGCAACGATATTGTTTCGTGGTATCTGGTCGGTGGAAGGCGACGTCCTGATATGAACTAGCATCTCGCATATATCATCTATGCCCTAAGATCCCCAAAGATCAGCTCCGTACAATGTAGCGATTTCTTGCCCCTGCGAGTAGAACTATTTCCGCATTACAGCACGTTGCTTGACTTACCAATGTGACAGCTGCATTGGGGTCAAAGCTCTGATTTAGGCACGATTCAATATAGCCCAAGAAGTGTTTGTAATGTGCCTGATGTATCACATTGTCCGAAAGCTCCGGCCATAATCTTTTGATTACTTCCAGAGTATCCATTGCGTGTGGTGAGGTTCTATTGCGAAGGTCATCCAATTCATGCGTTATAGGGACATATGCTAGAATGGAAACTGCTGGTAAAGGTGTAGTGTCGCCCATAAGTAGACTTAGACGAACATTTAATGTTCTGGGAGCTGAAAGTCCTCGACAATCAGCCGTCTTGGCAACCAATCATACGTGACTTGTCTGTTCGTGCGAATCAACAGCCTTGTAGAGTGAGGGGTAAACGGACGTTGTGCGTCGGCGGCAAGAGCAGCCTCGTTGCTTGCTGACACGCGCATCCCTCATCCTTCCTGCCCTCTGCACTTGCAGAAGTCTTGCGCATCTCTAGTTGCTGCTTTTCCGTGCCGCCGAACTGATTCAGAAGCTTTGATACACATGTGTCAATAGTTATGCCTGTGTGCAGCACGACTGTGCACCTCCCTCAAGACGAGCATAAAGTTGTCCGCGTCGACAGGGGTTGGAGGTTCTGGATAAGAAATCTCTACGTCGGAATCAGAAACGAAATCCCGAGACCAGTCACGAGAGAGCAGCTCATTGAAGCCGAGTGGAACAAAATTATCAGAGAAGATTTGGAACTGCATCTCAGAAATATCAACAACGAGATACGATATGCTTGTCAGGGGAGGAGTACTAGAGAGTCTCTGCTGGAGCCAGAACTTCTCTTGACCGGCCACGAGATCGACAGGAGCATCAGTCTGTCTCCAAAGATTTGGTTTCGTTGTGGAAGCGCATGGGTTGAAAAGGTTGTACAAAAAGAAACATATGGGCTCTCCTGGATGGCTGATAGAGGCCTCGGAGATCGCATAGAGACTGGGTTGGAGTCAGCAGTATTGGTCTCCGACAATCCTGTACCGATTCCATCTCAGTTGAACTCTTTGCTGGAGTCCGGACTACCGCCAACATCTAAGCTACCGTATGGCTACGCCTTACACATCAGCATTCAAAAGATTCCCGCCTCAGGATCACCATTTGGACTGTTATGCTCAGTGTTGGTCAAGAAACATCAAAATGTAGTGCATCACTCCATATGCAGGATCGGAGGCATCATCATCATCCACGATTCTCAGCAGCCCAAACCGTTCGCGGTTACCACTGCTCACGGGCTGCTTGATTATTTTCTACGCGATGTCGCTGATCAGCAGACCCACCACGTCAAATCGTATTCCCAGATGGCTGGTGACGCAATGGCTACTGCGACTTCTTTCGCAAGTTCTTCTCTGAATATATTCTTCGGAGCCAGAGAAGATACGCCTGGAAAACGAGTTTCCGGTACCAAGGCCCACGGGATGATCTCAGAGCAAGAGCTTGACAAAATCGAGTGGGAACCTGTCGGAAGAGTTTGCTCCACAAACTGGTTGGGCGGTGGATGGGAAATCGGAACAGAATTCCAACATCCTTTCTTCACCCCGGACCCCGACCGATTGACACCGGATGCTGACTTTGCGCTTCTGGAGCTTTCTTCTGCAACGTACAGCAATATGCGTGTACAAGAAGTTGCTCCAAATCCTACACAGCACGTGAAAGGCTGGCTTGCAGATGATGAGCTTGAGCCAGGCGCAGTCGAGGTCATCCTGGGAGGCAGCGGACTACCTTCTGCAATTGATTCAGTGACAGCACATCTGCTTCACGAACGTCCCCATCTCTTCCTAAGAGGAGCTCCATTCCCCACGCGGAAGCTAAGATTGACCCAGCCATTAGGTATTGTAGGAGTCATTCACTTGTGCAGTATTTCAACTAACACGCTTCAGCTTCTGGAACATCCGGTGCTTGGGTGGTGCGTGGCAACAATCTCTGTGGAATGATCGTTGCCAGTTATGATACCGAACCATTTGCCCACATGATCACGGCGGATAAGATGCTCGCCGACATGAAGAAAACGTGAGTATCGACATAATACATATGCTTCGAGAATCAACTTAACGTGTACATCAAGTCTAGGTCCAATGTTTGTTGGTCGGCCCATCATACCCCTTCCTATTCCAAGGGCTGGAATGCCACTCATGGCATCGCAGAGTCCTATTACCGATCGCCAGGACACTCTTTATCCCAGATCAGGCGAGAGTTGGGACTCCGGGATCTATGTTAACTTTCCCTCGGCGACTTTGGAATCCGAGGAAACCCCCAAACCTGAAATCTCCAATGACTTGCGAGAGAGGCTATACGAGGCATTTGTTGCATCGGCCTTCCACCAATCAGGCAAATTCTTGCCACATGGATCCCTGGAGCAAGTACTCAACAAAATGACAGTTCACAACTCGATCCTCCAAACATTTCCAAACCGGTCGAAGGCAGATCAGCTCACAAAGTATATCTTTCGTTCTCGTCCAGACAGGAGCTGCTTGAAAATATACGGTATCCTTGTTCTTCTGGGAAAGATACGAGAGATCGAAAAATTTGCAGATGCACAAATCAATGACCAACACCTCCCATTCTCACTCACTGTTAAGAAGTCTGAGGAGACCGAGCTTGAATCCCCACCTGTTGCAGACATCCCCAAAAGGCGGTCTCCACCGTCATTTCTCATGGAATGGAGCTATGCTGAAATTGACCTTTTCAATAGCTACCAGTGGTGTTTTTGTAGCCCACACTTCACTCGCGGCGCTCAAGGAAACATCTTTCACTACTCATTGCAAGACAATGTCATCCTTCCCTGGGTCGAAATGGGGACCGAAGATACAGAAGGGTTGTCGATAGTTCAGAAAGTGAAGATTCATCCACTAAGTCATGATCTTCCTTGTTCCGATGTAAGACTACCCTGTTTGCCACACAACTTGCACTAATTATGCTCAGGAACCAAACACGTTTGCCGTGAAACACTATCGCTCAAGGGACCCAGACGACTTTGCAAACGAGGTAGATGTTCTCAAGAGACTGAAACATGATGATCCGCATTTCGTGAACCTTTTGGCAACTTTCAAGCATCGAAACTCCTATCACATGGTATTTCCATGGGCAACTGGCGGTTCTTTGTACAGCTTCTGGCGTCGACACACAGCTGCGCCACCATTGAAGACTGCTTTACCCTGGTTTTTGGAGCAGGCACTACATCTTGCAGAAGGTCTATCAAGTCTTCACTATCCTGTTGATGGGCCTCCTATAATGCATGGCGACCTGAAAGCAGACAATGTATTGCTATTCAAATATGGTGATACTGATACAGATATCGGCGGATCACTGAAAATCGCCGATTTCGGGTGCGCGGGCATCGTTGATCACGAAGATCCACAGGGAATTTATTCTTTCTGCAAAACATACAGACCGCCAGAGATTGACAGATTCGAAAGCTTGTTCAGATCCCTCGATTACGACATCTGGACTTTGGGATGTCTCTACCTGGAATTCATCGGCTGGTTGCTGATGGGCGGCCATGCCCTTGCTGATTTCACAAAGTCGCGACTGCTAGAAGAAGAAGACAACGACCCTTCGACCATGTACATTGAAGACAAGTTCTTCATTCGGAGAGCAAAAGTCACTTCTGGTACCAGTTCCGGTGATGAGGACATCTCTTCCACATTTGAATTGAAAGACAGTGTCACAGAGGTACCTATATCCCCTGCCACTTCAATGGCCGGTAGAGACTTATTATTATATACAGTACATGGCTCGCTTGAGGAATTTTCCTGGGTGTCCAGAGGTTCTTCGACGCTTCCTTGATATGATTCGGGATAACATGTTGCGCATGATACCAGCCGAGAGGCTGGATGCAATGGCGATAGCCCATGAGATCGGATTGTTCAAGGAGGATGCTGGCTCATTTGGACGTCAAGATGCTAGTGTAACATTTGACTCCTCTTTGACGGAAACTTCTCGAGCTGAGTGGCTATACCTTCCCAAGCCTTCGAAGGACATTGATCGAGAGAACAACTACCTCCACGTCCCAAGCAAGCATTTCGGTTTTGAGAACGATAATGTTACCGAGCACTCTCAACACCCCGATTTGAACGGAGACACGATCCCGATCGACGTGAAAACAGTCGATGAATTTATCGCAGAGACTAATCAAAAGACGGCCACCAAGCGTTTGATTTGGCGCCATACCGTGGAGCGCCGACACATGTGGAACGCACAGAATGAAATTTACCGAGCCACAATAGATGATGGGGGCAAGCGATACGAATCCTACAAGAGTGACTATTCCAACAGGACAAGAGCCGAATTGGACGAAGTAAAGATCGACTCATTTGCCCGGATCGCGGCAGTCAATCATGTCATCAAATCGGGACATGTCGATCAACACAAAGATGTCGTCAAGCCTAACAAGACAGACAATCCTCCGCACACTTCTCAAAATTCAATTTCCACCAAGCCAAGTTTTACTGCCAGAACAGAGAAGGCCTCAGATTCCGCCGATCCAAGCCGTGTTTCTGAGTCAAAGAAGGTGTCCCAAGCTGAAAATAAGGATCTGTTTGTCTCTGGGTCTTTTGGAGGTTATTTCCATAGCATACCAACATACAGACTGCGTAAGGATCGCCTGATGGTGTGGCTCAACGAAAACTTTGGCGGAGGAATTAGGGTGGTAAGTGGCGCCCATCGTGACCAGGACCTTGCCAATGATATCTTAACATCATCCAGACGATGTCCGGGTCGAACTACATATTCTATCTCCCTCGTAGACTGACGTCGGTAAGTGTTTGGAAAAAAGATTGACCGAATCCCTTCACCTCTTCATATTTGCCATAATCGGGACTGACTGCAGCACTTGCAGGCCCAAGAACGCCAAATAGAGGATCTCAAGGAAGGACCGGATTAACCCGCGGCGATGAATTGCAAGGCTACGGGTTTTCTGAAGCGTAAGAAGACGGATAGAGTGCCTTGGAGGTCGATATCACAATCGCAAACAGAGGAAATTCAGACATAATATTGAAACTGGAGATAAGGGTGGTATATATAATGGTCTTGTTGTAATAAAAGTTCGGTGAAATATGTTTCATTATGACAGTAGCCGCAATCTATATTCTTATAATATGACACGGTACAAAAGATAAGATGGTGGCCTTTCTGCTGCCCTTGAAGCAGTACGTTTTAGATATCTAAAATCCCCGGTAGGAAGCATCGAAAGCCATCATGACGCGGGTGGTTCTGTATTCCTTGACTCGTAGGTGAACTGATGCGATCCAGCGTTCAGCCACCCGGTACTAGACTCTCCAGGCGTGGTTTTCCGGTTCGCTTAAGCAAGGCCGCTCGCCGCACACGACTCGTTAAGAAAGCAAATCGAAGCCAGATATACGACTACATAGTCGCATCTTACACATTAATAGACTTCCTTTAAAGATATGGATTTCATGGTTAGTTGTTTGCTTGGTCGACCTAGGGAGAAGCTGAATGGCTTTACTAGGGTTCGTATCGAGCAGAAGGATGAGACATATTAAAAGGAAAGCATCTTGCGGGTTTTCATAAACAGGTAGAGAAGCATATCAAAGTTGCCGTACATCCGCTCGCATTATTTGTTCTCAGACAACATGACTATAAGTCTGTGATGCAAGGGGTGTACAAGATCATCCCTCCTACCCAAGATTGTCCACTAAACCCGACGGCCGCGTTCCCAGTACAGTCTGCCCGTTTGGTTTCGATTCATGATACATGAGGAAAGCCACCACGGTATCGTAGCCATTTTCCTTCGCCCGGTCCAAGGCCTTCAGGCCATCTAGATCTCGGGCATGAACGTTGGCCCCATACTCTACAAGGAGACCCACGACTGCATCATCTCCGCTCTGCGCAGCCCGCGTCAGTGGCGTGTACCCGGTCGGTAGGTAACGTTCGACATTGATGCCCGTCTTGAGAAACATCTCAACAACATGGCGTTGCCCAATCAGTATTGCGTAAGACCAAGGTGAATCCCCATACGAATTTTGACGTTCATGGTCCGCGCCTCGATCCAGCAGGAGCTTAACAATGGATGCGTAGTTCTTCCGCGTTGCGATCAATAAAGGACTGTGTCTCCTCAACTCAGGCCGAAAGTCCACCTTGGTTCCCCGGGCAAGGAGTGATTCAACAAGGGAGGTGTGTTCTCTATCGACTGCATGGATAAGAGCCGTCGTTCCTAGCTCATCTTTCGCATCAATTCCCATGTCCAACAATCGCTCGGGATCGGCATCATGTGCAAACCATTCCCACCTCAGTAGTTTGAGATCTTCTAGGAACTTTTCTCGTCCCCAGCATTTGTAGATTTCGAAGGCACGATCAATCAAGCCAAGCTTCAAAAGATTGACTCCCAAAGATTGAACCTGTCTTGGCTTTTGCAACATGTGTGCAATCGGAATCTGCAAAAGCCACTGTGTTGCTTCTTCTTCCTTGTGTTGAGTGATAAGGCATTCTGCAAGCAAAGCCGCCGCGTCTGGCCAGTAATCAGCGTGACACCGCGTGCCCTCAAGGCCTTCTAAATGCTGCAGCATGACTTGCAGACTGATCCGGCATTCATCCATATTGCCAGAATGCCACAAGGTTATCGACTTGGACAGGTCCCACTCCAACATGCTAGGACTCTGATGCCAGTTCCTCTCGGTATGCAGGTCTAGGACAAATTGATCGATTCGTCTGACGTCTTCGTTGAGTCTATATTTGCTCAACGTTGCTGTGTGGACTCCCAGCACCAGTACTCTCCATTTCGCCCAAGCTGATCCTCGATAGAACATTCGCTTCAGCCACCCAGAGCCATCTTTGGCCATTTTGTTGCTGCAAACGCTGTCCTCCAACTGACGGGAATATATCATGGCATTTCCAAGATCGTTGTGATGTAGCAAGGCTTCTGCTACTCCACAAAGTGCTCTTTGGACGACTGCTTCGACTTGTGGAGACGAAGGCAGATCCTGAGCGATCTCGAGAGACTCCCTGAAGCAGCTCAAGAGACTACACTTGTCAGCATCATGTTTGAGCTGGGCTTTGTGGTTCTCCATGATACCAAGGTACAGGAGACAAACGCTCTCGGTAAAGTTCCTGCGTTTCCTGACTCGGCGGAGAGCTGTCTCCAGCATTGGTCTGGCCCTTGGGATGTTTCCGTCTTGGCCGTTCCAAGTTTGCAGAGCCCAGAGAATGAGCAGCCAAGTAGGCAAAATCGCCACTGGGATGGACCGCAGCGACTCAAGAAGCTTGAAATGAAGAAGTCCAGAGACATTCGGCCGCAGCTGTGCCAATAATGCACCATGCTGTTGCGCTGTAAAATGAACTGTTAGAGCAGTAACGTGTGTGCTCGGCTCAGCTGTGAGTCTTGGCGCGTCCGCGATCGATGCGTTTTGCACTGGATCATCGGTCCCATGGCAGTCGAGATATGAGCTCAGCATACCCACAATCGAGGCCCAGGTTTGATATCGAGAATCATGCTCGCCCAGCTCTTTTTTTCTTCGGGCGAGTTCAGCCTGAACAGCTGCCATCAGAGTCGAGACCGGTAAGCCAAAGTCACTCAAGGAATGAAGATTATCTAGATACTGCAGGAAGAGGTCCCACGAATCCATTTCCAATGTGTCGACGACATATTCGATCAAGCCGCAGAATTGCTTGGATTTGATAAAGTCTTCCAGGGCCGAATTTTTGCTCACTGATATTGTATCCGCCAAGAGGACTGGCAGGAATTTTGACGCGTAGTGAAAGAATGGGTAGCTTTCAGGGAGACTCTGCGTGCTTTTATCATGGATGGGGTAACCCATATCCGTTGACCTGATATAGTTGAAGCAAGACTCGAGCATTGATCCTCGGCTTTCGGGGCGATCGAGTTGAAAGTACAAGACATTGTCATCTGCATGACTCCACTGATCAATTGGCCGTGTGAGGAACTCTTCAATCGACGCATGAGCAAAGTGGACATGGCCGTCGGATTCATTGATGAAATCACCGCATGAATCAATTAGTCCTTCTCTAGTCAGAAGCTCATAGTCGTGGGCGCTGGAGACCGTCATCTCAGCTGCACATGCATAGCCCAGCTCGACAAGCGTTAATGGCTCGGGCGCCGCGAGAATCATAGAGAATATCCGCTTGACCGTCCTCATGGTAACAGATGGCCGCCTTGGGGACCCACCAGAACGTTTTATCAGGTTGTCGAACATGCGATTATACTCTTCATCGAGAGTCGGCGGCGTATTGTTGAGGATCGCTCTCATGGCGGAGGCGCTCGGAGATCGATTTAACTCCTTGAAGACGAGGTTCACCCATAGGAACATCATTTCTGATTTTTCTTGCAGGGATTCCCGGACCAGATCTTTTGATAGAGTGACGTGTGACTTGGAAGAGTTATCTAGATGCCATTCGATGAGAGTTTTGATGTCTTTCCTAAGGCAGTCTTGGCTGATCCTCAAACTCGATGCCGACGAGGTGATGGCTCTAGACATCGATGTCTCGCGGCCACTCAACAAGATGTGGACGTTGGTATGAGTCTTCAGAAAGTGGAAGACCGTTGAGAGGCTTTGATCCCCAGGGTCGTTCCAGTCGTTCTCCGCCTCGTCTACGCCATCGATGATGATGTATACTTCAGAATTAATTGCCCGGATGGCGAAATCCAAGGCATCTCGCAGTAGTCTTTCACCAAGAGATACATTTTGCATGAGAATGGAGGCGACGTGGGAAATATCTTCGGCTGAGAGATGTTTGAGCAACTGCCAGAGAGTCGTTTTGAGAAATCCAGTGAACTTGCGCTGGCTTTCACTACCAGCCCAATAGGAGAAGAAGGTCGAAATCTTGGCCTTGGCCTGAAGTGCATCGGCAATCGAGGCCGACAGAACAGATTTACCGCAGCCTTTGGGTCCATACAAGCAGAATAGCCGCTGAAGATGATTAGATGGATCGTATTGAGAAGACTTGACCCAATTATCGAGCTGTTCATAGGACCAGATCCAATCGCAGGTTGAATCGAGCTTCGGAGGGATAAAGTTACTGCTCGACGGACACAGTGTTCTTTGGAGCTGAAGGAGCAGATCCGTCTTTGACCTCGATTGACCATAGCCTACTATCTGTGAGTGCTGTGCGAAATATATAGACTGCAGGCTGGATGAATACCTTGGTGGACCTGGCCAACTATTGCCAGCGTAAGTTCAGCTCTTGTATCCCTGATTCGCTCAATGTGCTTCTTGGTGGTCTTGTCGAAACCCGTCAACAGAAGCTTGACTTTTCTCATGAATCTCATGCCGCCACTATGAGCTGCCATGTCGCAATGCGTGAGGAGTTTGCTGAGATTTGTCAAGTTCTTGCGAACCGTTTCTAGACTGGCCTGGAAGTTCGCGACCTGCGATGGACTTAGTGATGGGGAGGCCCCTCCGTTTTGGACATCTTTCAGAGTCTTTTCCAGGCCTTCCAATTGTTGCAGCAATATGTCCATTTCGCCAGCCAGCGATTTCCAATTCTTGAGTTGATTAGCAACTTCTGCCGTCTTTTGGATGATCTCAATCAAGCCCGGAAGGCCCGCTATCAGGCCCAGGACCTCCATGCTGCGAGATGTGGTCTGATCAAAACTTGGTAGATTGCAGGACTTTTGCACCTATCGAGACCATGACTGAGGCCGCCTGCGTGATGATTTTGTTGTCAACGACATGGTGTGCCAGAAAAGGCAGATCAGGTAGGGATCCATGGTCTTTTGAGGGTGAGCGAGAGGGCATCATGGCCTTTTTTCTTTGGTGAGTGATGGACCGATCAAGGCAGCTGCTGGCTAAATAAGGCATAGCTGCAATATGTAGCTTATCAATCTTTCGGGGTTGGGGAAGGCATTCTCAAGGAACCATTGGGCGGAGTTTTTCAGCTGCTGCAGGTGTTTTGGGCGCAGTCGCGAGGCAGATTGCGGAACTGTAGGTAGAATATGAATTGAGATAGTTCGGAATGACCCCGCCCTGGCCTCTGCGAAGCTCGCACTTCCCACCTGGTCGGGAATCGACAACAGCATCAATAGAGTAACCACGTCAAAACTGCCGAATTCATAGAGGTATCATGAACACGAGGGCAGTTCGAATTGAGATCAAGCTTGAAAATAGGCGGATCGTATTGAATATTCAAGCTGCAGTGGTAAGCTTGTCTTTTGTACCTAGTCTGGAGTTGAAGAACATGTCGATAATGTAGCAAGCCCTTATACCGACGGCCGCTCTTTATACCAGATTATTGCCACAATGTCTGGGTGGCAAGATGATATTCTGACGATAACGACCGATGAATCCATTTCGACGGCATGTCATCGAACGATACGTGAGGTCAGAATCGTTCTTTTCTGCCTTTACGCCAGTATGTCGTCAGGTTTCAGGTCCCGGAGTAGGAGCAGGGCCATCAGAGCTAGAACCCCAAGGCCTCTTTCTACATATACTGCACTACTCGTAGGTGCACGGATGTGATCTAGCAGCCAGCTATAACTAAATTCTCCGGCCGCGGTAATCCGGCTTGCTTTAGCAGAGCCTTCCGTGTTGCACGAGTCATCGGAAGATCAAATCGAGAATGGATATACGACTACGTAGACACTGTTTTGTATCTATTCTGGACTTGATCTGTAGCTACAGCTAGCTGTTGTGGTTGGTGCTTACCTGCTCCTTACGCTACGGCTAGAAAGTCGGTATACTACCACCTGTGAACTATATTCGCCTGTACCTGCAGGAACCTTCGACAGCTACCAAATGGTGACGCGACATGAGAGGTCTGTCAGAGACGCAGGTGAGCCGACAGTCTTATCTACCTTTTATTTTTTGATAGCCACCTTCTTCATACATAGGACATTGCCGCCCTCGAAAGGCATGATGATGACGCCTGAATATGACCCCGGGGGGGCAATCCGACAGCTCCAGAGCCCAGACCCCTGAAACCCCACAGCCCTCTGACAGGTTCCAGACGCTTGAACCCCCTGGAGCCAGAAGACCCCCGGCCGAGAGAAAGCCGTCACCTTTGGGGGCCTTTTGGGGGGATCTGGCGCACCAACGGCGTGTTAATCCAAAACACCCGTCGACAACTTTATTCAAAAGCTTGGCTGTTGAGCCTCAATCATCGAGAACTTCTTCTTTTTTTTTCCCCGAAGCTATCTTGTCGCCGTCTTTCTCTAGTATCGAGCTGAAATGTTCGTAGGCATGAGTAATGTATGATGATGGACAACCTCGGTTTGCCGCCGAGCTGTATTGCTTTTCTCTTTCTAAGCGCCCAGGCACCGCGCGCCGTCGCAGCCACTCAGAGATCGGCTTTTCGAGGTCTCGCGAGCCCCCCCTTGAAACTGGGTTCGCGATGCCCCTGCGACGGCTCCGGTAGCATCATGCAACAACGTCCAATGTCTTCTTTCGCCGCCTTTTCTGCCTTCGCTCTTCTCTTCCCCTACCCAGCAGCTGGCCCGGCTCCATCCAGCTCACAGCCCACCTCATATTGGGCATGGGCATTGGGAAGTCGTACCATCGTCCATGGCCACGGAATACGGCACTGCCTGTCTCGTCTTGGCGGCCGAGACCTGCTCTCTTTTACCAATCTGCTGACTCTGCTTTGTGAGGGCCGGGGTCCGACTGGATCTGGTTCTGGGCTCCATTGATTGCATCGTAGCATCGTCCGTGTGTCTGTCTATTCCCTTTTCCCCTCTCGTGCGTCTGTCTGGTGGTGCCTCCCCAGACTAAAGTTAGGTTCTTCCCTCTCTCGGTTGTTGCCGCCCAGGCTCGTGCATTGGCTGTATGTGCGTGTGTGTGACTCGTACCACCTTAATCGACGTCTTGCCCTTCTTCTTCTCTTCTTCCCTTTTTTCTTGCTAATTCATACTATTCCCGGAACAGATCAGTGATCTACTACGTGCATTACATTCTTTCTTCTTCTTCTTGCTTGCCTTCTTTCAATCTCTACTCGGTTCGCCGTTTTTGTAAACAGTTTCGCTTCTCTATAATCGCTTGTTAGCGCACTTCGTATACTCTACACACATCAGCTGGTCTGTCACCATTCAATCGCTCAAACACTCATATCGCCGGACCGACGATATCAAGAATAATCCTAGACGGAAAACACCTCCCACCACAAAAATCAAAATCGAAAATCAAAAATGAAGTCCTTCTTCGCCCTCGCCGTTGCCCTCGCCGCCTCCATGGCCTCGGCCGGCGTCATCATCACCCCGATCAAGGCGAACCAGGTCGTGGCCAAGAACGACGGCGACTGCTTCTTTGGCGTGACGACGCCCAACGGCTGCGGGTGCGTTGTCCCACTCCCACACTCACAATCTTGCCCTTTGACTAACTCACCATAAACAATAGGCTCCAGCGTAACTGAGCAGACCTCCAAGGTCATCACATCATCACCACACTCACTCGATACCCACCCACCGCGGATATCTGACCCGGCAAAGACGGAGCAGATAAACGACATAATCGCCTCGGACTGAGGATATAGACAGGCAGGGTGGAGAGGTCGGGGGGAGGCAGAGCGACGTGCAGTCAGTCTAATTACAAGCTCTCCCCGCCAAGGACGATAATCGTGTTTACCTTCTGCCATGGAGAGAGCATGCATACACGCATCAGCGGCCGAGCCACTCGTTCATTTTCGACGGTCCTTCTTGTCGTTTACTCACGGGGCCGATCATTCAAGGGTCTTTCGTTGCCATGCGCCTTTGGCAGTGGGAGGAGCAGGCGTTTAGCGCAATCATGGAATTCATTGTTTTTTGAAAGATAAAAAGAGAGAGGACAGAGAGGACAGGTGTAGCATCCAACGATGAAGTTGTCATCGTAGCTCTTGATGGGCATACTCACGTATGTAACGAGATAAACGGCCACCAAATGGGATATATATTCGCTTCAGATCTTTTATTCGCTCTGTTGTCATTGCAACGTATCGCCATATTCGAGATGAGTGAAGCAGAATCTCATATATGGACACTCAATGCCACTGTAAACAAATCCTGAACAGTTTGCGTCATGTTTCGTTGTATCCAACCCCCAAGTCCGGATACTCAAATCAGGCCCCATAATAGACTGCGCAAAGGCAGTATCCATGATCCGAAATGATGCAGAAATGCTTATATAGGTCCGTATAGGTAACGACGAATTTGACGCCCAAACTCCACACAATGCAATGCAAATGCAGCAGACGAGCAAAAGCGGCAATGAGAGAAAACTGCCCCATGATACTTTCACGTCCTCGTTCATCCCTCATGCGGCATCACTGGTCTTGGCTTGTCGAGTCGGGTCGTAGATTCGGAACTGGTAAAAGATGACGCCGTCCTCCACAATCGTGCCCAGCGAGCCCAGCAGCCAGGGCAGCGCCTTGATGACATAGTCGGCGTCCTGCGAGTAGCTGAAGACGCTCAGGCCGTAGGTCAGGTTGCCAGTGAGAGACAGGAGGAAGAAGAGGAGCGCGAGTCCTGCGCAGCCATGATTAGTCTTGTTGCCCTTGTTTGCCCGTGCCGGACATAGAGCTCGTCGCAAACATACCTTCACAGGACTTTTCCCTGTAGTTCTTGATAATCTGCGGGATGCGGGCACACAGGTAGCACAGCGCACTCATGTACCCCAGCGTCATGCCCACGATGCCCACGACGGACGTCGCCGTGGTGGGCGATTCGGGCTCCTCGGGACCGTCCCACGCGCCGGCCTTGTACGATGCGAACCAGCCGGCCGTGCCCAGCAGGTAGACGGCGGCCAGGCTCAGGGTGTTGTGCAGCCAGCGGTGGCTGTCGGGGGTCTCGTCCTCGCCCGTGACTATGCGGGTTAGGGAGTCGCCGAGGCCAGACTCGTCGGTCCTAACCGAGGGCCTGCGCTGCGATCCGGGGATGATGCCCGCCGACGACCGGCGCCGCAGCAGCGGCTCGTCCTCAGAGACGGCGGTCTCGGACGACTGGGCGCGCTGGCGTGCGGCTGCCCGGCGGGCGTTGATGGTGTTGTAGTACAGGCATTGCGAGATGAGGACGAGGTCGGAGAAGCAAAAGTATGCAGCCAAGGTGGTAGCGGTCGGTGCGATTCCGGTGACGAGCGCCCCTGCAGGATTGGAGTTGGAGTCAGTCTCTTGGTTGTTTTTTTTCCCTTGGAGATAAGCCGGAGAGCACGTGCTCTGGGCCCTGCATCAAATGTAGGAACACCAATGATAATTTAGGTCCCAGACATTGCCAAAGCCAAATGATTTTATGTGAATTCGCATGGCGAAAGCACTTTTGACAATTGACTGTATCGCAGGCCAGGCCCATCCGTCATAGCGGGGTCAGAGGGTATAGGGAAGGCCGACATACCTGCCAAGTTGGTAACATCACCAAATAGCCAAATCAGCAGAAAGCCCATGGATAGGCCATCGGCGCTCTTGGTTTTGTAGTTGGTGAGAAGCTGGGGGATCTGAGGAAATCCATTGTCAGAATATGCATCTTTGCTCGATCGCGACAGGATTTTCTTTCGGGGGACGCACCAGTAGACAAATCCATGCCGTAAGACTGATGCTGCCAAAGATTCCGGATAGCGCCTCGTTCACAGGCACGTCCTGCGATAAGAACGCCGCCATGGCTAATCAGACTTTTGTTCCCGTGTCGGCCGCGAGGGTAAGAGGCCCAGAATAGATGTATAGGAATAAGAGTCGGGCTCTTTTCGATCACGGACAGGTGAAGAGAGGAAAACAAAGGAAAAGAGAGGCAGAGAGGGGATTTCTCAGTGTTCAGCCTCTTTCTTTCTTAGGATGGATCATGCGATGGGACTCGGGAGAGCCGTGGGGTCAAGGAGTGCAAGGGAGTCATGGGTTAAACTACGCCGGCGCAAGCATATTTTTTTTTTCTTCTCATCCATCCTTGAGAAAAGTTGGTGATAAGGACGATCGGCGCAGACGCTTGTTGTAGATAAGAGCAATCGGGACCAGTAATAGGGAATGCACCTACGCACGCATGGGGACTTGGTGGCACTCGTGGTTCACTGTTTGGGGGAAAGGCTAGGCTCTAGCGCTTCCGTTGCGGGTACGTTAAGGCATGCGACCGACCACTCAGATCTCGGTGGTTTACCATCCAGTGACGTCGTTCCCGCGCTTCTGGGGGTTCACCGAAGTCGGTGTAAAGTGACTACTACTGAATGCGAACATGTTCATCAGCCACAATCACATACATTTACTGTTACCTTTACAGTCAGAATGCATATAATCAATAGCAGTAATTGATTTCATTCAACGGTCTTGGACGACAATATAAAGGTGGAAGGTGGCCAAGGTAAATGGTCACGAATATATGCAATCCCTAAGCCGCTAGGACAACGGAAGGGCACTTAGTCTAGGTCAGTACGTAACCACAACTCAAATAGAAGAGTGTGTGCGAGGTACAGCTGGATTATACAAAATCGAAAAGCAACATATCCAATACGATCCAATATACAACTGTGAAGCCTAGGCAAGCGATCATATTAGGGTCTCAGCTGGATGGCCGCAGCACTGGTCATCTGAGGAACCCCGAGGGCGAATCAGCCAGTCTCCAGGGTGTCACGTTCCCTCGCCAACCAAGACGGTCGCGCATCTGAGTTGGCGCCTGAGCCAGCGCGGACGTGTCAGCCCCCATTTAATGCTGTAGCTCGGTACGACTTGCAACTTGAGACCGTCTTATCGGTTGTCCATTGAATGCATCTTGTTCTTATTCAAACACGCAAAGTATACTGCAATTTATCTTGTTATTGAGTAGTCGAGTTTTACACGCATTCACGAAAGCAGTATACAAAGATGAGATTGGGAAGCGGCGCCGCAGCGCTTAGCCTGCTTTTACCGAGCGTTGCAGCTTGGGGCAGTAAGTATTATCCCCAGATACACGGAGCAGCAGGCCTACCTTTCTGATAAGGTGGCGTCGCACTCCGTGTCGCCTCAAAGGCTCGGACAGACTGATCAGAGTGCCACAGGCTTGGGTCACATCACCGTCGCCTATCTCGCCAGCAATTTTGTCAAGGACGAGACTGCTGCTTACTTCCAGGACCTCCTGCGCAACGACACGGAGCACTATCTCGCCGGCGTCGCCACGTGGGCCGACAGCATCCGGTACACGCGATGGGGTCGCTTCACCAAGAACTTCCACTTCATCGACGCCAAGGACTCGCCGCCGACGTACTGCGGCGTCGACTTTGAGCGCGACTGCAAGGAGGACGGCTGCGTCGTCAGCTCTATCCAGAACTACACGGAGCAGCTGCTGGACGGCAACCTCTACGCCTGGCGTCGCGGCCAGGCCGCCAAGTTCGTCATCCACTTTGTCGGCGACATCCACCAGCCGCTGCACACGGAGAACGTCGCCATGGGCGGCAACGGCATCCACGTCAAGTGGCAGAACGCCGAGCTAAATCTGCACCACGTCTGGGATTCCAGCATTGCCGAGCAGATGCTGGGTGGCAACCGCAGGAAGCCATATATCGGGGCTCACGCCTGGGCTATGAACCTCACATCCGAGATCAAGGACGGCAAGTACACCGCCGAGAGCAAGTCCTGGGCGGATGGCCTGAATCTCGACGATCCCATCGCTACCTCGATGATCTGGGCCAACGAGACGAATGCCTATGTCTGCAGTCATGGTGAGCCATTTCTTGGTGTTCTCGTACCGGAAGAAAAATAACTGATTTGAAACCCTAGTCTTTCCGGAAGGTCCCGCCGCCATCGCCGGTCAGCAGCTTGCTGGTGAGTATGCAAAGAAGGCCGAGCCAGTGATTGATGTCCTCGTCGCTCGGGCTGGATACCGACTGGCGGCTTGGCTAGACCTCATCGCCGACAGGATTCATGAGAATGCCCGTGCCGCCAGTGTGGGTGAACTCTGAAGCGTGGCGTTGTTGGATTCGAAGGAATTATAGATATAGCCATTCTGGGAAAACCTGACAGTACACAGCATAGCTTCGGGCAGGTGACTTGCTTAAATAGGTTGGCGATGCTAGACCATATATCCATCCACCAAATCTCTTGGCGAAACAGTCGAAAACAGTTTGAGCAGCATACGCGTAACCCCCGTATTGAGGGTCACTACGACTGCAGAGATGCAGATCCAGCGACTGTCTTGGCGATAGCGATGACAGGTGCACGGGTTCATACCCGCCTTCATGATTCGCACAATGCTAGACTGTTCGCGAGATCCGCGGGATGCAGCAAGGCGAGAATGGCGATGTGACCCATGGGATTTTCCATTGGAGACGGTGAGCGCTCGGCTGTGCAAGAGCCCGGACGATTCGACAGAGGAAGTGCTGGACTCGTGCGTCCCGAGCCCGATCCGGACCACATGCCATCCATTCTTGGAAACGATGGCATTCTGCCATACAACCAGTGACAGCGACATACATCAGCGTATGCTCCTGGTGGGAGGGAAACTGTTCAGCCGAACTCTGGCCTGGTTTCAGAACTTTGGTTTAATGCGCCATAGGGGCTGGGTGTTCGATTCTTCACCCTCTGGCCAAGCTCCACGTGATCGATCGGCCACTTGATCATGAGCATGGATCTTGGTGTTTCACCAAGACCTTGGGACATGGCTCAAACGCAGGACTTGGGAAAGGAGATCTGTCAGCCCTCGCCGACGCAGCTGAGTTCCAACGACTCGTATCTGCCGCGGCATTTTTTTTTTTTTTTTTTTTTTTTTTTTGGTTTCCTCCTATGGACCAAGTTGGATCGAAAGGATTACTAGTCCATCGTATTCCAATGTTTGATGAAATGACAAAAGGGCTGTGTGCAAATGTCGTTACACTGCGGAAAGAGATTGTCACTGGACAAGGCAACTTTCGTCATTCGGCATCTTGATGATATGGAGCAAGAGTAGACAATAGAAACCATCGCATCTCTTGGCAATCCCAAAATAACCATCGCATCAAGTATAAATTGTCATCTGGTCTAATTGGATGGCATGTGGGAGGGAAACAAAATCGTACATTGATCTTCCTTGGTGTTGTGTTCATACCTGGGTAGACACCAGAGAGAGTGCATACTGCCATAGGTGTAAACTTGAAGCACGGCACTTGTCGTCCGAAGATCTGAGGTCGTGGACGTTTGCGAAATTACCATGGGATGAAAGCCCCCGGTTTCAATGTTTCGTGGGTGAACACTCGGGTTGGCTGGACGCTGTGTTGCCGAACAGTGAAGACACGCCATTTGCTCGCTCTAGGGGATACAGACCTGGGGACGATCAGAACGGATCACGAAATTGCCAAGCTCTGCCAACCCAGCACAAGATTTGTGTTTTAGGACTTGGCGCGGGGGGATTCTGGCAAGATTCTCTCTTCCTTAAGCGAGTGTGAGCGTATCTCCGAGCAGGGCACTGGGAAACGAAAACGGCCGGGTGGACGGATCGCCGTGGGCCAGGGTGCCGGAGAGCGTGTCCCAAGGTAGGTGATCATATAGGCTTGCGCTCAAAGACATTTCGCCGTTGAGGTTTGGACCACTCTCAAGGAGCTCCAACGGCATCCTACTGTAGCAGTGCGCAGAATTGGCCCACGCGCACCAGACACAAATCTCCTGTCTTGCCTGTGGCCGTAGACCCGCACGTTCCAAGCGGCTCAAGAGAAAAGATAAGGATTTCGGAAATCGGCAAGAGAAATTAGAGATTTCGCAGTAGTAGATTTGCTGGGGTTGCAATGGGCTCCATCGAATATGCGAGGCATTGCAGAAGTCAGGGCAGTGAGTGATGAGAATGAAGGCAGCCAACAGCTTCTGTGGTGCATACAGATGCGTTAGAAGGGTCCCGAAGTGGCTAGACGAGCTGGAAGGAGTTGTCTCAATGCCCTGAGGCAGGGGCGCTGTAGGGGCTCTGCAGGAACAAGACGCCCCTGTGCCTGGGAAGAAGGCTCGGTTTTGGTGCAGTAATACGGTAACAGAAGGGGCTCTGCTGCTGGCCCCAGCCATGGCTTGGGGACCCCTGCCCACGCTTTTAAGCTTCTTTTCTAACGATCCAGCATTTCATATTACCTGCTTACCAGTAGTTGGATTTCTCTGGGAGTTCTGTGGATGCTTGACTCTGAAGATTCAGGCGTGTTCAATGTGTACCTAGGTAGTTGGCAAATCTCTCGTCATTGTTACTATGGTTATGGACACTTGGAAATCCTCCTTGGCATGTAGCACTGAGGCCTTCAATGCCAAGCGCCGAGCAGAAACACAGTGGGCTGACAATTATCTCCGGGCAATCCCCCAGAAAGGCATCGCCAAGCTTGCTCACGGCTTTATGATCTTGTTCAGCGACGAGCACTGCAAGATCAGCCACGGCTCAACGTCTTCCAGGTTTGGCAGGGCTCTCTGGCGATGCGCAAGTGTGGCAATCGACCGAGTCGATATGCGCTTTGATCGGCACTGATCTAAGGTTAGGCATAACCAACACAGCGGCGATTTTCTATCTCAAGTCTGAATATGCGCCGTTAATCTTGATATGTGGATCCGAATTGACAGATGGATCTCTTGTATGAACTGCCAGGTTGCTTGGCTGGGCCAATTTCTCGTATACTGTTGCCGAACATTGTCATATCCACCCGGGTTCTCCATTCTCTCATGCGCTTTGAAGTTCGCGATGGAGAAGAGTAGGGATGAAGTGCAGTGCAGAGCCGCCAGGTAGTCTCCAGTCAGTATGCTGGTTAGGTAGGTAGGTAGGTGTTCTGTGCGGTCGTCTGGTCTGGAGACAGACAGGCAGGGAACGGACGAATAGGAGGATGTATGAATCCGATCCCAGTTCGCGGCTGCCATATTCAACCACCACCCGAATATGCGCTCAGATTCCTTGCGGCGCCTGTCCATGGTGTCTCGGTCTGCTTCATCGTCGCTTGGGGCCGAAACGTCGCTTGCCTGATGTCCAGCGGCGCTGGCGCCTGAGATTGGCTGGCTCACAGACGGCAGGGGCTGTGGGGGGTGGGACCTGCGACGTTTTGAGCCGCAAAACCCAAATTCATCCTCCAGCATCCCCCCAAGCCCCGCAAAACACTCAACTGCTACTCCATGATACTGGAAAGTCTCTTTCTATTCATCCTTCCTTTACTGCAAGGGACGGTAAAGTTGCGCAAATGAACGTTGGACCAATCCAGGGTGGGAACCGCGAAAGAAGCCATCCGGCACTACCTACGAAGTACGCTCCTACCAGCCACGGCATGGGCGAGATGGGTTTGTCCAGGTCTCAGCTCTAGCGACCTGTCTCGACTGTTTCCCTGGTAGTCGATACTGCCATCATACTCGAGCGCGAGGGATTCCACGATACTCCAGGCGGCAGAACACCCAAAAGGAATGGGTAATGATACTATCGTGACACCAATCCCTCTCGACGCAGTGGTTTCGTGTGTTTCTAGCTTGAAGTTAGAGTTATTCCAGTCCCATCTGATGGCTCATCGGACGCCTCTCACCCAGCCGACCTGAAGTTGGGTCGGCCTGATCACAGGTCGCAGTGCCATCTCGTCCTCCTACCATGTTCCGTAACGTCTTCAGTCTGGTCCTGGGGGCTGCCGCCACCCCTGATCATGCCAAGGCCCGGGACGAACAGGGGTCCCGAGTCTAAAGTCGAGTACCCAGTTCGGATTCCATATCCAACGAGTGGCACATCCTTTCCGTATCGAATCTCACAGCCCGCTCTCGATGTCATGTCGTCGGGATGGTGATGGATGTCCAGCAGTGAGCGCCAGTGCCCTGCTGGACGGTTTCTCCGTCTCTTCTCATCTTCCCCTGTCGACGTTTAGAGATTGTGGGTACATCTCATGCCCATGACACTCTCGACATGGGGTCGACATGAGGTAGCGCTGCTTCCGAAAAAGCTTGGCTATACCACCCTGCTCATACACCAAACCAATCTGGCCCACCTCGAAACTACACCCTCCAGCCCGTATATAAGCATGTCAAGTCTTGGCTTTTAATGCTCACTTCTTCACTCCATCTATTTCGTGTTGCGGTTGTCCATCAACTTTCTCTTCGCTTCTTTTTCTCCAATCTGCGCTGGTAGTGTGGTAGTCCATTCATTCGTTCCTTACAGCTTGTTTCTACTATCGACAAAAGTGTCTGTGACTCTTTCGTCTTTTTTATTATTTTTTCACCTTACGCAAACGGTCTGGGACCTTTTTTCAACGACAAAAACATACCGACTTAGTTTCTATTATCGCCTTTGGGAAAAGAGTCAGGACAAGATCTAGGAGATTCGGTTCTGTCAAAATCAGTCAGAATGTTGGCCAAAAGTGTACTCGTCGGGCTTCTTAGCCTCACCCTCGCCGTCGAGGCTTCCGTCATCAACGGTCCCTTCGAGAACGTCCTCACCCAGCGCGCAAGCCGCACCCTCCAAGCTCGACAGAACAAGGGCGGCAACAAGAACGGTGGCAACCAGAACACTGGTAACCAAAACACTGGCAACCAGAACACCGGCAACCAGAACAACAACAACAACAACAACAATGGAGGTTCTGCCACCTGCTTGAGTGCCAATGCCCTCCAGACTGGTAGCGCTGCCGACGGCTCGGCTGGTGCCTCGGCTGGTCAAGCAAACTCTGCAACGTTCGTGTGGCCTTTATTCATTCCTCCAACGACTATCTTACTAACCAGGAGCTCAGTGACAATGCCAACTTCATCAACTTCTGTTCTGGCGAGACTCTGACCAACGGTCTGCAACAGAAGGGTGGTTCTTGCAACGGTATCCGTACGTACTCGACATGAAAAGTAGCTTGCAAAAGTATATACTGACATGAATGACAGCCATGGGTAAGATTCCGGCTCAGGCCAAGACGATTTCTGCCGTATTTGTCAACCCTCAGAACGGCGACAACATCGCGGCCAACCAGGACTTCAAGATCCAGGTCCAGGTCGCCAACCTGGCTGCTGGTACCTTCACCAACCCGGACAGCACCTACTACTCGGCTCCTCAGGACTTGGATGGTTCCGGAAACGTCATCGGCCACACCCACGTCTCCGTGCAAGATACCGGAAACAGCTTGAACCCCACCCAGCCTCTCGACGGTACTCAGTTCGCTTTCTTCAAGGGTATCAACGATGCCGGTAACGGAAACGGTCTCCTCGCTGCCGACGTCACTGGTGGTCTGCCCGCTGGCAACTACCGTGTCTGCTCCATGACCAGTGCCGCCAACCACCAGCCTGTCATCATGGCCATTGCTCAACGTGGTCCCCAGGATGACTGTGTCCGATTCACTGTTGGAGGCAACAACAACAACAATGCCAACACTGGCAACAACAATGCCAACACGGGCAACAACAACGCCAACCAGAACCAAAACGCCAACCAAGGTCAGAACGCCAACCAAGGCCAAAATGCCAACCAAGGCCAGAACGGTGGAAATGGTTAGTATTTCTCTTTTGTGATATCTCTCATCTGTCCCTGAAACGTTTGCCTCAAATCTTCAACACAAGTCAATTATCCACACTAGCACGCTGGATCGTCTCCTGCAACCCACTAGACACAGGACGCATCATCCTTTCCAAAGCAACAGCAGACTCTTCCTCTTCCACAGCAGCGACTTCCTCCAATCAAATATCACAAGCAGATCATCCGCCTCCAGCAACTCCAACTCATCATTCATGACCTTTGCACACCATTACCTACAGCACAGTCGAAACTCTGCATAAGAATAGGTAACTAACTCAAAGCTACAGCGAAAGGTCGTGGCGTAAGTAACAACAACCTCACATGAATGAGCGCTTCTGCAATCAACAACTTTATCATATCGACATGTCGACATTGGAGAGACTCGGCTGTGGTCGCTAGCGAAGAGTCTGCTGATACCGGCATATTCTTACACCTCAATTATGGTATTGACCCTTGTACTGACTGAGATTGTCTATAGCGGGGACGGGGTCGACAGTAAGCGCCGCATTGGCCGGAGTCTCTGCTCCCGCGGTGACGGATTCCGGCAATGCCGATAGGCCTTTCGAGGTCAAGTAAGTTGTCCCATCACGATACAGACTGCCATTGAACATGGAAACTAATACATTGACTCACAGCGGCAACACGTTCGTCAACAAGGCTGCCGCGGTCCAGCGTGCCTGCGACATCCAGATGAACGGTTGTGCGGACGCCGTCAACGGCGGAAAGGCAAGTGGTGTCACCGTCTCGGATTGCCAAGCGCAGCAGCAGACTTGCATCACTTCGACGTCTTAGACCTTTTCTGGGAAAAGTGCAAAGACCCTTCTCTTGGGGGTAATGATGGTGGTGAAAACGAGGGCAGGCTGGCTGGCTGATAGCTGTAGTAGAAGTCGGGTAATGGGAGTTTTTGCACAGTCAGCAGCCCTTTCTGGACATGCCACTGTATGATGGTGTTCCGGATCTCCTGGTTGGGGTCATATTCCTAAAGCCCTTTGTTTGCTTTATGGAATGGCCCATAGTTTTTATGTTTTAATGATCTTTACACACTCTATACCATGGTCATGTCTGTACACCTAGAAGAAAATCGTTGTTTACATCCGCAACACAAATCATAAAAAATCCTATTTCTTTGCGTCATTCGCTAAATCAACATCACTCGAGTTGGTCCTGCTTCTGACAAGTTGCCAACTTGCTAGAACCGCCTCTAGTGACTTGTACGGACAGCCCGAACCGTTGCAGGGGTCGTGGAAACAGCCGCCAAGAGAAGAGGTAGTTTCGGACTCTGCAACACAGGACGAGGCTTAGACTGTCTGATCCACATCGGCTCTATCCCCTACTTGGGCGACCAAAACCAAGTTGTGTACTTATTGTATTGCCTCTGCAATGGCTACGTTTAAAGTGCAAGATACATGGCAATACTCTCGGGGCTTCCTTTGACCGAGTCTCTCTTAATTTCTACGACAGGGAAGGTTGTGCAATCGTGGTAAGGTACATAGAGAGAGCTATGACGAACGACTTTTGTTCCTCGCCTATTCTGTCTGAACTCTGATAGTTCATGACCAAGACCAGACTGGCTAAAATTAGACCTGCCATGTCGAGCCTCATCCGATTCGCATAGTCGCTTTTTCACCATATTATTGTTTTCTTATGAAACCACGTCCCAAAAGTCTCTTCCTTGCGCCCTGCCACTCTGTAATTGAATTCCGTCCTGCCACGGCAGTTTTTCTAGTTCCTCGTGCGTCTTGAAATTGGCATGGTCATAGTCGGGCGCCATGCCGTTTCTGTCCTCCTCCATGTCGAGATAGCCTGGAGCGCACCTCTCGATGGCTTCCATCCAGAGATCTATGTTGCCGTCCTGAAAGAACCGGCGCTTTGATTCGAGAATGTCGAGTATCGGCTCCTCCATGTTGATGCTAGATATAATTTTACCATTAACAGACTGCGCGAGAACAAGACTATATAAATTGAGACTTCAGGGCAGTACTTACGGACCGACACGTCTAGGACCAGGGATCCTGTCGTCGCATCTGCTGTCAGCGAGCCGCTTGCCCAGCGCCGTCCACCGGGCGTACTCGTGCTTGATGGCGGGCGCCCAGATCCGCGCCTCGTCCTGGATCTGCCCGTTGCTGTGCACCTCGCACATGAGCACGAAGCCCGTCTCTAGGGCCTCTCGGTCCACGAACAACACGCTGCTCCGCCACCGGTGGCATATGACGGTGCCGTCCACCGTCATGGCCACGGCGTTAAAATCAGCGTCCTCGATATAGCACCACTTTAGGAAGTTTTGCGGCGCCACCGAGAGGTCTGGGCCCGCCGGGTTCGGTATCGCGATCCCGATTATGCTGTCGTCGGCGTCGAACAGCGTCCCGCTGTCGCCGTCGAGCGAGTACAGCATGACGCGCAGTTTCGTCCAGAGGGCCCTGCTCCGGGCGTCCAGGGGCTCTGGGACCGTGAACTGGACGAAATCGACAGACTTGGGCGTCGTCCGATTCCTATCCCTCAGAGGAGCCGGATACCATGACGCGCTGTCCCGGACCGGCGCCCGCTGGTCGTATGCGGTGCGGTCATCTTGGGACATGCGCGCCCACTGCTCGACGAGCTTGCGGCGCTGGGTCACTTCGAAGACATCATCTGGGCTTTCTGGCGGGCGCTCCACCGCGTTTTCCTGGTCAGTGTTAGTACACCCGGGAGCCAAGAGACGGTAATGTTGGTTCAGGTAAGGAAACCTCGAGAAACAACTGCCAGGCTTTCGTGTGCTCCCTGATGCCCTCCCTGACGGGGCCGTAAATTGGTTCTGGGTGGAACTTGATACATGCCGGGATGCCTCCCGGCCAGTATCTTCGCGGGTTCTCCATTATATAGAGTTGTAGCGTTCTGAAGATTGACCAGATGTACTTCGACATGAGGAGCCAACGTTCACAATGGGTCTAGGCTGCGACAGCGCCGAGAATTCGGCTGGCGATGCCTAGGTAGTATCCACACACGGAATTGATATTGAGATTGGGAGAGCTAATCTTTATTCGTAATAGCCATGGCCAGGGTCCGAAAGAGTATTGTAAATACCCAGGTACGTTCAGAAAACCTTCCAGCTTAAGGAAGAAATCAGATGGGTTCTATTCGATGATCTTGACCAGTGAGATTGGAGAGCAACGTGATAGATACTTTTAATGCTTAAATCATTAAGCGTGGAGGTAATTATTTCAATTATGAACAGGATTACTGGACTCTGTACTTGTCCAGCAACTCCTTGACTCTGTTCACATCCAAAGCTTTATGCAATGTCCCATCGAACGCATTCAGATCCTCCGCTTGGCACAAAGAATTCAAAATGGCCTCCTCGGTCGCCTCGGCCGTTGCAACGAAGAGGGCATCAATAGTGCTGTGAACCACCGTTTCGACAGTCTGCACCTCTACGTTTCGGCGGAAGCCTGCACCGCTGACCTGTCCATCTGGGGCAGACGGCCGTCCTCCAGCGCGGCTGACTGTCTCCTGGCTTGGCCGGTTCCAGTCTTCTTTCATCAGAACTTGGGGAGAACAGCCTGGTGCAGTTGACAGGGCAATGATGATATCGCCGGATGAGTTGTAGCCTATACCCTGACCACCACAAGCGGCGATACCACCGGACGCCCGAGCAGCGACGCGCTTGAGTTGATGTGGCAAAAGAGGCGCATTGGTTACTACACAGACAATGATACCTAGAGAAATAGCATATTTGTTTTAGTATTGGGGGCGCGGGAGATCTTTCTCAAGACCATTGGGGGTCACTCACTGCCTTCGGATCCAGTCCTCTCGCTGCGGTCGGCTTCACTGATTTTCTGTCCCTTCTCGACCTCGTCACGGACGAGAAGTTTGCCGATGGGAACGCCGCCAATGTGCAGCATAGACTTTTGACCAAAGTTTGTCTGCACAAGGACACCCACGACAAGATCCTCCTTGCCCTCTCCCGCCTGCGGAACCATGCGACTGCTGGTGCCGGTGCCGCCCTTGTGGCCGAGGCACAGCATCCCGGCACCTCCGCCGTGGCTGCCCTCGAGCACCGTCTCGCGCCCGGCCGCGTCCTCGATGGCCTCGACGACCTGCTCGTAGGTCAGCGTGGACTTGAAGTCCTGGATGTCCGTGTTGCCGCCTCCCCAGGTCTCGCCCACGACGGGCCAGCCGTGGTGCGAGTACATCTGCACGGGGTCCTCGCCCAGGCGGCGCGACAGCTCGAAGCTGTAGTTGGTCAGGGCCTGGTACACGGCGCCGCAGGACATGGAGTCCGTGAAGGCGATGGGCTGCCGCGCGGGAGGTTAGCTGCATGAGCGATCAGCTGATTTTGTTGGATGACTTGTTCGTCTTACCGAGCTCGTGAAACCCCAGTCTTGGATGAAATGCGTCCCCGTCATCTCGCCGCCGCCGTTGAACGTGTGGATGGCCGCATACGACGGCTGCCGGCGCGAGTTCTCCGCCCCGCGCGGGTAGATGAGCGTCAGTCCGACGTGGATGCCCTTTTCGTCGTCGTGGATGGTCTTTTGTCCGACCTGTACACCAGGAACGTCGAGGATCGAGTTCTTGGACCCGGGCGTGTAGTAGCCAGGGCCGTAGCCAAGATCTCTGATGTGGGGTCTAGTCATTACTGCGAATGTACAGTTCAATTGATGATTTGGAGCTGGTGAGATGGAGCGTTTGTGACAGCTACAATTGTTTTGGCTGGTGCTGAGACACCGCCGGCTTTATATCAAAATATCGAGCACCGTATACTCAATAGCTTTTTACAGCTTCGCAATCTTCATCACTGAGTTCGCGTCGGTATCTCACATCCGATCTGAGATGTTCAATCATATCCTAGCTCCGCTTTTCCCAGCTGGGATTGATGAGGGATTGTGTGCTGAGCAGTCACAAAGTTCCGACCCCTCTTTGAGTCAAAATGAACTCATAGCGAGCTAGAGCTACACTCTGCAGCCAGTGACTCATACTAAAAGTTCACGAATTCTCGATACGGAATGAAGCCTCTTTCTATAGGTTGAGCAGCACAAGCTCTTTACAGCTTGGATCGCCAAGCTGTGAGTCAATAATACAATAAAAGCTCCACGTTACAATCGAGCATCAAAAAGGTAGTCCTATACCTCGTATACTACACTCAAAACAGCCAGGCTCAATATCTCAGATCCCTGAAGTATCCATACAGGAAATGCCTACACAACGCTTCGGTTCCAACTCCCCACAAATCAATTGACGTGCAGTGCTATATGCAAACCGATGGATTCGAACAGGTTTTCGGCTAGTGACTGACGACAGGTCAAATAACACTTTGATCTGATATTTGAGGACACCAGATGATTAAATCATCTGAATCTCGTCCTACTGCTAATATGGCTCACAAATGGTTACGGTATAATATTTACCAATGTGCTCCATGGATGCTGGTGTATCACGACATTTGGAGTGTAGTTTGTGGGCGCAAACAACTCTGGAACTTTTGCATGGCGACGGTCACCGAGAATCTTGACACGATGCGACTTATTCAGAGTCCTTCATGGCCTGAAATACATAGGTGAGCTTAACGTGTTGTGACATGAAGGAGCGTCTTCTAAATACGCGCAGACAGATGTTCCGGATCGATCAATTTCAAGGAAAATTTTGTATCCTGCATTAAACAGCCATTTCAGCTTGTAGGTCGCGAACCCAACGCAATTACTTCACTCGTGGCCCCTCACACGCCTCATCCATTACGCCTTGCCAAGGGTTCAAGCACCGTGGCAAGTAGCACAATACTACCATTACACCCAGTATATCACCAGAGGCCTTTCGGGAAGCAGCATCGCAGCATCGCCCGACAGGCTTCAAGTCACGCTAGGTCCAAAAACTTGCTGGCGGGTTTTTATTGTTTGTCTCATGCTGACCAGATGATCCGTAGCCATCAGAAGATCAGATGGGTTTCTCTACTAGACGCCTCCGAGCAGCTCGATTCGAGGGATCTGGAATTGTCTTTGGTTCGGCTTGTCCAAACACCTCGGGACACTCTGCAGCCAACCTCTCCGCCTTTCTCTTGGCCATGATTTTCTCGTACCACAGCCACCCAAATGCAACAGTGAAGGTCAACAGCATCAAAGGCAGCGAGAACTCGAGAAATCTCTGGAGGGCCAACGAGGAGAAGATATCGTGGTCCAGGTCACCATCATCGCCCTGGTATTTGACGATATCTGTGCTGAATAGCGTCTTTGATTGATTAGCGCGGGGCAATTGCGATATACGAAAATGTCAACTTACGGAGACAAATGTCGGGGGTAGGTATATCAATGTTATGACTGTGATGATGCGCATGGCAACAGTTTCATGCGAAGTTTGTTCTGCCTGTCGCCACATTGACGTGGATAGCTGAACTGCTCGGTCGGCAGCTTGAGCTTGCAGCAACTGGACGCACTGGATCAAGTCAGTAAGTAAATATGACTCCGCTGCTCAAAAGAGTCATTATTAATTGCGCACCATTGCTCGGCGATCTGCCATCATCTTTTGCAGAGCTTTTGCTCGGCGTGCTTGCATCTTGACGTCGTAGATGAGTTCCCACAGCTGACCGTTGAAGTGCTTGACATGCTTTACGCAAGTGCGACGCTCTGGAAGGGGAAAGTCGTCATCTTCAAGTATCGACCTGTAAAATGCGGACAAGGAATTCATTATGTCTACATTCGACTCAAGCGTCATGATGCAATCGTTAATCCAGTCCTCGTACTGCTGAACATAGTGAAGCTGATCTTGTTGCAGCTGAGACAGCGGATCGCCTGATGTTAACATCAGACGTGATGTCTAGACACTGATCAGCACACAATAGTTTTGACAGTAAACACATATGTACGTACCAAGTCCTCCAAAGCCTTTTCAAGGCACAGTATGTATTGCCGCCATCCCTCAGTCGACCAGTTGGCCGCCTTAAGATGTATTCCCAAACTTGACTGGAATGAAGCAGAAATGGTGCCGAATTTATCTTTGTGATTGGACTGATCTGACACATTCTCTGCAATCCTATGCTTGAGATCGGCGTGCGGATCACCAAAGATCCACAACTGGTTTCCACTCCCAACATCGAATTGATGGTGTATGGCAGCTTGTCGAATTTGCCATAAGCTTTGACCCGGTTCTTGCTTCTTCACAAGTTCATTGTGGGCTGCTGTCTTTATGTTGTAGCATATTTGATAGCGACGCCCGCTTCTCCCAAGTTCTGGCAATGCCAGTCCTGGTTCTACATTCGCTAAATTAATTTCGGTCCTGAAACTACTGAATCGAATCTCACGGTCGGTTCCACCCCCGGAACCATAGACGTATAAGAACTCGAAGAAGTTTGGGGAAACTTGATGGTAAGTCATGAGTTTGAAAGCACTGATTGTAGATATATTCAATGGCGCAAAGATCGTATCCGCGAGAAGAGACCTTGAACTTGTCAACTTGTTCTGTAGCAAATTGCCTCCCAAAACAAACTTACACAAAGCGGCACCTTGGGTCTTTTTTCGTTACAATCAAGGTCTTGCCATACTCAATGGATGAGATGCCCAACCATTCCTGGATTTCCGTGTCACTGAAGAGGTTTAGTTTCTCGGCGACCCCATTCGCATCCACATCTTTGATAGCAATGTGAGTGTTGACCTCGTTTACGAACAGGTGTCGAGTGCGCTCTTCAAGCCGGGTGCGAATGTGTGTCAGTCTTGAAAGGCCGTAGGTTTCCCTCAAGATCACATTGAGAGGATATGACTCAGAGCGTGAGTATGATCTCGAAAAGGGCTCAGTAAGCTTGATAATCGGCATTGCAAAGTTCGGGCGTGCGACAGCCAGTAGATTGGATTAAAGCAACATGACGAGAGAGCCGTAAGTCAATTTAAGGACGAGTAGATTTGTATGTTGGAAGCACACAGTGTCTTCACCGGGGCTTTTGTGCAGCTTGATCCATGCCTTTTAGGTATGTGAGAGCTTTTGGTCGACTGGTACTTATGGGAGCCTACATTGTAGTCCCGAGATCAATGCCAGCTCCCATGGTACGACACGAACTCGCCGGCATCAAAAGTCGCCCGTGACCCCATGGTGCCTTCACTGTACTCAGCGAAAAACTGAGCGGAGAACATGCATTGGACAAAAGATTCATCTGTGCATGACACTATATCACAGTCCGATATTCGTGCTGTAATTAGGTCGGCTGTGGTTTAAACCATTGATGTATATCACACCATGATTACACAATCACGAAAGGCCACCTTGGAGATCCAGGTACCACGAAAGCAAACATAAATCAATTGGAAGACCATCATGCCTTGAGATACATTCTGCTATCTGCTTTGTACTTCTTCCGAATCTCTATCAATGTTGTGTTCGTCTATCCATTGACATCATTTACCTTACTCCCAGAACGTTCTAGTAACGGCATCAGAAGTCCTACATCAATAAAAGAGGCTCTTGTAGTCTGTTTCTCCGATATGAGCGGAATCGTAGATACATCCCACAAAGCAACGAAACCCAGGAAGACGTTTACGATGGAAATTGACGATCCAGGGAATAGCGTTGGTGAGCTTGCCTTGGGTTGATTTGCTGCTGTGGACGGTCTCTGAGTCGCTCAATCTGCCCCATCTCTTCCTATCAATGTTGATATTAGCAACTATGGCCAGCCAAATACATTGAGTGGTTTTATACCGAAGTCAAAACAACTGGAACATGGAAAATGTAGTCCCCACTGGCTTGATCCTGGTGCTGTAAGTTGTTAGCTTGGTCATATTTGTATTTTAATTTTCACAAAGGCCAACTTACCGGTACCATCTCGTAACCATATAGACAATGCTCATGAAACCTTCCCATCAGCCATGCCCGCAGCATCTGCCAGTCCAACCCAGTTGAGTGTACCCTTGCCACCGACAGTTGGAACCCGTTATACATTGCTCACAGTTCTGTCGGTAATACTCGAAAAGCTTGCAACGGTTCTTTTTCCAGAGTGTCCAAATGTACACACATATGGGGATAAGAGACTTCCAGTGCGGTGTGATTTACAATCAGGTAGTCAAGTTCCTTGCTTGGGAAGATAATGGCTTTAAATATCTTGAGCAATGCTTGCTACAAACTATGAGTGTAGACTACGATGACTCGATTATCGCTGACTTTTTCAAGCTTTGATTCATCTGCTTCAAAGTCATACTGGAGCTTTGTCAGAAGAAGTGCTTGCTCTTTCATGACTATAGGACAAAAGTTACTGGATGTGAGTCGACACAACAAATCATTATATTTCTGAGGCCTAGGGGAAGAAACATCCTGCGTTTTACGTGTTTATAACAAGGACAAAGGTCGGTTCAATACTAATGGACACTCTGAAAAATAAGCGCATTTGCCTTTGCCTTGCCGGAATTGTAGTGCCATTTCATTTATAATTAGATGCTGTGTATATAAGACAAGCTGCATGTATTTGGAAAGTTCATTATTAACGTCCACAAGGTCCGCATTTTGTTCGCGCAATTAATGCAATTAGAGACCCTGATCGCTTCGCCGATACAGGCGATGAATCTCGGAACAGCTTCAAATACCATGTCAATCCCACCAGACCGACCGAATTGGTAGGACTCGCATCCTTATCTCGGCTGCTGGGGGGCCTCCTGTCCGGCAAAAGCAGTGGAGTATATGTCAGATTGAAGCACTGCCCGTTGATACCGCTGTAGTTATTGGCACTCGTGTTCATCCACAAGTATCACTCCATGAGCTCAGGGTTTTACCATGCTGATAATGTCTATTTTTTTGCTAGCCGGTCATACCCTGAACTCAGGCTGTATATGCTCAAAATAAACGGGTAGCCAGGGAAGCAGCATTTCCCGTATTTATAATACAGAGTTAAGATGATTTAATCATCTGACGATTTACTATCGATGGGCTTGACTTTAAAACCAAGAGTCTATCCGCTTAATACGGTAACGGTTTATCTGAAATATGTCATGGATTTTGTCTGAAGTAAGTCAAGCAATATGTCAGCTGGAGCAATTTATTATAATGAATTATATTTAGTTGTATATTTCCTGTTACGAATTCGTGATCAAAAATGGATTATGAGGCATCGACTATCACATCAGCCCCCGAAAGTTCATCGGCAGCAGCAGAGACCGTAATCTGCCCAGCCTGTCCGTTCAGAGACTTGACAATAGCAAGCGCGAAACCGCTAAAAGCACTCCGCGTCAGCGAAGGGAACGGCGTCAAATCATACGGGCAGCCATTATCCGTCGAAACAATCTCTCCAGGGCCTGTAATTGAGAACGTGATGTTATTGCTGGCCTCGGGCACCACCTCGCCGGCACCGTCGACGACAGCCACCGAGATGTACGACAGGTCGTACCCATCGGCAGTGATGGCGGACCGGTCGGCGGTGATATTCAGCGCGGCGGCGCTCCCAGCCGTCTTCTTGCTCGCCTCGGCCCAGGCGGAGCCGTTCTTGTACGTGACGACGTGGAGCTCGCCCGGCGCGTAGGTAACATTGTCCCAGCGGAAGCGGTACGTCAGCGGCTCCTTGACGAGCCTGCCCGCGGACTCCCCATTGACGAAAAGTTCAGCCTCGTCGGCCGAGGAGAAGACGTGTACCGGCGTGACCTCGCCGACGCGGTCGGGCCAGGTCCAGTGCGGCAGGATGTGGGCAAACTGCAAGTCGGGCCGCCAGCGCGACTGGTACTCGTAGAAGCGGTCCTTCTTGAACCCGGCCAGGTCGATGATGCCAAAGTAGGAGCTGCGGGCGGCGTCGTAGTCGTCGTACGGCGTCGGCTCGCCGATGTAGTCCCAGCCGGTCCAGACGAACTCGCCGGCGACGTACGGGTACGTGTCCTGCTGCTTGAACACCTTGTCCGGCGACGTGGCCCACGACGGCGCGTACAGGTCGTACGCGCTCACCTGCAGGGTCGTCGAGTTGCCGCCGTCGCCGGGCGCGTCGCTGACTACCTGGCTCATGTTGCCCACGACGGGGAACAGGTACGTGCCGCGGGTGCTGACGGTCGACGCGCTCTCGCTCGTCCAGAGCATCTTTTCGGGGTAGGTCTCGTGGAATGCTGGGAACGTCGACACCCAGGAATTGCCCCTGCCCTCGCCCTGGTAGTTGAGACTGATAACGTCCAAAAGGTCGGCCAAGCCGTCGCCCGGCTGGCCGTTGTTGAGGGCAGAAGTGACGGGCCGCGTGGTGTCCTCCTCGTGGACGATGTCGTAGAGGATCTGGCCAGTCGCCGCCCCCTCGTCGGTGCGCTGTTCAGGGATCTCGTTGCCGATACTCCATGCGATGACCGACGGGTGGTTGACGTCTCGGCGAATCAAAGCCCGGAGATCCGGCTCGTGCCAGTCGGCGAAGAGAAGGTGGTAGTCGTTGGTGACCTTTTCCTCGTTCCACACATCAAAGGCTTCGTCCATGACCAAGAAGCCTTTGAGGTCGGCGAGATCAAGAAGTTCCGGTGCGGGTGGGTTGTGCGACATGCGCAGTGCGTTGCCTCCCATCTCCTGGAGTACTTCCAGCTGTCGCTCGGCCGCTCTGTAGTTGAAGGCGGCCCCGATACTGCCGAGATCGTGGTGGTTGTCAGTTCCGTATATGGGGACCTTCTCGCCGTTGACGATGATGCCGTGGTCTGGATCATAGACTACTGATCGTACACCAAATGTGGTTTCATATTGGTCAATTACAGTGCCGTTGCTACTGGTCAGTGTCGTCACGGCCACGTAAAGATTAGGCTTCTGGGACGGGGGCGGTCCCCATAGCTGCGGGCTGGAGATTGTAGTCGAGCTGTTGACGGATTGCCTGGATCCTGCGCTGACGAGCACTGATGCTGCATCAAAAGTAGCTACCACACCATCGCTCCCAGACGGACGGATCTCGGTCTTGACGACAATCTGTTGAGCACTCTCGCCCTTGTTCTCGACGTCGACGACAATCTCGACAGTTGCTTCATCCTCCGACACCGAGGGCGTAGTGATGTGGGTGCCAAACTTGGCTACATGCACTGGATCGACCTTGACGAGCCAGACGTTGCGGTACAAGCCGGCTCCGGGGTACCAGCGGGAAAAGTCCAGTGGGTTGTCGAGACGGACGGCAAGCAGATTATCTTGGCCAATTTTGAGATAGGGTGTCAGGTCGAGTCGGTATGAAGAATAACCATACGGCCAGCCGCCGACGAGCTCGCCATTGAGCCAGACGGCAGAATACGACATGGCGCCATCAATATCGATAAAGATGGATTTACCGGCATCGTCTTCTGTAAAGGTGAGGTTGTGCCGATACCAGCCAATACCGTTGGAGGGCAAGCGGCCCATTCCACCAGAAATACCCGGCGCATTGAAGGGACCCTTGATGGCCCAGTCGTGGGGCAAGTCTACAGATTCCCACGAGCCATCGTCAAATGATGCCTGCGTGTACTCGACGTCCTGGCCTGGGGATGTGCCGTTGGGGCGTTGGTACTGGGTGCCATCAATGACAAAGTCGTTGGCCGACGGGAGGATCCATGGCTTCAAGGTCTCATTGTATGACAATCCATCAGGGTTGGTAGTGAAGCGCGAGAATTTCCAGTCCCTGTTGATTGAGATGCGTTCCCTCGGCGATGCCGAGTCTCTCTTATGAGAAAGATGCAACTCTGTGGGGTGAGCGTTGGCTGAAAGTAGTGAAAAGCTCACGAGCAAGAGCCCGATAAACAACTCGACCCGACTGAGTCCTGCCATGATAACACGTGAATCTCTGCGCGATCCGACGTTGGCAATCTGTCATCCCAAGTCTGCTGTGGTCGAGATAGACCATTTATGGCGGCATATATATACCATGATGCTATGGGCTGGCCAAATTATAGCCGGACCGCACTTCCCCGAGCCCACGAACGATCGTCATGGCCACGCCAAGGATACCAGCCCTCTTAAGGTGACCATGGGGAGGAGAAACCGGACAAGAGACTGGGGACTATACGGTTCAATGGCGCCTTGGCAAGGGTAATCTGTGCGAGGCGCACCAGTCGGCTGTTCAAATCAAGATCTGCACGGGTTCCCCGCATGGAATACGGCAATCTGCCACGGTCGGTCTGCTCTGGTCGCATCGTGGTCGTAGAATTTCGACGAAGTTGTTCCTTGTGATTTTTCCGTCGTCTCCGCCAATCCGAAGCGAGCGTTACATTCGGATGCTGAGGGGTCGAACTGCCAAGCGACCATGTCCGTGCTCGATAAACGCACTCACATATTTTATTACAGGGGGAGCTTTCTAGGTTGGAATGTGCAGTGTGGGAATTTATAAATAGAGGCTTGCAGCAGCATTAGCTCAAAGAAGCATTCACCAACGACAGCTAAATATCTGTAGCCTCGCCGGGTGTGGCAATATTCGCAGCCATCACGTACCGGATGTGGCTTTCCATCACCAATCGGCCCATTGTGGGATGACCTGCTTCAAGCCAGAGTGCATCCTTTGCAGACCATCAACGCGCCAAGCTACATCTTTTCCAAGGCCCACGACAACCAACTGTCGCCTTCTCCAATGCTTTGGCCAATGGTGACTTTATGCCAAGTGCTGCGCCGCTGTCAGTGTGCATTATCATTGCACGTTGGTCCTCCATCGAGGTGCACCATTGGGCGATCGCTTGATAGCAATGCTGAGCTGACGGACTGACAGCAGCGCCGGTCAGCACGATAACCACCTTCTAGGACTCACATCGTGATATGGTTCTATATATAGCCGTGAGATATATATCTTATAGCGAGCAGTTCAAAATCATGAAAAATATCGAGCCCATCTTTTCTCTCTGGACGTGGCATAGCAGGACGTGATTTCCTACACAAATTAAATATGGCATATACTACTGTGCACGATTTTAATTACAACGAGGCTCCGCCTGTGGTTGCTCACGATACGTTGGACGATGGTATTCGCCACCAGCCGCCTCAGCAGGACCCAACAGCGTATACAGAGACCCAGTCTCTAACGAGTTGGGACGGGCAAAAGATATATCCCACAGCTGAATACCATCAGGTCAACCCTTACTGGAATCACACGATTCCGCCGGCATCTACGCATCAGAGAGGATGGAGCGGTAGCACGGCAACAGTCGACATCCCGCTGACAGAACTACCACCCCCAGACGCCGACCTCAAGTCCACCAAGACGAAATCATCACGCTCGTCGGGAGGCGGCTCCTGGACCCTCGAGATCGTCACTATTCTCTGCGCATTCGGCGCCGTGGGTGGCATCATGGGCGTGCTGGCACGGTTCGAGAACCGCCCTCTGCCCGACTGGCCCTACTACATCACGCTCAACGCGCTCATCGCCCTGCTGGCCGCCGTCGCCCTCGCCACCATGAGCGTGTCGCTGCAGAACGGCATCTCGCAGCTCAAGTGGATCCGCTTCAAGGAGTCGAGGGCGCCGCTGGCAGACATGGAGACCTTTGACGAGGCGAGTCGTGGTTCCTGGGGCGCGCTGAAGCTTTTGGCGACCGCGAGAGGGGGGTGCGTATACTGTTCACCTTATTTGTCTTAATCACTGGGGCGCACCTGAACGTTGACATTTTGCTCTTGTTGTAGCTTTCTCGGCTCTTTCGGTGCCATCATCGCCATTGTCAGTCTCGCCCTCGGCCCCTTTGCTCAGCAGATCATCACGTACCAGACGAGGGAAGTCATGATTGATAGCCCCGGTAGCGCGACCATTGCGCGGGCTCAGAACTATACCGGCGCTCTGCCGGGGAATACTTCATCCAGTGCGTTCTTCTTTCTCTGAAACTCCCATGTGCAGGTCGGGAAATACTGATGTACTCGGCAGCCGGTTACGTCCCTATCCTGCCACTCAAATCAGCAGTGTACAACGGCCTGTTCGCAGAGAACGGTAGACCAAACGCCGCCCTAAAGTTCGAGTGTCAGACCGGCAACTGTACATGGCCGTCTTTCGACACCATCGGCGTCTGCCACGAATGCGTCGACCTGACTCCGTACATGACGAGGTACTGCGCCGCCTCGTCGACCGACGACTGCGGGTGGCAGGTCCCCCAGGGCCCGTCGTACCTCAACAGCAGCGCCGACGTCTTCAGCATGACGCCCATCATCCCGTCGCTGGCGGGCGGCGACATGCCGCACTCGACCATCCTGCGGCTCGTTTTCCTGGGCACCGAGGCCAAGGACGGGCTGGCCGGCGAGCTCAAGCCCTGGGCCCAGCAGTGCACGCTGTCGGCGTGCCTGCAGACGCTCGACGCGGGCGTGCGCAACGGCGCCCTCAGCGAGAACGTGACGGCGCGCGTCGTGAACCAGACCGTCGTCGACATGACCGACTCCCAGGAGCAGCAAGGCGGGGACCTCGCGTCGTACGTGACGGGCCGCGACGGCGAGGCCTACGTCGTCGGGATGGAGGCGCTGCTCAGCATGCGCGGATGGTTCTCGACGCTGTTCGCGGCGGGCCGCGCGGTGCGGACCACGGCCGACGAGACGCGCACCATCACCGACGATAGCAACAGCGCCGTCGTCGTCAACCTGACCGTGGGCATCTCGAGCGGCGTCACCTTTTTCGACTCGGACATTGTCACGGCCTTTTACTGGAACTACTACGAGTACCAGGACGACGACGGCGTCGACATGCTCATGTCGGACGTGGCCACGTCCATGACCGTGGCGTTCCGCTCGTTCATGGGCGCCGTGCCCGTGGCTGGGACGGCCATTTCCATGGAGTCCTTTGTTCACGTCCGCTGGGGCTTCGCTGTGCTGCCCATTGTTGTCGTGGTCGCTACGGCGCTGTTCCTGATGGCGGCTATTTACCGTACACGCCAGTCTGATACCAAGGCGCTGAAGAGTAGCGCTCTCGCGATGTTGTTTCATGGCTTGGATGAGGACATTAGGTCTCAGTTTGGAAGTGTTAGGAACCTGGGCGAGAAAAAGAGACAGGCCCGGGTGGTCAAGGTCCAGCTCGACGAAAGTGATGGTAAGAGCTTGTTGAGAGGTTGAGGTTGCACAGTATCACAAAATTCATAAGCATTAGAACCCCTGACAGACAAGATAAATTACCAGTCATACAAAACCATCCAGCGTAATCCGCAATCGTCTCAAGACAACCGCCATGTCTGAAGAGTAGCCCAAGTGACTACCTAGAAGAAAGGGGGAATGTCATCATACTCCCCTCTCCACCTTGGATCATTCCAGGGCCAATCTCGCTGCAAGTCGTAGCGTCTCGTGTCTTGCCTGTATGGGATGACACCGTCTATCCAACTGTTTGTTCCCGGCTCGAGGAGATTATGAATGAGATGGCCCGGAATCAGAACGCCGCACTCATAATTGGTCATCTTGACCAGTTTCGTATCGCCCGTCGCTGCATTTCCCCTCTTGTCGACTTCAAGGGCGCCCCATGCCGATTGGGAGAGATTCGCAGAGCCGATGTAAATGTAGTGAGGCGGCTTTGCCTTGTCGGTCTGGTCGTATACTGCGATCAGCTTCTGATGGAATAGGCAGCCAGGATCCTTTGACTTGTAATGGTGGAACAGGGCCTTGAGATCGTTGGGCGCAGATGGCCAGGGGCGTGTGTGGCAGCCAATGTTGGAGGCACCATGTCGTGCAACAGCGCTGGCACTCTCGACGTTTTTCGACGTGGGAAACACTATCTTGATCTCCGGCGCCCTGCTGTTTGCAGACGCCACTGCAATATCTTTCTTTCCCAAGACACAGTCATGGAAACCATTGAGCCATTTCTTGGTCAGGTTACCGATGCTGGCAGCACAGACTTCGACGTGCACGTTTCCTCTAGACTTCTTCGCGGGCAAACCGAGGTCGAGCGTCTTGACGACATTTCTCAGTCGCAGCAGTCCGTGTCGCTCCGCCTTGCTGCCGGAAAAGGTGCCTGGCACGGACGTGATGAGGTGGACCTTGATGCTGGAGTAGTCGTACAATCCCTCAATTGACTCAACAAAGTCCTCGGGTACTCTCAACAACCTGAGATGGGACATGAGGCCGTCTTCGAACTCGGTCATGGGTCGTTTTCTGGACTTGCCCGACAGCTTCGGCAGGTCGTGGATGTACCAATGGTTGTCCCCATGCACTGTATCAATGTCCATCATGTTGCATGATGTGATGACCAGTCGCAAGAAGGTTGGGTAGACCAGAACCAGCATCTTAGTATGAGCGCATCCTGCAGCCCATGCATTGAACGCGTGGAAGTTCTTTCCATATCGTGCCTGGTATACTCTGTATACGTCGGACTGAACCGTGGCGAGTTGCATTTTGGTGACCTTGCCTTTGACTCGAAGACCAGCTCTCTTACAAGCACGATCCATTTCTGGCTCATTGTTTGGACTCGCGTCACGTCCAATATAAATCTAAAAGACTGTCAGTCTAGAACGCGATCAAGATGGGTGATTTTCCTTCTCACTGGAACATCATTGGAGGTCTTGGAGAACGGCAGGTGGTGAAAGAGCTCATTGTCGCTCAGGAAGTATGAGTATATGCAGGCTGATACCAAACTCTTCTTGTCGATGATGTCCTCCAGATTGATGCAGTTCTTGGTGTCGTCTCTTCCTTGCGTTCGGGTCATGCGGATCGCGCCGTTTGGGTACTTCATCTGGATGTTCGCCGATGTACGGACGGGAGAGTACCGCTTGGCCGTCTTGGCGTTCTCGCTTGAGAGGTCACCATCGGCCTTGCGCTTCGACTTGATCGGCGGTGATTGTCTCATGCTATCACCGCTTTCAGTGGCGCTGTCTGTTTCGCTGTCCGCAGCACTGTCGGTGCTGATATCCGCCTCTCTGGCCAGCCTCTCCTGCTCCGATAGCTTGTTAAAGCCCACTCTCGAGCCTGAGAGCAAGCGCCTAGTATGCGATCAGATAGAAACAGTGAGAGGAATTGCAGGATAGAGACTTACTGGAGGTTGCCCATTGTGTGCAGGGCTGAGGCAGCTGACGAAAGCAAACAAGGCCGTCTTTGTTGGATTCTCCAAGCGATGTTTACAGCGCCAGGCGACAGTATGTGAAGGTGAGGGAGAAGGTGAAGACGCATAGTGCTAAATCAACAGCTCTTTTTAAAAAGGACCTGCCACTGGTGGGATACCGATACATTCGGTGGGCGCGCATTTGGTTGTCAGGTTGATGAAGTGCTCCCGCTGTGCACTCCCCGTATTGAACCCAGAGTTTGTGCCTGTTGCCATGGCCTGCCTAGATATAATTCTAGGCGGTCGAAGCAAAAATCATGCCCCGCGCGTTACTTAGGGGCGACAATCATAGTTGGATGCAAGTTTGATCGATTAAAAAGAGCAAAACAGGAAATCGGTTCATAAATCGTTTGTAAAGCTGCTTACAAGGTGATTGATCAATCAATGAAGAATACGCCCATGCTAAGATTGTCTTTTTTTACTTTTATCCTATTTCGTGCAGACACTTATTACATCTCCTCCACCCACTAATCCATATGTCCTCGCAAACAATCTATCAAACCCGGTCCTGCCACAAAGCATCGAACACTTCACCATCTCAAGCCCAAAGAGTAGCAGATTCACCCTCCTTACACTTGACGCCGGCCGGCATGTCCTGCAAGGCCGCCCACCCGCCCGAGGCGCACTGCTGATACTTTGTGCCTCCCACGCAATTGAACGTGCCTTCTTTTCCGGCGCAGGCACCCGTCTGGCCTCCGCCACTGGACGATCCTGATGAGCCTATATAACAACATGTCAGTCATTCGATTCACAGGGAAGAAAGGGACAGTGTCGAGGACTTACCGGACGATCCAGAACTCGGGCTAGCCGCGGCCGCGGCCGGCGAAGTCGCAGCAGCAGCCGTCGTAGCCGACTTGATCTCGGTCTTGAAACCATCCCCTCCTCCACTACCTCCAGCGGCGGCAGCAGTCGAGGGGGAAGCAGCAGCGGCAGCGGCACCGCCTCCACTGCTACCACCACTGCTTCCACCGCTGCTGCTGCCGCCCGGCGCGCAAGGAGGCGTCCCGGCCTTGATCTCCTGGTACAGCGGCGTGTACGTGGCGAGCTTCTGCAGGTTGGGGCCCGGGTCGGGCCAGATGGTGTCGTGCGCGCCCATGGCGTCGACCATGCAGTCGTTGATGCCGGCAAGGTTGATGACGTTGAGGTTGGGGAAGGCGGCGGCGCGGGCGGCGATGGCGGTGGCGTTATAGTCGTCATAGTCATCGTCGTCGTGGGATCGCTTGGCCTTGCCGCCCGTCACCTCGATCGGGCTGCAGTTCATGTAGAACTCGGGGCCGCCCGACTGGTAAGGGATCCAGGTCCAGGCGAAAGTGTACTTGCCCGGCGCGATGCCGTCGGGGATGACGACGTCGTACTCGGAGCCCGTGGCGCCGTTGTCCTTGGTGGGACAGCCGCCCTGGATGGACAGGATGACCTGCCAGGCCGACGTCTTGGTCGGGGGCGAGTCGGCGGTCACGGCGAACTGGCACGAGCCGCCGTGGTGGGGCGCGGTCCCGTCAAAGGTGATCTTCTGCGTCGCCCCGACGGCCATTTGGACCGTGTCGACGCCGCTGTAGAAGGACGCGTCGCCCGTGGAGCCGCACGGGAAATTATTCGCCGTGATGGGGGCCCTGTCGCTCACCTGCCCCCATGTCTTTGGCGTCGCCATACGCATGTGGCCATGGGCGAGGGAGCCGAAGAAGGCCAGCGATACGAGGCTGCGCATCTTGAGGTTGGAGTTGGTCATGTTGGTATTTGAAGAGCAAACTTGTTGTTGCTGGTATCTAGATATGTCTGGATTATTCGATGAAATCCCGAACTCTTCTGGATTTCTTGGCAAAGGGAAGAGGGACAAGATATGGAATGGAGATTTCTTTTACTTGAGCCATTTTCATGAACAAAAGAGCTGGCTTGTTGTACGGTGGTGAAGAAATGACGGCGTATAACGTTTGTGTCCTGGATTGGCATCAAAGACTGCCTTGATGCCCCTTTATCCAGAAAATGTTTGAACAAAGGGGACGATGCTAAGTTCGGAGCTTGAGTGTTATTATACCGCGTTGTTGAATCATCCATTGGTGACGAGAGAACTAAATAAGCCTCCAACGAGATAGCCGTAGTATTTGCCATCCTTTGCTATCTTGCAAGATTAAGTACGAGACTTGGAACGTTGTATAATCAAAGACTGCCATGTCACCCTTCGAGCAAAGGCTGGATCCAAAGGGAAGATCGAAACTATAGTTTGATTAGCATATCCAATAACCAAGAGCAGGGACACCTTTTCATCTGGAAGCCGGTAGGTAGCAAGGATAATAATATTCTATTATGTGATACTCAATCATCGCCCCATGCTCTGCGACTGATGATAATGGGTCTGGCTTGATCCCAGGGGCCGTTCATGGCGTTCTTGTATTTTTGCAGTCCAATCAACCACCAACTCGACGCACCCATGGTGACCACTGCGATGAGGACGCTTACGGTCATGCCGAGCAGTCCATTCTTCCAGGGGAATCCCGCATCTCTCTTGTCGCTCAGGATCAGACCGACTCCGCCTCCGGCTCCCATAACCAGGAGGGCGGACAATACAACGTGGTATTGCCAGCTTCTGTGCCTCGCATATCTCCTGAATACTGGAAAGAGTCCAAACACTTCTATGCTGAAAAGCGTCAGGCTAAAGACTTGGCCAGTGGATGGCAGGCGAGAAGCGAGTACAGTTGATGCCATGAGCGCGGCGTTTGTAGACAAAGAAGCCGGAAACTTGACACCAACACCACCCGAGTAGTCATAAAAGAATATGTTGATAGTCAATAGCCAAAATGACATGGCCCAGATACTGTCGGGTGAGGTGGATCTCGTCAGCGATTTCAGAATGGGCGAGAGGCCCAAGATGGTAAAGTAGATGAGAACAGCCGACTTGATGGTGCTCAGTCGAAGACTCAATCGCCCACTCCGCAAGGGAGACGACGGACGATGCTTGATGCCCATCTGCGGCTCATTTTGGCGGCCTTGCTGGCTGCTGAGCGAGGTGCTCGACTGCAATGATATCGCAGACCCTCCACCATGCTGGCGCATCACGCCTAAAGTATTCTGCGGCTGCGTCCGTTCGGTCGTGCCCAGATTCGTCACGGAGCTCGCGGCCGAGGGCGTCGGCGCCGCTGTAGAGTTCCTGCTGTTTTCCTGTCTTGCCTGGTGTCGGGCGCCGCGGCTGCGCAAACTGTTTTGTCTCTGCAAGACTTCATCCTCGCCCTCCTGCCCGATCCACCAATCCCACAGCAGCCAGCCCAGAAACGTGGCGAAGCTGCTCCATCCTACAATGGTCACGGGTGACACCCTCTCGGTGAAGATTCCGACAAAGCAGACGACAAAGATGGTGACAGAGCACACCTGCTGAACGATGACGGTCGTATCGGCGACGAGCGGCCAAAAGTCGTAGGGCTGCAGGCGGGGGTTTCGCTGCAAGCTGTCCAAGAAGGTGGTCGCGTCGGTGTAGTTGTCCGGAAAGGACTGCTTCACCCAGAGTATCTTCTTCCAGGACCGTTTCTTCTGGCGGTGCCGGCTCCTGCTCCTGCTTCCGAGCTTGGAGCGCAAGCGCCTCCGGGAGTCTGGGCCCGAGTCATAGCGGGCATTGCTCTCAAAGGCATTGATCTGGTGCGGCGGCGAGGTGGCGAAGAAGGCGTCCTCGGGGGCCAGGTGGGAGCGCGAGGCGCGCGGAGAGTTGTTGTTGCTGCTGCTGGAGAGGTCGGGCAGGGTGGCAGAGCGCGTCAGGGGCGGGATGGAGCCTTCCTTGGACGAGGAGCGGGACGGGGCCAAGGAGGTCTGCGACGCCAGATCGGAGGCCATCTGGCAAAGGCCGGAGGCTGAACTGATCACGGGACTGTCATGAACTCGAGGGAGATGAGATCTCGCGAGCGCCGGGGCCTCAGAAGCAACGTTGTTGGCCGCGTTTGGTGGAGAGGACGAGTTCCTCCAATGCTGCCTTGAAAGCTGGTTGCGACAGGTACAGTACGATGCGATGATGTGTTGACGCCGGGAGCTAACCTCAGCTAGGAACCAATTATTAGGTAAACCATCACTTTACGCGGTCCCGGGGCTTGGCAGGCGCTGTTATTGCCCGTTCTTCGCTAAAAGCTCCACCCCTGGGAGCCCCGAAACTCGTCGGAAACTTAAGTGCACGTCCCCTAAATGTGGAAGAATCCACCACCGTTCAACACTGGAGAAGGCAAAGCTCAATGGTGCCAAAGTTTCTCAATCTGCCGGGCTCGTATATCCAATACACTATTCTCTACTACCTCCGGAGTCATGAGGTAGCATCTCATACTATTGGTCTCTCGTATTGTATGTAGTCCAGACCTCACGTAGACCTTGCGATCAACCCAAGCCAAGCCAGTTTGGTCGAGACTCGACATTGATGAATCAGGCCAAACGTTGTCCGCAACGCTGAGCTGCATCTTCCCCATGCTTTGCAAACTGCCGAGATTCGGCGAATACAAGTTGCAAGATTGTATCAGATGAAGGATGATGGAGGACATAGGAGCACAGTTCACCTTATTCCCATGCCATTGTTTCGAACTTGACCATGGTCGAAGAACTCTCCAGTCTGTGCTTGTCGATCTCACTGGTCCCCAAGCAACGGGCGCTTTCAGCATTATTAGACTTGTTAACCTCCAAGTCATTTCTTTTTTACGAGCGAACAAGCACTCATCAGCGACGGCACGGTAGCTTACATACCTAGCTGAATTACCTCTGCTGGGTTCTCCAAATAGAATATTCATATAATCAAGGACAGCAGCTGCGCCTCGGACGGCGTGCTCGCAAGATCAGGGGAGCTCCGCGCGCCAAGTTGGCACCAGTATGCTTAACGTGGAAGCTTATTCCGTACTACGGAGTACTGGGTATTCCGGGCGTAGGAGCGGCCCCATATTGTCGGTGCCATGAGCTCTTCCCTCGCAACGGCATTGGGCCGCTTCACGAGATCTGCGTTCGAGAAACGTCAGTGAATGGTTTCTCGCTACCAAAACTTTGTCTTCTAGTTCCTCCGGAGGTACTAAAGCAGGTACGAGACAAGGATATATCACCGTCGGTTACCATGTACAGTGCCAAGTGATCCTTCGCGCCCTTTTCCAGAGCTCGCGTGCAATTGGGTAGGGTACAGACATGCACAATGCAGCTCGATCTGTGTAATACAAACCGCCTGAGACACTTGATGGCTATAGGGCGCAAGGAATAGGTATGGAGCTGGTCATACTCGTCGAATGTAGGCCATGTACGAGAACTGTATCAAAGGTTGGTTCATTGGAGGAGACCCTGGGATGAAACTTGGGTGTCCGAGTGTCGACCATGAAATCCCCTGACAGCGAGCCCATCAGGCCCGCAGTCGACCGTTTGAGCAGCAAGAGAGTAGGTACCCACTGCGCTGCCCTTTCTCAGCCTGAACGTGTTACAGTATCAAGCACTGATTCGACTTGGATATCCTCTTTCTCTCGCGTGACAGATCCAGCCTACACAATATCCATGCTATTGGAATCTAAGAATGGGAAGTTGTACCGACTGGGCTAAGCTTAAGTTAGTTTTGAGAGGAAACAAAATACGGGGACAGACTAAGATGCTACGGGATTCTGTTACGATGCACCCAATAGGATCACGTCTGGGCGGATCGATGCAAGGAACATGTCCGATTTGCGGATTGACACCCTGGGAGCAGAAGCGATCCTCTTTTCAAACGCTCACTTCTGGCCTGCAGCCTTGGCACCGAGGTCACCATTCGAGGCTTGAGTGTCGTGATCTTCTCAAGCTCTAGACCCCACGTGCTGTCAAGCGACAAGGTGTGTGGGCTGCGGGCTAATTGTCACCACTTTAAATGTCCCTAACGCCGTGGATCCTCCGTTAAATCTGCATGTTCAGCCCATGAGAGCAATGGATCCAGGCACTACCAACCGCTAGAGCATTGGATTTCAGCGCCCGGATACGGGATATAGTTCGCATCAACTGTGATCTCTGGCGCTCTTCTCTTGTTCATGCCAGTGGGAAAAGCAGTCAAGCAGCAGCATGACACGATATCCGCTCGGAATCTTGTTTTGCTGGTGCTTGGTCAGACATATATTTGCCTCGGTATGATCATATCACTGCAGGATTACCTTAAAATTTACAGCCTGCAGGTGCCAGGCACGGGACAGAGTTCAGCTTACTCCGGCCACTAATACACCATTAATTGACATGCATACATGCACCCTGTCGGTATCTGGAATCTGAAGGGCTGAGGTCCATTGGGGATTTTTTCAGAACCCGATACCCAGAAAGAAAAGACGGCGAGTCATCTGAGATTTCCGAGGTCATTGGTTGACATGGAACTACCGATCAAATCAGGTGACAAGACTGTTCCCGGTCTAGATAGATCGGGGGAAGCCTCTTCCAAGAGACCAAGAACTCGAGATCGCTCAGCCCGCCAGTCGCCAAGCATGAACAAAAAAAAAATCCCCAGCTAAACCTCTATGCCCGCCATGCCCAGCCAGCCACTGGGCGGGTGATTCTCCAGCTGAAAGGAACTAGAGTATAGCGCACCGGCAAATGGGCTCATGCGCTTTGCTTCTCGGTAGACTCGAGTTGGCGAGACACTGGCTTTGACTGGCCAGTTGGGCTAGAATACGATCATCAATCCCCTGAGACATCAAAGCAAGCCGCTAGTCTCGCCGTTTCCGTGCAATGAATGTCAAGAATGCCAAGAAGGCAGAGGTCGAGTTCTGCAAGCGGCCGCCACGACCTTGTCTACTCTAAAATAACCTAATGGCGGGTTGAGCAGGTAAACTATCGCGGTGAAGAAGAGGACTGGAAAAGAGGACTGGAGATCTGCCTGTGCTTGTGGGATCCGCTTCGCTTCTGTTGCTTGAGCTTCTGCTTCATTCAGGGTCCACGTTCCTTGCGACTACAGCAGACTTGTAGTACTCCATAGACCCTCTCCTTCGTAACGTCGCCCAAAGATCCTTGCTTGCGACGGCCCCTGCTCTTCAGACAGACCAACACCTGCATCAAACGTGCGGGCCACAGCCCGGTGACTGGCTGGTTGACATTGGACATTGAAGGGTAACCCGTCAGTTCACTCTCATCAGTGTCTGTTAATCAGCCCGTCAGTCTACCTGTCTACCAGTGGTGATTCCACCCCGTTTCTGGTACCTGCCCTCATCGTAGTATCGGTGCTAGGTTTAGGAAGATCCCATGAAGAGTAAAAAAGGGCGTCTGTGTTTCTGTTTCCCCTGCCCTGGTCTTACTAAATACTGGCTGATCGACTGCTTCGTTCCTGATATTCCTCGCATCCTGCACCCCATCCCTTTACTCATTGATCAACGTCAACTCACAGACATCCATCTGCTCTGCCCTACACTTGGCTTTGCAACTCCTCTACTAATTCTGCGGACCTGATCTACATTGACAGACTGGGAGGCTCTCGATTGGCGGCTGCACATCCCGGGCTCATCATCATCTCGACTGCCTCGGTATATCATTTTACAACCAGACGGCTGTGCCAAGTCTCCAGGCAACCTTTTAGGAACCAGATCGCGAGAGCCGTGATCTACTCTGGGCCGCGCCTCATTGTCAAGCTCTCTCAGTGCTACACGACCAAAAGGCAGTTAAAGTGCATCGGCATTTGTCCTCACTTACACAAGGATCTCTTGCCAATCAATCACACTCTCGCACCCGACCTGACCCAATCCGAGAGAAAAGAAGAGGCTCAACCATTCATTCACTCTTCAGACGTCACAGCTCACGAGCACGAATCTGCAATTAATCCTCCGACCACCTCGTGATTCCGTGGTTTTACTACGCTGGTCTTGCGAGGCCACTTTAGACTTTTGCCAACCCCCGGCCTGGTGGCAGTCTGACCAGAACTCTATTTGCTGTGCCAGTCGCATCATCTACTGCTACTGCAACCGCATCTCTCTCTTCTTACCTACCGGTCACCACCCACCCAACCCAGCCAGCCAATCCGATCCGGGCCCTGACCAGACCCCCCGGCCCTCGATCAATTAATAGCTTAAAGGGCCCTTATTCAGGCTGTGCTCAGCTCTTCATTTGCGACCTGCATCAGTGCTACCACCAGTTCTAGGTACCACTTACGGCCAGCGAAACTAGCCTAGCCTACCTAGCCTAGCGACCCTCTACCCAGGTCCCATATATCCCAGCTAGCACTCTTCCTCTGCGCCGCAGCTCATACGCAACCGCCGCCCGGCATTTTTCTCAATTTTCTCAAGCAAATTATTAGGCTCATCAGTTCCCACCATTCAAAAGCGCGTCAGCAGCCACGCACCTTCGAGATCCCCCGCGTCTAGACCGTCCTGACAGGAACCTCTATTGACTGCCAAGACCGACAAGGCGCCCCTCCCCTACCCACTGGCTACCATTTACGGACAATCACAACCCCAAGGGTCCTGTATTGCATCTCACGTACATATTCCCTTGACAGTCGCCGTCGTCCAAACTGCGCAACACCTCCAGGCCACAACTGTTAAAACACGCCCGTTGTTGTATACTTTCTTTTTTCCCTTCTCTTTTCCTCTTTCTCCTGTTTTCCGCAATCGCCCGTTTGCAGAAACATCAGCAGCAATAACATCAACACCCGACGGCATTCATTCATCCTTGGACGTACCCTCGGCAGCCTTGTCGTCGACCTACACATCGCCCAAGATGAAAGTAGCAACTGCGCTCTGCGCCTTGTCCCTCAGCTCGTGGGCACTGGCAGCACCCATCGTCATGTTCAAGAACGAGCCGCCAAAGTACTCGGGACCACAGATCACCGGCACCGCCGACAGTACAGATACATGGCCCATCCGCACGCACAAGTTCACCAACTCGCAAGATGCTCAGGCCGTTTTGGAGGGACGACCCGACAATCGGCCTTACACCCCCACCAGCGATGTGACGCCCTCGGAGGCACTGGCAGCTCCCAGACCCTTGAAGACCAGCTACCTGCTCTCGCTCAGGCCGTTCCTTCTCCATGCCGCCGAGAACGAGTCGCCAACTACTTCTACTTCCTCTCAGTCCGAATTCCAGGAGTCCAGCATCGTCGAGGCAGAGACGGGATCTTTCCGCCACAAGACGCATGACTTTACCATTGTGGAACTCGAGACCCAGGGAAACCAGCCTTTGTATCACAAGGTCCCATGCCCCAAGCAAAAGGGCCACTTTCACCTGGTCAAGGAATATGCCGACACCACGGTCGTGGGCGTCGTCTTTCTTCTCATCGCAGTTATTGCCCTGATTGAGCTATGGGGACCCATCTGTGCAACGTGAGTAGCCAAGATAAATGATTCTTATTTTGCAAATATCTAACTTTTACTAGGACCAACAGGATATGGAACCGGGAGGGCAGAATTCGCCTGGAAGACGAAGTGGACGAGAAAAAGGTTCTTGAGATCAGGTACTCCGACTTTGTCCTGCAGCCCGCACCAAAGACGAGGTCCAAGACGAACTCGTCCAACGACGAGTCGGCTCATCAGTTATGACCAACGTGGTCGATTTTCTTTGTTGTACCTCATTGAACTGCATGATACCATTGGAGCACGGCGTTTTAGGGGATCGATTGGTTCGGTTTGATTTTTGAGAGAGCATTGCGAGCGCGGTTATTTTGTTTTTGGTCTTCCTGCCACATGGCCGGGAAGCACCCCCGAGACGTACCTTTTACGTCTTGTTCAGGCATAGAGGAGCGATATCATGTTCACTTTTTGGTCACGGATCGAATGTCAAAAAAGTCCAGGAGGTCAAGGTCTCAGAGCTTGTTTGGGTGAACCAGCATGAATTGGCTCGAGATGAGAAAGAGGCTTGTTTTCAGCCCGGCTGGTTGACATGTTTTGCACGTTCCAGTACAGCCCAGTCATTACAGAGAGAGAGAAAGCCAAGGGAAGGGAACTGCAAAAAGGGAAATGGTCATCTAGAACAAGACTTTCTTGGCAGCATCGTTCAAAGCAAATTCTATGACCGTACCAAAGCGCCCGCCACCCAGAGACTGTTGACCACGTTCTTAAACCTTCGGCAGGCCGATGTCAAACTTCCACGGGATATCGGCACGGTCGGTATCTGGCAAGACATATACACACCTTAAAAATACTAATACCAGCCCCATCAAATTCAGAGCCCAGCAGCCAGGCAGCAGTAATAAATCCCGACTGGGCCCTCCAACCATCACTGACACCAACCCAACCCACAACTCCGGCGCACTTCGGCAAAGCCTGCTCTCACCGCCCACAACGGGAAGAGATCCATTCGAGCCATCCCATCTCATCCCCGCCTGCTCTTCACGGCGGGATTGCTTGATTCGCACTCGAACCAGCCGAGCCTCAAAGCTTAGCCACGATGCTAACCAGATGCAGCGCAGCGCCTGTGCCCTTCGATCCAAATCTATACAAGATGCGGGTCGACGGGTATCGGCCTCGGCACCCTCCAGCCCAGTCCCCCTTCCTTCCTACAGTAGTCCATTCTCGTATTGAGTTTATATAACGGAATCGATTGGATGGGCACAGGCCTCATGCGGTTGGTGCTGAAAGGGAACGTTGCTCGCCCTCACCCATTAATCAGGAACGCTCCAGAAATTTTTGATTAATTGGACAGGTAAGCAAAGAAAAACTTAAAAAAAATTGGTGTCTGGCGGATGGATGGCTTATGTTAGCGCCAAGACCCTGTCTCTGTCACTTTCTGATGCCACCTCATTTTCACATGATGGGATTTTTAGTCAGGCCTCGGAGGATCATGGTGCGCTGTTTGTTCCTTGGCTGAAAGAGGGATTCCCAGCGGGGGGTAAATGGTCCATGATGTTTAAAATGAAATGTGCTCATGATGTTGGTGGACTGATGTCAGGCCTTGGCCCCCTGGCTGAGTGCTCTCTATTTCATCTGAATTGCATTTGTCTCGCAAGGAGAAACATTGCTGATGACGATGAGGATGACTCTCCCTACCAGGCCATTCCGAGATGCTTCCGAGGAGGAAAAGGGGCTGAGGGGGATTGGCGAGTGAGAGAGGGGGAACAAGTGGTTCTCCCTCTCCGGTTGTGCCCATGACTTGACTGCTGCGTATTGTACGCAAGTGTACGCCGTTTCTCATTGCTCATGTCACCAGGCAGCAGCATTGGGAAATCGTAGTCTACCCGCTGAAAGCAGACCGTTCGTCTTCCTCGCGGGTAAGGACAGAGGATCTATGGGTACGCCGCGGAGATGTGTAGCCCTGAGGGCCCACAGACCAAATGTTTGTCGTAGACATACCTCTTGGCTGTTTCTTGATCAGTGGTCAAGACCCTCGTTCGTGTGGTTGTCCCCAGTGTTCAGGCAATATACTCTACGTGCTGTATGTGGCGATGATGCCGACTCAGGTCTCTCTCACCAGGTCAATGTCCACGGTATGTCGATCTTTCTGCCGCGCCCGGATACAGCCAGCTACATCAGTACTTCGTCACTATATACTCTTCATATTGATTCCATGTTCTCTGCCCAGAAAACAACGATACAAGTCCAGCGATGACCGACGGTCAGGAAATCCTGATGGTTGTCTTGCCAAGCGCACTGTCTTATGAGACTGGCAGAACCTTGTGTCAGAAGACCTGTATTTGAATACCCCCTCCAAGCAAGTGCAACTCGGGAAGGAATCCAACAAAAGAAGTGAAATTTGATAAGCATTTCTGGGCCATGGGATCAAGTATAAGTTCTCTTGGCAATGCCGTCCCATATATCACGAGTTGTCGTTTAGTTTTGTGAGTGCCCGGGCAGTCTCATCATCACCTGTCCAAACAACAACCAAAGCTCCAAGAAAAGGTACCCTTTCGATTGCCGAGCGCATGGTAAGTTTCTCACTCTCAAAAAGATCTAGGATTGTACTGACAGACACCGAAACTACTCTTCTCGGTAGACTACGCTCACAAGATGGAAACAACCTCGCCACACATACCCAAGACAATCGGCTTTTATTCAACAGTGACGACATGATCTTCGTATAGTCATTAAATCTCCGCCATCCAACATCAAGAGCTCCAAACGCACCAAAAGAGCAAGACAGGCGGAACAGGGTATCATCGCCGCGCGGGTACTCTACAACGAATATATACACATGACAACAAGAAACGGCCCGCCGAAACATCCCCCCCCCCCCCCCCCCCCCCCCCCCCCCCCCCCCCCCAAAACACACACACACACACACACACACACATTTCTACATCTTGATGGCCTCGACCTTGGAGAACCGCTTGACGTCGTCGGGCGTGCGCGTCACGACGAGCTGGCGGCAGAAGAGACCCCAGTCGTCGCTGGTGCCCTCCTTGACGGCGTCGGCCAGGTCGACGTGGTACCGGTCGCGGTACGCCCGCTTGACGGCCGCCATGTGGTGCCGGTCCCAGTGGAACCGGACCAGCCGGCTGATCAGGAGCTCCCGCCGGAGGTGGTCCTTCTTGGACGCCGTGAGCGCGTGGTTGATGAGCAGCGCGTCCCGGACGGGCTTGTTGATGACGCCGTTGAGAATGTGCGCCAGGAGCTCGCCCTAGGATTTCGTGTCAGTGTGATGTTTGCGGTGAAAAGCCGGCGAATGACTACTTACCACGAGGTTTCCGCTCTTCTTGAGGGCGTCCCGGGCAAAGTTGGACCCGTAGGTCCTCTCGTACAGCTTCAAGACGTCGCGCAGGTGCGCGTCGCTGCGCGTAACGACGATGGAGATCATAGCCGACTCGCCGCCCTTGTCGCTCTTGACGGCCTTGCGGAGGTCGTGCACGTCGTCGTCGACGAGCCGGGGGTCGACGTGCAGGGGGCGGCCGAACTCGTCGTGCTCCTCCATGCGCCGCTCGTCGAGCACCGTGAGCACGGCCCGCTTGAACTTGTCCTCCTTGAGCTCCGTCTTCATGCACTGCACGAGGCTGTCGCGGTACTTCTTGTCGCTGAAGCCGTCCTTGATGCGCCGGATCTCGTCGTTGGTGCGGCCCATGATGGACTCGATGAGCAGCTCGCGCCGCGTCTTGTCGCCCTGGTACCAGAAGTTGGCCCAGTACGCCTCACCCTCCCAGCGGCCGAGCGCCACCGTGTAGCAGGCCTTCATCAGCAGCGGGTCCTCGTCCTTGAGCCGCGCCCGGATGTGCTTGGCAATGTTGACGCCCCGGCGCTCGCTGCCCGTCTTGACCAATCGCTTGTACTCGGAGCGGAGGTCCATGATCTGCTCATGCGTCAGGCCGGGCAGAATCTGGATCAGGGTCCCGACGTCTGGCGATCGCCTGTCGCCCCTGAGCGCCGCGGCTAGAGTGGCGGCATCGTCCTCGGGGTCGCTAAAGCGCGCCCGCCGCTTCTTCTTGCCGCCGCGCTCGTCGTCTGATACTCCTGGTGACAGGGGCTCAATGGGCGATAGAGGCCCGCTAGAGGCAAGCAGCAGGGGGGACGGCATGGGCGACATGGACTGGTAGGTTCCGTGGTACGACTCGAGCAGCGGAGAGCCGGGAGCATTTGCCAAGGACAAGTGTGACCCGGTCGGGAAGCCGGTATTGACCGTAAGAGAGGACATGGCCTTGACCGGCGGCGCCGGGGACCTCGAGCGGCTGCGATGCCGACTGCTCGGCTCGACCATCAGGTTGGACTGGGAGGCTCTCTTTTCATGCTTCTTGCTCGACGTCCGTTGCGGCCCAGGGCTTGGGTCACGGTAAGAAGAAGTCCTGTGTGGGCTCAGCGGTGGTGGCCCGTTGTACTCTGCATGTCTGACGTTGTACCCGTAGTTGCCGCCATTGTTGTTCATGTCCCATTCCGGCATCTTGGCGTACTTGAAGTCAGAGTTTGGTGGCGAGTTGTCTCGCGGGTACCCGCCCGGCAGAGTGGGCGAAGTACCGTAGGCAAGATCCTCCTCGAGCTTGGCCTTCTTCTCCTGCTTCTTCCGCTCCTTCTCCTCGTCCGACTCGAGCACCTTGTCAATGACCTTGCCGGCATACTTTGCTGGCAAGAAAGCTGCGGCACCGCCCAGGGCCTTGGCCAGGCGGTCTTTATCGGAATCCTGATGGTGTTCCCTTTCGGGGTGGATGCGGTATTTGCGTTCATTCTCTGGGCGCCTGGAATGCCTGGCGTGGTCCTCCTCGTCCGAGAACCTGTCTCGGCTCCGGCGGTAGGATGACTCATCCGTGGGCGACGTGACGCGGTAGGGGCCCCTAGGGTCGTCGTAGCCATAGGTAGAGCGCCGCGACGGAGCATCATGGTGATCGTCGTAGCTGAAGCCAGCGGGAGGCGAGGGCATCCTCGCGACGTTCATGATATATGGCTCAGGATCCGGGACGCGGCCTCGGCTGCGATCCCTCTCGTCGTCCCGGCGGCCAGGTGATCGTGACCGGCCCCGTCGACTGCTCTGGTCAACCTGAAGTGACATTTTGTTACAGGTCCCTCGCTCGATATAAGCGTCCGCAAAGTCAATTGAGGCGCAAATGAGTCGTCTCGCGCCCGTTTTTCGAGCCCGCCTTGTTACCAGTGACTCGAAATGACAGACTGCGGGGTATTTGTGAGCGTTTCAGCAGTAAATACTAGATCGTCGCGTCCCGCTCCTAGGGCTGTCTGGGTTTGGATCTGAGAAGGGCAAGTGAGATTGTGATAGTAATAGTCCTACTGCTGACCTGATCTGTAAGCACCAAGGTCGGATTTCCCCAAGTGATGAATGTAGAAGGCACTCGTTATAATTATATGAGAATGTTGAGAGCGAATGACCCGCATTCTTGATTCGCCTTCTCTTCCTTCTCGTCTTCTAGAATAGCCGATCACAGACAAGATCACAACAAATCTTTCGGGCATTGCTTTTCTGCTTTGCTTAGACCCTATGTCCGACTCCACCAGAGTGCATCTGGGTGAGGGGCTGGGCTATGCTGGGTCGTCACGAAGGTGCAAATGAGACCTATGGCTGGGTCTATCCCATGGCCTATTCCGCACTCGGCCTGCATCGCTCACATGGGCTCACAAGGGTATTCAAGGGCTCTCGTCGCACGGGAACCAATGAGGCGGGCCGCTCGCTGGTCTTCGCTCTCCCCGTGCTTTGGCTGTGCTGCCCTTGCAGTGCTAGAAGCCAGAGAAGCATTCTTTTCTGTGCTTCGCCTCCCTCCATTGCGGGGGTAACAGTATACCGAGCACTACGGTGCTCTCTCTCTGCCCAGTAACCTGTACGCATTGCAGCGGGCACCGGCCGTTACCGTGCGGCGGTGCTTGAACGAAGGCATACCGCAGTGGAGACAAAAGAAGGAAACAAGAAGCACTACTGTAGGCATGACGATGATGCCGAATTGTTAACTCGTTGCGGTACGGCTTCTTGCATTAAGTCGGTCTCTAGTCTTTGGCCCCAGCCTTGGGTGAAACTGCCGGATTCGTGACCCAAGTCGGATTGTGACTCTTCCTTTGCTGGCTGCGACGGGTTGTGTGACCTAGAGTACGAAGTAGGACCACTGAGTGACCCAGTCGCCCAGGGCAGATGGGGCAGTAGCCAAGATCCCCCGTGTTATGGCCCGCTAAGACCGCCTACCGGTAGCTACGCCTAACCTTAGTTGAACGCGTGCTGGAAGAATTGTTGGGGACAGTCGTCCTACATCGTACTGCAGAGTAGATGCATCGCGCATTGGCTTTGGGCAGTGTATAGTAAGACGGACTGACTACATGTTGCTGTCGTCCATGTCACCGCGACTATACACGTGGTACTGCTCCGCCCGTGCAATACATACGGTTCTACACACAGACAGAGACAAACACGGCTTCTCGAATCGAATCGCTTTTCCCACTCCACAATGGCTACTGACGGGCAGCTACGCATGAAAGAAGACCGGGCGAGAATCCATGTCCCCGCCGGCTTTGTTGTAGCTTCCAAGCGTGTTGACCTCGAACATGACATCTCAAAAGCATCCATCCATCCATCCACCCACCATCTAGATCACATAGCGTCGAGTCAGTCCCAGTATTTTCTGAAGTCCTCGCAGACTGTAATCATTACGGCTCCGGCGGCTCTGCGGATGGATAGAAGAGTGGCTACCAGGTAGATGGGTAGGTGAATATATTCCCAATCGGGCACCGGGGACTGGCGGTGGGTCGAGACGCCCGATTGGGCCGTCATGATTGTCATCTGATGAGGCTCAAATCCGCCCGGGAATAATCAGCAGTGGATTTTATAGACTAATTCGAATAAGAACCTCACATTGCTTAGCATAGTGTCGCGAAAAGGCTGGACTCTAGGATGGAGCCGTTGTATGTAGAAAAAAACTTGATGTGTATGGTGCACTCCCCGTGTTCGTTCACCGCGAACTTTACAGATCACCCTTTGGTCTCATATCGCTCTTACACGTCACCCATTTGATTACATGATTTTGTTCCAGCTTGAACCCCTTCTCAGGAATGTGATGAACCTGCGTGCAAGTCGGCTATCCTCTTCTTACTGTCTTCCACCGACTTCTTCCAACCCTCATACCTCGACTCGGCAAAGGGCCCGAGGTCGTCTATGCCGTTGCTCGCAATGTACTCTGCCAGCTCGAGCCCGTCCTGAATGGCGACCTGCGCCCCTCGCCCGCCCAGGATCGGCTCGGCGTGCGCGGCGTCGCCAATGAGCAGCACGCCGCGCGCCGCCAGCTTCGCCGCCGCCTCGGCGTCGGGCGTCACGGTGCGCATCAGCCAGTGCAGCACCCTGTCCTTCCTGACCTTGTCCACGTCGAAAACCTCCGCAAACGGCGCCTCGAGCTTCTCCTCTCGCAGCAGTGCCCCGAGCTCCTCGTAGAACGCCTCCGGCACACGTCCTCCGCCTCCCTGGCCTTGCGGTCCGGCCTGTGGAGGGCGTCGTCCGCCCGCGCCGGGCGCGAGTAGAGGTAGCCCACCTCGGCCTTGGCACTCTTGACACCCTTGAAGTTGCGGAAGACCGCCATGGAGTCGTCGACGGACACCTCCAGGGACACGTCGCCCGCGCGCGCCCGCACCAGGACCCCATCGCCCATGGCCGGCCGGATGCCGCTACCCATGGCCGGCCGGATGCCGCTACCCATGGCCTGCCCGATGCCTCTGCCCAGGTACTCGCCGAGGGGCATGCGCCGGAGGCCCTTGAACACGACGTAGGGGAGGACCTCTGGCATCGCGCCCGTGAGGCTAAGCCGGGTCCGCGAGTGCGGCCCGTCGCAGCCGATCAGGCACGCCGTCTGGTGCCGGTGGCCATCCTCGAACACGGCGGTCACGCCGCGCGGCGAGCCGTCGCCGCCGGGCTGCTGCGGCGTCTCGATGTTCTGTAGCCTCTTGTTCCACTCTACCGGCAGCGAGCGGCGGAGGAGCCTCTCGAGCTTGCCGCGGTGGCACCGGAAGCTGCCATCCTCGTCGCCGCCCGACAAGCGCCCGGCGCCTCCTTGTGAGGCGTCGACGGCGAGCGAGCTGCGGAATTTGGCCTCGTCCATGTCCACGAGGGGCAGGAGAGGCCGGTACGTGGCCGGGTAGAGGGTGATGCCGTAGTTGTTGTTGCGCAGCGGAGAGGCTGCTCGCTCGTATAGCACCGACGCGATCCCCTTGCTCTGCAGACCGAGACCTAGCGCGAGGCCGCTAAGCCCGGCGCCTATTATTGTGACTTGAGGCTGTTTGGCTGCCATTGGCTGGCGAGGAGAAGGAACTAGGATTCGTCGAAACATTTCGGAAAAGATTGAGAAATAGCAAAGGAAACAACGTTTATTGAAAATGGTATGAAATATCCAAGAACCAAAGCTTTCGCTTTAAATGCGCGGGAAAGGTAAAAAAAGAAACCCCAAATTGTTAGTGTTTAGCGCCTCGAGCTGCAAAATACCACGGTCGTGCTGAACCATGACGCCTGTTATAATCGCGTTCTCCTCGCGAGCAGATCGAGCATTTCCGCTTTCAAATTTCCAATTCATTTATTTGTCTAGATCACATTAACGACCATGATATTCAACATGGCTAATTCAAACAAGATTGTCATAATATAAGTATCAATTATATATAGGGCCCAATCATCCCGTCTAAATCCAGAATTCGCTATTATAACATTGGGGACGAAGCATCTACACAACTAGAACCCAAACGGCCGCCAAAAATACACAAACAGTGCAAACCAGACCATCATCAGCGCCGCAAACAGCACCGTCCCAGACAAAATGGGCGCCTGCACCCTGTCGAGCTTGTTGGTCGTCCGAGTCTGCGGCACGCCCTGGTCCTCGAGCTGCGCGGGATGTGTCGTCCAGGGGACATGCATCCCCAAATCGCCGAGGACCTGCTCGGCCGTGATCTTGGCGCCGGCCAGGACGATGGGCACGCCGGTGCCGGGGTGCGTGCTGGCGCCGACGAAGTACGCATTGCGGAACCCTTTCGCCCGCGTGCTCGGCCGGAACTTGAGCACGTTGAAGAAGCTGTGGCTGAGCCCCAGGATCGACCCCTTGTCCAGGTTGAACTTGGCCTCCCACGAGAACGGGTCGTTGACGATCTCGTGCGTGATGGCGTCGGCGAGCGGCGCCGCGCCCGTCCGCGCCGAGATGGTCGACAGCACGGAGCGCCGCGCGCGGTCCACGAGGGCCGGCCAGTCGTGGTCGCGCGGGATGCCGCCGTCGGACTCGGCGAAGCCCTTGGTCTGGTACAGGTGTCCCGTCGGGACGAGGGCGATGACGGCGTCGCAGCCGTCGGGGGCGGCATCCGCGTCCATGCGGCTCGGCACGTTGATGTAGAAGCTGGGCTCCTCGGGCAGCTCCTGGCGGTCGAAGATGGCGTCGAACGACTCGCGGTACTCGTCGGCCAGGAAGATGTTGTGCGTCTGCAGCTCCGGCACCTTGCGGTCCAGGCTCCAGTAGAACGAGATGGAGCTGCACGACCCGTCCCGCCGGCGCAGCGACTCGCTGTGCTTGGCGTTGCCGGCCGTCTGAGGGAACAGGTTGCTGTACGCGTACACGAGGTCCGCGTTGACCACGACAATGTCCGCGTCGACCCGCTCGCCCGATTCCAGCAGCACGCCCGACGCCGTCTTCCCGTCCGGCCCGGTCAGGATCTGCTTCACCGGCGTGTTGAGCCGGTACCGGACGCCGAACCTCTCGCTCACGTTGACGAGAGCCTGCAGCACGGCGTGGAAGCCGCCCTTGGGATACCAGATGCCCTCGGCCAGCTCCGTGTACTGCAGCAGCGAGTACGTGGCGGGGGCGTCGAACGGGCTCATGCCCATGTACATGGTGGCAAAGGTAAAGACCCTCCGGAGGCGGTCGGTCCAGAAGTAGCGGCTGGCGCGGTTCCAGATGCTGTGCAAGGGGTGCAGCTTGAGGCCGGTCCGGACGAACCAGGGGTTGGCGAGGTCCCACCAGGTGGTGAAGTTGTGGTGCAGGACCTCGGCGACGCTGAGCTCGTAGTGGCGGTGCGCCTCGGCGAGCCAGGCCAGGTAGCGCTCGAAGCCGCCCTTGCCCTCCCAGCGCTCGATCTGGGTCTTCATGCGGGCCAGGTCCGTCGACAGCTCAAACGACTCGCCGTCGGCGAACCACACGTTGTAGTTGGACGGGCACCGCAGCAGCTCGACGCCCTCGGCCTCGAGCGACGTGTCCAGGTCGTAGAAGGCCTCCCGGAACAGCTTGGGCAGCAGCAGCAGCGACGGCCCTTGGTCGAAGCGGTACCCCTCGTGGTGGATGAGCGAGCACCGCCCGCCCGTGAACGAGTTCTTCTCCAGGACCGTCACGTCAAAGCCGGCCTTGGCCAGACGGGCTGCCGTTGCGATACCACCGGCGCCGGCACCTATATTCTTCAGTCAGTGATGAGGCTCATGAGATATCAGATGGACTTCAACATACCGATGACGACGACTTTCTTCTGCCGTATCTTTTCCATCTTTGAATGATTTCCCACCCAGACAGCCAATCCCGAGTCGGAAAGTGTGTATCAGCAAGGGCAATATGTCCGCGGTTGAGATCCTCGCAATCTATGGGACCAAGGATAGAAGCATATGATACAACACAGGATTTTAAGAATGTTGTCTGGCCGAAAGAATGGTTGATGCCCACCGAAAACCTAACAATCGAGGATTTTAACTCGACTTACACGTGTGAGATGTTTCAATAGTGTACAAAATGGGTAGACACAGCAACTAAGTTTAGTGTGTCGACAGAGTTGCCTTTTTCGTCTAGACCGGGATGTTATTTTTCTCGGGGAAAATGGCCCGTCACTGATTTCGCAGCACCCAATCTCAAAGAAAATAAGACGGACTGTATTTCTGCCTGCTTCACTTTGCTAACAAGTCTTGATTCATCATGTCAACAAGGTGCCAAGAATGAATGGGCTTACTGCGGTGGAATATTGCGATGGGTCCCCAATGGAACAACTCGCACTTTGCTGTTGTCCGAGTCCGACAGGATCATGAATCATCATTCCTAGACCCAGAGAAAGCGTTGTACGGGTTTCTGGTGCATTGACCCGCCAGGAAGTGACAGATATGAGAGAAGGAAAAAAAATACGCAAACATGATCAGATTGAACGTCACGCTCGTAGATCTTCTAGATAAGTGATACCAACCATTGAGTTTGTTTTGTTCTTCAGTGTGTCGTGTCTCGAGTTAGGAAATGACTTTGTCTGGGACTTTCATGGTGCCACTTTTATCTTTCGGGTGGATACACCATACAGATCTGCATCCCCACATCATGACCGTTTTTGTTAGTACGAAGATCATCAAGATCATGAAGTTTTTATAGTCGCATTAGTAGTGAATTTTCGTGGTGAATATCTATGCAATTCTATACCGACCGTGGGCCTTGCCATGCCATGATCCCAAATGAACAGAATGGAGAATCTTCAACTTGACCAAATGCCGCGTGAATATGATCATGACCAAGCGCCGGAGTAGACCAATCTCCAGATTTGAGTATTATAATACAGCCATTCTTATTGACTGGCCAAGTTCTTCCAGGCGACCCATAACCTCCTGGACTTGGGGACCGTAGCCCTCTTTGCATTCTTCGTAGACTGTACGGCCTTCTTCTCTCTCAGCACGCGCCCAATCTCCATGTACGACTCGACGGCCACGATGAGCGGGCCCCGGATATCGCCGGGGAGCAGCTCCATGTCCCGCCGCGACCGCGCGTATTCCTTGAACGCGAGGTCCAGGAGCCGCTCTCGCAGCTTTTCCACGACGGCCTGCCGGGGCGCCTTGATGATGTCCCTGGGCGTGACGTCTTCCTCCTTGAGCCAGGTGGTCGGCAGGTACACGCGCTCCATCTCGGCGTCGACGGCAATGTCCCGTGCGATATTGACGTACTGCAGGGCGTGGCCCATGGTCTTGGCGGCTCGTACCAGGATTTTCTGCTTGTCCTCCGACAGATGCGTCTCGCCGTGGTGGAAGGCCAGCCACAGGCACAGTTCTCCGACGGTGCTGGCCACCCGCGCCGCGTACAGTTCCAGGTCCTGCTCGTCCTTGATGGGGAAATTTTCAGGTAGATGAGGCTTGCCGTTGCCTCCCGTGTGCGCAAAGGTCAGATCCATCTTGAAACCTTCAAGCAGCTCGTACAAGGGTTCGCTGGGCAGCAGCTTGGCCGGTAAGAGTCGCAAGGCCGACTGGTCTGACTCGTGAAAGTTGTCCTTGATATAGGTAAGGACATTCGGATCTTCTGCCGGCGACACTGGCGTCTCCGAGGCATAGACAAGATCCAAATAGCGCGTGAGCTTGTCAATCCATTCCAGTGCCTCGGCCTCTGTCCTGGCATCGTCGACCAAGTCATCTGCCACGCGACAGAAGGAATATCTGGACAATGTTAATAAAGAAACATACATCTCAAATATGAAATACACTTACAGCAGGACCAAGTCGATGCGCACACGGCCAGGGAAGACGGCGCTGGCCAGATAAAAGCTGCGGCTTTTCCGCTTGAGCGTCGCCACGGCCTCTCGGAGCCCTCGCACGCGGACCATGTCGTACTTGGACCGATCCGCCAGCACGCCTCTGAGCAGCAGCCTGGGCGAGGGCGTGGCCGGGACCTTGGGGAGGAGCTCGGGGAACATGTTGAGCACGGCCATGCCGCGGTCAAACGCCACCAGGCCAAACACGATGAGCGAGTTGGTGACGAGGAAGAAGACGGCCTCCTCCAGCTCCAGGCTTCCAAAGAGGCACCACCCGAGCTTCGTGCCCGACTCGATCGCCCACGTTCCCCTTCCCAGCGCCAGCTCGTCCACCACCCACAGATAAATGGTCGGCAGCAGGATTGGCGTCGCTATCGAGACCAGCGGCAGCTTGATCAAGAAGTATCCGGAAAACGTCCACGTGAGCAGCGCAAACGGACAGGCCCAGACGAGAATTAGCCCGAGATAAGTTCCCTCGCCGCCCTTGGCCACCAGGAATGCGCCCACCGCGGTGCACCCAGCCAGGAAGGCCTGGCCGGCCATGCGCACCGCCCTGACCGCAGGAGACACGTCATGCTCGTTGGTCAGGTACTGGCCGTGCAGAATCGGCTTGTTGAAGAGTATGTAGATCATGGACGTGATGTACGTCTGTATCACGAAGAAGAAGAGCTCCTCGGCCGGGACGGCGAAGAGCCGCGGGCCGACAATGGCATCCGGCGGGTACGTCCAGACGCCATGGTGTATGAGATACGAGTCCCAGGGCAGCGTTGCCGTAAAGGCGATAATGATGAGAGCAAACGTCTTGTACAAGTCCAGCCTCGTGAGAAGGGGCCTCAACACAAACGTCAGGAGACCAGCCAACGGAATTGTGTATTTGACATGCCTATGCCTTCGATGTTAGCCTTTTTTCTTTTGGTTTTGTCATGACCATCGGACAAGATGAGTATAAAGTAGGAAAGAACTGACACGAGTGCATAGTCGTATGCCATTGTGCTTTTTCTACTATTATTAGTTTTTCGGTGTCCGGGCTGGTCAGGGGCAGACCCCAACAGATGCGATGTGAACTCTAATGGATGGGGGTGGGATGGGAATAAAAAATTCAATGCAGGACGAGCTCAAGCCGCGTGACGCCGGGAGAAGACGATCCAAACTTATGCCGAAATATGGTTATATAGCAGCAGCAGCCTGGGAAAGGAATGGAAAAACCCAGTCGTGACACGTTTAAACCCGAGATCCGATGAGCTGGGTCAGATAGTAGCAGTAGTAGTGTACGGTAAGGCAATGTAAGGTAGGTTGATCAAGTACTGCGCCTCTGCTCTCTCTCTCTCTTTGGAGGTTGGAAGGGGAATGGTCAGATCCGGAGCCCGAAGGCAGGAATCAACAATTGACCCGCCTCAGCCGATAGAGACCCGTGTCTGTCTGTCGCACTCGCAGCGACGCCAAACAGCTAGGCTGCCTTCACTTGACGAGACGATGAAAATAAAATAAAAATTGTCATAGCCAATCAAAGGCTCTAGCCAAAAACATACACGTCTTGGCGCCGTCGAGAAGGTTGACGGAGTTTCAAGAAAACTGCGAGTCCTTTGAAAAAATGATGAGATCATAGACTTTATGTAGCACCGGACAAGCGATATTTGTCCATGTCTTAGTGATATTATACATGGATGGACCCGCTGAAAAAGCTACCCGATCGGGCAGCGCAGGTATTTACTACTAGGTAGCTTTGCGCATATATTATCGAATGGACGTCGCATTCTATTTGCATGCGCTTTGGCATGGGATTATGGAATCGTATTCATTCAGTAAGAGAAGCATTGGCAGTGACGTATAACCATGACAGCGCTGCTCAATTTATGTCTAGATAATGATCAAGTACAAATCCCCGGGTATAAACCAACGCTTGTGCTAGTGATCCCATGTGTATTCAGAAGAAAATGCCCCCAAAAACTCAAAGATTCTGTGTTTGAACCGTGCAAAAAGTTTCGACCAAAACCAACTGTTGTGACAGCATTCAATAGTGAGTTTGCTCAGCAATGAAGTCAGTGCCGTATACTGATTAGCTTGCAGATGCAGTCTCTCATTGTCCGTTCCCAATCCACGATCCCCACCACTTCAATAAGGCCCTGTCCCGTCGGCGCCGTTCAGCTGACGAGGAAGCCATGGTAAGTAGGGGCTTGACTGCTGCGTAAGAACAATTGTTGTGTCCATGTTCCCTAGCCCCGCAAAGAAGGCAGAGCTTGTTTGAGATACGTCGATGCCGTTCGGCGGCTGATAGCCCGGGCGCGACTATACAAACAAACGCAGGACAATCGAGATCATCGTCATGGGCAGTCCCGCCACAATAGATACACAACCCTTGATCGAATCGCCGATGCACTTCTGGCATGTCTGCTTGGAGGAACCAAGGTTTGTCAATCCCGGCTTGCGAATGACTGGGAGAGCCTTCTCTTGTCGTGGCGCTTGAAAGACGAGATTCTTGCGGAGACGGGGAAACATCTCTAGCACCCTCGTGGACATTGACCTGGAGTGGCACGAGTATCTGACCTTCACTCTCAGGAGGGATATCACCACGCTGTCTCTCGCCGGTTCCAGGGTCGGATCGCCGGCGTTGGAGAGCTGACATTGGGTAATGGAGAGACCCTAGAGTGAAACCAGGCCTGCTGTCCATATCTCCAGTGACGGATTCCGACTTCCAAGGAGGCAACTTTGGAAACATGTAGGATCGTGATGCTGATGAGGAGTGGCTGCTCCCGCTGCGGCTACCATCACCCCGGTTTCTAGTGTCAGTTCGCTGCTCTTGATTTGTAGACTCATCTTGCACTTCGTGCTGGCTACCTCTATGTACGCCGGCTTCGGGTTGCTGGTCAACTTGAACAGCACCTCGATCAGGCGTTGCAGCGTGATTGGGGTCTCCAAAAGATCCTGACGGTACCCTATGGATAACTGGGCCCATAGACGAATAGGCTGGTAGCTCGCTGGAGTCGATTGGCTCTCGTGGACGGGAACCTGGATGGGATTCATTTTTCAGAAGCCCTACAAGAATTTGAGCTTGATCGTCCAACATCGTGGCCATGGGTTGCGGGTCCGATTCAGCTGCCTCTTGCAATGTGGCTTGACCAGGACCAGGCCGGTTTTCATGATCGCCGCCCTCGACCTCAACCTGTTCAGACATTCGTTCCTGCATAGATTCAACCGGAGGCTGATGTGGCACTGGACCTTCAACACGACCATGAGTCTCGTGTTGCGTATCCGCGGGGGGCTGGTGAGACGATTGCTGAGTCTGCTGTATGGGTCGTTGACTGTGCATTGAAGCAGTTTCCTGAGCAAGTTGAGCCGCTGGCTGATTTGGCGGCACCGGAGCCGGCATATGACCATAGATTTCCTGATGCACATTCGCAGAAGGCGCTTCGAACCGTTGCTGAATTTGTTGTACAGGTTGTGGGTTAGGCAGCGAAACGGCTCTCTGTGCCGGTCGAGTCATCGGCTGGTGTGGCGGCACTGGAACCTGATTGGGACCTATGAATTGACCGTGGTCCCTCGCAAGACCATGTTCAAATCCTACTTGCGGAACAGGTTGGAGTCGCCCTTGATTGGGCATGACATGTTGTATATGATGGGCTGGCTCCTGAACACGGTATACTGGTTCATGGACGTGATAGCCTGGGCGCTGGACATGATGAACTGAATCCTGTACATGATGGATTGGCCGCTGAATATACTCGGCCGGATACTGGACATGCTCGACTGGACGTTGGACATATTCGATTGGACGCTGGATTTGCTCGACTGGAGGCTGCCTATACTCGACTGGGCCCTGAACATATTGGACTGGCCGTTGGACATGGTGGACTGGATGCTGGACTGGACCCTGGACATATTGGAGTGGTCGTTGGACATACTGGAGTGGATGCTGGACGGGATGCTGGCCTGGGTGCTGAACTGGATGCTGGAGTGGATGCTGGAGTGGATACTGGACTGCATGCTGGCCTGGGTGCTGGCCTGGATACTGGACGGAATGCTGGACTGGATGCTGGACTGGATGAGGGCCATACTCAACTGGCAGCTGGTTCTGATACTCAACTGACAGCTGTTCATGATACTCGACTGGCAGCTGGTCATGATACTCGACTGGCAGCTGGCGATGAAACGGAACATGGCTTATGCCTGGAGGTTGTTCGTAATCATCTGCTGAATCATGCTAAGATCCCGGTTGCTGAGTAGGCTGGACTGGCCACTGATTAGGCATGTTAGGGTAACCGTATCCGGGAAATTGTCCACGACCACCACCTCCTCTATAGGCAACGCGTGAGGCAGATCCGAAGCCACGTCCGCGATTGCCTCCTCTAAAGCCACCGCGGCCACCGCGGCCATCACCTCGGCCGCCTCTGTAATCATTTCGCGGGCGTTGCGGAATATCATAATGTGAGTACTGGTTCGGGTGGTTCGGCGTGCCGTTTGAGCCGTTTTCCGAATCACCCTGACCGACAGCTTGTCCCTGAGCCATGTTGGCATTGCTCCTAATGCGGCCGTCCTTACGGCGCCGGTCAAACGGCCTCTTAGAGTGCTTGTTAGGCTTCCCGTCCACGGAAAATTCGATCTTCTTGATGGGGTTCTCGGCAATTTCCAGCCCCGTCAGACCGCACTGTTCCCATTCGTCCTTTGGTGTCGTGCAGGCTTGGAAGACATTCTCCAACCTGTCGAGTTTCCGAAGTTCAGGGACCCACATCTTCACGTAGTCGCCATTCTTATCATAGTCGAATGCTTGCTTGACCGGATTGAAGATTCTAGCTTCACCTCGAGGGTCGTTGCCCACGCCAGAGACATACTGCCAGTTGGACCAGTTGGACGAAACGTCGTAGTCAACAAGGAGCATTTCGTACCACTCGGCTCCGTAGCGCCAGTCGATGCCCAGATGTTTTGCCAGAAAACTGGCCACGTTCTGACGGGCTCGGTTCGAGGTGTAGCCAGTGTGTATGAGTTCCCGTTGAGATGCGTCAATGAGGCCCATGCCGGTCGTTCCCGCCCAGACGCGCTGCAAAATCTTCGCAACCTCATCGGATGGTGGCTGACTCTCGGTAGCATCCTCTGCCTTGGGCGACTTCCACTTCAAGTTATGGTCATCGCGGAAGCCGGACCGGCGGAACAGTCTGTAGGTGAATTTCCGGGTACAAAGTCGCATGTAGTCGCGCCAAAGCAGTTCGAATCGGACACTCTTGGAGCCCTCGTTCTCGCCGCCGCCGTATCCTTCCGCATCGGCATAATTTTCATTCTTGCCATCTTCGTACTGCACAAGTGCTGCGTGAACTTGACGTGCGGTGAGAGTTCCCAGCGCCAAAAATGCCGAAAGTTTCGTGCTGAAGTCGATACCAACAAGCCCGTTTCGCGAATGCTTGTAGTTGAACACAGTACTATTTGTGATGATCTCCTGGAGTCTTGCTTGCGCAGTCGTCTCGCCGCCGCCGAATGGATGTGCTGTGATTGCACCTTCAGGCCATGATGGAGCGTTTGGGATGATTTCATGGACAGGGTCGAGGATGCGCTTCTCCAGATCATCGTAGTTTGACGGAATGTCGAACGGAGCTCTCTGAGGGGGAATATCTTCAGCTGGTGGAAGTTTGGGTAAGCTGTGCTCATCTGGCTTTGGCAGCGCCGGCCTCGGCCTTTCTCGCAATGGTTCCATCATCTTGCGGTATGATGTGAATACGTCTGGCAGGTCTTGCGCGCTCTTCAGCTTCAAGTCCCGGCTGTGATCATTAGCATTGACAGGTACAAAAAGCACCGGGAAATGGACATACTCATCAACGAAATATTTCTCGTCGGCCCACAGCTTGAAGCCAATGCCATTATCGGCACAGATCGAGGATAGTGTCTTCTCGTCTCGTTTCTCCTCGACTCCCTCATCTGAAGTAACCCAGACTGCCCCAATCTTGTGGTCTTTCTCCTTGAGGCCTTTCTCAAAGTCTTTGAGAATATCTCCAAATTGGCCCGCCCGGATACATAGTCCACTGCCCAGCTTCTCGAGAGAATTCTTCATATCCCATACAGCTGACGTGATGATCTTGGCTCGATGCGGCCCGCATCTCCAGAACCGACCAATTTCGCTCTTGGCCTCGGGATATGGGGACTTGGAGCCGTCTTGTATGAAACCCGATACTTCGATCTGGTGTGAGGCGAACACATATACCGGTAGCAGGTGCGTGAAGCCATGATCAGGCGTCGAAGCTAGGTGGTGTAGAATCGGGTTATCCGAGACCCGTAGGTCTCTGCGGATGAAGTATATGAGAATATTGCTGGTTGGCGACATGATGAACAGTCAAGCTGACGTCAGGGCAACGATGGGTAGGACTTGTAGTATCTATCTCTAGAGCTGCTGGGGGGTTGAGTAACAGTGAGTATAGAGTTCGGTTGGTCTTCCAGAGGGGGTTCGTCATACGCCAGTGTGTTTCCTGAGCGGCCGAGAGATGGTGCTAGCGCTTCTGGTTGGTAGGTATAGTTTACTCAGCTAACAATGCTTTGCTTCGTTTCGTTGTGAAATCGGAATGAATGTATTTGGAGTATTCCTTGGAGATCAGATATGATGTTGGGATACAACTGTGGAAAGAATGTCGTGCAGTTGTCGTGTGTATATCAGAAGGACAACCAGGGGTCTGTCTGATCATGGAAGGAGGGCTCGCGGGCCAGTCTATGATGGTTCATGGGGTAATGGAGCGTAGGAAATCTTGGACCAGAAGGAGGGATGTCAACGGTATCCCACTAGTTCTTGCTAGAACGTGGATAGTGGAAGGTAGAGTTTGTCTGGTGCTGGACGCAGCTGCATATATAAGCATAGCTCGAACCAAGAGATCGAGAGCAAGAGAGATGATGAACTAGCAGCACGTCCGGTGGCCATGGTGAAAGAAGGAACCCAGTAACCCAGGTGGTCTGCCATTTTTGATTCGAGGGCCGCCGGGTGAGATGGAAGGCGATTGGGAGGAAGAAAAAATTTGGACAATATGAAAAGCCCTGTAGCAAATAGTGTGGTCGATGTTAGAGTCGATGGGGGATTCTCGCGATCGGTGTGGATTGTGATGGTAGGACCACAAATCAGGTACGCTCAGGGAAGAGGCGCACATCTGGAACAGGGCCGACATGGGAACTTGAACCTTGGGGTCTCGGTGCTGTAGGTAGTAGTGTATGTACAGAGAAAGCAGCAGCTTGCTGCATTTTCCGCTAGTTTTAGTAACATGTTCACCATGGATGACAATCTGCTCGCAAAGCTTTCCTCGATAGAACTTAGCCATTGACTTCATTCATTCCAGGCGACTTTTCTTTGCCTGCTTTGACGGCTGGCGGATCTCCGTCATCGACATGTAGTACACTACGTACAGTAGGTCGCACACATGAGCTCTACCTTGTCTGCCTATGCACGCTCGCCTTGGGCAATATGTAATCAATCAGCGCCGGCCAGCTGAGGCCTGTTCCAAGGTACACAGTCACCTGAACTACATACCTTTGATACCCAGGGAAGTAATACATTGGGGTGAATTGAGGCCTGGTACTCCAAATTCCAGGTCTTGTTGCACGCCTTAAGCACTGTAGTTTTTTTGAGTTGCGGTTGCAGATTGGGCTAAACCCTTGGAGGCTCCAGATGTCTGTGTCGCCCGTCTCCAGATTGGCATTGGCAAATTCGCCGGCTCTAGATCATCAACGTCCTTAAACGGCCTTTCCGTGGCCACAATGGAGATGCGGATTCTAGTCCGCCATCGCATCTGCACCCATAATGTACCTCTCTCTGCCAGCTGCGCTGCGTACCACCTATGACAATTCAACGAGCATATTGCCATTGCAGTCGGAATACATCACAGCCGCCGAGCCGAACGCACTCTCGATATTATCGAAGCAACGTAACCGATCTCGACCGACCATCGAAGCTGCCGCCCTGACGATCCCGCTCCCCCGGTGCCCTGCTGCTGCAATATTCCGTTCAAGCGCCACGCACGCATCAGCATCGATACATACTTGCCCACTCACTCAGTTCGGTTCCCAGGAACCGTGGTAGATATGTGATCAGCCATCATGCATGTGTGCATAGAGTACGTACAGCGCATGCATGCTCTACGTTTATTTCGACGCCAACTTTCTCGTGTGAGCAGTCTCGCAGTGGCAGCGCCAGCACCTGCCCAATGGAAGCGCCACGGCTCCCACCGGGATGTCAGCGGCCAAGGGAACAATTCCCCTTCTGAATCACGGATGGGCACAGCAATTCGCGATCCGCGACTAAAACTCGCCTTGAAAGATCGTAGGGGTCAGATCTGATCTTTGATGTTGACCAACAGGGGACCGTTGGGGCCGACCCCCCAGATCGTCGAGCTACCCAGGCGAGCCAGCTAATGTACAGGGAGCTACTATGCTACCGTAGGTAAGGTAGACGAGCTCTCCACCTGAGGTATGATTCCTGACAGGCCCCCCGCCTAATAAGTTTGAACCCTGAATATTTCATCAGATTACCTACCCCCCCGGCAATGAGCTCGCCTGGAAAGGTATGCTGTCATTGCAACCATCATTTGGAACCATTCCCGCGGGTCGCTCACCTGAACCTAAACCGGTCGCATCAACAGTGCAGTCATGTCGCTGAACGTTTGGTTCCACGTTTCGACTCGACTCACTGAGGTACTCGGGATGCACATCAGTCGTCGAAGCTGAATCACGCAAAACGAACCATGCCGAGACACTCTTTCCATTCCCATCGGTCATATTTCAGCACTTCCCATCGTGCTGAAAGTCTGGTCTGCGTTGTGCGTTCGTTGGGTCACCAGATGACAAGGGATGAAACCCAAAAGAGATGACCAGACTTGCTTTTTGTTTCCCTATTCGAAAGCCATCATCAGATTTCCATAGCCCCTGTGGGATTTTGCCATCGGGCAGGATTTCGATGTTGCCCTCGGACCCTGTCCGCGCTGTTTGACGGCATGCAGAGACGGACGACTGCACGGATTTGCCATGAGGAAATACCCATCAGCCATTCCAGGGCTGCCAGGATACGGATACTACCATGGGCCTCGATGCCCTTCTCGATCATTGCAGTACCTACCCACCCACCTACACCGCGAAAGAGAGAGGCACCCAAAGCAGTGTCCGATAATGCCGCCACCCGACCTCGATCGATGAGCACGACACCGCGCATGCAAGCTGACTGACTGCCAGGGGCTAGACTCCACACGCCTCGTGAATATACATGCCGCTGCCAGCATGCCACGGGACTGTCCACACGCATGCGGCAATGAATGTGACGGCGATCTGGAATGATGCGCCGCGAGAATTGAATCGTTTGCCGTCCGCCGCAGACGCCTGACGCTTGATCACATCTCCCTCGATTTAGAGATCGAGACCGATGTTCAGGAACCTCGGAGTATTTTGTGCCAGTAGTGAACCGCTCTAAACTACTGTAGCTTCCCGGCTTGCATCCGAGGGAGAGCCACTATACTCAGCAAGGGAGCCCCCGCTGAAATTGTAGCAGCATTATTTTCGAGCACATCGGCACTTCATGACGGCCCGGCGCGTGACTACCTAGGTTAGGTAGTCATATGTCTCGGCCCCGCCAATCGCTAACTGGTCTTTTACGGCAGGTATTCTCGGTATGCAATGTGCTTTGCATGGCTGATAGGGCAGCTAGGGCTGATATACTCGAGAGGGCCAAGCCTGGGTGAGGTTCAGACGAGCAGCTGCGGTTCATACCGTTCTCGTCATGTGCTGGTCTGAAACTATCGTCGTCTAGCAAGTGTTTGGTCACAGCTCCAACCTTTCACCTTGAACAGTGGAGGAACCCAGCATCAGTAGTATTCGGGATGCTAGACGTATTCGATGCTGGACTTCCGTTATTTCCTTTTTCACCCGCCGGCCTGCCTGAACTGGGCACACACGACTCGTGCTGTTCCTACTGTCTCATCTAGCTAGGCACAGCAAACCGTCGACTACCAAGCAAACAAGTCACAGGCATACATGTATGTCTCCAAAAGGTTCTTGATGAAACAAGAACTTGCCAGGAAGTCGATCTTGGAGTATCGACGCTGACCATGGACATCGGGCAGCGTCCGGAGAAACATACCCATTGTCCCCGGTGTTCTGGCCGAAAACAAAAAGGTATGCCTACATGTATGCTTCATGTACGAGGTAGTTGTGAGGCGTTTCTGCTCCAAGGCACCACATCACACCGAATCACGATTTACCGATTTGGAGAAATACACTCATGGGTATACCCATCGGTGCGAAAAGTTGAGCTCTCATATCAGTTGTTTCAGACTGAACAGTAGGTGGGTTAAAAAAGATCCATACTTAGGCCACCATATCTAATTTTTCTTTCTCGAAAGACAAAAAATGAATCCTTCCGACTCCGTTCAATACGAGCCTCCCATCTTTCGATATCGTGAGCTGGATGCTCCGGGTTGGCATCCCCGGCATCGACAAGATCAGAGGAGCCACTGCTTACAGATCATCTTACCAATATTCCTTTCCCAAGTGGGCTATCATAAACACAAACCCTGTAGTGCAGGTACCCAATGTGGGCAATGTCCATGTGGAGACGAGTCTTCTATTCTGGATTTGCTTTTTCTATAACTTTGTTGGAAATGATTCTGATTTCATTAGACAAGTCATGGCCAACAATATTCCGAGAGAGTATATGATGCCCAGCCCAGTGGATGCCCTGCAGTGTATTTGATTCCTCATTGAATGCGCCTGCGCCGGGAAATCCGATTGGAGAAGGACAACATACCGTAATGAACATCGGCGGGCCATTATTGGGGACGAACGGGCTTCTTTTGTCGATCGCTGCTGGAATCAGCTCTCCTAGAGATCTTCACCATGCTCGTGCTGTAATATTGTCGCTACGAGCAGTCTTCATTTTACGATTACGGATTCGAGCTTTACGATCACGAGTCTGGCACAAGCGATCTCAGGTGAGGACCGGTATAAACTTGTGAAAAAAGTGGATATTAGAGCCTATAGTTGCCATTGCACGAGCCGCAGTCCAAAGCTATCAGAGCTGTCTGGCATGGTGCCACAAACTGGCCGTCTAGACTTGCATCGTACAAACTGATTCAGCTTCAAGAGCCGGGTTATACGACTCACAGACACGACATGAAATCACGTCCTGCACCAAGCGCTTGTCGTGCTCCACTGTCAAGCTGCTTAGGAGACTTTGTAGTTGTGTGATGGTAGCTCGGCCATGAATATGGCCATAGTGAATGCAAATGCGGCGGTCTGCTTCTCTATATCTCGGTCTAGGTATTATGTACGCGTCACTAAGAGTATGAATCGCCCTGCGATGTGTCTTTCCAGGTGCAGTGAAAGTCTTTTGTACACATGATTGCATCGTCGACATCATGTTTCGAATGTCTTGGGGCAAGTCCTCGAATCTACCACTTGCGGTCTAGACGGCCGAGGTTCTGTGTGTTCTTGGGGACGACGAAGAGCGATTTGGACTCGACCGTCACCTTGCCGTCTTGGGTCTCGATGGTGCCGTGCACCCAGAGCTTGCGGTCGCTCTTCTTGGTGCCGTCCTTGGCCGCCGCCTCGTCGTCGTCGCTGAGGACGGGCCTCGTCCTGACGACGTAGAAGGAGTTGGTCAGGGTGGGCTTCTTGTAGGTCAGGTCCAGGTTGGCCGTGACGCCCATGCGCGCCGGGAAGCGGTAGATGGCGCAGCGGCCCATGCTCTCGTCCAGGATGGTGGCCAGCGTGCCGCCGTGGACGACGCCCGGGAAGCCGGCCAGGCCGCCGCCAAAGTAGACCACGCTCACCATCTCGCCCGTCGCGGCGTTGTGGAAGATGCGCTGGTAGGCGAGACCGCGGCACCCCGACATGGGGCCGGACGTGATGCTCGGCGGCCGGCCGCCCTCCTTCCGGTCCGTGTACGCGTGCCACGATTCGTAGGCGGGGTCGGCGGAGAGGGCCTGCACCACGAGCAGCTTCTCGGCCTGCTCGTGGATCGACTCGAGAATGTATCCGTCTTCCTTGGTGCCCGGCTCCGGCAGCGGCGGCGGCGAGACGGACAGCCGGAACAGCGAGCCTATGCTCGTGCCGGCGAGGAAGAATATGGCGGCATAGACATAGCCGCGGCGCCGGCGTTTGGGCTTCGGTTTCGGGGCGGATTGGTGCCCTTCAGGTTGTGTATCAGAAATCGTCGTCGACTCGGTAGTCGTGGGTTGCGCAACCGTGGGCTGCTTCTCGCGCAAGCCCGATGACGTCGCAAAGGTTCTGCTGCTCGCGACAGGCCTCCGCGATGCGGACACGTGCGGCGCTGCAGCTCTGAAGTTATTGTCGGCGCAGCATCGCGATACCCCGACCAGCGACAGCCGTTGAGAGATGGGCTGCGCGACCGGCCTGGCAAGGAACTGAGCGCGAAACATTGCGCCCGTCTCTACGACGCGCGCTGCTGCGACAAGGAAGGAAAGGGAAAAAAGGAGTGTGAGTGCGCTGGGATGCGGGTCGGAGTGGCCGTGAGAGCAAGAAAGACTTTCGGTGTTGATCCAATGATTGAGACAGTCTTTCGCTCAGCCGTTGCGACGCCTGTCCAAAGTGAGCAGGCCAGAAAGCTTAGCATCGATTTGACCCGCGGCTAGTTACCTAACGTACCTACCATTAGCAGGTGGCCGCTTGTACATGCTGCTGCTGCAACATGAATGTGGGCCAGAGATCACCATTGCCGGTGATACAATACAGGATACACCGTACAATCTACAGTGACTAGCATGGCCTCCATGTCTATCGAGTGCCGATTACCCGTCGACACAAAACATTAGGTATGGAAATAATAGCACATCTGTTGCGGAAAAAAAAAATCATCAATGAATGCAGCACTATTGACAAAATACGGTTATGGCAATTACCACGAATCGTCCAATAGTTTGACGTTCCTGTTGCACCGCAGCTGGCTCCAGCCTCCGTCCCCCAATTCCCCCTGTCGTTGGCGCCAAATTCCGTGGCGCAGCTAGAATGGAAATTCCCGACGCTTGAGTGCTAGTGTACCTAGGTGCTGCTAGGTCGATGGGGATTGATGGGAATGGGTCGATGAGAGAAAAATGTTAAGAGCATATTACAGGATGCCTCCATGTCCTACAAACCAAGCGAAGCAGGACAGACTCCGCTGATGGTGCACTATCTTGCGGTGCAGATTGGTCCATGGTCTCCGCTGGCTAAGCGTGCGTTCATGTGCCTCTGCCTCTTTAGCGAGGGCCACTTGAGTCCCATCCCCCATCCACCCACTCCCCTCGTGTGCAGCTGGCAGCAGTGGGGTTGGAACCAAGCTTGGGAGGACTCCAATGTCCCCGACCCAACCGACCATTCACAGGGCCTCTGCAAAAACTAACTGCTTTCTTGGGCGCTCTTTAGGAAGAGGGCCCCCAAGCAACAGACTCGGAAAGCAAGCTGTTGTCCCCCCCCGTGGAAAAGGACGATGAGGCTGAACCTGATTCCTTGATTAAACAGGCTCACCCACGCCGACCGACGTCGTCCTGTCCTCCATCGCCAACGCGTCGACGAACATGCCAGAGGCCATTGCCAATTGCCCATCCATCACAGTCGACGTCATTAGCTAGCAGGGACTGCGAGAGGCAGCTTCCGCTGGCCTGCAAGTCCTCCAGTCCTCCAGTTTTGCTGAAGCGAGCGAGCGAGCGTCTTACCACTGCCCACAGCGCGCGCACACCACTTTCATCTTAAACCAGAAATTACCACCTCGCGCGCAACGTCTGTCTAGCAACCCAAGCGTTTGACCTGCCAAGCTCAACCCCCCAAACTGCGCTCCGAGGCAGAGTTGCACCTCATATCTCACGCTTTATCCCTTTCCTTTCCAGGTTCTGCCCCAGGTTCTGGCAGCTCGGCCACGAGCAGAAAACCATTCGGCTGTCTGGGGGCTCAAACTCCAAACCGCATTGAACCAAGAAAGTTGGCGGATTTCCCAGATTCCCAAGTGATATGGCCCCACATCTCACCACCGGAGCGGCCATCGCGCCGCGCTCCAACGACATGAGCGGCGGTGCCATTGCCGGCGCCGTCATCGGCTCATTCTTTGGCTTCTTCTTTCTTTCCCTCGTGCTTGGCTTTTTATACTTCCGCTGGAAACGAGGCTCCCGGCCTGCTGTCGGCCTCGATGATGATGACAAGCCTTCGGAAATCGAACGTAGGTTGTCGGTCCCGGGCCCTGATCACACAGCTGCACAACAACCCTTCACTCAGGCTGCCTATGGTCAACCATGGCCTGGGGACGATGGGCAAGGTCCTGCATGGGCCCAAGATCTCGACGGCCAGGAACATGAGCCATCGGGGAACAACTTTGCGTATACAGATATCGCCTACCAACACGGCAATTTCGTGCAGGAACCGGATTCCATCTCAAATCCTGGCGATGGCGAAATTATCGAACAATCTGAATTCGTCCCTAGGAGCGCAACACATGATGGAGGTGCTGCCGACTATTACGACACAAGCGTTCCCATGGACTCGGAGCCTGAACAAGAAAGCGGCCCCAGCAGGCAGATGACAGAACTCTACGAAGAACAACTCCGGAAGTCGCGAGAGAGTCGGAAGAACAGCAAAGGGTCAGCATGGAGTCGATTCTCCAAGGGACTCATGTCTAAGAGGAAACGATCAACTCGAGTTTCGCAACTCACCATGGAAGAGGGCCACCTCCAGACTGCATCTCCAACCACATCTCATCCAGACGTTGCCATGACCACCGTAGAAGGAGATGAGGGCAAACCCGCATCCCAGGACCGCAACATTGCAGACGGCGAGCTCTTTGACGAACCACAAGAGATGAGTGACTCGAGTCGCCCAGATGAGCACACCAATAAGAAGACGAAACGGCGCGGTCCCTCTGGAGACGCTGCTGGCGTTGTGCCGCATCGACTGGATTCCTTGCGACGAGACAGCACGCAAGATTCTCTTCCGTCGACAGCCTTGCGCCAGATCAAGCCGACACCACTCAGGGAGTCAAGTTCGGCTGGCCGCCAGCCCACGAGATTCCAAAGTCCCGAGCTTCAGGGACCAATGGAAATGGACGACTATGACCACTATGAGTTCGTTGGGGCCGACACGGCTTCAGCTGTGCGTGGATCCAACTCGCCACCATCGGATGCACCAGGCTATAGTGCAGTCAACCCAATGGACATTATGAGACCCTCGAATGCAGCAGAAAAGGCAGTTTTCACCAATGCAGAATTAATACGCATCGCATCCGTATCAGCATCTCCACCAGCATCGCCTCCATATAACACGACTCCACCATCCACCACAGATATGGAACACAACATTTCCGGTGATTCTCACGAAGACGCTCATCATGCTGATGAATCGGAGATGGATGACTCGGAGGAAGAGAGTGAAGACGAGGAAATGGCCGATGAGCCGCAGCACTTGCAGCACTTGCAGCCACCACAGATTACAGTCGAGAACGCATTCACTACTGATGGCACATCTGACTGGTCAACCCCTGGCGGAGCTACCACCTTGACCAATGCCTCCAGCGGAAGAACGCCAGGTACCGATATCACATCTTCGCCCTCTCCCGCGCCGTCGGCTGGACTGCAGCAAGCCGATAGCAGCGCCTCCCCGCCTGACTCGGCAACATCGCCCAAACTCGTTCTTGTATGCGAGGAATGTGGCCGGAATTTTGATCAGATTCACAAGTTGAACCACCACAAGAGGTATCACGATCGCAAGCATTCCTGCCCCTACGATGGATGTGACAAGAAATTCGGTACGAAAACGCATTTGGATCGACATGTAAACGACAAACACGAAAAGACGAAGGGTTTCCATTGTACGGTACAAGGCTGCCAATACTTCACAGGCGGTAAATTGTTCCCCAGAAAGGACAACTGGAAGCGGCACATGGTCAACAAGCATAACATTCACCCTACTTTTGATCCCCCACTCGTTGAGTAGTAAAGTCCAACAAGTACGATCTCGAATGACTGGTGACGAGGTGGAAGAAGCTCATTGCTGCCCGGACTGTGGCGGCCGACTCATGACTGGTGGTCAACCGCTCCCCGGCGAGAACGACGAGCATCAGCACACAAGTGATAATGGTCTCTGGGCGGTAAATTGATCAAGCAACAAGGCCAGTGGAGGCGCGTTATGCAGCAGCACAAAATCAAACCGACGATCAACTCGCCGCTTTTCGACAAGAACGCCGAGGGTCAGTCGTTGGCCGTTGAAGCCAGAACACCGAAATGCGCGTATGCATCGCGTGGAACATCGATAGCAGGGTTCTATTGTACGGCCGCTGAGTGCCCATATTATGTTGGCGGTTATTCAACCACAAAATTTGTTGGAGGACACCTGATACAGCAGCGTCACATTCACACCGTCCGACCGGTCCACCGCCTTATTATAAGGACGTCGTCGACTCGGCCTAGATCTATTGGCTACCTCGAAGGACTTTGTCGCAAATGGTACCTCGAAAATGATATTCTAGCGATAACACAGGATGGAGTTTAGAGCGATCTCTCGTTCAATGTATATACCACTCCAGCATACGATGCCGGTATCCGCATCAGAAGGCGTTTATGGATGAATTAGCGAGTCCGGCCTTTTATAGCCGACTGAGTTGCATTCGTTTGAATTGGAAAGAAGTCGAGCAACGGTTCGAAGCGATCAAGACTCGAGATCCGTATGACAATGCAGCTACCACATCCTCTCGCTCAATAGTCTTGGTAGTATAGGTTTCTGGATATCAATATCATGGCTCCAGCAAGATACACCTTGGATGAGTTCTTGTCGCCATTTGTGAAAAATCTCGAATTGAGTCCAAATACTTGATGCATACCTATCCACCCGCCAGAGTTTAATGGTATATCACAGGCAAGAGAGAAGAGGCCCCTTTGAACAAGCTTGAAAAGAAAGTGCTGGAGATCCTTGTCGGCATTTGACGTGTGGGGGAAGAGCAGAAAGGTGGAATCCATCCTCCGACGCCAAGACCAGCCAATAGCGCGAGCATGTATCAGAATGCCGAACCCTCAGACATGGTCGGTTTGGGGGGTATTTCAGACGACCCAGACCACCCCTTGTCGCTTGCTACGGTACTGGCTTTTACCTCTGTTTAATAAGAAGAGCACCGGCCGCGGTCTCCTATCCCCCAGGAATTATCATGCTTATCCAGACATCTTGGCAATCTTGGCGTTTTGAGCTTTGCTCTTCCTCCGTAGGCGTCGATGCGCTGGAGGATGGTCTTCTACTGTGTAAGGAGGCATTGCGGCCTTTGTTACATGGGCTCGTATCGGACGCGGCCGACTGCACCAACGAGATCGACCTGCCGGCGGCCTGGGGATGGTCGGTTCGGTTTCTCATCATGACCCTTCTAGAAGGTGATTTCTTGGCTGGTTGTTTTGAATGGGGGCACTGCTGCTCGTGATCGACGGCGGGAAAGGGTGTGTTCTCGGGCGGTCGTTATATACATGCCTGGTGTTCGTCTCGCTCGCTCTGCGTTGTGATTCCTCTGTCCTGGTCGTCTTGGAGGTGCTGTGATCTGGAGATCTACTATCCCATCTGCTGTCTTTCTCCTCTTCTCTTCTATCCGCGACTGGTTTCGTCTACTATATATAATTACATATTATTCTTTTCTTCGATATCTCACAAGAATGTTGACCGTTCGATCTCTCCTGGCCTTCGGCCTCCTGGCTGCCGCTGAGGCGTTGCCGGGCCCCCAGCTCAACCCGCGGGCGAAGACCAAGGCCACGGGCGGAGGCAGACAGAAGGCGCAGACGGCGTTCCAGCAGGCGCAGCAGATCCCGCAGGGCGTCTCGACGGCGACGGACGGGTCGACGATTCTCGACATGACGGCACAGGTCAAGTATGTTCCCTCACCACTCTATCCCATGTGTCGGCCAAGGAAAGCGAGGTGATGGACCAGAGACAGGAATGCTAACAAAAAAATTATTGTAGCGGCCTCCCCCTCCGCTTCAAGATCTCCGGCCCCGCGGACCAGTTCACCACGGACTCGGGCGTGACGGGCGGCACCCAGACCGCCAACGCGACGACGGGCACGCTGGGCCTCAACGTGCTGCTGCACGGCGACGGCGGGCAGTCCTTCTTCGACTTTCCCAACCAGGCAATCCAAAAGAACCTGGCCGGCGTCGCCGTCCTCGCGCCCGATCCGAACCTGTTCTGGGGCGGCGGGTCCGGGCTCGACCGCACCGACGGCGTCGCGCACGCCCAGGCCGTCAACGATTTAGTGCAGACCGTCCTGCCGCAGGTCATGGCCTTCAACGCGTCCCAGGTCTCGTTCACGGGGGTCTCGGGCGGCAGCCTGATGCTGTCGGGCTTCTTCGTGCCGGCGCACATGACGAATTTCGCGGCCGCGGGCAACGGCGTGCTGCTCAACTGCGGCGGCCTGGCGCCGCAGGTCGACTTTGTGGACGCGGCCAACGTGGCGGCGATGACGCGGATGCACTTCCAGAGCACGCAGCAGGAGCTCGCCTTGTTACAAGGCGCCATCCCCGACAGCGTGGCGGCGTACGAGCAGGTGGCGACGGACGCGGGGCTGTCGGCGGACCAGATCGGGGCGCTGCAGACGGTCGACAACTCGCCCAACGGCGGCCACTGCGAGTTCGACGAGAAGGACTTTGTCAGCGGCGTCCAGCTCATGGCCGACAGCTTCTCGGATGTCATGCAGGGCGGCACCGGCCAGGTCAACGGTGTCAATGTGCTGAATACGGTGGTCGGCAATGAGAATCTCCAGTTCAGCGGGGCAACGTGAGCTGATTGATAAATCATCTCATCGATAGCGGCGCGACGGAGCTTGTCGGAGAATAACCGAGGTCGTGATGACTCGGTGGCATATGTCATATGCGTTATGCAGCTTAAGATATGCCCCGACTATATATGAAAATACCCTGCAGAGCCGGATAGTAGAGAAATTTATATTCATCCAATCTACATCTAATCATGATACCTCCCCTGCCCGTGTAAACGCCCGATTTGTGTCTAAATGAATTTGCTGTCCTTGACAGTGTATAGATCAACATACTCGTCGACGGGTGTAGATTCCAACTTCTTGCCGTCCAGTCCAAGGTCGACCAAGGCCTTGACCTTGGACTCGGAGAAGTGGTGGCCCAAATGTCTCTTGTACTTCTCCAGAATGTGAGGCTTGGCCTCCTCTCTTCGCAGGCGGTGACCCAGAGGAGCCTCAACTACAACCTCCTCGAGAACGGTGCCGTCGTTCAGCTCAACGGTCAAAGCGTTGGAGATGGTTCGGAGGGCAGGGTCATGGTAGTCCTTGGTGAACTGGGGGTCTTCGACACACTTGATCTTCTGGCGCAGAGACTCAACCAGCTCCGAGGTGGCAGCCTCACCTCCGTCAGTGTAGTCAGTAGCCTCGAGACGGCCAAAGACAAGCATGACGGCAGCCATGTACTGGATACAGTGGTCACGGTCGGCAAAGTTGTCCATGGGCTTGAACTGCTTGTCAATGATGCGGATGCAAGCCTCGTGTGTTCGGCAGGTGACGGCCTTGATGTCAGCGGCCGACTTGCCCTGCTCCTTGAGGATGTTGTGGATCTTCTGCGAGGCCTCGACGGCAGTCTGCGAGTGGAACTCGGCAGGGTACGAGACCTTGAACAGAACATTCTCCATGACGTAGCTGCCGTAGGGTCTCTGGAACTCGAACTTGTTGCCCTTGAACAGGACGTCGTAGAAACCCCATACGGGTGCCGAGAGGACCGTGGGAATGCCGGGCTCTCCCTTGAGCACCTTGAGCGCCAGGTTGACAGCGCGCTGGCAAGCATCACCAGCAGCCCACGACTTTCGCGACATGGTGTTGGGCGAGTGGCGGTAGGTTCGCAAGCTCTGGCCGTCGACCCAAGCCTGAGTGACGGCGTCGGCCGTCTGCTTTTCGCTCAGTCCCAGCATCTTGGAGACGACAGCGGTGCTGGCGACCTTGACGAGCACGACGTGGTCAAGGCCAACCTTGTTGTAGGAGTTGAGCAGGGCCAAGCAACCCTGGATCTCATGCGCCTTGACCATGGCCTCGAGGACATCGCGAATGGTGAACTGCTTGCCGCCAGCAATGTTTCCACCGTTCTTGTTTGTTCTGGTGATCCAATCGGCGACGGCCAGGATGGCGCCGAGGTTGTCAGAAGGGTGGCCCCATTCAGCAGCCAGCCAGCAGTCATTGTAGTCCAGCCATCGGATCATTGCGCCAATGTTGAAGGCGGCGTTGACCGGGTCCAGCTGGAAGTCGGTACCAGGGACCTTGGGGCCATTGGGAACGACGGTGCCGGGAACAATAGGGCCCAGGAGCTTGGTGCATTCCTTGAACCGCAGACCCTCGAGACCGCAGCCCAGTGTGTCGAGGAACACCCATCGTGCCGTGTCGAACTGTGGTGGACAGATGACGGTTAGCCGCGGCTGTTGCTATATAGTAGTGCGGGACGCGGGGTAAACCTGGAGTAGTAGAGGGAGGAACAAGATGACTAGAATTCCAGATTGCCAGCCATTGGGAGAGCACTCACAGCTAATTCCGAGTCAATTGGGGTATTGTGGACATAGCTGGCAATGTCCTTGATCTCGGGATCGTACTCGCGTCCTTGGGTAGGCATGGCGGGCGCCGCGCTCAGTTGAGCAGCTGTGGTGGAGAAGGAGCTGGTTCGTGAAGCTGTGGACAGGACAGAGCCAGCAGCGCGGAGCTTGGCCGAAGAGAGGGCTAGGGGAGCTGTTCGCTGGAGCTTGGTAGCAGGTTGGAGGCGTAGCGATCTAGAGGCAGTTCGAAGGCTGCGGTTGACAGCAGACATCTTGCTTGAGCTTCGGAAGGGAGCAAAATCTGACCAAGGTAGAACAAGAAAAAAAAAAGAAAGAGGTGAGAAAAGATCTCGGGTTTCGGGGAGAGAGAAAATAAACAACAGTCGGGAGTGGACAGAGCCAATGGGTGATTAATATTATGTCTGAGTGTCACAAAGTTGGCGGGATCATGGCAGCTTTCCCCAGCTAGAAACCCGCTGACACTTGTCACTCGGCTACAGTGGGTTTAGCATGGCTTTACGGCACCTCACCAGTGCGGGCGCCACCATCCCAGAGGGGTATCGCCTAGCTGGTTACCCCAAACCCATCCCCAGTTTTGCACTGTCGAGCCTCGGGATCCGCCTCGCAATGGCAATTCTTTTCCTGGGGGAGACGCCAAGCTTTGAGATCCAGACCCTGGCTCTCCAGGCTCTCCACCACTATCCTCGGCTCATGCGAACAGCCAGAGGAGCAGATCTACACGCGCCTTTCCCTTCCAACGGATCAGCGGAAGACTCTATGTGTTGCGAAGCAGCGTGATGATTTTCGAGCGTACCAAAAGTATGATGCGTCAATTTAACACATTTTTACAATAAACATGGCTACTATCCAACTGCACAGCTGATATGCATATAATCGCGGTACCAATCATGAGTTCAATATTATTCAAACCCACGGATATGTCACCTTCCACTAGATAGTATCGTCTGCTACGACTTGGAAAATCAAGTCACTCATTCCACGGTATATCCCATTTGAACCACGGAAGGAATTGAAGCTGGGTGTCAAGCTGTTCGGATCGCCATGCATTGTGCGAATGCACTTGGACGTCGCCTCCCAGAACACATCAGCTGCTTTTCGATGCATGGGGAGAATCACAACAGTCATGACGGCAGCCGGCGAGCGTATAGCTCTTGCCGGTGTTCAATATTGTCTTTCGACTCTGGTTAGGTAGTTACCATCCAAAATGGAGACATCTAATCCAAGAAGTGGAACAACTTGATAATACTATCCCGGTCTCCCAAAGCAACATGCTGTATCGGTAGTATACTCGACTGTTGGCGGTTGTTTGGTACAAAAGAATTCTCCAAGTCTTCAACGTCGGTTCTCTCAAGTTTTACTATGAGTCGTTTCGTTTGATAATTTTCGACATTGGTCTTCGCGAAGCTGCCGTAGCATCAACTGTCACAGGTGCTCTGAATAATCGCTTAAAATAAGTACCAAGTCATCCAATACACAGAGGATTGGTTAGACTCGTGGGTGGTTCATCACAGAATATGAACAAGATCATCAGCCATGTGTGCCTTGGTGAGTAGAGAAAAATGATGTTCAGCAATCCGCTCATCTGTCTGTTCAGCCACAACAGGAACAGATGCGTTTGTCTGTGTGGTCTCGGCAAAAGGCATGACCGAGGATATAGTGGACCCAGCTTCAAGGCAATATAGGAAACACATCTTGGGATATGCACAGGAGACGGAAAGGGTGTGTGAGGCAGTATACTCTGTCCCAAGGTATCATAGTATGTACCTGTGTGTGATGGATGGGCTTCAGACACAAACACGGTCACCAAAAGGGGGCGAAGAGCATCCACTGCTATACAATGGTACCGCAGATCAGAAGAAGAAAAAGTTATACTCTTAGTGTCGCGGTAATTACGATCTACCTGGGACGTGCTCCCGGTTTCTTTCTCGGTCATAGTTTATATAAGATGGTCCATCCAGATGTTGTATCCACCCCCTTAAGCTTATATCTTAACTCTGTTCACGATACCAAAGTAGTGTATACCTACCCCGGGACGGGATCTAAGACCGAATATACGCGCGATAAGACTTGTCGTCTGGATGTGTTTCAGACTATAATTGTATTGTACCTCGTCTCACCTTGATTGAGACAAGATTAAGGTCGTCGGTTGCTCGGAAGTGTGGAGTGGGATTGGATAAGACTATAGGTTCTCTCAAAGCTTGGCATGCTGACTTCCTTCCATATCTGGAGAAAACGCCGGATCTCTATCAGACATCGTATATTCATACCATAACAAAGTTCAATGTCACAAGCCAGATAGATGCATTCTCATGTTTTCCATTCATCTAGTAAGTTCCTACTTCGTAAACTGCGGCGTGCTCAACGTTGCAAACCTCTATCATCAGGCAATTCCAATCAAACTCCCCAGCAGCCGAGGGAAGCAGTAGAGCGCCGCTTCCCAGAAAACGCCCTTCTCCGTTTCTCCCTTGTTGTTTTTTCCGACGTCTATACACAAAAGTACTTATACATCAAAAATCTTCTGACGTGCTCTGTTTAAAAGCGTTCGTTCCGGCCCGTCAGAAACATTAAATTAGGTGCTGGCCGCAGGGGAGGGTTCCAGGCACCATCTCATACAATTTCGCCTTGTCCGCTGTAACTCCAGAATTTACTCCTGGGGAACAGGGAGGGAAGTGGCGGGAGTGTTTCTCCACCAGCCGAGGGTGATCAGGGTGACAACTCCGAGAGCAGCGCAGAGCACGATAACCTTGACCAGGGCGGGCTTGTTGCGGCGGGTCTCGTTGACGTAGAGGCGGGCATCCGTGACCAGGGCGTTCATCTTCTCGGCTCCCAGCTTGTAGTAGGTGAGACCACCGAGAGCGATACCGTAACCAATGTACTGCTGGCCGGTGACCGGGTCGCCAAAGATGACCATGGAGGCAATAACCAGCAGGATATCCTTGAGGACACCGCTCATGGTCAGGACGACGGCAGAGGTCTTGCCGATCAGGAGAACGACGGAGACGTTCAGGCAGAAGGCAATGAAGGCGTTGGCGATCAGGGTGATGATACCGACGGAGTAGATGTCGTTCATGGTCAGACGAGAACCCTCCCAGAAGACGGTGATGACACCGTTGATGACGGCGCAGGCGGGAGCGTAGTAGTAGACGGAGACAAGAGGGTCCATCTTGAACTCGGCACCGCTGAGAAGGCGCTGAACCATGACAAGTCTGATGGCCTCGGCAATGACACCAAAGATCTGGACGAGGAAACCGAACATCTCAAACTTGAGCTCTCCGAAAGAAGCAATGGCGACACCAATGACGATGACGGAGACGTTCAGGAGAACCTTCATGTTGGGTGCAGCCATGCCGAAAACCCAGGTGGTAACGAGGGTGGCGACAGCGTTGGTGGCCTGTGCTCCATTAGATACAACGAACGATTCAAGGGCGGCCAAAAATAGCCAGGAGTCGGGGGTAAACGCACCTTGAGCATCTGAATGAAAGAAACACTCAGGTACAGGTAGGCCAAGTTACCGAGAATCAGACTCAAGCTAAACATGATGCCAATGGGCACAATGGCTCTCCTGTTGCGTTGTCAGTGTCCACACTAACCCCTGAAAAATGACGATGGCTGCAAATGCAGGGGGTTTTGGGGGCTGCTCTTACATGTAGGTTTGAGTGTCCATGGGGACCTTCTTGCGCGAGTCCAGCACGTTGGAGCAGCGCGCGAGAATCTGGGTCATACCCGTGGCAAAAGCCATGTGCCAGGTGGTCAAGAACAGAGCTGGAATTCATCATGTTAGAATCACGCGATTTGGCTGCGCAGGCAGACCTGTTTGGCTGGAGCTACTCACGGAAATCTGATTGGCACTGTTAGTTCCATTCTCTGGCGTCGGCGAGCGGTTGATCAGGGGTAAAAAAAAAAAAAAAGACATACCAAAGTGCGCGGCTGCAAGAACCCACTTGTTGAACAGAATGACGGAAGAACTCATGGCAATCCACAGGCTGGGAGAAATCTGGTCAGCAATCGCGATTGTCTCAACTCTCGCGGCAGTGAATCCTCTTACGCAATGAAGAGCGCCGGGTGCACGCCGCTGCTGGCGGGCGCCGGAGCGGCGACACCACCTTGCTCGAGCTTCCGCTCATCCTGAGCGGTCTTGTCCTGGGCGACGGTCGACATGTTGGTAGTTAGAACAGGGTCAGTGGGGTGTGACAATGCCTAGCTGGTTGTTGACGATGAATGGAGGTTGTAAAGGAGTGTGAGTCGTCAAGAAGACGAAGTAGAAGGAAAGGAAGGGAGCGAAGAAAAAGTCAAAAGGACTAGAGATGGATTAAAAAAAAAGTTTCGACGGTTTTTGTCGAGACAGACAGACAGATGTGCCTCTGGAGATTAAAAACTGCAGCGCTGGCAGATTACGACACAGGGGTTGAACGCTTATCAGGGGAGTGGACCGCGGGGGGCTCGAACTGACTGGAGTGGACTGGGGGGGTACGAGCTGGTTGACTGGCTGCTGGCTGCTGGCTCTGCTTTTTCTTGAGCAGCAAGTCGAGCTTGTGGGCGGAAACCGTGCTGGCAGTGGCCAGATCAATCAATCAATGCTGAGAATTTCGATGGAATGGGGGATGGGGGTGGGTAAGGTGGTACTTGACCCGGCAGGTAATGTGTAGCCCCAGCCAGTGCCAGCCAGCCAGCCTCTACAAAGTACATACAGCTTGATTCTTCCATCCAACAGGCCAATTCCATCAGATCACCCAAACGTGAATGGCCCGAATAAGGGGCCCCACGCATCACTATAATCAAAGTGATTCCGGCCAAGGAAGAGGCAAGGATTGGCATGGAAGAGGTCGCACCGCCTATCACATCACTGTCCATCACTGGCTATCACTGGAGACGCTAATCGGCTCGACTAGTAAATACATGACACTGACTGACCAGTATCGGGAGACGTTTCGTCATTTTTCCACACGGAAACGGGAAGGTCATGTATTCCATGCTATTTGCGGCACTCGGAGGGCGAATACTACAGCTGGCCGCCCCCCTATTCATTCATTCAGTCTCTGCGCAGCCCATCGTCCGTTGTTTCGAGTGCCCAGAGAGGTTTAGCAGATCGGCAACTCACGAGAGCGAACCGGTATGGGAGGGTACCTCTGACAAAACACCTGTTCAAGCTGTCCTAGGTTGCTCGCTTGTATCCAACCATGATTTGCTGCGAGTTGATGTACTTTGGCATGCTTCCAGGCTTGTCCGGCAGGAGCAGCAGCAGCAGCAGCAGCAGCAGACAGCAGAGTGAGGCTGCGGGTCTCTCCGTTGGCTACTGTACATACACATTATGAGCGTCCTCCCTTCTCTTATGAACACGTGGGATGGTTGAGGCTCTTTTACAGGCACCAGGGACTGGAGATAACCCATGACTTGGCAAAGGGGAACCCGGACATAATCATGCTTGCAGTCCGATCACAATTTTCTCGCTTGTACGAAGTATATACCAGGAGCATATACGAAACTCTATACATTGCTCTTTTCTTTGCTCTCGGTGGATCATCACACCGGACCTCGACGTGCTTCAGTGCTCTCTTCTGCTCGCGCAGCCGTGAACAAGCTTCTGTGCGCATCACTTGTTGCCCTGAATTCTGAATTGGCTTTTGCAAAAGATGCATGTCTCAAGCACTGTAGAAAAGCACCGGGCCATTGAGAAAAGCACCTAGCCTGCCCATTCCGGGCGATTTTCATCACTGATGTCCCACTAGCCGCCGGTGTCGACCCTGTAAACGGCTGCGCTAGAGGGGCCAAGCTTTCCTGCACCTAAAATTACACAGCGCCGGATCGCCACAGACACTTTTTGGTCTTCCTTGCCTTGCAACAAGCTGCATCCCCAGCAATCCCAGAAATTCCCAGCGACGGACTCGCCAGCCAGAGAAATTCCAGAAGATTGCTCCAGACCGGGACGAATCCTCGAACTGCCGCTCGAGCCTCAAGCTTCCCCCGTCGCACTGCCACCGACATCGAATTCCCAGGCGATCCACATTGCATCAATCTAGCCGTGATCCTGGTTAGAGATCGAAGCCTCAACATCAAACATCACGACGCGGCCTTCAATCTCACTTCCCGCGCCGCCTTATTCCCAGCCCTGCCCTGCCCTGCATCCCATCCGGGCGCTGTGGGCTCAGCCGTGCATTCCACTCGTTTACCCCTACGCGCGACGCGACGCCCTACTACGTAATTGCTTCACCTGTATTCACCACAACACCAGAGTGCCTGCGCCTACGCTGTCTTCGCCATGTCGCAATCACCGCCCAACCCTCCGGCCGACGATGAAGTTCTGTACGGAGGTTTCTCACGATTCGAGGTCGAGCTCGAGGTATGCGAATGCTCTGTCCAGCCTTGCTCTTAGATAGTTCCGTCTCGTGCGTACAGGCTGACACAATGCAGTTCGTCCAGGCGCTCGCGAATCCCTTCTACCTGAACCACCTCGCATCGCAGAAGCTCCTGACCGATCCCGCATTCGTCGAGTATCTCAAATACCTTCAATACTGGAGCCGCCCGCCGTATCTGCGATACCTCACATGGCCGGGTCCGACACTGAAGCACCTTGAGCTCCTGCAGCAAGAGCGATTCCGCCAGGAGATCATCAGTCCCGAGCTGGTACAGCTTCTCGCTACCGAGGGACAGAAAGCAAGCATCGACTGGCACAGAGACGACAAGGAGTGAAATACCCATTGCGACTTCCTGCAACCTCCAACAACATTACAGAAGACACCAAAGCGACAGCCCTGCATGTTTTTGCCACTGAATGCGATACGACTCTTATATACATACAGCCTTGAATACGCGCACACTGACTGCGCTGAGGATCGCATCAGTTGATGGAATGCCCGAATCTACACCGCACCGACCATGGGCGTTTCGATTCGAAGTAGGTCGAAAGTAGAGCATGGACTCGAGTTGTTCAGTCGAGCATCGAGTGCTGCTGGTGTGTAACCGCGGCGCATGCAAGCACGGGCTCAGGATAAGCAAACAAATCTCGACAAGGTAACCGAGATCATAGGCGGCAGAGCCTCGTATTCGTGCACATGTGCGAGCTGTAGAGTGGTGTATTCCGTCTGCTAGCAAACAAAAACAAATTGCATCCGTACACTCTCTCTTTCTTGTAAAAAGCCAAGGATATCGAGGACCGCCTCCATATCGTAACCGGGGCGCCTTCGCAGGACGCCCAAAACGCCAATGCCATGCAAATATATAGAAGCAAATGAGATGCTCTGTCCTTCCAGAAGCACTGATTCCATGACCAAAGTCTAGTTTTCTCTCCATCGTCCACCGCAAGTCATACACTGTGACACTGTGTTAGCACTATCGTACCCGCGACTGAAGATCAAGCGGTCGCCCGGCTCACCTTGAGGAAACTCGTCATGGGCTCATCAGCACTGCGAATCTGGACCTGGAAGAAGGCGGCCTCGTTGCCGTTGCAGCCTTCCTTGGGGCACTGGACGGGGGTCTTGTCGGCGTTGTCCCACGCGCCCGGTCCTCCGAAGACGTCCTCCCTCTCCTTGCGGGTGAACTCGCGGCGGCTGTACATGGACGTCGTGATGAGATGTTGGTAGGGGCATGTTCGGCACTCGAGTCGGTTGCGACCGGTTTCGCCGCTGATGCCGACCGTCAGCGTGTTGGAGCAGTGAGGGCAGACTGCGAATAGAAGTTTTGTTAGCCGAAAAGCTGTCCGGGGCGCATTTGATCGCAGGCCGCGACAAGGAGACTGATGGAGGGATTTCCTACAGAGAAGCATGATGGCGGTTGCTCAAGCGTATCAGGACAGTCGGTCGCAAGATCTATAGTGCCGGTCGTCCTGTAGTGTATGTATCCCGTAAATGAAGCTTTTCGCGATTACAAAACCGTGACTCTTTATCGATCTCGAAATTTTGATGGGGCTTTGACAGCCAATGCACCAATCAGGCGAGCAGCTTGCCTGAGACGAATGGCCCCCACCTCCCAATGTTGCGAGATCAAATGCCCCGCTCCCAGGTACCAGCGCCTCTGACCGACGTCAGGTTTCAATTCCAGCCCAGCGAGCGCGACACAGCCCCGCGGGAAGGTACCTAGAGTCAGCTGTGTATCACTCGTAATAAGGGGGGCCCAGCCTAAGCAGCATTAACACTGGCTTGTGACAAAGACAATTACTCGCAACCCGGGCTTTGGGCGTAGTATCTGAATCACCGCCACACTCTCGCTCGCTCTCTTGCTTTCGTGCCCGTTACGAACGTCAGCCCTCTCTTGAAACCCGATATACCATCCGTTCGACTCGTTTGGAGCCAAATCTACAGTCCTTCCTGACTTATTCCAGAGAGAGATCATCGTTCAACCCTCCTGCAAGGATCACCCCGCCAAGCCTCTCCCAACTGCCCCGTGCCTCTTCATCGAGGTCGGCCCAGTACCAGACAGACAAACAAGGCCTCGACGATACGGAAATGGCGGACGACCAGGAGCACGAGGTATGTCGGGTTGGTCTTTTCTGGCGACTTTACCCCGTGGCTGACCTACCTCTTCCCAGGGCGCATCGGTCAAGGAGCAGGTCATCGAGGCCTGCCGGCGCAACAATGTCGAGCTGCTCACGGAGATCATCGGCAACTGCAAGGACGACGAGGAGATCTCGGCTCTGATGAACAAGACGACGACCGTCATGGGCAACCATCTATACCACGAGGCAGCACTGCAAGGACACTGTACGTTGGGCTCTGATTCATGTCCACCCTCAAGCCTTGGAGCATTTGAAGGCGTCAACAGTTGTACACGATGCCTACGAATACGACGCCGACATGTATACACGCAGTATACGAGCCTTGTGCTAACGTCGATCTACAGATGAGGTAATAGACCTTCTGCTCGATCAACCAGACTTCGAATGCGATCCCGTCAACCGGGCCGACGGCGACACGCCTCTCCACTCGGCCATCCGCTGGATCAACTCGGAGCCGCCGGCCCAGCGCGAGTTCGGCAACGCCCTGGTTGAGATGATGCTGGAGGCCGGCTCCAACCCGCGGGCGAAGAACAAGGCCAAGCTCACCGCGTATCAGCTCGTGGATCCGACGAACAAGGGACTCAGGGAGCTCATCTCCAAGCACGAATACTCGAGCCTGAACCAGGGCGATTTCGTTGCCGTCAGCGACTTCAAGCCCTCGGCGAGCGCCGCGAACCATTTTGCCGACGTACAAGCCGAGGAGAGCGATGACGACGCAGAGTTCAGTGGCAGTGACGATGAGGAGCGCGCCGAGTTTGAGCGGAGGAAGGCTGCCAAGAAGGCATGATAAACAAGATCCTAATCAACTCAGTACAATTTCTCGGATACACCGCTCGCTGGGACTCTTCACTACTTACCATCAAGTGGTCGACATCCGCGAGCCTTGCGTTGACATCATGGCATTACAAAGGCATTATTATAGAGCTACACGGCTGCACAAAGCGAGAGATAGCAAAGCACCGACATACTTACACAGTCACCAGACGCGCTCGTACCATCGAGCTTCGCCACGAGGTACTTGAGGATAGATTTTGACATACACACCCATATGGCTTGATTTAGTTTACCATAGGTGGTTGAACCGTTGCCTCGCCGCGAACAATATTTACATGATCATATATATGCAATACTTGCATTTGCACACGTACACGGCCATCACGCTTGGTCTTGGCCGCAAACCGTTACCTTTATACTCTGTCAGAAATCATGTAGTCGAGCCAGGATATACGTGATCTATAGTAGAACCAGGTTTTGGTCACTGCTGCAAAGTATGTGAAGGAAATGGGTAGGTCCGAAAGTAGCTACTACAACGACGAGAAGACCTGGTCAGAAGAACTGGCCTCAGAAACACCTAAATCAGTCTTGGTGAGTACATTCTGTCTGGACGATGCCGAGATCTCGGCGGATGGAGACCTGTGTAGCAATCATACAGTCCAACCCACGAGATGTCTCGTCTCCAGCGTTCATAGGGGAGTGTGGACCCCGAAACATGCCAGGAACACCTCGACTACATCCGTGTAGACTGCGGAATCCTCGGTCATGAGAAGTCGTCTGCCTGACCTCACGCGTATCGAACTCAGAAGAGGAACATTTCGACGAGCAGCGCCTTTCGGACCAGAACAGACGTCCTGTACTTGAATCTAGGTCGAAACCGGAAATCAGGCCGGCCCATAACATGTAGATGCGGACATAAAAGGAGAGGCAAAGGGAAAGAGAGGCATGACCAATGTGGAAAAAACAACCTGATGGAAAAGATATCGAGCTACCATGATAGCCTCAAGCATTGAAATCTGGTTTGACACTCTTGGTTGCGTTTAGGTTGTCTAGCCAGATTTTCTCCTCAGTTATTGAGGGGCTGAGGATCGGTTGCCTTGATCAAGTCGTCCAAGCTGTACTGCCAGTTTCCAGTATGCAAGAACATACTGTTCTACGGCGAGCATCACGGGTATATGCCAATGGTCCGGAACAAACCTCTTTTCTTGAGGCTTCTTCTCTCGATACACACAAACAACTCTAAGATGACTGACTACAAAAACCCCAGCTTAGACGGTTGTGGTAATACATATAAATTAGATATGTCGGCAACGAACGCGCGGAGGAGGGAGGACAAGAAGATACCTATCTACCTAGGTAGAAAAGGAAAAATAGAGGCGGAAAAAAAAAAAGCAAAACAGTTCAGGTACTGACGGATGCCAGTACCTTACATCTGTGCCTACGACATGTCATACAAAGCCACCTGGGAGTGCGGAGTGCGGAACTGTGGCTAGGTTGCTGGGCTGGGTTGGAATCGAACACTGGACCTTTCACACATGTCACATCACGCAGGGCATACACTGGAAGAGGTGGGAGCTAACCAGCTCGACCAGCGGACCAACCAGCTTATGCTGGTTGGTCGAGAATTGCTCTGCAATTGGGATTCAAGTACTTGGGTTGGCGCGCCGCGGAGTGCAAACGGAGGAACATGAACATTGGGGAGGCTGGTGAGGTGACCGCGCAGTTTCAAGCAATGTCGACTAGCCAAGTGACCTTCATCACAGGGCTACGCAAGCTTACGAGGAGGATACTCCATTAAATGGAGTGGCCAGACTCTCGTCGTTGTAGAATATCAGAGGTGCAACCATGATGAGGTGTGCCAACTGTACGTCTTCTGTGCTGGCAATACCAACTCCCTGCCAAGTCTATGTGTTGATTCTTCTACCTTGACCCGCTGCTCGACTCCTATCAAGAGTCGTTTTGAATACCTGCCAGCTTCCCTATGCTTTGCGTTGCTGGGCCTGACCATCCGTCTCCCATGATCACCATTCCTCTCTGCATCACAACTCGAGCCTTTTCCTTCAGCCCTGTTCTATCGACGAAGAAAACTTGCAATACTACGTTCAATCTCGTTAGTATGATATGAAGAGCACTGATAATTATGCTGCATTGATCACCTTCATGACTACGAACGACGATGTGTTCAACGCCGCCCGGCTTCTCCATGCTCTGCGTCGCTGGGGCCTCGCTGTTCTCGTCTCGTTCTTATTTCACTAGTCTCTGAATCACAATTACTGGCCTGTCCATCCTACTTGACCCGGATTTTGAACAAAGAGAGTTTGCCAAAGTGCTTTCAGCCTTGCCCATGCAGTCTCCACCATTCCTAGAGATATGCGTTCCAAATCACTCATGACTACCGAGGACGAGAACTCTCAAGAAGACGAAAACTAGTATTGAATCAGACTGGGAGAATGCTTCCTTTTCCGACTCTGGGCAGAACATCCGATAGCTTGTATTTTACTATTCCTAGTTTATCGCATGCAGCACGACTCATGGCGATGCCTGCTCGTGGTGGATTCGAGTATAACTTGTAGTCAATTCCACGCTAGACATGCAAAGAGCTCCACATGCAGGCTTATCGTAATAGTATACTATTGTCAGCTTGAATCATGTGCAAGGCACCAGGAATATGGATGATTCAGGATAAAGTCTGCTGGTAAGCTCTCATAGCGACCAAGGATTCCGTTATACTTTTGCTGTATTAGAGCATGAGAGTGACCGAAAATATATGAGCACTTTCAGACTTCATGGAGACTCTGCATAGCGATCAGGAAAGGCAGCTTATTCATTCATCTCTTCCAACTCGAATTGCAATCTTGACAGTGCTTGTTACATTTTACTTCATACACAACCCCTCGGGCAATTTCCATCCTTCAAACCATGGCAAATAAGGACAGGCTAAACCATGCTTGACTTGTGCGCATCGAGCAACACACGAGAATAGAACAACAGGTTTCGTCGCAACCCAACACAATCGAACTCGCTTAGAGAGCAACGACAACGCCCATCAGACCAGCGAGGACTCCGCCGACAATCTTGGCCGGAGCGGCCGTGGGAGCGACGTTGGTGCTGCCCGTACCGCTGACCTCGGCCGTGTTGGTCACCGTGGGAGTAGCGACGGTGCCGTCCAGCGTCTTGGTCTCCGAGACGGATCCGGACCCGGTGGTGTTGGTGGACACGCCGATGATGGTATCACCGCTGTGGGCTAGGGTGGTGCTCATGTCGCCCGTAGCGGTCGAGGCCGCCGAGGTGATGGTGCCCGTCGAGCCGGCCGAGTAGGCGGCGCAGGCGGCCGCGCCGGCGCTCTGTGCTACGACCAGGTCGGACGCGGGACAGGCGCCGAGCAGGCAAGGGGCGGCCGAGGCGGCGATGGCGGATTGTGTAGGGCCGCACTGGCATGCCGCGTCGTCCAGGGAGCATCCGGCGCCAGTGATGGCTGCGCTGAGGCAGGAGGTCTAATTGAGAAGAATCAGCGATGTGCCCAAGATGACAGGTCCGGGTCGAAGAAGCAAGGAACTTACAGCACACGAGGGTTGGCCGGAAAAGTTTTGTGCAGCAACCAATGCCGCGCCAGCGAGAATGATGGTAGACTTCATGTTGACCATTATTTCCGAGGTTGTTGATTGAACCGATTTATAGGCTGTGTGACTGCGGGTACAAGCTTAGGTATCGGAAGCTTCAGAGGTGTTTGTTTGTGTACCACAGGATGAGTATGTAGGTATTCAGACGAGGTTGAGCGTGTTGAGTGGTGGACGAGGGATCGGTGAAACGTGAATGATAGACAGCAAACGGATGGATAGGAACTGGGCCGTCAGGTGGGGGGAAGGGTTATGAATATATCTTCTCCAAATCGGCAGCTGCGTCCTCAGCTCTCCTCGGTTTGAAATTGGAGAAGCAACAACCAGGTACTAAAGCTGTTTTCGGCCGTCTGTCTCTCAGCCCGCGTCTCTAATAGTACGGATTGGCGGCAGCGGCAACAACAGCAAAAGAGTCGCGATGGACAGAGACACCCACCACTTTGGGAAGCGCCACGGCACTCGATCGAGCTCCCGATTGGTAAGGCCGCACAGTATGGGAATGTAGGCGCATCTGTGCTCAAAAGCTTGTTTGTCAGAGCGGGGGATAAGCGGTTTGTTTCGTTGGAGCTCGTATTTGGGGTTGTTCTCGGTTATTTTGGTGCGAGAAACTGTCGATTGGCAGCGGCAGGCGGCGTATCGCATTAACAGACGGCACGTCCATCCCCTGACCGTCTTGGATAGCGGCGCACTGTGAAAGGGCCGGACTCGAGTGACATGTGCCTGAGTTGTCAGCTTTTGTCTAGAAAAGCATATCTTCCAATCAGATAGCAATGATATATACACTGCATTGCACTTCAGCTACTGCAGCTGAAAGCGAGCCATTACTTCTTATGCTCAGCCGCAGCGATAAGCACAGTATTCCCGCAGACATCATACAACGGCTCGACATTAGCCCAGTGCCATCAATAGTGTCGGGATCTCCATGGTCAATCAGGCCTTGTCAATCCTTTGCGGTTTATTGGTAATATCCAGGTGCTATCTTAAGGGTATCAGGAATCAAATATCTCTCCATAGGCACGTCAGCAACGCTCTCCATTGTCATATCTTCGTACACACTCAAGGCCAGCTCCAGTGTATACACACCAAACCAGCGTATCTAAAATCTGGGTCTAATCGCGACCTTTATCATGCCCGTCAAACTTCGTTTCTTCGTTCTTCGTAATTGCCAATCCTTCTCTGATCTGACCATATCTAGAGCATTGCCAGCGCGGCAAGAGTGCCAGCCAGAGTGATCAGCAGCGCTGGGCTGCTCATGGTTGGAGCAGCTCCAGAAACAGAATCGATGTAGGTAATGTTCATAGCGATTTCCTTCATCTCGGCCGTTACGACTCCTCCAGACGCCAATGCCGAGAGTTGAGTCCCGTACGTTTCAAGAATATTGGTACTGCGACCCTCTGGGCAAAAGACCACTTCCCAGCCTCCACCGCTGGGGATGATAAAGGTTGAAGTCTGGTCATCGTAGGCAAAGCTGTAAGCATCCGGGCACATAGCCTTGGCGTTGTTTGCATACAAGTTCCGCTTGCACTTGTTCGGGTCGTTGTAGTCTCCCGTGCAGCAGTCACTCGCGGCGTCCGTGGCCGCGCAGGCGCTCTTGCACGGGTCGAAGATGGGCCGCTCAATGTTGTCATCTGGGTAAGGGTAGATACCGTCACCGGGTTTGTCCGGCGGGAATGCCTGGAGGTCCCAGGGACACCAGCCCGCAACATCGGCATTCGTCTGGGTATCCTCGTACGGCATGGGATAGCTCGAGTTGGTATAGTAATACCCAGTCCTATTAGGTGACATGAGGTAACCCGAGGTCGCTATGCAAGCAGCGTTGACAAAGTTGGGAGGTATGCTGCTGGTGTTGCTGGCTGGCTGGTAGACGACTCCCAGCGGTAAGTTGTAACCGTCAACCAGGGAAATGTCGTAAAAGGTCTGGAGGCCTGTCTGGCCACCAGCGAGATTGAATTCGGCGAGCGTGGCCGGAGCGGCACCCTGCAGTACCGACATCAGTATATTGCCAGACAATTCGTGCATGTCGTGCAACTTACACTATACTCGCATTCCAAAAGGCCGAAGCAGTCGCCAGTCATGCAGGTTGCAGTCTCATTACTAACTGTGCAATTTGTCCTGCCCCAGACGCGACCATTCCACGTTGGCCCGACAGTCATATCCCTCGTCTCGCCGGGCCCCAACTCGAATCCGCTGGACTCGGGACCATCGCCGGCCTGTGTGGCGACGCCAGGCCAGATGGTGTCGCCGCAGTTGTTGGTGACGATCAGAGGTATAGGGTTTTCGCGCTTGGACACTTTGCGCTTTGATGCACCATTTATTGGAGCACTTTCTGGTCGTGGTTGGAGATAGTCGAACTTGAACAGTTCGTGAGAACTTGGATATACGATTGCCTCGGCGACAGGTGCCTGAGCTGACAAGAGCAGCGCCGTAGCAAAGAGCGATTTCCGCCGAGAGAAGGATCTCGTGCGGCGCGATGTCGATTCGCGCGACATCTTGTAAGAGGTGAAGGAGGAAGCTAGTGGAGGAGTATGGAGGACGATCGGCGGGGCGACAAGTGACAGCCCCGGTTTCACGGCGCGTATAGTCAATGAGTTGGTGCACCACGAGCCGTGTACTATCTCGAGATTCGAACTTTTGACGACAGAAATATTCCAACAAGGTGAAATCGCATGATCCAGGTCGAAGGAGAGAAAGTAGGATCAGAAGCGATTTTGTATAGCAGCCAAAAATCAACGTCTGATTTGGCCGACAGGGATAATTCCCAGGTCTGCCCCTTGAGCTAAGGTATGTTTGGACTTGGCGCGAAGACTTGCTCGCGCTGAATCGAGAGCGGTTCGATGACAGCGAGCGCCGTTAACCTGGTCGGGGAGGTTGTGACGTAGGGACGGTGCTGTAGCCAACGACGAATCGCAGTCCGGTGGGCAAAGCGAGATGCGCTGGCCTTGGCCGATGGAGGCCAGCCCCTCAGGGACCCCGGTTGGCAGGTCGAGACGCGATTCGTGAATGGATGGATAAGAGAGAACCAAACCCAGAAAAACAGTTCACCAACTGGACTGGGGATGGATGAATGCGGCTAGGCCCCGGCAATGGATGCAACTGTTTTTAGCGAAGCTTTCGAGATTCGATGCAATTTGAAAAAAAGGACGGATAAGGAGTACAAATTTCCAAGGAAAATGTTGTTGTTGATGAATTCAAAGAGGGTCGGTGGCAGTCAAGCCATTGTAGAGAAGAAGGAGATGAAGAAGCTGTACGGAGTAAGGTAGAAGCCATCTAATCGAGACAGAAGCATAATTCTCTCGGTGGGCATTGTCGTTTTTGGGCGCTTAGCAGGTGCTCAGTACAAATTAGCTAGCAATGCTCACGTTCGGGCTCTGAGCAAGGTGAGCACTGAGGAATGAGCGATGACGCACGATGGCTTGGGTGGTGATTACCCTGTTTTACCAGGGTCTCAATCAGAGTTCCCAGGGGTCCCATCCCACTAAAGAAGCTCTTGTACCTACCTGCGATACATACCAGAAAAGAAGGTGCAGATCCAAGATAAGATCACAGATTGGCTCATGCGCCCACGCCAACTAGTCGAATGAATTGATCTTCTATCATGAACTCTATTCTGCGCCTCTTCCCCCATTCTGGAATGCCCCGCAGGTGGCATCAGTCGAGTCACAGTCTCAAGACTGACGGCAGCTCGTCAATCTACTACACCGGCACTCCGAATCCCAGTATCACCGATAGAATTACGACAAGAGCAAAAAACGACAGCAAAACCAAGAACATCCAGACAATGAACCAATTCTTCCCGTACAACTTCTCTTCGTACATTTCAGTGTCGGCGGTCTCTGACGTATCGGCACGTCTGATGTGTTGAGCATTGTTGGGCAAGGCTGCCGGCTCTCGAGATCCTTGCGAGGTCAGCCAGCATCGTCCAAGAGGAACAATTGCAGCCACGTACCGTATATCGCTTCAACGAAGGAAAACAACGAAAGGGCCAAGAGCAATAGTGGAAGAACCTGACCAAAACCCCAGCTGTCTTCTAGCCCGTCCCTTCCGTTGGAAGCAGCTTTGTTCCTCGCCGAGCTCACTGCCCACGTTGTCTGGTAGAGATACAGGAATATGCGCGCGAGACCAAAGTACAACGACGAGGAAATCTCACGAAGCGTGAAGGAAATGACGAATAGAAGCCATGTAGGCCATTCGAGCAGTCTCCACAGCCACACGGTCTCGTACCGCCGAGATACTTGGCGTTGGACTTTTCTGTAGAGGTAAGTAGGCTGATTCATCAGGTTACCGACAGCTTGCCCGATGTTTCTGAACGGAGGTACGGCGTGGAGCTCGGGATATAGCTGGAAGACGATGGAATATCCAGACCACACGTCCACAAGAGTGCCAAAAACGACATATGTGGTCTCCTCGCCGGTAAAGTCTCCCGGCAGCTGTCTCCAGAGGCAGTCCATCGAGAGCCCAAAATGCTGATATACCAGAAAATTGTCGTTGTATATAACAAAATTGAGCAGCAGGACGCAGCCAAAAATGGTCGTAATCCATGCGAGGCGTCAGCCCCTGCGTATATTATCCCTGAGCACGTCGGAGACGATCAGCAGGACTGACTGGTAAGTCGCAAACGCCACCAAGGTGAGGTTTGCGGCAATATAAAAGTGGTACTGTGTGATTTCGCAGTGCTTCATGTATCCCACGATCAGGATCGAGGCACCGGTGACGAGCTGCTGGTCGGCCAACATGAGGCATACCTCTTGCATCTTGGGCTTGGAGACGCGGGCGCGGATGGACGACAAGATCCGGGCGAATCGAGTGCCGTCCGTCTTGGCTAGGACCAAGTCGCGCAGTATCCGATCTATTCTCGCGCTGTTGTCGTCGTCCATGACCCCGTCTATTAGGTTATAGGTAAAGAGCGCAATGACAAAAGTCAGCCATGCGGATATGAAAAAGGCCGCTATGACCTGGGAAGGAGCTCATAGTGAGCAGGCCAATAGAGATAAGACATAATTGAGAGATGGTACAGTTGGAAGAAGTAAAGATTTCCTCGTCCACAAGACTTACCCCTATACCCGCCTATTGCAAAGAATATGTAGTATATCAGCAATACTCCCAGTCATATGCATATTCCGTTACTACGTACGACATCAGGATCAGCATTGAAATGGACGACCGCTCCTCTCGTGAAATTCCACTGGCAGTCTATTTCGGTACTACACGAATTGCCCATGTTTCATCAGTAGCACAGTGAATATGGTCGATGTATCGTTACAAGTGATCTGTCTACATTACAAGGAAGGAGGGTCAGTAAGCAAACTCATGAACTGTTTTTCATATTGCACCACATGAGAGTCGCACTTACCAGCTGCACTGTGGCATATCAAATAGGCATCAGACTGCTTCCCCTTGAGATTTCAAGTGAGTAGCGACCGGGGAAAAGCCTCCACGAGAGGGGAAGGTATAGCCTTGCGAGTTGAGATGCGAATGTTCCAGAAGCTCCGGGAGCTGACTGCCAGCAATTGACGCCCGGCTTGGCACACACTAAGCAACACATTGATTTTCACTTTACCCCAAAGCCTCCTGTGTCCTAAGGATATGATATGATTGTTATTGGTGGACACTGCTGATTTTAACTGAATAGGACGAAGCTGAACCCAGCCTGCTTCAAGGTTGCGATAAGCAGAATGTTGGCTGATGCAGCTGTGCCCAAGTACAAGGGTCCAAAATCACCAACCGTCCTGGGTCTCTTTGGAAAGGATATGCGGCTTTGTGATTTTCTATTGCTATTTATGGTGGATTCAAGCATTGTATAAATCCAGTCTGGAGAAGGCATTCAAAACAGTAAATGGTCTGGCTAAGAGCAAAAAGAAAACATACAACACTGGGATTTCCCAGTGGCCACCCACCTGAGTACTAATCCCGTTTCCATCGCGCCAGAGTACGGCAGCGACTTTTCGTTGAGAAAAACCGGCCACTTGCTGGTAATAATTCCTCGTTGTAATAATTTACGCGTTTGACCTATGGTTAATACGTAGTACAGGAAGTAGTACGCGCGGGAGTCGGCAGCTCCAGGTGACATGGAGACCCGCTTGGTCCGGCGCCATCTGCGATATTTTACATCGATCATCTTATCAGATCCGGGGAAACAGAAACCCCAGTGTACTAGACAACTTACATACTAGTGTACGATAATTCATCTATGCATTCTTCTCGAAACTTCTTTTTCAGAGCCATATATAATCAATCACGATGGGCGGGATTCTACACTGCTTCTCGGCCGAATAGAAGGGGGAATGAACTGGTCACTCAATCGTCTGATCATCTTGTTGCTCTCCGAACATGATGGTATATAACATGTCTCCCCTTCAAGATTTTGTCATTCTGCCAGTCCCCTGGGATCATCCAGACAGTATCCACCTCCGTATCCTGCAGCGAAACGAAATAGCCTCCCTCGGAGGCGTGGAACCCGGAATCGCACCGTCGGCCGCCGACGTCCCAGTTTTTCTAGTCGCATATTGCGACGGCGCCCCGGTCGGCTGTGGCGGTTTACGTCCGCTGTCAGACTCGACAAGTTGTGGGCATGCCGATGCAGCTGAGATCAAGCGCATGTTCGTCGACACTGCATACCGAGGACCCTTGGATCTACCCAAAGGTTCGGGCAAATCAGTTGCAGAGTTGATACTTGGAAGGCTGGAAGAGGAGGCGCTGCAAAGAGGCTGGTCATTGTTGCTATTAGAGACTGGTCTCTTTTTGGCAAAGGCAAGGCGCTTCTACGAAAGATGCGGCTTTACTCAACGCGATATGTTTGGGGACTATACCGAGGCCGACAATAGTGTCTGTTATGAGAAGCAGCTCGACCCAAGCCGACGGGCTTCCACAGTTTCGCAGAGCTAAGCGTTATATCCGCTACTACAATCTTGAAAGCTCGCGAGACATGATAAGAACGGTCGAGATACTCACGTACTTGCAAGTGTGCGACACCAGTGCGTAACTATGGAATATATGGTATACTAGCTATCTCTGGCCGCAGCGAGCTCGGTGCCGGGGGTTGTCTTGGTGGATTGGATATAGCACCTGGACAAGAACACCCCTGTCCGCAGATCGTCACAAAGGATTCGGCCTGCCTTAGGTGCCCTTCTCGGTTGATCTTTGAAAGTTTCACAAAAGACCCAAAAAGTACGGTGGCTGGTGGCTTGTATCGGTTGGCAACAACCGCCCAAATGGGCTTTACTCGTGATTGTCCTGCATCACCCTTGCGATATACCACCTATACTGCTCCCAATCGACCATAATACGCAAAAGTCCGCAAAGGTACCTTGTGAGCTCCATGGCAAAACGAGCGTCTTTGAAACGGTGCTCTTGATTACAGCGAGGCTGATCGTGTACTAAATGTGGACTTTTATGTATTTTCTCTTGCGCACCAAGCCCACAGGCGTTTGTGTGGTCAAGCGGATAGGCATGGGTGATGTTGACGGATTGCGCTCTGCACTTTGGTGATCTAGATGGAAGTGAGAAATAAAAACATCACCAAAGGTTGACAATTGTATATAAGAATGGTTCATCATCCAAAAGCTGAAGTAGAAGAAGCTCACCATCAATTGCACATTACTTCAATCACAAGAGAGTATCTATTGTTTCTGCTTTTATCAATCTACCAGTACATTGCTCCACTCGTTGCTAACATCAACTCCCCTTCGCGTCCTCTATTTACATGATGACTCGAGAATCTGAGTCAGGTCACTCTTCTCAGAAAGTCCAGGTGAGTTTGACCAGAGCAGCTTGAATACCCAAAGTGATAAATTTGTCCGATCGTGACTAAACATTCTCTTTTTTTTCCCCAGAGCAAGACATCTTCGACCAGTAGCGACAACGTTTCAGTCGCAAGGCCTTGGCACGCTATTCCACCTCTAGGCGAAGAAGCTATAGGGGCTGAATCAAGGTCCAGGGGAGGCATGATGCAACATTGGCTGCAGGAGGCTCCCACAGCGCAGCCATACCACACCATAGCTGAAGTGGTCGTGACCTCGGACCATGATGGTGCCAACAAACGTCCTTTGGGAACATCTCAAAGTGACAGTCAGGTCGTCTGGGCAGGCAGCCAAGGCAGTGCCCGCTAGGTAGGCGGAGCGGCTACATGGAAGGCATTCTGACACACATATTTGTTCTACCATAGCCATGACATTCATTATCTCTTCTAGAACAGCAAAGGGACTTTTAATGCAGGGAACTTTAAGTGCCCGATTTGCAGGGGACCTACAGTATCATAATGACGCCCCAACACCGAGCTGAACGACTCCTCTACCTGTTGACTGCACCATTCGAGATTCCCACGCACCTGTGTTCATCAGCATACTGGACTACTCTACGCGGTCATGGAAGGCTACAGGCAGCCTGCACCAGTCACAGACTGTCGAAATGATGCTCGCTCAGGGCCATTTTTCACATCTAGTGACTATCACATCAATGTTCAAAGTCCTCAGTCCAAAGACTCCCGGTATCCGCGTAAGGCAGTATTTGGAGTCTATCACGGCTAGAGTTATGGGCAATCCAGACTCTTTTCTGACTATGTAGTGTGCTCGGCATCGCTTAGTCAAGTCAATCTCCAAGATCATATATACCTACAATACGTGCTCCATGGTATATACACAGTACACAAGGGGTTCGCTAGAAGCAAATCCAATAGAGCGCTAGCAGGGGGCAGGCTAGCGGAAAGCCATAAAGACTTACAGGGTTCAGAGGTTTGGAGCAAAAGTCCCCCGAACTAAAAGGTTCCCTGCATTAAAGTCCCCGGCGTAAAAAGTCCATGCCTCGTACATCGTACATCTGTCTATCCCTCCGCCTGGACAGCGTGGATCCAGCCCAGCGGAGGCGTTCAGGAAGACATGGTACATCGAGAGCCTCGCCTCGCTTCTCGGCGTATATAGAAACTCCCCATAGCATAGTCATGCTGGGCTGCTATAGACATTAGAAACAAGCAATCTCTTCTTCTTATCACAGGGTTTCTTCTCAAACAGCGGCTAAAATGGGTACCACCAAAGAATTCGGGGGTTCATTCTTGTGATCGGGCCCCTCATGTGCGTGATGAGTCTAGGCTTTATAGGGTGGGAGCTCTCGAATCGAATGGGATGAGTGAAAAACAAACGCCGGCCTCAGTACAGCGCTCTATCACGACATGGCAATCCGCATCGGTATGTTGAGCTCCATGGTTCATGGGGACCCCGTTTCCTTACATCTACGCTCTATCCATGATTGGAATCAGATCCTAACCATACGCTTAGACGCCAGCTTGGAGCATCGTAGCATTTTGTCGTCTTTGGAACCCCAACCGTTGGTAGCGCCTCCATATGGGTTCGCGCTTTTCGCGCCCATTTTCATGAATTCAATAAGAACTAATAAAGGTCCTAAAGACCGTGTCAGATACTCTCACCGTCGTCATTTTACCCTATATCATCAATTTTTTGAAAGTCTGGAAAATGTACGATATCCGGCTACCACTACATTTTCGCCGTAAATGCGATTCTCATTGTCCTTGCCTCCATCACCCTGTGTGTAACCGTGATGCGAAATTACTGGGCTGCTCCGCTCGCCGCCTTGGCACGGACAGCTGCACACATTACCATCTCTGCACTCCTCGGAAGACTGCTGGCCCATGGATGGAGTCTGGAGAGCATCCTGGAGCTTTTATACTGGATTTCCACGGGGGAAAGGCGAATAACAATACCGACAGCTTGCTATTCCTCCCCATTGCGTGTTTCCTCGATACATGTTTTCAATTTCTTGTACCTAGAATACAACACAAGCCCAGCGCGACAGAGTCGGCGAAGGGAACCCGAAGCACTTGTTAGAGCTCTACGGCTTCGTTCTCCTCGCGATGAGCTTCGTGGCGGCTCATGCTGCCCATCTTTTCAGATACAAATATCGATATGGAAGCTGCGCGGAAGTATTGCTACACACAGGCAATGACACGAAACAGGTCATCGCTTAACATGCGGTTGGAGGCAGTTCTTTTGCAAATTGGGCCATGATGTATTGTTTGGATTCATCGGGACATGTGTTGGGGTGAATTTGGCATGCTATGCACACATGCTGCAACTCTCGACATTTGTTCATGGCTCAGGATAGATGGATGCGATGTCAGGATCGACTGGGAACAGCGAGCAAGACATTTACGGTATTGGGCAGCTTGGATATCTCTGCAGTCTGGCATGGGTTGTGTTTCTGTTCCTGGACGAGTTCCATTCGAGTGTTGGGAGCCGTCAGAGATGAGAAAAGACCCATCAGTTAACGGGTTCTAGTTTCTCGGGATTATCCTATAATCTTAGTCGTACGGCTTGTACTCTGGTGGTAGAGCCGAGACATGAGAAAAGGAGAGCGCCACGATAAGCATTGACTTGATTCTGGCGTGAAGGGGGAGCCGTGTTAGCATTGAAAACTCAAGTGAATTTCTTCCTTCGCAAAGCACACTAATGACAAGAAATGCTACTGTAGATCTACCATAGTCAATCATCCATAGTCTCCCTCTCCATGTCAATACATCTGGGTCTGACAAAGTTGAGAAATGGCGCTCGAAGACTTTTCCCATCGCCCCAAGCCTTCATGAGTGTCTCTCGGTCCGTCATCACCATCTCTGCGTACATTTTCATAAATTGCCCACCAGAGAAGAACCATACAATGGCTTTGTTGAATAGTTCTTCAGAAAAAGTCACGTTGCCATCCTCTAGAGCATGGATGCACGCTAGAACGGTCCCCGAGGCATGGGCTCTTGTAACCTGACTTCGCTCCGCCGGCGGCGCGGCACAGACATGTACTTCAGTCCGGCTCAGTAGGTCCTTCACCACTATGCGCTCGTCGTCGTGGTGCTCGCCGCTGTGGAAAAGCGTGAGTGCGTAATCATAAAGCATGCCAATGAGCAGCGGAGATGCAGGGTCAAGCTCTTTCTCTCCACGGGCTATCAGGGCCTTGAACCTGGCCTTGAGATTCTTTGAGGGGAATGCCGGCACTTTCCAGTACCAAAAGTTGTTGCCCCATGCGAGCAAGACGGTCGGATGATCGAGACCAATCTTCTCCTCCAAGCTATCTGCAGCAGCAATCGAACAGTACCGCAAGACTCGCTCAATCAGGCCAGGCTCCCGCTTGCTCATCTCGACCAGGGCCATGATCAGTCGCGGTAGCGGATTTAGAGACCCTGGGTGCTCTTCGGTCAGGTACTGATTTGCTGCGTGGCCGTGGTAACGCATAAAGACCCGCAGCAATTCGAACTGGTCATCTCGGGCAATGATGCAGATATCGTATACTTTGCGTAGTAATAGCCAGAAACCCACGAGAAGCTTGGGATGCAGTGTAGCCCAAATCCCATTCATGCCGTCAAAGATTGTGTTGAGCGTGGTATAGGCACTGATGACGTGTCCGCATTTCATCTGGTGCATGGCATAGATGGATAGTGTTTCGAGGGCGAAAAAGTCCAACACCCCGTTCGAGCCGGCTTCGTGGTTCACGCCACGAATGGTAAAGGCACCATGCCGCCAACCATGGCTGTCAAACTGTGCGCGTGTGTAGACTTTGGAAGCGTGGAGGCCGAGTTCTTGCGTTCGCAAGGCATCCGGGCTTCTGATGCGTGTTATCTGACTTGTGGTGGCAGCTGCACCCCTTCGCGTACGAGAGCTACCGCCCGGACAGACCACGGCATCAGAGAGGTCGCGACCTTTCGACCTGTTTTTTCGCCAGTTCCATCGTCTCAAACGATTCTTGTACATTTTGATCCTGTATGTGGTCAGATGCCAACGCTCATATGTTTATATATTGGTATCGATACTCACGTAGCGTGGAAGTTGTGTTCTTGTGACATGATTTGTATGACACGCTCTAGGGTGAGACATTGCTCCATATAAAGCTCGTACAGAACTGGCTTGACAGTCTCCCATTCGTCATCTGTGTGCATACGTTTCTTACGCCGGATTAGGACTGCTCGTTGCGACGGGACAACGGTTGGTTGATTTGGCTGCTCCTGACTCGACTCCTGAAGGTTATCGTTTTGAGATTGTTCGTCAACACTCCCGGTCTGCCGAGGCTCGAGGCGTCTATGCATTGCCCGACATGTTGGAAGAACAGGAGGTTGTGATGTGTTGTTGTCCGTTGTATCTGGTCTCACTACTAGTCCCAAGTGCTGTTGAAAATCACGGTCCAATTCTGGCAAGTTTGTCGGCTGTAGGAAAGGCCCTTCTCCCGAACATTCAGAAGGCCACACACATCTTTGTGAAGACGGATATGCGAGCATTTCTAATACTTGGAAGGATATGATCGGACGCAATGACGGCTGTAGTGACTAGGTAGTTGTGATGTTGTCTGCAGCTTTCAGAATTCATTGCAATCATTAGTTATTATATTCATACAGAAGCGACGGAATCATGCAATTTAAAACAGCCTTTATGTAGCCCCTTGCACTACCTAGTCAAAAGTCCGCTTGGCTGCATCGCTCCTACGCGGCATCATTCCCAGAATCCCAGCTCATATAAGGCTACGAGGGCCAGGCCGCGCAATGGTGCCTTGATATAACTCCCGAAATCGACTATCTAATGGAACCCACTTATTTTGTTGGTTGCTACTAGGTCAGAAATGCTGGGGTTGGTTCGAAGGCAACCCTGCCTATAGATAGACTATTAAAAGCAGACTGCAACCCTTGTTTTCAGCCGCACCACTACCTAGGTCATCACAATCCTCTGCGTGACTGGAGGGAACACCCGAGTTCGTTCACCAAGAGCAAAGCGATGTACGCATCTCAGTAGGTATACACTAGTATGTAATCTAGGGGGCCGTCTTTTTGAGAGAGTTTTGGCAGATGCGATCTTTGACAGCCTGCGTCGATGGATGTATGTAAACTATGTTCTTCGAAACCAGTTCTCCGGACCTATTCAACGTATCAAATATACAAAGAGCAATTCAAGTCAGAGCCGCGTCAGGCAAGTCATCAATATCTTGTGTATCAAATACACATATTCTACAAATCGTACGAGGCTCTGGACATCTTTTACAAACCACTCTACACGCGTGATGGACTACCTACTCAACCGCGCCATCTCCTTGTCGCATCGTTGCCGAGCTGCATCTGCCTGCAGAAAGTCGCCGCCCTCCCTGCACCACTTCTCCAGAGTGCGCAGATCCCGAATCACATGAGGTTGTGCTGCTGACTCGTTCAGCCATAACTTGATGGACCGTTCGAGATAGTAGCAGGCGAGGTCATGGCGCGGATTTCCTACCAAGATCTGATCACGACACCGCCGCTTCTCCACCCTCGCTACTGCTGCATAGTACATCCATTCGCCCAGATCGAGGATGGGCAGCTCGCCTCCGTCGATGTTGCGGTCGCGGTAGGGCGGTGGCTGCCATTGGTCGTATCGCTCCATCCCGAGCGCACTGGCGCAGGCCTCAAACACCTGCCGCAAGATGGGCTCCTTGATGTAGAGAATGCTGCGTTCGATGCATTGCTGGATGAGAAACTGCGTCTCTGGGGTCCTTTGGAGGTCCATGTTCATCTTGGGTTTGATCAGCCATTGCAGAAAGGCCGGGTCCATGGACATGGCGCCGTTGCCCGACTGCAGGTGCTGGTTGAAGTTGATGTCGAGAACCCTCTCCATCAAGTCTGGAATGAGCTTGAAGTACACTTCTGGTGCCGAGTTGTTGGCGCTCAGCAGCTTGTAGACCGAAGTAGCAAGCCGGGTACCAGCAGTACTCTTCTCGACGAAGGAACACCGCGCCGCAAGGTATTTCCACAGTCGTAGGAGAATATCGATCTTCACCGGGTATATGATGGATCCGTACATGGTAAAGAGGAGAAACTGTGGAAATGATGCGCGATGCAATTTCTCTATTCGCAGAAACGCATCGCGGGTTAATCTTCCTGCTGCCTCGTAGTGCTTCTCGTCAAACAACCAACTGGCTTTGAACAATTGTTCAAACACTTGTACCGTCTCGCCGATTTGTGACACGTGAGGGTGGCCTGGTCGAGGGAGAAGCGACGATTGCGAGGAAGGCAGTGATGTGCAGTAGGAATGGATGAGCTCCTGGACCCTAAGAATATCGCTCGCGCCAATTGCAATTCGGATGCTGAGGTGTGGTGTTCTTGGCCGGATATGCTGGGGCATTTCCCTGACCTCGGAAGGCTCAGGCTGCGTAATCACCTGGACGCGAGCCCGTGTCCGCCTGAGATACTTGTCTAGATCTACTGTTCGACCACTGATCTCGAATTCAGTGGTCTTGCCTTCTTGTGCGCGATGCTGTCGCAGACTGAGCATTTGGACAGCATCCTGACGGCGAACGTTTTTGCTCAAGCCCCAGATCTGGAGTTGTCGCTTATACTGTCTCTTCCTTATTGTCTTATTAGTAACAATGGATCAATCGGGGACCACGAAGTGATTTACGTTGCCTGAAACCCCTTTGACGACATGACTCGCATCACCGTTGCCAAAGTCTGCCGATCTTCAATGTAGAGCTGTCGTATCTCGTCTCGGCGTAGATCCCAAGACTCTCGCCGGTGACGATACCGACATACCTCGCGGCATCCTGTGCGTCATGAGCGATTTTCGCTGCATACTCAGCTTGCATCCTCACCTGCATCTTCTTCACGTCCAACAGAACTGTAGAGTTGGGGTGGTGCTGGCGAGGTTTCGCCCCTATCGAATAATGGATCAAGATCGTATACAAGGTTGTCATCTTGAAAAGGATTATAGTCCTGATGCACAAGTGATTCACAGGCGAGGCTCTGTTTTTCTATGAATGAGCCAATGTGATACTCTGGGTCGACGGTATGGCGATTGGCACTGAATAACGCATGCATTGTAAAATCATTGGTTGTTGGGACCAAAATAGTAGAGAGTAAGGGTTCCGCAGTCGAAAGGGCTTATTGTGGTAGCTTTCCAATTCATGACGCGAGATCCGAAGCCTATAAATATCGAGAGACCACCCAGGTTTCGAGACATATTGATCCAAATGCTATTGCTTCGTAGGTAGACATGGTACTAATCATTCAGGGATACTAGTGCGATGAATGGTCTATTTGCAGACTTGGTGGGCAGCGGGGATTATTCCCATAGAGGCAAGTATGGAGAAAGGTAATTTAGTCTCGGATATTCCGCCACAGGCCTGTTGAAGCCTTCGGGTTCTTTCTTAGCAGCACGGCTGTGCTGTAGCATTTCTCTTTTCTACTTCAATGATGAGGATCGGTATTGTATAAAAACACAGGAAGAGAAAGAGCTAGAGAGGCGGAGGAAGAATGATGTTGATAAAAAATGATTATGTTGTAGAAAAAGAGTTTTATTCATCCTCGAGATCGCACCTGGTAGCTCAAAAGTCTCACATATCCCATGATAGATTCTTCATACACTGCGCTTAGATAAAAGACAATCGAGCCACGATCTGTGTTGCGTGTGTCTACATAGTAGTTCCCAGTGAAATTTAGCCTACACGATACACCGGCTATAGATTTGGACGGGAACATCCGTCAATTGCTATGGTTAAAAGACGCGCTTGGCTTCCCGATGCACCAATCTCATGAAGTGTGATTGCACAGGACCGAATTTCGTGAATCCTATTTCAAGTTTCCTCATCTCTGCAAAAGTCCCATGCATGAACTCGGCAACCAATGGCCATATCCAAGCCCAAACCATGTGTGGTAGGGCTGAAGTTTCATCCCTGCTTAGATGGGAGGAATCATGGACGATCCTCACTAACATTCTCTCACCCATGCGCTGCCAGGACCATGATCGATGCCTGTTAGCAGTTAGTTTAAGCGAAGCACGCAAGCCAATGGAGTAGAATAGCAGGCGAACAAAGGGTAGATAGATAGGGATATATAAGCTGGGTACGTCTTGTTGTCGCTATAACCAAGTCTGGAGGGTGGGGCTATAGAGTAAACGATCAATAAGTTCCTTATTATCACCAAATATGAGATCATTATGCGACGCTGGAAGTGATCGGAACTCATAATTGAGCATGCTATATGGAATGTACATACGCGTACCGGGCACCCAGATCTGTTTCACAGATCATGCTAATGTCAATAATGGCCCCTTGGCAGCCGGGGTGCTCATACATGGTGACCTCAGCCGCAAACTACACCATTATCAGCTTCTGCCAGAATCATTTCCCGATTGGACCATGAAGATGGTACTTCCACCTTTTGGGCGGTCTCCTGATTAGGGATATGTCCATACAGTTTGTCCTTTTCACTCACTCCCCTTCACACTGCATAAGTCGACCACCACGGCCTGACACTTGGATGTCCATGAATTTCCTGGGTCTCTTCAAAACGGATTCCCGCCTTTTTTGAGCTTATATTGCTGTCTATAATAGATTTAAACGTTTTGAAGATCCAGTTGTACCAGCTTCGACCAATTTTCCGTACTTATCTAGAAAGGCGTATTCGCAGTATATACGACAAAAGCTCCATACAACCCATCTTTCCGTTTCTAATCATACCAGTATACACCCTTATCATTTTGGTCCTCTTCGTGGGGCAAGCCATGCATCTTGTCCCAAGTCATACGCATTGACCAGTAGCCGAACAATCTCTCGACTGGCACCCTCATCCACCCACGGTACCCATCGTCCTCGTAGTTGACGCCCCGTCTTTGCTCCCCGAAAGACTTTGCGCAAAACACCCACACCCAGGCCGACGTAAGCATCATAGGCTCCGTAAGCGGCGGCGTGTCCTCGGGCAGGTGTTCCTCCAGGGCCTCGAGCGCCGCCTGGTCGATGACGATGCAGCTATTGTACCGCACGTTGGACGGCACGACGTTAAAGCGGAAGTCTTCCTCGGCGACGCCCTGCTGTAGCACCCAGCGCCGGAACACGTCGTGGACGACGCCCCAGTCCGCCGCGTCGAGCTGCTCGCGGTCCTGCACCAAGTCGTTGCGCAGGCGCCGGGCCAGCTCGTCGACGGGCTCGGCCGGCCAAGTCAAACCGCAGCGGGCGGCGGGGGACTTCCTAATATTAACGTAGTAGGCGAGCCACCGCTGTAGCTTGTCGGCGGCGGCGCCGAAGCCGCGGTCGGACTCGGAGGTGTAGACGGTGCGGATGATGGTCCAACCCCACGTATAAGGCGCCGTCCGACCGCGGGGGAAGGCGCTGTTGAGGCGCTGCAGCTCGCCGTACACCGGCGCTCCGGCCGAGGCTCTTGGGGTGCCCGGCGGAGCTCGCAAAAGCGAGTCCGGAACAGGGCCAAACGTTGTTTCCGATGCCATCGTGGTGTACATGGTCAGTAGTCAAAGGCGGTAAGACGCAAACAAGATATTATTGTTGCGTAAAAGAGCCTCAGGAGATGGTCCCGCATCATATACAGAATACAAGTATTGACCGGCCATTGACTACAAAATTAGCGGCCTGCACTGGACATAATTAGAGTTTTCGCTCACTGCACCGTGCTTCACAGTGGGGAGGCTCCATATACTCAATTTAGGTTCCTACCTTTTAGGTACATTCTATACAGTATACTATATAGTATAGTTAGCTGGCAGCGTAGCATTCCAGGCAATCCAAGGAGTTCTGCAATAAGCAAGACCTGCCTCAAGATTATCTGAGCACGTTTTCACGTCTGTGCCAACAGAAGCATTGACGGTCATGAACAAATCCATCGCGGTTTTCCCGGAAAAGGCCATATGCATGCAAGTATCTTACTCCTACATAACACGCCAGTCGCGAATTGCGCAGTTTGTGACTCGTACGCTTCTGGCATGGGCACCGGAACGACATCGGGTGACAGCTGTCGCGTTGGGAGTAACGTCTGTGAGTTGTTGATTCTGATTATTTGTCGCGTCAACTCTTGGGTAATACGAGAATACTCTTTGGCCATATGCAATGAAACCTTGATTCGCCAAATGGGGAAATTTAACACCGACAACGAATTCCAATTCCGACCGGAGCCAACACTGTACGACCCGAGAATGTGGCAGTGCTGCTCATCTACCAACATCCCCAAGGCCACCAAACTGGTCTGCCTACATTTACACAACGCTGTGTCAAATTGCGACCGAGAAATAGATGTTGGTGCATTGTCAAATCCAGAAACTCTAATAGACAATTGTGGACAGCTTCTTGCGGCGCGCAGGTCCATATTGTACCTCAAATCAGGAAGCCATTCGTCCTAGCCGCCATTACAAGCGCAGATCAATCACAGAGTTGGCCTTACTGGAGCGCGTATCGCGATGGCGCTTAGGAATCTTATCTCGCATGAGTCGATGACGAGGGAGGGCATCCTGAGCGCTGCTTTCGGAGCGGTATGCTGGTCCTTCGTGACGATAATAAGTTTTCGCGTTACTGACAAAGTGTCATTGTAGATTTGCAGCTACGCGATCTTCAAATGTGTTTACCTTCTGTACTTTCATCCGCTTGCCAAGTTTCCGGGGCCACGAATTGCTGCTGTTTCTAATATTTGGTACGGCCGTCATTGGTATGTAACGAGGCCTCTCTCTCTCACTCACACACACACACACACACACACTCTCTCTCTCTCTCTCAAACACTGAATCCCAACTTATGACTGCCGCTAGGTTGTCGGGGCGTTGGCCCTGGGCAATTGAAGATGCATTGCGCACGTATGGAGATGTGGTGCGGATTGCGCCCAATGAATTGGTCTTCTTCACTCCAAAAGCATTTCATGATATATACACTCCTGCTCATCGAGGGCTAGAGATCTTCAGAAAGACAGACTTCCAGAACCGCGGGGCAAATCTCGGTGGAATCATTTGGGAAGAGGATCCCGTGAAGCATCATGAAGTTGCGCGGAAGCTTTTCCCTGCATATAGTCCCCGCTCCATCCGAACGCTCGAACCATTGATGCACAAGCACATGAATTACTTCGTTGAGCGTATGAAGCAGATCGGCGCTCGACAGGAAGGTGTTAACCTCGTCGATTGGACCCACTGGGTAGCTTGGGACACGTCCCAGGATATATCATGGTGCGAGGAGACCCGTTCTATGCAGGCTGGTATGTCTAAAGCCCTTCTTGTCTACTTGCGATCTCATAATGGACACTAATTCGTCACTGATAGAAAAGGACCCGGTTGCTCTAGATGTCCTCATCTCGTTCAACGCCTTCGCTACCATGATCCAGGTTTTTAAGAGGTTTCCGCTGCTGAGTCCCATCAAGTACCTTTTCGCGCCAGTAAAGAAATTGAGCTCCCTTGCAGAGATGGAAAGCAATACCCGCAAGAGTGTTTTGCGCCGCATTGAGAGGCGCGGTAATACTCCACATCCAGATTTATTCGAGTATGTTCTGTCGGTCGACGAAAAGCCCCCCACAAGTAACGCAGAACTCCTGCAACTGGGCTCCATTGCCCTGCAAGTGATGCTTGGAGGGTTTGGTCCAATGGCCGACTGGTACTACTTCACACTCTTTCTAGTCGTCAACAGCCCAGAGTGCTATAAGATCCTCACGGATGAGGTTCGGACTAATTTTGCAAACTATGATGACATTGACATACAGAGTACCGCGAATCTGCATTATCTCACAGCTTGTCTCGACGAAAGTCTTCGCATGATTGCGAACAACTCGACGGGCCTGCCTCGGTACAGTCCTGGGGCCGTTGTTGATGGTCATTATATCCCTAAAGGTGTAAGGAACTCTTCTTCTGATTTACTATCCTGCCATTTCACTCGCTCACAATTTTGGACTTTAGGTCACCGTTCAAAGCAGCCTCCACACACTCGGCCGAAGCTCTAGATATTTCCATGACCCTATGCACTTCCGGCCAGAGCGATACCTACCTCCGTCGCATCCTCTGTACAAGACAATCTTCGCCAACGACAGCATCAAGGGACTGCCAGCTTTCAGTCTCGGCCCCCGCGCTTGCATCGGGCGAGAACTAGGTTGGGCTGAGGCTAAGCTGTTCATGTCAAAAGTGTTGTGGCAATTCGATATGATCAAAGCCCCGGGAGAGACATTAGATGTAGATGGTATGGAGCAAAAACTGCTCCACTTTGGCTTCCTGACGAAGCCACAATTTATGGTCCAGTTTGTGACAAGAGAGCATCAGACATCTCCCTGAGGCCGATTGAGCGGTATTTACACTATGGACACGAGTGTAGAGAGTTGAATGCATAAGCGGTGTGTCACTTAACGCATAGCTTGTGGCTGGGTTACTAAACATCCGTACGGTCACGTAAGGTGCTATACAAAGTGTAGTTTAGGTCTTCGTTGCCCATCCACACCAAGTGTATATAATAGGTGACTATATAGGGTGACAGCCATAACGTGGCTATGGCAGTCAGGATGCCATTCTGATACTGTAACACGATTCTTACTGTTGAATCGTTGACTTGTTGGTGAACCTCACTGTTGGCTCACTGCCCAAGCTTGTTGCAAGCCTGTCATCAGCTGTCCGGCAGTCGTCAGGCTTGGCCACTGGCGATGGGTCTTTATCTGGTGGTGTCTTACTTGATGACAGCCCCGCAGTGTGCCTTTTTTCCCTTCCTTTTAACAACACGCCCTCCTACAATGTACTCGGTACAAGGATGCATGTTTGTAACACATCTGTCGCCAGGTTGGAAAAAAGGATGTACCTATTCGATTGGCAGCTCTACATTAGTGGGGCTAGTCCCGCTCAACACTGCCTGGTGCCTGCCATACAACACGACGGTTTATTTACCTACCAATCCCTCTGATGGATCAAAACCTAACCTCTAACCTAGGCTTCCCTTCCCCCCATACCCGAACGCTAAGCATTATCAAAGCAGTTACTACTACCAACAAGAAGCCATCCGTCTCCACCATTCGATTCGACATATCTTTCAAATACTCTGTGAATAGGCAGATAAAGGCTCCGCTGCTCATTCGGGAGATAGACAACTAGCAGCAGTAGCAGCAGCAGCAGCAGCAGCAGCAGCAGCAGCAGCAGCAGCAGCAGCAGCAGCAGCAGCAGCCAGCGACACTTCCCGTCATGTCAGTCCCTACAGTGAATGAGGACACCTACACCTGCACCGTAAATGTAGTCCAAGGCAAAGCGCCAGCCGGCGCCAAAAAAGCACACCACGTCTACGATGACTCTGGGCGTCTTGTCCAATACAAAAATCCCAACCCGTCATTCGGCAACTGGCACAATGTTTCGCTTTGGGGATCCGCCCTGCTCTATTTTGGGTGTGCAATTTCTCACTACCTCATCCTCCTCATTTGATCAGTTGTGACTAATTGACTGTCTAAGCTACAAACTACGGGGAAGGCTCCCCGTCCCCAACACATCCGGCGTCAAAATCCCTACGGTGAAGGCGCAATTCCTGCCGTCTCGCACGGCAGGGCCTGGCAAGCTCCGGGCAACGTGGATCGGCCATGCAACCTACTTTGTCGAGTTTCCTTCGGGGTTTCGCGCCCTGTTTGACCCCGTCTTCGAGGACCGCCACAATTTCCTTTCCCCGAAGCGCTTCACGGCCCCGGCCTGTACGCCTGGTGCCTTCCCTGCTCTGGACGCCGTCTTCCTCAGCCACAACCACCCCGATCATCTCTCGTATCCGACGGTCAAGGAGCTCATCAAAGCATACCCGAATCTTCACTTTTTTGTCGGGCTCGGGGAATCACCAAAGCTACGTGAACTTGGCGTCCAGGCTGTGACCGAGATGGACTGGTGGGATGACGCCGTGGTGACCCTGAGCCGGCCGGCGGCGGCGGGCGACCAAGACCCGGCGCAAATCACCGCCCGGGTCTCGTGCCTTCCCAGTCAGCACGGCACCATGCGGACTCCTTCCGACATGTACCGCACGCTGTGGGCATCTTGGGCGGTCACGTCGGGCGACAAGTCGCTGTGGTTTGCCGGCGACACGGGCTACAGGACCGTCCCAGATGGCATGGAGGAGTTCGGACCGGGCTTTGACGACTTGCCGGTCAACCCGGACTTTGCACAGATCGGCGAGCTTCGCGGACCGTTCGATCTGGGCTTGCTCCCCATCGGTGCGTACCACCCGCGCATGCTGTACAGTCCGGTACACGCGAGTCCCTATGATGCTGTGGAGATCTTCCAGGACACTCGATGCAAAAAGGCCTTGGCCATGCACTGGGGCACTTGGGCATTGACATCTGAGCCTGTCAGCGAACCTCCAGAAAAGTTGAAGGAAGCATTGAAGATGAAGGGCATTGCACAAGACGGTGTCTTCGACGTTTGTGCTATCGGCGAAAGCCGAGAGTTCTGAACGGTTTCTTTAGAATTATCATATTTGTTTTTCCCACAATTAATACATTGATATCCAACCAAATGAAGCATAATAAAAAGTGCGGGTTGTATTGGATTAGGACGAAGGGGCTGAGCACTGAATTTCAGCCAGTGCAAGATTCCTTCTCACAGGAAACATCTGTATTTTCTTCGAAGTGAACAGAACCACGGCTCTGATCTCTCGAAGTTGATGTGAATGATACAGCTGTAAGAATGGAAAAAGGTCATCGTCTCGGTATCTGGGCGTCCACTACTAGCCGAGCCTCCTGCCACATATTTACAAAGTTGACAAGCCCTTTTGTAGTAAATTCCGACGCGATGTGACTGTAATACGTTCGCGTAATCATCTCTAAACTATCTATTTCAGAAGTCTGGGGTAGTCAGGCAAGTCCGGACCGTCCAGCATTTCCACCAGCGCAGACACGGCCGGGTGCAGACCTTCTGCCTCGGCCTTGACAATCCATTGATCCAAGGGGAGTACCTGAAATGGTTCCCGGGTAGGCTCGTCCAAGCCAATGTCCTGCAATCGATCCAGAGGGATGATCCTGTCGCCCACCTGATGGACAAAGCCGACTTCTCCCTTCTCCATGCGCTCGTCGGGCTGCATCACGCGCGACACGAGATCCGCACACGCGTTCTGGACGCTGACCAGATCGAGAGCGCCCAGGTTGCGCCGGATCTGCGGCACGCTTCGGGTCTTGGCCGCGTAGAACAGCAGCGCGTTGACCCAGTCCATCTCGGCCTTGCGCCCCTCGGCGTCGGCGCCCTCCCGTATGATCGTAGACGGCCGGTGTATGCACACGGGCCAGTCGCCGCCGTACAGCGCGTGCGTGCGCTCCAGGAGCGCCTCGCACGTCCACTTGGCGCTGGCGTAGCCAAAGGACCCGTCCGCCGCCGGCAGGCCGCATCCGGGACCCATGACCGACACGGGCGGGAAGGTGGCCTGGTCGTAGAGCAGGGCCAAGCCCGCGGACGATACGTAGTGGAACGGCACTCGTCGTGGGAGACAGAGCTTGACCAGTTCGATGGTAGACCCGACGTTGGACGCCCACAGGTCTTGGAATCGCTTCAGGTGAGACGTGTCGGCGCCATTGTGGATGACGGCGTCGGCGCGGGAGAATACACCGGCCGCCTGAGCAGGCGTGAGACCGAGCAGAGGAGACCGGAGATCGCCCTCGTAGTACTCAATGTCCTCTGACGGGGGAGGAAGTTCGCCCTGGCTCAGACGCTGGGAGATGTTGCGGAGCGCGATGCATATGATCTTCTGGACCGACGGCTGCTTGGACAGGCACTTTACTAGGTGGCGACCGAACAGGCCGCCGGCGCCTGTGAGGACAACGACGCGGGGCGGCACAACAGGTGCCGGAGAGGCAGGATCGGACGGAACGTCAATCGTGCCCGTGGGCGGCCTGGACTCCATCTCCCAATTGATTGCGTCGCCCTGGTTCGTCGCCGCAGCTCCATTCATTCGCTGTTGTGCTTTCCAGCTCGGCTGGCCACTGGTCGGAGATGCCACAACAGGGTCGTCACCATCAATACCACCGTTAGGAAACCCGTTCAGGTCGCTCTCCTCGTGGCTGTTCGTAAGAGGAATTGGATCTGCGCTCTCGTTCCCAGGGGGTTGCTGCTCAGCTGCTACTCCCGTTTTCTCGGCTGACTCGGGTTGGTCATGGAGCTGTGGCACCAATTCTCGAGGCATAGCTGATATGGCGAATTGGAGTAGACCCGTCATGGTCTCGTTGCTCATGATCTTCAGCACTGGAACGCCAACTTGCATTTGCTTCAGAAACCATGATCGAATATTCACCGAAACCAGCGAATCCAGACCAATGTCGCTACTGCGAGCATCCATCAAGTCTTCATCAGAGAGCTTCAATTGTAGAACATTTCGTAACATGTTTGCAAAGCCGTCTATGTAAGTTGTTAGTCATGGTCCCCAATGCGGCTGATCGGCGACGGATACATGTTGGCCATGGGGGTGGACTTACGTTTGACAACCTCGAAGCATTCTTGCTCCGTCTTGCAGGATTGAAGAAGGTCCTGGACAGACGCTGAATGAGAGGTAGCTTCCGCCCCATCTCGACTCTGACTTTCAGAGGATTCGTGTTCGTCCGTAATGAAGAAGGAAAACTTGGGATCAGACAGCCAGAAGGGCGCATTGGCTACATGGGCAGGGACTCGACTGAGGCCCGCAGTGATTTCAGGCCCGTGAGAACCCAAGCGACAGGCTTCGATACCTTCGCAGACAGACTGGACAAAGTCATCCTCGGACATCTGCATCATCCAGTTGTTCTGTGTGATGCGATCCCAGGTCCGGCGAGAATCCCGCTCCATGTAGCCCGCCCCGATGATGGCACCTCCGTTGACGGCAGCAGTCCGCAAGCCGCGCTTCTGTCGCTGGGCTGCCAGGCTGCCCATGAAGGCATTGGCCGCGGCATAGTTGGCTTGGCCCTTGTTACCAATTACCGTATTGATCGAGGAGGTGTAGACCAAGAAGTCGAGGCTGTCTTCAGAGAAGAGTCTGTCCAGGTAGATGCTGCCATTGACTTTGGGACGAATGACATCCGTGAGCTGCTCGTAGGACATGTTGCTGATTGCCACATCGCGCAGCACCATGGCACCGTGTATCACTCCTCTGATGGTCGGGAGAGTCTCACATATCTTGCGGTGGGCAGCTTTCACGGCCTCTTCGTCAGTCACATCGCATGCCATGATTTGCACGTTGATTTTCCGACGCCTGTGCGCTGCGATCCACGCGGGATCGATATTCGGGCTTCTGCTCGTCATGACCAGGGTCTTGGCGCCTCTGCTGATCATCCAGTCGGCCAGCGAGATGCCAAGGGCACCAGACATGCCAACGATCCAGTACGTACTATCACCCTTGAACATCAGACCTGCATCTAGCCGAGTAGCCAGAATCGGCAACGTAGACGCCCGCCGTGTCCAGTCAACAATAGAAAGGGGATCCAGAGGGTATGTCGGCGTCTGCACAAGGTCTTCAAGCGCAATGACCGGCAGAAGAGATGAGGCAGACTGGTCTGTTGTCTGCGATTTCGCGGGCCATTGTTTATTCGCATGAGCAAGAGCGTCACGTAGGGTCTCCAATATGCCAGCGTCCTGAGACTTGTTGCTTGCAGCATCAGCGGTCGGCGACAACAGAGACTTGGCCGTGTGGATCGTCGCGCCAGGAGCTTCAAGGGCCGAGATCGTGGCCGCCTCGCTATCGTAGCTGCTAGTTGCATGATTGCCTAGCCCTAGAAACGCAGCTGGAGGTTCGTCCAAGACCAACATGTCCTTGAGATCAGACGAACCAAAATATTCTGGAAGAGTAATCCATGAGTCGGGTGTTGATGTATCAGCGCAAGTGGTAACATATACCACACCAATCTTCTTTTCGCAGGACTGTGTGGCCAAAGCATCAGCGACCGGGAGCGGAACATTGTGTGCTATTAGTGTGTCGCCATCAGAGAGGCCGTGGTATGCTGTCGACGCGATCATGTAGGCGGTCACGACGGACAGGGTCTCTTTCAAGGAGATGCCTTGTATGCTGGTACGAATTGCCTGCGCGGGGGAGATTTTGATGATGGAGGAACGGGACGAGGCCAGTGCTATGTATGCGTGCTCGCCGTCCAGGTCCACTCCAGCGACAATGAATCTTCGTCCAAACCGTGTTTTGATGGCCGACAGTGTTGAGTATAGTGTACGAATCTCAAGCCAACCGTTGAGAGGCTTGGCAGCACCCAGCAACTCTGATTCATATCGATTCACCTCTCGTAGTACGTAGTGGCTGCTGCTTCCTGGCCTGGTTTCGTAATGCAGGCCGAATTTGGGGGCTTCATCTGGAGAGCTTATTCGGAGCTCAGTTGGCCGACGGCCAGCGTTGTATCGGTCATTCAACTCCGTAATGAAGTTCAGCCTCGGCACAAGAAGACGGCCTCGATCATCAATGACCATCTCGGGCTCAATGGTCCAGAAAATGTCCTGGCCGGTACCATTTTCCTTTTTCAGGGCAAGCGAGGCATGGAAGCGGAGAAGAACTTCTGCCAGGTATTTGGAGCTCAGCTCTTCTGGTTCCGAAACATCCAATCTCTGCACATGAAGACCAGACGTCTCATGCACTGCGCACCGAGCGAAGGCGACCATCATATTCGCAAATGGCTCACGCGCTCGCCGGCCACTGGTTACCCACAGAGCCGTCTTGCCAACCTCGAACAACTTCTGAAGGGCATGGAATCTTTGGGGCGTGATGTCTTTGAAGACTGGGGAGTCCAGGTCGGTCAAGCTGACTACGGTCGAGTCATCATCTGCAAGGCTGAAATCGACTTCCTCAATGTGGCGGAAGCGATACATCTCTTGAACGTATCCGTGCATCAGAAGAGCTTCCAATCCGTCGACCAGGCGTGAGGTAGAGGCACTTTGCCCACCCACCAATATCAGCCTCTTTATCGGAGATACTCCAGCACGTCCTAGGGACGTTGTGGACGATAAAGGGTCTCGCAAGAAGCTGACACGAGAGTCTACCGCCTGCGAAACGACGGGGAAAACACTGAATATATCCTCGGCGAAATTGGAGGCAGAACTTTCGATGCCGGAGAAGTCTGAAGATCGGAGGAGACCGTCCCATTGTTTGACGGATATGAGCGGACTGAGGACACGGCCTTTGGAGGTGCCGACCCACCAGCCAGGCAAAGTACCAAAAATAAAGCCGCTCGTAGCTGTGCCGGCACCGTTGTCCGCTCCCTCGCCCATGGCAAGAAAGCCTCCGGGTCTTATAAGTTTCCTCAAGTTGCGCAGACTGCGTTCAAGATCGCCGGTAGCATGGATAACGAAAAAGGCGATAACTAGGTCGTAAGCCCCTTCCTTGAACCCTTGTAGCGTCGGGTCCGTCTCAATATCGAGTGGTTTGAAGGTCATTTTGTTCTTGTATTTAGAGAAGACGTCCGAAGCGGTTTCAAAGAACGCAGATGATATATCCGTGTACGTGTATGACGAGAAGTTGTCGCCAATCTCATTCAGAATAGCCTTGGTAGCTCCTCCTGTCCCGGCGCCTGATGATATCTGTCAGCCAGGAGCATGTATATGTGATGGAACAGATCGTGGTATGCAAGTTTTGTCCCGGAGGGAGAAGTAATTACTTACCCACTTCCAAAATTCTTAGATGCGGGTGCCGGTCAACAATCTGCTTCACAACGCGAGCCACCCAGGCCGCCAGGTGCTTAGTAATGGTACCTTCAGCATAGTAACGATCCAGGATGTCACTTCCGTCATGACGGAATTGCTGAAGCATAGTGGTCTTTCCTTCGAAAACGTTGGGCATTTGCGTGCCCACCAAGTGCATGATCTGGAAGTCGGGGAGGTCCATATGGGGCTTGCAGGCGTCCCAAATGATCTCGACGGTGTCCTGGTCCCATTCAGGCTCCCACCAAGCATGATTTCCGCTCTTGACCACATCAGAAACATGTCGGGCGTGATTCAGGTACCAATTGGTAGGGAAGGTGGTGCGTGCTGGGTGGTCTTCTGGCACCTCGCGGTGGAACTTGCGCAGATAGAAAGTAGCGACGCGTTCTAACAAGCGTGCCTTTTGCCGTACTTCGGCGTCTTCCCAGAGGCCATGTGCTGCAGCCGCACCGTCAGGTTCACACGGGACCCAGTGCTCTTTGCTATACACCAGCCGACTCTCTTCGCTGTCTGCCGAGGTCCCGAGGGGTACAAAGGATACGCCTTGGACTTGGACAGCTGCGTGCGAAGGCCCTTTTGTCTGACTGCTAGCATATAAGTTGATGTTAGCAACGATGTCTTGTACTGTCTTTTGACCGAAGGGTCCAAAGTCAATGGACGCATCTAGCAGCGCGAAGCGTTCTCCGCCGACCTCGCTCGATAAGACGTCTTGTAGAGCAGCTGGGTTGATGCGGATGCGGCGGATGGTTGTAGGGAGATGAAGAAAGCGGAGTTCTTGGTCGTACGGGTAACTGTAGGCAAGGAAAGCGGATTGCAATACAGCATCCAGCGTAGCCGGATGGATCAGTGACGATGGCTGCGGCACTTGCGTCTGGACCAGAGAGGTGGCTCGACCACGTCTTCTCTTCATAGAGGTCAAGCACCTAAACTGCCCGCCGAAGTTATAACCAAGCTCGCTCAACGCGCTGTAAAACCGCTCCGGCTCGACCTCGATCATGTGCGGTGGTTCTGCGCCGCGCTGAGGCAGCAGCGATATGGACGCTTTGCCGAGGCGAATCTCCACCTTTGCGCTGGCTGCCAAGGTCAAGTCGTCAGAGCCAACATCGATGGCAGCTGCATAAGTGAAGTTTGCCCGGATCAAATTGCTATCATGTTTGTCTCTGGCTATGTCGCTCATCTCGATCAGCACCTCGATGCCCGCGTCGTCTTGCTCAAAAGGGATGGCCTGATGAATTGAAAAATCGGACATCTCTACGAGGCACATGGTGCTCTCGCCAGCAATGACTTTGGCCGCATCCACAGCTGTTGACAAGTAACCCGCAGCAGGAAAGACAACTTGCCCTTGAACCGCGTGACCCGTAAGCCACTCCAGCTCACTCATTCGCAACAAGTTACGCCATCGCATGTGGTGCGCAGCGCTGTCAGGGGTTTCATTCCCTAGTAGAGCATGAACTGGAGACGCTCTCAACCTTGTCTTGCGTGAACTCCGCGCTTCATGCCAGTATCTAGTCTTATGGTCCCATTGATACGCGGGTAGGCCTTTGACGAGACGACAGGGCTGCTGCGTGTCTTCATGGGAACTCACTGCGCGCTCGAATCCATCCATGTCGACGGCGTTCTTGCCCAGGTGGGACCAGAGAAAGCCAAGAGCCTCTGAGAAAGCCTGCGTAGCACTTAATCCACGATCAAGGACCCCGTGATATGGTATGTCCTTGCCCGCAACTTCCCGGATCGTCTCTGTGGCCGGCCCTCTGAGCGCTGGATGGGGTCCTGCTTCCAAGACCAGACTAGGAGATGTAGCCTTGAGAGCTGTGCTGAGAGCTTCGAAGAAGAGTACAGGTCTGGTAAAGTTTTCCGCCCAGTACTCACCGCGAAGTTCCTGCAGTCTCTGTCTCGGGTCCATCACCTGACCCCCGTCAACGCTGGAGAACCATGCACAGGCCTCAGCAGATGCGGGCATCTCAGGCTTGATGTCCAACTTTTGTAAAGCGGCAACATAGGGTTCGTAGCAAGGGAGCATGTGTTGGGAGTGATACGCTTTATCGACCTTCAATCGACGGTGGAACTTGTCTTCGTCGATTAAAACGTCCTCTAGCTCGGCGATGGCATCTTCGTCACCAGAAATAGTAACGCTCGACGGAGAGTTGCTAGCTGCCACGGCTACACGGCCAGCGAACCGCTCATCGGCGCAGAGACTGTCCATGTCCTCCTTGGAGCTGCCGACAGCCATCATGGCACCCTGGATGTCTGGCCTGTTCGGGTTGGCTGCTAGTGAGGCAAGCCTGCCACGGTAATGTGCGATCCACATGGCGTCGCGGGCTGAGAGGTAGCCTGCGGCATACGCTGCCGCGATTTCTCCTGACGAATGGCCTACGACGGCCGAGAAACGCACTCCTGCAAGTCGCAGGAGATCGACCAGAAGGATCTGAAGCGCGGTGCAAAGCGGCTGGGAGAGCTCAGCCTCTTGTACCCGCGATGATGAGCTGTGGGCCAGCAGCTCCTCTTCCAGTGACCAGCCCGGTCGGTCTCCTTCGGGTATCTGATTTAGATAACCTTCCAAGTTGCGTATTATCTCACGGGCTGCAGGGGATTCCTCTATCAGAGAGGCACCCATGCGTGGGTTTTGTGCACCTTGACCGGTGAATATTCCCAAGATCCCGCCCCCCTTTTTGCTCTGACGAGCACCGGAGGACAGTGCCTTGATGCCAATTGGAAGGTCCGAGCTGGTCTCGCTCTTCTCTACTTTGGATTTCAGCAGAACTCGTAGACCGTCTAGCGATGACGCAGAAAAGGAAGCACGGTACTGAAACTCGGAGCGACGCTGTCGCAATGTCCAGGAAATATCTTGAGCTCGAACGTCTGACACGTCTCCCTCTAGATAGCCTAGATAGGATGATAGCATTCCGCGAAGTGAGGACTCGGAAAATGCCGAGAATACAAAGGGGGTGAACAACGGCGCTGGCGAGGACTCGGGTAGGACAGCTGGCGCAGTCAAGAGAGAGCCGCTCGTCGATGGTGCCTCATAGCTTTCCACAATCGCGTGCGCGTTCGTGCCGCCGAAGCCGAAGCTATTTACGCTGACGCGTCGCACTTTTTCCTTTTCATTTCTGGGCCAGAGCTTCTTGGCTCGCAGGATCTCAACATTGTTATAGAATGGGGCCACATTCGGGTTGAGTTTATTGAACAATCGGTTTGGTGGTACGATTCCTCGTTGAAGAGCCAGGGACGCTTTCATTAACCCAGCGACACCAGCTGCGCCTTCCGTATGGCCGAGGACGGTCTTGATAGAACCCACGTAAAGCGGATGGCTGGAATCGAGAATCGTGGATTCCTGTGATACATCTCCCGACCCGAGCGTACCAAACGCCGTGTGGATAGCCTCTGCCTCTATGGGGTCGCCCGCCGGCGTGCCAGTACCGTGAGCCTCGAAATACTGTGGCCGGTCGTTTGGATTGAGAAGGTCGAGCCCTGCTTTTGCGTACGTACTTCGGATTAGAGATGCTTGAGCTGACGCACTCGGCATGGTGATACCGGCAGTCGCGCCGTCTTGGTTGAGTCCCGTCTCGCGAATGATGGACTCGATATGGTCGCCATCCTCTAGTGCAGCACTGAGGGTCTTTAACACGATAGCCGCAACGCCGTCTCCCCTCGCATATCCGTTGGCATCTTGGTCCCACATACGACTGCGGCCATCCGGAGACAGCATGTTGAGCTTACTTTCGATTATGAATGGTTCAGGCCCGATCAGCAAGTTCGACCCACAAGCCAATGCTACCCGACATTCGCCAGATCGCAACGACTGAACAGCCATGTGTGTAGCTACGAGACTGGAGCTACAGGCGGTGTCTATGGTGACGGAGGGCCCATGCCAATCGTAGAAGTATGAGATACGATTAGCCAGCACGCTTTGGCCAGTCCCAGTAGCGAAGTATGTTGGTATAGTCTGGTGGTCGCGTAGAAGCATCGTGGCATAGTCGTTGAACATGGCACCGACATATACGCCTGTATCGCTACCACGCAGGTTGGTCATGCCAGCTGACTCTATGGCTTCATACGTCACTTCTAGTAAGAAGCGCTGTTGCGGATCCATGGCTTTTGCCTCGGCGGGTTTGACGCCGAAGAATTCAGCATCAAACTCGGCAACGTCTTCATTGAGGAGGTAGGCATGCCGCACGTTGCTATGTCCATGATGGGCGGCATTCTCGTGGTAGAATCCGTCCGAGTTGAACCGGTTGGATCCAATCTTCTGGAGGAGATCCGGTGTCTTTTCCAAAATGTCCCATAGCTTCGATGGCGAGTTGGCTCCGCCAGCAAAACGGCAAGCGCTGCCAACTATGGCGATGGGCTCACTCTGATACCGTGACGTACCAGGTGCCCAAGCCATGGTGGGAGTTGACTTTAACCCTGCTGTGTTTTTTGATGCTTGTTTGTGTGTGTGGGTGTGTGCGCTTGCCAGAGGGAGAGGAAGAGAGAGAGAGAAAGAAGAAGATGAAGAAGAAGAGGGAGTATGTGCAAAGCGTCGTAAAGCCTGCGCAAGATACAGTGTGTACTTTTCCGCGTTCCTAGTTGGTTCTGATCATATCTTGAGATTACTGGAAAACTTCGGCATCATTGTAATTGTCATTCATCCAGTGGTGTGCAGTCTCCGAGGTCACCAACGAGTAAGACTACAATGGATACAGGGTGTGGATTAAGCAGATCGTGTATCAGACTAGAGGCTGTACCACTCGGTTGGAGCCGTCCGTCCCCACCTCTCTCACTCCTCGGCTCATTACAGGTCTGACTACGAGGTAGACATTCCTGTCTTCACGACATTTCCTGCTCTTCATCGCACTGCAATTCTCTTAAGCAGTACTTACTAGATTTGAGTAAATCTTCTGCTTTTGGCGCTTATCTGAACCATTAGTGGAGGGCCCGGCGTGGATAAAAGTCGCCAGAATGACGTGCTCTTCTTGACAGGCTCCCCGGGTATTTGTTTGTCACGGTGCTCGGTACTGAGTGCTCTCGATTTCTTCATCGCCAGCAAGATACAGGGAAAGGCATTTCTCGCCTGGGACAAGGCTGGCAATGACCATGTATCCTGCTGCATGCATCGGCCGTTGCACATGGGAGAATCTAGGGAGATGATTTGTTGGCAGAGCTGTGCGAAGTATTTCGGGTACAAATGGTAGTATCCCGAATCTGTACCAATTTCCGAATCCTAAGCCAAGATCATGGGAGGTACCACAAGTTTCCTCCAACCACTTGTATACTTAAAGTAGCATCCTATCCTGCCGCGCACCAAGCCACCATAGGTCGGAGCAATGACCATTTAAAGTCGATCGATGTCAGGCTTTTGCTTTTAAGCCCTATCAAGCTCCTACCCCATCTCCTCGTTTATCTGCTCGACCGCAGAGATGGCTCCTCCGCAAGTCCAGACTGCAATCATCCAGGCCGACGCGGCAGGATTCCCGAACGACCGTCTGGCCGTGGTGGTATCCCACAATGTGCCGGTCCCTACCTTGACCTCGGCGAACCAGGTCCTTGTCCGCGTTTTGGCTGTGGCACTGAACCCCAGCGACTTCAAAATGATCAAGTATTTCCCTCAGCCAGGAACCAACACGCCAATCGGCTGCGACTTTTGCGGCGTTGTCGAGGATGCACGAGGCGACGACGATCTGCTGGCGTCATTCCCCAAAGGCACCCGAGTTGCTGGTACCGAGTTTCCCTATGGAACGACGGTGGGCGGGTCGTTTGCCCAGTGGCTCGTTGCCGATGCGACCCAGCTTTTGCGCGTCCCCGATGGACTGACTGACCTGCAGGGAGCTGCAATCGGTGGCCTCTGCTGGGGCACCGGCGTGGTGGCACTCTTTGGCGACCCAGATGCCTTGTGCCTTCCTGGCTCGCTGACGCGGCCAGCAGAGAAGAGCTATCCGGTGCTGGTCTACGGCGCAGCAACCGCCACCGGTACAATGGCATGCCAGATGCTGAAGCTGTAAGTTGTCCAACACCCACCCAGTCAGCGCCCCCACGTCCCGGTCCTCAGCCAACCAACATATGATTGCCGCATGCAACTAGGGCTGGACACACACCGATTGCTGTAACGTCGGTGGAGTCAGCGCCGCTGGCTGTCGCGTACGGCGCAGTGGGCTCTGCGCCATACACGTCGCCGACTTGTGCCGAAATGACACGCGCGATGGCCCCCAACGGCGACGCCATCCGCCACGCCCTGGACTGCATCACGACCCCAGAATCTGCAGCCTTGTGCTTTGCCGCCATCGGTCGGGCGGGAGGACGGTATGCCTGCCTAGAGGGGTTCAAGGCGGAGTGGCGCACGCGGCGTGCAGTCCAGACGAAGGAAGTCATGGGCTTCGAGGGCTTTGGGCACAAGGTGGACCTCGGGGACAACACGTACTCGCGCGACCAGAACGCACAGCTGTATTCCCAAGGGCGTTACTGGGCCAGCGAAATGCAAGCATCGCTGGACCAGGGTCGTATCAAGTCGCACCCCGTGCGGGAGGTCCAGGGTGCATGGGAGGGCGTCATCGAAGGGTTACAGATGCTCCAAGCCGGCAGCGTTCGAGGGGAAAAGCTTGTCATCCGCCTAGGACACATCTGAAGGACTTCATACATACAACCCTCTGGCTAAATTCCAGGAGCAGTAAGACGATAGTGCTTCTGCACCCTTACTCTGTACATTAGCTCACGCATGCTGCATAATCCAGATGCAGAGTACCAGGGTGTAGGTACAAGCGTGTTAGATAGGGCCAGAAATACGGGGCTCGCATTTGGGGGCTGAAAAGATGCCTATAGAAATTCCACTTATTCAACCAATCGGAATACAGGATTCACATTTCCGCAACCATCCATAAAAAGGCTTCCGTTATGGTTATGTCCTACTATTCTTGCGGGGCGTGCCTAGTGTAGTGGGGCGTAGAAATGTTTTGTTTGTACTTCGAAAAATGCTGCTGGATATAGAAAGCAAGGGTGCCAGACAGGGGACTTTTGGTACGTGTTTCTTCTTCCATCTCTTTCCGCACTCAAAGAGATAAACAAGGTTTCTTAGGTGGAGGGGTCTCGTTTTTATACCTACCTGCCGTTTCTGTAGTCAAGTGTATTGACATTATTAGCGCAGCCAACTTAGTGGAACGGTTCTTAAATCCACAGTACTTTCAATTTGCTTATGGTGCGTGCTTCTGTGATAACTTTCCATGTCCGTTTGTTTGGTGCGGCCTCAAAAACTAAGTGTGGCCAAACCGGCCCATCATCATAGGAAATCCTTGACTTGCTGTTCGCTCCACTCCCAAAATTGCTGCGCGTTACCATTGCCGCCCTGATCAACAGGAAGCACTGCCTTTGGGAGGTCGGGTCGGACTGGGACAACTCGTCCCCAGGGAATGACTAAAGATGGTTAGCTATCTTGATTCTCATCATTCCATCGGGTTCAAGTGCAGCTTACTCCATTCTTTGGTCCAATCCACTTTCTCGTTGGTAACTTCGGGTGAAAAGCCCGCATATAGCTGTGTATACACTCCGTTCATGATGGGGTAAACAATGGCACCAGCGATCAACTTCAAAGCCGCGCCTTGGTCCCTCGCAAGCTCCGTTTTGATGTTGCCTGGGTTGATGGCAGCACTAACGATGCCGTCGGCCTTGTGGCGCCTGGCGTACTCGACAGCTAGCAGCCAGGTCGCGGCCTTGCTGATGCCGTAGCGATCAATAGGGTCTCTGGGTACATGGTAGTCGAGGTTGTCAAGATCAATGCCTCGTCCTTCGGGAGCGAACGTCTCCAAGCCGAACGAAGAGAGCCAGACGACACGAACTGCATTACTGCTGGGGGGCTCCGCCTTGGCGGCTGCAATCAGTGCTGGAGTCAAGAGCTGCGTGAAGAGAAATGTGCCAATGCAGTTCACGCCCAAGGCCAGCTCGTGGCCTTGCGCAGTTGTCGTTGGAGATGTCTTGGGCCCCGTCATGACTCCTGCATTGTTGAAAAGAACATGAAGCTTGCTCTCTGACGACAGAAAGTTCTTGGCGGCAGCTTGCACGTTGGCTAGATCAGCTAGATCCAGATGCAGGAAGATCAAGTCGCCTCGAGCCCCGGGTTCGGCTTTCTTGATCTTGGCAATGGCTTCGGCACCCTTCTTGTCGGAGCGGCACGCAGCGTAGACCTTGGCACCCCTGGCATAGAGGACCTATTCAACAGCAGATGTCAGTAATCTGCTCTCTTGAGCTCATACTAGAGCCAACACCAGAGTTTACTGCCACGCACCAGCCAATGAACAATTGTGTCTAGGTCGTATGCCCAAAGATGTGACGATGAGGGAAGTGATAGCAAAGGTTACTAACCTGGGCCAGCGCCTCGCCCATACCACTGTTGGCGCCTGTCACAACATACACCCTTCCCTCGAGGTTTTTGGGTATGTTTTGTTCGGTGAACTGGGGCTTAGGTGGGAAGAACTGCGTCCACGAGAATTGCTTGCCGGGACCCCCCATTGCGGCTGATTGTCAGGCGGGGTTCGTGGCAGCCCGAGAATTGGATAAGAAGGTAGGTTTACGCACCGAGCAGCAAGCCAGCTCGACGACAAAAGTGCGACAACACGATGAACAGCCTGTCTCTATTCTGTTGAAGGACTTGAAGCTTTTCTTGTTGTATCAAGTGAAGATGGGCATCGCACGCGGTCGCGGGAGGGGCGGATAAGGCTGGCCAGCGTCCCTTGTCCACGGTGCGCTGGAGCCTGCTACGTTGTACCTACCCATGTAACTAACCTACGTACCTAGGTCAGGTAGTACGAGGAACGGAATCTCGGTAACCAGGTGAGTCCGGTATGCTTACATTATGTACGTGTGCCGTTAGCGAACACATCCTTGATTCGTTTTCAGCATCGTGTTTGCTCATTTGCCAATAGCAAACATCACTCAGGCCCCCACACTACGCCAGAGACTCTGTCTCGAAAGTGGGCAGACAGGTGTCCACAAAGTCCCTGGCCTAAGCAGTGTAGCTATTTTCGTAGATTGGCAAATGCTTATCTTAACTGTATACGACGATACCTACCTCGTACACCATACCTACCGAGACACCATCACGCAGCAAGGGTAGGGGTGTGTATCTGTAAATTGGCCAGCAGCCCCCAGATTTTGTCTTAGCGGCAGGATACCCAGTAAGATACTTGACATGTACAAATACAAGTAATACGTGCCTTAGCTACGCATATAATTTATATATAAGGCTAGCCTGCTCCGAATCGTTCTCCATCATAATTACCATTGGTGTGCGCTTATGTCTGATGCAAGTTGGTCCATTGCGATACGTATAGTGGTATCCCGAGAATCCTTTCGGATGCATCTTCTCTCAGCTTAGTGCCGTAATCTCACACTCACATAATTCCACCCCGACAGTCACTTACCGTGGCAATCAGGCTAGGTAGAGCAGGCCGGCTGACCCAGGGCCTGGCATTTGGACGCCTTTTCTGCATCTCTCGTATGTAGATCTAATCTTATTCCTCCCGCCCCCCGGGAGGAAGAACTAACCGAAGTGGCGGTCATGGTCAGCTACCGGGAGGGGGGGTCGGGTTTGAAACCGCCAACTGACTTTTTCGAACTCATAGTCACCCATGTTTGTAATTAGTAGGCAAATATCCACAAATCGCACCACGGGCACATTGCCGGAGGATCTAGCACATTGCCGTAGGATTCGAACGGGAAGGATTTCTCACTGCCACTACGTACTCCTAGCTCAGGACGAAGCGTCAACATGATGATGTTGGGGGCGAGAAAAACCACTGTTGAGACTAGATGATAAAGTGCCATTTTCTCGGCATGAGAGGAGATCGAGGTAGCTACAGATCTACAGAAGACTTGGCGGTTCCAACCATCCGGGACTCACAGATATGGCTGCACACTTTGCCTCTGCTGCTGTGTTAAGCATGGTGTTCGCGCTCGCTCTTGGTGCACCCCAAGATGTAGCCACCTGCAGATATCTTCCAGGAGACAGTGGATGGCCCAATAGTACTGCCTGGTCTCAACTCAACGGCACCGTTGGAGGCCGGCTTATTGCCACTATTCCAATAGGCAGCGCATGCCATGAGGCGCCCTTCTTCGACTTCGATGAATCCAAGTGTGAAGCACTTCAGTCCGCATGGACCGAGGTAGAGACTTAGTACGTGAGCCTGGCTTGAACTTGCAACTCACAGATCTGGCTGACTTGTGTTTGTGTGCGCGCAGCCTCCCGCATCCTGTGGAGGTGATGAGCCCGTATTTTCAAAATCGGTCATGCGATCCATTCACCCCTACGTCTCAACCCTGCGAGCTTGGCAACTATGCGTCGTACTCCATTAATGTCACTGGCGTCGATGATGCTATAGCCGGCGTGCAGTTCGCCCAAGAGAACAACATACGCCTCGTCATGAAAGCGACAGGCCATGAGTAAGTACATAGTTCATCCAACGTCAGTCCTGCGAGTGCTCACCGTGAGAAGTTACATCGGGAGATCAACCGGACCAGGAGCCTTGTCTCTTTGGATGTGGAATTTGAAAACAGCAGATCCCATCTATGACTACCAAAGCTCATGGTATTCCGGGCCAGCCATCAAGATTGGAGCAGGCATGACTTCTGCAGAAGTGTATGCGGCTGTCGTCGATATAGGCTACAGGGTCGTGGGCGGCGAATGCCCCACCGTCGCCATCGCGGGCGGCTATAGTCAAGGTGGTGGCCACTCGATGCTGAGTACAGCGTATGGAATGGCTTCCGACCAGGTCCTCGAGTGGGAGGTGGTGACCGCAGACGGCGAGCACCTGATCGCAACCCCAGAGGAGAATGCGGACCTGTACTGGGCACTGAGCGGTGGTGGTGCGGGCAATTACGCTGTGGTCCTGAGCATGACCGCCAGGATGCACCCAGACGGTCCTGTGGGAGGCGCCTCGTTGAGTTTTGCCAACACCAATGCTACAGCCTACTGGGAAGCGGTTTCGCTGTGGCTTCAGCTCTCGCCCGGATTCGTCGGCGCGAACAATACCCTCATCTTCACCATCCTCGACTCCGTCTTCGAAGCCTTTGCTATCACGCTGCCAGATCAGCCCTCATCCAACGTGTACGGCCTGTTGGCTCCGTACACTAGCAAACTGCATGATCTCGAGATTGAGTACAATTTGACGACTACCGACTCGGACAATTACTATGATCACTTCAATACATACCTCGGCCCGCTGCCGTACGGCTTCTCACCGCCGTACACCACTCTCATGAGTCGGCTTATACCGAAAGCGGTTGTCTCCGATGCCAATGCCACAGATGCCGTGGTCGATGTCGTTCGACAGATCGTCAGCGACGGCGTGTTTCTGTTGGGATGCGAGGTCCTCGACGTGCAAAACGCAAGCCATCCCGACAACGCTGTACAAGCGACCTGGCGTGAAGCCGCCATTGGATGCACGATGAACTCTTATTGGAATTTCACAGCTCCTTTGGAGTCAAACTTGGCCGTGAAGCAGACCATGGTGGATACCCATGTACCTGCCTTGGAGGCAGTCACGCCTGGAGGTGGCGTCTACATGAACGAGATGGACATTTGGTATCAGGGAGACTGGGTTGCGAACATTTATGGAGACAACTATGCACGGCTACTGGATATCAAGCACAATTGGGATCCGTCTCACCTCTTCTGGGCTGCATTCGCCGTCGGAAGCGACGAAGTAACGCTTGATGGAGATGGCAGGCTATGTAATTAACTCACTTTGGACGACTCCTAAAGTATCACCATGTTACGCCCACTTGGCAGCACTTACTCTTCGATGCACTGTCCAAAGTCATTTGTTGTTTTTATATCCCGGAAATCATACGCTGAAGCTCAACATGTGTCTCATTCACAGTGATTTGGTGATAAAGCACGTACATAATGTGTGCTCGGATAGGTGCCCAGGAGAAGGGAAAAAATGAATGTGCCGACAGGGTTGCTCCACAACGAAGTGCCCGAGCCGATAGATTCAATCTACGAATCGAAAAGGACTCTTTGCGTTCGGGGAATCCTCGTCGCTACTTGCGAAGTATACACGACATATATGGCAAAAGACCGTCTAGCTCGATAAGACTAACCTACGAAACTCGCTTGCACCGGATTTTCAGGTCACGGTCCGGAGGCATGGAGCCTACTCCACTGAATCGCTTGTCGCCTTTTCCTGGCCTGTCTGTAGGTGAGCCGTCCAACTTGGTCCACCAAACCGACTCGACCTCAAAACGGCTGATGAATACCGCAGTCGCCACGAATATCAACCGCTTGGCAAGGTATCGGCCGGGGCATATGTGCCGTCCACCGCCTGCAAATGTTTAGAGTAAGTTTGTGGGATATTTGGAACGCACAAAATTCGGGAGGGGCCACGTACCGAAAGGAAAATATGAGCTTGGGCGACTGGCTACGGCGAAAGCCCGCTCTGTCACCACCTCACCCTTGGCATTCCTTCGTTCCACCCACTTAATATGTCTCTCGGCCCAGAACTCCGTGACAGGATGTTGCTCATTTTCCCAGTCATCCTCATCGTAGTGAGCCATGACCATGGGGACGGACAGCAGAGACCCTTTGGCGACCGTGGTCCCATCAATATTGATCGACTCGTTTGCGTGGCGGAGCAGATTGAAGTTCATGTGCAGTCGGAGTACTTCGGTGAAAATTGACTGCATCAGTGGTAATCTGACGAGCCCATCGACGTTGATTCGTCTCACACCCGTCTCCGAGTCCGCCGTGGACACTGTGGCTATTTCTTTGCGGATGAGCTGCAGCAGACTCGTGTCTTGTAAAATACAACTTATCATCCACATGGTTATCGGAATTGAGTTCGTGCTCATGCTGTGCCCGCAAGTCAGCGAGATGGGTGGTTGGCCCGAGAAACTGCGAGCACTTCTTACCCAAAGACAAACATTGACAGCGACCCCGTCGCAAATTCGTCGCTGAAGCCGTTTTCCCTGATCCAAAAAAGGACCTCCCGATTGATGCGAGCACCAAAGTTTGGCTCCCAGTCGGTATCGGCGGCGGGACCATCGGCTTCAAAATTGACCAAAGCGCTAGCTTTCCATTTGCGGATCATGGCGAAGAAAGCTTCCTGCTTTATGTATGGCTTGGCATACAACCAGCTAGGTATTCGGAGGGCAAGCACAGGTATCTGGCTGTCGAGGTCCCAGAAAGCTTGGATAAGATCTGGGTTAATCTCAAACATTCGTGGGCCAAAGGTGGCCTCGGTGTAACTTCCCATGACCAACTGCTTACAAAAGTCTATAAGACTGATGGTAGATATATCGTTGATGGGAAAAGATTCTTCTAGCCTCCTAGAATAGCATTCAACAAGATACTCCGTGGTTGGTTGTAAACAAGTGCCTCTCTGACTCATCCATTTCGTAAACAAGTGCTCGTACCCATGCCAGATACGCTCCTCTGCGGAGAGGTGCTCATGGCCTGGAGCAGGTAGACGGCCACTGCCCGACAGATCACCGGCAAACCGCCTTGCGTCTTCTTTGGGCATACGATAAAACACTGGGAAGAATAAGGAAACAAAGATTGGCTCGGTGCCAAGTTGGTGGGCGCTTCCAAATACAGTTTGGATGTTTCTCTGACCGCGTACCACGAAAACACGGTTGGTCACTAGGTTGAACTGGGCAAGGCCTTTAGTTCTCATGATTTTCCTGTAAAGTTGACAAGACTGTTAGATTTGTTGCAAACTAGGAAATTTTGTTTCATAATACCACCTGGATGGTAAAGGGCATATAAATGATACCAAGACGTCAAAAGGGAAATCTGTACAAGTGGAGCGTAAATTAATGGTACTTACCTGACCCTCTTCATAAAGCGATCATTCGCCATGAAGTACTGGAACGTGTTGAAGACATACGGGATAGGGTCTCGCAGACGTGGAGGACCCTCTCCATAGCGACGACCGAACAGATGAGGCACAACAAATAAGGCCATGATACCCAACGTTACTCCTATTGCATTCCGCTGCACAAAATCCCACCCATTGCTCACAAAGTCTTGGGTCCACATGGCAACGAGTGTGTGAGATGAGAAAGCTTGACTTTAGATCTGCAGGGTCGAGATGCGGTGATCTCCCAGGAGCTGGAGGAAAATCAGCTTGCGCTGTCTATTATGGATGAATGTATCGTACTGAGCACCCGAGAGCCTGGGGGTGCGGTTTGGGTGGACAGACCGAAACAGCCTACCTACGCATGGATAGCAAGCAGGCGGGAACCATTCGTGTACATCATACATACACGGTATGCACCGCACTCAATCGCATCCCTGCAGCGTGCTGCATGCAGGCAAACAACCAAGCTCGCCAAGGAATAAGCTGAACAATACATTGAACGTGGGAGGGGGGATCAGGATGCTGCGGGGGCCAATCATATGATATAGGACATGAGGCAAATTAACAGGGAGCTCGAAGGATCATACGCGAAGTGTAACTCTCATATGGAGGATTATCGGACCGGCGTAAGCAACAACTTAAGAGTGGCAACTGAATGTACTGGTGCGAAATAGGGCAAGACGCCCTCAACAGTTGTGGTTACTCACAAGGTAAGGCTCTGTCCATGTTTACCACGGGCCCAGCTGGGATTTGTCAACTTCTGGATGCTGTCAAAAGTTGGGATGAGAAAAGCTTGGAAAAGGCTTGGGAAAAGCTTGGTTTGAATACATAGGCAGAGACTCTTCAGTAAAAAGAAGTACGTAGATAGCGAGGACTAAACATATGGGGTGAGGTAAAGTGGGCGCCGGGGTTGTGGTGATAGGGTATGCAGCCCATGTATCAGCGGCATGTTGCAGTCTGTTGGCTGCGCCGTTTTTCTACATGCAAGGCATGTAAGAGTGTCCTTTCCTGCTAGGTACTTATTTATACACCTACCCCGACACCAGTTTGTACGACTGGGATTAATATTTTTTTTTTCTATTCAGGCGTAGCGTTAATTGCGCGATGTATGTTGGTTGCATCACTATTAATAGGATAACACCACTACTTCTAGGCGAATCACGACCACGCCTCGCGTTGTACCGGAACGTGCTGAGAGGATTCCTCTGCATAACGGAGCCCGACACATATCAAAAACTTCTTACAGGCCCCCGATTCCTCTCACAGGCGTGTGCTCGCAATGTCTAGATGACCGGTGGCCCAATTGACCCTTTAAAATCCACGCAGGCTTTCTCTCTGCTCTTGGCGTCATTTTGTCGGTTCTTTTCGTCTGTGCCTTTTCAGACAGTCTTTGCACTCGCACTCCTGCACACAACCTCTCTGCCCAGCGGAGCATTCACGGAACATGACGTTCAACGCCTTCAACGACCCGATAGAGGGCGCGCTTTTCGTGCTGATCATTGTCTGCACGCCCATTGTCATTTTGGTCACGACGCTGCGTGTCATCAGTTCCTTGAGGAATCATAAGAGCCTATACGCAGAAGACTACTTGGCCGTGCTTGCGTCGCTCCTCAACCTGGCGTACAATGCTTTGGAGATGTGGAGTAAGTCGCTCATCTACAGAAACATGCAATGCAGGCTCGGCGGCACCATATCTAATACTTCGTGCCATAGCAATATCAGTTATGAACGGCGTGCCTGTGTTATCCATCGCCAAGTTGCCGTATCCAACTCTTGTTAGGATCCTAAAGGTAGGAGAGAGCCCTGAAGACGAGCCGTTGATCAGCACTCTGACTATGGCCAGGTGGGATACTTTATAAGCTTCATGTTCCCGTTGAACCAGACCTTGAGCAAATTGAGCTTGCTCCTGCTCTATTATCGCATCTTCTCCATAAACAGAACCTTCGCAATCATGGTATTCGTTGTTGCAGCTATCCAAATATCCTGGGGAATTTCCATGTTCTTCGCTCGAGTCTTTGCCTGCACGCCGATATATCACTTCTGGGATCGCCTGGAACCCGGTACTTGCATCAGTAGCAACGGCATTCTTGTTGGACCAGAAATCATCAACTCGCTTGTCGACTTTACCATGGTTGGCATGGCCATTTGGATAGTGCAGAAGCTCAAGACTTCTACCAGATACAAGCGGAAATTGAGCATCTTGTTTGCTCTCGGTTGCATGTGAGCAGCTTCTGCCACCCCCATCCTCATACATTGAGACCAGGACCCGCTCATGCTAATCTTTCTTTCTCTCAACAGAACAGGCATCATCGGCTTCGTCAAGGTCGGCGTCGCGTACGACTCGATAGGCAACAACGGCATCGACGGCATCTGGGATGTCCTCCAGATGTGTGCCAGCAATATTTGTTGCTGCATTCCTATATACAAGGTCCTTCTCCCCAGTATGAACATTTTCAAGTCTTTGGGATCGAAGCTCTTTACCAGGAGCAGCGAGAAGTCGACGACTGGCACCTATGACAGCCACGCTCGACAGCAGTGGGGGCACCTGCATGGATCCAGCATGCATGAGCTCGCCGGCGTGCGAGGTTCAGACTCCCCAAAGGTGTCAAGAGACAGATCTAGTTCCCAGAACGGGTTTGACCCCTACCACCAAGAATTAAGGGCCCAGAGGACCGGCGAGGTCGTATGATTACTGAGTGGGATCCAACAGAGGCTTTTTGTTACGGCTTGCCAATTGAACGTCGATGCATCAACCATAGGGGTATCTTTTTAATGTAAACAAACACGAAGTCTTCGAACTCTAAGGACCTTATGAAATACATCTGATACCTTGGTGTTGACGCGCGGACCATCGAAAGGTAGCCACTTACTGTGACTTATAAACTTACCAGCGTCGTACAGTGATTGAGCATACTGGATGTTCAACATCTCTAATGTCTACTCTATCCTCTATTCCCACATTGCACTCAACACGAGTAAACCACAACTCTGCCAGGGACTCTCTACGTAGCGCTTTGACGATCCTTCCTCGAATCTCTCACGAGAACAATCTTTATACTCTCGCAGCCCAGCCTCTAGCAGAAATTTGGAGCAAAAGACAAAGTAGGTAATCAATCATCTCATCAGAGTTCCTGAACCACAAATCCACCCTTGCTATCACGAGCCTCGGCCGAGTGGCTACCGGATTTTATGCCGCCGCTGCTGAGACGGACACCCGTCTGTAGGTAGCTCACCCAATCTTTGACCATTTGTAGTGCCATGGCTGGTTGATCAAGCGGAACCTAGAAGTCTCGGTCCAGCCAGGTGGAAATGAGATACGTACGGGGGGACTTACCAGATGACCGGCTTCCTCCAGCTCCACCAGTGTCAAAGCCCTCGCGCTCTTGACACGGCCCCCGGGACCGTGGGCCGCCGTCTCGTAGGGGAGGTCTACCCACGGCACGGCGTGGAACTCGACACTGCCGCGCCATCGGAGACCCTCCAAGGTCTGTTGGACGCCGAGGGGGTTGCAGACGACATCGGTCACGCTGACGTAGTAGAGAACATCGACTGGGCGCTCAGTGGACTTGGGGATATAATTCAACACGGTCTTCAGTTCCCGGACGGAAGGAAAATGATGATCGCCGGCGGCTATATACCTGTTCGCCGTCGCTAGGTCCAATAGCGACCAGGCCGATTTCAAGCCGCCTGTCGCCGTCTGGAGCTCAAGTAGCTCGTGCACCCTAGGGGAGTTGAGGTAGTCGGTCAGCAGAGACGCTTCCCCGGCACAGGTCACGCCATCGTTGCAGTTGTGCAGTCGCCTGTCGAAAGCACTGCATGTCGTGTTGTTCTCGACGACGTCGGCGAACTGGTCCTTGCAGATCGAGTTCGTGCTTTCGCACATGTCGACGTCTGGCGTAGCGGCACATCGGAGCCCTTGACACGAAATGGCATCCCATTCCAGCCCTCTGACACTGGCCTGTTCATATCTGTCGACTTGTCGCAATGGGTGGACTCGTTCAGCGGAGGTGAGGGCGAGAGCAGCGAGTTGAACCTGTGTCAATACCTCATCGAAAACGGTGTATGCCCCAATCCTGGAGAAGTAAGTATGACTCAACTCTGGGTTATGCTGATAACTCCAAGGCAACTCGAGACTGATTTTCTGTGGCAGTATGCGGGCTCTGACCGACCAGGGTGGTTCCGATTCGTCTTCGCAGAGATGCCAGAGGCAAATGTATTGGCCGTAGAGCGCATAAGGAAAGCACTCGACTTACTGCCCAAGATATGCTCTGATAAACCAGCAGTCGAATGATGTAGTATAGACACGACAACCACTTTGCGAGGAGAGTTCGTTGGAATCGATGACTCTAAAATGGGAGGAAACCAGACAGACGGCCAAAAGTACGGAAATTATCACAAACACTGGCCAGTTGTTTTCGGGGAAAATAGTCGCTCGCCACGTCCTGTCCAGCAGTTCCAGCAAGTGGTGTTCAACTTCTGACACCAGCGGTGAAATGAAATTGACTGTGTATAACAATGCTAATTCTCTCTTGATTGCAATTGCCGACCCTTCTTGGCTTCCGATATTATTTGAATCTCTTGAGTACCTCTCTGGAAACGCAAGACTATATGCTTGACAATAATATTTTCCGCGGCCCCGTACCACAGCGATGTTGTCTATGTTTCTTCTTCACGTTCGCGCTTTGGGTTTGGATCGTCCCAGCGAAGAGAGCTCTCAGCTCGAAGTGTGTAGTGCGAAATAAACGTGTGGCTGGAGTGGGTGGGCTTAGGCGATGATAAGACGGCGTGCACAAATACCACCGGCGACAAGGACTGTTGGGCAATGGCCACGGCGTGCGCGCCTATCCTTCAGTTCTGAGAAGAATATCGTACACTGTATGTGTTGCTGGCCCCAACTCAATGTCGCGGTCTGTATCACGGACGCAGGCACGGGTAATTTTGACTGATATTCGTCCCAGTAGAAAAGCCATGCGCAGGGTTCCCGACCTGTGACCCTCGCATGAAGGCCATAGAGTCATACATGAACAGTACAGAGGTACAGAAGAGGCTTGCATTTGTCGAGGACCACGTTCCATTTGTCGGTATGGATATGGAAGTCAACCTTTACATGGCCATACACGGTTCCGTCTGGATCCCCACCAGCAGCAAGCACGAGTATCTGCTCAAAAACCCGAGCGTCCGTATACTTGGGCGCGGAGGCTACCTCGACCCTGACGCGTAAGCACCCCGTGACCCATCTATAACCCCGAATATCCTCAGGAGCACTGCTTTCAAGACGTCCCAAGACGGTGGAGAGGCCTTTGCTAACTTGGCCGTTGTTAGTCCAATCCAAGGGGCAGTCCGAGGTTTTGAAGCCTTTCGCTGGCGAGGGCAAGCCCGGTTCCGCGCATCGCATCCGGAGCCGTGGTACTACAAGGGCCAAGACGGAGATATGGTCCGCGGCGGCTGGCGCAGAAGTTACGGTCAGTTGTGATTTGTTTCGTTTGATAGTACAGGTCACTTGATTGACAAGGATGACCCAGAGGCTTCGCTGCATATCATGAAGCAATGGATGAGGGGTGGAGTGCCGGTGCAGGCGTAGTGACCTTGGTTTATAGTCTGCCCGTCTTGGCTTGATAAATATTGAAGGCTTATCCACTACTTCGAGATACAAAAGAATGCCGTCCATAGCAAGATAGCAAAGTAATTGATTCAAGCTGAAGTTGGTAGCTACAATCATGTGACAAATATATTCATACACGTCAGATTCGCAAAGATGGGCTTCTTCAGTGTAGTATAGCTACAAGATGTTCGTCTTGTAGACTCGGTCCCACGCGATGCGAATCTCGATTCTACCCTTATCCTGGGATTTATATGAGAGAGAGGTCAACCACAAAGCCACAGTCAACCTCGCAAAGCTCTTGTTCTGTTCGGCTTGCGCGCAAATGCACGTAATGGTCAGCCTTGGACCCTTGGTTGTTCGGGGGCAATCTGGTCAAGCCTTACAAAGAGGCCTACGTACAGAGATACCAGTATCACGCAATATTCCAATATCCCATCAAGCCCACAAGACGAGACTGGCTAGAAAAGTGATGAGGTAGGGGACATACAGGCTTGCTCCAGGGCCTCGTCGGCTTCTCGGACTTGGCGCGAAGCGGTATGAAGACCTGTCTTGGGCAAACTAGTATATTATAGACATCTAAGATACATGTGGAATCGACCCGGCGCGACATGGCGTAAACCTTCTCGAGTTGGGAGAGAATCTTTTCCACCCGCGACTCCAGAGCAGTGGGCTGTACCAGAGGCTAGGTCCGCTTCGCAAGGGCGCGAATGTGCGACCAGCCCTGTATGATCCCGTAGCTGAGACTAGGCAGTTGGTTGATCGAGGACATGATGCGCAGGTCTAGCCGGCTCACGAGGCTCCAGAGGCTGTGAAACGTGCCGGCTTCCAGTTCATGATAGCATAGAAGCAACATCACGACCAGACTCGTGTCGAGCGGGAGGCCTGGGCTGTATTCTATCTCGCGCTAGGCATGAGCCGTCAGCTCAGAGCCTCGCTTGCGGTGTGACTCCTTGGAAACCCATCTGAATCCGTGATGCTGATCGGTCTGGAGCGTGCCTTGCAGAAAGGCCAGATGAGCTGCGCCGTGGGCCATGGCAGCCAACCGCACAGGCATTTCTGTCATTGCTGCTGCTCGCAGAGTCCGCATCTCTGCGGGGAGGAGCATACACTACAACTCAGGAGCTTCTTCGGTACCTAGACATGAGGAGCAGATCTGGAAAAAGATGGATCAGTACGTGATCCGGTCGGTGTCCGAGCCAACGAGTATATGTGCAACTCCTGTATGCATCGTCTGCCAAAACGGTCATGAAGGCGCCCGGGATTCCAAAGTGAGCCGACCACAGTAAGACTGCAGGGTTTATAATTTGCTTCTCTTTTCTTGCCCCAACCAACCAAAGAACAAATCCTGCCTACCAACAGCCTAAATGTTATCCCTAGATAACTCAGGGAATGGTTTATCTGCATTGAGGATCTAGGACATCATCACGCACGTGGCACTTATTGCCTGCATTTCAAGCACGCAAGCAGGTTCATAAATCATCGTCGAGACAGCATTATTCGTGTTGGAATCGTTGATCATATATGTCTTGATTTGACACACATGTCTATTCTCTCCTAATTATTCGTTCCTGCATTTCCTGGGCTCCGTGATTCTCATGACTCCTTTGACAATGAAAAAGGCCCCCGAATGCTCTCTGCTCATGCTTGTGAGCTGTGTAGTCCAAAACGCAACCCGCCTACAGCGGTCTCTTTTGGAGGTATCATTGGGTAACTGAAGAAAGCAGAAGAAGAATTAAAACCAAAAATGAAAGCATGACTGGTTCTATAACATGCTGGGTATCAGGTCTTATCTGAACCGAGCCCTACAACGACCCATGACCTCGCCTTGGCAGACCAATTCGGCGCTGAACTCGGAACCATCGAGCGTCAGGTAAATATCAAAGTAGACCCTGTAAAATGTGCCTTGGGGCGTATCCATGCGCTCAAAGTCCTTTTCCAAGTTCTTACGCGACAGATCCGATGTCAAGGTGACAACTTCTTTTATGCCTGCAAACGTATGTGGATTAGTACAAATCGGCTATTGGACATGAAAAGGGAACTTACGCGGATCCTTTGTGTATTCTGGGCACACATCGTCGTCACAGGCATACAGAATGTCCTCGTACATGAGCGTTGCACCGGGAGCAACCTGCCTGAAGAAGCTGACCTTCACGGGCTCTCCAATCTTGACCTTTTGCCCCTTTTGCACGAAAATTTGCCTCGTGAACTTGCATCGGTCTTTGCCGTCAAGCGAGGGAACTCTGTAGGCTTCGGGGTGGTAGCCCTCCTTGAATGGCTGGAGAGTGGCCATGAGGTAGTGTCGTCGAGCAACACGGTGAGTAATGACACGCTCGGTGATACCGGCCGTGACCGCACCCTTGACGATGGCAGCGACCGAGTCCATGGGTCGGACGACCTTGGACTGGAACTGAGGCGGCACATGCAGCTTGATCTGCTGAAACAGATACTCGGACGCACCGAAACCACCGACGACCAGAATGTTTTGCAGAGCCCTGTTCTGTGCTTGGATGGCAATGATCTGGTTTCGGACGAGCTCCAGGATACGGTTGACAACAGGCTCGAAACATTGAAGGATTTCCTCGTTTGTGAAAGTCATGTAACCTTCCTCAATGCCAGCCTCGGGGAACTCGGCCTCGATACCGACATCAACAGCCCACTTTTGGCCATTGTTACGGAAATCGGCCTTGATACGGTTCTCAAAGTCCATGATACACTTGGCGTACACACGGCCGGCTGTCCTTGACCCATCGGGAAGCTTCATCTTCCTGATCTTGGTCCGTAGAATGTTGCTGAAGTTCCGGTTAAGAGCTGTCGAACCACAGGAATCTCCAGAACCAGCTGTACACTCGGCCACGGTGAACGGGTTTTCATCCTCGACTTCGTATGCAATCAAATCGACGGTACCACCACCGCAATCAACAATGAGCACGGCATCGTGTACCTTGAGATTGAGCAAGCCAGTCTTGGAACAGAATAGCGCGGCGGCCTCAGGCTCGGACACTAGAGTTAGTCTGTTGTCGTTCTCGTCCCGTAGGAAGCCAGCCTGGATGGCTGCAGCTCTGGTTGCTGCCTTGCCGGCGTCGTTCCAGATAGCTGGCACGGTCAAATAGTACCGGATATTCCTCTCTTCTCTGTTGAAGACCTCACCGAGGGTCTTTTGGAGGGCAGCCCTCATCGCTTGCCTCAGCTTGAACAGGTAGTCGGCGGCGACATCGATCTCCGACTTTCCCGGGGGCAGGGGAGGCAGGTTGATGGGGTCAATATAGGTGTTTCCAGACAGCATGAGCTGCAGCTTGAACCACTCGACCTTTTGCACGCCTGGCTTGGGGTATCCAGTAGGGGCCAGCGCATCGGCGATATCTGGTCCCCATCCTACCACCTTTTGGTACTGGTCGTAGTACAGAACTGTAGGAATCTGTGCCATACAGGTCAGCATTTTGCACCAACCAATTATTGTATTTTTCCGGAAGTGCTTTTCGGGATTACCTTTTGCTTGGTATAAGAACCCGCTCCGGGCCACTCGGTAATGATATCTTCCTTGGCCTCGTTATTGGTAGCAAATGCGAATGCGACACCCGAAAATGTAGTTCCCTGCAAGGATAATAGTGGTTAGCACCTGAGAGCTCGCATGTATTCCGAAGAATCGGGTCTACTCACAAAGTCAATTCCCACGATCAATTGCGCCTTGCTTCTGCTGTGTCCCTCGACCTCGGCGGCTGGGCGACCGAACTGCTGCATGGCGTTGCCTGGGTTCTGAGGAGGGGCAGGTGGGGGGTAGCCGGTAGCACCAGCGTAACCTGGAGGACCGCCCTGCATTCCGGGCGGAGGACCACCACCTGGCATCTGCATCTGAGGAGGGTAACCGGCGAGAGGAGCACCAGTGTTGATCGGTGGAGGGCCGCCGACCATTTGCGAGGGAGGAGTGCGCGCTGGACCTTGGGCAGCCTGGGGGCTCATGCGCTGGGCGACGGAGGGAGCAGGACCTTGGGGGTAGTTGGCAGTGTAGCTCGGCGGGCGAGGTCCGGCACCAGGATGGTTCATCGTCGGGAGGGACTGTTGCGAGGAAGAAGAAGCGACGGAGGGGGCAGGCCCAGGACGGGCGAACTGCTGCGGTATTTGAGGGGCGCCCAGTGCTGCTTGAGGTGGTGGGGTTGAGGCTGCCTGGGGGATATCTGTCGAGGGGATACTGGCGGTGGATTTCCGTTTACCAAACCCGAAGTTCTTGAACCTTGAATTCACAGAACTCATGTGGGATGGTTCTTCTCTGGGAGGGAGAGAAGGGAGAAAAGGGAAAGAAAAAGGAAAAAAGAGAGAGGTAAGAAAAAAAGAGGACTTTTGCAGTCCTGCGAGTGGTGTGGGATTGGGACTTGGGGGGGACGAGTAGCCAGAATACTACCTTGCGCCCAAAGGTACAGTAAAAAAAGGCGGCTGACAGGACAGCAGAAAAAAAGCGAGGGACCGAGAGGGAAACGAGGGGTCGCAGATGTGCGTGTTGGCTGCGGTGATCGCTCCCTTGTCAGACACCGTACAGGATGTGTGCCTTGGGGACCGGCTCGTCTCTCAGGCTGGGCTTGGTTGGGCGGAACAAACTCTCGATCGGGAGAGGGCAGACACCAGACCGGTTCGGGTTGATGTTGAGCAGCACCAGCGGGCAGTAGAATGCTAGCAGTACAGTAGTCGTAGGCGCAGCAGCGGGCAATGCACAGCAAACAGCAAACAGCATGGATGTGCAGTGCATGCAGCAGAGATGGAGAGAAGCAGTACAGTACAGTAGCAGTGCAGCGTGTGTAGCAGTAGCAGGTTGGTGCAGCGCGCGGCAGAGGATGTAGGCAGAGCGGGGGGTCCGGCGCGGCGCGGTTGCAAACAGCAATGTATCGTGGCGGCGGGAGGAGATCAGTAGTAGTGAGTGGTAGTGGTTATGGTCAGTGAGATGGTTCTGGGTTCTGAGTTGAGCGAGCCCTTCGAGGTTCCGTCGTCCGTCCTGTCTGGTGCTCGGTTGCTTTCTTGCTGGGCTTCGCTGGCTGGCTTGCGAGGTGGGCAGGCAGATAGTAGGTAGCAGATACCGGATGGGGTTTGTGATTAGACGCGGACGGGGCTGTAAGAAAATAGCATCTGGAGATGGCCTCTCTCTTGCTCCACCAGACAGACGAGCTGCACCCTTTGATTGCCTGCCCCGTGGCTGAATGAGCTGACGGCGCTAAGAAAGAGCGGACTGGCAGTGTCTGGATGGTGGATGGGATTCCGTGCCTAGGACTTGTATAAGGCTGAAGGTCCTGCGGAGACCTGGACGAAAAGTCCTAGGCTAGCGAGAATATCCCTGACCGGGGTGGAGGACCGTGATCGGGAGAGATTTGGGTTTCTATGGTCGGTAGAACGAGCAGACAATGTCGGCGGTGAAGCTATCTTTCCTCCCGGGAAGAGAGCGAAACGGAATCTGGCAGCAGAGCTGAAGCCGCTTTGGTAGAAACCGAGAACAATACCTGGGTGAGTGAGGGTCGAGAATCAATGGAGCTCTCCTCCTTCAACGACGCTGAGTACAATATCAAAGGCTCGCCGAGACAAAGACAATGAATTTATTACCGTTGGTGTAGGAACGAGCTACTCGGAAACTGTGGTAAGCTTGTGAGAATCCCCGGACCTGAAAGGAATCTACGCACATCCAGCTTTTGTAGGTGACACTTGTTACGCTTCCATTCACGAAGCTGGAATGCAGTAATCACATACGCACAAAAAAAAATAGTTTAATTGCTATGATTTGATCCCAACCCGCGTTTTGTACTTTGACCATGTGAATCACGTCTCGCCATGCTACGTACGGCCTTGGGAGCATCTGGCGGGGTTGAGTCGGGAATGAATGCGCGGGCTTGAGTCTTCAATGCTATTCCCTAGGTAAGGTCAGATTCATATTCGAATCTGAAAAAGAAGCTGACAGTCAGCGTTATGGGGACATTGACTTCAGGAGAACCCTGTAGCTGCAATACATCATCATTCTCTTTGCATTTCTCTTCGGACTAGCCGTCCAACGTTCGCAATAGACTGCAAAAGTTTTCTTCTTTGTGCCAATCAGACGTAGGAGGGACGTGAACAAAGAGGCGGCCGCTCTGGAAGAGACTGTTGGACACTAATACGGTAGGAAACGTGGTGAAAGGACCCCATCACCACAATACATAACTCAATCTCAATATACTAGGTTAGTTTATGCTGCATATAACATACATAATAAAGAGGATTTGGGTTTGAAGGTCCACGCAATCACTTTCAAAATATACCTCAATGCAGGCTCAAAGCATCGATCTGCTAAAGCTGCAAAAGCAGCATAGGAGGCAAACCTACCAGCACATGCAATTCCAGCAATTGTCAAACGTAACCCAGGTAGGTACCTTGACAGATGAAACGGCGGCGACCACACCTAGGTAGGTGATCGCTAACAAGATGCTACCTGCGTACAGTAGAGCAGGACTTGGGACTGGGGAATTAAGCATGTTGAGTAGGGTCCTACTATCTACCTTGTACTCGCCTACTAATCTCTTTGTCGCGATACTTTGTTTGGCTGGGAAGGGTAGCTGGCGGGTCTTCGTTTATTTACCTAGGTAGCAGGTATCCAATTATCAAAACCCGTCCCCTCGAAGGATTCGACCCGACGCCACTCCAACGGATCCCAAATCCCTTAGCTTCTAATGACGGCGGTGATGTATTTTCAGACTGTGCCACCATGCCCGTTTATTCATCGGCGATTCAGGCACTTACTTCGTCATCGAGGAAAGTCTTGGTTTACTTGCGCGGCATTGAAGTCATGTTGGGAATCAGACTCCTTCACGGACGACACCAATTATTGATTGAATTATGGTACCTATCATGAGCTCCAAGGCCCCTCCCATCAGCCGACACGGGCCGTTGTTGGCGGGGCCCAGGTCCCGTCGCATCCCATACCCACGACCATAAAAAAACGGCGGCGCACCAGCACCTCATCACAAAAAGCTTGCAAATCTTACACAGTATTATGGAGCAGTGCCCGTCTAGAACTTGAGCCCCGGTTTTTGAGATTTTGAGAATGCAGGACAAAGGGTTTTCGCGTATTGATCCAATCAGTGAAGAGCGGCATTGATGAGGGTAACAAGTTGTCTGCCGGGTTGCGACAGCATAATTGGTAATACATAGACCTCGTCTTGCTGCCCGAAAGAAGGCATCTGTCTTCTGCCCAGACGCTTACTGTGTCTCAATGGCTTGATGCGCCGAGTCAGTACGGAGTATACAATGTGGCACCCTCCATCGAACAGCCATATTTCTGGAGGACTCATGCCAGACATCTTCTGGTCCTCCAACCACGAGACTATTCCTGACGACCTGGGCGTTATTTTTCTTCTTGTTTCCAATTCCAAGGGTCCTTCTCCATAAAGGCGGGCACAGACCTGACAGGGTAGCCCAACCAAGAGGGCTGAGCTCCCCTCTCTCCTCTCTCTCTGCCTTTGCTGAGCCTCCATGCGATTGACAACAAGCGCTTGGCGCTTGGTTGACCAGCCACAGACCGACATTCCCTCGAATGACAGGGAGCTGCCCTGCTCAAGGAGCCGAAATTGGAAACTTGCCGCTGCCAGAGACATTCAGTCCTGTCCCTCGATCCCTCTCTTGCTCCCGAGAGCGAGCCCCCTCCCCAGAGCCTGAAGCTTGGAGCCGTCCTTTGTCAAAGCTTCATTCCAGATTACATTTACAAAATTGCAGATCTTATCGGCCACTTCCATATGCTGAGTCAATCTGCGGCATACCATGGACCGCAGAGGACTAATACCCATCACGGGCAGAGAGAGAGGGGCATGCTCTTGACGGAATAGCCATTCTTGGTTACCTTGCTGTCCCGCTTGGTCGCTGCTTGGGTGTCCATTTTCCGTGTTTCTTGAAAGCCCCATGCATATCGACTCCAAACCAAGCTTCTCACGTCAGCAATCAAATCTGCTGCCAGCGTATGATGGGCCGACGAAGCGCGCTGATCTTTTGCCTTCCTATGTGTGCTGTCGAAGAAGTTCTGCAACTGTCCTCTCTGATGAGTTATCGACCAGTACGCAGTGGGTGGCGGTTTTGTGTGACATCCTCCCCCATCGGAAACCCCCCGGCATTCCAAATTCCTCGGAGGGATCCCAAGCTTTACTTGATCAGTCTCTCCCACTGCCCATTGAAGCTCTCGAAGGATCCAAACGGCTGCCGGTGCTTCGTGCTGTTCCATGAGAATCTAGATTCCCCAAGTGGTCGGGTGCTGAGGCGCCCATATCGTCGTATTTGGGGGCCGGTGGCCAACTTCACCCCCAAAACCCACGTGGGACTGGTTCGTCTCCCACAGTATCTGTATTATCGCTGCAACGGCAGCGTTGCAGCAATACCACGGGCCCGAAATCCTTTTCGCCACGGCTCCAGCGAGACGATGGTCGCCTGCCCCGTACTGATCTCGTTCGCGCCCGGCGCGGCACTTTGCTTATTAGTCGTCTCCCTTGCCCGGCCCCAGAATGAGAGGCAAAACTTCGTCTTTTTCTAACCCCCAATTGCTCATGCAAGTCATATGCTGCTGTCTGCGCCGGAAGTGTGTGCGCCCGTCCATCTGACTTCCGTATGCTCACCCAAGGCGGCGGGATCCAATTAACCTTAGAGGGTTCGGGTCGAGAAAGCAGTTTTCGACCATGTCGTCACATTTCACGGCTCAGCCCTGGCGAACTCAAAACCACCTTCAGCCTTAAACTCGCTAACACGGTCAGATCATTGGGTAGAGATATATTATCATTCATTACCGCCATGGAGAGACAGGAACATACAGCGGACAGACAGCGTATGATTGAAAAAGACCTTGCAGTCTTGAGTGAGACACTGCCCCTCAGCTGGAAGCGGCATACCGGCCAGTTGCCTGCCGCGGCGGTGAACATAACTTCTAGCAAAGTCTTGTATAGGTGGCACTTGGCACTTGGCAGGCCCCGGGGAAGAATCGAGATCGTCAAGCACTTCAAAGATGAAGGATGTCCATGATGGTTTGCTAAAGGATGACATTCAAACTGCATGGGTCGACTACAGTAGAACTATTCGTCGATTGTAAGGAAATGATATCTTTTGGCCTTGTAGGTTTTGACGAAATGACCATACCCGCGAAATCTGATACTACCATTATGTAATCTTTTTTTCCCTTGCAAATCTTGGCATCTGAAAGAATGTCTTTGGAAATAGTAAAAAGGGAGAGAAAACCACTAAAACACGAAAAGCATACCCCCATGACGAGCCGACATGCCTACAGTGTGCCCTCCTCCTTCTTGGTGAAGAGGCAGACCTCGCGCTGGCACTCGATGCTGCGCATCTCCATGGACATGGGATGGCGCTTGCCGTCGGGCGTGAGCTTGTCGTCGATGAGCTCGTAGATGGTCTTGGCCATGGTCGGCACGTTGGGGTCCTTGCCGCCCGTGGTGTCGCCCGCGTAGCCCGCCATGAACGACGTCTGCAGGTCCTCGACAAAGTACAGCCCGCCCGGCTTGACAATCTTCCACAGCATTTCTAAGGACGCCTGCTGCTGGTGCATCGTGTGGCCCCCGTCGTCGATGACAATGTCAAAGGTCCCGGCCGAGGACCCCCCGTTGGCCTCGTCGATGAACTTTTGCAGGAACACTGGGTCTGCCTGGTCGCCAGCGAAGATGGTTGCGCCCGCCGTCTTGGTGGACCACTTGGCGGCACACTCGGCGTCGTACTCCTGGTGTGCTTGTTAGATATCTCTCTGACCAAATGACGAGGTGCTTGTTGTGTTTCGTGGAAGGCTATTTAAAGAGGAGGGTTGATTGGTTTGTATGAAAAGGGGTTGCTCACTATATAGTAAAGGTCCACGTTGGGGAAATACTCGAGCCACGTATAGTATGACTTTCCGGGTCCATATCTCTGTTGAGAATACATATTAGGAATTATAATTCTTCACAATTGCTTGCCATCAGAGAGCATCACATACCATATCACAGCCCAATCCAATCTCAAGCATCTTGAGCTTCTGTTGACGGATTGCTGGGAAGTGCTTGTCGTACATGAACCAGTACTGATGATCTGTTACTTTATCGGTGCCATACTTGAGGGCGATTTCGTGAAATGATGGAAGTCGTTCGTTGTTTGTGCTGGCGATCCTACAATATTCATCAACAATTCACAGGCTCATGTGTCTCCGCAGGTAGCCTTACTCTTTGGATGGTGGTGATGGAGATGTCTTCTCAGAAGACGTCTGCGGTTTGTTCGGCAATGGGATCGGAGGAGGGATCGTGCCTGCGAAGGAGGACTCCGAGATCACCGGCGCCGGCTGGGACGAGGATGGACGGCTCCAGGCATTCTGAATGGTCTCTCTCATCTGGTTGTGTTGATGTGCCAGGCCAATGAGAAGTAAGAGGAGTCCTGTGCCCAAGAGCACGTAGTGTGTGCGCGTCACCGTCATATCGAAAGGACTTTTTTACTTCGAGTCTAGTGTGCTTTGCTCTTCTTTCGGACGTCTAGTCAACTCGCTCCAGAATTAAAAAAAAAAGGATAAGGAAGAGGTGGAAGGGACTAACACACGCGGCTCGACATGATTCGAGAGGAAGAAGCGATGTCACGAGTGAAGTACCCCAGAGCCATCCCCTATTGCTTTCGACACCTATGTCCTATATCCCAGCTTTGTGTCCTTAGACTTTCGACAACGCCCTCATATCTGAAACTGCCAATATATCAATTTCAAGTTCTTCGTGGCGGCAGGCATAGATAAGACCCGGCTCTAGGGACTCAGGTCTCGCGTGTAATTGGTTGCACAAAGCTGTCACCTGATTAACATTTGGAGCATTACAGTTTGATGGCCACGTCTGAAATGGACAGAAGTCAAAAGGAACTGGCTGACCGTGTTTCAGTGTCATTTACGCAAGCTGAGATTCGTTCAGTGCTCGGGAGATGGAACTGTCACTGAGACATGCGTCGAGCGTCGAGAATTGACTTGGGCCTAGAGGAGCCACGTCCACAGCCTCGCCATGCCAGCAATTAAATTCTTCAACTTAGTCAATTAGTTAAGAACGTGATCCTCCAGATAGGAGAAAAAGGGTCTCTTCTTTCCATTAGAACGGACCTCGCCGTCTTGCTAGAGCTAGAAAGAAAGAAAGAAAAAGGAAGAGAAAACACCACAAGTGCTCTTGCCCCCAAAATAGTTCCACCAAGATGGATTTCTATCAGATCAACCTTGCGGTCTTCGCTTCCACCAACGCCTATCTGCTGTATCATCAGTACCAAAAGGGGAAGAAGACAGCGCCAGACTTTACGCTCGTGGACCCGACGAGTATCGAGTATGCTGAGAAGGAAGAAATCACGGGAACAGCGCGCAGGTTCCAGATCAACTACTTTCTCCCGTATGCGCTCGCAGTTGCGGCGGATTGGCTTCAGGTAACGAACTTGGCGCCCGTTTTTTGGGTCCTGTATATCATACTAACCAAAGTCACCCAGGGCCCTCACATCTATGCGATTTATAAGTACGAGAAGAACATCCCAGAACGAACGGTCGCAGCACTCTACGCCGCGGGATTCGTCTCAGGAGGAATCAGCGCCTCTTTTGCAGGAGGATTAGCCGACAGGTTCGGCAGGAAGCGGGCATGTCTGCTCTATTGCGGACTGTATATTGCAACCTGCCTGTCCATGTTGAGCGATGACATGTTGATCCTGTTCCTGGGCCGGCTCTGTGGCGGAGTGTGCACAACTCTTCTGTTCAGCGTTTTCGAGGCCTGGATGATTTCCGAGTACCACTCCAAGGGTCTGGAGGGCTCAGGACTGGATCTCAGCATGGTCTTTGGCAATATGACCACGATCAGCTGTATAGTCGCCATCGCGTCCGGCATTGTGGGTGATATCTTGGTCGAGTATTCTGGCACAAGGACATGGCCGTTTCTAGCTGCTGCGTTCTGCTGCGTTGCATCGGCATACTTTATCTCTGTGATCTGGGTAAGATGAGCTCGTCCACGTATGGTCGAGGCCACGAGGCTAACCATGATTGACAGAAGGAGAATTACGGCGCACAATCCGCTGAGCAGACGTCCATTTCGGATCTCAAGAGCGGAGTGCTGGCCATTGTCCGAGATGCCAAGATCTTGTCGCTCAGCATTACATCGTGCTTCTTCGAAGGTACCATGTACCTGTTCATCTTCTTCTGGTCTGCCGCCCTGAAGAGCGCCCGGACGCAGTCGGGGTCGGACGAGGATCTGCCCTTTGGCCTGATCTTCTCCAGCTTCATGTGCGCCATGATGGCCGGGTCCGCCATCTTCACGCTGCGCAGTTCCGCACACGACGCGCAGACCATGTCGAGCACGCTCATGACCGTCACGCTGCTCGTCAGCTGCTGCCTTTCCTTCTCGGCCGTGGCCCAGAACGAGCACCTCCTCTTCTGGGCGCTGTGCCTGCTGGAGGGATGCGTGGGCGCATACTTTCCCAGCATGGCGTCGCTCAAGAGCGAGCTGATCGATGACGGCATCCGAGGGCGCGTCTACAGCATTCTGAGGTTTCCTCTGAATGTCTTTGTGGTCGTCGCGCACAGTCTTGACGAGGAAGGTACGGTATCACCCTGACCCACGGTACTTGTTTAGGCTGGCCTCTGACTGACGTTGAACACAGGTGACGCACACCGCAACCATGTCTTTCTCGTGTGCGCCGCACTCCTTCTCGTGGCATTCTTGGCGGCACGAAGACAGTTCAGCGGCAAAACTTACTGATCGGGTCCAGACTAGAATGTGGTTCTGCCCACAAAGTCGAAAGTGGATTGCGATATCAGTATAAAACACCTTGAGGAACAGCTATTCACGGAACATGAATGTGTACAGATAGATATTTCGTAATAATGGGACATGGTCTGTTTTAGTAATTCCCGTAGAAGAGACGAATCGGGAGGGAGGAAGAAGGTTCTTATGCACAAAAGGGAAGTTCCGAGACGGCGAGGAAACGTGGCACTGGGGAAAATCGATCATGCAAAGTCTAAAGAAAATCTGTTGGAGTTGACGCTGTACGTACAAAAATAGCCACGGAAAGCCACGTTGATGTTAATAATCTTTTTCTCCGTGCCTGCAGACAAATGCAAGCCATGATCTAGTCAGACCTTAATTGTAGATTTGGTCGGAGATGTAATTGAGTAATTGGCTTTTTTTGAAAACAATCAAACTTTCTGTCACCGTGGTGACAGCAGCAAGGAGATAACGTCGCGTGGCAAGGTCTCCTTCGAACCGGTTTCCAATGGCAGATGAACTGTGAAGAAAGAGGCAAGTGAACAGTCTGATAATCAGTCGCATAGTCATCATTCCAAGCTGATACAACGTCGGAAATGACAATTGAGTGCCGCCAATCGGCAGACCCTCGCTGATCATGGCGTTGTTGGGGGTATTTTGCGGGGTGACATTGCTAGATCTCATTGGATATATCCGACCTGACCCCCCAGCCCCCCAAGCTTACCTTAATCTAGCGCTATGCATTTTGACACATGGCAAATGCAAAATGCATCCCAGTCCCTTGGGAACGCGAAAGATGAACAAGAGGAAAAAGAAACACCTCCAAATCATAATGGTGATCTCCTACAAATTGTCATTGGCAGATGAATTCCCGGTTCTCGCGTCTCTTGCTGGTGCCAATCTCCCGGTTGCTGCATCTTGTATCAAGCATCCATGTTCATAGGACTCATTAATTGCCCGGAACGGCAATGGGGCTCTTTCATATCTTGCATGATGGGGGAGACGGACCTTGCCCAAATCTCGCAAGTTTCCATTTATTGGCAGATGGGGCCTTATCCCCCTATCGTAGGATCCCGTTGGTGGTAGCACACCGATGTTTCGTTTTTGGCGAGCCATCATGTGGCCTGGAGGACTTTTCTCTCTCGGCGCTTTCCCTCTCTGCAATCGTCTCCTCACAAGCTCGGCTCAGATACCTCCTCGAGATTGAAGAATGCTGAAACAGGAGTTTTGAACGCCCGAGCTTTTGCTGTTTCTCTTTTCCTCATGTCTAATCAATCTATGTATCATCTGTAAAAGAAGTCAATTCGCCCATCCCTGGACAGTCGCCCCCAACTGTGGACAATCGAGCAACTCAATTGCTTTGCTTCTGTTCCATTTTATTACTATCCGTATTATCAACGCCGGACACATCGTCTGCATGCAACATCGTCCCCAGCCGCCAGACCCCCTGTTCCTTTTCTGCTCTTGCTCTGTTGTGCTTTGCCGGGTCCCTCCCCACGAGTTGAGACGCCCGTCCGGCCGCTCTTGCCCATTTATCAGAACCTGTAGCCCCTCGACCATTTTTCTCTCCCTCCCGTCTTGACTCGAGACCAGACCAGACCAGAGGATTCCAGCTTTCCCCTGCTCATCGCACCTTTGGGTCTAGAACCAGATCCAGACTGCGTATCGCATCTCGAACCTCACTTCTTCTTATCGCAGCATCGTTCATCTCGGCACATTCTCGACCCAGCAGCATTCCGCGTTCTTGCACTGTTCTTAATATACTAATAATTCAATACCTACATTCTACTTACGTTACTCAATTGCCTCCTTCTCGCTTTCAGCTGCTGCTGCTCTTGCTTACGCCCGTGTTCGCGTACCACGCCGCGTTTTGTTGCACCAAAGAGGGCCCACAGCCACTCCGTCGGTTATCCGGGTCACCCGTGAAGTCGTCAGAGGTCGCCGTACCAGAGTACACACTGCTCGATTGGTCAGGTGTTTGGGGTTATACCAACACACAGGTTGCACCCTCTCGCTGTTCTACGTTTGACTGGACCCTGAGCAGATCCGATCTTCGAGGGTTCATGCCAGGAACAGCGTTTACTGGCTCGCTCTGAACAAAAGAAGAACACCCACCTTTCTCGGCGACATTTTGATATCAGTCAGCGCTCGACATTAGCAGCTGGGGCATCTTGGATCGAGACATTGCTGACGATTGCGTTCGTTCTCGCCATCCAACCACGGAACGGGCCTGCATGTATTTTTCTGCATACGTTACGACCTAGAATCCTTTGGCCGGAATTGCATGCGCCAACTTTTCGCTCAGCTTTTACCTGCAGGAGTGGGCCCATGACCTCATCGTAACTCCATCGCATCGTCTAGGCGTGAGCACTGGTCGATTCTGCAACGTAGAGACGGCCCTTCTCTGCGACATCGTCGACTCTGGACCCCGTTCGTCATTACAGTAGCTCTTGCTCCCGACGGCACTCTCGCGGCCTCGAATTCCCCTGGTCTCTCTTGTGTGCCGAGGGCCACATTGTAGAAGGGAAACCACCAAGGGGAATAGAGTTGAGCTTTTCTTTGGCCGACCGCGTGGGCGCGCGCAATAGGCTTTTTGGCTTGTCAGCAAGAGCAACTTGCACCGAAAATCCGACAAACTGCTGTCCCGGAAATTCTTCACAGGCGCCGCTTGGCACTTCAGCCAAACCCGTAGTCAGGCCTCATTCATGGAGAATGATGAGCCTGCCCCGGCCGACCCCATGAATGTCGCTGGACTTGAGAAAAAGGGCCGACAAGGCGACAAGGTCGTGCCACAAGGCTTGCCAAACTTCATCCACGTCGTCTCATTGACCTTCCTTGCCCTGGTCTTGGTAAGTACTCATTTTCGTATGGCTCTATCCAGTGGAGAGGCGCGGTATTTTCTGTCTGGTTTGACTTTTGCATCCGTTGCCTTTTGCCCACACTCCAGCATTCCCTTGGCCCCCCCTCCATTCTCCGATAACTTCCCTCCACTTGATTAAATATCCCCCGCATCCACCGTCGTCACAGGTCGTGAGTGAGTTTTGTTGCTAACCCCGCCATACATAAAAGATCGCCCAACTCTTCCTCACTGACGCAAAGTTTCAATATTCGCGTCTCTTTTCTTCACATCCTTTCACGCGTCTTCCTTTTACTTCTCCTGCTGCCACCATTTACGAGCCCATTTGCGAAAGCCCACAACCATTCCCAACTGCTCCTCCTGTCTCTAAAGTTCGCACAATGGCTCTTCTCGACGAGACAAAGCGCATCACTGCGCAGTTCGAGTACTCCGACGACGATGTGAACAAGGGTGTTCAAGAGTTCCTGCGCCAGATGAGTATGTACTGTCCTCTCGATTGTCGCGTGACCATCCTGCTGAGACGTTATTAGCCGAGGGCCTCGAGCACGATGGAACCAGCCTGAGCCAGATCCCAACCTATGTCACCGGCGTGCCCAATGGCACTGAAAAGGTAACTATATCCTGCGCTTTTCTCATAATCAGAGGGCGAACAAGCGACTAACCTACCCTAGGGCTTGTACCTTGCCGTCGACCTCGGTGGCACAAATTTCCGTGTCTGCTCCATTCACCTCAACGGCGACACAACTTTCAACCTCACCTACAGCAAGGTCGCCATCCCCAAGGAGCTCATGCTCGCCAAGAAGTCAGAAGACCTTTTCGGCTTCTTGGCCAAGCAGATTGAGCTTTTCCTCAAGACACATCACGAGGACCATTTCGCAGCCCACATTCGCCGACGACAGACCGGAAGCAACCCCGACGGCTTCAAGGACGAGGAAATTTTCCGATTGGGATTCACCTTCAGTTTCCCCGTTCAACAGCTCGGCATCAACAAGGGCAAACTGATCCGGTGGACCAAGGGCTTCGACATCCCCGACACAGTGGGCAAGGATGTCTGTGAACTTCTCCAGACCGAAATCGACAAGCTTCACCTGCCCGTCAAGGTTGCCGCCCTCGTAAACGACACTGTCGGCACATTGATGGCGCGTTCTTACACATCGCCCGGCAAGACCAGCACTCTGCTGGGTGCCATCTTCGGTACCGGCACCAACGGAGCCTACGTCGAGAAGACTAGCAACATCAAGAAGAGCGTGGAGGGAGAGTTCGACAAGTCCACGGGCGACATGGTGGTCAACACCGAGTGGGGTTCTTTCGATAATCAGCTCAACATCCTCCCCAACACAACCTGGGATATCGATCTGGACAAGAACAGTGTCAACCCCGGAATCCAGATGTTCGAGAAGCGAGTCTCGGGCATGTTCCTTGGCGAGATCTTGCGTCTCGTCATTGTTGACATGCTGAAGGACCCCAAGATCGCTCTGTTCCGCGATGATAACTCAAGCTTCAATGACTGGAAGTCCACCACCAACGTCGATGGCCAGTCCAGCGTCCTGACCCAGTGGGGACTCGACAGCTCGCTCATGTCGATCGCTGCTGCCGATGGCACACCCGAGCTTTCGACACTGCGCCAGCAGCTTGAGAAAGACTTGCAGATTTACTCTGCTTCTCTGGAGGATGCTCAGGCTTTCAAGAGCGTTGCATATGCCGTTGGAAGACGTGCTGCCCGTCTCTCTGCTGTCGCTATTGGTGCCATCGTTCTTCAGAGCCATCAGCTTGAGGACGGCACCGATGAACCTATCGACATCGGTGTCGACGGCTCCCTTGTTGAGCACTACCCCTACTTCAGGGACATGATCTACGAGGCACTCCGCGCCACCAAGGGCATTGGCCCCGAAGGCGCCAAGAGAATCCGCATTGGTATTGCCAAGGACGGCAGTGGTGTTGGTGCTGCTCTCATTGCTCTTGTCGCTGCTGGAATGGAGAATAAGGGCGTTGCCGGAACTGTGAACCACCTTGTCAACGACGCCAAGGACAAGATCTCAGACGCTATCCCGACGAAAGGAAGTTCAGCAACAGTGATCTAGGAAACACTGTTTGCGTCTCCCACAAAAGTCGGTGCTTGAGCGTGGATGGTGCTATTAACGAATCATTGCATAACGATGTGCTGGCATGGCTTTACTGTACGAGGTCACGACGATTGCCAAGAAGAATCATCGGATGGCGTTTGGGGAATAATTTGCTTTTTCATTTGGTTACATTTGGTCGCTGACGTGGCATGGCCGGGCGCGGTGTTTATGATCTGTAGAACGGGAAGTCTACGAATTTTTTGTAATACCTCAAGACTTGAAATGTCTTTTTTTACATACATGAGGTTTCTTTGGCCGCTTTGTGTGCCTCCCCAAAACTGAATTCCCAGCATAGTTCAAATGAGGATTTTGTCTTACATACATCTGATGCTGTCCGAGTGGTCGTGACTTTGCCATGTGTCGTATGTACTACTTTTTACTGTGTTGTAATTGATGTCTATTAAGTAGGTATAGTCTATTCCTATGACCCTGCCAATGCTTCTTTTGATAACCCCTTGATTGTGATTTCGTTTCTCTTTTTTTATCGTTCATTCATCTCTTACAATTACAGCTGACTTGTGCATGGTCGGCCCCATTCCTCGTCCAATAAGAGAGGAGCCGGATAGTAGAAGAAACCTGCCCGTCTGACTGTTCTGTAAGCCATTGGGTGCGCCGACGGACAGAAACTCGTCAAACCACGTTGGAGCACTAATTCCACGCCGCGCGTTGTTTGTCGGGCACAAACACGCAGCTCTGCTAGTTTCCAAACGCGGCGGCCGGGTATGAGCGGTCCCTCCTCTTGCGGCCGACTGCTGAGCTGCTGCGTGAGCTGGCGCCCGAGTTGGCGCCGCTGCCGGGGACCGACAGGTTATTGCTTGGGGTCCGGTTCGCCATGACCATATCTTCTGGCAAGTCGTTCCACTCGTTCTCGGGGCCTTTGCTCTGGTATGAGGTGCCCGAGACGGGAGGCGGCCGGGTGAGCCTGGGGTTGGGCGATCGAGCACCGGACGGCGGGCCCGAAGATGCCATGGGCGGGGGCGGCGTCGAAGTATTGGTGAAACCGGCCACGGCCGGGGTCGGGACCCTATTACCGTCGCCCGCTCCGTTCTCCAACGGAGCAGCAGCGCGGGTGCCAATGCCGTTAGCCTTGACCGCATCCAACGTCCTGCCCGTCCGGCCGCCCAAGATGTCCCTCCGTACCACCCAGGCGTTGCTGGGCTGCAGCTGCCGGTAGTACCCCTCGACGACGGGCTCGACCCTGGTGAAGCCCCGGGCCTTGTACCACTCCCAGCCCTCGTGGTTCTCGGTCCAGACGTGCGCGCAGACGGTGGCGCACGGCATGACCTCGTTGCGGGCGGCCAGGGCGCAGACCTCCTCGAGCATGCGCGCCGCCAGGCCCAGGCCGCGGTACGGCTCCTGCAGGACCAGGCTCTGGACGTAGAGGGCGTCGGGGATGACGCCCTGCGCCGAGGCCGGCCGGGGCTGGAACGTCGTCTGGGGCCGGCAGACCAGGCCGCCGATCAGGGTCGGCCGGGGCGACGGATTGGCGGGCGTGGGCGTGTCGGTCCACAGCAGCACGCGCGAGAAGGCGCCCGACGAGAGCGGGTCGCTCAAGGGCACGTAGAAGCTGTCCGGGTACCGCACGGGCAGCAGGCGCGCCGTCAGGTGCTTGAGGCTCGGTATGTGCGAGGGCAGGATCGGGGACAGGGTGATGTTGGGGTGGTGCGTCGGCGTGGGCGCGGCGACGGGGACGGAACTCTTCGTGTCGTTCTCGGTCGTCTGTAGGGGCAGCGGGGGAGCGGCGGGCGGAGGCCGGGCGACATCTTGGAGGTTCTGCGAGAGGATGCTCGGTACTGCTTGTTCCGTGTAGCTCGGGTTCGTCTGCTGCTGGGGAGGTGGCTGTTGCTGTCGCTGCTGCTGTTGTGGTGGTGGCCGCGTGGCGGATGGAGGGGCAGCGTACTGGGGTCCCTTTGGTTGGAAAAAGGATCGGATGGAGGGTTGAGAGCGCGGCGGCCCGCCGTTGAGGTTCTGGGACGGCAGTGACATGGCGGCCGTGTTATGTACAAGGAGTGGAAACGGGCACAGAAGAGTAGATATGAACGAAGGACTGACTGACTGACTGGACTCGAAAGTAGAGAAGGAGAGAGCCGAAGAGGGAAAAAAGAGCAGGTCAAAAGTCCGATAGACGATGCGCCGTTCTGCTATAATTAATGTTCCAGAAGTGGGTGAATGAATGACAACAACATGTGGCATGTGGATTGGTCCCCTCCACTCTGGCAATAGCCTAACTGGTAGCGTGAAGATCCCGGAGCTGCGCTGGACGCTTCCGGGGGCAGCTCTTGTGGGCAACTGTTACATACCTTGACCTATCCCCACAACTCAGTACCCCGGGCATATGCTGGGGATTTCAATCTGCCCATGAGCCATTCTCATCAAGGGGGTTTCATTTTAGCTCTAGGCACATCTGCACGATCTGGCCGTTGGTAGGAACACTGGCATGCGTGCGACGTATCTGGTTCTTGAATGTAAAGCCAAGGAATCTATGACTTGCAACAATTCTTGGGAAACACATGTATCCTCTGTCTTGTTATAAGTCAGACGTATTGACCAAACCCGAAGGTGGCAATGAGGAAATGAGGTAGTCCAACAGGGACATGGATACTTTTCTTCGACCTGACATGTGCTAGTGAGCACAAAACGTTTATTCTTTATGGTGGTGTCTACCTCGTATCGGAGCCGCGAATTGATACAGCGCACTTAGAACCACACAACCAAAGGTTTCTATTTTATATAGCATTTCATTTTTGAGTGCGAGATATCAGTAATAGAAGCTATCATTGTATTACAACGCAAGAGGTATGTGAACCGGACTCAGTATGCGGTGTACAAAGTCTCGTGCCTGTCTGTACCTTACTTGATTACTTATATTCGTCCGAGGCTCCGGTTCGCAAACCAAAGGCAAGACGAGGTTATGTCTTATTAGTTTGCACCGAATCGTAGCTTAGAGTTTGAATTATATTGGTCGCTTCTTGAAAAACAATATAGCCGTCAAACAAATCAAATAAGCAGAAAACGTATTCCTTGAATTATTGACCTGCCTACACATGACATGATTCAGCCTCTTTCTCTGACGGGCAGCCACCACCAGCTTTTTATATATACCCGTGGCTCGGTGCGAGCTTGCAAAAAAAAGAAGAAGCCAAAAGTCAGATCAATCAGAGGTTGGTTATCGCCTGGTGGGGCCGCGCCGCGCCGCGCCTAAAGCTCTAAAACCTACCCAGATTGTACCTACTCAGGCTAGCTAGAAGGTACCTACATACATGACATGCCTAGGAATTATCGTTCCCTGAAATCTTTCGTCACTCCTTTCCCGAAGCTTTGTAGGTTTGAGGCAAGAAAAAAAAAGTTGTTCATTCTCTGGCCGCATCACTTCAAACGAGAAACGAAATAGACCATGATTTCTTTGTAGATTGGCCAGTACTTCAACTTGTTTTTCCATGTGCTGGCAATCTCTGATTGTTCAGAGCAGATGCGCACAATACCGAGCTGAACAATCGGCATTTGAAGGGCCAATCCATCAATCGGCAGGTGGCTCTCAAACAGAAACGCCATCTAATCTTTCCCCCCGTCCACCGACCAGCGCAATTCCCATTACGCGCAACAACCCAAACCTTTCCTAGTGCTACTATTTCGTGCACCTACTCCAAAACCGCCCGACTTGTCATCCTTCAACACCCCCAGCACGCCGACGGTTTTCTCAAACCACCATCGTCAACATGTCGTCCCAGTTAAATACTGGCAAGGCGGGCGTCATCAAGGGCGGTACTTCTACCATTGGCAAACTTGTAAGTCACTGATCCGGCTCGTGTGATCGTTTTGCGCTGCAGCGCAGACAGAGCAGGCGAAGAAAAAAGCTCTGGTCGCATCAACCCCCAGTTGGCAGACATGCGATCGATCCCCCATCATCCCGCCTCGGGGGAAAAACGCCTGCCTTACCAATGATGATATCCACCCCATGAACAAAACTTGGCCTGCACTCTACCATCACGAGACTATGAAACAGGGTTGTTAATGCAGATGCACTATTCTCTAGGCAAACTCCGTCCTCGACGACTTATTATACAACATCTGCCACGACTTATTACTAAAGGTGCACCGGGACGAGAAGATCGCCCGTGCCTCAACTGCCGCCATCCGTGTCGAGAAGCTAGCCGCTGACACCTCCGACACCTCGCAACCCGATGTCCGACCGGATCTCAGAGTCGAGACGGACGCCGCCATCTACGACGACGGAAAGGTTCTGCTCAAGGGAAACCCCCTCTCTACGACAAAGGACATACTCTGCCCGAGATGTCATCTGCCACGACTGCTGTACCCGACTGAGGGCAAGGGTGCCAGGAAGCCAGATCCCAGCATAATATACTGCAAGAAGCACCCCTACATCGACAAGCCGGGATTCGATATCTACGGTCAGACTTGGGTACCTCAGGGGCCGGGCAGAGGCAAGAAGAAGAAGGACATGGAGAAGAAGGTCGAGACCACGCCGCAGGACACGCCCGGTGGTACACCCGGACCCGACGACGGCGGCGGAAAGGGGGGTGCTGCATCGAGACCCCCGAACGTCCTGTCCTTTCCTTCGGCCACGTGCAGCAAGTGCAAGCGCTGTATACTTGTGACACGACTCAACAACCACATGGGCTCGTGTATTGGCAACAGTGGCCGTAATGCCAGCCGAGCCGCCGCACAAAAGATCAGCAATGGTGCCAACGGCAATCATGGAAGCCAGAACGATAACACGCCACCCAACAGCCAGAAGGGAACGCCGGGACCTGGTTCAAGAGCAAGCAGCCCCAAGAAGCGGGCCAGCGAGGAAGTCAATAGTGATGACGACTCGGAAGACGCTGCTCCCAAGAAGAAGAAGATGAAGCCAACCAGTGTCAACCCACCCAAGAAGGTGATTCTCAAGACAAAGGGCAGTGGTGCGGGCCCTAAGAAGGAGAAGGTCAAGACGAACTCGCTCTTGAGCGTTGAACAGAAGGTTGACGATGATGACGGTGACGGCTCTACTGTCGAAGTCGCTCCCAAGAAGAACATGTCGAAGCAAGCGAGCCCAGCCAAGAAGCTCAAGCTCGGAGTGTCGAAACCACTGTTGTCTTCAGCCAACAAGAACGGCAAAGTCACAAACGGAAACTCGAACGGCGGCGGCGATGATGCTGGCAGTGAAAGCTCCGGAACGCTGTCGTCACCCCCGAATGTTTAATGGCAGAGTGGCAGGTCCCCTCATGCTTTTGCATAAAGAGATAGACATATCAGCCAGGGCATCCGTCTATTTGCATTTTGTTTCCGATCATCTTGGACAAAAAGAGAGAGTCTCGACTTCTGGTCTGCATACATGCCGCATTCTCTATTTTACGCTTCGAGATCGGCAAACCTTCTGTATACTCCTACACATTACATCTGCATGGTCTTGGGGTTCTGGTTGTTTTGACAGTCATGTTGTCCTGGACATGGACAAGACAGGAATTTTGTCAGGGGTTTAGGCGTTGACCAGTGACCACTACTTTGGTGTCACGGGGGTCGGAAAAGGTGGCGTTCGGTTCTTTCTACACACGCACAGTTTCTTGTATCATAAGCAGTTGATTGTGCGGACTTCTGCATGGTGTAAATTTGATTCCCTCATGGCGACGACGAAGTTTCATGTAGCTTGACATGAATTCAACAGCGAAGACTTGTCTCTAATCTCTACTATTGTAGTTCTTCTATGAGTGTTCTGTGAAAGCAAAGAATCGCAACCCGTTTTATTACAACGCCCAACGCCCCTCAATGCATCAAGTGTATCTTTCCATGAATGTCTGCAGATATATTGTCGTTTCCAACATATGCCCTCAGTTGATGGTGACCAATATGCCCCTCCTGATTTTATAGCAGCAGTGCCAATTCCAATGCCTCAACCAGCACAATCATGAGTACTGCTCCTCGCTGTTATCCTCAACGATGCGTGCCCGTAGGATCTTGACCTCCTCGACGGGGCGGTCCTCCTTGTCGGTGCGGACCATGCCCATGCGCTTGACGACGCCGAGGCCGCTCTTGACGCGGCCAAAGATGGTGTGCTTGCCGTCGAGCCAGGGGGTGGGGGCGAGGGTGATGAAGAACTGGGAGCCGTTGGTGTCGGGGCCGGCGTTGGCCATGCTGAGGACGCCGGCGCCCGTGTGCCTGAGGGCGGCGTGGATCTCGTCCTCGAACTTGTCGCCGTAGATGCTGGCGCCGCCGCGGCCGGTGCCCGTCGGGTCGCCCGTCTGGATCATGAAGTCGCCGATGATGCGGTGCACCGGGCACCCGTCGTAGTAGTTGCGCCGCGCCAGCTCGGCAAAGTTCTTGCACGTCTTGGGCGCGTGCGTCGTGTACAGCTCCACCACGATGTCGCCCATTGAGGTCGAGAGGAGGACGTCGGTCGCTGCCATGGTTTCTTTTTGCTTTGCTTGGCTGGATTTTCACCGGCTTGACTGTTGGATCGGGTTCGCGAGAATTCGAGGGTATGGCACGAGTAGCTGAGGAACGAGTGAATCAGAATATTGTACGTACGTCACACTACCTAACTGCGAATTGTCCAATGCGCAACCTGATAGAAGGAGCCGCAAAATGTACATACTGTGAGGCAGGTAACCTTAGCTTCCTTCGCAAAGCTCTAGTGGGGCTGTACCTTTTTTTCTTCGGCCGATTTGCGACTAGCAGCGCCTACCTTGCACTAAGGCATTTACGGGGCAGGGGCCGGGGGCGTCCAGGTGTTGCGATTCGCAGGGACTCCTCCTACACCTTTAGCACTGCTCTTGCTGCAAGGCTACCACCGGACTTCAGAAGAACACATGCCATTTTGCATTTTGCCATCTTCCACTTTCTTTCCACCGCTTTCATTCTGTCACAAGTACTTTTTCACAAGTATCGACAAGAGACCGATGATTAGGAGATCGCACACGGAGGATCGCAGTGCCTAGAGAATCCCCACCTTCTGCTCTACTTGAGCCGCAGCGGAAGAAGCCACTCATCACAGATCATTGGCCTTGGGCTGATGACTTGATCGTGGCAGGCGGATCTCTATTTTCTTGACACGTCTCTCTTTGGAAACGACCACAAGACAAAGAACACGAACCAGCATTGGTCTGACGCAAGAAACGAACTTGTTGAGCGATTGCCTTTTTGGAGAATCGTCAGTTTGAGGTTCCTTCCAATTTCCAGCTGAATTACGGACCACTTCCAACAAAGTATTGTGGTTCAGTCACATCGTCTACCACGACCAAGGGCACACAATTTCACTCCTGTCCATCATTGGATCGTGTTTTCAGAGCTACGCTACATCAGAAAAGGCCGACACATCCACAAGTTCAACCTGCTTGTGACAGCACAACTTCCATCATGGCCAACTCGTCAGCAGATGGTATACCAGGCGAAGGATTGGACATCACCGGAAACTTGACTCTGATCCAATCGCTATCGCAGTTTCCCGCTGCCTTGTGGAAGCACCAAGATCTCTTCATGCTCGAAGCCAAAATTGTCGGTGCTGCTCTGGGTTGCATCTATCTAGGCGCACATGCCTCGCTGAGACGCCCGCCCAGCGCAAAAGCACCATCGAAGAAGTCGAAATCTGGAAAGAAGACAAGGCATCATGATGATGACGACCAGCTTGTACAGGGTCTTGTTGCCTCGGATGCCATCATGTTCCCTATTCTGGCTGGAACAGTCCTCGTTGGCCTGTACTATCTGATCAAGTGGCTGGAGGACCCAGCAATCATCAGCAAGATTATGGGAATCTACTTCTCGGTCATGTCACTGGGTAGTATGGCAAAGCTCGCTGCCGACTCGCTTCAATTCATCACAGGATTCATCTTCCCCGATGTTTGGAAGTCACAGAATGGCACTCTGTATCACTTCGACAACGCTCGAAAGTGCCAGTATGCGCTTAATGAATCCGGCGAACGCACATATGACGACTCGAAGCGATCACCGTTCCCTGGCTTCTTGGGTCGCGTTGGCCTCTCGGGCCAGAGACTCGACGCATTCTGGGAGCTTCGCCACTTGCTTCACGAAGAGTGGACAATTCGCCTCGGCATGCATGCAATTGGCAACCATAAGTACGCTGTCATGCTCAATGATGTCCTGGGTGTATTCGTTGCTATTGGTGCAAGCATACTCTACCAGACTACAAAATCGACTTTCCTGTCAAACGCCTTGGGATATGCCTTCTCCTATGTGGGAATCGTCACACTTTCCCCCACCACCTTCACCATTGGAAGTTCCGTGCTATTTGGCCTCTTCTTCTACGACATCTACATGGTCTTCTATACGTAAGTGCTTGGTATAGCCACACATGGGAAACAATGTGCTAATATGTTACAGTCCCTACATGGTGACCGTGGCGACGACGCTCGATGTACCGATCAAGCTGGTTTTTGAATCCAACAAGCGTTCCAGTATGCTTGGCCTTGGCGACATCGTTGTGCCTGGTATATTTATCGGCCTGTGCCTTCGGTTCGACCACTTCTTGCATTACTACCGCCAGCAGAAGCTGGTGCCCGTTGAACTTGAGACTGAGGCCACTTCGGAGGACGGGGTCGTTTCAACCAAAGAGACGCAGCGTGTTGTCCGCAAACCTCTATACATCAATCCTCGAGGTCAATGGGGCAATACTTTCTGGGGTCATCGGAACGCAACCCCTGCAGTCAAGGCAGCTGGTTTCAAGAAGACATACTTCAAGGCGGCCATGGTAGGCTACTTGCTGGCCATGGTGGTGACTTTGGTCATGCTCTTGGTGTTCAAGCGTGCTCAGCCTGCTCTGCTGTATCTTGTTCCCGGAGTCGTGTCTGCAGTGTGGATCACTGGCCTCGTCCGTCGCGAAATCAACGAAATGTGGATGTACACCGAGGACGGCACCTTGGACAAGGAGGATGTTGTTGTCGAGGTGGACGGAGAGGGAAACGTGATCAAGGAGATTGAGGACTCCAAGAATGACGACGAGACTGCGAAGGACACCGAGAAAGATGCCACGACCGACGTCGACAAGAGTGACGGAAAACCAATCACTGAGAAGTCAAAGTCCACCGAGGTCACCAAGAAGTCATCGTCTCGGACCGTCTTTGTATTCTCCATTGAGGCACCACCAACTCCTGCCGAAGTTGAGGAGATAGATGATTAGAGGCCTTCTTCCAGTGCAAATAGGAGACCTCGCAAGCGATTGAGACTGCATCAGATCTCTGATTATTTTGCCAGATCTCCATATAGGCGAACTAGCATTGCCTAGGTATTTGGCGTGATATTCGGTATGCACACCACCGACCGGCCTAGGTTAGGCATTCCGCACAAACGGGAGCCCTGTTACATTTCGACCATACTATAAGACATGCATGAGATCGACACAAGCTGCCATGCATCCATCCAGCCCGTTTGTATTATTATTCGGACCGCTACCGGATTACGGGCTCGCTTAATTCAGGTCGCAGCCAAAGCAGGGCAACGAGACGACAAGTTCTTGAAATAGGAACTCTAGAGTCGCTGCCGATTATCCGACGCAGTTGAGGATTCGTTTCGTACTTTCCCCTAGACTGCAACTTTATAGTCTTGTGAAAAGGCTGAACTATTGCCAAGAGGAGCATCCTTTAGTTCCAGCGAATGTATACATAGGCAGCTTTATATAGACTTGGTGACATTCTGGTCCTAGCTGCCGATCGCAAGCGTAATAGTAATATAGTAAATATGAAAAGCTCCAACCCCGGGCAAGCCCTCGTACAGTATTCGTATTGGGTTGCCAATTCATAGAGGTCCAAGGCGCTAGACAACGATATTTACCCCGCAGCGCAGCCACTAAATGGCAGTTACACAAGCCAGGAACTGCGAATGCCAATGGGCTTGGATGGCTGCTTGTATTGTATGTTCAGCTCGGCCAGTTCTAGATGCAACGCCAAATCCGATCCGGAAATACCAAGATCGTACCGACCAAACGGCTTCGCGTCTTCTTCAGCCGATGTGGGCGCCACCATTCTCGCAGCTTGCCCAGACGAATTCTTTCGCGAAAGCGAGCAAACAGACGAGCTGCAGATTTCCTGAACGAACCCAGAACGCCGGGTTCCGAGGGGCCAAGGTTTTCTCCCCTTGCGCGCGGGAATCTGTCACGTGGCGTATGCTGACGGCTGACGGGCTCGGTGGGAATCGAGCATTCTAGATAAGAGGAAACAGAAGGAAGCAATTCCCCGGTTTCCCCGATCATATCTGTCCGGGGTTGACAACCTCAAGAACCAAAAAGACGCAACATTTAATCCTCACGGACAAAGAACGTGCTCATTCCCCGAGAAAAGGCCAACCTGAGAGATATACTATTATACTACCGCCATGGCTGGTTCCAAAGCCCAAGTGATCCAATGGATCGTTGACACACGCAACCTATGGCCCGAGGCCACCAAGCCGGCGCAGCTGGAGACTGTGGTAAGCAAAGGGGACGATTCGAACAAATCCCCTCACTTTTCGATACATCTATAGAAAAACCCAAATGCTAAACCCACCCCACAAGGCCCCCGAGTACCTCGCCATCCTCACGCCCGAGGAGAAAAAGGGCGTGCTCAAGTACTTCTTCGTCCGCGACGCCAAGATGGCGCTGGCCTCGCACTTCCTCAAGCACTACGTGCTGAGCAAGACGCTGGGCTTGCCGTGGTCGGCGACGCACCTCACCCGGGACGCGCACGGCAAGCCCGTGCACACGTCGCCCGACGGGTCCCGGCCCGTCGAGTTCAACGTGTCGCACCAGAACGGCGTCGTGGCCCTGGCGGCCGTGGCCGGGTGGGACGGGCCGGGACCAGTCGACGTCGGCGTCGATGTGGTTTGTGTGGGCGAGCGCGCCGACCGCGACCACAAGATGATCGCCGCCGAGGGCTGGGCCCGCTTCGTCGACATGCACGCCGACGTGTTCGGCCGGTCCGAGACGGCGGACCTCAAGGCCGTGTCGCCGCCGCTTTCGGGTCGGGCCGCGACCGACGCGCACCTGCGCCGCTTCTACGCCCTGTGGTGCCTGCGCGAGGCCTACGTCAAGATGACGGGCGAGGCGCTGCTGGCGCCGTGGCTGCACCAGCTCGAGTTCCAGGCCGTGCGGGCGCCGGAGCCGCTGCCGGCTTCGGCGGAGCTGACGCAGTCCGCGGCCGACCCGCCGCAGGCGCTCATCCGCGACCACGAGGTGCTGTTCCAGGGCCGCCGCGTCGACGACGCCAACATCTGCCTGCGCTCGCTCGGCGCCGACTACATGACGGCCACGGCGGTGCGGACGCCCGCCCGCAAGGAGGACGCCCTGGGCTGGGAGCTGGGCCCGTTCGAGACGCTCGAGCTTTCTACTATATTGAAGCATGCGACTTTTTGAGTTAGTTTCTTCTTCTGCCTAGGCCCCGGCGTGGGAAGTTACCAAGACGGAGAAGTGTCAGAAAATTGAACCACGGGGTTGAAGGCCCTGGCTCTGGATCGAGCAGGCCAATTCCTTATTTTCTTTATTAGATTGAGGGTTGTGCTATATAGCCGATCGAAGAGGTACAGACCCGGCATTTGAATTTGTCTTGAACGTTCAGCCGATGGTCTGCTTTCGCCATTCCTTGCAGATATCCGTGTTGCTGGCGCACATGAAGCCATAAATACAATCCTGATACCCATTTCGAGATTGTGCATGTGCTGCACAGTGCCCAAGTACAGACAATAATTATCTCGATCAACACTTTGTTTCCTTGAAGCGTGACTCCTTTGGAATGTATATTCGTCAGCCATGATGATGACCACCAGAGTACACAAGTCATTCTCCAATACCAACTTGTAGACTGGAAGTTGGAGAAGCTTCAGATGTGAAACCGCAAGACAGACTACTCAACAATCGCCGAGTTCCCTGAGAAATCTTGCAAATAAGCAGTGCAGCAGAGAAAAAGCAACAATAAGCGGTTCATCCCAAATGAAGCAATGCAGTGCCACGCGCCCTGAACGAGGTCGCACAACGGCCCGGAGCTCGACGGGCAGGGCCGAGAGAAGTCAGCAGTGTAACGCGGCACCAATAAACAACCACATCGGTGTGTGCCATCAGGGGCGCCTCTCTTATACATCCTCAAGCCCGGTCCTATTGCAACCATAAGCTGACGTGTTAGTCAGCGGCCGCTTTCGCTTCCGCATCGACGGAGTCGGATGTGCAAATCAGAAGAGAGTCGACTGCTGCCGATTGATTCCACTCTTTTCAGAGAAGCTCTTATCGGTAAACAGGAATATCGGTGCGAGGCGACCTGATATATCTGGCAGTTCCGCATGTCTTGATCTTCGAAGGAAGAGGAATTTGACTTGCTGGACGTTTCAATATGGCGACTTTGGGTGTGCTATCAAAATCTTACATGCAGACGATAAATGTCACTAGCATCCTTGTGCTTCGTCGGGAAGGGACTGGATAACACCTGAAAACTGAACGGCCGTACCTTGATCCAACTTCTCAAAGGCCTCCGTGGTTGTACGATTACCAGATTTGGCATTTTATGCACACCTGGGCGCTCTTGACCAAGCCACCCACGCCGGAACCGGTAAGTGATGGAGCAGAATACGAGTCGGGCGCATGAACCTCTTCCCAAAAATATGTCAAACGACCCCTCCACGATGTACACGTGCTGGTCGGTAAGCGAACCGAACCTGAAGGACTTGCTGCAGGTACTGATTGGTAGAAAGATGAACCATCTGGTGCAAAGCTGGAACCTCCTTGAGAACGAAGTGGCCGCGGGCTGATCGTATAGGACCAAATCATTTGACGACTCCGGTGTCGCTTTCTGCCACGCACTTTTCGAAAATAATACCTCTCGCTTGCGTAACACTGCGCTTTGTTGGTTGGATTATAGAAATTTTTGGACTGCAGATCGATCCTTGGGTGCCACAGCATCATGCGGGTTGGTCAAAGTCCCGCCAATACACACGGGCCTATGGCAACGAACTGAAGCCTGGGCGCCCGGCTGATGCTAGAAGTCATATCCAGCTGGACCGGTGATCAATTGATAGACCTGGGGGCGCACTATATACCCCGGGGTTATATGATATCCATTCGTGCTGACCGATCGTTTTGTGGTCCGTTCTGCTTTCGGGTCAGGCTGCACGCGACATGCCCAAAAAAGTGATACCCAAAAGACCAAGAGGATTCCATGCACGGAACCTCTGGGTAGGGGATACCCACATTGGCCGCGAGCGCCGGGAGGACCACCACGGTGAGCCATGTTGCTCACCGACTCGGATTCTGCCCATTTGCCACGGCCGAGAAATGCGATTTATGCGGCAGGATCTTTGACCAGCTCAGACCGGTCAGAATGGCCAGTATCAAAGCTGACGCACGACAGCCGTCGTAAGATCTTGTCTGAAGAAAATCCCTGACGCCGATATGCTAGCATGTTGTGCTGAGTTGTCATTTCCGACCAATGCTGAACGTCGATGCCCTACCGGAGGACCATGTCCCTTGAATGAGCTACCACCCTTGCAAATTTCCTCGGGGAAGCCCACGTGATTGGTCGCGAGAGCCATCTCTGGTTCACGGCATCTGGCCGGCCGGCAGTGTAATGGATAACCTCAATTGGTTGCTCATGTTGCACCGTAATGCGGCGGTCATGTTCATTAGTTGCGTCTGGGTCAGCGTTTGGCCAAGGCTCAGCATGAAGGGATCCCGTCATAGTGCGCACATGGCAGAGCCCGAGCAAGCGGTTGTGCAGCTCCAAATATTGCGTGGCGCAATATAGTGCTCTTCAGCCTTGATGAACCTGTCTTGCTTGACTCGCGTTGCGTATAAATACGGGGATATCGGGCCCTGGCAGGGAATGGCGGACTGCCCGCATCACATTTTAAATTCTCTCTGTTTCGTATTCCGTTTTCCATCTCGGACATCCGCGTCAGCTCGAGGACAAAAGCCTGCAATTTAAGATTCATTGTTCGAGGTCAGCTTGGAGCCAATTATGGCGATTGAGTCGGGCATCGGCGAGTATTCAAATGGTAAAAACAAAGGCTGGGCGCTGAAGGTCAATGTGTCGAGCGTCGATGGCGACTTTGGCAGGAGTCCGAGAGCGACCTCAGCAATGGCGTCTTCTTTGCTAGAACAGGCCAAGGATAAAGCCGTCAGGCTTCTCAATCGACCGTGGCACAAGCGTCAAGTCATCTGGAACGAAGACGAGTGGGATATACTCGAGCACCACTCGGAAGCTTATGATACTCAAGCGCTGATGATAAGTTGTGGGACCGTCACGATAGATGGGCCAGAATCATCTGAGAGAAAGGTGCTGCTCATATGGAACAAGAACACTAAAGCTGTAAGCAGACTATCCGACACGTCCATACTGGGAACGAGCGGTTCTCCCCAGAGCTGGGGGACTGCTGTGCTGCAGGTTGTGTTGAGAACGTGCTGACCTTGGCTGTATATAGTGGCAACTACCCAAGGGCAGAAAGAACGTGCATGAAGATTTCTCCGAGGCAGCGCTGCGGGAGACTGCCGAGGAGACGGGTGTAGCCGTTCAGCCTCTGTATATGAGGTTCTGCACGCGGCTGACTCTGCCGGAACGGACAGAAGACGAGACGGCAATGCAGTTGAGGCGACACCGAAGCGGGAGCAGGGCTGATAATGGTATGATCAACTTGTTAAACAAGGACATATTCTGCATCAGCCAATACCCCGACCCTGCGACGGGAGCAATGAGACACATATATTGGTACGCAGCGAGACCGCTCAGGACGGCAACGCCAAACCCAAACCTGCTGGGCCGGGACGACGGCGCTGTCATGACGGCCCATTGGTTTCCAGCTGCCGAAGCTGTGAGCCGCCTGAAGATGTCGGTGGAGCGCAGGGCCGTGGCTCTCGCAGTGCATTATGCAGAGCAAATGACGGAAGAAGAGTGGAAGTATTCGCTCGAGCTGTGATGCACAAGAGGCGAAAGCAGGCCATACAATTTTCTCTCTTTCTTTCTTAAGCATGGCGTCGGTGGCACGTGGAAAACAGATGTTGGATCAGGGATGGAAAGACAATATTCATGCAATATTGTATGTGGGATCTGGTCAATTTGAATCGTGTATTAAGAGATGGGCGGTCATTCTTTGGAGTTGGGCTAAAAGGTAGAGGAAGCAGTCACGTTTCATTCGTGCCTGCTGTTTTATGTGCTTGCTGTCTGCTATTTGGCGTACATCAAGTACATCAATAACAAGAAGGTACGACCCCGTCCTGTTCTCCTTTCCAATTCACGCAGCTGATACGGTACTCGAAGACTTGATCCAATTTACAAATTTCGAACAATTGTACATCGCCCTCCAGAAGGATTGGAACAAATTGGATCATCCTAGAAAAGGTGATGTTGTAAGTGCTGGTCAGAAAATGTGTATAGTCGGTCGTCGCTTGGCGATCCCAGGCAGCATTCTTCTCCAGTCTCGATATACAGTACAGTAGATAAAGAAACAAGCCACTGATAGGCTATCAAGCTGCCCGCCTGTGCAATTTGAAATACTACGCGTATTTGCAGAAGTAAAGGACGACAAAGCATGGGTTCCATATTCGTGACATCATCACCGCCCCACCGTCCGCAATGATGCCGCATTCCTGACGTGAACATGAACCTCCAGCGCGCATCTACCCCTCACCTCCCACCACAGCCGACGACAAACACAGTTAGCTGATTGTGGGCGTCCTCAAATGTATGGTCGACATGTCTGAAAGACGAAAAGAAACATGTTGCAGTTTTTATTCTCTTTACACCTGAAAGAGATCTGGCTCTAAATTAGTTCCCGGCTGTACCGATTTCCGTTCATGGTAGCACAATCCCAGTAACCTAGGCAAGAAGAAGCAATAGATCATGGCCTTCTCAAAGCACCTGCATATTCCCAGCAGAGCACTTGCGTCAGGCCGTCGCCAAGTCTTAAGTCCGGCACGCCTGCAGGAGAATTCCCCCATCTTGTTAAATTCACAACCATCACCACACTCCATCTCCTCTTCTTCTGCTGCAAGTAGCACCAACCAAACGAGAAGCTGTTGCAGTCATCCGCCAGTATCCAAATCAAACCACAACCTTGTCAAGAACAACACATCACAACAGATCGCCACCATGTCTACCATGCCAGCATCTCATGGCCACTCCCAGGCCTGCTGTAATATCCCGCCCGTCCAGGCCAAGGGTTACAGCGCAAAGGGCAGCTACGAGGAGCTTGGTGGCTACAAGAGCTGTGAGTTTTATACTTGATAATGCTCACTTTCATTACGGAATCTCATGCTCATATCCCTCCTAGACGTCACTGGCCCTTCTGATGCCACCAAGGGTGTCCTGATCATCTTTGATATCTTTGGCTACTACCCCCAAACGCTGCAAGGAGCCGATATTCTTAGCAGCTCAGATGCCAAGCAGAAGTACCAAGTCTTCATGCCAGATTGGTTCAAGGGCGAGCCGTGCCCCATTGAGATGTGTGTTTTTTGACCCGGACATCTCACAATCGTTTTGATCTGGCCGCTGACTAGATTACTCTTCAGCTTCCCTCCAGACACTGATGACAAGCAGAAGCAGCTGGGCGCTTTCTTTGAGAAGAACCCACCTCCAGGCGTTGCCAAGCAGGTCCCGGAGTACATCAAGGCCGTCCAGTCCAAGCACTCACAGATCAAGGAATGGGCCATCGTCGGCTTCTGTTGGGGCGGCAAGGTCGTCTCGCTCGTCACCTCTTCGCCCGACAACACCTTCAAGGCCGGCGTCGAGTGTCACCCTGCCATGGTCGAGCCCGAGGACGCCAAGAAGATCAAGGTTCCCCTCTGCCTGCTCGCTTCCAAGGATGAGCCCGTCGAGGACGTCAAGAAGTTTGAGCAGAACCTGTCTGGGCCCAAGCACGTCGAGAGCTTTAGCGATCAGATCCACGGCTGGATGGCTGCGCGCTCCGATCTGGAGGACTCGCGGGTCAAGGATGAGTATACTCGAGGCTACCAGACCGTCGTCGAGTTCTTGGGCAAGCATTTGTAAAAGTGCTTACACATCGATGGAAGGGACTGCATGATATATATTAAAGTCCTGTCCATATTCATCAGCAAACAGGGCCGCACAAGTAATAAATAATCCAGATCACGAGATTGAATTTCATGGAGCGGCCACAAAAACCGTCCTAGTTGGATTATATCATGCGTCTTGCACGCTGGAACATACAGCAATTTTTTCCATCAGACACACAGTCTTCTTCAGCCAGTGACCGTGGTTGACTGCCTTGGTATAACCATCCTTTTAGAACACCGCAACTCCAGACATCTTGTGGAAGAACTCAAACCATCCACAAAAACAAATCTACCATCAACTTTTGTCTTGCTTTTCTGTTGACAACCTTGATACCACCAGCAAATGCTCACAACTGAATTAGATCTTCATCATCACGCTTTGAATCGTCCTGCTTTGAAACGGTGGGCTCTGTCTGGGTATTTCCCAGTCTCATTTCCTTTAACACCTCCGTCACACTCTTCTTCGGAGCGACCTTCGTCTTCTCGATGCTCGGAGTCGGCGGGGCCTCCTCGGCGGCCACCTTTTCGAACTTGATGACGGCCCAGTTGTACCTCATGGACGCCTGCCAGGCCGAGGCGTCCCTCTGCCGGGTGTTGGGGACCACATTGCCCCAGCGGTCGCGCTTCTCCCACTTCTGCTGCTGCAGGCGCACGAGCTCGGCCGAGCGCGCCGCGATGACGTTGATCCGGCTGATGGCGTACCAGCCCTCGAAGACGTATGTGAACGGCTTCTCGACCTCCCGGAACACGGCGACCGGCTCGTGTGGGTGCGGGTTGTAGTCGATGGGCGCGATGTTGGGGTATGTCGGTAGATCGCTGTAGACCTTGGAGGCCGGGACCACTTTCGTGTCCGATGGGCTGGGTGGCGGACTGAGTGGGTTGGCGCGGCTTTCAGAGGTGTCTGCATCTGGAACAGGGCTCTTTGGGGCGGGAATGTCTTGCGGCTCAGTCGTCTCGTCGAGAACCTCGTACTCCTGAGCCAAGTCCTCCTGTGACGAATCCACTCCGTTCCTGGCCTTTCTGAACTCGGCAGGACTGTCCCACGGACCGTGCTGGAGAATCTGTTCTCCGTACTCCGGCAGAAGCCTCAGCTCGCTCTTGACAAAGATGATGCCATCGCTGGCCCATCGCGGGTTGGCGCCAAAGAACAAGCATACATAGGCTAGTTCGCCGGGGCGAGCCTGGGAGTCGTGCAAGGTCGTCGACCTCAGAGTCGATCCGGTCTGACCATCCCAGAAGTGGCGCGTGATGTCGTCTGCATTGATGGTATCGGCCTCGTCGTACGATGGCTGCCTGGCTCCTCTGTTCGAGTACCCGTTTCTGCCTCCGCGGAACTGGCCGCCAAATCCTCCACGCTGTCCACCGTTGCCTCGAAAAACTTGGCTTTCTCTGCCGCTTTCACGGAAGCCTCCCCCGTTTGGTTGCGGAGAGCTCGAGGCAGCCGGAGCCGTGTCGGGCACGCTGCCGTTTGCTGCCTGGGCGCGGCGGTGCGGTGGGATGTAAGACATTTTCACGGCGAAGAATTGGCCCAGGGCACCCGATTCGTTATAATTCAGGTGCTCTCCTCGCAAATTGAATCACAACCGAGTCGGTCAGTTGCAAGTTCAAGACTCGGAATTTTGAGAGAAGGAAGAAAAAAAAAACGGCGGCATGTATATGCAGTTGGGCTGCTCCTGCAGGCAGTTTCGTTTGATCGAAACGGCGGGTAGCCAATAACTGGGTTGGAGACGAAAAAAAGCAAACCGCGGATCTACTACAAATCGGCCACCAAAATTAGGCAGGCATCTCAGACAATAAAATGCTATCTAATAATTTTACCGGTAGTTCCTTCTGGTTCCTCCGACAATCTTATTATGTCGAAACGAAACCTATTTATGCCCACTAAGATACTATTATATAGTCTGGTTAATTACTGCTCTTGGCTAGATTTCGAAAGGCTTTAACCTAGGCTGGCACCATATTAATCAATAATCCAACAAATTATTGCTCGGAGGACATTAGTCACAGGAGAACATATTATGGACCTTATTACCACAAGCCAAAGCCAGGGGCAAGAAACAACCCGTAACCTTTGGAAATATCTTGTTCGATACCATGAATACTTGTGCCTATATAAATACTTTTAGCCGATGTCAGTCGTATGGATCTGTATCAGTGTATCGTACGTAACAAGATTTGGATATAGAATTTTACGTATCTATAATTCACATTTGAACAGTATACATGAAGAATTTGCATCTTCCTCGTCCACTGGCGTTGGTCTCTTTGGGTTCGTATAAGCCCGACATAGCTAACAAACGACAACGAATTCCGGTCGGGAGGCTGACATTCTGACAGACGAGTAGAGGACAAACATGAAGAGAAGCAAGTACCACCTATACAATACCAGATTACGTTATATTGACTTTTGGTATACTGGGATTGCTTATCTCAACATCAGAAATCTCAAGGCTTGGCTGACAGTCATTAGACAAAGGACTGTATGACCAGTCTTTCCTCATCTCTTTGTTATGCCATGTTTATCAAACGAGCTTTGTCCATATTTACAATATCATTTTTCGTCTGCGAAAAATTTGAAGCGCCATGAAATGGACAAGGACAGTGTTCAACTTTCGCACATTTTGTATTTTTACACAATGTATTGTCATCATGACGAGCCACCATCTATAAATCATCGAGCATCTTCTCAATATGGATCAGTCTCGACACAATCATCAACTTGTTCGATCTCAGATAACGAACACCTCAAAACACCAAGGAGAAAGCCGTGCTCCGGAAGCATAGCAAAGAGTTCACAGAACGGCAGGTAAAGGTTACGATATATTTGGTCTTCCAAAAGGTAGAAATCTTTCGTTGAGCCCTGTACGTCCGCGCGAGAAACAGACCAGGAATCAATAACTCCAATGAATCCTTACAAGCAGCGGCTTGAGATTCGGGCGCAAGAACTACGAGATAAGCAAGCTCAGGCGGCAAAAGAACGAGCTCGGCTGGCGAAAAAACCGGGCGACCCGACTCCTTACAAGATTTTCCATGATCCGGACGAAGCCGGTCCGAGCCGTACACCGGCAGACCCGAGCCCGGGCGATTATTTCGATCCGGACACGTGGGGTCCAGATCCCGTCTGGCCCGAGCCAAAATGGTCCGAGCCAGAAGAGCCCGAGCCAGAGGAGACGGAGCCAGCCGAGGGGGCAAAAGACGATGGTTTCAGCGGGTGGATGGGCTGGGTGAAAGGTAAAGATGCAGACGTTCTAGACAAAGAACAGGACGAGGAAGTCCAGCGCATTCTACAGCAGCAGCGCGAGGAGCGACAGCGACTCGAAGAGCAACGGCGACTCAAAAGGGAACAGCGACTCGAAGTGCTACGGCGACTACAAAAGCAGCAGCGACTCGAAGGGCTACAGCGAATCGAAGAGCTACTGCAACTCAAAGAGCTAGATCCAATCAAAGAGCAGCTGCTACTTCAAGAGAAGCAGAGCATTGAACGGGAACTGCGACTCGAAGAGCCACAGCCACCCGAAGAGCAGCAGCTACTTGAAGAGAAGCAGCGCATTGAACAGCAACAGCTACTTGAAGAGCAGCAGCGCGAGGAGCGAGAGCGACTTGAAGAACAACAGCGGCTTGAAGAGCAGCAGCGCGAGGAGCGGCTACAGCGACTCAAAGAGCTACAGCGACTCAAAGACTCACAGCTACTTGAAGAGCAGCAGCGCGAGGAGCAATGGCATCGCGAAGAACAGAAGCGACTCGAAGAGCAGCAGCGCGAGGAGCAGCAGCGCATTGAACAGCAACGGCTACTTGAAGAGCAGCAGCGCGATGAACAGCAACGGCTACTTGAAGAGCAGCAGCGCATTGAACAGCAACGGCTAATTGAAGAGCAGCAGCGCATTGAACAGCAACGGCTAATTGAAGAGCAGCAGCGCGAGGAGCAGCGCGAGGAGCAACGGCAGCGCGAAGAGCTACAGCGACTCGAAGAGCAATACCAACTCGAAGAGCAACAGCGACTCGCGAAACAGCAGCGCGAAGAGCAACAGCGCCTAGATCAGGAGCGCGAAGAGCAACAGGGAGACCAAAATGACAATGGATTTGGAACCGGATGGGGAAGCGGATCAGGAAGCGGACCCAGAACGGGAGAGAATCCGTTCCCCAACTTCCTGACCGACTTTCCCAGCCCGAAGCCGGTGAACACCGAAGAGCCGCGACACCCGAACATCTTCGGCAACCCGAACCCCTTCTGGTCGGATCGGCACAGGACCCCAGTGAGGCCGAGACCCGACTTCGGTGGGAATGACACGCCCATGGATCTAGACACGCCGAATCGCGACTGGCACCTGCACCGCCGCAACGCGCTCCGCGCGTCCCCAGAGTCGGACGTGGTCATGGGCGGCACCACGCCGACGCCGCAGCCCCTCTACATCCGGCCCCAGACGACGATCCAGCCGCCGCAGCTGCTGCCGCCGGTAACGCCGTCCCGCCTGCGGCCCGACCAGGTGCCGATCGACCACACGCTGGTCGACTGCCGGCCGACGTGCTTCAACAAGGGGCTCCGCCAGCGGGCGCGCCAGATCCAGCGCTTCGTCCGCGACCACGGGCTCAACGCGCGCTTCAACAACGTGGTGCTCGCGCAGGCGCAGGCTCTCCAACCACCCACCGGCGACGGTCCCGTCTTTGCGGACTCAGAAGAGGGCGAGGAGGACTATCCCGCCTGGTTCCACATTACGTTCCGGGTCCAGTCGTTCCTCAACCTGCACTGGAACTCGGAAGGTAAGTGGAAAAACTGGGACAGGAGGCTGAACCTCTAAAGATGGAAGAACTAATGGAAATATCCCTCAAGAAAAGATCTCCCAAGGGGACTAACATTTAGAAATAGGTTTCTTGGTTATCTTGTCAGAAAAGCGTATACTGAGTCCGTTTGCTGGCTTCAATTCTGCTAGTGCAGGTAAGTCTTTGACTGAATATGTCAGAACATCGTACTAGATGGAATACTACTAGGTAAGCATCATCAGTCTCCTTTTTCGCCTCGGTATATAGAAGAGTAAAATTGAGTGTTCTCGTCGAACTTTTGCCCTGGCGGCCACTTTGTTAACCTCGAGACATGTGTGAAATTGTCTGTGTGAAAACTGCTCAAGAATTGCTTACTAGCGTGATATAAACAAAGGCGGATTTGAGACAAAGAATACTGACCATGATCAATAAATTTGTCTTGTGCCCCTTGTTTAATTAAATTTGCGAGCAGCGTATTGATAGCATCAAAAATGTTGACATCTCGTGAAGTGCCTTTTATATACAGCTGTCTAGTCAAGGCTATCAATATTTTTACAATGATCGTACACTCCAACTTACAGTATACATGGTCATGTTTATTTCTTGCTCACACCAGAGACGAGCAGGACAACACCACCCAATTGTTTGCGGACATCCTCCTTCTCCACATCATGTGTGTCCTCCACCTCGCCCCAGTTGCCAGTCTGCCAGTCGACCTCTAGACTTGCGGCCCTGGCGGCCTCGTCGGCGCCGAACTTTACTGCTCCTGCGCCGCCGTCGCCAATACCCGCACCAACGAAACCCTCGCTCCACTCAACAACGAGTCGAGCGGCGCCGAGCAGTCCCTTGCCGGCCAACACAGCTCGCTCCAGTCCCGCAAGCTCCCATGAGCTCAGGCCCGCGACCCAGCCCTCGATGATCTGCCTCGTCACGGGGTCGTGGGGTCTGGGCATGAGCGAGTCTCCGTCCAAAACTGGGTGTATCTCGACGCCGGGCCATACGCGCGTGGTCAGGAACCCGATAATCTCGTCGGCGGCCTGCTTCTGCATTTCCCTCAGAGACAGCTTGCCCTTCTCGACGTGGTCGTAGGGGCCGGGCGGCGGGGCCCAGCAGAGCAGCGAGTCCGTGTCGAGGTAGCGCATGACCATGGTGACGACCGTCTTGCGGATGGCGCCCTTGCCGGCGGCGTCGTCCTCGCCAATGTCGATGGCGCGGCACACCAGGCTGGTCAGGGGGATGTAGTGCTGCTTGGTGGCCTGCTGGACGCTCGTCACGGCGTCCCACTCGAGGGCCAGGGCGGCGGCGAGGAGCGGCTTGCTCGCGGGCAGGCGGACGATGTCCTTGGTGGTCGGGTGGCGCAGCGGCCTCGCGTCGAGGTGCACCTCGAGGGCGTCGTCGACCTCGCGCACGTGCACGTCCTTCCAGAAGCGCCTGCGCGCCGGCCCGTCTTGTGACTGCTTCTTGCCGGCGGCCGAGCGGATCTCCTGTGCCGCCTTGAGCATGGCGGCCTGCTTCCTCCTCCGCTCGAGTCGCCGCGTGGCGCTGTCGGTCTCGGGCACCGGGGCTTCGGGCGGGGGGCCCTGGCCGTGGACAGAAGAGACGGTGGCGGGCGAGGCGGGCGTCGTGTGAATCTGGCGGGGGAGTGACAAGACCGACGGGGCAATTGACGACCGAGCGGTCGCTGCCCGCGTCGTCTGCACCAGTCGCAGACCGAGTCTCGCTTGTGACTGCATCGTGGCGGTGTGTGGATGTGGAAGTTGTTGTGTATTAAGGTGCGAGATCGGGGGCCAGAGCTTCAGTTGGGAACATTTTCTCGAAAGCTGAAGCTTGACGATTAGATTGGAAAGGTGGAGTCCAAAGCCCGTTGTGGGGCCGCGCTCAGGGTACTTTTAGTGGGTCGTCGGCCGGGGCCCCGGAATAGGTTCGATAATTGATCATATTAGGTTGACTAAGCACAGCCTTATCCCTTGACCCAGAGTAGAATACGATCTTGGTGGTTTTGTCTCGGCCTAGATTGATGATGTTAGGCTTAATAAGGATGTTGGTGAGCCGAAGAAGAAAGTAAAATTTATTATGTGCTCGAATTTCTAGTACAAGACTTGTAGCTGACCGTCGGTGAAGGCAAAGCCGACAGGTTTATGGAATTCTTGGTTTCCAGTAATAAGGTGTGGCCATTTTCTGACAAAGTGTTTGCAACTATCGTTCCATCATCTCAGATACATTTTACAGAGCAATCACAGACGTATGTTGATGGTGGTATTTCATGCCGGGGCAGGCGCGCGCACAATCACAGAAAAAGCTGTCTGAACTCGTGATTATAAGACTTTTCTAAGGGCTAATAGAGATTTTTCTGTGACTTAATGATACTGAGTTATATAGATCTCTCAATCAGTAATTGCCAAGTAACAAAGTCCGATCTCAAACTCAATCCAGTATGGCAATAAGGTAAAGTAGAATACACAATACTGATCGGCACAACTTTCTCGGTTCGGTCTCATCATTTATTCCTTCATTATACCGGCCGCGCCACAATGCAACAAGATCGTTTTGGAACTTAAGGTGCCTCTAATCAAGAGGAGAAAAATTTGACGACCTACTAGGACATGCATTCGATTATAAAAGACCAGAATTCAACTTCAAGACCAGTCCCAATTCTCACCTCTTCACCTCACTCTTCTTCGCCAGATCTCAACTTCGCCTTCCAGGTAGAGATCTCATCTCTTGCTAGCATTGAAGTTTCTAATAATTCAAGTAGGAACAGCAAACATGCGTCTTCCCACACTCACTTCCGTCGCCCTTCTGGCTACCACTGTTACCGCCAGTAGCGGCCTCCATAGGATCGAGGATCAGAAGCATCGAGCTCGTGACACTGTCGGCGGAGTCAACACAGTCGTCGACAACTCCGCTGTCGTCCACAATAGCACTGCCACCAAAGATAACACTGTCTGCAAGGTCGCCGAAGACCCAACCACGAGGAACGACACTGAGCGTCTCTACAATGGCTTCCGCGACCTCAAGACTAGTTGGATCGACCTACTGCTTTTGCCCAAGGACTTGGAGAACCCAGGAGGTCCCAAATACCTTTTGGCCAAGTGCCTCGACGGCGTTGACCTCACGAAAAACACGCACCAACGCTTGGATCCGGGAATGGAGCTCCATGTTCCCCCCCACACCGGGCGCTCCAACAACGACACCATCACGATCGAGTTGACGCCCATCGAGTGCCAGGAGCGGGTCAGAGAGGACCTCAAGATGTTCCCGGACGTCAAGAAGGAGGATGGCCGGGTCATCATCACCGACAGAAAATACGTGTCCGACGACCCGCAAGACAACCGCCAGGGACTTGTCATCAGCGGGTTCGACGAGCCTCGGATGAATGCGTTCCGCGCCATCGCGACTGGCGACCTCAACTACAATGAGCAATTGCAACTCACGATGAAGCAGATCAAAGATGGATCGGCCGGAGACTAAACGGATTAAAGAATTATCCAACCATCCTCCAACTCCGGCTCTGCCTCAAAGTTGTGTCGAGTTTGCTGATCGTTAAGAATGCGCCTCGGCTTGTCGTATGCCGTTGGGGTCTCGTTGGTACCATGATCTTGTTCTGTTTTGGGTTTCCATGATGCAGTAGCCTAGTTTATCATAAACTCGAGTGTTCCAACGCAATAAAGTCATGTCCTTGTTTACGTCCCTCCACATAATATATACAATGCATGTGCGCGCTCAATTATAATGGTCATCTATGAAACCTGTGCAACCTCCTCCGCTTTCACACCGAGGAACCACTCGCAATTGGCCCGCCCCCTGGCCTCGTCCACAGACACGAGCACCAGGGTCGAGAACCTGATGAGGAGTGCGACGAAGCGGAACGGCACCCACGCGTTCTGCGTCCGGTCGATCAGGGCGCTCGAGATGATGAGGCCGATCCAGGACCCGCCCATGGAGACGACGCACAGGAGCGAGAAGAAGCGGTTCTCGTGGCCCCGGGGCGTCAAATCCCCCATGAACGCCTGCGAGTACGACCACTGGACGCCGAAAGCCGCCCCGCAGAAGCAGGCGTACATCCAGAACTCCCACTCTGTCGTCGTCTGCTGGAGAGGTGGGCTCTTGCATGAAGGATAAAACAGGGGGAACTGATGTCTCGGTATCCTGTGACAGCACCTTACTGACCATTAGTACCTCGGTCATCTTGGAAAATGATAAATACTAAAGATAACTATTAGCCTTTCGGACTTGACGTTTGAGGAACGACGAGAATTGGAAATCCGATAGGAAAACATGACAATGCTGTAAAAATGGATCCAAGACTTTTCTTTAGCCATGTAGGTTCAGTGTGCAGGACATGCCCGGGAATTATGGCACACTCATTGGTCTTATCTAAGATGAATTTCTGCCATTGGACAAGATACCAAGGGCGTGGTTCTGAATAGAGTATAGTTACGGGGTATCATTCGAGCTCGGGTAACTTTCTGCAGTATCTGGCGAGATGTATACTGTCATATGATGTGCGCGGTGCAATAATGGAGATCTGCAGTGAAGGGACTACGGTTGATTGGGTGTATTTTTTTCGGGCCCAGTATTCGATACGAATTCGGAGAATGTCATGACTGGCTGGCCATCTCTGAAGCGAGGAGATTGATAAGCAGAGAGAAACTGCAAGGACCAGGATCGAATGCCGACTACTGCACGTCGCATATTCTACTCGGACACGAAGGCGTGATATTTTATTCCTCTTCATTTATAACAGATTGTCATACTTGAAGCAGCACTGTCGCCATGTATGTTATCGGTGTGGACGTTGGAGGAACGAATACCGATGCTGTCCTTATGAGGGGCAAAGCCATCCTGGCCTGGCACAAGTCTCCCACCACAACAGACGTCGGCAGCGGCGTCTCGACGGTGATCCTTCAAGTATTGAACGAGACTGGCGTTCCGCTGGAGGAGATCTCCACGGTCAAGATTGGGACAACGCAATTCTTGAATGCGAGCCTGGAGAGAGATGGCCGGAAAATGGATAGAGTTGCGGTCCTTCGACTATGCGGCCCATATACTCGAAGTGTTGCACCTTTTCGTAAGTAGGACATTATTGGTCGGACTATTGAATAATTGTGTGCTGACTAGACATGTATAGTCAGCTTCCCTCCGGCGATCCGATCCATGGTAGAAGGGTACTATGCATACATTGACGGGGGCTGCCACGGTGAGCTAAGAGTGGACATTCTATACCAGTTTCACTGACGAAAACTTTAGTGAGTGGCAAAAACATATACCCGCGGTCAAAGGCACAGCTGGTAAAAGAGGCCCTTGCCATCAAAGACAAGAGAATCACCTCTGTGGTCCTGGTCGGGGTAAATTCGCCTTCGTTCCCGGCACAAGAAGACGAAGCAGCTGTTTTCCTGAGCCAGGAGCTGGGCACCGGATTCGACGTTTCCTGCTCTCACCACCTCGGCAATGCCGGATTTCTCGAGCGCGAGAATACAGCCATACTAAATGCTAGCATCAGGCGTTTCGCCGCTTCCATGATGGGTGATCTGGCCCGAACGATCAATCAAATCATCCCCCGAGCGAAACTATACATGACACTGAATGACGGCACAATCAGCCAGGCTTCGTACGCAGCGCAGTATCCACTAAAATGTTTCGCCTCTGGTCCAACAAACAGCGCCCGGGGAGCTGCTTTCATTGGCATGGATAATTTGGAAAGACATGGGAATGGTAATGGCGACGAGGCCGACGAGGGCGACCTCCTAGTCATCGATGTGGGAGGAACAACGATAGACGTATGCAGTCTCCTGCCTAGTGGTTATCCAAAACAGTCGGCGGCATTCGTCAGGATCGCAGGCGTCAAGACCAATCTCTCCATCCCGCAGATACACAACATCGCCCTAGGTGGTGGAAGTATTGTCCGTCGTCGCCCCGGTGGAACGACTGTTGGCCCGGACTCTGTTGGCGCCGGCGAGCTCACGCAGTCTTTGGCCGTTGGTGGGTCAATCTTTACCGCGGCAGATTTGACCAAAATCACGACTGAAAGACTGCTGGAACTCGGCATTTCAACTGAAACGTCTAATGATGCGAGACAAAAGGTCAAGGAAATGATTGAGAGAGCAGTCGAGTTTGCAAGAACAAAGCCTATCGATGCTACAGTCATTCTCGTCGGCGGTGGTAGCTTCATTCTACCCGACGCAGAGCAACTGAAAGGCGTCGGGACTCTCATCAGACCGAAATACTACGAAGTCGCCAATGCAGTTGGAGCCGCGATAGCCAGGGTCAGCGGCCGCATCGATCGTTTGGTTGCTCCGAAGCAGCAGTCTGTCGACATTCTGGTGGAAGAAGGAAAACAGGAAGCCATTCGCCTCTGTTGTGAAGCAGGTGGTCGTGCTGATACTGCCGAGATTGTCGATCTCGAGATAATCCCGGAGCCGTACATATTCGACGGATCATTTCGACTGGTTGTACGCGCAGTCTCTGATGTCGAGGAGTCTGCCGTCGATCACAGTGTCAATAACGAGAAGCCACTACACATCGTGGAGTTCCATGAAAATAAGCTTGCCCCGGAGCCCACCAACGAGCGCTTGGCCCACGAGGAAGACATGTCTGCGGAATACACTGACATCACTGCATATACTCCAAATATCAACGACGATGTGTGGACTTTGTCACAGACTGATATCGACCTACTTGTAGACGGGACGGGTGTTCTAGGAGTTGGGTGCATGGGCGAGGCAACAAACTATCTGATTGGGTTGAAAGAAGCCATTAAATCTGGCAACAAGGTGCAAATTGTGCCTCTGAGGAATGTCAAGAGCGATCAAATTATTTGTTCGACCTGCTGGATCGTACGAGATGCATGTTTCCTCTGAAAAGTCCATCCAACTGATTCACTATCACAGGGATCCCCAACGGCCTTGTACGAAAGACTATCAAGCGGTGAAGAGTAAGTTCAGTCCGGTGGTAAATAAAGAAACATTGTATCAAGACTAATTTGAATCTAAAAAAGGATGAAAGATGCTATATATGCGAACCTTCAGCAAATGGGAACATCCGATTTCTCCTACACGATACCCATGGAGATCGGCGGACCAAACGCACTCGAGGCTCTCCTTCTAGCAGCCAAAACTGGAAAGGCCGTTGTGGACGCTGATCTCATGGGAAGGGCATTTCCGCGGGTATATATGACCATTCCGTCGGTTCTGGGAAAACGAGTAGCCCCGGCCGCCATGTCTGATGGGGACGGTGCGGTAGTGGTATGTTTACAATCCTTGTTTCCTTACTGTTACAAAAAGCTGATCCTACCTTGAATATCAGCTGCTGAAGGACGCCAAAGACGACTTCCAGGCCGAAGACATTCTTCGAACTCTAAGCGGCCAGCTTGGTGGCATAGCAGCCCTCGCCGTCCAACCGTTCCGGGGTGATGAGACGCACTTGCTCGCACAAAACAGTTACTCCCTCGCCTGGTCCATAGGATACAATATGCGGCTGGCGCGCCAGCAAAAGGCCGACGTAGCATCGGCCATCGTGGCGGCTGCAAAGGGCAAAGTGCTGTTTCGCGGCAAAGTCAATCTCGTATCACGGCAGGTCCGGAACAGCTTCACCATTGGGACCTGCACGATCCTTCCAGATAGATCTGTCAGTGAAGACACAGCTTCGGAACACCTGGAGCTCGTATTTGAAAACGAGATCCTGGCAGCTATACTCAAGTCTGCAGAATCCCAGACCTGCCTCGCCGCCACACCGGACCTTATGGCGGTAAGTGCTGCATAATGGTAGTCGAGACGAATATTCAGTTGCTGACTGGAGACAGATCATCGATACGGCAGGAGGTCAAGCTCTTGGAATCACAGAATTGAGATACGGGTTGCAGGCTGATATAATTGCACTTCGGGCACCAGAGATATGGTATACCGAAGAGGCACTTCGACGGATTGGTCCTGAAGCTTTTGGGTAGGCTAATGAATATTTGCTGACTGGTTGGATGAAGACTGATGCTTTACCAGAATCCCAGACTGCCCACCTTCGACTCTAGAGCGATCTGCGGTTCCCATGTCCATATTCGACAATAAGAATTTCAAGTAAGAAATTATACGGTCTGGAGATCCCCGAAAGGCTAGTTCTGACGAAACACGTTGCGCCTGTCTGTGGCCTCGACGTACGGGTCGACTGGGCCACTTACGGCTTTCTCTCTCCGTTTTTTGACACTTTTTTTTTCACTTTTGCTTTTCACTTTAAGTTTTCGCTACCTGAGGCACGTGTAAGAGGCTGTACGTAACAACTGTTGCTATCTACGCAGAACATTACGCCTAGCATTGGAGACGAAGAGGCTGAGAAGTCGAATGTAGGAGAACTACCAGAGTGCTTCATATATGCAGGTGACCATGATCACAATTAGATGTGTAGAGTCTTATGTCATTTCTTTCCAATTGACAGGCATATTCACAGCAGAGATCATTGGTTCATCTTTCCAACACCTTCGCTGCGCAATACTACTACCAAATCAAGCCTTGATCTCATCTGCAACATGTTGCGCTTGCTCTGGCCACAGCTTCACCTTGACGCCCTGGCCCGGTCTCCCGACCACCTCGGCCTCGTGATACTGCGCGTACCAATCGCCACAATACTCGAGCCTCTCAAACTTTTGCATTATTCTCACAACTGAAACATAAACGTCAGTATTAATCCCCGTGTATCGCGTATCAGCTGACAAGAAGCTCACCACAAAACGCCATCTCCGTCATGGCGAAATTCTGCCCGACGCAGATCCGCGGCCCGCCGTTGAACGGGACATAGTTCCACGCCTTGGGCGCCCAGCGCTCCCAGCGCTCGGGCTCGAAGAGCGCCGGGTCCGGCAGCGGCGCGCCCGTGGCCTCGTCGCGGGCCGGGTAGAGCGCGGCGCACCGCTGCATGCTCAGCGTCGAGTAGACGACGACGTCGCCCTGGACCACAGATACCGGCGGCTCGCCGGGCGGGCCCGCGATGGTCGTGTCCTCGAGCGCCGTGCGCAGGTTGTACGGCACGGCTGGGTAGAGCCGCAGGGTCTCGTTGAGGACGTGGCGGAGGTAGGCTGTTTTTGGTAGAAAATTGTCAGTCAATATTGCTTCTTTCATTTTTTTCAGGTGAATTCGAAGAATGTTTCAGAAAACGAAAAGCCCAAACCCTGGACACGGTGAACAACATTTCACTTACTCATGCCTTTCAGATCCTCGTAGCTCGGCATCCTCGTCCGTCCGACCGCATCCAGAACCTCGCGGCGCAGCCTGGCGAATTTCTCCGGGCGGCGACTGAGCTCGTAAAAGGCCCAGCTGAGCGTGGCGGCCGTGGTGTCCCTGCCGGCGAGCAGGACGGCGACGATCTGGTCGCGCAGGGCCCTTGGGTCGCGCGTGTGCCGGGCGACGCTGTGCAGGAACGTGAACTCTTTATCCGAACCTCCCAGCTTGTCGAGCTCGTCGCGCGGCAGCGCCAGGGCTGCCTCGATGAACGGCATGACGAAGCGGTCGATGGTCCGGATCCCGGCGTGGTACCGGCCCCGAGGCACGAACACCTCGAAGGGCCCCAACACTGCAGCAACTCGTGTCAGTCATTGCCTTCCTCGAGGTGATAATGAGTTTGGTTAGCTCTTCTGGGGGTTTTGTTCGAGTCGCTCTGCGTAACACCCTAATATGGCAGTGGTACTCTCGAGACAACTCAAAGCGAGTAGATAATAACATCAGAAGTTGCTTACTGGTCGCCATCATCTGGATGCGCTGAACCTCGTTGAAGGCCTCGGCGAACTCGGCCCGCGGATCCGCCAGGCTGTTAACCGAGGCGCCGAGCAAGAAATCCGTCGTCACATCGAGCGTCATCCTATAAAACAGATCCATAATATCAAACGGCGCCCCGTCCGTCGGGACGAGGTCGATCAGGGCGCCGACCCAGCGGTCGAAGATGGCCAGGTCGCTGACGCGGTCCTTGACGAACATGGGCCGGATGAGGCTGCGCGAGTCGTGCCACAGCGCGCCGTCGGTCGTGAAGATGCTGTCGCCCAGGAACGGCCGCCACAGGTCGTGGAACCGGTCGCCCTTGCCAAAGGCCGCGAACTTGCCCGTCAGGATCGTCTTGATGTGCTCCGGGTCCCGCGTGATCAGGTACCGCTCCCGCGGCCGGATCTGGATCTCGACAATGTCGCCGTGCTGGTTCCGCCGCGAGCGCGCGAACATGGAGTCAAAGTACTCGAGCAGCTTGTGCGACATCTGCGCGCGGGCACAGTGGATGAACCATAGCGACGCTGTGATATGGTCAGTCGTTACATGCTACTCTGGAGAGCAACTGCCCATGACCCGGGACATATAATGGATCGTACCTCCAATAGGGGTATAAGCCAAGCGCGGAGCTCGCACGCCTCCTATCTTGCGGATACGCCGCGCATGTAAAGCGAACTGGACATAGTAATACAAGATACTCAGTCCGGCAAGGAATACGCAGGCAAGCCCGAGGTTTTTGATACTCAAGTCGATCTGATTCAACATTTCGTCGAAACCCTATTCTGCTTCGGTGACTTGTATTGCCACCAAGACGTGAGAGATCAGAAGAAGAAGACAAGAAGACGAACAATACTTATACAAGAGATATAAGCGGGCGTTCAACGAAGGACGGAATGTTTTTCGATGGAATAGGAATGGTACAGCGGCATGATATCTGCCACATGAGCAGCCAAGATCAACGCGCATCGATCTTCTCACCATCCAAGCACAATCAGGCCATTTGTCAGAACGAGTGCAAAGTTCCCCAACATCACCTTAAAATATTGATGTCGATGATTGCTCGAGAGCGCATTAGTCTACCCCGCAAAGTAAAGATGTAGCGCCCGCCAATAATTGCAACCGGCTTTCGCAAAGTATCACCGGATTGGAGATAGGTCAGCCCCGGATTTGGAGACGATCTGCTAGAGAACTTTCATATGTCTGTTTGTCTGATGCTCAGTGCCGAGGCCCTACCTTATTTTCCGATCAGTCCGGGGTAGTAACTGCGTTGCTGTTGACTGCAAATGTTGACTATAGTCACTCATCGATGTGCCACCATTTCGTTCTGTACTTTTGGAAACCAGCTGTGTTGACTCGAAGCACGACTGTTGATTATGTACCTATGTATGTTATGGATACCGCGCGTAGTTGCCCACGTCTTCTAAATGTGCATCTTGGCTTCCGAATCCCCTTTCTCTGCTCGAATAGAACGCCGGTGTCCAGCTTGAGCGCCAAGTCCATTCCCTCAAAGTTCGTACTATTACATTTTGTCAAAGACCCCTATTGTGAACCCTTCGCTTGCAGACCGCCCGTGCAAGTATATGCCATTGGCTCTGCTTGTCCCCTCCGATTTCCAGTGAGGCGTGCTGGTGAGTGTCAACAGACCTCTTGGTGATGGGTCGCCGAGCTTCCTGCTGATTCGAGACCCTGCTCGCGCCTAGTTAAGGGGTTTACCACCTTGACACGTGTGGTTTTGTGGTTTTGATGATTGACGCAGTCGTAGTTCTGCGTTTCGATGTGCGCCTCGTAATCCCCATTTTTATCTATATTTCGTGCGCCAATATTGTTTGTGGGATTCTCTCCCACTGCGTTCCTTCCAAACACTAATTGCTAATTGGCTATGCTCAAGTCGCCCATTCGACAGTCTCGAGGGCGAGCATGACCAAGACCAGAGTCGATGGTAGAATCCTATTTCAGTATGAGCATCGGATTACACACCGCCAAAGGGAAATTGGGGGATTCAACATACCAGACAACGTAACTCTGGAACAGGATCTTGGACATGACGAGCTCATATACCTCATTGAGCTGGCAAATCTGTGCCAACTGCAGTGCGCTCGGGGCACCACTGAGAAGGAAGCATACAATGACGAAGATGGGATCATCAAGAATGCTAACAGGAACATACTTGGCAATCAAGGCGAGCATCGGTGCCATGATGAGAGTCGGAAGAAGCATTCGGCTAACAAGCGATGCTACCAGAAGTCGCGTGCCGATTTGTTCCTCTTCGGGGTCCTTGGCCTCTTGGTTCTGGGTGTTCCTGGCAAGGTTGGCTCCAAGCACGACAAGAATCAGAGGAACAGCGACTCCCGCACTAGACTTCAATGCTGATGTCACACTGTTCTTGATGAAAGAGCCCTCCTGGAAGAAGAGACGCTGCAGGTCGGGAATCGAGGCGACAATGATGGCGATGAGCATAGCCCACAGGGGAGGGTTCATGAATTCCGCAAGGCCTTTGAAGAAGCGCGATGTGCCATTGCCCATCTTGACCAAGGCATTTTGCATTGGCACCGGCAGACCGTGAAAGGCACGGCGCGAGACACGGATGAGCTTGACTTTCAGAGCCAGGCAGTTTCGCTTAACGCCCAACTTGGCTCGGCGAACCAATCCCTTGATCCCAGTTGACGGCTCGGGCTCGTCCAGGTCGTGTACACGTGGGAACGACATGATCTCGTCGTCGGAACCATTTTGAGGCAGGCCGAACCGCGTGCTGTTGCTGTTGTACTTGCGACGCTTCTTAATGAGGGACGAATCCTGCTCGTCTTCGGACTCATTTGGTGAAGCTCTCGAAGTGTTTGCAACGGGCGTACGGCCGGCTGGCTCATAAGTATCCGACTCGTCTGAGCTCCTGTTGCCATCCTCATGGTGACCGTCGTGTATCAGACCAGAATCCAGTCCGGGGATGAGCACGCCGCCGGCTCCTGGAGGCGCTTCGTCCACGTTGTTGCCTTCTTCCAATGTGCGGGTCTCGTCATCCGAGTCTTCCACATCCTCTGGCTTCTTGGGCGCGAGCAACACATTGTATCCCCATGTCCATCTGACCAGTTGACCGAGTTGTTGGAAAATCATGAGATACAGGATACCTCTGGCAGCAACCTCTTCGTCGTTGTCACCGGGAATACGATCCCAGTGCAGACCCTTCAACGTCTGTGACAATGATACTACCAGAGAGATGGGCAATGAGTTGGAGTTGCCAAATACCGCCATCGCCGTGACGAAGTTTGCGGGTCTCTTGTTCAGCCGGCATATCTTGGCGACAGCCAAAGACACAAGATATGAGACGATAGTTTGTATGACAAAGATGACCGGGATGACGGCCAGCTCGGCGAGTTTGCCGGCGTTGAGCTGCGAGGCGAGCTTGGTGAAGATCAGACATGGGGTGAAGATTTGAACGTTGAGATTGGCGAGGAACTTTTGCTTCTCGGCGTCAAAGTGGCCCATTCGAGCGATGACATATCCGGGAAGGGCGACAACCACAACTTCCATAACAGCCTCGAAGACCAGCAATGTCAAGTGCCCCAGGGAGGGGTGAGAGTCGTGTGGCTTCTTCATCGGTTCGAAGGAAGCCATATCGGTCGCCATGCCGCCCATTACCACCATATTGTTTGCGCGAAACGACGCCGGATTCGACATTGACCAGTCCATATTTGGCGTCGGCTCCGTCAGGTCTTATGGAGTTGAATCGAACTTGGAAGTAACGACAAACTGAGCACCCGGCAAACCTGTGGCACGTTGTCGTTGTTTGCGCCGAAGGGTCCGTGTAGCGGAGCTCGGATGGCTGAAGAGCCAAATTTCGGGTGGTTGCTAGTAAGCGAAAAGGTGTCGTCGGACTGCCGATAACGGTTTGTACAGAGTATGTCGACGAGAAGATGGTGGCTTTTTGTCGTCGGAGGCTGGCGGTGAATATGTACGGTAGTGGCTAATTATAAAGGGTCCGGATCGTTTCTCCAACCGTCTTGCCGTCCGGTTTATTCTTATGTTGTTGGATGCGTAGCGTGTGACGTATGAGTGGGTAGTCGTGTGTCCCGGAGTGGGCTGGAGACGCGCAAGGTTTAGATTCAGACCAGCTGCGACAATGAAGACTGATGAAGCAAGAACAGAGAAGAGAAGAAATGAAAGTCTAATGAGGCCGCCGTGTGAGCGATTGATCTAATGATAAAAACGATGGCAATAAGTGACTAGACCTGGCCAAGATTCTTGGACACTGGCGAAGCAGAGAGTCTTGGGTGAAAGATTCGTCACGGCGGCCACGTCTGTGGATGTACGGAGTACAAGAGCAGTTTGATGAACCGGCGCAGAGAGGAAAAAAGAAAAAGCAAAAGGGCCCGTCTCGGCGGCAGGCGACTGCTGGAGGCTGCACGCTCCTTGCTGGAAAATGCCTAGCGCACAGCGCCTCAGCGTGCTAGCGCTTTGGGTCCCTGGAGATCTGACAGGTTCGGGCCTGATTGATAAGAGAACAGGCCAAAGCCGGCCGGTACAAGCTACAACCTGGCAATTCTTGGGGAGCCTAGCGCAGGCCCAATGCCACACGCCAAGAACACACCTTCTCAGCATCCTTGTAAGCAAGTCGCAACCAGCAGCAAGCTGTGGGCAAAGCTGGTTCGGTCGTTCCTAGGGCGGGAGCGTGCTGTGACATGGCCCTCGGGTTGGCTGCGACATCCCACCCACCTAGAACGAAACATCATAGTAGTAGTACTACTACGAAGCGCTGCCGCCCGCAATCCTAATGCACAGCTGGGGCTTCCTGGGGATGCACCTCTTGGGGATCTGCCATACAGGAAGATCGTGAGTTTGGGCCCAGGCAGAGTGATGTGAACTTTGTTTCATCCCAAGCTTCAGAGCTTGACGCTGCCAAAAGTACGCACTGCAGTGAAAGAAACACAATTATCGATACCACCTCAATCAATTACTATTACTCTGCTCAATCGCCTGGCGGTGAAGCCAATTCGCCCAGCCAGATCGGCGATTTCCTGATACTTTCCTGTTTCCATAGCTGAATCAAGGAAATCGCACACCGGAACGAAACGTCCAGAAAGGCTGTCATCGCACAACGAATTAGAAGAATGATGGAAAGTGACGTTATAAGCCCCTGGCAGTTTTGGAGTTGCTCGCCCCCCACCCCTGCATCGCATCGCTGGCAATAGTTACAATTGGGGCCTCCCTCCCTCCTTCGGGAATTATGTGTGTGTATGAGCCACGCGATGCTGTGCTACCTGCGTGAATGCTGCTTCCCGAACCTCCCGCCATTGGTGCCCAGACCAATCGTTGCTGCGACAGACCGCAAATGTATTGGGCTGTGTGTGATGCTGTAGACGTGCCAGTTGTCTCTGCCAGCCCACTGGCCCCATAACTTGCAAGGTGTTACTCTGCACTGTTGCAGTGTCTCAAAGAAAGGCGAACTGCTACCAAGGCTCTAGCAGGCAAATCTAAGATCGTCAGCCAAGTCGTGCCCAGACATTTGCCAGACCCGATTGACTGCTTTGCTCCAATGCCGAGAAAATCGTGGCTCTGCTACATACTTCGAGCGACTTGCTTCGGCCAGCAAACAAAGCGAGCTTGTGGCACTTTTATCGTTTCCTCTTCTTGGCTATGGCTGCGCCCCAACCCGCTGCTTTCGTGTTCGTGAGTACACAGCACAGAGTATATTCAGCAGGAATCCACCTCTGATGACTCATCAAGACTATCTGGTTTGGTCCAAGTTCCACTACAAGTATTGATTCGAACATTGCCATTATTCCGCAGTTACACAAAAGGAGTTGGTCGCTTTCTTCCAACGTTGAGTCTGCTAGACCATGCCCAAATTCGAACAGTAGGCGTCTACAAACACTCGCAACCTGCCAACACGATGGAGTGTCTATCAAAACAACATCACCGCTTAGGTGACCAATCCCGATCCTGATCGTGATATTTCCACACAGACCATGCTTTGGAGTCAGTGGTATTCGTTGGATGCTAAGCCATCAAGAGCAGATGCGACCTTCTTTCAAGAAGAATTACATGCTACTTCCCACAATCTGTTCGTTCGTTCCTGCCTTCCGCCAGTCACTGAACTTAAGGAACGTGCTTTCCTTCCCAAATGTCCCATGGCTCGGCAAAAAAGAGTCATGTTCGTCCTAAGAGCGACAGATCGTTCTTTCCCAGTACGTCTTTCTGGGCAAGAGCTGTTTAGGTCAGAGTAGCCCTGAGAATTTGCTCCTTCTCTCAACCATGGAGCAAGCTCGAGAAATCCCCCAGACCACTTGGAGGAAACAATCAGTTCTGCTGCCTGCTCTGCGTCCAGTTCTCAAGCACGGTTCGTTCACAATTACTCGTTCACAATTACTCAACTGTGTCTATCTGCGAGCGTGTCTGCATTTGGGCTCGATCAATCAACAGCAGCCACGATTGGCCAGTCCTGAAACGCCGACATTGACCAGAAGAAACATAATTCGAGGTTGTGGCCCTTCTGAACGATATTGAGACCCTCTCCCGAAGCAGCCACTCCTTGTATACAGATCTTCCTGTACTACACCGATTCTCGATTTGTCCAGCTGCTGTGTATCAACGCACCATCGTCTTTCACTATTGCATCCATTTCTAAGCATCGGCCGCCAATAAGCACAAAGGACCACCTCGATGAGGCTCGGATCAACGTTTCCAAGATGAAGCTGCTTGACTTTCCGGTCGAGCTCATTCGGTCTATCATCGAAACCACAGTTCAAGACGTGGGCCTTCGCCCTTCCGTCAAGTTGCGAGAAGTTTGCAGTATGTCTGAATGTTCCAAAGAACCACCTCCATAAACTAACAATGTCACAGAAACTTTTGACAAGGAGGTGATGAGGTCGTTTGAAATGCTCTCCATCTTTTCCTTCGACGAAAGCACCAAATTTGTCTGCCGCGATAAGGAGTCACACTGGAGAGGTGATTGGGCCAGACCTATCATTCCTTTTCTCGCGCGGTTCATCGAGGGCCGTCCCTACGAAGCCAATCGGGAGCCAACAGTCGATGGGCTCGAACTTTGGCAAACAAGTCTTCCCTGTCTGCTAAACCGCATTCTCGACGATCTCGATGTCGACCCAGAAGACCGATTTGGAGTTTTGGTTCGTTTGCTCCAGCACCACGACGATCATGCGGAAACGGGAGTAGAAAATGTCGATGTACCCGGGATCATTCGCACTCTGATCAATGGAGATTTCGGACCGAGTTCTGAGGCAAGATGGTCATCCGAGCACCTCTCGAACCATATACTCATGGCCGCCATCCTGCTGAAGAAGCGTGCAAGATATCATCATCTCTCCGGACATCCGCCTGCAGCCTCAAGAGACACCTCATTCAGTGAAATACTTGGTACACCTATTTGGGCAGCCATCAAAAGCAAGCAATACGATCTTGTTAACTCGCAATTGCCGTCATCATTTCCCCCCGGGGAATACCGGGCGTGGTCGGATCCCATAGTGGCTGCAGTCGAGACAGGCGATTTTCACATGGCTCAACTACTTGTACCATTTGCATGGGCCAAGCGCGCTACAAACATGGAGCGACTCGAAAGCGCACTGATTCGCTGTGCCCAGCGTGGCGATGTGAAGATGGGAGAACTTCTCATCTGCACAGCCATTGAACAAGGCGCTGACATCGGTATCTTTGGCGATGGTTACCGTGAAGCGATATTTCGGTGCGCCCTTTTCGGCGATCTCCCTTTCATCGAGCTTCTGTACCAACTGCGCGGACCACTCGATCTTCTCGATCTTGATCATGGTGATACCGTCTACCCCATCGCTGTGGCTGCTTGGACAGGTAGAATCGAAGTTCTGCAGTGGTTCCTTGACCAGAAAGATGATCTTCGAAATGGACATATCCACGTTGCATTAAGAGCTGCGATACACGGCGACCAGGTGGAATCTTTACGCTGCCTGATGGAAGACTGTTTCGGCGACGATGATGAGGACCAAGACCTGAATCCACGCAATTGGCAGTGGCCGGCCAAGATCATCGAAGGACTCCACCTGAAAAGTTACCGGTCCATCCAATACCTGGTCCAAGACGCGCTTGTCATCACTACCCCGAAGGATATCGGCCAAGTATTCTCGATGGCCGTAACAGGAGGTCATATTGAGGTGATCGAAATGTTCATTGACCTGGGCTGGCAGATGGACGAACCACTCCTGACACGAAACGACTTCGACTGGACACCCATTATGTATGCATACGCCTCGAACGAACCTGGCGCAAGACTAATTGAGCAGCGGCTGTACCAGCTGGGAATCAAGCCTGTCGATATGACAAAATTTAAGTACCGGACCGATTTGGAGTGGCAGCGATTACAACTATTTCCTTCTTACAAATCGTCCATGCCTGAGGACATCAGATTGAAGGAGATCAAACAAGAGTCGGCCCAGAATGTCGTGTTCATTAATGATCCCAAACGAGAAGATCAAGATCAAAATGCTCAACATTGAAGGAAGAGAATGAGAATGTTGTGGAAGAGGCAACCAATTCGTTCTACGGTTTGGTCAGTCAAACTTGCTTGCTTGGACTTTGCATCGGAGATCTATGCACCTTCGCAGTACCTATGGGAGAGGTACACTTTTGTGTTCGTGCCTAGATACTTGTTGCTGGACAGGTGCTGTATAAAAATCATTCTACATGTGACAGTAATGAATCTTCCAAGCGCGTACATGACTTTGTGGGATGTCTAATGCCATTCAGATCCGGTGCTCCTTCGTCGTTCGCCATTCATGAACGATGATTGGCACACATCGACAAAGGTTAATCACAGTCAACAAGGAATTCTTAGTTTCGCATAGAATAAGAAGGGAAACCATGAACAATGCAACGATGAACCCTGAAAATATCGAGGGATGGCACTTTGAACACCAAAAAAGTCCTCCAAGTCTGTTTAGTCAATCGTTCTTTTCACAAGCCTCAATTCCTTCGCTTTCGAATTACATTCGATCACTTGTCTGGAAACAAGTCTTTCAATCCCTTTATTTTCAAATCATTTTGTAAAAGCTTTTACGAATCACCATGCTCAACGACAATGCTCCATCCTGGCTCTTCGCCGACCCGTACGCATATCAATATTCAGATCTCTCGAGCCATGTCTCCAAGGCACAGAGCAACGAGAACATGCCTGGATCTAGTGCTGCCACAGTAAGATCACGCGCCCGACGCACTTCTTACCACCACGCCGCTGCAGGGCCGACGAGAGATGCGAGCCAGGCTCCTGAACTACACATACCCCCAGCCCCGAGGGAACAATGGAGTTCCCTCGAGTCTGTCATGCCCAGGAGCCCATATCACCACATGAGGGCCATGGACTACAACGGGAAGATGCAACACGCCGCCGATCCCTCGGTGCGGCACTCCACTCTGGAAGTCGTCGCCGCGCCGGTCACGCCCAGCAAGTCCAAGAGCGCGCTCAACTTTGACGACATCCTGCAGGGCGTGGAGAGGGAAAAGACCAAGTTGGGTTTCAAGACGTGGGAGATTGAGAGGGCTCGAGGCAGGAGAGCCAGGGCGAGGTTTGATGCTGGTAATTAGACCTTGCGATGGTGAGAGATAGTTTGGAATGAGAATTGTTTTCGCTCGTACTATTTGCAGTCTCAAGTGATGTTACGCGCGTGATTCCATTTTATTGGATTTGGCAGATGGTTTTGCTGTTCGACCCGGCTAACTTGATGAGTAGCCATGCTTCCACCAAGACAATCTTTCGCTTACCATAGAACATGGTTTGCTGCTTATTGTGTCGACGATCATAAGGCTGAGCATCGAGGTTTTTGAGAACATGGCCACGGTTATCCATGGTACAGAGTACAATACAATAGGCTCCACACTTGTGAAAACCGCCATGGATGCCCGAGCGGTGGTCACTGGCTCAAGCCATAGTTCAGACGAGGAGCACACTTCGAGGTGAATGACCACAAGACCCTGGCGACTCCCGAAGCTGAAATGCGGCCCTAAGCTTTTTAGACAATCCCAGCCAGCTGGAACAGGCTTGCCAAGGTTAGAGCGCTATTGGTCACTGTCTTGAAGATGGGTGATCGTGGCGATATACATGTTGAAACTAGCTTCGGAACGTTGCCGAATGCTCTTTTTTCAGTTGGGTTGCCTGTCTGGCCTCGCACAGCCTGTATATAGACTATCGACCGGGATTTATCCTCTATAAATATAATGGGAATAGTCAACGACTGGAACTGGGTTGATTCTTGAAGGATGTAAAATAGTGTTTGGTTTACCTAAGTATTATACTTCATCGGGGCCGCCCGAGGAGGAAGGGAAAAAATGCAGGAGATGGCAGATGGGAGAGTTTGGAGCTAGGGTCATAGAGACCATGTCCAGCAGTTCACCTCCAGCCCCGCACCTTGAACACAAGTGACCCAATGAGGAGATGCGACGGTTCGGCAGCGTCGTAGACATGCTGGGCCGGACGCCGGGGAAGACTCCAGCTTCAGCAAGTTTGGCTGCAGTTGGGCCTAGCAGGTGGGTAAGCGGCGGAAGCCAAGTCGCTAGAGCACCTAGTTCTAGGTCCACTAAGACTGCGCGAGTGTGGCACCCCCACCACCAAAACCTCAACTACGACCGACCCAGACCAAAAAGACCGGGCGGGAGTCGCGACAGAGGTGAAAGATTTTCTTCCTTTATTTGACAACCCCTGTCCGTATCTATCGCGAGCATATAAAGTGTCATCTCCGTCCTTTACTCTACTCTATCCCTTTGCTGATGTCTCCCCGTTGCTCTTCGGTATCCTCTATCATCACCACAACCTGGGCGCATTGCTAATGTGCTCTTGCAACTGGAGGTGATCTCACAGCAAGCGACTTCAAAGTCTTTGCGCTTGCTTCTCGGTGTAAAAACCGCAGAAAGACTTGTTTTTGTTTTATTCTACGATATACCCATCTTTCTTCTATCAAAAGAGCCTCTGGCTTTGTAGCGATACACGACGGCATTCAGACGTCGAGAGAGTTATCGACCCAGTATTGCTGCTGCTGCTCTGTGGAGAAGACTGTTCCGAGGCGCTGATCACGCAAATCACCAAGGATATAGCCAGCTTGCTCAAGACTCCTTCGAGATGGAATCCCACAACAAGAACGAGACCACGGGTCCGACCGTCGAGGTCTATGGAGGCCAGTCGCACACCACCTCGGGCGACCAGGCGGCCATTGGCACTGCCATCCACCAGATCGAGGCCAGAAAGGTCCACTGGTACTCGTACCTGACCACCTGGGATTTCTGGCTGGTCCTCATCATCGGCCAGGTTCTCGCTCTGTGCATCACGGGCACCAACACTTTCACCAGCATGCTGTCGGAGTGGGAGAACTGGTCCATCCCGGCCCTGCAGACCATCTTCAACTACGCCCTGCTGTCCATCGTCTACTTGCCCATCACGCTCTTCAAGCTCGGCCCAGCCAAGCTGGGAAGCATCATCTTGCGCGACGGCTGGAAGTACTTTATCCTGAGTTTCCTCGACGTTCTTGGCAACTACTTTACCGTTCTGGCCTACAGATACACGAACCTGCTCTCGGCCCAGCTGCTGAACTTTTGGTCCATCGTCTGCGTTGTCATCATCTCATTCTGCTTGCTCAAGGTCCGCTACAAGATCTTCCAGATTATTGGAATCCTGATCGCCTGCGGTGGCATGGGTCTCCTGCTGGCCAGCGACCATATCCAGGGCAGCAACGGCGGGCCTGGCGTTGATCTTCTCAAGGGTGACTTGTTTGGACTTTTGGGTGCGACTCTGTACGGAATCTCCAACGTCTTTGAGGAGTGGTTTGTCAGCAAGCGGCCCATGTACGAGGTGCTCACCTTTTTGGGCGTCTTTGGCGTCATCATCAACGGTGTCGTCTGTGCCATCTTTGACCGCGACAGCTTCCAGGGCGCCAACTGGGATGGCAACGTCGGTGGCTACCTTGTCGGCTACACGTTGGTTCTGTTCATCTTCTACTCGCTGGCTCCCATCATCCTGCGCATGGGCTCGGCCGCCTTCTTTGACATTTCGCTCCTGACGGGCAACTTCTGGGGCACTGCCATCGGCATCCAGGTCTTTGGCTACACCATTTACTACCTCTACCCGATCGCCTTTGTCCTCATCATCATTGGTCTCGTCGTGTACTTCCTGGCCGGCAGCATGCTCGGTGACTCCAAGAAGCCCTGGCTGGGTCAGGAACAGGAAGACGGTGTCGCTGGTATCGGAACGGCCAAGCTCAAGGCCCTCAACTTGGCGAGAAAGCAGGGACTGGCTGCCTCCGAGGGGGATAGGGTCTAGTCGACTGGAATCACTCTCCAACATTTCGAAGAGGTATGAATTGTCGATGCTTCGATGATCAGCTGTTGAAAATGAGGTTCTGTCGCTCATTATCCCTGTTTTGTGTCTGTTTTAGTGATACCAAATTTCAGAATTACGTCTCGTGCGTATTATTCAATAATATGATTATTTCATCAGAACATTATTCTATCTTCCGAAACCGCGTCGCACGTCAATCTTTTCAGATGAGTACATATATGAAGCGTCTACGCTAGAAGTTGACGCCAGTATACGGGCTCTGCACACTTCCAAAGCCCTGCGGACACTGCTTGCCGAGTGCCGCGGAGCCGCTCCGCATGTAGCAGACCTTGGCGGCGGCGCACGCCTCGCTGGTGCAGTTGGGGCTGCGGACGCTGCTCTTGCCCTGGAACGTGTTGAAAACGCTGACCAGCGTGCGGTTGCGCTCCATGGCCTCGGTCACACGGTGCCAGAAGGTCGCGTTCAGCGGCGCGTCCTCGGGCCACTCGGCCCCCGGCCCGTACGCCGCCCGCGTGCTGTACTCGAGCTGGAAGACGGGTCCGCTGCCGGCGTCCTCCCCGTATTCTGTGCCGTTGTCGCTGTTGAGCGACCCGAACGACGACACGTCCGAGTAGAACGTGTACGCCTCGTAGATGTCCCAGCTGCCCGTGTCCACCTCGTACAGGCGGTACCCCGAGTTGAGGTTGGTCAGCGGCGTGAGGCTGGGGCCGACCCAGGCGCTGGCGACGGCGCCGTCGGCCGAGATGTCGCTGCCGTTGTCGCCGCCGTAGTACACAAACGCCTGGTCCTCGTGGGTGTGGCCGAAGAAGACGCCGGCGACGACGTGGGGCGAGTAGCGCTCGATGATGCGCCGCAGCGCCTCGGAGCCGTTGGGCAGCGGGTTGGTCCCGTCCCAGCCCGAGAGCACGTGGCCGACGACCCAGGCGCGCTCGCCCGCGTCCTCGGCGCGCTGCAGCTCGGCGATCAGGAACGAGAACATGCCGCTGAAGTCGGGGTCGGCGGCGCGCAGCAGGGCGAAGTGGTTGTTGCGGTAGTACAGGTCCGTGTTGAGCGTGATGATGCGCAGGCCCAGCGGGTGCCGCACCGAGTACGCCGCGTAGTGCGTGCGCGCCTCGGCCGCGGTGGTCTCGTTGATCCAGCCGTAGTACGCCCACAGCGACGACACGTGGTCGTAGTTCCACGACAGCTGGGTCCCCAGCGGTCCGCCGTCGTCGATGGCGTGCGGCACGTCGAGGTTGTCGGGGTTGGTGTCGTGGTTCTGTTATGTGTATCAGTCTCCTATACCCATTTTATATATGGCGTCTCGGAATGGCGGGATCAGACTTACACCCAGTGCGGCGTACACGGGCCCCCCGATGTACGCCTTGAACATGTGCCAGACGGACAGCTCAATGTCCTCGACGTAGTCCCGCGAGCGCTGGTACTGCGCGTCGTGCGCCACCAGGTCGCCCGTGTACAGCGCAAACGCCGCGGGATTCTCCTCGGACGTCCCCGTGAGCGGGCCGATGGACTGCAGCGCCGCGAGCGCCAGGTAGTACGGCGAGTCGCACTTGTAGTAGCCATAGAGCGGCGCGGGGACCTGAATACTCGCGGCAGTCCCGTTGGTTGCCGGCGCCGCGTGCCGGCAGCACATGCTGGACGTGCAGTTGCCCTCGGCGCCGACCTCGTACCGGGCGTCGAGGTGCAGGTCCGACAGGTGCAGCACCTTGACGCGCTGGCCGCTGGGCTTTGGCCGCGTGGCGTTGGCCGGCTTGGGCTTGGGGAAGGCGAGGTCAAAGGCCGTCACGTTGGGCGCCGCGCAGTACGACCCCAGGTACGCGCAAATGTACTGGCCGTCGAGGCCGGCGACGTCGGCCTTGGACAGGATCTGCGTCCAAGTCGCGCCGAAGCTGCCGACCTCGTACGTCGACTGGCACGTCGCGTTGGCCGCGAAACCCGTCTGCTGGCACAGCGAGATCATGGCCTCCGGGAGGTACGTCGGCGCCAGCCGGGCGGCCATCTGCGCGACCGACAGGGCGGCGACGCACCGCGAGCAGTTGGACGACAGGCCCGTCTGGTTGGCCCGGACGATGGTCAGAATCTCGTCCGAGGCCGCGGCGATGACGGCCTCGGCGCTGGACTCGGACAGGTTGGCCAGGGCCTGCGGGAAGTAGACCGGGTCCGTGTCGTGAGACGGGATCGAGAGCGGATCCGTCACGTTCAAGGGAAACGTCCTGTTCAAGATGGGATCATAGAGGGCTGGCTGCGGCTCTGATGTTGGGCCGGGGTTGACTAGAATTTGTTAATCACTGAAATCTCCTGCCGCCAAACGTATCAGAAACTCACTATAGTAGCTCGAAAAGACCGAGGTCGGGAATGCCGCCGGGACGGTATACGATGCCGCCCCGGGAATGGATGACGAGGACAAAGAGCTGCCGCTGGCCGCCAACGCGCCAAGCACGGCCTGGCTGGCAAGCATGTTGAGGAATAGAGCCATCTTCATAATCCCGTCGCTCACGCGCACAGCATGACCCTTTTTTTATGTGTCGCAATTTTTTGAATCAAATGCAAGTCATTAAGCACTGAGATCTGTCAGACGCCACACGAATCTTGATAGTTTTGAATCAAGACGGGTCTTGTCTGTTGTGCGAACTTTAAAAAAAAATCTCAGGTACAGCCGAGATTGGCAAGCAAAGAGACGCAGCAGGCCTGTTTATGTTTTCTGTCCCACGTCCCTGGGTACCGGAGAGTCGGTAAGCCAGCAGTTGGAAAGAGAAGAGGCTGGGCAGAGGGTGCAATGCAGCACGTGCGACTGCAATGGATCCCCGGCAGGAGATGCCTTATCATTGATCGTATCGCCGCTTGTGGGACATACAATGCAAGTTGGTAGACGGCTCGTCCCAAGTCGTAATATAGACGAACTTAGATAAACGTGCCGATCGACTGAACAGTGATTGGATGACGGTGCCGCGGGGAGACAGTGACAGGCGAGCATTAGCTCCGAGACCCCACACAGTTTGACTCTGAATCGGAGTTATCATTTGGCTTTGGAAGGAAAGAGGTGAAGGCCGATCTGGACGACTCGGACTGACTTGAGGCATATTAGAGAATATACCTGATCAATGTGGTCATATTGTCAAGAAAGGCATCTAACCTATCGAGATGCGTTTGAACTGTCAAAGTTTGATGTATGACTACCAACGATTGCCATCGTATTCACCGACGGCCAAAAACCTAAAGAACGGCAAGTTTGCAGCAATAGCTTCTGACCGGACAATCAGACTTATATTTTAAACCTTCAAATGACGCCTGTAATAAGCAAGAAGGATCGATCTATAGAACTGGCAAGATTGCTATTATATAATCTCAACATACTGGAAACGGTCGATCGACCCGTTTTGCCAAGACTATATTGTTGGAAATACTACAGGCTTGGTGAACTGTGGGGAAGTACAGAGTATACACTGATGGGCCGCCGCCCGTGAGTACTAGTTAGGGCGTCAAAACTCAGCAGTGTTGCGTTCAAGAACATGGTAAATGCGTTTGCTTGCCTATTGTCCGTTTTTGGTGCCCCGAGATGTTATTCGATGTCCAACTGCTTGGCGACACTGATATTGCTTTAACCGCATTCAAGGAGGACACCATGGTTCCCTCCTGAAAAGCAAATGGATGGCGGCTGTTCGGCATTTGGTACAGACGCTCGCTGTATTTGAAAAAGACTACGGCAGAAACTGCAATCAAGCTTGGCATATCTACACCGACCCTGAAGCTTAGAGACAAAGGATGGATCAACGAAATCTAGGTGGTTGAGCTGGTCCTGGAAGATTGATCAACAGCAATACTTTATGCAATCAGTTCAACGTATACTCATCCTTTGCCCCCTACCGAGTTTCCACTAGATCTGAGCACCCCAAGAGTATAATCTGGCCGATCTGTCTTTCCCGCTATCAAAGAATCCAACATCTTGGAGGTCATGCAGAGAATGTAAGCTCTAATGCACCCCAAAGTGCTGATCTCTTGCCAAGCACGGGAGCTGGCGCAAAGTCCTGCCGCCGGCGGTTCGTGATTCGTCTTCTCGGCTCTCGATCTTGTGTGATACAACATCGGCCCCTCTCCTTAGTCATGCCAACAAGAATATGATAGATCCAAGTGTCACCCAGCCCTACCATACATACCGGAGCTACTCCTTGTGAGTCTTTCTCAATGCTTGACCGCCTGGTATAACACATCGATACACACAAATTATGCATCGGCAAATGGCACGGAAAAGGTCAACCGAGCACGATAAAGCCTCCTTGGCTGCATTCGAGGTCACATCGATATCCCTTCATTGCACGGTCTACCAAGATATTTAGGCCTTGCCTCATGAGCTGAAGCCCATTCGTAAAGATACCTGCTACTTTGCGATGGCGGTAGTGACACGGAAATTATTTCTGTATTTGAGTGACTTGTCCTGCTGCAATTGTGACGCGCTTGATTCTTCTCGTTCAGTCAGTCACTGACCTAAAGACTCTGGGCTCTATTCGTTATAAGACGAAGCCTGACGACTGGATTGTTTCAATTTGCAGTATTGCAGAATTGAGTTGACTGGCCATCAAAAAGCAGCTGGCGACAATGTATTCATCTCTGCCGCTCATCGCTGTCGCAGCAATCGCCGCCGTCTCAGCTCAAGAAACATACCCGGTCGCAAGCGACTGCAAAGTCTTCCCAGGCGACGAGTTGTGGCCATCCGATGCCGAGTGGGTGAGTCTAAACGAGACCGTTGGCGGCAGACTTGTCAAGACCGTCCCGGTGGGGTCGCCCTGCCATGATCCCAACTACAATGCGACCTTGTGCGATGAGATAAAGCAAGAATGGTCGTGGGAGGAAATTCAGTACGCCATTGAAGAACTTTGACCAATCTGCATGGTTGTTAACAATGGACGTTGTAGCTTTAACTCGACCTCGTCTGTCATGGCTCCCTTCTTTGCCAATCAGAGCTGCGACCCTTTCCAACCTCAGTCAAGGCCCTGCGAACTCGGCAACTATGTTCGCTATGCCGTGGACGTCGCAGGGCCCGAGGATATCAAGACTACGATTGCATTTGCGCAGGAAAATAATATTCGGTTCGTCATTCGCAACACCGGCCATGATTTCAACGGGTAAGTGCTAGTCCGTCCGAGGCAGCGGCCTCTTCACTCACTTTAAACCTCGATTAGACGATCGACTGGTGCAGGTGCTCTTTCTGTTCGCACCCACGGGCTGAAGGACATCGACTTCATCGACGAGTGGGTCAGCGAAACATACACTGGTTCGGCCGTCAAAGTCGGCGCCGGCGTCCAAGGGTTTGAGATAGTCACAGCCGCCTCTGGCCACGGCCGCGTCGTCATCACCGGCGAATGTCCAACCGTTGGAATCGCAGGAGGATACACCCAGGGGGGCGGCCATTCCGCGCTGAGCAACGCCTTTGGTCTTTCAGCGGACAATGTCCTCGAGTGGGAGGTAGTCACGGCCGACGGCCAATTTCTCGTCGCCAACGAGACGTCCAACTCGGATCTTTTCTGGGCGCTGCGCGGCGGAGGGCCCGGAACCTACGGCGTCGTTACGTCGATGACGGTCAGGACACATCCGGATGCCGTCGTAGCTGGTGCGAGTCTGTCTTTTTCATCTAATGGCACTACTACGGACACGTTCTGGCAAGCAGTACAGATCTTCCACAAGCTTTTGCCCGCCATGGTAGACGCTGGGGCCATGGTCATTTACACCATCAAGTCGGACAGCTTCGGCATACCTTTCTTGACAGTATACAACAAGACAGAAGCCGAGTGTCGAGAGATTCTGAGCCCTTTTATGAAAACTCTCGAAGAACTCGAGATCAATTCTACAGTCGCATACACCGAGTCGGCAACGTACCTAGAACACTATAATGAGACCTTCGGTCCTCTCCCAGAGGTGAGTATTCGGTACCGTTCTTATAGAGAGAAGTATCAATTGAAGCATGATTATTAACCTTTTCTCTGCTCAGGACGGTCTAGCCATCGACCAAGGTCTATTCGGAGGACGCCTGGTCCAACGCGATCTTGTCCCAAACATCACCGCATCAGCATACCGACCCCTGACCGACATCGGCGTCGCTCTGACGGGCGTCAGCCTCGACGTGAGCAAGTTCGGCTCAGCGGCAACCACGAGCGTGGTACCGGCGTGGCGGACGGCGCTGATCCACGCCGTGCTCAACCTGCCGTGGTGCTACACGGCCCCGTGGGCCGACAACGTGGCTCAGGCCAACAAGATGACGGAGCAGGCCATGCCCATTATCGAGGCGGCGACGCCCGGTAGCGGCGCCTATGTCAACGAGGCCGACTTCCAGCAGCCCGACTTTCAGGAGGTCTTCTGGGGCGAGAACTATCAGAGACTGTTGGAAATCAAGGCCAAGTACGATCCGGAGAACTTCTTTTACACGCGGATCGCGCCTGGGTCTGAGGCTTGGACTGTGGCGAATGATGGGAGAATGTGTCGGTCAACTTGATACAACTTATGTACCCAGGCAAGCGGGTGCCAAATTAGTGAGAATGAGTACGAGGTGTGCTTGGTTACATGCTATCACAGCATATCATCCGATCGTCACGAATAATATTCAGATAAAGTTGAGAACATTTACAAATCTATCCGAGAGCAAAATTCTCCGATTTTTTTTTTTTTTTTTTTTTTTCGTTGCGCTACCAAGACTATCATGCGAAAAGGTACAGTATTCCCAGCGGATCTTAGTATAGGCGCAACCTCACTTTCTTCGTCACTCGCTTGCCAGGAAAAAATCGAGCAGGCGCAAATTTTCATGCTCTTCGTGTAGCATCGCTGTGACGGATGTCATCAATGTCGCCAGCTTGTTTGATTCTATTGGCTCTTGTCTGTCACTCCGCAAGCGCTCTTGTGGTTCCAGGTGCCTATCCCGGCGCTTGTCTGCGTCTTCAACCTAGAAGTGGACTCGGGCACAGCCACGCGACGAAAACACCGCTCTTCCTTGGTTTTCTTGGTATTTCGTTTGGGTCCAACTCCCACCAAGTGAAAGCCCACCAAAACAACCTACACAACGACTAAGAAGCCGAGTGCCGTGCACTGCTGTTAGAAAAGAGTAAGACGATGCGAAGTGCAGTAGCGAAGTGCAGTAGCGCAGACAGCTCATACGCATACAATCGATCTCGGCCTCTTATAATTTATTCACTTGCAGCCGAGACTGCAGTGCAGGTGATGAAATATGTAGACTCAGCCGCAAACACCCCCACACCTTCGCTTCATCATGTAGCGACACAAAAGTGAAAGTTCATCTGGCAGAAGCAAGCAGAAATATTTGGGAGATTTTTTTTCTGTCGAATTATAGTTCTCTCTTCCTATCTCCATGCCAATATTGTCATGTCTTCTGAATGTTCGATCAACCCCGGTGCGAGCGTGCAGCTATGCGCGGAATGCGAGAAGATAGTGCTAAGGGATGACTGGCGCCAGTTCAAAGTTGCATACGAGCACGGCGCACCACACTGTGTTTTCACAGAACCAGACACAGGGATACATCCCGACTCCTTTGGCAAGAGGCTAGACGAATTTCCGCAGCTCCCTGGGTTACATGAATCTGCGCTCAACGGCTGCAAGTTCTGCAAATTTCTGGTAGAGATTCTGGAATCCGATCAAGTCTCGGATATCCAACACAAGATTCATCCGGCACCACTCGATTCTCCGATCCCAATAGAATACTTCGTCGGCTATATGTGGAACTACACTGGCGCCAATGAACGCCATTATCTTAGAGTGGTTGTGCATTTTCTTCATCAATCGAGAGACCTGACATTCTGGTGTACTATTCAAGCCCCTAACGGTACGATATTTAAACCTTTTGTTATCAAAGAGCCAGTAGAGTTTTGCTAATCTTTTCCGGCAGAATGCAAGGAAATGGCGGACTGGCTGCGTCTCGTTCCACCAACGCATGATTTGTATACGAATGAGGGTACTGTCGATTGGATAAGATCGAAGCTAAATGACTGCTCCGAGCGACATGACTGCGGTGCACATTTGCCAAAGAGCGACTATTTGCCAGACAGGCTGCTCGACGTTCGGGGTGACATCCCAAGACTTGTATCTCGTGCTGATATAAGTTCATCTTCTCGGGCAAACACCAGATATCTGGCTTTAAGCTACTGCTGGGGAACAAAGGAAGATGCGTCCCATCAACCGAAACTCACCAAAGATTCAAGGCTGCGATTTCAGACCGGAATAGACCCGAAGGAGCTATCAGCGGTTCATCGAGATACAGTTGACGTTGCCAGGGCTTTATCCATCCCATATATCTGGATCGATTCGTTGTGCATCTTACAAGATGACGACGATCGAGTTGACTGGCAACGACAGTGTGCGCAGATGGATAGAATCTATGGCTGTGCGCATGTCACCATCCTTGCAGCAGCGTCAAGCTCATGTCGTCAGAGCTTTCTTCGACGGCCACGCGGCTTGCAAACTGTACTACCATTCCAATCTGCTGTACAGCCAAGTCGGAGCGGCTTCCTTGAAATTGAGTTGAGACGGGTGGAGATATCTGACTCAAGCGACTTCTTGTACGATATCTTCCAAGCGGAGTTCAACAATTCTCGCTTGTCAACAAGGGGCTGGGCATATCAAGAGCAGGTCCTGTCAGCACGTATGGTTTCATTCGGAGGATGGAATATCCACTATTTATGCTCCGATTCTCGAAAAACATTCCAGAACCCAAAATGTGACCCATGTTGGGAAGAAAGACACATAAGTTATTACGAAGTCCATATGTCCACGAAAATCAATCGAGAACTCTCAACAGGAGATTACCACGGTGCCTGGAAGATGGTCTTTCCGAAAGCGGCTGGGTTTGGAAGCCACTCATTCACGTATCCGACAGACATATTGCCAGCTCTGTCTGGTTTAGCTCGACTGATTCAAAAGCCCTCACCTGATGTGTACCTCGCTGGACATTGGGCTCAGGATCTATTTCAAAGCTTGCCATGGAAACGACAACTCCTTACACAGACACCAAAAGAAGCACTTTTCCCAATCACCACTGGGGCCGAGCCATATACAGTACCATCCTGGAGCATTCTCTGTAAAGGAGAGGTCAAACTGGTAATCGCAGACTATCTATACTTCATGAATATCAGATCTGAAATGCAATCTTGTGTTGGCAAAGTCACATTGGTCAGCAATGACCCAAACGCAGATCCATATGGTGCCATCAGAAGTGCGCAGCTCGAAATCCGAAGCCACAGTTTTCAAACCCAAAGCAAAGTCGACCAGTCAATTGCCACCAAATTGGCTGGGCCTACCGGATGGAGCGTATTTATTGACTGGGAAAGTCGCCGCTTCCATTGTATTGCATTCCTTGATTATCACCTGCAAGAATCAGACATGAACCAAGATTCAAGAATGTGGCGTTGGGTCCTCTTGGGGAGTGTTCAAAGATCGACAAAATGCTTTGGGACTGCCAATACAGAAAACGATGGAGAGGCAGAAAGATATCCTTATGGTCTATTGTTACTTCAGGACCCTCGCCAGAAAAAGTGGTATCGGGTTGGTGTCTTCGTCAAACGCACGAGTGCAATGTCGGCAGATTCATGGCGAACGAAATATTCAGCAGTGGAGGATTTGACACTCGACAACTTTAAAGAGATGTCTAAGATTGAGACTATCACTGTATTATAGTATTTCTGCTGCGAGGATCGAGGTCTTCAACTAAAGTCAGTATGACTAGGTATTACGCAAGATCTGGTATTCATACACTGTTTAGACTGGTGCATGCCCGTTTTCGCGTGTTGAGTGCGGGAACCCTGCGCTAGATGGGCAACAGACGCTGTTGTGGCTCTGTCAGATACTAGAAACAGACTGCCACTTTAAATACCAGAGCACCCGAGGTCAATGGCAAATTTGTACAGTGCCAATCAGAAAGACAAATGGCCATAGTGGTTCTTCAGTATATATTTTGCCGTCGCGCCAGTTGATGCTCTCAGGAGACTTGTTATTTTGTTCACATATTTGAGAAGAAAGGTCTACGGTGCAGGGGTGTTATTCGCGTTTTGCTGGCGCTCTTCTATCTCGCGGAGTCGCGCTTGGCGCCTCTCATCCATTTTCCGCCGGGTGGCAGCTTCTGCAGCAGCATATGCGGCTTCGTCTCTCCTTCGTTCCTGGTCTCTCTCGACTGTTTTGGCTGTTAGCAACGTGTGCTACCACAACGAGGGCACATTCGAACTCACCATTCGACTTCTTTCTCAACTGGAGTATCAGGGCATTCTGCCCCGGCGTGCCCATGCCCGTGTATCGGGAACCGATGTTGAGGGTCCACGGAACCAGCATGTCGCAGCTGATGTCGTCGGCCACGTAGAAGGTGTCCTGCCGCGAGTTCATGTTGCGGTTGACGTGCCAGGTGAGCAGGACTTTCCACTCGGGTGCAAACACGGACCCGCCGATGCCGTGCAGCGTAGTCTTGTCGGTGACCCGTTCGAGATTTTCGTCCCCAATATTGGCGCGCTGCAGGATCTCCCTAGAGATGATGAACGAGTCGCTCCCGGTGTCCCAGAGACCCCTCACCGGCAGGTATCGGATACTTGACGAGGCGGGCAAGGTGATTGCAGCGTCGAAGGTGTAGTTCGAGACGATGAGCGATCGCTGCAGTGGTCGTGCTGCGAATAGATCGTCTGGCCGTCGCTCGTGGGCCATATTGCCAGATTCAGTCTCCGAGTCTTTTTCTTGGACGCCTGGATCCCAATCTTGAACCTCCTGCCCGTTCACTTCCGGCGCAGGATACTGCGGGTCACCGAAATCCGCTCTGATAGATGCGGTTAGATCAACATGTACATTTCTTTTTGCAGCGTTTGGGCCTTACATCATTGCGTTCAGTTGCGTGTTAGTATGCATGCTGCCATATTGTAAGTTCCAGGGCTCCCCTTGACTAGTGACCTATAGACCAGATTCACCTGTTGACGAGATCCCGTAGCAGCAGGACTGTGTCCCTAAAGGCCTCAAAGGCAAAACGCCGGTCGGTCCTCCGCGCGTACGACCTTAAAAGGGCGATCATCTTCTTCGTCTTGCTCTTGCGAAATGCGGCCTCCACGAACAGAAACTCTTTCTCCACCAGCTTGGCGTGTTCTGTGCAGAGACATATGGAGGCGTCTATGGCGGCCGTCAGGCGTCCCTGCTGCGAGGCCGTCTGCGCCGCCTCTTTGAGGATCAGCTGGATCACGTCGTACTCTGACCATTGCCGGTTGAGCTCTATTCTTGTCTTATTGGCGACATGACCTGCTCGCACAACTAGGTCGACCAGCGTCAGTACAGATCCGACGAAGCCGACAAGGGAGATAGGGTCCATATCAAGAATGATATGGCTGGGACCTTTGCTTGGCTACAGTATGAAAGTCTAAAGCTGCAGTTGAATAGAAATCCGAATCTGACACTGGGTTCTGGTAGTTCTTAAGATTTCCCCTGGCCCGGCGCACTCCTTGGGGGCGAATCGAGCAGAAAAGTAGAAAAACTCGGGAGCCAAGTTGTCTGCTTTCTATTGGACGCCTCACGCACCAGAAACGAAGAGTCGTTCGTGCGATTGGCTTACATGGAAACAGAAGCTGAAAAGTCCGTGGCAATACTAACCCAACCCAGACCGCGGCTGACAGGCACACCGCCCCCATTCCTCGGGTCGATTTGGCGAGGCTGCGAGATGATACGGGCTGGTTGCTTTGAGCAGGACGCATCCATGTGGCTACGGGGCCAAGTGGCTAGGTACGTACTAAATTGCCTTGCAGTCAGTTTCGCGAGAGCTAATTTGTGTTTTATACCTCACCGACAGCTTCACCTCATTCCTGAACACCTGTGGCCTTGGTCTCCGACACGCAACTTTTGGCGCCATGCCCCCGACCTATAACCCCGCCGGCTATCATAGACTGGCGCAACTGATGGGTTGTAGCAGCGACATTGCTATATTCAGGCGTTTCAGCGACCTCAACATGCTGTGCCTGATGAGCCTTCAGGCCGAGTTGATGGATCTTCGGGAAGAGTTTTGCTCTATATGCGAGGACGACGAAAAGGAAGCAGCCGGCTTCTCTCGGTCTTTTGCACACCTCAGGGAGTCCAAAGACTCACCGAATAACTTTCAATATCATAAGTTAGAGCAGATCAAGTCCAAGCTCAAAGAATATAGTATGCGCTCCACCACTTCAGATAAGCTTCTTTACCACAAGAAAGCTGACAGAACCCGACGCAGACGATCTACTAATACAAAGTAATTGCGGACCTGCTTGAGACATCGCATTGCCTCCAGGGCTCTACGGTTGCTGACTCTAGTCTAGTTAAGAGCCTGAACGAACTGAAGAAGCCCGAGACGAACAGCCTCTCCACGTTACAGGAGTACCTGCGTGATGCGAAAGGGGGCAACTCGTTCCTGCGGGACATTGAAGCATCGACATGGCGACAGGAGCACGAGCGCGATCTGATGACTTTCCGGACGGATCAACCCGACCAGGACCCGTTCTCGCGGTGGCTGACGACGTACCCCGTACGATTGTACCACAGGCTGGTGGGAAGCACGGACTGGCGTCCGGCAGGTACTGTCATTGATGAAGAGGCCGGCGTGGTCGAGTATAGAGAGGGTAGGATGGACAAGCTCGCCAAGATGGTTTCTATTACCATCGCGTCAACCGTACCCATGATTGCGATCCTGGGTTTGTACTTTGAGCAGAATTTACTGCACAGGATATACATCTCCATCGGCATCACGGCGGCGTTTGCGGCGCTGCTTTCCATGTTCACTAATGCGCGGCGCATCGAGATTTTTGCGGCCACGGCCAGCCTCGCCGCGGTTGAAGTGGTGTTTATCGGAAGTGCAGAGATCAAGTAGATGTTCGAGGGCGACGGACGAGTCAAATACTGGTATAATATAGAGAGTGAGTGATTGAGGGGGTGAAGCGGCCAATGGTCCGATCGAGTATCTTCGCGGGCGACTGGAATGATAACAAGTACCATGAAACGTAAAGTTCAAAGTGGATTGCTAAACAGATTTCGAGTCGCACCAGAATGCGGCGGTGTAATATATTCGTCGTCTATGTCCGCAAAGGTCCGAAATACGAAGAGTACGAATACTTTTGAATAATGATCTCGAAAAGAAATGGTATCTCGTTGCTCTCCAGGAGCCGTCCCAAGTGCCAAACGAACCTATCTACATGCCATGATATACACAAATTTCTTCCCAGACAACACTTCATATCAACTCAGAACAGTCGTCAGCCCTCATACTAAAATTCGTCCTGACAAGGCCGATGCGCTGATAATGTTCGCCGCTCAAATTCTTCTCCTCCTTCTCCACGAGTGACTTGTGCTCCAAATCATAAAACGTGATCTCTCCCGCCCGGAACTTCTCCGTCGAGGCTTTCATCTGCCCGCCAGACGCGTCCTCGATGTCGGTGCTTTGGCTGAAGGGCGTGAAGCGTCCTCCTGCCTCGGATGGCTCTGTTGTCTCGGCCTCTGGCCAGAGTATCCGTTCTGCCTCTTCTCTCGTCATCTTGCCATCAAAGGACGACTGACTGGCAGCGGAGTCCTCGGCAATGCCAAGACTGTCGAGCTCGTTGCCATCAAGTGTAGGTGAGAGCTGGGACGTGAACTCGGTGGTTTGGGAATATGAATCTGGTGATCGAAGGTCGTCGGCAGATTCGATAACTGCGGTCCCTTGGCGCGGCACCTGCATCCTCCCGGCATCATCTCTTAGCATCTTCAATTCGGCCCTAGCCTCCTCTTTGGATTCCGCGCCGCCGATAGTCCACCGCCGGGGTTGTCCACATTTTGCAATGAGACCTCGCAGGATAGCGGGCTCGTTGTCTTTAAAGGCCCGGAAGAATGCCTTGCTGGCCAGAGCTGCATTGTACACATCATCGATGTCATCCAACTGGGACAGGATTCTGAAGGCCACCTCTCCCCGATCTCGTTCCATTGCTTGGTGGTCCGGTTGTGGCTTCTCGGAATTTACAGTCGACTGAGACTGGACTGCTTTGTGCTTACTGAGAGCCCAGCCATGCTGCCCGGTAACGTCAAACAGAGTGACCCCTCTGATGCTGTTGAAGATGTCGTTGATGGCGGCTCTAAACGTCGAAGCGAAATCGCAGGGTCCGGGGTGAGAGTCGGGAGGACTGTTCAGAAAGCGAAGACTGTTGATGAGCTGTTCCAAGCTGCGCTTTGGTAGAGGGGGGCGCTCAGTCGTATACATGATCTGCGGCAGGATTTCCGTCTCGCTAAAGGCCATCATGAGCCAACCCAGGGACAGCGCGTCACAGGCGTGGCTGCCCTTGGAGCAACGAGGTTTGCCGCTGGGGAGGCGCAGTGTATCACCCGAGGGCTCGCGGCGGAGGTACTCTTGCAGTAGAGTACGACAGCAGTGATGCACCTGGTCGATTTTGGCTGTTCTCATGGCCCATATCTTATCCTTTATACGTGGAGGGAACGGCCTTGACTGTATATCATCATGATCCACGATTTTGAGCACGGCAGTCTTGGACATGCGAGAGAAGAGCCCTCGGAGACCAAAGGCGTAGCTGATCAGAAGCAGGCCGTCGGCTATGTTCTCGGTGGCCTTGTGTATCCACATCGGCAGCCAGACGTATTCGACCGTCAGCTCCAGCGGAGCAGTACACTGGTATCGCATACACGCCTCGGCGACGGCGACAAATGTATCGAACTCGATGTCGCGGGGAACCTTGTCATTGTGCAAGTGAGCGGCGTGGAGAAGAATCTCGAGTGATTTGCCAACGTTCAGTTCGAGTTGAGGCATCCGAAAGAGTTTTACCTCGGCACCATCGGTACAGGTATACCCGGCTGAAACGGAGGGCCAGTATAGAGCAAGCGGTCCATCCAAGCCTTGTGTCGGCGGCTGCGCTTCTGCCTCTCCGAACATATGTGCGAACAGGGGCGACGTCTCGGCTAACATGTGCGACGATACCCGAAAGCGTAAGACGGGAAACTCGTCTGAGTCCTTGTTTGCGAACTCCAAGACGACATCACCCCGTTGGGAGATGACAATGTCCTCGACGGTCCGGCCCGGCGAGATGCCCGACTCGGCATTGTGTAACAGGGTCCTCATCTCGGACAGGTCGGCACTGAATGTGTCAAATTCACGCAGATGCCTGTCCAGCACGTTGACGACTTTCGCATCTGCGACGCTGGCCATGCGCATTCTCAAAATCGTGTTCTTCCGGAAGGCCTTGTCACGGAACAGCTGCTCCACCATTCCAGGGCTGGCAGCGACCTCTAGATTTTTGTACGAAGTTGCTATCGACGTCTTGAGTTTGACCAGTATGTCGCCTAGGTAGTTGGTCCAGGTCCGAACAAGGCTGAGCCGCTGATTGTGTATGTGAGGCGATCGAAGCCAGTCGCCTGGGGCACTCGTTCCAGAAGGCGCCTTGGCTCCGAGAGACAGGTCTGAGAGTTCAGACGCCAGGCTGAGGCCAATATCCGAAAGTGAGGACGGAGGGAGGCCGGGACTCGGACACGAGCTTGCGTGGCTTGAATGCGACGGCTGAAGTAACGCTTTGCAGAGACCCTTGGCTTTGTCCTTGATGGCGGAATACTCCTTGTAGGTGCTGTCCGCCGGTATGTTGCTGCCGATGATGTATTTCAGTTTCTGAACATAGCTCTGGAGTTGCTCGCAGTCTGAATCATGGATGGCCTGTGGAGAATTATTGAGTGAAAGTCTGCCCAAAGACGCTTCCAACAACAGGTCAGTTATTCCGGAACCACTATTCTGTTCAGTAGGCATCAGCTTTGAGTACATTGTGGAAGGTCACAATTATATATTGGAGCCCGTCAAGCACTGATACTCACATTATAGCTTCCGGTCTGACTAGATCGAGAGTCTTCCTGTTGCAAGCCGCCACCCCATGTACGTTTCCTCGGAGCGCCAGAGCTTGCGACTGGTGACCGACTTGATGTTAGATGCGGGCTGATGCCCGTGCTGGTGCTCGAAGAGCCGACATCTCGAGTGTAACCGGTCATATCAGCTCAGCCAATCAGTCAATCGGCAGCCTTGGATACAACCACGGTTTCGGGAGAAGAACTGTAAGCAGCCCTCAGATTAAAAGGCTGCCTACAGCTGCAGTATCTGTCTCCAGAAATCGGCCCCACGAACCCCGGGTGGAAATCAGACTCCCCTCTACCTAGGCATCCGCGTTTTGATCCTGTGTCGAATTGGAGATAGCACACACACTTGATGGTGCCATTTAGGACCGGAGTGAAAGCGTCTGAGTTGCCGTATATTCCCGTGAGAATTCGGGAAGTTATTGATGGTGGATGTAAGTTAAGATAAGCTTCAAAGTTCAATCATCAGGATGAGCGTGCCGCCTGTTCACCGTACCTGAAGAAGTGGAGAAACAGGGGTCAAATCCGCCTTGATGGAGTAGTGCTGTGCTATTCCGTACTGACCTTAGCGGTAATCCTTCAACGTCTCGTGAATACAGACACCTTGGCAGACGCGATATGAGCTCTGGCAATGCCATATTATATAAATTACTGGAATTTTCACAGCGGTTGGTCCGGAAGCGCGAAGTAGGTGTGGTCATATTCGTGATAGAAGCAACAAGACACGACCCTACTATGTCGAACCGAAAGAAAGCTCGATTTATCCATTTAATAAGGACGACTGAAAAATGGTAACTAGGGTATCTTGGTAAGAAGTCCTCCTGTGACGATTAGGATTATGCCTCCGCCGGCTAACACAAAAACCCAGAAAATCACAACAAAATCATCATCGCCGTCATACTCAGGCCATACCTCCATGTCTCGCAAACCCCTCCGCGATCGACGGAATAGGCGTATCCGGCCTCACATTCCCATCAACATCCAGCGGGCGTCTCCGAGGCTTGACCTCGACCGGCAGCGTGGGCCGGCCGATCATTCCAAAGGGCTCGTCCCTCGGCGTCAAGCGCTGCGGCGGCGGAGGCAGCGGCACCAGCGGGACATCCTCCGTCGGGACGCCTCCGCCGATGATGCCGGCGGACCGGGCGCGGAACCGCTTGCCCCAGAGGTAGACGGGCACGCCGAGGACTGCCGTGAACCCGATCAGCCCGGCGTACATGCCCAGGATGGTGGCGAAGCCGTGGGCCTTGATCCACTCGGTCGCCTTGAACGACAGCGCGAAGCCGATGATGAGCTTGGTCGAGGAGAAGAGGATCAGGACGGGGCTATGAGGCTTGTCAGTATTCTTGTTCTTCCAGATTGTACCTCCATGCATGGCAAAGGATATATAAGAGTCTACTTACCCGGCGTAACCTGGATAGCTCTCCAGCAAGAAAGCCTGCATCGTCACAAAGATACACGTATACCCCCAGCAGAAAAGGAACCCGCCAAAGAGCAACAAGATACTCGACATGCCCGGGATCCGGTCGGCGACGTATCCGTACAGCGATGTACCGGCGAGCACCAGGGCGCACGGAAAGATGATATTCAGAAGCAGTGTCTCGGGCTCGCGGCGGCCGCCCCGGCGCTTGGCGAACCATTTGCCGAGGCGGTCGCCCAGCAGGCCGCTCACAAGCCAGGTGAAGGGCCCGGCGATGATGACGGGGATGCCCGCCAGGCCGACCAGCGTGAACGTCCAGCCCGCGGCCAGTAGCAAGGGGGGCGTGGTCTGGTGCGTGGCGACCGCCGCGCCTGCGATGGCCGAGGACAGGAGCACGACCCACACGACGACCGGGAACCGGGCGCAGCGGATCGTGTTCTTCAGGGTCTGCCAAAAGTTGCCCCAGCGCGGCGGCTCGGTGAAGATGGCGTAGTCGGTACGCTTGGTTCGGGGTCCGTACTTGTCCGGGTCCAGGCGGGGGCGAGTCTCTCCAGCTTCGAGAGGGTATACTTCCTTGCCGGCTGGCGATGCGCGTATGGTTAGCCCTTTTATGTTCTGATAGGTGTTATTTGTGAAGTGTAGATGAACTCACCCAGTTCGTCCGGCGTTCTCTCCCTGCGTGATTCAGGCACAAAAAGGATCGCAGCAACCCACGCCGCGCAAGCAGCGGCCGAGAGGATGGAATACATATGTCTCCAACTGAGTTTTATGGCGATGAGTGGGCTTGTTAACAATATCATTAGCGCCACCTTATATTTGGGAAAGAAAGATTCAGCGCGGGAAAGAATAGTCTCACCAGATCATGCCAAAAATGACGAGAAATACGCTCTGGCTCGCGGAAAATGTGGCAAGGACCTTGCCCCGCTGGTGGATGAACATGATGTCCTGGAGGATGAGCGGGATCAAGGCCTCGACGGCGCCGACGCCAAACGCCTGGACGCAGCGCGCGGCGAGGTGGTAGCCCAGGGACGTGCTGGCGGCGGCCATGAAGCCGCCGGCCCAGGTCGCGACGCCGCAGATGAGCAGCACAGGGCGGCGGCCGACGGCCTCGGACAGGGGCACCAGGAAGAAGCAGGCGACGCCGTTGACGACGATGGGCAGCGTCGCCAGCAGGTTGACGCGCCACAGGGGTACCTCGACCTCCAAGGTCGAGAGCAAGTCGAGCACGTTGATATGGGACGAGTCGGGAAATAACTCGACCCACTCCAAGATTATGTGGGGGTCGACGCCGTTGTATTCGAAGAAGAAGAGCGGCAGGATGTTGCTGATGATGTGCTCGATGGAAAGTGAGATGGAGCCGACTATGAGGTCGCAGGAGCCCTTAGTCAGTATTTTTCTCGTCATTTCCACGTGCTCAACAGAAAAGAATACTCACAGAAGCATAAGACGATGATGGCGATCCATTTTCTCCTGTTTGAAAGATTGAGAGGATCTATCGAGAGTGGTTAGCAAAAGTCATATTCGTACCATCGCACTGCAGTCAGCACTCGATTGTTTGGAATAACCTCACCTTTGGGATCTGGCGTGGGCATGGGGATGAAGCGAAGCTTGTCCCCTACGAAAAGCTTCGAGCTGCCGACCACCAACTGTTCGTGGTCATGGTAAAAATTGTTCTGCTCCGGATCAGGAGCCATTGTCGCTTGTTGCTTCGTTATCGGGTCGATTCTTTCACAGTCCTTCGCTACTATAATGCTAGATCGATGTAGGAAATCAGTGGAAGTTGGTGACAATCGAGAAATCTAGCGAAACCCAGAGACACTTATGCAATGGGGACTTGGCACAACGTGTTGGCTTTTGCCCAGGAGTCAAGGTACAACGAATGGGGTAGCCACTGCATGAATACCTGCGAGTTGGGTTTTGGAAACGCCGTGTTATTGTACTTACAGAGGTGCCGAAGCTAGCATATATACCTACGTGGGCAGTCAGTCGAAAGAATATGAAGCTGCAACGAGGCCGTGGTTCCTAAACCTAATACAAAAAATTAATCATCCGGCACTCGGACTTGGAAGCCTTGACATATACAAGAGCACCGAAAGGAGCGATACTTCCAATACCACCACTTACAAGCCTCTCCGGGTACACTCCTTGATCAATTTCCATCTTCGGAGCGGTAGTCAACGCACGACTTCAGTGATGTTCCTCCACCTTCTGTGAAGAGTACGAGGCGAAGACTGAGAGTTGGCTGGGTTTCTCATGCTGTCGCCGAAATCTCCTGGCTATCACCGGGGCGTCTTGATAGCCGGGGGTGTCGTTTTGGAAAACCTTAATACACATAGACATGGGATGAAGACCGACTACGGGTAATATATGTTTCCAGATTTGTATTTATGCTTGATAACAAGCCGCTAATGATCGGCCAAGTAGCCCAAGTGGCTGATGTTCAAAATGCTGTCGCTCTGCTCATACCTCCATAGAGTCAGCCCCGAAACCAGCCATAACCTAGCCCGAGCTGCAAATAAATCAAAACTCCTGTATATGCCTCATCCCAGTAAATGCGTGCTTGTGCCATGATGGCTGGGTATATCCTCGTACTCTGAATAAAAAACGGGGAAAAGAAATGATGGCAATAGAAACAGGCTTGTATGATGACGCCAGATGATGATATGTGCTTGCAAATGAGGAGAGAAAAAAGCGCTTCAACAATAGACGCCCTTCGCGTACAATTATAAGAGAAACAAAAAGGTAAAAAGAAAGAAATGGGTTGTTCTAGATTGTCGACTTCGGCATTGTGACGTTGCGGTGGTTGACTGAAATGCGATTCATGCTGGCATCGTTACTCCTCAACGGGGGAAAGTCCATCTTCCGAGGATTCTTTTTCGACTGGCCATTCCAAAGATTCCAGGATCGAGTAACGCAGGCCGGTCTCGGCTTCCATCTCCTTTTGCAGAATGCGCATCGAGAGCTCCCAACGCTTGTTCATGGTCTGCCTCCTGGTGTGGAAGGTCATGGCGAGCGCATCCTCCTGGTCCGCGAACACGGACTCCAGTGCTTCAAGTTCGATCCGGTTCTTTTCGAGGAGTTTATCCAACTCGTCGTCCTGCCTCTGTTGCAGCTCCTCCAGAGCCTTGGATTGCCGATCGCGCATGACGTTGATTTTGGCTTGGTGCAGTTGCCTCATATTCTTCTCCACATTGTACTGCTGACCGAGCTCGCGCAGATCCCTTTCGGTTACAGTGCGCTTGGGCATTCCAGAGTCGGGATTCTGACCAAGGCCATCGCAATAAGCTTCCATGTGCTTGAGGCGGATTCGAACGTTGCGTTCACTCTGCTCGAGTGACATTCGCAGCTCAAGCTCTGCCTGCACTTGTCGATCCTCGAGATTCGCAGTCGTCTTCACGTGGCGCTCCTTCATCTTCTCGATCATGCCCGAGTGCTTTTCAACCAACGACAGCTTCTCCTGGGATTGCCGCGTCCACATGAGCCACTTGGTCTTCCTCTCGTGGATTCGGAATTTCTCCATCTCCTCGATCTGTTCGCGGCGCGTGGCTTCGAATTCGGACGACTCCTTGGTGCGTTTGTCCGCTTCGGCAAGTTCTGCGGCCTCCTTGTCAGCTGCTTCTTTCGCCAGAGCCTCCTCGGCCTCTTGTGCAGCTAAGCGCTCTGCCTCCTCGATGCGCCTTCGTTCCAGCTCTTCCTCGCCGTTGCAGTAGTTTGGACACCCAACGGTACCGTCCCAGACACCACCACAAACGTAACAAAACTATTCATGATTAGTACGAACCAGAAGAGGTGGGTCTCGAGAGAAAAAGAAAGGCTTTCGTCGAGATATGCGACAAAAGAGTCCAACTCACCTGTGCTTTGCATCGACAGGTCATGTGGCTACAACCTTGAGTAAGCTCTACCAAATTCCGGCACTTGTAGCACCGCCTCCATCCCGACGCCTCTCCAATCTTCAGGACCGCCTCTAGTTCGGTATCCGAAGGACAATCATGGCCTATTGGGTGCGCATCCCGTTTGCACATTACGCAGACCTTGGTTTGGCAGCTGCGGCACGTGGTCTGAAATGGATGCTTTGGATCAATCTTGGCCCTGGGAGGAATGAATTCGCCGCAATTGGGGTTTGAGCAAAAGATGCGGTTCTCCCAGGGCGTCGAGTATTGCTGTACTGCCTTGAGAAAAGCAGTCTGCTCGTCGCGGTTGAGCAGGGATTTGATCAATAAACCCGGTATCGGCTGAATGCAGCACCTGGGCGGCATCTTTGTTTCGTCCTTGGTAGCCTGGTTGATCATAATTCCGAGGCACTTGGTGCAATAGCTGTGGCCGCATGGCAGCCTCTCTAGTACTTGGTCCGGCTTGAAGTCTTCGCGACAAGCGCTACAGGAACTATAATCTCGTTAGCGAGTGAGCGTGGCGCCAGGATCCAAAACGGTCGGCTAACTTGATGAGGGCTTCGGGGAATGGAGACGTTTTGCGCCTTCTTTGGCGAATTTTGAGAATGCCATTCCTGATGCTCAGATAACTTTTTCTCGTGCTCACACTCAGGAGACTGGGCGTCGAGTTGTGCCGATCGGTGGACAATGGCAGACTGGAGTGCTTTGGATGGTCGAGCCTCGGGGTCGCCTGCGCCAGCAGCTTGTCATACTGCGCGAAGACGAGATTCCGCGACCTCTTGCGATTGAGCGCGATCGGGCCAGGTTCCGAGTGGCTGTCGTCGGCGGACATGGACGTGAGCGTGGTGCTTGCGGAGCACTTGGACTCGCCCGAAGCAGTGCGCGCGTGGCCCGTCTCGGATGTCGCATTCGACTCTATGAAACCGGGCGTCGTGCACTTTTCGGTGGCCGAGTGCGCAGTGGGAGGCCGCGGTGCAGAGATGCCCATGTCTGCAGCTTTTGTAAACAAATTGTTGATGCTCGTGGCGGCGTCGTCGGGGCTCAGGCCAAAGACCTGACTCCAGAATTCGGCCTCTGCTAATTCGGGGAGAGCGCATGCGACCATTTCGGTAGAGCCTTCGTCGGGCGGAGGAGGCTCGTGGGCCGGCATCGTCACCGCACGACGGGGGCGAGGGGGGACGAGGGAAGCGAGAAGGAGGACTGGGCGGCAATGGTGGTGGTGGTCGAGTCTAGATATGCCAGCCCAGTTTTTCGGAGCGAGGTGGTGGGGTATGACAGCGGATCACTTGCCATCAAGTAAAAGTCCCTCCAATGCGATCGATCAGTGGGGTGGGTTGACGATGATTGGGTTTTGGGCGGCGGGGGAACGGCTAGAGAAACGACGCAGCAGCATCCATGAGCAGGCAAATAACCGCGATGAGGCGCTCCGGACGATGATGTGGTAAGTAGTATTGTCTTTTGGCCATGCAAGGCGGGCTAAAAGCTAGCTATAGTGGAGGAGTAGGTAGGTTGTAACTCTAGGTGTTGCCCGTGTAAACAAACGGCGGCTGTGCGATATGACCGAGTTGTAGAGTTGCGCATGCGCCTGTTGTTGTTTTTCGAAGATCACCAGCCAGCAAAAACCTAACCAGCGGGCGGACGGGACTGGGTGGGTTAAGTTGGAAAGATTGCGAATTGCGACTGTCGCAAAAGTCGTGGAGATTGTGCGGCGCTTATGGCGAATGGTGATAATGATGCAATCGATCAATCAATCATTATTTCATCCGGCAAAGGTGACACACGCCTACATACCTGGAGCTGGAGACACAAGCTGGCAGAGTAGGTATGTAGGATGGGTAATAAGTAGGTAAGTAAAATGGTAGCGAGGGCAGAGGAGTTTTAGCTGTAAGCAGTTGTCGTAATAGTAGTCATCCGCTCGTCCAGAGAGAGAGTCCGGAAAGCCCAAGTAAAGGTAACGAATTGTGTGTTTTTTCTCTAGTTGTTACCTACCGCGGAGGCGCTGGAGGCGTCATGTGCCCTGTGACAAGAAGTTCGTTCAGACCGCTAGATGCAGATGGAGATGCTCCTCAATGCGACAAGATCCATGACAGGGTCGGGATGGATACAAGTGAATGAACAAGACATGACAAGCTCATACCCATGTCATATTAAAATCAAGCAAAACGGCGCTCCGGGGGGTTACCGTCTGGACAAATGGGAGCTTTCTCTAGGGTGGCAGCTGGTAAAGAAGGGTAGAGAGAGGCGGGGATCCGATGGATCAAATGGCAGATGGAAAGGAAGATGCTGCAGCCCGCAATGCAATGCAGATGCAGAGCAAAAGGCAGGCAGCAGGCGCAGTCTTGTTTCTGTTGATTGATGATCCATCGACAAGATGATCAATCGATTCTGGAAACCGCACATAGGTAACTCATCGTCATTTTTGAAACTTGTCAGCAGCTTTGGGTTTTTCTTTTTCTTTCATGTTACTGTTTCTTTTCATGTTCCTAGCCCACATCATACCTAGGTTAGTACTTCAAGAAATGCGATGGACTTCCAGCCAAAGCCGCCTATCTGGCCTGGGTCCCGGCCGACAACCATACCAGCGTCTGTCCTAGCCATAGTCAAGATTTGAAGGGGGCGGGGGGTCCGAGTTGAGATGCACCTCTGATTGATACATTTTTTACATAAATTCACTTACATACCTGTCGTGATGCGGATAGAAGAACCGACACTTTGGCCAACCAGCCTCCCCTGGTACCTCAGAGCTGTGAGGTTTTTTTTAAATTCTCTCATTCTTTCTTTCTGATCGTGACTGATGAGCATGGGATCAGCATCATTCGACCATCGGGGGCCCGGAATGTGCGGGCGATCTGTACCCTGGCCTTTCCAGCTCTCCCTTTTAACCCTCGGCTGACATACTTGGCCTGCGCTGGACCGCTGGTTTGACCGCACTGCTAGCTCTCATATAGGGAGCTCTCTTTCTGTGCTGGCCGGGGCCTGGGCGGCAGCGGTTGAAGGCGACTGGCTCCTCGTCTGGTTTCCACTGTCCAGTTTCCAGTTTCTAGCGCTTCTTCCACGAATGGCTCCGCTCCGCTGCTGCCGCGGTGGATCAAGCATCGGCCAAGAGCTGCTGGGGTCTTCCCTGGCGGATCTCAGAGCGGGAAACCCCATGGAGAAGTGAAGAAGTCAGTCTGCTGATCGGATCGGGCGAATAAGGAACGGCCTTGTCCTGTTGCGATTGCTGCGCTGTCTGTCATGGCTCGGCTACAACACTTCAGATGGACGATACGATGATGGATATGGCCCAAGGCCAGCGGCCATACTGAATGGAGTCTGTCTCGAGGTTTCATACATGCATATTCATACTGAACAGATAAGCATCATAGCCTAGAGATACCCTTTCAGAAGCGGCTAGCGATTACATATGACACGGCTTACATGCAAGATAGATGGCATTCCCGGATATTGTGTCACCAATATTTCTTCTTCAGTTGCAAACTTCCACTTTGCCTGACCGACCTCCAGCTTTCGCTGCTGTACAAGGCACGCTAGCTGGATCCGACCACAAGACTGAGTATATTCGTACGTGTCAAAACGGTAGTATGCAGACCTAGTCTACCCGTGGCTTACCGCGGCCTTGTCATTGAGCGTCACGTACAGGTGATACCTGCACCGAGCTGATGGTTATCTTAAGGGAACCGCGGTAATGTTTGTCGGGAATTGCATGAACCTGTCACACAACTGATTTCATGCATGTCCCCCCCTTGAAAGCCGGCGGTTTGACCATGGTCAACTGAGGCAGCGAAGGATAGCATCTCGCCTGGCGACGTTGCCAATAGTTGTCGAGTTATAATATCACACTTTCAGAGGAGCGCTAGCAGCATGTTACAAAGTCTATAGATCCTTAGGGTCCTCCACAAAACGGACGGATGATGCAAGTGGCAGACAGACGTCGGACCAACCACTATGCCGTAGGCTCGCCAATATGACTTGCAGGCAAAGGGCTCTGCAAGCACACAGACTCCCAAATGCCAAAAGCAGCCACCTCTAAAGTCATTGACACCACGCAGAATAAGCGCGACCACTCATGTGTACATGTTGCGCTGTGCTCGGTGCTCTCGCTTGAAACACGACAAGGCTCTTGTTTGTGCAGTGCATCGGTGGCCTTGCGCTTACGACGTCCGCCTGCCGCCATCTCAAAACAAAATGCAGCTGTGTTCAACAGACATGATGGCTGAAAGTACATCATCGCAAAATTTAGACTCGTAAAGCATCTTGCTATAGAAAACAGGTCACGTGGGCTTTGCTTTGGATACTCTTGTTACTTTGGAGCGTCGCGAAACTATTATTATTACACGATTTCTACAATAGTTCCAGAATAGTGTTTTCATGGAATTAGCAAGCATATCGTGATGAATACTTGTCTTGAGTCATGTCGTCGCATCGCTTGAAAACAACAGCCATCATTATAGACGCGCGTTGCTTGTTCAATAAGATTTGAACAGGGCACATATCCTACACGTCGCCGCTAGATCATGTTCAAACATAATTAGCAATAATGAGATCGCAAGCCCCTTCCCGGGTCTCATCAGATATCGGATACCGTTAAGTGCTAAACTGTATTTCTCCCACAAATCGGCAGACAAGGTTAGACTATGGGAGGTAGGTTTATCTCGCAGATATCGCAGGCTTAAACCTTAACACGCCCTGTCCGCAACGGTTGCCCCCGGCAGCGGCGCAGGGAAAATAAATGTCGAGGGCATGGTTGCTTGCTGTGGTAAGAACTTCTCCCTCGGATGCTCTTCGGTCGTTACATACGCCTTCTCGGTCATGAGGCGGCTGTCGTGAGGGCCAACGGCGAGATTCTCGGTCGCCATGGCAATCTGCTCAGCCACAGTATCTGCAACTTTCGGTATTGCTCTCTTGGTGGCGTGATTTGACCGCAGAGCACTGTAAGGTATCATTTCATTCAGTGATTTGGTCCCAGGCTCTGGCTGTCCGTCAAGGGGCGGCCCGATATTACTCATCCAGGGGATGCACAATCAAAGACTTTGTTTGAAGCATGTGAGTCGTGAAACGGCGGATTGGTAACGCCGGAATGAGAGAAGGCTGAGTCAGAAAAAAAGGGTTTGCGTCTTGGATTGATTTGTTAGACAAGGCACTGGAACAAGCAGTATCTGGCAGTTCATATGAGCCACCTGTGTAGAAAAGCTTTTGAAATGAATCTTACGTGTGTGGACGCGCTCAGAGACGAAATCTATGGTCCAGCTCACTTCACTGGTAAATCATACTTGTTAGAATAGCATGCAGCGATCGATGTCTTCGCGATTGTATAGTCAACGAATGAGATGGAGAAAATGATAGAATAATTCTTCTTAGGAGCTGCTCAACTCAATCCGCGTGAGTATTGTCTCAATTGACTTAATGTTAGACCCTGAGTTCTATTACCTTCGATATAGGCATTAATACTTTCCATCTCAGTGACTCGAGGTACGAATTGACTACAATATCAAATGTAATCATCCGCGCACCAGGCTGGTTCACAATAAATCTGTCCGTAGACTTTGTATTCCATGATGGGTGCAGAAAAGAATAGCTTTGCAGATGGAAAAAGCCGACGTTGAATACAAACAACTTCCACAAGAATCCACAGTGGTGGTCGCTCAAACCAATCTTCATGACAGAGAAATGTTTGATCTAGTCGTAGTCGCCAATTTGTCTTTAAAGATTATCACTGAGTTTATATCAAGTTTCAATGTTGAGGCCTTCCAATGATTCTCCTGCGATGAGCCACAGGGAAACGTCTGGAAGATCCGGAAGCAAATGGTACGAGAGAAAGAAGGAGTAAAAATACTGAGCAATACGGCTTCGCGCAAGAAGATGCCCAATGAGTTATGTCGTCTGGTCATGAGCCGATCAGGCTTGCTCTTACAAGAAGGAGTTGTGGATGGCCATCAACGATCGAAGCCACATTTGATGGATCCCCCTGAGAGGTTGAGTGATATAACGGGAGCCTCGTATGCTCTGGTCCTTGGGTTGTTCAAGTGCTCGAGAAATCTTCAATGCGATAGTTCCACGGAATTGAGAGCTGGAAGGGGCTGTTATCAACACCTCAATTTCTAATCGTGTCATCCAAATTGGCTTGGCTGTCATTCACCAATAATCGACAAGATAGAAAACAGCTAACTTTCGTGGAACCAGAACATCTGCAAAGACTGGCACGAAAATACTTATCTGGTGCTTATAACGACGATATATAAGAGAAGATAGGTCAGTCCTCTTCTTGGAATTATAGACACATTGTAACGGGGGAAAGCTCGTTCAGCTGGGTCCTATGGTGGTTCTTACCGCAAGTCATATGTCCAAATGCTCGACATCAATTTGGTAGACCTACAGTTTCGATCTTATACGTATACACAAGGCAAACCATTGAGAAGCCTTGTTTTGAAATTGCGGTAGGAGAAGACGTAGAAAGGGCACCCAATTCCTTTCTCGTCGAGTTTAAAATACACAGACATCACATGTCAAATATACATGTCAGTTGTATATCGGGAATTGAAAGACACGGTGGGGGCGGCCACGTCTGTAAATAATTTGACCTGGTGCAGCAGTAACAAGTGAGGCTTATGAGTATTCACCAACGTGCCTATCTAATTAATGGTCTAGCAAAGGATTGCAGATTTTCCATCCTGCTTGCTGCTACCATCAGGATCCAAGGATGGCACAAGAAGACAAGCAGTGGGTGTATTCCTGCAAGGCTGAGAGTGAGACAGACGTGTTTCGAGTCATAGATCAGTATCAGATAGTCAAGATTGTCTCCTTCAGGCATTTGCTATTTGCAAAAGGACACATTGGACCCGAGCGATCAGTTGGTCGTCAAAAACAGTACTGCCATGCGTTACTCATCATAGGTCATGGTGACCCAATCAGGAAATCCATGGTTCAGGGTAATCTGACCAGGTACTGCACGATGAAACTTTGCCCATGGCACCGATCGATCGACGTCAGGCTTGGTTTCTTTAGACGTTTGGACGGAGTCTCTTGGCCCCCCCCCCTTTTTTTTTTTTTTTTTTTTTTTTTTTTTTTTTTTTTTCGTCTGAAGTTCGATTTACTTCGGCTCGTCGCATTTCGGATATTGGTGATCAGCTGCGCCACGTCAATGATTCACAATTCAGATTGACAGCGCAGAATGATGCACTCGAGCCCCTAAATGCAGGTCCTAGAGATGTCAAAACCTGTCTTGAAGTGCTATTAGACAGACAGACGGCTTGGCATAAGAGAAAGTTTGTTCTTTTGCATATTTGATTCAGCTTCCCAGTGGGCAATCATTCTTCAAATACAGCACTGTAGGAGCAGAGTGAAACCTAGGGGATCTTCGACGACCCTGGGCGCAGTCCAAGGTCCCTTCATTAGGGGTTCGGCAGGATGGGGGTCGTCGATATCCGGGACTCGATCATGCTGATAAGATGGAGCACATTTACTTCCCCAGCTTGCTACCTTGACGTAGCAGTGCCGAAGGCATTGAGGAGCAGCTCTTTGCAGGTTTCACCATGACTTCGGTAGCGGAGAGAACCAGAGGAACTCGGTATCAGATGATGGTGGCCAGATCTGCAGAACTCTCTGTAGCTCTCGAAAGAGTGATCGCTTATGGGCGACATGAAGGTAGACATTGCGTCTCCGCCCTTCATCTCAAAGATACGAAATATCATTTTTATAATTAGCGACCGAGGCAGTGCGAATGACATACAGCGGTAGCGCCTCGGGGAGCACAGACAGGGTCTTAGCAGACACGTCTTAGCCTTTGGGTAGGTAGCTGGATGGAGCTCCTGGTAGTGCCCGCGCATCGGCCTGTGCGTCAAACCCGACCAACGTTTAGACGGGGTCAGACCCCCCCTCGTGCCCCCCAAAAAGGTGACAACCTTGGAGTTGGGAAGCAAAAAAGGGCCCCCCGCCACAAGCACCCCAGTTGTGCTACGCGGCTACGTAGACGCAGAGCTCAATCAGACCAAAGAGACCATCCACACGAGCTCTAGGTACCCAACACTGACCTTGACCTTTAATAACCCTGCCGCTTGATTCACCCGGCGGCATTGACTGACTGACTGATCGAGTCAACCTCAGTCACACAGCTTCCAACTTTGCTTGATCAATGTGATTTTTCTAGCCAGCGAGCGCCTTCTTCAAACATGGCAGACTTTAGCCGCCAGTCAGACGATCTCCCCCCTCCCCACCGACCGCCCAGTCCCTCGATGAATACCGATACAACGACCGAGAATGGCGGAAGCCATCTGCCCAACAACGGCGCTGCCGCGACCAGCGCAACCGCTTCCTCTGTGCCGGAGGTGTCCAAGGAGGTTCAGGATGTGCTCGGCTCCGACGTACGCGCCTCGCGGCTCTTTCCCCCAAGACTACAAGTTCACCCGCTGACTGACCTGCGTAGATTGGTGTCTCGACAATGCTCAACCGCTTGAAGCAGAGCATCGTCTCAGCCAAGGAGTTCGCACAGTTCCTTAAAAAGCGAGCAATACTCGAAGACGAGCACGCCAAGGGCATGAGGAAAATCTGCAAGATGACACAGGATAGCATCCACCACATGGACCACCGCCAGGGCAGCTTCTCCCTTGCCTACGAGGAGATGCTTCACCTTCACGACCGCATGGCAGACAATGGCCAACAGTTCGCCGCATCGCTCCACCTGATGCATGATGACCTGCAAGAACTGGCTACCATAACGGACAAGCACCGCAAGGGCTGGAAGCAGAATGGACTCTCAGCCGAGCAACGCCTGGCCGATACCGAGGCAGCCATGCGCAAATCCAAGACCAAGTACGACTCGCTCGCCGAAGACTACGACCGCGTCAAGACGGGCGAATCGAGGCAAGGTGGCAAGATGTTCGGCCTCAAGGGCCCCAAGTCGGCAGCACAGCAGGAGGAGGATCTGCTGCGGAAAGTACAAGCCGCTGACACTGATTACATGGGCAAAGTACAGACCTACCAGTCGGAAAAGGCTCAGATGATATCGTCTACAAGGCCGGAGGCGATCAAAGCTCTGCAGGATCTCATCAGGGAATGTGATGCCTCCACAACATTGCAGATGCAAAAGTTCGGTAAGTCATGTTTTAAATGCGGCGTCCCGACCGATACGGACCGTTCGGGATATTCGTACAACGTTGGATCAGGACACTTCGATGTGGTCGTGGTTCACAGTACTTGCCAAGTTGAAAGCTAACAGGATACCAGCATCCTTCAATGAAAAGCTACTGCTCAGCAACGGATTGGTGATCAGTCCATTGAGGAACCAGCAAGCCAGCCAATCGCGTAGTCTGAAAGAAGTCATACAAGCTGTAGACAACGGCAAGGACCTCGAAGACTACATCACCAGCTTCTATTCCAAGCTACCACCAAGGCAATCCGAGGTCAAATACGAGAGACATCCTGTGCTGAATCCACAGTCGTCCATGTCAATGACCAACATGACACAGATGCACCAGCAGAACCTGCCACAATCGCAGCCGGCTCCCCCGCCACCTCCGTCCCAACCGTCGATCTCTCAGCCTGCTGTAACATCGCCAGTGAGCCAGGCCAGTCAGCCATATGGACCTCAGTCTTCAATGGGGCCTCCTCCTCCAATGATGGGAATACCTCCATCGTCGGGCCCATCCCCGGGACACGACAGAAGCTTTAGTCACGGGGCCCTTTTGAACCACTCGAACTTGGGTTCTCAGCACCAGCAACAGCAGCCGCCGCCGCAGAACCATAGGAACTCTGTGCAGGCAATGCCAAGTTCGCACCAGAGGTTTGGCAATGGCGGCTCCATTAGTCAGTCTGGCCCACCACAACTAGGCGCTCTGCCATTCCAGAGTCAACAGAACCGAAGCCCATCGCCACCGAGCCAGACCGGCCCTTACCAGGAACCACTGTCGGTGCGGTCCGTATCGCCTCCCAGTGCGGTTGGAGGTCCCGTAGCTGGTCCTCCACTTGGTGGGAGATCCAAGCAGGTCTTTGGCGTCACCCTGAACAACCTCTACGAGCGCGATGGGGCTGCAGTCGCCATGGTTGTGCACCAGTGTATCCAGGCTGTAGATCTCTACGGTCTCAACGTGGAGGGTATCTATCGATTGTCGGGCTCGGCCACCAGCATACAGAAGTTGAAGGGCATGTTCGACACTGGTAGGTTTCACCAAGTCGCTTCGCATATTCTTTGCTAACAAATTGCCAGACTCGAGCTCCCAAAGCCTCGACTTCCGTAACCCAGAAAACTTCTACCATGATGTCAATAGTGTTGCCGGATTGTTGAAGCAGTTTTTCCGGGACTTGCCCGACCCTCTGTTGACGTCTGCCCGCTACTCAGACTTTGTTGAAGCTGCCAAGCAGGACGACGATATTGTCAGGCGTGACAGTATGCACGCGATCATCAACGAGTTGCCTGATCCCAACTACGCGACTCTGCGTGCTCTCACCCTGCATCTACACCGAGTGATGGACAACTCATCGGTAACCCGTATGAGCTCACAGAACCTGGCCATTGTCTTTGGGCCTACCCTGATGGGCACCGCCACCAGTGGCAACATATCAGATTCTGGCTGGCAAGTCAGGGTTGTGGACACGATACTCCAGAACACGTATCAGATTTTCGACGAGGATTAAATGCTGCTGGGTCGTGGCGTTGATTTATGCACATTCTTGAGGTTCTTGGATGGCATACCTGCAATCATATATTAGGTCATTACTACAAAGATGTCTTAAATAGTCCTTTTGCTATCTGGCAGTTTGTGCCATTTTGATTTATTTGACAGCTATCACGCCAGCGATCTTTTTGAGCCCTGGAAGGCAGAGCGGATCAGGCATGGTAGAACTATTGCCTTGTTGTAATATAGCAAGTTCAAAGGATCGTAAAGCAAGGGAGTTAATGGGATCGGCGAATTCACATCTTTCACTGCCCTTCACGCACGTACAGTCTCAAGTCTTCTTCGTCCGTGTTTTATACAAGTGTTATAATCCTCTATGTTCATCTTGTAGCACAAGACCGAAGACAAGTCCCGCGAGAGAAAGCTTGCCGACGAGCTTGAATTATTGGTATTCTAGACCGCTCAGGATCATGCGGTATTGCAGGTATATTGGTACAGGCGGCCCTGAACCAGCAGCGTATTATAGGCAATGATATCATGGCCACTTCGTGAGCCATACTATCATCCGCAACAGTCGGTCTTTGGGTTTTGAGACCTGGCCCCTGATTGCGCGGTGCTGTTTTCGGGTATGGGGTTCGCTGTCGTTCACTTTTTTATCACCACGGAGGCGGATTGTTTATGCGGCGACGGGTGCTGCAGGTCCAGTACCAGTCCCCCTGGCGTTGGGCGGCGGCGGCAGGAAGATGGGGAGATAGGTAGTCGCGAGGGCCATCACTGCAACACGAACGGTGGTCAGTCAGTCATTGGTTCATCGTATCCATTTCTGGTCGGTTGGAAGGGGGATGAAACTACTCACAGCTCATGCCAATGGTGAAGTACCCCGGCGTCGTGCTGTTCTTGGTGGCCTCCTCGCTCTCGCCGAGCCAGCTCTGCACGCTGAAGACCATCGAGGCCCAGCCAATGTACCGGTTGCGCGTGAAGATGGCGGCCATGGGCAGCGTCGAGGACAGCGTCGAGCTGAAGTCGGAGGCGTCGCCCTTGCTGGCGGGCTCCTGGTAGGGCACGACTAGAGAAGAAACAATACGTCAGCAATTGTGCTCACTTTCTTTCCCAATGCCTCGCTACGGGTGGTGCGACGTAATGGGGATGCTTTCTCTCTTTCCTCCCCCCTGGAATCTCTCGGTTGGCTTACCCAGATCGGCGCGACGCATGTCTTTCTTGGTGGAAGCCATCTTGGGAGGGAATATCGCTGCGCAGCTCTGTCGGGAGTAAAGCTTTCGAGCTGACGATGCTTTGCAGGGCTGATCGTTGGAGAGGGTTTCGCGACGTGACGGGAGCTGAACGGCGCTTTCCAATGGGAAGGGAGCTATGGTACAGGATGCGACGATAATGCAGGTGTGGTGGACGTTGGGAGACCGCGACGACCAGCTGCGTCGGAAGGTTCCGCGACCGGGGCGCCAGGCAATTGAATGGAATCGAATGGGGTTTGGGGGTTCCAGAATCTCATTGTTAGTGGAGTGGTCCCCGAAAAGGCAGCGAAAAGGGACCTCTCGGGGTTGGCTATCTGCTAGGTTAGCTACTGGGTCTGTGCTCGCTTAAACAACTATTTCCGACGCCCAGATCCAGATCCAACATTTCAATGTCCGAGTTTGCGGGGTTGTGCCAGTATGTCGATGTTCATAAACTTCAATACTGGAGCTGTCTTCTAGAGCGTACAAAACAAAATATCATAATTGAGAACAAACCTGTCGAGAGTGCTCGATACTAGATGGCTTTTCCGGCCCATGCAGAATCATAATTCTGCCAGCAGCTCTGTCGAGAGTGCTAAATGGCCAGTGAGATCATTGGGTCGGCCATTGGCTGAGGTCTCTCGTGGAACTTGGAAAGAGGTCTCGTCATGAAACGAAAGGGATGCCATGTGGCACGACCTCGACGAGGGAGTTTTACCATCGGGCAGCTGCCTCGCCTGTCTATCCGACGCCGAATAGTCTACATACAGCAAGCACCACCACACGCATGTCGACGTACGGGGCGGTATTGTAGGACCGTGGTTGCGCGGGCGTCCATCCGCGCAGCCGTCGCTGCTAGCCAGCCAATGTTGCATGATTGCGCTCGCCGCCCTCAAGTCATATCATCTTCTCGTGGTCGAGCGTGGCCCCAGAAGCAGAAGCCCTGGTCGTATCTATTGCTGATCAAGACATGTATCATCCGACATGTCGCAAGCCCTTTCCGTATAACATAACATGGCAACAGTAATCAGATATATATATTTTTTGAGTTCAGAGCCCGGAGAGACATGTTTCTCCTCAGACCAGTGTAACGAAATATTGGACGAGTTGTTATCACACCCCCAAAACCCCCCGATCGCCTACCTGTTTGGCGGATGGGAATCGCCGCCATGGTTCGAGGCCAGCCAACTCGGGAAGTCAAGTCAGTCAGTCAGCCCGCCGGCGTGGGCTTGCTTCGGTTAGATGCTACCTACCCTAGGTAAGGTCCGGGTCCGTCATCCCCAAGCCAAGAGCCCGAGGCTGGCTGACAGGAGATCCGATTAGGTATAATGTATTATCATTCGTGTCTTCTCGATTGCTCGAACCGGAATATTCTTGGCTGCTAGGTTAGGCTATTATACTAGCCAGACCAGACCGAGGGCTGTCCAACACCGCAAGCGATCCCTTGCTTGCGTAATTCTCGGATTTTGGGATTCTGATGCTTACAAGAGGGACTGACAGGCCCGGCTAAGCGACTTGGTTAGGCCGGTATGTAGGCGATATTTCGTTTTTCGGGTGCACCGGCAAAAATCGTCGCTGGGGCTGCTGGGGAAAAGTCTTTGCTTCTGTCGTTACACATGAGATGATCATCTCGCGATGAAGCAATCCCGCTAGATTGCCCAACGTGACGCAAACATTCTTCTTTATCCGCCCATAGGCCCGGGGACCCAGAGAGCTGTCGTCTGTTGGCCGGGGATTGGATATCGTGTCGGTCGTTCCACCCAACCTGATGTGTGATGCAGTGCGCAGGCAACACCTTTCTCTCTTCTTGGCCGCCCCGGCTTGGGGCTTTCTGATTATAGGACAGGAACTCAACAGAAGGGGTCACGATTTAGTACGATCAACGACGCATCAGGGCAAGTGTTGTGGACTGGGAGGCTGATAGGGGCGGCTTTAGGTTGGGTCTTAGTGGTAACTTAGTCCCCGCCGTGCGTATACTTGCATCTTTGCAGCATCATCTTTTGAGTCATGCATGGCTTCTGCACGATTAAAATGTGGGAGCATCATGTCCGAGGAAACACGCGGCTGAGTTATGCGCAAAAGCTCAGCAGGTTTTATTCCAACATCTATCTGCAGATACTGAAATGTTGAAGATACTTGGAAATTATAAAAATAAAGTAGATATGTATTATCTAGACACGATTATATACGAGTTTGCTAAACGGAGGCGAAGTGAAACTATAGATTCCGTGATGACCAGATCAGTCAAGCTGTAACTTGTAAGGCTTACGCCTCCCTCTAGGTTCAAGATGCATCCGACGGCCTCGCCGCTGTGCTCCGATTGATGACAGCAGTGGGCATCAAAGGCCGAAAGGATGAGGATCCCGAACGACTTGAAGAGAGCCAATGTGGTGATACTTATATAATACGATTGATAAGCTGGTAGAATAGGACAGTGCATGCATTACTTAATTGTGTTGTGGTCTTGGCATCATCTACGGAGTATGGATTGTCCATCTTTAAAGTAATCGGCAGTCAGTTGATTCTCTTGGTGGAGCATTTCGTATCTCCGATATATACCAATATTCCAGATGACCATATCTGTGGATTTATCACGACATTTGGCGGATTGGTGTAGGCATGCTCCCGGCTTCAATTACAGGCACAGAAGGGATTTCGACGGATTCTGTGGCATGCGCACTCGGTTATATATTGACTGCACCATGCACGTTGAGCCAGCGCCATGTTGCAATGAATGGTGGTCTGACGAAGGCGAGGTGAATAATATATCGACCTACAGATTACTTTGCAGACATACAGTAGAATTATTATGCCTCCTTCTGTTATTCCCCACTGCATACCTGGGTTTAACGTACATGGTATGCAATGTCAGCTTCGCGCAGGTCTGAGTGGTAAACTACCTGGGAAACCTAATAAACAAGTCAATAGGAACAGTGCATGTGCATGTGTACTGTCTTGCACAGATGTACGAAATCTCCGGATGCCGTGCTGGAGATTCTCCGTATCAGGAAAATATAATGTCTCTCTTGGCCCCACAGAAACTGCGAGATGGTTGCACATCACGAGAAAAGCGAACGAATGTCGTGTGAGGAAAGATGGGATACAGTTTCGACAGTGCAACTGCAAGAGTTGTTCCAACTTTCCGCTGCACCCGATGGGTGTAAAGGCAAAAAAGAAAAGACACAGCTAAAGACGGCAACTGTAGATCGTTCATACCCTGACCCACGAGCGCCGTCAAGAGGGACAGGGGTTAAGGGGGGGGAGAGGCTCCATCTTTGGGATGGTTCCGAGGACAAAGCATGCGACACTGGGGTGTTCAGTCCGTGCAAGAGGCCGCACAGGATGAGAACTCTCGAACATGCTGGGCAATTGGCAGTTGTGTTCGCTGTCGCTACATTATCGCTGTCCTCCGCGGCCGATCCCTGTGCTGCTGCTTGCTTGCTTGCTGGCCTGGGCACTGACTGGCATTGCTACGTACCTATTCTAATAATCCCCGTACTGTGTGAATGGTAACATTAATCATGACTGATAGGAGTGGACTTGTCGAAAGAACTGGGGACGTTTTGGACCCCATTCCCGACTGCTGGCACTGGCCTGGCTTTCTTTCTTTCGGCTCACCAGGGTCAGACTACCCGCCCCCCGTCACGTCGGCCAGGTCGGGCACGCAACCACTACTGTAGTTACCACTATCGTACTAGGTAGTGTAGGGACGGCGGTAGGGGACTATCGCACCGCACCTGCTCGGGCTGAGTGGCTGTCGCTGTCTGTTGCACCACCATTGGTAATCTGCTGCCAACGTCGCTCCCTCTCTGGCTAACCTCACTTCACCACTTCTCACGACACTCGGTAGCCGGTAGACACCCTCGACCTCACCACATCCGCCTCCGTCGCCCTGCCAGGTCTGGACCGGCTGGATTTCCCGCGGCTCATCTCGCTTTTGCTCCTTTTTGGTGTTTCACGCCTCGGAACGAAACAGAAAAAAAAAGCTCACTCGACTCGATTCTCTTCGCGCACGCTCGAGACTGGCTACTCTTTGGAGCCCTGCTTCTTCGCACTTTCGCATCTTCGGCCGCTGAGTCGCTGCACATCTACTATACTACGATCATCGCATAACAACAAAAACTTCGAAGAGATGGCGCATTACGCCGCCCTCCCATCATGACCTCGCGGCCCCCATTGGCCGTTCAGCAACGGCAGCCCCAGCGGTCGAGCTCGGGGCTGTCCCAGAGACCATCGCATCAACGGTCCTTGTCGCAGCAGCAATACCTACCACCCTCCCCCATACGAAAGTCGGAGAACTTTGGAGAGATACAGCCTGATATGAATGCCTATGGTGCGCGAAGAGGTGGTTCAAAGCTTAAGTTGGAGCTGTCAAACGATGGCATCACGCACGCGGGCTTCTCCGAGTCTCCCCAAACTCTCGACCCTCTATCAGCTAACAAGGCCTTTACCCCGTCGCGCATGATGCCCCCGGGCGAGGCCTCTCCTCTTGGCGACTTCAGCGCGCCTCCATCACAATGTCAGACCGCCGACAACGATCTACCTCCCATGCCTATGCCGCCGAGGCGTGCGCGCTTTGTCGCGCCCTCCCCGAACGTGGACAAGACACCCGTGCCTTCGCCTGCGCCGGTCAAGAAAGACGTCAAGCCGAAGCCGTTTGTCCTCGAGATTCCTGTCGCCGCCCCGCGATACTCCAACATGGGCAAAGGCGAACCATCCGGTAAGTCGCCCGAAAGCCCGAACAACTGAGATCATCGTGTGACTGACATAAAATAGGTTATGCCGACTTCAATCCATGGAACGGAAACGGACCAGAAGACCGTTTTTCTGACCAGGGGATTCGCTTGGGCGGAAACTACGACAAGCCTCCAGCCCAACTTCAATCTGAGCAGGCATCTGCCAAGGCGACGATATTTCCTGCGCTCAAGCATAAAAGCGGATTGCACACTCTATCCACCCTATTTACTGGCATCATGAACCAGCGAAGGCATAGCGGGCAGATCACTTCGGCTTCAACCTTTAAGCCTCCACCGCGCGTCACCCTCACAGATACTAAGAGAGAGCTGTGGCTCAAGGACTTGGCGAATCCTGCCATTGCGCTCCGGCGGCTCAGCAGGACCATCCCACATGGTATTAGGGGCAGAGTGCTACTGGATCAGTGTTTGAGCAAGAAGGTTCCGACTGATCGCGCTGTGTGGTTAGCCAAGTGTGTCGGCGCAAACGAAATCCGAGCTTTTAAAAGAAAAGGAGTCAACGGCCAATTTGTCATGGGCGGCGAGACAAAATGGATCCGGGACTGGACTGTCCATATTGAGCAGTTTGTCGAAAGCGTTGTCAGCGCTTTTGGCGATGATGACTGGAAGACCAAGGTCACCTACGCGTAAGTATCTGCCACGATTCCACATGTGACTGAGCCTGTGCTGATTTGCATTCAAGGATCCGCTTGGCAACTCACCTATACTCTGAGTATCTAATGGAGCGCGACCACTACATGGACTGGCTCATTTCTGGCCTAGAGAACAGCAATCAGGCAAGATTGCCCATGTGGCTTCTAACCATCCGAATGTACTGGCAGGACTTACTTCGATCAAGGAAAATCGGCCGACGATTCATAACTGCAGTATTGAGTCATCACGCTGCCATTTACAACCACCCAGATCGAGATATTCTTCTGCCTTTGGCCACTCAGCTTCAATCGCTTCTCCAGGTGCTCCTCATGGCAGGTTGTGACAGCTTCATCCATCCTCCCACCTGGAACAGGTACAGGACCGCGGTTCTGCCACTATTGCAAACGGGCCACGAAGCCCAGAAATGCGCTGCCGAAATGATTGATCGCCGCGTCGAGCGTCTCACCAACACAAATATCAAATCACGACCTGCCGTCCGAAGCACTGCTGTCAAGTTATTGGACATCACGTTACGAAAGCCTTATAGCCCGGACCTGGCTGCCCATCTGTGGAAAGTCAGCGATGACAAGAATGGCTTGGTGAGAATACTGCTGGAATGGTGCATGTCATTGTATCGACCTGGCATTGCCAAGCTATATGTCACTGCAAGTATCTTGAGAGCCTGGTCAGCATCAGACGTAGACATGACAGGAGCGATTCTTGACTTCATAAACCAGGATCCGCTTGATGAATCGAGTCGGAAGCACATGGTATATCACCTCGTGTCAGAGTTGGTCCGCTCTGACCACTTCTCGGTCTCACAGTATCTTCAGTGGCTCATTGCCAGGGGAGGGCTGATCGATCCCGCCGAGACACAACCAGATGCTCACTGCCTGACGCGACTATTGGTTGAGCTTCCTACGCACTGTATCAAGGACACCATCCGGAGTCTCCGCGCCACCATACTTCGGAAAGGTGGGTTCTTCGTGCAATTCGAAGCGGATGACATAGCCAACGCCATCATGTGTATCCGCCAATCGTTTGGACTTCCCTTGGAGGGAAACAATGCCATGCCGCCTGGAAAGCCCATGGGGCTTAAGAAGATTGCCAAACGTCTCGCTCGGAGCAGTCGTGCACTGCAAGCAGAGATTGGAAATTGGCTCTGCAATGGCTTGGTGGCCAGCTTCGCGCATAATACCCAGACTGGCAAGGAAGGTGTTGGGTTGTCCAGCTTTCAATTCGACTCCGTTCGCATGCTTTTGGAGGCAACCCAAGACTTTCCCATGCTTGAGGGCGCCTTGAGACTGCTGCTACCGTCTTCCTCCAATGCGGAGCTGCTTGCTTCTTGCGCAGATACTGTGAATCTTCACTGTCAAGTATTTTGTGCGATTGGATCTGCGAGATCGCTGTTCGACTGCTTGTTGGAACGCCTCAAGGCCATCAATGAACTGCAGGGCATCGGTGCACGACCGTTATTGGCTTCTCTGGCTCGTCTGGCACCACGGCTTCCCGGGCTGGCTGACATTGCGTCTCATCTGCAGCATGATCTCTTGAGATTGGACAGAAGCAATGCAGTCGATGCATCCTCGCCACTCTCTGACAATATGGCCATGCAACTGCAAGACGATGAGACCGAGCTCAACGAGCAGATCGAGAAATTGGCTAGCTTCACCAATGCTGACAAGCCAACGATGGAGCGACTGTTTCGCACAATAATTAACAGATTACAGAACTGTTGGAACAAGTCAGATGAAAGGCAACGGCCATACTGCATCTTGTTGACAAGACTTCGAGTTTTTGACATGCAGCATTTCGACAACTTGATGCGGGACTGGGTGCAACATATACGCAAGCTTAGTCACCGGCCTAGTATGCCGCAGATCTTCCCGCTTCTTCTGAGTTTTGGGTGTCTTTCAGTGCCCACTCTCTTCGCCACTGCTAATAGGAATGGCATGCAAACCGGAAATGCCGTGGGGTTTGCTTCCATCTATGTCCAGGAGGTTCTTCAGCTTCTGGTCACGAAGTTGGTACCGAATCAAATCATGACCCACGACGACTGCTATAAATTGCGAATCATCCAGGAGCAGGCAAAGTTTGACCGTTCCAAAGACATGATGCTTCTGGTCAGATTGGCATTGGCCGAGTATTCGGCATCGAAAGGCATCCAACCTCCGATCCCTCAGCCGCTAGACGACGAAAAGATGAGAGATCAGTTTCTCGAACTGCTGCGCAGTCTCGTGCTCGTCGACCCTCAAGCGGCGAGCCAAACTTTGTCGCCGAAAAGCGCGGATCCTAAGCTGTGCGCGTTGATCGAGAATATGACGACAAATTTGCTGGTGCCAGAGGGTGGCGGCCAAAAGACTTTCGAACAGGTGCTCGAGCTAGCCAATGAGTTCACCTTGCCCTTTTGCCAGGTCAAACTGTCCATGAACATGGCAACGGAGGATTCGAGCGGTGATGGCGGAGACCGACTGCAGTCGCAGCTGGCTCTCTTGTCGAAGGCGCTTGATAATGCCATAGACGCCAACAACATCATGTGGACAGGGATGCTTTCTTCCATGAGCCCGGAAATCACCCAACATATGAGAGGACGAGCAGAGGCACGCTTCCTTGAGCTCATGCCGTCTCCGAAGAGTTCTGGAGCAGGATACGTTGATGAGAAGGCGATTGGTATGGCAGAGAACTTACTTGCCGTCATGGACATGATCGTTCGTGGTACTTCGGGTCCTAAAGCAGCACCGATTTCCAGCACCGTGGCAGACAAGATTACCGACCAATGGGAGATCGTCCTATCGAACAGCCCAGATATGGCTTCGTCCAGAGCTACAACGATCAAGTACTGGTTGCCGCTCCTGTTTTCCTACCTGAGCCTCATTGCTCCAGGCGCGACGGATGCGTCGAAGCCAGCAAACGAGACACGTGCCAGGGTCCTGCTCGTGCTCGCTGGACTTGTTCAAGAGCTGGAACGCATCCACGAGCTGGAGCTCTCCCAGCGGGCATACGACCTTGCGTTGCTGCTGGTCGATAATCTTGCCGACGACGCGCGACTGCAGTGCGTACGTGCGGTAAAAGATGCCACATCGGATACACGCATCCGCTACCTGTTCAGTTACTCGCCGACTCCATCTGACAATCTGATGCTGGCGCACAAGGAGAAACCGCCACCAGGCATGGGCATTAACGAGCGCCGCGCAATGGCTCTCGGTATCGGAATGGGCATGTTGCCCGAGCGACTGACGCCTTTCATCATGCGAAGATGGGAAATTCTCAGCGAGCCGACGCCAAATGTTGGCGAAAACGATACCAGCCTCAGTCTACATTTATTCGACGCGAGGAAGATATAATGACGTTTTGGTACAACACAGCATAGTTGTATCGCTACCTTCTTGGATTGGGGCTCTTAGCTCTCAGCAACTCTTTTTTCATTTGTTCTACGACGCATTCGGCTGGTTCATACATACGACTGAGGCTTATAGGATGCCATTCATAGCGAGCGTGGCTTCACTCTGTTTTTGTTTTTTATCCCTTTTGTTTTCGTATTGGAGTAAGAGGTCAGTTCATTAGAAGCATAGCATTGGTCTCGAGAGAGTATCGTTGAGCCCGACAGACGGCAGGAGCGTCATTCGTTACGACATTGAATAGCATGGGCACGGCGTAGGGGTACCATTGTGTATGATACTTGGTTTTGCTATAACTTTCGTATACCCCAATCGCTCTGAGAAGCGTGAAAGAGTTGACTGCATCAGTCAACCTATAGCAGCATATATTTAGATGTGGCGGCGCATGAGAGATTGCGCGTTCTCGTCAAACGGAATCAATTGTCCATGTCACCTAACCTAGATGAAATGTTGATGAAGATGGGCGCCTGTATGAATGACCAGACTGATCGATCGACTTGCCCCTATTTATTTACTCGCCGATCACGTAGGTACACCCTTGACGCCCCATCCATACCTCATGGAGCCTGCCGGCATCAACGTCGATGCGATCACCGACCGAGTAAGTTGTCTTGTCGGGATTCTCATCTTCGGGATACGTGATGGTCAGCTGGCCCTTGAGGATGAGGTGGGTTGTGAGGCCGGAATGGGAATGCGGGCTGTAATGAGCGTTGCTGGCGTTGCATAATTCCCGTCAGCCACTGCTCAAAAGATTATGAAAGAGTATGGGGTTTGTTCATCGCTTGAGATATACGGGATGGTAAAGGAATTATGTAGATACATACGGGCCGTCGGTCCAGGTAAAGACGTGAGAGAAACCCCAAGACTTGACCTGGGCCTCGTATTCCCGTTGAGACTTTTGCGTCATGATGGTGATGTTTCTGGCGGCCTGTCCGGGAGGGCTAGGAGGGCTGCCTGGCGGATCTGTCTGGCAGGGCAGAAACAGCAGGGCCTTGTGGTGAATTGCCGGGGCCAGGTGGTAGATCCCTAACCTACGTGTAGCTGGCGGTGGGAACCTTGAATCGCAGATCTGGGTTTCGGGTAGACTTCCTTTCACACAACTTTCGCAGTGCAGTCAGTCAGTCCGTCAGTCTGCCTGTTCTCTGCCTTGTGGGTTCGTGCAGAGTTTCAGTGGTTAATTTGCCGTGGCTGTGTACCTGTTGTTCTGGCAAGTCGTATGGGGTAATTGTATGCACTGTCAGCAAACAAAAACAGGCAGTGGTCGTGTGCTGTTCACGATTCGTTGGCTTTGGATTTTTTTGATTGCAGTGCGAAGTGTCATGCTGCCTTTTCTATTGATTTCCCCACAAAAAGATTTTTGTTTCGAGTTGCTGCTGCTGCTGCTGCCGCTGGGTGGTATTCCGATTCGATCAGTGATGATGACGTTGGGCAAGGTTGCCGTAACTTTCCCCTATCCTGTCTCCGACTGCCACAGCCTCACCCGGCACCGATTCCAGTGGCCAGCTTCCCAATCAGAAGCAGCCTATCCTACAATGTATGCACATGTGCATGTGAGTATCCACAGAACCAGCGACTTGACAAGCAGAACAAGCTCGACGCGACGGGAGCGAATGCAGAGTCCAGACACCGTCTCTTGGTCTTTTCTCCAGCTCAGCCTGACTAATCGCCAGCATTTGGTAGAACCGCAGAGGCGCGGCGGGCGCACCGTCGCCGCTCGACTCTTTTTCGCTCCCGCGCTTGCTTTCCACTGCAATCTGCAGGTGCGTTGAGCCACGCTGCCAGCTACCGCACGCTACCTACCGTATGTACATACATGGGAGGCGCATGGGGCTTCTCTCTTGTTTTCGTACGACTTTGCAAAAAAGGAGTCAAAGAGTCGGAGCTATCACATTTGTCTGTCCGCCTGCCGGTCTGCCTTGGGGCCAGCAGATCCTGAAAGTGGCCGACAGCTATCATCATTTTTCATGTCCTATCCTGTCCTGTCACCTACCCCAGTACGATAGCTGCCGACACGGACTGACTTGGAAGTTGTTCGATTACCGAGGTGAGAATGGAGAATGTTTTAAATGAGGGCAAGGCAAAAATAGAAACGGACCAAGCACGGGTGATGTGCGGAGTGTCACTTTTTGGTCCCGGGCTAGGGGAACTCTATTAACGGCCGCTATCTCCATGCAATGAACATAACAATGGGGACTCGATGGATGGTTTCAGTGGACTGGAGCACTGAAGGAGAATGGAAGGAAGCTTGGAAGCACCTGAGCTGTCCACCCTCTCTGTCAATCTGTCGGGGTTTCCCAATTCATTCCAACAGAGAGAGAGAGATCAATGGTTTGTTTCCCCACCCAACCATCCCATCCAATCCAGTCCACTCTTTTCAACCTCCCTGGTCCCTTCGCGTGCCAATTTTGGGGGCCTCGGGGGGCCTACCATTAGCGGGTACCGCTTTCTGCAGTCACTTTCGATAGAAGCTTTTCAATGGACTGGATGCTACCTGCCTAGCCCTGCTACACAACTCTACAGAACTCAGCCCCCGAATGCAAAAAGTCCTATGTTGCATATGATGCTTGCCATGGATTTCTGCGTGGATGATTTCTGCTGTTTTGTTTTGTTTCTTTAGTGATTCACTATAGCACTCTGCAGACCGCGCCTCCTTCTCCCCGACCACGTCAAAGCTACGCACGCATTCTAGGTTGCATTTCTTTCGTATCCTGGAAATCAACTTGGACCACCACAAAGTCTGTCCGCTTTTCCTTCGCCCCGCAAGCCACCCAGGTCCGGACCCAGGCCTAGGGAAGAGAAGATCAATTTTTGGGTGTCCACTCTTGGACACCGGGGGTGTTTTTGGTGAGCTCGGCGGCCCTGGGATCGCCCAATCCGCCCTAGAACCCAGAACCAACCCACTGGTGCAACGTCAAATTCATGGTACATACACACACCACACACACTCCCACGCCGAGAGCCCATCTTAGACATTCCCACCCATGCTGGCGGGGACGAGGCTGCTTGAACCTTGAAAGCTGACTGCATCCTACCCCCTGCTCGGTATCCATACATAGCTGGATAGCTGGCTGACCCTTTGGAAGCGAACCCGTTGATCGATCTTCTGTTCCGCGGTCATCTTTTTGAGCATAGCACCTAATACTTATCTTTTGGTCTTGTTTTCCTTCTTTCCTTATTCTCGCTCCTTCTCCTCTGTGATACATTATTCAGCTTTCCTGCTGTCGGCGTCAATTCCCTTGGACATATATACCATCATTTACATAAGGGAGCTGCTCTTGAAACAATCGTCGCCTTCTCCTATTAAGCAGAGCTACCCGCATCGACAGCTCTGTCTTGGCCGGCCGGAACGTCTTGGCACCCCCAGAGAATCCAGCATGTCGTAGCTGAACCGACAGTCTCCCATCTTTGAGATAGAACAAATGCCCAACGCAACTCAGGACTCTCGACGCCAACGGAGTGGCTCGTTGGGTCAGGAATTCCGGAGAATAGCTGCCATGTGCTTTGCCGTGAGTCTATGCTGCAACTACCAACCCAGCTTGTTGCTTTTTTCTTGTTCTAGTCAACATCCACATGCTGACCTGAGATCTGCACCTCTCCAGACGCGAAAGCCCACCAAATCTAGAGACGCGCAGCCGCTCGGGCGCCGTCTGACCATCAACGCTGCCAATGGCGTTCGCTCCGTCCAGGCCCTCCAGAGGGCAGTCAACCTGGCCATGTTCATGTCGCCGACCGTCATACATTTCAACGGCGACGGTACCCCTGAGGGCAGGAGGGACATTTATCTGAGTGCTGTCATCCAGAAACGCTTGAGGAAGCTCTACGACGATCTGCGCCAGAAGGAACGCTACCTCACGCGACAGCAGTACGAGCGGTTCCTGATTGATGATCAAGGGGAGGCATCTCCGAATTTGGAAGCAGAAACATATACCTATGAACAATTTCTGGAGCTGTGGTGGTTCCGCTTCGGACTCAATGCGACGAGGCCCGTTGACAATGCCAAGAAGGACCTGTCCAAGCCGATCAGCAATTACTTCATCAGCAGCAGTCACAATACGTACTTGACCGGCGACCAATTGAGGTCGAGGAGCAGCGCAGAAATTTACAAAAAGATCTTGAGAAGGGGATGCCGATGCATCGAGATCGACGTGTGGAACGGGGACTCGCCTAGTTCAAGCCCAGATCGCAACAACCTCAAAACGCCATCGAAACCAGAACACACGCGCGGCCTCTCGGGAAGCAGTCTGCATAGTGCCGCGGCCACCTTTGTCGACACTGTCGAGGAAAAGGTCGAGCAGGTGAAACATATGATCAATGGCGGCGACAAGACACCACCCCGAAGTCGGGGCTCCATCCGGCGAAAGGTTGCTGCCCACCCGTTTGGTCGCGAGAGCGCTGTGACTTTGGACCCTTCGACACTCATGGAGAAGGAAGAGGACGAGACGGAGCGGGCGAGGTCTAGGCAGACGTTTCGACGGCATGAGCCCATCGTGATGCACGGATACACGCTCACTTCTCCGGTCGGGTTCCGGGAAGTATGCCGCGCCGTGCGTGAGAGCGCTTTCGAGACCAGCAACCTGCCCATTATTGTCAGTCTCGAAGTTCACTGCGATTATGAGCAGCAAGAGCTCATGGTTCAGATCATGAAGGAGGAGTGGGCTGGCGTGCTGGTGGAAAGGCCCCACGACGGCTGCCCCAGAGAGCGACAACCCCGGCTGGAGGAACTGCTCAACAAGATTCTGATCAAGGTCAAGAAAGCCTCGACGCCCGACCCTGGAACCGGTTCGATCCTGGCGCCATCCACGACCTGGGACGACGAAGCTGCCAGCTCCGACGACGAGAGATCCGTGAAGAAGGCAAAGACTCTCATTGGCGAGCCTCTGAGCGCTCTGGCAGTCTACACCCACAGCGAGCACTTCAAGGCGTTCGATACTCACTCGGCCAAAACCCCTTCACACATTTTCTCCATCAGCGAGAACAGAATTCTCGATCTCCATACAACCAAGTACAAGGAGATATTCCACCATAATCGCAATTTCTTCATGCGAGCATTTCCCAAGGGCATGCGCTACGACTCGTCGAATATGGATCCGTCGCTCTTCTGGCGAAAAGGAGTCCAGATGGTGGCCATGAACTGGCAATCATGGGACGAGGGCATGATGCTCAACGAAGGCATGTTTGCTGGGGAGCAGGGCTGGGTGCTGAAACCTCCAGGGATGCGCAGCGAGGATGTGAAGGCGATTTCTTATGAAAGCGTTCCACATCATCATCTTGACTTGCGCATTCGCGTCCTGGCTGGGCAGCACATCCCGCTACCCTCCGAGGGTGCCAGCAGCGGCGGTAATGCGAGGGCATTCCGCCCATTTGTCAAGTGTGAACTACACATTGAAAAGCAGCAAGAGGAGAAGCCCGAGGTCGATGGGCTCACACGCGTCATCACGCGGAAGCAACAGACGTCTTCGGGCAAGACTGATCATCCCGACTTTGGCAGCCACCAGAACATGTTTGAGTTCATCAAGGTGCCGAATGTGGTTGATCAGTTGAGTTTCGTCAGGTAAGAAGCACCATTCTCTTTTCTCTCCTTCTTCGTCTTTCTCCGACACATGGGTTCCACGACAGCAGCAAGTCTTGGGCGGCGGCACTTGCGTTGGGCTGTATCAGTCATGTCAACATTGCCTTCCGATCCCAACGCCCGCTTGCCTACATATCATATTCGCTGCGGCACATCGGGTCAAGAAAACAAATTTGAGTTGGCAAGTGCAGCAGTCCCCGTCGAGTACCGTGGCTGGTCCTCTATCATGTATGGCCGGCGATCAGCCGAGTATGCAAGATGGTGCCGCAGGTTGCAGCAGCCAGACGTACGATCTGCGTGTGTTGCATGTCGGCAGCCGCCTCTGACCGCTCATCACGCAACAACCAGCCGCGGAATATATATGTCAACCCTACCATCACCACTTGCTACCTACTGCACCAACGTTTCTGCTGTGTAACAAAGTCTTGGCACCCGTCCCTCTTGTTGGCTTCTCGATCTCTTGCAGGAGAGAAAGTGATAGAACGTCTCGCTAACCATTCTTGCGCGTACAGGTTCAAGGTCGAGGACGCGGCGTCGGGCCTGATTAGCAGTCCATGTGCCGCTTGGGCATGCATACGTCTGGACCGCCTTCAAACCGGATATCGCTTCATTCACCTCATGAGCCCCAAGGGCAACGAGACCAGTGGTGTCCTGCTCGTTCACGTCATGAAGAAGTTGCGGTGACAGCCCTCACACATGGGCTCACATGTGTAATACGTTTCCCCAGCCCGCGGTTGCAGCATAGCAACAGACACAGCCCTGTAGGCTTTTACACTTTTTTTTTAAGACCATTGGTCTTGCATATCGACAGGCCATGTATATATGGTTTTGGATTCATGGAGTTACAGCTCCGGACCGGAATACGGACAACGGGATTTGGCAGCCGGCGCATACGGAATTGGGACTACTACATGGGGCATGTTGGGCACCTATTTGGGCCACGAAATTCGTTGCTGTTGTTGCATTTACTGCTACCATGTATGCGGTGCAAGCGGAAGATTTTTTGACAGGATACCCAGGATAGAAGCAGTGCTACGGGCGCACTCGCACAGCCAATGTTGTACTGCTTTTAAACATATTACTACACCCAGAAGAAAGTGGTGATCAATTTTACTTGTGCTACAATTACATGTGTCAAGATATACAACATTCTCGGATCACAGTCCTGGTACAGCCTTCGGGAAAGACCTTGCGAAATTGGCCACGGACTGACTAAGCATGATTATATGTTCTTTTCTTCTTTTTTCTCCTTTCCAGCTTTCCATACAAGCCGCGCACATGACTTTGTCAAGATGTGGGAATGGGAATAAGAAGAAAGGACACAATCTTCCGGGAAAGGAAAAAAAAATGATCAAAACGTGAGGAAAAGAGTGGCAGTCGGAAGCAAAAGAAATTCCGAAGAGACAGAAGAAGTAAAACTCAAGACACCAAGTTCCTGGATACGGGTATCCGTAATACCCGGCAGAGACCCAATGATGTGAATGCCGAACCGGGGTTCACCTCCGCTGGCGAATACGAGCGAGACATCATAATGCGAGAACGCCGGACCAGAGGGGGGGAAAGCCCCCTGTAATATGTATTTCTGTTGGCTCTGGATTCTCTGATTTATTTGCAGGAAATATTTTTATTCGTCGATTATTATTTCTTCTAGTGCATATCTGTATGCGTGATAATCTTTTGACACTATCGAAACGGACCGGGGCTTGGGATACGGTATACGGTATGGCCGCATTTGTGACCCGCATATGCGCCCCCGTATTGTATGGACTTGTGTGTAGTATAATCCGGGCTACAGCAGATTTCACGGCAGCCCTTCGAATGGGCAAACAAGGCCAGATTCTTCATTTTTCCCCGGGGCCCAAGAGGCTCGGAGAAATGAGAGCATACAAGAAAAGGAAATACGTACCGGGTTCTTACCATAGTAGTAGTGATAACATATGGATGGCACGACTTGATTATAAGTCAGATATAAGTTGGGGGCTACGACGCGGCTCCGAGCGCAATGGATTCACCAGATTGGGATCGATTGGATGGCTTGCTTTTGCGACGAAAGCAAATGCGATCACTCACGGGATTTCCGCTCCCGTCTCCTTTTCCCTCTTCTCTTCATCATCTCGATTACACTGTCAGCAGTCAGTACTCGGTGTATAATGACTATCGTTTTACCCACAAAGCGAAATCTTCGCTCGAAAAAAAAAGATTGACTGGCATTGGCGGGTCTCTGCTGCCGCGGTGGGGTGATGCGGTACTTCGTACTTCGTACATTGTCTTGATCTCTGGGTAACGCCAAGCTCTCTCTCGCAATTGCCAATGGGTACTGTCCAGGGATATGGATTGACATACCAAATATAGTCCTCTGATTGGCTCACTAGAGTATGGCTCCACGCATCTTTGATAACAGTATAGTTGCTTTTTCCTCATGCGGCAGTTTTTTCTTCTGTTCGGACCCGCATCAGTTGGGGTAAAGGATTTCGAAAAGACAGACTGGCGAGATGCCAGATCAGATCTTTGGCAAGGCATCGGCAAGCCCAGGAAGTGCCAACGCTTCTGTCCCCGCCCGTACCTGTACTCCGGAATGTTTGTATGTGGCTCAGAACTTGATACTGCAAGTCTGTTGCCCCACAGACAAAAGAATAAATATGGAAATTGTTGAGAGGGAGCTCAAGATTGACCGAAATGCGTCGGGCGATCAGAAGGGAAAAGACAGTTGTCAGGTCGTAGATCTCCTGCCTCGATGTTACAAGTCAGCAGTAGATGGCGACATATCCGATCTGGTGGAGATGATGAAAAGTGTGGCAGATTTGGCTCATAATTCCCAGGGTTTCGGAATCCACCATATCGGCGTCCTGTATAGACTATGGGACCCCATAGACCATGGGACGAATGATAGCCTTGCGCGTATGTTTCCGAGTGTTAGCTTGGTCTCTGTAGGATTATGTGGTGCGGCTATGCCTCGTCCGCACTCGGGATGGAACAAGATCGGCACTTCTTTAGAACGGAATCAAATATGAACCATAGAAGCGAAACGATGTGAGACTTTGGTGGATACGTCCGTACGATGGGCGGCAGAAAAGAAACATGGTCAGATCTTGGTGCAAAGCAACGACACACTTTCTTTGAGTCAATGCCGCGGCGGGCCAAATGTCGAGGGAGCCATGTCGGTTTGTCTCGTCATTGGTACTGTCGTCCTTCTGGAAGATTGAACAGGCGTGCACTGCAGACGATTGGCAGCTGAACGACTTGGAGAGGGCCGAGCACTTCGAATCGCTATGAAGAATTTGATTTCCCTGCATGCGGGACAAACCTTAAATTTTATGATGCTGCAGAAGTAAAGGGCAGTGGCCTATAACAATAGTCCCTGGGAAGTATAGCTTCGAGTAGCTGGCAATTATACCTGCCCTCAGCTGGTGGTGTGGTGGTCGATCATTGTATGATCCTGACAGGCATTGCAGTGTACAAGATACGTCAATGGGCTCGGATCGAAAATAGATCTGCTGCCGAGTTTCTTCAACTGCTCCCATGCGTCTACAAGGTGCCGGCATCCGAATCTGGCAGTTCTTGTCAACCAGTCCGCCGCAGGCAACAGGACCATGCATCTGGGCCAGGCATCGCTGGACTCGGGCAGGCAAGTCGAGTGATCTACGACCGTGGCTTGCACGGGAGCGGCACGTTCCATTGGGAATGAGCTGGTACAGGGTGCGAGACGCCTTGCCCTCAGGGTGACGAAGAGGGAAAAGAAAACACGAGTCACATAACCCCAAATGGTCGGATCGGGGTCCGAGCAGAGACATACTACAACAGTAGTAGTATCTGTCAACCACGTTGTCGTGTAACGTACAAGGGATTGCTGCAGCTTCGCACAGCAGGGAGACGGAGAGAAAGAGAGAGAGAGAGGGAGAGAGAGAGCACGCCCTGCCCCGGGGTGTGGGCATTGGCGTTCTTTTGCTTCTTCCTCACGCCACCCCATGCTTTCGAGAAGGATCGTGTTCTCTTCGATACGTCTCTTATTCGCTCCCGGCATTCTGGCTCACACATCTGCAGCTGGCCATGCGATCCACACGAGTCTCCAGTAGGCTTGTCCCGGTCTTTGCTTGAACGTAATGTCTTGCTTAGTCGGCCAGCCGGCCATGAATCAAGTCACCTCGGCCTATTGATGCTGCGGTTTTGAGAATATATTGTATGATCGCGGCCTGAAGGCTGAGCGGTTGAAAACGATCATGGTCTGTTTTATGATGTGATTCTTGTCTTTGGCGCTCACTAACGTCTGAATAGCCTCGTGGCCAGGCCTTGCAAAGGTAAAAGATGCGGCCGCTGTACGCCAATGGCCGGAGAAAGCGTTCCAAGCAAGCATTGTGCTGCTCTCATCGTCCAGAGGGAAGGCAGCTCTGAGGTGGCCTAGCACAAAAGGCACGGGATGGACCAGTATCATTGGATTTCGTAAGCCATCGTCGCCCGAGTCGACCCATCGTGTTGGTAGTGAGCAGGTGATGAGGCCACACCAACAAATACAGAGCGGCCCGTCACTGGCTGGTGACTGGTCTCGACGTCCGCTCATACAGAGAAAACGTTGGACTGTGGAAGGTACAAAGGCTGGTGGTCTCTATTCCGTATCCAGTCATACCAAGGGGTGGCTTGACCGGTCTCCATATCCGAATCTGGTGGGTTTTGTGACAGGTCATATTCCGACCACGAACCATGGACCAGTGGTTTGCACTAGTAGCAGGACAACTGCGTGCCAAGCATGATACAAGGGTCGTTCTCATCCGCGGCTCTCCAGGCCCTTTCCGGGGTGTTCAACCGCACCTAGGCGCACCTTACTGCGCGGACAAGGCCCGCTCGGCCAGGAGGCGGCTCGTCATTCGATATATGAGATCAACGATTGTTCAAGTCGAATCGTTCTGGCAGAAGGCCACAAAAGAACGATCATAACGGACGTCTGTTGCGGGGCTTCGCGGAGGACTAGAACGCCTACGTACGTGACCCGGTTGGATTCACAGCAGTAGAGCGCGAGCCCTATGCACAAAGCCGTCCGACATAGGTATCGACATGGACACTGCGGCGCCTTGTCCTCGTAATTTCGCTGGTCGTAGAATTGCGAAGGATATATCATATATCAATTTTAGGGAGCCAGCCAGGTAGCGTACCCAAGAGTACAAACAAGTTTCGGAGCCTGCCCCGGTGTGGGGTCCAGGGGATCCGACAAACGAGAGTCTCGAGTAGCTTGGATGAAATGCCAAGAGCCCCATGTTGGTTGTCGAGCATACACGATTTGTTGTCAAGGGATCCGGTTTTTTTCTTTCTTATGCAGCCGGTGATTGTTCTTCCTTCCATTCCCTAGTCTCGCAAGCATTCCGGAAAATGTAAGAAGTCGGGCCGTGGTGCACATCCAGGACCTCGAACTTTTGCTGAGACGAAGCATGGGCCGCCGGCTAATGAGAGCTGTTTGAAGGCAGCAAGCAGTAGCGATAGGAAGTGATGGGTAGCCTGTGCCCATTTGCGATTGCTAGTGTATTCGTACGTCCTTTGTACAACAGAAACAAGCAGCGTGCGCCTCAGCCGCCGCTTCTGCAGGGACTTGGATGCTCAGAAGGACTTGACACTTTGGGAGCGCGGATATGATGCAGAATCCATCATGTCAGCTGAATGGAGCCCATGGAGGGGACAGCGATGGATGGCTATAGCGGCCGAAAGAAGATTTTGATATAATGGGGGTGGAGATGTGTCGACATTGCAAATTGAAAGTACCGTTGAATAAGCCCCCCTCGGCAGATCTGGTGGCTGCTTAGCGCTATGCGGCTGGAGGTTTGTATAGTCGATAAGCGACGACCATCCAAGATGCGCAGAGGTGCGGGCGGACAGGCATACCCAACAGATGGGTAGCATCCGACGACGAGGATGTGTGGAGACCGCTGAAGAAATATAGTTTGAGAGAAGCAAGTCGGACGTTGGCCTGAGCCCCTCAATACTCCTAGTATTGCATAACAATGGGACGAAAGAGGATAGAGCTGTCGGCCGAGTTGGGCCATGTATGATGATCTGCTCCGGAGGACAGCGCGCCTGTCCCGCCGCGGTGCACAGAGAATCGCTCCCGGCCGGGATGAGGGTCCGATATCAATCTAGTCTGTGCAAGTCTGTGGTGAGTGGAGGAGAGAGTGGCAGTTGAGAGATCCGGTCCTGCCTCGATAGCTGCCGACTGCCACCGCTCTACGGTCACCTAGCTTCATGTCTTATGTGCGCGAGTGGAGTGGTTCACCAGAGACAAAAGAACGTGTCGTAAAATTCGGGTGTCTACGGGCATGACCAAACTGGGTGGGAATCTTCATTCGTACGGAATACCGCGTCCTCGTCCATTGTCACCGTCGTCGTCGTCGTTGGTTGTGCTCCAAGTACCGTGACGGCAAGTAAGTGATGATGAGTCGGTCCGGGGGTGGGATGGATAGAGAATGGGCGGGCGTCGAAAGCCGTTTGAAGCGTCGTGCCGCGTCAGATGTCGTGGAATGAAGAGAATGCCCTTCTTGCTCCTCCTCCTCCTACCTGACTGCCTACATACCCAATGTACCGGTAGGTAATGTAGGTGCCCATGTATGAAAAAGTTGAATAACAGTCGGTCGGTATGCGTGTCTAGGTAGGTTAGCAACCGGAGGATGGGAAGGAAACCCCAGTAGACGTTGGATACTACTCCATACTGCAAGCGATCGACCTCGACGGTCATTGAAGTCAGTGTGGGTGTACCCAATGCCAATGTAGCCAGCGTTGCCATGCATACCTACCTACAGGCCCACTGTGTATATACCTTGGCTGTATGCAGCTACATGCAGATACATGTAGCATTTGGTAGTAGTGCGCATGCAGGACAGAGGTCTCTGTCCGCAACCACCACGCGAGAGCTGAGAGATTGCAGACAAGGGCCTTGGGTCGGATTTCCAGGTACCTGGATCGGGCAACAAGGTATAATTGATTAACCCCAGCACTCAACACCAGCAGCAGCAAAGAAGAAGAAGAAGCATCAGCAGAAGAAACAAGAGGCGATGCTCGGTCTTGCACTTGGACCTCGTGCATCGATGGCGGATAGGTGCCGCCGACTAGCAGCAGCAAGAGCCGGGCACATGGAAAACGCAAGCAGGAGAGGGAGCGAGAGAGAGAAAAGGTAGAAGTCGCGGCATGCTTTTGCTTTTTTTCTTCTTCTTTTTTTCTTCCTCGCCCTCTGACCACCCCGATCTATTGGAGGTACCCACCATGTTCCATGGCCGATCAGATCCCTCAACTCTGGTCGATCCAATCATGTCGGCCATTGACTCGATCTCTCCATCACAGGTGATAGAGTCGAGGGCCCGGATTGTCTCTTTGTGACATGTACCTCGATTGTTTCGTTTTTATGGCCCTTTTTTTTTCATTAGTTCGCCCAATTTACTTTACCTAGTCTCGGACGACGCTTGGCCCCTTTTCATTGACTGAATTGATTGACTGGATGACACAGAAGCTCGCTAGAAGCTACTGCTCACCTGCTGTACCTCCGTTTTTAGTGGCGCCATAGTCGGTACCTACCTCAACTTACCTTCTGCCCTGCCTGCCTGCCTGCCCGCCTGTCTGCCTGCCTGCCTTACCTGCCTACCTACATTAGCTAGGTAGGTTAGTTAGTTAGTTGCTGTATCCTTGGTGGTGCCTTCTTTCTCAGTCAATCGATCAATCAAGATGCAATTGGAACCCCCATGGCACCTTCTCAGCTCTCAACTTTCTCCACGATTGCTGCACTGTACCTGGCACGAAAGTGATTTTGCGTCGTCGTTCCAAGGACGATGCCATGATGAGCATATGCCGTGAGTACATACATACATACATACATGGGGCCGCCGTGCTGCCTGAAGAGGGAAAGGAAGAAAAAAAGTTGCAATCCAATTGTTTGATGTTCTTTGGTTTCCCACTCACTGCCTCTTCCCATCTTTCCCATATTGAAACTGGCTCGGCTTGCGACTCTATGTAGCCCAGCCGCCAATCCAAATGTAATGTACCCATACATACATACGTTCATTGCCTGTGCTAGCTAGCAGCTGTCGCTACCCTTTTTCTGAATCACCAATGCTTTATTCCCATCCCTCGACCGTCGGTTACTCGCGACTCACGGGTCCTATAGTCCCTCTGCCTTTTTTTTTCTTCTCTTACTATTCTTATCACTTTCCCGATCGCAGGGTCCTGTGCATCAGCCGCTACCGGCGGGCCATGATTTTATGACATTTCAGACTGCCATTTATTTTCTGCCCGTCATTCACACCACTCCACCCATGTTGACTCCAGAGTCTGGCCCATCCCCAAGATCAAATCGAGCAAAATCTATAAGAAGCCTCCTATGCCCTCGTCTGTTTCCTATCGAGATCGTATCATCAACTTCAATTCTCAGGCCCATTACTCCTACAGCTAGGAACTCTTCATCTTTATCGAGAAGGACGTACCAAACTTGCAAGTCTCTTCTGGTTTCATTTTTTTTTTTTTTTTGCGATTCCACACGCCCATCAAGCCTTGACAGCCCACACGCACAAAGGCCATAACATCGTCAGATCACAGCCATGGCTCTTCCCATCATCCCTCTCTCCGAAGCTTCTGGCAAGGCACGGTGCGGAGCAAGCCAGCAGCAGCACAGCTGTCCCAGGACCAACGAATCGGTATGTTTCTGCTCGTCAAAAGCTTGGCCGAATCTTTCCATGCTAATATGACCTTACAGACACCTGGTGTTCGCTGCGCTACTTGTGCATCTCGTGGTAGAGAACAATGGGTTCTTCCTGGCCGACCATGCCCTATTTGCGGCACACCAGCATTGTAACCCTGACCCGACCTCATTGTGAGTCTGTAATCGCATCTGGCCTGTTGGGATTCTGCTAACCTCTGCGGATGTAGAGAATTTATAGGGCGTGAACTTTCAGGATTCAACCCGAATGCCCTCCCACTATAGAGCTTTTCGATGGATTCATTCCTTTCATTTTCCTTATTTGCCCTTGGGGCCCTCGTCAAGGCGGCGTTTCCGGAGGGGAATCCACACATTTCTAGTCCAGGTACGGGATCATCGGTCGCGAGGCTATACGGGTGGCGTTCGTAGCACGGAGACAATCTTTCATAAAGTCAAGGCCGGCGCAAACACAGAGGGGATCACCGGAGTTGGAAGAACCAGTCATGGGCATCTGCACTTTGTCATTCTCTTATCTGATTTACAGGGATCCGGTTTAGAGGCATCTAGATATACTAATACTATATGTGGAGCGGGGTTTCCTCACTGACATTCAATTGGATCATGGTTCGTGACTTGCAGATCACTGTTATCTCCGACTAGGTCTTTGGAAATGCGTCGTCGGGTGGGATTTGCTAATTGTACGAGTCAGACTCGCTGTGCCTTCTATTGTCATGAGTTTGAACAGCGACAAACAAGAGCAGTATCACGGGGCCGGTTATGTTGTAGGCAGGAAGAATCGACTAGGTTAACCATTGCGATGTGCAGAAGAGGGTGAGTGGAAGCTGGAAATGATCGGTGACGAATACGAGACAACCCGAAACTAGAAGACATGGGCGCGGCCCTCGTGTGAATTTGTTGCATGTAGGACTCCCGAGATCCGAAAAGTTATCTGTGGGACACCTCTGAGAGGGTGAGGTGAGGTGAGGTGAACAGTGAAGGTGACTGCCATCATTCACTTGGGCCGCAACCAAACCATAAAGAGACAAGCCGGAACTATCTAGGTTTGAGCCGTCTCTGTCCCTCAAATAGAATGCGGGGGATTTATATTGATGTTGACACTGCCCAAGTGCTATAATAGGTCGAGCTTATTGTATCACTGTCATCTTGTGAGAGAAGGATATGAGATTTGAGGTATGAGCATAATAAGTCTATTCTAGGATGTAAAGAGAGTAAAGGCAACCCCAGATGAGTCATTATTAGTAGACGTATTGAATCAATCTCTGGAAAATATGGTTCGAGACGCAAGTATACTAATAACGGCCGAACCTCATCAGTGCGACGCAACGAAGAAACCGTTGATGTGCATGAAAAGAAGTAGCAATTCACGACACAATAAAGAACATGACAAACGATATATACTTCGCGTCCTGAGTAGCCGTGCTTAATTGCCGTCGTGGTTGAGGAAGGACAAATGGAAAGACGCCGCGGCCGTGATTCGTCAGCCATGTCGGGTACAGTCGGTGCTGCAGCCAATCACCTGGGCCGCATTTCGAGGCTACAGTGCGTGTATCCCTGAATGGCTGGTTGTTTCTGGAGTCAGGAGGAGGGACAAAAAAAACATAGCAGAATCTGGGGTTGGGCTTATTGGGGGTCCTCGGCCTCTAATTCTTTTTAGGCCCTTCCCCAGACTTTGGCGCCAGCTCTCACAAAAAGGGACCGGAACCCCGCCTCCACCTCTCTTCCGAAAACTCCATCGCTTCTCTCTCACCTTGGTTGGTCGGCCATTGCACTCTGCGCAGGCATTGCTTCTTCGACCTGACGATTATTGATCGATCGATTACGGGACTGAGACCGGCCCATGGTGGTCGCATGTCCGTCAGACGATATGACGGAGCACAACGGCATGGACATCCTCTGTGATGCCGCGGGCTCGGATCTGCTCCTGACCTCGTTCCTCACCCCGTCCTCGCCCGCTCCGGAACCCCAGCAGCGCAGCAAGCGCATCAAGGTCGCCGACGACGACGGCGCATCGCCCACGTCCCCCCACGTCTGCCATATATGCAAGAGAGTCTACGAGAGGTTCGTATACATGTATTCATGCGGGCATGTCTTGATTCTAATCTAACGCTTTGGCTTGCTGCAGGGCGGATCACTTGACGAGGCATCTGCGGTCGCGTATGTCAAACCTCCAGCCAGACCCTGAGCCTGCCGGAAGGACGAGCCAATTAACACGACTTGCACAGACGAGAATGCACGACCTTACAAGTGCTCTCGGTGTCCGAAGCGATTCAATCGAGCGTGAGTATATTTTTGCCGGACTGGATGCGGAAGAGGATATAGAAAACAAAAAGGAGAGCATATACTCACTCGGAACTCTAGCGATTTGTTGACGCGGCACGAAACAACGCACGATAGAGACGATGGAGGAAAGGGAAGGCCTATAATACGCCGCAGTGACCGCGCTTCAGAGGCCTGCGTCAACTGTGCCGCTTCCAAGGCCAAGTGTGATGACCAGAAGCCATGTGGCCGTTGCAAGACCAAGAACTTGCCGTGCCAAACTGCCGCCAAGCGCGGCTCCATTTACGGCATATCGGACTGTGAGACGAGTCCCCGACCCAACCGCTGCGGCTTGGATTGCTCACTCCTCATAAAATCAGCGGGAATCGATACTGACTACATAACAGCCCAATCCACTGAGCCGTCTGCTGATAGCCCGACCATGACGAGCATGACGAATGCTTCAGCCACTACGGCCGACACCCAGAGTGCGATGCCTCTACCCATGGAACGCCGAGTACAATTTCCCGAGGACCACGAGATCGATATGCACCATGTCATAGCTCCGACACCTTTCGTCGCGGATTTTGTTCCTCAGCCTCTGGCGACGGATGATATGTTTTACTTCAACCCGACGCACAATTTCTACCAAGACATGGATTTCAGTTCGTGGGATATGAACTTTGACAGTTACACGATTCCGCAGATTGACATGACTGGACCAAGTCCGCAGTCATCGACGGCATCTACCTCGAAAGCTCCGGCTCGCGATCCTACACGTGGCTATGCTGCGTTCAAGCGGTCACCGTGGCTCTGGGAACCCAAGAGCAAGGACTCGCTTGGCAATGAGCAACAAGGACTGGCTTTTAACGAAAAGTCCATCGTTCACTCTCCAGCCTATGAGCGAATTCTATCGTCACAGTCGACTCGCTGGAAGATGGAGTCCGGGATAAGAGACAAGTTGTTTGCCTTGGTCTTGTCGCAGCATAAACACCCCAGCAAGATACCCTCATTTCCCAGCCTGGAATTGCTCAATCACCTTTTACAGGCCCATTTCATCCAGGACGAATACCAGACCGATAGTTGGATACACTCAAACTCGTTTGATCCGTCTTCGGCCATACCAGAGTTTCTCGGGGCTTTGATTGCAAGCGGCGCCACGTTCATAGCTGATCCTGCCATCTGGCGCTTCGGCCTCTCCTTACAGGAAGTTGTCCGCATGGGCCTTTCTTCGACGGTAGGAGCAACACTCGAATTGTTCCCTCCTGGATAGCACTGACACATCCCAGTTTGAAAGTAACAACAGCATGACCCGCGACCTCCAGTGTCTACAGAGTTTTATATTGGAACTTGATATAGGCCTATGGAGTGGTTTCAAGCGCAAGATGGAAATGGCAGAGAGCTTTCTCCAGCCCCCCGTCACTGTAAACAAGTCCACGACACCCACATGCAAATAGACGCTTACCTACGTTTCTCATAGATGCTGCGGCGAGCCGGGACATTTTCTGCAGGACCAGATTCGCCTGCAACGGTACCTCTGTCATCGGATTCACCGAAAGAACTAGAAGCCAAGTGGAAGCATTTCATAGAAAGGGAGTCATACAAGAGGTGAGTTGCCCCATGCTAGACTCGGTTCCTGTGTGTAGTCATGCTGATTTCACTTAGACTTCTTTTGCATATATTTTTCCACGACGCGCAGGCCTCCATTATGCTACAGAATGGCATGCTTCTATCATACACCGAGTTGTGTTTCAGTCTCCCAGCATCTCGAGATCTTTGGCGAGCACCAACAGCTGAAGCGTGGCGGGAGATTTACCTTCGAAAAAAGCCGCTTCCATCCGAGATTACCCTTCCTCGGGTGTCGGAAATCATGCACTCCATCACCATCCTTGACACGTTTGAGGAGTTTGTCGACGTGGAGCTCTGTTATAGTGCTGTTCTCTACGGATTCTGGGGCCAGATCCGCGCGTATAGAGAAGCTATGAAGTTCTACGATCATCAACCAGCAACGTCAACTCGGCGAACATCCAGAGTGACTCATCGTCTCTGGTTGACTTCCCAGCACCAGGAACTCTATCGTGACGTGTCGGAATTCGCCATGCTTATTGGTAGCTCGCCGAAATTAGCTACTCAGCTATCTGTGGTGGCAGAGCTCTTCATGATGATGCTGCACGTGTCACCTGACGAGCTTCAGCGTTTTGCCGGAAAACAAGGAGAGGAAGAAGCGCGACAGGCGGCTAGCCACCTAGAGGAACATTGGGAGGGTAGCCGGGATGCACGGCATGCTATATGGCACGCAGGCCAGGTCATTCGGCATGCGCGGACATTACCACCGGCCTCGCTCCGCGCCTTCAACGCAATTGCTGTCTACTACTCTTCTCTCACGCTCTGGATTTACGGCCTGCTATCCTGCTCCCACTCGACGCCTGCAACGAATACGGCAGAAATGCCAGCACCGCCAACATATGTCCTGGTTGACGGCAACGAGAGTAGAGAAACCAGAGCATTTCTACAGCTCGACAAGGGAACCCCGGGGATAAGCATGAACGGCGATCTTCACTCGGGTGTCGAGTCATTGTCGAATACCGGCATGGTGTTGAACATTGCGAGAAATGTCTTTAGAGATAACTTCCCGGTGCGGACCGAGCCACTGCCGCCGCTGGTGGAAAACATGGGAAACCTTCTGAGAGATCTCGGCACAGGGCTCGCGGGCCTGGTATCGAGAGTTCAAAGTCGTGCTGTCAGTGAAGACAGGGGGACTTGAAGGTCAGAAATATAGACGAAAGTGCTCACGCAAGTGGCTGTGACAGCTATTTTGTGTACAGTCATAACCTTGAACAAATTACCACCTAGAAAACTTATGATCTAGACAAGTCAAGTCATGGCAAATTATTTTCCGTCTCATAACGAGTAAAATTCAATGCAGAACTTGTGAAGTGAGAACATTGAAGACATTTTTGGTGTTTGTAATTTACTTTTGCCGATATGAAACCTACCAAGTTTGTTTTTCTCGCGAATAAGGCCATGCAATTTTCTGATGAAGTATCGCGTATCTGTATTGCCAACGGCAGCCGTATGTTACCAAAGATCTGCTCATCATCAGCCCCAACAAGGCGTATCATATAGAAGCGACCAGGCAATCCATAAAGTCAGCCAGGCTTACAAGACCAATCCATTCATAACATCGAGGTAGATAAATTTTCTCGGATCGCGCATGTCCTATTGCAACAAGACAAGATAAATTTTCCACATGGTGAAATCCGTAACACCATATACACGGCATTCCTAACCAAAGGACCGGCATCATTTTTCCTTTCTTTTCTTGCTTTGTTCAACTCTTCCGACACCTACCCAGCACCAAAGTTGCATCCGTGATAAGCCCGTGCGGCAGTAGGAAATAATAAGCGCGCGTCCGGGACCGATGCGATCTCGATACTAGGTAGACGCTGATCTTTTCGACTGGCATACTATATCCAAAACACGCCGTCGCGCGTTGGTAACGGAAGATTAGACGCGCTGGCGCCATTGTCCCCCGCGGTCGTGCAATAATACGTCATCTGGCACGACTTCGAGTCATTTCTGTCGTTGCGACAGATCGAATATCATTGTCGTTTTCGTATTGCGGCCAGAGACAGGCTGTTACGTCATGGTCATATTCCATCCGAAATCAACCATTATATTGTCGCTGTCGCAGGTACGACATGTGATGGGATGGAATTGCAGTGGCATCGGCCGATCATGTACACAAGGGTGCTATCAAGACTAGTGCTTTGACGTAATATTGAATGATCATGCGGGTATAGTTATTGGTATTTCTTATGCTAGATGAAGAATCTGGGCTAGTGTTTGAACCCGAATAGTTTCATATTCCCTCATTCGGCCTTCCCTGGGTATAATGATGCGGCCCGATTCCATTGCCTCGTCTCTCCCTCAACTGGTATAACCCTTGTATGCGATAAAAAACTGATCGTGATTGTTGCTTGTTGTCGCGAATAATGCTGCCATCGGCACCCGAGGCACACCGGCCAGAAGGAAAGATATGAATGGGACAAAGTAAATGATAGCCGAGGGCCACGAATGAGCTCCCCATGCAATGTGGTTGATTCAGAACTAGCCGACCGTGAATATGAACCTGGAAAACAAAAAAAGCCATGCTGAGCTCCTGAGAGGGTATATACCATGTTGTCATGCGATTGTGAAAATCAAAAACTCGTAATGTAAATCCCATAAACCATGTATGAAATGTCGACCGATTATATGAGACGCCCAGTCAATGGGCGGTACTCAACCCCAGATGGGTGCGTTCCGGTACGCCGGGGAGTTATAGCTGTGCAGGACTCGGTAAGGCGGTGTATTGCTCTTGTAGCTTCCAAGACTGTGTGTCCTCGAGTGGCCACGGGGCACGTGTGGTGGTTGCCGGACTTGTTGGTCCAGCGACTGTGGCGGCATTGGCAGACCGGATGTATAACCAGACGCGTTGCCATGGGCTGCCAATGCGTCCGGAACAGGTGTATGATAAGTCTCGTGATACATCTCTTTCCCATGGGTCTGGACTGGCTGATAGTTGCTGCTGCCATAGCTGGACAGTCTTCGGACTGCGTCTGCAGACGGCCTGACTGGACGATTCTGGCTTTGCAGACGTGGTGGATTGTAGTGGCTGCCTTGACTTGACATGGAGTTCTGGCGACTTTGATCCAGGGACGATCGTCCCGTGGATGTCTCATGGCCCATCTGGACTAGCCAGTCAGATTGACGATAGACACTGCCCCTTGTCTTGACATCTGCCAAGTAGCGATGATCGACTTCACCAGACATTGAGACTGCCATATGGAAATCAAGACTCTCGTAGTGCATCTGTGCTGGCGGGTAGCTGTGCACACTCTCACGGCTGGATCTCCGCGTCAAGGATGGCGGGGTAGAAGGATGACGCTGGAGGTTCTCCCTGCTGGCCTTGCGCGGAAGGGCCGGGCTGGGAGAGGCTTGCCGCCTTGAACCAGGTGGCGTTGACTTTGGCCTCGAAAGGGGCGCGGGTCGAACAGAGGCTTGGGATCGCGTCCTCATGCTGACTGGTGGAGCATATCTCGACTTCCTGTTTTGATCTTCGTCGTGTACTGGCGAAGATGGCATACCGTGGCTATCATTGATGCTGCGACCCGTGTTTGCAAATCGTGGGCTCTGTGCGTCTACCATGGCTGGCGAACGCGGCGACATTGGGACTGGTGAGCCTGGTGTAGATGGGGTCAGGGGAGAACTCGGCACACGTTGTGCAGTAGCATCAACCGAGTTCTTTCGAATCGGCAAAGGCTTGCGCGGAAACGGTCTTGGACCAGAAACCGCACTTGTTCTTCCCCTTTGGACTTCCACAGTATCCGAAACCCCCCGTGGCATGGAGGGCAGTGGTGGCGGTCCATCTTCGCGAGCCTCAGCGCTGCCTACGCTGGCAATAGTCCCCAAAGTTGCTCTGCTGGACACTGGCTTCAGGGTGAGACGCTTGAATGGCTTTGAGAAGCCGCCAAGCTGGTCGCCCTTTTGTCCCGCATCGTTCTTTGGGTGGGAGGCACTGTTTTCTTTTTCAGAAGGCTGTGATGCGTGGTTCGCAAGGGGCCTGCGTGCGTTGCTGATTAACCTCTCGAGCTTCCCAGGCTTACGGCCGCCATTGCTGCCATTCGATGATGAGGTAGCAGATGGGACAGAGCTTGCAGGACTCAGAGGCGGCAAGTCAAGAGAGCCGCCTTGGCCAATCAGCTGATCATGTCCGTTCGTGGCTGGGTCCCGTAAAGTCTTTTGCTCAATGATGATGGAGGCTCTTTCCCCAAAGAACTCGGCCACTTTCGTGCTGATCGGCGCGACGATTTTCAGGGTGCCCTCACCGCCAATCGATGTATCCTTTCGAGGGACAGGGGGTGCCATTGATCCACTACTTTCAGCTTCAGCACTCTGGGCAGCCACGTCGTCGATCTCAGCCCCAAAACTAGCCTCGACTGGGAAAGAGTCTTTGGCGGGCGTCCTGGGAGGGATATCGATCGGCTGGGCCGGAAGCTCTTCCTTCTCTAACACCATAGGCTTTGCAGAGAACGAACGAAGAGAGATGTTGGAGCTGTATCCCGAATCACTCTTTGCCAGCGCTCCCACCGGATGCTCCGAAATTGGCGTGGCTGCAACGCCGCTGTCCGACCTCATCATGGCACGTGGGTTTCTGCCTTCGGATATCAGACAAGGGCGTGGCGGCAATGACTTTGCATTGAGGTCCACGCGCACGTCTAGGACCTCGGGCTGCAGAATTTCAAGCTCCTCATCTTGGAACAGCTCATCCTCCATGGCAGAATGCTTGCTCGTAGTCTGCAAGCCCACTGGAGACAGATTGGGTGGCTCGATGACTAAGGGGCTGAGATGAACGTCTGGCAAATACTGTGGCGTTCTTGGCACTCCCAGCAAGGCATTTTCTTGTCGCAAGGTTTGTGGCGCCGTTTCAATCGGTCGTAGATATGCTTTGTTCGGGATAGACCGCGGAATTTCCATTTCCACCGCCTGGCTGGACTCGAGAGAAGCACTTCTTCCATGATTTCTCACTTGCAGCTTACGCTCGAAATAGTCAACGCCGGGACTTCGATGATGCACTGCATGATCCATGAAGTTACCACTTTCAGACGGCGCCAGGTCGCTGAGAGGGCTGTTGACGGGGCTCCCGTTTGTAATACGTAAACTTCCCAGCTTGAATGCTCCGATGTGACCATAGTCCTCGTCGGATGGTGTTGCTGCACGAGGTATTAACCGGGGGTCGATTGTCGGCACAGGGATCGAAAACATATCCGCCATATTCTCGTACGAATCCCGTCGTGCTGGTGTAGAGGGCAGGCTGAATCGGGCCCTCGAGTTGCGTGGAGGCTTTGACGGATCTGGCCTTCGTGTAGCGACTCCCGGTGTGACCAGAATCGACCTTCTTCTCATGGGTGCATATAATGAGATATCCGAGTTGGCCCTGGTTATGTTGGTGCTCGCTGCTGGCGTGTCCGCCAATGACAAGGCAATGGAGTCTCTGATTGCTAGTTCCTTGACCTGAAATTGACTGTCCGACACTATCGAGTTGTTCTCACCATGTGATGGCTCCTCCACCAAGTTCAAGAGTCGTTTCGCGTCGTATGAGTTCACATCATATGCTACAGAAGTACGCTGTCCAGAGGCATGCCAGCTGCGTGGATAGATTCAGATTAGCCACAACATGTCAGTCGATATGGTGGAATAGGTAGGAGGATATACCTGGCAGGGTTGAACTGCGTATAGGACGACTCGGAAGGACCGATGATCATGGAGTTGGTCCTACTTGGCAGTGCACTGTTGGAAGGCGTCTGGCGTCCGACGCTGCCCTGCTGCCGCCGTGAGCCGTGAGGCGTCTGCGAGGACCTCGAGCGAAAGATGGCGTTGGCGGCGCGGGTGATGGACCGAGATCTGGAGCGGGTCTTGAACTCTGGCTGGTCGTCCCCAGATGCGGAGGTTGCTTCGGCGGAGGGCATATCTGCAGCAGACAGCCACAAGGGCGAAGATGGGTCCGGGGCTGGGGAAGTGCCATATGGCATAGAAGTCGTCCTCGAGGTGGAAAAGCGTCTCCTCGGGTTGGGGACGCCCATGGGGCTCAAGAGCTTGCTCGTCTCAACAGCAGGATTGCCAGTTCGGGGCTTGGACAGCTTGTGAGAAGTCTTGCGGCCCCTCCCCGGCTCCTCGACCGAGGCCGCGTTGCCCATGTTAGGCAGGTGAGGAGAGGAATGGGGGGGTGCCGGGAGGGCGGCTCAGCGGATGTTATGCGTTCAGGACCGATGCCATTCCGGAGCAGCTTATATGAGACTCGACGACGGGACGAAAAGATGGCTGTCTGGTATGGGATTGGTTTTGGCTACTAGAACAACAGCAGCAGCAGCTGCCAGCATGGGATCAAAGAGAAGGATGGAGGGGAAGAAGCTCTTTCTTCCCTTCTCTGGCCGGGCTCCACGCATAAACCGAAGTGTCTGGGATCCGAACAAAGGTGGGACGGGGTGGGAGTTGGCAATGGATATAGCCAGGAAACGCCGTCGGTGTGTGCTGTGCGTTGTAGGTACGCACGCAGTAACAAGTATGTGCGTGTGTGTGGTGTCTGGTGTGTGTATGCGCGCGTGCAGGAAGCGGTCACCTCATGGCCCAGAGCGGATTCAACCCATGTACATATGTATGTGCTGCTGGTGCTGCTCCTCCTCTTTCTTGCAGCCGCGATCTAGGCATGTACAGATAGATTATGGGCTAAGAAAAAAAGAGAAGAGGAAAAAATCTGATCGGAGACGAGAAAGATTGGACGGAGGGGAAGAGCAGGTCTGGTGCAATTCAAGATTTTGGGAAAACAGGACAGGGCCCTATCATGTAACAACGCAGAAAAGCTCCGGGTTCATGGACCTCTAGGTCGCTTTTGGTTTCTGGTTCTGGGACGGATGGGGATTGTTTGAATCGCGATCTCTCGACATCGGGACAGGCTGATAACAGGGAAACTCAAAAGGAACCTCTAGCGCCCAGGAATACATACCAAGCATACCTGCCTTTCCCTTCGATACCCTGTACACTTAATTGAGGGGCGCCACCGAAGAAGACATCAAGCCATTGATAGCGTAGAAGCGACGGCGTGGGGCTTTTCAGGGAGCCCAGCAACTAACGGCTCTGGGCCTAGAGGCGGCACCTAGGGCTCTGTTCTAACTTCTCTCTCTCCTCTCTGCCCTGGCCGCTGAGCGTTCTGCTGGTTGGCGTCTCAGCAGAGAGTGGCCATCCCTGCAGGCGCTAGAAAGAAGAGACGTGGAGTTTGGACTCTGGAGCTTCCCGGGCGCTCGCTGACCCCGGTACCCCTGGTGGCGGTCACAGCCCGAAGATCAATTCTTATGGTATCTGAGGTGGGTTTGAAGACGTGAGAGAGCGATTCACAAGAAGCGAGAGCAAAAAGAAGTTCTTTCAGAGATGAGCCTAAAACGGATTCGCTCGAGCCTTCTCACTGGGCCACGGTAGGCAACTAGCAGCCCGACTAAGGTAAGCCCGCCAGCTCGACTATACCACTACGAGTCTACGGACAAGACAAATTCGCATGTATAATTCTCCTACTCCAGATTAGGTCCTGCGCTTCCGGGTTAGCTGCCGTGTTGGAGAGTACATACCTCCCTAGGCAAGCAGGCAAGCAGGCAAGCAAGCAAGCAAGCAGGGGCAAGGCATTGGGAAGGATGCTGTCGTGGCCGGCCGTGAGCGCGCAAGAAAATCTTGATTTTCGTGATGCAACAGCCATCCTGTGACGCGGGTATTAACCACGGACTCGACATGTTCGGATCGCCCAGCTACCACCCTTGATCTGTCTTCTCCCCCGTATCTCTTCTGAGGAGAGCAGAGTAGCTCGGTGTCCCCGCATGATACAGAGCCAGTATTCGTTCGTACATACACCAGCATACACACATACATACCAACCTCGGATACACGTGCAGCAAAGGCGAGGGCCTCGATCGAGACCCGAGAGTATCGAGGATTTAATCTCCTCAAGGTCGCAGTCACGAGCTGCACGGCTGTGCGTGCCGCCCAGGGGCTCCGGCTCGCGGTTCAAGCATGTTTCAGAGGTGGTTGGAAGGAGGGGGCCGTTCGTGCCAGCCAGTGGACAGAGGGACGGACGGACGGGCCAGCTCTTGTTGTGATGCTTTTCAGTGGGTGAACAAGAGAGACTACTTCTGATATTTCTCTGTCGCTCTGGAGATCATCTCCTCGAGCATGTCCATTGCGTAAGTAATTAAAGTATAATGACAGCGGGCTGACGAAAGAAAGCATCGTGAATACGCTATCGATGACAGCGGGCTGACTGATGGGTTGAGATGGCGCTAGACTTGGGGGTCAGTCTCAGTGTCACTTTCAGCAATGTCTGTCCATGTCAAATTGGGTAAAGGCCAAGGTTCATCGAAGCTGTCATTTTGGTAAATTATGAGCAATTAAACCAAATGCGTTGCTTGATTCAATCCGAGCATACATGTACAGGAATCGAATGACGATGTCGCAGGAATATTACAGGTAGGTAGGTATTTGTTTCTTATGTGCACCCGTTGTAAATCGAGTTATCACGATGAGATGTAACGTGTAACAGTGATGCTGATAGACTGGAGAATCTATCAGGCAAACAAACATGGAATTGCCCAAGCACAAACAAGTCCAGAAACAGCTTGACTTGATTATATTACTCCTAGACTCGATCCTTTCTGCTACATATGGCATGTAGTGCAAGTACTGGCTTTCATGTCTCGGTATCGTGGTGGTACTACTATGGTGTTCGACTACTGCACCTACCTTAAAAAGCGAGCCGGCGCAGGGTAGTAGCAGATCATGGTTTCAATATTTCCGTGATCCGGCTCAGCACGGGGAACTTGCTATCGTTGGCCGGTTGGGAATAGTCTTTTCTTCTAGGTAGACACAGTTTGTGTTTAGTGTAGCTTGGACAAACCTACCCCCCACATTCAACTTGGATCATGATGGGTCCCTTATTTTAATCACGTTGAAGAGCAGCAGAAGCAGAGAAACAGAGCCGCGATCCATTTTCCATCTTCGAAATGAGCAGTGTCCTCCGTGGTCCCAAAGCTCCAGAGTCATGAACGTCATCGGCCCGCCCATCAAAAAACGGTCGCAACGAGACATCGGAGCTTCTTTTGCTTTTTTCTTCCCCCGTTTCAAGATCGGGCAACTGCTCGAGTTGTTGTGCTCCTTGACCTTGACCTTGACCTTGACACCCCCAGCTGCCAATTTGCCCAATGCTTGCAAACTTGTGGTGCCAATCTGACGAATCGGGAAGTTTTCTCATCCTGCAGGTTGCTTGCTGAAGTGTTTCCATCCCTGAACCATTGCCATTCATTCCCCTCCCCCAAGATTCGCAAACCGCCTGCAACAAACCGGTGGGCCGTTGGAGTCGGTTTGTACATTATCTTATCGGCCGACGAGCCGACACACGGCTACACTACAGATCACGTCCATATTTCCCTCCAGGGATTCCCATCACTCGACTCTCTGTGGATCAACGACATTACCTTTGACCTTTGTGAACCGCGTTCTTCTCCATCGAAAAAACCTGCAAATCCCAAGGCGAACGCGCAAACCACCCCTGATAGTGGAAGAACGGTTATATGATGGCCAGGGCAGGCCTTGCACCTTTACGGACCTATTCCTCCTAGCCATTCCCCAAACACTCACTTGATGTCGAAATCATCCGGAGTCCTGCCGTGCTGGATGTAACAAATTATTTCTGATATTCCAACAACGACAGGGAATGGCGAGAAGAAGGAAAGAAAATCCTCAAAATAGCAGCTGTACGTATTCGTACGTACATTCCTACGACAAGACGTGTTTTGGCGAGTCATTAGCCTGAAGGACATCCCAAAACACAGACACACACACATGTGCCTCGCACGCGCATTGCAGTCAGCAGCCGGCAGCTGATGAGGTGTGGTCATTCATTTTCCAAGGTCGGCGTGCGTCTCTTCGCGGCACTGCAACGATGCACAGCATGAGCGGCCGGTCTGCGCGCGCCTAATGTTCCAAGTTTCAAAATTGCCCGCGGCTCGTCCAGCTTGTGATAGATATTCGGCATGCACCAAGAGGGCCGCATGAGGCTGAATGCTGATGAGACGGCCTAAAATGATCAAAGCCATGTCCTACACACCCAGGTAACAACAACAGCAGCAGCCATCCCGTATCTGGCTGGCTGACGCATGAGCGGTGGTGTCCGATCTGCCTGCGTTGGCTTCGCAACCAATGACACCCCATCTTCGAGTACAAATGTTGTTGCCGTTTCCTGATCTCGCAGATGCAGACAGGCAGCAGATGCATGTGCCATTGAACTCACTCGTTCATTCACTCACTCACCCCCACCATCAGCGAGGCAAGGCAAGGCAGAAGACAAGACAGCAAGCGAGGATACCCGTAACACACGGCAAACACCACGCACCCGGCACCGATGGGGATGAAATATGGAATGACAAAGGACGTCATGCAATATAAACATTGCGTGTTGGCTTTTACCTCTGGCGGTCGCATGCCAACGACCCCATACTCCGTTACTCCGTACATACATTTTGCATTCAGCTCCCCCCAAAATACCGATCATCCCGCAGAGCAAATGAACGTTGCAGGGAGTCGAGTTTCACGAGCCCTGGCTGCAGATCAACCAAAAACGGCAGAAAGCAATGTCGATGATACTGGTTTTCCGGGGGAGAAGCGAAGAAGCGAGACCGGGGTATGTCGCTCCCGCCTTGCCAAGCTTCCATCCTTCTTGACTTTTTCCCCCTCCTCTCTTTTCGTCAAACTCAACTCTCTACAGTGTATCTACAAGTAATAGTCTCCTCTCCGCCCCCGTGGCCCGGTCATATGTAATCACCGGCTGGCCGGCTGTCGATATTCCCTTTGTTTCCAAGCTTCGCATCGTGCATGAGATTAAACGTCCCCAGCCTTCTCCAACTCCACCCACGTCTTCGTATCGTCGTATCACTTTATTATTAAGCGCGTGCGCATGCGTGTGTATGTATGCGCAGACATCTTACATACATACTGTGCACCTATCAGGACTCAGATGTGCAGATATGCTCGGTGATCACCACGGAACGCGTCATGTGGATGATCAATTCACAGCTCTTGCGGTGAGGTCCATGGCCATGCACTGAACCCATCTGCTCTTGTCAGATAAACAACGTTCAAATCGTACATGTAAACAAAACGTCAGCGCTTGAGCACACTCTCATGGCACCAGGCTATATACTCGGATGCTGCTTCTCATTGGCGGCGCATCCAAACCCAAATAGCATCAAGGTAATTAATTGATCACCCCGGGATTCTTAAACCCGACTGACTTCACTTAAACCGCGCACTCATCTGAACGTTGCTTTGGTGATATGCTGCCTCATTGTTTGACATGTGCCGGCGTGAGAAAAGTGAAGACACTGCTATGCGACAGAGTATAAAATGGACATGACTCGCCTCGCAAGTGTGCTTTTTTTGATTGGGAAATCAGTGGTACCTAAATATGTTATTCTGATGGAAGCCAAATACTCCTGTCACCATGGTAATATCGGATATGAAGACATGCAGCCCAATAAGATGCTTCTATCTGCATGACCAAAGATATTCATGTCAACAGGAAAGAGAACGCTGGATACCTTGCGGCGTAAAAAAAAACACCGCAGCTCTTCTGTTATCCCCTGGGAGGATATTTCAAAGAAAGCAGATTTGTTCTGATTCAATACTAGAAAACACATTTTGCACACGCGTCACTTACGCCATATTCATGCTGTTCAAAACAAAACATCTTTCTACTCATTAACATAAATTACAATGAATCTCAAAGATAAAAAGTCATACTCTCGTCGTGTCCACTTCTCTCATCACAACTTCGGCCATGTTTCAGTAAATCAACAATCGCTTCCTTACATGGACCATGACCACCCAAAGAAGCTGGTCGTCACCCTAGGCCCGAATAAAAGTAGGCGCAGGACCCGGCGTCCACGAGAGCGCCGTCTCGACGCACGACGCGCCCGTCGGGCTGGCGTCGATCGGGAAGATGTTCTGCAACGAGGGCACGGGGCTGGACATGGAGGCGAGGCCGCTGCCGCCGCTGCCGCCGGTCGTCGTGGATCCGGGGGTGGACGGTGTCGGAGTCGTCGAGGGCCCGTCGATCAGGGCCGCGTCGACGAGGGTTCCGTTTTGACATTGCTCGGCTATACAGGGGGATATAGGGTCAGTAAGATGTTTCGTTTCTGGGAATAGGTCTGGGGAGTGATATGCAAGACATACCTCTGTACAAAGTCAGAGAAATCGACACGCAGCCCGTCGGCCACCGGCCCGCCTCGGCGAACGTGGCGTAGATCTCGCCCGAGGCGACCTGGCAGAAGCCCGCCTCGCCGCCGTAGAAGCTGTCGTTGGTCCAGTGCAGGACGCCGTCGACGGACGCAAAGGTGCCCGCGACCAGCGAGTCCAGCATGCCCGCCGCGGTCGCGGCCAGCGGGATGTATGCGTCGACCGACGGGTCCGCGGCCACGCGCGCGCCGCTGCCGTCGCTGGACGTCAGTTCGCCGTCCGTTAGGTTGAACGACGCCGCGCCGCTGCAGGAGCTGGGGTTGAAGGCCGCGTCCTGGCCGCCGAGGTAGCCACCGGTCGGCGCGCGGAAGCCGGCGCCGGGCGATGTCGTGCCGCCGTTGATGCTGTCGCCGCCCGAGACGTCGCCCTGGTTGGCGCTGGTTTCAGCTTGTGCGGCGCCCCCGTCATTGAGGACGCCGGCGATGACGGCCTGGGAGATGGACTGGACCCCCGGAACACCGTTGGTCGGCGATGACATGGCCGAGGAGCTCGTTGCGGTCTCGGTGCCGGTGCTGATCGGGACGGTCATGGTGCTGGCCGTGTTGGTGCTCATGCTGTCCGTCCCGGTAATCGAGTCCGTCATGGACGACGAGGCCGACTCCGTGTTCGTGGCCGAGGCCGTGCCGGTAATGGTCGACGTGATCGAGTTGATCTCGTCCAGGACGACAATATCGGCCTCGGCAGCGTTGACGGTCTCGATGATGCTGAAGAAGGAATGTGTCCCGCCCAGAAGGGCGCCGCCGGCGTCGGTGACCTTGTCGCCGCCGCCGCACGACTGGGACTCGTCGCCTGTGCAGGCCGCACTGCAGCTAGAGCGGTCGGGCCTGCGCGAGAGATCGGCTGCGTCCAGCTCGTTTCCGCAGAAGCAGTCGCCCTGGTTGTTGGCCGAGAGCACGTAGTTGGACCCGGCGCATGCGGCGGCGCAGCCCGACGCCGTGGCGCTCGCGTCGGCGTTTCCGATGATGTTTCGGGACTCGTCGGCGGTGAAGGGGCTGGTCAGGCCGTTGAACAGGTAGCATCCGAGGTACTGGGCCACCTAGCTGTCATCGGCTCGGCGAGTCACGTTGAGGGTCGTGTCAACGACCGTCAGGTTGACATACGAGCCTGACCCGTCGGGGACCTGGGCCTCATCAAAGATTGCGGCGAAGCTGCGCACCACTCTCGAGGTCACCGTGATGGTTGGCCGGGGTATGGTCTCGGTGGAGGATACAGACGATGACGCCGTCTCTGTGGCAGAGACGGAGACACTGCTTTCGCTGCCAGTGGATGAGGCGAATGACGTGCTAGCTATGGGCATGCCTAGGCTTTCGGTACTCGAGATGGTCATGCTCTCACTCTCGGAGGCAGTCTCGGTGCTCTGTGTGGACGAGACATCGCTACTCATGCTTGCATCCGACGATGTGCTGACAGTGGCACTCGAGCTTCCCGTGCTCATTCCAGTATCGACAGTGCTTGTGCCTTGGCTGTCACTGCTAGTCTCAATGCTTAAAAAGATTGTGCTCTGGCTTTCAGAGGCCGTCTCGGTCATGCTCCCCGAAGTTACACTCTGGCTATCCGTGCTCATAGTCGCGCTGATTGTGTCTGTGTCCATCGAGGAAGTGCTCACGGTTTCCGTGTTCACAGAGTCAGTGCTCATAGTTTCGATGCTCACGGAGTCGGTGCTCATTGACTCGGTGCTCGTGCTGATCGTGTTGGTGAAGGGATCAGTGAAGATGATACCGCTGTCCGTGCTGGCAGTGGTCGTGGCCGAGTCACTAGAGATGGTGCTCATGGTCTCGGTGCCCACAGAGTCGGTGCTCATGGTTTCGGTGCTCACTGAGTCAGTGCTCATCGAGTCGGTACTGGTGATGCTGCTGACAGTGTCGGTAGACATCATGCTGCTCACAGTGTCGGTAGACATCATGCTGCTCAAAGTGTCGGTGGACGTCATGCTTTCAGGGTCAGTAGCCGTGACAATTACAGTGCCGGTGGTAACGGCGACGACAGCCCCGATCCCGACAAGGACCGCAGCCCTCGCCTTGGAGAGCAACACCATCTCAGCATTCCACCACAATTCTTCGACAAAGGTTGTCTTCATATCATCCATAACGCAGTAATTAGTCCACCTGAACACTACAAATGAATGGAAAGTATCGTTCAATCGAGAAAGCCACTCACCCGAAGTTTCCTCTTGTCTGAAATGTGTCTCAGCCATCATCCCTCGCACAACATATGGCTGATATTGATAATTACCTTACATCGCTTGCTGTTTGTACTGCGCATTCCTTTTCTCATCAGGAAATCGCGTCGCGTCTTGTTTACAAATTGCACCTGGTAAATGTCGTGTCCTTGGACGATGGAACTGTTTTGCATGATTGATTCTATGAACGACAACATATGTCGAGGCATGCTGTAACCAGGCTGTGGTCCTACTTGGAAAGATTCCCACAGGGACACAAACAACACCATCAATGAAGCCTATCGCTATTCCGGGCCATACGCGGTGTATGACACCATATATAGGATCAATGTGTCCATAGTTGACAAGAGGCACATAACATAACAGCCCCTGGGCTTCCAATTCCGTCGGAAGCATACATGATAGGAAGCAAACGACTCCTTTTCTCCTATAAGGTCCACCTGAGCCCAAACGCCGCCCTTCTCTAAATGACCTAATCATCACATGACTTGTTCAACCCTCGAACTCCACAATCGCCTCCTGAGTGGCCGGGCGTGATTGTCCGGCTGGAGCCTCTTGGGTATCAATCAAAGTCTGACGAGCACCCTCTTGACCCTTTGAGCCACCTGCTTCGGCATCTGCTCCGTCCAACAAATCCCGATCCGTAGATAGTACACTGCGTCGTTCGGGATCCGCAACGGCAGACCTGATGCCCTGTATGTCATCTTCGTCCTCTTCATCCTCATCCCGTTGACCGGGAAGGGCATTCTTCTCCAACTCACGTTGGGCCTCCTCCATTCGGCGGCGAACTTCACCTGCTACTCGTGAGGCATCTGTGACGATATTGTCTAGTACGCCTCGCAAGCTACGAGTCTGGCCAGCGGCTCCAACCGGGGGCAACGGGATCGCTGGCGCAGTGGCGCGGCTAAAGCTCGAGAAAGTCGTCAATGCGGACGGCGAGGCAACAGTAGGAAGGCCATGAATGACGTGTATCGAGCTGGGGAATGAAGACTCGAAAAATTGCTCGAGTAGCTCATCCGCTAGCACAACCATACGGAATGTAGGTAGAGTCATGTACAATGGGTTTGAGGGATCCAGTGCCGCGTTGGCCTTCTCCGACTGCTGCCTGGATACAGTCCGTTGAAGCTGACCGCCGTCGTCTGGCTTTCCAATTGCTGGTGGGATAATTTCCAGTTTGGGTGTCTTCTTGTTGGTTTCATTGCCGTCATTGGGTCCGTCAAAAGCCAACAAGTCGTCCTCCTCTTCCTCGTCATCGTCATCGCCAATGGCAAAAGCACTTGCGTCGGCCGTCTGGCCATCAGCGGATGAAGACTCGGTGTGACCCTTAGTATCATTGGCAGTATCATCTTGGTTGATGGGATGGTCTGGATCTGCGTACTCGAAGCATCTTCGGATGAAAGCACTGACACTGCCAAGGAAGCGTTCGTTCACGGTGCCGCCAATAGGTGGGCTGCCCGGTCCGCTTGACTCGACGAACGTGCTCAGTGCCGGGTTGGAACTCGAGGCACTCAGCGTGCCTTCTAGTCCACGACGGGAGAGGAAAAGCAGGGCCTCTGAAATGCGCAAAATTCCTTCACGATCCACCTTGCCATCGCCATCGTCATCGTAGAGTTCGAAGAAATACGTAATGGTGCCCATGATGTCTCGCTTGCCCTTGATCTGTGCCAATCCGGTGACAACATTCTGCAGAGTCAACGATGAGCTAGAGTCCACGTCCCATTTCTTGAACAGTCTCTGCATGAACTCATGATCGGCAGGCTCTGGACCACCACCCCATGGAGACAACAAGTTGGCGTTGGACTTTCTGAAGCTTCCGAAATAGGCGCTGGTGTCCTTTTCTGGGAACTCGCTTCGCACCGGCGTCTTGGGAGAGTCCGAGACAGCCCATTTGGACATGGCGGCGAGAAATTCTCTGAAAGCATCGTAATCCATCAGACTGGTACTCGGGCCTAGGCCAACACGCCCCCTCTCCACAACGTGATCCTGCTGCTCATTGAAGGATCCCGAGATCGACAGCTTTGCTCTGTGGGCCTTTGCACGACGTATTTGCTCTTCCTGAATCATGCGATCGCGTTGCTGTCGCTCGTAAAGCACTCCGTAGAATCGATCATAAAGCGCACCGAGCTCTTCAGGGTTGAGGAGCTTACTGTCGGGGCCGAGGTTACGAATGGCTGTTCTCTTGGCAAAGTTCTCAATGTTATTGAGAACAGCGTCCTTGTTCTTGAGCCGGAGATCCTGGATGCTGCTGTGGGTGATTCCAGAGAATTCCTTGAATGCCACTACCATGAGTTCTTGGAACCGGTTGATGGCTCGCAATTTGGGGTTCTCTGACTTCGGATGTGCCGACTCGTCCAGGCGCGTAAAGTAGTTCTTCAGGACTGAGATGAATGCGCCATCATCGGTTGCATCCAGCAAATCTTCGCCATTGATCCGCAGAATGGCGAGACCGACCTGAAATAGGACCTTGGGTCCCTCAACGAAGAAAACGTCGAGAACCCGAAAAGCAAACACGAGCGGCATCGAGTTAATATACAAGGAGAGGAACCAAGGAAGAGAGACGACTGAGAGCTGTACATCGCTCTTGACTAGATGCTCCCACAGAACAGGCATGGTCTTTTCGACCAAAGACTCAAACACCTTCTGATCTAGCAGAGTTCCGTACATGGTTGTGCTGTAGTATCCGGGAACGAGCCTGTCGCAGAGAGTAGAGAGCAAGAAGAAGGCCTGAGCCTCGGACATGTATATCAGAAGCGCAGCCACCACGATATTCATAGCCTGGCAGTAGCCAACATCGGGATTGACCCAACTGTAGGCAGTAAGTACGCGGCGAAGGCGTCCGATACCATCCTCAGTCTGAAAACCGGGGTATTCTGGGAGACTGCGGTTGAGATCCTTCTCAATTTCGTCAATAGCAAGAGACTCCTTCCCTGAGTGCTTGGCTAGCGTGTCCGTATACAAGGTGGGCGTTTCCAGACGGAGGTAAAGGGAGCCCGATGTCTGCTCCCACATCTCACCTCTCAGGCGGTTCGGTAGACCGACTCGAATGAGCTTGTGGAAGGTGGGCTGGCGGATCAGCGTGGCATTTCTGCCATTGTCGCGCAGATACTCGGCCCATAGCCTCATCTTGGCGCGGTCTCTCAGCTTCTTGGGGTCGCCCGGATAGCGGAAGAGCATTCCCAAACCAGCATCTGGGGGGTTCTCGCTCTTCTTGTCCTCGGGTCGAAGAAGGTATTCAGAGTAGCACTCGTTGACGACTTTCTTGAGTTTGCCAACGTTCCCTACGGCAGCTCGTAGACCCTTCTTGAGCCCATCGCAGAACCTCTCACAAGCCTGCCGGCTGCCGGCAAGCTGAATTGTTATACGCTGCTCCTTCAGTTGGTTCTTATCCTTTTCTTTTGCTTCTTCTTGTGTGATACCGTTCCAGGTCGTGATGGCAAGGGCAAACTGGAACATTGTTAGCCTACGAGCAACCAGGCTGTCGGGGGATTATGGCCTACCTGAAAGTTCTGACTGTTGAGTCGCTCGACCCGACGGATGGCGCAGAGGGGAAAAGTGAAGCCGTTACCACTTGGGCCTCCTCCATGAGTCTGGCCCGTGAACGCCGACGAAGCCGCTGTGCTGGCGCCGCTGACGAAGCTGGTCGGGGTAGTGGAAAAGCAGATGTAGGCTTCCGAGAGGTGCAGCTTGCCGACGTAGTGCCAGCCTCGCTCTCTGTCCTTCTCGCCCTGGGTGACGTTCGAGTTCGACGGGGGGATGGTCAGTTCGGCAGCGATCTCGTACAGGGGCGCCTGGGTGTCGGGGAGCCGGAACTGGTGCTGGAAGAGCGTGGCCTTGGCTGGGTTTCTATCAGAGCTGGTCAGATTGAGGCCCGACATGGGATCAATCAGCTGCTGAGCAGCCGACTGGGCCTTTTGGACCAGATTTGAAAGGTTGAACATGATGTCGTCGTCAGTGGGTTAACCCTGGGGGGAGGTCCAAGGGCGCCGGTCAAAGCATGTCGTGGGACCGTCTAGATGGATGAACTGCGGTCATCGGCGACCGCCCGCTGCAAATGGTGTATGCAGTCGTCACGGTGAAAGTCTGTGCCGATGCAGACAATGTAGCGAGCGATTGGAAAAGGAATGCTGGGTACGGCAAAAGGTGGTCGGTCGGTCGTGATGTTGTCGCAGCTGAAGATGAACAATGCACACACGAGTCCTGAGTTGGTACCGTGGGGTTAGTAGTTGGTGGTGGTCAATAGAAAGCGCAGCCCCCTCTAACGTTGAGTTAGGAGGACAGATGGATCCAGGGGTCGGAGAGCTTCAAGCCACAGTTGTGACGCTGTGGTTGGCTGACCCTGTCACAGAGCCGCTGACTATTTTTGCGCCTTAAGGCTTAAGGTACCTAATAATAACCGGTAGATGCTGGCATCCTTACCTCGTACTACACCAAGACAGGACCCAGCAGCACATCATTCGGCATTTCATCCATGGCAACGTAACCTAAGGTATTGCGATCCAGACTTGACATTTATAGGCATTCCTATATCAAAGTGGTGGACGTGTTTGGGAGTCTTGATTGAAGAAATCAGTACTGCATGTGCTGATTGGCATGTTATTACTATTCAACACAGACTGACAAACCATGCATGACTCGCAGATCATTATTTTCACTAACAAATGCAGACCAAATCTGTGAACATGATTGTTACTGCAAAAGATGCATTCCTGTTGAGCACTGTCAACACGGTGATCTTCCCGAATCACATTGCAGATTTCATCTTTGGCATACTTCGAAAGCACAGATTTGAGCTTCTGTGCTACTGACGAACACAATTCTTCCCACATGCGATCTGGTCAATATAAACCTCTTGGAAAGTAGCAATGACCATTTCCATCTGCACGTCACTGGTTTGTCATGGGCTCAAAACCCCAAACCTCCTGAGGAATGCTTTATACAAATTCAATACAGGCATGCTGTGTATGGTATGTGTACATTATTCTCATGATCTTCTGGAGAGAAATGGGTGCTCGATATAGTAGTTGTCACAAGGTCAGATATGGTCATCGAGGCCAAACACCTGAAGATGCATCAGCTGAAGGCACATGGCCTTTCTCAGCCCGTTGTGTATACGCTGTGATCTCGTGACATGGTCGCGGGTCATACTCCATTTATTAGCAGCAAGCACGCTCCGAACCAGCCTACCAACCCCTATCTTGGCCTGGAATGACAAGCGCAGGCTGATTCCGGAGATTGCAAGGCTTATTCTCCGTCGGCTGGGTCCTGCTATACTAACCTAGTGTTGGGCAAAATGCCCACAGCATCCGAATCGGGACAAACTGCGAGTCAAGGGAATCCAGCTATAGCCTACCTATGCCCGAGCTGGCACATGCACTAGAAGACAGAGCGAAAACCTCGGGACGTTCTCGGCTCGAGCATCAAGGAACCGGGAGAGAAGCCCGAGCGAGCTGAATGTCAAGGCCGAGAGGCCTTCATAGCAACGACCATGCCTCGTGGAGACGAAACAAGGATGTGGTCTGTACAAATTTTCAGATAGATGCCGAAACAGATGCGAACCCAGCGAGGTGCCAGACTCGTCGTCATTCGCTACTCGGGCGAGGCAGTCGGGTCGGTCAGCTGGATACTTATCAGAGAGCAGAGAGAGTGGACTGCGCTCACCGCCGCAGGCGTATGCCAGGTGAGGGATCTTGGTATAAGTCAGGGGATCTCGGTGCGAAGTGAAAAAAACACGAAACGTGCTTAGCACAACAGTCAAGTGCGATCTACACGCTAGAGAAGATACTGACACGACCGATGGGACAGGAACAGCCGCGATCGCTGAGAAGAAATCGCTTCTATTAGTATTCTAGGCGAAGAGTGCCGTCTGGATTCGACCTAAGGAAATTAAGCTACCTATCAAGTATGCATGGTGCATGTGTAGATGCGCCGTAGAAGACGTAAGAATTGTTCTTTGACCCCGTCGAGAGTGGGAATTCTGAACCGAGTAACATTGAGCTACGATGGCTGGCCGCGGGTATTTATTACGATCGAGAATAGAAGTTCGAAAAGAACAGTGCAGGGAACTTTCCGCCAGCGCAAGCGAGATAGAGTTGGGTGTGAGGGTGAGCGCGTGGCTCCCCGCACTGGAAGCCGGCCGCCCGCGTGTACAGGGTAGGGACCTTGCAACACCGTAGCGCACCCTTTCAAATCAGGCATGGCAAAGCATGGCGGAAGCATGGGCGCGCAGAAATTGGGAAGGTTGACGGGCGCTGTGCTGCACTTGATAACGTCATACGGGCGATAAGACCGGGGCGGCGGCACCTTGGACTCTAGCCTCTAGGTAGGGCCCGCGCGAATCCTCAGCGTTGGGAAACCGGTCGTCGCATTGATGCCAGCTCCCAGTCTAGACTCGTTGCCATGAATCTCTGGTCGGGAAAAGAATTCAGACAATAATAGGGGTGCCCAAAACAGTAAAGTTCTTTTCGAGTAGAGGAGGGAGGGGAGGATGCAGAAAAAAATTAATACGGTTCGCACTTCTACTTTTCCATGTTCAAGCTGGACAACCATCTCAGCACACTACTTGTTACACCCGCGCACCTACGAACTACAGTACCTACCTACCTAATAACCTCATCTGCAACCAATATACCCTGCATCGATTGTGAGCCGGGGGCCAGTCGGCGCTTGCGAACAGACATAATACCTACCGTACCTCGTACATGCGATTCATCCTCGGGGTCAAAGCCGCAACTCGATCATATCCCATCGCATAGATTGACAGCACACCTCTTAATTCACACGACTGCTGGAGTGCTACAACTCATCAACCTTTTTTCAACATACCCGGAACGGACCTCTAGCTGCCCTGATCTGATGCGCCGCTTTGCGCTGTTTGCTGCTCCCATTACAACGGTACTCCTCTTCTCACGGCCAACATAAAACGGTCCATCACCAGTGGCCGACCCCCCGGTACAGCGCAGGCGCCGCTGGAAGCACCCAGGCCTACAAGTGCCCACGCCCACGAGGGGAGACCCCACTGACAACAATCGACGACTTGATAGAAATTGCCGACTGGGGTCTTCGTCTGAAACTCGTCGTAAACAAAAGAAGCTGAAAGGACCAGCCTAGGCGCCGGCGAATTGCGGTCCATCTCTTGCTGCCACTGCTCATATTTGCTTGCTCGCTCTTTGCTGGGACAGTAGCAGCGCTGCGGCTGGGAAAGACCGTACAAACCCTCGACCTGCCTACCTGATAACACTACCTACCACCAACTCTTTCTATTCGTACATACCTGACATACCACCCGACTGCATGGCCGCCGTCGCAACCCAGCCGCCCATACCGCTCGGTGGGACGACAGACGCTGGAGCTGTGAACATGGAACACGTCAATGGAGGGGCGACAGGCCAGCATGCGGGGCTCGAAGCAATCGTAAAGGCAAACAACAACCAAGACCAGCCGACGGTACAACATGCGCAACTGAAACCAGACGACTTCAAGGTTGTAAGGACATTGGGAACCGGTAAGTTTTTGAATTATTCTTGGGCTGCTTTGCTTCTTCTTTTTGCTTGTTCTTTTGTGCTTCTCGGCTGCGGCCTTGCAGTAAGTAAAGCGCCCAGCCGCTTCTGCAATGTGCCCGAGCTCAAAAGTCTGTCTTTGCGCTCCATGTTGCGTCTCTCGTCTGCTGCATACGGAATGCTAAACATTGCATATTTTACAACCTTAATAGGCACCTTTGCGCGTGTATGTCTCGTGCGCCCAGCGACCGCACCCGAAGATCAAGAAAACAACCAAGTCTTTGCCCTCAAGATCCTGCGCAAGACCGAAGTCATCAAACTCAAGCAAATCGACCATGTACGGCACGAGCGCGAGATCCTGGCCGACGTCGCCGGCCACCCTTTCATCACACGCCTGATTGCGTCCTTTTCTGATCGGGATTCTCTGTACATGGTTCTCGACTACGTCCCCGGAGGCGAGCTGTTCAGTTACCTGCGGCGACACAGGCGCTTCCCCGAGGAATGGGCCCGATTCTACGCTGCCGAAATTGTCCTGGTATTGGAGTATCTGCACGAGCAACAAGGAGGGGTGGCCTACCGCGACCTCAAGCCCGAGAACTTGCTTCTCGACGCACAAGGGCATGTCAAGCTGGTAGACTTTGGTTTCGCCAAACGGTTAGGATATAAAAACGACAAACCGGTCGAGACCTATACGTTATGCGGGACGCCCGAATATCTTGCTCCCGAGGTGATACAGAACAAAGGACACACCACAGCCGTCGACTGGTGGGCATTGGGTATTCTCATCTATGAGTTCCTCACTGGCTACCCGCCGTTCTGGCACCAAAACCCTATCGAAATCTACAAGCAGTAAGTCGCCTAGATCCGAGTCGAGTTGTCGCTCGAGCGGCCGAAATTTCCTCGTACACAAGAACAGTGACTGACAGATTATAAGGATTGTCGAAAAGCCAGTCGTTTTCCCTGCCGAACCCCCAATCGCTCATCACGCGCAACATATTATCCGTTCTCTCTGCACGGTAGACCGATCGCGCCGGCTTGGTAATATCAGCGGTGGATCATCTGCTGTAAAACAACATCCATTCTTCGAGACTCTGGACTGGCAAGCATTGTACAACCGACAAATCCGACCCCCAATACAGCCACACGTCCGGTTTCCGGGCGATGCGCAATGCTTCGACGTATATCCCGAGGACGACGGCAAACGTGAGCCCTACACGGACGAACTTTTTGAAAAGTACGACAAATACTTTGAAGGATTCTAAGCCATCTGCGATCGAAGTTCGGGTCAAAATCTAATTGAAAGAAGCACATGTTCCCATATATGGCCAGCTTTGGATATTGGCCGGCCAAGCTCTTTGAATCACGACTTACGTGAGCCGACACTTGTACAATAATAATGCCCTGATGTCCGATTTTGAGCGAACGATTCTTTTTTTTTCTTGGAAGGGGGGAACTGTATTATAGAGATAGTAGCTGGGGAAAGGGGAAAGCATATGTCTACAGGCATTTTCTGCGAGCGCACTTTATTTTGATTTGGGGTTTCAGCTGATACGGATGCCCATAGGGATCGGAGAAAGCGATCTCACTACTCACAGAACGAGTAACGAGCCGTGATGAAGACTGTATACCAGTTCTAGACAATGGGAAAGGGGTTGGGGGAATCGTTTGTATATAGGTTGGCGTAATATGATCGCATACAGCAGCAATCTGCTCACGCGGCTCAACATGGATAGTGTTCATTGAATCGCCAACGGAAATTGTATGAGTAAGTTGATTTGCCTATTCCATTCTGATGAATGAAATTTATTTACGTGGTTCTAGATACCCAGGATGCGGTCACTATTTGGACACAACTGCATAAACACTTCAACCACAAAGAAAGATTCGCCTCGCTTTTACGGACTTGGACAATGAACCCCGTGATGTACACTCTTTGTTTTTGCCACAGGCCGTCTTTGCCCTGTGTAGTGTGTCGTCTCTCGATGCCAAGCCAGTCTGACCGTCTCGCAGATTCTTCTTCAGTTGCTGATTGACAACATACAGCCTGTCTGTGCCGAAGTTATACCAAACAAACCACACCCCCTTATAATTTTCTGCCAAATATCCTCCCATTGAAGAGCAACAAGCAGAAAGACACCCATCTCGCGGGGATCAAAAACTTCTCTCCGGGAGAGTTTCCACGATGAACCGTCTAACAGCCCCCCTAGACGCCCTCCTCGACGCGCTGCCGATCCGGGACATATCAGACCGCCTGCACGAGACCGTCCTGTCCCCGCTCCAGGACACCCTGGCGCAGCCCGTCGCTACCACCCTCGAGGCCGTCGTCCACAAGCTCGCCGACCTGTCCCTATCCACAACCTCGGACTCTTCCCCGGCCATCATCCCCCCCTTTAACCCGGACCAGGACCGCCGCAGTCCCTACGCCCCCGAGGCCCGGGTCCTGCTCGCGCGTCTGCGCGCCGAGGTCGGTCGTAATGTGCCGCCCGCCGACAAGCAGAACCGGATGCAGGATCCGCGGAGCCCGGAAAACCGGGCGCGCAAGATGGCCGATTTCGCGGCCGTTTGCGCGCGCGTCGACTGGGCCGCCGTGGCGAGTACCGCCGAGGCCGTCGCCGCGCGGGCCGGTCTGGCGAACAAGTACCGCGGGCCCGTGGCCGTCGGGGAGCCGCTGTTTGGGAGCATGAGTGCGTGTTTTCCGCTGGTGTGGGAGGGATGCGGCGGCGACGGGAGACGGGGACGGGGGAAAGGAAGGGGCGGGGAGAGGGACAAGGAGAAGGAAAAGTGGCTGCTCAAGATCCCGATCAACGGGACTCCCGGGTTGTGGAAACCGCAGGACCAGCGCGCGCTCGCCAGCGAGGTCGGGACTATGCGCTGGTTAAGGCGGGAGTTGGGGGTCAAGACGAATATGCATATTCCGAGGGTGTACGATTGGGACGACGGCGTCGGGATCGGCAAGGAGGATGACGGCAACAGCGAGGAGGGAAGCAAGAAGAAGGAGAAGAACCGCATCGGCGTCCCCTACATCATGATGCAGTACGTCGAGGGCCTCTCGGCGCACGACGCGTGGTTCACGCGCTGGGACCGGGTCGGGTGGTGGCGGCCCGAGGCCGAGGATCTGCGGCGCGGGATCCTGTCACACGTGGCGGCGGCCATGAGCGAGCTCGGCCGGTTCGACTTTGACAGCGGCGGCGCGCCGCGGTACGAGTTCTCGCGCGACCGCCGGACCGGCCGCGAGACCGAGGACCTGCTCGGCGTCGGCCCGCTGCGCACCCTCGACGCCGAGGCCATGCTCGACCGGTGGCTGTGCCGGCTGAGCCCCGAGGACAAGGAGAAATGCGAGAGGACGCCGATATACCGAGAGCTGGGGCCCTGGAAGGGCAAGGACGCGGTCAAAAACTTCTACACGAGCCGGCTGGACGTGCAAAATGTCCCGGAGGACTCGGACTTTGGCGGCGCCATCTTGCTCAAGCACTACCTCAAGTGGTGGGACGAGAGCGAGGCGGCCCTGCGGGTCGGCTTCGACGATGACCAAAGCGACGAGGACGACGACTACAAGGAGCCGCCGAGCCCGAGGGAGAAGAAGAGGAGAAAGAAGCCGTTTGTGCTGACGCACCCCGATCTGAGTCTGCACAACATCATCATCGACCCGCAGGGCAAGCTGTACTTTATCGGCTGGTCGGGCGTGGCGTGCGTGCCGAGGGCCATAGGCAGTGAGGCATTGCCCCTGTGGCTGGTTCGCGACTGGAATCCCTTTGTCTACCGCTGGCGCGACATGGACTGGCCGTGGCGATATCAGCACGCACCCTGGAGCGTTCCTGTACCAGAGGAAAACAGGACCGAGGAGTCTGCCTCAAAGCTGAGCGGTTGGAGAAAGTACTATGCCGAGTGTATGAGTGAAGCAAAAAGGGCCTGGAGAGACGCCGAGAAGGGTTTCGAAGAGAAGAAGCTGCAGGAGCAAGAAGCCAGAAAAAAAGAGGCCGAAGAGCTGGCATTGAAGCGAGCAAAGCTCTTCAGCCCCAAGGATGTGAACTCGGAATCAGACGAAGAAGAACGTCGGGGTAGGCCAAGGTACAGATTTGGCGAAGGCCCTCCTCGTAAAAGCAAGAGAAAGCCGCCGCCGCCGCCGCCGCCACCAGAAGAGAAACCCGTCCGGCATGTCTCGTTCGCAGAAGACACACTGCCAGCGCCCTTGGACCGTATATCACATTCCAAGTCATTCTCTTTATCGGGTGGCAGCAAACCGTGCCCTCGTCTCAACCGGACCCTCCTATCAGTCCTGCCACTGTCACTACACATCGCAGCCAGCGATCCAAGATCGCGGCCATTCATTCTACAAGAGCTATATCACCGTGCGGTCCCATCAGTTCAACGCTGGAACAACTTTGAAGTATCTCGCCTACGTCAATTGACAGGCGGCGGCACTCAAAACATACCTAGGCCCTTTGAGATCGAGGCGAGAGAACTGTTCTATCGCATGTTGCTCGACTGCGCGGGTGTTCCCAGGGGTCGGCATCGTCCTTGGGCTGCACGGTTGGGCGACTATGATGATTAGTCGCAAGAATACAACAATGATGCATCATGATTCAATGAGTACCCAGAGCATCGAGCATCAGCCGATGTTGGATAGAAATATAATGTCATTTGATAATTCTATATATCGTAGCCACTCTAGACTCTATCGCGAACCACGAGGGCTCTTGGATCAATAAAATCTAAAGCCCCATTCCCGCTTCTGCGGCCCAGCCCCTATAGACTTCATCGTTGTGCACCCATTACCACCATAGAAAATATACTAGACATGACTTTGTTTCCTCAGAAAGGCTTGGCCACGCCAAGTGACTCGACCTAAGAGTGACTATAGTGATACCATCCAGGCTACCTCGCTCTATACCATGAAAACACCAAAACCCTGGGTATTTGTGTATCAAGACAAAAAAATCACCTTCGCCAATTCGCCAACGAGAGCCATCCACGAGGCTTGAATCTCAGGCCCACCATCTAGGAGGCTGCCTGGCTTCTAAACCACCAGGTACTCCATCCCAGCAACAACATGGCCGTTATTATGTACGCAGTCTGCTTGGATTGAGCAAGGGCCATGCTCCAGCCAATGATGTACTCCCACTTCTTCACATCCTGGCGATGCTTCCATGCTTCGGGTTCAATAGCATATGGAAGCTTGATCCGAGGGTCAACATGTTGTCCTTGTGGCACATACGGAGAAGACTGAGTTGGAGTGAGTTCTTCTGCGGAGAGAACAGGAACGCTGAGTCTGAGGTAGACTGCTCGGTGGTCGCTCGTTCGAACAGGAGGCAACAAGTTGTATTTCATCGGCTTGATCTTTTGATCGGGCTTGCGATCCACCGCAGGAGGCAGGTCCAGGTACAGAACACGATCGCACCATCCTGGCCATCGGTGGGATGCAAAAGACCACTCAAGCTCATCATCGTCGGATCCGTCGCTGCTGAGTCGAGATAGGAAGGATCCTGAATTGCGTTCTTCTTTCTCGGAAAACACCAGCTTGTAGGATGGAGGGAACTCGATCGGGGCTTCACTCAGGCCGTGCAGGGTGTTGCCTAGGGATTTCTCCTCCACCAACTGATCACGGTGCAAGAATTTCGACCAATGATTGACGCTGTCTTCGTCCAGTTCTGGGTACACAGCATCAGGCGGAGGCTTAGTCCGAGAGATGCGATAGTTGAGATCGCCGGCCACGAACAAATGGCTGCCTGGCTTGTAGATGCTGATGTCTTGAAGCTTCACCTCCGTCTTGGGATGAAACAGCAATCGTTGGGATTCACCAGTTTCTTGCTTGTCGGCTTCCACAATCTTCTTCGGGTCAGCAAAGACCAGACTGCTGACAACGCTGGCCCAGTTCCTGTTCCGTCGTTCCAGGTTCCATTCCATGGCAGCCAGATGCGTGCTGACAAAGGTAAGCTCCGTGGACTTGGAGTCCTTGGTGAAGTCGAAGCGCAGGCCGACTGCGCCCTTGTTTGCCATGTCACCAGCTCCAAAGCCCGTCTCGGCCTTTTTGACATTGCTCACAGCGGTAGGGTCCTGAGCAAAGAGCATGATGCCGGTCATACCAACATTGCACGACTTGACCAGCGTATAGGGCTTGGGTGGAGTATGGCCTGTATTGCCGTTGCGATGATCCCGTTGGCTCTCGTCAGCAAAGTACTTGGTTGTTGCATGGTTGAGTGCCGACTCGTAGCATGAGAGATAGGGGTTCAGCCAATAGCCTCCCCGGAATGCATGTCGGAGGGGAGAAACCTCCTGCAAGGAGCTGTCGAGGTCAAAGTTAGCTTGTTCTGGGAGCTTAAGAGACACACGATGGAGTTGACTTACAGTGCAACCAGCTCTGGGAGAAAAGTGGTGCCCACGTTGCTCTCCCTGAATGCATTGTATATATGCTTGCCAAAGACGCGACTGGAGATGAAGTCCTTGCCTGCGTTGAAGGTGAGGTAGAAGACGTCTACCGTAGGTGTCTTGTCCGCAGACGCTGAAGCGTTCGTGGACTCGTCTGGACCCATGGCGAGTGCAGCCTCCAGCGAAGCCCCTGACATGAAAAGAGTACGCAGCACCTCGTGACCAAGGGAAGAAGCAGACAAAGAGATGCACAGACGCTGGCCAAAAAAGGACAAGCAGCAGTGCTAATCTAGGAATGACTCGAGTGTCCAAAAAATTGAGAATGTGTCTGTTTAGTTTGTGTTGTTGCTGGTGATCTGAACAGCTCCCAGTATGTTTGTTGTAGAGAAGCTTTGGAAGCTCCCGAGTTGCTGGTCGCCAGGTGGGTGCTTAGAGTTGGGACGTGACGTACATTACCTTGCACATGCACTTGGTAAAGAACGATCCGGGCAGGGTTCCTCCCGCATGTCCAAGATCTGCTGGGCGGGAATGAGCGGGGCTATTTATTCTAAAGATGTTAGTCGCTGTGCACTATGGATCAGTGGTCAGTCGGGCGTTAGCGTTCACTGGTCACCCATCGTTGTGCCTACCTTACATGTAAGTACCAGACCCAAAATAGAAAAATAACCCGCATGGCCAGGTCGGTATGTACATATGTTGTAGTACATCCATAGCTCGAGCTCCATTCTGATAGGAACAGTATGATAGGTATTCATTCCATGGGGGATTCGATGCCGGCGACCTAACTCTAATCATCAAATACTTACCGTACTGCTAGTCCTATGCATGCAACTATCTGACGTGCTCAGAACCGGAGTTTCTCATTTATGGATGGCTCAAATGACCTCCCCCACGTGGAAAGAGGCAGCCACCCAAGCCCCGCATGAGTCGTGGCTACCATATCGAACTACAAACGACTTTCCCACGTTTCGAGTGCAGAATGCGTGAGGCTAGGAAAGCACTGCTCTAAGAGAATAATATCATGGCGAGTCAATATACCACTTAGTAGCGGTGAACCTCAAAATGGCTAGGGACCGGTGGGTATCGCGGCTCAGCCTCCATATCAAAATGGGCTGAGCAACCTAGTCTTGTCAGAGCAGTGCGGAGTCAAGACACATGATGGAGAAATATCTAACTCCCCTCACTGGCGATACCCAATTGTCACCTGGGAACGTCAAAACGTCACATAATGCATAAGAAGGCACACAGGTTTACGCGAAGAAGAATGAATTCCGAAGACTAAGTAGAGTGTGTATGTGCTTGTAGCGTGTCGTGTGAGGGGCCTGAATGCGAGTCCCCTTATACTGAAGCTGGTGTCCATGCTTGGCGAGTCTAACGACGGGTCGGCCAAGGCCATGATACCAGCAGAATCTGAAATGTAACCGATAGCATCATGTCAGGTTTCAGCAGACAGATCTTGAGCTACCGGCGGGATTTTCCAACCACAATATCATGCAAGAGGCTGGCGTCCTTCCCTGGGTAGCCTGAAAAGGGCTACCCGCAAAGTTATGTCGCTGAGTACCGATGTATGAATGCTGGTGGACTTCGCAATGTCAAGGCCCTAACAGAGATCCAGAGTATGCCGCAAAGACCCCCTATTTCATTGTGACCAAGACCAAGCAAGCCATGATTAAGACTCCCCATAGGCGGAGCGAATGCGGAGTTGTGATGAAAAAAAGAAATGAAAAGATGAAACCGAAAACAAAGTGTTCGCACTAGGAAGGCTGACGCATCGCAACGATGTCCCATGCGGTCTGGTGAAGGTGACGGTGTGGACCAGTATCCGCAGGGAAAATTCGTGAATGCTCAACTCGAAACGTATGAATGGCCATCACGTCTCAGAGGTGAGCACTGCTTGTCGATAAACACAATCTGCTGAATGCGGACACTTTTCTTGGATCAAAGTGCCCGGCATGCCGTTCGGAAAGCTCCGGCTTACCTCAAGACCAGATCGGTAGGTCTCGAGGCTCCGTGATTTCCGAGCCAAGATTATGCAGTCGAAGAATTCATCGCAGAACGGAAGGAAAGCGGTCCATTTGATAGGAAAAATAATAGCTGGGCCTCGTGGCGAGCCTCCCTGACCAGTGTGGCTGCGTCGTAGGAGGAATCAAACACTCAATCGATTACTCGAGCGAATGTTTCGGGTTCTTCCTTGACGCCAATGCCAGTGTAGAAAGATTCGGAAAACTGCGAGGGCTTAATGGTGCGTGCGTGCTGGGATTAAGATTTCGGGCGGCTCAGAACTCCAGTACGTCGCGGTGAACAATCTCTTTATGCCGAGGCGAAAGAATCATTTGGGTCGGTACGAGGAAGTTGGGAAACCCGAGCCTTGTCCCTTGGAAGCTGAGCGCAGCCTATTACCGGAGACTGAGTCAGCAAATGTGTCAGCAGGTCCCCTCGGCCAGCGTTTGATAAGCACACTAAACGCGAAGGAAAAGAAAATATTCCTTACAAGGAATTCGAGAACTGGACTGGGCTGGGCTGGGCTGGCGAGACACTCACATCCTATCGCTTCCACCGACGGCACGGTTGGTGTCCGGAGTGTCAACGCCAGGGGCGCCACGCTCAATCACCTTGCGGCGAGAGCTGGGAATGGCGTTGGGCTTAGCAGGCTGGCCAGCCGTGGCCGCGGCAGTGCCACGGGCACGAGCCTTGTCATCGTCATCTCCACCGGCCTGCTGACCTGCGGCCTGGGCAATAGCCTGGGCGTTCTTCTGGTACTTGTAGACGGTCCAGTCGAAGACGTAGTCGTACTGGAAGCCCTCGCGGACAAAGAGGTCTCGGAAGATCTTGCGGAGGTAGCTGTAGTCGGGCTTGTCGTCGAAGCGGAGGGATCGAGTGTAGTTGAGGTAGATGGCAAACTCGTTGGGGAAGCCACGGCAGAGAACCTCGGTAGGGGTCGTCATCTTCTTCTCCATGATGCGGTCATACTTCTGCTTCTTAGTCGCAGCCTTCAGACCCTGCCAGGGCAGAGAGCCACGGCAGAAGTAGAGCATGACGTAGCCAAGAGACTCCATGTCATCACGGCGGGATTGCTCTGTTTCTTGTTAGCATTGCAGAGTCGTCAAGAGCGGAGTCAGTGGGTGAACGTACCAACACCAAGGTGAGTGTTGATGGAAGCGTAACGAGCAGTACCAGTCAAGTTCTTGTTCTCTCTGTACGGAATGTGGAAGTGGGTCTTGGGGTCGCGGTACTTCTTGGCCAGACCGAAATCGATCACGTTGACCTGGTTGCCGCGCTTGCCAATACCCATCAGGAAGTTGTCGGGCTTGATATCACGGTGGATGAAGGACTTGGCGTGGATGTACTCGATACGCGAGATGAGCTGGTCGGCCAGCAGCAGGACCGTCTTGAGCGAGAACTTGCGGTTGCAGAAGTTGAAGAGATCCTCCAGACTGGGTCCGAGGAGGTCGAGGACCATGGCGTTGTAGTCGCACTCAGTGCCGAACCAGCGAACAAAGGGGATACCGACACCGCCGGCGAGGGACTTGTAGACACGTGCCTCATATTCGAGCTGGGGGTGCTTGGCCTTGACGCTCTCCAACTTGATGGCAATCTCTTCGCCCGAGATGATGTTGGTGCCCAGGTAGATGTCACCGAAAGAACCGGAACCGATCTTGCGACCGATGCGGTACTTGTTACCGACGCGGAGATCCTGCAAGTGATATGATTAGTAACTGGCAAGCGTGACAAAGCAGTACTGAGATGATGGGCGGTGAAGGCATTCGAAGGAATGCCCAGCAAGACCCAGTCAGCCGGCCTCTAGTTGCATCGGTTGTCCCGGGCAACATAGGCCAGGACTCAAGAAAAGACCGCATGGTTGGAACAGAACAGTGTAATCATTGGAGGAGGTACATACCATGGTGGTCATCGTGACGGTTGATTAACGAGAGCAAATGTGCTTCTCGGTTGTGGGGTTGAAAGGTGGTTGAGTGTGGTAGGCCAACCTTGGTCCGGGAGGGTTTTGTCAAAAGTTGAAAGACTCTGTTGGTAAATGAAATGTCAGTAAGAGCTGATTTTGCTTGCTCGCAGCTTGTTTTGCCGGCTCGTGGAGCGTGGGTGGCAGAGTCGGTGATGAGTTTGCTCAAGATCGGCAGGCTGGGAAGGATGGAGTTGGCGGGCGTTCGAGTCAGGCCAGGCCAAATCTGCTCAGCGGTGGAGGTACCCCGGCGGACAGGAAGGGCGGAACCGGAAAGGGCTGAGTCGAGTGGGAAGATGCAAGGAACGAAGATGCAAAGAGAGGAGAGATGCAGATCAAGAATGTTTGAGGTGTTGCAACCTTGACCTTGTTGGAACAACAAGAAGGTGCAATTAGGTTGGGCGGATGACTTAGATTTTTAGGTGCAAGAGCAGAATCGAGAGGACAAGAGTCGGTGGTGGGAGGTATGTAGGTAGGTAGCGCGAGTGAGTGAATGAGAGCCCAGCACCGATTGTTGGTACAAACGGCTAGTAGGTAGGAGGTGGAATACGGCAGAGAGGGGGAAGAGAGAAGATGCACCGAGTTGTTGAGACTTACCAAGCGAGCAGGTACAAGAGCAGGACAATCCAGAAGGACCTGCGATTGTTGTGGAAGAACTGTAAAAACAGTAAAAACGAGCAGAGAGAAGATGGATGCAGCCGTTGATGTAGAAACCGGCAAGCAGAGCTCTCTTGCTCACTGTCGTCTCTCTTTCGGGGTGACGGAAGGGTGAAAGAGACGAAATGTCAGTTACGTGGGGGGAAAGAGGGAAGAGGAGAGAAGAAGGGGAAAGTCGAGGGAGTTGAAAAGGGCTGGGTTGCTAGGCCTGGTTTTGGCTTGGCTCAATGCGGCTTGGTGAGGTGAACGAACGCAAAGTGGGTAGCCCCAGGCCAGGTGGGTGGGTGACGGAGACGCCTGAGGTTTGGAGGGATTGATTGGGATTGGGAGATGGATAATCCCATAAAGGCCTTACGTAGGTACTCTTCACACAGGCATATTCGTACAGACGTAAGCATTTTATTTAATCATCAGCACGGGATACCCAAGGAATCATCATCTCATTTGTGGCTATCGGCCTCGCATCCTGCCTGCAGTCGGGGATTGCCTCTCGAATGATACCCGGCTGTGAGGTAAGCTTCCACTCCATGGCCGCGTGCAAGAGGTAGAGTTGCTGTATAAAGTGCGCCGTATCCCGCCGCCACCCGCGTTGCCCAGTGCCCACCGACTGCGCTGGCTGCCCAAATCCGGTCAGCCAACTCTTAGGTACATTTTTCAGCATTCAGGTTTGCCGTTTGCCCATTACATTGATGGCTGGTGAATGAAAGGCGCTCAAGCTCCTTTGGTCGGAAAGGTACATTAGTGACTGCCTAATTGCATCAATGTCTTTGATGCACTTCCATTCCCGGCACCAACGCGTGGCATTCAATTCTCGAATTCCCTGTAAATCCGAGGTCCTCAGGTGGTTCGCCCATTGTCAGGCCTTCGTTAGGCTCGCAAGGCAGTGGTGGACCGTGTCAACGCCAGGGCGCCTATTCTTAGATTAGATCTGCTGGTCTACCGTCTTACCCATCGTTCATGGCTCGCTCCGTCATTGTCTTTGCTTGTCTGGGGAGAGTCATAGCTTGGAGCATTGATTGCGAGGTGTCATTATTTGTATGATGAATTGGCAACACGTCAATGCGGCAAAATTATGGCGTGGCATGTCACGATGATTGTTGAATGAGTTGAAGACCGATTTCCGGGTCGAGCCATGGACCAGGCACTGGAAGAGCCTCAACCCGAAGGCAATAATAATGCCTGAAGATCAGCACTGACGTCCTATCCGCCCAACCAGTATGCTTTGTCCGCGGGAGACCAATACCACACATTTGTATATTGCTCCGCCAATGCCCTAGGTACAACATTAGGTTCACGGCAAGTCAGTTGATATCTCGTCCGTGGTGTTGATGATGAAGGGCAGTATGGAACACAAGATATGAAGATCGCTTTACCTGTCAGGCTGTTCAAGCGCCGGTCCTTATTCTTGACATATCACGCTAATCCCTCAAGCTAATTCAGGGTCCCTCGGGAAGGGGCTCGTAGTTGCCGGAGACGGGCATACCGAACCCAGCCAAGTATCATGTTAGTTGCCCCTTGATGTTGTTTCTGTCGCTGTTCATGATATATCCAAATGACCGTGTTCAAACTCGCCAGATGACTGATATGAAGCTTATTTCAGTTTGTTCATGTTGCAATGGGATGCACGGGGGAAGTTGTAGCCGACATGTCTCAATCTATCACTGACCGTACCTCTGGCATCAAATTCCCCGATGACGATGGGTACATTAACTGGTTGGTCCAGTACCCGATTAGAGCCTAATGACAAGGGGGGAACGGATCGTTGCAGACTTCAATCGGCCCCCCTGGGAGGGAATTCACTAACTGCATACGATCGATCTATACGAGAGATACCTTGGACAATAACCACAACACTGCAACTGGCCTCGTATCTCTTCCCCAACTTCTAGGTATCGCTTAGATCTGATGGATTGCCTTATCGCCTGATCACTGACTTTATCACGGGGGAGAGTGCACACTGCAAAGGGCGCGCCCCGCGTCAACCAGAGGAACCGTCTATCCGCCGAGGATCTGCAATCATGGGCGGGATCTGAAGATGAGATAATGGGCCATCTTTATTCCCGCTGGCATTGATTAATTTGCGGGTTGTGGGAGTTCTGAGGTCCAGCTGCCGTTGAGTGCCCCATGCACACCGGTGAATGGTACCGATGCAGTGAGCAGATGTCGTTCTTTTCTGGTGAAACCATCTCATCTTTCCCCTCGGCTTGAGATCATTTGACCCCAGATTACGATTAGATATTCGTGCCACGACCATCTTCTACACGCGAGCCATGTAATGCAGCCACGCACAACGGTACGGCGGTGCACTGGCACACAGCAGACAGCCAAAAGAGCAGAGCAGACAGGCGAGGCAGGGTAGCAGAATGCTTGACCTGTTGCTCCAGCGCCTGGGCGATCAACGCGAATGCCTCTTGCTGTGCCCCATTACTGGCCGCAAAATGCTGACAGCCCTTGGCGAACCGCCACGGTCTTGTAACAAGAGCGGAGTGGGTTTGAGCATTACGAGCACAACAGCCCCTGCATGAGCAACTCGCCTCCGCACCTGATCGTGAGATCCTAGGCTCGATATCTTAAGATACGGGAACAAGAGCTTCTCAGCACTCGAACCACTCAGTTGTGTTTGATAGGATGCGGCGCAAATGAAATGCATAGTCGGGAATATATTGTCCCCATAAAAAGGCGTGCCATTCCGAAAGCTTCTTCGTTTACCGGCGGCAGTGCGTCTATCGAGGGGACTACGGGCTTTAATAACCGCGGTGCTCGTTGGCATCAGATTCAAAATGGGCCGGCTCGGGAGCGGCAAGCTGTGTGAGCAAAAATAGAGACGGGAAGCCAACGCGACGGTAGTCGGCACGCTAGATCGTGAAGGGCAATACAGTAGAACACAGCTGTACAGAGTAGTGTGTCACTTCTGCACCTCATGTTCTGAAGTTAAATGCGACCCCTGAGGGCTGCATGTGAAGCCTGAGTGCATTTCTCAGGCATGACAAACTGCACTGGAGCCAACGGATAGCATGATCACCTTGCTCCCGCTCCAACTCCAGCAGGAATTGTGGTCCAAACGATTTCCTTTTTCCTGGATTGCCTGGCCAGACAAGACGAGCGGGTTCGCAGATCATTTCCCCTTCTTCAGAACAGCAGACCAATTAAGACCCCCTCCATGGCCAGAGGTGCGGTGTATCGATGCTTCACAGGGCCGCCGCATCCGCGAATACGCAGGCAGAGCTCTCTTTCCTTTGTCCCTGTTCCAGTGGTATTTCGAGTTGGTAAGCGATCTTGGCTGTCAGACAGGACCTCGAAATGATTGGTGTTCCATTAATTACACTTGCCCTCCCCCAGATTCGCCCAGCGACACAGGGCACGGTGCGCTACCTACCTAACTGTCAGCCTAGGAGCCGTCCGTGGGAGGAGACTGGCTCCAGTGATGCCAGTGAAGGTTCCACGACTGTTCAACTTTGCGCCAATCACGAAAGAGCCTCATATTGCCGTGGTCGAGGATGTTCCAGCCGAGTCCAGGCTTGCCGATCACCTTTGCAATTCTTCGTGTATGGGCGGTTACCGTGACCATTTGCGGGGCCCGCAGTCTAAACCGACTCTCGGAGGTTTCAGGCTCGGCGTGTGCCTGATGTGTCCGAGACCATGTTCCACCGTCCACGCCTTGGCTTGGCTCACTACCGAGCAGACCGGATTCCGATATTTGAAAGGCCGGAGCTGGGAAGCGATGAAGATGTCTGCTCGCACGGGTAGCGATCCGGACATTTCGGTAGTGGCATCCGAGTTTCCTAAGAGCAGGCTGTTTACCAGTCCTCAAGGATGACCTCGCTTTGCACCTGAAGTTTGAACGAAACGAATGCTTATCCAGGTACAACCGCCTCTGACTCTGCGTCCGAATAAACAAACTGCGATCTTGTTGTTCAGTTGTATGTGTAAGCCGGAAATCATCCTGGAAGACACCAGTCGCAGTGCTGCTGGCGTATTAGTCGATGGTTCGTAATTACCATATCAATACGAGGCCGAGTCCAACTCCAAGAACACCATATGTTGCAAGCAAGCGATTCTTACACTCGTTGACGTGACTAGTCGTCTGCATGGATGATATACCGGATTTAGGCTTATTCGAGCCAAGATTGAATGCTTACCGCGTTGACTATATCTACATGGATATTCACGAAGAGGTGCCTACCCAGACTACATATCAAGTGGAAAAGAACGTGGGATAGCGCATCCAAGCATTCGGATCCGAAAAGTGGATCAAATGTCTACCATCATTGCCTTGATTGGTGCCAAGATCGACCGTCTAAACGCTTTTAACATGACAGTCAGGCACTTATTTATATGACGAATTCCCAACATAAGCAGATGAAAACTTGACTATAGAAATTCTCCGTCCAAGTCTCAAAAGTCCGGTTGTAAATCACCGTGTCAGCATTAATAAGAGCAAGATGGCGCTGTTACATTTCCCAAATTCGACCAATCTGGACTTCATCCAACGGTGAACTACTCGATTACTTGACAGCGAAACCCATATCGATCAGTTCTATTCACAATGGGGGAATCGAAGGGACTTCAAGGCTTCACCAAGCTGAGTGAGCTGGTGTACGTGCGGACTGGGACCAAGACCACGACCAGGACTACAGACTCCACAGATCCCACGACGATAATCATCTACGCCTGGGGCGACGCCCTCCCCAAGCACCTACACAAATACGTCCTGGGGTACCTGCTCCTGTACCCGAGCGCGCAGATCGTCCTGGTCCTGGGCCCGATGCTGCGGCTCTTCTACCAGACGCCGGGGCAGCGGTCGCAGAAGATGGAATCGGTCCTGGGCGCGCTCGCCGGCGCCGACGCGCGCGTCCTCGTCCACGCCATGTCCAACACGGGCGGCATGAACTACGCCTCGACGCTGCACGCGTACTGCGGCCTGCACCCGGGCCGGACGCTGCCGCACGTCCTGTCCGTCCTCGACTCCACGCCCGGCAGCCCCCGGCTCCGGTCCAACCTCGGCCCGTGGTCGCGGGCCATGGCCATCGGCGCGGCCTCGTGGTTCCCGGGACCGCTGATCGTTCCGCAGTTTGTCGGCGCGCTCTTCTTACTCGTCAGCCATGCCATCTTGTGGCTCCGCGGCATCCCCAGCCCCGCCAAGTTCAGCTGCAAGATTATCAATGATCCAGAGTACGAGAGCGTCAAGAGCCCACGATTGCATTTGTACGGCACGGGGGACGACATTATACCGTGGCAGGCTGTGGAAGAGCACGCAGCTACCGCAAAGTTGGAAGGGTACCAGGTGGAATTAGAGAGATTTGAGAACTCGCCGCACGTTGGCCATATGCGGACAGATCCCAAGAAATATTGGGCTGCGATCAAGGACTCGTGGTCAAGAGCCGTCCAGAATCAATCATAAAGCTCGGGTGTCGCTTGGTTTGGTGGAATTAGGTAGTTCTTCAAACCATTTGTTCCCGTGTTCCTTGTGTAACGAGCACTTGGCTGGCTTCGAAGATGTGTCCCACATTGGGGGCAAATTGAGAGAAGACTGAGAAAGCAAAGCACATCCAAGCCACAATGATTGAGAAGCACCTTTCATGATTGGACAAGATTGCAGATATTGGCCAATGCTTCCGTCAACTTAAAGTTTTGTAAGGCTTACCTGTATAGCTTGTTGCCATAGCAGTGTCGGTCGGATCTGCATGATTCCTTTTTGTCTTTGTCCTTGGTCTTGGCATGAAACGCCAAATCCTCTTTATCCGCCAAACGACCTTGAGAACAAGATGGCCCTTTGGATGACCTCAGAAATTCATCATATGCCTTCAGGTCCTTTAAATGAGTGACAAGGCACAAAGATCAAAGCTGAACAAGCAAAATATCGACTCAAGGCCATCCGCTGCTCACATAAACTACACATTTGCCAGGGGTCAGCTGGGGTTTTGAGCTCCAGCAGCACACGCAGACATATGGAAACAGAACGGCTATCATGGCAGAAGACAATGCAGAAACCAAGCAGGAGACAGCATCCCAAGATGGTGGAAATGAAGAAAGCAAGCAAGAAACACCATCTCAGGATGCTGAATCGAGGAAACTCCCATTGATTACACGCCAAGATGGCCACCGCGCACCAATGTATTCGCCTTGGATCACGGACGAAGAGCTCTGGTTCATAGACTGGGCGTTCCGAGACACGGTCCGACAGCTCATGAAAGACGGAATCAAGTTCGAGCTCAAGAGATACGAGGGAACCCCAAACTTCCCTCCCCTGCTGCTGCAGAAGGGCTACGGCGTAGCCCTCTGCGTCCGCCGGACCAAGGCGGCCAGCGACGACGTCGGGCCCATACAATTCGACGGAACCGATGACGAGAGGTTTCTGGACAAGCTGTGCATCCTGGCCAACGACGTGACAAAGGCGAGGTTCCGCCACGCCGACCTCATCTTCTCCATCCGCATCACCACGTTTTTTGAACAGCGCAAGCCGGCCAATGCGCCCCCGTGGTGGAACCCCGACGCCGAGATGGACCGCGATGAGTGCGAGTTCTCTACCATGGCCGAAGCCGACGACCTTCGCGGCTCTGCCGTGGTCAGTCCTTCGAGGATGAGAAGTCCGCCGCCGAAACCTCCGGTGCAAGGGCCGCAGGAGTCGCTTAAAGTGAGGCTCACAAGGTCAATACAAGAGCGCGTGGAGGCACAAAGGAATCCTCCAAAGGGGCGGGGTCCGTTGAGAATAGACAGGCGAGACAGCGGCGCGACGGAGAGGCGACCGTGGCGGCCAGCTGGTTAAAGCCGTCAGTGGAAGTTTGTAGATGAGTATTGGGTCATGGGCCTGTCAAGATTGAATCATGTCTATTGCTGGTATAATGGAGTCGGAGGGCAAACTTTCATACTTCTTGAATATAAAAAAAAACATGATTGCAGCTAAAGTAATACAGTACGATGACCTTGTGACTGTCTCCAGTACTAACAGTGGATGTAGTTCGATATACTCATGCCATGATTGGAGAAAAGCGCAGTTGATTGTCCCCAGTTGTTCTCGACTTGAGGTGTGTCAGGATTCTGCAAGGGCTCAACATCAGAGATCTGAGGACATGTGACAATGAAATCGAATGTCAACGACCGCCTAACCATCTCAATGGAAGAGATTCTTTGATAATACCGCCAAGATGTCAAAAATGAATGGGCTTTGTTCAATTCTTTGATGCCTGGGGTCAAACAACCTTCGGGGTATAATGGAGACATGGGTCTATATAAGCTGGCCTGAATCATGTTTGCTTCCGGAAGAAACATTGTCTCACGATATAAAGCAACCGCCACCTATTCTTAGCAGCAATAACGTTCAGCAAATACTAGCAAAGATGGCTATGCGTTTGGCTGCGCGCGGAAGATGCCAAGAAGCGCTCGACACGCTGCTCGAGACCGAAGACGTGCTCCATTTCGAAATCAGCAGAAGGACGGGAAAATACGAGCACACTGTACATTTTGACAACGGCGCATATATACATTTTATAAGCGTCCGCGAGGGTCTCTTGACGGTTGATCTGCGGAGGAGGGGTATGATCGATGTGCTTCGGGATTTGGCCAGACAAGATGGAATTCATGGCCGAGTGATGGCATATGGTGTCGCTGTGTATTTTGGTCTCGAGGAGAGGCCCGATGGAGATGTCCACCGTCGTCCGGAAAGGAGACACAGAGAATACGAGAGATACCGTTAGGCATTTGGAACAAACGCTCATAAACAGGCACATAAAAATACATCTATAACCGCTCAATCAACGTACGCTTCAGATAAGCCGTTATTCACTTTGATCAGTGCGTGCAAAATCACAGACGAGTACCTAGCATGCACCTTTTTATCAGCAGGTGAATGTGTAAGCTTCAAGCATAGCTTTGAGTCACAACTATCTTCCAACTTCTGATAATTGTGTGAATCATGCCACGCAAATACTGCTGTTCCTATAAATTCGGTCATCATGGTGATCTACCAAATCTGACCAAACAGTCTCTACCAAACCTTCTCGATTACATTTGGCGCACACCGACACCCACCGACTGTTTACTCTTGTCGCGATCAGCAACGAGAAACACATCACAATGCCTTCATATCCTCAAACTCATCGTACCGATGAGTATGGCGCCAGCCAATATGGAGGTTATTATGATGCCTCCCATACGGGTGACTCGTATGCCGACTATTCCTCCCCTGCCCGAGATCCTCACCTCGATGAACACATGGAAGAGTTTTGCGACAGCACCCATGTCGAAGATCCTCACCTTGCTCACGAAACGGAGGAGCCCCAAGCCAGAGCACCTATCGAAGACTTTCTAGACGCCTGCCAAGTCGGAACCCCTCAGATCAGTTACCCCCGTGTCCAAGGTGCCCACAGCTACCTCATCCAGGCCGCTCAGAGTATAGGATTGGATAACGACACAACGACCATCTTCGTAGCGGTTCACTACTTGCTGCAAAACAACCCCTCCGTGGAGCTCTGGGAAAGCGAGGAGAAGCCGGGATTTCGGGAAGCTGTCTTTCGTACCCATTTCGGCGTGGACTTGCATATCGAAACGGAGGAGCTCGACAGATTCGACGTCAGCCTCAACAACCCAATCCTTTTTGGTAGGATTGTGGACGCAATATGCAAGTATGCATACCCGCATATGTTTTCATATGGAGACATTTGGGGTTACATACAAAAACGCTTCTGAGATGGGGGTGTATTTTCAGATTTCATGTTAAAGCGCACGATCAGAAGGGCATGGATTTTGAGGCCTGGTACGACAGGGGGTAAATCAACATGAATAAGGACAAATGGAATGCAAATTCACACTGGAGTTTTGACTTCGAGAAAATAGATACATGATTCAGAAAACGGGAGTCTGTGGTGATTGCAGGTAGTAGCCAACACCATGAAATAATCCTCATCATAGGCCACTCCTGTTGCGACTTGCCAGGTATACTGATTCAGCACAAAAGTGATTCGGTCGGCGGCTGGTATGTGAACTCATTTGAACGTGCGAGTGTAGCTGACACAAAGAAATTGTTTAAACATACAATGGCCATGTAAATAACATACGAAGCGGTAAAGAAACCTACAACTAACGGTCATTCCATCACTCCGATATATAAACATTCAACTATAAATGCGCCCATGTTTCTGCAGCTGGCAAGATCTACCAGACAGTCCTCGGACAACCTTTACGATCGAGTCTTACGTCCAACAAAATACTCTCACTTATCGATTAATCGTACTTGTCACCATAAAAAAACAACAAGAGACCGCAACGATGGTGCCTTTTCGTCGATTTAACCGCCCACGTCTCCCGGTCGAAGATTCCCGGGCTACAGGCCCCGTCGAAGACCCTTACGACGCCGACCGCAGCGAGGATTCTCCTGCCAATTACCATGTCGAGCATGCTGACAATGCCCACAGTATCGAGGATCTTCCCACCAGCTACCATGTCGAGGATGTTGATGATCCCCCCGCCTGCTTACTTGTCGAGAATGCCCAATCCCAGGAACTGGATATTGACTTGATGGATGCCGTCTCCGCAGTTGAAGCCATGCGGCGAAACCATTCCGTTGTTGATCTCAAGCAAAACAAGAACAAGCCAGAAATGTGGGAGGCTCTGCTTCCTAGCCATGATGCTGTTTACCTGTATATTCAAACGCGGGACCCTGACATCTCCTCAGTGGATATCAGGCATGGACCCTTTGCAGAAGAGCTGACGCGCAAGGCGACCCACGAGGGAGTTAATTCCTGGTTCAAAGTCGATGGTATTTACGGCTACATTTTCAGACGCTACGGTGAACCCGAAGTTTGGGGCAATCCACCCGGGGAAGAAGACGAGATGGCCCCCGAGACCAACATTGTCGTACAGACACTCCAAGTTATCCAGGAAGCACAGCCCGTCATTCATCTTACGTACTACCCGATGAAGGGGTTTGCGCAAGCTACTATCGTGACATTTCTCGGGGTATCTCTAGTGGTCCAAAGTATGGTCCCCCGAAACCATGCCATTGATATATCAGAGGAGCCCTTGGCTCAAGCGCTCAAGACCCATGCAGAAAATGTTGGCCTGGACATTCCGGTCGAAGCTGAAGGAATCGCCGCCTGCTTTGTCGATAGTGCATCGACAGCAAGGGTCAGGTTTCTGTTTGCAGTGGATTGAGTCGGTAATAGGGAAAGGCTGTTGCGAGACCAGGGAAGAATATATAGGTAGAAAACAAGTCACATAGTAAGTAAGAAAAAACTTCATTAACAAATTCTCATTATGGGTATCTTTTTACGCATCAAACGGCTTGATGACGACCTTCTCGCCGCTCACGCCGTCCTTGTTCTTCTTGAGCGCCGTCTCGAGCGCGGGCAGGCCGCCGGGAATGACGAGGGGGCGGTTGGGCTTGAACAGGCCCTTGGCGACCCAGCCGTCCTCGCCGCTGAGGCTCTTCATGAGCGGCTCGGTGAGGTGCCGGAGCTCGGGCTTGCTGCCGAGGCCGAGGACGGGCTTGACCGAGGTCTTGACCTCGTGGTCCTCGCCCTGCTTCTTGACGTCCTCGTCGGCGTTCATCTGCACGGCGTAGACGTGGGTGCCCTGGGTCTTGGTGGCCTGGATGACCTTGGTGCCGAGCAGCAGCGTCTCCTTGGTGGAGATGGAGTCGTGCACAAAGGCCAGGGGCAGGTCGCCGACGGCGGCGGCAAAGTCCTCCGGGGCCGACTGCTTGGAGCGGTCGAGCACGACGTCGGCGCCGAGCTCCTTGAGGTACTCGACGTGGGCGGCGCTCGAGTTGGTGATGATCCTGGAGAAGCCGGAGCGCTTGGCCATCTGGATGGCGTACTGGCCGACGGACGAGCTGCCGCCGAGGACGACGATGGCCTTGCCCTTGCCGGCCTCGCTGCCGCCCTCGTCCCAAGGCGGCGTCAGGCCGTGGCCGCTGGCCTTATCGTAGAAGGCAACGAGCACGGCGACGGTGGCCAAACTGATACCGGCGGCCTGCTCGTCGGTAATGTTCTTAGGCGTCTTGCCGACGAGAGCGGCGGGCATCTTACAGTACTGCTGGAAAGTCGAGTAGTCGTATCTCGCAATGATACCTTGGAAGAAGACTCTGTCGCCCTCGGCGAAGCCGGAGACCTCCGGGCCGACGGCGACGATCTCGCCGGCGGCATCGGAGCCGGCGACTGCGGGGAACTGCTGGAGGAAGACCTTGTAGTCGCGGATCTTCCAGTCAACGGGGTTGATGGCGGTCGCAGTGATCTTGATGGCAACCTCGCCCTTCTCCAGGGGCGCCATGGATCGGTCGGCAACAACGTTGAGGGCGCCAGCCTCGGGCATCACAGCCGCCTTGAAGGTCTCTGGCACGGCCATCTTAATGTGGGGTGATGTGATTGTTGGTTACAAAGGTGGAGTGGTGTTTAAAGCTGATGAGGTTGGATAGTAGAATTGGTAGACGAGAGTCACGATCAAGCCGGTGGGAGCAGTCTCATGGGTCTATATGTAGTCGTATCGTAAAGTCAATAAAACAGCATCTCGAATTGGCACAACTTCGTAGATACGATCGGGGTCGGCGGGATTGGAAACCTAAAGCGATGCTACACCCCCCCTGGATCACGACTTTCGGCCGCTATGTTGGTGGAGTCGGCGGCCCCTCCCACACGGAAATTTGCTAGTTGCTACCAAAAAGAGAATGTTTTGCTGGCGAGACTCGATTCTTGCCGAGGCATGATTTGAAATACCATGTTCGATGCTTCTATGCTGACATATCCAGATTTCCCATCCACCAAGCACAGCCCAATTGCATAACGAAAATGAACTGGATCATACCATGCCACGGGCACAGTGGCGAAGTCGACAGCTGAACGTGTCGGCATAGATGATCGAGGGGGTTTCAGTGGCATGCATAAGCAACCTGCCTGGTTACATCATGCCAGGATCACTGGCACAAGAGAGCGCGATTTATAACAAAGTTCTGACTTTATACTTTACAACGCGGTATTCACATTGTCGAGCGGCAGACTACCTAGTGAATATCAACTTCCATGTATAGATAGATACTGATGATTGGCCGAATCAAGTCATATTGTCAGCATCTGGAATGATGTATACAACACGGATATACCATTCGTCTATACCGGCCACTAGAAGAATAACGACGACTGCTTATAGTGAGGGCATGCACCCATAAGCACTAAAAGTCGGCCTAACCTCTGACCTGTGCCGCCAAGATGCCTGAAAATTCCCTATTCGACTGCCTGCGGGCGACCTGCATCTCCTCAATTGGTAGCTCCCATTCGGATTCGGCAGTTACCACCTGAAACAACAGCAGATCAATGAAGACCCCATCCGCCAATTGACAAAGCTACAGACACGCGATGTGATGATGGTTCTTCACAATGCAGGAACACGACGACGACGACAAGGACAGAACCCTGTCGGAGCTAGCCCGACATCATGGCAAATCCATTGTGGATCTCCTGCTGGAAACCCAACAGCATTCAGAACGTCGCGGCAAGGACCTCGGCTTCATCCGTAACCTTGAGTGCTTCTTCCCAAGGTCAAATCTGAAGCGGAAGCGAGCTTCGCTGGAGAGTTTCTCTCAGGGCGCCGAGCCTTCAGCAGAAGACTCTGCTGACGATGGGTCTCCTGCAGAGGAATTACTCGAGGACGATGGATTTGAGCCACACACCTCCATACTCCGCAGCGACCCTGTGGATGCCTACGAGGAGCCCGACTACGTCGCCGTCTCGTGGTGCTGGACACTGCCCGGAGACAACGGCGTCGGCGAGCTGAGCGACAGGTATGAGATGGAGACGAGGGATGGGAGTCGCGTTCGGCCACGACTCCGCGATCGCGTCTTTGACCGGGTCCTCAAGTACATGCATTGCTTTGACGTCGGCTTGTTTTGGATCGACAGGTACAGCATTCCGCAGCGCGTCTGCCAGCGTTCACACCAATGCGACCACATTCGCTGTTTTCGCAAACGAGAGAGCTTGCATGCAATGGATCTCGTGTATAAATACAGCAACTATCCATTGGGACTGCTGGAACAGGAGCTCAAAGATGAGGACGACTTGCATCTGCTGGCTCTTCTGCTCGGGGGTATCATGGTAGAGCACGCGCTGCGACCTAGAAAACGGTTCTGGCTTTCCAAGGGAGCAGATATGGAAGATGCGAAAAAAGCACTTGCGCTCGTCCATCGTCTAATAAGAGACCCGTGGTGGAAGCGAGCCTGGATATACCAAGAGAACTACCGAGGCGGTGCTGGTATGACCTTACTTCTGAGCCATTCCCGTCATCTGGAACGGCCGAAGAGGGAGCTCGGCTTTGGCAAAGTCCTGGGCGAACTCTGCATCAACTCAGCCGAGTTGTCATACCAGGCTAGCCGACTCTGTTTGGCTCTGCAATCCTCGAAACACATTGGCCCTGATGAGCGAAACATGATCACCACAGTACTAGCCGCAGCGGGTAGATACAAACTTCTCTTGGAAGGCTCAAGTTCCATGGCACCGAGCATCATATCGAGCATTGAGCAAAAGGATATCGGCAGCGTATGGGACCGCATTGCAATCACAGCAAATTGCTGCAAATACCCTGTCCGGATCAAAGACGCCACACTGAGGAGACGGAGGCACAGCCTTAGTCTCTCAATCCTGACCATGTATCTCCTGAATGGAGAGGTACTGAACAACAGCCTTTTCGCAGGAGAGGCCACAGCAGGGGACTGCACAGTCTCACAATATATACATTCGCAGTCCTTCAAAGGATTTCGTTCCCCCGGGGACAAACACAGCCTGGCCTTTAATCGAGGCTGCCGCTTTACACATGTGCAACTGACAAGGGATGGCATACACACGAAAGGCCATCTTTGGCGACTGGGGCCCATTATTAAAACATCATTCTTTTCCGATGACTTTGAAGGTATCTCGGATGCAGAAGGTGTTATTAGCTTATACGAGCGAAAGCGGCTTCTTCAGCTTGCTCGTGAGCTTCGTGCTTTATCACATATCCATCTTGCTGAACAGCTTGAAAAGTTTCTGGAACAAGATGCTGCCGAAAGCCTGAAAGAGGAACCTTGTGGCAAATTGTCATTCTCGCAGGAATACATGCGGCGCATGGCATCAGAGCTCGTCAATGCTATCGACGATGGAGAACCACTCAGGTTAGGTCAGACGGGCTCATCCGGTGAATATAGTGCCATTTTTACCTGCGCCACAGAAAACGATCTTCATGGGGACTTGACAGCTCACCGAGAAGAAGTTTCTGCCGCAGGAAGCATCCCGGATTCTTGGGTCTTCACCGCAACGTGGCCTCGAGAAACCGGGCGAGGCATATATGACGACGATGATGTAGACCACCACTTGTCTCTTGAAGTACAACTGGCCAGTAAATCTGGAGATCGAGACTGCCCAAGGTTGTATACGAAACAGTGGCGGTCGGGTTTATGTTTCTTCAGAGGTTGGCGTAGACAAGACGTAATTTTCCCATGGCCTCGCAGCCTCTCGGATATACTGTAATAACGCAAGTCTACATACATCATTGCTTTCAATTTCAATCGCTTGAATTTTCGTTCAAAAAAAGCTTTCCCCTTCCCTTTTTCGGATGAAACTTCAGAGTACAAACTACTTCTTCCGATCTTTTTGTGTTATTATCATACAATCGTCTTGGGTGAACTTCATCGCAACAAAATTATCTCAAATAATATAGCATGTTTTCGTTGAGCTAAGCATGCACGCAGACTTCTGTTGGCATACCTAAGTAGTGTACAGCTCTCTCCACGACCAAGGCGGCCTTGTGAATTTTCCTTTGCTTATTGGACGAACACAGTCTTGATAATCGACAATACTTATTGCGCCTTCGCTCCAACATCTCTAGATACCACGACACTCGGAGTTCTAGATCTTTCCGGGTCTCTGGAGCCAATTCATGGCGCCACTCTTGATGAACATTCCACATTGTCCGGGGTGTAAGTGCTTCCCCAGGGTCGAGATCCCTTGCAGCATGCAGCTGTGGAGAATCTTGGCAGATGCCCATGTTTGTCCATGGCCACTGACGAAGCAGGGAATTCGAATCAGTCGGCCGTTTACCGCTATCCTGACTTCCAAGCACTTTAGACCCTCATGGGTGTCTAAGCGGGGAGCGGAGTATAGATGCAATGAACTCGTTTGTTTTCGGAACGTGGGCGGCATCGCCAGGGAAATTTCCTTGAGACTACTTTACTTGAAGCACTGCATCATCATCACATATATGCATGATCTCTTAGGTCATAGTTTGCCGCTGTCTCTCATTCAACAATAATGACGGTATTCTGTACTGTCGATCGAAGAGACTGCCAACAACATTGGCCAGCAGAGACCCAACCCACATCAGAAAGTCCATACTACTGTGTATGATAGAGTTATAAACAACCATATATCCGATCTGCCCCACCCCCATTTTACCGAGCGCTTATTCGATCTTTCTCATCCCAAGCACGACGGCGACGACGGGTGACATTCAAACGAGGAGACCCCTACAACGGCCGCTTGGCCCGACTCGAAAAGAAAAGATCGCTGCATGGCCAAGACTGCAGCTAGTGCGCTTCTCGGAAGTGAGGCCGGAGGGGACTTGCTGACCAAAATCTTTGTCTTCCTACCGCTTCCCGTCGGAATGTAACATCAAGCCTACGGCTTTTGGCCGTTCCATTCAGTAGGACCCTTGCCTCCGCCGGCCAGGGTCGCATCGTATACCATGTCAAGATGCATGAGACGGGACCTGGATGGCTCGACTATGTTTGTTCACCAGGTCCGCTTTCATCCTTCGGTCCAACATGTCCGGCCTTCACGTCGAGCACATGCGAGATTGGATACGACCGAATTGTTGAGTGTACACTGTACAGTACTGATATTCCCAGCCTGTCTATAAAAGCCGTCTCGCCTCCGGGACAAAGCGAAAAGACCACTCTATAGGTGCGATCTAGCCGTTGGGTATAATATCATAAAGAGTTGTCCAAAATGGTCTTTACTTCAAAAATTTTGGCCGCTTCGGGCCTTCTGCTGTCTCTCGCCTCTCTCGGTGCCGCACACCCCGGAGAAGGCCACGAGAAACGCCTGGAGGAAGCGAGCAATGCTCACATGGTTGCAGCGCTCAATGCTAGAGCACTGGAAGCATGCAATGCCCGTCCAGAGGTGAAGGCCAGAAAGGAGCGTGCGATTGCTCGTAGGCAAGCTACTTTCGACCAGCTCCGCCAGAAGAGGGGTCTCAAGGATGGTGAGTCTTTCGTCACATTGCTTTCTCGAAACCCAATCGCTAGAAAAGGCACGCTGAAACTATGATCAAACAGAGCGATTCGTCCACCGCAGAGATGACGCTGCATTCCAGAAATGGGCCGCCGTAGACCACAACAAGACGGGCACCGTCGCCTTCGACCGGGACACGCCGGCGTCGGAGCTCTTCGCGTCCAACACGAGCTGCGTACTGGCGCCCGACAACGCCAACGGGCCGTACTTTGTGTACCAGGAGCTACTGCGGCAGGACGTGGTCGAGGACGAGCCGGGCGTGCCCCTGCACCTCGAGTTCCAGTTCATCGACGTCAACACATGCGAGCCCGCCGATGTTCTCATCGACATCTGGTCCTGCAACAGCACCGGCCAGTACAGTGGCGTCAGCGCCGAGGGACAGGGCGGCCTCGCCTCGACCTACCTCCGCGGCGTCCAGCCCACCGACGATGAGGGCGTCGTGAATTTTGACACCTTGTTCCCCGGGCATTACGAGGCAAGGGCGACGCACCAGCACATTATCGTTCACGTCGGCTCAGAAAGTAGGTCTCTTCTATCGACTCCTGCACCCTCGATTCTATCGTCTGGCACGGTTTACGATTTTGGATGGCATATACTGACCCTTTTTCTAGTCCTCGACAATGGAACGTACACCGGCGGCGTCGTGGCCCACCTGTCCCAGCTGTTCTTTGACCAGAAACTCATCGACGCGGTTGAACAGCTCGAGCCCTACAACACGAATCAGATCGCGCAGACTCTCAACGTCGAGGATGCATTTGCCGGCTACGGCGCAACGGAGGAGTACGACCCGTTCATCAACTACATCGTCCTGGGCAACGACTTGTCCTCTGGTCTTTTTGCTTGGGCTGAGCTCGGTCTCAACACGGTATGTATTTACAAGTCTTCGATAGTATCGAATGTGCTAACGAAGTGATTTTCTTGCAGAGTTCGGACTGGAGCCTCTATGCCCCGTACGCGTCCATCTGGAAGGAGGGTGGTGGATCAGATAACCCAGATTTTAATTTCTCTATCGTTGGGACCCCTCCCCCGACGCACGGCTGAAGAGATGTCCAGTTTCTACAATAGGAGGTAGTGGATCAACGGGTGGTGGTGATGGAAGCATCTGGTTGTTCCTTGTCATGGAAAAATATGTATGAAACCCCCCATCACCTGAGGGCTCAAGTCACCTGGGTACCTAGGTTCCTAATACCTAGTAGGGAGTACACACTTGTGTGTTTATGCATTATGATTAAAGAAGCAAAAACCTAAATGAAGTTATTATGAGATATCTGTCATTCTCGTTACCCGAATATTGGACGAAATTTAGTTAGATATCGGATTGAACCACGGCCGTACCGAGCAGGATCAATCTGAGGAGGGCCAATTCGAAGTTGAACTCGGTGCTGCTCAGAGGGTTGGTGACGACCCTCTAGCGCATCTTCCAAACCCTTTTGTTGTAGGGCCGGTCGCAGCCCAAGTAATGGCCGTGATTCTCGACACGCTCCGGCTGGATCCAGAAGAAGGCCCCTACAGTAGGGAACAAGAAGTCAGCAAATTTCGGTCAGCAAAGAGGGCTGACCATCTATATTGGACTGCCCGGTGGTTCCCTTTTTCCTCTTTCTTTTTTCTTCCTTTTGCTTTCGGTAATACCTTTTCCCCTTTCGTTCCTCTAATCATTTTTTCAAATCGTCTGATCAAAGCTCAAGTCGTTTGATATCCAAAAGTTGAAAGGAATCAAGAGAATATAAAATTGAGAATCATGCTTGAGCTAAACCCTAGTCTTGTCTACTTCCATTTGCTTGACATGTCTTGAACGAGTAGAGCTCCAGAGCACCGTGAAAAGGAAAGAAAGCCAGTACTGCTCGCCTTCAAGGAGACTCGTGGAGCGTTCTACGTTGCTCGAGTCCCGATTTCCATCGGCAACCCCTGGGACATGGACTGAAAGGAGAAACTTAGATAGGAACTACACACCAGGTTCCACCGTTTATATGTACATGGAAATTGAGGTAAGATATATACCAATACCTCAACATCAAGGTAACGACCTGGCCGTCGCTATGTTTCTATGACCGGCATCTGGCGACAGTTGGCGTCTACCACGATAGAAACTGCACGTGAATCAGGCACTATATTCTTGGCAGAAACCTATTAGGTTAGGCTAAATATCCATAGGAGGCATGGCGGTGGATCCAATCCTGTTGGAAACCAACTCATAGCTCCATACAACACTCGGCAACATCTCAGTACAGGCCATGCCGGCCGATCAAGATGGAGAACTCGACAATGCCATTGTCATACGATGGTCTCGAACTCTCAGATGGCCAGATACGCTTGCTATACGTCCTTCCATCGCTCGACAGTGACAGAGATATCAAATGCAAACTCGAAGTGGTGACGTGGTCCCCCGAGCTTCGTTACGCGGCTTTATCATATGTCTGGGGAGACCCAGATACGACGCAAACGATCTTTGTCAACGGCCAGCATTTCGAAGCGACGAAGAATCTGCGGGTAGTTCTTTGGCATATTCGGAAAAACAACACGCTTCTTGATGATCCTTCTGCGCCAGACAGACCCGAGCAGAGGAGATATTTACCTCTATGGGTTGATGCTATCTGTGTGAATCAGAAGGATTACCAAGAGCGCAATGAACAAGTCATGTTGATGGGGTCGATCTATGGCTCTGCCGACAAAGTAATTGGCTGGCTTGGGCCTGGCGAGGCTCACCAGGACGAAGCCATCCGTGCCATTAAAGGGCTTACGAAGGCTGCTTTCCGCCACGGGCCAGATCCGAACCAGGAAATGATAGTGGAGTTCCTCTCCGTACACGATTTTGAGCGGTCGCTCGGTGCTGGATTTTCAATCTCCTCTTCGACTTGGGATTTACTCTTTGATCTATTCCAAGAAGAGTTTTGGACTCGTGTTTGGATAGTTCAAGAATTAGTCCTACCGCCTTCTCCGGATTCCATCTATCTGATGCTTGGCAACCAGACCATGACTTGGAGCTGCGTGATGCAGTTTTATAAAGTCATGACCTTTATTTCGAACAACCGGGTGGCATTTCAAGTCCTCAACTTGCCAAATTGGATCCAAAAGCGCCTCATGACCACAAATCCATTTGCTGCCATTGCATTTGTCGGGAAGCTACGGGAGAAACAGAAGACCCGAGAGTCCAGCGACTCAAGCCGCGGACAACTGCTGCTTGGCATGTCAGCACACTATCAAGCAACGGACCCGAGGGACATGTTTTATGGCTTCTCAGCTATCACTGACATCAAGACCCCGATAGATTATCGCAAGACAGTCAAAGAGGTTTACATTAATTGGTTTCAGTCCACGTTGCCACTGAAGCCTGGTATCGTCAATCATGAGCAAAACTTGATGGTTTATACTGGGCTTGGATCACGCCGATCAAACGATTTTGGACTGCCTTCTTGGCTACCGGACTTGAGTTCATACTATCAGAAAAGGTGGGACAGGCGCAATCTTGTGCAAAAAGTACCCCGGGGCACCTTCAAAGAGCTTGGGGACGAACCTGCACAAATCGATGGTAATGTTTTAAATATATCCGGTGTCAGGCTCGGGGACGTAGTGACGAAAAGATTCAGCCCGGAGGACTACTACGAAGATAATCATTATCTTCGGATACTTATGATGGAGACATGCTTTACTATTGGACTCCATGCCTCGGAGCATCCCTTGGGTATACCTCCCGTACAAGCATTCATCTATTCTATCGTCGGTGGATTCTCTGATGGACACGCACCATTGGCACATCCTCCGAGTGATGAAGATCTCGGCGCATGGAGACTCATCGACGTTGGCCTCTGTTCGGGCATCTTGGAACTAACGCTTTCGGATTTGGCGTTTCGCGAAGACACTGGCGAGTCAAGACACCAGTGGGATTTGGGAAGATTCCAAACTATTGAGGAGATGAAGGAAGCAATCAAAGAACAAATCCTGGAGGGAGCCGAGCCGGAGTCTCGGCTTCGAGCCCTATTGGCCATGCCCAGAATCCGAGCAGGGGATAAAGACTATGATACGATGACGTCCGCGGTGGAACGGCTGACGGCGTTCCAGACGGCAAAAGGATACATTGGCCTGGGGCCTCCGGAGCTGGCAGTAGGCGACCAGTTGTGTCTCCTTGATAGGTGCAACCCGACGATGCTGCTTAGAACGATGGAGGATGGTACCGCCGGCAATGTAGGACCATGCTATGTCTATGGTTTATCGGACTCGAATGTTGAAGAGTCGGTCAGATCAGGAGACGTGCAAGTCGAGAGATTTTCGATCCATTAAAAACCGCTGCAACTACTTGTTGTACTGAGCTTCTCGGATACTCTTCCTGATTTTGTCCGAAGTGCTTTCCAGATTAATAGAAAAAGTTTTCTTTTTTCTCTCTCTAAAACTTCGTCTAAACAAAACTTGTAGTTTAAATACTTTGGATAAAAATCAAAAATATTATCTAAAAAGTTGAATACAACAGGTAGTCGCAGCGGTTTTTAATAGATCGAAGATCTCTCAACTTGCACGTCTCCAAAATTAAGACAATTCATAGGGAATCCTAGCATGACCCCTGGCTTAGCGCATCCGTCTTTGTGTACAGAGTCCGATGGTAGGGCCTGTGCATGGCAAGTGCGCGGAGTTGGGGCCATCAAGTATGTCAAGATTGGCAGAATTGTAGAAGTTGGACAGCAGTTTGCGTGGCTCGGTGCAGCACTGCGATCGTTGCCAATCGAAAGCGGTATTGCAAGTTGTCAGACTATAGCAAAGCGTTCCGCCAACAAAAGGAGCCCCGAAATCATTTTGGCTTTTCCGATCAAGACTCATGCCCAACGGTCAATCATACTATCATGGATAATGTATACGAGATCGATGGCCCTATCGCCCGACAGTATAGCGATCTCGATGACGCCGTGAAGAGGGAGGTGCGAGAGTACTACCAAACGTGGGCTCAGCACCATTTGGAAGACCCCGCCGAGTTCAACGAGGCCGAGCTGCAGGAGCTTGTCGACGACCAGGTCTTTAGCGGCTGGAACGGCGATACGAAGATCATGGAGCCAGAGATGGAGTGGCCAAGACTCAAGGATATCTATGTCCGTGTGGGTATCTTCTCCAAAGTAAGAGTCCCAGTTAGCTACTAATCCATAGTTTATATTGCTGTCCAGACTTGATAGGACCTTCCTGATCCGAAAAGATCGCGCTCGCTACTCGAGACTAATTTTGTTTACGAGATCCTTGTATTCCTGGGATTGAAAGACAGTTATGTCCCATCCCCCGCCCGCAGAGCCCGACAGGCCGCCTTTCTGCGAACAAGACTTGACAAGTCAAGCGACGCCATCGCTTACGATTGGCTCGATGTCGACGGCAAGTATGTGCCGTACACGTACATCGACTTCCAGACAGCCGACAACAAGCCCCAGCGAGAAACTATCGTCCAAGCATACCAGCGTGCTGACAATGCTTGGGTCAAGGCTTGCGATCGATGGAACGCCAAGCTCTGCGTCTATCTGTGTCGCCGCAAGATCTGGGATGCTTGGTATGTTTTTGTTCCTTTTTCGAATATATATCCTAAAACACTAATGCGTTATAAGTCACCGTCTCGCCTGGAACCCTATCCGAGAGAAGCAGGTTGCCCATCGAGTCAACAATTTTGTCCAGGGCCCTCGAACATATAAGCGAATCCAACCGATCATCAGCGAGCTCCAAGCTCACGCCTTGTTGATGAGCAACAGGGAGATTCGAGGCATGGATGGTCGTGGCTTCCGAGTCCGACCTGCCGACGAGGGCCATCTCCATTTGCCAGACTAGCAATACGTATCGCAACTGGTGTGTGTATATATGGTTACGCCCTCCGAAGAAGCAGCTCTAAAACCATGGCCAAATCCAGCAATTACAGACACAAGATACACATCAGATGGATGGCAGAGTTTACCGAGATGGCACTTTCAATACTATTATGCTTTAAGTTAGGGCATATCAGTTGAAGCAACACAGAAAATAAAATTATTTTGTTAAAATAGCACAAAATATTCTCGATATTCTTTTTTTATTTCTCAAAAATCATCTGAATTCTTTCCCTTTTCTAGCAAATTTGTGCCTTTCGGACAAAAGACATTATGTCGTCCGTACGGAGACTTTTGTAAGTATAGTACTCTGTATATATTGCGACATGAGACTATAGAGCTCCAACCTTGCGATACGTCTTCCCATTCACCGCCATGACATCCTCGCCCAAAGCAATCTCCTGCACCTCGACCTTGGAATTGCGATCATCCGATAACACCAGATGAACCGGACCGTCCTTGTACTCGAAAACCTCAAAGCGACCTTTCCGTCCGAGGTCCTCGGTTCTCTGCGCTTCGTCCGTCGCAACTCCACCGCTCCCCCGGTACTCATACCGTCCATCTGCCGTGAACGTCAATTTCTTGCTCTCCCGCTCGAACCCGTCTCCCAAGTCAATCAGCGGCGCCTCCTCTCCCCACCGCCACTCGCCCAGCAACTTGCCAGCGACGGAGTCACAAACCGTCGCACGATCGAGCCAGACGATAGACGACACCATCGCGGTAGCAACCGCCTTGGCCCCGTGCAAATGCTCCGCCGGGACAAAACAGGCCAGCGCCAGCCCGTGCCCGTGCGGCGACTGCACGACGACCCTGTACACGGCCGGGACCTGGCCGCCCTCCTCGGGCCCGTTGCCGACGACGGCGCACGCGACGCTGACGCCGCCGCACGGGATGCCAAAGCTGTGCATGGAGCAGGGCTCGAGGACCGTCACGTCGCCGTCCGACTTGAGCTGCTGCATCGACGACATCTCGTCGAACACCTGGCGGCTGCTGTACAGGAGCTGCAGCTCAAAGGAGCCCGACAGGTCCGGCAGCGCGCCGTCGAGCATGTTGTGCCCGATGGGCTGCAGGACGCCGGACGATGGCGGGAGCGAGATGTTGCTGAGACCAAATCTCGGGATGCTCTGGCGGATCCACGGATTCGGTTGGGGGCTGGTCTGGTTGTCGGGGGATGCTGTGGATTGTGGCGCTGGCTCTGCATACGCTTCGTCAGAAGGCGCTGGGCCATTTTGCTGCTCAGGAACCGTATAGTCCGGTCCCTGCGCTTCTGCCGTGAACTCTGCCGAAAACGACGCCTCTTGTGCAGTCGGTGCCGCATCTGGCTGATATCCCGGAAACGCAGAACTCGTAGGCATCGTACTCCCTGACGTGAAGTTCGCCATGGTCGTGGCCAGTTGCTGTTGTTGATAATTCATCAACTCGTTCATGAATTGCACAGAATCGCCTGACTGGGCCGCCGCCATGACATCCATATAGGGGTTACCGCTTCCCTGCATATTGGCCATCATATCCAAGTAGGGATTAGTGCCGCCCTGCATATTGGCCATATTGGCCTGAAGAGTGGCCGTGGCAGCATTCTGCTCCTGTATATACGAAGCCATCACGTCTGCACCGACGCCCGACCCGTCACTCTGCTGTGCTAGTGCCGCCGCCAAGTACGTACTTGGATCGAAACCGCCATCGGATGGACTGCCGAACGATGCCGCTTGCTGGTTGAACATGTCTAGAAACGGTACTCCCGTGGCATTCGCAGCATCCGAGTCATCGCTGATGGCCACCTGCGCCAGCGCGCCCACGAACGGCAGAACGCCGCCCTGCGCTCCAGCCTGGTTGATCTGGCTGTACGTCGCCGCGAGCTCGGGGTTCGTCACGGACAGCACCGGCATCGAGGCGTTGATGATCCTGCCCAGCCTATCGTAGGCCCGCCGTGCTGTCTCCCGGTTCAAATGCCTGTTGGCGGCGTCCCTTAGCCTTCGCGTGTTGGACCGATACTCGGGATGGGGAGATGCTCCATCTGGTGCGCCTGGACTAGTCGTGGCCGAAGGCTGTGGCAAGAAGGTAGGTCTCTGCCCCGTCGGTGCCGGACCGGGCTGGCTTGAAGCGTTCGCTGTGCTTGTAGGTCGAGGCGGCACAACGGGACGAGGCTCAGGCACTGGTGCTCTGGCAGACGGTGGCGGTGATGTGAAACGTGTTTGCTCGGGCCGCGCAGATAGCGGCGGCGTCGGAGGTGACGCCGTCTCAAACGGCTGAAAGAATGAATGGGCCCCTTGGGGTGGTAGACTTGACCGAGACGATTGCGATAATCCAGGACTAGCAGATGGTGGTGGAGTGGGGAGCCCATGAGGGCTATAGTTTTCCATCACATTTTTCAAATCGGGAGGAGCACTGCTTGTGGACTGCTGGGGATTGTCTTGATATGGCTCGATATCTGAAAAGTCTGATATCCGAGCTAAGAGCTGAGGCGATGGATTCTGAGATGGTGAAGACGGCGAAGGTTGAGGAACCGGCTTGCGGTGACTGATGGATACTGGCCGGCGCTTGATGGCAAAAGAAGCACCGGCGTTGGGTATATTCTGACCGTCCATTTCTTCTAGGAGAGCTTTGAGGGTATCATGCACTAAAGAAGGATGGGAAGATAGTGTGATGAAAGTGAAGAAATATATCTACCGATGAAATCTTCACAATACATCTCATGTTTAGAAGGCCTCCGAACATCAGCTGTTCATTCAGCCTCTCATGCTCCCACTTGGCAAAGAAAGAGGCGCATGCCAGTCTTGAAGGGAGCGCATGGCCCATATTGGAGCAAGTCTGCCAAGCTCACCATACAAGAGCAAGCCTCTATCCCGAAATGGCTGAAAGCGTTACAATATCCATTCAGTAGTTGCAGGAGCTGAACAACCCTGGTCTTGTTTGGCTGGTTCCGCACCCCAGCTGAACGACAGGATCGTGCCCATGATTGATAGGCCAATCAAGCCTAATCGAAAAGCGAGGCATACTCTGTAGTGAAATTACATTCGGAATTGTTTCCGGCTTGCGTTGAGTTGCCGACTCTTGGCGTAAATAAGGAAGAGCATTTTACTCTGGACCGACACATTATTGTTCTTATTTGAGAGATCGTCAAAAGTTGGTTGCAGTGCTTAGAAAAGCATCGTCAATAAATTAGCTATTACTGAGGAGTTTCTTGACAGCCCATTTGACTGAAAAGCTCCTGATATCTTCGTAGTGCTGACCGACACCGACAAACAAGACCGGCACATTGGTCGCGTGAACGATGCTGACAATAGTGCCAACCATGTCTCCCACGGTATCACACTTGGAAATGATGAATCCGTCAAGACTCCTGCCTTGACCAAAGGATGCATTAAAATTTTGTGCTTGCGCAACAGAGTCGTTTCCAACGAGTGCCTATAAGACATGTAAGTAAACGTTGCACTAGATATGATCGTCGAGGGAAAACTTACCTCTCCAACCATGAGAATCTTGTCAGGGTTGGCAAACTTGGCAAACTTTTCGAGATTGGACATCAGTCTCTGGTCATTGTGCCGTCTTCCTGCCGTGTCAACCAACACGACGTCGAAACCCTCGTTGGCGGCAGTGCGAACGGCATCTCTGGCGACAGTGGCGGCGTCACCACCGTAGCCCTTTTCGAAGAGTTCCACTTGGCCACCCTCGCGCTTCGTGAGCTCCTTCAAGTTTCTGACATGCACCTTCAGCTGCTCCACGGCGCCAGAACGGAAGGTGTCGCCAGCGACAACCAGGACCTTGTACTTGTTCTCCAGCAAGAAGAAGCAGATCTTGGACAGATTTGTCGACTTTCCGACTCCGTTTACACCGACCACGGAAATGACGTAGGGTCGAGCCTTGGTGCCAGACAGCGCCGAAGGCCGAGTCACGGCATCTACTTCGCGAAGCAGGTCGAGTGATGAGGTCGGCGTAAGCATCTTGGTGAGAGACGCCTCCATGGCCTTGGCGATGCGTGCATCAATCGACTCGAAACTGCCAGTCTTGAGGCCCAACAGCTCATGCTCAACACTGTCGCGAAGGCGGACTGCGGCCTCTGGGGCTACATTCTTCTTGATGAGGTGGTCCTTCATGCCGTCCATCGGTTTCTTCAGGTCCTCCTTTGTAAGCGTCTTGCCGCCAACAACATTGCGGAACAGGCCGGTGATGGAGCTGAAGCCAGCGCCGACCAGGCCACCACTGCCTGACTGTGTTTCCGACTTGGATTGCGCCGAAGCCAGAATCTCATTAACTTCATCGTCGAGATCTTTGAGAACAAATTGACCCTTGGACGTCTTTGTGCCCCACGTAGACGAGTCAATGCCTTCTATCGCGGAAGAACGTCCTTCAGCCTCGCTCTCGCTTGTCGGCCCATTCGCCGTTGCAGAGTAGTCCAGCTGCACATCATCTTCCTCGCTGGCGTACCCGTCGGCGTTCCACTTGCGACCCTTTTTCGGCGCCTTCTTGGCTTTCCGCGTCGGTGCCTCGTCGCCAGACGACGCAGGGGCAGAGTTGTTCTGCATCTTCTTTGCCCTTCGCGACATTTTCCCAAGTGGTCCACTCTTTCCTACCACCAGATGGCCTGTACCCGGCGTTGAGGGTCGGGAATTCGTGGGAGTCACAGCGGGAGACGAGTCGACCGTAGTTGCGACCTGTTGCGCTGCCTCCTGCGCTCGGGTTCGATGCTTGATGCCCGGAGGGAGCGGCGGCTCGTCGCCCACATTGCTAGACAAGCCCTCATCCTCGGAAGTGAGCCCAGCAAGCACAGACTGTCCATTCTTCGAGGTCGCGCTCGACTCCAGTTGTCGCATTTGTTGATCAAAGTACTCGTCAAACTTGTGGCAGTGAACGAGGGTGGTGTTCGGTTTCTTGAGTTCGTCGGCGTAGAGATCCACGAAAATAGTCTTCAGGTTGTCGACGAGCTTGTCTACCCAAGACAAATGCAAAAGCGATCGGTAGACAGCCTGGTAAAATGGTCGATCAGTAAGAAATACGCTTGAAAGCATGAATGCGACGAGGACTGCGTACGACGAATATGACGCCGATTTCCTTGGACAAGGTCCATTTCAACGTGTGCTGATCTGACTTGTATGGAGGATTACTGGCGGTCGGTTGATCGTCCTTGGCCCCAGAGACAGCGCCCTTCTCCTCGATAAACACGTCGGTAATGAAGTTGTTGATTACGGAGGGGTTGACGGTGGCATAGGACCGCGACCAGAGCACGACCCCGGAAGTGGTCAAAATCTCGAAAGTGTCCAACATGGCGACCGGAAAGCCAGCAGCAGGTGGCCGGGAGGAGTCGAATAGCAGGCGGCAAGCTCCAAAACTGTGTCAAGTAGAGATGCACAATAAGGAAGCAGCTCTCTTTTTTTATTCTCAGCTCAGCTCAGGAGGAATGGCTCTTCTCTCTGTAGATCTGTCAGAAAGGAGCCCTCTCCGTTGGCAGCCTCCAACGAACGTTATCGGAGCTAGGTACGTACCCTGCGATAGCTATACATCCGGGATGGCCGTTGTTGCGCATTCCGACTCGGGGGGTCTTGGACTCTTGGCTGGAAACTGGGGGGCAAAATGGAGACGCTGGGGAGCTTCTAGGCTCGCTTTTTCAGCGCATTACGTTACGTGGGTTGTGATCCTAGCTGCTTGTTCCAGGGGGGCACTGACCACTGGCCAGCTAATGAGGTGTCTGACCTTTTGAAGCTGCCTGCCACGCGATTAGGCTTTCCAGTCCTCTGCCATGCTTGATTGACTCCGTAGCGCGGCTCTGAAGCTCTTACATTCACTAGCCCTATTGGACAGCTTGCGCTGCCGCCAGTCCAACAAACCACATCACCAAGTTTCATTCCACACCTTGTAAGGGTTTCCTCTGCGACAGAACGATCGAGCCCACCCAACGCTATAGCACTCGGTGTCAACCCGACATACTCGACTCCCAACTCCACGACCTGCGCCCAGCCCGTTCATTGCTTCCTACGAAGCCGCCTTCAGGATGCAGCGTCAGAACTACGGCCCCTCGCCGCCTCTCCATCACCCCGTACCGCAGCACGTCTCGACCGTGCCACAACTGAGGTCGCCTCCTCCGCCAACCTCGTCGCAACCGCAGACCCAGGGAGCATATGGAAATCCCTATCAGCAGGGCCAGCCTGGGCCCCAAGGAGCGACTGGCGCCAATGCCTTTGGGCAGTATGGCAACTTCATGAACGACCCGACTGCGCAAATAGCTGCGTCCATGGGACAGAATGCATTCAAGCAGGGTCAAGAATATTTCGAGCAAAATGTGGGTAGATCTAGGACTGAGACGAGGATGGAAAGAGTCCCCAGCTAACAGATGGACAGGTCAATCGCTGGTTCAGCTTATCTTCGGTCAAGCACTACTTCAACGTATCCAACTCGTACGTGGTGAACAAGCTGTTCCTGGTCCTCTTCCCCTGGCGCCACAAGCCTTGGTCGCGCAAGCAGGCTATCGGCCCCAGCGGACAAGAAGGCTGGTATCTTCCCCCGAGAGACGACATCAACAGTCCAGACATGTACATTCCTGGTAGGTTTACATGGAATCGGTAACCGACCGGCTCTAACTTGGTATTAGTGATGGCTGTCGTCACATACGTGCTCCTCTCGACGCTCCTGGCCGGTCTTCGCGGCGAATTCGACCCACAGCTTCTCGGAGCGACAGCGATGGTGGCAGTGTTGGTCGTCGTGCTAGAGATCCTCTTCTTGAGGCTTGGGTGCTACTTCCTCAGCATCTCGGAAAGTTCGCAGCTGCTTGACCTCGTGGCCTACTCTGGCTACAAGTTTGTCGGAGTTATTGTCACAGTGGCTACTGCTCAGATCATCAATGGAGGTAACGGCACGGGCGGCCTAATTGGGTGGTCAGTGTTCTTCTACACGTTCATGGCCAACTCTCTCTTCTTGGTAAGTTGCATTCGACATCACGAGTGGTGACCTGAACTTTCTAATGCTTTGTAGATGCGATCTTTGAGATACGTCCTACTCCCCGAGAACTCTAGCGACCCCCGCATGCAGACCGAGTCGCGAACCAAGCGCAACCAGCGCACTCAATTCTTATTCGGATATTCCTATCTGGTGCAGTTCTTGCTCATGTGGATTCTCACAAGGCCGTAAATATATATGGTGCGAGCATGGAGTTTGGGGCATTTCAGGTGCATATGGATAGAATCGGTGTTGGGTCAAAAAGAAAATGCTGCAAAGAGTGTGGCCATGTGTTATCGAGTGCTTGATGCTGGGGTGTATTGGCTGGCGCCAAAGATCGCATAGAATCGAATATCAGAACAAAGAGAAATCATAAACAATTACTGGTAACAATGGATTTGGGTCAGCGGAAATCTGGTCGCTAAAGTAGATGTATCATGAAATTATCTACCTGCGAATCCATGGGTATACTGCATGATATTCTTGGATCCATATTCGTATACATATTCCGAGGGACTGGCCTTGATGCCAAGACACCTTCCTAAGATGTCGAGGTTGACGCGATGCCGTTGCGGGTTGCACATGTTTCCCATTGATTGTGCATCGATGTAAAGGGCCCCTGTTTGCCATGGGTCACACTCGCCAACATTGTACCTACATGACAGTAATAATGTGGCCTATGGAGGACAAAAGAGCATTGCGAATCAAAGAATCCAATCCATGGGTCACGTCATCACTGGAGTCTGATAGCCAACCACAAGTTTGGGGGCATTAGGCTTCGTTACAAGGGTCCGAGCCAAGTACTTTGTAGCCACCCAGCGCCTGGAGCTTTGGCGTCGTTTCCCAAGCTTGGGGGGTAATCGGAACCTTGCTGTTGCTGCATTACCACCTCGATCCCAAGCCCAATCAATGCTGACTGGCCATTTGCGGCGAGATCTGTTCTTTTGGTAGACCTATAACAGCATCACGGCCTGGCTTGTACTGATTGTATCGAAAAGACTTGAGCATTTCAAAGGTTTTCAGAGGAAGAGGCTGTTTCTCCAAGAGCTACGCATACCCACGCACATACCGCGGACAAGTCTCAGATCGTCATCATGGTCTTTCAGCTTCCTCCCATCGAGGTTGCGTCCATACAGTCGGCCGTCTTGGCCGCAACCTCGAATCTGTTGGCTCAGGTCATCACTGCGTTTCGCTATGAGGTAAGTTGGACTGTTTGCAGAGCTCGAGCTCCAGATGCGCCCGGCTCAGTATGCACGAGCTCCAGATCAAACTCCAGATTATTCTCTGGGCTATTCTTTATAGCGTTCTCTAGAGCGTTCTCCAGAGCGTCCTCCAGAGTACCCTCCAGATAATTCTCCAGAGCGTCCTTCAGAGCGTCCTTCAGAGCATCCTCCAGATCAAGTTGCAGATTGATTTTCAGAACATTCTGCAGAGGAATCTGCAGATCACACTCCAGATCATGCTCTAGGGGCCCAAGATGCATCGAGAAATTGAACAGACAATGCAACTATATCGAAGTATCATATCGCTGACATGCTTTTAGACACCGCTCATCATTGATTGGGTCCCAATCTTTCAATTTCTCGTCTTCAACTACTTGAACACGCATCCAAACGTGCTATGGTATGTCATATAGTTATTCCCTTCGCTCGGTTGCTTGTTTCGATGATGCAAGCATCAAACGCCTGTCCTTGGCTCTCGGGCAAATTGACGTCTTTCTCGAATATATCATCCAGATGTGACTGACTATTCCCCCAGGCAAGAATTCCTGGAGTCGACCTGGCCGGCCTACCACGCGGCGCCGACTGCCGAGGCCGTGGCGTCGGCGTCCAAGGGCGACGACAAGGAGCTGGAGAAGGAGGAGGCCGAGGGCAAGCTGGTGGAGCCCAAGCTGAACCTGGGCAACACGGCGGTCAAGATGGCGCTGGACCAGACGGTGGGCGCGGCCTTCAACACGGTCGTCTTCGGCCTCTTCATCCACGGCGTGCAGCAGGCCATGCCGCGCCCGCTCGGCGCCCCGCTCAGCACCCCCGACCGCAGCGCCGACTACCTGCTCGCGCTGGCCTCGGGTGGCGTCAAGACCAGCCCCGTCGACTGGAGCGTCGTCCAGGCCAAGGTCGCCGCCGAGTTCTGGCCCATGATCTTTGCCGGCCTCAAGCTCTGGCCCCTTATCAGCTTCATCAACTTTGCCTTTGTCAAAAGCATCACCGGTCGGAATCTGCTTGGTAGCTTGGCCGGTGTTGGCTGGAACATCTACTTGAGTCTGGTCGCCGGCCAGTGATGGATGAGAAGAGACTGCGACTAAAAGACACGACTGGCAGAGTGGCGTTATTAAGAAGGGTTGAACTTGTGGATCAATAGGTGCAATTATCGCAATTGAGTACCACAGCGATGGAAACGAAGGCGTTGTAAATCATAAACAGTGTTAGATAATATCGTTATAAGAAATGTCTTGCGTTACATGCGTTGCAATATCTTTTACAACCTCATGCCTTGTCCCGATTAAGCATTTCACTCCTCTGACTACCTTTTAGTTATCTATCCAGCAGTCATCTATGCAGTGATTTAGGTATCCAGGATCCTTCGGAGTCCTTCGGAATCCCATGCGATTTACAAATTATCAATAAATAAAGCAAGTCTGACTCCATTATGATAAGGGCCACAAACTGGAGGTTATAGCGAGCCCCCAAAGCACCATACACCAAAGCGCTGTGTCAGAACACCAGGCGAAGAGCGCTGCATACCAAAACACAGCGCTGCACGCCCAGGCGTTGTCGAAGAGCGTGCCAGAGGGTTACAGGAAAAGTGAAATATGAAGAAGAGATAAGAATGAACACAAAGCAAGACAAAAAAAGGATACAAAGAAATATGAACAGCTATCTGCAGCGCTTCAGCCCAATATCTCAACATGAGCTAGGACCCACGCACCAGGAAGGACTGTACGGAGTATACGCACGGCTATCACAAAGAAATATAAGAAAATGAACGACGGGAAATAAAAAAATAAAACAAGGAAAGCCAACAATTAAGAGTTGCAAAGCCCAAAAAATATCCCCGGCCAGGATCGAACTGGCGACCCATGCATATCTCCTATCAATCGAAGGATTATAAGAACATAGTGCTAACCACTACACCACGGGGATCACCTTTTTTCGGCTTATCTCCAACCGCCGTTATTTGGGATTAGGACATGTACAATCCAGCCATCAATTTTCTCCACATTATCTCTTCCTGAGCCACCTTGAGACCGCACTGGGGTCTCCAGTACGTACAGAGTCTCAAGCATATTCTATCGCTTTCTGGCTTTTTTTTTTTTTTTTTTTTTTTTTTTTTTCAAAGAATGGGTGCCACCCGATTCTCGCGGCGCTCGAGAGAAAATTGCATCTTCAAAGGCTTTTGGGAAAAGCAATTGATTCTGAGTATTCCGTAGTAGATAATAGCCAGCAATGCGATGGTCGTATTGCGATAGCGAGAGAAAATGAAAAGACAAGAAAAGGTCAGGGAGATGAGGAAACAGAACAATTTTTCTCCCGCTTTCTTATTCTTTAGCGCGCTGACTCGTACATACTATGGCGAGCCCGAGCACCCCCTTTTGTGGCCTTTTTAGGTAGGTCCATGTTAGCACTCTACAGCGCAGCTCCAGCGCAGCATGTGCCACTAGCTAGGATGCTGCGCATACTGCCAAAGCATGTCTACTTGCTACCAAGAAAAAAAAAAACACAGATCTGGCCACAGATTCAGCAGAATATCCAGCAGCAAGTCTCTTTGGGCTTGCTATGTTTGATGGAAAGCCGATAATTGCATGCAATTTCAAGGGTTCTAGGTTGCTGTATTTGCTTAATATATTGCTGCACATTCTGCTGCTGGATAAATGAATGGGTCCTATCCTGATACTGATAGCCAGTCGATGAATGCCGGATAGAGTGCTGCATAGAGTGCTGAATAAAGTGTGGTATCAAGTGCTGGATCGGTTCCCTGGAGAATGCTCTCTGGAGATTGCGATTCGGAGAATGCACTCTAGAGAATACTCTTTGGAGAATGCCCTATGGAGAATGATCTGAAGCATGCTCTGGAGAATGCTCTGGAGAATGATCTGAAGCCTTTGGGCTTCCCCCCTCAAGTCCAATTCCTCGAATTCAATTTCTCCAATCCAACTTCCAACTCCTCTTCTTAGCTCCTGGGTTTTCAAGTTCTTTGTTTCCCAGCCTCTTATTTCCAAGTTCTCTCTATCAAGTTCATTTTCTCAGGCCATATAAACAAAGTGTATTCTAAACCTCCCGTCCAAAGTTGTAGTCATGTCGAAAACTTTTAGCCCTTGACTTTGGCTAACACAACTCAGCATTCCTTATAATCCCAAAAAGACGAAAATTTGCACCTCATGTGAAGGCGCCATTGTTTTGGAGAGAAATTGCTCAGTGCTCTTCATTAAAAGAGGTGAATGCTTTGCGGTCTAAATCGAAATACCTGGCATCGAAAACAACTTTACTCGACCCCGCTAGGTGTATCCCCAAGGTGGCTTTCCCGGGTAAACAAGAACGATATCAGGATCAGTTGAACACTATTCCTGCCAGCAGATTCATCCAACAATCCTGCAGCCTCTGCAGCTTGGATTTCTTACAGGACCTGCTACACGGCATATTGTGCGCCTTGACTCAACTAGTGAGCATACCAGGTCGTTCTTGACAATACCGAAGAAGCCCTTGAAGCAGGCATTTTCACATTTCAGACAACGCTCAAAAAAGCACATTCGGGCATGGACCCGGGTCACACATGTGGTCGCAACAGCAGAAAATCCGTTGCGGCTCCTGAAACAAAGAATTGAGTGACGAAACGAACTGGCGGGTGAGCTTTGTTCGCAGGGAATTTGTTCGCAGGGTATAACGTCTAGACTGGAGATGTAGTGAGAAGAGATTTGAGATCAATGTTTTCAATGAGAGAGAGTTGTGGCCACAGACCTGTCGTGCCGACAGACGTTTGAGCGATTTCAGCGTTGAGAGAAAAACACACCATTTGAAAAGTGAGAGACAGTGTGACTGTTGCCCCTTTATATCTCAACGCAGAAATTCTTCGAGTGCAACGGCCTTGCCCTTCGACCTTGACGCGGTCATGTGCCTTTCCCATAAGATGGCTCAAATTCGACTGGCGACTGCGATAGAGTGTATACTGCTTATCCACAGCCGCAGTGGCGAGTCAGGTCAAGAATGTATGCCAGTACTATGGTAGTATTCCAAGTGTGCTAGGTATCGGGCTCAGTGTGCCAGCCAAGTCTGGCCATGTGCCAAAAGAACCCGTATTTGAAGACTGTTTAAGCGATTGACGGCGAATGTGGTTCGAGTCCAACGTCACCTCAAACAACAAGGAGATTCAACTAGCAAATCAAATCCATATTAAACGATGCACCGATATCCATCTCCCCTGGAGTTCTTTGTGCTGTGTGATGCAACATCTGCAGTCGCGCCGCCGCCAAGCACGATCAAAGACATTCGCCGAAAAGTTACCGCAAACAGTTTGGCTTTCCACTCCACTTGGCGTGTTCTTGCGGAATGTCTTGCCGGTTTGAGTGTAGTAAGAAGTTATAGTCCACCTGTGCGACCTGCTCGGGGATTTTGCGCCGCGGGATATTCTGCTCAAACGAGCATAGTTAGTCATTATAGTCCATTCTACCCCGCAAAATCCCCATACGATGCGTCTGCTGGATCGTGGAGCAAGGTGGCGGAGGGCCGTGTCATTGATAAATCATCGTCAGCCGCCTAATCGAGCCTTCGGGATTGGAGGTTTGGCCATGTAGACCCTGGTTAATATGATCTTTGCAACTCGGCGATATTGCACAGGTGTTCAAGGGCTGCCGGTTTGCCCGAGATTCACGATCGAGTATATAATAATGTTAAGATAGCTTTTGGATCCTGTTCTCGTAACTCAACATTATTCATCTCACACTTCTTCTCGCTATACCCGCATGCCCTTTTTGTTTCTGTTTACTACGATTTGTTTTATTTCTTCTCGAGCACCCACCATTTGACCAACCCAAGATGACCGTCGACATCCTCCCGCCCCCGCAGCCCATCACCATCGACGGCGTCCAGCTACACGTCAACGACGGCATGCTGGCGTCGAGCGAGGTGGGCAAACTAGAGCCGTCGTACCCCTCAGAGCCCATCGAGGCGCTGCGCGCGCGGTACAAGAAGAACGGATACCTGCTGCTTAAGGGCCTGCTCCCGCGCGATGACGTGCTGTCGGCGCGGGCGTCGTACTTTGACTCTCTCGCGCCCAGCGGGGTCACGGAGCCCGGGTCCGCCGCCGTCGACGGCATCTTCAACTCATCGGCCTCGGCCGCCGACTATCCGGGGATCGGGGCGGGCAGCGTGAAGAACGCGCGGCCCGGCGAGACGGACAAGTCCGAGGTGTTCGTCGACCTGGCACTCAAGCAGCACACGGCCGACTGGTACTGCGGGTCCAAGGACGGCGCCACGCGCGGCTTCTGCAACCACCCGGCGCTGCGGGACTTTGTGTCGCGCTTCAGCGGCTGGGGCGAGGACACGCTGGCGGTCAAGCGGACGCTGCTGCGGAACAACACGCCGGGGAACAAGGCCATCGGCGTGCACTATGACCAGTCGTTTATGCGCTACGGCGAGCCGACGTCGGTGACGGCCTGGGTGCCCATGGGCGACGTCTCGCTCGACGGCGGCGGTCTCATTTACCTCGAAGGAGGCGAGCAGCTCGGCGAGGAGATCGAGAACGACTTCAACGCCAAGGCTAAAGCCGCTGGCATGTCGGATGAGGAGATGAGGAACGCTTTTAATGCCAACATGATGACCACCGGCTTCCTATGCGACGGACCTGGCGACTTTGGAAGAAAATACAACAGGAAGTGGCTGGTGACGGCATACGAGGCGGGCGATGTAGTCTTGCATACACCTCACATGGTAAGTTGGAACTTCGCTAGGTTAGTAATATTGGCAGACTGCTAACATTCTCTAGATTCACGCGTCTACGATGAATTTTGACAAGGGTGGGAAGATCAGGTTAGGGACTGATTTGCGTTTTGTCAACTCTGCCAGACCTTGGGATACCGTGAGTCCACTCCAAGCCATTATGCAGTCAAAGTGAAATACTAATACCTTTGCAGAGGTGGTCAAACCACTATGATTTCAACGATGGTGTATAACTCTGTCTGAATAATAGACCTCATGTGATAATCCGGAGCATCGTTGATCATATCAATAATAATGCATATATTTAACAAATTTCATCTAAACACCGTGAAGATCGGATGATATGCTGTGGTAATATATAAGCACATATTGTACTTATTCTCACTCAAGTTTGCACCCGCTTGCCCGGGTAGAACGGCCATCGAGGACGGGGGTGGAGAGCTTGTGAATATCACCTTTCTTCCTCATACTTCTTTCATCCTATACTTCTACCATCTTATACTTCTTCTATCCTATACTTTTTCTTGTCACATATTTCTTTTATCCTATATTGTTCTCATCCCATACTTTTATATCTTATACTTTTCCATCCTATACTTGTTTTATCCTATATTTCATCTATCCCATACTTTTTCTATCCTATACTTTTTCTATCATACAATATAGCGAGTGAGTTCTCCAGACTCCACTGCTCAAGTACAGAAAAGAGAAAACTAATATCAAATATAGAGCAGAAATCAAAATGCCAGTCCGCATCGATTGCGTCGACGACCTGAACGATGGCCAGTTGGCCAAAATTAAGTCAATCTGGAAGGAACTGAAAAACGTTGCCCCGCGCCGCGTCCGCAAGCAATACAAGGCCTATACGGCAGACGACTTCACGGAGTTTCTTGACTCATTGTTCGAAGACGGGTGGAGCAACAGCAGCCCTCCCTATACTGTCACCTGGAAGCCGAAGAAACAGGACATGAACGCCCTGTCCGTCGGTGTCTGGAATAAGGACGTCGGCAAGCCTAGAGTGGGCAGTACTTCGAACCAAGTTCCCATCACGAAGCAACAGGGCGCCAGGGTCTTTTGCGGGCCCGAGATCGTCGGAGGAACGGTCATTTTCAAAGTCGTCGACGGACAAGGTGCCATGCACACTTTCGGAGATGTCAAGTGGGACATGGGCAAGAGCACCCTTACCGGCGAGGTCATGGGCGCCATCTGCATGCACCATGACCGGAATGAGTTCTGACACGTTACCTCATTCAATCTCCGTGTCGGCAAGGCGCTCATCCAGGATTATCTTTACAAGATAAACGATCCCGAGCAGCCAGCGGACTATGCTCCGCTGTCAGAGCTGAAGCAAATGGTTCTGTGCATGCCGCAGTGGCAAAAAATGAGAAGGGACGCCAAAATTGTCCACAGAATGGCCAAGAGCCAGAAGGCCAGAAGAGTCTACCAGTGATCTGGACCTTTTTCCAACAAGATACCTTTTGTCCTGGGTCGGACGATAATGGGATCGGGGGGTTGGATTTTTCTTTTTCTTATTTCTTCTCAACCACAAGGTTTTCGCAGATTGCATTTGGGAAACAACCACGGGAACTGGGACATAGCCTTTCTTAATATAATAATACCTGCCTATCAATAAAGGCATCAGCGGGAACCTTCATTCGTCATCTGTCATCGAGTTCTGATTACTTGACCCATTGTGGTCACAAATGATGAAGAAAAAAGGAAAATGCAAATAAAGCTTAGAATACAGAGGACCCAGGCGGGCCTCAAAACACGGAGAACACAGCCAGGTGTGCTTCAACTCCCATAACGCAATTGTCCCCACTCCTTTTGCGTTCATGGCTTTGGGCCAGGACGTGTCCAGAACTTTGCTGGACGGTGAACCTTGCGCTTGCCCTTGCCCTTAGGCTTGTTTCTTTGCCTCCACGACGCGCAATCGTAGCATAGGCGTCCATCGACATCATAGGGCGAAACGAATATCGCTCTGTTTCCCTTCAAGCTGTAAACTTACGCCTCGGTTGCTGAACAATTCGCGCATACTTTTGCTGCACCTCTCCACAACCATGCTGGCGGCGGTCTCTTGAACTTTCCCTCGTAGCTGTAGCATGGCTCGCAGATTTTGTTCGCGTCGTCATGGTTCCCTGCATACCTGTTCTTCCATTGGATAGTGCGACCGTCTGCGGCAGCCTTCACATCTGTGTCGTGGCAGACAATGCACGTGAGCGTGCGTAGAATTGAGGGACGACTAATCGTTCCGGTGAACGGTTTCCCGCCGTTCTTCAAGCGATACGTTCTACAGGAAGCACACTCGTGACTCTAAGCCGACCTTGCAGAAAATAACACCCTCCAGTCCTGTTTGGGAGCGGATCTAGTCAAGTGGTCCATAGGTTTTTTGATGGCTTCGAGCAGTGCAGCCACAGTCTTCGAACGAACGTCAACAATACCACCTGCTGGGAGCTTAATGTCAGTATTATTCAGGGGTATATTAAAAGGGAAAGCACATATACCGAAGAGGTTTATAAAAAAGTAAGGTCCTTCATCTTAGATCCGCCCATATGGACAAGGTCGCCATCCTCGTCGATTTTGCTGGTGACGATAAAAAAATCCGATATCTGTCGGAAGGGGACGACACAACCTAGAAGGCCTTGTGGCTCGTTGTAATAGCGGTATCGCTAGTGGTGAAGTCTGCAAGCATGGCAGTCCATCGATCGGCCCCGGGTGGCAGGCATCCTCTTGCCTGGGAGGTAGGTTGTGGCTCATTGGTCTGGTGTTGTGGTGAGGCCACAGCGGTGCGGCGTGTTCGGCTAGTCTGGTAAGCTCGAAGCTCCGTGGGCCTGATGAAGGTAGGATGGCATCGTCAGGGCTGAATGAGACTGGTACGTTCGTACTTGATGACGACAACAATGTTTATGATGATAGCGAACGCGGCCAAGTCGTCGTCTAGATCGATGACATTGGCACCGCCGTTCTCGTTAAAGACCAAGCGTCCGAAGGCGTCAGAGGCAGACGCGACGTTGAACTTGTTGACCTTGTACTTGACATGGCCCGAACCAGACTTCAGTTTGAAGGCCATGTGACTGCGGAAGATTTCCCTTCTGGACAGAGACCTCGAGGATTGACATATGTGAAGGCAGTGCACGGCCGATGAGGAGCCAAAACAGCACGGCGACTGCAATGAATGATGTCTTTGATGAAAGTGTGTGGCTGAGTGGGACAGGAAAAGTAATACATAATGGAAATTTTGCTGCATTGAGAGGCTTTAAAGGCACCAATTGACAATCAATAATCCCCTCTCTGAGGAGAGTTCCTCGTCACGAAACCTTGACGTGGACAGGAACGAACAGGTAAGGTACCAGGTAGCGTATGCATCCATCTAGGTTAGCTCGATCAGGACAATGACTACCGCCAGACCCATGCGACGTTCAGTCCTCTACTCCTTCCCAACTGTATGGGCGTTACTGTTCCAGAGCATCGCCCCCTCCAAAAACTGACAATGCCACAGAGACCTTTGACAACGAGGTGATGAGGTCGTACGAAACCCTCCGTATCTTTGCCTCCCACGAAGACACCGTGTGAGACTTTGCTCTTCCGTCAAGTTGCGAGAGGTGTGCACCATGTTCGATGCTCCAAAGACTCGCAACAGTGAATTGACAATGTCACGGTGGCCTTTCGCAACGAGATGATAAGGTCCTACGAGACTCTCAATATCTTTGCCTCCTCCGAAGGCTGAAGCCATCAAGCTTTTTATTTACATAGCTATGGAGAATGGCGCTGACAGCAGGGACTTTGGCGATGGTTTCCGTGATGTATTGTTCCGATCTACCCTTTTTGGCGATATCCCTTTTATTAAATTTTTGTATTTTCACAGAGTATCGCTCGATTTATTCGACCTATCTAACCCCACGATCGATTATAGTATTTATCCTATGGGTGTTGCTGTTTGGGCTGGTAGGACCGAGGTTCTGCAATGGTTTATTGACCAGGAGAATAATTTTAAGCTACCATATATCGTTACGTTATTCGATGCTGCGATATAAGGCGATAAGGTGGAGTCGTTGCGCTGTCTGATAGAAGGCTTGTTCGACGGCGCCGATGACTCGGAGGATGGTTATTGGAATTGGTCAAGGCCGGGATATGGAATCACACTGGAGAGGCAATTGGGGCCGATCTATTATCCCTTTTTTTGCACGATTTATTAAGCGCCGTCCCTACGAAGCCAATTGGGAGCCAATAGTTTGTGGGCTCGAACTTTGGCAAACAAGTCTTCTTTGTCTGCCGAACCGCATTCTCGAGGATCTCCATGCCTACTCAGAAGACAGATTTGGAGCACTGGTTTGTCTGCTTAAGCACCACGACGACCATGCGGAAACGGGAGTAGACAATGTCGATGTACCTAAGATTATTCGTACTCTGATCAATATCTACTGCTGTATCTACTGCTGTATGAATGGCTGTATGAATGGCTGTATGAATGGCTGTATGAATGGCTGTATGAATGGCTGTTGGGAGGTGGTAGATGGGTAGGAGACCTATATCCAGACCGTAGGTCTGAAGGTGTGACTCGCTAGAAGCAGCGTTGAGAGCGAAGCTCTCAATGCTGCGTTCTTCAATAAAAGAAAGATACAAAAGAGGATCTGAACGCTGTTTCCCAGTGGTGGGCGGGTGGAGGGAAACAGCGTTTACTATAGAGCTTTGATCGGCTATTTGACTGCTGTATTGACTGCTGTATAATAAGGCCTGAACGCTTTTACTCCCCCCGGGGATGGCCGGCTGGCCGGGAGAGTAAAAGCGTTCCGATACCTTGCAATAATACTGGGTGCTAGGTGCAATAGCTCCAAAGCAGAACCTGAACGCTAAGTCTACTGTGTGCGAGCCAGAGCGAGCACCTCGGTATTGAATAGCTTTAGTAGAATTTTAGACTGGAGGGCGACCTAGGTACCTAAGTAGGAGGAGAGGTAGAGGGGAAGCTACCTACAATCAGGGTTACAGAAAGCAGGAAAGCGCTCCCAAAGCCAGGCAGTACTCGACTACATCCCCATTGACGGATACAACACCTGACTTTGCTGCGTCAGACGTGCGCAAATACCTAGCATCATTAACAACTTCATTCAAGCTTCTACGCATCCTCTACCATGGCTTACATCCCGTTATCCACCACTGTCGATGGCACTGTCAGAATATCTGTCAGTCTATACCGCGTTTGCGTCGTCCTCAACAGTTACGAATATACTTATCTCATTCAGCCCTAGATCGATAGACTGCTATGTTTGTAGGCTTCACCACCAGCGATACCCTATGACAAAGAGCCACAAGGCCTTTTGGGTTGCTTGGGTTTTAGGCTGCGTCGTCCCCTTCCGATAGATATCGGATTCTCTTATCGTCACCGGCAAGATCGACGAGGATAGCGACCTTGTTTATATTAGCGGATCCAAAATCAAAAACCTTACTCTTCCTATAAACCTCCTTAATATATATATTTTCCCTTTTATATACCCCTAAATAATATTAATATCGGACTCCCGGCAGGTGGTATTATTAACGTTCGTTCGAAGACTAAGGCTTTATTGCTCGAAGCTATCACAAAGCTTGTGGACCACTTAACTAGATCCGCTCCTAAGCAGGACTGGAGTCTTGCGTGATCCTTCAGGCTTTCCAGCCAACATCTCGGGTACATAGAAATTATACATCTCTCCGTCTTCTGCCACAGGTCATCGCACTTCACGTGTCTTTACTTCTCAATAGCGAGGATTTGACCCGCCGCCTGCTCTTTGCGCAACTTTCGGAGCTTCGACGCGTACTTCACACCAAAGCCGTGTTTGAACACCTCGCTCGTCTCTTCCAAAGTCAGGCCCGACACCTCTGGGTAGAATAGAATAATCAATACCCAGCCGAGGAAGCACACCGCGGCGTAGAAACCGAACGCTCCAGATGGTGTGAGCGATTTCATCATGGTCAAAAAGGTCGACGAGACGATCACGTTGGGCCCCCAGTTGCAGCACGTCATCCACATGGTTCCCATGGCCCGGATCTCCATGGGGAAGAAGTCGGTGCTCATCCAAGCAATGTTGCCCACCGAGAGCCCGTAGAAGACGCAGAACCAAATGATGAAGACCAGCACGACGATGGCCGGCGTGGTCACGCCGCTCTCCTCCAGCTCCAGCGTCTCGAGGTTGACGGGGATGTAGTGGAAGGCAATGGCCACGGCTGCGAGGCCCGCCGCCATGCCCCAGACTGTGCACACGAGCACGCGGCGGCGCCCGTACGGATCAACCACGAGGGCGTTGGTCCATGTCATGATAAAGTTGGTTCCTGCGACGACGAGGCCGACGGCGACAGGGTTCGAGAAGCCGACCAAGGCGAACAGAGTTGCAGAGTAGTACATCAACGTGTTGAAACCCGACAGCTGGCTGATCACCACTGTTGCTCTGGGTTAGCAAATCATCGAGGACTTCAGACAAGAGCAGACATACTCAATGTGCAGGCGCATACAAGTGCTCTGAAGTTGGCGGGATCAGAGTGCATCCGCTTGATGGCCGCCCATCGACTTCGGCCTTCCAGGCTTGACTTGGACTGGGTGACGCTGGCTTCGATCCGGCGGACCTTGTCCTCGACCATTTCAGGAGTGGCGTTCTTGAAGATGCGCTGAATCACCCGCCGAGCTTCGTCGGTTTTTCCGTGATAGAGTAGCTGACGTGGTGATTCTGGGCAGAAGGGAAGCAGACAGCCGAGGATGATGCTAGGCACAGCACCCAGAGCCACCATCCATCGCCATCCGTTCGGTGCATGTGCCAGGCCGGCTCCGATGGCGTACGAGATGACTTGTCCTCCTGTGATGCTCGCATTGTTCAGTCCGACCATGCGCCCGCGAAACTTGGTCGGTGCCAGTTCAGTCAGGTACAGAGGAACTATCATGGCAGCAGCACCGACACCAAAGCCGACGATCAGTCGACCAGCGGCCATCTGAGGGAGAGAGAAGGCGGCGGCCTGAATGATTGCGCCGACCGTGAAGAGAACACTGGCGAAGTAGGTTGCCCCTTTTCTGCCATACGCATCAGCCGTGCAACCAGCTGCGATGGCACCGACGAATGCTCCCGCAGAGCAAAGAGACGTGATGAGCTCCTTGTCGCTCGAGGACAGCGCATGGCCGAGATCATTGTTGATGTAGACCAAAACGGCTGATATGATGCCAGTGTCGTATCCGAAGAGAAAACCACCAATGGAGGCAGCAGACGCCACCAGCCAGGTGAACTTGCCGGTAGATGTGTTTTCTATCTCGTCGATATCAACCGTAATGTCGCCAAGTTCGAGGCCATCGCCTGCGCCCTCGACATGAGAGCTGAGTACTTTTTCGTCTATCACAGCCATGACGAAGAATGTTCTTGAAAGCCAAGTAGTAAGTAGTATTGGGAGGAGGCCGAGGAAGGATGGCGGAAGATGGTATTCATCCCGGTGGTAAGTCGGGCATATTCGCCTGCTATATATACTTGAACACTTATCTTGAACAACATGGAGAGTAGCGTGCCTTGTCGACATCCAGCGACGATCTCCCGGATATTCGCATCCCCCACAATACTGTATCTGGGGAAATCTGGGGAAGGTCGAGAATCCGGGGAGACCACAAGGCCGCGTTAGTACTAGACTCTAGTTCATCGCACTTTGGGATGGCATTATCGGCGAATCAGTCGCTTCAGGCTCATCCTGCGCTTGACTGACTCGAGCGAACAGACCCGGTCAGGTCATTATCAGCGACGTAGTCATGGGCACAGCCGGATCCAGCTTGGTCTCTTCAGCCACTGCATTATAGTCCCCGTCCTGACCAGATAGAGTGCACGCATTTCGAATGCCGACAGCCAGCCCCGCATGTGTCGAGAGCGCGCTAGGGCAGTAGCATACTAGGCCAGGTCAGCCCTGAGTGGCGCTTGTCCTTGCAGGGCAAGACCCCCCGCGGGGAACTGTGCTGTTCCCAGATATATATCCCGCAGCTCGTCTTCATAGTATTGGATCTCGTCGCCTTTGGCACTCGAGCCGCCGTAATCAGCCATGAAGCCTCGAGTCGGTTGCGAGGCTTGTAGAGAGCGCCATCGAAAGTGTTTCTTCCCGCCGGGTGCGACCACGTGCCACGGGTGTACAGAGGCCGGCCGTGAGTGCAAAGCCGCGCCGAAATGGACCTTTCTCTCCGCTACCGAGGACGCGCCCTTGCCAAGAAGGCCTCAGAAGTCGGCCAGGAGGTCGCGAGTGCAACCTTGCCAAAATGAGCAGAAGAGCACGCGGGGTGCAGAGTCTCGACCACAAGTGCCTGGAACCGATGCGAGGTTCGCCGATATGGCCTCTGCTACCCGGCGGCATGGATCGTCAAATAAAACCCAGCCGGTAGATGAGGCAAAGATAGACGTTCCGGCAATCATAGAAACTCGCTTGAATAGCCGCGAGGCGTTCCTGCTCAGATTGTATACACTGAAAGTGGCACCAATCGTAAGTTCTTTTTGAGGACCTCGCCAATACGGCCGGGCACTAATTGCACTGTATGCAGGCAGACGCATGCGATGAAGCTCGCCATTTTGCTTTGATCGTGCCACGCCTTGCTCTACAAGAACCAATGATTCTCAATGGCCTTCTTGCCCTCGCGAGCAAATACGACGCACTGTCAAATGGGCGCACCTCTGATCTGGAGACCACAAGGTACCATGGCAAATGCATTGAACTGTTGATTGAAGCATTCGATCGACCTCCCAACACATCACTCCTCGTTGCGGTAGTGATATCGCGCTTATATGAGGAGTATGACAATGACTTGGACGTCGAGTATTATCATCTACGAGGAACCAAAAGCTTACTCGACCATGAGTCCGTGGCACGTTACGCAGCCGAAGGTGGACTTGCAGAAGCCGCAAGCTGGGTCCATCTCCGTCAAGCTATATACGTGTCGCTGACCATGCAGCGTCCACTAGAGATCTCCTTGCACACTTTTAAGAGCTTTGGCATGGTTCGTCGAACAGACGATACCGCCTATGCCAACCGTGTGGTTTTAATTCTTGCAAAGATTTTGAGATGCCTTTGCAACTCGCAAACCGGCTCGCATCAGGACTCAAGTGATCCGGATCCAGATGCTGCGTTGCGACTACTGAGGGAAGAACTAGAAGCTTGGTTTGCTAACAAGCCTGTGACTTTTGAGCCAATCTTTCAAGGCGATGTCGCAGACGCTGAGAATGAGTCGTTTCCATCCATATGGCTTCTTCTGACGGTACCGGGTAAGGAACATCGCTTTCCAACTCCCATGGCCATGAGCTGACAAGTCGATTCACTCCAGTCATAGCATTGCAATACTTTTATGCGAGCAAAATCGTATTATGCCTATATGAGCATAGCGGTGTGGCAGCAGGCCAGATCTTGTCAGCCTACAATGTCCAATCGAGTTTTCAGGTAGATCAACTGTGATACCATCCATGTCCCTTCTCATGAACTAACTATTGCAGGCCCAAAACACTGTCGCATCCCTGTTGGACATGATGATGGGCCTCGCCGTGTCGAATGACCACGTGGGAAACGCGTTTTTCCTTCCTTCGCATATGCTCACAACATGTACGCCTTTCTCCTCATCCCAGAAGCACACTTGAACGTCATACTGACGATCCCAGGCGGCTACTGCATCCGCGACTCTGGACAAAGACAACGGACCCTCGCATTTTTGCATCGGACGAGGCATGAGCTGCAGTGGAGGACTACTCATCTGATAGACTCACTGTCTAGACAGTGGGCTGAAACAGACAGTGTGCAATATCCCGATGCGGCACGACAACGGATGCATCGAACTGTTGATTGCAGCCATGAGCATCACGCCGCCGTGTAGAATGCAGATATTGCAAAATACATTTCCAAATCGGTGCCTGTGACTCGTAAACATGGGGCCTGGAAAAAGAAGTATGTATAGTAGTACTGTCCTACAGGCTGTTCGAATATGGGGGGGTGCTTATAGGTTCTTGCATTCTTGCGCCGGCTCTCTCACGTTGAAATGCCAGGTTCTGTCTTGGACTTGACGTTGTGAATGGTGTCCAAAGGCTTGACCTCGGGTCATGAGCTTTGTAGCGTCTGCCCATATAGTCAGTTATACTGTACCAAGACGATCATGATCGTTGATTGGGAGAGGCCGTGCAGAAAAACAAAGTGTGTCGATGGCCTTGAGGTTATAACACCTGAAGAAGAAAAGAGAAGAAGAACAAGGGCGAGACGAGCCATGCTATAAAAAATGAAGGTCCCAGGGCCACTGGCATTAGACGCGACTTCTTATTCTCGGGACTTCTATTTAGGACTTACTTATAAGGTAAAGTCTGTTTTCTATGTTTGTGTGCTCGCAGGTTCTATTTTCCATTTCGTATGGTCACAACACTGTTTCTTGTATAGGCAGCATAGACACTATTGATAAAAAATTTACCTTTGTTCTATTCTGCAATAGTTTGACGTAAAACCAAAACACAAGATAGAATTAGCAAACAAAAATAAAGTCCGGATAAATTCTCCGTCTTAAATATAATTCTTTTTATTATTTGCGTAAAAAGAGTTCAGGAAAACCAATGAAAAACAAACCCCTCCCCGTCGTTTTCTTCTGTCCGATCCAAAATTAAAATTATTTTTTTAAGAGTTCCAGATCACTACTACATTCTTTTGGCCTGGAACAAGCCCTCCAAGAAGAGCAGACGTGGGAGATTCTATGTCAGCCCAAAGACAACAAAAGAGATCCTGGAAGATATCCGCAAGTCAGCCAAGACGAAACCTGTCGAGTGGCAGGCTCAACGATTCCGAGAAAACTGGACGTCTGTTACCAATCTCATTCACCAATAGACACACGACCTCAGCGATAAAGCAGATGAAGGCGGGAGCGGCAAATGAGATTATAGAGACGAAGCTCTGTGTTGGTTCTTCTGATGCTAACTCGGCAAGCTCTACGGCTCGAATGCTCAAGCATCTCCAAACGGCAAATCCAGGCAGCCGCCACAAGGAGAAGACTCGCGCTGATATCATACACGCACGGAGCGTGCATTATGCATAAACGTCTAGCGACGACGTTGTTTCTAATATTCGACTATTTGCTTTTATGTATTAAAAGTTCACTAAAGACGACACCATCAACGAGGCAATTAGACGCGATCGTAAGCGTTAAGCAAAGCTGATTAAAGGGCTAATATAGGTATACCTCGGATTTTTCGCGCATTTGCAACAGTCGAACACATATCACCAGTATTAGTCACCCTCTGCCCAGCCGTCTTTGAGCGGGAAGCAGTAGTGGCGATACCCTCACCACCCACCCTCTGCAGACAACAGCAACTACTTTGGGGACGTTTTTGAGCCTGTCAACAATTAGGGCTGGCGGCCCTACAGCACCCTCTCTTCGTCAGGATTGAGTGGGAAGATGTCAGTATTTGTGGCACTCTGTCTGCACAACACACACACACACACACATACACACACACACAAGATGTTAACTTTCCCGGATTCGTGTTAGTTCATCTATTGGGAAGTCAGGAACCTTGTTATTACTAGCCTACATTGCTAAATTATTATTTTATCTCTCGGCCTAGGAGCCAAGGTGATTTACTCGCCGCTGAAGCAGAATTAAAAGAGTACCCTCTAAAGAAGAATCCAAGGACTGGAAGAAGAAGAATAAAATCGCCCATTGGTAATGCGGCGGAAATAGAATCGAAAGTCTTGTTTCATTGTACAAGACGTCTTTTCACACGCTGGCTGCTTGATGGCACCTGGCTCCATCGTTCTGGGTGGACTTGGGGCCGTTGGCGATCTTGACCGCGGTGGTGCCGTTTCCGGGCAAGGGGAACCGGTAGATCTCTCCGCTGGTGTTCTCGGATCCATATATGAAGCCTCCATCAGATGCGTAGACCGCACCCCACGTATTGGCTGCTGCGGGAGTACTCTGGGAGCTGGCAATCGACCCAAAGTTTGTCTCGGTTGTCCACGTGTGCGTGGTCATGTCGAACCGCATGAGGTAGGTCCGTCCCTGGGCGAGGTTCGTCGTCTGGTCATAGCCCAGTCCCCAGAGATAGTTGCCGGCGCCGGGCACATACGCCCAATCGAAAATCTGGTATTGCGGCGTGGCAGTGCCAGACGCAATCTCTTTGCCGAATGTCGTGGAGCCCGGCCGCAGATCGACTTCAATCCACTGAGCACCAGCAGATGAGGCCCAGTACCGGAAGTTTTCATCAAGTACATTATACGGTCGAACCGAGGGCATGGGCCAAATCATCTACATTTACTGCCATGTCAGCTTTTCTTATGTCTCACGCGACTCATGTGACAAGAGGCTTTGCCAAGCTGTCAAAAATCCACCATCCATCAGTATATCTTGGCATTCCGCAGTTTGATTGCGCCAAGAATGCATATCAGACATCATAAGAGCCAGCAGCGCGGGTCAAATCGCGGGGCCAAATATATGCAACTCGGATGTCGTATCGCTTTTTTTGAACTGCATTTTAAGCATTTTAGTATGGCGTATTAGTAAAAGAAATCTATTTCATTAGTATTCGCATTGGTTTTCTTTTCGTCTGCTCCAGTTCCTTGTCATCCGGAATCATAAATTGTGCTTATATAGGTATATATGCTTATTTTAATGACTGTATTTTATTGTACAGCTTTCGTGTGACAAGCCAAAAGAAAAAAAAAAATTTACTTAGTATTCTTATTTCTAAATGATATTCTTCTCGTTCATGTTTTCATATTCTTGTTATATTCTATTTTGAGATGCATTTATAGTTTGTACACAAGCAATACATGTGCCCCAAGCTTGCTGCAGCTGAAATTGTCTGTCTGAACAAAACCGGCGGCTTTTAAGGTGAGTCATGTATCCAACCCCCCACAGGTCGTATCTGGTGCTCAGAACGGCGAACGATATCAAATGACTAGCATAGACGATATTATAATCATGAATTGCTGTATGCGATCGGTGGCGGAATCCCTGAGATGGTTCAAGACCCTAGTCTGGGCATTGTTGTAGTATAAATCGCCAAGCGTTCGGCTCTCTCGTGTGAATTTCGGGTTCATATTGGGAAGGGGTTGAAGCTTGCTTCTTTGGAACAGCCTGCCATGGCATTCGATATATCATGGTTTGAGCCGGTCTTTCCGAATATTTGTCTTGCTCCGACCAAGAAGAATCTTGTTAACTGGCTACTCTCTTTACATGACGCGAGAAAGCTCTGTGCCAAGAAGATGCAAAAAGAATTCATTTCATAATGTGCTTTCAGAGTGATTGGATTGATTCCGGCCTTCTGGGCACGTGTAATGGTCCATCCATCCATCCAAGGTCCAAGGAACACTAAACTCTGCGCTGAAGCAGCCTTATCGCTCGAATTCATGGATGTCCCAATGGAATGCACTCGACTCGCCAAGGAGTCTCGAACAGCGAACTTATTCCATACTTGAGACTATTAGGAAGATTGGATATTTCCCCCAAGGTCATTCTCAACATGCATTGATGGCAACGTACTCATACACAAAGTCGCCGATGGTCGCCTGATCGTCTCGCCAAATACCGTGCGTTTGAAGTTTGCACACAGATAATTTCGCCCGCTGCTCACCCTTAACCTCAGCCCTGAGGGCGGGCCGCCCTTGGTGACTGTCTACGTCTAATCAGACAACGGACGTTACGAAGCATGCTTAAAGGTCGCGACATTGGTCACAAGCCTGGCGCACTACAGCCGACGCAATATCATAAAGTAGAAGAACGTAATCAAATTCGAATAGCAGAACGCAGAGACCTGATTCTTCGTCAATAAAACGACGTACGAGTCAACATCGCAATCGATTTCTTGGGAGTACTTGCCAGTTATGATCTTACCCCAGAATGCATGTGGGTTCCCAGCATTCGCTCCTTCCCTAGGCAGACTTCAACCTTGTTGGCGTGCGCGTCCATAAACTGATATTTTCAGCATTGTCCATATCATCACCGATGACATCGTACCGCCAAATCCAGGACCGTTGCCGACCCCACGGCTACATAACCCCCATAAAGCGCCCCGGTGCTGTGCGGCCGCATTTCTAAGGGACGGAGCAGGTGCCGGTCAGGTCTGAGACAAACGGCGGCACGCGAGTCAGCAGCCAACTGCCGCCTACAAGATGTATCGCCTGTTCCTGGAAGTTGTTTCACCTCCGACATATGCGCCGCAGCAATATTTTTCGGCCCGCTCTCTTGCCCACCCGAAACGACGAACGAACACGGCCACTAAATCGTTGCTTGCTGTCGCCCCTTCGCGCCCGTGTTCTTTGTCTATGTCGCCCACCCAAAGGGCATTTCCTGGCCTGATAGGAACGATCGCTGAACCTGCCGCACTCATATTGTCCTTTGATTGGCCACGGCACGCGACAGAGAGGTAGAGTAGGCGATTTCAAGAATCTGCGGCGAAATTGCGATCCATTTGATGCGGTATCATCTCCTTGCTCACCTTTGCAGGCATAAGAGAGATAATACAGGTAAGCAAGACGCCGATCGAATAAACCCCAACCACGATGACTTTGTGAACTATGACTTGCTGATATAAATGTGTGCAGTCATGATATGTACGAGACCAATGTCCGGAAAAGCACCGAATTTCCTAACACCACGCGTAGTGCTCATTGTTCACCCAAGCTGGAGCCGTCCCTGCGACATCGTTGCCTTTCACGAACCATAGTGCGCTCGCTATGCAGCCCTCTTGTCGCTCGACGCGAGTACAATCGAAGCCATCCTGCCTTACCAGGCTCTGCACCAGTGGGGATGGCTCCCAGAGATCCACACGATCGAGGCGCCATTGTGCCGCCTCTGCCTGAGCAGCCTGGAGCACGGCCTTGAGCGCTGCAGCTTGTTCTATGTATGCCTCGGTCGACAAAGATGGCTGATCCGCGTGAGGCTTAGTGGCAGTCTCGTCACCTTCCACTACAAGCCGAAGGATGTATAATACGTTCTCATCTTGGCCGGGGTGATCAGGGTGACGGTAGTAGCGATGCGCCCACACTGCCCAGACCTGTTTGCCTGGTTCCCCCGCAATAGCTCCTTTGACGTGCGGTGTGCTGCCGAAAACGTGCCTGGTCACGAAGTCCTCCTTTCGGATATGCCACAAGATTTGGCGCAAATCCGGCAATATTACTACCCGCCTCTGCGCGCTGACAGGTACTCTCATGGCCGTCCGGATCATAGCCTCATCTCTGACACAGAGTGCCTCGAGTTCCGACTCACTGATTGCGCACGCCATCGCTGGTTTCTGCATCTTGACAGCAGGAAAGCTCAAGTGCCAATTCTGAGGATGTGGATGCCAACCCAGCCTCGAATAATACTTCTTCCCAACATCCGAGTACAAAACACTGCCAATGCTTCTACCATGCTCGGACTGCCATTCACGGAGCACCTTGGCTAAGTCCTTCAAGAGACGAGTCCCAAATCCACGACCGCGAAATTCCGACGAACAGAAGACACTGGCGATACCGTGAACAACGCAGTCCTCGACGTCGCCTGCTTCATCGCTCAAGAGGGCTCTTTTTTGGTAGGTCTCGCAAGAGCTGAAGATTTGTCGCTGGTCGGGCGGAAGATGCTTGTCAACAAGGATCCATGTAGTCATGCCTCCATCTTGAGCAAGCGCCGTCGCCAGGAGATGCTGGGCTTCAGCGATATAGAGAGGGACGGTCAAAGCGTCCTTCCACAATTCCGCCGTGTCGCGCCAGATCGCGATGCACTCTTCCGGGCTAGGTTGGCTCAGATGTAAGTCGGGAGATTCAGAGCCGGGGAGTCCAACAGTCGATCTCATGGTCGGTGGGATGACATAATTACTGCAGAGGTCTGTAAAGGCCGAAACTAATCAATCCAACATTAGGAGCTCCCTTTTTGCAGCCCTCAAGTCTCGAGATGACAGGTGAAAATATTCGTCCAGTTATCGCCCGTGGTGGACGAACTTGACGAGGGGTAGAAGCGGGGCAAGGCAGCTAGCCCATACAGTGTACGAGGTACCTACTCCCCAGGTAGGCAGTGAATCTCAGTTGATTATGCCGACCCAAAACAACCAGTCGGCACCTACTTAATACCACCACGATTCTGCGACCCCCAACGCGCGGTTCCAACCTCGCTATAGAGGCTAGGTAGTGATGCACGAGGATGTCAAACACAATGTCGGCTAGGTATGTTCATTCATTAGCTTGGACACAAACTGACAATGCAGATACCGGTATCTCGGAATTGCCATTTCAAGTAAATTGGCAGAGGAGTGCTCTTTGATCACTTCAGCGCTACAGTAGTAGGTTTCCTAGGTAAGGGAGTATTGGGATCGGTTCAAGGGGCGCATCTCATGCTGCTGCCGTGGGTTGCTACTGCACGCCGAGACACCGCGTTGAGGAAGCTATCCAAACAGGGGAACGACAAAAGGTAATATTGATAACGTCTCGCAGAAAATGATATCAAATTACGACCGGCTTTCCATCAGGACAGACCCGAGCAAGCAGCCAGGAAGATCACGGCCGCCCTCGTGGGACACGTCGCCGCGATTGAAAAGGATCATCTATCCGAACAAACTTTCTTCGCAGACATCACCATACAATCTGGAGATGATATTTATTACGAGATACGGTACCTCCCATAAATGACTGTTCAAAACGCAAGGACTCCTGGCGACGCATCACCTGATAGGTTGATTCCATTCGTACTCACAAAGTAAGGGACACGAAGTAAGGGATTAGTTGGACCCCTGATCACCGTTATGGTCATGACTGGGGACATATTTGGTTGGAGCCAACATACCGCAGCAAACAAAAATGCATTTCCCAAAAGACTACCTCGTAAATATCTGACTACAAGCTGTCGCACAAATAAGTTGTTTCTTTGCTTTTTATCCACCTACTATGTTCTTTCAAACTGATCGCACTACAATCATGGCTGAATGGCTACTTTGGCTCGCTTTACTCTACCTGGCGCACTTCATTTACCGTGGTGTATCGGTTCGACTCCGCTTCTACAGGCTCAGGTCTAAAGGAATGGTGAGTTATTATAGGTTCATGCTCCCCCGAACTGATCCAAGTCTCGCCAAATAGAGGAGTTGCATTCTCTGACATTGAATAGCCGGTTCCTGAGCCGTATTCATTCCTTTTTGGACACATCGCATTCATGGGCCTCTTGAAGAGTGGCTTGCCTGCCGATGCGCACGACACCTACATTACTCAGAAACTGGGCCTAGATTGGCGGGTTTATTTTCCAAAAGCCTCCAGATCACCACCTCTTGCTTATTTGGACCTCTGGCCTTTTTTATCCCAGCCCCTCATCCTCGTTTTCGATCCTCAAGCATGCGCCCAGCTTACCCAAGAAACGCCACAGCCAAGACACCCGTTGTTCAAATGGGCGCTCACCCCCCTGACAGGTGGTAGAGACTTGACTTCCGTTGACATGAGCACTCATAAAATCTGGCGATCGAGGCTGAGTCCCGGGTTTTCACCAAGAACTCTAACATCGCAGATGGACGCGTTACTCGAAGAGGTCACGATCTTCGTTGAAAAGCTGAGAGATCGAGCGGGCGCCGATGGCAGTTGGAGTAAGATCTTTGCGCTTTATGATGATACGGTCACATTAGCGTTCGATATCATCTTCCGTTCTGCACTGTAAGGAATTGCTCATCAAGGACATGAAAGCGGAAAGACACTGAGAGACTTTACAGGGACTTTAAAACCAATGAGCAAACACAAGGTCCAGGACCTTTGTTCAAATCGCTGTGGCGTTTAATCACTTATATTCGAAAACCTAACCTCATAACCAAAGCTGAGCGCTGGTTGCCGACCTACCGATATGACGTCTATCGGAATGGACAGACAATCAACAATGTTTTGCTACCCCATCTCCAGGCCCGACTACACACATTGGACAATGGAGGCAGCCCAATAACTGCGATCGATCATGCTCTTCGCCATATGCCATCCGAATCAGGTCAACACTCACAGTATTTTGAAGACGTCTTGTCCCAAGTCAAATCCATTATCTTCGCTGGATATCACACCACATCCCAAGCAATGTATGTTTCTTTTTATTTGCTTCCCCGTCTTTATTCATTACATGATTCTCTTTGCTTCTATTCTATCTTTCGATCTGACAGTATGGTAGATGCTGGGTACTATATGAAATCGTCAAAAGCCCAGACGTTCTTGACAAAATACGGTCTGAGCATGACGACGTCTTCGGTCCCAACCCTTCGAAATCTCGCGATATTCTCTCCAAGCAGCCACACAAGATCAACGACCTGCGGTATACAACTGCAGCCATCAAGGAAACCCTTCGACTGCATTCTATAGCGCAGACCAATCGTTCCGGCAGCTCAAGCTTCAAATTCATGGTCGAAGGCGTGGTCTATGAGACTGATGATGCCATAATCCAAACTGTGCCAGACGCGACTCACGCAAATCCCGACCTGTGGCCTCGAGCGACAGAGTTCCTTCCAGATCGGTTCGTTGTCCCCGCCGGCGATCCGCTCTATCCACGCAAGAATGCGTGGAGGCCTTTCGAGCTTGGTACCACGAGGTGCATGGGCGAAGAGTTGGTGATGATTCAAATAAAACTCGCTCTGGTCATGACTCTACGAGATCTCGATTTTGAGTTTGGTGTGGCTCGTCATGATCCCACGAGGTATGTCATTCCTCTCCTGATTCTGAGCTTGTTGAAGTTTCCATCATCCTTCTGTTCACGCACCGCCATAAATCCACTAAAACACAACAACAGTGCGTCTCTTGCAACACCCAATAAAGTGAATGGCGACCACATATATAGCGTTGGGGAAGGCTTGGGTCAGATCAAAGGCAATCTACCAACCCGCGTCAGGATGAGGCTGTAAGATTCGTTGCAAGAACCGACTGTCTCCATACCAACACTGCACTATCTACGGATTCTTTGATATCCATATCATTCATTTTGGTTTCTGGGATCACACCGTCGATGTTCTGTGATCCGGTGTTGAGGTTGTTTGATCTTTGGTTGGGGGTATGCTTGTCTCTGATATAGCGCGCATGTTGTCAATCTTTTGTTGTTCACTAAGACGGGCGTAAGCCCCAAGCTCTGTCTGTGACTCTGGCGCATTCTCGAGGTTTTGCTGTGGCCGCCCCGATCCAGATCCACTGTTGCGACGGTCAAGGCTCGCCAGGCTGATTATGGAACGGACGCTGCGGATGATGGACTCGGGAAGACGCCAGGTTTTGATCAAAGGCCCGTACAAAGGTAAGCATGCAGCAATTATGGATGTGTTCGGCTCTATGACCTTGAAAATGAAGATCTTATCCTGCAAATCTGTACACAAATCGTCAGTAAAGTAGCCTTGGAGCGATGGGAACAAGGAAAAAATTCAAAGTGTTTTCTTCACGTACAGACAAGGCTATAGTCGGCGTCAATCTGTGCCAAAGATTTTTCCAGGAGGATCAGCCGCACTATCGCAGCGACCACGCAGCTAGATAAGTTCGAGTTAGATTTACTCTTCCATGTCAAGAGTGGGACAAGAGAGAATCTGATCACTCACAAGGCGCCAAGCCAGAATATCAAACTGATTGCTACCTTGCGATTGCGAGGCATGTGCAAACTCAGAATAATGGGCAGAGGAAGGCACAAGACAAGCAAATCCAGAACGATACTTGTGCCAACTTGTGCAAGGCCCATGCTTGTCGAATCGAACCTGAGCTTTACGTTCAGAATACCGTCCACTGATATTGGATTAATTTGGACGAGGCATAGCTATTCGAGTGGCAAGTTTGACGTCAATATGCATTCTGATGAGTCATAGTAGGGTTTGATATCGTGGGAACTCTTACGAGGAAAAACAAAACACCCCATATTGAGACTATTGTAATTGCGATCCAAATGCAGATGGCAAACAGCCTTGTCTTAATCGAGAAAATGCGCTTGTAGAAAAGCAAAATAGCTATTTTGACTGTCGTAAGAGGCAATTGTACGAGAATTGAGCCAAGCCAAATCATCTACACAGTTCTGGTCAGTGTCCTAAACGTCTCGACAATTGATCAATAAGTCGTTTAGACATACTCTTAGGGAATCCTGTGTCCCGTCGAGCACTGGAACGGTATAGTAATTGATACCAGATCGTGCAAAAATCCAGACATCGATACTCAATGCCAAGGCTGAGATCTGTGCGTACGGATCTTGACGTCAGCGCGGAACTGTACAATTTGTTGCCTCCTCTTCTTCTTTATCGTGCCCGGCAGTTGTACTTACCCAAGAAAACCAGAGCCAGCCATCTTCGACAAACCACCTTGAGGAGCCTTTTCTCTGCGCAAAATGCTTCAGCCCGATGGAAATTGCCGAGAGGACGGGGAAAATAGCCGAGACAACAATCAGCGGCGTGGTGATGGCTGCAGGTACACCACTCGAAACCTGCTGTTGATCTGCGCGTGGTCGTAGAATCGCCATGTTGACGGAACGCAAGTTGAAGACCGGATCGAAGAGTTCCTAACTCGGCAAAAATTTGAGGTTGAGATGCGAAAAGCTGGTAACCGCTCCAACGTTCATTTATAAAGGAATCCCGCCTCAGCGCCTTTCAGGAAAGAAAACGAGGATCTAGGAAAATCTACCCAGCGCTTTCGGTAAAGGATTCAAAGGACGTTGGGATGAATCCCGACAGGCTCATCATTGCTCTTCTGATCTGGGGTTCATTCTGCAATGTACGACGAAGGTTGAAGACCACCAACAGCCCACGCACAGCGGACAAGAATCTGCACTTGGGGTGTGTGGGGCCCTGCAATCACGTTTGTTGTACACGTATAATGTAACTCAGATGCTACGCTGGTTTTACTGTGCCGCACTCGGTGGCATCGTCTTGAGCACAATATGTATCAAGGCCCTTCGCCATGTATGCATGTAGCTCGGCGCCTATGAGGTAGATTGCCAGGGAAATCGCTGGGTGGTTTCTTCTTCTGTTGGTCCCACGGAAGGATCATGCAATGCAGCCATCTGCAATGCTACCTACCTAGGTTAGGCGCTTGCAGCTGCAAGACGCCTTGAGCATTCACGAAATGATACATCATTGACGGGAATACGTCGGGCGCATCCTCACCGGATGTACCGTAAGCTGAGCATTGGGAATATCCTGAAGTCTGCATCTCAGTACGGAACAAGGCTGGCCTTCTATCCAAATGGAACACATTTGATTTTGATCCTCTTTTCTCAACTATCTATTGCCGCGTCGATGTGAGACGTACCAGTTTCTCAATACGCCTCTGTCTACGATAAAATCCCAAGTATTGTGAGAGTTGCAAAACAGGCGCCATGGCGGCCAAAACAGATTATGTCTTCACTAGAGACTTTCTAGACAACAATCGGTTCGTTTGTCAGACAAGTCGCAGCGCAGTTGTCACAAGCTGACTAACCCCACAATAATGAGGCTAACAGAATCAATCTGATGCACCACCTTTGGACGAAGACATTCGGCTACTTGTTCCATCCTAAGATTGAGATCAAGAGGGCTCTCAGAGTAGCAGACATTGGGGCCGGAACTGGGTGAGGATACAATCTAGCTGCTGATCTTGTCCCTGACTAATTAGCTTTCATTCATTAGTATCTGGCTTCTTGATGCTCGAGATCATCTTCCTGAAAATATCCAGTTGGATGGGTTTGACATTTCCTTCGACGCTGCGCCCCCAATCGAAACACTTCCCCAAAACGTGAGGTTCCAGTTCTGGAACGTGAAGGAAGACATCCCCGAAGGCCTTGTCAACGCTTTCGATGTCGTCCACGTACGGTTTATGTCATTTGTCTTATTAAATGATGAGATTCCGGATGTTATTGCAAAAATATTCCGGCTACTGAGTGAGTTACGCATTCCGAAACCTGAATTTCGTTGATTTCAAGGCATTAATTGTTACGCTTTTCTATAGAGCCTGGTGGTTATATACAGTGGGAAGAGGCAGACATGGAAAGCCTGCGATTTGATAGATCAACGCCAACAAGCAAGACGGACCACCTCGAGGATCTCTTTAAGCTTTTGCTTGTCCAAGACCCTCGATTCAAACCGACATGGGCGTCTCACCTCACTGAGCTCTTCTCCCAGGCTGGATTCGTGGACGTAGAGAAGGACACCAAAGATGCTCCGCCTCATCTCGCGTTTCAGTTCCATGAGTGCGGATTGATGATTCATGAATTGATCGCGCGCAAGACGAAGAACGAGCGCATGGCGACAGAGCTACAACGTCTTCTCCCACTCGCTGTTGAGGAGACTAGGAATGGAGCATATGGTACATCATTGAGATTCACTGCGGTTGCACGAAAGCCATGAAGGAACAGTCTGATGGGCTCCCACGTGAATCAGTTTCAGCTTTTCAGCGCATTTCAACACAGCAATCAACAATAGTATACACTCTGGGTTCGTACTGTAAACACAAATAGCAGGGTTGGCAGGATTGGTCCATCGTCACAGAATTCATCCATTCTCTCGCTTGAATACTTTCGTGGAACCTGATCAATGTGTGTTCATGATCGACATGCAAGATACTCAAAACGATGAACGATGTTCTCGTTGCGCTGCATATAGCTCAAAGCTTCTATAAATAGTTATTGTCCAGCCTTACGACTAAACAATGAGTCTCCATGGCATCCAGGTAGACAAGCCAAGCGTTGCATGGTAGCCCCATCGCAAGCATGCCTCCATCCTCCAAGACGCGGCGCCTGCGGACATGTAGACGTATGTGTCGGACCACGTACCCTGATTGTTGTCTTTGATAGCCCCAAGGTGGTATTCTGAGCGCTCTTTTCATGCCCGTTGATTAAGCTTCACTGTGCCCTGGGGCTATGCACCGGCAGCGTTGTCGACAGAGCCGGAGGACCTAGATGCAGAGGCAAAGGCTTCTCCACGCTGGACCAACGACGCATTATCGTCGTTTTGGCAACAATGACTGACGTGTTGGTGGCAGGGGCTGTCAGCCATGAAAGCCATAGGTGCACAACGTAGCAATCGGCTGCCTATGTAATATCCGTTGGTGCTTTCGGGTAAGGCGCACAGTACGGCACTGAAAGTATAGAATAGGACTGGTAAAGTAGAAGCCGCAGGTACACTGCCCGTGTTAATATTCAGGCGTCCAATTGCAGCTCGAGAACAGGATTCGCGCTTCATCATCCTTGGCCAGAGTTGTATGGCGACATCGTTTTTGCTATTATTACCCGTGCTTCCAAAGGTCAATTTACTGTGTTGTCCAGGGAATGCTCGGTTTATCACCAACATGCCGCGCACTTCGGCCATCAGAAGCAGCAAGATGGTGACAGAGCTCGCGTGAATGTGATGAATGTGTTGGTATCTACCGTGAGACCTTTTCGCATCCGCCCCCAGGCAATTGGCAGTCTGGAATCCATCTCATCTTCCCGGGATTGAAGCGACATGTAATAAATACCTAGAAGTACAGCACTAGTACTAGTCACAATGCGAACTGCTTATTCGTAGTCTGCGTTGCATTGTAGTCAGGTAGTGTACACAGTGACCGGTGGCTTTGCCCTTTAGGGTCGGTCCGCACCGGTGACGGGTGAAACGGAGTGTGCAGAGAAATAGAAGGGCATGGGGGGTGGTGTCCGCAGCGAGGAAATACACTACTACAGAGTGCATGCAGTGAACTGGGGCAATTTGGTGGCGATTAAATGGGGCATGCACGCCACCATTTTGATCGAAGACTGGGGGATTTGGAAAGACTGTGCCACACACAAGCAGCCTCGTGTCAATAAATCATGCAATATGAAACTTTGTGCTATCGGATGAGACTGTTTGACTGATGGATGGTGACTGATGGATGGTGACTGATGGATGGTGATCACCTCTCACATTGGGGGCTCGAGGGGCTGAAGAGCATCCGACAATGATCAGCAAAGTACCTAGCGGCCGTGCAATTGCGCAGACCGGAAATGCCGGCATCTATAAACCAAGATCCATCAACTGACTGGCCGCTCATAGTCACACTGCTCGGTAAGGCAATGCTGGCGCTTGTATGCATGGGACATGTTATACTCTACCTCCCACGGTATGCATAGCGTGCTGCCCCTTTGGAAACCTTTGGGGGGGCTGTTTTTTAGACCACCCTTGTAAGATACCTCGGAATCTTCACCATCCTTACGGTATCCCGCTAATGACGCGATTTTTTCACGGGCCGAGAAAGGGACAACCCGCTTGTGGCAGCGCAAGTACATGGGTCGAAGCCTCGGCCTAGGCGTGTCTGCAAATCATCATTTTGAATTAACTATTGCCTGACTACCGTAGTGGGGCTCTGTGGGGAGCCAGAAGCCTTCTGGCACTTCTACAAGTGCTGTAAAGCCTTCTGTAAAATATTTTACTTCTGACTGGCAGAGTTGTTCTGAAATGCAGAATACTTCTGAAATTTAGAATACTTCTGACCTCCCTCCCGGGTGCACCCCCCGGGCCGGGGCTGGCTATATCACCTTCCTTGCCGGACTGTATTCTCGTGATCTTGTAATTCTATAAATCCGTGATGCCGTAGCTGTTCTTTGACCGTGATATTCAACTAAGTCTTGTGTTCGACTCCCCGTATTGTCTCTTGTTCTTGAAATAGAAAAAAAAAATCGAGTACTTTTTGTTGTTTTGCCAGCTGAGTTAGCGACCAATTATAGTGGGCGCACAGACTTTTTAGTGGACACTACAGGACTTACAGGGGGCAATATTGTTCTTCTGAGACACAGAATACTTCTGAAATTCAGAATACTTCTGAAATCTAGAATACCTTGAAAATAAGGAAACCTTCCTTCAGTGAGAACCATTCTGACCCCCCTAGCGTCCCCGCAGCGGTAGGTAAGAAGGCATTTTTGACCGATTCCACTTTTGTGAGATCTCCAAGTTGAAAACATATGTATAAATCATTGGTACCAGTCTAATCTACGTGAGTGTTTACGGATCTCTCCTTTTGGTGGTCAATGACAGCCGAGTCCAGCAGTCACGTCGATGATCCCGACACTTGCAAAGACTAGTTGGCGTCGTGGAAAGATGTTTCATCACGCCAAACGGCAATAACTACGGTTTTTGTCCGGGGGCTTAAGGTATACAACCAACAGTAATAAGTTAGACGGCCATATTCACACAGCATCCACTTCGTCTTTGTTCGATTTCTTCTCATCCACACCAGCCTCTAAGCTTCGTTTGCTCTTTGTGGAAATCCACTTGCAACCAATAAGGAAGAAGAATGCGATGGCTGGTGCTACTGCTGGTATGTACTAGGGACAAAACACATGAGTATTGCAGATCATGATGACCAAAACGGGTCCGACTAATCCTGAGAGGCTCAGACTTACAAAGATTTGTGTGACGGACAGACTATACCCGGCAATTGTTTCGCTCAGCACAGACGACTCTACAAGTGAGCTAAGATCGGTTACACCAGAATCAATGATCTTGGTAACGGTGTCTTGTGGCAGAACATCTTGGAGATTATTCTGCAGCTGCTTTTGAAAAACAGCCTGTCCGATTGCCATAAATATGGCACAGCTCGTGGAGATAATTGACAAGAGTGTCGATGCGCCAAGAGGCACAAGATCTTGTGGTAGCGAAGACTGCATGGCAAGATGTGACTGAAGAAGAAGAGTTCGTATTAGTACTGGCTCAATGGGCATGCAGAAGTTCATGTCTGGCTCACCAAATTTGATGACAGCGAATAACCCACGCCACCCAAAATTTGATACCCGACCCAGTGAGAACCGGAAATATCTGGATAAATAGTGGTGAGCAGGCCGCTACCGATCGACACTGCTGGTGCACCCAGTAGAACGAACGGGTTCCACCAGCCCAGTTGCGCAGCAAGTGCGGAGCCGATGAAAGCGGCGAGAACATCTGCGATAACTGTGGGGAAAAAGTTTACACCACTTGTTGTAGGTGTATTTCCCAGGACGCCTTGAAACCAGACTGGCAGATAGTATATGATGATCTGGAATGGCCCATTGACAAAAAATGCTGCCGTACATAGCAATGCCGGGTTGCGATTCACCGTGAAGATTCTAGGCGGGATAAGCGCGGCCTCTCCTGCGCGTATGGTCCAGAAGACAAATAAGACCAGGGTGAGACCAGAGCCGACAAACAGTCCAATAATGACTGATGAAGACCATAAGTATCCAATGCCTCCCCATTGTAGTGCCAGTAGCAGCATCGTGATAGAGCTTGCAAAGATCACGAAGCCGGGTGTATCAATGTTTCGCAATTTCTCTTGGATCGTCTGCTCCTCGGTTGGAGCCGGTTTGAGATGGACAAGAAAGAACAATACCAAAGCGGCCGCACCACCTATTGGCAACTGTATAGGTTGTCAGAAGTTGTCCGTACCTCAACGGCGGTAAATTGGAATGCTCCAGTCATAGGACGTACATTGATATAGAAGCACCATCTCCACGTGACGTGCTGTGTCAGTGCACCACCCAAAACGGGGCCGATGATGCTGGCAATGGCGAAGGTCGAACCCAGAATTCCAGTCCATACAGCTCTTTTATGTAGTGGAATGACAGTGGTCAATATGGTGAAGCCCCCAGCGAAGATGCCTGATGCCCCAAAACCTGCAATTACGCGACCAGCAATAAGGGCGCGGGATGACGGTGCAAGAGCGCATACCAGACTCCCCAACTCAAAGAAGAAGACATAGACAAGATATGATATCTTCTTCGGGAACAATGTGTTTGCCTTCCCAGCTAAAGGCTGTGTGGCACACAGAGATACCATAAAGGCTGCCCCATACCAGCCGATATCGGGAGTCGAGTTGAAGTCTGACGTGATAACTGGAACGGCAGTTGCGATGAGATTGAAATCCTAGAGAATACTTAGTTTCTGTCTCTGTGCGCAAATGCACAACCGTACTTGGCGAGAGACTCACTAGCCCAACAAGGAATGTACACAAACAGATTGAGAGGTGAATCAAGACAAGTTTTGTCCCCTGGACTTCATTCGTAGGATCAATATCCTCGTTGAAAGTTTCTCGTTTCGGTTCCGGATGCGATTGCTGGCTGCCTTTTTCCGGCTCGACATATTTGATCTCGCCTGCATCACCTGCGTGACCAGCATTGATCGAGGACATATTGCAAGGAAGCTTCGGCGGAAGCTAACAGCAGAGACGAAGACACGTTGATGTCGATTCGCCTGGGGCCGTGATGGGAGCTCGTTCATCTGATGAAGGAGTTGACCTCGAAAGCGACGGACGGCTTTGTGAACTCAAGAATTTGTGGGCATAAGGCAGACTAGCTTCATGAGTGTCTCCGCGAAATACTAGTGAGGAAAAGGCAGCTATCCTCGAAGTGACCCCAAAGAATATCACAACCAATGACGACGGGAATGTGATGGTTAAGACTCCAGCCCCCGTGGTTGATGTAACCTCATGTGAAGAGTGGTGCAGACTACGTCTCGTCATGTTTCCTCACATTGAATGTGCCGACAGGACCTTTTAGGTACGCAACACTCCCAGGGTGGTGGTTGTTGGACCACCAAGTTGGTTGGTTGGTTGGATGATCAAAATGTGTAATGAAGGGGAGACAGGGAGAGTGGTTGAGAATTGATTGGCTGTGTGCAAGGGCTAAGGCGGTGGGCATTTGACCAACCGTTCAGCTGCAGGTCAAATGTAATGCAGGGGTATGTCAATCAAGTACCTCCTATGTATGTAGCTGCCAGCTGCACTCAATGCAACAGGCGACCGGTTGATAGTGGTGTCGATAATTGTTTGGAGGCAGAATGGTCTTCAGCCAACGAGCTACCTAAATTAGACAAGACATACGAAGTACCTACCTACATACACCGCACCTGGGTTTCTATACCACACATACATAATAGCATGTCCATTTTCAAGTATCCTATTTATAAGCACCTGCTCAAACATCATGGCCCCGGGCCAAGAAAGCCGTGACGGCAACTATGGGTGCCGATACGGCCAAGACATGACGGCCCGTCCCGCTGTGTAGTGCACATATACACCGTAAGCCTGTGTTGAAAGTGAAGTGGGGTAGGTTAATACTTGTGGAATCTGACCGAATTCAAAGCACGTCAAATTTGTTCACGAGTAAAATTTGCCTCTTTACTCTCGGACCAGCTTCAGAGATATCTCGCGACATAAGTATTTTCGATCCAAGAAATGTAAATCAAGCCAACTGAGAACAGGTGACGTAGCGGCGAGAACGATATGGAAATGCCATATCTGGGCATTAATTAGGTACTCTGTGCGCTACCGATTGCTACATGGGAAGGAAATCTCTCAAAAAGGGCATCTGGACTTTTCCCTACGCCGCACAAGCATCTTCGTCCAAGGCCAAGTGAAAAGAAACTCATGCGCGATGATGTTCTTAGGCCTGCCTGTTCCAGGCATGAATTTAAACTCGTAGTCCGTGAGTGCCTTGACAATGGTCATCTTGACAACGACACTGGCGAAGAAGCGCCCAGGGCACGCGGTCTTACCGTAACCGAAGTTCAGGAAATTATGGCTAGGTGTCGAGAACAATTGCTCTTGCGCTGAGCTCACATCGCCCTCGCGTGAGGCTCTGTATGCCCTCAATCCGTCGAACTTCTCCGGGTTGGGCATTTTCTCTGGGTCGTTCTCGATAGCAAACACCGGCATGGCAACATACGTGCCGGCGTGGATGTGCGTGCCATCTTGAAACGTATAAGGCTGCTTGAACAGCCTCTTCATTCCCAAAGTTGTTGGTGGAGATAGTCTTTGAGACTCTCGTAGCACGCTGTCTAGCTTTGCTAGCAGGTCGTAAGAGTTGCCTTTTTTGTTCCATCCACGGCTAGCAACATCGGCGATCTCGTCCAAAAGCTCTTGCTTAAACTCGGGGCCGGATTGTACTACATCATACAGCACATTGACCATACGTAAGAGAGTAGTGTGCACTGTGGCTAGTGCCACTAAGATCATCACATGCCCGATTACATCAGAGCTGCGATCGTTCCCTTTCGCCAAGCTGCTGAGCCAGCTGAGGATATTGAGGTCCTCAGCATTGTCGTCCTCGGGCTGCCAAGCGCCCACATTGTTCTTGTCGAGGAGCTCCTGAATTCGTGGCCCCAAGAGACTTTGGCCACTGCGGAGAATTTTCCAGCCTCTCCAGTAAGAAGGAAGTATTCGAGACACCAGAGGACGTAGCCACAAGGGAAGGCTACGTAGAATGACAACTGTCCGAAAGACTATAGACATGTTAGGCATTTTCACTTCCAGAATGATGCGTAGTTTGGTATAGACTTACGGCTCTCAGTGTACTCAACTGCAGTGAACAACCACTCTGGATTACTCGAGAATGCTGGACCGACAACAGGTTCAGCGTTCAGCCGAGCGGAGATGTAGGCCAGGACATGGTACGGTTGAAATTCGGTCCATTCTGGGCATTCAGGCATGAACTTTTCATAACCATGCTTGACAGCTCTTTCCATTTGAGGTAATAGCAGATGGATTCGTGATGTCAACTTCCGCTGAACGATGGAGTGATGCAACCGATTCTCTAGTATCAGGTCAACCCCGGTAAAGGAGCCAACCAAATCACCATTCAACGCAGCGGTTCCATCAGCGATATTGCTCGGCAGTCGACTGAGCTCCTCCAAAAGTTGAACGGGAAGAAGCACAATGTGACCTTCATTACGGACTAGTTGAAAAGCCTTGTCTTTGTACTTTCATGTCATGGTCAGTCCAGGACCTGTGAATGGTTTGATGAAGCGCACCTTGTTGTAGCCCACTTGTGCCAGACTCGTCGCATTCCAAGCGTACAAAAGGTTGAGCAGAGACTTTGGGATAAACAGCGTGAGCGCTCCCCCAACCACAGGCAGTTGAGCGTGTTTTTGGACCAGGCGTCTGGTCTCAAGTGCATCATGCACTCCATAAATAAACAAGACGAAGGCCGAGCAGTACAGCCACCACGGCAGGTCTGGCCGAAGTGCATTGAAAGAATCATCAAGAGAGAACATGATGGATCATAGCAACAAAACTTTGGTGAAAATGCGGTTGGGTGAGTTAATTGGTAGTTGTTGTTTCTAGCGTGTAGTTCGTTGGGTAGACCACGGCAATGTACTGGCACAAATGTTACGAGCCTTAGGAAGCTGGGTAGATACGTTTCGCATCATAAATGATCAGTTGCGGACCCTTTGGGGTCCTTTTGGGGTCCCTTTGGGATATATCACTGCCATACAATCCTGCATATCTAGGAAAGTACGTATGTAGGTAGGCAGCGACCACCTACCCTGGTAGGTAGGTATATTCGAAGTTCTTGGTGGTACGTGGCACTGCTGGTGTGCTTGCCCGCCTGCAGAACCCGCCGCTGAATTGGGTTGTCCTTCACACATCTCGCCCCAATTATCGGAGAAGCCTGGAAAGCTGTTCAATGCCGATGGATGCAACCGAAACTGGATCAATTTCCTATGCATGCCAAAAGTGTATGTTGATCATTCTAGCAGACCTTATACTCGGTACTCCGTCCAGGTATTGGATATCTTGGTGGGTACCTAGTACGTACCGTGTATAGAAATTACTGGGGCATCTTCTCCCGTCGTTCCCCTGGGGAACACTCATTAGCGTGCGGACGGAAAAGCGAGTCATATTGGCGGCCGCTTTATCGTGGAACCCGTCGCGTCTCTTCTGGACCGCGGATGCCCTGCATCATTGCCGCAATTGGCGCATTACCTACATGACAGATCACGTACTTGATGACTCTAACCTAGGTGTATCCATATCATAATCCGTGTGCGGCGGGGTTGTAAGGGTCGTCCTCTGTCGATAGATCTCCATCATCGTAGCCCTACCAAGCCCTGTACTAATGCACTGTCCTCTAAAGCCCTGGTCTTGACACGCTGATTTGCGGGCGACGCGCCACTTTTTCTTTCTTTTTCTTCAGCGCATACTCCCGTGAGTTAGCCGAGGCTTTGTTGAGTCTTGCTCAATTTCTGTCCTCGGAAGAGGTGTTCGGGGATTGATGTCCAACGAGCCAGCTATAATCGAGGAATCCATTTACATCACAATCTTAGACAGTTACTCAAAACTTCAAAACTTCGAGATGCGGACCGGCCAGCTAGGTATACGTTCGCCAATGCTAGCTGTCTGCCGAGAGCAAGTACTAAACAAATGTGAGTTTATCCCTCGAAATAACGACCCCAAATTACCTCCAGATATAGTCTGAGGTCTGATGTAACACGTTCGGCGTCCAACTGTATATGGAGTATGCACCTCGGTACGGACTACAACGCCCATCGTTGCATGTAAGGATCAAAGCCTGACCTCATGTGATGGAACCTAATATATGCACGCACAGTATGCGGCATATGCGAGCTTTTGCACAGTGCTCTCATCTCATCGTCCTGCACGTGAAGACTTTTGGTAATTACAGTACAACATCAGTTAAATTAGCATTTCTGTCGCATGATTGTGGTATACATACCTAGTACCAAGATTGCCACCACATCTACCTTCTTCGGCAAATCGTACAACTTATGTCGATCAGCAGTAGCAAAGTACGAGATGCCGGCTGGGGGCGGCGCCAAAAGTTCACTGCTGGTTCAGCCTACGAATCGGCAATTACTTGTGTGGGCAAGAGGAATCTAGGACCAGAGTCTGGCCTGTGAATGCTGTGAAGCCTAGTGGCTGGCGCCTCAATCAGACTCACGCCTACATGTATGAACCATTATATATGATGAACAATCGGTAAAGGAGCGTCGAAAGTGTCGTCATAAACACTAGAAGAAAAGTCTACGAAGCACGGACGGCTCGTCTTCAGTCATTTGCAACAATTACAAAGTCCATGAACCTTGCTGACCGACACGCGTCGACCTTTGAAACCAACCTTCCACGTGAACATCACAACGAGCAACATGGAACCATACTCATCTGGCGTTCCAATCTCCAACGATGATCCGTACGAGTCACGCCTGGATCGAGGAAACATATTCCGGCACTTGTTGTTGTTTGGCTGTGCCGTCTTCATCGTCAGATTCATTTACAGTCATAGACGCCAAACCGATGGGCTTTTGACTGTCAACAGGAAGTTCTTTTGGGAGCCATCGTACTTCGCCCGTTTCCGTTGGATCACCAAGGCAGACGAGATAATCGCAGCAGCTGATCTGAAGGCTCAAGGTCAGCCGTATCGCTTAGTTCGTGGCGACACTGAGCAGATTGTTTTACCCGTTGACATGATCCCCGAGCTGAATGCATTGGGTATCGACATACTCAACAGTCGCGAGTCCCATGCCTTCAGTCTTCTCGGACATCTCACTGGAATGGATGTTGTCCGCCACACCAGTTTCCACGTACGTGTGCTGCTCTCCTACATAAGTCCTGCTCTACCGGACTTGTTCGCCATTACAGGAGAGCGCATCGCGGCGAGCATCGCGACTGAGTTGTCACAAAGTCATGCCTGGACTCCTTTGAAACCTCATAGAGCTATCGTGCGATCCATTGGAGAGGCGATTGCTCTTTCACTCTTCGGTGCTGAGATGACGGACGGGAATTCCGAGCTCGTACATCTGACTCATGAGCATACAAACAACGGTAAATAGGCTTATTCGCTACTCTGCTCTATTTTGCGGCTAATTGTTATGAGTCCAGTATTCCAAGTATGCTTCACCATGAGATGTATCCCGGGGATTCTGCAGCCATTACTCGTGTGGTGTCTACCCGCCAAATGGCGATTGCGTCGAGGGTGGAAGACCTTGAGGGAATATGTTATACCGCGTGTGGAAGAACTCAAGGCCCAGAAGCAGCATTCCGATGGCGAGAGAACGAAGTCGATTAGCCCCGATGTTCTATCATGGATGGTCGAGGACGGCCGCAACCAGCTTGAGCGCGATCCGGAGGTCTTGACAACGCTTGTCGGATCTATAGCTGCTGGATCTACGTATAGCATCACCAACTTTTGCTGCCGCACTATCCTGGATCTGCTGGAACATCCAAAAGTGCTCGAAATGGTTCGCAACGAGATCCGTCAGAAGCATATCGAGATCAATGGCAGATGGACTATGAAAGATGTGGCCAGCCTAGACAAGCTGGAGTCGGCCATGAAGGAATCGTCTCGGCTCACTCCTGGCACGCTGCTGATCTATAGCCGGGTCGTTAAGAAAGACCACGTTCTTTCTAGCGGCTTCCGGCTGAAAAAGGGCCAATTCATCACCATGTCTGCTTCCCAGAGGACTATGGACCCGAGAGTGTTTGAAGCCCCCAGAGAGTACGACGGTCTTCGATACTGTACAGACACAAAGATCGAAGAACACCACTCTAAACCTTTCAGTAGCATCAACTCAGATACTCTCACATGGGGTGTGGGCAGATGGGCATGTCCAGGCCGCTTGATCACTGACATGTCGGCCAAGATCTTGCTTGTCAAACTTTTGGACGAGTACGACTTCGCCTTCGTGGGGGGAGAACCGCTGAAACGAAGCATTATGCATGAGTTTCTCTTCTTCCATCCAGAAAGCGAAATGCTCGTAAGACGGCGCAATGATGCTTCTGGTATTGCTTTCGTCCAGTAGCCTTCAAGGAATTCGGGGACATTGTCTCGAAATGGAAAAGGTCCATGGAGACATGTTACAGTGGCGACACCAATCGCATTGTGACTTGAAATGTATGATAGCCCATAATAACATTTTCTGCCAATTGGACTAGCCTCCTACAATGCAGGACCTAGGCGAGATAGGCATCCTCTTTGACGTCTTTCTATATATAGAGCGATCTTCATAGCAATTGCGGCAATGTAATAATGATATGATAAAGAAAGGCGAGCAATGGATTGTCACTACCAGACCTGCACCAGCACTGAAGTGGCCGCGACCTTGAGCGGTTTTAACACCTCGTCTTTTGGGGGCCAATTATGTACATGAACCCAACCTTCTCGGATGGTCCCTCTCACCGAGTTTGCTTGTCAGGTACATGCAAATGTACCTATACATTGATGACAGGGATGTCTGATGTTGCTGTGAGTATTCTGCCATGATACCATTCTGGTCGAATATGTAAATAGATCGTCTTCCAGCGGCCTGCTCTAGGAGTAAGCTGTATCCTCTCATGCCTTTCATTATCAGTCCAATCATTCACAGTCGAGATCATCTCCGCTGGTGTAACTCCTGAGTCCTAATAATCCATTACATCACATTACTGAATCATGAGATATCGATTTGGGTGCTTCGTCCTCGTCGGGACAGGGACAGCATTTGCTGAAATCGCAACAGTGACACCAGCGCCAACACAAACCATCATCGACTTATTCCTCGGGGCCAAGCGCAGTGGCAACTACTCATTTGAAGGCAGTGTATATGGTGCCGATGCCACAGCTACCACTTATGAGATCAAGTGTAAATCGGGAGCATTAAATTTGCCCGGGTTTCCCACGACGACGTGCGATCTCACAGACCCGGTAAGGAGAGACAGCGTAATACTCTGTTAGGACTCATGGCTAACAGTCACTTCACCGTTCCTAGCCCTGGACTGTGACCAACGGCCCTTCGCTGATGATTGGTGTCCTTTCGACGGCTATAGAGACAGTGACAGCTGTCCTCGCAGAGACGTGCCAAATAAAAGGGCAAACCGCAGCGTACTGCAATTATACCTTCATCGAAAGCATAAGTGGCAGAACCTCGTCTCTTGTGTATCCCACCACTATCACGGGCGATAGCTACATTGCGTATCCAGTCGTAATCACAGCTGGAGCCGAGCGTCTTCCCACCACAAGCGAACCAAATTTACCTGGCCCTAATGTCACCGCTACGACCTCGATCACAGCAAGCCAGACATCTGTCACAATCAACTCCGGGTCCGCCATATCCTCCATGGAAGTGACGAGACTCCTAGCTTTGACTGCAACAATCAACCTGCTTGCGATGGCTGTTTGAACGTCCAGTGCAAGTGGACCCGGGCACATCTGTAGGCCTTGCTCCAGACACCAAGAGATTCTTAACGGAAACGAAAGCAATCTGGTGTTTGATTGCGAGAGAATACTTCGTTTATAGTTACACATACCTATGAAATTCAAAACCACGGTATTATTTTTTCCGGTGAAGATGAATCGTTCGTAGTCGCATGTTGTAGTAGCTGTCACGATTCCGTCACGCGATATTACATAGGTATAGCAGCGTAGGTAGCTAGTAGGTACTATGGCGGAGCTTCACTTTTGGTACCTTTAGCGCAGTGATAGAGGTGAGAGTAATGTAGCTCCCGGTAGTGCTGCCTGCTGTTTCAATCCGCCAGATCCAGGTCTGCCCAGACTGAATGCATTGCGGCGATATCAGTATTACGGTAGACTCCAGCCGACGAGAAATGTGATAATGCTCAGGGATCAATAATCACACCAAGGGCCAGGTTAGACTCTGAAAGCTGAGTGGCGCACAGACAGACCCCCATGGTCATCTCTTAGAACCCCTGCTTCTGCCATCTCCGCGAACTCATGAGAGGAAGACTGCATTACCTGAATGGATTTCTTTTTCCCAGAGGACGCCTTCTCTAGTGCCGATAGCTGTGGCAGCAGCTTACCAAAGTCGTTAGTCTCCCGTATGTGCATATGCAGTTGGTCGTTTACATCTGCGTAGGATGAGCCGCGAGGCAGTACACGAAGTATGTACAGAGTACCCTGTACTAGGTGTTGTGGGGACGGGGTGGTATCGAGTTTGATTTTATCCCGCTTGGTGGGGTGTACACTTAAGTATACACTTGCCAAGAGGCAAAGCTTTTAGCTTGACTAAGTATATTCAATTCGAGGAAGCGATCGTGCCGCATCCTTGGCCATCGCAAAGATACCAATTTTACTCGAGCTCTGCTCGACTGTACCGCGGATAAACGGACGCTTTTCAAAGCTGTCCTGTAAGACCAACCTTGGGCTGTCGTGCATTGAAAGCCTATGGCTGCAACTGCTACTCATATTCATTGTCTTCCATATTTCGCTCTGTTCTCAGCCAGCTCTCGAACGCCTCCAGTAGGGCATACCTTCAATCATGCTGACGTACGAAAGAGAAATGGACGCTAGCCAGGCATTGATTAAACGGCTGGCGTCCCAAAGCCAATTTGATACGAGCCACGGATCCATGTCGCCATCCATCTACGATACAGCCTGGGTGTCCATGATTCAGACGCCCGAGAAGCCCAGTCAGTGGCTATTTCCAGAGTGTTTCAGCTACATTCTCAATACGCAGCTCGGTGACGGTGGCTGGCCGGCGTATGCATCAGAGGCGGATGGTATCCTTAACACCGCAGCAGCTCTGTTGGCAGTCCGCAAACATTTGACCGCTGGCCCTAATATTTCGAATTTGGAACAAGTTTCCAGCAGAGCTGAAGGCGCTTTGAGATCAATGATACGCCATATGGATGTTTCATCATGCGATCAAGTCGGTTTTGAGCTTTTGGCAACGTCCGTGTTGGCCCTATTAGCCGATGAAGGTATATCTCTGGACTTGCCAAATCTGGAAGCACTACAGGCTAGACGTGCTGCGAAGTTAGGAAAACTTCCTGCCTCGAGCGTGTACAACGCGCCCTCGACCTTGCATCATTCTCTAGAAGGGCTCATTGGTCACATTGATTTCGATCAGATCCGTCAGTGGCGCCAGCCCAACGGGTCCATGATGGGATCTCCATCTTCCACAGCCGCATATCTCATACATACTTCTACCTGGGACCATACGGCTGAGAGCTACTTGCGAGATGTCGTGCAAAACGGTAGCGGGCATGAGACTGGTGGTGTGCCAAGCGCCTGGCCGACGCCCGTCTTTGAGATATCCTGGGTAAGTGGCTATAAAAGACTATATGCGACAGTGAGCCGGTATTGACCTAAAAGCAAAGGCTATCACCGCACTATTCGAAGCCGGTACTCCTGTTGGCCAAGCCGAAGCTACAGTGCTGGGAGACTTTCTAGAGTCCTCGCTACGCACACATGGCGGTCTCGTTGGTTTCGGTGAGTCGAGATCTTCCGGCAGCCTGTTCCTAGCAGTCGGCTAACTTTTCCGAAGAACCACAGGCACTACCAGACGCAGACGATACAGCCAAGGCTGCAATGGCGCTCTTATATCTGGGCAGACAGCCTACTTACTGCGTGAGCGCCTTGATTAGCACCTTCGAGGCCGACGATCACTTTCGGACCTACTTGGGTGAGATGAACCCAAGTATTAGTGCCAATATCAACGTACTTTCGTGCCTACTTTTGCTGGATGAACCTATACCATACATCCCGCAAATCATCAAGGCCTCGTCTTTCGTGTACGCGCAAGTTCTTGCCGACCAAGTCAAGGAAAAATGGGTGAGTTCTGCTGTCGCCTTCGAGTACGTACACATGGCATTGGAACTGACTATCTGGACAGCATATGCACGAGTACTATTGGATGATGCTTCTGTCAAAGGCTATGGTGCTTCTGAGCCAGCGCATGGAGAAGGACTCCGTGTTTTCCGAGCGACTCCTGAGCTTGGCCCCGCATTTGAGGGCACAAATACCCCTGGCTTCACTTAAGATCTGTCGAAGTGTGATGGAAAAACAGGAAAGCGACGGTGGATGGAAGGGTGGCTGTGAGGTGACAGCATATGCTGTCTTGATTTTTTCCGCACTTGCGGGTCTTCCGTGGATCAGGGGCCAGGAGCAACTGATCGAAGCTGCCAGCCGGGGTAAAACATTCCTCAGAGACCACAGGCCACTGTGGAAGAACGGATCATTTCTTTGGACAGAAAAGGTGACATATTCGTCGAGTGTGCTCTCCGAAGCATACTGCCTCGCAGCTGTGTTGAGCCCAGTGTATCCCCTCGGCATAACTGCTGTACCACATCCGTTCCAAATCGCAGAAGGCACCGCGAAAAGAATGAAGAAAGCTGGGTCGCTGATCAAGCTCACACCTCTGTTTGCCGAGAAGAAACCGCAAATGATGGCCATGGCAGAGACAGAAGCCTGCTATGCCCTGAATGACCTTCAACTGCGGCGGCTGGACATCTTTCCGCGCACAGGCATGGGAGAGGACAAGTATCTCACATTCATCCCCCTGACTTGGTTTGCGTGCGCTTCGCTGCAGGAAAGCAGCGTTGGTCCCTCTGTGCTTCGTGACATGATGGTTCTATCAATGCTGAACTATCAGGTCGATGAATACATGGAGGTGGTTGTAAGCAGCCAAGTGAACTCTGCGGCAGCACGGAATATCACGACAGCACTTTTCACAGCCTCAGGCGGCAAGCTCGACCGAGCAAGGGAAAACGGGTCGCATCCCCAGCCGACGCCGGAGGGACAACCTCGCAGTGATGCCGGATCCGCGCGTGACGATATCGAAGGTGTGCTTTATCGTTACGTCTCGTACATAGTCGACCACCCGGCAGTGATCAACAGCCCTGAGCATATGCAGACACGACTGAAACAAGAAATCCAAACATTTCTCCTGGCACATATACAGCATGCGGAGGACAATCGTCGATTTGCTGGTCAACTGGCAGAAAGATCTGGAGCTTACGAAGCGCTACGTGATGAAAGGTCTACATCTGGTGACAGCATAAAGCCTGTCGGCGAGAATGGACACATCAATCACAATGCTCCAGGTATTCCGGGCCGAACAGTCCCAGCCCGGCTACCACAATACGAGAATCCAGGACGGTCGTTCTACAGCTGGGTGCGGAGCACGTCGGCGGACCATACGTCGTGCCCATTCTCTTTCATCTTCTTCAACTGTCTGATCGCGCACACCCACGGCGATATGCTGGGCCAGAACGCCGTGACAGCGTACCTGATCGAGGACGTCTGCCGACATCTCGCCAGCCTGTGCCGCATGTACAACGACTACGGCTCGCTGGCGCGCGACCATGCAGAGATGAATTTGAACTCTGTCAATTTCCCCGAATTTGCGACGCAAGTGGCGGATGAAGCGGCAGCAAAGGCTGCGCTCATGCGCATCGCGGAGTACGAGAGGCGTGGACTGGATGCAGCGTTAGCCGAGCTCGGACGCGTCCTCCATGAGACTGACGGCGGCCGCGATCCCAAGGGGTGGCTGAATGCTCTGAAACTGTTTGTCAATGTGACGGATCTGTTTGGGCAGATCTACGTGGTGAAGGATATCGCCACACGGATGAATGGTAGAGCACCGAGCAGCGAACAGAACGTTTGATCTGGTGGGACTCGACTGGTGCCCAGCGACAATCGAAATGGCCTCCAGGCTGGTGCACTTTATTGAAGAGATTGTCAAGTATACTATCATCATGCGCGACCAATTCAACTTGTCATCCGACAGGTACAGCGAGCGAAGGGAGAAGGAGGCACGGGAATTGAAGATCTATTCATGCATTTCATAGGTCTAGTCACATTCAGTCGCAATGATAATGTTTCTTGTTCCGAGCCACCCAGTCTGGGGAAGTCTGTCCCAATGCATCTAATCCTTTCCAGCCCGGCATCCCAGAAGAACAAACATCAAGAGACTGGAATTTCCAGCTCCTGGCCTCGAACATGTAGAGATCTGGAATGTTCTTTACTTCCACGCGTACATTGCAAATTGAGTACGATCTAGATCTACTAGAAAATTCCAGAGACTGCCACCAATGCAATCATTTGCCCGGCTGCCTAGCCTGCAGCGTCTAGATCTTTCGGCGTTTGGTGCATCGAATGACGTTTTTCTACGTGCCTTCACCATCTTAGATCAACCCAGAGGAAGTCTCTTGTCCTGGGGGAAGGAACCCCTAGCGTTGATGCGCCAGATGTGCGCAAGTTCCGCGCGGCCCCAGGTGCACAAAAGTCTGATCTGGAAGGAGGCGGTCAGGGAAACCATTCCACTTCCCAGTCGGCATTTCTTCGTGTTGCGGCAGTCGGATGATGATGGATGAGTTGCCCCACGTAATTGGCCATGCAGTTGCTTCCAAACTTCAAATTCATGGCAGGCGAGAGCTTGGATAGGTACATTATGTGTCAAGGTGCAGTGACTGCATGTGTCTGGTCCTTCTCTATATGATTGCTATGTCTGAGATGATTCTCGAAGCAATAGGCACAGCACGGGAAGCGGCATCCCATACGGCCAGAACAAATGGATTCGAGGATCTAGACCTGCGCGATCGGAGGACTCGGGGATGGAAAATGGTAAACATGGCAGGCACCGTGCCTCGGTTGATCATCCGAGCTTTCAAGATGGGACGACTTTGGGGCAATTTGCAATACAGGAGGAAGTGACGATAGCGGTGTTGGAGAAGGTGCATGCGTTTTCTCGCACTTGGGGAGCCACCTGTGTTTCTTCAAAGCTGGACTTTGCTTCCTGTCTTCCGGATCAAATCCAACACTTGATGATCATCCAATCTTCATTCTTCATCCAAACATACATCTCTCTCTATCTTTCTCACTCCATCACAAGCCACTGCGCAGTGTCTACATGCTGATCTCGACACATTTTCAGTTGCCAAAGCCCACTCCTCATCCAACAAGGAGATGGTCCGCGAAAATGTACGGGCCATCACCAAGCCCAGCCTAGCCTGCTTCTGTCTCCCCTGCATCAGTCACCGGTGCTACGGGTTACCAACAGACCCAGCCTACTGTCGTCCCCTCTACATCTGTTACTAGTGCTCCCGATTCTCTCCACAGAGCTCGAAAGTGCTACAAGTGCAAGAAGATTGATCATATCGCTAGGGGCTGCACACAACCGAGTCCCAGATCACCATCAACATGCCTGACGGTTCCTCTAGCATCCCTGAGTAGGAGTCTCTCACCAGTAAGCATTTTCTCGTACATAAACACTAGCATCTACTGATAAATCATAGTGTCGGCCATGGAGATCGAGACCCTGGCGCCTACCGGCGGCTCTAGCGGTGGCGGTCGTGGTGGCCACGGCAGTGGTCGTGGCAGTGGTGGGAATGGAGCCTCGGGCGGTGGTGGCGACGGGGCCGCCAACGGGGGCGGTGGTGGTCCGCCACCACCACCGTCGCCCACCGACAGAAGTAGTTCTCGCTATCTTATTCTCCTTCATGAAGAATGTGACTTTGGGGATGGCCCGGGGTTCTGGCTCTGGCGGCGGCATGTTGTGTGGCTCAGCTCTCCCGTGAAGGGGGGTCCATGGCCTATACTTTCTTCTCTTCTACATCACTCTTCATAGTAATGCACAAAGATACTGAAATACAGACGGAATACTTACATACCTTCGGTCCCCTCAGTGTCCCGTGCTCTTGTTCCATACACTCTAATCACTACACGGCAGCAACAAGCGCTGCTACAAGTGTGGCCATCTTCACCACATCTCCGCAGAGCGTCCTTTGCCCAAGATGAACGACACCAATGCCTGGAAGAAGGCGACCTCGAACGTTTCCAGCCTCCCAGCATTTCTCCTCGATAGGCTCGTCTGACCTCAAACCTAGTTCAACTTTTTGAGGACGGATCTCAGACTGTTCAAAATCAAGTTGTACCGTCTCGTCCCACTGTTCGTGGCAGAAATTACTGAAACTGGAGGGGGACACAAAAGTAGTATCAAAGATATCAAATCATCTGTGGATGAAGATGAGACTCACCTTCTCCCTCATCAACGTGAGGGCCCAGTCAAGACTCAGCCCCATCCTGTTCTATATGAGCAAGATGTGAGCCGTGTTGCCCAACCTGCTACAATTTGGGTCCCTTCTGGCAAGAATATTGAAGACCAGAGTCACCTCCCGCCTCATCTACGGGAGCACCCACTCAAGCTTTGCGCGCGCATGACTTGGATGGACCAGAACGCGACCCCTGTAGCCGGAGCAGCGTCTCGCAGTGCAGTAGAGGTGATGCCACCATAAAAAAAAGGCCTTGGTAATTGCAGCAATGTAACTGCGCCGGCACTGCAATGGTGCAGTAGATCAGATCAATCAGGGCTGAAGCCGGCATGGTCATATGCGGGACTCTAGCCAACTCCAGCTGACTAGCGGCGGACTTCGGGCGGGCTCTTGGCGGTCCCGAAAGGAACCCGCTCCGTTTGTACGCCGGAGACGCCTCGTAACTCTTCTTGCATGTCCCAAGGAATATAAATATATACACATCCATATTGCTTCAATCGCGAAATGTTAAAAACCATCTCTCATGTTTGAAGTGAACCTCCAGAGCAGATAATCAAATTGACCTTGTCTTATTAGACTGCTTAATCAATGGCTTTCGACTTGGTGACTGCGACAGCCTTCGTGGCCGCTGTTCTAAGTACCTCATCAGAATTCCTGACCCGTAACAACCATTCCGACAGAATTAAATCACTGATCACTGCATAGTGTGTGCTGTACTTCGTCTTGAGCAGCATCTATAACCTCTTCCTGCATCCCCTCGCTCGATTTCCCGGCCCTTTATTGTGGCGCATGTCGCGACTACCATGGTCCATAAACTATATCCAAGGCTGTCTTCCCCATAAGGTCCTCGAACTCCACGAAAAATACGGACCGGTCGTGCGACTGGCACCGAACGAGGTAGCCTTCATTGATCCGCAAGCCTGGACCGATATCTACGCTTACAAGCGCGGTCAAGTCGAACATGCCAAGGCCCAGCACTTCTACTTGAAGAAAGGCAGCACACCGGACGATATCCTGAGCGAAACAAAAGACAATCACACCCTGATTAGGCGCCACCTTGCCCTCGGCTTCAGTGATCGCTCCATGAGGGCCCAAGAGAGTCTCGTGCGAGGCTACGTCGATCTTCTGGTGAAGAGAATCAAGGAGCGGTGCACACGCGTCGACCCGACAACCGGCGCGCTCGAAAGACGGCCGCTGGATATGCGAACCTGGTACAACTGGACCACGTTCGACGTTATTGGAGATCTGTGCTTCGGAGAATCGTTTGGCATGCTGGAGAATGCAAGCTACCATCCGTGGATCGAAACGCTCAATTCGAGTACACAGCAGATCGCGTTTGTCCAATCCATGGTCAGTCTCGGGTTCGGATGGCTCATGGGTCTCTTGTTCCGGTTCATCGCTCGCGGTATCGAGTCGCACACCAAGACGACAGAGGTCAAGATTGACCGCAGGAGGCTCATGACCATGGAACGCCCAGACCTAATTGAGCCCCTGCTCAAGCTTCATGAGTCCGGCGTAAGAACCCTAACATAAACTGTCCGGGTATTCGCTAATAAAGCTCCATAAAACCAGCAACTCCCGATACCGAAAGTCGTTGCTAATGCTAGCACTATTTTGGCAGCAGGCTCCGAGACCACAGCGACTCTCTTGACAGGCGTGACTTATCTGCTGTGCAAAAATCCCGAGGCACTGGAGAGAGTGACACAAGAAGTCCGTACGGCATACAACTCAGAGGACGAAATCACGTTGATGTCTGTGAGCAAGCTCGATTATATGCTTGCATGTCTCGACGAGGCCATGCGGCTATACCCACCCGTGGCCATGGGGTTACCACGAACGATCCATCGGGGTGGAGATCGAGTTGCGGGTCACTTTCTACCCGAAGGCGTACGTCGCTGCAATTATCCCATGTCATGGCATCTGTGCTCATACTGACATGTTCCCAGACTACGGTCGCCGTGTATCAATGGGCGGCGAATCGGTCAGCGATGAATTTTCACGATCCGCTCGCGTATCGTCCGGAACGCTTCTTGTCAGACAGGCCCGCAGTGTTCGACCAGGACCGCCGCGAAGCGATGCAACCGTTCTCGGTCGGGCCTCGTAACTGCGTAGGCAAGAACCTGGCGATCGCCGAGATGCGGCAGATCCTTGCCCGCATTCTGTTTAGCTTCGATCTCGAACTCGTCCATCGTGATATCGACTGGTTACATGCGGACCACCAGAAGTCTTACTTTTTGTGGGATAAACCCCCGATGGAGGTCTATCTTACACCTGTATGATCGAGCTTGTGTACAGAATCTGAGGTCCTGCGCCTCCTGGCTGCCACTTTCGCCGTCAAACTAGGGATACATTGTGTATACATAGTTAGTAGAGAAGAGTATAGAATTATGATATAGATAAAGACGTGTTGTTGATGAGAGTCTGATTATGGCCGGATGTCGTACCAGCCCGCACCTTTGCACACAAATTATATATGCCTACAATTCCTAGAAAGCTTCATAGCGCCCAAACCTATGACGCTTCCGCGGAACCGACGAGTTTGTAGAGGTAACACTCTTAGGCAGACCAAAGAGAAAGACCACTCAAAGCCTGCATACCTATGTACCTAGTGATCGGAGACGTGGACTCACTGTGCTATATACCAAAGAAAGGAGAGGGCGGAGACCAACATTTCCACGTCTTTGTTACCTAGATCTACGGCAACGCAAAATACAGGCGCCTTAATCAGGTCATTGACAATGGCAAAACTCGACGTAGACGTCGAGGGTATAATTGCCCCCGCTCCCAAACTTGAGGATCAGGACCAAAAGGAAGAGTCCCAATACAATGTGGCCTGTCTACCTAGGTACCTTGCGCAGCCACAATCTACATGCAGAGCACCTGCATTGCTGCTATGTCAGCGTGACAGAGGCTTCTCTACACACATCGGCCTGCGGCTTCCTGTCTTTTAATTGCTCGGAGACTGACAGCAATTGCACCCATGTACACATGCACCGTTGCCAAGCTGCATCATTGACAAACAGTATTCAAAACGTTGGGGCGCCTATCTTATGACTCATCGAACATGTGGAAAGACCTAGCTGAAGGCCTCTGCACATTGCGGTGAGGCGCCAAGTAGGGGCGGTCCGTGACTTCCTGTTGTTTACCCTCCGATGGGCACCAACATTGAAGGCATCCACCCAGCCCAGCTATTGTGCAATGTCAACAAAAAGTGTCTGGGAAGGCGCCTGTGCTACCGAGCATCTAGAAGCATCTAGAGTGTGCCTGTTCTACTTGATGCTCCGAGATGGCAAGGAAGGACGTTGGTACGCGACTTCCTATTTCCCGATTTACTCCAAATAATGATATCATTTGTGCCGTTGAATGGGACAGTCTGGAAACCACGCTGGATCATGACATCTCATGTGACTTCCTCGCGATCAGTAGCATGACGTGATTGTTCGTCAAAATCGAGTACTTAAATCGTCCCCAGCCCCAGAGCACATCTTTTCCTCCTCTCCTTTCTCCAAACCACATGCTTTCAGCATGCTTTCATTCAAGCTGCCTGACGGTTCCTCTACCACTCAGTAGTACACGCCTGTTCATGTTTTCTTCTCTCCAAACCTCATTCAACTTCAACCACACCATCTCCAAGCACACCAAATTCTTCAATCAGACCCCCTCATTCATCCACCATGTCGTCGTTCCCACCTGCATCCTCCAACGTCTCTGACGGCTCGTCTGTCACTCTGCCTCCTGGCCCATCAAGCAGCATTTCCCATCGCGACGAGAGTAAGTGTTCTTCGGACTCCACCTTCCTTTGCGTCTCCATGTTCTTCGACTGACTGACTATTTAGTCGACTGGGAAGATGACATGGTCGTTGAACATCCTGATCTCGTCTTTGATCAGGCCATCCCCAGTGCCTCACAGCCTACTGTCTCGTCGTCATTGGGGCCCCTGGTCCTCTTCATGGGGCACGCAAGTGCTACAAATGCAAAAAGGTTGGACACATTGCTAGGGACTGCACCAAGCGAAAGAACAATTTCGGTGGTGTCACGAAGACACAAGGTATGCTCACTCCATGATGCCTTTGGCCTCTGTACTAATTTATCATCAGGTCCCCGAACCCAATTCAACGACGGCGTCCACTACCACTACGGCGGCGACAACTCCTCATCGCCATCGACCTCCGCCCAGCACCCGTGGCTTCCATCACCACCTGCCACCAACGCTGCCATCCACGGACATATGCCGTGGCCTCCTGCTTCGGCCTACGGCCATGGTTCTTGGTTTCCTCCCTTTCACTCCTGGACGGGATCCGGTACTTGGCTTGGACTTCTGCCTTGAACACCGTGCGAGTCGCTGGTGTTGTCTCTGGTGGCTCAGCTTCTGGCCCTGCCCCTGTTGGTTCTAGTGGTAGACGCTTTCAATTCGGAGACATGGAGATCATGTAGTTGCCTCAAGACGCAGCCGTAATGTATTTTGGGGGTGATGGTTTGAACGGAAGATGTCGTGGAAGGGTTCAGATGATGAGGGGTTGTTCGGGATGTGGTTATATATCCGGCTATAGCAAAATTGCAAACAGAATTCAGACAATGATTTCGTCCCATAATCTGACAGACAGTAATCATAAACCGTTGGGACCTTGCACCATAGTGTCCACCTTGACATGTTGATCTCATGATATGTTGAATGCCACCAGTGACGAGTGGCGACTAGTGACAGGTGGCGGTAATTCTTCGTCCGAAAGCCTACTTGAAGCTGTGTTCAACATTGTCGTCGCTCAACTCCATTCTGACCTCGGCATAGAAAAACCTTTTCAGCAACAAAGCACAGACGGCGCCAAAGTTCCATCTTCTCGGGTTCAATTCTCCATTGCCACCGCTTTCCGCGGTCGGGATCGACTTCTACCAATCTCATCTCTTTTTACTCATCATCACTCACGAATAGCCTTCGCTCTCTCGGGTACGGTCGCGAGGTCAATCACCCACATCAAGGAAGTCGCCCTCCACGCGCTGTCTTTTCCACATTGTACGGCACTGTCGCGCTCCTATGGAATGCGCCCATCACTGGGCCCGCCGGGCTCCCCAACGCGGAGAATTGTTCCATTTCCCCCCGGACCACTTGCGCCCTTTTCCAATCTGTTCACCTATTCAATGCCCGTATCGGTGTGCGTACGAGCTTTCCTTTCCAGAGTCAGCCTCGAGCTTTGATCCAAGAATTCTTCATGTAGAGCTCTCCTCTACACTCCCAAAACGGCCCAAGTGGCAATTCTAACAACGGGGCTGCATTTAAAACGTCTTCTTCGTGTTCCAGTGGTTTATCAATGCCGCCATGATCGCTCTTCTGAGACATAGCGCGAATGGTAAAGCAGCGATCTACCATCACAGCCGCTCACCTTCACCGATTCCATTGAGACAAATGAACTTGCCTCTTCTCTCGGTCCTCGCCCTTCCTCGCTCTTCACCCTCCATTTTCCTCCACCTTTAGCCTCGGATATTATCTTCACATTCGAAAGCTTTGCGCTGCATCAGCAGTGATCCCTCGTTGCGTTGCGATCCTCTCCCCCTCCCGATCTTCTTCATTGTCACATATTCCGCATCTCTGATGCTCTTTCCTCTGTCACTGTTCAGTTGCAGGCAAATTACAGGGCAATCCCTTGGATCTATCGTTCTTTGCGTAGAAAGAGTTCAGTGTACCAAATAGCAGGGAACAACAAAATGGCATTCGGTAGGCACTATGCGTGAATATCGACAGAAGACTGAACTCTGTCATCTCTAGTCTGCAACATTGCTCATGGAAATGGGTTGTAGTCGCCGATCCCCTGGCATACTCCGTCCACCTCGACTCCTTTGATATGCTGCACTGCCTTTCCGTCGGCCCCGAAGCGGATGAGGTCTCCACCATCCGGATCGCTCAACGCGACCATGGGGTTCCATCCGAACGTCTCCTGCGGACCATTGTACGGATCCTTTACAAAGGAAAGGAAATAGTCCTGCATGGACTCGCTGGTCTCGATTTCGAGCTCAGTAGTGTTGGCCACGTGGTCCAAAAGATGATACGTTCCAAACGAGATTGGTATATCGCTGGCGTGGTAGGCGCCCAGCCAATCATAGTAGTTCAGGTTCGGGAAGATACCCGCGTACTGGAAGCGAAAGACTGGCGCGCCCAAGCGGTTTCTATACACGGTCGAGTTGAACGTCTGACAGACGCCTCTGTCGATATCCAGAGCAGTGACCTCGGCTTGATCCGGGCCAGCAGTCAGATTGTCAATAGGGTACGGCACCAGCGATGAGTACTCGTTGGCCGTGTTCGAGATAATGACCGGCAATCGGGCAATCTCGCCGGCCTCGGAACGCGCCGTGTAGTTGCTAAAGACGATGCGGTCATCAGGAGACAAGGTAAACGTCAGCGCGGGCGTCTCGCCTCGGTCACCGTACTGTCCGATGAAGTTCTCGATCATGGCAAACGGGACCTGGCGCATGCAATCCAGCTCTGCGGCGCCACCATCGTCGTCGCATGGTATGTCGCATCCGACATGGCGTGCGACGTAGCTGAAGTTGGAGTAGTAGTCTGTGTCTGTGTCGAACTCCAGATTGACTATCAGACCAGACTGCAGCCAGTAGGCCTGGGCGATGGGATCCTCGCTGAAGGCGTAGGCGTGGATGTCAGTACTGACACTGCCAGACGAGCGGCCCCATTGCGTGATGCGGGCCGGGTCGCCGCCAAAGGCCGCGATGTTGTCGCGGACCCATTCCAAGGCGGCGCGCTGGTCGAGGATACCCAGGTTCTGGTCGCCGTCGGCCAGCCCGCGCGCGTTGGGGAAGCCAAAGATGTTGAGGCGGTAATTGATGGTCACGACAATGTGTGATTGCGACCGCTCGACCCATGATGTTGGCATTTGCCATGGGATGTCGACGCCTCCAATGAGCAGGCCTCCTCCGGTCCTAAATAATGGTAATTAGTTGGCGATCTATTCATTATGTGTGCACAAGAACTTTGACATCTCTATCACGATTGGACGAAACCTGGAGCAGTAAGTTGCCAGGGAAACACAGTCTATGATGTAGTATAAAAAACTAAAATCTTGCCCATATTTGATACTTACACGAAGAAAACAACAGGAAATCCACCCTCTGGGCGCGGTGCATCAGCGGCAGGGGTCCATATGGCCAAGTATAGGCAGTCTTCGGACGTGGCCTCGCCCACAAGCCCCGACGTGTCATTCTGAAAACCGTTGTAGATTAGATTGCCCGAGGTGAGATTGGTATTGAAGAGCGAAATCGCAGCAGTCACAAACTGCACACACGAAGGAGGGAAGCGTGTGGCGTAGTGATGCTCATCCGACGGCGACGAGAGCTTCTGCGGCGGAAGCCAGCGGCGCGACCCCACGGGCGGGTCCGCGAACGGAATGCTGCGGAACTGGCGGGTGTTGGGAAACTCGGGATCGACGATCCCGGTAAACGCCCCCGTCGAGGTCTGCACCGTCAGGTCGGCGGAGCACGAATCGTTGGCCTCTCGGCCGAGAGCGGAATTAATGGCCAGCGCGAGCAGCAGGGACAGGACGGAGGGTTTCATCTTGGGCGGCAATTGCGACGTTTCGAGGTTCATGCGTCTCAATCGCTCTCGGCAAATCCGCTGTTCCAAGTAAAGGCAGCCAAGCGATAAAGAAAAAAACCAAGATCGCATCGTTTATCTGTGCTTGCGCACGACCTCCTGCCTCTTTGTATATACCTATCTCGGTGCCTCACAGGTGCATGCGATATACGAGCCCCGCTGTCGATATCGAGTCGTTCATGCTTACTCCGTACTCCGTTGACGAGGCTTGTACCACCCGAGCTCCGGGGTGCATGATGATGATTATGATGAAGAAGACATGCTATCTCGACTTTCCTGCCGCCCAATTGATCAGATTAGATGAATAGAATCAGAATGTTTCCTTTAATTCGTGTCCTTTTCACGTGTCTATCTTCTGAAATGATGCACTTGGTTCGTCTGATGATGAGGCTGGTACAAACGTCATTTTGCAGATAGTCCTACGCTCATCGTGGGGGTCTCGCCTATTGCGCTTCTTTCGGAATTGCAACGAATCAGGAGACAACACTGCAGGTTTGGTGGATCCTGCAGGATCGCTGACAGCCTGGCAAGCTGCAGTATATCTGCAGCAATAAGCGAGCGGCATAATGCTGACAATTATTGAACGACTGCAGTGTATCTGAGGCAAACTGCACCTTGACAGTGCTGGTCTCGAAAAATGGAACCGTCTTGGATGGGACATGGACTGCTGTTGCAGCGTTGCGACCATAGAGCGCCTTTAAGCTATGGCCAAGCTTTTAACCTTACATTCTGCTGTATGTGACGGTTCTGTCACCATGACATTGGTCTCTTAGAGTAACAGTCAATGTGACGAGCGACCTTCTCATCCACTTCTAGGGGCAATCTAGGATGACTTTCGGATGAATCGGTTAGCTCTGTATATCTTCATCATTCCTATGCCATTTAAGATATCTTCAGATGAGGCAATAGCTCTTATGACCAGGGTAGGCATATCTCCCTTGCCACATTGGCTTGCCGTGACGGAACTGATATGCAGTTGCAGACTGCCTCGACTGCCAGCGGCATTGAAATCGGCAAGGAGGCAGCCTTGGCATTCGCCGGGGCTGGCGTCACAGCTGTCGCCTTTGCAGATGCTGAGCAGCGAGGCGTTCGGGATGATACCAAAGAGAGCAGCTCGTCTGAGAGAGGTGCCGAATACCGCCTCGTCGCTCCTCAATTTGACGTTCCCTCAGAAAGAAGCGTTCTATGCACGATGGAACTTGCCGAGAAGGAGTCCTGGCGTGTGGAGTACAACATGAACAGTGACGGAGTGAGTGCTCCTTCAGAGTTCGCATCATTCGCAACGAACTACCAGAAAGACACAGGTATCCCGTCCAACCTTGGCATATCGCCCCAGCTCTGATCCTCGACCTCAACTATCAAGGTCATGTTCTGTTCGACACGCGCCAGTCTTTTTATCTTGCCTCAAAGCACGCCATCATTGGCGTCGTCACGTCTGCTGCCATGGATTGCATTGTCCGTCTCATACTTGGGTTCCAAGATAGTTCACATTGCCCTTTCTTGGTAGATACAGATGTAATGCGTGCTGACCATGAACATATATGCGAAAGAAGACCGTCCCCCCGCCCACTCCGTGCCATCCCCTATCCAGTTCCAGGGAGACAGCTAATTGGTTTGTGTTCATTTCCAATTCGTCAGCAAGGTAGATGAATGGAACTGAAGCACTCTCACATTCAGGCATGAAATCAAGAGCTCAAGTAGGTAGAAGTCGTGGTTTGTAATATCAGGATAAGCGAGATCATAGTGAATTGTCTTGACCTATCACCATCAAAGACGTCCTGAATTTGGCACTTATTTAAGCTTATTTGACCATAGAGACGCGCTAGATCGATTGCTCCATAGCTTCTGTCCTGGCGTCGTGGGGCTTGAACTAGTGCATACAGGTACACGATACCACGATAGTATAGCGCTCAAGGAGATCCTGTTGAATTGAGCCTTGCGAAGAACTTTTGTGGGAAAAGGGTGTGTCACGGACATTGCGTGTGAAAAGCACTTGAATTGGATCATTTCAATGCATCTGTTATTTGAACTTCGTCAAAAATGAAATGTGCTCGACCCGGCAAGTCGCATGTGCACGCGCTTTTGCTACCATGCAGGCTCAGCTGCTTCAGACAATGATCTTGGGAAGGGGCATCTAGAGGCCGGTGTCCTCTTCCCATGGTCGACACGCAGCTTCCATCAAAGCCTGGCATCGGTCATTTTCGTAGTCGCGTGCAGCGATATTGCAAAATCCTCCAGCCAGGCCGGACCTTCTCTGATCATTCTGGGCGTCCAAGTACTGCAGCAATGTGCCATTGAGTAGTAGGCGACGATCTTTGCAACACAAGTTCCAGCTCGATGGATGCTGCAATGCTAATTCAATAACGACAACGCTGCACCTTCATGCCCGTCGAGAACCTTCCGACATGGCAGACAGCTCCGGTGTCAATCTGACGAACCGTGGCCAGTCCATCACGAGACCGAATTCCATCCTTCACACCCTCACCTCCCGAAGTGATGACTCCGACGACAAGGACTTCACTGGGCATGGTCTCGCGATTCGCATCTCGGCTCCTCTCATCTTTCTGATCGTCGCCACCCTTGCGACACTCTTTCCAGTAGCCGCAAAGCGCACGAGACTTCGCATCCCTCTTTATGTCTACCTCTTCGCTTGGTACTTCGGCGCAGGCGTCATCATCGCGACGGCCTTCGTTCATCTACTCGACGAGGCCTGGAAGGACATAGGTCCTCGCTCCCCAATCGCCCGGCACAGTCAAGTCTGGTCTGAATACCCATGGCCAGCGGCTATTGCTTTGGCGTCCGCAATGGGTATCTTCCTTCTCGACTTCCTGGCGGACTGGTTAGTATCTCGACGGTACAACTATGATGCACACGACGTCAATGTGGAGGCGGCGGTTTGCGCTGGTGACCAACGACACGACGCTGGGGCAAAGGGGATTGCGCAGAATGATGGAGCATTCCACCACACGGCCGACGATGCTTTTTCACTGGACGAAGAGAGAACTGAGATCGCGTTCCGTGAACGGATCCCCGCATTCATCATTCTAGAACTTGGCGTCATCGTCCACAGCGTCTTCATCGGTCTGGATCTCGGCGTTCTCGCCGGCAACAAATTCAACATTCTCTTGGCAGTCATGGTCGTCCACGAAACTTTCGAAGGGCTGGGTCTCGGTGCCAGGCTCTCTGACATCCCGTTTCCGAGACGCTGGCGCTGGTTGCCGTGGATATTGGGCTTTGCCTATGGTTTGACAATGCCAATCGCCATTGCCGTCGGATTGGTTTTCCGACGCACATACGACCGCGAATCCGACAAGGCTCATATCGTCTCGGGCGTTTTCAATTCCATTTCCGCTGGTATCCTGCTGTACTCTGGACTGGTCGAGATGTTGGCTAGAGATTTCATCTTTGATCACGATAAGACACAGGATACCAAGCGCATCACCTTTTCGCTCGTGTCGCTTTTTCTGGGGGTCATGGTCATGTCAATCCTCGCGTATTGGGCTTAATCAGCAAATTTCGGCTTGCAGCGGGACAGAGCCAAAAGCAGCAATCTCTGCCGTCGACAGTAATCTTCCGAGTGAGACACTTCTGGGCGCCAAAGGCCTGGAACTTGATGTGCCTGTACCAGATTTCCTTTTCCCGCGGTCGCAGGATTCGTGCAACCTGGGCCACGCTCTGTCGAGACCTCTCAGCTTATCCAGCAATACACCTAGGTATCATCAGATTAACATTGAATTCAATAATATCTATTACTCTTTCTTGTTGGACGCTGCAAGACATTGTTGTGCACTTATATCCGATCAAAATGGGATAAAAAGGTAGGAACACAAGTTTGACTTGATCCTATCTATGTCTAAAAGAGAGACGCTGAAGCCTAGATATCTACTGTCCCGGAATATGAGCCAGGCAACTTTTTTGAAAACCCAAGGCGATACCAGAAAATCGCAAATCAAAGAGATGCTATCATCAAGAAAGATTCTCATGCAGAGCTCTTCATGTATCCTTCCTATTTTGGTCACCCTGGCTCCTTGTACACCCCCGCTGAGAATCAACGATAGTAAGTGACGATCCCTGTCAATTTATGACTCGCTATTGGATCGGTCTTTGTCCACTTTTCAAACACCATGCTGGCCAGAAACAGCCTCAAAGGTTCTCTCATCTCCATCACGCTCCGCTAACCTATGAGTCGAAAATGGCTCCATAGGCAGGGACTCCACGCGCCTCTAACCCATAGACGACCTTTTCCGTTACTTTTTGATTCGAGATGATGACGACGGCCTCGGACTTGGCGCGCGGCTTCTTGTCGTCGCCCTCGCACCCTTCAGTCCCATTGTCCTCTTGGCCGGCCCACTTGCGGTAGGCCAGGGTGACGAGGTCGGGGCGGCCGTACGTCTTGGTGTCGAGGATGAGGGCGTGGGGGTCGGCGCGGCGGACCACGTCGATGACCTTTTGCCCGTACGTCGTCTCGGGGCTGCGCGCGCTCCAGATGATGCGCACCGGGTGGTCCGGCGTCTGCACGAACAGCGACAGGCACGGCCCGATGCCCGAGCCCGTCGCCACGATGGTCACGGGGCTGAAGAGCCCGGCCACGCGGATCACGCCGAACTGCGGGAGGCCCCGGATCCAGATCTTCTTGGGCGGGTCCTGGATCATGCGCTTCGTCCAGTCGCCCGCGTTCGACATGAGGATGCTAAAACCCTTGTCGCCCGCCGTGGGAGGGGCGGGCGGCGCCTGCTTCTCCAGGTCGGTCGACGACGAGTTCTGCGAAGAAGGTCCGGAGGGAGTAGTAGTGGCGGCCACGTTGGGAATGACGGCAAAGGCGTGCGTCTCCCGCAGCGGCGCGTCCGAGAGCCGGACCGCCTGGCCGTACTGTACGTTGGCGTGCTTGAACTTGAACTCGGCGGCGTGGCTCGAGAGGACCTCGGTCTCGACCTCGCGCAGCCGCAGGTTGAGCCACGGGTAGACGACAAACAGGGAGATGAAGATGAGGTTCCAAAAGGACGGGATCCGGATGGCCGCCGCGCCCATCGAGATGTCCTGCGCCACCGCCGACACCTTGGCCAGCAGCAGCACGACGGTCCAGAACAGCAGGATGATGGACCACCCGAAGAAGCGGTGCGTGTTCTCGAAGCTGTTGTGGAAGCGCCCGCGCATGTGCGGGTGCGCGCACACGAGGATGGCCACCAGCAGGCAGATGATGGTGTAGCTAAAGGCCAGGACGACGATCTGCAGCGCCGACATTTCTGCTGCTTCGGTATACGACTGCGTGAGGAGGATCAGGTACAGGATGTACCACACCGTCGCGGACACGTTGCAGCCGCTGTGCAGGCCGCCGTACGAGTAGACCTTGGCGATGACGCGCCGCACACCCAGGGGCGCCCGCTTGGGCAGGTGGCCAAAGAGGAAGAAGATGGTGTTGACAAAGTGCTCGTTGCGCACGATCAGGGAGACTAGGAGGTTGGACGACACGGCCGTGGCGCAGGCGTCGTAGGTGAGATACGACTCGTCGACGGTCCGGTGTGCGGCGGCGAGGCCGATGAGGACAACGAGGTTGGCGAAGAAGGCGACGGCAAAGATGCGGCGGTACACGGAGCCAAAATTCCACCGCAGCCAGCGGTAGGCCCGGCTGCCCTTCTTATCGGGGATCGCGGTGGCGGTGGTGTGGTCTGAGTCGGTGGTCACTGATGACCCTGCAGTGGACGTTTTCAGCCCGAGGTTGCCAAAGGATGTTGAGCCCATGATGTATGATCTGTATGCTCGTCCTATGTTGAAAGGGCCAAAGGCGGGACGGAATAGGGTATGTTGTGTTTGTACAAACGTCTGGGGAAAGCAGTGTTATTCAACCTGGTGGATGTATGAACCAAAGAAAGCAAGAAGGTTCGTGTTGCTGTGTCGATGCTTTGAAGCAGGAGCTTGAATTAAAGCAAGAACCTGTGGGTTGCTATGTCGATGGGATGAAGCAAGAGCTTGATTGCTGTGTCTATTAGTCTAGCTCAATGGAATAAAGCAAGAGCTGTTGCAATAATAAGTAGGCAAACAGTCTTGTCGGCGTCAAGTGTTTAAGTCCGGCAACAAAGCTAGGCACATGGATGGGCTTGCTTGTGACTACGTAATTCCACCTCGTTACAGAATGCAATAGAGTAAACTTATACTATACTAGCAAGTAAACCAGCAAGGAGTGACTGTACAAATCCTCCAGGCCGATATAGATCGCATCCAGTTAGATCAAGCTCTCGGCCGAATGGAAAGATAATGTCATTGTGGACTGTTTCATGCCGCCAGGTATGATCTTGAGCTCCGGTTATCTATGCGTATATCCAAAATCTGCCAATAGTCCGTCCGTTCACATTGAGTATCGCCGTCGACGATCCGATGGAAGGAATGCCCAGGCTTCATAGAGTTACAAGGCTCAGAGTCTGTACTGTGAACGGTCTCAATGCGAATATTTCGCTTTGGCACAACGCGTACCGCGGACTTGTTGTCGAATTCTATAACGTCTTAGCGGATCCTGCCGTCTTCGGGGGCCGGGGATGTTTTCAGCAACATGCTCCGTTCTTCAACGGCAGTGACGGCTGAGGCCAACAAGGTTGCATGCATGCAAGGACCCGCCCCAGTTCTTCAACAACCGAACGGGACCCCTGGCGGTGGGCCATTTCACACATGTTAATGACGAGTTTCTGCCCGTCAGGGTCTGATTCAAAGCGCACATGCAGGTTCGCGTCTGCTGCATATGCATCTTGATGGTGAGCTGATAAGGAAAATTTCTTGGCTTGTCAATTGATTTGAATTAATTTTCGAGCGGGTCAAACAAGGAGCTGAGCTCTCTTTGAAGAACACGTCTATCGAATGGTGCAGAATGACGCCAGAACACATCTGGTGAAGAATTGCTGCAGCATATGTTGTATTATGATCTCCCATCAGCAATTCCCTCAAAGTGGTGCTACTCTCCCCCCAATTGGTTTTCATATTCTAAGCGAATGAAGCGAGGATTAGGTAATGGATATAGTATACCTATACTCTGTATGTGTGGCGAGTTGCAGTGGCCCCACAAACCTTCCCTTTTCGTTATTCATAGAATTCCCGAAGCGCCTGCAGAGTCCCTCTTTGGGGAGGAAGCCCTCCCAAGCAGGTTTTCCTATATGCAGATACGCGAGGCCCAGGCATTGATTGTTTCTTTCAACCTCCAGCCTCCGGTTCGGAGCCACAATTATGCCTTGTGAACGAGCACTGCCAAGACGTCCGGGTTTCACTCAAGATGGTGATAACATGCTGCACGGCAGAGCGCGGGTTCGTCATGGAACGTCAAGGCAGTTTCCTCGTTCAGCTTGATGCATGTTCCAGCGGCCGATTCTATCATCTCCCCGGCTCTGACGTGCGAACGCCCACGGGGAGCGGAGGCGAGTGTGGCCAGACCTTATCTTTTGCATCTCCTGGGCGGTACCGTAATGCGAGATGACAGACGTGCCCTCGATATCGCCTCGATTCCGAGGTGGGGGTCGACGGCCGCTGCTCGCAGATCACAGAAGCGGAAGGAATAAAACGGCATGGGATGCTTCAGTGGCCATCTTATACTCTTGACCTTGCAACAGGTTGATCGTCGACCCCTGGTTGCCAATGCTGAGACTCTTCCGGTCGAACATCGAAGATCGCTGCAGAGTGTTCCTGGTCGCGTTATTGACCGGAGGTCGGCAAGATAGGCTCAAGTCGGCCAGTCCTTTCGACCGAAGACGCTATCACGACGAAGGCATGCTGCGAGCTGGTTTCCGTGATTGGAACAGACCACGCTGGCGCAGTGAGGATTCACTACCTATCAACGCCCAAGTCGTGGGAAGACTCCATCAACAATCCCATAATGGTATGCCAAGCTAAGGTAGCAACACGAAGAAACGATCTGAGTACTGACGCCTTGCAGCTCTCCCGTGTATCAATGCCGACACTTCATATGAGACAACTCATTTGAGTGCATCCATACATTGTCTAGTTCCAATCTTTCATCTCAACTAGCAACCGTCATACAACAATGCTCTGGTTTAGAAGCCTGCGGGCATCACAAACGAATCACTCTTCCAAAACGCGGAGCTCGTATTCCGACAAGCATCACTTTTCTCTCTCCACCACTCTGGGATCTTCGTTTTCTTTGCTTCATGGCGCGCTGTCGGATCTTGCAAAGCTTTCAGTTCTGTACCATGATCAATCGCGCACTGCGCGGGTCCAAGATCATGCAGACATGCGGCACCAAGTTAATTATCGTTGCCGTCTCGTCGCCGTCTGTCATCACATTGATAGCTACTTCTCGCTCATTCGAGACAACTCTCATGGGTCGGTTCAATTCGCCAAGTTCAGACACGGACAAACCGGGCAGCATGCGGGTGTGCCAGCCCCATGGCTTCCAAAAGCTTCGCAAAGTCCCTCTCATATCCTCTCACGCGAGTCCATATCGGTGAGAAGAACAACCACCGTGTTCACAAGTCTTCGCGCGCCGTCTTCGATTTTAATGAAGTATAGCTCAAATATAGATGCCCCCAGTGTCACGTTGTGACGGCAGCTTTCTCTCAGGGACAGAAGACGGGCAAGCAAAAGTCCAACATCTCTACCCACAACCGCTAGGAGCATGACTGCGAGCGCTTCGGGTATCTTCAATTCTCCAATCGAATTGAAAAGGGAGATTTCCTTTCAGCACTACACTCCTTGAGGCTTGGCCGTGGCCGAAGATCTCGATTTGCATATGATCAAAATTGCCATCAATCGACCAGGTGCACGAAAATCTGTTGTCATTTCAGATACCAATCATTCAAAATGGGACAACAATCTTGTTTTGACGAACACGTTGTCAAGGTTCAGACACATATGGTAGTTCCAAGTATCAACGCGCCTTGGGTTGTGACACGGCACGGTGTGGAAACTAGGCCAGGAACAAAGCCTACCTGAGCACAGGTTGAGGCACTGATATACTACTTTGGAACAGGACATCTGTCCACTCTCGTATTGCAGGAAGACGCCTCGGAATTTGAAAGAACAGTGAATGGACTCCATCTCGCGTCACTGCATTCTGCTTCTCGAAGCGTCAACATGGCTAAGGTTGTAAGAGAAGCAAGTGCTAGCTTCGAGATATGAGCATGTACAGCAGGTCCTCCATTAATACGGCTTGGATTGAGTTCACCCAAGGTACGCAATCAGAATGGTACAATTCAATAGATTCATCGTGGGAATAGAGGTAGAGGCTCAACAACGTCTAGGCCGCCATCCATACAGCCATCCACACAAAACAGAAAGAGAACATGTACCAAAAAGAACAGACTCATGCGCTTAGGCGCGGGTGATTCTATCGGCCAAGGGCCGGGGCAGCGGCGGCAGCTGCGGCGGCGGGCGTGGCAATGACAGTGCTGCCATTGCCGACATTGCCAATGTGGACTGTTATGTATTAGTATAAATGAGAATTGTCGATTTGTGCAAGTTATGCTTACTGATTGTGGAGCCGCCCGCCCCGCCGCCCCTGTTCAGCTTGTAGGGGTTGTGGCAGTTCCTGACGATGTGGCCCGACCGGCCACACCCGTAGCAGCGGCGAGGGGGCCGGCCACGGGTGCATCAAGGCTTGATTGTCCAGACTGTTTGAGAGGAGTACAGTATGCATGTTTGGGAGTCTTGAAGGTGATGCATGTTTGGGGGTCTTGAAGGTGGTTTTGGAACTTTGAAGATCATGTATAGTGGTACAAGTTGATAAGAAAAGGATGGAGGAAGAGGAGAGAGGAGATGGGAAAAGGGGAGATAAATATTCCATCCCAAAGCTGTGCCTGCATGGAGTGACGTCAAATCAAATGGAAAATATGTTTGTGTATCAAATGCAACTTGGAAGAATTGATGAGCACAGGAACTCAGCAGAATTCTTTCGCGAAAGTCTGGGACTCGAAGTCCAGGCAGGAACCATCCAGCACCATGGCGGCCTAGACTCAACAGTTCAGGTGACTTGCTGGCAGACATTGATGGGCTCAATGTGCAGCCATGGCTACGAACCTGGAACAACAAGCTAGGTCGCTTTCTTTTCATCCGTTTGCCGTTGGTACCTCTGTTTTGAGGTGCAAGTCACAAGTAGTATACCCAGTTCGTGTCATGTGGTTTCCGTCTTGCCGCTTTCCGGCTCAAATCATGCGCGCGCATGCCTCTCTCTGAATGTTCGGTCACAGCGGAAGCTTGGAGGAATGTTGAGAAACCGAGTTTCAGAGGATGCAAGTAGTTTTGGTAGAGAATATTAATTGTTTGTCGATGCTGCGATAATTACAGCCGACCTGACAGAAATCCGTCGGTGAGCTCGACGACTCCCACAATACATTGACTCGCCACACTGCAAAACTTGTAGTTCCAAAATGGATGATGACAGGAGTAACATCAAATATTCCATCATCGTGTCGCTCAGCAGCAATACTCGTCCGTACTTTCTCTCAATTGACGATGGAGGCAGTCGGGTGACCTCAACAATCCACTCGAAAGGGGCTGGGTCAAACTGTCCATTCTGTCCTCGTGTGTCATTCCCCCACAGCTCAATATTCTCGAATCTTTTTGGTGACTCGTTCAATGATTTGAGAGCGGTGTGTATCATGTTACTTGGGTGTTGTTTGAGAAGGTGCGAGCATCTCGCATGCTTCCAGACCCCGACGGAGCAGACGTGCTTTCCTCAACTCTGGCGCATCTGCAGCAAAAGCTTCATTTCGAGAGGAAGGAAGGGCAAAATTCCAAGGCAGTCTGGGCGGTCTAGTCTCTCAACAGATTGTAAATCCAGACATCTACGCAGGCAGAATTTCATCGTTGTTTCATGTTTGTTGTCAATTTTGTGCAGCGGCAGCTCTGGGATAAAACTATTTAGATCTTCCACTTGTTCCATCCGAGCTCTCTCTCTCTCTCCCTCCCTCTTTGTCCTCCATCTTTCTCATCCTGATTATACTACTGAAACAAGTCTCTGAGGCTACAAAACTATCTCTTGCCGACGATGTTGCCACCACTGCGCCCGTCGGTTCCCTGGGTGCGGACCACCACCGCTGCTGCTGCTCCTGATCCGATCACCGGGTCTCCCAGTCCTGGCGTCGAGCGAAGGCCCTCGTTGCTGCCGCCGCTGCGCCCGCTGTGCCCGCCGGTGACCCAGACGCGGTCCAGCATCACCAACGCAGCTGCAACCAATCCCATCCTTGCGTCCCCCAGTCCTGGCCTTGCGCAGTCCACCTTCACCACCACTGCCGCCCCTGATCCGATCTCCGGGTCTCCCAGTGCTGGCCTGACAGAGTCCGCCCCTGATCCGATCTCCGGGTCTCCCAGTGCTGGCCAGGCAGAATCTGCCACTGATCCGATCTCCGGGTCTCCCAGCACTGGCCAAACGCAATCCACCACCACGGCTGCCGTTCCGCCTCAGAATCCGGGCTGGGTTCATGACGCAAATCGGCCACACTCCAGTCAATTGCCTCGAGATTGGCGCGACCCTGTCACAGGCGTAAGTTGTTCCTCACGAGTCAATCTAGTTCATGCTTAACACAACTTTTCACAGGCCAATCGTTATGGGCATATTCCGAACCCCGATCGCCGTAACAGAAGAAGGCGAAGACAAGAAAATGGAGCTTGGCGGGCCGCGAATCCTGAGGAGGCGGAGCAAGCCCTGGCGGCCAGGACCCGACGATGGGAGCAGAGAAGACGCCAGGGTTGAGTTGGGTTGCTCGGTTTTGCTCTGGCTGTGTCACATGGTTGTCTTTGTCATTGCGTTCTCGAGGGCAGATGCAGTGTTCGCTCAAAGAATGGTATCACGGTTCTGTCCAGTTGTCATCAATGCAAAAGCTCATACCTGACTCGTATCTGATACGTATACATCAAATTTACACCCACTTCTTGTCTCCGTGGTGGGAGATGAAGGCACCCCCAAACCCATCTTCGATGTTGATCCTTTCAAAAGTCGACTGTATATCTCGAACGGACTCTTCCGGAGTGATGGGACCCTTCCAGTCGGGTGCATAAGCCATAACCTGAGCGCCAAAAGTCTGCCACTGCTGCAATTCTTCTGGGGTGACTGCGTGTTTTGGTTAGCCTAAATCTCCTGATGTCCATCTCCAATGGGACCAGGGATACATACGGTCACCGTTGCGGCCAACGTCCACGACGCCCGGGCTGATGGAGACAAAGAGGATGCCCTCCTTCTTGTACTGGGCGTGGAATTTGCCCACGATCAAGTTCAGGGCCGCCTTGGAGGCGGCGTACAAGGAGCCGAGTTCCATCTCGTACTGGTTGGTCAACTCGAGATCGGCCAGGCCCGTAGTGATGGTGATGACCTTCTTGACCTTGCCCTTCTGGATTAGCGGGAGGAAGAGCTTGAACAGGTGGATGTTGCCGGTGATGTTGGTCTGCCAGAGCTCCGACACCACCGCGTCCAGTTCCTCGGGCTTCTCGGCCCTGTTCGACTCGTTAGTTGACGGCAGCACAGTTGAAAGAGCAATCAGGTAGACTTACAATGCGCCGATTGGCGCGTAGGCATCAAACGCGGAAACCAAAGCTCCGTTGGCAATCAGGTAATCGACGCCGCGCTCGCCAACAATCTCGGCAGTGTCGACGGCGGCTTTTTCCAGGGTGGCGCGCTTGGTGAGGTCTCCGTGGAGTATGTGGAGGTTGGGGCGGTCGCCCAGCTCGGCGGCCACCTTCTTCTCGGTGCCGGCCTTGTCGCGGACCAGACCGACGACCAGGTTCTTGGGGTCTGCCGAGATCTGGTTGATGAACTCGAACTATTTCTTGGGTTTAGCAGACAGGAAGAATGATTTGAAACAAGGTGGACTCACGCCGATTCCTTTGGACACTCCGGTGATGACGTAGACAGACATTGTGGTGATTTGAGTTTAGATGATGTTGGTTTAATTGGAATGAAAAGATGGTTGAGTATTTGGGCTATTGTGAAGCGCGAATGGTTGGACCTTTATATATACGGAGTGCTGTGTTATAAAGAACACCGTCGAACTCTTTGTTGTGTGCTTAATAATTGAGTTAGGTGTATCTCATGGCGCATGCATTGTACCTTCGAAACAGGTCGACCGCAATATACTAGCGCCTGGTCTCAACACTTGTCGGGCATGGGTCGAGTATCTACGAATGCCCGGGGTTGCCTAGAGGGATCAGCTGCGTCTTGCTATAGCACGTTGGTAAGCAGCTCCATCATGGCCAAGTTACAAGTCGATCCACTGGGAGGCCCGCCAGCGGGAGGCCGAGCAGTCTTCCGTCTCGCTTGTGGATGTGGTCCCTGGAAATGGCACTGCCGTCTGACATACAGATCCCAAAATTCTCCGTCGGGCTGACCCTTCATCCGGGTGTGTAGAGATTTGAGCGTTATGGTCACAGGCATGAGCGCATATGATATCAGCCACCCTGCTTTTATCTTGCGGATTTTACGGAAATCTAGCTTATAGTCCGAATACAAAACGAAGGATTTACCACGTATCACGCATATTCTAGCACAACGCTATTCACTAACTCAACCAAGATCATAATGAAGATACCGCAATATCACCAAATCTATACTGTGCCCAACTCAGACTTCCCTCAGGAAGTGTCCACAACCGGTGTCCGACGTCAGATCCCGCCGCTCCCGCCGCCACGAGCATTGGTAGAATATGCTCAAATGTGGGATGTGCCTGTCTGGCGTCTTCTCGCTCCAAGAGTTCCGCCATCTTCGCTTGCCGATCTTGTCCCGGCATGGAGACGGCGCCTTTCAACGCCTCGTCAAAGGTCAATGTGTATCTAGGAGAAGACTCGTCAGCATCGTGATCTGATTAATTAGATTGCATAGGAGTTGCTCACGGTTGTGTCGGACCATTCCCCATCGTGGCGCGGAAATCATGAAGATTGTGCACCGCCATGCCGGCACCAATGATAAGAGCACCTTGATCCCGCAGCCCTTCGAGCGCCTGACCAATGCGGTAGTGTTTGTCGGGGTCGTCGTTGCCGTAGAGCGAGACTTGCACGATCGGCACGTTCAGAGGGTTCTTCTTGGGGTCGAAAGCTGTTCGCCAGAATTGTTTTAGTCGCAGACAATTCTGGTCGTCAAGATCGTTTTCTGAGCACTCACCAACGATAAAACCTGCCCATACGCCATGGTCCAAGCCACGCTCGACCCTCTCGACCTCGACACCTGCCGACTCAAGCTTCTCGGCCACCTTCTCCGCAATCTCGGAACTGCCCCTGTTAGGATATTTGCGCTCGTAAAAGTGCGGCGGAAACCCGTAGAAGTCGTAAATGATGTCCGCCTCGGCGGCCGTGTTGATCTTTATCGTGTTCGCGCCGCCTTGCCAGTGGGCGGAAAAGACCACGACGGCTTTGGGCTTGACGATGTCGGTGATCTGGCGCCCGACCTCGGCCAGTCTGGCGTAGGCGGGGTGACCAGTGTTTTCCAAGAAGTTGGGCCCGCCGATGCCGAGAAAGTAGACGGGCATGCGTGGTGGGATTGCAGACATGGTTTAAGTGGGAACAAGCTGACAAGAAGCGCGGGATGACGCATGTACAAAATGTTATGATCTTTGTGGGGACATGATGGGATGATTGTAAAGTCCTGCGGTCTTGATATAGTCGATCAGGCTATACGAATCCGAAGTCGAGGATCAATCAGATGGCAAGTAGAGAATGATGATTATACATCGCGCGTCTTGCTCGCGTGCCGAGCAGCGACCTTGAATTCGACGCCATGCTGAACATTGGAGAGAGGGTTGAATATCCTGAGAGGAGTGGAAGAAATTTATTTGAAATCTGGCATTCCCTTGGTAATGGACTACATGCGTAGCATGGCCACAGGTAGTATAGAGTAACTAGGATGCCATCTTTTGCATATTCCATGAGCCAGTCATAGACCTGTTAGCAGACCCACCAACCGCGCGGCTTGTGCTTACATGATCCTGAATCGCGAAACCAGGAGCGAAGGTTCAGCTGCATGAAGTTGGCTTACTTTCCCGCCTGCAGCTAGGATATGATGGATGCTATTATGGTAAAACAAGGGTCTTGGCGCCATCCCGCGCGGCTTGTGGGTCCATCCAATGGATATCCTCTCTAACGGTTAACCACGGGCGTCAGGAGTTCTAGAATTGCTGACTGATTCACTCTGGGATGGAACGAAAACCAACGCGATAGTTCTTCTTTCATCGTCACGGCCGTATTGTGTAATAGCTCAGTTCAATTTCTTGGCTTACAAATGGGAAATATGAGTTGGAGAAGAAACGACGTGAATGATATTCGTCCCTCTTTTTGCTATTATTGTATATAAAAGGTTGATAAATGCACCCGGCTCATGTAGGATTTGGTATGAAGATATCGATTACGATCAAAATACTTGAACTTCAAGTAACGTTTTGCAATCTGCTCTGAATTTTACCCTTCAAATACTCATCCAATCTCATCACAACATCATGGCATCCAAACCCGTCGTATTGATTCTCGGATCTGGCCCCCGAGTGGGCCTCTCCGTGGCCAAGAAGTTTGCCAGCAACGGCTACAGCGTTGCCATTGCGTCCAGGAGCGGCAGCGGCTCCAAGAACGAACAAGGCTACCTCTCCCTCCAGGCCGATCTCACTAAGCCGGATACAGTCCCCGCCTTGTTCGCGGCTGTCAAGTCCGAGTTCCAGACTGCCCCCAGTGTCGTCGTCTACAATGCAGCAGGTCTGGCCGTGCCTCCCAACAAGGACTCTGTCTTGTCCGTTCCGGTGGAGAGCGTCGTCTCGGATTTGAATATCAACACCGTCACTCCGTATGTTGCCGCCCAGCAGGCGGTCGCGGCTTGGGAATCGCTGCCCAAGGAGACCAAGAAGACATTCATCTATACCGGCAACATCCTAAACACCAAGATTCTTCCCGTCCCCATGATGATCAACCTAGGAGTTGGAAAGTCGGCGTCTGCATACTGGGTTGGTACGGCCGATACTCTGTATTCGGCTCAAGGCTACCGGTCAGTAGATATATAGTAAACACCACTGGGGTATCTCCAAACTGACTTGTTTCTTCAGATTCTTCTATGCCGACGAGCGCTTTGCGGATGGTAAGCACAAGGGCATGGAGTTGGACGGCGAAGCGCACGGCGACTTTTACGCCCAGCTGGCAAACCACGAAGGCAAGGTCCCTTGGCTGGCCACATTTGTCAAGGACAAGGGATACGTCCAGTTCTAGATGGAAACAGCCGATACTCTCCAAACGTGGAGCGTTGGTCTTTTTCTGAAAACAGCGAAAGAATCAAACCAACAATACAAGATCGCCTTGGCTTCTGAAACACGTCGCAAAGTCGAGGTCTTGGACTTCTGCATCTTGCTTCTTCCACACGCTCTCCATGATATCGAATGCCTTGTGAACAGTGAGAAAGACACTCGGCGGTTCCAGCGCGTCGACGAGTTCGCGCAGCTTCTCTTGTTGTGCGGGCGTCGCCATGCATCCGGCGACGCAGAACGGCCAGACCATGGCGCGCAACAGAGCTGGGGATGAGATCTGGGTCGTCAGGGCCTTGACAATGTTTTCAACCGAGTCGCCCATGGCATGCTTGGCCGGCAGCCATCCGGATCGAACGACGGATATGTAGATCAGGGCTGCGTGCGCCCATACTCGAGTGACCAAGAGAACCTGCCGGGCGTGACTGTGTGCTTTTTCGCAATAGCTGTTGCCGAATATGTCCAACAGGCTCTCTTTCTTCTCTTGAGGGGTGGCCCAACGTTCGTCCGAATACATGAGACGAGTTCGTAGAGCATTTTCAATCAGGTCAGCATGGTGCATCAACTTGATGTGGTCAACTTCCCCAGTTCGGTTACACTGCTGCTTCCATGAGTCTAGCGACGCGATCTTGGCAACCTGTAAGAGCACCAAGTTGGCACAACCGACCACGGCCTCGAGATTGACTGGCGGCTCGAGGCAATCTTCTCCGCCGATCAAATCCTCGAGGATATCGTAGAGCTTTGGCGGCTCCTGTAGCACGGTGCTGGCAATTATGTCGTCAAAGATCAAAAGAGCGGCTGAGAAGCGCAACGCAGACTGCTCGGGGCTCGGTACGTCAATGTTGAGAGAAGTCGAAGACCAGGAAGACGGACCCAGACTCGTCAGCAGTTGATTAAAGTCGACTCTGTTTCCTCCTCGTCCGTCGCTGCCAACCGTTCCTAGAAGTTGCTTGAAGAGGGCCAAGCCCGCGTTGAGGTGCGTGTGGCAGTTTTGGAAACTGAGTACCGCCAATTCAAAGCGTTGCACCTGCATGATACTGGCCAATACTCGCACAGCTCCGAATACGTGCTCGGAGATGTCGGCGGGCCCTCGCAGCACCTCGAGCGCCCGCCTCAACACTTCAAAAGCATCCTGCGTCTGGCCGAGAACCTTGTTGCAAGGAAAGTAGCGGCCAACCGTTTGCGCCAGAGCGAAAAAGTAGGAGCTCTGGCAAAGAGTGGCCCGACGGACCACGGGAGAGTTCAGAACCATTTCGAGTATCCAAGATTTCCCGCCTTGCAGGAGAGAAGGCCTGTAGAATGGAAACAAGAAAGGGAGGACTTGCTCAATGTAAAATGTCAATAATAAAGCATCAGATGGTCCGATGTCTGCCGGCCTGGGAGGCGTCTCCAGACTGCGACTGCATCCGGGACCGCACGGTTCTGACTCTGATGACGGCACGTTGCTTTGCATGTCCGGCGATGTGTTGATTGATTCGGAAGCCGGATCAGCCGCGCTGCCACTGCGAGACTCTGATGAAGCCTTTCGGCCGTTGCGGTCCTTCACGACCACATCATCAAACTGGCTGAGCGGAACCGTCCGATCGCCCCGACGCCAGCGTTTTTTTTCTTTGACCTCGCGCTTCAATCTCTCGGCCATCTGTTCCTGCCTCTTCCCCCCGTCCATCCAGTCCGGCTTTTCATAGCTGTAGTGGCACGTGATCTCCAGAGCGGCGCAGGTGCTGCACATGGGATGTTTTTCGTCGCATTTCTTTCGTCTGAGGCGGCAGGTCCAGCAGCCGCTGAAGCTTCTTATGTTGCTGTTGTGAGCGCTATAGGATGGGTGAAGCTCCATTGTTGACTTGAACTAGACCCGAGATCAACTTACGTCTCTGGATAGGGCGCCCGGGCAAACTTGCAATCCGTCTGATTAAGTATGTCCAACGGTTGCTCGCCAGAGCCAAGATTCGCAAATTGCAGCATCCAGGATCCTGCAGCTCGATTGATGCTTTGCGACTAACAGCAAGCCAGTGGGAGGGGTCTCCTGCACATGCGCGGCTCAGCCTTAGTGCACCTGCTTATAAATGCATCTGATACGATACTGGCCGGAACTATGATCTATCTTGGAATTTGAACACGGAACGAATACAGATGATAACTTTATTGCTTTTGGTCTTCTTATTCGGCTTGACGAGCCAAGTTGACGCCGACGACTATATAATTGAACATGCCGACTCGACTTAGGTAACCTAGGTATACTGAGAAGGTGGGATTACATATACTACGTGCTGGGCATTGCATCCTAGATTGATCATATGGGAAATGCGTTCAACTATACCTCGCTATAGTCAAGACCGACCTGCATACTCGAGTCAAGTGAGTCCAAGCCGTCTCGTCGCCAACCCAAACATCAACGTTCTTTGACTTTTCGGTAATTAATCAACTCGTCCCCTACCCGCTCACTCATACAGTCGTACGTAATCCCCACGGCAGAATTCTCATTTCCCATCCACAACCCCGCCGGCGCCACGAGTTATACCACAATACCGCACCCTCTTTCAACCAACCATCGTCAACCTTCTCGGCGATCCTGACAATTAAAACCCCTGGGGATGTGGTCTAGTGGTATGACGTTTCCTTAGCATGCTCTGAAGCATGGAAAAGGTTCTGGGTTCGATTCCCAGCTTCTCCACATTTTTGTCTATTTTCCAGACGTTATGTCTTCTTTCTTTTACGGCATTCTCGTCATGTAAAGCTGTCTTGCATGAAGATAAGACGCGGTCATTCAACAACAAATCAGTTGCTCGGCTAGCTCAGTTGGTTAGAGCGTCGTACTAATATTCTCTGAAAAAGAATATTAAGTTATGCGAAGGTCCTCAGTTCAATCCTGTGGCTGAGCAATTCTTTTGCCATTTTTCTCAATTATTTTGTCTTTTTTTCTTCTCCCATTCTTGTCTTCTCGGCGACTTGACCTTTTTGGTGCAGTGGAGCTGGCGGAGGGGTCGGGACGGAGTGGCACCGACGTTTCTCAGTTGAACTTGTCGGTCAGACTTGTTCTAGATCGCGATATGCGGATTGCTGTCCGCACTTGAGGTGCTGCTGGCATGTCAAAGATCATGCATGACAAGACTTATGCAATGTCAGATCAATTCAAGATAATTTGTTCATACCATAAACACTCGTGTTTGTTACAACATCTATCAATTGCAGTCGCGATATGGCGGTTTTCTCTATCAATGCCGAGGCCCATTTACTAGGGAGCTCGTAGTGGATTCAGACCCCTCCCGCCTCGGATTGGCCGACGAACTGGCAACCTTGTCGATCTGAATCAATACTGCCTCGGTTTCTCGCCAGAAACCATCGTCACGGCGGGATCCCCATAGAATTTCATGCGATTTGGTCGATGGAAACATCTTGGAAGTCTTTCTGTTCCCACTCTTGCTTAGCAATCAGGGGTGGCTCAAGCGGAGCACTGGTCGTGAGCGGTAAGTTCATCCGTATATACAAAGCTGATCTGATATATATCTGTGCATCTCATGTATCTACAATAAAAGACCTTGCTATTTCTTGAAATATTATTATCCACAAACACATACACTGTCTCATCACACACACATCTCTCACACAACTCAAAATGGCCCCCGTCATCCTCAACGTCGCCTACCCCTCGGGCTCCGACTTCAACGTCGACTACTACACCTCCAAGCACATCCCGCTGGCGCTGGGCGCGTGGCAGAAGCTGGGCGGCCTCGTGGGCTGGAAGCTGTACACGCCCGTCGGCGAGGGCTCGCCCTACGCCGCCCACCTCGAGGTCACCTGGGACAGCATCGAGGCCGTCGTCAACATGAAGACCAACAGCCCGCCCGAGGTCCAGAAGGCCCTCGCCGACGACCTGTCCAACTACTCCACCAAGCCCCCGGCCATCTGGGTCTCGGAGCTCAAGGCCAGCCTGTAAAGGATGTTCGTGGAGGGAGAGGAGGGAGGGGGATTGTGAGAGGAAGCGAATCTTTTGAAATAGGCCAGGGGAATGGGAAGCTTTTGGGTTTCAATGAGAAATGTTCATTGAAAAAACACCATTGGAAGCCGCGGGATATTGGTTCTGCGACAAGGAAGGTCCTCGCCCATCATCACCACGACACTCTGGCGAATTGAGCTGCAGGCACAATTTCTATGATATTACAGTCGCAATTGGTAGACGCACTCAATACAATGCTGTCATTGCGCATGACCCGTCCATGAACCCTTCGCAGGAATTGAAAACGAATGCCCAGAATGCGGGGAAGACGGGGGGTCGACCGTATGTATATCTGGGGAAGGCCTTTGGGCCGTGACCAAACGGCGGGCCATGGGCACATATCGGACCGATATCAGAGCGAGGACATTACTCCGTCGTCCATCCGGTGCTACAGTAAAGCGTTTTCGTTCTTTTCTTAGGCGTTGAAAATGTCTATATTATCCGGAGTTGATACGACCTATTGCATGCCATATGTGACGATCTCGCGCCGCAACGTCTGATTGGTGGCATATTGTTTGTCTTCTATGAGTATTTGATATTTTTTAAACCGGATGTAGAATCTATAAAAAGTGACTATAACTATCCAGCTCCAAGACGCTGAAATACTGCTACAGACAGATTGATCCTCAGTCCAGATATTGAATCTCAAGTTTTGTTGCAGAATTGATTGATCATGTACGCCTCGGTGTTGTTTGCCCTCGGGGTGTTTTGTACTGCCGCCGTTGGTGCCTCTGACCGGAAGATCTGCGAGGTTCCCGCTTCCGGCACAAATGCGACAGACGACGCCCCTGCCATCCTCGCAGCTTTTGACGAGTGTGGCCAAGGAGGCACCGTCCTCTTCACAGAGAACACGACTTACTATGTGAATACCGTCATGGAAGTCTCTGGCCTCGAGGACTGCCACGTGGATGTTCGTGGCACTTTGCTGGTGAGTGAAATAACTGCCTTGATCAATATGCCGGGGGAATGGCACGGCTGACTTCATAGTAGTGGTCCACCGACATTCAATATTGGCTGAACCACTCGCTGCCCGTAGGTTACCAAAACCAGAGCACAGCTTTCAAGCTGGGCGGCGATCGCGTCTTGATCGATGGCCATGGACATGGAACATTTGATGGAAACGGTGGCGTATGGTATCACTACGCGAGCGGCATTTCCAATCTCGCCGGGCGCCCGCATGCATTGACGCTCGACGGCCTGAATAACTCGCGCGTCACGGGCTTGCAAATGCTGAGGAGTCAAATGTGGTGAGTATCCGAATAATCGCGAAATTCCTCCTAGCGATTCGATCAGAGTCCTGCTAACACTATGGCAGGACTTTCTCCATCATCCATAGCCATGATTCCGTCTTCGAAAACATATTTGTGAACAATACTGCTCTCGACGGCTCATCCAGCGGTAGGTAAACTGCCCTTCGAAGAAGAGGCACGCTGCTGATGATGTACAGGAAATACTGATGGCGCTGATACCTTCTTCTCGTCTCACCTGACCTTCCGCAACTGGACCGTGGTCAGCAAGGATGATAGTATCTCGTTCAAAGCCAACTCGACCGATATCACAGTGACCGACAGCCTCTTCATTAACGGACTGGGCATCGCCATTGGCAGTATCGGACAATACAAGGACCAGTTCGAAACAATCGAGCGCATCAAGGCGGACAATATTCGCTTTCAAAACACGCTGCACGCAGTAGGCGTCTTCCCGGGTTTTGGTCATGGTAGCTGTGATCGTGCTGACAAGCTGCAGGCATACTTCAAGACTTGGACTGGGGAACAAGTCGGATACCCGCCAAACGGCGGCGGAGGCGGTCTGGGCTGTAAGTGATTGCACCCCCCTTGGATACTTACTTGGATGCGGGTCATCTGAGGTCACCGCATAGGGCTGACTCTTGTCGTCAACACTCGCAGACGCAACCAACCTATCCTTTACCAACCTGTACGGGACGTCGTTTCGCGGCGCGCCCCTCAGCATCTCGCAGTGCACGACATTTTCGGGCACGGCCGGCAACTGCACGTCGTCCAAGTTCGAGATCGAGAACGTCGAGTTTGCCAACTTTAACGGCACGGCGTCCTCCCTGACGCTGGCCAGCCTCCAGTGCAGCGGCGTGGAGCCGTGCCACGATATCGCCATCACGAATGCCACGCTGGTAAAGACCAACGGCGACACATCGCCCGTCGCTTATCTGTGCGGCAACGTGGTAAATCCGATTGGCTGGAACTGCACTGGCGATGTGTGTGTCGGCGGGAGTGCCACTGGGCAATGTTAGAAGGGCGAGCTCCGAGAGATGCCAGACTTGTCGAAGTCAAGAAGTTGATCAAGTGCTGTGAGATATCCAGATGAACATGACAAGTCGTATCTCCTTGGTGCCCCGAGACCGTCTCTATGACGTTACTGGTTGGAGTTGTGCCATGAAGATAGAGCTCAAATCAAGTTGATGTCCTAGAGTGTGGCTGCGTGATCGAAGCGCGACTGTCAGGGCAGAGTGACGTTGGTGATAGACTCCCCATGTACCTTGACAAAAGTGAACTGGCCACAATCGTGTGCAATTGGCACTCGGACGACGTTGATGGCCAGTTCGTAGATCGTTCATGCGTCTGCACTACTATTTTGAGCGTCGATCCGATATTGTCTATGATATGAACCAAGCCGGTACGTAGGTACAAATAACATCCTAAATTTGGAAGCGAACATTGAAGAGGTGCATAATAGTGTGCGAATACTGAGTCTTGACACGTTCTCGGGCCGTGTAGTGTACTTTGTAGAGAAGCTCTCTCATTTGAGGGAAATACTACAGTAACGGTAATAATACTAATAAAATACTTTTGCGGCAAGGACAATCTTGATTTCTGCACAACGTCGTCAGTAGTGGATAGCTTTTGCATATGGGTCGCTGATCCGGAGCGAATATTGTGTTTCAACAATACAAGAACAGTATGACGATTGGCTACCATTGGGGGGCCTTTGGGGGCTTGGATGGGGGAGATGGATCAGGGCCGTCCATTTGGCGAATTCTGCACAAATACGGACTAGGAGGATCAGGGAAATCTAATGGGGTTTTTGTCTTTTGGCATTCTGTCTGCACTTTTCGTCAATTTAGTATGGGCCCATGGATGGTTCAGTCCTGGACTGCAGACTGCTGGTCTGGTTCATGGCTACTGGTCGGTATTGTCGGTAAGGAAGTGCAGACTCCAGAGTGCGAGTGCAGGCACAGGACAGTCAAGCCAACAAGCGAGGGCCTGGGAAAGGAAAAGCCGGGGATCGTGCGTTGACGTTTTCTGTCGTCCATGTCGAGTTGCGAGGTGCGGGCGGAGGTGGGAACCGATGACGTCGTTCGAGTGCCAACCTAGCCCGGCCGCGTGCTTTAGGTACATTTCATGTCGCATCTTTTAGTTTTTTTTTTCCCTCTCCAGGCCCGGGATTGCTGGGGAAAGATTTCTTGGAGGGGTGTGTTTTGTGGCTTGATAACGAATTTTTTTGGCGTCTTGTCCTTGGATCATGTCTCTATTTTTTCGTGCCTAATGTATGATTCGTCGCTAGGCTGTGCTCCGTACCGTAGTAGCAGTAGCGGTGCAGTTGTCTTGGTTCTCATGGTTATTGCGTATTATCTGCATCGTCTAGTGCTTGCTGGGCGGATGTACTCCGTAGATCCAAGGCAGCTGGGAAGAGACGGGCTCGACGGGTTGCAAGGGCCCTATTCTGGACTGGGATCAGAGGCTGGTCTTCTCTCTCGTCGCTGACGTCTTCTGTGGTAACTTGTGGCTGCACCGTGCTTCTGAAGCGGCGGGGGATCCCTGAGTCCTCTTTTTGCGGCGGCCCATGGGAAAGCAAACGTTTGTTTGGGGTTCAATCGGGCCTTGCTTCGAGTGGCCTGTGTGAGGTGAGGGGCAGCAGATGAGCAAATCAGACTGGCCGAGAGAGGTCCCTGAATGGAGAAGATGGCGCTGGATGGCTGCATTTCAGTGGGCGGATTGGTGATTGATTGATTCACATACACCTTACCTACCTTACCTACCCTACCTCTACCTTGCCCAACCTATGTAATGAACCGGGCAGCAGGAGGGCAGTGATTGAATTGAGTGGTACCTCGAGCAGGTGGGATTCAAGTGGGATGCCAAAGTACCTGTCGACATCACAGTACCGTCAACTAACCTTCGTCTTCGCTTAGCTAATGCCATCAATACTCTACTCCCGTACCTTTCACCTTTTACTTTACCGCATTGTTGTTATTGTTCATTCCAAGCTATTGTCGTAATCGTCTGAGCTCGTTTTAACAATTGTCACTCGCGGTATTAATCTCATGGCAACGACGGAGCACTGTCCAGCCCTGCTCTAACACCATTTCCCTCCCGCCAAACGCTACCCAACCTCGATTCCGATCCAGAATCTGATTTCCCCCCCTTCGCGCCAGCCAACTAAACTGACGACCGCGCATGCACCTCGCTGTCACCTGTCAAGAGGGGTTCTGATCATCGTACTTTGCGGCACACGCTATCCGGTCCAGCGAGTTCGATCTACATCCCATACCACTGACGAACAAAAACCTGCTATTGCTCGATCCCCTCCGAACCGCCTGAAAAATGGCCGATACACCTCCTGCTGGGTCTCCCCCAGAGACCCCCGATACCCCAGAACCCGAATTCCAAGAGCTGTACAGCGATCTCCCCAAGAGGATGCCCTCGTTGCGCTCCGTCTCTGAGCCCGACAAGCCTGTCCATCCCATGTCCGCCTCCTCCACGCCTCTCGGCGTCCTATCCAACGCGCGACGACCGCCCGTCTCATCAGGCATGTCTAGCGGACGCCTTCCCGAGGGCATCAACGCCAAGATGAGAGCCTTTCACCTCTCGCGGCAAGGGTCCTCGCCCCTCAACTCCCAGCCCGCATCTGCCTCGCCCCAGTCTCCAGTCTCCGGCTCCATGCCAATGGGCGGTCCCGCCGTTGGTGCCCTTCGCCTGCCCGGCCTGGGTGATTCACGACCCGCGAGGCCGGGCGCGCCCGCCTTCCCTCAGTCCATGCCACAGGTCCCCTCTGCTGGTGGTCCCACTGGCGGTCTTGCAGGAAAGAGGAAATTCGGGCTGAAGCTCAGCAACATGGCCCCGCCTCCCACACCAGATGTCCCGAGTGCTGGCCCGGCCGACCCGGCAGCACCCAAGCTGGCAGAGAGCCACGGCGCCCCCTCCCAGATGAAGCAGTTTGAAGAATATATTGATTCCGAGAATGGATACTTGACCTTCAAGGGTAAAGCCATCATCACAAACAAGGGTGTTGACTTCTCAGATGGTTCCGTCTTCAGGATATCCTTGGACGAAGTCGAGAAGCTCGACGAGCTGGGCAAGGGAAATTATGGTACCGTCTACAAGGTTCGACACAGCAAACCACGCGTGCCACGGTTTGGACCGGGACTATCCGGAGCCAAGCCACTCTCTGTCCCTGGCACCTTGGACGATGGTCCTGATTCTCCTGTCGCCAGCAAGGGCAGTAACAGCGGTCTGGTCATGGCCATGAAGGAGATTCGACTGGAGTTGGACGAGGCCAAGCTGTCAACCATTCTGAAAGAGCTGGTCATTCTCCACGAGTGCGCCTCGCCATACATCATCGACTTCTACGGTGCCTTCTTCCAGGAGAGCGCCGTCTACATGTGTATTGAATACATGGATGGCGGTTCCATCGACAAACTGTACGCCGGCGGCATTCCCGAGCCTGTCTTGAGGAAGATCACATACTGCACCATCATGGGACTGAAGGAACTCAAGGACAAGCACAACATCCACCGTGATGTCAAGCCCACAAACATCTTGGCCAACTCTAGGGGACAAGTCAAGATCTGCGATTTTGGCGTCAGTGGTAATCTGGTGGCCAGTATGGCACGAACGAATATCGGTTGCCAGAGCTACATGGCTCCTGAAAGAATATCTGGTGGAGCCCTCATGACGGGCGGCGCATCAGACGGAACGTACAGCGTCCAGAGCGACATCTGGAGTCTGGGTTTGACCTTGATTGAATGCGCCATGGGCCAATATCCTTACAAGCCGAATCAGACCACCTCTATCTTCGCCCAACTATCGGTAAGCATTTCCTCAAATTCATGACATTTTGTGCGCAAAACACGACAACACAAGTGCTAACTCTTTACCTCCCAGGCGATTGTCGATGAGGACCCCCCGGACATGCCCGAAGAAGGCTATTCTGCCACTGCCATTCGATTCGTCAAGTCTTGCCTAAACAAAAAGGCAAGCTTGCGTCCAACATACCAAGCACTACTCAACGCAGAGTGGCTCAAAGACATGACGAAACCCGAGACCATTACCGAAGAAGACGAGGAGGCTGCAGAAAACGATGTGAGCGCCGAAGCCATGTCGAATGCAGCAGATAACCTGGATATGAGGAAGTCGGGCACCGAGGACCCAGACGTTGCAGAATGGGTTCAGAGTGTGATGGCACGAAAGGCGAGTGGTCAATACGGCGAGGACGCTGAAAAGCCCGCGCTCCACGCAGCACCACTTGATGCCGTCGGCCCTGAATTCCAAACGCCGGAAGCAGCCGCCTAGATCAAGCAGCGAAGAACGCGGCATTGACTTGGCCGCGTTTCCTCCGACGAATCAAGCTCAAACTGCAACAGAGCAAGCACAATGAACATCGTGTGCTGCTCTCCGGAAAGCCCATTTACGGACGGCAGGCCTTCCGTATACGCTGTGATACTTACAGACCGGTTTTCCTCTCTAGTACATGCATGTAGCATAAGCGGCGTACACTTCCCTTTGTCACTTTTCTCTCAGAACGGAGATGAGCCTACATGGTTGGAATCACACGATCTCTGTTTCACACAACAGGGCCATGGAATGCGCAAACGAACGCAAACGATTCAATGGAGGATAGGATAGACGGCGTCCCTTGTACACGAGATGGGACGGCGCAAGAGTAATTACTTCTTTTTTGGTTTTGTTTTCCCTCCTTTTTTGAATTTTGGGAGGGATCCCCAACTGTCCCGAGCTCCATGTTTCTATTGTGGAAACATGACTGCTTGGAATCCGAGGCAGTGGATATATACAATGGGCATCAGATATACGAGCAAGGCACATCCCGTCAACCGGATGGGAAAAGCATCGAGCGGGGAGTTCAGTCCTTGTACAAGATGGATTGGCGGTCTGTATGTGATATTTTCTTCTGAGGGCCGATTGTCTCGGTCAGCAGGGCGGAAGGGACAAGTTCGAATTAGGCCATGCTAGAAAACTTCTACCAGTCACATAAAACAGACTGATTGATGCCACTACGATTTATGAAATGACATGCAGTGTAACGGGTGACCAGGGCATTGATGTGCATAAATTGCAACATGGAAACTTGTATTAATATGACCATTCAAATATGGCCACATGCAACTTGAACTATAGTCGTGTTGGGTAGTAATAATTCATTAAGACTACCTAGTAATAATGTTCTCTAACGAATGGCTCATTTTGGTATCAATTACACGCCGTTGCACCCAGGTCAAAAAAGGCTTCAATCTTTTTCTCCTTCGTCATTCAACCAAACAATAGACATTATTCAAAAACAAGAGCGAGCAAAAAGACCGCTCAAACGCCGTCGTCATGCACGTTTCCAACTGGCTTCGTCAACACGCTTCCCCTCGCATCAAAAGGGCGCATACAACTGATCGTGATCGTCCTTCTCTCCTGAAAGAGAAAAGGCTCGTTTTTTATTGCATTTTGGGGATGAACAGACAGCACTGCGATACTGCCGCCTGTCCATTTTCTAAATTTCTTTTTGTCGGGTTTTTTTTTGCTCTTTACTTTGGGTTTAGGTGTTTAAGAGTAGTCGTCCTTGACCCGGCGGCTGCCCATGTCGTAGGAGCGGCGGCTGCGGACGCTCTTCTGGCGGCCCCAGCGGCTGCCGCCCGAGCCGGCCGTGTACTTGTCCTTGCCGGCGCGGGTGCCGATGCAGTAGAGCACGAGAGAGATGAACAGCGCGGCCCAGGCGCCCCAGGCGAAGCCGAACGCCCAGCGGCCGATGCTGGCGGTGCGGCCGTCGGCGAGGAAGGCGTTGCGGGCCTTGACGAAGACGGCCGTCATGAGGGAGACGGCGACGGTGAAGAAGAGCAGGGCGACGGCCGTGGCGAAGCCCGCGACCGCCGAGCCCAGGCGCCCGCAGCAGGCGACGAAGCCGGTGAAGAAGGCGGCCACGGCGAAGAAGAGCGAGATGATCCAGAAGACCCAGCCGAAGCGCCACATGAGGTAGTAGTAGTGGCTGGTGGTGTTGCCGCCCGAGGAGCCGACGAGGGCCGAGGGGGCGTTGGACGGGTTGGCGGACCAGGCGGAGCCGAACGCGGGCGCGGGCGCGGCCTTGCCGCAGTCGAGGTTGCCGGCGCCGCAGTGGTAGAAGTAGGTCCACTGGGTGACGTCGCGGGCGCCCGTGATGCCCGACGTGTCGGCGCTCAGAAAGTACGTGTTGCTCAAGGGCGACGTGTGCGCGACGCCCGAGAGGATGACGAAGAACATCATGACGATGCTTCCGCCGAGGAAGATCATCGACATGAGGCTGAGGCCGGCATCTGTTTGGAGAGAGGTTAGTAAATGCGATCGGATCTGCGTGTGAGCCTGCTCAGTACGTACGTGAGAGCGCCATCTTGTCGGATGTTTGTGATATGCCACCAAAAAGATGAAAAAGGTTGATCGGCCTCGGCCGGAAGGAGTTCAGTGGACTACAGACGAGGACTTATTAGTATGATGAGTCAAATCAGACAGGAAGTCGCCCATCGTCCAAGGGATCATGATGTTTTCTTCCACCCAGGACGAGCTGGTGGGTCTCTACAGGCTCGCAAGCTGTTGTGATCAATCAAAGTTGCATACCTTCCTGTAGGATCCTGGTGTCTCGAAGCTTTGACCCTGGTGGCGTTTGGGAAGCTTGTTGCTTGTTGGGGAATCTCTCAAACTGGGTTGTTTCCAGGTAAGATTCGGGGTCTGATATATGCCACAGGGGGTTATATTAGGGATTAAAGACGAAAAGCCAAAAAGCTGGTATATCGTCTATCGAGAAGATAGAAGGTTATAGGAAGGGAAGTTTCGGTTACGAGGGCCGGGTTCTCAGAGAGGGCGACCGTTGGGCATTTGAAGCAAAGAGCACGGGATCCGTACGAAATGGTACTTTGTCGGATTCGGTTCTATCGCATCTCACAAGGTGCGAGAAAAAAGGGCCCGTGTTGTTTTCTTTTTCTCCCTCCGTCTTCCCTGGCCCAGTTTCTCTAGCAGACTATTGGGAAATTTCCCACAGGCAAGCTGGTGGCCTTCTCAGTAGGGGATCCTGAGCGTTGCCCCGGATGGGTGGATCGGAATGACGACACGCACGAGCGCTGGTGGACAGCTTGTTGCCTGTTGTGGCCTAGCAGCAGTCCATCGGCGCTCCATGGCGCGGCGCCCGTACGGTCTCATACCTGGCAATTGAACCCCCCAAGACAGCCCAAGAGCGCACTGGAGAGCACCGAGTGCTACGCCAGAGCGCTGCTTGGGTTTTACGTCACCGGGCGCTGGAAAACGTGTCGATAGCTTCGCGACACTAATCTGTAATTAAACTAAACAAAAGTTTTTTCTTCTTCTCCCTGTCTGTTAGGGTTCTCTCTGAACTGCCGCTTTTCATGTGTTTACTCGAAACCAAGGGTCTTTTTCCAATTGTTTTTCACTGCCTGCGATCACGCATTTCTGTCGCCCGTGAATACGGAATACGGTTACAATATTTAGGATGATCCCCCCTCTCCGGTCCCTCCGCCCCTCCCTACACCGCAATCCGCGTCGTCACGCAAAGGAGGCTTTTTAGTCATCTGTCCATACATACACACTCATCACATCACAGCTCTGGGTTCCGCACCGACTATCACTGCCGCTGCCGCTGCCGCCCATCCCGAATGGCCAAGTTCGTTAGTTGCTGCTAGATTCTGCGCACCTTGACTGCTTTGGCACTCGCTCGGCTGCAAGTAGCAAGTCTATGAAATCATTCTGTGCACCGATTCCAGCGAGATCGAATTAGTCCCGTTTAGACTTCTCTTGGTTATATTTCGATAGCCGTCATCTCATCGACCCTAAAAGATGAACAACGAGGCGGCGTCAAGTAATCTGCCTCTCCCGCCGAACTCCCAGATCGAACCATCAGGGGTCTTGATCGTAGCATCGTGCTCCCCGTTCCCATGTGGTCAGTCAGCCTGGGGGCACGATGCCGAGGTGGGTACATACTACAGAGTCCTGCCAGTGGGCAGTCTTGCATCCACAGCGCGCCGAAAGCTGATTACCCCTGCGATCTTTAAACCTCCAACGTACGCAGTACAGATACGTACATCACGGGCGCAGCATCTGTCTTAGCCCACGATATCTGCCTTGCGACACCGATAAAGTGTCTGCTTCTCTAGCGCAGAGCCAGATCAGTCACCTATTAATATGCAGAACTGCGGCAGTGGTTACTGCTCACTGGCAGAGGCTGAGCCTTATGGCTGGGCTGTCATCCCCAGATCTACTGATCTCTGAACCTCGTCAGCCCACAGTAAACGTCAGCCCGGCAGATTGCGGGCTCCAACTGCGTCGTCGACAGACCCCGTCATCTCAGCCATAGAGACCAACAATGACTTCGTGTACTACTCCATCGTCAGACCATTGTGTTTTCCATGCACTTGGGTCGCGATATATTTCATCCGTCTTACCTGGCTGTAGCTGGGGAGGGCACAATTGGTTTTAGTGTCAAGGGTATCCTGTGTATTTGACCAAGAGACATCTCATGAGCCATTCTCAATCATATTTCCCATCTTCGAGGCTCACAGGACCCTTTCCTCTGTACCAACCAGGTCAGCCATTACTGGCCGTTTTCTAGTGCTGGCCTTCGCCTTGCAACATTCCAACAATCATATGTTGACACTAACCAAACCTTGAACCTTCTGTATTGTAATAAGCTAATGTAAACATTTTGGATCGCACGTGTAATATGCGAGAGATCACATACCTCGTCCAGGAAAACAAGAGTTGCATCGACAAGCACTACTATAAGCAGGTACTATGCATCACTCCAGGATGAGTGCGACACTCGTGTGGGAGGACAGCAGTTTGTAATTGTATTCAAACTCTGGCCGATGACTCAAGCGGCCGCTCTTGATTCCATCTGCATTACAAAGCTTGCATTTCGGCAACAAAAGAAACAATACTCGGCATGACAGAGACTCCGCAACTCAGGGACTTTTGGCACGACGCGGGAACCCGATCGTATCTGGCCCAATCTCTCGAGTTCGCGGTGCGGCGTCAGAACCCCGAAAAGCCAAACCCCTGCCTTGGAGCTTGCTATTTATTGCTACTGCTACCTGTCAGGTTTTACGATAGCGTACTAGGTATGCAACAAACTGTATGAGGCTCTGCCTGCTGCTGAGGGGCGCCCCCAGGCATTCATTGTCTCGCTTCCTTCCCACCGCAACTGGGCGTCCGTGACCGACGGCCCAATTCGGCTCATGTCCGTGTTTTTCGCCCCAACAAATAAACCCCATGCCCCCGTTCGTTACTCAGAGCTGTCTCCGATAACGAGAAGGAGGAACGGTGACAGGAGGACAGAGCAACATGTGTTATAAACGTGCACAACCTCCACAGCAACAACAAGAACAGCAACTGGGATAAGAGGAAGAAGACTCATGTTGACTCTTCGCTGCGGGACCTGTCGATATCGCCGCGTCGGTTGCGATGGCGCTCAACCCTTCTGCTCGCCTTGTCGGGCCGTCGGCTTCAACTGCTCCGGCTACGACTACGCCGCATCGCCCGGCGCCAACGGAGACAGGCGCGGCGTCTTGATGCGACTGCACCCGCAATCCGTTCCGGACATGTTGGGAGGGGGCATCGTTTATGATCCGATGCCGCAGTTATACAACGAGGCCCAGATTATTTTCGACGGGGTTCACTACTGTAGGTGGCCAACTAGAAGCAGAGGCCGCATCTCTTGTTTCACAAATCGATCGACGGCATACTGACAAGGAGCAAAGTCAATGACCGAGTGAGCAATGACTTGATATCCGTCAATACACATTTCAATCCATATCAGATTCCCTTGACGAAATTGGAAACAATACCAGTAGGTCAAGCTTAAGGTTCATCCAGATCGAGTCGACATTGAATACCAAAGCCTTGCTCCCGCATCAAGTTCTGTTTATAACTCTGACATACCAATCATCATCAAGCGTATATACATCAATCTTCTCGTTACCAGTGCAAGCGTGCATCGGGCCGTACAAGAGGCCGACACGGCATATGCAACATCTTCCGCTCTGCTGCGGCGCGAGCACGATCTCTACGCCTTCAGGGTACGCGCCCTGGAGGATATCAACAATAGACTGAGCGAGAAGGATACGCAGACGAGCGACTCGACCCTCATGTCTGTCATCTGTCTACTCCTATCCACTGTGCGCATAGAGCTTGCCTTTGCATCTTGCCCCCTTACAAGCAGACTAATCCGCCGAACCAGATGCAACAGTCAGCCTATGGAGATTGGAGAGCTCACCTTGAAGGCGCGAGGCGCATCATCCAGATAAGAGGGGGTTTGAAGGAGATCATAAGCAAGAATGCATATTTCAAGCCACTCCTGGCCTTTTTTGTGGCGTATGCATTTCTACCCTTGAGACGATATGAAATTAGGTTACCCGCTTACAGCAGATATCCAGTATCGACGTTATGGGAGCAACCACGGCCCCGTCCACACACAAGCACATGTACGCAGCGACGACCATGGCGCTGCATTACTGGGAAGTGGAGCCGGGCATCTTTCAGTCCAATCTCGCCATCAGCATGCCTTGTCCCGAGGAGCTCTTCCAGGCGCTGATCTTGATCAACTACCTCCGCGCCATCTCCCGGCGCGCTGACCTCACCTCGCGGCGGCACGCGGGGACGCGCATGGTCTTGGAAAAACTGCGAGGCTTTTCCGCTCCGCAGTGGGCCATGAAGATGAAGTATTTCCGGGGCTGGAAGACCAGCGGCGACGGCGTGCAGTTTGACGACGGCGACGACGGTGACGGGCAGGAGTCGCCGCGCGTGGGGATCGAGTCGTCGCCCTCGACGGCCGGATCGCGGTCGCAGGACCCGACCCCCGGACCCCCGAGACTCTCGCCGCTTCCCAAGAGGGAATCGCCCGATACTCCGCCTGAGCCGGGAGCCGCGGCTCACATCACGGACCTCTGGCTGAACGTCGCCATCGCCTACCGCTCGGCGATCCTGCTGTACGCCGTGCGGACATTACTCACGGACCTGCCCGAGGACAAGGCCTTTTTGTTTGAAGCAGCCGCCAGCGACAGCGGGATCCGGCGGCAGAAAGATCTGGACGCCCTCCGCCTCGAGAGCAGGCGGGCCCTCGCCGAGTGCCTGGTGCCCATCTTTGCCGACGCGGCCAGCGCGCACGACTTTGGCAAGCTCGTCTACTTTCCCATGTTTGTGTGCGGCATGGAGATGGACGGCGAAGGAGAAGATCGGCGGCAGCGGGCAGCCCGGCAGGACTGGGTTACCCGCGGGCTGGAGACGGTCGGCATGGCCTGCGGCACGCTGGGCCCCATCTCGGCCGCCGACGAGCTCCGCGGGTACTGGGCCGCCAGCGCGGAGAGCAGGGCCAAGCGAGGGAGGCACGTCACCTGGGACGGGTGGTTCGAGGGCCGGCCTGACTTCATCTTTGGTTTCTGATGCAGATTGATGGAGTTGGGGATGGGAGTGCTCACTTGTTTCTGTCGTTACCTCATTCTAGAAAGCGTGGTGTTGGTTCGAGGCTTTCTGCTTTTCCACTTCATCGTGTGTGTATACCAGATACCATCAGACACCCTGAACGGTCGTCGTATGATCTTTTCTCGATCCATTTTGTGTACGGTGTATCCCCGCGTCACTCTTGACTCGAGCGGTGCTCCATGCCAGAAACCACAATCCGATCGTGTCATGGCCACCCCGGCTGTCTCCCAAGTGTAAATCCACAGTAGGCACGAGTTTCCTCTCCAGCCCAAAAAGTTAAAAAGTTTATCGTGTGAAAGACCCCATGGGTAAACTCATCTCCACCCTGTTCTCCGAGGTCTAATACGTTGTCTTTCCCCTGCAAAGTGGATGTTGAGTCGGGGAGTTTGAAGTCAGTCGTCGGCCACGGACCGGAAAGTGGGCGCGACAATGCCAAAAGAAGAAAAGAAAAAGTTGGAGCGTTCAGCATCACCCCTGTCCTCGTCGTCCATCCCGCACTCAATAGCAGCCAATTACGCTTCGGCCAAAGGTCAAAGACCCCCCGGGGCTGCGTCTGCATTAGATTCCTAGCGGGATGGCAAGCTGCTGGCTGCATGCAGGTAAACGTCGTCCCTCTCTTGAAACATTGCAAATCTGAAGCCCGCCCAGACTTTTCCGTCGTCGTCCTTTGAGCCTCATGTGGTGCAAAAGGACAGGACCCTGGCCCGAGGCCGCGTAAGTCCTTGCTGCTGCCAAGACTCAAGGCGAGGCAAATGGCCCATTAGCCTGGGCCGTGAACAACCTCCAACGAACGGCGAACATGGGGAGATCGAATCGGAATCAAGTCTTTTCGCTCTTAGTCAGTGATTTGCCGTGCCGCCCGCCGAATCACATCCAGTGCTTTTGTTTTCTTCCCTCTCTCTCTTTGCCTCTCGGTTTCGTAATCCGTGTCTTACAAGAGGGCCCCCTCGATCCGGCCTCGTCTTGGCAGCATATCACTAATACGCAATCCCGACGTGTCAAGGATCGCCGCCCATGAAAAAGGCCAAGGGTCAATGCGATGAATGAGCAGAGGGCAGGACAGGCGCTGATGATGTCCTGTTTGAGGACAAGAGACTGCCGCGGGGTTTGTCTATTTGAGGTAAAGTGAGACGCATCGAGCTGATTGACCTGGGAAAGTCATGGGCCAAGCCGAGATGGCTGGCTCAGAGAGTGTGGTTCGTCCTCGATATAGGATGTGGAAGTTGGGTATATAAAAGGTGTGCACATCTCCCCATACTCGGAATCTTTATTCTCGCAAGGTCTCTCGACTCGATCTGGTCTCAAGCTTTCAAGACACTTATTTTACTATTCACTCAGACCATCATCTTTCCTCTTTTTTCTGAAACTCAAACATGGTTCATCTCCGCTCCATCTCGGCCGCACTGGCCCTGGCCTCGGTGGCGACTGCTCACCCGGGCGAGGAACACACGCCCGAGCAGATCAAGCGCGAGGTGACAGCCCGGGGGCTGGCCCACCAGAAGATGACCCGAGCCCTCAACAGCTGCTCCTCGTCCTCGGCGTTCCGGGCCCGACAGGAGCGTGCCGTGGCCCGGCGCGCCGACGCCGCCCGGGCCCTGCGGCAGAAGCGCGACATCTCGCACAAGCCCGTGGCCCTTGGCAAGCGCGACGACGACGCCCTGGCCAAGTGGGCCGCCGTCGACCACAGCGTCGACTCGGGCTACACCCTGGACACGCCGCTCGACACGCTCTTCGCGGGCAACGCCTCGTGCGCGCTCGTCGAGGAGACGACCATCGGGCCGTACTTTGTGGCGGGCGAGCTGATCCGCACCGACGTGACCGAGGGCCAGGCGGGCGTGCCGCTGCACCTCGACATCCAGTTCGTCGACGTGGCCGACTGCTCGGCGGTTCCCGAGCTCGTCGTCGACATCTGGCACTGCAACGCCACGGGCGTGTACTCGGGCGTCTCGTCCGAGGGGCAGGGCGGGCTCAACAGCACGTTTGCCCGCGGCGCGCAGATCACCGACGCTGACGGCGTCACCGAGTTCGACACCGTCTTCCCCGGGCACTACACGGGCCGCGTGACGCACGTGCACATCCTCGGCACCAAGGACGCCCAGGTGCTCTCCAACGAGACGTACGAGGGCGGCGTGGCGACGCACATTGGCCAGCTCTTCTTCGACCCGGCGCTCGTAGCCAGCGTCGAGGCGCTCGCGCCCTACACCAGCAACAGCCAGAGCTTCACCGACGTGCTCGACGACAGCATCGCCGCCGGCGAGGCCACTGCCGACTACGACATCTTTGTGGATTATGCTCTCCTCGGCGACCAGCCCTCGGACGGCATCCTCGCCTGGATCACCGTCGGCATCGACTCGTCCGCCAACCACACCGACCAGGCCACGCCCGCGGCGCACTATTATGAAGATGGCGGCGTCGATTCGGGCCTGAGCATGGGAGGTGGCGGTGGCCCTCCGCCCGGCGCCAACGGGACGTTTCCCGGCGGCAACAGCACGGCGACGGGCACCGCCAGCGGCAGCTCAACCGTGGTGAGCACCAGCACGGCCACTACCGACGCCACTGGCACGTCGTCCGGTTCTGCGACGAGCAGCACCGCCACCTCTGGTGCTTCGAGACGTCTGGCCGCGCCGTTCCGCTTCTTTTAGATTGTTGGGCGAAGTTCGTCGTGATCAGTAAATAAGCATACTTTTTCAGTTCTCCACTGTGGAGTTTGATTTATACGATATATATACCCCTGTCCTTACGGTGTATGCTTGGTACAATAGAAACAAATATTTGGAGAAATACATCAATACATTGTGCTAGTAATGAGACATCTTCCGAATCAATATAAAGAATGTAAACATATATCAACGCTTAGGCCATCTCCAGTATGAACCACTTTCTGAACCGAAGGAAATCTGGTTTTCCTGTCTAGTCGCGTTCGTCTTGGCTGCACAGTTTCAAACAGAACGAATTCAAACACTGAAACTTCTCCTTGTCCGACCGTGAAGGATCCTCAAAGACCTCTATGACAGGATCAAGGGTTTCCCACAAATTGATAAATTTGTGTTCCGTCACGGTACCGAGGTTCCGGAAAGCCGCCATCATACCATCATGTGTCCTTAGTCTCCTCCAGGCGCCTTTCGACAGCCGAGTCTCGTGAGCATCTTCTGCGAATCTTTCGCCCAGAAATTCCACCATCTTGAAGCAGTGAAGAAGAAGAGCGGCAAGGCCGGTCCCGAGCGCGGCGGCTACACTGGAGCCCGATATTAGAGTGGTGGTATGATGAGTTTCTCCAGCTGGCGGCGGAATAGATGTGTGATTTGACACGTTGACGCTGGGAAAAATGAAGTCAATCGCTCGCGTGGGTCCATCTTCGTGCGCACTCTCGCCGTCTGCTCTTGCTGGGCCAATGCGAAAAAAGTTGCCGGGCTTATAGCCGGCTGGATAATAATGATCCGCAGTCGTGGGGGTGTCTGGCGGGCAGCAGAATAAAACCGCGCCGCGATTGCATGCCTCGGCCAGCGCGCTTTGAAGGAGCTCTCGCTCCTGCACAGTGCTGTCAGAAACTAGGACAGGAGACGGAATGGAAATGACGGCCGCCCTTCTGTCAAGTGCTCCTCGGATGGCCTAAGGGGATGTAAAAGGTTAAACAAGCGGCCAATGGCCATCGGAGTATGAGATCTCTTACCCTGGCTGTAGTTTTCACGTCTGCACGAGCACCAACTCCATCTGCGGATGATACAATTTTGGGGCGTATGAAATAAAGCTTGGTCGTCGGACAGACACGTGTAATTATCTTTGCCATAGCCGTGCCATGGCCAGATTCCGAGCCCCAGAAGGGTTTCACTCGACTGCCGTCCGAGTCCAATGACCAACCGCCCGCCATGCAGTCTGCTGATATAGAAGGGTCAAGCAAGTCGATTCCATCGTCTATCAAGGCGACAAAGTCATCCTTGGATCCTGTTGTTATTTTGCCCATGTGCGGGGCACGGTATTCGTGGCTTTGTAGTTGTTTCGAGTGGTATGCTGTCACGAGATTTGCAAACAGATCGACGGACTTCAGCCATCTTTGCGCAGCAGCGGCGTCGCCGATGGCCGAAGGTCGCCCTTCAAGAGTCAATGCTTTGCCCTTCTGATCCTCGCCTGTAGCCTGGTAAATGCAGATCTCGACCTTGCTTTCTTGCTGCTGTTGGCGCTGTTCTACATTCTGGAGGAGTCGACTTCGGAACTCATGCAAATTCATGTGAACCCATTCTTGAGAGTCGATCATCTTTTCTCGTTAGTTCTGTGTCATGTATGTCCAGAGAAAATCCATGGTCAATCCAACTTACTTGGTCAATCGAAGGGATATGAAGATTGATCTTCCTCAACCCTTTGAGCATTGGCAATCCTTCGGGCTCGCTCCAAGCTCTCAAGACTGCATTGCGGCCGCTCCACTGAAGAGAAAGCTCCCGGATCGACGAAGCTTTCTCAAGCTTGGAAAAGGTTTGCGGATCCATGTCAAACTTTTGCCAGTCGATATGGTCGACTGTGATCCCTCGTAAGCAAGACACGATCGCTTCGTCGCTATGACATGGCTCATCATCCACGTGGAGATTGATGATATGCGTGACCTTCTTCTGTTGACGCAGCCAATCGAAAAAGAACCCGAGATCTCGACGGCCCATGTCAGAGTCATCGTTGGGAACAACAGCGTTTCGGCTGTCACGGCTGACTCGGACGTTCCGTGGAAATGCTGCGTATTGCAGGACTTCGTCAAATACCATGTGTTCAAAACCTCGCAGGAAGCTGCTATCCGAGGGTTTCAAGGGGAGTCCATGGAAATCAAATACAACTTGAACATCTGATACTGTATTAACGAAAAATGCAGCTTGGTGCAGACAGAGAGAACTGACCATTGATATTATTACCGTAGAGGAATGAAATCACCATTTCAGCGTTTCTTGTTCTCATATAGTGTAACTTCAACCTCCGAAGCATTGCGTCCGAGTTTTGATGCATTGCGTTTTGATCGTGTCGTTTTTGCCGTGGTGATGTGCGTTTTGCCTTCCGATGGTCTTCGTCGTCTGTATCTTGAGGCTCTATTTGGCGTGGACTGCCAATGGAGTCGTCTAGGGACCTCTCTGAATCCAGATGGCGATTCTCTTTAGCATCGGCGTTTACGTCACTCGGAGTGTCGCGTTGCAATCTGTCGTAGTACTTTTTCTCAACATACTCCAAGTCGGATGCATTTGCTTTGGAGCTCTCTTTTTGAACAGAGACTTCGGAAGCCCGCATTTTGGAGGAGTCTTGAGATGTCCCGATCTCAGCTTGCCGAGACCTTATTATATTGCGCGCGACTTTTGCCTCGTATTCGTCTTCATACCTCCTGCGTGAAAGCACATGTTCTCTGTACACCGAATTTCCGCTGTGATTTACTACATCCAGAAAAGACCGTCTTGCGCTATCTTTTGCCATGATGATCTCATCTCTGGCAATAAATAAGTCGATCATTTTGATTCGTGGTTCGGTGTATCGAGTATATTTAACAGCATAATGCATGGGCGTCATGCCGCTGCAGTTCTGTGCCGAAAGCGTGCTGTCAGAGGAAAGGCGAATGAGTGCCCTTGCGGCCTTCGCGCGCAGATCCTTCTTGAAGACGGCATGCAAGCAATTCGACCCATTCACACGAGATTGTATTCCAATGGCATCCGTCAGAGACGATTTCCATTCTGGATACTTGCCACAGTCCTCGACCATCGCTTCGACCATGTAATATTTTCTCGTACAGATGGCCAAGTAGAGTGGTGTCTGGCCGAGGGCGTCTACCGTTCCTAGCAGTTGTGGGTGATCTTTAAGAAGCGCCTGGACGAGCGGTGTTGTTCTCTCTGCTTGCGACCTCGAATTGTTGTCGGAGGTCTCAATAGCGACGTGCAAGAGGCTGCCGGAGAGCGAATCGGACTGGCCTACCACATCGCGGAACTTGTAAATGAAGTCGTATAGCACCTCCTGACTTTGGAAATCTCCATTTCGTTTCTTGATTTCATTAGCAGCGGTGACCAGTCGCGAATTTGAATCCAGGTCCTCAAGATCAGAGTCGTCTTCGCTCGAGGACGATTCCAACGAGTTCGGCTCTGGCCCTGATGGGGCATCAACAGGCAGTCCCGACTCTTCTTCATTGTCCATCGAGATGATCACGGATGAGCTTCAGTTGAACTCAAAGAATGTGGGTTTGGTGAAAACAGTCTCTCTCGCGTTTGCGTGTCTAAGGGGTTTCTGGTTGATGTCGCACAACTGGCTACAGACAGGGGGCATGAGAATGTACCTCTGTCGCAGCCGTGAACCCCAAAAAACAACGTGCTCTCATGCCATTGGCTATTTGGTATCAACAATTACATCAATTTGCAGAACAAGGCTGCGAGTGATGGCGCTGACTCGTTCGCTAAAGGCCGCTGATCTTCACTTGAGGTATGGAGTGCGCCACCCACCTGATCGTCTCACGTCAGAACAGAATTGGAGATGCTTCGTATGTGGCATGTCTTTTGATCACGTGGTAACATCACAGTCAGGTCTGGGTACAGCGCGAAGCAGCGAATTGTCCAACATTTTCGAAGCGCCAATTGTCAACACGAGAGCTTGAGCGGAACACAACATCTGCTCATCAATTCTCCACGTGTACGAATCAAACGACGCCGGTGTACCGGTCCAAACTTTGCCTGTTGACAAAACTCGTCCATGCAATGGCTGCATTGAAAAATTCCGTCAAAGAATTCGATTTGCTCCATGACAGGCGCAGCCGGCCTCCCGGTGAAACGTCGAAGCTTCGCCGGAAGAAATCCCAAGCCGACTCGCTGTCCGACTCTTCTTTAGGTGGACTGGAAGAGGGAGACGATGATTCAATCGAGGATTCTGATCCAGAGGAAGCAACGACACCAGCATTGGGCGCCGATAATGACAGCGGGGCGCCGACTATAGAAGAAGATCGTGAAACGCTTTTGAAGGCTCTCGGACGGCCCACCTGGGAGACTTTTGAGTCGTTCAAAGCTGCACATGAAGAACGGCTGAAACGGTGTTTCATGGCGGATCCGAGGGATCAGAACAGAACCCTTTTTCACTGGCTCGCATTGAAGTTATTGCAGAACTCCTTGAGCAATAACTCATATCTGCAATGGCTCGTAGAGTTGGTTCTGAGCTATGATGCCGAAATCATAAATCAGATCACCGCAGACAGCCAGAAGGCAAACTGCTTGCATATCGCGGTTCAACAAGGGCGTTTTGACTTGATTGAGTGCTTTTGCAAGGTAGCGCAGGCAGGCCCCCTAGAAGAGGCTGTTTCGCAAGCTCTGGGAAAGGCTATCTCGCAAGGAAACGACTCTGACGAGACCTGTCTACATCTTGTAATCAAACTAGATCCGCCAAGGCTCAAATTACTGGAGCAGCTTTTGAACAAAGCGAATAGCAAGGTCATTGCCAAGCAGCGATCCAATAATCATTCCAACGACAAGTCGGAGGACCTGAACACCGTGCTGCACGACTTTGTACACATCAGTCGATGCTTTGAGAAGGGGTACATGAAAATCCTCAAGCGGCTGACGCAGGACTGTCCCGAAGCAATGAAGGTCCAAAACGCCGCAAACGAGACTCCTCTACAATTCCATCTACGAACAAGGAATGAAGAACACCCTAGATTTGGAGGCCTAGAATTCGCCAATCAGCCCTTCAAAGTGGCTGGGCAGGGACAGGCTCCATGGAATGATGAATGGAGTCAGGATGAGCAGAAGCAAGCAGAAAGTGCGGCAAAGGCTGGCCAGCACTTGCTCAACGAGGCATTCTCTCAGCCGAGCCACGAAGACGCATGCGCCTGTATCTACGGTGACAGTAAGTATTGGCCTTGCTGTTCGGTCTTGGAATCTTTGCCGAGATGATCGTGACTGATCCAAAGTTCTCCCAGAGCAATTTGACCGAGCTATCTCATTCCAACCTGCTTCTCCGATCAACAGCAGAACTGAGAAATCACATCTTTTCCTCAAGTTCTACCCGATTCTGTCATATGTCGAGCTCACATTGGTGGAGCACGACCCAACTGGGCTCAAACATGAAAATGAAATGCACTATGCTGTTTCTGCTGAACCGCTTGGCAGCAACACTGATTCACTACATACAGCTTATAAGATGCGCACCAATAGCGTCATTGGCGCATTTCGTTGGTTCCGCAAGCAAAATGTGCAGAGAATATTGAAAGTGGTGATTGTTGACGACAGCACGTTTCCCTGCAGCGATGAAACCATCGAAGAATGCCTCCGCGGATTTGATGTTCGGTACTTGAACTGGAATAAAGATGACTTTTGTCCAGCAATACTTCACAGCGCAAAGCTCCACAACATCAGGGAGCTTTGGCTATCGTGGAGCGGGAGGAACTCAGTGCTGTACAGCTGGTCGTGCAAGGATACAGGACTTCCGACTATGAAAAAGGTATATCACCTCTGATTCCTTCGCCCTCCTCCCTTCTTCCGGTTGCAATATCATAGGCAGGCACTTATAGAGACTTTCAGCTTGATATCGTTCATATCGAAACAAGAACGGTAAGCTCTCTCCTAAACACCATAGTCACTGGAGCTTTCAGGCTGATTACAGGAGATACTAGAGCACCGAATCGGGGGACAGAGACACGCAGAATCTCAAGGATTTTGAGTTTCGCCTTCAGGATGCAATTCTCAAAACTCAGATAGAAGATCACAGACTCAGGTTCACGAAGAAAGTGACCAAGACGCTGGAGAGTAAATTCGAAAGATTCGGCGAACTGAGGACAACTTTGCAGCAACAAATGCTGCATTCAAGCGATCTAAGAAACGATGCAAAGATTGCCAAAATCAACAACGGAAGCCTGCCACCCCTCGCAGTGACCATCGGCAACCTCGAAGGCAAAATTATGGACTACCTCAAAGAGCAAGGCGAGCTCCGGAAGATCAAGGTAGACGACAAAACGAACCACAGTTGGATTGATGGCAAGAAGCCCAGGCACCAGGTGCAGGTACAACAGTAAGTCCCCCGTAAAATCGGGACTGCGAATGACTGCTCACCGCTGAAACGTTCTGTAGTGGGCACCGCTGGGTCGATGCTGCCCGGAGACTGGCTGATGCCGTCAGCAAGGAAAGAATACAGCATCAGCACATGATGCGTCCGATCAAGATTTGTTTGATCGACGATGGAGTGACACCAGGAGAGCTCAATTCACCGAATTCTCTGAAAGACGGATGGCCGTTGCCAAGCACCAGAAAGCGCAATGCGTCCAAGCCATACTATTGCTCCGAGAAGGGCCACGGTACAAAAATGGCCCGGTTGATTCAGATGATGTGTCCATACGTCTGGATCTATGTCGCCAAGGTAGACATGCATAGGAATGAGGACTCTAGTATTGCTACTTCAGCTGCTGAGGTGAGTCTCCCATCTTGATCCCCATTTGCACTGCCCTGGAACGGGATGGTCGCTCACCTTTTTATCCAAATGCTGGCCGTTCATTGGGCTATCGAAAATCAAGTCGATATTATATGCATGAGTTGGACAGTGAAGAAGATCAAAAATGGCCCCAGTCAGAACAAGGATGCTATTGACAGCCTCGAGCTCGCGATCAAGGAGGCGGCTACTCACGATATAATCATGCTGTGCTCCGTGGAAGATTCGGCACACTACGGGGTGGCTGATGTCTACCCACAAAAGGTTGACACAAAGAAGCTCTTGATGGTCGGTTCAGCAGATGAAAATGGGGATCGATCAAAGTTTGTCAACGAGAATAGTTTCGATTACCTATTCCCTGGCGAAGTCACCATCCCCGGGCTTCTTTCCCAAGAGGATGTGGGCAGCTCAGTTGCAACGGCCATTGCAGCCGGTATGGCGGCCATGATTCTGTGGTGCGCAGAACATCACAGTGCTGCGATATGCGCATCCCAGAACGAAACTTCAGGCCAGGCAGCTCCCGCAACGCTGTCCACCAGCCTGACCATCGATGGAGCGCCCAAAATGGCCCCAAGAACGGCTTCGCAGTGGGATTTTCGCGAGGACATGCGAATGAACTCATTATTCAACGCCCTCAAGCCCACAAACGACAAATTTGTCGACGTCACGGCCGTGATCAACCACGCGCTGCAGCATATTGACGACATTGATGAAGTCACTCCCGAGAAGCAGAGCACATGCACAAAGAAGTTCATAACTAGGTGTAAGGAACATCTGCCAATAGACCTTCGATGAAAGTGAAAAGCACGAGAGGGTGGTAATGACGATAGTAGGGTATTTCATACTGTAAGCTAGATAAAATAGTTCGCGACATCCCCATATACTAAGTATTGCGATCTTATAATAAGCTGCTTGACTAGTTTCTGTTTGTCTGATACTCAAATGGGCTCTCAGTCTCTGCCTTCATTGCCAGACACGTCGTGGTCCATGATAAAAGCACACTGATCCAGAAGATCAATTTTATGCAGATCATTGGCGTGGTTCTCAAACTTTGTTCTCTCTTTCATGCTGGGCACGAAGGTGATCGGGTCGTCCTTTTCTCCCAGAACCTTCTTGAGCTTGGCTCCAAGATCGGTCAGAAACCCAATTTTGGCCCGAACAGTAAAGGTCGCGGTGAACTCATCGTCGGTCTCGCGGCTGAGAAGGATGGCCGTGCGTATGTACGTCGGCAGCCCGCTTTTCTGCGACTCGTTCTCGAAAAAGTTCCACTCGACCGCATTGAGACAGTCAGGGTCGCGGTCTGCCCCGGAACTGAAGTCGAGGTACGGCTGTCCAGACAGTCGAATCTTGTCTGCCATCTCGGTCGAGGTCGACGCCTCATACCCTGAAGTGAGGTCGAGCTTGGCACCAAACTCGGCACCGAGACTCGCCTCGAGGTTGCTTTTCTTGTCTTCCGTGTAGGTTGTCTTGAGAAGTGCGCATGAGCCCCGTGGCGCCATCTGCTGGACTGCTGGCTCTTCCCATGCCCTGCACCCAGCTGGCCCGGCGAAGACGACGTTGATCTTGACGAATTTGAACCGCTTGCGCGGTTCTCGAGGCAGAAAACTCCAATCTAGAATGATGAGACTGCCGGCCTTCCGTTCGCCTTCGATATCTTCGAGGTGGCCATGGATAGTAGCGTGCCTGTATCCATAGACTACCGCAGGACCTGTTTGGTCATATCCTGTGAAGTTACGATGCTGTTTCTTGCCATGGGCCTGGATGTGTAGTTCAAATTCTTCGTCATTCACTTCATCCAATTCGACCATGAACCTGTTACTCGAAGGTGAATCCATTCTGACCAGTTTGAAAGTTATGTTCAAGGGAGGGAAAAGGTATTGGTATGTATGTCTGCTTTTATATTCACTATTAGTAACTCGAGGTGAATCATCACAGAGAAGTGTTGAAAAATCAAATGCTATCTGACAGCGACGCTGTGGTCGCCAGGATAATTCTCGAGACCCTACCCCGCACAGGTCTCTGGGATGTCAGACAGAAGTAGATCGGTACATGGTATCGTGTCAGCCCGAGTCGCCAAGCCTATGTCCGAGGCGAGAGTCGCGAGCCCATCTGCACTGCATAGATACGGCTCGCCGTCCTGTGGACTGTTCATGGATGCCAACCTGGAGAGGGGCGCTTTTGTGCGAGTTTGTTAGGCGACTTGGGGTCGGACCATTGAAGGACCCTATTGTGTAATCTATGAGGCTCCTGGCCCAAGGCTTCATATTCATAGTGCAACTACGACCTTCCGTGCAGAGACACCCTTGCTAAGCACCTCAAGTCCCGTTCGTACATGTTGCAAGCCATGACCAACAACATACGGTTCAGGCGCAGCCTTATAAGTGCCGCTGGCCAGCGCAGTCGGCAAAAAGTCTCGAAAGAGCTTTCTCCCTTCTACTGCAGCATAATCCGAAGCAAATACTAAAACGTTTGTTAGCTCGCCGTGTTAGTCTTGCTTTGAAATAGTATGCGACTTACCCATCTTTGCACTGACACCCTGTGGAAGGTCGCTCGGAGGCGCCTTCGTCGTAGCGATAAAGCCTCCGCCGAGCTTCTCCAAGATCTGTGCAATAGTCGCGATGACCTCACTCGGTTGGCTGACAGCTGCTGATCGTTAGATCCTGCATCTATTTTTGAACTTCCAATCTTCTTACCTGCAAAAGCACCGACGAACTGTCCCGTTTTCTTCAAGGTAGTCACAATATCCTCGATTATGGTGGATGAGTTGTAGTCCATGACCTCTCTCGCGCCCAGCCTACGACAGTGCTCAAAGTTCCTCGGCGAAGCGGTCGTCACGACCTCGATTCCCGAAGCGACGGCAAGCTGTATCGCGGCGCTCCCTACACTCGAGCTTCCTCCCCATACGAGCAGCGTCTTGCCCAAGTTGACAGCAGGAGGGTTCGTGGGCAGCGGCAGCTCCAGATAGCCCTTCTGGTACAGTCCAGCGGCGGCGGTCGAGAGGGCGAGGGGCACGACGCACGCCGACTCGTATACCAGGTCATCCGGGATGCGGCAGGCCACGTTCTCGCCCACGATGGTGTGCTCCTGGAATGCCGTGTTCTCCGGGCCCTGCTGGACAGCTTGCGCCAGGACGCGGTGTCCGGGCGCAAATGCGGTGACTCCTTCTCCGACTGATACGATATCGCCGGCGAGATCGTGGCCGAGGATACAGGGCCAGCTCTCGATGAACTCGCCCGTGGCCTGTTGCAGGCAGTCGAACGGGTTGATGGCGACGGCTCGGTTCTTGATGAGGATCTCACCGGGTTTGAGCTTTCTCAAATCATGAGCGCCAATGCGGATCGCCTTGCCTGGCCCGTCGATCCATGCTGCGCGGTTCTGTACGAGACTGGTCATGGTTCTGGATATAGAGCGGAGTCGTGAAGTCATTTACAGTATTTTATGATGAGTTTCTGACAGATCATATTTGTATGTTCTGCTTGGAGAATTATACTAGTCGTGGGCCGTTCCCTATTGGCGGAAAGCGCTTTCCGAAAGCGGCAATGGGCATAGGGAGCCCACTGTCCGTGTCAGGAGTATACGATGTCGACTGTATTCCAGATGCTTTCTCTTGCATGAACGTGAATATGACCAGTTCTAGTCAAGAAAAGGTCCGCAGTTATTCCAAATACACTTTAAACATACAGGTCCAATGACCTCGATCTAGAATTACGTCATTCTCGATCATGGACAGCACTCAGCTTACAGGTATATGTCACCTTGTATGCCAATCCTTTGTTGAGCTTTGTCTTTTCCGAGCATGCACACTCAAAGTCCCCTGAACGCTTCGGGGAAAGATTTCGAGAACAATGCTGTTGTAGCATCGTTGTCTGTCGTCCTATAATGCCATTCGAATGCCAAGATGAGCTTACAGGCCAAGACAAAGGTCGGTTTTATAGTCACAAGTAGCTCGTAAACACTTCATTGAAGTCCTTGTCACTAGATTCATTGAGCGCGAGGGACTTTATAACAAGATGTAGTCTCAAAAGTCGAGGATGACTCGACGTCGAGTTTATCTTTTGGAATTCTTTCTGGAAAAGTCTTTCTAATCGCAGAACAATACTATTTTGTGTGGATTTACCACAGGCCGATAATCACTGACACACGAGCCTCGAGGCACGGCAGTGTCTTCAGGTCTAATCGCATATTTCCAGACACAGAAACTCAAAAAAGCACCGGGAAAAAAATGCAGTCCCTCCTCGAAGCGGAGCACCGGAAATGGACGCACACGGACGAGGCCGAGATCGAGACCAACTGGTTCCAATTTGAAAAGGCGCTGCTGCGGAACCAGCGGTGGTCCTTTGGCCGCCTCAACGTCGCCACTCTGCAGACGTTCCAGGATATGTACTGTCACCTGCAGTTCCGCGTCCGCATCGCCGAGAGCGCCTGCGGCGAAGCCGCCCTGGCCATTCTCGCGCTGCAGGAGCAGCTCGACGAGCGGACCCGAGAGCTCGAAATGCACGACGACCTCGGCGAGCGGCTCGGCCAGTTCACTAATTTTGTTGAGGAGGGGAACGGGCAGGCGAATGGAGAGGTCTCACGAGCCCGTAGTGCCCGCGCCGGCTCGCGGGCCGCGGGCATGACCCAGGAGGCCATGGACGAAATCGCCGCGCTCCGGGCCCAGCTCGAGAGCGCCGAGATCCAGAAGGAAGGCCTGGAGAGCGCGCTGCAGACGACACGCATCCAGATGCAGGATCTCGAGCTCTCTGCCGGCGAGAGCGCCAAGAGGGCTGGCCAGGCGGGCGACGACCGGCTCCAGGATCTCCAGTGGAGACTGCAGGAGACAGAGGCGGAGCTCAACAAGTCGATTGAGCAGTTCGAGGCGCTCAAGGTTGAGAGTCAGTCGGCCGATGCTGAGCGGCAGAAGGAGGTCGGGGATCTCCAGTCCAAGATCAATGCCCAGAAGGAGGAGATGAGGAGCGTTGACGCGAGACTAGAGGCCCAAAAGAACGAGAGCGCGGCCCTGGCCCAGATTGAGGCCGAGCGGCAGGAGACCGTCATCCTCGACCTACAATCTAGGATCAGCACGCAAGAGAATGAGACGGCCGTCCAGGCCAGCAAGGTCGGCGACCGCAACAAGAGGATCGCGGACCTAGAGACGAAGCTGCGGGCCAAAGAACAAGCTGGGATCGCGACGACGGAGCGCGTGGCCGAGCTCGAGGAGCTCCTCCGGGCCGCCGCCGAAAAGTACACGCGCGCCCAGGACAACGTGCGGCAGCTCTTCGACCAGGTCCAGGACTTCCGCGGCAACCTCTTAGTGAAAAAGGCGGAGATCACAGGCCCAAAGAGGGAATTTTTGCTCCTGATACACTGATCCAACGCTGTTTTACGCAGGTCTTATGCTGTTTTATGCTGTCTTATGCTGTTTCTACTCCAGATACAGTGGTTCAGTACAGCTGCAGGTCTAGGGCGCCAACAAGCCTCGAATGGCTGTGCGATAGCAAAAGCATCGCACAGCCACTGAACCCACATTCGGCGTCCAGTGGCTGCAGTCACCTGACTCTGGTCACCTAACACACTGGAATACAGTCACTGACCATCACCGATCACCAAAAACTCCAGTCACTGATTACCATGGTCACGAGATTGAAAGACGCAGCAGTGTGTGTATCGAAAGGAGTGTTCTGATCGGTCCCGAAGGGGGGACCTGAGCTCACTGGAAAGACCTAACATGACCCATCCTCAGAAGCTTTTGGTGTGAGAGATGAAATGAGTGTACTGACTTTCTCGTTGAAAGCCGTTGGAAGAGATGGGTGGAATGAGTGTCGTAAGGAAAGATGTGCAAACGATGGAATGGCTTGGATGGCCTACTTCTTGATGCCGCCCTCCTTGCCCTCCATCTTGTCACCCTTTTTGTCATCTCCCACACCCTTGCCCTCCTCCTCCTCCTTCTTCTTCTTCTCCTCCTCCAGACACTCGAACCACAAATAGCCAATGGAATGGTGAACCCACGTGCCGTGCCTAACAAAGTGAGGGTTCCGAACCTCTGTGACCTTGACACGACCGACCCAGCGGTCGCCAAGGCGCTGCCAGGTGGACTTGATCCTGTCGACGACGTAGTTGTTGGCTGCGGTACTCGTTAGGTAACCGGACTGCAGCACAGCTCCAATTGCCCGGATGCAAACGTCGTCGGCATCGACTTCCACCAATTCGTAGACCCGGTCTGCAACCGGTGCATTTGGTACATCCCGTCCGTCCGCAAACACTTGGAACTAATTAGTAGCCATCACGTAGAGACAAAGGCTGAGCTGACTTACAGCGGAGATTAACTTCTCCAAACGCATAGTGTCCCTGAGCCTCTTGTGGAATTGCAGACATGGTGTTAGGTTGGTTGGTCCGAAGTTCGTGATGGGATTGGAGCAAGTTGTGAGTGATTCGTCTGGGAGTAGAAGGTGATGGGTGGAAAAAGAGAAAGGAAAGGAGAATCTCAGAGATGGGAATGCGTTTCTCATAAGTTAATCATCCCGAGTTCATATTCTTGGCACACCCCAGGGAGTCACCAATCTCGCAGCCACTGGTGATGCAAACGTCAGCTGTATGCACTTCGATAAGAAATCATCATCTGCATACACCTAGGTGAAAACGGCGATGTCTTTGCTGCTACCTGCTTTGCTGTATCCTCTCCTGTCTGTCTTGCTGCACCATCCCGTCGGTATCAGACATACAGGCGTCATCGCTAGTCAGGCACTTAGACCCAAAAACACAGCGGTTAATGCAATAATTCCAAAAATCGATCGGCTTTCGCCCAATTACCAAAATATAATTAGTCTATTCCGGGACTATACAAACATAACAAGTCGAAATGCTCTCAGCCGTAGACCGGTCAGCCTGAGATTTAGATTTACGTTACGGCAATTTGACTAATACCATCAGCTAGATTCAACATATGCCGATACCGCCAAAAACAAAGAATATAAAGACCGAGGTCTAGTCTCAAACAAACCTTTAACCATGGCGAAGTACGTTAGGCCTCAACGTTCATTACCGTAGGAAGCTAACCGCTCGGATAAGACAGGATACATTGACGAGGCGGACCTAGCAGCCAGACGCGGCGACCCGACAGGTAACCTAATCAATCGCGTCGCCCAAAAATAGAAATACATGGTAGAAATAATACTATCACCGGTATTCCTACATATCCGGGCTGGCTTCTGCATTTCTGCGACGCGAATGCAAAGGGAAAAGCACGAAATGCTGCCAAATATTTACTTATAAGCCGGCCTGCATATTATTTCTCTTATCCTACGCCGTCCAGCTAAGTCTTAGCAATCTAGCCCGGCGGTCTAATCTTAACCTTGTTCGTTTGCACAAAGCAGGTACTATAAGCTCCGTTTCCACCGGCCAAGAAGTAGAAACGTATATCTAATATCTACAGGGAAACTTGCGATACTAGGCAACGTCTGCTTAGCGCGGGTGTTCTGCGTAATACATAATAAAAAATCCGGATCAAACGACTAAAAGCGCCAATCTTATAATTATATGGCCGAAAAAGCGTAGGCGCGGAAGCGCAAGCTAACCAAACCAAATCTCGTCCAATTGAGTAACTCGCTTTTCGAGGATCGGATACAATAAAGGTAACGTTAACGATATCGATACGACCAGAGGTCGCATCCGTTCAGGAGATCGGTTGCATTTACCTGCAAAAAATAAGCCAAAAAGAACGACGTTGAGGGCCGGAGGTAGAGACTATAATCAAAAAAATAGATAAGCATAGGCATAACGCTGAACTCTACAGGATTATAGACACCAAACGCGCTCAAGTGGATTGTGTCTTATATCGAGCATATCAGGAGTCTTACCATAGCCGCTCGCATCTCGAGATATTATAACGGTAAAGCCTCGGTCCACAAATCGACCTTCTGTCAAATATACAAAAGTCGCTCATAACAAAGCGAGGACCATCGATTCTCAAACAAAAGCCAACGATCACGAAATACAGAAAGAACAGCGCCAATACCAATATATTGAACGCGTCGCGGGCGGGAAAAAATGCGGTATCACGTTCAAAAGGCAATAGAATCTCAAGAGACACTTGCAGAAGCAACACGGCAAAAGCGTTGAGATAATGCAGGACAATCGCCACACCCAAGGTCAAAATATGCCGATGCACACGATACAGCACCCCCCCTTGGACGCATCTCTGTCGAGATCGCAGCCAGGGGAGAGTATAGTATCTCCTGTAGCTAGACTTCCAGGCATCGCGTCAATGTTGAGCTTCGCAGGTTCGGACCCTCAGAAGGACGCGACAGTTGCCATTGCTACAACATCGAACCGCCCGCTTTCTGGCCGGCACGATCTGGGACAGGCGGACGAGGATGTCCACGTCAAGCGGCGCTGGTCCCTCCGTGCGAGGAACCGAGAGGACATGCCTGCCTACGACGTCAAGCTGTCGAAGACGTCGATACAGCAGAAAGGGGTTCACTAGCTAACACAAAATAGCAAAAACGCTTTTGACTTATGGTCGGCCGGCCTAATCACTCCTTAGGGCGTATCTCCATGGGCCAGCCGCTCCAGCATCTGCGTCATCTATCCACAAAACTAGGTAAATTTGCAGCCCAAAGTAATCGCCGGCATGCTCAACGGCCTCAACAGCCCACCAATCACCTCGAACAGGCTAGCACGTCCATCCCGCGGACCACGCGATCGGAGCTATTGCTAACATCTCCCAAGTGTACAAGTTCTCGGACCACACCACCACAGCGGCGAGAGCAGCTGCGTAGTTCGGCCAATGGCCACAACGCGGCATTAAGCTCGACAACTTCATGGAGTATGGCCCCTTCGAGCATCGGGACGGCTCCCATCTATGCCACAACCCTCTCTGCATCATGCCATCTCACGTCGTGCTCGAGCCGACCCGTATCAACGAAGATCGGCACGACTGCTTCAAGCACGCGCGCTTCTTAAGAAGTCACCACAAAGCCGTACCGGCCGGGTATAAAAAGCACGATCCGCCTTATATAATACAGGTAAATACAGGCTGCCCAATCTAGGCGCGATATTAACTCGGAGCAGCATACCGCTCTAACAACATTCGAGAGATGCCTCCTCCAAGTATAGGTAATACGGAAACAAAAGGGCATCGCGTAGCCGACACCATCGAGGCCACGAATACACCCGTTCAATAGCCTCGAGTACCAACTCCCTCTGACTTTTACGCCGAACAGCCAAGCCACCTGCCTCGAGCCAGCTAAAATAGCAATCTAGACCAAGCAAAGATACAAGCCGACCCTTCTCTACGGCCTCTGTACCCGAATCAAAGGTTTCGCAGGCGTCGCCGCCCTCTGGGGTCATATAGTACACAAGCACCAAGATCGCAGCGACGAGGAAAAGCTAGGCGAAGTGCAACGCACCGCAGACTTATGGAGGCAGTACCTAGAGAGAAAATCGAGCATTAATAGTCAACGCCGGCAGGATACCACATCGAAAAGATTGGCCGAGGTCCAAACGGCAGCATTCACGTAGGCCGATATTATGGCATAGAATCTGCGGTAATTGGATTTCTGGGTGTGCGACGATAAAATTCCGCACACCGAAGTCATCACGAACAAAGCTCGATATACTACATTACTAATACCAAACCTGCTATTGCCTTTAACATCCACGTCGCCGTCCAAATACCGTCTTGCTGCTATCCAAATCGCCGGCCAAATGCCATCCCGCTGCCAAGTATCGTCCAAATTGCTGCTGCCGTCCAAATTGCTGCTACCATCCACGCTGCCACCCGCGCTGCCAAGTGCCAACCAAGTCGCTGCTGCCGTCCAAGTTGCCATCCAAATACCATCCCGCCGGCCGTCCACGCCGCCAAATATCGTCCAAGTTGCTGCTGCCATCCACGCTGCCACCCGCGCTGCCAAGTCATCACCGCCGCTGTCTACCTCGGGGGGTTTTCCGAATCTCTAGAGAATCAGGCCCACGATAGGTGTCAACAGCCTTGGTGCTCGACAGAGATAATTTCTGACGGGAATTGGGCTGCCGGATTGGATAGCTGGCCGAGGCGGCTCCCGAAGAAGACGGACCAGGAGCAGAGCCCTATATCGGATAAGCTAATACGTAAGTCACTAGTGTTAGCGATCCCATCCCTTCCACGGTCTTCAGCTGCTCTTCTAGATACAATATAAGCGCGTCAGCTTCCTTCAAGAATAGCTCGGTCCGGTCGCAATTATATATTACCATAACAGCATCGTCGAGGAACCGTCGGCCGCATTTGCAGCTTAGATACCAGTCTAAGTGTTAGACCAAAGACTCTTTATCTCGACACCTAAACTAGCAGCCTTAGAGTTCGCAACTAGGATGGTTTTCGTACAAATAACATCTTTTTGTGCCTTCTGATTTTTCTGCAAACATATAATCGCAGACCAAACACCACTCCTGGTCGTCATCGTGGCCTCTCCAGCAATTTTCCCCCTCGCCTTTTCCCCAACAGCCAAGTGTTGTAAAAGCATAGTCTCGCAGATCTAGATAACCTGGCTCCGCGGATGTATACCAACGGTCATTATGCGAAGTTAGCTCCTCTTCTAAGTCGAAAAGAATCCAGCATTTGGGGCACCACCGGTCTCTATGCTGTTTGTTTAGATATCTGCGCATAACTTTAAATATCGAACGTGTCGACTTGCAAAATTAAACTAGACAAGACAGGCTTTCAGGCTTGTAGGTGCTCATATAATCTCTAAGACTTTAGACAAAGCAAACGTCCTTACACACCGGGCATCGGACGGGCTAAAGATGTTTTTTGCCCTGGCTATACACGCCAACAACATCGGGCGTGGCAGAATAAGAAGACAAAAGGTGGGCATTAAACGCGATTTCAGTGTTAAACCGGCGCTCGCATTTACCTACAAGGCATCGGAGGGGGTGGGGTAGGCCTTAATAGCGATATAAATCGTTCTTACGGGTAAAAATGTCCTCGCATTCGGGGCATTGCCAGACCGCATAAGCCATATTATGGCATACAATCATATGCGTATTCAATATTTTTACGCTCTAAAACACCTAATCGCAGCGTTTATCGAAGCAGGCTGCTAACCCGCCGGCGAAATACAAGAGATTCCGGTGCCCTAAAAGCTGCTTAGGCGACGAAAACGGCTTCCCTTGGTTACAGCCATGAGGGCATTTCAGATAAGTATCCCAGAATGCCCTCCATCGGTCGAGCCGCGTTTCGAATTTCTCCTGCTAGTGATTCTGCCGGCTTCCTTCCGTAAAAAACCTGCGAGAACAGCCCTCTTCATCACAGCAGAGCGTCCGCAGAGAACTATAGCGGTCTTAATAATATATCATCAAGTCTGCGACCGACTTGAATACGACCTAACATTTGGGATAGCGACAGCAAAAGTCCAACAAGGCCCCGGGCTAGACCCATGGCTCGATAGGCACGAAGATCGAGAAGTCGTACTCTTTGGAAAGCGCGGGAGGCGGCTTGGAAGGCAGTGGACAACCCCAGACCTCTTTGCCCAAGCTATCGTCGATATCCCACAGCGCATACTGCCAAAGGATCTCTTCGATGGGTCCGAAAACATCGGGCAAGGTAGACGGATAATAATTCGACTTAGCCTTGTTGGTCAAATTGGTTTCGACCATAATAGTACGCCTATCCTGCTTCCAGTCGAGCACGTCAAAGTCTTCGGTCACGTCGCCGTCCTCGAATCCCGTTCTCATCGCGCGTTGATAATCACCAATCTTGCCTATCGAAACTACAAAGGCATGACCGACCCACGGCACCAAAAGTATACCTGCCTCGTCCACAATGGCGCTGTGCGCCAGCTCTTCAAGCACCTCATCGTCGGTGAGGTCTTTGTCGGCCGAAACAAACCGTTCCTTCACCTCTTTAATCCTTTAACAAAATTAATAGGCAATATCGAAGAGCATTTTCGCTGCAAACAGGCCTTCCTCTAGGTCATCGAGCGATTTGGCCCAGCGGTTGCAATACTCTATATAATAATGCATACGCGTGTTCATCCAGTCGCGGAGCTTGTCCCAGCTCCAGCCAACGCGGTCTACAGTATTCTTCGACAAAGGAAAAAAAGGGAAAAACACGTAATCCTTACCGTTCTGGATACAGCAGCACTTCCAAAACTCGTTCTTCGAAAAACCGTATCTAACCCGAATCTTGTGTAATTGCTTTTCCAGGAACGGGATGCCTATGTCGTTTTATGGTAATACCCAACATCGACCAAGTAAAGAACTTTTTAAATCACCGGCTTTGAACACCTCTTCGATAGGCGTTGCCTTCAGACGACTATTAGTCACTCTACCCGAGCGCAAGGCCTCGATCATCTGCTTGCGCCTACGATAATTCTTGCGGTTCCACGACTAGTGTCGTCGTTAATACGTACCGGAACAGCCATAAAATCGGTGTATTCTTACAAGGTTATCTTAGGAATTAACTAACCATTACAGCCTATCCTTCTTCTCGGGCCAACTGAGATCGGTCCTCGACACGCGCATTATCTCTGCCATGATTAGAAGGACCATAACAGACATGTAATGCTTCGTGAAGTTGAGCGACCCTATCGTCAAAATAACGTTGGCCGGGGTATAGTACCCAAGGCGATCGTCGGGCAGAACGGCCGCTTAGTATACGGCGTCTGCGGATAACGACAAGGGTAAATTAACCTCGAAATACAGCAATCGACCGGAATAGGCGCACCTAACAAAGACCATCTCGTCTTCGTTGCTCGATTACGTACAAGAAGCAAGCATAAAAAAGGCAAGCTGTGCCTTGAATTCCTTAGGGTCTTCGATGACTTGGTCTTCGGCTGGCAATTTTCGTTCAAAGCTCTGATAGCATCTATAGCTGTGACCCTCAATGCGCTTTCGCAGCTGACGCACAGGAGCCATCAGAATCGGCTCTCCAGGATACCGACGTGGCTTCCTCCTCGCCAGCTTTTCCAGTTGTGCCTCATCGGGTTTGCGACCATTCGAAGCTGCCTCCTCGCATAGCGCCTAGGCATCCGGGTCGTCCGCTATGTAGCGCAAGAAGACCTTTTTCTGATAGTCTTCGTCCGCCGAAGCATCAAAATCGAAGCCCTCTTCTTGATAGTCTTCGTCCTCGGAAGCTTCAAAATCGATGTCCTCTTCTTGATAGTCTTCGTCCTCGGAAGCTTCCGAATCGATGTCCATGCTAAAATCATCTAACATGTCGGCAGCAGTAGCCTTGCCCTTGCCCTTTCCTCGAGCGCCGCCGAGCAGCCGGGATTGACAGTACAATGTGGTGTCGTTCTGGATGTTGTAGTCTCCCAGGGTGAACTCTTCGCGAAGTCTCCTGCCGCCAAGGTCGAGGTACGAGACGGCCTTCTCGAGTCTGGCGGCAGCCCTTCCCGAAAGCGAGGCGATGGACTCTTCTAGCGTCGATTCCATTGTGATGAGTGCCTCGTCGGACTTGACAAAGACATTGAATGGAACAGTGGGATGTGGGAGATCCGTGGCCGGTGTGTCCTGGGAATTGAGCGACAAGACGCAAGACTGTGGTCGGCAAGGCGGCGTTGAACTTGAAGAGGCACGATCACGGGGAAAAGGGTCGGAGCAGCCGGCACCGTGCTCTACATGTGCGCAGTCCTGTGTACCGACTTGTTAGTATTTCTCATCAATGTCGGGATGGATACATACCATTTCTGCGGATTGGCAGTCGCCGCAGCAAGTGTGCTGGATCTCCGGCCAAATTGGACTCTGACACATGGTGCTGGTATCTGGATTGGATACACGATGAGAAACGAGCAAGAAAGATATCGAATATGGTTCGAGACAGAGTTTTGCGGTTCGAAAAGGACTGGTGATCTGGAGAGATGAGAAAACGTGGGAATGCTGCGATGTATACAGCAGGTAGGGTACGCTGGTGGATAGTAACTGCGTTGCGATAGTTTGTCTATTTGGCAATCGTTCACTCATCGATACTGGTTGTAAAGACCCAAATCACTATTCAGACAATCTTTGACTACAAAATAACTATTTTCCTATAGCACGCTACAGGATCCAGGCTACGAGCATGTAGCAAGACACACAGAGATAGGGTGTAAGCCTCATCTCTTTGTGATCTTGCGCCCCCTCGTCACGTTGATGTTTGATATTCAATATTAGTTGATCTCAGCTGGGTGTCTCCGGCGACGCCGCGACGTCCTCATAGCTGCCATGACGTCTCCAGAAGATGATCTCGCCGAGGAGCCCCTGATTGTCACAAGTTTTGTTTTGTCTGGCCGTAAAGCGTCTGCATAAGTTGACGACATCTACATAGGTTTTCCTACCAAACAGAAAACCGATGGTGCGGTCATAATAGCTTGCAAGGATTGCGGACGCCACTGCACGTACCCGTATTTGCTATCTTATTGAGATGTGTACCCGGAAACACCAGAACCAACAAGCTCGCGATGACACCTGACAATCGCTGCGGCTCGCAATCCTCACCGCAATCCTCAGCTTGCGTCGGTGGTTTGGAATCACCGCATAGATATAACACATCGTTTCTGCGCACAAAGACGGCCTGTCACAAAGTCTGGGAATCCAACCTCCGCGCCTCCTTACACCCGCGAGATCTGACATCAGGCGCGTTGCCGTGTTGATATCTGACACGTTCTTTTACGTCGGTGACACTCTCCTCAGCCATGGCGTCCTTCAAGCCAAGCCGGTGTGTGCAGATGTGGGATCCCAAAGCCCAACCTTGGAAGGTCCAGAACCTGGCGGATGCGTGCGGGATCGACATGAGCGGTAAACTTGCTTCAAAGAACCGCCAGATTCTGATGGCCCTGTGGGAGTTCGGCCTCTCCGCAGACGACGATCTTTACGAGAAGTTGGAGTCCATGTTCCAAATGACCAACCCCGAGATGAGAGAGCACATGCCTACTTGCATAGCTGGGCGCTATAGGCCGGATATGATAACTAATTATATTGCGGTATGTGTAGACCCGTCGGGGACTGAGGAACCGCGAGAGAGAGCCTGGCTGACTTGTAGCAGCACCAGCTCGAATTGCGCAAGAAGGACACGGCAGGATGTACTTGTGCCTTGTGAGGCTGTGGATCCGGCACGATCTGCTTCTGAACTGGGACTGCACGGCTACTGGCAAGGGCGATTTCCTCCCTTTATCTGTCGCCTTTTCCCCTCTCCATCTGTTTCTCGTCTCCTGTCTTCTCTCGCGTATTCTCTGCACTCCCAAGCTGTACTGGTTCATCAACTGACACTTCTTTATCATGCCCGGCCTCCTGACTGAACCTTCTCAAGACCATCACGGAGGCGCTCAGGCTCCTTCCAACATGGAAACGGGTGACATCGATCAGGGACTATTCTCTGACACGTAAGTTGTGCAGTTTTGCCCGATTTCCCACGCTGACAAGCTTCTCCAGGTGCTCTGTCTGGTGCCACGACTGCGCTCCCTACGTCTCCCACGACTCCGAGCCCATCACAACCGAGCCCGACCTCCTGTCAGACGATGCCGACGACGACTCTCCGAACACTCCGAACACTCCAGACTCGCCCTTGACCGAGGACGGAACGAACATCGAGCCTCCCCTTGCACATGACACGGGACGGGGAATCGCTTCCGAGGCCTCGAGAGCGGCCCAGATCCGCGTCTTGCTGCTCGTCATCCAGTATCTCAGACGGGAACACCGCGACCGGTCGGAGACGATCATTTAAGGGGGAAAGTGCCTCGATGTATCTGCGAGCGCCGAGAGCGCTGTAAATAGTCACGTACGGTGTTCGCATACATAGTCTGTCAATTGACTTTGGAGGTTACACGCACTTGAGAGGAATCAGGATGCCGCGGCGAGAGTGAAGTTGAAATTGCAGTAGGACCATCGTGTGTGCGACGTCTGTAGGCTGTGCGACGACCGCCTCGAATAGGACACTCCGGTTGCCTGATGTGACAGGACCACATTCAGCCAGCCAACCTCGACCACTGATTTGCCATGACATCTTCCCCTCTGACAAGCCCAACTGATTTGTGATCACCGCGGTAGCCTCCGCCAGTGCCTAGGCCCTGTCCATCCAGCGTGCCCCACGCGAACATCCTAACCTCGAGCCCCTGCCCGTCTCTTGTTGGCGCCCTCTTCGTCGTGGGAGGATCGGCGTCTCTTGGTGCCCGCCGTTTTCTGCTCATCAGACTTTGAGCGGAGTTTGAAGCGAAGCAACTCGTCGCTCTCGCTGCCGCTCTCGCTCTCGCTGGACACCGGCGACGGCGACTTATGGGGGTTCCATTCAACGAGAGGTATAATGGGGCGCTTAAGCTCCAGGTCGGAACCGCTGCTGGTCCCGGAGTCCGTGCTGTCATCGGGCCCAAGGATCTTGGGCTTCCGAGCCCGCTTCTCCCTTCTCTTCAGCTTCTCCTCCAGCTTCCGCTCCCGCTCCTCGTTGAGGAGGCGCGACTCCTCGTCTGCCTTTTCCTTCCGTCTCTTGAGACGCTTCACCAGGTCCTGTGGGAGTCAGCTGGGCCGGCCGCTGTCGACGTTCCGACACGACTCACCTTGAGGAAGTCCTCGGTGATGGAGACTAGGCTCCTCTGGGATGTTGGAGGCAGCCCGAGCTTCTCGAGGGTCGCAGCCCGCCGCTTGGGGTTGAGGAACATGGTGACCTTTTCCAGCTCGCGTGGACGCTCGGCCCAGTCGATCCCGAAACAGAGCAGGGCGAGACGGGCGGCTCTGGTGAAGGTGTATTGGGTTCCTGGCGGCTGGCTCAGCCGCAACCACTCCGAAAGAGCGAGGATGGCGTCGTTGTGTTGATGGGGGTCGCCGAAGAGGATCTTCATGGGCGGCGGACCGAGTTGTTTGAGGGGAGGTCCCCCCCAGATCAGTCCTGATTTGGACATGGTGGCAGAGGTCGCTCGCGAAAGCCTGGTCTCCTGGGAATCGTCGTTTCCGGGATCTCTCCTGGGAGCCCTGGATATATGATGGCGCGCCCCTAGGCACCGCCTCCTTCATGCCCGCCTCGTCGAGACAAAGGATCTTTTTTTGGCGTTTAACCTGTCATCTTTGCTGTCATGCTTGCTGTCGCGCCCAGGCCAGTGGCATCCAAGACATAACGCTGCGGGCGCGCGCGGCCTTAGTCTGCATTTTGGTCTTACATATGCAAACCTGAGACCTATGGGCAGCAGTTCTTACGGCGCCACATCCCAACGGCTTTCGACCTGTTGCTGCGGCATTGATCGCGTGCTAGTCTTGACGTGTTTGCTTGTCGACAAGAGGCTCCCAGGCGGAGCTGCGCAAAGAGCCTTTCAGGAGAGCATATAGGAGTCTTTAGGAGCTTTGAAAATGGCCCGTGAAAGCCTCCAATGTAGTGATGCCTTGTCAATGAGAAGGCATCTCCGTTGTCTTTGAGCGCCTGAGGTGGATGAGATGCAGGTCTTGGACGAGCAAACGACAGCTTCATGCTGCAGTAGCGTCGTTGGAGCCTTGGAGGTGCTTTGATCTTTTTCCGTGGGTATATACATAAGTTCTCCCCTGTGGTGAGTGTTTCCATGGCCCCTCTTCGCCCAGCTTGGTCCCTATCTGGCCTCGATCCTAGAGGTCTCGCTTTATCTCACACACACTTGATCTTGCCGACTCGAGACACACTCCAAGCCAACATCATGGCAGAGACCCCCAACAGGAAAGGAAAAGATAAGGAGCCTCTGACTCCAGTCAGCGTAAGTACATTTCGGGCTTTTGCAATGCTCGTGCTGACAAGATGTAGGCACTCCCGCCCGCGAAGAAGCGAAAGCTTCCCGCCAGCTTTTTCGGGCCGAGGCCGAAAGACGATGCAGTAGGTGCCAGCCCTCGGCGGCATGAATAGTTGCTCACATCGGCCCAGGGCAGCCCCAGCTCTTCCAGACGAGCGACGACCCCGGAGATCACACTGGCGGAGCGAGGTAAGTCACCGCCCGGGACGGTCCGTTCGTCGGCTGACCACTCCTCGTAGCCCAGTATTCTTTGCACGACATGACCGACTCGGAGACGGATGAAGAAATCGTGGCCTGGCGGAAGAGCCGCCCCCCGCCTCAGGGCACACACGCCGATGACATCCCCGACTTTGCCAGCCGGTGGGTGCAGCGCGCCAAGATCAACGGCGTTCCAATGGACGACGTTGAGTACCGAAAACTAGAGAGACATCTGGCTCGGATTGTGAAGAAGAAGGCGGTCGCCAAGGCCAGCATGGAGCGGGCCTTGGCCAAGGCTGACGAGGCCAAGGAAAAATTCGAGCAACTTGATGGTTTCGTAGACGCCACCCAGGCCGCTGTGGACCGACAAAAACAGCTCCTCCGGGAGAGATACGGACCGTCCGTAAAATAGGATGTCTGAGTCTGCAATCAATGGACGAGGAAGCTGACGAAGAGGAACATTTGCTTGGGTCCTCTCCTTTGGCTCTGAACCTGTGATCTTTGGTTGGCTTGGGGAATTGGTATTGTGGTCGACTGTCTTTGATTTCTTGGCTTGATCTGATAGATTGGTTCTGATACCTCTTGGCTTGGTTGGTTGGAGGGATCACACACTCATTTGCCCCCGCGCACACTCTTTACTTGTTCTCGGTAGCTTGGGAAATACATGCGTCTCTGACATCGCCAAGGGCCAGGCAGGCCTCGAGAGCCTCCTGAACCCGCCTTGTAGACTCCTCGTACTCGTCGGTCAGCATCTCGACCTCCTCCGCCATCAGGCGCGCCTCTTCCAAGGCGGCAGCGAGGTCGGGGCGCGCGCCCGGGTCCGCCGTGTCCATGTGATCATCCAGCCGTCCGAGGACCTCTTCGAATCTCGACCTGCTCGAGGCCGCGCGCGAGCGGCACTCGTTCATCTCCATCTCTTCTAGTCCTAGCCAGGTCTGCGCCCTGCGGAGCTCGCGTCTGCGTCTCGCCTGTGCCTCGTGCTCGGCCAGCTCGGACTGGATCGCGCGGAACTCGTCCGGGAAGATGGCCGCGATGCTGGCAGCCCACCTCAGGATGAGCTGCACGGCCTCGCCCCGCGAGAGCGGCCCCTTCAGGAGTCGGACGTCGGGGATGGTGCTTCTCGAACCGGGAGAAGGGCTCTCCGGCGGGTCGTCCACGTCTCGGGCCTGTGAGTGTCAGTCAGGGACTCGAGCCGCATAGTCCGTGCTTACCGAGTCCATCACGGCTGCAGGTGGGACAATAGGCTTAGTGCTCGAGATCCGAGGAGGGTCGAGGCGTGCTGGTCGCGGCAGTAATGCGATCGGCTTGTGTAAGTTCGCAGGTTACGCTGGACCCGTTTGTATAGCTCGCGCTCAAAAGCTAGATAGCTCCGATCATACTGCGCACGGACCCACATTCGAGCCGACTATAGTCAGGACCTCGACTATAATCAGGAGCTTCACCATTACTGGATCGGTATTCTGCCCAATTTTATCACTGCCACGCAATTCGTAGAGCTTTGGATAGCCAGCGCAATTCGTAAAGCTTTGGATAGCCAGCTTTTTAGTAGTTGGGCGTTTCAAAATTCGCCGTCGTGTGTCATCCGGGAGATACCCGCCCCCGAGTATTCGCAACACCAAGCTCCGATATCACCAGCCGCCCCGGCCCAACAATCACTTTCCCACCTGTTTTCGATATGTTTCAAGTCTGGATTCTACCCTTTATCTACTAAAATGTTCGCAATTTCTACCGCCTGTCCGGGGGCACCAGATCTGGTCGACTAGCCTAATGGTATCGGATTCAACTTAGAGTGGCCACTCTCCAGGACCAAACCAGGACCAAACCAGGACCAGGACCAGGACTATTAACTACTGATAAATCTAGGGTTCAATTCTAACTTGTGTCAGAAAGGTGAATTTTCACGCCAACCAATATCAACACTGTGACTGTACGTATCAGACATCTCCTACCCGTAACTTACTAACTTGTCCCAGGCAAAAAAAAGAAATAATACAACAAATATAAGAATTAGAAACGCATATCAGAGCGACCTCACAACTATATCAACTTTAAATTTCTGGTGTGAATCCTGTGGTCCTTGGAGAGGGTGCAGGCGGATGCAGTAATGCAGACGTGAGAAGAGAGCCGTGGCTTAGGTTTCAGATGGCAACGGCTGTCCTGCTCTAACACAGCAGTCCAACGGTACCTCTCTTTTGCCATTTTGACTACAATCACAAGAGTTACACGGATCTGTGATCAAATATGATATGTCGATAGACTCAATCTGATCTAATTGTTTTGTCGACTTGGTTACATTGTTATCATTATTGCCAATTGATTCCTTAGAACTTTCCAGCCAAAGCTGCCCCAACGCAGACCATCTCGGATGCCCTACCCAAACCAGTCCAAACTGTCAGGCTGCGGACTATGCTGGCCGGAGTCATGTTGTCCGACTAGAATCCATCCTCACCAAGCTTGAATCCGTTCTCCTCCAGGTGTGCAATCATGGGAGCGAGGCTAGCCTTTGTGTCCTTCAGGTGCTTGTCCAGCTTGATGAACTCTTGGCTAATGGCGTTGAGACTCTGGTACTTGGCCTCGCACTCGGCCTTGAGAAGGTTGTATTCTTCACGGGTCGATATGAGCTGTTGCTCCACAGCGGCGAACTGCTCTTCGAGGTCTCTGGTGGCCGAGATGAGTCCGTTTGCGAGATATTTCTGGACCCGCGATGGGTGCGACGAGAAGTCGCCGACTTGGCGGCCGGGCTGCTTGGAGGACGCTGGACTGCCGAGTCCAGAGGCGGCATCCGTGGCAGCGTTGGTGAGGCCGGGCTGCTCCATATCGGGATCTTGGCGGCCCTGGCTGCGGTCGCCTCCAGCTGGGGAGCTCGAACCTGTCTGCGGGTTCTCGGGCGAGGCCTCCATAGTATCCGCTGCCTGGGCGGAGCTGGTTAGAACTGGGGATCTCCTGGAGAGTGGTGGTCTTACAAGCTGGATCGGAGCACTTGGTTCTTGACACTTGTGATGAGGGCAGGTTCTTGACACCTGTGATGGGGGCAGATTGTGTGGCGGATAACGCTAAGATGCTGTTTGCACAATGACAAGCGAGTTCAAGTCTTCCGATAATAATAAGAGTAGCCTTAGGCTGTAAGGCAGGAAAGGGAGTGCCTTGTTGCCTCTAGATGATCACGGGCTCCCGCATTAGCGCCGTGGTGACTTGGCCCGTGAGGACTCAAGTGGCATTCATGTGGCATTCATATAGCATTCATGTGGCATTCATGTGGCATTCATGTGGCATTCATGTGGCATTCATGTGGCATTCATGTGGCATTCATGTGGCATTTATGTGGCATTTACATAGAATTAAAGGGTTGTGGATCTGGTGTATTCATACACCTAATGGAAAGGTGGGAAGATAATGCAGAGAAGAAGCTCTCTGCATCCCATCCTGGAACTACAGCTACTACGGCTAACTCCGCAGCATCAGACCAGGTGGTCTATGCGTCAGGAATTCATGTGGCATTCATGTGCATTCATGTGGCATGTCACAAGAATGCCTTGAATATTTTGAACTCGATATCACATTCTTATCCCAGGCTGGGACGAGGAACAAAGGTTCACAAAGGCAGTTCATAGGCAGGACGACGCGTTTATAGATCAAAAAAATAACGAGACAACGCATCCACAGATCATATACTAATCCAGCAGGCCAAGCGCCCAATCGACACTGTCACCTCCATCGTCCATGTCGTCGTCGTCGTCGTCTGCGCCATGCGCCAACATTGCAAATGTTCTCAGAGCACCAGGCTCTGCGTCCACACCATTCTCGCCATCGTCATCGTCGTCGTCGCCCTCGGGCTCGGGCCCGGGCGCTCTCGTCTCGTACAGAAGCCGGAGGTCTCGCACCGCGCTCCGCAGAGCGCCGTCCCGCTCTGCGGCCGTCATGGCCTGGATCTCTGCGCGCCGCTCCGCATCCGTGGGACGGACGGATGCGGAGGCCCCCTGGCCCAAGGGGGACTTTCCTCCAGAAGCCTGTGCTTCGGGGCCCGGGGCAGGGGGGGCTTCTCCTTCTCTTTCCGGAGAGGGCACTAGTCGACAGTCAGAATGGCATCACAAGGCAGGAACGGTGGACTCACGGCGACACTTGCACCTCTGGCCGTTGTATATACAGCCGGCGCAGCCCTCACCACCGACGCAGACGTCCCACAGGTTCTTGCGCTGGGAGCAGCGCGTGCACTCCTCCTCGGAGGCAGGGGCCGACGCCTGGAGCAGGGCGGCCTTGAGGTTGCGGTTCTTGGCCTGGGTGGTGGTCGACAGACCGAAGTCGGTCTTGCGCTTGCTGTCGGGGTGGTACCGCAGCTCCCGGACCGCCGGGAGATCGAGGAGGGCGACGAGGTCCGGCGACGTCGGCCTGTTCTGCAGCGCAGGGTATGCCCTTCTCACGCTCTCGTAGGCGCCCCAGACGGCTTCCCACGCGGTGATTTGTTCTGACCTCGATCAGCTCGTGATTCTTGGAAGGAACGTGACGACATACCTTTGGCGGGCTTGCGCCTGGCCTTGGTCTTGGGCTTGGGCTTCTCCCCAGCTCTCATCTTCTTTCGGGGGGGGTTGGCTCGGCTCGGGGGAGCTGGGAACCGAGTAGGGGTCGCGGCCCAGCGCGACAGCAGACGACATGTTGATGGCGCCGATGAGCTTTTCGATGCTGCAGAAAAAAGAAGGAAGGCGCGGCTTGGAAGACGAAAAGGTAAGGGATGAGCATCAATTTGGTGTCGATTGTCACTGATACAATGTGCTATCACTGGTGTGTCGCACACCACCCCATTGTTCTGATACAATCGTGGGCTGTGGCGCCGCCCATTGGCTTGACATATCACTTTGTAACCGGGCGCGGCCAATAGGCGTCGGTGGTAAAAAGAGCAAGGGCAGAATGTCTATCACTGTCAAGTCATATTGATCTCATGTTCGTAATACTCGTCTGTGTTCATAGTAATGCTATCCTCTGTGCCGGAACCAGTGCTCTTGCCTCTCCTCCAAACAGTCCGTGACCTCCAGCTGCTCTCCCTGGTCCCTGTGTTCTACTGTTCCTCGAACTCGGGGGTCTGGTTCTCGCGGCGTCTCTTGACGCTCCTGATCCGCTGGGTCTCTCGGGCTGTGAGAATGTCCATAGCGTCGTCGATCGCGGACATGTCATGGCCAGGCAGGGGGCTGCTCGTCGGAGTTGTCCTGGGAAGACCGATGTCGAAGGCGGGCGGTCCCAGCCCGAGCGGAGTGTGTCTAGGGCTGCGGCCGATGGGCGACGGCGAGTCCTTTTCGGCGACCTGGCCTTCGATGTTGTTCCGGAGCGCGGAACGTCTGGTCGGGCTGAGCGATATTCCAAATTTCTCCTCGGCCTTCCTGGTGAGAAAGTTGAAAGCCCTCACGGGCGCGGGCCCGCGTGGCTGCCCCTGCTTCTCTGCGTGTTCGCGTCCCTGGCCTCGCGGGGTCGGGTCCTGGCCCTGGGTCGCCTCGACCGCGAGCTCGAGGCGCTCGACGGCTTTTCTAACCTTCTTGGGTGGACGGTCAGGCACGGAAGAGGCGGGCTTGGTTCGGGCTACTTACATCCAGGTAGTCCCTGATGTGCACCTCGATGGTGCTGTTCTGGGGAGAACCAGAAAGGTGGTGGCGAGTCGATGGTGTGGCTTCATAAATACTGACCAACACTAAAAATGTGGCTCGGTACCGGCGGAAGTCGAGACCGTAGGATATCATGTTCAGGACTGATCGGCACTCGGCCAGCTTCAAGGCCGACGCGACGGTGTCAGGCATCCCCAATAGTGTGAGCATGTATCTTATATCTTTATGGTTGGTGTTGGACGAGATCCCCACCGTGAACGGCGGGGGGCTCTGGATGAAGAGCTGATACTTGGCAGAGTCCGCCATGGCCGAGACGTCTGTCGGGTGGCTGTTGTCTGGTGAAGTCTGGATGCGGGTTCGAATTAGTGGGAGGGAGGAGAGATGGGATGTGTGGCTTGGTGGTGAGGGCCGATCATCACGTCGAAGCTGGGGACTGCGAGGGTTATCTATACCGAGCAACTGGGCGACAAACGAGCCGGCGAACCGTGCCCCGTCGTTGGCGGCACCACGCAGACGGGCTATAGCTGGGTATACCTCTCGGTGATGAAGAGTGTTAGTCTGGTCCTCGGTCCAGAGCCTCGCCCGCACGCTGGCGTGTAGTCGTGCCGTAGCAGACAGGTGACAGAATACATGTCTTCATCTAGAATCGGGATTGTGCCTAAACTTTTGCAATGCCCGCGTGGGTAGACGGTTCATATCACAGCAGGGAGCGACGCATGGGCCCACGGAAACGGCCCGTGGCCTACGGGTAGTTCTGATCGCTTGGAAGTACATAGTGCGAACTATGAAGATGGACTGCTTGGCTCCCTGGCAGAATTGTTGCCGCCGATGGTTGACATGATGCCCTGCCGAGCAAGATCGCGGACGGCCTCGATGACTGACTTGTCCTCCGCCACTCCAAAACTGTGCCCTGATGTGGCTCGGTCTCGTCTCACAGCTCGACCGAGCTGTGCGCGAAGATGCCCCTGAGGATTCCCCTGATGTTGCCGAGGCGCTCGGCCTCTGTCACCGCGCGCTGCTCGCCCGCGTCGATGTCGTCCTCCCATCCGTCGAGCTGGGCCTCCAGCTCCGCGATGCGTATGGCGGGGATCGGGCCCACCGTCTCTATCGTGTCCGAGTGGAGGGAGGCCGCGCGGCCGGGCCGGAGCTCGGCCACGGCCAGCAGGTAGGAGTCGAGCGCCCTCAGCACCTGGGCGCGGCTGAAGCCGTCGACGTCGCTGCCGCGCCGGCGGCCTCGCGGGGCTGTGTCGGGGGCCTTGGTGTCTCCTGTGGCCGTTCGTCTGGCGAGAGGATCCGGCGTCGCGCCGCGGGGCTCCTTGCTGCTGTCGCCCTTCTCGAGCTCCACGCCCCGGATCCACTCGACGATGCGTTGCATTGTGTCGATCTTGTGCTCTTTGATCTCGGGGTACTTGGGCTTCGGGATGTCGTTGTTCTCGGCAAAGTCCAGCATGAACTGGTGGTTGCTCTTGCAGAGGGTGATCATTTCGCCCAGGAGGCAGACCTGGTTCGCGGCCGAGATCTTCGCCCACTGCATAAGGATGCGGGCGGTCAGCTCTGCCTTGTATGGTCCCCTGCCTCTCTTCTTCACGACGACGCCGGAGTCCTTGGCGACGGACTCGAGCTCGGCGACATTCTTCTGGAAGATGTTGGGGAACTGCTTGGGATTCTCGAGCTCGTCGAGTGCCGAGCTGTTTGCGGTCTCCATCGTGAGGTCTGGGGAGAGCACGACTGGCCGGCGCTGGGAGTCGTGGCGGCCAGAAAGCATGCCACAGCGCTCTGGACGTCTTCCGCTCACCACCGCTTGGTTCTTCTCCCCCATCACGTGCGAGCTGGGCCGGTCTCAGATCCCCTCGCCGGCGGTCGCGATGCGTCAGCTGCTGCTGTCTCGTCCTGAGCTCGGACGACCTGCAGGCCAGGGGCGACAGTCTTATTAGCACTGTGCAGCGCGGGCGTGACGACTCGCATGATGTATTTGGATCTATTTTCTATAGAGGTGGAGCGTCGGATGCCAGGCTGGCCAGACCTGGCATCGCAGGCCACGGCGGGCAGAGGGGGTGGCCAGTCCCCTCTGCCCGCCGTGGCCTGTCTGACTCTGATCCTGCAAGAGCTACCAAGTACACGAGTTTTCAGTCTCCCCCCCCTCCATCCCCATCTCGCCTTGCCCCCCTCGCGATCCTCCTGTGGGCCTCGCGTGAGACCCTGCCCCTCCTTCTTGTCCCAGGTTGGATGACCGCCCAGCGGCGGTGATGTCAGGAGCGTCTCCTCCAGCGTGGGGCTCCAATGAGGTGTTGAGGCTGCGATTGCAGAGCCTCATGGCTTGGGCTGCCCGACGTCCGGCTCCGCACGTCACTAGCGGCGCGCGCGCCCGATGTCTCGGGCGACGCGGAGTTGCGGTGCGAACGGGCGCCGGTGGCATGGCTTTTTGGGTGGAATTTTTTTGGTTTTCTTGCCAGTGAATCTGGCTGCGGCGTCGCAGAGGCGGCCGCTCAGGACGAACATCTCGCGATGACACCTGCGAAGATGAGATCTTTGGACCCATCCGTCAGTCTGATGCCGACGCTCTTGGGTTTGGTTCTCGGGCTGCTATGCTGGTGGTTAGCAATCGCAGTGGCCTGTACGAGATGGTCTTACCTGGAGAGCTGCTCTTGCCCGTGGCGTGTAGTTTGGAACCAGATGCGACTTGCCGTCGGCCGCTTGTCTCCGCCCATCTACGACACCGACGCCCGGTGAGCTTTTGGTGCGGTGGGCGTTGGATGGCAGGCTTGTTTGGCAGGCTTGTGTGGAAGGCTTGTATGGTAGGCTTGTATGGTAGGCTTGTATGGTAGGCTTGTATGGTAGGCTTGTATGGTAGGCTTGTATGGTAGGCTTGTTTGGCAGGTTGTTTGGTGTGGTGAGCCTCTGAGCGAGTCTTTTTTGGTGTGATGTCTGGCCATCACGATCTCAGGTTGATCAGGCCTGGGATCGTGAGGCTGTGATATCGAGGCAGTATTCTCAGCGGCTGGCCAGAAGGAGATGACTTGGCGTTGTGGTTGAGTGACAGCTTTCAGGCAGGGAGGTGAGGATACTTCTGTTATGTAGCGGTAAAGTCCGGGTCGAAATGTCTCAGAAGTGCTGTAGGGAATCGTCATGAGGATCTCCTGGCGTTTGGGAGAGCGCAGGGCACAAAGGGCTGGGTTCGTCCATTTCCCAGGCCTTCGTCATGGCCTTTTGATCCGGGTCTCGCGCTTGCCTTTTACCTCCTTTTCCATCTGCTTCTCTCATCTGCTTCTCTCATCTGCTTGTCATCTCACTTCTCTTCACCCCTCAAACCGCTCATTCAACTTCGATCCGCTGCTTTCGTTGCGCGCAAGACCACATCCCAACCATGGCTTCCCTCATGGCAACCACTGACGCAGCATCTCAGCCCCTGGAGGGTCGCTTTCTGACTGGCTGGTGGTCGGAGACTGTCCCCACGCTCCAGTACGCCATCGAAGCCCGGGGATGGCCCATCAGCACCGGTGACGGTAGACACCTGTTGAAGGCGGAGCTCATCGCCATGCGCGGCCTGAAGGAGATGTCCTTCGACTGGGGCGTCTTGACCAGGGTCTTCCCGATCGCCAGCACCTTGGCCGACCTAGATCAATCCGCTATAGGCCAGTACCTGGAGCAGCTGGTCGGCCCCGGCAATGCGACCCGTAGCACTAAAGCTGAAATGATCACGAGGATCTTCGAGGTCGTCAAGCAGGGCAACGACGTGAGCCGCCTCGTGCCGCTCAAGAACAGGAAGGGTGACACCATCGACGTGGCCCCGGAGGAAGGTGTTCAGGTATGGCTTCCGTGCTTATGACAAAACAAGTGCTGACGGCATGTAGACGCAGCGCCCGCGTGGTGCTGATACCCCGAGCGACAACATGAGTGTGTCGAGCTCGCCGGCTCATCGCCGACCTCGTGCGTCCGGGCTTTTTGATCAGACCCAGCCGTCGCTCCCGCCCCTGCCGCCCATCCATGGCGCGCGCGCCGATCAGAGGAGCCAGGTTAAGAAGAACGAGAATGAGGTGATAAAGAGGACGGTCGAGTTTGCTGCCCTCATCAAGGATCTGCTGCCCGGAGAGTTCCCTGAGCAGAGTCAGTCCAGAGACCTCGAGATCTTGCAGCCTCACATCGAATCTCGCATCGCTGCCATCGAGAAGCAGAAGTCCGTGCTTCGACACCAGATCGACGAGATCGCGGCGACCTTGAGGGGCGTGACTCAGGCTTTCGAGAAGCTTTGTATGGCTTCCGACGATCTCAACAGCTTCCTGGGCCAGCAGGGACTCCGAGGCTCGTCGTAATCTATGATCAAAGACACTTCAAGTATTCTGAGGCTTTTGCGGTTTTGTGATGGAAGGACATGTATCACATAAATAATGCAGTAATTTATGACTGAAAGGATCATAGTGCAACGGGACTCGAGGGCAGCAGCCGGCCTGATGGAGCGTGCGGTGTGCGACCAGCATACTATACCGGGGGCTTGACCTATGATTTGAGTGACTATTGCTAGACCTACAGATATGAGTAAAACAATGCATATGCGCCGCCTTCCCTAAATAGGGCATACTACAGCACGTTTCTACTCCGAAGACGCTGTCTCTACTCTAGATACACTGTCTACGGAGTCAAAACTAAACGATAATAGGTATGGCGCCCCGCTTTTCGTTGCAGTGCGCGTCATGTGCCGGGTTCGGCCGCAGCTGGGCGCCCGCGACGACGAGCTGCTGGACATGAGCGTGTCGCGGGGCGCGGGCAGCGACCACCCGCGGGTCCTGCGCATGCCCAAGCGCACGGCGCGGACGGCCGCCGACGTCGACCAGTTCCAGATGGAGCGCGTCTTCGGCGGGGGCGACGCCAACGCGCACATCTTTGACGAGGTCGGCCAGCTCGTCATGTCGGCCGTCAACGGCCGCAACGTGTGCGTCTTTGCGTACGGGCAGACGGGCAGCGGCAAGACGCACACCATGAACTTTCCCTGGAACGAGAAGAAGGCCCCGGCAGAAGGCGAAGACGTCGACTACGGCATCATCCCCCGCTCCGTCGAGATGATCTCCGAGTTCATGCGCGAGAACGAGGGCATCTGGCGGCTGGCGGTCTCGGGCCGGTACGTCGAGATCTACGCCGAGAAGGTCTACGACCTGCTCCGGGAGAGCGGCAGCCCGCAGAAAGAGGTCAACGTGCGGTTCGCCAAGGTCGGCGGCGCCGACGTGTACGAGGCCGAGAGCGCCGAGGTCGACCTGACGGGGGATGACGACGGCGGCTTTGAGGACCGGGTCCGCGACCTGCTCTTCCGCGCTTCGGCGAACCGGCGGACGCGGACCACGGCGGGCAACGCGCAGTCGTCCCGCAGCCACTCGGTGCTGACGCTGCGCATCACGGCGGAGCGCGTCGACGGCAAGTCCGACGCTGTGACCGAGGGCCTGCTCAACCTCATCGACCTGGCCGGCTCGGAGAAGCCCAGCACGACGGACAAGACCAGCCAGGCCGAGGGGATCCAGATCAACAAGTCGCTGTCGGCGCTGCGCAAGGTGCTGGGCGACATGGCGAACCCCCGGGTCAAGCACATCAGCTTCCGGGAGTCGATCCTGACCAAGCTGCTGCAGTCCAGCCTCGGCGACGGGTGCAAGACCATGATGTTCGTCATGGTCAGCCCGCTGAAGAAGGACAAGGAGGAGACGCGAAACACGCTCGAGTTTGCCATGACGGCCCAGCAGGCAAAACTGAAGACTCAGGCTCCTACAACAGCCAAGACTTGATGTCAGTAACGAGCCATTTCATGTGAAGAGTGGGATATTATGTACATACAAAAAATGTAGCAATTCAATTTCCAGTAGCTGCAAGTAGTCAGGAAGCAAGCCCTATTATCAGTATACTCGGTGCCTTCTTCATGTCAGTAAAACGTACCAGAATACCAGACAGACAATGCGATAAAGCCAAGGCATTTGCCAGAGTGAAGGTTTTTCATTTTTTGTTTTCTTCCCACCCCGATGCCAGATGCCGAAAGAACAACTCCTGTGACTCGCAAAGTGGTTATATACCCTGGCCATTGAAATGCTCAACCAGAACATGACTCCGTGCAATTCCATGAAGACACCCCCATTCCCTTCATTACCACGCCAGTTATTACTTCTCCTTTCTCATCCATATTTTTCCATTACCAGTGAAGAAGCAAGCCCCCGCATTCCTGTGGGCAAATACACAATACACCTTGACGTAAAAGCGCAATGACAAGAACTCCCCTTTCTGCAAGTATTGTGCACGTAAATGCGCGACTCCATTCCGGGTACCCCCAAACACACAAACAAGACAACATGACCGACCTTCCCTCCTGAATGCCGTATGACCCTTGCCGTTTCCGTGAATCTGGTGAAAATTTCGAAGAGCAAGAATGCGTAAAAACCAGACGAAACCAACCCCCTTTCCCTTACCCTGCTGTGCCAACTCCTCGTTTTGTCCGTAAAAAGAAACCACTATTGTATATAGGTGAGTCATAGCGAGACTCGGTTCTTCCGACGCATTGTTTCGAAGGGAAACCAGAACGTAAAAAAAAGACCAAAAACAGCAACTCCAAGAACAGGCACGACGAATGCAGACGGGATTCCGCAGCATGACTCGTTGCCACTCATGCCTCCTTCCACGTTTCAAAGGCCAAAAAAACACCTCATGCTGATGCTGAAATCGCACAACCTGTGGCCCTGAGAAAACAGACCGACCTGAACACCATTATTTTTCTGATATTTACTTTGCGCCATTCGTTTCGTCATCTGTGTCGTCGGTGGCGTCTTCCACATAGGCCGCCATTGGCGTCGAGTTGCTGGAACGTTGTTCTGGATCCTAGCCCCAAACACTCGCCTGCACACCCAAGCCGGACGACTGCTTTCCCCAGACGCCGGAACGGCTGCCCCAACCGTTGTAGCCATCAGGACCAGCACTCGATGGGTTCGATGGGATGCCAGAGGTGATACCCACGGCGTTCTCGCTGGCTGAAGCATTGAATCCCTGGCTCAGCGGAGAGGGTAGGGGCGTCGTGGATCGCTTGTTGAAGGCAGGGTTCGAAGGTCCAGAGATGGAAGGTCGAGTGCCAATCGGCGCAACCGCACCGCCCTGACCAGGCGCACCCTGACGAGGGGGCGAGCCGCCGGGGGACGAGTTGCTCGTTCGCGTCGCCTGGTGAATGGCGTTGTCGAACGGGCCCTTATTGTTGGGAGGGTTCGACTGGGGGCTGGCGTTCCGGGAGCCAGCACTTTCGCGACGGGCATCAGGAGCACCGCGGTAGTCGTAAGCCAGAGGGGAGGGGCCGCGGTGGCTCGAGGGTCCGGTAGACAGACCAGGGACACCAGGTCGTGCGGCTCCTGTCTCGTCAACGTAGCCTCCGTTCTCGAAAGGACCCTCGCCGTAAAGCGCATTACGCTGGCGGGTGATTAGATCGCGGCGGTCGTCCTCTCCGAGCTGGTTGTTGCTGCTGCTATTGTTGTTGCCGTTGCTGTTGCTGCCAGGGCTCTGGGCGCGATCGGGCTTGCCAGGGTAACTCATCTCAGCAAGGACAGCTAGAAGAGAGATGTGGGTTAGCTAGATGTTTATCGCCAAAAACCAAATACGACGAAGTGGACGTATAGACAGGGGTATGAAGGAACGTGGCAGCAGACTCCCCACCCTGGTGCCCAGGGTTGTTTTCCACTGCGCACGCAATTCAACGAAAGCAACGCCAAACGTGATGCCATATCAATGCCAAATCATTGTACTGTTCCGCCCAACAACAAAGGTCTTCTGTCTTTCAAAAAAGGGTTCTTAGGGTATAGGTAAAAATAGGTAGGTAGGTAGTGAAGAAGAAAGATGTGCTATACAACAGAGGGCGGCCTACTTCTATTGTATTGCTGCTCTTGATGGTAGTTGCGCAGTTCTCGCTCCCGCTGGGCTGCCATTCTCCGCTTTGCCTGCATCATCTGTTCCGCCTCGTTGGAACCGCGCGAGGACTGGTGGCGCTGGGAAGCGTAGAAGTTCTGCAGGCCAGGGCCGTGGCCGGAGCCGCCGCCGCCGCTGCCGACCCGAGCATCACCATACTGCGAGCTTGGACCCGAGGCTCCTCGGCCGTCTGCATTCCCGTTAGCCAAGCCTGACTTTCTTTCCCGACTTCTACCCATACAGCCGCCCGCGCCCTCCTCGTCGGCCCATCGAAGGAGTCGCTCGTCGGTGTTGGAATTGTTGCTGTTGTCGCAGCGGGATCGTGGGGGCGAACTCACGACGTGGGCCATTGCCACCAAACATCTTTCCGCTCTTGACGAGGTTGTCTATGGCACGGTCGACCTCTGTAGTAGCAGGTTTGTCAGCCAACTGTGCGCTTCTTTCTGTCTTGCTCGATACCAACGCTCGGGTCTCTCGTCGCGTTGGGCGTTTGCACGTTCGCGCCAAGCGGCCCAAACGGTCATGGGGATGGATGTGTATCACGTACCCTCAAGCTGCTGGGAGAAAGCAGCGGACTCCTCCCGCTCGCGCGGGTGGGTAGAACTGGCGCCTGTTTCCATTCGTGTCAATTGATATTCATTTGGCGGCTTTGCTTGGATGGGGGCCGTCAAGTGGCGGGCGCACTCACCAGAACGCGCCGGGGGAGGCGTCTGGTGATCCCAGGTGGGTTGACCAGCACCTGCACCAGCTCCGGCACCTGCACCGCCGAGCCACTGCGAATCGCCGTAGTATTGCGACATGATGTTTCCCGTTCTTGGCCCTGCCGTAGGGGGGAAGGAAAATATCGCAGGGAAAGGGGTTGGATTGGGGTCGGACGGGTAAACGGTAGCAGATTGGTTGCTGCTAACTCAGATCGGACGATGCAATTAAGAGGGTCGCTGAGCCGTCGTGGAGAAAAATAATATTTTTATTTTTTCTGGCCCCCGTTTGCCTTTGAGAAAGTCGTTCAGGTCGTGTCTTTCCGATACGATAACAGGATAGACTTCTTTGGATGGAAATTAAGGTTAGCTTTGCCCGTCGTACTCAGGAATTCTGCAGCAGGAGCGATTGACGCGCAGGGGACTTCAGAGAATCAAATGTGGTCGGTGACGAAAAAAAAGAGGGCTGAGATGGGGTCAATTGGGGGATAGGCGCGTCTTTTTTTTTTTTTCTCCTCCTCTTCTCGGGCTTTCCTCTCTGGCCGATAAATTCGATCGGCCACTCAATCAATCGGCTACCCAAACAGGGTCGGTAAACCAGTCATGCACACCCGGCACCCCAGGTTTTTTTGGTGCGCGCGAACGTTTGTGACAAGGTAAACGGACACGTTGAACAGCGCCTCGGCAGAAGTGTTCGACACGCGGGGGCTTGCAGAGGGAAAACCAGGCCAGAAAGACAAGAGAAGGGACATAATAAAGACCGGAAACGCGCAAGTGCCATAGAGCGCGCGAGCCAATGTCTTTGCATCCCCCAACCGAGACTCTTCTTTTGGATCTTTCCAGCCCGTCTAGTCTTTTCTGTAGAAGTTCTTTTTTCTTTGGTGCAGATGAGGTTCAAAAGCATGGAAGAGAAAAGTCTCCATCCGATGTCTGACATGGCACTCCCAACAACATCATGTCTTTCTCGAACACAAAAGGAAAGAGACGTTGCGCGTAAGACGGAACTTTGAGGTTTGGGGGGTGGGCTTGGCCGGAGCCAGATCTCTCCTTCTCCCGCCCGCATAGTGGTGGTGGTGCCCAATGGAAAAAAAAAAATGTCTCTCATGACGAACTTACCAAGTAGTGTCCTATTTTCGCCTCTTCGTACAAGGTCGTCTCAGATGATCTCCAACGTCACGTCTTTTTCTCGATGGTACTGCTGTAGAAGCCGAGCCGCAGAAGAAGAAAAAAAGAAAAAGGAAAGGACGGCACTACACTGGAGAGGCGTGCGCGCACAACTTTTTTTTTAATCGGGCTCGTAGTGTAGTTGGTAGGTAGTAGTATTAAGACGGTTACGGCTCGTGGATGGACCGTGAGTCGAGGGGCTTTCAAGCTGGCTGACAAGTCGAGTCGAGGGGTAGAAAAGGGGACGGGCGACTGGAACTACGGGGAAAACTTGAAAGGAGAGGGTTCGCAGAAAAATAATAAGACGCCCGAGGATTTGGGAAACCGCGCAAGAGGGAATATCCGACGAGGGGCCCCGTTGGGAACCTCGATTATAATGATATTACAAACAAGGACAGTACGCCGCCGGTATCTGGGTTACTGTGCATGCAGGTAACGGCAGATCAACTACAAATCCATACCCAATACCCTTCCCTCCCCTACCTACCTACCGACCTCCTCATTCTCCTCAAGGTGCGTGCTGCTCCTCCTCCGCTTCTGCTTGCCCTCTCACTCGGTACAATAATATCTCGGACGGACCAATCCACCACCAAACTGGTAAGGGTGGGCTGTCTGGAGTTCTGGCTTGTCGCGAAAAGGAAATGCCCGCGGCCCGCGTGGGCGGGTGGGTTTTGCTCGACTCGGGTCTTGGAGGATAGGTATCTTTGGTTTGGAGACCTTTCTTCTTCTTCTTTGCATCGAAATCCCCGGCTGCTATTGATGATGATGCAAGGCACTGGGCTACTATGGAGTGCCTCGTCATGTCCAGTACCTTGTCTGTATGTCCGTTCATGTGAGGTCTGATTCGTACGTGAAAAATCTATACAGATTAGATATAGTTCGCATATTTGCATTTCTTAGAACGGGAATGAACTCCTATATCACAAGAGCAGGGCAGAAGGAAATAATTTAGTCTCGAACCATTCTATCGTAGTGTTGTCTGTGGCTGCTGACAATGCAGACGGCAGCTGCTAGATAGATAGTGTGTACACACACGTATACCCGTGGCTGCCCTGGAATTTCTACACACTATGCAAATCACATACTGGGCGCATCCTTGAGAAACTTCCTTGGAGGGATGAGGGTGGACAATGTGGATATAGTGGATATGGTGGGGATCACATTTTAGGCCAAGGGATCTGTTTCTCAAGTGAAAGCAGATGGTCTCGTTAGTTTTAGCTCTTTTTGTTAACCTAGGATGGTGGCAGAATGCCAGAATCCAATATACAAGTGCTAGCAAAGACCCTGCAGTACTTGGTAACATACATCCTGATCCGAGGGGACCAGACCTGCTGAGAAAGCCGACATGGATGTCCAGTGTGATGAACAATTTCCATCACTCCCAGCGTCGCTTCGATGCTCGCCACGCTTCTGGGCCGGCCTGCTGCTGCGTGGACGGACACGCGGAAGTAGAAGGTACTCAAAGTGCTCTGTTGAAGAGCAGAGGGCAGATCCGGAGTTTGGTCCGTAACGGCGTTGCAGCGAGGCAGATGGGATATGTAATAATAGGGGCCATCGCTGGAATTTCGAAATTGAACTGATGAGCAAGCGACAGTCATTTTCGGTAAGTCGCCCTCGGGTCATGTCAAGCCGCCGTGGTCCCTTGACGGACCTAGGTTGGTTCAGATGATGAATGCAGCCCAATTCCTGCAATCCTCTCTCTGTGTCTTTTAGTCTGGCGGCTAGCCAGCTCAAACAATGCGGGCAGCGCCGCAACCGGTCACAGCCGAAGTCTCCTACACGTTTGGTGTCGCTCGAGAGCCTCCGTCCGAGTCAGTGCCAGGAACGTCTTGTCTGAGCAACGGCAGAAGACATTGCTTTATACTTGTCTCGAAGGGATCCTTTGGTACAGGTCCAAGCACACACAAAAACCACATAATTATGAGTATTGCATCCTCTGGCAGCTGCAATATCATCCATCATCCATCAGCGCACGTACACTCGGAGTGTCAACAACCTTTATGGGGCCGTCTGTGGATCCGCGCCAGCGAGCTTGGAGGTGTCATGGCACCGTGCTCAAGTAATGCCGCAAATGTCACGTTTCTGCAAAGTATGTACAGCGAGAGACTGCAACAGCCAAAAGATCCGTGCCTCCAACAAGTCGTCGAGCTGATAGGCTGGGTGACAAATGCCCAGTATCCCTCTTCGCCATCTAAATACAATGAGAGTCCTAGCCGCCGAGATCTTTTTCTTGCTTGTGGCTTTTCTTGTGTGCCAGTCCAAAGATCGCGTGCGTCATCACGGCTGATTTCCGCCACGGATTCGTGAGTGAGTAAGAATGGGCAATTTCCATCTGCAACTAGAACTAGTCATGTGATGATATGATATATCGCATCGAAGCGTAGCAGAGACTGGTACAGCTGGATTCAAGGTCGTTTCATAAAGAACTGTCCTCGAGATGATTGCCCAAATGCCAGCCGGAGGTTGAAACCCAGAGGATCAATATCTACACTACGTACATGGTACAGGTACGTACAGTGAGAAAGCCTCGATCTTAGGGTGGCTCCAGCGCCCTTGCCGTTGAATGGTCAGGGGTCTTCCTTCCCTGTTGCGTCCACTGTGCAGCTACCTTGTACCTAGCGTCGATGGCCTTGCACATTCGAATTTCCTTTGATTGAACCTCCACCATTCTCCAACGAACCCCCTTTCCCAATTCCAACAACCAGACGACAGAACGACCCATACAGTACTGTCCAGTCCGGAATCGACTGATGTAGCCAGACCATTGATCACTGGTCGGTTTCTGTCCTATGTCACGCATCATCACGTTACCTTCTTGTGACGGTCTTGCCTCTTTTGGCCTCTGGATATCCGCTGCTCAGGGTCTGCATCTGCCATTGACGCGTTTCGGCAGCGCAATTCGTTCGCCAACTTTCCATCCACGGATTCGTGGTACTGACCGAGCGACCGTACCTCGTAAGTAGACGGAATATCTCTTCTGCCTACCGACAACCGCCCAGGAGAAATCAGCGCGGACAGCCATCTGTACACAAATACCAGTCGCGTCGTGTCGTCTATTCCACGCATGACATACTGTATGCAATTTCTCTTCTCCATGACAGCGCGACGAGCTATTTCAGACGGACTTTAGACCGTTGTGAAATCCCATTACTCGTGCGATATCCGCTACCCCCATACCGAGCGGAGGACCGAGTTCCCAAAAAGGCCCGTAGCCAATTCTTTCCACTGCGGCCTGCCAGCCAATTGACATGGCATCGGCTGTTCGTTCCGTATCGCTCCTCGGCCCCACTGAATAGGTGTGTTCCATAGTCCATGTCTGGAAACTCATCGACCAGCCGGCAGACAGTGCGCCAACATGGCTGGCTGATGTCAATTCGACTCGCTGCCGTTGGCTGTCACTCGGAGGCAGGGACAACTCCATAAATAAGTTACACGATGAGTCCAGGTACATGATGTACGAAGCCTCAGCAAAGTTAGTTATCAATGAGGCAAAGTTGCGACCTGTCCAAGAGGCCGCACGCTCTTACACCATGGCCAACCACGACAGCAAAACCTCCACCTGTAAGCTGAGGGATGAGCAACTGCAACTTGGACCATACGAATGTGTACAATCAGATACCCGAATTCCGCGTTATCCGCCTTCTCGGCCCCGGGGCGCAATGCCTGCCGCTTCAGAACGGACCCCGTCGATCGATCAGACCTTTGGTCAAGCCATTCTTGAACTCTCGAGAATGATCTCAGTCTCAATTGCCTATAGCCAGCGACTCGAGACTCTTCGCCATGACCGACCCTGCAATAGAAAATTGTGCAGCTCACTCTAACGACAAGGCACGGATGTCGAACTCGAGACACCTCTCGTTGCGAATGCCATACTTTCTTGTTGCTCATCAAAAGGCAAATATGTTACAACTAGAAGTCTGGATTCTCGCCGCTGAGCTTTCAGCAGTCGCCTTTTGTACCGCATGCCACTATTGAGCAGGCATTATTATTATTGCATCGACTAGTTCGACTCTGCCGACGCCGGGGGCCTGGGAAGCTCCATTGGTGAAGGCGCAGATGCGCCTCCTCACCACTTGGATGTGCTGGCTTACATGAATTCGGGTCTTCTAGAAGGGCCATTTGGACTCTTTTCCATCGGTGGTACTTCTAACCTCTTTCGATACCTCCTCGAGTCCTCGCTCATCATTCAGGCGCCTCCATGGTTGCCTATAGCTAGGAGTCTACGCTGAACAAAGCACAAATGGACCGATTCATAGCTGCTGAGCGCTCACTTGGTACTCTTTCCGTGTACCTGAGGCAAATATATTTTGCCTTGATGTTCACCTTTCCACCTCTCCGCCAACTAGCAAGGATCTTAACTTCCTAAAAAAGGGTCGTCCCTCTCTCACAATCGCCAAGGTTGCGCGGGGCTGTCATGAAATACTCTCAAGACTTACGGGGCCGTATCGGTCTCCGTCGGCTTATCATGTCGCGACAAATGGATTTACCATCGAAATTGACCATGGCCCGATAAACTCAGCATGCGCCATGTTCAACTCAGCTCACTCGAAAGTCAAGCATCGTGTACCGATCAACTAACCTAGTTTCGTGTGCCAATTCATCTACATCCGGCCTCATCCAGGCAAATGATGACTCGGGCGGCGTCATCGTTTGGCTCATACCACAGTATTCATGACTGCCCACGTGCGTGAGCTATGTATCGTGACTGATTGGAGTCTTCATCTTTGCGCTTCATCTCGAATACTTACGAGATGCTCCGGTGGCCCGAGACTCGGAAAATCTCATACAAGACGAATCTTACAGCTGATCTGTCACATCTGCTAACGACCTTCTAGCCCAATTTCCAATGCGACATAAAACACAAAGCCAGAGCATTTGCTGCTGTTTATAATATGTTGCCAGCTCGTGACGTACTCCACGCTCCTGCAGCCATGATACACACATGTCAGTATACATATACCTTTGTAGGTATATGTGGAAGCGCCTGATACCCTTCTCATCCACGCAGAAACCCAGGGATGATCTCAGGCAGATTCCTTCCACAGGTTCTCTCTCCATCGGTTGACTCCTTCTGCATTCTGGGGAATCAAGAACATCTTCCCCGCATACCACCACCCCTGTCTCTCTTCAGTATCTGGGGGTGGTGGTCTACGAGGTACCGTGTATCGTTCATCCCACCTTGCAGTGGCTTCTCTCAGCTGGTAACATATGTGATCATCGCCCAGTCGACCCATTGCTGACGCCAGGTGGTATCTCATGAGCAATGACGCTCACATCATTGGGCTCTATCAAATGTTTTGATGGAGGTCCTTCGGGTGTGGCTATTATTTCTTATCATTTCGCACGGTGTTGCCCAAAGGCTGGCTGATATATATCAGCACTACCCGGAGAACTCGGGAGTCTTGTGTTCCTGGCTTTTTTCGTGTGTCGGATCTGACCCGGCAAGTCATTGACACTCTGGACCAACACCATCGGTCCGAGAGTCTTTGTGCGAAAAGGCCAGGTAACTAAGATCATATGATCCTGAAGTAATGCTGAATTGCTCCCCCTTCTGCATGTATGCGAGGGAAGAACACCCGCGCGTCCTGCCCGACCGTTTACTTGGCCGGGGGCGACATGGCAATATGGGGAGGGGGTCGCTTTGGGGGTCGCAGCAACGCTCCAAGGTCCCTTGTGCTGTATGTAGGTGGTATCCAGGCATGACGGTCGTTCCGCGGGGATGGCGGTTGACATTGCTGCATGTGGCCGCATGCGGGAGGGAGGGAAAGAAGGAAAGAAGAAAAAAATGGCGCTTGCAGATGGGATATAAATTTTCTTGGTGTTGGTGATTGGGCAGCCACGCGGCGCACCCAATCAGTAATCTGGGGGTTGCGATTGACCACCCCCAGGAGTTTTCTCGCTATTGAATTCATGTGAGGCCGCATGGTAGGTGTTTAGGGGTACATGTGGCAAAGGTTGCCTCTTTATTATGTAATCGCGATATTGATGGTAGTTGGCCGATGTCCATGGTGAGCGCATTTGTGGCGGTATAGGAATTTTAATAATCGAATTGCTTGAGCTTCAAAGCCTTTAAATCGAATATTTGAGGTGGGAAGTCAGGGAGTCCATCTTTGTACGCACTGAAAAGAGATCATGCTGCATCAAGGATGAGAGGCATGGCTGTGTTCGTCGTCACTCTGGGTGATATTGAAGAGATAAAAAATTTTGGTTTGGTTCTGTATATAAATTTTCTGATGTCAATATTCGACATGGTGAATGTTAATTTCAAAATGGAGGCTATCGTATCCGTGGACAAAAATTTGAAGGGCAAAAGTTCAAATAAGAAGTCGGCCAAATACAAGTCGAGATGTCTGTTGGTATGTCACATCTCGTTCCGAGAGAGAAACCATCATCGTCGGGTTCGGGGTGCGGAACAGCTGATTGAAAAAAAAAAAAAAAATTTGAAAAATAGCATATTACGAAAAAAGAAAAAGGGTCGAAAAAAAAGACAAAAATAAGGAGATACAGTCGAGTGTCCGCAGTTCTCGAGATGTGAGCCTCTGACTCACCGCTAGTCGAGTGTCTTCAAGAACCAACACAACAGTCTGTCGCACTTAACCACGAAGCCAGCAGAGTTTCATCGGCGGGTATTTAGATATCAGGCGGCGACGTTTGGAACTGCCCGCTGTGGTGGTGAGTGGGATAATCAGGCAAACGGGCACCGAGTACGGCATCTAGGTGCTCCTGTTTGGGGAGAGGGAGGGGTTGTGTTCTTTGATGTGATACTCATTACAGCACCGAGAAGTGTTTAGAATGTTGATCGGTGTTGGGAGCGAGGAAGTCAAACTGTGATATCGCGGAATTCAGGGGAACCAAAACTGTAAACACTGTTTCTATTTGAAATGCACTTCTGAAGGAGAAGCCGAATGGGAGAGCTGATCAGTTAATTTCAAAACTTTATCTGTTCTAGAAAAGAGTAAAATAAATATTTGACCTAGAATAACACGATGACTTGAGTAGAGCAGATAATCGATTATGGGTAACTTGTGTTAGTCAACTAGAAACAAATGGGCGACCAGAGCAACTTACAATGATCTCGAAACTCTGACATGAAAAGTATGCGTACAATATTGCCGGTCGAACATATAATATCACTTGTTTGTTTCTTATCAATATTCAATACCCAGGAACTCCTTGCTCTTATAAGTGACTATGATGATATAAGTATTCCGTATACAAAATCCGTTACGATAAAAAGTTCCGATGCGCTAAATCCAACAGTCAAACAGCACTGATACATGGCTCTTCAAACGCCCGAAGGAGCCTCAACCTCGCGCTTGAGCTTCCGAACGTGAGCTCGATCGACCGGACAGTCGACCCCAACCTATCGCCTCTTTCTTTTCATTTTGGTGATGGCATATGATTACAGACCCAGCGCCTTGGCAGCAGCCTCAGCATCCAGACAATCATCAGCCCTGAGCGCCTTCTGCGCATAGACCACGGTACCCCGTGCATCGACGGAGAACAAGCCGGCCTGCTGCCACTTGTTGCCCATGACCGTACTCGGGCCAAAGTTGTCGTCCTCGCCCGGCTGCTGCCCGCCACCGCCGACCGGCCCGTTCCCGTGGAGCTGCTTGCCGAAGCTGCCCGTCTTGGTGATGGCGCCGGCGACCTTGTCGCCCAGCCAGCCCTTCTCCCGCCAGGCCTCGCGCTGCGTCGCCGGGTTGAACATGGACCACACGGTGCCGAGCCCGAGGCCCCACGCCGCGTAGGCGGCCCGGTCCTCGTCGATGACCACCTCGACGTTCCAGGCCCCGCCCAGCAGGTCCATCCACTTGCGCGTGGCCTCGGGGGACGAGTGGGACACGGCGATGCACCGCAGCCCCGAGGCCTGGTGGCGGTTGGCGATGGCGCGGAGGGCCAGGAAGGATTTCTGGGCGACTGATACATACAGAAAACGCAATCAGCCACCGGAAACATGTGACCGTATAGTGGGAGCAGACAGATCAGGTACGGATACTTACAGGCACATCCTACGCAGCGCATAAACAAGACCACGACCCTCCTCCCGCCGCCCAAGGCGATCTGCCGGTCGCGGTCGAGCGGCGCCAGATCGCCGACCTTGGGACACTCGGCGGCGACGGGGACGGGCGGCGGGACGGGCGAGAGCCACGCCTGGGCGGTGAGCGGGAGCTTGCGCGTGCTCATCCACGCCGGCCAGCCGCCGTTGGCCGAGGTTTCCTCCTCCTCGTCGAAGCCGCTCTTGGCATTCTTGTCCTTGGGCGCCGGCGACGAAAAGTCGAGGTCGCTGCTCTTGAGCCCTACCTTGCGCAGGGCGAGCTTCGTGGTCAGGCTGGAAAACATGGTTTTCTCTGGATACTGGCACACCCGGATGAAGGCGATGAGAAGCAATCAGGCTAGACAGAAACGCCGGAAGAGGACGGAGTATGTCACTTTGATGCAATTGCGATGCCGCCCAAGCCAAAAGAAAAGGTATATGTTTTCGTAGATATGTGACTAGAATAGGTGATATCACAAAAGTAGGAATGCTAGACGGATTCCTCAAGAAATGGACCAAAAAAAAAGAACAAAGGAGAAACCAGATCAGAGCCAGCAGCAAGAGAGAAACACCCGACACGCCATCATGTATGTAGAAACGCTTCCCCTTCCCTCTTTTCGACGTCGCCAGTGTCGCAAGGCTGAGTAGGGGAGCTCGCTCACCCAAGAGCAGGACGACCCCTTGATACACAGTAAACGTCGCAGAAGGGGCCATTTCACCATAGGGAGGTCATAGCTTGGTGGTCCCATGGGGCCCTGACTCGTGAGAAGGGAGAAACGCAAAATTGGGGGTCCCGACCCCTTGCAGAAGCGCTACATAGGCGAGGCTGATGCCAAGAGGCGCCGGTTGCTGATCACCCTGTGAGCCGACCCGAAATCACCCAACCAGGCCCCCCTGATCCAGAGAAGCCCGGGGATGGATGGAATTGTCTGTTCATTGTTTCCAGTGCACTAAAGAAATCTACAGAGGAGAGTCGGGAGCGAGAGGGGAGGGGTCTTTGCTTTTTGTGGGGTTTGGCGGGGTTTGGATCTTTAGTGCACGAGCGAAGAACCAGACTGCTGGTTTTCTAGGGGCCTACAAACTGACCTGCTACCTACCTTACTTAAACCAGACTGCAGGGCCATGTATGCATACACTTACACTTCATCCAATGTCTGTTTTTAAGAAATGATGGGTCGTTTGAAACGCAACTGTAAATCACTGTAATTAGAAGAAGCCTTTCATGGCGTACGGTTAACCGACATCAGGACATCAGCTGTGTCTTACAAGTCCATGTAGTCGAGACCGCGGCGCCAACGGTCAGTACCGGGAAATGCAAGACGGTGGAGTGAGAGTGTAAAACTTGAGATGGGCAAACAAACTCTTTTCCTCATGGCGGTTGTTTCCTTCGCATCACATACCTAGTCCGATCTGGCATGTCTCTCGAAGCGACCCCAAGTGGAAATGATGTCAATCATGACTGCCGGCGAGGGCTCCGACTTGTTACTAACCAATCGATCACCACTCGAATTGGATGGGCCTTGATCAGGGTGTTCGCAAAAGAGGACGTTCTCGTTCGGCGTGACATCAGATGGAGCAGCTCTCCATGTACGGTATGCCAGATAACGAGGGCCCCCGAACTTGGTAATGGCCACCTATCGAGCCTACATAATCAGGAGCGGTCGCGGAAGCAGCGTCTGCCCACTTGGGAAAGTCGGCGGAGGTCTTGACCGTTCTCAGCACGATGACGGAACGGAGAGACTCTTTCTCGGAACAAAATATAGTACGCGCGTTTTGCTGGTAAAGAATAGAACCATTTGGGGTTGGCTATTAATTTGACCTGCAGTAGCGCCATCACAGCCGAATGGGAACGGTGCTGGTGATGCTGTCGCCGGACGACGGACAAGGTTCAAGGGTGCATCAACACCACCTCGGCGACGTACGGAGTATTTTACGGTCGTGGTGATGGAAATCAAGTCCAGCTTCTTTCTTGCCATGGTGTTGTCGTTCCGGTGGGGTTCGCAGCCCGAGATCATTCTCCTCAGCCGTACATGCCCGACAGTCCAAAAGTTGCTTCTTCCCATCAAGAGGTTTGTTTGCATGTGCCTGTAGACTCATACGGTCGCCGCACGGCACAGTACCAGCGAATGCATGGCGACCTGGCCCTGTTCCGCACTTGACGGTAAGTTCGCCATGATGGAGGCGGGACCAATATGAATACATCGCTCGTCCTCGTGGAGCTATGGCTGCCGCCGGAGCATTGTGGGCGTTCGATGGAAGAGTGGCAGCGATGGCAGACCAATCAGGGAATTTGAGTCTCTTGGGCCTCAAAATTGGGCTCTGTGGCGCTATCAAGGTATTCATGGGCGAGGCGAGCTGAGACAAATTGCAATTCTGAGTGTCACGTTCTACCAGGACAAGCCCATTTGCCATGCTTCGGAGAGTCGCAATAGGTCTTTCCGTCCCGTCCTACAGCAAGTCGAGGACTGATCCTGGACTGTCTGGGCGTACAAGCACAAACTGTCAGGTCTCGACTTTCCCGCAAGGAAGGGGATGAAGTGATGTGGAGTTGTATCGCTGTGAGAGCCATGCAGGTCCTGTCAGCTCCAAGAACACCCACCATCCGTCGTTGAAATTGAGGCTTGATTCGAGAAGCTTGTGGCTTCTCCTGCAAAAGGCTGAAGGCACCATGGCTTATGTGAGATCTGCGTCAATGCACATGGAGCGGCCAGATTTCTCATGGCTTCTCATCGGTACCGGTGTTACGGAAACTGCTCCCGAGAAGCTGTGGCGTTGTCGATTGGACTGAAGCCGGCGAAAAGAGACGGCAAGTGGAACATCGTCGCAGTCTGGGTGGCGCCATTCTGAACATTGAAATGACATAGCATGACCAGCTGATATCCAGGTCTGCCTGGCCACTCACTCATTTGGATGGCGGCCAAGAATTCCCCGAAGCAATTGTCAAAAAGGCACCTGGCGAGCCTGGGTATCATCGTTGCTGGCGAGCTTGAGACTCCCGCTGCATATGGAGCGAAAGTATCCAATGAGTTTGGGCGCGCCTGGTTGGCTGAATCGGTCGGGAGCGCGGGAACCGACTATAGTGCGAATGCATGTCGTACGCTTCAGGATTTCTACATCCGTCCGATTGGCGTTGTTCGTATTGCCTTCTTGAAAACCCACTTGCCAAGTCGACAAGCTGGCAGACATTTTTGAGTGAGCCGCTCCGGCACACAATGGAACAAGCTTAGTATGGAGACCAATGTCATATTGTTAGCACGAGATGGAGAATAAGCGATCTGCAGGATAAAGAGTTTTGGAGGATGGAAAAAGAGAGTGTCCCAAAATAGAAACGACTAGGTGAGCTTAATGTCTGCGTAGCGGTGCTGCTGGAATTGCCTCCATACTGGCTGATCGAGATAGCTCTGTTATATGAATGCCTGCGTTCGACCATCGTTAACTGATACTGTACTCATATCTTCAGCTCAAGAAATCGCATTGATCTGAAATCTCATGCGAAGTATCCCGTAGCACAAACCCGCAACGCCGGTTTGCCGCAAAAATGCCGGGAATGTGGAGCTTGGCACTACCGGCTGAAGTGAACAGGTGCATATCAGTACATATCAGAGTAGGCTGTAATAGGAATACGGGATGGCCAGACAATGGCTGTGTTGGACCTTACCATACCTAGGTAGCCTGGTTTCCTAAATCGTCGTCAACAGCACAGATATGGGAGTGCGGGCATTGGTAGTTGCCACAAAAGGAGATGGCTGATGGCTGGCAACGAGGGGTCAAGAGTATAACCCGCCAGTCCATGTCAGTGTATAAGCAAAAGTTCCATCCCAGCAGCTAGAGACTAAAATGGAGGTGAACCCTTCCCTCAAGGCTTGCGATATGCTCGAGCCTAGATCATCGGGCCCAGAATAGGCAAGATTTTGACGGCAGAATAGGACGACATTGCTTTCCAAAAAGTTTGAATCCATACACGCGGAAGAGTCTTCAACCTCCAGCTCAGTGCTCGACGCTGACGAGATGCCCATAAGCAGCCCGTATGTAGTGCCGCACGTACGGCGAATTTGGTCTAGATTCGAGTCCGAGAGACGAGCAGCCCGTGGCGCTTGCCTTGAGCAGATGCGATCTTGGCAGATCATGATAGCGGTGACTGTCGGCAGTGTGTCCTCAGATAGGAAGTAGCTGCTGCTGGTGGTCGATGCGGTTCAGGCTCGTCTGCCCAAAAGATGAACTCGACCCATTCGTCAGTCGATCGAAAATACGAACGGGCTTACAAAGAATTGAGGCAAGTAATTCCCCGAGAAACTGAGCATGAGTGGAACGGTCAACGACGATCGTGCTGGGCCCCAGTTGTGATGCAGAGGCTCTGTATTCCGTCATGGCAGGCGTTGTTCGTGAAATGTGCACATAAATGATGTCAGGTCCATGGCGCACGAATACGACCTGCCCAAACACATCTTGAGACAAGTGGAAGCCAGTAGCAAATCAAGAAAGAGGCGGCTGAAAAAGTGCTGGCCTCGTATCACAATTCGGATTGACAGACAGATGCGCAAGAGCTGATGATGAAATACGACAAGGTATCCTCATCATGAGAAAAAAAATGCTAGGACGGTGCTTGCATAGGCATGGCGGGTATTTTGGCACTGTGTTACTAGAGCCCACAGCACTGATCAAGGGTACTATGCCCGCGAAATACAGCACTGACCTAGAGGTTTAGGGTCTTGATGCGCCGGATTTTTGCGGCAGACTGTACCGTATGCAAAAATTGATGGCGCCATTCTTGCAACATCATGTTCGTCCGTGGTGTAGCTGGTGGGATAGCTTGCTGACGACTGATTTTAGCCCCTTTTGTCAGGTGGCATCCATTGCACCCAGGCGCTCTTCCACATCTCGTTCCTTGCATCTTTCGGTACGGCAGAGGGCTCCAGTTCCAATGGATCAAAGGCGGAAGTGCATGCATTGGAGGCCAGCCAGGCCAGTCAGGCCAGACCAGACGACAGGACACTGCGCGCGAGGAGGAGGGGGGCGGCGAAAGGGGGGGCCAAAGCTGGGTTGGGCTAAAGCAGCTATCCCGCAGAGATCGTCTTGCTGGCCCCGGTTCATGTGAGATTGATGGGCAGCTACTTGCCAATGGCGCGTCGCCCACGAGCAACATGGTAATTTCGTGATTGTGCCCTCCATCCCCACCGCATGAGGTTTGCCGGGCAGTATCCGTATGCAATTCCTTTGGGCTGGGTTTAACTGGGGCTCACGACATCGTGTCTAGCGTCGTGTTCGCTTAATGCCCCGTAACGCAACCTGTAGATAAAAGTAGGCAGGCAAGAAAGCCAGTGTACCCGCTGGGCTCATCAAGAAGCTGCCCTCCGTCCGTCCTGCCGAGAACGCTCGCCGCTGCTTGCTGGGTGGGTAGATGCTCGCTCCAGTCAGTGCCTGAGACGTCTGCGACTCGCTCGCTGTCGAGCCTCCGCTGAGGCGCAGACACGTGATAGAGCTTTGTGCCGCCGTGCCGCCGTGCCGTACGAGAGAGGGAGAGGTCTTGTCTGTGATCCTGTCTCAAGTTGTTGTGGTGACCAACAACCAGAAGATGCGGCGAAAAGGCAATGTGAATGGGAATTTAAGATTTCCCCAATGTGATTTCTGCAGAGGACCAGTAAAAGCCACCAACGGGCACCACGACGGCCGGGTCTGGTACTCCAATGGGCCCAGTAGATGGATGCAAGCACATGAGACGTGCTGTACGGAGTATGTAGAATAATCCCAAGCTGGGGTCGATGTCCCAGGTCCCTGATGAACCAAACCCCCCGAACGGCGAGCACGGCCACTGCAGCAAAACGGTAAAGCTAATGGGCGGATGGGGGGCTTCGGGGGTCTTGGTCCCTGAGTGTCCCGTCCCATAAACCCGCCAGTCGCTGTGGCCCGTGGGAGATGGAAGGTATGGATCATGGTTCATCGGCCTGGACTGGGGGACTCAGGCTCATCAACTGGTCCATGCAATCCAATGATTCCGCTACCAGCTAAGGTGAATAGTGTATTCCAACTTGGCTTGTTACCTCGTGCTGGCGGAGATGCTTCAAATCGTCTACAAAGCCCCCCCTTTTGTTCAGGAGCGAGAACAGAGGTAGGCATGAGGCAAAGAGAGCCGTATGTACGTCGTGAGTGACGACCGTGATGTAGATTTGTCGAATTCCCAGTTCCCCAGTTCTGGGCCCGGGGTCGACCATTCGGGGTCTTGGAAGCGAAATCATCGACCTATTCAAGTACCGCGCAATGGCCAGCCAGCCCACTTGGCCGCTTGCTCTCACTGGGTTGGCCTGCAAGCATGGAAGTAGTGTAGAACGATCAAGGTAGGCCAATGTACGGAGTACCTTGTAGGTCATGCAGATTGATGAGGTGGAAAAGAGAAGGCGGAGGCTAGGCCTGGGTCTGCATCCCATACCTACGGCAATACGGATGGAATGAATAGCTACCTACAGGTCAAGGTGTGCTGCAAGACTTCGCCGACGTGCTTGCTGCATGTGCGTCGGCTGCTTGGCCACCAACCTTTGAATACATGGTCAAAGAGCCAACTTCAATGTTGTCTACGAAGAAACAAAACTGTATGAACCTCCTGCAGAAACAGTTGGTTGTTAGCTGTGCATCAGTCATGTCTACAACCGATTGCAGATTACAGCTTCCATCGCATCGAAACTATTGGCCCCCCTAACTAATAAAACACATTTCGATGCACACAATACATGGGACGATTGTGTGAGTAATTAATGTTGGTTGGAGGTAGTTCGTATGATACCAATACGCATCTGAACTAGGCTGCCCGTCTCTCCATATTTGATCTCGGCACCAACGACCACTGATGCACATGCCCTCGAGTAGTATGGATGGACGTACTATGATTGCAAGATGGGGTCTAGTCAAGGCAGAGCGAGAGGAGAGAGGGCATCCGGTATTAGATAGGGAGAGATCAATGGCAATCAAGTGTAAAAAATGAGGGCAGGCAGTTGGTGATATGTAAAGTAGGTAGGTGAGGTAACCTGCGGTAGGTAACTCGACGACCCTGGCTGGCTGGCTTGCATCAATCAGGACTGTAGATGAAAGAGCCGGTCTCTCTTCCCATGCTCTCCGTTCTTAATTATTATTACAGACTTTCCAGATCATACATCCCCTATGTTGGAAAATACATACCGTACGTACATTGATTGATCGCCTACCTACTTACCTGCAATCCGTATCCGTCTGCTTCCTGCCTACCAATTTCCTCCATGCTGGCCACCCCCAAATCCCGTCACATTCAATCTTAGTTTACCACGAAGGTACTCCGTATGCACGATCACTCAGAACCACCACCAAACATAGACGGACGTCCACACCAGCCAGCCCATTGCTCTTTCTCCCCTCCAAGCCCGAAAAAGGATTCTTCCGCATTGTCCCAAGGCTGTAGTTTCCTCTCGTGTCGTTGCATTGTCAGAGATCACACCTCAGTCACTCACCTCTGTCCTCGTTCTTGTTACAATTCTCTCTGTTCCCAACTTTGCGCACTCCTGTTCCGTCTCCACGTCGATCCGTGGACGTGCATGTCTGTTTCAATCGTTTCCCCTTCATTCGCTGTGCGAGAGATGCTGCACCACTAGGCCAAAGTCCCGACCGACAGTTCTGACCCAGCGTTGACAGCATCTGGTTTCTTCTAAGATTTCCCCCCATACAGTTTGGTTTTTATTTCAGACCCAACTCTTCCTCTGTGCAGCGAGAGAAAGACGAGAAACGACTTCTTTGCAACCTAGGGCAATATCGATATACAAGAACGTGGCAATCGTGTCTCCTGGTCCGCCGCATTTTGTTGCTTGAAACCCTCAGTTACAGTACCTGGGTTCTTCCTGTGGCTAGCACTAAATCGTGGTACCTCTCCTCAGGCCTCAAGTGCTCTGTCTACCGCACCATCATCCACCCCCAGCGACACCGACCCAGCAGTCAGTCTGCTGCAGCGTGCCACCACCCACAGCGACCACCACAAGCAGCAGCGGCAGCACACCACCCACCACCACAATCATTCCGTCATTCGCCGATCTCCCATTGTTCTCGAACCTGCCTCAAGTCCTGCACCTGCGCTGTTGCTGCCCGGAAGAATTATCTCCAAGTGTGCAAACAGGGACAATCGAGTCACCGGCTACTCACGCACGCTATTGTCTGAATCCGTTTCGCTTTTTTGTTTCTTCCTCGGTACCTACCTTAGCCAGCTAAGGTTGTGCCCGGCCATTCAATCACACGCAACGGCGATAAGGGGGGTTTCTGACGAACACCCAACTAAATTCCGCTTCGCCAGAACAGAACAGACCAGAAAGCGGGCTGGAGGTCGCTCAAACTTGACTCGCCGTTCTTTAGGCCGTAACTTTTCGGCGACCGCTTTTCATGGACGCTCGGCCAACTACGGCAGACTCGAAGCATCATTATCCTCCTCACCTCCAGCTTTGGAACCGCTCAATCTCCAGTCCAGCTGTTCCGAAATTGGCCACGTCCAGTCTGCACACGGCAGCCATTACCGTCTCCGTGACGAACCACAGCACGACGCCCTCGCCGCGACCCGACTACCCGCCGTCTGCATTCCCCACCCACATTGATCTGCTTCCCATTCTCTTCCCTCAGCAAAACTCTCTGTACCACGCCCAACTCCTACAGTACAACAAACTCATTGCGCCAGGACGCGGCCGTGGAGGAGGTCTCCAGACAACCCCTTTGCCACCACTCCTGTCGACTCCGAACGTTCAAGTCGGCCCGCGCCCACGCTCTGCTTCCAAAGTGTCGACCCGCGACCCGTCACGCGCCAAACCAGGCACGCAAAATTGCCATGGGAATAGAGGCCTGCAGAACAATCATACCGGTAAAGGCGATCGCGCTGGTATAACGTCAAAGGAAAAGATGCCCCCGCCGAGGAAAACGGGGGTCGACCTCACGCACCCCCTCCCCTCTCGACCTGCCGTGGCATCGTCCACCTCGCCGACCAATCTCACGGCCGCAGGAGGGCATTCTAGTTCGGTGCCTTCAACTCCCCACCAACATCCTCGGAAATTCAATTACGAGTCTCGAGAGCCCTCGCCAAACGCGATCCAGGGCCATTCCCCACGCTCTGCCTATTCCGAGACCAACGGCAATGTGCCCTCCCTCCGACCGCTGCCGCCTCGACAGGGCGGCTGCCGCTTCGAGACGGCCGTCCAGAAGATCAGGCGAAGGATACCCTACAGCATCGGCGACGAGAAGCTTGAGCGCTCAGACCTCTCCAAGGTTCAGAGCAAACTGTCCGAAGATGATGAGAGAAAGTTGACCACAGACATGCGCGAGCTTTACGACCGGTTAAAGCCTACCGCCGCCGTCGAAGAAAAGCGCCTCAAACTGGTACAGAAGTTGGAGCAACTGCTGAATAATGCGTGGCCCGGCTACGATATTCGGGTCAATCTCTTTGGGTCGTCCGGCAACATGCTCTGCACGGACGATTCTGATGGTTCGTCAACTCTATAACCCTAAGGTTTCTCCTCTTACTGACATAAATGCAGTCGACATTTGCATCGAAACATCCTGGAAAGAGCTTGACAAGCCCATTTGCAAGCTTGCCGAACTACTGGCTAACAGTATGCTGATTGAATCTCCTCCTACCGCGTCCAACCTTACTAACAACCCTCTCTTGCAGATGGCATGCAAAAAGTCGTCTGTGTTAGTTCTGCCAAGGTGCCCATTGTGAAGGTTTGGGATCCCGAGTTGGAGTTGGCATGCGACATGAACGTGAACAACACTCTTGCCCTGGAGAACACGCGCATGATCCGAACATACATCGAAATCGACCCTCGAGTGCGCCCACTCGCCATGATCATCAAGCACTGGACACGGAGCAGAATGATCAACGATGCAGGTACGCAGCGACCTTCTCGTCCCCTCCCCTTACACTCGAGATGGTTGCTAATTTTGTCTTCTAGCTTTCGGTGGCACTTTGAGTTCGTACACTTGGATATGCATGATCATTGCCTTTCTTCAACTAAGGCAGCCACCCGTCGTCCCTGCGCTGCATCAACGGCCACATCTTAAGAGGGGAAAGAAGGAGGCCGATATTGCGCCATTTGGTGACGACTTGGACAGATTACGAGGTTTTGGCGAACCGAACAAGTCGACCGTGGGCGAGTTGCTTTTCGAATTTTTTCGATTCTACGCTCATGAGTTCGATTACGACTCCAGTGCCCTGTCTGTTCGCCTGGGAAAGCTCATGTCAAAAGCTGAGAGAAAGAATTGGGTGCTTGCCATCAACAATCGACTATGTGTGGAGGAACCGTTCAACACCATGAGGAACCTGGGCAACACGGCCGACGACACCTCTTTCCGAGGTATCCATCTGGAGCTGCGCCGAGCGTTCGATCTCATCGCAGCCGGCAAGCTTGATGAGTGCTGCGAACAATACGTTTTTCCCAAGGAAGAGGAGAAGCCATTCTTCCAGAAGCCAGCTTCGACACCGAGGCCTGCGCTCCTCCGTAGTGCTTCGCACACGAATCGACCCAATAACGGTGGCAACACCAGGAGAGGAGGTCGTCAACAGGGTCAGTTTCGTGGCGCCAACAACCACGCCAACAATCGCAGGGCTTCTTCTAGCACTCCATACGAGAACAACGTAAACAATGGCAACGTTCCGTACTACCCCGGCTATCCTTACGTTAGCAACGACGGCATGATTATGGCAGTGGCTCATACCCTGTCCGAGTTGCAAATACAGGAAAACCAGCTCCGCTTTATTCAGTTCACCCACAATCAAGCACTCGCTCAGCATCAGCAAGTGCTTAGTCATGCGCAGAGAATGCAAGGTAACGCATCTTCGCCGCAGACATCTACAGCGCGCTCGAGGACCAACTCTTTTGATGCGCCGCCGATGTCGGCACCGATTCGTCCCGAAATGTGGTATTGGCAGCAGCAGTTTCAGGGTCAGCAATATTATACGCCTCAGCCAAGCTTCACATCCTACCCATCGTCCCCATCGACGCAGCAGGCCACGGAACAGCGACGCGCTTCTCACAGGTCGGGTGCGGTCAACGAGGGTGGAAACGCAGCATCTGGGAGTGCGCTGCGATCTCATTCACAGCCGGCCTCTAGATCTGCCCCTGTGGCCCAGGTCGTCCCTGGTTTGCTAGCACAGGCTCCTGTTGTGAACGGTACTACGAGCATTCCTACGAGACAACTCAATGGTAGGACCATGCCTAGCTTCATTCCTGACGAAGGCACTGGTATTAGCCATGACTTGGCTGCCAATTATGTAGCCCAGATGGAGGACAAGCTCCAGGTACAGCGCGATGCATCTACGAGCCCTTCAGGTAAACCTAATGGTCTTCCTGCGTTTGGGGACCTTGGATCCCAAGGAAATGGCCAGGCAAGTCAAGGCCGTCGGCGCCTATCGTCAGACCAATTTCCCCATTCTATTCTCGACAGGATCAACAAGCGTACATCGCGCTCGCCTTCACCGCTAGGAAGCAGGGCCATCGCTACCAGTCCAAACCCAAACCCTCTGGCGACGGCTTCTGCGCCTCAGGCCACGACTGCACCCTTGGTTGTCAATGGCTCGCAACCCAAGCCTTCCGCCGCTGTTGCGAGCTACAAGCCTTCTACTGGTGAAAATATCACCCCGCCCGATACCCTATATGAGAATCCGCTTCATATCAACCAACAGCCAATTGGCGAAGCATTATACCCCGATGGCGCGCTTGGCCAGGCAGCAACTGGTCCCAATGGCGAGTTTTTGAATGCAAGCCGGCCCGTGGTGGTCAATGGATCATCTCCTTCGCAGGTAGCGTCATGCCAGGCTGTGGAAGGCATTCCGATGGTCCAACATGGTGGTTCATTTGGCGTAGCCACCTCCATGCAGCCCGGATCTAGCAATTCGCCGCCTATGCAATATCCGCCTGCTGGTTTTCCGCGAACATTTGTGCCTGGACAGCCACAGGGTCCCCTCATGGCCCTTGATCTGGCGACTGATCGTATGGCAGACCCGCACCTGTCGCCAATCAATGAAGTCACGCCGTCCCCGACAGCCAATCGCAAGTTCGACCTGCCAGCGAATCTGCCCCGGACACGGCCTAGTCTGTCTCATTCTGGCAAGGAGTCGAGATTGGAATACAAGCCCAAGCAGAAGGCCTCCGTGGAGGCGACGGCATCCAAGACTGAAAACGCGTCTGCCTCAACTTCGAAGACGAATGGCCATGCAAGGGAAAACGGTCACACGCGGGGCGCAAAAAGCGAGAGCGACAACAGTATCGCGCACGGTTGGCAGCAGAAAATCTCAAAGGGGCGCAAGAAGACTGGCGATGCAAAGGCTCGAGGCGAGACCAGCTCTCAGAGTGAATTGCCCCCAAGGAACGAGTCTGAACGGAAGGGAGGCTAATTGTCTGCTTCCGTTTCTTCTCATTGTCTCTTTTTTTGCATAGCAAATCGACTTGCCGGGAGCGTCATGTGTTTGATGGTAAAAATCTCGCATGGAGATTTTTGTCGTCATTCTTTGGACAATCGCAGAGATCCAGGCTACCATGTGGATACAATCTCTACTTGCGGGAAGAGATGTAGCAATGCGCAGATTATCAGTCGATGACGAAAAGATGACGCTGGCAGGCGCTGAAGGATTGTGTCGTGTGTTCTGCGGCCACGTCGAAACGAATGGGCGGATGGAGGGCTCAAAATTGTCGATGCAATGCCACTCATAACGAATCGCATCTCTACGATTTTCACGCCAGTGTCTTTTTTTAGTTTTGTTTTTTTCTAACGGCATTCCCGGTCTAGGATGATTGATGGTTCTGCATGGCGGCGGGCCTCGGAGTTTGCACGGCATACACATATATTATATCATGTTTGTGGTTTAGGTCCGGATTTTCAGAGTTTTTGTTTTCCCGCTACCGGCCGATTCGGTTCGAGCGATCTGTTTCGTTTCGCCATCGCAGCGATGTGGTGGACAAAAATCGTATAAGCATAGAGACGAGCCGATGTTGGCCTGACCGAAGGAGACGGTCAGATATGTCTCGAGAGAGAGCGAGAGAAAAGGCATTGCGTGCATATTCTTACGACTACCCTATAGACGAACGAAAGGCGATTCGGCTGTCCTCCTGACTTTCCGGCAGAAGGGATTCATACCGCATGCTAGGGGAGAAAGTATGTTGGAGGTAAAAACGCCAGGTACACAAGGCACATGTATAGAGACACAGGACATGGATAGGACAAACCGATAAAAAAATAAGCGACTAAAAAAAGATAAAAAAAATTATCAAAAAACCAGGAGATCTTTGATTGTCATTGTTGTTTGTGATACGATGCTGCTATGAAGAGAAGAATTACTATGAGGCACCGTCCTTCTTGCGGTCGCCCGTCTTGACACCCTCGGCCCACGAGGGCAGATTCCTAGTAAAGATGTGCGCAACAGGGTCATTGTTCAGCGCCTTCATGACGGGCGCCTTGACAAAGAAAGTGCCGTCTACCGTCTGAGTGTAGATGGCGTTTCCGCAAGTATCACAAAAGTGGCGGAAGACATCATTTCCAGAATCTGCCTTTTCTATATGTTCCGAACGTCATGGTCAGCCACGGCCTGCCTCATCTCTGAAAGTGATTTGGAAGCAAACCTACCCTTGAACACCTTGAGGTGCTCCTTGCCCTTGGTCACCTCGACCGTGTCCTTGGGGTAGACGAGGTTGATGGTGAAGGCGCTGGCCGAGCACGACTGGCAGCTGGTGCAGCTGCAGGCCACGGTCGCCTTGGGCTCGATGCTCGTGGTGATCTCGACGCCGCTGCAGAGGCAGGATCCCTTGGCCATGGTTGTGTTTGGGATTAGGATTGTTTATAGAAGTGTGGTTGTTTGGTGGTGTAAGTGGTTGGAGGGTTATGGTGAGATGTATCTACGCTGAATGTGTGTGACTTGTAAAGCATCAATGATGGGATAATGAGATGCTTGCGGGGGTTTATAGCTATTTGTTCTTCAAAGCAACAGGACTCCACCAGCTAAAAGGCGGAGAAACCGTTTTTGATAGTCCACTCGGGCAGCTTGGACCTCGGAATCTGGCATGTCACGAGAGAATAAGGAAGAGGTTTCCGCTCTGATGACGTTGGCATACATTCATGTTTCTTTTCCTTCTCCGCGCAGCTTGACCCAGTGTACCCTACAGTATTTAGTTCTCCGGTGCCCCGGTGTTGGAGAGGGGGTTTTGGTTGGTTTGGCTTTGCATCTAGGATCGCGGTCCGCATCCCGCATGTGCATGAGCATGTGGGATCACTGCCGGCGGTCTTTTTTACAAGTACCTGCTGTCAATGGTGCCTGGGCCAATGATATGACTGGCCTCGGAATCGGAATTGACGATACTCTGTACACCTCGGAGCAAGAATGGTATCATATGAGCATCAAGTAGTTTTAGAGGTTATCCAATGAGCTGGCACGCTGAAAGTACTTAGGTTAGGTTAATGTGTATAACCCGGGCTTGTGTCCCCCGCACTCATGATCCACTCACCGGTCGGGACATATGCGTTGGTGATGATTTCAGATAGGATTTTTGATGTTGCACATATTCTTTTCTCTCAAGTTAAGATTCCCCTGCCCTTAGTATCGGCGGGCAATCAATACAAGTACCATTATCATCTGGCCTCTAATCTTGAAATACCAATTCCAGGTCCCAGCCCCCATCGTCATCGAAGTCGAATTGGCTATCAACAATTGTTACTGAATGTCGAGACCCATTGGAGGATCCGCTGGTTTCCATCACCCAAGTCAAATCCCTCTCACGATACGCAACTGAGCCGTAACGCTTGAGGTTGTCCTCCTGCGCCCATTCTTCCTTGCTCCAGCCTGGGTAGTGGTCCGGACTGCTCACTCTGCACCACGGTATGCCATCATCTACACCGAAAAATATGATCAGATCGTGGGCATGTCTTCCATCCTCGTTGGTGCCCCGCAGGCGGCTCTCATATGTTGCATAGCCAATGGTGGAATCGAAGCCTTGTGTGAGAAAACCATTCGAGTCATGCTGGTATTGCAATTGTGGGAAAACACAGGTACAGTATAGCCCGACTTCTTCCAGCTGAGGTACATTGATGTGTTCAATTTTGACAAGGCCGTGTGCTTCTATGACTTGAGTAGTCAATTCTGTGACCAGGTACAGATCAGCCGCTGGTGAGACTGCGCGGTGGGGATTGGGGTGTTCTGTAAAGAGCACTTCTGGTCGTGATCTGACGAAGAGCCCGCCACCGATGGGTTGGATGGCCACGCCTAGTATTTCCCCGCCGCTTTTATGACACGTGAGACCGCCGCCACTGAGGCAGAGTACGAAGTCATCACTTTCACCATCTGTTCGTACATTTCCTGCGGATATACGAATGCCTCTGTTCGTAAGCGAGAACTCCCGACCAAATGTATTGGCGCGTGTGAAATCGAAATCTGAGCCCGCGAATGCGTCTGGCGACCGGGCGAGTAGTCCCAGGATTTGCTCTCCCATAACTGATCTTCCGTAGTCACTGGCCGTAGCCTCCCAAGCAAAAATTGTCATGTCGTTACTACGCCTCATAATCTCTTCCTGGAGACGAATGAACGCCCTGTGGCCCTCACCATAGAGCAGCGGCATGTTGACACCAAAGAGACCCATGAGGCAATAGGCGGCATCCTCGACTCGTGACGTCTTACGCCTGGCCGCCCAAGACATCCTCTTGCAAATGGGAATGTTCTGAAGCGACTGCGAACTTGCGTCCCATCCCGCGTTTTTGAGGATATTTTCTGGAATACCCGTTACATTGTAAAGACTTTTGCTCAAGTCGCCTCTATTACCGACGCGGTCCCAGTGACGATTGAAGAATATGACCGATTGCGGCGCAATGAGTTCCTGGAGCGTCCAGCCCCGAGAGATCCACCGGGTCGAGGCCAGCAGTTCCTCACTGAGTTCTCCAACGCAGTCTCCGAGGAAAGCATAGCATACTTGCGATTGCGCATACCACTGGAACATGGAGTTGATTGCCTCGGTCAGTTCGGCGCTGCTGGACTTGTCGATGCAGCAGGTGTCGACCCAGGCGTACTGGATGCCCTCGCTCAGCGCAGCCTTGCAGGTCCGCCTGATCTTCTGCCAGCCAGCCCATGACGTGACCTCTTTGGTGCCGAAATCCTTGTAGGTGACTTCTTTCTTGCCCCAAGTATGGGAGAGTATGGCGTACGGTGGAATATCCTCTCCGGTGAATTCCACCATGCGCCTCGTGTGACAATCAATGAGCCTCATGTTTGGACGAGTCAGGACGTCCGAGGACAGCTTCGACCCGCGATCTGGAGAAGGATCCAGTAGTGGCAAGAAGAATGGAAGTTGGTACCTGAGAAGAGGGGAAAGCGCTTATACCCAGCAGAAGATCAAAGTATCACGTGTTTCTGCAGGACAACCGAGACCGCCATCATGTGTGATTGGACCAAAGTAATTCTTGATTTAACCATGGCTCCTGCCGGCCTCGCAGGTCGACAAACGTTTCAACTCAAAAGAAAAACCAAGAAGCTGCTGACGTCGCTATCTATCAAATTTGTGGGTGGTGAATGACAAAGGAAAACATGGAAGCCAGCGCAAATATGATTTTGGCGCATTGTGAGGATGGGGGGTATATCTACATAAAAAGGGGCAAGGGCTTGCTCTTCCTCTTCTTCTTCTCCTTCTTCTTCTTCTCTATCCTGCCTTGGGGGGTATCAGAAATGCTCAAAAAAACATAAACCAATCTTTCTTCCTGTTCTTCTTCTCCCCCTTTTCTTATTCTGTTCTTGGGGTGTATGATGATGCAAAAATTCGAAGTCCCGGTGTGAACGCCGTTTTTCCTGTATGATGATGCAAATGCCCATTGTTGCTTTTTGTTTCTCTTCTCTTCCTTTCCGAAATATCCTTGATTTCAAACCAGACATGATTGATCCCTAGAGGTTGTATGTATATCAACGAAAATAATGTTTTGTGTTTTGTTTCACATGTAGTCCCGCGCCATGCGACTGTTCATCATGGGCTTGGGCGAGTTCCGCATGCCGTACATGTCCGTGTTGGCCCTCGGCGGCGGCCCCCGCGGGCTCGGGCTCGGTCCGCGCATCTGCTGCTGCGGGACCGGGACGGGGAGCTCTGACCGCTTGACCGGCGTGCTGGGCCTCGGCCGGCTGAATGAGGGCACCGCAAAGGGAGACTGCGGCGGCTGCATAGACTGAGGCGGTTGCATAGACTGCGGCGGCTGCACAGCGAATGGGGATTGCGTCCGCTGGACGTTCACCGCCGGCGACTGTGGCGGCTGTACCGCAAAGGGGGACTGGGTCCGCTGAATCGGCAGCGCTGGAGACTGAGTCCGTTGTACCGGGAGCGCAGGTGACTGCGTCCGCTGTATCGGCAATGCGGGAGACTGCGTTCGCTGTACCGGAAGCGCGGGAGACTGGGCTCGGACCGCCGGCAAAGCTGGTGACTGGGCCCGAACCGAGAATGCAGGCGACTGTGCCCTTGCCGGCATCGCCGCTGGCGACTGCGACCGAGCGATGGGCAGCACCGGCGACTGCGTCCGCATCATCAGGGCGGGAGAGCCCGCCCGAGATTCCGGCATGGGTATCGACGGGGCAAAGAGCGGCCACTCCAGACCTCCGGGAGGAGCCATCTGGCTCATCGGAGGTGGCAGAATCAGGCTCTCTGGGGCCGGTTCGGGCTGGGGTTCCGGCTTCTCCGGAGACACAGGCCGCGCCGGAAACTGGAATGCCCTATCGAGCGTCTCTCTCCGGGGATCGTCCTTCTTTGCCGCCGGTCCACTGTATGCCAATGGACCGCTCAGAGGCATGATGGGGCTATCAGGTGGCGATGCTGGGTTCGATAGCGGGCCTTCTGACGGGATGATAGGACTGTCAGGAGGTGAGCCGGCCGAAAGAGGGCCATGGCTTGGTAAGATGGGGCTGCCGGGAGGCGAGGAGCCAGCCGAAAGAGGGCCGCGGCTAGGCAGTATCGGACTGCTGGGAGGCGATCCCGCCTCCGAGAGTTGGCCGAAGCTCGGGAATATTGGGCTGCCCGGCGGCGAAACGGCTGAAAGGGGTCCGCGACTCGGTAGGATCGGGCTGTCCGGGGGCGAACGCGCAGACAGAGGGCCCTGCGTCGGCAGAATCGGGCTGTCAGGCGGCGATCTCAGGCTTGACGGTGAAGGTCCACGCTCCGGGATCTCGATGTGTATGACTGGGCGAACTGGCGCCCCGCCGGCCTCGTCCATGACGGGCGTTCCTGACCGGCTCGGGGTCACGCCGTACTCGTTTATAGTCGGTCGTCGGACTCGCTGCATGGTCGGTCCACGAGGCCGGCCTTGGGCGCCTACGGCGGCAGCCGGCACGCCGGTCCGCGCTCGGCCGAGCGGAGTGGGAGTGCGTCCGTAGGGGCTCTCGGAGCGCTGCCTCGGGGCGACTACCGGTGCGCTGCTCGGGCCCTGCAGCGTGGCCGTGTGGTTCAGGACCGTCTTGACCTTGAGCGGGGCGGGCCGCTCTGCGCGGTGTTCGCTGGCCGATCTGGGGACTCCCTCGGATCGCAGCGAGCTGTCAAAGGCCTCGATCTTCTTCTCCAGGCTTCTCTTCTTCGCGGGACTGATAGTCACGGTATCCCGCTTGGCACGCACAGTCTGGACGACTGCCTCTGCAGGCTCATTTAGAGACGGCCGGGTCACGCTGTCGTTGCTTGCCCGGGGAAGAGACGGAGGCGGTGTCGGGACGGCGTCCGTTGGGCTGTCGCACAGAAACTCGTCGACGGCCATGAGCTCCCTCAGGGTCGATGGGATGTTGCCGCGGTTGCTTCCTCTGCTCGAAGGCCGGCTGTCCGATGCAGCCGGCATGAATGGTCGCTCCAGGTCTCTGACAGATATCCCGTCGCTCTCGAGGGAGGCCGTGCTGCTTGCCATGGCCGACGGGGCCGGAGAAGGCGGTTTTGACGGCGGCTTTCGAAGCGCGCTCCTTGGTGGGATGGCCGGACTCGGTGGCGCCTTGACGATGTTCAAGGCCTTCGGTACGGGCTGGAGGTCGTTCCCTCCCATCATCGCAGGCGGCGGATCCCTCGCAAGCGGCGACCGGCTCAGTGGCGAGTTGGCAGTGAGCGGCATGGGCGAGTGCGTCAGAGGCATGCCCGTCGGTCCTCTGGCGAAGTGGACGTCGAGGGGGTCGACCCGGGGCTTCTGTCGCCCATTAGGACCAGATGGTGGCGGCTGAGGCCGAGGGGCGGCGGCGCCAGCATCCAAGTTGGACATGAGGTTCGGGAACGAGTCCATCCTTCGCATGCCCACGTTCGGAGTCGACCTGGACGTCTTGAGTTGCGGGATGATTCCTCCTCCTGGCGGTCCTCGGCCGGGACCTGAACCTGGACCTGGGCCTGGGCCTGGTCTCGATAGATCGTGCATGCTGCTGGAAGCCGACGGGTCGTTGGCGGTGCGGTAGAAGGCTTGTATGGCGTGAGTGTTCGGCGTCGAGCTCGAATGGACAGGCAGCGAAGCACTGGAGTGTGGGATTGGCCGCCCACTGCTCGGTTGAAGAGAATCTGCCACCATTCTTTCTGCTCCTCTTGTTACTCCTCCTTCAGCTCCTCCCTGGCCTCCACTGAAATTGCCGGCGCCCAGCGCATCCCGGCCCAATTTGCGTGGTGGTTGTGGAACAGATCTCATGTTGGACGGGTCTGGTCTTTATTTTTTGGACAAGCAGAGTTCCTCGGGTCAGCAAAAAAGAGGCCCAGTCTAGAGGCTACTAGAGGCAATATTTGAGATGGAGAGTATCCTCACCTCTTCTTTTCACCCCCAATCTTCATTCCGAGGATGGACACCATATTACCTCCCGGCCAGCGCACTTCTTTTTTTCTCTTTCGCGGTACCGGACCACGCAGAGGCCCAAGTCGTTTCCCCCCGTCGAAGGTCCTCTTTGCAATCTCTGCCGAGCTCACCCAAAAATCGGATATGCCCCAAAGGATCCCATAAAAACCCCCAAATTGAAAAGCACAATCGCCATACGGAAAGACTGGTCGTTGGGTCTCTTTTTCCCTCTCTCGCTTGGTATGTGGCGAAACGGTGTGGCGAAACGGTTGCACCTTACCTCTGGCTCCCACTTTAAAAAGGCCACGCCAAAATAAAATCAATCAACAGAATCCAATGAAGCGGCACTCGGGCGAGAAAAGAAGAACGCAGGGTTGATGTGGTCGGCGGGGATCCGAACTGTCGAGGCTATGGCCGCCGCCGATCACAATCCAAGCGGAACTCGAGGTCAGAGCAGCAAAAAGTCGTAGGTTGATTTGCACAGCGGAGCGTGCGATGAAAAAAAGGCCTTGTCGAAAAGAAGAAGAAAATGAGATCTCGATATGCCGATGATCCCACCAATTGGTGGTTTTGGCGAATGTTGCAAGATAACCAACGGTCGGTCCTCTCGGTTTCCTCCCTCTCTCTTTTCCAAAACGGTTCCAATGTGCTTGTGCTTTGCTTTTTGATCCGTCCCTACGAATGCAATCCAGAGTCACGATGCTTGGCGTTATTAACACCTGAGGACGGGAGGGTCCTTCAATTTGGGGCCCTTGTCTCAGAAGAAATAGGGGCCAGGACTCTGTTGTGTTGTGGTTTTTTTACGGAGTCGGGTCCAGGGGGTCGCTTGGATGGATCACGGGACTCGGTTGCAGGATATATTCGTAGCCGGGGGCAAGACATGATCGAGCTTGGACCGTCGTATGGAGAACAGAGAGAAAGAACTGGATACGAGGAAGAAGAGAAGAAAAGAAGGAAGAGATGCGTATTCACTTATATAAGATCACGAAAATCTTTGAGGTCCTATTCCCTTACCCAGGCCAACTTAATTTTTTTTTCAGCTGAGAAGGACTGAAACCATCAATACGCTCTTGGGAGCAGAACCGAGAAAAGCCAAAAAGGGCACCAAGCCAATATGAGTTCGCGCAAAGGAGATAGAAATTTAGCTGGGCCCCTCATGGCCCCCCCAAGCCCCCCAATGTGGTATCGCTTATACACTAATTTGGAAAATGGATCCAGCTAATCGGGACCCAGCCCGAACAGCAGAGAACTGGGTAAAGGAAAACCGGGGACGGTCTTGCAGCAAACACCCGCCAAGGATACAAGGGGGTGGTGGAGGTCTGTCAGGAGGAGACCGAGGTGCTTGGAGCAAGAGAAAGCTTCGGCTGTAGCCGCGGGAGAAGCCAGATGGAAGGTCTCGTGGAATTTCCTGGTCGGGAACGCTGGCGTGTTTCTTCTTGGTATTCTTGGATGGAGGCTATACATAGTTCGGGAGTAGTCAAACGTCGGGCTCGTCTGCTGGGGTGGGAAATCGTGCCATGGACTGGACTCTTCTCATCTCTCATCGAGCACGTCCTTGTTATGACTTGGCCACGTACTTCGTATTTATGAATTGTATCCCCGGGTATATGATTCGTGTCAATACGAAGTTCATGGACGACGTGTACGTGCACAACGAGAGGCCAGCCTTGGATAAAAGAAGTGCCAGCTAAATCTCAACAGACGCTCAAGCCCTGTGGTGTGATTTGAGGGCGGGCTCCGCTCGGCGCACAAGTACAATACGAAGGGCGTTGACAGGTACGGGACAGGACACAGACGGCACGTAGCAGTTTCATTATTATCATCACATATTGATATAGCAGAGCCAACGGATCAATATTCCCCTAAGCCCCGAGTGCAACGTGGTAACGAGTGGGCGGGAATAGGAGATACTGAAAGGAAGAGAGAGACAAGAGACAGAAACAAAGCACAGGAACGACCCGCAAAGACTCGGTCAGAAAAGCCAAGCCTGTGTCGCAAAGTTATGAATCGAGACCAGCTGCTCGCTCCCATTGGTTCGTGCTTCGTATGACAGGCTCTAGTCTCAGCAACGGTGGCAGATCTAGTCAGGAACAGGGGGGTAAAGACCAGAAAAGAGTGCCTGTCAAATAAGCGTAAAATCATGCGCCAAGACAGGGACGGGAATATTTCAATGGAGCAGGAAAAAGAGTACGAATGTCTACCCGGCATGTGAAATCTGATGTTCATATTGAGTGGTATATTCTATTTCCAAGTTGATTGCTGGTAGATGGTAGATTGCTCGGTTATTTATATTGAATATCCATATCGTCTACCGCGGAAGTAGGGTCATGGCGTTATGCGCAATGCTCGTGCGCTCCCGTGACAGAAGTTCATCATGATTCTTCACGGTTTACGCTTGAGTTCATCATCTGGTCAAAATTCTTGTTGTCTTCTTGTCAGATACGACCGGTCAACTCTCATGGCTCGTAAATTCTATCAGACATTGAAAACGAGCTATCATACTGCCTCGTCTCTCAGCATCCCGACTAATGGATGAAACGATCTCTCGAGAACGGCGTTTGGCGGCCTGGCGCCAGCATCCGAAGTCAGATATACCAGGTTTCACCTCTGGTCAACCAAAGAAACATAATCAAAAACTTGCCAACTGCCTGAATTCAAAGTATTGCGTGACCAAGCCCCAAACCGCCATCTAGTCCAGCTGCGTCTCGACCGTAAAGTCGCTCGGGCCAGAGTACGAGTACGGGTGGGCGCCCAGCACGTACTCGGGGTGCATGTGAATCTCGTCGGCGGGGATGTCGCGCGTCGCGAACTGCTCCGTGGTGCTGTCCCAGATCTCCAGGGTCGCGCCGTCCTCGCCCGCGTCGCCGTTGGGCGTCCAGGAGAAGGAGAAGGTGGCCGGGTCACACGCCGTCTCGTTCAACGCCCCGAGGGGCGCGCCCGTGGCGTACGAGTCGGCCTCGCACTGCGCCGACTGCGTCGACGTTGTGACTGTGAAGGAGTAGCTGTTTACTTTGTTAGTGACTTTAATGTAATGACGTAGGTCGGGTATTTTGTAAATCTGTCCAGGACACGCAGATCCGAGCCCGCGAGGGGGTGCGAAGCCTGCGGTCATGATATATCATACAGATAGAAGGAAAGAACAGGGATACAAGTAATACGAAGAAACATACTGGGTAGTAAGAGAGCCTGACGTGCCAGGAGTCGAGGCCGCACTGAGATCGTTCACTGTCCACTCGGCATCCTTCTCAATGCTCCCCTGGGCAGCAGAGTAGCCCAGGAAGCAGGTGGCAGCAATAACAACGGACTTCATATTGGTTTCGTTTCAATTGAAAGATGTGATAAGAATTACAGCAAGAGTCGAAGACTGATTGGAAGCTGGAAATGCGGGGGATTGGTTTTAAGGTATAAACTATAAAGCTTGATGTTGAACTCACATGTTTTGACGGGCGAACTCTTGGCGGTTCTTATACTCTCGTTCTTCTCTCGGCGGATCTCCCGGACGATTGTCCATCTTGCCAGTCTCCCGGGTCTTGTTCAAGCTTTCAGGGCATCGCGAGCGGCTCCTCAGGATGTGCCCTATTCCGGCCCTAGGTCTGATGTAGAGACGCACCGGTGGCGTTCTTCGCGTGATGGGCTGTCTCAGCTTACGGTACCTGCTTGGGGAGCTAATTTTCGTAGTCCGGGGGGTTCGTGGAAACCTTAGTCTGGTCGTATAGAGTGGCACGAGCTGAAGGAGTTATTGGATTGTCAACCCGGGCAGCCCTACGCTGCAATCCCCAATAAATTGAATCTGCCGTCAGCGAGCAAATGGTGAAGGAATCCGAGACTGAGGTGTTGCGTTTGATTGGTCGCTCTATGCGAGGCTGGCGCCAAGGATATCGCTCCCGTGTAAGCCAGTCAGTCAATGTTTGATATATATGTCCTGTTTAGTGACGGCAGTTTTTATAGCTACCTGAATTACTTGTTTACTTGCGTGTCTAGTCCAATGAGAAATCACTATATCGACGCAAGTGAACAGAGACAAGTCTGAGCTGACCTCGGATCACTGTCCTACGCTGACCGAGCTCACCGGGAAATATGTCCGACATTGTCGTATCAGTCTCTGTGGCGTCCATTGCGGATTGCGAATACCGGGATATGAACGATTTTGTTGCTCAAACAGGCACACACGTACGGCTGATAGTTTGGAGGATTTTGACAATTCTCACTACGTCACCGATGATGTTAGGAAAGGTCTAAAGACAGGACGGACCACTCTCGTATAATAAATCGCTAGCCGGATCTCAACGTCAGACAGCAGAGATCGTGGTACGAGCCATGAGGTCAGTCTCCCCCAGATTATGTAGTAATTATCAATGCGCGATCGGCAGCTCTGCGAACAGATCGCGTCAAAGCCTGTCGATGAGATATTCCATCTCAGATACCGGTTGCGCCGTGGGGATCGTCATTACCATAATCACTAGACCTTCTAGCGGCGCACTTTGAACACCTGAGACAAGGGTTCGGACGACAGGCTGACTGCCGATCTTTTGCCAAAGCGGAACACGATGGTAATTCCAAATTCAAACGATTCACGGGACGTTGGGCTACTATTCGAGCAGACGATGGCTGTGTATGGGCATTTCATGAATGAAATATATTTGAATCAGTACAACAAATCACTCAAGAAATAAGAAATTGCTGAGAGCTAAATGAACAATGACTCGGAAACTTGTCATAAAAGTATATAAGAAACATTTCAAAAGTCGTTTCACGGATTTTTAGTCCGCAATTTGTATATAGCAGTAATATTATTATGATCGTTTCGCACTGCAATTCCTTAAAAAGAAAAAATTGACGAAGAAAATAAAATGAATAAAATGCATTCACTGATTGGAAACTTTATCAAAAGAACGACCGATAAGTAATAGCCATTTTATTCATATTCGCCATTATGATTAACAAGTTTAGTACCTTGAATCACCCACTCAGCAAGCATGTGTTAACGCTTCTGTCGCTTATTCAAGTACAACGGACTGCTTCCTTGATATCTCATTCCACTATCCTTGTTCTTCTGTAAGCAAATAACACGGAGGCACTCTACCAAGAAGCGGGACCAAACGTCTCTCCGTCCGGCACCGTCTTGAGCCAAGCATTATACCCGGCATCCTATAAAACAAACGACCATTAGCCCACTGTACCAAAATATATCAGCAGTATTCTCCTGGGTGCACTTACAAGAGTGTTGAAGACGTCGACGTTGCCCCACCACTGCGGGATCTCGACGCCGGGCAGCGTGATGGCGAAGAAGATGACAATCGTACTGATGATGAGGCCGGCGTCGAGGCCGGCGGCCGTGACAAAGTTGTAGTTGTGCCACCAGCCGCGGTACCGGTTCTTGAGCACGTGGTTGAAGAGCAGGCCGAACAGCGCCCAGGTCGAGAAGCTGAGCGGCGTCGCCGGCGGCAGCCAGCCCATGGCCCCGAGCATGATGGGCGCGTTGAGGTGCCGCACCCAGCCCAGGCGCAGCTTGCGCAGCCCGACCCAGAGCACCACCGGAAGCGCGGCCCCGATCAGCCAGAACCAGTTGAACTGCGCGTAGATGGACCCCGGGCCGAACATGCGGTGCGGCCCGATCACGCCCCATACGATGGACGAGGAGAAGAAGGTCTTGCCGTTAGGACAGCTGAACTTGGATGGTTGGGTGCTGGAGGATGTTAGTTGACGGTATTCTTCATGTTGTCCGTCGAGACTCCAGAGTGAACTCACGTGGTACAGCAGTCAGGGATATTGCCTAGGGTCCAGTTCATGGTAGCAATTTGTACAAAGACGGCCCAGATGCTGGCAATTACTTGACACCAGAAAGTCGTCTTGGGCGGAATTTTCATCTGAGGAAATGATTGACATTAGCTTTCTGGAAACTCGGTGCATATAAAGGCCTGTACTTACGTAGTGTGCCATCTTCAGGTCGGAACTGTACGTCTGAGCCTGTCCGAGGACAATGGTCGAGTAGACTGTCATAAGCATAAATCAGCAACTGATTCATAAATGTGATAGTCTTCGTATCGTTCCCCACAACCTTTCACCACATGGCAGGGTGACAATGCACATAATGGGACATACCTTTGAACATCATCACACCAATAGGCTTTCCGGGAATGAGGAAACCTGCGAGGAAAGGCGACAGAACGTTGAGCGCCAGTGCGATATTCGAAATGGCCAGTACCGAAGACGTAGGAATGACAAATACCAAGGCGAGGATGATCGAGACAAAGTACGCCCACCAGGGAAGCTGCGAATCGTACGCGAGACAACAAGCCAGGCCCATGGCCGTCGTGATGACAAACAGCACCACGTACCACCAGTCGGGCGCCTCGGGGTACTTCTTCATCATCTCCAGGTGGACGTCGGGCTCCTGGTTGCGCGCTGCCTTGAACCGGTACCAGATCTCCTTGCCGTGGAACAGGCCCGTGTGGACCAGGACGGCGGTGAGGGCGGCAAACGAGAGGCCGTAGTTGAGGGCAAACGTGGGCGCGAGGAACAGCGGCGAGTAGCTCGTGTACTTTTCCAGGTTGAACGTGTGGTCGGCGTTGAGGATGCGGCTGACGTTGTACGCGCTCTGCGTGTTGTCAAAGGTCGACGACGTCACCAGCGGCAGGTAGTCGGCGTAGACGGCGCCCGTGTAGGTCATGCCGATGCTCGTGATGATGACGAAGACGAGCAGCCCGATGAGCGTGTTTATGTGCGTGTGCACTGGCGCCAGGAGCGGGTCGCCCAGGTAGGCGTTTACATAGGTCCACTGGCGAGAGTGTCAGTTACGATGATATACTCACAAACATGATCTCATCTGCGAATTACTGACATCGAAAGTGATGGGAATCAAGCTCAAACCCGTGAAGCCACCAAAAAGCTGATTTAGCACGACATTGTTTGGGCGAATCCTATGTACACACGTTAATTTCACAATTCTCATTCCAGTATCGGAAATGAAGAAACGGCGAATTCAACTTACCAGGTGACAAAGGCGAATACAGACAATCCCTGCCACAACACGCCAGGAATCCAGTAGTACACAAACATACCACAGAGAACGTAGAAAAAGTATCGATACCGGCTAATCCCCCAACCATTGGCCGTTGCCGGATCCTGCTTGGTTTTATCGTGGAGCGCATAAAACAGGGCCGTGTTGGAAAAGATACTTGGCCACATCATGGCGGACGGCCAGATGAGGAAGCGCCTGAACATGCCGGCGAACGAGATGCCGATGAGCTGGGAGCTGAGCGTAAACAGGATGGCGAAGCCCCAGCCCAGGTTGATGTTGTAGAAGGGCTTGCCCTGCAGCGCCAGCAGGGCGTCGGTGCTGTAGGCATACCCGATGGAGACGTTGGCCATGAGCGTGATGACGACGTGCTCCTTGATGGTGAAGGGCCCCGTGTTGAGCGTCCACTGCGCGCCGAACGTGTTGAAGACCCGCGTCGGCATCACCTTGGCCCAGAGGCAGCCGATCGGGTAGACCAGCAGCTGCACCACGACCGACGGGAAGCTGATGGCTGGGCTCCGCATCGAGAGGAACATGTTGATGCCGCTGCCGATGGTCACGAAAATCATGCCCAAGACCCAGGCCCGGACCGTGTTGGCGACCTCGCCGCCGTCCGTGTTGCGCACCGCAGCCCGGACTTCGGCGTAGGGCGAGTCGTCGGTGAAGAGGGCGTCGGCCTCGAGGATTTCCTCGGCGTCGCCATCGTGGAGCGCCTTCTGCAGGGCGTCGAGCTTCTCCCGGGGCAGGTTGGGGTCGAACTGGTGGGCGTGGGCGATCTTGTTGAGATCCGCAGCCGCGGCGGAGACGTCTACATCTTGTGGCACCTTGGTATTCTTCTCGATGCTCTCGGCCTCGGGCTCTGCGTGTGTGATCTCGGCAGCTGGCGCCGCCGTGGTCTTGAACGGGTTTCTCATGGTGACGTCGGGCCCTGTTTTGTGAAAGACACGAGCAGCGACGACAAGAGATCGCCAAGTACTGCGGCGTTCTTGGTAGACGGCATATCAAAGCGTATTAATTTACCAGCGGCCCTCCCCCAGCATCCCCGCCAACGGCACCCTTCCCGGTCTCGACCCCGAGGCCCAACTGTAGGTAGCACAGCACGAGATGCTCGCACGGAACTGCGATAGCCTATCTTTCGGGTCGTGTCTCGGCCATGTTACCCCATGCCGAATTGCGGGGAGTATACCTTATCAGACTTCCGCTTGCGGTTAGCGACGGACCAGGACGCCATGTACGGCTTGCGTGTGCTCTTTCAATGGTGGGAATATATATCATGGAGTGCAGATAAGACGGTTCCAGACTGTGTTACACTGCTGGTAGTTTTCTTCTGGTGACCCCAGCCCAATCATGTCAAGTCCCTGTGCCGGGATCATGTTAGTCGACTCAGCAAAGCAACGTATGATCGTGAGTTATGGTTCGAACCTCGGATCTTCCATGCTCCAATGGAGGGGCCCGATATCGCGAGCAAGGGACTTTCAGACATATCGTTCCCGGTAGAATGGTAACGATACAGTGGTTTACGGGGAGTTCCGAGTAGATATAAAGGATAAACAGATTATATAGAGTTAGCATGGGTGAAGTGCACTTGTGAGCCAGTATTTCATTTAAGACTGCTCATGATCTAGACCGAAGCATTAATCTATGATGCTGGGTTCAATTGACGATGTTCTCATTAATCTTATCATCATGCTTGATGCTTCTTTGCTGTATACGATTCATGTAGACACGCGGGATGCATCGCTCTATTCAAATGTTTTCTATATACTAGCACCAACCCAGACAATTCCGGGCAATGTTGAGTACTGATATTGAGACAAGTTAAAGGATAGAGAATATTTCAAGTATAAATTGACTTACAATGCTGACTTGGTATATTCCAGACGCAAAATTAAGACAACGTGTCGGAACACGGTGTAGACAGATTTCTTTTTCTTGCTTCCATATCCTCTTGAGCAGGCATGCTTTTATGATAAGCATCCATCTAATGCCGGAATGGATCTCGCAAGAAACACTTATCCTCTTGTGAGAACAAATATGGAGTCTTATGTACAAGAGTCTCTTTTACCCGGCAACTGTCCGTCATGTTCCTTACTACAAATATCACGACTGGTATACAAAACTGGTACGGAGAGAATCGAGGTGCACGGCGGATGGGGAAGCGTTGTCGATCTGCAAACTTCTTCTGCTGAAGTCATATCATCTTGATATATCAACATTTCGACGCCTGAGTCGAATGCTGCCACATAGACTGGATCTGTTCCTCTCCTTGCACCGGGTGATTCTCTCAATAGCATACAGATCCGAATACATCTGGACTCGAAGACGCTGGACCGAATGCAAAGAAACAATGCAATTAACTATGTACAATTTGACCCATACCAAGACTGAAGGAAAACCGAAAAATGCCCAACCGTACCGCGAAATTGCAATTCCCTTGATCGAGCATTACCCTAATTTATGGCCACATGCAGTGCCTGAATGGGACACCTTTTCCATGTCCATCAAGACTGTATGACCAGAACGACCCTTGTTCCCTCATGCCATTACTGCTTAGAAGATGCTGTTGACCAGGTTTCCACCCAACGTGGCTCCGGCACCAAAGATGGCGGCGTTTCCGAGTTTCTTTCCAAACTTCTTGCCCATCTCGGAGCCCTTTCCACCCTGGGCATTCTGCTGGTCGCCGCTGCCCTCGGCGACGGCCATGGGCGGCACATTGGCGTTGTAGGGGTTCTGGCCCTGGGGCGGCGCCGGGTAGCCGCCCTGGTGTCCGGGAGCAGGGGCGTACATGGGCTGAGCGGGAGCGTAGAAGCCGGCCTTCTCGGCGGCCTGATCAATCTCGACGTAGTTCTTGGGGAAGATACCCTCGGCGCCGGTGCGCTGGTTCTTGCCCATCCACCAGTCGTCATTCATGTACTCGAAGACGGCGATCTTGTCGTCCCGCTCGAAGCTCAGGTCGCGGTCGTCGGCCGCCGTGTACTTGTACAGAGCCTTGGCGTGCGCGATGATGGGCTTGCTGGGCGGAGGAGGTGGGGGTCCGTTCCGGGCTGGGAGCGACGGCGGGCCGGTTGTGTGGTACGCCGGGGGCGCTGGCGACGTGGCCGGTTGCGAGCTGACGGCAAGGTTGGCCATAGAGTTCACGGGCGGCGAGATGGGGTTGTGGCTGGGTGCGGGACTGGCGACTGAGGTTCCGCGACTCGCGGGGCCGGCGGCGGAGAGTGAAGTCTCATTTGGGAGTGTGCGAATGATGGTATCAAAAGTCTCGTCATCTACGACGCCCTTCTCGAGCAGGTGCTCCAGTTCCTGAATGACATGTCAGATACGGTATAATTATTGATTTTGCGCTAGAGGCGATCAGCCTACATTCTTGATCAAGCGCAGCGACTTGTTCGTTGCGATGATCTCTTGTCTGTCGAGGCCAGCCATGGTGATTGATTGTGGTGCGATGTGAGCGATGTTTTGACCAGACAGGAAATGCCTAGGCTCCCTGGAAGACGGCAACTATTGTGAGATATCGTTTGTCTGTCCAGTGCGAGTATGCTTCGTATGCGCTCGCTCAGGGAAAGTAGAATTGCTGTTTTGAGAGTAGTAGGTCGTGTTGAGAATGAAGTTGTAGAAGTCGAGAAGGTCGGATCCCCAGTTCAGCTCAGGCAGCGGAACCCGTAATGCAGCCGCTGCACGTTTGTTTCGTTGGTGGATCGGAACTGAGGGACGTTCCAGCCTAATAGCGCTGATTTTTAGTGGATGGCGGAGCCCCCTGGAGGTGCCATTTCGCCCATCGGCCCATCAACGGGCAGCCAAAAGCCAAGCCTAATCAGCCCCGCCCCGCTTCAGATCTCGTGCAAAAGGCGCCGAACGCACAGAGGGGCCCTGCACTAGAAGGTTTAGAGGCGAACCCGGTTGGACGGCCCAGTCCCGCCTTACTGACTTCCGAGTCGGCCGATTATATTTCGCACTAGGGGTACAAGTAGTAGTTTTCAATATGTCCAATTAAATATATTGTGTAGACCATCTGCAGTCGTTTTCGTCATGCATGTGATGATGCCCTGCCGTGTTGTGTGTATCTTGATGGCGGCATGAATTCCATTCCATTCAGCCAACGACATTCATTGCATGAGTACTTCTCAGAAAAGATCATCACATAAACTTCATTATGGCTGGCTACCTACGTAGGTCTATGGAGACATATCTTTGCCAAGCCTACCGGATTTCTGAAATGGAATTTCTTTCCGGAGAAACTCCTTACTGTCGCCCAGATCTCTGTCTACCAAAAGCATTGCCTGAGCTAGCGACTTGGCCCTCTCAGTTTTTCCTGGCGCACTAAATGAGCCTGCCTTTCGATACAAAAGTTGTACATAGACGTGCAATATCCTGGAAGAGGCGGGCAACTGTGCTCATTCCACGTGCCCGTTCGAGAACAGCAAAAAATGGGCCTTAAATGTGCCCCGGCTGAATGTAGAGGAAACCATCTCCAGTTTCATGAGTCCAAGCGAATGATCGGAGACCAAGAGGCCTCTATTTTTCAAGCACTTGGAGTGCAAATTGCGCCTTGCTCATGCCCTTGATGAGCAATATTAACCAAAAGACACTCGCTAAATCATGCTGCTTTGAAGGAATCGAGAGCTGAAGGATACCAAGTTGAAAATACAAAGGGTATCATGGTGGTGTGGCGCGCATATCATGTTTATATGCTGTGGTCATGTCGATGCTGCTGAAAATGCCGGTGTGCAATAATTCGGCAATTTAGTCTTCTTCGCTGACATCGCTCTCTGAGTCAGCACCAGCTAATTCGGCTTCGATGGCAGCCGCCAGATCATCTTCCATATCTATGTCATCGTCATCTTCTTGCTCCTCTTGCTGTACCGGTGCCGGTGCTGGTGCTGGTTCCTCATCCTCTTCTGATGCCGAGGAGTCGTCGTCGAAGGTGAGTGATATTGTGTTGTTGGGAACAGTCTCGATGACTTGCTGGGGCACGACCGGCGATGGGAGCGGGAAGTGCTCCTGCTCGCTCATTTCCTCGTCCTCTTCCTCACCATCAGCGTCTTCGTCGTCCTCTTCGTCATGTGCGTTGAATTCGCTGAATCTTCTGGGCGGGAAAGCAGGCGAGAAATCGCGGTTGGGAGCTGCCGTGTCGCCAAAATCGATCTCCAAGACGTCATCGTTATCGCTTTCCTCCTCATCGTCCGAAGCATTCTTGCGCTTTTCTGGTGCTGCTGGCTTCGACGGCTTCGGGGGTGCTTTCTTTTGTGCCTTTGTCCCCTGAGAAGCTCCAGCCTTGCCCTTGGCCTTCGTGGTTGAGCCCTCGGCACTGCTGTTGGGAAGATGCGGGTATTCCTTCTTCAAGCTCTCTGCGTTCTTGTTCTCCGGTGTTTGGGTAAGGTTCATGTTGAAGGTAGAGTCGACCTTGTGCAGCACGAACACCTCCCTCTTTGGGTCGAAGATGAGAACATATTGGTTTTCGTTGCTGGTGCGATTGCCGCGGTATTTGTGGATGTTGCCCTTTTCGCCGTATAGCAGGTCATAGGAACCCTTGAAGGTGACATTCGGTCGCAGTTTCGCAGAATCCGGCGGCACGTCTGGTCGGTGGTTATCTGTCGCAGGCTGGGTCAGAATGCCACGAGGCCACAAAGACGCCGACGGGTATGAGCTCAGTGTATCGCTTACATTTGACACCGGTGTAAACCTCGCTCGACCTCTTGCCCAGTAGCGCATCACTGAGCACCACTGGATATTTGCCCACCTTGGTAGGATCTATGATTCCGGCGGCGGCGGCCATCTCGATTGAAGGATGCTGTGTAATGATGCGGCGGTGAATGAGCAAAGTGTCGTATGCGGTTTGACAAAAAAGCGTTGCACGATTGAAGCAAGGCGCGTAGGTGGGATTGTAGGGTGTGCGTGGGAGGAATCTCGAAGTCCGGGAAGGAGGCTAATGAGGTGTATGGCGAAGGCAGAAGAAGGGTGTGAGATGCAGGTGAGGATGGGAAAGTGATCACCAGCGGCTTTAGGGCGGCCGATCATCTCTTTGTGGTTGGCTCCGGGTAGGTTTGGGGGCGGAGGGACCTCATTAGGTAATGCAGGGGATCCCCTCCAGGGTGTCGAGCCGTGAATAACACCACTAAAAAAGGCAAAAGTCTAAAGGACCCCCAAACAGTGAGAGAGTCAGGTCCAGCCAGCCAATCGTATTTGTGCTTATATGCAGTATGGGATGACGGCGGCCGTCAAAAAACACTCTTCGCAGAACTACTCTTGTGGCTGCATTCATGCAAAGTTTGTTTATTTGAAGTTTGAACCCTAGTTTTCCAGATATCTGGGAGAAGGCCACAAACGCAATCAGTACTGCCTCGGCACTGATATCAAATTGTCTATCGATTATTCGACATGATCCACGACGGGAATAAGGAGAGCGATCACCCCGGTATTCCAGGTTGTAATATTGTAGCAAAGCGTCTCGATTTCTCCAATTGGAAGATGAATAGCGGATGGACGAAGAAAGCGTCGGGGGAGGAAACTGAAGTTCTTTATACACGAATTTGCTGTCGCCCGCGGCGACATGAATGATTCTGTCAGAGAATCATGTTTAAATTCAAAAGCTGTCGGGATGAGAGCAAGCCAAAAAAAAAAAAAAAAAAAAAAAAAAAAAAAAAAAAAAAAAAAAAAAAAAAAAAAAAAAAAAAAAAAAAAACCACGATGCATTTTGAATATCCTGATGGCTAATACCAGCATCTTCAAGGCCCAGGAGGCCTGTGAGGTCTTGATTTGCGTGTAGTACATAACATGCCGACAATAATTCTTGGCCAAGGTACGACTGACACAACTTTGACTGACATACCTCTCTGTAAGCATAATTCAGAACAAAATTCTTTGACATAAAAATACTCTACGAAGTTCAACATAATCAGAGGACTTGGCAGTATTTCTTGCGAGTGGGGGATCGAGTAAATTGTATCTCTCAAGCGCTAATGTATGTTGAATACCTAATTAGGCATTCACTTGCAATACGTCTGATGTGTTAATTGGACATGCGAAGATCATCTTTGGTGCATTACATAAACTTCGTATACAGTATGACGGGACTGATAGCATGAAAATACCGGCCGACAGCCCCGATCCGATCGCGGCCCCTTCCACAAGCCCCGGAGCCTCCCTACAGCGTAGCACCCCGCGATTGCGATGGTAAATCTATGTTGTGGCAGACTGAGCGACAATGTAATCGCAGTGGACTGCCACTGAGATGAATCCCTGATTTACGTCACAGACATAACTTATTGGACTCTTCAGCGATTCTACACTTCTGTCAACAAGTTGAACGTTGCATATAAGCTTAAACACCCCACTCGCTTTTTACCATCCCCAGAGTTGACACCGGGGCCCGATCTATAATCGGACCTCGTTCCTGCCTCCTATCTAATCCGATGCGGGGTGCCAATTGCCCATTACAAACCGTTGTGACAATAAACCAATCAAATCGCGTTCTATTCGAGATTCTGGCCGTGGTAGGCAATGTGACAATGGAAGCTGCCACCGTCTCATCGGAAGTTGGACGACGATCAGCGCCTTCCCTTCGTGATCGTACCTACACTTGAATTAATGCCCACCTGCGGTCATAAGCAGCAGACATCCCCTGGGAAACAAACCCAAGCTTCTTCTCAGATCTGTCGTTTGGAGGCCCTTCGTATAGAATACAACGCTCCCGCATACAAATTGCCAGTCTCGCAATATGTATTCACCCAAAGTCGGCGACAGTGTCCAGAGCCTGGACACGCCGTCCATGATCGTCGACCTCGACCTCATGGAGGCCAACATCAAGAAGCTCACAGATAAGCTGCTGCCGACCGGCGTCAGCATACGACCTCACCTAAAGACAACAAAGAGCGCCGTCCTTGCCAAGAAGCTTGCCGCGGCCGGCTGTAAGGGCGGTTGCGTGGCCAAGCTCAGCGAGGCCGAGGTCATTGCAGGAGCTGGCTTTGATGATTTGCTCATCACCTGCGAGATCATTGGCGCAGCCAAGGTCAGGAGGCTCGTCGAGCTATACCGCAAGCATCGCCAAATTCGCATTGTAGTGGATAGCGCAGCCGGGGCCAGTGCCATCAACGATGCACTTGCATCTTCGGGCATTGAGGAGCCCATCAGGACGCTGATCGATCTGGACGTCGGTCTGCACCGTACTGGTGTCGCGCCCGGTGAGCCGGCCTTGGCCTTGGCCCGTCACGTCTCGACGCTCAAGCACCTCAAGATGATTGGCATCCAGGGTTATGAGGGCCACCTGCAACATCTCCACGACAAGGCGGACCGCGAGCAGCAGTGCTTGGAGTCAATGCGGACGCTGACGAGCACGGCGGAGGCGCTGCGGCAAGACGGCCACAACATGGAAGTGGTGACAACGGGCGGCACGGGAACGGCCGAGTTTTGCGTCACAGTGCCCGGCGTCAATGAGGTGCAACCTGGATCATTCATCTTTATGGACACTGATTACCGCAATGCCGTCGGATCCTTCTATTCCAACAGCCTGACCATCCTGTCCACAGTCCTGAGCCGTCAAGGTCCAAGGGCAGTGACCACCGATACTGGCCTCAAGTCGCTGACCACGGATAGCGGCTTGGCTGAGTGCAAAGACCCACGATATGTATACGGCGTTCTCGGTGATGAGCACGGCTCTTTGAGCTGGGAGGATGACGCAACCCCATCGCTCGAGGTTGGTGATGTTGTCGAGATGATCCCGAGCCATATCGATCCCACTATCAATCTGCACGACTTCTACTACGCACATCGGAAGGGCATAATTGAGGAAATATGGCCAGTCGACTCGAGAGGCAAAGTGCAGTAAAATCAGTTTCGGTTGCGGTTTGGAGTGCCCAAGGCTAGAAGAGAACACTTGGGCATATATTTCTAGTGGCTGAGATGGTATTAAAGAAAGCTGGACTTACACAGGGTGTTGCCTGTGCGAAAGAGCCCTATTAGCAGTATTGAGTCTTGCTGATACGATGAGATTAGACTGCCCTCGAGTGCTCGAGTGTGGTCTTCAAAATCAAACACCTACATCACTATTTTCTCCTAGCGAGGCATTGCTCCCGAAATACTACAAATGCACTATGCTGGCGCACCTTCTTTGGAGACTGGGTGACATGAAAAGGCATCACAGGCGCAAGCCAGCCTTGTCACTGGATCATAGACTGATCTCATGGTCTAGGGCAACCTACATTCCAACTTTGAATACTTTGTATGTAGATGATTATAAGCACACTCGAAATGGCGAGGTATGCACCAGTGCTGCGCATGGTCGGCTTGATGTGCTGGTCAGTTCGACTCCTCATATCCACAATATAAATCATCTGTAATAACCTCGATCATATTCGTACGCAGAGGCGACTGTGCTTGATGATCGACATGAATACTGGATCTGCTCAGAAGCTTGGCTGATTGATTTACTATAGCATGCGCCACTATAAGATCCATCCACGACAACTGCCTCACTTCTGTATCTGTATACTAGTAATACGCATACCTAGTGATCTTGTGATTATCAATGGCCAAGAAGCCAAGTAATTGACATGTGGCTTATGACAGCGGTAGTTGTTGTTCTACGGGATTTAACACCTTTCACATGGGCAGTGTGTGATATCAGTTCAATAGTTTGTGCACCGCCTCGTTCGGTCTATGCAAGCTATGCAGAGCTGTATAGTCAAAAGTTGGCCAAGAGCAGCCGGATAGCAACAGCTCGTAACCATATTGATATTGGCGTCGCCCTGTTATGCCAGCCGGAAGTCCACGGAGAGGGCAAGCAGCCGGGATGCCAAGGTTTCTGGGTTATTGGGGCCCTGCCGCCGTGTAACGCGACGACTCAACACCGAAATCACCACAGCGATCGGGCGAAGCGCCGAGCAATTGAGCACATTGAATCTCATTACCGACAGATCCGCCAAGAAGCGAAGCGGATTCCTCGGGGGCGGAAGACAGCTTTTATCGATAGTGACAGCGAGCCCCCTGCTCTTTGTACTACGCGCTAGAAATTATGTACGCTGCGGTTGGCAGGCTGCAAGAGAATGGACCCCCCTCGTCAGCAGTAATGAAATCGACAAAACGTTCGGGAGGCCTCCCAAAATGACCTGAAACCTTCGACCGGATCCCGCCTAGCGACACTTGGCAGATATAGAGTATGATTCTGGGGAATGATCAAGCAATCTGGAATCTGACTGAGGAACACACTTGCGCACCATTGTCTGCTGTATAGTATTAGTATTGTGGATGTGTGAACAATAAGTCGGTCATGGAGCAAGCAAGCAGCAAGTTTTTGGCAAGAATCTAAATTGCTAGCTGGAGAAGATCGATGCGATGGTTTGGGGCTGTACCCAAAAGTAAAAAAGGTTCTGTTGTCATAGAAAGACCGAAACCAGCATGGTCAAATGGCGCGTTGTGTTCCCAGGGATCTAAAACACCCTATCACCGAGCTGTCGCTTGCTCTAGCGGCCCCAGTCCCCTGCCGCTCCTTAACGCCGGAGCGAGCTCTAGTGGAGAATCCGGAGCTAAAACGAGCTGCAGGGGAGCTCTTGGGAGCCAATCTGGGACGTCACAGCGAAGCAGCGAGCATGGAACTGGAGCAAGCAAGCCCAGTGCTTGCTTCCATGAGCTGACGTCGTCCGGTCCGATCTCTTGGTCGTTCATGTTTTGGATCGAGACGTCTGAAATATACAGCAGCAGTAGTCCCAAAAACCTGTCGAGTCGTGTAGTATTCGTGACGTTGAAGCAGCCAAGTGAATACCAGCAACAAAAAAGCCTTCTGCCAAGAGAGCCGGAGCCATCAGCATTCATTGGCATCGAGACCAAGAGACACTGCCCATCGCTCGTTTGCTCTCACGGCCGCCTCGGATTCGCAGCCAGCAGGGAAGAAGAAAACTCTATTGCTTCCCAACTCCCGCCCAATTGATGCAGCCTCTGGTCATCGCAACCCATTGACCTTCGTTCTACATTCTACACTATCGACACGCGTATGTATTTCCCCACACACATCTCTGCCCTAGGCTACTTGGTTATCCCGCCTGCGGCAGTGGTTTGAACTGGTGGTGGTAGGGTTCCTGGTAGATCCCAACGTCTGAAGCAATCTATCCCGACCTGGGCCTATCCTTTCTTTCCCTTGCCCATCTCTTTTATCGACTCGCAGCTAAACGTCCGCAGCGTGTCTTGGAAGGTCTTGGTATTCCTTCAGCCACTCACCTGTCCGCATCTTCCTCAGTAATCGTCTCTGCTACGTCGCGATCTCAATTAGAGTCTTCTGTCGTGACCATGGTGTGTGAGTGCCCAAAAACTTGCCTGTCCTCCTCCTTCCTTTCACAACCCCAATCCGTTCATCATCCTCCCCCTCCCGCGAAGTACACGCGATCCGTCTTTGTCCTCGTCCCTCTAACCCTCAAACTCCAATAACAACACCGAAAGCCCCCAAGCCACTTCCACAAATTGTGTACCTTGTAAAGATCGACCGCATTTGGGCTTTCCGGTGAGGTGCAGTGTACCTTATTACTCAGCCCTTTGCCGACATACACCTATTGCTTCTTCCATACGGACTTATTACCTACCCCAACTTTCCACCCGGCCAAAAGGACTTGTTTCGTCCTGGTTCTCGTCTAGACATCCGCACTTCGCCAACGTATGGAGGCTTGCTGTGACCAACCACGACCTATACTTCGATATTCCGGGACCGCCGATGCCCACAAATGGTAGCTAACCAGAACGCGATGTCTCGCGACGAAGTAGGACCGAGTTTCCACGAACAGGTGCGCCGCACATTCAGCATTGGTGCCGGCAAGAGCCACCAGAATGGAGGAACCGACGAGAACAGCCCTCTGCTAGGAACCGGTAACGGCAACGGCAATGCAGCTCACGGCCACAGCAAGACCTGGCAGTTCTTCTTCAACACCCACGAGACACCCGGCCAGGACAGCCACAATGTCGCCGTCAAGGCGGCGGCCAATGTCTGGCACATTGCCAAGGCCACATTGCTGAGCAGTAAGTGCATACAGCCTGCCTATGCTTGTGACGGTCTACGAAACCGTTGACGCTAATTGGATATGTAGACTATGTCAATATCCTCCTCGTATTCGTCCCCATTGGTATCGTCGCTGGCGTAGCCGAGTGGGACCCTGTCACCGTTTTCGTCATCAACTTCCTCGCAATCATTCCGCTCGCCTCTGTACTGTCTTTTGCGACTGAGGAAATCTCGGCCAAGTTGGGCGAGGCTCTGGGTGGTCTGCTGAATGCCACGTTTGGAAATGCGGTCGAGCTGATTGTAAGTGATACACTCTGTGCGCCGGCGCTGCGACCCGGCTCGATGCTGATTCTGTTTGTGCGACTCTAGGTTAGCATCATTGCGCTGCGCGATGGCCAGTACGAAGTTGTCAAGTCCTCCATGATTGGTTCCATCCTGTCCAACTGCTTGCTTGTGATGGGCATGTGCTTTGTCTTTGGCGGTATTGCCAACATGCGAGACAGCGAGGGCAATGGCCAAGAGCAGACTTTTGCTTCCATCACCGCCCAAACGACTTGCTCGCTGCTGACACTCGCTGCGGCGTCTATGATCATTCCTGGCGCGGTAAGCATCCGACAAGAACATGTAAAATCTTGGACAAGTACTGATCAATCATAGCTGTCCATTGTCCTCAAGCAGACGCTCCCGGATGAGGAGCTTCGCGACTCGACGATCCTCGGCCTTTCCCGCGGAACCGCCGTTCTCCTGTTGCTCCTATACGTTCTGTACCTCTGGTTCCAGCTCCGCACCCACCACAATCTCTTCGGCGCCGAAGCAGCCGCGGCCAATGCCGAAGAGTCCACAATGCCCGTCTCCGAGCCCACACAAACCGAGGAGGAGGAAGAAACTCACATGAACCCCTGGGCTGCGGGAGGAGTTTTGATCGTCACGACGGTCCTGGTTTCCATTTGCGCCGATTATCTTGTCGACAGTATCGATGCGCTGGTCGACCGCGCTGGTCTGAGCCGAAACTTTATCGGTCTTATTCTGATTCCCATTGTTGGAAATGCTGCCGAGCACGTCACGGCTGTCGTTGTTGCCATCAAGAACAAGATGGACTTGGTATGTGTTTCGGATATGGTGATATGGTACCACAGCTAACCTTGAAAACAGGCCATGGGAGTTGCTATCGGTTCTAGCATTCAGATTTCGCTCTTCGTCACTCCATTCCTGGTCATCCTCGGCTGGATGATGGACAGGCCGATGAACCTGCACTTTGAGACGTGTAAGTGGGGTTCTTGTTCGTTGACTCTGTGGGTTACTGACATTCTGCATAGTCGAGACGGTGGCATTTGCTCTGTCGGTGCTCGTTGTTACTTACACTGTGCAAGACGGAAAGTCGAACTACCTCGAAGGTGCCATGGTAAGCAATGAACTCGTCTCAGATTCAAGCAGAAAGTAGCTAACGATTGTACAGTTGATGGCTCTTTACATCATCATTGCTGTCGCTTTCTTCGTGACACCCAGCGGAGCTCTCGACGACAACGCTCTGGGATTTTAAACAACGACAAGTCGACCTGGTCACCAAAGACCGGTTTCAGCCTGAGAGCTGAGAACAGTCGCAAACTTCTAGGCCTCGGTATTTTCCGAAGGCATCTCTCGGTAGGAGGGTGTCTCTGAGAAAAGCGAAGGCTCTCACAGGTTCCCTAAGGAGGAACGTTACAGGACCAAGTCCGCTATAACTTGTTTCATTATATGTAAGAATAGGAAAAATGGTATTTGACAAAACAAAGGGCGCCAAAGCCAACGATGAATACAAGCAGGGGCTTGTCATCAAGGATACATGGCGTTTGGTAGTTCAGAGAAATAAGGTCAATAAACATGATCCAGCCAAGAAAAATGTGTCAAAGAGGTCAGATGCTATAGTCCTTAGTATCTCGATCATTGGTAAATCTTGGGAGTTCAAATAAAGAGTACAGTCGACAGTTTGAACAATCTTCGAAGCAGTCGAAGTCGGCGACCCACCTTAATTCCATCTACCGGGTATATTCATTTACTCTGTTCTTTTGCGGGGTAGCTTCCGCCGGTATCGAAACGTCATTGCTCGCTCTGTCTACCTACTGTTCATTTTATCGAGCTCGGCGACGATCCGAAGAAGAACAGGTACTCTTTAGAGGCACAACAGCAAAAACATCTCTACATTCTTTATGTCAGCTTTCCGAGCCATTCAACGAATTCAACTTCAAGCAAAGTTGTTATCCAAAACACCTCGAAATTTGAGTACGTTTAGCCTTCGTTTCCTTTTCTCAGCGGAGCAGGAGAGAGAGGGAGCTAATCGAGCAACCCGCGTAGACGTACCACGAGGATTCGCAGCCATGGCAACAACCACAGATACCAAGAACTACAAGTTCAACCACTCGATGTAGGCGGCGATCACATGTTACTATAAGATGAAGACAATTGGCTTAGTCATGCTCTAATTCAGGTTGCGGGTGAAGGATCCCAAGGCTTCCGGTATGTCACTCGCTAACTTGTCCCTGCATCCCGTACCGTATACCGCGGCCCTCAAGGTCCTCCCTCGCGCCGGCAGATGGGGCCCGGCCAGACGGCAGCGGCTATAGAGAGTCGATTAGCTAATACTGCGATATAGTCAAGTTCTACGAGTTCCTGGGCATGTCCGTCGTCAAGAAGCTGCAGTTCCCCGAGGCCAAGTTCGACCTGTACTTCCTGGGCTACGACGCGCCGGGGGCGGCGTCGCACGGCGCCTCGGTCTTCGACCGCGAGGGCCTGATCGAGCTGACGCACAACTACGGCACCGAGGACGACGAAGCTTACACGGTCAACAACGGCAACAAGGAGCCGCACCGCGGGTTCGGGCACGTCTGCATCAGCGTCGACAACATCCAGGCCGCGTGCAACCGCATCGAGCAGGAGGGCTACCGGTTCCAGAAGAAGCTGACCGACGGCCGCATGAAGCACATTGCCTTTGCGCTCGACCCCGACGGCTACTGGGTCGAGATCGTCAGCCTCAAGCAGGGCACCAAGGGCGCCGACGACCCCAACGAGCCCAAGGACCCTAAGGAGACTGATGTGTCCAAGTACCGCATGGTAGGTCGATACCCTGCTGTCTATATCCTGCCCTCGCCGAGGAAGGGCAAGAGAGTAGATCAGCCATACTGTCGGTTTGCTGGTTACTAACTAGACTACCACTCCGCACAGAACCACACCATGATCCGCGTCAAGGACGCCGAGAAGAGTCTTAAGTTTTACCAGGAGACGCTTGGCATGACCCTCTTCCGCAAGGTCGAGCAGGAGGCTGCCGGTTTCAACCTGTACTTCCTGGGCTACCCGGGCGACAAGGGCGTGCCGGCCGACGGCTTCACGGCCGAGCGCGAGGGCCTGCTCGAGCTGACGTGGAACTACGGCACCGAAAAGGACGAGAGCTTCAAGTACCACAACGGCAACGACGAGCCGCAGGGATTCGGCCACATCTGTATGTTTCTTTCTAAAACAACTTGCTGTCGATTCTATCAAGATGCTAACGACTGTGCTTTCCAGGTGTCACGGTGGACAATATTGACGCAGCGTGCCAGAGGTTCGAGTCCATGAACGCCAGCTGGAAGAAGAGGCTCACGGACGGACGCATGAAGAACGTCGCCTTCCTCTTGGACCCCGACGGATACTGGGTCGAGGTTGTTCAGAACGAGCGGTTCGCCAGCAAGGACAACTTCTAAGTAGAGAATCATAAATGAACATGTAAACGGAGCTTCTGGGCAGCCGAGAAACGGAGTGAGCAAGTAAGAATAATGCCTTGATATCTTTGGAGCACAGAGCGGACGTGACGAAATACTACTGTAACATCATTTCGCCATGCTCTTTGAAGTGTAAATCAAGACCACACAGCTATTAATTTGCCGTCGAAGTTTCCCTTGTAAGACCAACTCGTGCTTTCTTTCTTTGTGACTCTCGCAATGTACATCCTCATATCACCACCCGGTCCCAATATGACGACGAAACTCCCCCAACCACGAACAGTAGCACTAGTCATCCCATAAACCCCTGATTCGTTTGCGGGGGAGGGTAGTCCTAGTCTTGGCCTGCATTAGCGGATCGTGGGGGAGTACAAAGGGCAGAGCAGGAAGAAGAAAACTGACCGATCCCTCTGCTGACGTGGAGAGAAAAGCCCCTCCATGCGGGGCTCGGCGTCTCTCTACAGACTACCTACTTCAGCGACGATATAAATTACATGCCCTGGCTAGGAATTAGTCCTGACGAATCTTTTCCTCTCAACCATGGTAGAACGCCGTCTACAGAGATTAGAGTGAAAAAGACATATTGCGTGAGCCATTGGACAGGATCAAAGCAAAAAGTCCAAGGACCTCGCCTGGTCCGTTTCTCGTCTTACACGATTCAATAACGAGAAAGAAGGTCCTACCAAGGGCGGGGGAGAGGGGGATTCGTGCCCGATTGTGTAACTCTTCATCCCGCGTCCTGCATCATGCCATGCAGCCGGGCATGCTTGTATATAGACCTTGCAACTTCGTCGGATTATAATTCGCCTGGGCACCCCTTGCCGGGGTCTGGGTCGGCGCCGTAAGCCGTAAGCCCCCGTTGGAAAGTGCATACTGCACTGCACGAACTCCCAAGGCAGCCAAAATAGAAGAACAAAATCATGTCACGCGGCTTGTCGAATTATAGCTTGCATGAGAAATCGTTCGTCTTTTCTGATGAGAAAGCATGTGTGCTCTTCCCGGGTTCCTCGAATAGGCCATTGATAGACTTTCCTTGGGACGTCATCATGCCTCTTGGTGGGAAGAGTTTCTCTGCCCTTCCCCTCACAACCTGTCAAAAGCTTCCCTTCTTCTCTTTGTTTACTTCTCTACTCCTCAAATAGCTCCGTTTCTTCCTAATATAGCCAGAATATCCAAACTAGCTGTGGGACTAGATCATAAGTAGTAGATCTAATCAGAGCATTACCCCTAGCAGCACTGCTTCCACGTTATACACGAGCTAATCTTCAAGATGGCTCCCGGTGCCGTCGTAGACGATCGTCACCATGCATCTTCTACCTCGTCATCTCCCTCCAAGCCGCGGATCTTGGTGCCAGAAAAGGTCTCGCCCGATGGCCTTGCCATGCTCACGTCCGACTTCGATGTCGACTCACGACCGGGTGGTCTCTCGCCTCAGGAGCTCATCGATCTAATCCCGTCGTATCACGGCCTGATTGTTCGATCCGAGACCAAGGTCACCGCCGAGGTCCTCGCGGCAGGCAAGAACCTGCGTGTCGTTGCCCGGGCCGGCGTCGGTGTCGACAACATCGACGTGGATGCGGCGACCACGCAGGGTATCATTGTCGTCAACTCGCCGTCAGGCAACATTGTCGCGGCTGCCGAGCATACCATTGCGCTGCTGCTGGCGACTGCACGCAACATTGGGCGCGCCGATCGCACCTTCAAGGCTGGGCGGTGGGATCGCGGCAAGCTCGTCGGCGTCGAGGTCGGCCGCAAAACACTTGGCATCATCGGTCTCGGCAAGGTGGGCATGAAGGTTGCCCGTATGGCTGTCGGACTAGGCATGAAGGTCCTGGCCGCTGATCCCTACGCGAGCGCCGATGTGGCCCGCGGAGCCGGGGTCGAGCTGGTAAGCGGCGGTCTGGCCGATCTTCTGCCTGTCGTCGACTTCCTCACCATACACACACCACTGCTCGCTTCCACGCTTGATCTTCTTGGCGAGGACGAGTTCCGCAAGATGAAGAAGACGGCTCGTGTACTCAACGTGGCCAGGGGCGGCGTATATAACGAAGCCGCCCTTCTCAAAGCCCTGGAAGAAGGCTGGATTGCTGGTGCCGGCCTCGACGTCTTCACCAAGGAGCCACCCGAAGAGGGCAGCGTAGCGGCGCAACTTGCCCAGCATGAAAAGGTAGTGAGCACGCCGCACCTAGGTGCCAGCACGGTCGAGGCTCAAGAAAACGTGAGCTTGGATGTCTGCGGGCAAGTCCTGCTCATTCTGCAGGGTGGACTGCCTACTGCGGCCGTCAACGCACCCCTGATCCTGCCTGAAGAGTACCGCAAACTTCAGCCGTTTGTGCGACTGGTCGAGAAGATGGGCGGACTATATACGCAGCACTACGTGACTCGCGCTGGCGGCCACGCACGCGTTGGTGGGCGTCGTTTTGAGCTCATCTATCAGGGCGATCTGGCCAGTATTTCTAATACGAGACCAGTCTTTGCTGCGCTGGTCAAGGGCCTTGTCGGTCCCTTCTCAGAGAGCGGCGGCCGTGACGTCAACATCGTCAATGCGACGCTCATCGCCAAGGAAAAGGGCATCGTAATTGATGAGGTCCATACGCGTGGAGCGGCAGGCGATGGTGCTGCACCATACTCTAGCCTGGTGACACTGCGGTCATACGACACATCAGGCACTGGGGAGGGAAGAGGCGAGCAGATCATCGAGGGGTATGTCAGCGGCCGAAGCATCTTCATCTCCAGGCTGGGCAGGTTTACTTCTGCCTTCACTCCCGAGGGCACGCTGCTCATCCTTCACAACTACGATGAGCCAGGGAAGATTGGCGGCGTCGGAATGGCGCTCGGAAGTAAGGGTGTCAACATCGAGTGGATGCAGGTGGCGAGCCTTGCGGACAAGAAGGATGGCAGTGGCGCGTCTACCGGAAGAGAAGAGGATCTCAGCCTGGCAAAGGTCGACAGCGCTGTCGCTGGCGTAGGTACGAGCGGAAACGGCAAGAGAGGAAATGAGGCGCTCATGATCTTGGGTGTCGGCGGGCTGGTCGGCAAGGATGTACTGGAGAGCCTGAAGAAGGAAAATGGTATCCTAGATGTCAGCCTGATTAGACTGTAGATGATATATGGAGGTCGGAAGGCATCAGCTATCCAATCCATATATTCAGCTAGGTAGCAGCGTCAGCATGCACGGCACATTTCCAAACTTGCACTCCAACGGGGACTTGTCCCGTGCCGTCTCACCCAGAAAGCTGCCCCAAATTGAAGCATCCGGATTGGTGCAGCTATCCAGGTTTCGGCAGGACTCATCAACCTAGGACCGTATGTGTCGTATGGGGTATCTCAATTATGCTGCAACTATGGAATCAACAAAAACGTCAGGAGCTCTAATGCTATGTGTATCGTCCTCGATCACGAAAGACCAGATGGGCGGCTCGTATGGTTCACGCCGTAGTCGCCTCATTCGTGGCCAAGCGGGCATCTAGAGCTTGTAGTCGTCACGACCGAGCCGGACGACATCGGCCTGCTCCAAGACCCAGTACTTGCTCGGGGCCTTGCCGTCGCGGGCCAGGAGAGCAGCATTGACGGCGGCGCGGCCAATGACGTCGGCGTCCTGTCCGAGACGGTCGCGCGCGAAGTTCGGGAATACGTTGATGAGGGAGTGGACTAGGGTCGAACCGCCCTTCTTGGGCGTCTCGCGCTCGCCCAGGATGGCGCCGGGCCGAACGATGATGGCCTGCTCAAAGTCGAGCGACTTGATGGTGTTCTCGACGCCCTGCTTCATCTGAGAGTAGGGCACGCGGTTGGCGAGCATGCCCTCGGTACCGGCCGAGGATATAAAAACGAAGGTCTTTATGCCCTGCTCGCGGGCAGCCTTGGCAATGTCGACGTTCACTGGAGGAATGGGAAGCGGCATTGGTCAGCTCTCAAATGTTCATTTGTCGTTTTGCGGGCTTCTTCGGGAGTTCTGGGGCAGCTCACGGTCATGGTCGATCTTCCACTGGTTTGCGATGCCGCCGGCTGCGGCTCTGGTGGTGCCGACAGACGAGAAGAGAACGTCGGGCGGAGGAGTGATGGTGGACAGGGAGGAAGTCCACTTTGCGGTGTCGGCCTCGATGTGAGCGTTGAGCTTGGCTCCTTCTCTCGTGGGAGCTCGGCGGGAGATGGTGTGGACGGCGCTGATGCTGTCGAGGCCAAGCAGGGTCGACAGGATGTTGGCGCCGACGAAGCCAGTGGAGCCGAAGATTGCGGTGGAAGTCATTGTGAATTGTGAAAGTCGTTGGTTTTGGTAGAAGGGAGGAATCAGGATAGATAGCAGGCAGAGTAGACTAATGTTTGGAGGGAAGGGCAAGTTCTTATCTACTGCAACTCACTCTGGCGCAATCATGGATATCCCAAGCATCAGTCGCATTTCTGGTAGCTGGGGATAGGGCGGGCCACACTCTCGAGTCATGCCAATTCCGCGGTTCTTGGTAAGTGCCAGGGTAGTTTCACGTCAGTAAGGGAAGCTCTTGGAAGCTCGAAATTTGGCATGTGCAGTTAGCTACCGGCCCTACCTAGGTAGGTAGCTACCATACACGCGTGTACCAAAAGCATTGCATCTTCACGCCGTCAATTCACTCGTTGTCATGGCCTTTACTATCGGCAATTGCCCTCTTACTCTGTACAATGTCGAATTGAGGCACTGAATCTTCTCAACGGTTTAGCTCCATGGTCCTGAGCTAGAGGGTAAAACAGCTTCACTGTTTACGCTATCGCCGACAGCCTGGATGACATAATCTAGAAGGCCTCACCTCCGCAAGCTCCGGGACCCCTACAGCGGAATTTGCCCCGCCGATCCCTGGTTTGATGGCATCATCATTGCACCGCCATCAGAATTCCAAATTCATCGACATCCGACGTTTCTGCCCATATGATCGGATCCTTCGAGTATTTGCATTCCCGTAACCGTCAGCACTTGTCGCCAGCACAGCAACGACAACTACTATAAATTCAATACATCGCGCTCAATCAGTGAAAGAAAAGAGTCTCTTAAACCAATACCTGGCCGTTGAATTGGACGTTTATCCAATCAAAACAGACACATCTTCTTCATGCGACTGCCGCCCTTCTCCACTTTCCTCCGCTCGCTGTATACCTTTTCCAACTTCACCAGAGCTCGCGCCTCGGCACGCCCGTCACTGAGTCGAAGCCCGGAAACCTTGAGGTCCATGCCCACAATCCCCTTCTTCGGCAGTCTCTTCAGTTCGTCCAGCTCTAGCAAGATGTCGTACCCGGACCAGCGGACAGATGACGAGTGGCGCGCCGTCCTGAACAAAGGTATGTAGCCATGATCCTCCATCCCGACGATCCGCCCCTGCTGACTCGGTCATCAACGACAACAGAGCAGTTCAGAATCCTGAGGGAGAAGGGTACAGAGCCCCCCGGATCCGGCAAGTATGACAAGTTCTACTCGGAGTCGGGCGTCTACACGTGCGCTGGCTGCGAGGCGCCGCTGTACAAGGCGACGCACAAGTTCAAGTCGGGATGCGGCTGGCCCGCCTACTTTGACAGCATCCCCGGCGCCGTGACCCGCCATACGGACAACACCTTTGGCATGGCCCGCACCGAGATCGTCTGCACCAACTGCGGAGGCCACCTGGGCCACGTCTTCAAGGGCGAGGGCTTCCCCACGCCCACCGACGAGCGCCACTGCGTCAACAGCGTCAGCCTGAACTTTTCGCCCAACGACCCCGTGGAGAAGTCGACCTAGATGAGGACGCGCATGTCCGTGGAAGTCGTAGTGTAGTTTCAACAGGTATAAATGAGAAATAAATGAGAAATAAATTGCAAATTCGTTGTATCATGACCTATACTTGCGCAATGCCCATTCCCACGTGGCTCGCGTGGCTCGCTTATCATACATGTTCATCTGAGCTAGAGTGGTTTCGAAGCTTCATCCCTGCATGCCATGTGCATATATGATAGTTGAAATATGCACGTCTTCCTTCGTTATAATATTAGAAACGATTTTGAAAGGCAGGCAGCACCAAGAACCGCTTTGCTTTGGGTTTCTTTTTGTTTATCAGTGCAAATGATCGGCATTACCACGTCCAGTTCTAGGAAGTATGTAGTCCCTGGAATTGATCTGTGGCCTGGCAGTAGCTGCTACATAGGCTGAGACCCCTATAGTGTGGTGTTGGGTCTTTTCACAAGTGTACTGTAACAATTTGCAGCTTTACGATCAACTAAATGAGCAGTTTGTAGGGCTTTTGGAACTGTGTTTAGCGGACTTCAGCCACCGCTGTTTTCCCAGCTTAGCAGTGTGGCAGTGGCTGTTGGTGAGTGTAGCACTGTATGTAGTTGTTTGCACGCTTCCGTCGTGCCCCATCCACTGCTCTCTTATGCTGGTATTGCACCTGCATGGAGGAAGAATGCAATACGATATCTATCCCTTTTAAAATGAGTACAGTAATGCTTTGGTATTGCACGTTTCTCTCTCCTCACATCTTCCGTCTGCTCCTGTTGCCTTCTCTAGTCACGAGCCTGTCGAGTTATAACACATGGGCAGTCAACTAACAGGAGAAGGGATATCCCCATTTCACCGACACAAGATTCTTGCTGCGTGTGATTAAGTGATGATGCAGGTATATGATCATTATCTTCATTGCGTGCAACATACAAGGGTCGTGAGACCGTCATTCCAAGATGACAGAACCACAGGCAAAGACGAATACTCTTGCAAAAGTCCACCTTGGCTCCTGATAGTTCCCTCCCGAAGCTTTTGCACAATCAAGTCATAGATCACGGGAGAACGATACTGAAGGACAATTCCAAGCCACGGTCCCTCTTAATTCTCGGAAAAGGCCGAATTGAATAATTTCGTAGTCGAGTACCAATCCCCTTGGAGCATCCAAACTTCATCTTGGAAGAAAAGATTCCATTTAAATCAAAGCTTTTTGGGGGACAGAAGTTTAGGTGTTTTTTATTTTCTTCTTAAATCCCCTGATTAGCAGCACCATACCCCGAGATTGGCCATTTATTCCCTTGGCTTGACTCTTTTTGATACGAAAGATCTTTCCAGGGGACTTTTGCAGCCCTCAAGTATAACCATGATCTCTCGATGAGCGAAGCCTTTCCCCTCATACATGACCATAATCTCTCGAGAAGCAAAGAGATTCAATAGATCACTCTTCTATGTCATCGTGTTCGTTGATACCCGTATCAATAAAAGTCCTCAAAACCGCGTAGCGAATTAGGGGATGATGGTCAAGTCACCGCTTGCTGTCCGCTTGCACACAACAAATGCCAACACTTATAACCTAATATCACAATATTAACCTGAAAAATGATATCTTATTCGCTTCCTCCCAATCCACGAGTGGTTAGCAACAAGTGAGGCGTCCCTCAAAACGGCTTCAACACTCGGCAACCCAAAATTTTAAACAAAATATTCGCGCCTTGAAAGGAGAATATTCTCATTCGGAGAAAGCCTGAAAACAACCAGATTGCGCCACGCCTGTGACTCCTATGAACCATATTCTGAAAGAGTTGATTTACGTTGGACGACCTGGAATAAATCAAGGCCCTTCCCCCCGTTCCCTGGTAGAAATCCATTTTGAACCATTTCTCCCACAACGCACTTTCACACTTCTTTCGCACTACACGCTCCAAAACTCCTTTTTCGCAACACACACACCCACACACTTCTTTACACCGACAAGCAGACAAACAAACAAAATGGTTGTCAACAGACTAATCCTCAGGGTCCGCGGCGTCGTTGTAGCTGACATCGACGTCGCGGCCAGGAGGAGAGCCGACACCGTCCTCCCCTCCATTGAGAGCGACGAACAAGACAGCCTCATAAGGAGGGAATATGATCCCTCAGAGTCGGAGTCAGAGATGACTATCCAAGAGGAAGACAGTGCTTCCGACTCGGATTCAGAGACTTCCATCAAAGAGGAAGAAAGTGATTCTGACTCCGACTCCGACTCAGAGGCGAGCATCAAAGAGGAAGACAGTGATTCCGAATCGGACGCAGACTCTGAGATGACTATCAAAGAGGAAGAGAATGCTTCCGACGCCGACTCAGAGACGCCCATTAAAGAGGAAGAAAATCCTTCCGACTCCGACTCGCCACTGTCGGACTTAGATATGCCTATCAAAAAGGAAGAGAGTCCCTCCGACTCCGAATCGCCATTGTCGGAGCTCTCCCAAAGCCCGAAGACTCGCCCCCCATACAACAACGTGATGGAGAGGTTCAGAAGCTATCGGCCCAAAACATCACCCAGGACCTGGCGACGAATCTCACACGTCGTGTCCGGGAGAGTCACAAAAGATACTCCCGTCGTCAACACACACAAGCCAAAGATCAAGGTCATCGGCAAATGGGGCGAGCACCTCAAGTACAGGCTACCCCCCTTCAATGTCGCCCGGGAAATCACGTTTCCGCGCGAGCTTACACCCACGAAGCCTCGTAGGCCTTCAGTGCCACACTCTGCGCCTCAGACAAACAGTGTGACGGCAAGCGAAAAACCCCCAACAAAACACCAAAACACCCAGTAAAACACAAAATCCAGAAAAACAACAAGGGAGAAGGCATTCAGCTGGGGGATCAGGCACTTGCTTCGCTCAAAGGATACGAGTTGATGTTTTGAAGGGCGCGAGTTGATGGCTTTTAGGATGGGAAGATGGGAAACAGTGGATAAACAGAGGGAGGAGAGTCTTAGGGGTTCACGAATGATGAGAAACGCAGCGTAATGACTTGATGGAATACAACGTTATGAGAACCAAATCTGCAGACTTATTGAAATGTGCTGGTGTGTTTGAAAAGGTCGCCGCGTCACCTTGATCTGCGGGATTGTGTGACCGCTTCTTCTGCTATGCTGTGCTAACAAAATCTCCATGTCTATGGGATTTATCCACTCCGCTATCTCTGTCACCATCCTGTAAGGCTTGGATTTTGGGATTTGCTACCATAGGGCTTCGATATCACTCCACCAGGCTGTGAAATTCGGGGCTAGTCTCTGGGCTCGAGGAGAGTTCTGACAAGAGACTCTCCTCGTCAGAGCTCTCCTCCTTTTTGATGGTGTCTGAGTCGCTCTTATTAAAAGGAGAGGTGGTAGGCTGTTGCATATTTTCTGATAAGGGAGAACCGGAAACCGAAAGACTTTTGACCTGGAGCGTCTTGGTGTAGACCATGGGAACGTCTTTGGTGACCTTGCGGGACACGGCGGGGGAGGTTCGCCATATCTTACGTGTAGGCTTGGGCTGTAAGTACGGAATTTCTCCATCAAGCCCTGGTTCTCTGCAGGAGTATCCAGGCTTTCGGGCAGTTCTGACAGGGGAGACTCAAGTCCCCGAGGCGTAAACCCTCTGCCCGGAGAGAGACTCTCCTGCTTGACGTGAACGCTATCTTTATAGGGGAGGGGCTGTATTTCCTCTTGATCCTTCCATCTGGCAAGTCGTCGCCCTCGATGGAAGGGATGGCCGTGCCAGCTCTTCTTTTGGCCACGACGACGATTTTTATGTTCGGTTTCTGCGTTGACAAGGGGTGTATCCTCTGAAATTCCCCTGGAGACGACGTGGGTGCTTTTGCGCCACGCTGTCGGTGACGGCTTCGGCCTGTATCTGCGGTATCTGTCGGCTAGGCCCTGAAACTGGGGCGGAATCTCGGGCGAGGAGCGTTCCGATAAGGGAATCTCGTCGTCGGGACTCTCCTCCTTTGATTTCCCTATTGGGGGAGTCGTCGCCTTCGATTGAAGGGATGGCCGTGCTGGCCCTTCTCTTGGCCTCGACGTCGATATCTGCGACAACAACGCCGTTCCACCTGAGAATAAGCCTCTTGACAACCATTTTTATGTCTGTCTGTCTGTTTGTTAGTGTGGAGCTGTTGATGTGTGTGTACTGCGAAAAAGAAGTTCTTGAGTTTGTTGGATGATAGATGGTTCAAAATGGATATTCGACGAGGCTGCAACGTGGCAGCGAAGGATAAGATTGGCCGTGATCTTGAAAGTCTTGGTAGCATGAAGTGTGTATGAGAGAAGAAGGGGGGGATCTGACCTCTACAAGCTATCTATGTATGCCTCTCCATGGAGACCAGTCGTTCCTGCCGACCCAACTCGGATCGAAATTGCAGCTTTTTCAGCCCGCGTTACTGTGGGTTATGTATGTACCATGGGGAACAACTACCTACCTACCTAGGTACCTACCTATCTACCCAGCATAAGGTTTCGTTACCTAGCAAATGAGGGATGCAGGTCTGCAAATCACTGACATTCATTATCAGCCGCGGGACCAGCCTCAAGCGCGCTTGCAGAGCCATGGAAAGGGGAAGAGCAAAAGCGTACGACTGTCATCTGGAGGAGTGCGGCCAATAACACGTCTGGGCAGTATTCAGGCTTGATAACTTTTGGAATCTGCCAGCGCACCTCGCTTCTTACCTGAGCACACCTTCTGACTCGCCGCCTTGTATCATGACGCGCTCGAGTTCGGTTGCCATGTTGCTTCCCCAGTCACTCGTTGGTTACAAGGTAGGCTTGTACCGGTGTAGTGGCCTCATCAAAATTGACGTCACTGCTCATGTCATGTTGATTTGGATGCGAGTCTAATCTCGATTGCAAGTCTTGGGGCAATTCTGCTTTAAGATGCGACACTCGAAGGGAACCGCGGAAAGGATCACGTTGACCATTGAAACGAAACTCGAGATTATTAGAGTCACAGACACTCCCAGATCTACTTTGCCATGAAAGATATAATATAACTCCAAAACAGAAGGTACTCGCATTTGACGGATGCAGGTAGAGGTTGCCTCTATCCGGCAACTGATCTTTGCACGATAATGAGGAGGTACTCTGACTTGATAAAAGAGCCGTTCCTCCAGGACAGTATTGCCGTTGAAAGCCTTGACGACGAATGGCGGGCAGTGTTTATCGATGCACTGGCTTTCTGGGCGACTTGTCAGCTACTGATGCTCTTCACAAGGAAGAAATATCGAAAAAGACATCGAAGTAGCCGGTGTTTAGCATTCCTTGGTGAGCTGTCCAGGGGGACTGTACGATATGGAGATTGCCATTTCTATTTGCGACCTTGAATTTTCCATGGTTCCAATATGGGTTCGTATACTTGATTGCTACCACGGGTTTTCTAACCCATAATCATCGGGCTGTCTACGGAACCCCAGGCCGGCGGTGTCATACCATCTCCATTTCGATGGAGACAGGCTTACACTTGCGCGGAGAGTGGTCCTAAGTCGGCCCCGTTTCCCCACACGATTGCTGCAGTATACTAAGCAAACCGTTCTGATGTGACTATAGAATGACACTTGAATTGGAACGGCTCGTCATCCCTACAGCTCGGATGCGGTTCCGTATAGATAGGCACAGACATTTTTTTTTTCTCCTCCTCCTCCGCGATCCTCGAATTGCTCGAGTTTATACCACGGTGGAGTTGATGCCACCCCCGAGTCACGCCCTGTGTGTCAAATGACTAACTAGAACTACTACTTTTATAGGGCCAAGTAAATGGCGTGAGCCGACGTGAGCCGATCTCGCATGCCCACCAACCAGAATTCATTCATATAGTATACGCAAAGCGCTACATCCACTCTTACAGCAATGTCAATGCCTTAGCAAATCCATCGCCAGATACTCCCGCCGAAGCTTCGCTGTGCAAAATGTCTGTCGAATTGCAAGATGTCTCCGAGGGGCAGACCTTGGCCCAGAGGACCGACGACGAGAGCGATGATGCCTTGCAGCAACACCTACCACCCGTAGATGGAGGACCAGGAGCGTGGAAGTATCTTTTTGCCAGTTTCGTCATCGAGGCTGTTCTTTGGGGTACGATTTCGGCTATTACACGAGGACCATCGACGACATTGCTAACAAAAAGTGACAGGATTCACCCTGACCTTTGGTGTCTTCCAGGAATACTATTCCAAGCAGCCCGAATTCGCGGGCAGCAGCAACATCTCCGTCATTGGTGCCATATCCACGAGCATGTACTTCCTCGGAGCCCCGATCGCGAGCCCGCTCGTGCGGCGGTACCAGCACTGGCAGCGGCACATGGTCATCGCCGGGTCGGCGCTCTGCATTCTGGCCCTGCTCGCGGCCTCGTTCGCCACGTCGGTGCCGGGCCTCATCGCCACCCAGGGGTTCCTGTACGGCCTCGGGTTCGCCATCCTGGGCTTCCCCGTGCTGCGCATGCTCGACGAGTGGTTCGTGCGACGCCGCGGCCTCGCCTACGGCCTGCTGTACGCCGGCGGCGGGCTGAGCGGCGCCGGCCTCCCGTTCCTGCTCGAGGCCCTGCTGTCCCGATGCGGCTACAAGACGACGCTCCGGGCCGCGGCCGTGGCGCAGCTCGTTCTGGTGGCCCCCATCTTGCCCATGGTCAAGGCTCGCCTGCCGACCTCCAACAACGGAGCCATGCGCGCCGTCGACTGGACGTTCCTCAAGAACCCCCTGTTCTGGTGCTTCGCCGTGTCCAACCTGTCGCAGGGCCTGGGCTACTATATCCCATCACTGTTCCTACCGACGTTCGCCTCGGACCTGGGACTGGCCGGTACCATGGGCGCGCTGATCCTCGCGGCCAACAACCTGGCCAGCGTCATGGGCCAGCTGAGCTTCGGGTACCTGTGCGACCGCGTCAGCAACGTGCTGATCCTGGTGTTCGCGTCATCGTTCATCTCGTCGGTGGCGGCCTTTTGCCTGTGGGGCTTCGCCCGGTCGCTGGGCGCCGTGCTCGCCTTTGCCCTCATCTACGGCTGGTTCGCCGGCGCCTTTGTCGTCTTCTGGCAAAAGTTTGGCTCGACGCTGTCGCAGGACCCCCAGCCCATCCTCAGCCTTATGGCGTTCGGCAAGGGCGTCGGCAATATCCTGGCCGCTCCCATTGCCGCTGAGCTCATTACAGGCTCTGTCAGCTCCGGGTACGGCCTCGGCAAGTTCCAGGCCCTGATTCTGTTCCTGGGAGCCTCTATGTTTTGCTCCTCGCTGGGCATCCTCGGGTCTCCGCTGCGGAAGCGTTAAAGAAGGGGAAGCTGGAGCTGCTTGGCTCTGGAAACATATCCAAGCAGTCTAATCGTGACTTGGGATGGGCTACAGGCGTCTGACCGACTACGACTATAGGTCGTACTGGGCTTAGAGTATGACAATAGCCCTTGAGCGTAATTATTTACTATAATTTCATCAGAACAGTCTCGATGCTGATCTTCTTTTGAAGCAAACAAAGTCCGCATAAGGTCCCATCACACAGATATCACCAGTTCATTGGGTATAACGTGAGCGGAAGACCGCTGGACGGCGCAGACTGAGTTGCACAAGGTCGAATATAAATCGTCTCCCACCATTATATTAGCACATACGACCATAGGTACTAGAAAACTCGGCATCCCGTCCGCTCTGCCCTAGATAAACTAGTAACCGCTGGATTAGTACTCAGGTGGGTGACCACTGGGGAATACCTGGTGTTGTATGTTTTGTCATTATTTTGTCGCTTTTTTCTTTCTTTCTTTCTTTCTTTCTTTCTTTCTTTCTTTCTTTCTTTCTTTCTTTCTTTCTTTCTTTCTTTCTTTCTTTCTTTCTTTCTTTCTTTCTTTCTTTCTTTCTTTCTTTCTTTCTTTCTTTCTTTCTTTCTTTCTTTCTTTCTTTCTTTCTTTCTTTCTTTCTTTCTTTTCTTCTTTCACTATAATTGACAATATCAACCGACCATCTCCCGACCCGTGACGTTTTTCCCCTTCTTCTTAAATACGAGAGAGCCGGCGCAGAGTATAAACTATTTACAACAAAAGATAAATCAATACATCACTGATTACACCTTGATCAGACCATCCCAGACCCCTACAATTAAACAATAATGTTTAAGTCTGGTGAAATTTGTACGGTACAATTTTCACAACAAAAAGAAAAAGCAATGCGACAGTCTCCCTTGTCAATATGGTATATGTTTCAAGGTATACGCCAATGATCTTGGCAAGTAACCACCAAGTGAAAGCCATTTATCATTCGTCCAGATGGGGCGGGACGTGAACCTTCATATTCGCAAAGACAACACAAGCGAATCACAACAGCCATGACGAAACATCTGGTTTCTATTGAATTCAAATTCAGTTTGGAATTACAGCAGCGGCTTTCGGCAGCCATTCCGGCTTAACAGGTTGATATTTAAACCATCAAAATACCGCCGATAAAAATCGACCTTCTAGTCATTGTTCAGGAGTCAACTTACTCACCAGAACGTCCTCAAAAGATTGAATTTCTGATACAAAGCTCTCCGTCATCGCAATGTTGCTCTGTATGACACTCTTGTCCCTGGTCACGGTAGTGTCCGCTACTCGTGGCCGGGGCGGGCACCATAATCCTGGTTATCCAGCCGTGCCTTATCCGCATCACCATACGTCGTCAACGAGTACGACATCGACAACATCGTCGTCGACCTCCACCACTAGCATTGCACCATCCCAAGTCACTCTAGTAACTATCCCCGCCACCGAAACTGAGAACCTGTGCCCGGCATTCGAAGGACGATGCCTCAATGCAAACTACATCAGATGCGACAGGGAGATCGCCGATGACAGCGACCCGCTCCTTTCGGGCTACACTTGCACTCACCAATCCGGCATCAATACGGAACGCCAGTGTCATGAAACCTGTGTCGCCAACACCAGCTGCAGTGGTTGGGACGCTGAACGGGAGTGGGGGGAGACCGGGCCCGATGAGTACGCCCTCTGCTGCCACATCAGCGGCTTCGTAGGGCTGCTGGCATCTCCGCCGACACGCCCGACCGATCTCCTGTATCACTCGTATGGTCTCAGGAGCCGCTGTCCAGCTGCCGAGCGATTCCTGTGCCCCAAGTCGGAGAACTACTGCGTGGACAATTTCCACGTTCGTTGCGGTCGGGCCCTTACCAATGATATCTCGGCGGCTATCAGCAGTGCGTGGCAACCAGCCATCGACGAGGAGCGCGCATGTCACCAAGCATGTGCACAAGATCCTGCCTGTGTGGCCTGGTATGGAGACTTGGAGTTCGTCTTCGAGTTGGAGGGGTCGGAAAGTTTTAATTGTTACCATGTGACTGGCAACACGCCGCAGTTGAAGCCAGTCCTTGCAACAAACCTGCCGACAACGTTTAACATTCGTTCTTACGGTATCAAAGGCCTGTGTGACTGATTGCATGGTCAAGATCATTTATGCCTGGGCTCGCGAACAGCTGGGGGTACTTGTTGTCACATTGACAACGGATCAGTGCTCCTCTCTCGTGGCGCAACCGCGAGCACCATCAATGTTCATAGCAGTAGGGAGTTTGACAAAGCAATATGGCTACCCCGATACAGCTCTGATAAATGACACGAATAAATTGATGCCAACTGATTTCTGATTTCTGATTTCAAAACCATCATTGTTTTGCTGGTTGTGGCAGTTAATTAGTTCTCAACCTATAATCCACATTGATAGGCCGCTTCTCTACCAGTAGGAATGTCCGAAGACCTTCCCACTGGAGTTGTTCGCCCTGCGAGGCCTGGAAATCGAAATCCCAGAGCAACTTGGATACAATAAGCCGCATTTCTGCCCAGGCAATGTGCTGTCCCATGCAATTCCGCGGTCCGACACTAAACGGCTGCATAGCGTGACGCTGGTCTCTGTAAAACGGACTGCTCGTGTCCGTGGTCGATTCCGATAGCCAACGTTCGGGGAGGAATTCTAGGGCCCGGTGAAAGATGGCCTCGTCACGGTTGATTGTGTATGCTTGGATGGAAACCTGGGTCTGCGTGGCCAGTCATTAGCGTTCTGAATCGAAAAGAAAAGATAATAAACGAGTAGAACTTGACTTACTCCTTCTGGCAGCCATACTCCACAAACCTTTTCGCCATTCTTGGGGACGACCCTGGGAAGTACCCAGGGAATCGGCGGACACAATCGAAGTCCTTCATTCAGAACGGCAGTCAGATAAGGGAGTTCGTTTAATCGAGCCAGGGTGATATCTGTCTCGCTTTGGAATGCACTTCGAACCTCCTTGGTCAAAATAGAAAGCTTAGATGGGTCGTTGACGAGGTAATGAAAGGTGCCACCAAGAACCGTTGCCGTGGTTTCACTCCCCGCCGTCGTCAGTACCATGAAAGTTGCGTTAATCTCGTCCTCTGAAATGAGTTTATCATTTTCGGCTTCAAAGGCATGGTGCATGAGGTCTGGACGTGGCATTTCAAAGTTGCGGCGCCTATCAATCTTGTCCACGATTTGCTGGAAGTGATCCGCCGCCATCTTGTGAAGAGAAGCTGGGATGCATTTCATCAGTGCGTACTCGATAGCCGGGTAGAATCGTGCCGCGGCCACCATGGAGGCAGCTTTGACGCTATTGAACAAAAGCTCGATCCAAGCATGATATCGCGAGTTCTGTAGACAGTCGAATGACTCCCCAAAGCCAAGGTCCCCGAAAACATCGAAGGTGGTAAACATGAACCAGACAGAGATATCGACGGTCTTGTAATCACCGAATTTGACACTGTCCAGGCCTTCCTGCAGACGTTGAACCAATAGATTGACATATTTCTGTATCATTGGTTCCTGTGATCGCAAGGCGCGGGCTGTGAATCCTGGAGCGATGGCTTTGCGGATGCGCGCGTGGTTATCCACATCAATGGCATTGATGATTGAAAGTAGGTGTCCTGGCTGACGATTCCACCAGACCGGATCTTTGAGGAACTGAGGGCGATCAGGGCGGAACTGAAAAATGTCGTTCCAAGCCGTGGGGTGTGCAAATGTCACCTCATTCGGGGCAATGCGAAGAACCGGTCCATACTTATGATGTAGTTTCTGAATGTCATGGACTATTGTGCCTCGCAGCAGGGACACGACAAAAGGAAGACGAGACGTCGACCATGTTCGCGGACCAGGCACCTTAGATAGTGGATGAAGATAGAGATTGTAGATCCATTGAAAGGCGAGATACTACAGAAGATTTGGTCAATTATGGTGCCTAGAGGTCATGGCTCGCTGGATTTATTACCAAAGGAAGAATCATTACAAGCACCGTGATCAAATTGGAGACAGGTGCAGCCTGGGAGGCAGTCATGACGACAAGCTGACTGAAGTGAAGTTACGACAGAAGCTCCAAAAGCTTCTAGCTGTGAAGATGTGTAATTGAGAACAATAATTGGCTGAGCTCTCTGAAATTCAGCTTGCACTCGAGGCATCTGAAAGCAGAAGACAATGTCGGAATTTGGCGCCAATGTATGTTGGGTGTTGGTTCACGTCGCTGCGCCTCATTCGAACATGACTAGGATTGATACAAGCCCCATATGTCGGTGCTTATAGGTGCTCTAATATGCCCGACTGTTCCCATATCTGGCCACTGGTCCCTGCAGATAGCACAAAAAGTGATGCTAAGTTCTAACATACCACGTGCAGCATCATGTTACAATGAGGCAGTCATGCAGGCCCACCGCCTATACTAAAATCAATGGTAATACGCCAAGGAGCTGTTCAACTAACCAACAATTTGACCACGAACGACTACAGCCTTCTCATCTATCAAAACTTCCGAGAATATGGGCAACTGGGTAGCAGACAGCCAGAGACTGGCGCGGAAAAGCCTTGTCGGATAATTCATTGGAAAGGGCATTCGCTATCAGCCATTTACATTACAGCCCAAATCCTGGAATCTAAGTATCAGTTCATGGACCTGATCCATATTCGAGTCGTCAAAGCGTTGTAGTAACCTTCTCCTGGGCAACCCTCCTAGGTTCAGGCTGGCATCCGACTTTTGCAGCTTTAGAGGCTGTGCATAAATGATGTATGCGAGTCGCAAATACTCTGGAGCATTTTTCATGAAGCCTATCCTCGTCCACGCTTGGCAGGGCTCGGAAGGATCGAGTTCGAGAAGACCGAGTACCGGTTGCCGCGTTGACCATAATCTTATCCATCCTTCGAGACCCTCGGTGATCACAGAAACTTTCATCGAGTGTGTGGGACCACATTGATGATAGAAAATGAGGTTATGGAATGCTGGTGAGGTCATTAGTCTCACATCAATTGCCGCAATTTGGGATGGCCAAGCTGAAAGATCAGCAATAGCCGACTTACCACTTGCGATGGCAAAGTAATTCAGAGAACTCATCTGCCGAAGCAGTTGCCAGTACTGCTTGGACAGCTCCGCCGTGGTCAATATCTCTATTGCTTCACAAAGCAGAGGCTGCCGCTGGCCGATGAGACTACACGCCCAGACCGCGGTACAATCCAGCCATGTTTCAACATTACTTGCCTGAAAGCAGACTTCTGGGCAAGCGAGGTGCATCTGAAGTTCAAAGATGGCCATACGCGGGGCACAGTTGTTGAACATGATGAATGCGCAATCGAGCATGAAAACATAAATGAGAGTCCTGATCAGTTCCTCCCTCGCGATGAACAGTCTCCAGCTCGCGAGGCTTTCGGAAGGACGCAAATAATTGCTGAGTTGGCCGTGTCTCGCACCTGAAAACCCGATGCTGCGGGCAGCCGCAATGACCTGCGAGAATCTGATTCGACGGGCTCGGTTCTTGTCCTCTTGAGACCCTTCCCAGTTCAGGATCAATACTACTCCGTAGGCCGCCCTGAGCGCGTCCAGCTGGGTTTCTATGTCGATAAGTTGAGATTTGTCACCGGTCTGTTGGCTCTCGCTGTCGCCAAAGCTGTCATCGTTGAAGATCCAGTCCTCCACCTCACTAACCCACATTGAGGCCTGATCACGATCGCTCGTCTCTGATGTGAGGAACGCACCAATGAGAGACATGACTGCGAGGAGCGAGGCAGGCTTTTGCGTAGCGACAAAGGTCGGTTTGTGAAAGACCGGCCAATTCGGATACCACATGCTCCAGAATGCCAAGAGGAACCTTTCAAGGTTGTCTGGCGAGAAAAAACGGTAGCAAAGCACCACCCTCGTCGCGGACCAGGTGGTTTGCTTGGAGCTGTTCGACCGCTTCTTCTGCGCCACCTGTCGAATTGCTGCGACAATTTCATGTGTTTTTTGATGCAAGGTCGGCGATTTCGACACAGCCTGCCGAGCCTTCCCATGGGTCTTGATGAATCCAAATGCCCTCGACGTACTTGACTCGGGAAGATCTCTAGAAACATCAATGGAGCCAATCTCCAACCCAAAGTCGAGAAGCGGCGCATGGAAAACCAAGTCGCCCTGCGCAGCAGCCTTTGAAATATTCCTGGTATCGCGGGCCTGTAATAAGATCCTTTTCGTCTGGTTTGGATTTCCACATTCAAAAGAACTAGCCAGTCCATCCGTTGAAGTGAACCTTGCCAGAAAGGCGAGGTTCGAACCGCCATTGCCAGATGCAAAGAAAAGAGAAACAGGGTTGAGAAAACCGTCCCATGTCGCAGTGGTTGGCAAGTACCCGCACGAAAGGCTGAATAGGCTTGCAAGAGGTGAGGGCATCGTTGGAGGCGACCAGCACGAATCGGAATCAATGGGCGAGAACAGTGACTCTTCTTGTACACAAAGGACATCATTAGGCGGGTGGCCTCGTACGGTGCTGCTGAAGTCTAGCCCAAGCGCTGCCATCCATGTATCGTCCATATCAGTGGTTGAAATGTCAAAGCCTGGTTGTTCCAACGACGAGGTCGTGCAGTTTTTGAGATGGGACGTCGGCTTCCGTGGATATTTACCACGAGTAGTAGTGGCTCGAACGTAATTGCACTCGAGGGGCGCCTCCCGGCACCCCATGCATGGTTGTGTCTGACTGCATGCTTTTTTCTTCACGATGCAGCGGTCGCATGCAAGCTGCTTCCTTCCTCGTTTCTGTTGTGCAAGGCTTGGAATCGGCAGGCCATCGGCCAAGCGTTTATTGCATGTCTTCCAGTGTCGGATCAATGCGTCCCTGGGCTTTTGTCAGCAGTTGCACCCAACATGGCTCCATTGATGGCAACTCAGACCGTCGGGTGAAACTTTTCGAGCAGAAGTCGCAAGGAAATGCGCGGTGATCAACATCTGATATTGTCAGCCGGTCCGTGGCGAGATCTCAATTGCTGTCGCTCGGGCCTCTACGTACGCGATTGTAGATGGCGCTGCAGGTGCTCTTTTGACGGATAGCAGACATCAGCGTAAGCGCGACTTGAGGCTTGTGAGTTTGCTTACCCAGTCGCTTGAACGAATGAAGGCATATCTGGCACTGAAAAGGAGAAGAATTCATAGTATCCACATTGACGGCGCGCACAGAAACATGCAGCGAGAAAGCAATCCATGCGCGAAAAGCGGAGTGGAACAAGCACAACACGAGATCAGGAGAGCCTCAAGCCGGTGTCGATGGGTGAAGGAAACCCAGTCTCTAGTGAGTGAAGAGAGTACAAGGGTCGGTGGGAGGCCGGTGGCCCCGGCATGAGAAGTGTCTAGTTCTGTCTGGTGTCGTGTGATGGTGTTGATGCCCCATTGCCAAGTTCCTCGGTATTCGACCGCTCGATTGCCGAACCGGTGAGTCTGATCGTCGAACACGAGGAGCCGTTTCCCCATTTCCTACTAACTCCAGGACTATAGAAATGGCTGTGTGCCTTTTTCCCCGCGGGGTCCAGAAACGGGCTACTGATTGGACGCCCCGGACTTCTGTCACTGCCTGTCCTCGGGAATTTCCCCACCTCCACATCTGGGGAAAAAAAGACGTGAATCTCCGCTCTCTAGGGATCATCGGATTTACAGTCTATCGAGATACCCGAATCGGGCAAGGTCATACTTCGCATGATTTGTATAGGTGCGAGCGAATAGGATGACGTTTCGATAGCTGTATAAACCCAATAAGGACTGATTGGTTCGACTAGACGCTATAATGTCGCATCTGCCGTATGATATGGATGTTCTCATCGTGTGTGATGCTTGTTCTTATTGCCTGTGCCGTTCTCCTGCATTGTATTGTGAAAATCCGAAATAATATTTATATCATCTCCCAGAGTCAGACACTTGATATGGCTCTTTTGTTACTTCATTGCTAGCATCCGAGGCTGCTTGGTACAAATTGCTTGTCAAAGTGTACATAACTCTCCACAACAGAGCTTTCTTCAACTATCAACCAGAATGATCTCAAACAATTCATCCTTCATCAGCCGACCCGCCATTGGTCAAGTAGGCTCGTCATGGAACAGTGTGGCTGGTGCATATCTGACCATCAGCAACTTGCTTTTGTTCGTTACGACATATCTAGTCCTCGAAACGCTGTACAATGTCTTCTTCCATCCCTTGCGCAAGATCCCGGGTCCATTCGGTGCCAAATTCAGCCAGTCATGGAGAAACCACAAATATCTGCGCGGCACCTGGCACAACGACTGCCTTGAGTTACACGCCAAGTACGGCAACGTCGTGCGCATTGCCCCCAATGAAGTGAGCTTTGTCGACGAAGTGGGCTTGAAGAGCATGTATGGCCATGGGAAGCAGGCACAAAAGGTGAATACTTCCTCTTTGTTTTACCTCTTCGGGAAATGGCACGACGTACTAACATGATCCAGACGAGTTGGTACGACACTTGGAAAATCCCCAACATGACTGTCAGCTTCTTTGCTGCAACCGACCCCAAGGTTCACCGATACCTTCGTTCTAGAGTCTCAGGCGCCTACTCCATGACTGCAATCCTATCAATGGAGCCACTGGTACAAGAAGTCTTGAGTTTGAACAAGGATCGCCCACGGAATTCGCACGCAAGGGCCAAGTTGTGCGTATTGATCAATGGGTCAACTACTTCACCTTTGACGTTGTGGGACAGCTGGCCATGGGCGGCACCATTGGCTTTCTCCAACAAGGAAAGGACATTGACGGTATCATTCAATCCATCCATGATGGTTTCTGGCTCATGGCGAACATGGGGAACATGCCACTGCAGAATTACTGGTTCAACAATGCCTTTTCAAAGTGGGTCACCAGGACCTTTGGTGGCAAGAGGCTGAATGCCTTTGACGTCTTTCTGGATTGGCTTGAGCATAGAGTAGATGCACGCATGCGCGACGGCTTGGGCGAAAAGCGTCGAGACATGCTGCAACACTTTATCGAAGCAAAGGATCTCAACGGCCAGCCCGTGAAGAAGGCCGACGTTATGATTGAAGGGGTAAATATTCTCGGGTAAGTTCTGTTTATATTGTTGTTGTAACATTCGCCACGCTTCATGATAACATGCAAGAGACTGACAAGCTGGCAGGGCTGGTGCTGGTGCGTATAAACAAATCCGAACCGCAAGTAGCCGCTGCGACTGTTCCTGACGCTCAATTTAGATACCACCGCCATTGGAATTCTCGCAATCATTGGAAATGTGCTCACTCATGCTCGAGTCAAAACAAAGCTGCAAGAAGAGCTTGATCAGGCTGCTCAGGACCTTGATCTGGAGAGAGCTGGGCGCGACTTTGCATTCAAAAAACTGGAATCACTACCTTACCTATCCGCAGTCATCACCGAAAGTACTCGAGTCCATCCTTCTATCCAGTACCAACTCCCACGCTATGTACCCCCCGGGGGCGTCCAGGTGGAGAAATACTTTCTGCCGGAACGATCAATATTGGGAATCAGCCCGCGAAGCATGAACCGCTCAAAGGATATCTTCGGACCTGATGCAGACATGTTTCAACCTGAGCGATGGATTTCCAATGGCTCTGATGATGACAATGACCGAATCAAACGCCAAGGGCTACTTTTGACAACGGTATGTTGTTGCCAGGTCGCGCACATCAAGCGGCATCTGCTGATCTTCTACTGTAGTTTGGCATGGGTAGCAGAAGTTGTGTAGGAAGAAATCTCGCGACGGTCGAGATATACAAATACATTGCACAGTTCTTCCGTGCTTTTGATGCCGAGATGGTCAGGCCTGATCAACCGTGGAAGACCAAAACCCAATGGTTTTCGTTTCCACAGGATTTCCAAATTCGGATTACCGAAAGAAAGACAGACTGAATGGGCACAACTCTCTGTATACTGCTTCTATCACCACTCTCTTTTGCTTTCCTCTCTTTCTTTTGCACTTTTATTCTGTTTTTTCACATCTTATTTCATGGTGACTCCTTTCCTTCTTTTCTTTTATTTGGGAACAGATGTTGTCGGGGAACGTCGCAAGCCTCCCTACGAGCTAAATACAAAGAATGACTTTTGTTATCTTATTACAGCATTTATTATGTGAAGTATCCGGCACGGCTTTCCTCTTACTGTACAATTATGCAAAATGGTGAAGTCGCACGTGTGCGCTCCTAATAAGGCACATTCTTAGCAAGGCCATGCCCCAGACCAATAATGAAGAGTGGAAAGGTGGCCGGAACGTCCCAGACTATTTCTATATAAGGCGAGAGTATCCAATGATCCAAGGATTTATCTCGTTTTCTCAGTCGGTAGAATGATAGAAAGTCGAAGAGAGGACGCTTGTGCCGAATTTCTGCGGCGTCGGCTAATCAGTAACAAATCTTTCAAGAACACAAGCTTATGCGCATATCATAGCTCGAAAGAAACATGCTAGACACGGCTACAGGCTTTGGCCTGGCGGGATAAGTCGTTTCTCTGGTGATACTTGGTGAACAGCAGACAGAGGGGAATGATCACCACTCGCATCATCCATGTTTCGGGAAATCCCCCACCCCCTCATCGCTAGTTTGAATACTCACTGCCGAGCGTCAATAACCTTGGCCTCACTACCGACCGTGAAGAAGCCTTGGCGGTGGGCCTAGTGGTCATTTCCAATTACTAGACAAACATCATTGCATAGGTATCATAGACAACATTGAACTATTTGAGGTTGAGCATGACCACCCATCTGTAATGATCAAAAAGCTTTACAGCTGTTGCATATTCAACCTTTACGACAAGTCTGAAGATCAGTATCAAATACGAAGTCTTTTCTTTACTATGAAACCCTTTTTTCAACCAAGCAACATGGAGCAGACCATTCTGAAAGATGCACCAGACGGGAATCCTACAGCCTCCAATCACACACGGGATGGAGAAGTACCTCGGGTTGCTGGCCAGCCACTGTGCCTACCTCCGAACACCACTTTTGACAAATTCAAAGACTTCATCACGGGAGCGAGCGAGATATGCGGAGACGAAAATGTGACGGTCGTGTCGCAATCTGAACAGCTGAGCCATGAGGACTATCTCGACCCAAGCAAAGTACATGACATGTACCATCTAGTCGGCAAAGAAGCCTTTGTCTCTTCAGCGGTCGTCTCGCCTCGCAGCGTCCCAGAGGTCCAAGGAATGGTGCAGCTGTGTAACGACTTTGAGATCCCCCTCTGGCCCTTCTCAGTCGGTCGCAATGTCGGCTACGGTGGTGCTGCTCCTCGTGTACCCGGGTCCGTCGGTCTCGACATGGGCAGGCATATGAACCGGATCCTGAAAGTCGATACTGACGGGGCCTACGCCCTGGTTGAGCCTGGCGTCACATTTTCCGATCTCCACAACTACCTTGTTGAAAACAATCTTCGCGACAAGGTGTGGGTTGACGTGCCAGATCTGGGCGGAGGCTCCATTCTCGGCAATACAGTCGAGCGCGGCGTTGGCTACACTCCTTATGGTAAGTTAGGTATCTTTTGGTACCCTTGATGGTAAAAGCTGACGAACTTGGCAGGTGATCACTTCATGATGCACTGTGGCATGGAAGGTCAGAACTCTACTCATGACAACGCAAGGTCCGACGCAGGCTAACCCCAACCAGTCGTTCTTCCAGATGGAACGCTGCTCAGAACAGTGAGTAAAGTTTTCATACTTGTTATCTGTAGCTTCGTTCTCTACCTTCCGCGGCGCAACAGCACACCCGTGCATTTTTCCAACCTGATTACCATGAATAGCACGCTGACTGACTGTATAGGGGATGGGTGCGCTGCCCAATCCGAATGCAGACCCAAATGCTCCGCCGCACGAGCAAGAACCAAGCGCAACTTGGCAGCACTTCAATTATGGCTTTGGCCCGTACAATGACGGAATCTTCTCCCAGTCCTCCCTGGGAATCGTTGTCAAGATGGGAATATGGTTGATGACGAACCCGGGAGGCTACCAAAGCTATCTGATCACAATCCCACGAGATGAAGACCTACATCAAGCCGTGGAGATCATCCGCCCTCTACGTCTGTCCATGATACTGCAGAATGTGCCAACTTTACGCCACGTGCTACTCGATGCAGCTGTCATGGTAAGTTGAATCTTTCTATCAAAGACCAGTGTTATAGTTCTTGGCCCCCACTATTCATGTTCTCGTGTATAATCTGACCATTTCTCTTCCAGGGTACCCGTGCATCATACACGTCGTCGACTGGCCCTCTGAGTGACGCAGAAATTGATGCGATCGCCGATAAGCTGCAACTGGGACGCTGGAACTTCTACGGCGCACTGTACGGCCCGGAGCCGGTGCGTGCCGCCATGTGGGAGGCAGTCAAGGCATCATTTTCCGCAATCCCGGGAGCCAAGTTCTACTTTCCAGAAGACATGCCCGGCAACGTTGTTCTGCAGACCCGTCACCTGACGCTCCAGGGCGTCCCGACCACCACTGAGCTCAAGTGGGTCGACTGGCTGCCGAATGGCGCGCACCTGTTTTTCTCGCCCATTGCCAAAGTCACTGGCGACGACGCCGAGGCCCAGTATCAGATCACAAGAAAGCGGTGCGAAGAGGCCGGTTTTGACTTTATCGGCACCTTTGTCGTGGGCATGCGGGAGATGCACCACATTGTGTGTCTCGTCTTTGACCGCAAGGATCCCGACTCTTGTCGTCGCGCGCACTGGGTCATCACGACTCTGATCGACGACGCGGCAGAGCGCGGCTGGGGCGAGTACCGGACACATCTGGCTTTGATGGACCAGGTTGCGGAGACCTACAATTTCAACAACAACGCCCAGATGAAGTTGAATACGGCGATTAAGAACGCCCTTGATCCAAAGGGCATCCTGGCGCCTGGAAAGAACGGTATCTGGCCTAAAAGCTATGATAAAGGTTTGTGGGCTGTTCCCAGGACTACTTTAAGAAGTTGAGTACCACAGAGGGTTTTGTCTCATTTGGCTGGTGGTTAGTGTTGTAAGGTTGTATTTTTGATATGCATAACCAGCATACAAGATATCAACCCTATATCTCAATTTCCACAATTTCCAGTTCACGCGGTATAAGAGCAGTGTTTCTTGAATGAACCTACACATACGACCATAGACACTAGAAAACTCGGCATCCCGTCCGCTCTGCCCTAGATAAACTGGTGATCGCTGGATTAGTACTCAGGTGGGTGACCACTGGGGAATACCTGGTGTTGTATGTTTTTGCCGTTCATTTTTTTTCTCCCTCTCTCTGAAACATTCCACCATTGTATTCTTTTGCTTCTTCGTATTGCTTCGAGCGGGAATCTCTGCTGTGTCACGAAAGTGAATGATCATCGCTCCAACATTTTTCTTCTTTGCTCACGCTTGCTGTGTACTATCACGCCTACCACTGTGCCAGCAGTGTCAAAAGTGAAGCTCCACTCTGGTAGCTAACCTAGGTAGGCTATCAGTGTGGATATAGACGTGATATCTGATGTTCACCTATTCCCGAACCACGACACACGACATATGAACAGTGCCCAGATGGTCGCGCAGAGCAGAAAATGGTGCGTCGGCAGCAAGATAAATGCCGTTATTCAATTTATCGTGGTCCACGCCCACGAATTGTAATCTGTCTAGATGCCACTCCTGATGTCAGCTTCAACCTCAAGGGCATTAAACCTCTCGTTAACAATGAACATTAGCGAGGTGCTCTTTGTTTTTTTTTATTTTTATTTTTTGGTACGTATGGCTGTGGGTAGCAACGGCTGGGCTGATAATCCCGCGCATGAGCTGTTCAGGACTGTTCTAGAACAACACTCACCTTACATTCAACTACGGCGCCACTCAGTATTGTCACATTCCCACGAAATAGTGATTTATGAAAGCCTAGACGGCCGCAATTGATAACACAAGCACAGCCGCAAGGATCTTTGAAGGCTTCATTCCTTTTGGCTTGACCTTTTAGGAGTGAAAAGAAAATGATTTTGGTCCAAGGGAACATTACAACACAGGCGTTCCACTTGCAATAGGCGAACTCATCATCAAGTCTGCATGCAGAGATGGCATCTTATACTGGCCTTCAGATTGAGTCCTGGAATTGATCACAGCTTCACTGTATGCCATTCTCATGTCTAAATATCTCAAATAGTCTCTATTCTCTCTTTCCAAGCAAACGAGAAGCAGCGAATAGTGGATTATTGGAAAGTTTTGGCGACACGGCTGACTGCATGCGCCGGGATCAAGCAGCGTTACGTTGTCTGTGAAGGTCGTTTCTCCTGATTTGAGAATACAAGTTGGCATGTTTTCAATCAGTCTTGGTAACAGAGAAAGAAATCCTAGTTGGAGTGAAGAGTGTTGCAATCTACCGTTTCAGCATCAGGAGACAACATCTCGCCGGCCGCAGAGATTCGGAAGGAACCAAATCCATCTGCAAATATAGGATTCAAGTCAAAGTCGTAGAGAACCAACGCCAAGCCGGACACTCGGCAAGACCCTTGCCCCATAATAATGGATATCAGGTGTATTGAAGGGTTGGGGGCATAATATGCTGCCAAGCAGTAGCATACAGGGAGGCATGTATTCTACCTAATTTCTCAGTGCATTGTGACTAGAGGCTGTACAAAAGTCTTCTCTTCTTCTTCCTTTACTTTCAAACTCCTCCGTGTAGCCTGTTGATTTTGCCACCACCGTATCTGGGTATTTCCTTTCAGTCTCGACGCATCCCCTTTACTCTTCTGTGCCACTCTCTGTACCGCATCGGGAAGGCAAAAATGCAACTCTTCTCTGCATTCCGGGCCGGCTGGCTTGTGGCCGCCTACTACGTGGGTGCCGTCCAGGCCGCAACCAACGCAACTTCTGGCATCATGGAAGTGGACCTCGTTTTCCCGCGCAACGAGACATATGCTCTCAATGGAACATTTCCCATTGTATTTGCCATCAAGAATCCCGAGCTCGTGCCCTTGCTTATTAATACCATTACATTTACGGTACACGAATGGGAAGAATTGGAGAATTTCGCCGTCGCGGACAGCTTCGATCTCAGATGGAAAAATTACAGCAGCGACCCTCTTTTTGTATACCACACCTTCGCCGGGCTTGACAATGAGGCTGTCTGGTGGCTTACGTGGGATGTCACCTGGGCTAGTTGTACCGAGGAGTCTTTGTCTAAAAGGAACATCACCTACGACTCGTATTCCACCTCTCTCGCCTTTACGACTAGCAATTCCGGGCAAGCGGTAAATCTCGTCGCCGGGACAGCAAGCGACGATTGCCCGGCAATTTCAGGAGTCGCCGTCGAGGTAGCAAGCACGCTCGACGTCCCGGTGGGCGTGGACTGGGAGAACGGCGATACCTGTGCAGTGCTCGCCGAAACTACACCCTCGGCGACTCCATGTGAGGTCAAAATCGATGCCGCCACAGAGGCTAGTATGGCTGCCTCCATCGCTGACAATGCTTGCCGAGCAACTGCAGTAGTCGGCTGCGGGTCATCGGGCGACGACGGTGAGAGCGCGGGCGGCCGCTTGGCTGTCGGGGCAGTAACATTATCGACCGCCGCACTCGGAGCGTTGGGATTCGTTTTACAGTCAGTAGTTTAGCTTGAGGTGGTGCGCAAATAAACCCGACTTTCCCGATATCCTTCCAGATAGCGAGGTTGACGGTGTTAGTTACCTGACGTTCCTTGTGGTCCTCAAGAACCTTCTGCCCGGCAAGACTGTTTTAATTGCAGCTCCTACGTAAGTTCGTCCTACTGGTACCTGAAGCAGTATCCCATCGACGCTATTGGCAAGGTTGTTGATTACATGGTCTTCATGAAATACGATCTACACGGCCAGTGGGATGCCTCCAACGCTTACTCGCAGGAGGACTGTGACTCGGGCAATTGTCTGCGGAAAAGGTCATAGTTGGAGTTACCAGTTACGGAAGATCCTTCAACATGGCCGCGGCCGGCTGCTGGGGCCGTGAGTGCTTATTTGCTGGTAGTCGGACCGGTTCAGACGCGACCAAGGGTGTTTGTACCGGCACGGCTGGGTATATTGCCGATGCAGAGATCGCCGAGATCATGGAGGATTCGTCGCGAGTCGTCAAGAGCTTTGTGGATTCGATCAGAAACAGTGATATTCTTGTCTACGACGACACCCAGTGGGTCGGACACATGTGCAGCAGTACAAAGGAATCGCGCGCAGCGTTGTATGCCGCCTGTGGTGTGGGCGGCACCACAGACTGGGCCAGTGATCTGAAGGAGTGACACGATGTTCCTTCACAAGTCAGTTCTTGGGCTAGATCCAAGCAAAAGGTCCTGGATGGAGAAAACCCTTTGACGGATTCTACGAGAAATGGCAACTGCACCGACTTCGATTGCACGAGCAAATACATCGTCATCATGCTGGACTATACGCCATCAGAGCGGTGGAAGGCCCTGGGAGCCGACGCAGCATGGGAAGATGTCGTGAGAATCTGGCAGGACACTGACTTTAAACGAGAAGGAGCAAGCTTTATAGAGTCACTACCCAGTACCCTCAAGGTGGATTAATGGATGTGGAAATATCTCTGAGTTCGCCAATGGGAAAGTATTCGATGGCACTCAAGTGTCAATCGACGTCCTTTGGTCTGTTATGTCCAACGGGATGCTTATTTCCGGCACGTTTGATGAGGAGGCTCCAGAGAATGAATCTGAGGAGCAAAGCGAGTCGAAACTGCGGGCCAACATTGGCAAGTCACTCTTTGGCTTCACTATCCCGGCACTGTGGCAGGTTTCTGGGACGTACGCCTTTGCCATTGACTCGGGGTATGGCTGCGATGAAGACAAGCCGCTTGATGATTACCTCGAGGACGACACTATGGATGCCACGGGGGCCTGAGTCGATGGCACGCAGTATTACCTGGTCTATCCCAAAGGCGAGGCCACGGAGTATGAGTGCCACTACTACGACAACAGCCACTGCGAGAGACAGTGCCGCGACAACAAGTTCTCCGCGCCCCCGGGACTGGACTTACTGGACGGATCGGACTTTGGCGGCATCACAAAGGAAGACCTCATCACGGGCTCCGTCCGCACTTGGCTCCAGAATGGCAAGACCAACGGTGGTGGTTTTGCCGACCCGACCGATGGCGGCACCATTGACAACCTCCTGAACGTGGATGTCACCACGCCGAGCTACATGCGTCTTCCTGTCTGCCGTCCCGAGCGTGCTCTCTAGTCCAGGGATACAACATCGGCTGGTTCCAGCGCCAACTACCCCTGGTAGGGGCATCGATGATGGGTGGAGAGTCGGAAACTTTCTGAAAGTAGTCCAAGATGCGGTGTTGTTTGGAGAAATCGACCTGGCGACTTGAGCGTCTTCTGGAGGGTTTTGAGCGTCCGATTGGCGTCTTGGTTGTCTTAGGAGTTCCCATTGGCGCCTTGATTGCCTTGGGAGGTCCTCCGGTCTGGGACCGTCTCTTCGGACCAAGTGGTGCCATTGATAGTCGTTCCCCAGGCTGTGTTTCACTAGTCAGCATAAATTTGCTTACAGAATCCTAGATAAAATACGTACGGGCACCTATCGTGAGGACGACAATTGGGTGGGTAAGGTGAAAATGGACAGTCGTGAGGTTGACGGGTAAGTCATTTTGAGCGTTTACTTTCTTCTTTCATTTGTCAGATTATCAGACCAAATTTTGGTCTGAATAAATCTCTAATCTCTCGAATAATGCATTGCTTTCCCTTGAGCCTTAGAACAAGGGAATTTTGGTGCCATCCGAACTCGTCATATTTATGGGCATACTACGGCCAACTCCGAGATCTTCTATTCAACACTTTCCTCTCAATACTAATCTCTTCCATTTCCAGTGATACCCCGCCGGGAAGGGATGACTGCGGCGATTCCAACTTTGTGGACCAGACAAGCGACGGCTCGCCGGATGTTGCCGACTGCCTACAGATCATCAAGAACTACGAGGGCGATGGCACTACCGATTTCACGACACAAGTCCTCGGCAAGCCCCATCATGAGATTGGCAGCCACGGTTCTTGCAAGATTGGTGTCGAGGCCACCAAAGTGAACGGCAACGTCAACTTTAACGTCGGTGGCCAAGACGTCATTGACATCGTCAATGAAGCTGTCAAGCAATTCGGCGGATCTGGCAAAGTGGGCGCCAAGGGATACATGTCCTGCAACGGCAACGTCAAGAGCCAGGCCGTTATGTGGGGTATTTACTAGAAAGGAATTATTAGAAGATCAGGTAAATTGTTGGTTTGAATGAATAGCCTCCAAGACAGTCATGTATTTGGACCTTTCCCATCTTCTTTTCCCAGATGTCAAATATGAGGCTTGACCGATCCGCCGGCGCGAACTGAAGCCACATCTGCCGGTTGCCGTCACACTTGTCCATGCCCATCAGTAGGCGCCGGACAGTGGTGGGTACCTACATGATCCTCGAGCGCCGCCGCCGGGGAGCCGTGGAGATCTGCGGTTACTCGAGGTCGCACGACATCTTGGCCACCCGAGCCGAGCTCTCCCCTTGGTACAGCAAAACAGCCCACCCGCAAGGGTCATTCTCTTCATGTGTCCCAATAGCCCATATCAAACTGCATATTTACATGGAGTCCTGCGAGTGTGTCCAATGCAGTGCTCTCGAGACCTTTTGACATTAATGAGCGCGGCGATCAAAGACTGGGCCACATCGACAGAATCCATGCAGTATGACATTGCAACCACCGAGGGCTGCCACCATAAGAGATGTAGTCTCACTCACAATCAAGCCCTTGATACTGAACAGCAGCGGTCAAGTATTTCTTTGGAAGAAGTGCGTTGGACACCGGGATCTTCAACCCGTATAGCAACTCTCGAACTATTCAGATCTTGCTCCCACAATAACTAATTCACTGTCGCAGACGATACCTCCATAAACGAGACGTCAGCACAACTGAAAGCTCAGCCACGCAACAATCGATAGATATCCGAACAGCACCTGCAGGCTCCCGAGAACTAGGAATGCCGCCCCCCTCTCCATCTGCACCTGCATGGTAGGCGAACACAGCAAAGGAAAAACCCCACACGACCACGACCTCTGCTTGTATTCCCCGATGCTGTGTTCTCGAGGAAATAGATACATAGATGAGCACCGAGGCGCCCCCGAGTATGCTGTGCGAGGCACCCGACGACGATCGAACAGGGACCCGAGCTCGAGGATCCTTTCGGCGCCCGCATCGAGACGAACGAGCGGGCTGCAAAAGCAAAGTCCGGGACGCAAGAAAGTGGACAAGCAATGAACGAGGCGAGGGGAAATACTTTTATCAACCGTGAGAAATTCCAACCAACCAAGAAATTCCAAGCTCCCGAGCCGCCTGGCCGACTGGGATATGCAGTGCACTGGCTGCTGGTAAGAAAGAACCCGGTATCATCCCGTGAGCCTAATTCGACGACATTGGTGACACGGCGGGGGGCGCGACGCACGAGTGTGCCGGGCACGACATGCCCGTTTGGTCCAGTCAGGTATTTCTCCGCCCACCCCGGCCTTGTGTAACGGAGAGGTGGGCATTTGTTGATGGTTGTCCAGCTCCCGGGGGTTTCTAGAGTGTTTTCTTATCTGTTCGTTAGTACCATGCTCGGTTCACTGCTGGCCGCGTTTGATGGAGGGTGTTTTGAGGAGCGTCGGATCCGAGCTTGTCTCGAGGTTGAACAGAAAATGCCATCCAAATCGTTTGCATACTTTCGAAAATTACTTGTTTGGGAATACCATCCCCCAATACTGACAGAGTCAACTATTGGCTCAGCGCAGCGAATATGCATTCTGTTCGATAGTCCAAGTAGACTATTGACCAGCAGCCAGCTTCCCCGCAACAAACTGGCCCTGTGTATACACATCTCTCTACCATGCTCACCAGGCAAGCAAGGCAGTACGTCTTTCGAGGTGGATGAAGATAGTACGCAGAACAACATGCCATAATGTCGTACAGCCTCAAAGATCGATCGTTCCTCTATATTTCCAAGGTCGTGCAGAGCTCCGGAGCTGAGTTGCCCGAATGGGAAACGAACATAATCTTGGCTCTATGCCGTTGAAACAATGCCGTACTACCGGGTGTGTGTATCCATACACGCCAGGGAAAGACTTCAGCCCGGATGCTTTTCATCTTTTACGAGGGGTGATTATTGCTCTTTCTTCTCTTTCCAAAGTGAAGGATGCATTATTTTCTTTCCTGCCTGTCATGTAATGACATTGACAGCTCGACAGGTTCAGCCATTGTAATCTTCCATAGTGCGCTTGATGGAGCGCGGGCTGCGGTGTCAGCTATAATGATACTGGTATACGGATGCACCGTATATTGACTAACGTACAGAATCAAACCGAACAAGCATTGGTTGTCAAGACTTGGACAAGTAAGCGGAATAAATACAGCAGCTAATTAAACATCATACGTTGTCCGTATATATAAAAGACCGACACGAGGCAGTCACCAGTCATAGCCTCAAGCTAATCTCCCATATTACACGAAAAATATCGCGCAGTAAGATGAATTTGACTAACAACCATTTCCAGAATCAGGCAGATTGGGCTGTATACCGACCTACCTGCTCGCAATATCCAAGTCTGAACTTGCCACATGCTGTAATGCCTCCGACTAATTAGTCCCTGTCTCACAATGGCACCATACAAGTTCGCCGCGGGCATGCTGTCTGCCAGATCTTGGTTTTTGTGAGACATGCGAAATCATCGCCCGTTATGTGGTCATCTACCATTGCTCATATCATCTCGTTTTTCTCGAAATTTAAAACTGATCTTGCCCGACCTTGTCTTGTCCCATAACGGTAACTAGAGGCGTGAAGTGAGATGAGGGAGAAAAAATGGTAATATTTTAGCTGCTTCGATCTACGGAGCAGTCGGCCGGATCTGAAATTTCTTTAGAGTTATTTACTTCCAGCTGAAATGCGGACATCACGTCTACATGGGAGGGAAAAAAACAATTATTGCTTTTTTTCTAGGGAGTGATTTGACGTTGGGCCCGACCAATATTCAGCCTCACGGCGTGGCGTCTTTCTTCCGGGAAAAGGGGACCAAGTGGACTAAAAAAGACACATCTGGGCGAACCCGGGTCCTTGGGATTTAGGTCAGCGCAGACAGCAGATCTAGACCTGTTCTCTTGCCGGGGGTTCTCGCTTCGTCTCGGCCCCATTGGGAGAAAAAAAAAAGAATAGAGAGACCAGGCCTTTTTTTTTTACCCCGGAAAGAGAAGGGCGATCCGGCTGGCCGGGCAAAGAAAGAGACGAAAGGCATCCCTAATCAGGCCCTACCAGATCTCCCTCCCCCCGGGTCATGCTTACTCGATTTGTGAAAAGGAAGCTCCGCGCGCGCGATGCGAACTTGCGGTAGACACATTGCCGCCCCCGAAAGCCCATGGGTTTGTTTGCTTACGGCATGGTCCCAGTTCCGTCAAAGCGCGTTCCGCCCATGCCATATCAGAACCGCGCGAACAGACTGGGGTAGCCAATCTTTAGTAGGTAGCTGGTCGTATACCTGGCTGTGCGTATGGGCTGATCGCTGAAAGCAACAAAGAAGCTGTGACACGCAGAGTGCAGTAGTCAGCCAGTAGTTGCTGGTATGGTTGAGCAGTTTAGTATAAGCGCAGATCCCTGGGCCAAGACGGACGGCGGGCGCGCGCTGGCTAGTCCAGCTTGGTTGTTCTCTCTTCGCTCGCGTGGGGATGAGCGCTATATCCCAACCTCCATGGGCCTAACCTAGCTGGATTTGGTTCCACGTCTCGCTGTGATGGCTGCGCTCCCACGAGTTCTCTCCTGACCAAGAGCAGGAAGAGGGTGTGTACGTCGTGTGCTGTCGGGTCACGCTAGAGAGCCGTCTGGGCCAGTTCTTCTAGACCTCGCTGCCTCCAAGTTCCAGCGTATTGCCTTTTTTTCGACGCGAAAACCCCAGAGAGACAAGTTATCAGAGCATCGGAGAAGTCTGTGATCTGTGACGTGGTTGATTTGGTAGATGGACGGATCAATCTTGGTGCGGGCGCGGATCGATACAAGACTTGATTGGCGAGACGAGAGCCGGACGAGTCCCCGTAGCACAGAGACAGATGGGCTGGGGAAAATCGACGGTGCAAAAGAGACGAAACGCTCAGACTGACGAGCGGGTAATACCTATGTGATTCCGAACCACACGCCCATAGCAACGATTCCCATCTTTTCGTGTCTATCTCTAGTTTCCCCGTGTCTTGTAGAACGCTTAACTAATCAGTAAAGAGAGAACTAACCTCAACGCGGTATTTCATCTGCGCTCAACGGGACACCGGCACAAGATCTATGAGCAGTAATCGCTTTGCCCAACTCGCAACTGTGTGAGCTGGTTGTTTACTAGACCCGGCCTTGCCTTGGGTCTATCCAGACCCGTAAAATAAGGGGGCATTTCTGTGCCCGCATCAAGGGAAAGCTCGACAGCGAAAACCCCAGGCTTGCTTACCTACCTCCCCTCCCACTCGAAATAGAGTTCTGATGGACGCCTGAGCCGCGGCCGACTATGATCGATCGGTGGGCCCCCCATCCATACATCTGTCTATCCACGTTATCTGCCCCTGAGAGATACGTCGAGAGTCTTTCAACCAAGGGCGACCGTCCATCCATCAAGGAGCCATGCCGCTGGGAATCATCTGGAGCCTTGACCAGGCATAGGGGAGAGGGAGAGGGATGGGTTAGCTCGGGAGACCCATCAGTTGTCCCAAATTACACTCTCAGGAAGCCACCCCGTCCTGCTACGGCGTGTCAGTATGTCTTTTATAGCGATAGAATAAAGTTTTGACAGAACCATATGGAAAGACCCAGCGATGAACCGGTCCGCACCAGACTGAATTCGGAAACCGCCACGCCTCATCGGCGTGCACACTAATCATCAGTTCTACTGTTCTAAATGCAGGGACAGATATTGCTGATGTATGATGACGTTGTTACTGTAATCTAGACTTCAAAATCGCGTGCGACTGGGCATTGGTTTACAGGTTATTTACTGTTTGTTGATTCATTCTATCTACTTTATACCGGAGACCCACCCATTTGCCGTCGTGATCAGAAATTGATTCGCAAAATCCTGCATGGACGACAAAATCCAAAGGATACAATCCGGTACAACATCCTGAGCCCAATATGACTCTCCCTCCACTACACCAACGTCCGTCCCCTTCTGGGTATCAAGGTGTTAAAAATTCCAGAAAAAAAGAAAAGAAAGAGTAAAGCAGAGTAAAGCAAAACAAAACAACCCCTGCGTTGAGTCTGTGGTTCTCATTTGCCTAGAACGACACTCGAGCGATTGGCGACGAGTCGATCGGTGACTTCCAATGCGATAGGGAATCCGCCTAGCATTGGTAAGGTCGATAACTGACTTCAAGCCCCCGGCGAGGTCGATGACTTTGAATCATTGGTGATGTCCTTTTGAATGATTTCAGCCACGTGTAAGGTTGATGACGAACCTCAAGTGCTCGGCGCAGTCGATTGAGGATTTCCAAGTAAAGATGTAATCGAGGTGTGGTGTGGGCAAGGTCCAGAAAGATGAAAACCAAGCCATTGATGAGTTAGAGGCCGTAAGAGTCGATTGCAGAAAATTCGTGATCCATAAATCCCATGTTGTACAGACGCTTCGGCCTCAAGAACTCCTGAAAGAACTCCTGAAATGTTTCCGTTTTTAAGAGAACGCCTTCTCTTATCCTGTCAACGCCATGCTTTTATCCCAAATCATAACCGCAGCTTGCGCTGTCGTGGTCTATGCCCAAAAGAAATTCCAGCTTCCGATGATTATGCGTTATTCGAAATTCCGTTGAGAGGAGCGCTGAAGTCAAATTCGCCGTTTGGTCCTTGGTCTTGATCTTGATCGGGTTCAGGTGAAGAGTTGCTGCTCTTGATTGGGTCGTCTTGGGCTTGGCCCTGGGCGTCCTTGAATTTGCCCTCGCAGTTCTTGACCAGATTGTGTCGCTACAATGAGGGAGAATGATATCAGTATTGCATCACGGGACCGGTTTCATGGTTGAGACTCACCTTCAAAGCATCCTTGCGAGAAAAGCTCTTCTCGCAGTATTTACAAGGAAAGGGCTTCACCGCCAGATGTATGCGCTTGTGGCGCTTCAGGTCATGATTCCGGTTGAATGACTGGGTGCAAATGTCGCACTTGAAAGGTCGATCCTGGTGGGCCTGACCACCATAGTTCCCATACGGCATAGATGGGTGGTGGTGATGCTGGAATCCGGCAGAAAGGTGATGATGTTGTACCCCATTTATAACCCTCATTGGTGTTCCGGGAGTGCTCAAGTTGGTAGCCACTTGTGGCGTCATGTGCGCAGAGAAACCTCCGTAGCCATTACCATAATTGCCGGGCAGTGGTCTGGAATGATAAGGCACAGGAATCTGCCCGGCCAAGGAAGGCATCGAATGTTGGGCCGCACCAGCAGTCGAGGGAGGAAGATTTGCACGAGTGGGAAAGGCTGTGGAATACGTTGCTGATTGTGGCAGGGCCACTGATGTGGAAGAACCGTAGAACGATGATGAAGTGGCCGGCAGTCCGCCTGGCGAGTGCGGCATAGATGATGCATATCCGAAGTTGGGAGTAGGGGTCGGTGCATTGGGAGGCTGCAGTATCGGGGCATAGATAGAATGCCGGTGTCCAGAGACCGTCTGTTGGCTGGGAGGCGAAGGCATTGCTCGCGAGTGGTTCGATGCCAGGCTACCAGGAGAGTTCGAAGTCAGAGTGTTGGATGTCAAGCCGTTGGACGTGACGGGACTGGGAGAGACCATGCCGGAAGCGTAAGTGTGCTGGTGTCCATTCGAAAGACCGCTGTTCATCGTTGCGGGTGCAAAGGTATACGCGTCCTGTCCACCTGGCATAGGCCACGTACCGGTCGTGTACGGGCTCACCTGTGCCTGAGAGATCGGGGGTCCTGCTTGAGAGCCATTCGAATTCATGACTCCGTTCTGAGAGGGCTGAGAATAGTTGCCAACGCCGACCAGACCGTTCTGAGAGCTGTGCGAATGAGAGCTGTTGCTGTGAACAATGGAACCAGGACTGGAAGCCACAGAGTTCAGATCCCCAGCCGTGAAACTGGGAGCCCCTGTCAAATCGTTAGCAATGGGTTCTGAGTTGAGAATCTGGGAAAATGATGTACTTGGAATGGTGTTGTCCTGTGTTGGGTGTGGAAGGCTGAATGGCGGAAGAGTGTGAGTTGCTGGGCGCCGAGCTGAGAAGCTCTCTAGGCCCTGTGAGGGCGTGGCGGTCGAGTTGGGCTGCGGGAGTGTCTGCCAGTAAGGATTCTGACCATTCGAACCATTCTGGTTGTTTCGACCTGCCTGGCCATTGTGGCCATTCTGGTTGTTGGCAAAGGGCGACATCTTGGCTGCACTGACTCGTAATGTGTTCCTATTGCCGGGAGAATGGTGCTTTAGTCGAGAGATGAGGGAGTCGAGGGATTGGGCGCAATAATGGTGTTTCTATTATCGCCCTTGACCTCCAAGCCCGCCACAACTTGCGCCTGACAAGACGCGCTGCTCGATCAGTCAGTACTTGTTCACTGACTGTCGTTGAATATATTGCCATGAGACAGTATAGCGCGCGGAACGACAATCGAAGTGTTTTTGCTCCTGCTATAGACTGTAACACCAAGAGAAGCGAGGCGCCGCCTGCCTGCCATGGCAAATGCAGGCGTCTCGGGGCTTGACAGCTTGAGTGGCAAGCAGGATGCTGAGGAGAAGACAAAAAGGGAACAAGTCGTGACTTGACTATACAAGACTTACCGACAATCGTGTACGCGGTTGCGCACTTCGCGATCTCTGTCTCAAGCGAGGCCTTGTGGTTGATCTTTTCTTCAGATCCCTGAAGGGAGAGAAAGTATGTGTCCAAGAAAGTCGGATGGATGGGGTCGCTGTTGCACCGACAAAGTGTTGACGATATCTCTCTTGTTGGTGGAATGTGGGTGGTCAGCTAGAAAGGCATATATACTGAGTATGCTTGAGGGCTGGCTTGTGGAAGCAGGTCAGTTCAGTATCTGCGTGTGCCTTTGTAGACGATGGAAGATGGTGTTGATGTTTGTGGTCCTGAGTTGCAGTGAAGTATCAGTGGCAGTGGGTGGGGACGTCGATCATGTATCTCTGGCGCCCCGGGGAGGCGTCTTGAGGATATATGTGGATGCAGGACTAGGCCGACGGGATCTGGGGGTGCATCTGAAGGAGGGATTGCTTTTTAAAAGAAGTATATGTTCGCTCGCTGGGTGACCCTGGCACTTTGCTTTTCTGGGACGGGATTTCTAACCTTGGCTTGAGAGCTAAGATCAGTCAAGGGGGGGCGCGGCTTTAAAGAAAAAAAGGTTATGGCGCGAGAAAATCGAGGGGAGAAAAGAATAATGAAAAAAGTAGAGATGCTTTTCTGGCGCCACTCCCCGTCCAACTACTTACTGCCAAATGCTCGGTCGAACTCTATTTCGTATGTGATTTCCTTGGGCCCCCTATTCGCCGGCTCGAGGTATTGCGAGTCGTCTTGAGACTGTATGTCTGTCTATTACAAGTTCAATCGTTGGTTTCAGACCGTTCGGGTTTGCTGAGCTTCCCCCAATAATGTGGTGGTTTCGAATCGCCAGAGACAGATACTTGGACAGCCTCAGTCAGACATTTGGGCGCGGGCACGACGTAGGTAGTGGCTAGATATGTAGCAGCAGCGACCTGTGTCGTTTGAATTGACCAAGCTGGCTGGGACCTAGTAGAGGGAAAGGGTAGGCGAGCAGAGCAGGCAGGCAGGTCTACAACATAGCTAAGCAGTGCCCTAAGAGTCAGTCTGCCGAACACTGGAATCCGCCGGCGCCTCTTGCGAGCTCAGACGAGGCTAGCCGACAGATACCGACAAATAAATGTTGACTGACAGATATAGGCTTGGAGGGTTTTTATGAATTAAAACCCTGTTTTTGCCCTGTTCTCGGAGAAGAACAAGCCACGAGGTAGAATATGTGATGGCCGAGGGCCGGAGATGCAGAAGATATTGCCTCCAAATCAGTAGGCAACAAGAAGGCAGGCGAAAAAGGCGAGAGTATCGTAACCTAGAGTGGGAAAGGCGAGAGCCAATACGATGGAAGGACTGTCGTTGAGCGTCGGCTGCCACGTTTTCTGCTTGCAGCTAGTAAAATCCCAAGAAAGTCGGAGCAGTTGAGCCCTACGGACATCGATTCACACCTAGATTTACCAGGCCTACGTTATGTATCAAGTGAGAGAGATGTCAGAAGGGAGCTCGGATACATAATAGGTGAGGTGCATGGGAAGGGGGAGGAGGAAGAGAAGTGATGGCTACCTAGTACCCTGGATTCCTTGGCGACCCTCCATCTTTGCACCCCATGCGCATCCAAGATTCCGGGATTGGCTTTTATTGACCAGTCCTCTTTGACTCTTCGCTCTATTGGCACGCTGACTAGATCTGGGACAGGGGTCGCCCGAGACGTCAGTTTGTTCTGCGAGGAGGAAAAAAGAAGAATGAGACGAACAAGACGACATCCATACATACTCCAGATGTGGCTGATTAGAGCTACGGGTAGGTATTCGTACATGGTCACTACCCTGGACATGTAGGCGTGTACCTACATACCTCCATGTATGTATGTATGGCGGTGGGTGTTCTGGTTCGTCCCTGCACCTGTGTGTAGTAGTAGTAGTATAGTTTGAATCAGGGGCCTTTGACAGCTTATTTTTGCATTTCCCTCTCTTCCCTCTGTCTCTCTCTCTCTCTCGTTCGCTCTTGTGTATTGTATGTAAGCTCGACGCTGAGTGAGAAGAGAGCGGCTCAGCCGCCGTGGTGGCCACATAATAGCTGACCTAGAACACGAAAAAGACACGAGCAGGAACCTCGGTCGCATGGTTGTGCTTGCTGATGGCAGGATCTCGAATGGGCCAGGCAGGTACAGCTAGTAAGTAGGTAGTAGGTAGGCGTAGGCAGGTGTTCATCCAGTCATTTTGGTCGGGGGAAAAGCTGTTGGATCGACCGGGGGTGGCATTTTCAGCCCCTGGGCTGTCTACACAATACCTGGGTAGCTGATAGGTTAGGTACGCAGCTAGGCTACTAGAAAGGTAGGGTGAGAGCATGTAGCTGGGAAAGTATCTAGCTGGGCATGTAGGCAAGTAGGGATGTACCTACCATACGGGCTGGATTGGACCAGGGTGCCAGCCGGCGGATGGATTAGCACGGGGCCCACGACGGACCCATGAAATAGACTACCACAAGTTACCCGGCGCTTTCCAGAAAGGAAACAAGTCGACCAAATCTCGGACCAGCCAACTCAATGGACTGATCAACGGACGAGGCATGTATCTAGCTACATGTATCTACCTAGAGTAGCTACTGCTAGTAGTTTACGCGCGAGAACTGCAACATTAGAAGCTGGTGTTCTAATCCATTTAGTGTCATCGTCCGTCTGGGGATGCGAGGTAGAGGTGTGCTAGGTAGGTATGAGATTCATGAGTTCTATCATAGAGGCGAGTGACGAACCACGCGTGCTTACTCCCAGTCGCAATCACGGATGTCGCTCTGCAAAAATACCCTGCTGCTTTTCTCTCACGCATTCATCCTGCCGCTTCCTAGGAAGACGCAGAGCAGGTCAGGTCAGGTCCAGTTCGGCTGCGCGACTGGCGAGGTAGGTTTATTGTCTTGGCGGATACGATCAGAGATGGGGTAGCCGATCCGGACTAGCCTGTTCAGCTCCAGTCAGAACGGTGTTCAGCTCGTTTACCTAGCAGCTAGGATGACCTTTTCTCGACCGTCTGTCTCCTCACGATCCTGGCAGGCATTTGGCATCATACGCGGAATGGGGCCCGTGTTGTGGGGGGAAATTCTCTCATCAGTGTCTGTACTGCAGAATGAAGAATTGCATTATCACACGAGACCTCTCGCCATCACACTCATGGCCGCCCGCCAATTGTGTTTGCCCAAAGTGAGGATAATAATCATGATGGTGAGTGTGATGCACAACCCTACCTGCACTTCATACCCTACCTACATACATGTGTAATACCGAAGCTGCACAACCAGCAGGATATCGGCGCAGCTGCTGGGATGGTGGATCTATGATCTGTGCGGTGTAGTATATCCATTATTTACTCGGCCCCGAGTGTATATGAAATACAGGAATGCGGCAGCATAATATGCATACCTAGATACACATTACTACTAATCAATCGACGATGGATTGATCGTCACTCCAAATACCCATCATTTTCTTTTCTGCTTTCCATGTTTGCTTTATTTCTTTTGCTCGCTCGTTGTTTCAGTCCAGCCTTAGGCGACCGTCAATCAGGATTTCAAATGACAATTGGTTGGGATTACACCCTCAGAGCCTCACCATCTTATTCCGAGGAAGCAAGCAGGGCAACATGTAAGATTGACCGCACTCATGCTCACTCAGCCGCAGCCTGGAATGGAGTGAGGGAGGAATTACGGTCAAGGTCAGGCGCTGCGTGCAATTGGGTGTCATGCGAGGATAGTAACCCACCCCCCAAGGTCCGACATATCTTTCGACTGAGTCAAGAGCTGGGGTTTAGCAGGAAAACCATGATTGCAGTAATGACCAAAAAGAAAATGGTCTTTGCGATCTGCTAACTCCAGTCTGGAGTCTTCTCATCGGCCCCAAGATTCGTCATCCTCTCCCTCGGATTCCAGAGGTCTAGAACATGCCATGGTCCCTCCATCCGGAGTAGGCCACCCATCCCGGCACTAATTGTTGCACTATGGGCAGGAAAAAAAAGCAGTCGGGGGTGTGTCCTCATACGTGCGCGCGCCTACCTAGCCTCTGGAACCCGCTAAAGCTCTCAAGTCATGGGGCCGGTCGTTCAGCGCATCTCCAGCACTGGGCACTAAACTGCTATGAGCGTTCGCCGCCCTGGCGCTGGCACGTATAGCAGTCGAGGTAAAAAAGGGTAGGTATTGCATGGCCGCTTTGCCTGCCTGTCTCGTTTGGAAATGACAGTCATTCCTGGCTACTCCATCTGTGCGTACAGGAAAATGCAGATGGCTATCGATTCACTATGTAAAATGTGCATTCATCGTTGACAGCTTGGGCAAATACCAGGTTGGAAGCGACCAAGGCCACCTAGGATGGCCTGTCCAGATCTGGCCTGGGCCTTGACTCTTGAGTGAGGGCTCGTGTGTATGGGGTGGGCGGGTAAGTACGTACATTTACATGGCTCCTCATCTCTGTCTCTCTCTCTCTTCACAATGGGCATCAAGCAGCAGAGCTCCAGCGGCAGCCATTGAATTGCCATTGAACCCAGCAAGTCGAAAAGACATGCTGTTCTGGAATCGCGCCCCTCCCATAGGTATGTGCCAGGCTTGCAGAACTCCAGATCGTTACGCACGACAGACAGCTCGAGTGAGAGCTAGGCCCTGCGTCCACAACTCGGTACGAGCCGAGGGCTTTGTCTGATCATTGCCTGAATGGTAGCTAGAGCCTCTCCTAAAGTCTCCGGAGATGACCCCACGGCGCAAATCCAGCTCCGGACCTTGCGTCGCACTAGCAGCTGTCAGACGAAGTTTATGTCCATCATATGTACGTAGTAATGTGTGTATCAATGATGTATATGTGTTTCTTGTCTAGGTTGCTGAGAATTGTTTCTATCTAGCAAGACGCGAGGGGCAAAATGCCCAAATACGGTGTACTCGCTTCACATCTTTGTATTTCCACCTCGGAGGACCGACGAAAAAAACAAAAGTGCAGATGATCGTATGCCAATTAGCAGCAGGTTGAGCCTCACTGTCTCGCATTAAAAGACAGGACTGGTGTAATGGCAATAGACGACAACCGCAGAAGAAGCAATGTTCTCTGCTGGAGTATTTGCTTTTCTGCCTTTGTGCGACAAATCTATGACCACTAGCTACATCTTGCTATCGTATTTGGCCGCAAGTCGCTGCAAAGCCAGATGAACTCTCGGCGATCTGGGTCAATCAAATCAATGGGCACCAATATTCCCAACAGATGGGCTTCTCGAGTGGGCAAACCGGATGCCTCACTTTGGGCGAATGCTCTATTGCAAATCTACGTTGCAAAATATCTCCAATTGTCATACAGCCACAGCCGCATTTTTGGGGTATGATCTGCCACGGGCTGGTGATTTTACCTTCAGCCATACGTTAGCAGAAAAAGTGGCAGATGTGGCTTTCAGCCCATGGGTTAGGGGACAGCGACGGCAAACACAGGGGTAAATCGGTAATTCATTGAGAACTGATCCGTGCATCCATCGTGACAATACTCGGTCGGACTCGTTCGCATCAATATTAAATAATATTTCGTCTACCTAGGTGTCAATCATACGGACCAAGCCCCGGTGCTCGTTCTCTTATCAAAGCGCTTCGTTGCGCGGCCCACTATCGGCAACCCGAACGGCCGCGCTGAAAATACATCTACCTACCGTATTCATTAAATAGACGAGCAAATAGAAACCATGATCATACCCGACTGATATCCAATACTACGTCCAATTTTAGCATCCCGAGCGACCATTCTCACAAATGTCCGCTATTTGCCAGAAAATTACACGGCCAGGGAGGACAGACAAAGGAGACAAAAAACCCCAGCGCTGCTATATAGTAATATGCGCCGTAATATGTGATTGAGACCGTGCTTTGCATCTGAGTGGTGACTCGGCCTGCACACACCCGTCAACCATGATACATGGCTTCAGATGACCACTGTCGAGTTCATCTTGAGCAACCACACACGCATGTATGTCCAGATAAATAATGTATGCACATCTATTCAGACGCGTAATGCAAGTAAGTGGCGAGGGAGGTGGCACCGCGACGCGGGCCTCTGAATGTTATTCTCGCGAGAATGAGCTGCAATGAGGGTCTTGCAGTCAGTGGTCATTCCAAAGTGGCCTGATTATTCGTGTCTCATTTCCGACTATAACATTTTAACACGACCGTTCTCGCCCAGCGCTCACACGGTTCCTCGTTACTAGTAGTTTCGAAACAAGCGTCTGTTCGCCCAGCACCGATGACTATGAGCACATATTTTTTTTCTCCCTCTCTCTTTCGTCTTTGCGCGCGCGGGAGACTAAAATAGGGTGAGCGCGCAGCTGGGACCGTCTAGGCCGGATTCGGATCCGAATGGGAACTGGCAACGTCGCCCAGGCAGGTCCAGGCCTTGGGTCTTGGGGTCGCGGCTTCCGTGACTTCAATAGGCAAATGGGGATTCACCCCGAGAGAAACTCGACAAGCAAGTGCTACCCGCTACCCCTTGGCAAAAGTTTGGCAAGAACTCCCTCCATCAAATCAATCCAATCCAATCCAAGCTATGTACCTATGCCCTGCCCCCTGGCTCTTTCCCACACGGGCGGCGCCATCAATCCATCCACTTCTTTCCATCATGTATCTAGGTATCCATATCTTCTTCTGTATGTATCGGCGTTGCCAAGCTCGAGCGTCTAGATCCCCCTCCAAAGCCAAATCTAATCCACGGACCATTCCCAAGAAAAATCCACGATCCTACGCTCCCCAGCGCCGTGCCGAACACCCCCTTCTCCTCCGATGCCATTTTCTGCATGTGGCGCAAAGAAGGTTAAATAGCCACAAAATGCAGGGTCGCAGTCGCATACATACGCCAGTAGTAATTAAGGGCAGGTCGACAACAAGAAGATATTATCGATTCCAAATCTGCAAGCCTTTGGCCGGTATCTACGTCTTCTAACTCCGGCAAGGTTTCCTGCTGCCTCCGCGCCACCGCCGAAAGATCAAAAACCGTTACGACAGTCATGCGAACGATGGCCGGCGAGAAATACTAACGTCAGCAATACGTCTTGGCGGGGGCAGGCATTCAGAGCCCGTGAGACGATGCGGATGGCTATCGCCGGGCTATACTCGATAAAGTCAGCCGCCTTGGTGCCACCCCACGCCCTAAATGCTACGGTTATGCGAACAATTACAATAAGGTGCCGTATATCACCCTGTACTACAAAAATCCAGCATATCATGCATCCAAGCAAGCGAAATCGAGTCCCTACTTGCTCATGCATCCACAGTCTGCAGTCCACCTTTACAGTACATGCCGCGGGCTTGTTGGGAAACGAGCGCCGGTGGGCAGCGAGCTCAGCAAGCAATATTCGATAGGTATACTCTGTATGGTCCGGTTTAGCACAGACCAGACTCCCGCCCGGCCATACCCCTGCCGTCGCATCTGACCGTTTATACGCCCGCCGCTCGCTTGATTGTATATGCTTGCTTTGTACCTTGTTGCTGCCAACTACGGAATCATCAGGCGAAAGCCCAGCCCAGCCTTACAACATGGCTTCCGGACATGGTCTCCTGGCACCTACAACAGCCACACTGGAGAGGGACCCTGGAAAAGCCGTCGTCCCCGCGAACGCCAACCGCAGAACGCCAGACCCATCTGTTCGGCTCGTGAGGGAACCGAGTTCTGACGTTTGGCATAAGCTGTCTGACCTGGTTCGCTGCTCACTCCAAGCCCGGCCAAGGTGTGGCACAACAGGTAGGTGAATCCTACACAAGAGGAACCAGGCTGCCACGAGATTTCAAGTCAGATCAATGTGCTAGCCTAGGTTGCCTGCTGCTTGATCGCATACCCGAGCCAGAGCAGTCTGCATTCGGTCGAATTCAGGTAGGCGAGAGCAGCAGCAGCAGCAGCATTAGCAAAACCAGGATCAGACTCATCATTCTGACCGTCAAATGGGGTGTAGCAGTCTGCCGCAAACCAACCAGCGAGAGCGACCACAGGCCCAGACTGCTGCTGCTCTTTCGACTGCCAGACTGCCAGACACTCTTACGTGCGAATGCTAATTGGAGGTGGTCCCATGTCGCAAGCTCATTGACGAATAATCGATGCAAGGGATCCATCCTCCGCACCCCTCCCCTCTCTGCTACTACTCTCTACCTCTTTCTTGCCTGCAACCTAGCGTCGCCTTTCTTCCCACTCTCACCCACCGCCCGGCAGCACGACCGCAAGAGCGCATCGAGCCCTGATTACTTTTACAATATTGTCTAGTTCTAGCCGTCCCTACATATAATTAGCATTCGTGGACCGGGGTTGCTTCGATAACTCGATGCGCATGCGCGTTGCTTTCCTGAATAGGAAGAGGGAACGGATTTCCGCCGCTCAGTGGAACCATTCGACGTGCTCCGCTCCGCCCGCTCCATGCGGACGAGACAGAGAGAAGAACTGATGGCTGCACCTTGACAGTTCTTTCTTTGCCATTATTAGCGGTTATGTTCGAGCCTCCTCCCCATGCGAGGAGACGCGCACTGCCATGGTCATCCGGTGTCCAGTGGGAGGGGCCAGCTACGATCTTCCTTGGCACGATCAGCAGGGATATCTTGCTTAATTTTGCTCACTTGATTCCTTCGGATAGCTTCGCAAATGCTGTCGTATCCAATGACCATTCCCCAAAAGGCACGCATCTTGGCAGAGGATTATGCGTGCCACACCTGGTTACGAGCCTACAGCTATGAAGAAGTGGTTCAAGTATTGACTTGGTCGATGTTATCACGAAAGCATTGTGAGCAATTCTTTCTCTATTTTTCATGGAACTTTTCTAGCTCTCCTTTTTCTTTTTCCCTTTTATTCGAAATTTCGATCTTCGGAATTGCTTTTCTGTCCCGCTGCAAGCATTCAGGATTTTCACCTGTCTCTTCCCATTTCAGGTAGGTTGAGCGGCTCAGCTCAGCACCGGGTGCCTGTATCGGGACAGTATTGTACATAGCACACACCCTTGCATTCCTTCTCTTCCCCCTCATTGCTCCGTGCTTCCGGGATTGCATCAGCGATGAGAGGCAGCAGCAGTAGTAGCAAGCAGCAGCAACTCAGCTGATGGGTCTCCTTGTTCACCGAGCTCAAGGCGGGTGAGACCAGTTGCATCGACTTGGGAAAGGGGATGCCGTTCTTCCTTGGATTGACAGCCCACTGCTCACAGTTGAGACGTGCAATGACGACTGGCTGCTTGTGCTTTGCCTTGAAGAACCAAACTTTCATGTCACATTGGGACCCTGCTCTGGTCTCTTCCTCCACTTATCAGAGAGCACCACACAAGAGCAAGGGCCGAAGGGGCATTGCAGCTAAGAAAAACGTGTCGTCCCGGTCCCTGGTCAAAAGAGGCTTGCCCTCTCCATCCAACCAAAATCGCTGCGACGTACCCAACTGAAAGGATATGGCTTGCCAATCTGGGTCGGCTTCGGTATTGGATCCGAGAAAAAGAGGCGTTTCGTTTCTCTCTCACACACAGACAGACAGATCTGTTCTCCACTCGACAAGTGCCAGTGTGGGCGGATGGGGGTGTACAGGGAACGCCTCTAATTTTTCCCATTTCTTCTCAACTTTCTGGAAAAGGCAACTTGTACTGATACATGTAAAATCTTAGACATAACTCGAAACTCTTTTAACTGCGCGTTATAATTGCGGAGCAATTATCCCTCCTCGAACGCGTGTGATTTAATTACTTGTCTATACATAATCACGAAAAATCATGTTTCGAAATAGTACACACACACCTCGCACGTAATCTATGATGGAGTGGGAGGCAAAGACTCAACACACTTCCTCGGTAGTACCAGTCTTTTTCTCCCAGGACAGAACGACCAATTGCGACTGTCTGTCCATCATGCAGAGGGTCACTGCTGCTTGGCTGCTTGCCCTCCCCCAATGTTCAGCTTTTGGGGGTGGTGGGATCGACGATCGACGATCGTTTCCCGACTTGTAGATTCGAGCATCAGGAAGAAGCAGAACATCATCATCACCATTGGAAAGAAGACTGCATCCAAAGAAGACCCCTGCAGCAGATCACTGCCCTTGGTTCGATGCAACACACTTGCAGACTGGACAAGTTCGCCAAGGCTGGCACCCGATCATATATGAAGCTATATCCTCGGCCGGGTCTAACGGACGCCGTTCGGTCCAAGGCATATTTTGACAGGCGACGATCTCTGTCTCTGAACGACTGCAAGAAAACACACGAGTCAAGCTTGTCCGTTTGTCACCAAGTATATGCTCGACCAATGCGTCTTCCGCATCTAGCAAGCTGTTGGGTGTCGCCCGAACCTGCATAATCGTACCACAATGACCAACTTCAATGGCATGTGCTCCGTTAGCAAGTCGGACTGAAAGGTCCCACAACGATTTCTGGGGCAAGCAGGCAAGCAGGATATAGCGTTGCGGCAGGGAGAAAAGCTTATATCACGCTCGACTGCTGCAGACGCCAGGCTTCGCTCGTTCCTGCGAGACAACAGAAATAGAATAAGGGACTCAAAGTTCCTTGACCCAACGCGGAAAGGAGTGGGGGTAAATAGAGGTTTGAGTTGTGCATCATATTCAGCACCGTCATGCTGACAGAGCCAACGTCTCCTCGCTGTCTGCTACTCTTTAGTGATGCCACGACGAATTACAAGAAAGAAGTGGTTCATTTCCATCATGACTGTTCCTTCGCGGCCCGAGGCGAAGCAATCTAGCGTCCTGGGGAGATTGATAAGAAACTGAGGGCTCCGGATCTTGACGAATCACCGGGCGAGAAGACGACACATCTTGCGCTATTTTATACAGTTTCTCAGGGTTGTTTCACGGAAGGTTTCGTTGACTCTGCTTTTAGATGGGAAAAATCAGAGAAAGGAGATGCCTGCCTGTTCGGGATCGGGCTAACTAAACCGTATTTTCTCTTCCTTGTAGGGCAGTTGGCAGGCAGATTTTAGTTGGACGAGGGAATAAGGGGAATAAAGATACTTGGGGCCTATGAAGAAATAATGAACTGATTAATGGGATTGGGAGGGAAACTCTAAAAAGAAGTCCAGTATGAGACATGCATGGAGCGGCTCGACCAATGAGGCCAGCATATCTCTTTCTCTCTTCCCCATCCGTGCCAAAATGGTCGCTCGGCAGGAACTCTTTTCGGAGCTAAACTTGCGGGTTTGCTAGAATAGAACAGAACGGTTCTTTGGGGATCGTCCTGTTCGGCCCTACGTGACGCAACATGGCTGTGTTGCTAGTATAGTTGACAGGTCCGGCTTCGATGATCTCGATGAATAGTAGCGATGATACCCGGATACTAGACAGTAAAGAGGTCAGCCTCGTCTACCGGCATGACTATGTCTACATGTACACTAAGAAGCACATCTCAACACACTGGCTTAGCAGAGGAAGCAAGTATCCCGCGGGCCAAGACGAGTCCGAGGGTCAGATATTCGAGCACCAGAATATCCCGACTATACCTCAGCTGTCTCTCTCGACCAAGACCTCTTTCCTTCCTCGACGTCGACGCGTGATCAAAAAGACCTCGGGAGTGCACAAGGGAGTATACGGCAGGAGTAGGCCTCCCCTGATTATCAATGAAACAAACAGAATTATGCTGGTCTGAAAGTGACATGCCCAATTAGAAAGAGAGTGTCCCAAAGGTTTTTGAGACATTTCGCTGTACCGTCTCTGGGCACAAGTGATTTGCTTTGTTTCTGCAAGCACTCTCCCGCCCGAGTACATCCCCATCCATCCATGGCCCCTCCCATTCTAGGACGAGACCAATCAGAAACGGCTTTCTTGTCCATTTTCTCTTTCTGGTTGGGAAAACATGGGAAGAGAGGTTCCAAGTAGCTAGAGGACATTGGCAGCTGTATGTACACCGTAGGTCTGCCCCGGGGAGTATGCAGAGAGAAAATGGAAAAACAGAATTTCGAGCACACACGCCCCCCTTGCCCCCTTCTCCTCTCCCCTCCCACATCTGTAATGTCATGTACGATAACGTTGCATCTCACTTGCAAACTTGTCAGGGCCAATTGACTTTCTGCGCGGGGAATGAGAATCAGAATGGGGGATGTTCCCTGGACCTTTTTGATCTGCTGGGGTGGCCTCGCTCCATCTTCATACAGGTCTGGCTGCAGTAGGGTGGCATGGACGAGAGTCGGGTTGCAGACAAGACATGCATATTTTGACAAGAGCAAGCCGACTTTTCTAATTCTCCTTACCTCATCACGGAGACACGGCCATAGCATTTGTGTGCAAGTTCGCCCCTCCGTCGTCAAAATAGTCCGGAGCAGCTTGCACATGGCACCGGCGCCGGATCGCACACTAGGACGGAGAATAGGGAACAGGGTGGCTTGAGGCTCCCAGATGGGGGTCTCTCGGCGTTGTCATGGCTTGTCTCGAGGTTCGCATGGCACCATTGCCTGGAAGTGGTATGGTATAGGCAGGTTGTCTTGGAACAATCACAGCGCCGTACGGTGGACAGATTGGTAAGGTAGGTAATGCCTTGAGCTGTGCGTAAAGCCGGGCAGTCGAGAGGGCTCGCTCGGTCTGTTGCGTTCTGCCTGCCTGCCTGCCCCTTGGGTCGTGGGGATTTCGTACGTACATGGACGCACGCACGCCCTAACCTCGGGGCGTTTGCAAAAAGGTTAAAATAAGGAAAATACAGCCTCGTCACGTTTTGCTGCTGCATCGTCGTTGGGGGCCCATCCGTGGGTGCCTGCGGCGTGGCGTCATGCTTGTCCTTTCTCTCTGACAGCTGCGCTGTCTGCCTGTACTATACTATGCTATCCTGCGACGCGGAAGGCGTAAATTCAGCCAGGCGGGTCTGCTCTATAGAATGTTTCTATCGAGTCATTCGTGAAACGCAAGTGTCGAGGGCATGCAGACAGACTGGACGTCCGTGGTGGTGGTGCAATATTTTGCTCGACGCGGTGACTGTTTTCGATCGCCTCGGTGAGGATCTATGAAGTCCCGTACCATGGTGTGCTTCGGTCTCCAGCCATCCGCCGTGAAAACTATGTAGACCGAGCTGCTGCAATGCAGCTGGACGGTTCCGGTCAGGGCCAACTGCCCCATGTGGTATGCCCTAGGTTACGGGCATAAGGGTCAATCCGGGGGAAGTCGCGAAGAAAAGTCAAAATCACTGGAAAATATTTCCATACAGAAGATAGTCGACGAACTCACCGGTGACCGCCATCATACCCCGAGGACTCCAACACGCCTTAAGCCGAAGCTCGGTATATGAAACTCGCTGAGGTTTTCATTTACAAACGCCGTAGAATGCCGTAGACGAGAAATGTCTCGAGTGACTCATGAGATGGCAGGTGCCAAGAGGTAAAAGTCAGTTCATACGTGCATAGGGCCCCGTCTCAAAGGGCCGACTATAGCAGCAGAATGACACAAAGGCCGCGGTATACTCTACACATCCGATGGAAACCGAGTCCCCCTCCGTGGGGGTGAGAGGAGGACGGAGATCAATGTGTTTGGAATCGCGGAGAATCCTTGAGAGGTCAACTCACAGATTTTTCTCTGTTGAGCCCGCGTATACCCAGTCGCTCTCAGCGAGGTGAAGGTCCGCTGTATCGACCTTGATGGCAGGAGGTTGGGTAGCGACGGAAGTTGACGGACGCGTTCAAGCAAGCTGGAGGGTTATGTTGTCCGAATCCTCAACAGTCTGGAAAGTCTCGCGCGGCGGGTGTGGGTGGAGAGAGGGTCCGGATGAGAGCAAATTGGCATGATGATATCATCGAGGTCATCATATTGTGATTTGGATCACGAGTTGTGAGGAGCACCGCGGTGCTATGCTATCCAGCTCAGTTGGTCGTAGTTTCGTGGATGTTGCCATACCATGGTGTGCTAGCTTCCGAGGATGTTGATATCGAGATCGCCATCAGCTCCTCTGGAGTGCCCCCTGAACGATCAGGTCCCGTTTGAGTCAGGTGAGCTCAGTGGCACTATTGCTTGCGCCAGCTGGGACATCTTTGTGACATCTGATTTGCTTCTAGATATCGCGTCGGGTGCAATACATCATGAGAAATCTTCCCAGGGGGAGACCAATCGACATGTCATGTCAGAATCAACAAGAAAAGCGAAGCCATAGATCAGGCAATATTGTTCTGATAGGAGATTGGAAATCAAAAATTCATTACGTCTCCCTGATGTTGATCCATATTATTGTGTATCTTCATTAGATCCCTTGTTCAAATCGTATGTCAGTGAAATGTGTATCATCATATATCTAAAGCAGACAATTATGAGGCAAAGTGTAGAGGCTGATCATTTGGACTTGCTGGCACTTGTTTGTTGACCTGCACTGATGCTATTCTACAGTGGACGCTCGATCTAGAGACTATTCCATACGGGCCGACCTGTTGTGCCAGGAAAAATACCAAAGATAATCACACATGACGGGAGTCTATGGTTACCAGCTTCTCGAGCCACATAAGTTTCTTGTGAACATCGCCGCCGAGCTGTTCAAAAGAAATCCTAGGTTGGCGGATATCCCATGTTTCACTCGTCGCTGGACATCACGAAGGAACTCATGAGATGGAGGGAAGTTATAACGGACTCTCAGCCATCTCATTGTTGAACTTTATCTGTATGCAGTATACTGAGATATGAATGCACTACTTGTTATTGCGTAGCCCATGGCTCGAATGCCTTCTCTTCTTCATGAGACTTGAAACTTGTTCAATGTTGGTGAGTCTCCTCGAGGAGACGAATTCGACCACCGGTTTCCCTCCTCCAAGCTCACAGAGAATCAAGTTTCTATATCATGTTAATGTTTTCCATGATATATGTCCCGGCTCACTTCGTGTGCACAATCTCCTGATTAGATGATATGTTTCGAGCTGGTGACTCTGTTTAAAAGCTCATTCATGCTTATCAGGTTTTCCAGTGACAAGTTCCCAGCCGTGGCCGTGGACGTACGAAGCAAGGACACTCGAGGATCATGCTCGTAAGGGGAATCCTTACTTGCCAGCGTCACGCCCGTGTCAGTATAAGGGATAATGAACCTGGAGACCTCGACTCTGTTTTGGCTTTCCGTCGATATTCATCTCACAGAACCAATTCTGACAGGTATGGCACGAGCGGGTGCTCTTAAATGACAGGGTTAAGAACGTTCTTTGTAGTACTTTGGACCGGCTTTGAACGGGCATACGGTTCACAGGGTCGTCCATGAAATGAAGTTCGTCCTTGTTGCGGAATGAAGTCAGTCGACAGATGAACAGCTGCCTCTGTCCTGATCGAGCGATCGTGAACAGTCTCGAGTCTTGCTCAGATACAGCGACGAACGGCACTGCTCAATCATTCGTAAGTCATGGACAGTCAGGCTCGATTAGTCAGATAGATGGGCTTGAATGAGATCATTATTTAGTCTTCCTCTCAAATATCTAGACTTTATAAAAGCAGAAGGCAACATAAAAGTTTGCAACTTCCATCTCCTGAGGTGTTACCAGCATCGGACCGCCACCTCTCTCGCGGACGCCCATTCTTTCGCTGAGCGGTCCGAGTACCCTGTCATCCTTCTCCTTCTCCCAAATGTCCTTGAAGGACTCATGCCACTGCAGTTCCAGGTTGTAGTCCTCGGCGAGAGCTCTGAAGGCTTCCCAGGGCACCACGTACTCGGGCACTTCCTCGACTGCTTCATCCAGGAAGAAGTTGTACTTCCAGCCAAACGGGGGTCGGAAAATGCCATCCTCGGGAGTCTTGCCCGGAAACCTGACTCTATACAGGCTGTTGCCCCATTCTGCCGTTTGCTCGGCTTCACCTTCCTCGTGGTCATCAGACTGCGGCACCTCTCCGTTGTCACCGTCTTCAGCCTTCTTTGCACTCATGCGCTCGTTGAACTTGGTCACCTGCTCTCCAATGATGTCTGAGTTTGGTATACATCCAAGCAGGCGGCCGCCCTTTCTGAGTGCGCCAGAAACATTCTTGAGCATCTGACGGGCCTTCTGCTCCGTCTCGAAGGCATAGTGCATGCAAAACATCATGCTAACAATGTCGAAACCACGGGTCGTACTGGGCGACTCGAAGCCGACATCGTGAATGATATTGATGTCGCCAATCGATGTTCCGTAGCAGTCCTTGGGGTAGAAGTATGCTTCAAACAGTCGCTGCTGGTGTCTTCCTCCTCTGTAGCCACCCCTGCCGCCCCTGCCACCTCGGCCGCCCCGTTGGGACATTTGCCGGTAGCGATCCTCGGCTTGCTGGATCGAAACCTCGGCGGGATCCAGACCCACGTAGAGCTGTACGGGTTGAGGTGCCTGCTGCCACTTTCCGAGATCGCCACCTTTGCCGCAACCGATGTCGAGAACCAGTAGCTCTTTTCCTCCGACGCCGGCCAAGTCTCTGCCCTCCTCGTGGGCTCCCGGCGTATGGTCCTCGTCTGGGGAGAATTTCTGAATAATGGTGCTCTTGACCCAGTTGTTGAAGACGCGCAGACCCTTGATGTTACTGTCCGTCTTGCGCCAGTCCCTGCCTCTCTCAGGTACGGCATTGTAGTGCTGGCGGACGACGTCGTTGATGGCGCCCCGGGCGGCTTGCTCAGCGGCAATGGCAGCGGCCTTCTCGCGCTCGTCCTGGCGTCTGCGGGCCTCATCTCGCTCGGCTGATGACAGACGTGCTACGCGACCCGGCCTCTTCTGCTTGCGAGCTCCAGCTGAGGGAGACGTCGATCGTTGCCGCTTCTTGGCAGGCTCTAGTTTCTTTGCGTCGTAGGGCTGAGGTAGTTCGTCTTCCTCGGGCTCTTCCCGTCTTGCGCTCCTGCTGCCATTGCGATCAGGAGACTGTGAAGTTCTGCGCTTGGAGCCGGGCACGAGGCGTTTCTTCGGCCTCACATTATCCTCGGCGTCGCTAGCCATGATGCGCGTTTGTGATTGCGTCTCTGAGTAGTGGTGTTGTTTTTTGGAAAGCGCCGTGACTTGTTGTGACTTTTGGTTCTTCTTGCCGATGTCAATGCGAAATTGAACTGCGGTTCCGTTTGTTTGTTGGAATGCAAAAGCAAATGAATTGCTCTGCTGCGCCGAGTGGAAAGTGAATTGGAAAATGGAAGCAGCTTCAATTTCGAGATGCGAACCTGGGCGAAGAAGGAAAGTCCACGACCAGGTCTAGGTATCGGACAGTGGGGCCCTTTCTTCTCTCCAGGGGACTTTGGACCTGGGAAATGGCAGATTGGAACTGGGGGAGGACTGGACCGTCGCTTGCGCTGGCTTCGGCTGGCTGCAATAAATTGCTGGAGCAACACTGTGACTTGAATAGCAGCCGGGCGACAGCTCAGGTACGTACCTGTCTTTTTGAGGCTCGTTCAGGTCCTGGGGCCAGGGCGGCTTCTGATTGGTCGCAGCTTGTTGCATTACGAGAGCTTCCTGCCGCCTTACCGCTCGGGCCACTCACGCTGCTGAGGACCCATTCAAACAGTAACAAGCTCGCTGCTCTCTCATCACGTACGTAGCGGAAGGCTGGAGCTTTGGTTTACTTCATCCATTCGTCCAACTACACATCTCACCATCCCCATTGCCTCTTCCATTTTCTGTCTCGACCTCGGAATCCCAGCCAAGGACCAATACCCCATCTTTGATTGTGCGAGGATCTTCGAGTTCTCGAATACACGACGACCACCACCATATCATAGTCCGTCTCCCACGCCCTCTAAGCAACCATGGGCTCCGATCCGCAGTACGCCAAATGGCCCTTGCTGCCCTTGAGCCAGCATGTCTTCACCCTCACGAACCCCTACGCCGCCAGACCCGCCGTCCAGGCTTCGACAAAAGTCCTCCAAGATGCCATCAGCGAGCACAAGATGGCATCGCTCTACAGGTACCTGGCGCACCCCACCGAGGGCATCCTGAACCCCGCCGGCGAGGGAACAGCTGCGTCATCGCAAAAGTCCACAGGTCGCAAGCCCAGCACCGTCGGCATGGTCGCTACTGGATCGGCCAAGAGCGCCAACCTGCCGTGGGACGAGGAGGTTTACAAGAAGCTCAAGGCCGAAAACGACAAGGAGCTGGAGGATCTGCAGAAGGAGGAGGACGAGGCTGTTGAGAAGGCCGGCGACACCGAGGTCTCGGCTGCACGGGGAAAGAGAGCAGAGATCTACGCCAGAGTCGGCGACAAGGTACGTCGGGTCCCTGCTTTTGCGTCAGATCTCATACTGTCACTGCTGGAATCTTGACTAATTCGAGGTGGTGTGATTATAGGACAAGGCGTTGGCCGCTTACGAGGATCTCTTCGAGAAGACCGGTATACTAGGCACCAAGATCGATCTAGTACTCGCCATCATCCGAGTCGGCTTGTTCTTTGGCGACAAGTCGTTAGTCAAGAAGCAGATCATCAGGGCAAAGACGCTGGTGGAGAGCGGAGGTGACTGGGATCGTCGCAACCGTCTCAAGGCTTACGAGGGTCTCCATCTGCTCACTGTCCGCTCTTACAACCTCGCCGCCCCTCTGCTCCTCGACTCGCTCTCGACCTTTACCAGCTACGAGTTGTGCACATATTCCAACCTGGTAGTCTACTCCGTATTAGCTGGTTCGGTATCCCTCAAGCGGGTAGACTTCAAGAGCAAGGTTGTCGATGCGCCCGAGATCAAGGCCATCCTGGGCGCAGATGGCGAGGACAAGATTCTCGCCCTCTCTGGTGCCATCTCGGCTGGCCCGGGTGCTGACGAGGACACCAACATGTCTGGTACAGTCGCCAAACCTGCGAGTGCCGCAGCCAAGGGTACCACAGTCGTGAACCTGACTACTCTGGGCGCTGGTGGCGACCAGACTGAGACAGAGGCTGCTGTCGATTTCTCATCATTAGCACAGCTGGTAAACAGCCTGTACAACGGCCACTACAAGCTGTTCTTCCAGGCTCTGGCTCAGGTCGAGGAGCAATTTTTGACACAAGACCGCTATCTGCACGAGCACCGCAGTTGGTTCATCCGCGAGATGCGACTTCGTGCCTACCAGCAGCTGCTGCAAAGTTACCGCGTCGTCGGCCTGGAGAGCATGGCAAGCGACTTTGGCGTGACAGTGGACTTCTTGGACCGGTAAGTACATGCTTCTTCTCACTTTGCGAAAATATTCCACGAGTCAGAGACTAACACGAGACACCAGTGACCTTGCAAAGTTCATCGCTGGCGGCCGCATTCCCTGCACCATCGACCGTGTCACTGGCAAGGGTGTCATTGAGACGAACCGCCCCGACGACAAGAACAAGCAGTACCAGGACGTAGTGAAGCAGGGTGACCAGCTCATCACCAAACTGCAAAAGTACGGCCAGGCCGTGCGCCTGCGGGGCAGCGAGCGGGCATAAATCTGTTTTTGTATGAACTAGGTTGCGTGGATGGCTTCTGATTACTGTGGACGGCCTACCACCATGTCAGACACGACGTACGAATTAGAGCATGGCCACATATGTGAAAGAAGATGGACATGCAAATAGATGGGCGCAACCAAATGAACTACATTAATCAAAATGCAATGCAGCCCAAATTTTGATCCAGTTGGAACAGCTTATACATGATTTGAACGTGCTTGGATCTGACTTTATTTATTTATTCATTCTTTTTGTATGCCTTCTACTATGCTGTCGTCAAAAAAGTCCAAACGCAGCGTATATCATGAACCCGAGATGCTTGGAATCAAACGCAATGCGTAGGGTATGCAATGCCGCTGGTATAAAAACCAGAATGCTTCAAAGGGCAACTTGAGCAGAAATCTTTCTCTCTCTCATGCCAAGCCACTCATCGGAACTCGTCCATGAACTCCTGGTGGAACTTCTTGATGCTGCCGATCCACTCGGTGCCGGGGGCCAGGAAGGTGGTTCGGAAGTGCAGGCTGCCCTCCCTCTGGCCGAACCCGGAGCCGGGGACGACGCAGACGCCCGTGGCCTCGAGCAGGCGCATGCAGTAGAGCTCGTCGGGGGTGCGGCCCTCCTTCTTGGCGGCCTCGGCGGCCTTGGCCGGGACGTTGATGGTGGGGAACAGGTACATGGAGCCCTGGGGCTCGCCGCACTCGACGCCCTCCATGTCCTTGAAGGCCTCGTAGAGGGCAAAGGCGCGCTCCTTGAGGCCGTTGAAGATCTTGCTGTACTCCTTGTCGTAGAGCTCAAACGACGGCTCGCCCTTCTGGGGCGGGTTGACCATGAGCTCGACCAGGCACTGGCCGATGACGGGCGCGCACAGGGTGATGGAGACGAACTTGTAGATCTCGGCCTCGACCTCGGGGTTGAAGCCGATCAGCTCAAAGTAGCCACCGCGGTGGCCGCACTCGCCCACCATACCCTTGGAGATGGAGTGCAGAGAGGCGAGCTCGACGCCCTTGTATTTGTCCGAGTTCTCCTTCTGGAGCTTGAGCAGGATCTCACGGAATGAGTGGAAGGCGCCGAGGAAGACGTTGGTCTGGTAGACCTCATCGGCCATGATGACCAGGTTTTCCTGGACGGCAAAGTCGATCACGGAGCGGATGTCGGCCTCGGAGAGCGAAGCACCCGTGGGGTTTCCGGGGTTGATGATGACGATGGCGCGAACATCGGTGCCGCTGCTCTTGGCCTTTTCGTACGAGGTCTTGATCTCCTCGAGGGAGGTGCCCCAGTTCGACGACTCGTCAAGGTAGTAGGGGACACACGTGGCGTCCAGGACTGACAGAGACGCGGTGTACAGGGGGTACTGGGGGATGGGAACGAGGATTCCCGTGTCGGGGCCGGCGCAGATGGTGTGGAGGAGAGTGTTGACACCAGACGAGGCACCGGCGGAAAGGTAGACGTGAGCAGGGTCAGCAGCGAAGCCGTCGCGCTCTGTATATGTGTTAGTAGGCCATTCCATTCCCCTAAAAGCCTTGTACAGTATAGAGACAGCATACTCTCCAGGAACTTGGCGATGCTCTCCTTGATCGCGGGCACACCGGCGCTGGCGCTGTAGGCACCGACGCTTCCAACCTGGCTCAAGAGCCACTTTGCGCGGCTGATGACATCGGTCTTGTAGCCGAGGGAGTTGATCAGCACATCCTCGTGCTCGAGCAGCAGAGGGTTCTCGAGCAGACTGAGAACCTGGCGGAAGAAGGTGATGGGCTTCTGGTCGAGCTGCTGGGGGTTACCAATGTTGGCGCTGATGACCTGGTCGAAGGGAAGGTCCTTGGCGTCGCCCTTTCGGATCTTGGCGCGGTACTCCTCCGACTTGACGGCCAGCTCGCCGCGGACGGCGTACTTGGCCTCGACGACGTGCGGGTTGATGTTCTGGATGGTGAGACGGCCCATGGTTGCGACGCTGCTGTGAAAACTTCGAGTGTGGCAATCTAAGAACTTTTGTCGCGATGGAGGGGTAGTAGACGATAGTAGTAGTGGCGCTGGCGGGGTACCTGCTATCAGACCAGGGCAAGGTTAATATACTCCGTAGTAATGCCTTTTCGGTGATGGACTCGCCAGAAAATCAGTAGAAAATGGCTATGACCAGTAGATGATCTGTGGAACTAAATGTGGGCAAGATATATGAATCATGAAAGCCAACAACTCAAAGAGAGAGGCCCGCCACTTGGAACAAATAAGAAAAAAATCCAACGACTCTGGTTCGCATGATCTCAGGGAAACACCGCAAGTTGCTAGTTGAGGGCGATCAGAAAATCGGTGCCAGGGTCCGAACGCCTTTGACGCCTTGGTGGGTTCTTGGTCGTCCAGAGGCCAAGGGTACAGAGTATGACCCGAGAGGGCTGGTGTCTGATGATCCACTTGTATCATGTTCGTAGGCTGAATATGGCAAGACGGCGTGGGACGTAGCTCGAGGCTTGATTGAGCCCTTGGGCAATTGGGAACTGTTGCGCTGCCGAGATCGGGGAATTATATCGGGCGCTGAAGCTAGTGGAGCTCATCGTGTACAGTAAGAAACTCGGAGAGGTCGCCGACCGCGAACCCATGCGCAAAGATAAGGAAACGCGGGATTAGGAAGGGAGAGAAGAAAAAAAATGCAGGGACGTTGTGAAGGACAAGAGAATGCTCGTACCTGTCGACAGAGTTCCGCGCCATCGAGGCCGAGATGCATCATACAGATGCGCATTCGCAACAGCGTTTGACAGAAGCAGAGTTGGAGCTCTTACAGCTCCGGGGCCAGCCCGGGCCAGAGTCGCTAGCTGTGTTGTTGCCATTCAAGATCTCCCTCCGGCGTCACTTGCGATGGGCAGATGAACAAAGTGTCGAACAAGAAATGTCAGATCGCAGGAATAGATCGAGGGCAACGTGATTCTATCCTCGAGCAGATGACGAGGTGTCTGTCAACTTTAAAAAGGGATCCCTCTCGGGGTTAATAAGACCAACGGTTGACCGGCAAAGCTGGGGGTGGTTGTCTCACCGCAGTCCCGGAGCAGCCTAGCCCCCTGGAAGCCACTCGCCAAGAGTGCTGGCTTGAACTCTCGTTGAGGGTAATCGCTGTAGGTAATGACAATAATTCGCGACGGCAGGTACGTTTTGATATGGATAATTGAGGGTTACGTACAGATTTGTCATCTCATAATTATAACATTTGGGTGTGATGGCAATAGCAAATTGAAAGACGATTGTCAAAGAAGATATCGACTTTCGAGTGCTCTTGTGTAAGTGCTGCAGGCAAATCCAAGTCAACAGAACGCGAGCAGATAACGGAAATTAATTGAGATAAAGGCAGATAATACAGTACTATATATGGCTGCCACCCGCAAAATTGTTGGGAATGCTATCGAAAAGCAATTTTCAGTGCCTGCATTCATTTACTGCATACATTTGCAAGAGGTTGCATTTCACAGTCCACTGCAAGAGCTCTGTTTATTCTGCCTCACATAGGTACCCGAGTCCTTGAACTCTGATCAATCAGAAACATGCCAGCGGTCAAGACGACTTCTGTCTTCCAGCCCTCCAGCGGCATCAAGGAGAGAACTGCGCCTTGACTTCAATCCGCATCCATGAGATGAGATAAAACCTCATCCCTCCTTCTCCAGGGCCCCAATCACCTCGCGCGCAGTCCACACGGGACCGTACCCGAAATCATAGTCGGCGAGGCTCCTTTGGTGCTGCTCCTCGTCGGCGCTGTAGCACGCGTCGCCGACCAGCCACGTCTCCCAGCCGCGGTTGAACGCGCTCCGCGCCGTCGTCTCGCAGCAGCAGTCCGTCATGACGCCGCAGACCACGACCCTCTCTATCCCTTCTAACTTGGCCGCCAGCTCCGTCCCGACGAACGCGTCGTACGTGTTCTTGGCGACGACGGGGCTCGCGCCCACCGACTCCCTGACCCATGGGATCAGCTCCCAGTCCGAGCTGCCGCGGCGGATGCAGCCCTCGGCGCCCCATTTGCGCACCAGCTGGTTCCGGTAGGGCGGTTCAAAGTCCGACTCCGGGTGGCCGTGCTGCGTATAGATGATGGGCTTGCCGGTGGCGGAGAAGTGCTTCTGCAGCGCCTGGATGCTGGGCGTGGCCTTTTTGGCCATGTCGCTAAAGTACTGCTGCATATCGATGACCAGGAGCGCCGTCTTCATGGTGGCGATTTTTCACTAGGAGTATGATATAGAACTGTGCAATCGTCTTACTGAAAGCCTCTTTCTGCTCATAAGGTCTGTTTTGTGCAACTCAGTAGTAAGTTATGGGAGCATTTGAAGGGTCCTGGATTCTGGGATTATTTTGTAATGTTGAAGGCTTCCCCTATGATGTTGATATGATACATAGATGCGGAGTTGCGCAAACCTTACCATTTAAGGTAACCAGCATGCGGTGTTAAGGCTCCAAATTCGCCAGAGAACAACGTAAGAGAAAATTGCTTCTCACAGCCAACCAACCCGTATGATATATCCCAAGTAGAAATTGTGATCAGATTGGCACCAGAGATTTTGTGCGAAGATGATTCATGAAGCTTGAGTATTGTTGAATATATTCAACACCAACGTACGTATATCATATTGCGTCGTCGAGCTGCGTGAGCGTGAGAAAAGTTGTGCGCAACGGCCTCCAATCATAGAGAAAGTGTAAGACGTCGTTCGAATAACCAAGAAGTATTTCAATTTCGTCTAAGTTGTTATTGAAATCATTTATTCTAGCCCTGTTCATTCATATCATACGCCAACTCAGTAATGCAAGAGTCCCCGTACCGCCTTTCCTCCGCCTCTGATTCGAAAATCATGAGTGTCTAATTCTATTCCTACTAAAATTCGAAAGAATATCAAAAGCTCTGTGAGCTGTTCAATCTGTCCACAAACCATCACAAGACAAATAAAAAAACAATTCCCTGCCTGCTCACATCACGCAGGCGACGTCAGCCACAATCATGACCTCGACTTGGGGCTTGCCCGCCATAACAAGGCACTGCAGCATGTAATTTCTCATTGTATTGGCTCTCTCCGGCTGAAAGCCGCAAAGGTTCTCCGGCAAGGTCGGCCAGGGCAAGTAGAAGTACGCGAGGACGGAACCATAATAGCTTCTATGTCTCCCATCGACAGGAGGCTCGTGGCAGAACCCGAATTCGTCAACGCCGCCGCGCATGCCGTTGATACATTCCAGAGTGCACTTTTCGCACCGAAAGACCATGAATACCTGCTGCAGCGCCGCCATGCTCGCCAGGATGAAATCGTCCATGTAGTCGTCCAGGTACCATTTGGTCTGCCGCTGCGGCTCGTCGACGTAGAAGGCGAGGTTGCGGATTCGCTTGACCCAGTGATCGTCAGCGACCTGGCACTTGAAACTGACGCCCAGATTGGCGGCGATGAGTCGCGGTCTGCCCGTGAAGCGAAATCCAAGAGAGTCGAAGAACACGACGTCCCTGTGGAAGTTGACCCAGGGTTTCAGGGTTTGGGGAGCGATGGCGTCGTTAAAGCAGCTGCCGTCCAAAATTCGGTCGATATATGTCTTGCGTTTCCTCCGCATGGGGGTACGAAGTATAGTCCTTCCCTTGGGAGGACCCGAGGTTGGCACGGTAAGCTGGAACCTGTTGCTGAGCTTGATCTGATGTTCTCGAGGATCCAAGGGATTGCCTGTGCCGTGTCGCGAAGTGTCGTCTATAGTCTGCAGCCAGGTGTTGGTCTTGCAGTTGAGCGCAGCATATCCACGGCCACGCCATCCTAATACCATGTAGTGTCGGAAGGCGGTAATATGATGTCGATGGATATCCCAGATGTTGAGTTGGATCTCAGCAGGCAGACCTCCAAAGCCGTGGAACTGGTTGTATGGAGCTATGTCCCCATTGACTGGCTCAGTTTCCGTTCCGGTCTGCTGCATTTCTATCCCGTCTGGGTCACTCATGGCTTTGGAACATGTATCGGGCAGTCCTTGGCGCGTCTGTAGAAGCGCTTGAATTCCCAATGAAAGCTCAGGCGACAAGCTTACTTTTTGCCATCCTAAGAGGAAAGCCCGTACTTAAGCCAGATACCAGGGAAGTCTCGAAGCTCTAACCAGGACGCACTGGACAGCTGCACTGTTGATAGAGGTCGGACAGGATAGAAGTGGCAACTGCCAGCCAGGAGAATAGGCAAGCCGCCAGGAATGATGGCGGCACTTCCCAATGGGGAGAATTCCGTAGCTAACTTTACCTTTACAGCACTCCTACTTCTATACCTTCCCGGGGACTTGCCATCATCTCGTGACCTGGATGATAGCTTTGTTGAGTACATTCTCATCGGATACAAGCCATCATGGCGGCGCCAATGCGCCGAATTCTGCAGCGAGTGGCGGTGAAGATCAGATGATCTTAGGTAGTATTTTGTACTTCCTGCTGTGAAGATACAAGGGAGTATTATACATTGCCATAAGTCTGGTCAAACAACGTGGCCTGTTCAAAGCGCTCATCATCACCAGTCTATGCTTGACGACTTATACCACAAAAAGTGGGCGAAGAAGTTCCATTACACGACCATCTTGAGAGACCACCTATAGGAACGATAGGTGTGAATCCACCTGGGGAAATTGTACAAACATCTTCCTAGAGAGGCTATTCTCACAAGAAAGATAACATACCACATGCCAGAGTTCAGCATATACGCCCGAGTTACGTATCGCAAAGGCATGACCACAAACTCATAACCACTCAATCCTGCAAGCCACCTCAAGCAACAAGTCCTAGCCTCTTCTTATTCGCGGAGCAATATCATGTATCTCAATAGAGTCTCTCACTTTTCCCCGTCCAAGCCACATACCGAAACCCAGTCTTCTTCCAGGACTCACAATCCTCCAAGGAGACTTGAATACAATATTTTTTTCTTTTTTACCGTGTCTTTCAACCTCATCAGGATCTTGAAAATTCATGAATCCAAGTCATTCATATCACAGACGTTCAATACATTAGATAAGACAGTCATTCTACCGCCAATAGTCGTAGTATTAAGGCCAAAGCTACATCGCAAATCCAACGCCACCATTCGGTGTTTCTCGGCGAAGCCCAAATTATCTGTACGATGCAAGCCACGGCTTCCCTCTTTCGTCTACCCGTGCAGCGAGCTGCCATCATACGTAAAGTATGAGACGGACAATGAGGATGAGGGAGAAGGGGTATCGATAAATCCTGCCCGTCATGATTTACACCCCCAGTGGCGATCTGATCCCTCCGAGAACCCCAATTATACTATAGGATAGCCGGGCTCATGTACCCAGTCATAGTCTCGATGGACAGATAGATTGAGATCATGCAGAAGGACAGTGTCAATCTCACATATTTCGACAGCAGATGATTTACTTGCTAATGTCTTTTTTTGTCATTTGCGTGCCTATGAAAACCTCAAAAAAACGTGCTTGCATTTACATGATCAAGAACCTTGCATCCCCATCCGCATCCCAGAAACTCTCTTTTTACAACTTGCTAGCCGGGCTAGCCGCGCCGACGGCCGTGATCTCGTTGTACAGCAGCGAGGTCAAAAAGTCGGCGTAGTCCTCGCCCGTGACCTGGCCGCTGAAATACTGGGCGGCGAGGCCGTACTTGTTGCCCTTGCCGGCCTTGGCGGCCAGCTCGTCGGCCTGCTCCTTGAGCAGCTTGAGCGCGTACGCCTTGTCGACCTTTTTGCCCTCGGCCGTCGTCACGCCGTGGCGCACCCACTGCCACAGCTGCGACCGCGACACCTCGGCGGTGGCGGCGTCCTCCCTGGTTATGCGTGTCAGTTTTTGTGCAATTTTTGTGCGCGGGGAAAAACTTACATGAGGTAGTTGATGGGCACACATCCGACGCCGCGGATCCACGCCTCCATGTAGCCGAGGCCAATGTTCAGGTTCTTGCGGATGCCCTCCTCGGTGATCTGGCCGGGGACGTTCATGTTGAGCAGGTCGTTCTGGCCAATGGTGACGTCCTCGCGACGCACGAACAGCTGGTTGGGCGTCGGCATGTGCTTGTTGAAGATCTCGGACGCGATGGCGGCGAGGGCCGGGTGGGCGACCCAGGTACTGAAAGAGGACAGTTAGCAAAAGAGAAAGCAGCCAGAGGGAATCAAGTATCATATGACGTACCCGTCGTGGCCGGCGCGCACCTCGCGCAGCTTGTCGGCACGCACGCCCTCCATGGCCTTGTCGTTGGCCGCCTTGTCGTCCTTGATGGGGATCTGGGCGGCCATGCCGCCCATGGCGTGCACGCCTCGCTTGTGGCAGGTCTGGATCAGGAGCTTGACGTAGGCGTCCATGAAGGGCACCGTCATGGTCACGGAGCTGCGGTCGGGCAGGACAAAGTTGCTGTTCTGGCGGAACTTCTTGATGACGCTGAAGATGTAGTCCCAGCGGCCGCAGTTGAGTCCGGAGCTGTGATCCCGCAGCTCGTAGATGATCTCGTCCATCTCAAAGGCGGCCAGGATGGTCTCGATCAGGACGGTGCCCCGGATGGTGCCGCGGCTCATGCCAATGTAGTCCTGGGCGAGGTTGAAGGCGTCGTTCCAGAGGCGGGCCTCGAGGTGGGACTCCATCTTGGGGAGGTAGAAGTAGGGGCCGAAGCCCTGCTTGACGGCCTCCTTGGCGTTGTGGTAGAAGTAGAGACCAAAGTCGAAGAGCGAACCCGAGATGGGCTCGCCGTCGACCGTCACGTGCTTCTCTTCCAGGTGCCAGCCACGGGGGCGTATGATGAGGGTGGGCAGCACGCGGTCGGTGCGGATCTTGTATTCCTTCTCGCCTTGCTTGAACTGCAGCTGGCGCCTCACTGCATCGTACATGTTTACCTGGCCGTTGATCATGTTGTCCCATGTGGGTGCGCTCGAGTCTATCACAGTGTCAGTAAAAAGTTTTGGCATGGTTTCTGGTGGGAAGATGATGACTGACCTTCGAAATCAGCCATATATGTCCAGACATCCGAGTTCAAGGCGTTGACGACCATCTTCCGGTCCGTCGGGCCCGTGATCTCCACTCTGCGGTCGACGAGACCCGGAGCCGGCGGTGCGCCTTTCCATGTGGCATTCTCGCGGATGTGTCTGGTCTCTGGCAGGAAGTCGGGCAGAACGCCCTTGTCGAGCTCGGCCTGGCGGATCTTGCGGCGCTCCAGCAGTTGCTTGCGCGTGTTGTTGAAAGAACGGTGCAGCAGGGCGAGGAAGGCCAGGGCGTCTGGTGTGAGGATCTTCTTGTGCTCTTGGCCGACTGTGCCCAGGATGTTGACACCCTGTAGGATGGTGCTTGTCTGTGCCATGATCGCTGTGCTTATACTATGACGACGATGTATGTATATTCGTGTTGGAGTAGGTGGGTAATTGGTGTATATAAGTCGATTCCTTATGGTAAGGTGTGGTACGGGCCAATGGAGGGGTATCAATATGTAAATTCCAGACCGGGAAGGGGAAGAAACAACGTCAATTGACAATGTGTGTAGAGAGGGGGAATTGAGTTCTTAAAAGAGAAATCTTTTTGAAACAGTCCAGCAAGCGTTTGGCCGGAATCTACCTAATTATGTCTTTTTGGGATGGATGGGCAAGTAAGTAGATGATTCGGCTCAGCCGGTGACGTTGACGAGGATGAGACGGGACCTATGCCGTCTGGGTTCTCCAACTTCGGTACTGGGGGACAGGACTTTGGAGTCGGGCGGCTCTGATTGCCGGGGTAAGAAATGTCGACCTCTCACGGTCTAAAGCCCAGCCCCAAATGGAGAGAGAGAGCCCTGGAGTCAGTCGGTCTTGGCTGGGGTATCGCAGCTTTGGCCTTAAGCTCGGCGCTCTGAGTCTCGTCTGTCTCTCGGGCAGAGGGGTGTTACGGTTGGCACCCTTCTAGCCGACTTGGATGGTCGAGCTTTCGAGCTTGTGAAAGTGTGGGGAAGCGGACGACGGATAGTAGTCAGTCAGTCCAACACATGCAAATAAATGCCCAAGGTATCGACAGGCGGATAGTCAGCGGTAGTTGCTGGATGGTTGGAAAGCTCTAGGTTAGCGAGTAGACTCGAGTTCAATTCCAATCCAGTAGCAGAGGTCGAGAATCGGTATATATAAATGAGCTCCTTTCTTCTCTCAAGAATGAGCGTGCCCGGCCGCTCACCATACGTCCTCTATCTATTATATACCCCAAGCTCCCAGCTACACCACCAGCAAAACAGCTTTCCCCAGCTTTTTTTTCTTGTCTCGACCTCCCTGGAGCGATAGGCATGTTTCCAGCCTTAATCGGGCGGGGTCCGGCCGCATGGACGGAAGTAGCCTCTGTCGATTCGAGTTCTGAATGGTCGTCGACCAATTCTTCATGACGGCATTAGTATGCAAAATCTCGATTATTACTATATGGTTTCGATACTATTACTGTCGCACACCCCAATTCACAAAAAATCCAAAGCAGTCTTCCCGAGCTCGGGTGCAAGTTGCAAGCTGTTTTTGGTTATCAGCTGGTCTTCTCGTGCTGTTACTCGATTAGAATTACAGGCTATGACCAGCGAATGGCGGCGAAGCAAACACTAACGAGACAAGGAAGCACCGTAACGCCGATGACGCCCTGGCGCCGAAATACCGAGCGTCTATCTGCTGGGCCACCCATGTCTTGCCGAGGTCGGATCGCGACCCCCAGCTAACCTTGGATTGCCGGATATTTCCGGCCGTTGCCGAGATCTTTTCGATCCTCGTGAAGTCTGTTTCTGTTTCTGCATTTCAAGCCAATGATTCACTTCTCTGCGACACGTGATCATGATCGGAATCGGAAGATTTCAGTACATGGTATTCTGTATGCTTGCCAGTCGGTCGATATGTTAGAGGTCGGTGACTCCATGCCATTGCAGATTGTGTGTTTGCATGTAAGTTGATGCAGCACGTACAGCAGAAAATCAATAGGCAAGGGGACATTGATGAGAGCACGGTACTTTTTGATCTTTTTTGTCTATTTGTGATACTATTTATAATTGCATCCTTCATCTGGTATACACGCAGACGTCAGGCAAAACATTGGCAATGTTTACTCAACTCGGCGGAATGAGTTGCGCCGCGTTGCTCAAGAAACCTCGAACCTGTTCGAAAGACTCAGGCCACGTAGCAGACCCGTCGCATTGCATTCACATCAAATCAATCTATCCCTTGTAAGCAGAGGGGCCGATCATGAGCTCCGGCTTGACAAGGCTGTCAAACTCCTCCGAGCTCAGAGCCTTGAGCTCCAGGGCGGACTCCTTCAGAGTGAGACCCTTCTTGTGGGCGTTCTTGGCGACCTTGCTGGCCATGTCGTAGCCGATCTTGGGGTTGAGGCAGGTGACCAGCATGAGACTAGATACGAATTAGCATGAATACACAAGAAAACCAAAACTGACATGATCACTTACGACTCCTTCATAATGTTGGCAATCTTCTCCTCGTTGGCCTGGAGACCAGCGACCAGGTTCTTCTCGAAAGAGGTCATGCCGTCGGCCAGGATGCGAATACTGTGGAGCAGGTTGCGGATGACCAGGGGCTTGTAGACGTTGAGCTCGAACTGGCCGTTCATGCCACCAATGGTGGTAGCAACGTGGTTACCCATGACCTGAGCGCAGACCATGGTCAAGGCCTCACACTGGGTGGGGTTGACCTTTCCGGGCATGATGGAGGAACCAGGCTCGTTCTCGGGCAGGTTCAGCTCGCCGAGACCGCATCGGGGGCCGCTGCCAAGGTAGCGAATGTCCTGGGCGATCTTGGTCAGGGAGCCGGCGAGGGTGTTGAGCGAACCGTGAGCCTGAACGATGGCGTCGTGGGCAGCGAGGGCCTCGAACTTGTTGGGGGCGGTCACAAAGTCCTTGCCGGTCATCTTGCTGACCTCGGCGGCAATGGCCTCGGCGAAGCCCTGGAAAGTGTTGATGCCGGTGCCGACAGCAGTTCCACCCTGGGCGAGCTCCTTCAGGTCGGGCAGCGAGGTCTGGACACGCTTCAGGCCCTGGTCCAGCTGAGCGACGTAGCCGGAGAACTCCTGGCCGAGGGTCAGAGGAGTGGCATCCTGCAAGTGGGTGCGTCCAATCTTGATGATCTGCTTGGCATCAAACTCGTCGACCTTTTGCTGCAGAGCGGCGCGGAGAGACTTGATGGCGGGGATCAGGACGTCTTCGATCTCGAGGACGGCAGCAATGTGCATGACGGTGGGGAAGGTGTCGTTGGAAGAGGCAGAGCGGTTGACGTGGTCGTTGGGGTGGACAGGCTTCTTGGAGCCCATGGTACCGCCCAGGATCTCGATGGCACGGTTGGAAATGACCTCGTTGGCGTTCATGTTGGACTGGGTACCGGAACCAGTCTGCCAGACGACGAGAGGGAAGTGGTCGAGGAGCTTGAGGTCGGCGACCTCCTTGGCTGCCTGCTGAATAGCCTTGGCGATCTTCTCATCTGTAAATCGGTGCAAAGAAATACGTTAGCCGATGAACTTGAGGCCATTTGCTCATTTATATGAAATCCACGACATATAAGGTTGGTGGGGTTTCGCAATGTGCGACATGTATAGTCGCTTTGCGGGAAGGTCATTTGGAGGGGCAGCGCATACCAAGGCCATAGTTCATGTTCACAGTGGCGGCAGCGCCCTTGAGGATACCAAAGGCCTTGACGATGGGCGGAGGCATGCGGTCCTGGGGCTGGTTGATCTTGAAGTTCTCGAGGGAGCGCTCAGTCTGGGCACCCCAGTACTTGTCGGCGGGGACCTGGATCTCGCCAAAGGCATCGCTCTCGGTTCTGGTGTCGGCCATTCTTAACGAAGTTGCGTGGAAGTTTCTCTGGAATCGAAGGGAAGGAGTCGACAGCGAAGACGACTTGGAGAAGGGAGCAATCGAAGACGATGATGCGGAGGCGGAGGTGCTGCATGTGCATCCCGCAGCCATTCGCGGAGCCCTCGGCCCAAGCAGGTTCCTGGCAGGGCCGGCAGCTGCAACTCGAACCGATCGAAGCATGATGGGCGACTTCGGAATCTTGTGACTTTTCAGATACGGAGAGAAGGGCGGAAAACAGACGGTGCTACGGAGAAGCACTCGAGATAAACAATTGGAGCGGCGTAAGCTCTATAGTGATACAGTGATGAATACAAGAAGCTCTATAGGTCAGAGATTCTGCCAAACAAAATTCTAAGTTTCAATTGGCGCTGGCGGCGACGGAATGCGACAGGAGATAGAAAAAAATCACGGATAAAACCTCAGCCAGGACAGACACGACAGACCTCACTTTTGACACGAACCCGCCAGACAATTTGGGGTAGCTCGGACCCCAAGAAAGACCCCCTGTAAAAATGACGCTAAAAGCTGGGCAGCTTCTCAGTCTCCGGCATCTGTAGTGGGGGTGAGGTCGGCCCGGGTTCGCCCGTATTTGTGTTTCTAAACCTTCAGGTAGGTTCCAACCTCCAATGTGTTTGTTGTGTTTAACAATACGGCACGTCTGTAGCTTCTTGAAGCCGTTGTCCGCTCTCGTGCCTGTGAATCGATCCGACGAGACTCATGGGCCGGATTCCACAATAATTTCCCCATTACTCGATTCCCACGGCTGGCAGTGGGCACGCCGCACTACGATGACCTACGGCTTATCCTGCCAAGAGTCTTGCTGAAAGGTACCAGTTAATGAACAGCAGCAGATGGCGACAAGTCGTCTTGTACGAATATTACTTGTTGGTGAAGCCAAAAAGGTAGGCGTATTGTTAAGATTCTCAAGACGCATGCCATCTAGCACTGATGAGAACAGAAGTATTTGTTTCACATGAAATGCGTCGGCAGCTGAGATATATCACCTGTATTATTATGCCGAAGCTATGTAAATTATGGGATTACTCAAGCAAGCATTCTACCCGCCTCACGTCTGCTTATATTTTCCACCAATTTTCTCTATACACACTGTTTTTCACCCTTGCATACCCTCGAGCTCCCGAGCATCGAGCCGCAAAATGATCACGAGAGATTCCGCCGCCGACAGGTCGTCAATGTCAGAGGTAGGTGGCGCCGGCGCCGGTCTCTGAGCAGACGACTCCGTCTTTTGGCGGCGTTCATCTTGCCGAGGAGTCGTCTCCCTTCACTTGGCGACACCGATGCAGGCAAAGTACTCGCGGAAGGCGTGGGCCTCGACGGCCAGGACGCCCTCGTGGTCGAGCAGGCAGGCGGGGCGCCAGAAGGCGGGCTCGACGCGGTCGATCAGGCCCGGGTAGGCCGTCAGGCCCATGGGCTCGGTGACGCCCCAGGGGTTGCGCAGGATGACGTACTGGCGCTCGCCGTGGTTGGTCCAGCCCAGCACGCTGTAGGCGTGGTTGGCCACCAGGTTGGAGCCGCGGTACATGTAGCCCGAGGCGTGGGTGAAGGCCGTCATCGGGCAGATGGTCTTGAAGTTGACGCTGTTGTGGCGGACCACGCCCAGGATCTCGTGCGCCTGGTGGCGCTCCGTGAAGAAGTAGTGCGGCTCGCGCCCGTTGATCTGCGCCATGGCCTTGATCGGGTCGCCGTGCTGCGTCTGCGTGATGTCCGGGCGCTCCGAGTTGGTGCGCGTGATCCACTTGGCAAAGGCCTTCTCGTACAGCGCCGGCCAGATGTCGTTCTCGCCCGAGGCGCGGCAGTAGATGGGGTCGTTGGACGACTTGTTGATCGGGACCTCGTAGTCGACCTCGACCACGCGGGTGTCGGCGTTGTTGCGGCCGCCCTTGTTGTGGAACTTGATCTGGAGCTTGTGTCCGCTGTTCAGGTCCTCGTCGTGCATGTTGCGGTCGTTGTTGTGGTTGCCCTCGTGGCGGCGGGGCATCTTGCGCGAAGCACGCTGGATCTGGGACGGGTCGGCCCAGAAGACGGAGAAGATGGCGGCGATGAGCCACGAGTTGCTGGTGGCGCCCTGGACGGGGTCGTCGAAGCGGCCGACGTGGTTGCAGTCGCCGTTGGCCTCGAACATGGAGTTGTGGTAGCCGAGACGGAACCGGTTGACGTCGGCGACCAGGCGCTGGGGGGCGTGCTGGAAGACGACCTCGTCAATGTCGCGCCACGCGCCGTTGGGGGGAGTCCACTGGCGCTGCTCCTTCTCCTTGCGGAAGCGGGTGGCCAGCTCGCTCATGCTCTGGGTCAGCTCGCGGTTCGAGACAGTGCGGGCAATCTGCTCGGCCTGGAGGACGACGCGGAGCTTGCCGTTCTGGATGCGGGCCTCCTTGATTCTGGTCTCGTCGAGCTTCTGGAGGCCGATCTTCTCGAGGTCGCCGAGCTTCATGACTCTAGACAGGTCGGGGGTGACCAGGTCATGCTCGCGGAGGATCTTGATGTCGCTCTCCTTGAGCTCCTCGGCTCTGCGCTCCTTCTCGTTGAGCTTGAGACCGGCAAAGAGGACGGAGCGGTGCTTGAGATCAAAGAGCTCATCATAGTCGGTCTGCAAGACATCAGACAGGATGCGAGCAACGTTCACTTGGTAGTCAAGGTTAGTATCCGTTTGCTGCCAACAGGGAGTCGGCCAAGCTACTCACTGCTGCGGCGGTCAAGCTTGTGGCCAAGCATGGCCTCAACCATGGCGTAGGGGTTGATGGCACCGATCATGACCTCGTTGTCCTTGGGGGGACGGTCAGGCTGGATCTCACCCATGTGGCCGCGGTTGTTGTCGCGGTTGTCAAAGTCGCGGAGGTCATCATAGTCCTCGGTCTTGGAGGAGGCCTCGGACAGGTCATCGCGGTTGATCTTTCTGCCAGTCAGGGCCTCGAAGAGGGCGTAGGGGTCAACGCTGCCCGCAGCGTTGGAGCTGGATGATTCACCGTTGAACATTTTGGAGGAATGGGATTATTGAAAGACGGTGGGTGATGTATTAATGTTGATGATGAAAGATGAGATGATCCAGGAGGGAAATGATGCGACTTTCATCTTTCTTTATACTCGCCAGAACGCACCGAGATCCAGCCACGAGTAGCCACCCTCATCATAGTATGCGCAAGATCAGTTCCTACAATGTTGAATCATAACATCCTTGTGCGAGGAAGGAGAGTCTACAGGCCGACAGCCGATGCTTAGTGATCTCAGGCAAACGCTGAAATCCAAAACTGTGGACGCCCGTATGCACCTTTTCAGCCATGGTTTCGCATCAGGATACATCATACTGCAATGGTTGCAGTCTACATGAACATGGTATCGTATCTGGAGGCCAGTCTGGGTGACGGATGTAACCTTGAGAAAATCGTTTCAGGGACTGCCAAACTAGCTCACATATCATTCCAAGTCAAAGTGTAGTTGCTTAAGCATTCTCCTCCAGTCTCACTACACTACTTGAGAAGATCTAGATCCAAGACATCGTTGAATACGCTTATTGACGGCCTATATCATCTCATCTTTTTGATATTTCGCATAAGTCTCACAACGACTTCGAGCCCGTCGCTCTGGGGCCTTGCTGCTTTAGCTACGAATCAGGCAATTCTCCAACGTAGATCGTGGCCTGGATGGCATCTCAAGTCTTTCTAGACCTAGATATTGGGGTTGAGTTTGATCAGGCATGGATTAATGCGCAAGGTGAAAATATTTCTCACTCGCTGGAGAGACTATTCGGAGTGCATTGGTAGCAAGCATATAGGTTAGTGCTGATGGTTGCCATCTCGCAAGAATCAAAACTCTGAAGCTAAAGAGATGTGGTTGGCAGTGCAGGCAGGTCGGTATGTGATGTGCCTGGTCGGGAGACGGACACTATTGACGGCTCAACAGAATGGATTCATAGTCGTCGGTTTTATGATTTAGGACAACCCCATAAACTCAAAGTGTCGTGAATGCGGCTCAAAACCTCATGCCGTCGTTGTTGCGGGGACAAGCTTTGGCACCACGGAACTTTCCCCAGGGGCTCTCAAGGGCCTCAATCCGCCATTTTTACCAATCACAGGAGGTAGACCAGCGACAGATAGATGCGGGTTGCACGGTACCGAACGTTCCCAGATCCAAATGTGATTACTGGTCCCAATTTCTTCTGAGGAGCGTTGCTAGCTGCTCCCAACAGATGACTGCCTTTTCCTCGGGGGCCGGGCCGGAGGAGACTACAATATTTGACTAATAGTATCCGGATCACAGCCCGCTGCCTTTAATATAGTTTCATAGGGCAGAGGTGGGCAATGCGACCTGCATTCTTATACACATGCGGGGTATGCTGGATATAAGAGAAGATGGACAGAGTAGCAAAAAGACGCAAGACGCTGGATACGCGGCAGATCCATGTGTATGGGTTGGTTGGTTTTCAGGGGTTCCAATTCGCTATCATTGTTGGGATACACTTTGACGATACAGCCGTGCTGCATTTTCTCGTGGCCATGATGTGCATTCCATGATGTCTGGCCCGCAGGCTTGTGCCGGAAAGCCACGGAGATGTATGCATCTCGCCGCAGCATGAAGTCCGCAACATGCTTGGCTTTGACCCGTTCCGATGCTTCGGTTGTCGGCTATCTTCGTGCCTACTCTTTCATCTCCATCTCAGGACAACGCCATGGCGCCTCGTCTCGCGTCCTCGGTCAGCTTTTGTCATCCTCGCGTTGGCGATCGAATGCCATGTAAAGTTGGGCCTTCCCTCTGGCCAGCCTTGCTGCGATATCTGGAGCCGAAAATGCTACCGTCGCTTGGCACAATGTAAATTTTTGACATTGTCATGAATCGCATTGCTGTCAGGCTTAAACAGCGCCTGTGTTTCCATGATGTCGGGGAATGTGGTGTCGATAACGAATAAGTCCCCTATATCGCCTTGAAATCTATTCCGCCTGGCTGATGCCAGAGATACTCTGGAATATCCTCTCCATCACACCAAACCTCAGGCCTAGTATATTATCATGCTCGGCGCCATCGATGACGTGACTCCGGAAATGGATGTTGTCTCCTCGGTTTTCGGGGCTCCAGCACTGCCTGAACCATTCAGGTCCGCTCGAAGTCCCAATCATGTGGTCCTTCTCGGAGAAGAAAACTTCTACCTTCAGCGGGGTCTTCTGTTCAGGTTCGTTTCCTGACAACGTGGAGGAGCCGACCCGGGCATTCTCTGCCTCTGCCAGCATCGGGACGTACTTGTCAATGTCACTCCACGGCGCCCAGGCGTCGGCGTCTTGAGGCTGCCCGGCACCGCATTTCTTGAAGAGAAGCGGAAGCTCTTCACTCATGCCATTGATGCTCTCGGCGTACGCGTGATCAACGACGCTCTCCATTAGGGCGACCTCGAAAGCAATCATGTCGCGGTCGGTTCCCTGCGTTACCGGCTCCTGTTGCTCCTGGGAAGAACCAAACGAAGCAGAGAGGCTCCGGACGAGATCCCCGCTGAAGTCAGCGACGGGGCCCACGGTCGACTGGATCAGCCTGGCGAGGCCGCCAAACTGCCTCATGATCACGGTGGGAAGAGCGGTCGTTAACTTCATGGTCTGCACGCCCGAGTGGGTTGGCAGGATCCAAGGAGTACATAAGGCGACATACGGGCGCTTAGGGTCGAGCAGATGGCGAAGGTGTAATATCATGTGGAGGGCGTAGAGGGTCCCGGCGCTATGGCAGGCGACGGAAACGTGTGATATGTTGAGATGCTGCAGCAATGCCGTGACGATCTCCAGCCACGTCTCCAGGCGAAATTGAGCATCGGCCTTGGTCGTGCCGCCTATCCCTGGCCGATCAGGGTAGATGACGCGGATGTGGTGCTTCTTTGCGAGTTCGTCCTTTGCGGCATGAAGGAAGCGACTGGATACGGATAGGAAGGTAAGCATCAGGCAAAAGCAGAGGTCTGGTGCCAACACCTACGTGCTCAGCAACGGGCCACAAAACAAGAGAACATGTTCACTCTGGGGCTGACTGGGATTTCGGTAGCCAAAGTCGCTGTATGTGACATGTAGTGGCTCTTTGCGATGAGGTCCCGGTGGAATTGTAAATGATTGATTGAAGCGTGGATCGTCGAGATACGTCTTTGGGTCTGGGACGCTGTGTAGCTCCGGAGCTGAAGCCTGTTCCTGAGACGCCGCTGACACCATGTTTATCAGACTTACTGTCGCACGTTCGTTGCGATACGTGCAAATGGTTACGGTGATCGTGTAAGAGGAATGAGATGGGAGAAGTCAGACGGGCACAATTGAGTTCATCCTCCTGCATTGGTAGGCATCTATTCAGCTGGTGCCTGGAATGGAATGGACGGCGGGAGGAATTAGCGTCTCTCATCATTTCCTAGTTGCTCCTTCCCGTCTGGGTGTAATCCCTCTTGGGAGTCGACTCGTTTTTCTCTTTTCCACTGTTTTCGGAAGTGTCCGAAACTTGAAGATCGTCCCACAATCATCAGATCATCATATTTCCCTAGGTAGCCATCCATACTGTACATATAGCTGCTCATATGTACACCATGTGCTGGCAACATGACGGGGGCTCATGGAGGTTGTAAGCGTGGAAGTCCACTATAACCTGCAACTATAGGGGCCCCGCTCTATGAAAAGCAGCTGACTATGACCTGCTAAAACACCCTGCCAACCCTGAATGAATCACGCCGTTTTCCAAAGCCTTATACATCCGTGTCGAGACCATGTCGAATTATAAAGTCTCACCGGTCGACGGGAATATTTAAGGCTTGAAAGATTGTTGATAACAACTGATTTAATTCCAAGAACAACATCAACTAGCAGAGAAGAGCGGCACATCTGGAATGCCTTGCCGCAATTGAAACTGACCAGCAGTCCTCTCCTCCGCCATAACACCATGGAGTACCAGAAATTCACCACTATTTTACGCTCGCATTTCTAAACTCAAGTCGAACACGCGGGTTCGGCTGAGAAGTGTCCCCCTGTTCGATGCGCGCCATGTTTCCAGAGCCAGGAGCAAGCCTGAAGTCATACTGGAGCAGAATCCGCGAGAGGATGAGTTTGATCTCGTTGGCGGCAAAGAACCGCCCGGGGCATGCATGCGCCCCGAATCCAAAGTGCATGTTTTCCTTGGTCACGGCAACAAATTGATACTGTTCCCTGTTCTTATAGTTGATCGGGTCCGGAGTGACGAAATTTCGCAGATTGACGTATCGGTAGGCGTCGAACTTCTCAGGATCGGGATACAGCCGCGGATCCCGAGCCACCGGACCATGAGCCGTCTCGATGATATAGCCAGCCGGAATGCGTTGACCGTTGCTTAGGATGACCTGTTTGTTCACGTAGCGGGGGAAACTTGCTGCAAAGCGCTTGTTAATAAACTTTAACAAGACTCGGGAATAGTCAGGACACGCTCTTACCTTCATTGGACGGATGACATCTCTGAGCCTCCCTCATGGCACTATCAAGAAGCTTCATCTCGAATAGTGCATGGGTTGAGAGTACACCCCCGTTGTCCGCCAAGGTGCGCCTCACTTCTTGGCGCAGATCTTTGACAACTTCCGGTACGTTGACAAGCTCGCAGAGAATGTTCATGGCCGTCATGGTCGTGGTATGGATCGCGGCCAAGCTGAGCTGGAGCTGCATATCGGCAAGGTCTTCGTCGCTCAGCTTGAAATCCCGAGCCTTTTGCATCATCCACTGCAACATGTCGTCGGGCACCTTTTCACCTTTGGCCATGGCCTCCTGACGCTCTCGGATTATGGGCAGAAGAAAAGCTCTCGCCTTCGCGCGATGTTCAGGGACCTTCTTGAGCTCTGGAGTGAAGAATTGACCGATGGGTCGCAGCCACTCGTTCCATGTCTTCAACTTCATGACGGCAACAAAGACGTCTATGGTGTAGTTGATACTAGCGTGCAGGTATTCTTCTCGCCGACAGAGTTCTGGTCCAAGAAAGATATGCCCGGATACTATGGCGACTGTCCGAAGAAGCTTCTGATGGATCGACACGCTGGTCCACTCGGGACAAGGACCAAACTCGCTATCAACAGTCACGTTGACTTCTTGAGCGAGACGGGGGTTGATTCGATCTACGATACATCAGCCTCACGTAAATCGCGGACATTAAGTCACGGCCCCAAGTCTGGTGCCATGTCTATGCATTGTGCATGCGGACAAGTTTTGGAGGTTTCTTACTGAGGCTTCGGGTCAGGTCAGAACGAACGACGTGACTAAGGAAATCCGATGTGCCGCTAAGCTGCGTGTATGATTTCTGGGTCTTCTTCAATGGGGTGAGCGGACATCTGGAAAGAAGTGATCATTGGATCGTACGTACACTGTTTAATGCTTTCTCGTTGTCAATGTGAGAACTAGGAAGACGCCTCAACTCATCGAGAAGCGAGTTGGGAACGATTATACGAATACCTAGCACAAGTGATTAGCGTCAAACCCAGTCTTCCATGGAGATACATACCATCTGCCGTAGTCAAACGGCATATCTTGTCCTTGAATTTCTCATATCCCTCCTGATACAGACGAGAGCCGTCTTTCAAGAACGCTTTGCGTCGCTGTTCAAAATTGCCATGTTCTTTGCCCAAAAGAGGAACGATCTCCCTGCCAACCACCTTCGTGAAGGCAAAGACGGTGGAAATGAGAAATATGAGTAAAATAATGACATTTCCACGGTCCTCGAGGGCCTGGACGAGCCGTTGTGAGATCTTCTCAACGTTGGACATTTTACCGGTCAGAAGTGAAGAAAGGATAGTTCATCAGTCGCTGGCAAGTCTGCTTCAAAGTCTCATTATTATATATGCTTGGATACATAGTGTCCCATGTTACATTCGGATTGAATTGCAATCAATACCTTGTCGTTCGCAAAGAATACCTACTGCAGGTGTGGTGGTCGGTTCATTCTGTTCATTACCATTGTAAACCCATTTGCCAATGTGCCACAGGATTATGCTATCATTCTCGGCATTGGAGGGCCCCGAGGGACGTGCATAACTCGGATAGGAACCCCTTCTCACAGCAGCACAAAAGATTCATTTCTGATCACGTACCGAGAGAACGTGGGGTGCATACCAATGCCACCGGCACTCACATGCCGCGACTCCTTCCTAGTGCGGCACGACCCGTCGCCCCGAGCAAATGCTCTAGGGGGTTTAATACACAGTAAGGACTTTGGTAAATCTTGCAGCAGGTAGAAAGGTTTGTCCAAGATGTCCCCAGTAAATTATCTGAGTTCTATGTAGTACCGATCAATTTCTGTATGTACGTCGGATCATCCTATGATTGGCCGAGATGGTCACATTTCTTTCCGGGAACCCTGAACGAATCACACCCAGAGCCGGTGAGATCTCACTGATTTCCAATACCTCTGCTGCATATTGTATCACAGATTCATGTAGCATGGCCGAGCAGCTCATCAGCCGTCTATCTCCTCGGGCAGCGCGATCGCATCCCGACCGCTCTTGATGACATCGTCGAGCATTTCTAGCCTGTCTTGACCCCAGAACGGCTCGTCCCGGTAAGCATAGACGGGGCCTCCGAAGTATCTCCTCTGCACCGCCTCCCGCGTCAAAAGCCGCTCCTCGTCTGCAAATCGATTCCGCGACACGGCTTTTTCTAACAGGCGGCGGCCGTCGAGCCCTGACGCGTCCGCCACAGAGACGATGGTCTCCGGGTCCGCAATGTCGCCCTCGTCCGCCCACACCGTCTGCAGGCCGCGATGGGCAAACGCCCGGACGGCGGCGCTGTCGCTTCCCGACTCTTCAATCGCCGCCAGTAGCACCCGATGGGCGGTGGATGGGTCCGCCGGGTAGAACTTGGGGTGCGGCACGATGGGGATGCCGCGGATCCTGCGCCAGCGCTCCATCTCCAGCAGCCGGTACGCCTGCCGCTGGGCGGAGCGCTTCTTGACAGGCAGGCCTCCCGATACGGAGAATATGTGCATCAGGTCGACCGGCTTGTAGACGATCTTGGCGTTGTGTTGGCGTGCGACCTCGTGGAATCGCCGGCTACCGACGTAGGACCATAACGATATGAAAGAAAAGTAGTACTCAATCACTGGTCGCGCGGATGCCATCGTTAATGTACGTCAAATTTGAAATGTTCCATTCAATCAGTGGGAATTGGTGTACCTATATTTGCTCTTGGAAGACATTGATCACGACCTGTATTCGACCTTTTATTCCCGACGATTCGGGATAAATAAGTACACCGGCCTAGGGCAGCCAATGCTGTCGGATCACGTCATCCGCCCCCTGCGGCTCTCACCACACTTGCACTCTGGTATCGCAGAGAGTCCACTTGATTCCAGATGATTGTATTCCATAAGCACTTCATGGGCGGTCACTTTGGTTCTGATTTGCGAGCCCACAGTATATGTAATATCTGCCATACTTTCAAGTTGTACTTCGTAGAGTAATCCAGGAGCAGAGCTACACCACCAAATCCGCAAATGCATTTGGCCGACGGAGATATCTTCTTCCATTATAGAGCACTGTTTTCTATCTACAGTCCAAAACGCTCAACTACTCGAAATATTTGACCTGGACTCCACGAACAATTTCAATCTCATCCACCTGATTATCTCCAGCCGCCTCAGTAGAATTCCCCAGGTTCTTGATAATCCTCTGTCTAACCCACTCTCCAGCTTTCACAGGCTGGCCGTCACTTCCGAGGATTTGCTCCTCAACGAGCCCGCGACCAGTCAATACCGGGGACTCTTTGATCGGCACCAGATCAGTGTCGTCTTCGATCCTAACCATGTACAGCACGCCAAGTCTGTCAATGTGCGCCTGATCCCGCGGAGGTGCGACGACCCTGTGAATGCTCGACTTGAGATAGCCGTCTGTAATGGTGTTAGTTGTCCATATTCAATCATGTATCGGCACAATCGTTTTACTTGTCAAGAACTGGAGAGCGTCGGCAATGTTGACGGTCAGCGCATCGCTCTGCGGTTTGACCCACTTCCAGTCTCCCTCCTTTGTCAGAACCTGCAGCGCCGCGACGGGCTGTCTGAACAGGAGCGTCAGACTGCCCATGTCGGAGTGGCTGAGGAAGGAAGAGAATAGTATCAGCGCAAGTATCATCAAGCCATATCGTATCAGAGACCAACCCTTTCAGCCAGACTCCTCCCAGTTTCTGATTTTCGTCTTCGCTCCTCTTGTAGTACTTCATGTACCGCAGGTGATCTCCGCTGCTCTTTTCGTACCGATGCCTGTTGACGAACCACTCCTCGTCGTCCAGGCCCAGCGCGACGGCGAACACGACGAGCAACTTACTGACAATGCCGTCGTGGATCCTCTTTGAGAAGGACTCAATCTCGGCCCAGTGCCGCCGCACCACCTCGGGCTGCGGCCGACCGGCGTGCTCCGGTATGAACTTGGGGATGTTGTAGATCTCAAAGTTGTCATTGACGCCCGGCACTAGGGTGCGCGTGCCCGCCGGCTTCCAGCCGTTGTAGTCGCCCTCCTCGAGGGCCGCGCGGAAGGGCTTCTTTTCCTGGTCCGAGAGGGAGAGGACGGCCTTGGCCAGGGCGAATTGGGCGTCGACTTCTGCTTCGCTGAAGCCGTGGCCCTTTACATAAAAGAACCCTGAGACATGATCAATATTGGGTTGTTCAACACTGTCAAGTGATAATTGCTCTCTCTCTCTTACCGACATCTTCAATGGCACGCGAAAACTCGGCAGCCAGCTTCTGTTTGCCCCCGGGCTGGTCGAAGTCGGATAGGTCGAGAGTCACGAGGTCGGCCCAGTCCAGATTCTCTGATGTTTCTGGGACTTGCACGTATTCCTCTAGAGTAACCGTTCGGGTTTGGCTCGTCATATTGCAATTCAAGTACTGAGACAGGCTCTTCAGAATGGTAGTTAGGTTTAAAAGTAGGTGCAACTGCAGTTCCTTGGCTCAGAAACCCATTTCTAGATGTATAAAACACAAATCATCCCAAAATGATACCCCGCCATCGTGTAGTATGTTGGTTGATCGGCTCCAAAGCGGGATCCGGAGTCTGGTTGTCTTGATCACCAATTATGTCCCTGGTAGAGCTCTTCCGGTCACAAGGTGTTGTCGGGACCTGAGCAGGTCGTTCCGATGATTGGACCTCTTCTATACGGTCGCCATTTCGAGTCTCTATGGCGCCATTGCTCTCCTCATAACTGCCTGCCGGAATGTTCAACATTGCTCTGAAGGGAGTGATACCGACGAACCCTGTATAGCATGATGCTCAGGCTACCATCTTAATGATAAGATCCAAACATGACTTTGACACTGTCGAGTGGGTTAAAGCGGATATGTCTGGAGGTTGCTACTCGGTCGGGAATCATCATGAACCGGGGCGTTGGCGTGCTAGGCGCTACCTGGGATTCCCGGTAATATTGACCTTACCATCAGCGAATTGCATGTACATGCGATCGGCGTTTTTTTCCGTTTTATTGATAGATGAAGAATGTTTCCTGCAAACCCTCGCAAACCAAACACAGCTTGTGATGGTCATTGAAAATCTGGAGCTCATCGCGGACTTTGGAAAGCTGCACAGGTCACAATGGCATCCCTAGAAGCCGGCGATCATGGAATAGTCAACGAGAAACCAGGCAATTTTGGATCAAGTTTGGACATCATTGGCGACGAGGCAAGGCCTCTTGATCCCGGAATTGAACAGCGTGTGGTGAGAAAGATTGACTGTTCTCTGATGCCAGCAATGGTTATAGGTACGATGCCTCCAAGTATTATCTATGTCAATTTTAGATACTGATCGCAGATCCTTCAGGCTATGGCTTGGTATACTATGATAAGGCAAGCGCAAATCGACTTTCAAAGAAGGCACATATGTGTTGAAATTATGCGTCCCTGACTGACACGAACTGTTAGGCGATCCTCGGGAGTGCAGCTCTGTTCGGAATGACAACGGATCTCAAACTCGCAGTCATCAACCCAACGACTGGCCAGACGGACACATCCAGGCTGAGCTGGGCAACATCGATCTTCTATTTTGGCCAGCTCATCGGCTCCTACCCGATGACCTACACGATGCAGCGCTTCAAAACGCGCCATGTGCTCGGCCCCGCCGTGATCATCTGGGCTATCATATGCGCCTCGACCGCCGGGGTAACAACGTGGAAAGGCCTTCTCGTGCAGAGGTTCTTCCTGGGCAAGTTCATACCGACATCTCACCCCTGAGCTCCACTGCTAACCTTGCCTCTGTCAAGGATTCACCGAGTCCATCATCCCCACGGCCTTCATGATCACGGTGAGCGGCTACTACACGCAGTCCGAGCAGGCGCTGCGACAGAGCTGGTGGTTCTCGGGAACCGGGTGGTTCACCGTCGTCGGCGGGGCCCTCAACTACGGCTTCGCGCAGATCACGACCGGGTCCCTAACGCCGTGGCAGTACATCTACGTGCTTGCCGGTGGACTGACATTCCTCTTTGGTCTCTGGTGCTTCTTCCTGCCCGGCTCGCCCGCGGACGCGTGGTTCCTGAGCATAGAGGAGCGGCGCGTGGCCGTCGAGCGGTTGCGGCTGGGGCAGACGGGTGTTGGGAATCGGGACATCAAGACCGGGCAGATCAGGGAGGCTCTACTGGATCCAAAAGTATGGCTTGTGTCATTGATCATGGCATCCAGGTGAGGAGAATGCCAGATCCTTTGCTGCTTTCGTCATCAACTAACAAATACCACGGCTACACCGTCAACGGAGCAGTGTCGGGCTTCGGCCCCCTCATCGTATCCACGTTTGGCTACTCGTCGCTCGAGAGCATCCTGTTTCAATTTCCTCTCGGATCAGTCTGCGCGGTCGGGATTCCGCTCGCGGGCTGGATATGCTCTCGGTACCGCAACGTGCGCATCCCTCTACTGCTGCTCTGCTGCCTGCCGGTGATTGCCGGGTTCGTCATCATCTGGAAGTCGGAATGGGGACATCGGCCCGTAGCGCCTGTGGTCGGCTACAGCCTGACCGGCTTCTTCGGACCCGTGGTCAGTCTGGCGGTGACCCTGGGCGCTGGAAACGTCGCCGGGGAGACCAAGAAGAGCTTCATGGCCTCGGCCGTGTTTGTGGCATACTGCGTCGGTAACATTGTCGGGCCCCAACTCGTTCGGAGTGAAACGAAAGCGCAGCATTATCCCGAGTTGTGGACAGGACTGATCATCTGGTATGAAAACAGTCCGCTCCAACAACTATATGCTCATGGATCTAACTTCAGCTTCTAGTTATTGCATCACCATCTTGTGTGCATCAACGCTTTATGTGCTCTTACATCGGGAGAATAAGAGACGGGATGAGCTATCCTTGAACGAGGCAGGTCGACACAGGAATTCCTTCAAGGACATGACGGACAAGGAGAATTTGTACTTTAGATATGTTCTTTAGAAGAATGAGGCCTATCCGATGGACTGGGACATTGTGCGTTCTTGTTAGTCGATCTAAGCAAAGGTCTAAGCATAGACGCATCTATCGGCCTTATGTAGACACTAATGATTGGTATTTTCCCTAAGCGAGACCAACTGAATATTGGTATTTTAGCCTGGCTTTGCGAAGATGGCCCGATACAAGAATCTTTCAAGTCACTACACGAGCCGGTGACAGTAGGGAGGAACGCGGCCGATTCGGGAAGTCGGGTTGAAGTGGAGTTGCACTATAATTTCGCAAGTCTTGGCAACATGGCGCCATAATATGATCAAGAAGACGAGAGCCACGGGTTCAAGCTTCACCATACAAACCTGTACTTGAGAACATTCGGTCTAATTGGGTCTTCATATCCTTGTATGATCCGGAGCTCCATTTCGGCCGAGCATCTTCCTTCCCGGGGACTCCCTTGGTGAAGAACAAGAAACATCCGATTGATCGGATCGGGGCCCGCCTTGGTGGTTAAAATTTGGGTCTCCACTGATTGAAATTTCTCGAAAACTGCCTGTCGGCGAGGACTCACAGCCGGGTGCGCAGACTCGAACTTGCCATGGAGTAGAATCAAATAATACATTCGTGGCTCTGGTATTGAGTGTTCGACTTCTGTTGTCTGCAAATCGCGTTGCAGGCTGTGCGTCCAATTTTGACTACACACAACATCAGTCGTGAAACTTGAACTGCAGTGTCACCAGTATTATCATGCCTCTTTCAAATGTCAAACGCCGTGTGGCCGTGATTGGAGCCGGACCCGCCGGCGCAATAACGACGGATGCGTTGGTGAAAGAAGACTGTTTCGATACAATCCGCGTCTTCGAGAGACAGGATGTAGCAGGCGGCACATGGTGCGTGACAATATGAGCTACTCCTATTCTCCCGCAAGCCAGCTTACAACGAGGCTCCCAGGGTCCTATCTGCCGATCCCGCTCCACGGATTCCAAGTCTGCGCGATCTGCTGGAACAGCGGGCAGACGAGCCGGTGGCGATCCCATCACAGTTTCCATTTGAGACGCCGCGGTCAAGCCCGGCTTCGCTCCGGTATACGGATACGGGAGCACATGAGAACCTGCACAGCAACCTCCCGCCCAGCATCATGTCCTTTACACAGGAGCCCATCCCGGCCGTTGTCTCGGACCGCGCACGCGAGCAGTGGGGCCCGGACGCCCCGTTCCGGCATCGAGAGGTGATGCGGCAGTGGGTCGAAGACATATTTACCCGCGGAGACTACGCCAGCCTGGTGTCTTACGGCACGTCGGTCGAACTGGCGGAGTATGTCAACGGCGAGTGGGTGTTGACGCTCAGGAAGGCGTCTTCAGAGGAAGAGACGGCGACGGATTATTGGTGGCAGGAGACGTTTGACGCCGTCGTCGTAGCCACTGGTCACTATTATCTGCCGTATATTCCAAAGATCCCCGGCATGCTCGAGTGGGATGAAAAGTTTCCGGGAAGGATTCGACATAGCAAGCACTTTCGCAACGTCGAGGACTTTCGGGATAAAGTGGGTTCAAGTACTGCCTGCTCTGCGGCTCATAGTAACTCGCTAACACCCATGCTGCAGAAAGTGGTGGTCGTAGGGGGATCAGTGTCCGCCTTTGATGCTCTGCACGACATCCGCCAAGTTTCGAAGCTGCCCGTCATATCAGCTCTGCGCAACCCGTCAGGGGCGTTTGGAACAGCGCCGTTCTTGCACCCCCATATTGATAACCGGCCACAAATCTCATCCTTTGAGCCCGAGACGGGCCGTGTAAACTTTGCTGATGGCTCGTCGGCCGATGATGTGGATGTGATTATGTTTGCTACGGGCTACGACTTCAGTTTTCCCTTTCTGCCTGATATCAAGTCGGTAAACAACAGGATACCTGGGTTGTATCAACACGTTTTCAAGAGTGACAACCCAAGTCTGGCATTTGTTGGAATGGTGAGTATTGACGACCAGCCGTTGGCTTCCGGTTCTCTCGTGTCATCGCTTTCGACTGACTGAACATACGATCAAGGTCACTGGAGGCTTTGGCATAAGGATATTCGAGTGGCAGGCTGTCGCAGTAGCCCGTTTCTTCGCAGGTCGCGCTGATCTGCCGCCGCAGGACTGGATGGAGGAATGGGATGAGTACAGGCTCGCCACGCGCGGTGACGGCGGCGCCTTCTGGTCTCTCATGCCCGACTTCGAGGAGTACTTTGAGACGTACAGGGCAATTGCGGGAAATCCTGCTCGAGGGACACGAGGGCGCGTGCTGCCCAGGTACGACCCGGGGTGGGCCGCGGTGTTCTGGGATTTCGTGAAATCGCGGACGGACCAGTGGGAAAGCAATGCCAAGCAGGCCGAGGGTGAACAAAGTGCCACCGTTGACTCTACTCCAGCGCACAGCCCGAGAATTTGAAAGGCAGCACGGCACTTTATCAGTGTCAATGGAACTTTGAGACATCCATATGATCCAGTGATTGAGTCGGCTCACTGTATAGAATGTGCCGGACGTACCTATAGCAATGCACCAGGGTGAGATTGTTGCCCACCCAGGTGTCGAACGTGTCGTTCCGGGTCCCGTCAATGATTATTCCATTGAATTGCAGCTGCAACTCTGCAACACTACCTACCCACTGCTCACCTGATAGCTCTGGCTAATGGACAACGTTTCAACGCTCAGCCTCCTGGTCAACTGGCGCAGTGGTAACACTGCACCGAGGCTTCCGAACACGTCAAGGGTTCGAGTCGCCTCCGGCCCCTGGCTTGGGTTGGTTTGCGGTGCAACAACGCGGGTCCTTAAATGCGATCAACAATTGAGCTAAGGAACCAACACCAAGTAGGAGAGCTGAGCGGATTCTTTTTATTCTTACTTTTGCTCTTCTCCCATGGCGAGTGGGTAAAGAGCAGTGAGATGGAAATATGTTGGCTAAAGATATTAAGTTATTAAGATGGTATTGGCAATATGCAGTGCTGTCGAGTTTGGAGTGTTTTTTAGCATCTTGGAAACAAGATAAGCTCGTGTCACCTAATCCAGAGAATGACAACTGGGTTACTCTGTGATGCCATCCAGTATTACATATTGCATTGAAGCTGATCAGAACTCTGTTGTCCTCTTTTACTGAAGGAGTTGCAGAAGCTTGGAACTTGAAGGACAGGATGACTTAATCTTTACTCGTCTTCAGGCAATGCGATAATCAAAAGGTTCTTGACAACTGGCTGTCTCGACCGACTACCAGAATTCCTCAAGTATTAAACGCGTATTGACATATAGGCGGACAAGCTCGGCCGTCCCTGAATCGGAGCTGCGGGGCATGCGGAGGAAACATTGGATATTATTACCCGGGTCCCGGGTCGGCCGTCTCAGCGATAGGCCCATCGCAAGTATAGGTTTACAGAGTAAGAACGTGGTTAGACATTTCCGTAACCTTGTACGGGAATAAGCACCAAAAATACTTCTCTGTCTGTATGTATTATCATTGAACTCATATATAGGGACACCGGTTCTGCTTCCATGACATGTCTCCCGGGCCTCTTCCGAACTTGGGTCATACTTCCACCCCCAACAGACCCCCAATGTCTAAACCATCCTTCCTCCGTAGAAGGGGCGTCCAATTCGCATTAGCCCTCACGGGCACAGCCGGCGCCTTGATCCTATCGACCCGGAGCACACGAGCAAGCCGACGCCTGAAGGACGGCCCGCCCCCTGATAATTCACAATTTCTGGCCGCGGCAACCAAAGATGGCAACGGCGTCATCAAGACGGACGTCCTGGTCGTCGGGTCCGGCGGCGCCGCCCTGACCGCCGCGCTGCGCGCCCGATCCCTCGGCCTCGCGGCCCTCGTCGTCGAGAAGAGCGACAAGCTCGGCGGCACGTCGTGCTACTCGGGCTCGGGGTGTTGGGTGCCCAACTCGCACGTCCACGCCGACGCCCGCGACAGCGTCGACAAGGCGCGGACGTACCTGGAGAGCATCACGGTCGACGTGGGCCCCGCGTCGTCGCCCGCGCGCAAGGCCGCGTTCCTGGATCAAGGTCCAAAGATGGTCCGCTGGCTCGAGGACATGGGGTATAGCTGGACCCCGACGCCCGCGTACCCGGACTACTTCCCGTACAACGCGGGCGCGCAGGTCGGCGGGCGGACGATCGAGGCGGGCCTCTTCGACATCCGCCTGATCGGCGCGTGGCGCGACCGGCTCAACATCAACCCGGTGCGCGCGCCGCTGCCGCTGTACACGTACGAGCTGTCCAAGATCGTGCGCGCGAAATGCTCCCTCGACGGCATGTGGACGGCGGCCAAGATCTTCGTCGTCCGGCCGTACTGGAACCGGCTGCTGGGCAGCGAGCCGGCGACGCTGGGCGTGTCCATGATCAGCCAGCTGCTCTACCTGAACGTGCGCGCCGGCACGCCGATTCTGACGCGGTCGCCGATGAGGGAGCTTGTCGTGAGCAAGGACGGGCGCGTGACGGGCGCCGTCATCGAGTGCGAGGGCAAGGACGTCACGGTCGAGGCGTCGCACGGCGTGATTCTCGCGGCCGGCGGGTTCGCGCGCAACGAGGAGATGCGCAAAAAGCACCAACAGCCGGGCATCACAACGGACTGGACATCGACGTGCCCGACGGACACGGGAGAGCCGATCGCCGCGGCCATGAAGATCGGCGCGGCGACGGCGCTCATGGACTCGGCGTGGTGGGGTGCCGCGCTGTTCGACCCCGTCACCAAAAAGGGCATCTGGAGTCTATACGATCGCGGACTGCCGCACTCCATCATCGTGGACAAGGAGGGGAAGCGGTTCGCCAACGAGTCGCAGAACTACAACTCCATGGGCACGGCGATCCTGAAGCGGCACGAGACCACCGACACGATCCCCGCGTATCTGATCCTCGACTCCACGCACAGGAAGCGGTACCTCTTTGCTGGGCGGTACATGCCGGGCGCGGAGATTCCCGCAGAGGCCATTCAGTCGGGCTTCATCACCAAGGGAGACACGCTGGAGGAGCTTGCCACCCGGATAGGCATTAGCACAGCTGGTTTGACCGAGACTGTTGACCGTTTCAATGGGTTTGTTGATGCGGGAGTTGACAAGGACTTTAGCAGAGGAAGCAGCGTATATGACTACTTTTTGGGCGACCCGTCATACTCGCCCAACCGAAATCTCGGCAAGATTGAGAAGGGCCCCTTTTACGCTGCCAAAATCTGGCCAGGTGACTTGGGGACAAAAGGAGGTGTCTTGACCGACGACCGAGCTCGAGCGTTGAGGGAAACAAGTACAGGCCGCTATGAAACGATCCCGGGTCTCTATGCCGTCGGAAACTCATCTGCGAGTGTCATGGGCAGAAGTTACGCCGGGGCTGGGGCGACACTTGGCCCTGGATTAACTTTTGCTTACATTGCAGCTACTGACTGCGCTCAAAAGTAGCTATCAATCGTACATCAGTTGGTATTTATTATTGATGGAAGAGCACATTGTGAACCTGTCAATGCTCGCTAAATACATGCCATGCCGTGCCAGTCAATCCTTCTCCTGCGATCGAACACAGTATGTTCCCCTATGCAAGGGCATCGGCTGACTTTATGCGCCACCCTTGAGTGCACGTTGTCGGCGTATCAGCTTATCGAAATCCAGCTTGTGGCCGTTTTCGGGCACATATATGCCACTTGCAATGCAGAGAATGCGCATGTTCTCGTCGTACGCCAGACCGGTGAGAAGCTTTGGTGTGATGAGAAAGTACTGGCTCGTATGTTCCTTGCATGCGATCTCGACCATTCTCTCATGCACCATTCGCTCGTTGCGGGGGTCCATGCCTTGATTGATCTCGTCGACGACACGGAAGGGAGCCTGTGCCATGGACTGCAGGGCCATGATGTAGAATACTGTAGACACGGCTCGTTCACCACCCGACTGGCGATGCTGGTTGAGGAGTTGGAGCTCTTCGTTTGGACTAGACGTGACTTGTTAGACCGACAGTGCTCAGGGAAAAGGAAGGGGAAACAAGTTATAGATACTTACCGGAACTTGACCCGGATTTCGATTGCCCACTGCTCAAAGTCTTCATCCTTGTGAAGACTCACTTCTCCGGCGCAGTTGATCCTTTCAAAGTTCTTGCCAAATGCTTCGTTGACTTTTGCGACAATCTTGTCAAGCTCTGGTTCGAACTTGATCATCAGTTGCTTAGACTGTTTATCAAGCTTGTCGAGCTTTTGAGCCCACTTCTCGCTCTCCTTTGTCATTTCGGCAATCTTCTTGGCTCGTTCTTCAAATTGCCGGAGCACGCTCGGATCGACTGCGTGGATGAGCTCGAGCTTAGCCTCCTCTGCGTTGATCTCATTGTCGATGTCATCCAACGTCTTGTTTTCGACCATCTTTTGATAGGTTGCCAAATCCACGTTGTCGTCAGCAGAGACGATCTTCTCGACCTTTTTGTGCGCATTCTGAGCAGTTATCTTGGCTAGCTTAGCGTCCTCGGCATAGTTGACGATTTCTTGTTTCTTGTTGTCAAGCTCTTGAGTTATGTCGCCATTGCGCTCCTTTAGGCCCCTGACATCAGAGGCCGCCTCGATGAGACGAATCTGTGCGTCATGCAGGGCCAAGTAGGCCTTTCGAATCCGCGAGATCTGGTCCTTGTGGTCCAGGACCGCAGCTGCTTTCTTGATGATAAGCTGGTCCTTTTGACGCTCCTGCTCCGCGGCTCGTGTTCTGCATTGCTGCATCGCCGTCTGGGCTCGTTCAAGATTTGCCTTGTTCAGTTCTAGCCATAGTTAGCGGTGAGCAGAGAAGACTTGTGCAGGGAGTATTGCGACGTACCAATCTTGTCTGGTATTGTTGTCCACTGCGTGTAGGCGGTTTGCAATTCGGACTTGGCCGACTTCAATTCTCTCTGTACAAGGTTAGTCCGAGTCCAAAAAGCTTCGTAACAATTGAAACCCACAATTTCACTGTCCAATGCATCTCTCTTTGCCACAAAGACCTTGGCTTGGGTTTTGGCCTCCACGAGCTCACGATGTATTTCCTTCTTCTCCTCGCCCTTCTCGGCGAGTATTTTCTCTAATTCGGCCTTCTCCGAAGTATCGACAGGCTCACCAGTCCAAAACTGGCCTGGGCCGATCTGACGGGTGCTGGTTGTTGCCGCATCTGGTCCGTATTCCTTTCTTCGAATCACTCGGAAAAAGGTGTCGCCCGTAGCCCATGAATTGATCTTTTGGCCGTTCCGCAGAGCATCAAACTGATCTCGACTGACGTCTTTCAGGGCGACACCAGATGCATGCAGCCTTCTCTCAGAGCAAAGCATGGCCAGGACCGGCTCTGGGCCCTCCATGAAGTCGATGGCGAATCCATCCAAGCCAAGCGCGTTGGCTTCAGCTGACGATGTTGGCGACTTGAAGGTTTCGAGGCCAGCGCTGCATGTTCGAATGGTTACGGAAAGTCCCATTTTCTTGTATAATTCCTCACTCAGCAACCTGTGGTCACTTCTTGTCTGACATGTGAATGTGAAGAAGTCATTGCCCTGGAGTAGCGACTCAACTTGTCTCGAATACCGCTGGTCTTTCACAGAGCAAGTGAGCATGGGTGGGCCAAATACCTCCTTCTCAAACTTGTCCTTGTGTTCCTGAAGCCATTCCCAGCCTTGGTGGACCTCGGGCTTGATTCGTTTGAGGTGGCTCTCCTTTTGACCTTCTTGCGAGCCTAGTTTTTCGACATCGGCCTGTATCTTCTTCATTTCGGCAATGATCGATGTACCCCGGCCCTGGATTTCAGTGATCTTCTCGCTGGACTCCTCGAGTTCGCTTTCATTCTCTCGATGATTATGCTCCTTCTCGCGCTACATTTGACAAGGAAATCAGTTTCTGTACACAAAGTTACGCTTCCCGAGAAATGACTCACGATCTTTTGATTCCACTCTTGGGCATCGAAATGCGGCGGTTGATTTCGGTGCTCGGTCTCAAGTTTGTGGATAATTCCACGAAACTTGCCCACCTCGGCTTTCTTGTTCTGAAAAACCTTCTTCTCGTTCTCAATGACATTCTGGGCATCGTTGATCTCGTCATTGACGACTTCGACTGCGCGAGCAGCATCCTCAGCTGTGGTCTCTGAGCTCTTCAGACCGCGTTTCCGTTGTTCCAGAACAGCTTCTATCCGACCGTGATATTCCTCTTTGTCATTGACAGCCTCCAGTGCTGGCCCAGCGGCTCGCTCGAGGGCTTTGAGGCGTTTTTCTGCGTCCTTTCTCTTGCTGTTGAGTGCCCTGTATCGGTCGCGGTAGATGTTGTACTCGGCGCAGCACCGTGCCTTTTTGATGGTTTTCACATTCTGTTTGATGCTTTCGCGCTCGTTTAGCCTATCGACATCCGCTTGGAGGCCCTGCTGGCGCTCTTGGAGGTTCTTTAGCTGGTCGGCGTCAGTGTCGACCCTCGCTTTGGCCATCTTATGGTCCTTGAACAGCTCCTTGAGCTGCGTCTGCCAAGTGATCATCTTCTCGGGCGCGGCAGCCCTCAGGGTCTCATGTAGAAGCTGAACAGGCCCGAGACCGGCAAACTCGGCAACCTTCTCCTGAGGGAGAAACTGGCAGAGGTTGTCACAAGCAATTCGTAGTCGTGCGACTAGTGCTTGCACATTCTTTACGCTCGTGTCCTTTCCTTGCAAGGAGAAGCGCCGGTTGTTACTTTCTCGCGTAATCTCCAACTTGATGACGTGGTTATTTCGCTCGCTCGGGAGCTTCTTCAGCTCGATCTCGATGGTGGACGAATCTTTACCATGGGTGACGTACTCGCTGAATTTGGTGGCACGTCCCAGGACATTTGTCGGGTAACCAAGACCCAAAGCCAGGGCGCATACGAGTGAACTCTTGCCGGTACCATTGGGCCCGATGATCATGTTCAAATTTGGCCCCGGGTAGAATACAGCCTTCTCGTAAGTGACGAAGTTGACCAATTTGACGCGCACGACGGCGCCGGGTGAGTATTCGTTGGGCGGTGTCTGGAGACTGATGTCGGCCAAAGGATTAGCGTCGTCGGCATCCTCGCGCTTCGTCAAGTCTTGGTCGTCTCCATCTTCTTCTCCATCTTCTTCCTCCTCCTCCTCCTCTACATCTTCCTCGTAGGAGTTCGAGCGCCTCTGGCGTTTGGGAGCCTCGGAGGCGGGTGACTGCGCGCCATCTTCCTCCTCAAACACAGATCTGGAGCGGCGACGGGAAGGCATGGCGGTCGCGTATTCAGATGGTAGGTGACTGTGACTGCGAGAGGTGAGGCTTTCTGGCCTAAAACTTTGCGATGGGGATGTCAAGCCGTCGCAGCATCGTCGGCCGGCTGTAGGCAGGTCCGGGGCCTTTGTCTGTGTGTTCCTAATGTTGCTCAAGGCACCGAGGACACGCGTGGGGTTCTTTCTCTGTGGGAGACGCGCACCGCGTTGATTGAACGGTAATTGCAATCGCGTCCCAAATTTAGTGGGATCGGCGGGTCAACTCTTAGTGCACGGACCTCTATTCGTACAGTGCACAGTGTGCCTAGTCTGTACTCCGTACTCTGTATTCCAGCGCCCGCTGAAGCATGTCACATATGGCGATCTTTGAGATTTGAATCGCTGTTCTCAGGAAGCTACAAAAGTAAAAAGAGTATGTATTCAATGCTCATAAGTTCAGGCTACCGAGGTACAGAACATTGAACTTTATGATTGGTGTATGCGATTCAAGTCAATAATATGTATGCTCTAGATTCACTAGGATTTTCCCCAATCACGATTCCCTCCTTCTTTGTTCCCTTCAAAGATTTCCTACTTTATTCCGAGGCGCCAAACACCACTTCAGATACGATCTGACTTTCAATCTAAAAGCAACTATAAAGCAAGAGTATATCTGCCGTAAATCTGTTGTAAGCTTCGAAGCGGCTTTTACTCGTCGGTGGAGGTAGATGGTGCGGTGCACAATGATGGGTAGAGTTGAGTGTGACACTCGGACGCGACGAATCGGCTTGTCGCGCAGCTATCTGCGTGCCTTCGTCCGACGGTGAGGAACGTATCCAACGCATCATAACACGCAATGGTATCGTGTCTGTACATAGTTACTGTCGGAAATTCCTGCGCCGCTTGCATCCACATGACGCACGACTATTCTGTAGGATCTGTCCACAAGACGTGCCGATTTCTACAATTGCAGGAGTGTCCATCGCCTGACCACACTACCGCGACAAGGCCGGTATCTGACAGTCCTTTCCCTGGCCAATGTGGCTTTACACAGGTCTTTTATACCTCGGTAAACGCCGGCCATCCGCCCAGGTGTGGCTAGGAAGTCGTAAGTAGCCAGTGGTTTGGCACACGATCAGTCTGTGGTGATACGGGAGCCTTTGACTATCAGATCCGAGAGGATGTTGGTCTGCCTTTGTGGGTGGCACAGGTGATATGCAGAATCTGCTGTATCATGGCTTCCCGTATCCGAAATGTATTTGATGGGCAGAGTGCCTTGTATGCTCGCTTTGGGCAGATCTTCCCGCTCGTGTAATAGGGCGACAAGGAGATTGATGCAAGTACAAACGTTCCACAGCGCGCTCAGACTTTGGATGCTTTGAAGGCTGGAAACTTGCTCTTGACACCACAATCCAAGAGTCCCATGCTCAGTGGTTTGACGTAGTAGTCGTCGGCGCCAGCGCTCTGGGCGTTTGTTCTGTCCATTGGGCTGTCCTGGCCGGTCACCATGAACACGATGCTTGCAGCCCATCCCATTTCTGTCTCGAGCGATCGAATTCGCTTGGTGGCGTCGATTCCGTCACAGATCGGCATTTGAAGATCCATCAATATCAACTCGATTGGTGCTTTTCCGGATTCGCTGCAGAGAGCTTGATGCTTTGAGAACGAGTCGTACGCCTCCTGGCCATTGGTTGCGCAAATGTATGGCAATCCTCGCTTCTTGCAGTACATCTGCATGATGCGGAGGTTGATGCCATTGTCGTCGACAAGTAAAACTGTTGGGTTGGCGCTGGGTGTCGTCAGGTGTATCCCGCCTGTCTCGGCCGACTTTGCACGATGCGGGAGGACAGCTCTAGGTGTCGGAGGAACATGGCAGATCAGATCGAGATCGCCCACACTGTCGGTACGTGAGAACATTGGTTGTTCGTTTGCTTGGCTAGGATCATCCACAGAACTGGCAGATTCATCAGTGCTCAAGGTCCTGCTGCTCAACGATGCAGCGCATAACGCATCCAAATGATCCAAGTATGACTTGGAAGTCTTGACTTTAGACGCGAGAGCATTGGCCTTCTCCAGCGCTGCGGCAAGAGTGGATGTCAAAAATGGCCCAGAAGCATAAACGACGTTATCTGAATCCGTTTGGGGGGTCGCATCGACGTTCGAGGTGGGGATGAGACAGATGGCGACGCAGCCAGGGGGGATTTGTGCCAGGTACCCTTTGCGCTGACTTTCGTCAGGAATGAAATCTAAAATGGCAAACCAATCCCCCGATTGATCCCATGCTGAGAAACCTTGGTGTGTGAGAAACCTGGTGAAGTACGGACACAACGAAACAGCCGCTGAGCCAGCAGGTATGTGTTTGAATTTTGAAGGCAGATGCTCGAGTGTTTCGTTCAGCGACTGCCGCGGAGAAGACCTGTGCACAATATCTAGCATCTGCAGTTCGATCTTGAAATGCGTCCCGCTCCCAGGAGTTGATGATACCAGGCTCACGGAGCCATCGAGGAGTGCCGCAAACTTTGACGCCAAGGTGAGGCCGAGTCCTGCGCCAGTAGAGTATACCCCAACCTTTTCATATGGCTCAAATATGCGCTGTTGATCGTCGGGATGAATGCCGCGGCCCGTGTCTTCAACGTCGATGATGAGCTGTTTTGAGTCTGGCCGCAAATTTGCAGTGACCATCACAACGCCACCGGTCGGTGTGTTTTGTATGGAATTGGTAATGACTGGTAGCAAAGTGTCTCGCAATAGGCTGATGTCTGTCTCGAAGCTTTCTAGGTCGGCCTGTAGATCGCATAGGAAGAAGATTGAAGCGCTATAGAGTGCGTCGTTTAATGTTGTCGAGTGCGTTTCTTTGGCGAGTTCAGACTCAAGAAAATGCATTGAATATGCATCATAGACTCGGTCTCCCATGGCGACATTGTCCCACTTATTCAAGGTAATCATATTGTTGATGATCGATATCAAGTCTCGCCCTGCCGTCATGATGGTGTCAATGTAAATCGAAGGCTGGCCAGGACTTCTTGGTATAGTAGTCTCGAGTAAAGCGGATGCTTGTCGGGCGTCGTTGTATACGCCACGAGGGCTCAACTCCTCCGCCAACAACTCGGCTGAGCCAAGGATGCCGTGGACTGGAGTCCGGAGTTGATGGGAGAACCCTCGCAGAAACCTATCCTTCACCTCGACAGCCTCGGCCAAAAGGCGTTTATGCCAATTTGCAGTCAAGTTGTCTGCACAAGCTTGCACGAACCATAAATCGACATCGTCAAATACTAGGCGAAAGTCTTTGGAACCCACGATCAATAGTGAAGGGCCTAACGCTCCTTGGAACGGGGGAGAGATGAGGCGCACGACCCTATCGCGTGGCAGCTGCTTGTGGTTTGCATGGGCGATGAGGTCGTCGAGCAATTCAGAGTCTTCCCAAAGACCGTCCTCGATATCTGACAGCGAGATTGGGTCTCGTCCTTCAAGTTGTATACGTGAAGCCTTGGACGACTGAAGGCTGATTACTGCATCTGGGTATATGGTCCGGAGTATGTCGAGCACTGAGTCTTGGAAGCCAGATTCACCCAGCTTTGATTGCGTTGCAGTTATCAATTCATTCATCCGACGCCTTTCTCGCTGGCGTTTCGCCCTCGCGCATTGGATGATGTCGGCGACTACCCAGTCGGCCAGGCGTGCTAATGTGCTTTGTTGTGCCTTTGTAAGGACCGGCTGACTCGTGGTTGAGCACACGCAGAGGGACCCAAGGCCAACGGCCTCATCATCTCCGTTCTGGAGACGAAGTGGAACACCACCGTATGCCATCAGGCCACCGGACTCGACGTAAGGGCAGTTACGGAACCTCCAGTCCTCCATCAAATCGGGCAAAAGAAACACACTCTTCAAGTTTGGAAGGACTGTTAGTATTGTACATCAGAAGACGAATGAGGATGTCGGACATACACGAGGAGGCTGGGTGACGGTATGTGCGCATATGGTCTCGCCTCGAGGCAGAACAGCGAGTGGAAGACCAATTGTACCCAAGCGGACGTAGACGTCCATGTCCAGAAGACCGATGACGACGCATTCCCATCCGGTGGACTCCTGGGCGAGAAGCAACTTTTCTTGCAGGCCGCAAAGAAATTCGCTTTCGTTGAAGATGTCGCGGGTGTAGTACCAAAGCATGGACAGCCTGAGCCTCTCGTTTTTCGCCAGTGTGGCCCGCAGGTAGCGGCCAGAGGAGAGGCGCTCATCTGGAACAGGCGACGGTGAGTACTCTTCCGACTTGGAAGGATACAGGGCAGCATGCGTTTCTGAGAGCCACTGCTCGATAGGGGAGTCTAGATTCTCAGCATCGAAAATGGGCCAGACGGTCTCCGGGCGTGTCGGAGCCGGGCCATGATCCCTAGAACTTGACAAGACGGCCGCGTCAGACTTTGGGAAGAAAGGCGTCCGCTGTCGCGGCGAAGGTTGCACTGCCTCGGTCATTGTCAGGGGAAGCCGCAGGAGCTGGAGAATCAGCGCATATCCTGAGCGCTTGATACCATACGGAAGCCGAGCAGGTCGAATCCAGTCCAGTCCCTTATTATGGAAGTCTTTGGGTCGCAAACAGAGAAGTTCAGAACCGTTGAAGATCCTTGGGTCCCGTTGTTTTAGGCCCTGCCACGCCCTGCCGAGCTGCCTGCCGGGAGTCGGGAGTCTGCGGTAAGTCTAGGCCCTCCCCACAGACACTCCACGTCACGTGCGAGGGATGCATTGTGTCCAGTGGATCGAGATCGATCGAGCAGACCTCGGGAAGCATGTAACCGGCATAGTGGAGTGCATGGATTTAATTGTGCACTTTTCACGCATGTATAACGCGACGCGTGTGTCTGCGACGTCTGCAACACCAAGCAATTCCCAGATCAATCGACAGATTTGCAGTCGCACACGCTTTGAGACGTCGTACTAAGTAGGGAGAAATAGTAGGAGCATGATGCATCAGGGACACATGGCATAAGCAAGATTAGCCTCAAGCTACTGCTTTGAGTTCTTGTTACATAGTTCCACAATTTCATTGTGTTGACCTGTCGCACAACCATATACATCGACAAGTCGCGCCCTGATTTGCCTTGAACGCTTTGGCGTGTTGGCGCGGTTGCTCGAATTTTGCGCACTGAGACGGCTTGAGAGGAGGCAAACCAAAAGGCCAACGCAAGGCAAAAAAGAAAGGCCGCTGCTGGTTCCGAACCGCAGGTCTTCATTCGACAAGTGTGTCGCGACCGTCCTTTCCACTAGGATTACCTAGAATTCAGTTCAAGATCATGACCATATCCCGGGACCGTTGGAGAAAAGCCAGGTCATTTTGCTATGGAAGGTGTCGCTGCTGTCTGTTGGTTGGGTTGATTGACTTGGAAACCTTGGGCGTCAAAGCCTCGCGGGTTCAAGAACTGCAGTCCTCTCGAAAGCCCGATGCCAAGAAATCGTACATGATTATCCCACGTACGGCACATTTATCATTTTGGGTGTGCCGCCGGGCAGACCTCGTAGTTAAGGTGAACCTACATGACTAACAATACTCACTTCAAGAAGGGATAAGACGGCCGCTCTGGTGATCCGTAAAAGGTGAAAAAAAAAAAAACCTGACTAGCTGGGATGTATATAAGACCGATACCGGTGCCTATACAGGCGCCCTGTGACAAGTACAGGTGCCAGACTTTGGTCGCAAAAAACGCAGAGATAAAGCCAGTCAGTAGAAGGGAATGCAAAGGAGTGCGCAGGAAACAAAAAAAAAAAAAAAAAAAAAAAAAAAAAAAAAAAAAAAAAAAGCGCATGCCGGTGTTCGAACATCGGGCGCCGAATTGCCAAAAAGTGTCAATGAACTGGTTCAACACCCCCCATTAACTGGGTGATGAATCAGTTCACTGACGAAATCTTAGTGAATTAAGACAGACTATAAGGCTTCGGCGACTGCCTGGGTGGGCAACGAAGAGCACTTCGGTGCTGTATGTAAGACTGGATGGCTATGTACGACACCCAAGAGCACTGACACTTATGAGACTGCCCATACCATCGTGATAAACGTGCAAATCCAGATTCAAGATGTGAACAGTCCACTAGAGTAGGTGGTGAGAGCCCTTCTAATTCATTTCACTCGGTCTTCGACAGTAGAGCATAAAGCGATGGGCTACTATTACTCGACTAATGAAGCTTGTTCCTTGTCCGTGACGACGTAGGAACTCTGGCTCGCTTTCAAAGTAGCGGAGTATCATGATCAAAAGATCCAGGTGTCTGATTTGAGCCGATAACGGGGACAGGAAAATATGGTTCTCAAGTCACGATTAAGTTAGATATGCTGGAGTTATAGATAATGATGACTATTGGCTGGTCCTAGATCCATGGATAAGGCGAGACCATCACTCGCTGGTCGCAACCACGCAGAATTGCATCATGCACACTTTTGCCCTGTATTGTTTTCCAGATCTGTATGGTCTCAATGATAAATTATGGGCAATAGAAATATTGATTGCTCTTCTAGGTCTATCTAATGGACTGACGATGTCGCTGGCCTAAATACTCAAAATCTCGATGCTGCGCAAGCGGAACCAGCGCCCTCAGCCTTTCCCAACCACTGGATACCTAGTGAGGTCTACTATAATACAGAGCTCATACATCGACCAGTACCTAGTCAGTCTTGTGTTCTCTCCTTTCGCACGCCGACTCGCCACTTGCCCATGAAGCTGCATCGTCAACCAGTGTTGTACAAGTGTAATGGTGCTTCTCTTGCGCCCTCGTGGACGCAGGAACATGTGGCTAGCTTGTCACAGGAAACTTGCCATCAAATGATGTTATGATATAACGTATAGTGTTTTCCATTTGCAGCCATATTAATTCCTCTCGAACCTTTTATAGTTACCGTTGCTTACCACGACATCAAGCAGGCACGACGCTTACTCTGAGCTCTGCCACAATATTAATCCAATCAGCGCAGAAGGTTACGCGAATGGCATGTGCTGGCGCAGTTATCTCAGAAGTCCATTCCATCTAGAATATACAATGTGATTGGTGTTGGCTCAAGACATACATACATACCTACTCGAGGCTGCAAGGTGCCCTTTGATCTGCTCAGCCCAGCTGACTGTGAACAGAGCCTCCATATAAAAAGTGCATCGAGCCTGGTATTGAATGGCTTAAATGTGTAGAGTCAATGCGATTGAAACTTGGGGAAGTATCTAGATTAGATCAGGGTGTACTTGACTTGCAGTGCATCGTGTGGCTTTCTGCGCATTATGTCAATCAAGAACTGGCTGGGCGGCAGCATCTCCAAATTATGTTCTTTTCGACGCAATAACCAGTGCATACTGAGTTATTCTGATCAATACCTACCTTGCCTATGCAACGTGAAAGCAGGCGGTCGCTCTTTGGCTGCGAAGGTCAGAGATCCACAAAGAGCGCCCGGGCAGGTCTGGTAGCAATTGAAAACACGACTTGGACCAGCGGTTGTATTGAATTTGGACGTGTTTGTCAAACAACACGCCTGGTACGCGACTTGTCCCTCGTCTAGCTCAAATTTGCGGCCCGCCAGGCAACCAAACCGCGCCTGGTGTTTCGTGCGTTGGAAGCTGTCCCCCTCCTCAACACCAACCCACCTTGGATCTGACAGCAGCAAAACACGACATCTTGTACATTGTTTCCGTCCCAACTTCTTCAGAACCATGGAGGTCAGAGGTCCCTGAATTGTTTGCGTCGCTCACTTAGGTTCCGTTCTTGCCCCCGCTGCACACAACTAATCCTATTTCTCTCGTCAGCGGGCCACGGTCGCGCTTTCAGCACGAGGATCACACTCATTTGCAACACGCGTCATCCTTCCAAACACTTGCCCTAGACTCTGGCATGCCACCAACTTGGTCTTGATCCATCACTCGCTCAACCTCTCCAACTCTCCTACGTTCTTTCTCTCTTTGTTTCATCGCGAGCGCTGGCTCAACTAATTTCTTGACACGACGGGCACGTCTACACCATGGCCTCCCGGCCGATGCACCAGGCTCGGGCGCCGCGAGTCCCTCTCATTGATGCAAACGATCGTATCAACAACGCGTCAGCCAGACACAGCAGGAAGCCGAGTCAGCCCGAGAACATTCATTCCCACCCCACAGAGCCCAATGTGCCGGGAAGATCATCGTCTCAAAGTACCAAACCTCGCACCCACGAGATGACCGCGAAGCCTGCGCCGGTTGTTAGAGATGATGCAGATGCCGACAAGCGAGCTTCGCAACTCTCAACCTCGAGTGGCACATCGAGCGGGAAGAGGAAGACGCACATCGGACCTTGGCAGCTTGGTCGAACGCTCGGAAAGGGTTCAGCAGGCAGAGTCCGACTCGCAAGACACAACCTCACAAAAGAATCCGTGGCAGTCAAGATCCTTCCCAAGCATGGTCATGCATTGACACAAGCAGGCAGCTTGGCTGCCATTGATGACTGGGACCGCAGACAGCCGGACTTCAACTCCCAGAAGCGCATGCCCTTGTCGATTGAGCGCGAAGTCGCCATCTTGAAGCTGATTGATCACCCCAATATCATGAAGCTGTACGACATCTGGGAAAACCGCTCTGAGATGTAAGACTACTACCAATATGACCTCTTGGAACATACCCGCTAATTCGAAACAGTTACCTTGTCCTGGAGTTCGTCGAGCAGGGCGATCTCTTTGAGTACATCAATCGAATGGGCAGTCTTCCAGAACCTGAAACGATATTCTACTTCCGACAGATCATCAGTGCACTCGACTACTGCCACTCGTTCAACATTTGTCACCGAGATCTCAAGCCCGAGAACATTCTCCTCGGCAAGAATGGGCAGGTCAAGATTGCCGACTTCGGAATGGCTGCCATACAACAGAGTCCAACGCACAAGCTCAGGACCGCCTGTGGAAGTCCCCACTACGCTGCCCCTGAGCTTGTTGATCGCAAATCCAACGGCTACTCTGGCGCGACCGTTGATATCTGGAGTGTGGGCGTCATCCTGTACGCTTGCCTCTGCGCCTGTCTCCCATTCGACGACTCAGACATGAACAAGCTCCTCCTCAAGGCCAAAAAGGCCGTCTATCCAGAGCCCAAACACCTGAGTCCTGGGTGCAAAGATCTCCTCCGAAAGATGTTGAAGCCGAACCCTGCCCAGCGCATCACCATTTCCCAGATTTGGAAGCACGATCTGATTGTCGCGTATGACTACCTCGACGATCTGAATGGCAAGTGTCACGACGACAATCTGGATGATATTCGCAAGTATGGGCGACAAACGAGCTTGGCACCTCAGGATATCGACACTCAGACATTGCGCCAACTTCAGTCCATGTGGCACACATACACAGAGAAGCAACTGGCGGCCAAGTTGATTGAAGACGAGTAAGTTTTTGAATTACAACCCCTTGACCACCCAGTAGCTGACTGCAAAAGGCCCAATGACCAGAAGCTCTTCTACTGGCTGCTTTTCAACTACCGTGAAAAGCGCCTGGAGAACTACGTTGGAGATTTGACCCATTCTTCCAGCGACTACCACCTCCTGAGACCGGCAAACTGGACCAAGAAGTTCACGACTCTCGAGTTTCCTGCCCGATATGGCAGAACGCCATCGCGATTTACAGTCATTTCGAATGTTGCGACTGATGAAAATGGTGTCGAGACTGCCCACGATGGTGCCACGATCCGTAGCTATGACCCTTACAAGGCATCCCGTATCTTTGAAGGACCAGCAGCCAGCCACGCCAAGATCACAGTTCATCGCAATGGAAGCATCGCAAGGAGCTCGACCCGAGCTTCCAACATTGACCGTATAAGGACTGGCTCGATGAGAAGCAATTCCACCTACTCCAGACGAGGTGGTCGGGCTGGCCATCTTGCCGCAAATGCTGCCATGAGGGCTTCTAGGCGCTCTCTGACTTCGATCAAGAGCGCGGGCAGCGGAACTCCGCTCAAACGACCGGTTTCGCGAGCGCGGCGTGGAGTCAACTTCAATCATCACGCAAATTTACTGAGTCGTGAGCGCTCAGGCCTGAAGAGAGGACCAGCGAGCATTGCAGGTGATGATACGACGTATGGTAGGGATCACATGTCGCCTACAAGCCCTTGTAGACAGAGTCGATTTCCGCCTGCTCAGAGTACCGATCGACCTGAGACCCGATCATTGATGGTCCCTCGTCTCGAGCACACTCGCCCACACGGGAATGAAGAGCTCCGGAAGCTGAGCCAAAGTATTGCGCAAGACTGCGATCAGGCTTTCAACAGCTCTCTGCTCTCGCCAGATACTTATGTCGATAGAGCTTCAAGTATCGAGCCGTCTTCCTTGAGTCCCAGCATGTTGGACTTTTCGCAGGTCACTGGATCCAGCTCACTTCCCATGTCCACACCAACCCCTGCCTTCAGAAATAACGAAGCAAGCCGTGATACCCACAAATGGGATACTCGACCACTGCCAGTGGCACCTCCGCCAACAGACTCCGTTCTTCGCGAAATCAGATTAGCGAAGAAGAGAACTGCTCATCGTGAGACCTTGGTGGACGAGTCGCCCGGACACCTATTGCGTATGAAGGAGCATCTAGACAAGCTGCTACCCCCTGGAGACAGTGAAGCGGACAGCGATCAGAGAAGTATTTCTGCTCCTCTGTATTCGAAGTATAGCACACAGTGGGGAAAAGATGCCATTCCTTTGCCATCAATCTTGGAAGGTGGACGGGAGCCCTCGTCCATCGAGACTGGCAAACCTCGCACCGTTTCTGCTCCAACCGGCAACAAAGCTCCTATCAAGGCTACGCCAGGCCCCGGAAGAGAGCGTGAGGCTCTCAACTATCTTGCTCGTCAAGAAAATACCATTCGAATGGTTATGTCGCCTGGTGACGGAGGCAGTCCTGTCAAGATTCCAGCACCACTCAACATCCGTAAGAAGCCGTCCATTGGCTCCACAATGCAGCCACCGCCTCCTCGAGCAGCCATGAATCTTCGACAGCAATACGCCTTCGATGAGATCACAGAGGCAATCCCAGAAGAGCCACCGACCCCATCAGTTCAGAGTATGCACAGTCCTATTCGCAAGAAATCCTCGTGGTTCAAGCGCGGGTCCAAAGACAAGGATGATCTCGAGGCAAATGAGAGCTCTAATCGCACTTCAAGCTTCCTCCAAAGCAATACTAGTACTGATTCAACAGGAATTGTATCCCAACCAGCCAAGAAGAGAAGTTTCAGTCTCGCTTTCTGGCGCAACTCAAACAAGGGAAACGAGAATCTGAAGCTTTCCGTAGCAGGTATGAATGTTTCCTTGTCCTAGCAAATGAAGTCAGCCTAACAGTAACGTAGATTTCGATTTCGACGAGTGTCCCAGCCCCGAGCCTGTCCGTATGTTCAGTCATCCCGCGCGACCGCCTAACAACGGCGCATGGAAGGGCAATGTTGCGCAACGAAACATTGAGCCCCAGCAGAACTGGCTTGCACGCCTTTTCCGAGTCAAGCCTGCCAAAGAGCATCTTTGCTTCACCCTATCTCGACGTCAAACACGGCAAGAGATTGCTTTCCTACTGAAAGAGTGGCGGCGATACGGCATTCGAGACGTTCAAGTCGACAAGGATCGAAACATCGTCTTCGGACGTGTGGGTGCGAAGAACTGTATGTCTGCCCAAATCCATTTGTGCACCAACAATGTTTGACACCAGCTGACATTTTTAAAACAGATCTCGATATGAAGGAAGTTTCCTTCGCCGCTGAGATCATGACAGTGATTGAACACGGCAAGCGGAGCCCACTTAGCATTGTCCGGTTCACCCAAGAGCGCGGAGCCGCAAGCAGCTTCCACAAGGTTGTCGACACGATGCATGCCGTGTTCAATTCCCGCAGCCTGCTTGTCGTCGACAAGTACAAGGCAAAGATGATGATCAAGACCCTGGACTCGAGATAGTCCGGCTGATCCAACCCAATGTGGACAGCTTCAATTCGCGCTTTGCTTGCCGCCACGCTTCTTGCAGGCCAAAATTTCGAAAGGCTTGAAGCTTCGCATAAGTGCGATTGTAATAAACCCTCATCAGTCACATCGAGTGGTGCGTAATGACCCGCGAGTTCTGCACCAGACCAGTAAGCTCCGGCTCCTAGGCTTGCGGCATCTTTACAGTGCAGGCTCGCGGTACTGCAACCACAGAAAATAGGCGTGGAAACTTGTATCAATACAGGTTTCTGGACACTCAACGATGGACAGCACAAGGGAGCGCGTCACGTTGGTAGTTGGACTAAAGTTCTCAGGATTTGGGTGAATGGTGTTCATTTTTACATCATGAGAAGTTGTATGTACTCGGGGTGAGTGTTTTGTTTAGGCTGGTATCATTTCGATGGGCTTGCGCTTCCTTGCGGGCAGATGAGCAGATGAATTGTGGTCCTTGTTCGTGACCCGGCTCCAGCCTTTTCTCCGATGGAGACATATAAACAAGAACAGATGAGCACTGTTCTACGTAGATAAAAATAAGAGAATTGTAAAATGTGAATAAAGTGAATCCATGCTCTCCATTTGAAATGACAAGACATGCGAGGCATCTAGGTGGTTTGTACCTCTTGCGCACCTAGTAAATAAAGCACAACCTGTAAGTACCGGGTCTATTTACAGTGCTTGCATTCCTTTCAAACAGAAGTAAATAATGGGCTTGGCATTTTTAACGATATAGAGTGTCTCTGATATAATCTTCCATAGATGTATGCTTTTCTTGCATCTCTTCTAAGACGAATGCCTCTCTCCTAGCAGGGCCGCGGGTGACGACAGCAGGAGTGACCTTTCCCACCGGTCCCGTAGCGACCATGAGCTCTGACTCCAGAAGAACATTGCGGGAGCAGCCACTGAAGTGACTTAATTCAGAAGTTTTGACACTCGATACGCTCGGGCCATCCATTTGGCAGCTCTAAAGTTCAATAAAGGTGCCAAACCCGAACCCAAGGTCCCGCCACACCAGAACTTTGCGCCACGATAGCTTCTATTATACTAATCGGGTACACAACCATCTTTCTGAACGCCGACGAGGTGGCCGACAATAAAACTTTCGGTGTTCATCTTTTGGTCCTTGCTGTAGCAACGCACAGAGAGAAAATGATGTCCAAAAGTCAATAAGAGTGAGTGCTAGAACTTTATAACAGACAATTCCCCCGTCCGATAATTTTCTTTCGATTTCCTCTCTTCATCTCATCCCACGTACGCGACTCCAATACGTGAACAACACAGCGCAGTAGTTTACTCTCAGTACCTTTGCTGCTCCTCACGATATTCCAACTACACGATCGGACGAAGCTTTCATCTCGCAGTATTATTCTTGATATTAGTGAGCTTCTAAACTTCTATTGTCCCAGATCTCCGAACTCATCACCCCTAGATCGAGATGTCTGTTGCTAACGGAAAGACGGCAACCGAGACCGTCGGCGCCGCGGGCGCATCTACCAATACCACAGTGGATGCTGCAGTCGGCAAGGCTGCGGCGACCATCGATGCTTGCCCCGTCTGCATGAACGTCGACAAGCAACTTCAACGGGCATGCTGCCGTGCGGCCACAAGATGCACACAGATTGCATCCAGGGGTGGGTAGAGCACCTCGAGGAGCGGCACCTCGCCGAGACCCTTGAGGAATCGGGAGCGGTCATACTTTCGGCCGCGGCACCGACCGCGAAGCCGACTTGCCCGGTGTGCCGCGCCGAAGTGATCTACCCATGCGGCCACGCCGCCCGCAGCACACAGTTTGACGCGGGCCCTCTGACATTGGATCATTGGGCCCAGCCCTGCGCAGACTGTCAGGACGATGAGTACGGATACGACGGCTTCAGTGACGAGGATGGCGGCGGCGGCGATGGCAGCGACAACGATCGCAGCAGTCAAGATAGTGGATCGGCTGTTTCGTGAATAGGATACCCTACAGGAGTTTTTCTTCTTTTCTTGGGACGCCTGTTGGAACTGGGTGGGGTTTTGTTTATTGATTTTGTTTTCTGAATCCTGGAATCGTGCATGGCGCATGGGATAAATTTCCAACATCGGATAAAGTTTGCATAGCATAACGTCACTTTATTTTCCTTCACAGGCTCTTTCCCTTTCTATTCTCTCTTGACATCAGACGTCGTGATCAGACGAGTGGTCCATCTGGTATCATACCATATTGAATCACGTATCATTCCACCTCTATTAAAGCGCTCGGTGCCCGTGCCGGTATTGGCTTTGGCTTTTCCACGTGCCCACCCCCTTTCGTCTTGTTGTATTTGAGGTTATCTGCCCCGAATGAGGGCTTTGTAGTTCACAAGACAAAAGACAAAATCGAGTTGGTAGTACAGCTTTGATTGATGAAGGTGGGTTGTAAAAGCTAACCCTGCGTAAAATCTCGCGATGTATTCTCTCAATATCTGCCTGGTATGTGTGTGCGACCTTTGCCAAGATAATGATGACAAGTACCATGGTGATGGATTTAACGACTCGATGAATGGCAACCATCTCCATTCGACCAATGTTGGCGGCCATATCTCTCATATTGCGTCGCATCTGCTGGCAAGTTGAGAACAAGCTTTTCCGGGGGGACAGAATGTCTTTTTTTTTCTCTCACGTGCGTAACAGTATATCGGATACAGTGACCGATGGCTTCTGGAGTAATCCTGATCACCAATCCTTGCATGAGGGCTTGTAGGTCCCAGTGCTGCCTTCCAGTCATTACGAGCATCCTGAGCAGGCACGATATTGTAGAAGGGGCAGCCGCCCATTGTTTTGACAAACAGGAAACCGCTGCGGGAAGGCGTATTATTGATCGGGGAGGAATGTAAATACAATGTAGCATGCCCGCCCTGGGCTGAGGATCTGTCCTCTTTTTCCCCCCAAACATGATCAAAATACATTTGTTACCCCCCAACCACAGCTTCAGCTTCTCACTTTCTATGTGCGGCTGTCTATCCATTCACTGCATATAGTTGCGAAATTCCTGTCCTCTTCAACATCTGGTTAGTCAGTACTTTACCATGGATACGTGGCAGAAAGCATTTGTTGTCTTCTAACCATCTGACTGCAGCAACACATCGTTACCATCGTCCCAATGCCAGCCGTGAGCACCAGGCCTTTCGACACCATCATGCCACCCAACTCCATCAACGATGACATGATCACGGTTTTTCAATCACTCCATCATCAAACAAGCTCCCGACCTCTACGTGGTCTACCAAGGCCTGGAAAGCCGCAATGTCGCACTTCTTCTCTGCTGGAGCCGTCCTTCCAGGGATTTTTCCTTAGAAGTCTCCGCCCTCGACAAGAATTCGTCGGAATTCCATATTGTAGCACAACAAACATTTCCAATCAACGAGCACACAATCAGGTAGTTTACCACTATCATCACTGCTACTCCTTACGAAATTTCAACTATACGATCAGACGAAACTTTTCACCGAACGTAGTATCGACTCTATAACTCCTACACCATAAATTCCGAGCCTTAAAAGTCGATTCCCGCGGTCCATCATCGGTCCTGTACAAGAGTTCGCTAAAGCTCATCCCCCGTTCCTTCCGTCACCCCATATTTCACCTCTTCTTTGACGCTTCCTAATGATGTCTGCAATCACCGAGCAGCAGGCTCAAGATACACTGGGGCCCGCGGCCGCCGCAGCGCCGGCCCCGGTCAATCAAGCTGATGCTTCTTCGGCATACGACCTGACTGCGGCGGGCACAGCGTCCGCAGAGGACACGCAGATGGACCCCTGTGCGGTCTGTAGGTTCGTCGACGACGAAAATCCTCGCGCGTGTCTACCATGCGGGCACTCGATGCACCCGGGATGCATCAAGGAATGGGTGGAGACTCTCAGTGACCAGAATCTCGCCCGCGCACCGGGCGTGATCTCGGCGGCCTCGATGGAGGACCTCCCTCCGCCAACTCCGCCAACTTGCCCAATGTGTCGCGCATCCATCGTATACTCCTGTGGCCACGGAACTCGATGCCGGCACCATTGCCGCTGATCACTGGGATAAGTTGTGCATGGACTGCCAGGACGACGAGCACGGGTACGACGAATTCGACGATGACGACGACGACGACGACGACGACGACGACGATAATGACGATGGCGGTGAGGATGGGGAGAGCGGCGAGCCGCAGAGCAACGGCGGCAAGGCATGCGCAGCAGACTACTGAAAATATATCCAAAAAGGGTTCTTTCACTCATCGCGCATGCCCCGGCGCGACGTTGTAAAGATGCTGCAAGTCCTACGAGGCGACTGAGCATCGTTGGCCATCTTGGATGGCGTGCTTTTGGTCGGGAGGGCCGAATAGCAACGGTACTGGCCCAATATCACGTTGGAGCTTGCACGCTCACCCGGCCGGTACGCAGAGCCTCGCCCGCATAATATTACCGGTGCGCGGCCCGCGCCTCTCGTCACCTCGCGCCGGTGCCACGGCTTCCGACTACCTACCTACATGCCTACATACCTACCTACCTCTACCCACCCACCTACTTACCTACCGGGGCCATAGATGCCCGAACTCCAGCCGCGGGATGACACATGGGAGTAGGGCAATAACGTGGAGGATGATGTTGACTATATATGTCCATCGATGATTCCTTTATGCCATTTGGACTTGCACTCGCTGGGCTGCCTGGAAGCAGGCGTTATTCGTCGCATATAGTCTGAGCTGTTGCTATTGCTTTCTACACTGGGCCGTGCGGAAAGGACGAATTCCTGTCATTGGATGAAATGGAGTTTTGGGATGAAATGATGTTCTTAGAATTTGTGTTAAGCTCTTTCTGTTCTTTTTCGCTATCGGATGACGCGTGGTACCTGGTTGAGTCTAGGCCTTCCAGCCAGTACGAACATCTCGAGCAGGGACGCCGTCGTGGGAAGGAACAGGGCAGTCATATTGTTGACAAGCAGCGCACCGCTGCGGGAAGGAGCATTGGTGGTCGAGGAGGGATGTAAATAGCTTGCCCACCCCAGCTGAGGAGCTGTTCTCTCTCTCCCCTTAGCATCATCATAACAATATATTTGTTGCCCCCAAATGCTTCTTGGACTTCTCACTTCACACCAATACAAGTTACGCAAATGGACAGCTACGCCATCTGCACATACCGTTCCCTCACTCCACCATACACTACGTACACATTTCCAAACCACAAGCAACAAAATTCAATAGGTCACCACTATCACTCTTGCTGCTCCTCACGATACTCCAAGTATACGACCGGACGAAATTCTCATCTCGCAGCACTACTTGATATCACTGAGCTTACCAACCTTTTATTGTCCCGGATCTTCAAACTGATCATGCCTAGATCGACGAGTATCCTGAGCACCCTTTGCTCAAAATCACCAATCGCCGCCTCATCCAACCCCCTTGCACACCCCACCCGCGAGTCCTATAAGCAAAATTTTACGGACACCCTTTCCAAGATGTCTACTACCAACGCAGAGACAACTACCGAGATTGTCGGCGCCGCGGGCGCATCCACCAATACCCAAATGGATGCTACGGTCGGCCAGGCTGCGGCGACCACAGCCGGGGATGCTTGCCCCGTCTGCATGCGCATCGACAGGAAAGTTGAACGGGCATGCCTGCCCTGCGGCCACACGATGCACACAGACTGCATCCAGGGGTGGGTAGAGCAGCAGCGGCACATCGCCGAGGCCCTTGAGGAATCGACCCTGTATATACTTTTGGCGTCAGACCGGCCTTTTCAGATCATTCGCTGTCGATTCTTCTCTTCTGCCTCGAGAAAGCTTCACCCTAAAATGCCTACCCAACGTTCCTCCCCTGTTCCTGGGGTCATGCTGGCCGCTCTGGTGGCCAAAGTCATCGAGCGCTGTGCCCTCGTCGCATCGATGAAGTTTTTCCAAAGCATGGGGTACTGCCATATATGCGGGCACTGGACCGAGCAGCATACCCTATTCCGCCTACCCTGCGGACACTTTTTGCACGCACAGTGCATCTCGGAGCACGTGGAAGCGGCGCTCGACGAGGACGACGGGGCCGGCACACCCGCGTGCCCAGTATGCGAGGCCACGCTTGCGTACAGCTGCAGTTGCCCGGCAGCTCCCGATACCTCGCCGGGGACATGGCCCCCGACCACTGGAGCCAATTATACCCAGACTGTGGCGACGACGCCTGGGATGACGGCGACGAGGAATTGCAAGAAATTTCTTGAGGATATCTATAAAGGATTCCTCTCACTAGCAGGAGTGATCATGGGTAGGGTGCTGTTTATTGGTTTGGTTTTTGAAATTGTGCATAGCGGTTGGGATGGAGTCCTGTCACTGGATGGAATGGAGTATTGGGATGACATGGCGTTAATTGTTAGTATTTGCGATGGGCTGTCTCATAAAAAGGATATACATAAAGGATTCTTTTATACCCTTCGAAGTTACATTTGTCGGGTGTTGTGACGGGCAACAGGCGTTATGCAGTCTGCTGGAATTGCTTATTGAATCATACATAGCGCTTAGGATAAACTTTTGTTGTCGAATGAAATTTGGCATCGCGTGGCGTTATTTGTTAGAATTTTTGATGGATTCTATCTTCTTTCTTTGCAACGTTGAATCATGTATTGTTACCCGCTCGTCAAAGCGCCGCACGCAGTAGATAGCTCTTTAGTATAGGATCAATTTGGGTATTTCTTTTGCGATTTCCTGATTTTTTTTTTTTTTTTTGGCAATTCCAATTTCAGCAGCAATTATTGTGCCACGAGGAATCGCTCAGCCTTGAATACTGCCTGGGTACATTGTAGGCATGCTAGGGAATACCAATCACTAGATGCTCTCATGAGTCCAGAGTGAAGACTATAGCACTGCGACTAGTCTAATTGCAGTTGAGCCCCGCTGGACGGTCACTGGCTCTCAGTGTTTTTATAGCCTTTAGCGCATTGACACTCGCTGGAGATTGGTCAGACTGGGGCCGTTTGCCCATTCCGGCAACTGGGGTCTTGGCCTCGTCTATTGTTGCATGCGATAATGGTCATCCAAGTCAGATTTTAATCAGTGAGGATCATCCATCGGACGGATGGATCATATCGGACGAGATAGAGGATCGTGAGGAACTGTCAGTTCGATTCTGCCTGGTTCGGCCGTGTCAGAGGTCCGCGGCACGGCGTAGGGCCTGAAGCGGTCTTCTAACCAGCAGGGATTGTGGCCGCTGGGGAAAAGATCTTGGCGAAGTTGCAGATGGTGGCAGCATCACCAACCACGAGGATTGATCGCCGTTTCAAGATCTCGACAGCATCCAAGGATTCTGTTCCGGTTGCCGGACGATCTCTCGTGATGGTTCATTATATGACGAGGAACCCTTTTTCGTTCCTCGTCCCGTTTTGTCCAGATTGATTCTTGTTGTCTGTCATCCATTTATTCAGCATTTACTGCGATTTTCCTTCTTGTGCTGGTCACTCGTTTCTTTACTCGGTTCATCTGTTCAAAATGCATTCGACATCTCTTGTCTACGCAGCATCGCTGCTCTTGGTCGGCGTATCCGCCCACGGCAACATCACGTCGCCGCCGGCTCGACTTCCCGGCCCGGCGATGCAAGCTGCATGTGGAGCTCAGGCGGTCGCCGCGGTAGAAGCGGACGGAACGATTCCTCTGGAGGACGTGACTGGGGCAGCTACTACCTGTTCGTCCACTCTCTGTCCTCGCAAAAGGAAAATCACTTACTGACACATCATTCAAGGCCAACTGGACTTCTGCCGCGGCGCCACCTTCGCGGACAACGCCGACCTGGTGCAGACCTTTACCCCGGGCCAGGTGGTGCAGATGACGGCGGTCATCCCGATCCCGCACGAGGGGCCTATGAACGTATCCATCATCGACGCGGCGACCAACACGGCCATTGGCGACCCGCTGATCGAGTTCGACAGCTACGCCGACGAGAGCCTCGCGGCGCTGCCGGCCAACAATACGGACTTTTCGGTTACCATGCCCCAGCTGGCCGCCGGGCAGTGCGCGCAGGCTGGTGATTGTGTGCTGCAGTGGTTCTGGTTCGGGACGGCGGCGCAGCAGACGTATGAGAGCTGTGTTGATTTTGTGATGGCGTAGGAGCGGGCACCGCAGCTCGTGCACCTGGTCGTGCGCATTCCTGAAAAGGAAGTGTATTTGTAGGAGGGGGGATATCGAAACCATTGGGTCTGGTGTGAAATCAGCTGAAAGTTGTCTTGTGTTTTCGTCATTGTGTGTATGCAAGGATGATCTGCGGTAACGAAACGATGCCAAACCGCCGGCTGACAATCATTCAACATCCATACACCAGGTCTGATCAGCATCTTCATGGATGTGTATCCATACCGCAGGATCGAAAGGGATCGAAGCCGAACCGAGAAGCGCAGTTGGAATTCTTCTCGAGAGAGTCTGCATATTGACCGTCCGAGCATTGTGAACAAGGGCGGCACAACGTCGAATCATCAGGTACTTTGCGGATCATGGAAATAATAGAGCACTGGTCATTTCGCTGTGCTTGATGATGTTTATCGTGCATGCTGCTTGTCGTTCGCTCTTTTTATGCTGCTTTCTCGTTGATTCGATGAACTCTGATAATTGTTTCAATAATGTCTCCGAGACTGGGCCATATTCAATCAACATCTCGTGTTCATGGGTATAATGCAGCAGATGCTGAATGCCTAGGTAAATAAGAAGAGCAGACCAGCAACCGCAATCCACGACAGTGTAGAGACATTTTGTGGCAACGGCTTCTTACCAACGAAGTCGCGGGAACTTCCACAAGTCTCCTTGTATCACTCAGTCAGCCCTTGCAAAGCACGCAAGAAAACGAAACCGAGAAAAGAAACAAAGAGAAAAGAGGGCTGGAGCGCAGTGGTCTCAGAGACTGGGTAAGAATATTGACACTTGTGCGTATACTACGAGGGAATTATGATATATAGTCTAGCAAAAGGTGTGGGCACGAGACTGACTGTCTAAAGGGGCATTAGTGTTCTTCTTGGTGTTGAATATGTAGAATCCAGCTGGGCAACGTTGCGAGCGAGTGCGTACTATAATTAGTTTGTTTCGAACATTGCCGAGCCCGATTTTCTGGTTCCGGCAAATTCAAACGAACCTATCCTTTCGTATGCTAGCGGCAGTCGCAACCGGCTCCTTTTCCTGGCGGATACCGTTGATTTTCAAGATGTCCAGCAAAGATACTACTGGCTTGACCATATTCGGTATGCCGATGGAGTGTTATGATTTACGTGCGTCGTGTGCGTAGAATTCTTCATAGCCCTCGGCGACACCAGCTAGGAAAGGAACCTCCACTTGCATCAAGAAGTGGAAACTGTGGGAGGATTTGTGTTGCTTGAAGCTGAATAAATGATTGGCATCTTATGACCAAACCCGCATCATTTTCTGTCCTGCAAGGTCAGTCACAGGCCAAGGTCGGCCTCAGCCAGCCGCAACCGCTGCCGCTTTGTTGTTAGCGAGGGCGCAGGGAGTTTAATTCTCACATCCGTGCCCTGAGATCTTAGGGCTATCTTACAAAAGTGTCACATTCATTCTGGAGCAAAGTTTATATCCAGCTAGATCGAAAACGGTTGACCACGATGTTTATGCAAAAAACGAGTCGTTACCTTGTGCTCTGGGGCAGAACGTGTACGTATGTACCTCGGTGGTTATTTTGTTTCAATTTGATCATGTCGATTCTGGAAAGGATTCGTTTATGTCTGCTTTGTGACGACACGCAGCTCCCAAACGACCCAAATGCATTATGGTATGCAATGCAATGCATATGCCATGCACGATGGGATTTTTGGCTCGTCACACTTTCATTTATCTTACATACAATAAACGTGGACAGTAGCTAGAAGAAGCATGCAGCTTGTCGACATGATGGCATGAATGGAACAGCTCCGCCAGGACGTCGGAAGCGAACTCCTGCGATGTCATGACAGATGGCCGGATTGGGTAAACCGTATGTAAGAACGTGCGCGACGGGGCCAATGAGAATGGGTCCATTGTGTGTTTACCGAAGAAGCTATGGCCAACCGGAAGACATTCCCCAGCTCTGCTTACCCCAAAGAAGAGCAGAGGAAGACCCTGGATGCAGGAGCCGAGGCGCCAGTACGCTGTATTGCAGTGACCATCAGATTGTGCCTGGGGGGAGAAAGGGAGGAGAGGAAGAGGGGTGAGAGGGAGGCCTCACAAACACCCATCAATATCCCGCATGCTATTGGAGCCCCGTCACTGTTACCGTTACCGTCACAAAGCGCCGCACATACGGTAACAACATCCAGGGCCAGGGCGGCGGACTTGACTTTTCCGCCCGCTATACGGGAAGAGAAAACAGACAAAGCGAGAATTTTTATCCCCCAAACCCCCTCAGATCAGTCCTTATTACAGGCGTGGACTGTGCTGGCTTTCTCCCTATTATCGGTCTTACACTGGCTATAGTGATAAACACCACGGAGCTTTCCTAGCCTGGATGCGCGATTTCTTGGCACAAGACCCGTACTCTGTAGATGCTAGAGCCAAGGACAGGATCTGACTCCATGTGCGTGCTGCTCCCGACTCATCACTCACATGGGAGTCGCCAGTTGGTTAGGGCTCTCCCCAGGACCTCGCAACTACACGGCTGACATAGGCATTATACTGCACAGTACGCTGCGTTGCCATTGTACTTTGCACGTACAGAGGAGCCGGATGCCCACTGTTCACCGCACAATCCCCTGGTAAGACGCCTATCTAGGCTATCCCATCCCAAGCTTGGCTTGTCCCATTCATATTTGCATTGCCCACTGCCAGCCATAAGATTGCGTAAGTCGTACTGTCCTCACACTGTGCCTTGAGCCAGATAGTCCAGACATCTAACAGTATGGCGTCCTGTTTCTCATGTCGGTTCCCAGGAGCTCGCTGCTACTGCACCGTCACCAGATGCGATGCTGCATGGCTGCATATGAGGGTTTGGGTATGTACATGGACTATAGTATATGTTTGGTTGGTATATTCACAAAAAGAACGCGTTCCTTTTTGGAAAATAAATAAATTCTCGTTCCTGACGATCTCTCTCCTTTCTTTCCTTCACAGAACTCGTGAATTGCTTCTTCAACTCTACCAGGTGAACTGGGCAATTTTCTTGCACAAAATTTTCAACTCTACCAGGTGAACTGGGCAATTTTCTTGCACAAAATTTCCGCAGAGTATTCTACCTCCTGGTTTTGTTCAAGATGTCAATGGACGAGCCAGACCTGAAGCAGGGCGCCGCCCTGGAGCGCATCCGCTGGGAAGATGCCGAAACTGGCCTTCCTGCTCGCGAGCTACGTCGTACCCATTCCAGAGGTTCCATGTCGATTCACAGCGTACGGTCTCGTCGTGAAGTCGATCCTGCTATTGCTCTTCCCATCCAGTACCGGACTGTGTAAGTCGTGCTTCTCTAGTGTGGTCGATACCCAAGATGGTTCCTCACTTACACGCCATCACCACAACAGGTCGTTCAACATTGAAGAGACCAAAGCAAAAGATGCCGCCGAAGCTGCAAAAGCAAAGGATGTTGCTACGAAAGGTAAATAACACTCCATTTCCTTGTATGAGATGAAGTGAAGAGTGACTGACACTACGTGAACAGAGCTCTCCTCCCTCGAATGGCACACCCTATCCTCCGACGAGGTCCTCCTCCGCCTGAGCTCGTCGATTGCTCACGGTCTTTCCCCAGAACAAGTATCCCGCAAGTTCAAGGAATTCGGTCGCAATGCCCCCACGCCTCCCAAGTCCAACACTCTCGCGAAATACCTCGGATACCTGTTCAAAGGCTTCGGTCCTGTCCTCCTCGTCGGTGCCGTCCTCGTCTTCGTATCATGGAAACCACTCGGTGAGCCGAATCCGGCCATTGCGAACTTGGTAAGCTTCCCCTACGATAAAAAAATACTGCGCACACGACTAACAATATTCCAAGGCATTGGCAATTGTTCTGCTCGCCGTCTTCTTCATTCAAGCTGGCTTCAACATGTGGCAAGACTTTAGCTCATCCCGTGTCATGAAGAGTATCAAGAACATGCTGCCCGAGGACTGTCTCGTCATTCGTGATGGAAAGCAGGCATCCATGTCGGCCCTCGAGCTGGTACCCGGAGACATTGTCACCGTCAAGGCTGGAAACAAACTTCCTGCTGACATTCGCTTCCTCCAAGTCTCTGGTGATGCCAGGTTTGACAGGTCCATCCTGACTGGTGAATCCATCCCTCTCGCAGCCACTATCGACTCGACCGACGATAACTACCTGGAGACCAAGAACATTGGCCTTCAAGGAACTCACTGCACTTCGGGTACGTGTACTGGTATCGTCGTCGGCACTGGTGACCGCACGGTCTTTGGCCGGATCGCCAACTTGACCAATGAGCCCAAGGCCAAGATGACCACTCTCGAGCGCGAGGTTCTCTACTTCGTCGTCATCATCTGTTCGATCATGGTCACCATGATCGCCATCGTCTTGATTGTCTGGGGAGCCTGGCTCCGTACCGAGCACCCCGGCTGGATCAGCGTCCCGATGCTCATCGTCAGCTGTGTCAGTGTCGCCATTGCCTTTATCCCTGAGGGTCTGCCGATTGCTGTCACGGCTGGTCTCACTATCACCGCCGGTATCATGCAAAAGAACAAGGTCCTTTGCAAGTCGCTCAAGACTGTAGAAACTTTGGGATCGGTCTCCGTCATCTGCTCGGACAAGACGGGAACACTTACACAGGTGAGTGTCAATTGCTGTCATTCCTACATCGCACTTTCTGACCTTTCATAGAACCTGATGACCGTTACGGAATGCACCATCGGCACGAGCACGGTCACGACCGAGGATGCTGAGCACCAACTCGGCAGAAAAGTCACCCCTGACTCGGCGCCGACAGCCACCAGCGGCATCAGCCAAATGCGCGCCCTTTCCGCCCTCTGCAACGCCGCCGAATTCGACGCCGCCACAAATAACTTGCCCGTCGAGCAGAGACGCATATATGGTGACGCCACCGACCAGGCCATTCTGCGGTTCTCTGAGAAGCTCGGCTCCGTCAGTCACATGCGCCAGTGCTGGCAAAAGACGTTTGATCTCGCCTTCAACTCCAAGAACAAGTACATGATCCGTGCTTTCTCGCTCTTCAAGAATGACTGTCTCGCCGCGACTCTGCCTCAATCCGAGGCAGATGCATTCAAGCAGGGTGACATGTGAGTTAACATTCCGATACTCGTTTTCCTGAGGATACATTACTAACGTCGTCTGTTCCCAGCCTCCTCACGATCAAGGGTGCCCCGGATGTCCTCGTCGGTCGCTGCTCCTACTACACCACTGGCTCCGGCGACACTCAGCCCTTCGACGCCGACATGCGGGCCACGATCGAAGGAGTCAAGAACATGTACAGCAGTCAGGGCAAGCGGTGTATCCTCCTTGCTCGAAAGACTATCCGCCGCTCCGACATCAAGCACCAGACCGGCACGACCCAGTTCGAGGACGAAATGGCTGAACAGGCAAAGACCGGAATGACCCTCGTCGGACTGGTCGCCATCGTCGATCCTCTCCGGCCCGAGATCAAGTCGGTCGTCTCGACGCTCCGTGGTGCTGGTATCCGTTTCTTCATGGTAAGTTCAAATGATGCCAATCACTCAAGTTCAATACACTAATGTCCTCAGGTCACTGGCGATTTTGCTCTCACTGCCCTCGCAATTGCACAGGATGCCGGCATCGTCACGCTTCCAACCCCAATGGTCCACGGCCTTGGCAATCTGCCTCGCGAGGAGACTACAGAAGAGGAAAAGAACACGACTTCCCGACAGGCCATCGTGCTCAGCGGTCCTGATCTGATGGGCATGAGCGCAAACCAGTGGAAGGTCCTCACACAGTACGAGGAGGTCGTCTTCGCCCGCACCACGCCCGAGCAGAAGTTGCGCATCGTCAAGGAGTTCCAGAACAGCGGCGTCGTCGCCATGACGGGCGACGGCGTCAACGACGCCCCGTCGCTCAAGGCCGCCGACGTCGGCATCGCAATGGGCGGCGGCTCGGATATCGCCATTGAGGCTGCCGACATGGTCCTGCTCGACTCCTTCTCCTCCGTCGTCGAGGCTGTCCAGTACGGCCGTGTCGTCTTTGACAACCTCAAGAAGGTCATCTGCTACCTGCTCCCCGCTGGTTCCTTTGCCGAGTTCTGGCCCGTCATGACCAACGTCTGTTTCGGCCTGCCGCAGATTCTGTCCTCTTTCCTCATGATCATTATCTGGTATGTTTACAGTTACTTATCTCAAACATTACTATGATTTCATCGCTAACAAGTGAATAGCTGTTTCACCGATTGCGCCGCCGCCACTGCCCTGTCATACGAGAAGCCCGAAGCCGACGTCCTCCTCCGCAAGCCCCGCGACGTCAAGAAGGACCGCCTGGTCGACTGGCAGCTGATCCTGCACGCGTACGGCGTGCTCGGCGTCCTGGAGACGGTCGCCTCCTTCGCCATGGCCTACTGGTACCTGGAGCGCAGCGGCATCCCGTTCCGCACGCTGTGGTTCGGCTTCGGCGCGGTGCCCGACGGCGTCGACCCGGACTACTACGCGCAGAAGCTCAACGAGGCGTCGTCGGTCTACTTCATCAACCTGGTCGTCATGCAGTGGTTCAACCTCATGGCCGTGCGCACCCGCCGCTGGAGCATCTTCCAGCACCCGCCCGCCTTCAATAGGCTCACCCAGAACCTGTGGCTGTTCCCCGCCATCATCTTCGCCCTGCTCATGGCCATTTTCTGGTTGTATGTTCCCGTCTTCCAGGCCGTGCTCGGCACCACCGAGGTCCCCGTCGAGCACTACTTCCTTCCCTTTGCCTTTGGCATGTTCATTCTGTTGTTCGACGAGGGGCGCAAGTACCTCGTTCGTACGTATCCCCAGGGAACTGTTGCAAAATTTGCTTGGTAGTTGTCGCATTTACATGTGAGCGTTCTGTATGTTGCGCGGTAGATGAGTCTCGGAGTTTTGGGGTTGTTTCTATTTTGTTACCCATTTGAGCGTACAGGACCTTAGATTAGATGTAATCTTTTCTAAAATGCGTATATTGAAGATGTTTATTTCAATTTGAACTAGATCACAAGTTCAATATAGAGTTATTCCGATGACTGCGAGTAACGAATGATACGAACACAATCTCGAAGGAACAAAGCATTTTGAAAGAGCAAAGCAACTCCTTCCTCCCAAGATAGCCCCTCAATGTTGCCGTATCCTCTACCCTCAAAGCCCTTGCACGTCTCACCCAAATTCTTCATGCGTCCCAGTCGACCACTTCCTCCATCAGCTGTTAGAGTTGCACACCAATTCATCATCTATGCGGAGCATCCAATAGAATTACACGCCAATAATCAATCTACCAATAGCCGGTTGGCAAAAGACGCCCAACTCAGCAGTCTGATATCATATTGAGGGGAATCTCCAACTCCCGTGCAACCTTAATCTCCTCACCCCGATCATATAGGAGTTAGTGGCCACGGGTTGAGCTACAGCTTCTGATCTTTGAAACATCAGTCATTCAAATGACGAACTCTTCATAATCACATCAGAGCGATATAATCTAGCCATCATGTCGAAGCAGTATCTCGCAGCAAAGGAAAAGTACGACGCTGTCGTGTCGAACCCGGGCCGGCGGGACTCTACCGGTACGTATGTTGAATCATCTGATATGGCACCTACTCACCGACGGTCGCTTCAGGTTACAAGAACCGCACCATTGTCGGTCGCAGCCCGTCCGCCGGCTCTACCGGCATGGTCGGCCACGTCGACCATCTCCCGACTCGGCGGGCGAGCAACAGCTTTGGAGACAGAGTCAAGGACTGGATGAACAGACCAGCATTCTAATGCTGAGAAAACACAGTAAGAGATGAGGATGGGACTGGATAGTCGGCCATTGAGAGGTCGAGAGCTGAAATATGAGCTTGGAATTCAGAGCTTTACTCGCTCAGGCTGTTCCTTTGTGTACACTCTATCACGAGACAGATCACAGATCTAAGACAGTTTGTCCAGAACAAACACGAAATGAGAACAATGAATTTGTAATTGAAGTATCTTCTTTGTGACAAGCGCCGGAAGTTCCGATTCCCAATCGAGCCTACCCCAACTCCTGACTAGCAAATGAACATGTATAGTATATACTGTTTTACAAAATATCTACAGGTAGGGTTACAAAGTATACACAATAATACACTCGCTATCTCTACAAGACTCACCTAGAAGAAGGCCGCTCCCAAGAGCTCGGCCTGTTTCTCCCTCTCTTTACACGTGAGACACTGATCATCCACGAGATCACAGAAGCACTTTTGCACAGCACACTCGAACTTGGACGCGGGCATCTGCGTCCGGATCAAAATCGGCGGCGCCGAGCGAGAAAACTTCAGACGTCTCTGGTCCTCGGTCGTCGGAATGCCAGCCTCGAGGTATATACCCTCCGCGCAGGTGCGACACCCGATCTGCGGCCTCCGCGGGTTGTGCTCGTTGCAGCGCCCCGTGAACACGCGGCCGACGACCGGCGGCGGCGGGCACGGCACGCAGAAGCTTCGGCGGCTGCGCACGCCGCGGACGCGCTTCTCGAAGCCCGACGGCGACCAGGGCGACCGCTGCCCGGGCTCAAAATACCGTCTGGCCCGGCTGTTGCGGCGGTGACGGCGGGGCGCTGGCGCCGCGCCTAGCTTGGGCACCGGCCGCTGGATCACGACCGAGTCAAACTCGTCGAGTTCCAGGGATACTTCCGTAATGGCCAGCTCGGCCACGTCCTCGTCCCGCAGACTTAGGAGCCGCGAGGCCCACGACGCGTCGACGACGTCCATGGAGGTGCGGTTGTTAGTAGTATATGGTCTTACCGGGATCGGCGCCTTGATGCTGTTGTTGCTCTGGAGGCTGGACGACATGAGTTCCATCTCGAATACTTCAGCATCTCCGTCGTCCGAGTCGTTGTCGTTGTCATCTTCGTCGTCGCTGACGGAGAATGCACTATACAGACCATTGGGAATGTGGCCCTGCTGCTGAGTGGTTTGTATACCTGTCCCAGAAATATCTCTGGCTCTCGTCGACGTCAACGTAGCACTGCTCCGTCGCCGTCTCGCCCGCATCGGGCTCTGTTGCTGTCGCTGCTTCGAGGCCAAGCGCTCAATGTCCGCGTCGTCCAGCACGACGTGCAGGGGAACGCACTTTGCCTTGATCTTCTCCTTGGCGATGCCCATGTGGCTCTTGTACTCGAGATACCTCTCGACGTACTTCTTGTTATAGCGGGCGGGCCGCCGGGGAAGCCCAAAGTGGGCGGCGCACTTGGCGCAGAAGCCGAACCTCTTCTTGCGCAGCGACCGCGGCGCATCGCAGGCGGGCACCAGAACGCCCAGGCACGGGTACTGCTGCCTCCAGCCTTCGCGCCAGCATTTTTCCACCTTGGTGTCCTGGTGCAGGCACGAGTAGGTGATTCTCTTCTTAGCGCACTGGCAGCCCATCGTGGCGGCTTCTCTCTTTGCGTGTATATATATATATATAGTTCAGTATAGAGACAAAAGAAAATATGACGACAAGGAGATCGGATGGGTGGGTGCGAAGAGTGGCGAGGAGAAGCCGAACCGGTCGGCTGAGATAAATATACGCGATGGATAGATACGAGAAGTGATGGATAATATGGCGGTCAGTGAGGTATATATAGGTTGCCAGAACATTGTCGTTGTGTTTTCTAAGACACAAAGACGTGTATCACAAACATTCACCTTTTGTATTGTGTCGCGAACAATGGCATTTTAGGTAAAGAACTTTGTCAGCATTGAAAGAACATGCCGCATCATTTCTTGTGCTTAGTACCACATCTTGGCAATTTCCATAGCAAAACATCTGGGTAGGCAGTGTTAGAAATTCTTCGAAGGAATTTCGGGGGTTGCGCAAGTCGTCGAAATCAAAGCTTTGTATGTAAATGTATGTACAGTGAGACTCTATGATATCCCTTTCCCACGCGACCCCAATAGCCTCCGCGAAAGGTTTCGCCGTTTACTTCTTTTGAGCTTCTATGAGCCTGGGAATAACCGCATCAGCGGCGACTAGAGGCTGACCTGTGATGAGAGTCTCAATCTTCAAGAGATTGTTTTGTAGCGTGATAACATCATTGTTCGACGGTCCAAGCAGATTGCGAAGATCATGGTAGGCACGCTGGAAGTATGTACGAGCCTCAAGTAGGTGGCCTCCATTCTTTGCCAAAACCCCCATGCTCCACGTAGTGTTAATGGCTGGCCGGTACGTACCAATATTCTGTGGTCCAACAAACCTCTTGTACCCTTGGAGCGCATGTATAAACATCTCCTTAGCTTCGGCATGCTTGCCTTGGTAGTCGTAAACGGTCCCTAGCTTAGAGACTGTGTCAAGTGTGAATGGGTGCCCTGGCCCAAGCTCTTTCTCATACCCGCGAAGTGCCCGTATATACATCTCCTTAGCTTCGACATATTTGCGTTGGGTTCTGTAAAAAGCCCCTAGCTCGTAGACTGTGTCAAGCGTGAATAGGTGCTCTGGCCCAAGCGCTTTTTCATACCCTCGGAGTGCTCGTATATACATCTCCTTAGCTTCGGCATATTTGCCTTGGGTTCTATACAGAGCCCCTAGCTCGTAGACTGTGTGGAGTGTCGTCAGGTGGTCCGGTCCCAGCGTCCTCTCTGTACCTCCAAGTACTCGGACAAATGTCTCCTCAGCCTCGGTATCGCTGCCTTCGACGGTATAAAGGATAGCTAGGTTGTGGGCTGTGTCGAATATAGATGGGTGGTCTGGTCCCAAAGCCTTTTCCTTCCCTCGGACTGCCCGTACATACATCTCCTTAGCCTCGGCATGCTTCCCCTGGTGTTTGTAAAGGGTTCCTAGCTCATGAAAGGCCCATGCAAGATCATGGTGGTCTTGAATTGTTGCACAAGACTTTACCGCATGTGGGAGAAGCCGTCTCTCAAGGAGCCAGAATTGGTCGTCTTCCTTCGATGGAACGCAAGAGGCTACACACTCTAACGCAACTTTGGCTAGACGGCCATCCTCTTCTTTGTTCAATATGTGAACGGTCCATGAGTGCAGGCAACTGTGAATGCTAAAACCCCTTGACCTGGTTGTGCCTAGAGCTAAAGCAGATGGTTCGACGAGTCCGTAGTCGCTCAGTGTGCCCATCGCGCTGTTGAAGTCAAGCTCGTCGCGCAGTTCGCCTACCCAAGGCAGGTCATCTTCATGACAACGGCGACGCCGCAAAAGCTCAAACCATATATCTTCGTTGTCGAAGTATGACCACAAGCGGAGCAGATGCGCGGCAAGTGGGTTTTGCACATGGATCTGATCGTATGAGAGCTGCCATGTCGAACATAGCGTACGGTCTTGATATGAACCCAGAGCTGGAGCGCTTGTGTGAAGTCTCTCCCATGACGTCTCGTAAAGGCGAAGATAGTCACTCAAGCTAATTGAAGTGCGCTTCAAATACGCTCCAGCCGTAGCAAGGGCAAGGGGAAGTCCATCAAGTTTGGAAACAAGATTGATAGCATCTGTGTCTGTGCGAATTGTGAGCAGTGTATGATGCATATTCGCGAGAATCTTACCATTTCGCAAACCGTCCCGGCCTGAGGTGAGTGACAGAATTTCGAGACAGCTATCTGATGACTCAAGCTTCCTGACTCGAATTTCCTGCCCTACATCGGTCTGCGAGACACGCGTCGTAATGACGATTGATCCTTGGTATGCCGTGGGAAGTAAACGATTAATGTCGATTCCAGTCTTGTTTGTGCCACCAGCTAATTTTGGGTTGTCATAGTTGTCGTACACAATAAGCCATCTGGTATTGCCCGGTAGGCTGAACCACGCCTTGACGGCTTCGACCACCTCCTCGTGGTTTTGTTGCAGATCCAGTGTACTCAGACGGTTGGCATTGGGATGTTGTTGTAGAATCTGCCTTGCAACACTCGCAACACTCTGCTGAATCGAAGCTTCGTCCTTGACATTGAGCCAGAACACGCCCGAGTATTCATCTCGGTACCGCTTTGCATAAGCTACGGAAAGCTGTGTCTTCCCGATACCACCGAGACCATGGAGAACGACAACACGACGGCTTCCATCGGAGCTTAGAGTTCTGTGCATTTCTGCTATTTCGCTTTCTCGCGCGACAAAATGCTGGGTTTCGCAAGTTGCGGACAGGCTGAATGTGACGGAGAAATCCTTCGCTTGCGGTCCTGTCTCTGTTAACTCTTGCGTTGCTTCCTGGTCATGACTGGAATAAGCTTACCTTTTGTGACCTTCTGGACTTCTTCCCGAAGACGCCTCTGCGCACTGCCGAGCCCTTCACCGTAGTTGGGCAACAGATATACACCGAATATTCCAAGCAATGCGTATACCATATCTTCTTCGTATGTCGTCCGGCGATTGCGCACCCATGCCTCTCGTTCCAAGATGGTAAACTCGGACAGAGGCGTGCCGCGGAGCGCATTGGCAGGGATGCCAGTAATATCGCGTAGCATAGGTTCTAATGACTGTTTGTTTCCTAGCCATACCCCCTGTGTCGTGTAGAAATCGACCGTCTTTGGTGCGACAAGCTCCTGAAGTGTCCAGCCACGAGTGAACCACCTGCTACCTCGAAAGGCATCTTCCCATTGCGTCTCGCTTTTCTGTGTATCTGAGGTCGAGACGGCCGAGACGTCTTCGAGATAGACATAGCACCGCCTCGAGTCGCGGTACCATCGGAACATGCTATTGATTGCCGTCTGGAGCTCGACGGCGTTGGACTTGTCGATGCAACAGGTATCGACCCAGAAGTATCGCAGGCCATCACGCTTTGCCTGCTCTGCGCAGAACTTGATCTTGTCGAAGCCGAGTTTCTGCTGCCAGTCGCTTGGCGCTCTCGCCAGATCTGGGAAAATGACCTCTTCAGATCCCCATGTATGGGAAAGAATCGCGTATGGGGGAACGTCATCGGAAGAGAGATCTTCGGTAAGGACGAACCTGCCGCCATCTTCGCAATGGAGCAATCGCATCGTCGGTCGGTTCGCCGATGCCGGTCACCGCGACGCAACAAAGGTGATCAACCTGTCGAGCACAATCTGTCGGGCATTGTTGGTGTTTTCTTTCCCTTTCGCTTGCAGCCCAACTGGACGCAGCCTGACTGATCGAGTCAGTCAGACCAGCAGGGCAAGAGGGGCACTGCTCATGCACTTCAGCCGCCAACAAGTACGAGTTACACAGCCAGGGTCAGATGACATAATTTGACAGCCAGAACCGTTGCATTTGCTGGTAACTAGTCGCAGTATATGATAAGTACGTGATACGTGCTGGCCATGGTTTACTGTCACAAGCAGCCAAGAATGGACTAAGTTATACTATCACATATGCATTCAACAAAAACTGTGATAACCACTACGCCTTTTACTCTAGCATAGCTAGTCGATAAAATATGTTTATCTTCAACTGTACGACGATGAATAAATGGTTTTTTTTATTCAATAGACCCGGGCGCCGGCCAGTCACTTTCCAATATTCAGTTACCAGTATACTACAGACCATACATCACGAAGCTTCTTTGATAGAATTGAATACAGTAACAGCGTCACCATATAATCTATCGACATCGACATATTTGTGCATCCATTTCAAAAAGTCGAGGATCCGTATCCACTTGGGAAAACAAAACGAAAGAAGAAGAAATCATTCAACGTCCAATAAAATCAATATTCAAGATACGCTGGTTGTTTATCATAGAATCTGTAGCCTCTCGGTCTCCCCGGTTGAGTCATTCAAAATTACGGTACCGTGCTGCAGAGTACGAGGTACAAAGCGGGTCTTATCAGAAAGCGATAAAGGAAAGCTGCCCCTCCATCCTTCTGTAAATACAGCTTCAGTGACCTCATTGCGCCCGCCAGTTTAGCGCAAGACCTTTTTCTCGAGCTTCAATTTCTCCCCGGCGCAACAATCACCACGAAATTTCAAAGGCCAGGCCTTGACTTGCTGTCACAATGGAGAAGGGCAAGAAGCCAGCGGATGATCTACTCAAGCGTCCCCTCTACGGTTTGTCTCTGTCCGTCTTCCTCCCACTGTCCTCACCCCGCTGACGCGAATGAATGCGCCAAACAGTCTATGACCTGCCGCCTGAAGTCCTGAGCACTCTCAACCTTGCCTCTTCATCGCCTGACGTCCCGTTACCCGAACCAACAACACCCTCCAAGGCGGACGTAGTACCGCCCTCGTCCGAAAATGTCTCTGTTGGCTCACTGGCATGCTCGCTTTGCGGCCTGACATTCGACAATGTGCTCGACCAGCGCGGGCACCAAAAGTCGGACCTGCACCACTATAATCTCAAGCAGAAGCTGCGCGGAAAGCCACCTGTAAGCGAGGCAGAGTTTGAGAAGCTCGTGGGAGACCTTGACGAGAGTCTTTCCGGGTCAGACTCGTCAGAGTCAGAAGAGGACGACGACAAGAAAGAGACCACCCTTACGGCGCTGCTCAAGAAACAAGCCACCCTAGCCGAGCGTAAGAACAATGGAGATGGCGGTGATGCTGACGAGGAGTCGTCTACAACGAGAAGGCCGAGGGGAAGTGGGAAACCGCCCCTGTTGTGGTTCAGCTCGCCTGTCCTACCGACCAACACATATTTCGGCATATACCGCGCGATATTCCAGCCTGATGAAGCGAGCAAGGAGGCTGAACTGGTAGAGGTCATCAGGAAGAAACAGCTTGAACCAATACCGGCACCAAAGCCAATCGCCGACGGTGGCATCCCACCGATTGCCTACAAGGGGCCACACATCTTTCTATGCATGATTGGAGGTGGTCACTTTGCGGCCATGATCGTCTCTCTTGCGCCCAGGCAGACCAAGCATGGCGCGACATCGGGACCCTTGAATAGGGAGGCGACAGTGTTAGCCCACAAGACATTTCACAGATATACGACGAGAAGGAAACAGGGTGGTTCCCAATCAGCCAACGACAATGCAAAGGGAAATGCGCACTCGGCTGGTTCGAGCATCCGTCGGTACAATGAGCAAGCCCTTGTGGACGAAGTGCGGCAGCTGCTCCAGGACTGGAAGGGCCTGCTCGACACATCCGAGCTGCTGTTCATCAGGGCTACGGGCTCGACAAATCGAAGAACCCTTTTTGGGCCGTACGAGGATCAGGTACTACGTGCAAATGACCCGAGGATACGAGGGTTCCCATTCAGTACCAAGAGAGCCACCCAGAATGAGCTGATGCGATCTTTCATCGAACTTACCCGCTTGAAAGTTCGCGAGGTCGATCCCACCCAGGAAACAGCAAAGACGGAGGCGGCGCCGAAGCCTGCTACGCCGAAACCCGCGAAACCGGCGGCACCCAAGTTGTCCGAAGAAGAGGAGACGGCTCTGCTCCATACATCACAACTGCAGGCGTTTGTGCGAAGGTCCAAGCTGCCAGCGCTCTTGTCATACCTGAAGAACAATGACGTGCCGGCCGACTTCTTCTTCCAGCCCGCAGATTCGCAGCAAAACTACCACGCACCCACTTGTCTCCATCTTTCGGCCAGCCAAAACTCGGCGCCTTTGGTATTGGGTCTGCTCACGAAAGCAGCTGCAGATCCTACGATCAAGAACCGCGAGGGCAAGACGGCCTTTGAGCTTGCGGGGGACCGTTCTACTAGGGATGCTTTTAGGGTAGCCCGCGACGAATTGGGCGAGGACAAATGGGACTGGGAAAACGCCAAAGTGGCCCCCGCCATGAAGCGTGCCGAGGCAGAGAAGCGAGACGAGCGGGAGCGCAAGGAGGAAGACAAGAAAGAGGCCGAACGCAGGCAGGCCGAGGAGGCACGCCTCAAGACGGAGGGACCCAAGATCCAACCCAAGGCGCTCCGCAAAGGGGCGCTCGGCAGCAGCCTTCCCAAGACGGCCCAGGAGAAGCGTGAAGAAGAAGCCAGAGGCCTCACGCCGGAGCAGAAGATGCGCCTGGACCGGGAAAGGAGAGCCCGGGCTGCTGAGGAGCGGTTACGGCGTATGCAGGGCGGTGGCTGATATATCTGAGCTAGAATTTCAGAAGCCGAATATAGAATCATCATCAGGCACCTTGACGTCTATTGCTTGGAGATCGTATGCTGTTTGTCTTCGCATGTTCCTCACGGGTCAATGGCAAAGCCACGGAGAGATCAGACAGAGGCTGCTGACAGTCAGAGCTTGCGGCAGGATGGCCGCATGGGAAATGAGAGACATGTCTCCGAATGAATGACCTTAAAACGTGTCGTCGATCTATATCAATGTTCTTCGTGTAAGTAAAATGGGGAGAGACGTGATTTTTCGAGATTTTTATAATACCACATCTCCTTTTTCTATGCACAAGTTGCCCTGCCGTTCTGCCGGTTTAGAGGCACGATCAACAGGCCCCAGAGCCACTGAAAAAGCACCTTAGAGGAACCCCACAGGCGCTAACTGGGACGGAGCCAAACCCCGTATCCAGGCTCGTGTTTATTTATATGCGAGATGACGATTGGCCGAGGAACAGCTGCTTGCGGGTATTCGTCTGACAACCGAATAAAGTTCCAGGGAACACGCGACGGGTCCTGGAGCCATCTGCTGGTCCTGGCGCCACGACTTTTTACGAGCTTTCGGGGGATGGAGTTGGGGAAAAGATGACGGGCTGAGTTTGATCCCCTGGTTAGAAAAGGTTGTTGACTTTTTGTGCTTGACTGGGTTTACGCGGACAGGTAGGGGACTTGAGCAAGCTTTCAGGAGAAGGGGAAAAGGCCCTGTCATGCCACCTCCAGCTTGATTTCTTGATTCTTGCTTTCTGTTTATTTTTTATTCTTCCTGTCCATTGTATTAACTACACATAATCTTGAATCTCGGTGTTCTGCTACAAGTTCATTCGAGTGTATATATTCCCATACATATTCTAATACCACCACCTCCATCACCATGTCGACGGCCACCACCTCCGCCGCCTCCTCGGCCACCTCTGCCGCCAACTGCGGCGCCAGCCTGTACGACATCCCCGTGCAGGACGCGGCCTGCGCCATGCCCTACGGCGGTAACCACACCGACATCCTGGCCGCTTGCTGCGGCTCCGCCAGCGTCATCTCCTACTACGGCGACTGCGGCCTCTACTGCCTGGCCGAGGACCAGTCCGTCGCCGACCTGACCTCGTGCTTCTACGACCACGGCGCCGCCTACCAGGACGTCTTCTGCCACGGCAACACCACCGCCACCGCCACTGGCGCCGGCGACTCCCTGCCCACTGGTACCGGCGTCACCGCCAGCGTCGTCGCCAGCGCGACCAGCGATTCCACCAAGAGCGGCAGCAGCGCCTCTGGCACGAGCTCGAGCGGTGCTTCCGAGTCCTCCAAGAGCGCCGCGCCCAGGTCCCAGACCAGCGTCGGTATCAACACGGTCGGACTTGCCATTGGTGCTCTGCTCTTCTCGGCCACGACACTCGGTGCTTTTGCTCTGTAAATCTTGGACGGCGGTATGAACAAAAGACGAGAGAGTTTACTGAGAGGATGGTCACTTGAGCATTTCCAAGACTATCGAAGTATGCCATTCTCCCAGAGTATAGCATGGACAGCGTGCATACTTAGGAATGGATACGAGAACAGCTGGAATACGACCGACACAAAAGATATGATACCAATTGGCACAGATTTCCTGCCAATAAGCATGAGGAGACACATTGAATATAATACAAATCAAAGGGTATGGAATAATGATCCTTGGGCGTGATGTCGTTCGGCTTATATAGTTCGACTTGAAATAAAGCTACAAAAAACACAACCATATAATCATGGCTCTTTGGCAGCATTTTGCACGTGCTTCTCTATGTGGAACTGAATGCAGGTAATAATTTTTTAAAAGGTCAGACAAGACAACAAGAGACATTGTAGTAGATCATCCAAGACTGATCGGTATTTGATGTGCGGCTCGTGGCTTTATAGTGGGGCACGGCAATCGCCAATCCAGCCCCTCTTGGAATCGTGAAGCTTCCAATCTTGGTAAGTTTCGTTGCATCCGCCGATACAGGCGAGGCGAGATGGGACGTTGGAGATATCAGATTCAATGGCAACGTAACAGATGGGGATGAACATGATATCTTCGTTCTCATAACCAATACTCACAAAGTCTCGCACGTGAGGTTGCACATGAGCTAAATCTCTCAACAACCGTACAACACCAAAACAGAGACATCTGGATCATACAGCCACATTGATACACAATGGCAGCCGCTCGGAACCTCCTGCTGGCGGCCTCGGCGCTCTCATCGCCGATGCTGACCGGCGCCGCGAGCCCCGGCCTGCCCTTTGTCATCAACACGTGGAGCGGGCCCTTTACAGCGGCGACAGACGCGGCGTACCTCTCGCTGCTCAACTCGACATCCTCGACGCCGGCCCTCGACGCCGTCGAGCTCGGCTGCTCCACGTGCGAGGCCAACCAGTGCGACGGCAGCGTGGGCTACGGCGGGTCGCCCGACGAGAGCTGCGAGACGACGCTGGACGCGCTCATCATCGACGGCACCACACTCGACGCCGGCGCCGTGGCCAACCTGCGCCGCGTCCGCAACGCCGTCGGCGTCGCCCGCGCCGTCCTCGAGCACACGGCCCACACCCTGCTGGCCGGGGACCAGGCCACGGCGTTTGCGGCGCAGAACGGGTTTGCCGAGGAGGACCTCTCGACGCCCGACTCGCTCGCGGCGTGCGAGGCGTGGCGCGCCGCCGCGTGCCAGCCCAACTACCGCGTGGCCGTGTCGCCCGACGCGGCGGCATCCTGCGGGCCGTATCAGCCTCTGGACGTGAGCAATAGCTCCGCCACCGCGGGCCAGGCCTCCCATGACACCATCTCCATGATCGCTATTGACGCTGCGGGCGGCATGGCGGCGGCCACGTCGACCAACGGCGCGTCGCACAAGGTCCCCGGCCGCGTGGGCGACGGGCCCATTGTCGGCAGCGGCTCGTATGTCGACGGCGAGGTCGGCGGGTGCGGGGCCACGGGCGACGGGGACATCATGATGCGGTTCCTGCCGTGCTACCAGGCGGTCGAGAGCTTGCGGCGGTGAGTTTTCTTTTATTTCCTTGTTCGTCCATGTTTGCAAGTTACGAGAGGTCTTTGGGGGAGAAGCGGATATCTCGTAGAAGTACGCGGCGAGATAAAAAATGATGAACTGTGGCGTGTGCTATAAGAAATGATGAGAAGGGTGCTGACAAGATGTCTTCTCATCGAACAGCGGCCTATCCCCCCAAGAAGCCGCCGACGACGCCGTCGCCCGCATGGTCCGCCGGTTCCCCGACATCTCGAGCGGCATCGTCGTGGTCGACAAGGAGGGCCGCCACGCCGGCGCCGGCTCGGGCTGGACGTTCACGTACGCGTACCGGGGCGGCGCTATGAATGAGACGGCCGTGGTCACGGTGCCGCCGCTCGATATCGCGGCCGCATCGGATCTCGTGTACAGAGGGCAGATTCAGCTCTGAAGTCGATTGCTTTACTTGAGATGAAGCTTCAGGCTTGAGAATGTACGAGGGATTGATGCTAGCATGTCTATATCTGTATTTGGAGTTGTATACCCATAGCTATACTTGAAGTCGACCAAATGAATACAGCACAGCTTAATACTATCGGTGTAGAAGACGTTTATCCAATGTATCCGGTTCAAAGGCAGCAATTGCGGGTTCCTCAAGGCGACATGTGCTTTCGTGAAACTATTTCAAACTTCAAAAGCAATTTCACTAATAAGACTGTTCTCGTCTCTTGCTGGAGAAAAAAAAAAGCATCTCCATGTTCATTGTATAAGATTTCTGATGGAAGAATACAAGTGACTGATTCATCACATAAATTTGTCGTTCTTGCAATAAAGTGGTTTAATTGCACTTAGTTAGAATAAAAGAAATAATTCACATTGTCTCGTAAAGCATCTGGCAAACGGAAGCAACAAATACAAAACCCAGGAGCACCTGAAGCTGTACTTGAATCTGACAGCACATCTTCTACAACCATGAGTTCCGTGTTACTAGTGGAGACTCGACGTCGAGAACGCCGGAAACTAGATGTATCGGAGAGTATCCGAGCATTAAGTTTACGGTTCCGGGCCATTCCCCGCCAGAGGTCCGCGATAGCACTAAGCTCGCCACTAATCGACGAATTGGGACCGCCTTTTAGCGTCTTGACTCGCACCTTTTACACATCGTTCACGATAGGTTAACCGCGCAGTAAGTAGGTGGAGGAGGCATTTCCAATACCTACTCGCGATTCAACAGGAAACACTCTTCATACTTGGAATTCAAGCCTGATTTACAAAGATTGAACAGTTTATTTTCTATTGTTAAACCACAACTTTATCACTATGGACTATTCTCTCCAACATCACAAGTCGTTCATCGGCAAGACGGTCGCCGAGTTACCGACCCCATCCCTCGTCGTGTCGTTGCCCACAGTCAAGAGGAACATTGATGCTGTACACAAGGATGTCGAGGAGCTCGGCATTGGGTTCCGACCCCATGTCAAGACACTCAAGGTGAGATGGCATCTTTCACCAAAGCCAATAATTATTTATAACTAACCAAGAATCCCGCTAGACGACAGAGATCACCAAGATGATGCTTGGCTCGAGTGGGAAATACAAGGGCATCATTGCTTCGACATTGGCAGAGATCCGTGGTGCCTTGCCTTTGGCTGAGCAAGGTCTTATTAACGAGGTCAGTGTCAGACTTCTAGTTCCCTTGGGAAGTTAAGAAAGGGAAACGAGGCATAAAGTATACTGACTATACTGTAGTGTCTGTACGGCATCCCCGTCTGCCCCAGCTATCTCCCACAACTGGCCGCCTTCAGATCGGCAGTAAAGATCATCCTCATGGTCGACAACGAGCAACAGATCGACGCCCTAGAAGCCTTTGGTGCTTCGCAGCCGTGGGACATCTTCATCAAGCTCGACGTGGGCTCCCGCCGGGCCGGCGTCGAGCACAAGAGCCCGGCCCTCCGGCGGCTCGTAGGGCGCGCCGACAAGTCGGATGCCGTCGCCATCTACGGCTTCTACTGCCACGCCGGCCACTCGTACGGCGGGCGCTCGACCGCGGACGCCGAGGGGACACTTAATGTCGAGATCGACAGCGTCGTCGATGCTGCCTCGCTGCTGCCCGGCGCGAAGGACCTGGTCCTGTCGATCGGTGCGACGCCGACGGCGCACGTCGTTGGAGCGCTCGCGGCCAAGGTTCCCGCCAACGTCAAGTTGGAGCTTCACGCAGGTAAGAAAGCCGATACTTCTCGCGGCCCGTTTCGTGACGGTAATCGGGGTTGTTCCTCGTTGATAGAGTGGCACTGATGGCTCGTCATGATATAGGCAACTTCCCCGTCAACGACCTGCAACAGGTCTCCACGAACCTGGTGCGCGAGGCAGACCAGGGCGTCCGCGTCGTCGCCGAGGTGTGCGGCGTGTACCCGGAGCGCAACGAGGCGCTGGTCAACGCGGGCGCCGTCGCGCTGTCCCGCGAGACCAGCGGCTACGAGGGCTTCGGCCGCGTCGTCGGCAAGCCCGGCTGGTACCCCGTCCGGCTGTCGCAGGAGCACGGCATTCTGGCCTCGCGGCGGGACGGCGATCGGGTTGAGGCCGAGTTTAAGATTGGCGACAGGGTCTGTCTGTATGTCAATCATGCATGTATCACGGCGGCGGCCTTTTTTGTCTACTACGTCGTCGACGAGAATGATGTCGTGGTGGATACTTGGATTCCTTGGAAGGGATGGTGATGTGGTGCAATACTTTGAAATAGGCTTGTGCAATTGGGAAAATTGTGCGAGCTTCCATTGTATCTATGTGGAAACATATCCTGCCAGTTGATCATAGACAGGGACTGGCAAGGGCACTTAAGAGGAATAATACACTACAATAACTCAACGAAAAGTATTCGTACTTAGGTATGATAAGGTTGCCAAAATATTTTGTTTCGTTGGCGGACAAAAATTGGAATAAGTTTTTAATTTTGGAAATGGGTTTGCGTATAATTTTTTTGTTATATACATAAGTAGCAGATTTGCGAGATTCAAACAAAATACAAAATACACTTAGGATAGAGATTTTTGTACATATATTGTACGAAAAGCGTTGCAGTTTCTTTTATCAATATAAGCGAGAGCATTCTATATCACTTGTTGGCTTTAAAAGTGTAAACTTAGTACTGATATGAAATGGCAATATTGATAATAAACATTAGGATATAGTTGAGAATGGCCCTGACCAAGTTTTGTACTTTATTCCTGGGTTCTGTTCTTGGTAACTCGAGGTTCGAAACAAAACCCAAAAGTCGTCAAACATTATTCTCTGTATACCGAGCTTTCGTCTGGGTGCAGCGCTTTAGGCAACAAGAGAGAAAACGTCGTCCATATTCGAATTCTATTTATGTCTCTAAATCGGTAGAAGTCACCGAAATATTATTTTTTTCTTGTCCCTCCTCTGCAAGCATCAAATAATCATGACCGGTCAGTCGAAGGATTCGTTGCGAAAATTTCTCGTCGCACTGACAAGGCGCCAGTGAAACCCGAAGCCATGTTTCTTTTTTTTTTTTTTTTGTTCCTTTCTCTCCTCCCCGAAGACCTGGATCAGCATGATGTGGACATCTCAGCGCGCATATGGGCATGATCGTACACCGGCGAGTTGGATTCGAACTCATGAGTCGGATGTCTCGGTGTATGAAAGCGCCACCGTGATTTGCACGTTTCTTCTGGTCAATTTACAATGACTGCAGGAGGATCTAGGACTAGAGCAAGACATGCATGTTCCTTCGTCCATCTTTCCATAACCATTCAGTAATTTGTACATCACTCATCTTTTAATAGCCTCACAAAATGTGCATGCAGAGCAGTAAGCACATGAAATGTTGGATCTGACAGTCCAATATTACCTGTGCCGTGTCCTGCCGGGGCGGAACGCAGTTGGACATGAAATGGGAGTGTCAAAATCATCATGTCATCGTCACCTTTGAGAATCCTGTAACCATCATGTTAGGCTGATGTTCCGTCAAAAAGCATGCCGGGCAGGAGAGCCTCTTGCAAGGCTGGATCCCGTGCAAGCTTTTGCTCATCGTCGGAAACCAGTTGCCAAGATGCGAAGAGGCGACAGGAGATCGGCAGCCCAGCCACGGTCGGGGAAAAAAGAATCGCTGACTGGCGATCGATGCCGCGCCCGACAACCGAGCATGGTTCAACTGTCCTTCCTCGTGGACCATTCGGAGTCTTTTTGGATAACGGGTGGGCTGGCAGACGCTGGAAATTTTCCTGTTCCTGCAGACGGGGAGAAGGCGCACGAGCACCTGAAACCCAGGATCCTTGTCAGCGATCAACAGATCCTTGAATTCTTGCCAGGGGAGCAGCCCCCCTTCTGGACTCGCAGTTCTCTTTTGGGAAGAGGCCCGTCCTGAAATACCACCACATGTTGCTCCTGGCGAGTGGCTTGCGAAGGGGGCGCGAGACAGGGCAGGAGCGCTTTTCAATCTCGGAATGGTCGCTGTCACGGATAGAAGCTTGGGTTCGACTTTGACTGGGAGAGAACGAATGAATACTGTCAACCGAGCCTTGGCATTTTGAGATATAGGGACGGTGACGGGGGAGAACGCATCAGCGGTCATGCAGTGAGGCTGTGAAGAGGAAACAGAAAACAGGAAAGATGGCTCTGTCAGTGAGGATTAAGGAAGAAGTCGCGGCATAGCGGCTCTTGTATAGTCCGGCATTTGCAACAATTGATGCGAGCCGGGATTGATTGAGTTGTCGATCCGATATGGGACCCAATATGGCCAGGCACCAAAGCTCTGCTGCGCACTGTAATATTGCATGAAGTCCGCTGTGTGGCAGTGCTCACGAGCAGACTGCCGTATCGACAGGAGGTTTGCGGGGTGGGATGATATTCTCATGGTCATAATCTACCTGGCCATACCATGAGAAAAGGTAGATGGGGCTCGGCAGGGGCTTGTTTCCGTCCAGGCCTCGTGGGTATCCGGGTTGATTGATGGAGGCGCACAATTGACATGACCAAAGATCTGGCCGGCTGGATCGATCAGAAATCATTTGGCCGCAGCGTCTCTGTCCGATTAATGAGTGTAAATTCCGGAGCGGATTCCTAGTGCATCACAACGACCTACTAGAAAGCAATAATCATGTGTCTACCCGTGTCGCGTCTCGCACGGATCACAACGTTGATATTGGCCTTTTAGTTGGGAGCTGGATGTAAAAGTGTATGCAAGCTCTCCCTTTGTTGGTTAACTGGATATGATGATTCGAATGAGTAAGTTTCTTGACGTCGCATCTATACGTCTCCTCGGTGTCATGTTTTCACTTGATAACCTGCCTGTTGCAATACGAACCGACGACCCGACGAATCCCCCCGCAGTATGATCAAGATGAAGCAAGGAGCGCATACTGGATCTGGCATCGCATAGGATAATAGTCAAGTCAGACTAGTCAGGAACGGTGAACCATAGACCTGGTAGAGAGGCGCCGGGTCTAAAATACAGGCGGACCCTTTTCTTATCCACCAAACTAGGTATACTAAATTGTAGGTTAAACCGTTGCTACAATGGAAGAGCCCATGTACGCGACCTTGTTCGAAGACACGCTAGAACTGGGTTCCCTCACCGTCTCCTCTTCTGTTTCTAATTGTGTCCTATGACGATATTGAGATGGCGACGGCGTCCGTATAGTTCGTATATAAGAGATTGACGTCCAATATGTGGCGGCTGTCATTGAACGGAAAGGCGTCCGTCCGGGGGAGGCCGCCGCACTGGCTCTTCCCGACAAACCCGAGGGATGATAGATGTTGGCTTGGTGTCTGAGAGCAAAAAGTAGAAAGAAAAAAAATTCCGATGCACTGGTCGATCCGCGTTCTCGGAATAAGAAGAGCATGTCTCTACCTCAGCTCCATAGTGTCTAGATTTTAGTGCACGTCAGGTATTGCGAGCTGGACCCCACGGTGCAAGCGAGCTAGAATCAGCATACCTAGATATTCTCCGTGGCACTCCGTAGCTTTGTCGATCCACGCTGAGAATTGGGTCACCGTGCATACGAGGGGATACTGAGGATCTCGGAGAAAGATATCATCATTAGGTCAGCAGACGACCATACAGGCAACTAGAACCCCGTACTCCGTAGGTAAAGATGGCTGTGTGTAACTGAGGATAGATAGATGCATGATTGATTCCGGTGGTCCCGTAGTTTCTTTTGCGGGCTCTTCTCGTCCGATGATTGGACCCTGTAGTAACCTAGTAGAATAGAGCTTGCAAATAAGCTTGTCTTTAGGACTCCTAACAGTCAGGAAAACACACAGACTTGCTCGCATATACCCTCCATATTGTGTTTTGCATGGCCCCGAAGAAGGCGCAGCCACAGCTGACAGGTAAAAAGAACAAACTTGAAACGAATCTAGGATGACTGTAGACGGTGAATGGTTGGCGGCTGAAACACGCTGAAGCGCCAAGAGACAGGGCCCTGGTGTTCACTACTCGCTGGCGCCCAGCAGCTCAATAGGGGTGCAGCGAGCAGCGAGAACGGACTCGACTTGGACTTTGGGCGGCTTCCCGCGGTAAAAACGGGCGTCAAGCACAATCCAGACCGGCCAATCAGCACGGATGCCGCCGTTGTACGCACAAGCAGCCCGAAAATGATTGAGCAGAAAATAGCAACAGTCAGTCAATATTGAATATTATTTAAAGAATCACCGCGCTTGTGTACATGCTGTGAAGCGCCCGAGATGAGCAGTTCATCTTATTCCATTTCGACTGCTGCCGTTCATGTGACCTGACATCAATTGACAATCTCTTCGGTGGATAGAATAGAACTGATAGTCTCTTTCCGCACCAAATGACTGACACTGACCACCGGAGAGGCCCTGAAAGAGCAGAGGGGACCCCCTGGCCTAATCCTCGAGCTGCTTCTCCTCTTCGGGCCATCGACCGGATCGACCCATTGCGGGTCCCCTGCTATGGAGAATCGAGCCAGAAAGTCGTGCAAGTCTGGGCCAGGTGCCCAGGAACAGTAACACCGATGCTCTGTTGACGGTGAGTCGCATGCCTCTTCGCTCCTTGGCATCCTTCGTCTTTCGGGCCTTAGCGCCCCAGAGCATGGCCGCCTACAGTGATGTAACCGTGCTCTGGAGGCTCCTAGTGCTCTGGATTCCAGCGCTGGACTCGCTCCAACTCTAATAACCCCCGACACCAAAAATCTATTGACCTTAGCCTGTTGCCGACTCAGGTAACGAGCAGTAACACGATGAGCTACGATCTAGATACTCTTCTAGCGGCGGAAGTCAGATCCGCACTCTAATCGAAAGCTGAAAGGGAGGACAGGAAAGAAGGAGAGAGAAGAAACCTCCAGATCGGACATCTCCAACTACCTCGGGTTCCAATCATTCATGGCTGGAGGGAACGTACAGAGTAGTTAGGTACAGTATCTCAGTGCCACTGGACAATCCGCCCACTATACGAACCAAGATCGGCCAGTGACAACCTTCCAAGACATATTCCTTACTATAACCACCAGTCAAGCCATATCAGACAACAAAGCAAAGGGAGGAATTAACCTATCCGATCTTCTGGAGCATGGACTCTGACCCCGTTTCCAACGTTAATTGGATTTGGGGGCATCACCGTACCTGCATTAGCTTGTAAAAATGCGAGCACCACCCGCCAGTGGCTATGCGCGTTTCAAAGGAGACCCCGGACAGAGAGAAGATGGAGGGGAGGGGAGTGCAGGTCTTTGCTTCTTTCTTCAACGATCAGATCAGGCCGCAAGAAGAGACCCGGCAGTCTGCTTACCTGTGTCTCTGATCTCATAGGAACAGAGACAAAGGGGATCATCTACTCAGGTCCTGCGGTCGGCCATCCTTCTCGTGTGAATTTGCCCATGTGTTACTGCCGTCTCATTTCTCATGTTCTGCTGGATGAGAGGAAGCCAACCACGGCTGCAACCACATGAGATGGAACTCTTCTCCTGCCTCCGGGGTTCGGTCCCGTGGGCGTATTAGGAGCAAACGGATCTCAGGTGGGAGTTCGTTTTTTCATTTTCTGCATTTCGCGAGGCATGGTCTAATGCAGAGAGGCCAAAGCATTTCCCCTTCCACTGGTGATAGGTCTGCCCGTTCCAAGCCATCCAGGCCTTGACTGGTCAGCAAGACGACTCGGCCGTTTTCTGCTTGTCCATTCGAGGTGGATCTGTATCTGTGCTCTGCCCTTATTACTGCACCGCTGGCTGGCCTGCTATCTACCCTGGTCGGCCATCTGGCCATCCATCAACCCCCTGGTCCTTCACCATGACGCCCCCGGCAGCCGCGCGCTCTTCGACCGGCTTAATATAGCGGGGCCATCGACTGCTTAAGGTGCCCCTGGCACGCCTCGTGGAGCCCAAGGCTTGCCGGATTCGGCCATCTCGTCCCTGGCCTCGACTTCCTACTGGCATAGTATCGTAGTAACCTGGCAAGCTGCCGTAACGCCGGCTCTTCCCCCCCCAAGTCGGGTTCGTCCAATCCATTACGAGTTGGGACGAAGGAGACGAACCGAGGGCGGCGGCCTACATGGATCCTGCTGGAGAAGTAGCCAATCCTGGTCAAGGCTCAGCTACCTAGTGCTGGTCGCCTTTGTCAATGCAACTTCACGGGGGGAGGTCACCGACCTGAACGACTAGAATGACAGCCTCCCCCGTTACGAGAGTCAACGCTGGTGGCAGGAGTATATATGCTTCCTTGAGCCTCCTCCTCTTGGTCTTGTTTCTGGCCTTTCTCTCCAAGCCTTTCGTTTCCTTTTGGGTATATCCAGTAAACAGTTCTTTCTTCGGAATACAGGGTCATTCGCTTTACCTGTTTCCATCTCCACAACTATATTCCTTATTACCACCGACAATCTTTTTCCTATACTACAACATACACTCACTATCGCTACAAACAACTCCATAATTCCAAAATGAAGAACACTCTGGCATTGGCCCTGGCTGCTGCTGGCCTCAGCCAGGTCTCCGCCACTGTAAGTAGAGAATTCTATTATATGGATCATTTCACAGTATACTAACTATAATGACAGTTCATTGGCGCTCCCTCCTTCTCCTGCCCCGGCAACACTGACAACCAGTGTACCGACAAGCAATCCGCAGGTTTCGACTTCTCTGACCTGGCTGACGGTGCTGTCTCCAACTACGGTGGTTTCGTCTGGTCTGGATTCACTTGCAAGACTGGCTTCAGCAAGCGTGACGAGCTCGGCGCCCGCACCTTCAGCAACAGCAAGTGCATCTCCGGAAGCGCCAACACCAAGAAGAGCTCTTCTCCCTCGTTCGGTTGCGATGCCTCCTCCGGCGTCGACAAGACCAGTGTCGGCGAGTTCCACGTCTACCCCGAGTTCGACTGTGACCTAGAGTTCCACTACGACATGCCCGACGGCTCGACTTGCAAGCACCGATCCGCCTGCTCCTCGTCCGGTTCCATCGTCAAGAACACCCAGTGCGGTGGTGCCAAGAACGTCACCATTGTCTACCCCTCGCAGCCCAGCAAGCCCAAGCCCACTTGCTCCTTCGCCGTCCCCTCCATCTCCTTCAGCTGTGGCAGCGCCAGCAGCACCAAGACGGTCAGCACTCACGCCTCGTACTCGACCAGCAAGGTTGAGACCACCACCACCAAGAGCCACCCCGTCTCCAGCAGCACCCACCCCGCCAGCGTTCCCTCGTCGACTGCTCCCGGCTCGCAGACCTACTCCGTGACCATCCCCGTCCAGACTCCCGGCTCCTCCTCGTACCCGGCCAGCAGCGCCAAGACTACCAGCAGCAGCGTCGCTGAGTCTTCCGTTGTTTCTTCGTACTCCACCAAGCCCGAGACTGAGACCACCTCCAAGGTAGAGACCACCTCCTCGGTTGTTGATACCACTTCTTCCAAGGTCGAGACCACCTCTTCCGTTGTTGAGACCACCTCGTCTGCCGTTGAGACCACCTCGTCTGCCGTTGAGACCACCTCTTCCGCCGTCGAGACCACTTCCTCGGTCGTTGACACCACCTCCTCCAAGGTCGAGACTACTGCTTCTTCCAACGAGGCCACCTACTCCGTGACTGTGCCCACCTCCTCTGCTACCGAGGCCACCACCTTCACCTCGGTCACTTCGTACCTGACCACCTCCACCGTCCTGACCACCGTTGTCTCCACCGTCACCTCGTGCGCCGAGACCGTCACCAACTGCCCGGCTCACTCGACCGTCCTGACCACTGCTACCGTTGCCTTGACGACCACCATCTGCCCGGTCACCGAGACCCTGACCCTGACTTCCAGCCAGCCCGCTGCCACCCAGCCCGGCTCTCCCGTTGAGACCTCGTCCAACGCTGCCGTTACCGGTCCCAGCTCCGTCGTTGCCACCACCTCCACCGTCGCCGTCTCTTCCGGTACTTCCCCCGCTGTCCCCGTCGAGACTCTGCCCTGCCCCGATGTTGTCCCCTCTTGCCTCAACACCTGGATGTTCAGCGTTGGCTGCAAGGACAACTCGGACGCCAGCTGCTACTGCCCCGACGATGCCTTTGTCCAGAACGTCTTCAGCTGCCTGTACGCCCACGGTGAGAGCGACGAGGTCGTCTCCGAGGCTGTTTCTTACTTCCAGGGTATCTGCGGTGCCTACGTCGGCCAGAACCCCGGCATTGCCACTGGTGCCGAGACCATCACCACCTACCTGACCGCCACGGCTACTGCCCCTGCCGCTGCCACCTACACCACCATCTACGTTGATGTCACCACCGTTGTTCCCTGCACCACTGACCTTGGCTCGACCATCTCGACCATTGCCAGCTCCAGCTCGACTGTCATCATCAGCACTGCCGTTACCGTTCCCCAGGTCGTCCTGACCACGGCCACTGCCGGTGCCACTGATGTCGGTGTTGTGCCCGGCACCTACACTGCCGTTGTCCCCACCACGGCCGCTGTCACTGCCACCAAGACTGGTGCCGTTGCTCCTTACCCTACCGGTACTGGCATCGGCAGCACTCTGATCACCGCCCAGCCCTCTGGCACTGGTGCCTACACCACCAGCAAGGCTGCCTCGGCCACCACCGCACCCATTGCCACCGCCGGCGCTGCTCACATTGGCTCTGGCCTGGGCTTCCTGGGTTTCGTCGCCCTGTTCGCTGCCCTGTAAAACAGCAGTGGAAATCGCTTTACTCTGTTTTATCCCCAGACACGGGAAAACAACTTCAACTGTATCATTCTTACGATCCTTACGAAACGCATATTTTGGTGGGGCCAAGGTTTTTTGGGCGACAGCGACATATTGTCTCATTTATACCACGAGTCTCTCTCAGGAACTCAACAACAGCAGCATTTGTTTCTTTCTACTGTCTAACATAGAAGAAAAAGAGAACATGGAGGAAAGATCTCGCAAAGAGTTCAAGCAAAAAACATACATTAGGCCGGGAAGAAAAAGAAAGGAGAAATTGTAATACTTAATATACCCAAAGGACAATATATATAGCCAAAAGAGCTTTTTTCAAAAACGTTAACGTCTTTAAATGAGTACTTGTGAAAAGTGTATGCCAATGAATAAATCTGTGTATCTAATAATTCCCCCCAAAATTCAGCCACCCGCCCTCATTCTTGGGATCCTACCATACAAAATTGCTCAACGATAACCACAATACAAACTCATCTCATCATGTGCATATAATCAAATGGAACTCGGATTCTGACATGATGAGCCTCTACGATCCATGCGCTTTTATCCTTTCCTTGCTTTCCTTGTGTCGCATTGTGAACAGGAAAGAAGTAGACCTTGGTAGCCATGGGGCGCTATCCTGTTCTTTGGAGACAACGGAGTAAAATGATTGGCTTGGAGTATAGCGAGACATTTGTGCTGATCACGTCCAAGTTCGGGGATAGATGAGCACATGCAGAGCAGGTCGGCACCGAGGTTTGATGAATGAAACAGGGCTGAGCAGTGACATGTCATAAATTCTTACCATGTTTTCCAGCGAGGAGGTCTTATTAGTTGATTCCATCGGCTCCGAATAATTGAATACTTTTTTCTCCCTCGTTCCCGAGCATCCGACTCTAAAAGAGTGTTCCTGAATGAATGACGTCATTTGTCTGCGTAGACCCGAGCGCTGGGATCGGGAACTCAAAATCGGGTACCTACATGAGCTGACTTGGTCCTCGTGTCGTCGCTGTATCATGGGAGTATCATCACCGGGCATGAGGTGGCATTACAATCACAAGATGCTTAATATACTGAGATCCTGTTTGACTTGTGCTTTCAATCCTTGTTGTGATTTTTAGTTGTCTTTTGATTGATATCCCAAATGTACCTGCACATGCAAATCTGGGGTGGTTGAACTGCTACCTAGTACTTAGTGGAACCTCCGGCTTCTTCCCGGGCGGAGCGAATGCTCCAGACATTTATCGAGTCAAGGAATAAAAAAAAGTCAACCTCGTTTTTCTCACTCCTTTGCGCCTCGTTTTCATGTTGTCATCTCACAAACTCATCTAGTCAGCGGAAACAGTCGTCGCTCTTATACACCGCGGCCTGCGTTCAACATGTTTTCCTCGAGGACGTTCCTCCTCGTGGTGGCCGTGGCCATCCTGGTGCTGGCCCAGCCGGCCGCCGCGTTCGGCGCCGGCGAGGTGCCGCCCAACAGCGACTTCAAGGGCTACGTGTGGCGGCACGGCGACATCACCGAGGTGCTCAAGTTCCTGCCGGCCTCGTTCCTGACGCACTACCGCTTCACCCAGCTGCAGCGCAAGCAGATCTACTTTGGCAACTGGCTGCGCGATTTCTCCCAGGTCATCGACACCACCTGCCTGGAGAACATCCCCGAGCCCATCCTGCGCGCCATCGTCTCGGTCCTGGCGTTTATGGAGTTCGGCTTCGCCACCGACGAGTTCGACGTGACCCGCGAGCGCCTCGGCTGCTACACCCACGTCGAGCACATTGACAACCCCCAGGGCTACCAGGACAACGCCCAGGACATTGACAAGCGCCTGCGCGGGCCCGTCAAGCCCGAGGAGCTCGCGTTCGACCCGGAAACGGGCATGAAGAACTACATCGCCAACAGCGGCAACGGCTACCGGACCTCGGCCGACTACATCCGCGAGCAGCTGGACAAGTGCATCTCGCTGGGCCGCGAGGGCCGCCGGAAGCGCGCCGCGGGCGCCAAGAAGGAGTCCCTCATCCACCTCGGCGCCGCCCTGCACACCCTCGAGGACTTTTCCGCCCACAGCAACTACACGGAGCTGTGCCTGCGCGAGCTCGGCGAGGACACGGTCTTTCCATTCGTCGGCGACGCCTGCCTCGTCAAAACGCCCAAGGGCGAAAAGGTCCCGCCCATCGTGACGGGCACGTTCGGCATGCTCGACATCTTCCACAGCCTGCTCGGCGAGGCCGACGACATGGCGATCCTGCAGTCCAAGGGCACCCTGGGCTCGCTCGAGGACAAGCTCGGCTTCGGCGGCCCAGCGTTCGAGCAGCTGTTCGAGCTCATCAAGAAGGGCATCGAGACCATCAACAAGGTGTCGCCCGACACGGTGCCGCTGCAGAACGAGCTCAACACGGTGGCGGCCATCTTTAAAAAGGCGTCGGAGAAGATCTCCCCGCCCGCCTCGCCGCCCGCGACGCCGCTCGAGTCGCCGTCGCCCGCCGAAGACGACTCCTCGAAAGAGCCCGAGGGCGACGCGTCGGGCGCGACCAACCCGAACCTGCTGTGGCAGACCATCGAGCCCGTCTTCTACCTGCACGACCGCATGTCCAAGTGGCTGCAGGAGGGCACGGAGGAAAAGGAGGACTCGACGGCCGACATGGAGACGAGCCAGCTGAGCGACTACACGAACCAGCTCGTGTTCCGGTTCCTGGCCATCATGATCGAGTCGTCGGTCAAGGAGCTGCGCGGCGCCGTCAAGGCGGCCAAGGACCGCGTCGACGCCGAGGCCGCCAAGGCCGCGTCCGCCGCCGTTTACGAGGACGGCGCCGACGCCTCGGACCCGTCCCACTCGGACCTGTCCAAGGACCACTTCAGCAACGTGCTCAACCAGCCCTCGGGCCTCGTCGCCACCGTCACGACCAACTGGACGGTGCAGCGCGTGGTCCGGTGCTGGGACGACCCGGAAATCGACGCCAACAAAGTCATCGACGAGATCCTGACCGTCCTGCATCACCCGGCCTTCCCCAAGAAAAAGACCGAGATCCAGCAGTACATGTTCGACACGGTCAAGTCGTGGTGGGAGACCAACGGCCCCGACGAGCAGGCGCGCCTGCGCGCCAAGCTGACCAAGGAGAGCGTGCGCGGCCGCGGCCACGAGGAGGAGCACCTGACCCTAAAAGACCTGGTCTCGGCCGGCAAGCCGCGCGGGCCCGCGTCGTTCCCCGGGTCCAGCCCCGAGGTGCGCCAGCCGCCGAAAAAGGTCAGCTTCCCCCTGACCTGGGCGGTCAACGAGGTCGGGCGCGACATCAATTTCGTGTTTGTCACGGCCCGCAAGAGCCTGTCGGACCCCGTCGGCGCCGTGGGCGACGTGTTCCGGCACACGGGCGGGCTCATCTCCCGGAGCACGGGCGCCGTGGCCAGCGCGCCGCGGTGGCTTGCGGTCCGGTTCGGTAGGATTGGGGCCATGCTGTGGCCGTTTGGTGGGCGGCGGGATACGACGGGGGAGTAGAATGTGTGTTCTTCTTTGCACGTAGGATAGAAAGAATAGAGTCAGATGAGGAGGAGGAGGAGGAGGAGGAGGAGGAGGAGGAGGAGGAGGAGGAGGAGGAGGAGGAGATGCCACTGCGCGTTCCCGCGTCGAAAGTCGGCTACACTATATACCATGGAATGAAGAAAGAGAGAGACGAATGTGGCAGACGAAGACCATATGAAAGATACCCGAATATAGCAAGAGACGAGATAGACTATCCATAGGCGAATGTATCAAGTGACAGGATTGGCCTAGAGACCTAGAGCTCAGTGAGTTAGATAGACAGACCGACATGTTTGGAATAATTTCAAAGATTCATCACAAAACTCGAGAGTATTGAAGGGGTCCATAGGCATGGGGAACTTCACATGGACGAGACACTTGATACTACTATTCTTTACACGATCTGACACCTAACCACATATTCACTGTTGTATATCGAGCGTACACATGATGCAAAATACGACAAGCCCGTTACGGCCAAGACATGATCTCATGGGAATTTTGCATACAGAGTCAAATATTGAATCGCCAGTGCTTGTTGCACGAGCTATGCTTTGAAAAGAAACTCCCTCGTACCCCTAAAAACCATTCCAAATCGTGATTTTCGATACGTCTTCGTGAAGAGTTTCGTGGAGCCATCCATCGTGAATTCAAAAATAAAAAAGGTAAAAAAGAGTTGGCCAATACCGGCCGGATATCCAAAAATAAGGCGAGCTTGCCCTGTCATCAAACCATACGCGTATACATTTCCTGGACTCGCCATGGAACATTACACCGCGTCCCCACGTCACTTCCTTTCGGCCTCTATATTCCCCAGTCCAAGCGGTTACAAGTGGTTTCATGCTTTCTCCGAATGCCCATTATTAAGGAGCATCTCTAGCACAATCTGCTGTCCCGCCACCTCTGGATGTGCCATGCAGATCTTTACAGTGCCCTTGGATGCCACTCCTATCTCTCCTCCGTTCGCCGTAGGGTCATATCCATTGCCCTGTTGGTAGAAGCCACCCGTTGGACCTCTGACACCATAGTCGAGCACCCTGACGTCTCGTCCAGCGATGATCTGTCGCAGTCGACCGTTTTCTGCATTGCGCACCTCGACGTAATCCTCGTTGAACAGCAAGAGGTACTGTCCATACATTGTGGCGCCCTTGGCCTTTTTCTGCTTTCCGCTGTACTCCATGATGACGGACCGACTGACGTCGCTGTGCTTGTCGATATAAACGGCGCAGTCTTCGTATGCAAGCAGGAACTCTTGCGTGTTGAGACGGAACATGCCTAGTGGCTTCTGATCTCTGATGCGGGATGCAATATTGGCAATAGCTGGTTGCTTGACATCGGGAATACTCATGGGGATCTTCTTGTCCAGCGTCATGAGTTCAAAGCCCCTGGCGGTTGCGATCGCAATGTACATGTTGAACAGGTTGATCGAGTAGCACTCTGTCGGCAGGTAAAAGTCGTCAAAATCGCGGAATGTTTCTGTAGAGCCAGAGCCCTTGCCAGTCTTGAAGAAGCGTGTCTTTCTTTCCGTCGACTTTTGGAAGACTGGCTCGACAACCTTGAACGTGCTGTGCATGCCTTCCTTTTTCCTGTAGAACACTAGCATGCGGTCCTTCATACGAGCTGTTGCAAAGAACGACACGTCCTTCGCCAGTCTCTGTGGCGACCGACGCACGTTGTCGCTCGGCTGAGCTGGGAAGTTTGATGGCGGGGCCAGTACATCGAGTGGGTAGGAGATCAAATTCCTGTCTGCCAGTACAAGGACGACAGAGAATTCTTCCAGAACGGCTATTTGCGTCACCCGTGCAATAGAAATTGTCTGTGAGATAATTAGCATACTAATCCCACACTCATTGAATGAGAGAAGAAACCTACCTTGGCCCAACCTCTCTGGTCATTGGCATCAGCCACGCACACGCCAGCGTCGGTGCCCACTGCGATCATGTTCTTTCCATACGCCGGGAAGCCGGTTGCGCAGTTCACTGATGCACGGGATACTGGTGGCGGTCCGCGTCCTGGTCCAAATGTCTTTTCGAGGTCGCGAATTGCCCGATCCAGTGGTGTGCCACGTATATGGACGCCGCTGACATACTTGCCCATGGCAGAGATGGAGTCATATCCAAACGCGCTGTCAGCAACGACACGCAGACGGAACGGCTCAGCATTCTGTGCATGAAGAGCTTTGGCATGGCGAGTCTTGGCTTCAATGATCTTGTCGCACCAGTCCTGCCGTGCCTGTGCAGAAGGCGCAAAGAGAGTGTATACTTCGTGGCCTAGATGCTTGACTCGGAACGGGAACAGAATCTTGCCTTCGGTGTCATTGGAGTTCGTCGGGTTAAGCCGGGTGACTCCTACTGAACCTATCGACGAGTTCGTAGCTGCGTGTTCCAGGCCAGGCCTGTCTCCCCCATTGGAGTAGGGCGTACCAGGCTTGTTGAGTCTGGGATCGGCGCCCTTTCTTACATCTGTGGTCGAGTTTGCTGCCCTTGTCAGAGGTGTTCCGATGGTCTTGCCCTTCGAAACTGCCTCATCCTGGCTGCTCTCGAGGAAGAGCAATGGCATCGGAATGGGCTGACATGGTTAGTAAATGGGGATGCGTAGTATAGCTGGTTTCAACTCACCTCCTTCGAGACATCATACTTCTTGTCCAGTCTGCCATCCTTTGACGGGACAAGTTTGGACAGGATGAGGTAATGGTCAAAAAGTAAAGCGTGCGTATCGACCCACCGCACACCCTTGGAACCCATCCTCTGCAGATCGCCCTGGATAATCAGTTCACGGCCAAGGTGGTCAAGATTGAGATCTGCGTGGAATCCTGGACGCAACACAAGCATTTGCCCGAGTTCAATCATGGTCACCTTCTTGGTCATCTCGTCCACTTTGGCATCTGCCTCCAGTGCGACCTGCTTGATCTCCTCCATAGCCTTGATCAGGTTGGCCTTCTCCTCACCGTCTTCCAGCATGTTCTTCATACTGGTTCCCAACAGCAAGTTATATCGTTGCAGGCGCGTGATGGGGGCTTTCAGAAACGTCGTCCAATCCAGCTTCTGAGACCGTGGGTGTGCTCTGTTCTCTTCAAGAAACTGTTTGAACATGTAGTTGCGGTCGTTTTCTTTCCTGACGAGATATGTGGCGTATGGGTAAGATGAAGCGTATTCGATATAAGCGATTTTGGCTTTTCGAATCCACTCCCTGAACAAATCGCTGAAACCAATGATCCAAGGACCTTGCTCCTTCTGGCGATACTTCAGCTGCGCCAATAGATGGTCCTTGTTTATCTGGTTAATCGCATCGATCTTGCCGAAAACAGCATTGACAAACTTCTCGATCCTGTTCTCAGCGACGATGCGCGGCTGGGACATGAGAAGGCGATTGCGATACAACACAGCGAGGACGTCAAGCTGATCCATGAAATCCTCCTCACTCGTAATAATCTCGTGGAGATTGTTCTGACGTTCAATCTCCTTCTTGTGTTTGCCCTCGAGATCCTCTGCCTTGAGGCTGTAGTATGTTGCCCAGTCAACCTTCTTCACGCCGTCGGCAAGAATGTCGTCAAGGTTTGCCTTCTTCAATGTCCGGCCACAGTAATGCGAATAGCACCGTGTAGACAACTCGTGCGTGCTGACTTCCTCGTCGTTGTCATGCAGTCGGTGAGCATAACAGCCACTCCCTGTCAGCTGCCACAGGACACCGGTAACTGTGCCAGGTCCAAACTTGAGCCATTCCTCCTCTGGGACGAGAATGCCTGCCGACATCATCACGTCAACAACGGTGGAGCTGAGGCCCTCGGCGTCAGCCACGTTCATTGTCGGCACTTTGAGGCAAAACAGGCGCACGAGTCCATCCTCAACCGTCTTTCTCTTGAGATCTGGTTCACCCTCGGCCATTTCGCGCAACCACTTGGAAATGCCACTCAAGGCCCAAGGTTCGATGCAGGTTCGTGTGTCAACAAGGGTGAGCTTCTCGGGGATGAACTTCTTCCTTCTTCCAGTGGGCAACGTGATGACATCGTAATCAATACCCGATGATGATGGAGTGCCGGCATCGTAACCATCATAGGGCAGACCCTGTTGCGCTGCCAACTGCTGCTGCTGGCGCATGTGCTTCATACGGTTGGCCTCGGCGTCAGTCCTTGACCTGTTGGGGATTTGCACCAGCGGAGCTGTACTATGGCCAGATAAGGATATTGATCTCTCCACTTGTAGTTGCTGAGCATTCTGGCCGTAGGATGCGTCCGGTCCGGTATACGGCCGTGAATCGGTGCTGAAGGAGTAATTCTGCTGTGGCCCGCCACGATTGGGGGACTGCACCGACAAAAAGGAGCTACTATCGGAGTTTGGATTGGCAGGGATCGCAGGAAGTGGCCTGTTGGATAAGCCTGGGTGGTAGAACATGTCTGGATAGTCTTCCTTGTATGGAGAATCGCTGCCACTCTGCCCAGAGTGCAGAGAAACTCGCTCATCGCCCTCATCAAAACTCAATCGGTGAGCAGTCGGAGCTTGCAAACCACCCGTATCGCCGTAGTCGAGACCGGCCTCGTCAAATGCAGGTAACCTGTTACTCCCCTGGCTTCGTAGGGATGCGTGGTTGCTTCGTGGTGTCGGCATCGTCTGAGTCTCTTGAGAGTAAATATCGTCTTCGGGAGGCGACGCCAGATTATTGTCGTAATTCAGATTGCCCGCGTAGCCGCCACTAAAGAGGCCCAGGTCCATGGCAGCAGCATAGTCACTGTCGCTGCTGGGCTCTTCTGGCAAGTTCGGCATTGAAGAATGGAGGCTGACTTCTGGCTGACTGAAAAGAGGGAATGACATGCCGGAACTGTGTCGACGATCGTCTTCATCCGCTTGCTGCATGGCCAGGAGCCCCGCAGCTGCCTCTGGGTCGCTCTCATCACCGTCGTCTTCTGGATAGGGGTACGGATTCTGCGAATGGTTGCGGTTGACAGTGGATGCATTTGAAGAGTATCGTTCCACACCAACTCCATCGTCCTGTGGGTTTACAGTCGTGGCCGTGGAGTTGTAACTAGCAGTCGAGGTGAGACGGCGCAGGTTCTGCAGGTCATTGGTGTTGACGCCCCCATTTCGCTGGTCAAAGGGGCGCGGTCGGTTTCTTTGAGAGCCTGGACTGGCGTGCAACTCGTTCTCAATGTCTTTCATGATATTGTCCTGCATGTCAGAAAATCCCCCACCGTACCCGCCCTCCGAGTCATTCCAGGACTCGTCTGCCGAGGGTCGATGCGGCAAAGGCGCATTTGTAGGGTGTCTCGCAACTCCGGGCGAGGCTGACTGACGCTGCAACGGGGGAGAGGGCAGCGGCGATACCTGAGAGCTGGACCTCGAGGCCCTGTTGGTCAGGAATGAGTGAGGGTCGTTGGCCGAGTAGTTGGGCCCGACGGGTATGTTCGAATAGGTAGGGTACGGCGCTTGGGCTGATGTCGTCGAGTACGAAGTCGATGGCGGGCTTGTTGTTGCGGCGTATGCGTTCTGGGGAGGATACTGAGACGACTCGTAGGGAGGATGGCCCGGTGATGCCTGGTCGTAAGCGCCGTAGGCACTAGGGGGCGGTGACGTCTGGGCGGCCTGCTGGGCAGAAGAAGCGTACGACGGCTGCGTTTGCCAGTAATTCGAGGGATTCATAGCTGGAGTCGGCGAATAGCTCTGACTGTTGTAGCCACTGTATTGGGCACCTGCGTAAGTCGACTGCCGCTGCGGGACTGCCGGGCTGGTGGTATTTGAATACGCGGCAGGATTGTATGGGGCGGGCGTGTAGTTTGTCGTCGAGGTCGTGGGACTGTATGGAGCAGCGTTCTGCGCCCCATAGCGATTCGACGACGGGTGTGGAGAATATGGGAGCGACTGCGAATGCGCACGACCGGCAAAGGCCTGTGGATTATATGTCGTCGGCGAGGAAGGCGTTTGGGCCGCGTACTGGTGTTGGTATCCCGACATTGCAGTGTTATTGCCCGAGCCATAGCTTTGTCGCCCGGTTTCCGCCGTGCCAGCGAGGAACAGCTCTTCTTGGTGTCCTAGACCCCTAGTGTTGATGGTCGGCTGGTAAGGCTGGCGATTGCCACCCGCACTATACTGTGCTGCGGCGCCGTCGTCGCCACTGTTGAAGCTCAGCCTTCGGTTGGGGAGATCTTGATTACCGTCGTTGGCGACGGGGTACTGGACCGGCGGGATGTGGCCGTATCGGCGCTGCTCGTCGCCTCGGAACGACATGGCTGCTTGCAAATTGGGCGCAGACAATAAAGGACAAAGAGCTGGGACTTGGCGCAGTCCAGGCCAGATTCAGAGTACAAGCACAAGCAAAACGGGGGGAAAGCAGGACACCTGACTAGTCGCTTTCTTTCTTCGGGAACAATTCAGCCTACTATGAGGAGCTGTCGCATCAATCGACGCCGTCGCCGGTGCCGTGTGCCGATTGCGATTTGACCCAACTACGGGAATGAGTCTCCATTCGCCCCGCTGTTGTCAGCGATATGCAACACCGTTCGGTGGGTTCCAACGAATGCGCCTGGGCCGGGATCGAGTGCTTATTGGGCTGTTTTCGACTACGATGCGAGCGCAAGACGTGAGCTGAGAACACGGGTCCCGCGAAAAGCCTGGGGCGGATGGTAGCTTGCTAGCTGTCGGTGGGCAGAAGCAGGAACGGCGAAACGATTGATATCAAAATGTTTGAAACACGGGAGGTCCCTTTGGGGTGGGAGGTAGCCGCAGCAGCAGAACTGTGTGTAAGAGACCGAATGATGCCGCGTCACATCCGCCTCGTTCGGGTGCGAAAAGTGCTGTAGTCGTTGTCGGTGAACAAAATAGAGCAAGAAAAAGAACCACCGCGGCGGCCGCAGCCTGTTCGAGGTACAAAACGAATTGATTAGGCTGACTGGCTTCTTGGTGCTTGTGGTTGGGCACTGGTAGGAATGCACGCGAAAGACTGGTGATGCTATCCAAGTGAAGGAAGGTCTTGCTCGAGAGAGGTATGTTTCGGAGATAAGTGATTATGTACGCGACGGCCTGATCCAGATGTACAAAAGAGGGGGGAAAAGAAGCTGGTCAAGTTGGCATCGTCATGAATTGTGCGTATGTAAAATGCCTGGTCGCTTGCTTTGCTGGTTGCGAAGGCCCTGGAAATACGTAGGATGATGTGTGCTGTGGCTCTAGGTTGGCGAAGCGGCGAACTGCGTCCGTCTGGTCTGGGATGGGGGACGGGCTAAGCAAGTGGCCCGCTCCAAGTTGTGAGGGAGGCCCGACCGTGATCATCGAATTTCATTACACTACAACTGACTACCTTCTACCTAAAGAGAACAAACAAACAAACAGGTGGAAAATTCTTTTTCGAATATTGTCAGGTTGGTGGCGTCCAGCAAGCACCGGTTACACCACGAATCTCAACATGATGTCTTCGGCTTCTCTAATATCACAGCTGTTCCCCAGGATGGAGTCTGACCTGCGTCTTGTAGCTAATCCTCCACTGAAGCATTCCGGGAGTGGTAGCTAAGACATCTCACAAGCTGCAAAGTCAGGGCATTGGACCCTTTGCGAACACCTAGGTAACCTGTCACGGCCTGTAGGCTGTGCGCTGTGCGCCGTGTGTCCACTGTCGCGTTGGGCCGTCGGCATTTCAGGGTCTCTCGGGTCCATGAGCTGAGGTCTGGGGGAGTCCTCCGATGACATGGGACGGCCTCATAGGGCAGGTTGCGGATACGTCCCATGGACTGACCAAGATCTGAGATTTCTCTGAATTGTATCGGATATTCCTGTCTCGAGATACAGTTGTTGATGCATTGAATGCACTCCGCCCCCAGCCTTCGCAATCATCTCTGCATCGGTCTTTTCCTGTCGCACTGTTTCAACAATGGCCTTGTCCGCCTCTAGTTCCTTGGCTGTTGGACTAACAACCTGTTCATCGTTTCGCGGGTGACGGCGAACTAGGTAGACGTCGGTCACATCAAGATCCCCGCCGATCATAACTCTGTGCAACGAGATCCATACGTCACAAACGGCGGCGCAGTTCAAGAGCACCTTGAATTCGTTCGTCATGGTCAATAGGCCTGCCAATGGGTCGAACGGACTTGGGCAGTGTTCGCCATCGTCACAATAGTGTAGCGCTATACTCGCCAACTCTTGACCATCAATAATGAGCTGTTTTATGTACCGGTAGGCTCATGCTACGATTTGTTACACACTCGTTACCAAATGCCGAGCCACAATTCCTGCAGCCTCAGCAATTGATAAACACGTGTATTTGATTCCGGCCATGTACCTCGTACGCTTACTGCTTTGGGCGTCAAAATTCGAGGCAGGATTGCATTCCCAGAGTGGCTTGATTGTCTACATATGTTTTGGTGAGTCCCAGGAAGTTTTTCGCTTACTACACCCGGCACTTCCGCCCAACGTAGATTCGAATTTCCAGCTTGTGAAGGTAGCAGCATGAGTTGCGTGATGCTCCAGCATCATTGTGCCTACGGTAGTCAAGAAGAACCAAGCAAGTCCTGGACACTGATACGAACAACGATGTCAAGAGGATCGAACTACATTGCATGCTCCTGTCATGGACCTTACACGATTTCCTGTGCATAGTGCTTCGATGGACCAACCACCCTCTACGATTCGTATACACTAAGGTTTACCTTGTAGCAGTCGAGGCCACCCGAAAACCTCCCCGGAAGTTCTTTTTTGGATCAAGGTAGGGCTGAACTAAGAACAAGGGAGCTTTATGAACTGACCACCCATATCTCCATTTATAGTCTACACTACGTTTATGTTATTCGGATCATATTAGATACGGGTCGGTGTCAATTTGTGGGGGAAATACTCCATCCAGTTTGGCTTGCCGGTAGGTAGGTATGCCTTCTCGTTGCCCATATAAAGTAGTAAAGAAGAGAGAAGAGATGCCTTTCTTTACACCTCTTGAAGTGGTGGTTGCGATTTCAAGATGGTCTGTAGCCGGTCAGCACCGTATCTAATATGCCTCGGTATACGCTTTGGTATTTAACCTCTAGTCTTGACATGAGAAACCCGACCTTGTTGAACGTGTCTCACGGAATCCTTCTAGCCGTCCACACATGGACTGGAGCCCGGATCAATCGGAATTTGTAAAGTCAGACAGTCGTTATTATTCGTGGCTGTCTGGATCATTGAGCATTATATAGCAGCATATATCGGTGTTTGTTTCTTCCCTAGTTGAAAAGTGCCACGTCCATGACGGATGATGCCGACTTGATCTTCTCGAGAACATTTCTATGGTTTGTGTTCGTATCTGTATGCATCAACGGTCGACTACGTTTGATACTACGGAGTCGAAAAACGCATTCCGCAGATTAAGGAAAAGTCTGTTATTACCATCGAGTTCTGTTGGTCTATTTAGGCACACATGGCTCTCGGAGGACGTCCAGATGGTTTCTGCTTCTCGATATGATAGTCGCAACCTCCGAAGGTGGTTTTTAGCATTGCATGGCACCGAGTATCGGCCTTGCCCACGCCAGATGCCACGCCAAGCTTCCGACGGGACGTATGAGAACAACCGGCCAGCTGTTCCTCAATCGAGACAGTGGCGAAATGAATGGAAGCTCGCAGTGGTGGTTCCTTGTTCGGAGCATCCACTGTACCGTATGCAGGTGGATATTATGCAGAGGTGCATTGATACGTGGGAGGGATGTACGGAGTACTTCGTAACCTCTGTGTCATTTGTAAGCTTTCCCTCCGAAAAATGACGGCAGCGATGACCTCTTGCTCGAGCGGGGCAATGAAGGTCTTACCTTTTGCTCACCCCCACTCTGGCTCTGGCTCTGCTGCTGGCTGTGGCATTTCGGCACCAGCCAGCAGCTCAAAGTCCGAATCGTCGGCGGTGGGAAGGGGGATAAAGGAATAATATGGAGTACCTAGGTAGAAATGAAACCCCTCATGTCCTGCCTGTAGAAAGCCTGACGTCTTCTTTTCTTCTCTCGTGAACCATCGTCAACACTGTATCCAACAGCAAAACAAACCAATCTCTTCCAAACAACCATAAAATCAGTCAAAATGGTCAAGGCCGGTAAGTCCCTTATATACCAACGCAGTTCTACCCCTCCAAATGATATTCCTCTGCGGCCATTCCCCGCTTGCTGGTGGAGGGGAGCATCTCTGAGCAGGATTGAGGTCGTTTATCTGCACATGTCGGGCAATGAACGACCTTGATGGGTTGCACCTTGATGGTCAAGCTCTGGACAATGCGATTCGTTGCGACTCCAGCTCCGAGTTGCTCTGCTATACTGCTCTGTGGAACCCCTTGTCGCCGTCGACAAGAGCCTCAGCCCGCCCGTAGCTTCCTGTCAACGAGTCATTTGCTATAGCTAACCGGCTCTCCCGCTTTATAGTCGCTGTCGTCCGTGGTGACTCCAAGATCACCGGAACCATCACCTTCGAGCAGGCTTCCGAGTCTGCCCCCACGACCGTCTCATGGGACATCTCCGGCCACGATGCCAACGCTAAGCGTGGCATGCACATCCACACCTTTGGTGACAACACCAACGGCTGCACGTCTGCCGGACCTCACTTCAACCCTCACAACTCGACCCACGGTGCTCCCACCGACGAGAAGCGCCACGTCGGTGACCTGGGCAACTTCGACTTCGATGGCCAGGGTAACTCCAAGGGCTCTACCGAGGACAAGCTGATCAAGCTGATCGGCCCCGAGAGCGTCATTGGCGTAAGCACTCCCGCCTTGGTATCTCAATATACATGTTTCGAATTCTAACGTAATAACAGCGCACTGTCGTCGTCCACGCCGGTACCGATGATCTCGGAAAGGGTGGAAACGAGGAGTCTCTCAAGACTGGCAACGCCGGTCTCCGCCCTGCTTGCGGTATGTTACAATCATCGGTCTTCTCTGCCGCCACTACTTTGACTTGTACTGATCATTCACAGGCGTCATTGGTATCTCCAACTAAGCCGTTTCTCGGCGGAATGCTGTTCAAATGAGTGGACTCGATGCGAATGGAAACATGGCTTCGCGCCTGGAAAAGAGAATGAACCCTTGGCCCAGGCCTTAGCAGTACAATTAGGCACACACCTCAGATGAATACACAATTAACCATTGTTCAAGAGTATTCGGTTACTATCCGAGTCAACTCCATGATCATCAATCGTGCGAAGGTTTGCATGGAGCGAATATCAAATGGCATCTTGCGTGCTCGTGAACCCCGCAGGAGCTTTGTTATAGCTCCAGTATCCATAGCTCATTCTAGAGCTCGGCCTAGTTCGCTGTTACCTGTATTAGTGCTTGATGTGTGATATTCCATACTCCGTCCACAGGTGATCAATTTCTGAAATGCTCGGTCTTGAATTGATACAGTCTGTAAGAGCGTGCCTCAAATAGCTCTTCCATGATGAACACCACTATAAGAAAGTGATTCCTGACCCCTCATTGCTGCTGCTACCTCAAGTACGTTGAAACAGGTGTCGGTATGTATGGTGTAACAGTACCTATGAGCAATGCGGCGAGAAGTTGCCCTGTGCCCCGCTATTTAGCAGGCACAGCAGCGACGGACCCCTTTCTGTCTCTCCTATTCCGCTCCCCGCCCCTCGCTAAGACCAGAACCCTGGGCGATCTGAAGTGGCCCGGAGCGGCGAGATTCAGTCCAGCCCAGCCTCGGGAGCTTTTCCCCACAAATTGTCCAAAGTGCCCAGGTGTCAAATTCGAGAACGAATCCAAGTCAACGAACGATCCCTCAGGAGAACATTGGCAACAACACAATTTATTTCCAATTCGACCTCTTTTCTGCTTTATAGTGTTTCTTCGACTATTTCTTCCATTGCTGGAGCTTCAGTCAATCTCACGACACATGTAAGTTCAAAACAGTGCTTCTCTTATGCCCCTCCTACCCTGCCATCCTCGCCTTATACTCTTTCGTTCCTCTACTTCTACACATTGGCCTCGAGCGGCGGGATCACTATTTGGTTGGAGGTTATTCTAGCACCAACGAGATTCCATTCCGGAATTCTCGTGTCATCCCTCCCAAGAGAAACCCGTCATCCCCAGTGGCTTGTAGTCGCATCTACCAAGCTTCGCCCGTTGGTGTGAGACTTGGTTATCGAGCGGTTGGTCACGTGGGGCATGCCATCGACATGAACTGTTGAGGACAGCCAACCGTGTTCAGACCATAAACGGTTTCGTGATACCTTACAACTCAGGGACATGAGGAAACTTAGACCATTTAAGCTTTCTGCTGGCGTTGTTCAAGAATTGGTTCCTGGACGGCGGCAAAGACAGGCCCCGTCTCAAGTTTCATTCGATCTTACGAGAAGACATCGCGCCACGTTTGGGGCAATTGTCCATGTGGTCCAGCATATCAGCCACCACCTCATTGATTCCCTCTTCCTCGCCTGGCACTAATCTGCAATCTGAAATCTCATCAATAACACAAATAATAGGAACTAAAAGTTGACGCACAACCCCCCAAATCTGGTCATCCGTCTTACAGCTCTCTCGGATCTCAGCGACTGGCTCACTGATTCAACATGGCGGCCCCGAAGCAGTTCATGGCCAAGGTCAAGTCGGTGTTGAGTGGCGACACTCTCATCCTGACTTCGCCGAACAATCCCGCTTTGGAACGCACCTTTTCCTTGGCCTACGTGGATGCTCCCCGTCTGCGTCAGGAAGGAGACGATGCGTTTGCCTTCCAAGCCCGCGAGCATCTGAGGGGCATCGTCCTGGGAAAGATGGTCAAGTGCAATGTTTTCTACACGATTCCTTCTTCAGGACGCGAGTACGGTATTGTGCAGCTGCAAGACGGCACTGAGCTGCCCATCGATGCTGTCAAGGCCGGCTGGCTCAGGGTCCGCGAAGATGCTGGCCGGAAGGAGGAGTCCGAAGACCTCCTGGCCAAGATCGACGAGTTGAAGGAGGCCGAGTCTCAGGCCAAGTCTGAAGAAAAGGGTCTTCACGGCAAAGGAGGTTCTATCGAGGTGCAAAACGACCTGGGAACCCCTGACTTTTTCAACCAGTGGAAGGGAAAGACTGTCGATGCTGTGGTTGAGAGGGTTTTGAGTGGTGACCGTGTCCTTTGCCGACTTAAGTTGTCCGACAAGAAGCACCTCAAGGTCATGACACTGGTTGCTGGTATCCGCACTCCTGCCACTGAGCGGACCAACACTTCGACGGGCTCGACTCAACCTGCTGAAGAGTTTGGTAATGAGGCGCGCACTTACGTCGAGGACCGACTTTTGCAACGCGACGTCAAGGTCGAGATGGTTGGTGTCAGCCCTCAGGGCCAGTTGATTGGACATGTCCTGCACCCTCGTGGCAGCATTGCAGAGTTCCTCCTGGCAGACGGTTTGGCTCGCTGCAACGACTTCCACTCTACCATGTTGGCAGAGAAGATGCAACCTCTCAGAGCTGCCGAGAAGAAGGCACAGATCGGCAAGCTTCGACTACACAAGAACAGCACCGTCAAGGCCACTGAAGGCGGCGCTTCCGACATGACTGTTGTCAAGATCATTGCCTCTGACACGATAGTCGTGCGGAGCAAGACTGGCGAGGAGAAGCAAATCAGCCTGAGCAGTGTCCGCGCGCCTCGTGCCAAGGAACCGGCAGAGGCTCCCTTCAGAGACGAGGCCAAGGAGTTCCTGCGAAAGAAGCTGATCGGAAAGCACGTCAAGGTTACCATCGATGGTCAGAAGCCCGCAAGCGAGGGCTTCGAAGCCAGAGACGTTGCCACCATCACAGAGAAGGGCAAGAACATTAACCTGCAGCTGATCGAGGAGGGTTGGGCTTCCGTAATCCGACACCGCAAGGACGACACGGACAGAGCAGAAAACTACGACGAGTTGCTTGCTGCCCAGGAGGCCGCGCAGAAGGAGAAGAAGGGTATCTGGTCTGGCAAGGCTTCCAAGGCCAAGACATACACTGATGCTTCCGAATCGGTACAACGGGCCAAGATCCAGGCCTCGACCCTGCAGAGACAGAAGAAGATCCCTGGTATCGTCGATTTCTGCAAGTCTGGATCTCGATTCACGGTTTTGATTCCCCGCGAGGGCGTCAAGATCACTCTGGTGCTCGCTGGTATCCGCGCACCACGCGCACCACGACTACCCCAGGACAATGGCGAGCCTTTCGGTCAGGAGGCATTGGAACTTGCCAACCGACGTTGCAACCAGCGCGACTGTGAAATCGACGTTTACGATGTTGATAAAGTTGGTGGCTTCATTGGCGAACTGTACATCGGCAGGGAGAGCTTCGGCAAGCTCTTGGTGGAAGAGGGCTTGGCCGAGGTGCACCAATACTCTGCGGAGAAGTCGGGTAACGCCAATGAGCTCAATGCCGCCCAGAAGCGTGCAAAGGAGGGCCGCAAGGGCAAGTGGCACGACTGGGACCCGTCCCAAGACGAGGAGGCTGAGGAGGCCGACTATGCTGAGACCACGTCTGCCGAGCCCGCCGCTCAGGACAAGCAGACAGCGCAATACAAGGACGTTGTGGTGACCAACATTGACTCCAACGGCAAGCTCAAGATCCAGATCATTGGCTCCGGCACGGCTGCCCTCGAGACCTTGATGAGCGAGTTCAGGAAGTTCCACCTCGATTCAAAGAACAACAAGCCTCTGGCCAACCCGCCCAAGGCTGGTGACATTGTTTCGGCCAAGTTCTCTGCCGACAACCAATGGTACCGTGCCAAGATTCGATCCAACGACCGCACAGCAAAGGTGGCCGAGGTTGTCTACATTGACTACGGTAACTCTGAGAAGATTTCCTGGTCGAACCTGCGTGCTCTCGACCAGCCGCAGTTCAACACGCAGCGTCTGAAGCCCCAGGCCGTCGATGCTGTGCTGTCGTACGTGCAGCTGCCCAACGGCGATTACTTCAACGACGCGATCGACTTCTTGGCCGACGCCACTGACGGCAGAAGATTGGTCGCCAGCATCGACTTCTCCGATCCCAAGGAGGGTCTCAACTATGTCACTCTCTTTGAGGCGACCGAGTCGAGCGATTCGTTCACCGAGTCGATCAACAAGGAGATCGTGGCAGCCGGTCTTGCCTTGATCCCCACGAAGCTGAAGGCTTGGGAGAGAGGCGCCCAGAGCACCGAGGTCATGAAGAAGCTGCGCCAGGTCGAGACGCAGGCCAAGTCGGAGAGACGCGGCATGTGGGAATACGGCGACATTACCGAGGATTAAATGTCATCAAATCTGCTTCTACATATCATTTGATGCAGGGAACATTCCAAAAAGCAGCTTCTTGAGATATATACGAGGCACCTCACTGTAGTGATTGCCAAAAACAAACAATAAAAAGAGCCCGCGAGGCTATCTTGAATTGAACAAGGCTGAATATCTGTAGTACTAACACGATGTCGTGACTGGGTATGGAATATAAACATCCGTTTTGAGCAAACAGAGTGCATGTCGCCGGTTCGGCCTCCAAATGTCGCGACGCTCGCTTATTTCCCTAGCGTCCAGCTCAGACGGGCTTGGCGACTCGACGATTCTCGGAGACGCTGACCGACGTGAATCTCAAGCATGGCAACTCTGCACGGAATATATTCCCGACAGACTGCAGTTGATCTGACGAACCTCTTGCGAATATCAATGTGATTGACAGATTATTGTTGACCTGGTGACTCCAAGGTGGAGCAGCAATTTTGAAGCAAGATATGTCTCAAACAAGTGAGTGGTTGGAGGGGTTCTCTTTGGAATCCGGATTTCCAGTACGGTAGCATGTATTGCGAATTGACTTTTTTTCTTCCCATCGGATTGGAGCGGGAAGATACGAGCATAAGAGTCACAATATGTGGATGATGTAGGTACACGGATCAATCACAATGCTTCGAAAGTTTGGCAAGACGCTCCAATCAGACGGTTGGGACGCAGCTCTGCTGGCCACACGTGCATCGAGAAGCAGGCTCCGGTCGAGGATGAGTAAGTCCCCCATCCAGGCCAAGCCAAGCCCCCTCGACAAGGCGGGACGGGAGAGCATTGCATGCGATACGGACCAGACGGATGATGCTCCCTGTAATAGCCCAGCTCTGGCCTTCAGTCATGCCTTAACGCCGACTTTGACTAATAAACATTGGAACAGCTGAAGGATACGGGCATGGTAAAAACACTGCCATGTCACGGGTCGCTTCATTGTATGGAATCAAAAGAACGGCCGTCGTGTTACATAAAAAAAGTCAACAGCTGTCCCTTATTAAGCAGAGGGCGTAGCTCAATATGGAAGTGGATAAAATAGAATGTCATCGACGGCGGTGGTATCCAGTCCGGATGGCCAATGCTTGTTAGTGGTGTCAAGCAAGTCCAAGCAAGCAGCAAGGAACAAGGCGAGGGATTTTTTCCAAAACGTCTCGTCTTTCGATCCCGTCGGCGAAAAGGCGAAAATAGCGGTGCCAGCCAAAAGTAGCAGCCACGCACGGTAGGTAGCCAGCAGCATACTTTGGGCGGGAAAAGCAGAAAGAAAAAAACGGAAACGATACGACCAAGAACGAAATCCGCAGCAGCCGGAGCCGGCATCGTCGCCCTTTGTCATTACTATGAGGCGAATGATGGGGACTGCCTAAGGTAGACGGAGGGAATAACTGGGGCGCAATCGGGCCAGCCGCCAATTGTACTGGGTCCCTTGGGGGCCTTGTGGGGGGTCACTGAGTCTGTTTCCCAGCAGACGGCCAGCCAGATTGGGAGCTATGAGGTACCTAGTCGGTAGGGGTGTGGAGGGTCAGGGAAGGGATTGAGAGGTATGACGCTGGTTGCACGTTTCGCTGCGAGGCCGCGCCTATGCGCTGCGTTGCCCCTCCATCGGCCTTGTGTGATTGAGTGAGAGAGAAAGAGGCAGAGAGCAATAAAAGAATCTGATCCCAACAACCCCCCGAGTCGACCGATTGCTGCTACTACTTCATATTCTTCAAAACTCTCTTCCCACCCTCCATCCATTTCGAACCTTTTTCTTCCTCACACCAAAAACCAAAACACCTTACAGTAAACACAGCTCAACATGTCGAACTCTCTGGACCAGCTCAAGGCCTCTGGCACCGTACGTCCTCTCTCTCCAAACCAAACAGACCCCTCCTTCCTCCCGCCCTCCTTTGTCTCATCAGCTCCGATTGCCCCGCATCGTGAAAAAGAAGCTCTCCCAGTCCTCGCTCAAGCGGCCTGGTCGGCTGGCTTTCTTGTCACGGACTGAGGCATATTGCCATGGCAGTTCGATCGAGGGCGGGCGTCTGACAGATGTGTATCGAATTGGAAAACTGACCATTGATTCCCTCGCTCTAGGTTGTCGTCTGCGACTCCGGTGACTTTGCTACCATTGGCAAATACAAGCCCCAAGATGCCACCACCAACCCTTCCCTGATCCTCGCTGCCTCCAAGAAGGCCGAGTACGCCAAGCTCATTGACGAGGCCATTGCCGCCGCCAAGGAGTCCAGCAAGGGCAAGAGCGTCGACGTCCAGGTCGACGATGCCCTCGACCGCCTCCTGGTCGAGTTCGGCAAGGAGATCCTCAAGATCATCCCCGGCAAGGTCTCCACCGAGGTTGACGCTCGCTTCTCTTTCGACACCAAGGCCTCCGTCGACAAGGCCCTGCACATCATTGACGTATGTTCTCTCCAGTTCTACGTTCACAGAGCACACTGCTCCGGACAGTGCTCTTGCTTCAACGGAACAGTCTTGCTAACGAAAATACCGCACCACAGCTCTACAAGCAACAAGGCATCTCCAAGGACCGTATCTTGATCAAGATTGCCTCGACATGGGAGGGTATCAAGGCCGCCGAGATCCTGCAGCGCGACCACGGCATCAACACCAACCTGACTCTCATGTTCTCCCTGGTCCAGGCCATCGCCGCCGCTGAGGCCGGTGCCTTCCTCATCTCCCCCTTCGTCGGCCGTATCCTCGACTGGTACAAGGCCTCGACCAAGAAGGAGTACACCAAGGAGGAGGACCCTGGTGTCAAGTCCGTCCAGGACATCTTCAACTACTACAAGAAGTTTGGCTACAACACCATTGTCATGGGTGCCTCTTTCAGAAACACTGGCGAGATCACCGAGCTCGCTGGCTGTGACTACCTGACCATCTCCCCCAACCTGCTCGAGGACCTGCTCAACAGCCAAGAGGCCGTCCCCCAGAAGCTCGACGCCAAGAACGCCTCGGCTCTCAACCTGGAGAAGAAGTCGTACATCAGCGACGAGGCTCTCTTCCGCTTCGACTTCAACGAGGAGCAGATGGCCGTTGAGAAGCTCCGTGAGGGTATCAGCAAGTTCGCCGCTGACGCCGTCACACTCAAGGACATCCTCAAGAAGAAGGTTGAGGCATAAATTTGACATATGCCCTCTCGCCCCACCTCCTTTTTCCCGGGATACCCAAGCCTAAACAAGAAAAAAACTCTTGAAAAAATAATTATACCAAAGCACACTGACGACGAGATGAAATGACGGACAGACGTTTGCGCAACACTTTCCTCAAACGTTCACTAGAATGGGAAAGTCACCCACATACCACATCGAGAATTTGGTGAAAGGTCTGTTTATAGGATATTTAGATAAAATGACAAAAGCCATACCATCTAGACGTACTTCTTTTGTGAACTTGTTGTATCAAAGTAGTAAATCCTAGTTGTGATAGCTTGTAGGTCTACCTCGTCGACACTGCTCTTGATGCGTTGGCTGTAGTAGGCTGGTACTTCATCGAGCAGTGAAGGTGAGTCTCATGTTCTTTTGTAAGTACTGAGTGTACAAATACCTACATGATGACAGCACAAGCCAGCTACGGAGAAAGTTTGTTTGTAAACTTCAATGTTTTGGTAGGTAAAAAATCATTGCTGCTCAATTTATAACTTGGAAGCGCGCTCTATCGGAAATTCCGAAAATCTAAATAAGCCCTGATCTATAATGGCTTCCTTGTGAATATATCTAGGAAGTCTAGACATTCCCCTGGCCTCCTGTCGACACTACCGACCCTGGCGCGGCCGAGCTGCTTCGTCGCCACTGCTGGGCGTCATGTCGCCGGCGCCGGCGGTTCCCGTCACGACGCCGCCCACTGGCTTGGCCGTGCCGAGTTTGATGCCGCCTCCTCTGCCCTTTCCGTCCCTTGGAGACTCGATGCTGAGGTTGCTAGCCGTGCTGCCTCGTCTCCGCTGGGGAGTTCTCCCGCTGGTGGTGCTGACCGTGGGGGAAGGAATCCTCGAATCGCGCTGCGGGTGGCTCGGGCTGTCTCCCGCACCGTCGGTGGTGCTAGATCGCTGAGGCGAATTTGGGGTCGAATCTTCCGCGGCGACCTGGGCATATGATGGATCAGCCAAAGTCGTTCCAGAAGTCTCCGTCGTTGTTGACTCTGGTGCCGTCACCGCTGGGCTAGCCGTACTCTCGCGCGCCTGATGCGCCATGGAAGGGTCCGTAATAGTCTCCAGAAGGCCATTAGCCGACGCCGAATCGGACTCTACAGCATCGCTGTGGCGATATCTACTATATGGGCTGTCAGATGTCTCTCGTTACACTGTGTCCAGATCGACATGTGTACTTACTGATGCCGGAAAGATGCAGAGGCACCAAGACTGGCATGCCGGGCGCGGCGATAACTCTCGAACTCTTCCTTAGTGTGTTCAGCATCGGTGAAGTTGTCGAGCGCGTCGAATACATGCTGGAAGACCTGGGAGTCAACGTCTCTTGCCCATAAGAAGTCTAGGTGCTCATAGTGAGGAATCTCGGTAGCAACGGTGCGGTTAGGCAGTTCTCGGAGCATGACCTTGATATCAACCAGGGAGTCGCTCCCACCATAGACCAGGACAACCGGTGTCTTGATGTTTCGTGTTGGGTACTTGGCGACCTTGGTATACCGACTTGCAGTGCTCAGAGGAGGATGGACATCGTCGTCGTACATCTGGAAAGACTTGTTGCGGATGATTTGGAACCAGTGAACGACCGATTTGGTGCTAGTGAATGAATACAGATGAGGGTAGGCGGCGAGCTTCTGAGACATGGAAATGTTTGTGGCCTTCCACCCAAACAAGAAATCCAAGCCCATGTCAATAACTCGCACAAAGATTGGCGGGTAAAGTATAGACTGCCACATTGTCGCCGAGGCAAGAATGGAGCGGCGACCAAAGAGAAGAAACAAGACCTGCGGAGATGCCTTGATGAGAGCATCAACAACGCCATTTGTCAAGCCAGCAGGAGCCATGGCCGGTGCGAGAGCAATGAACACATTGACTTGGTCGTTCAGCTTCGGGTGGACGGCCAAGCTGGCAAACGACTGCGCAGTTCCCTGAGAGAAGCCAACGTACGAAAGCGAGGGCTGACTGGTAGAGTCGAGGATGTACGCGATAGTGTCGGGAATGTCGTGAAAGGCAAACTCATCAATGGAAAAGTTCCAGAACTCGAGGGACTGGGGCGAAGTCTTGACAGACTTTTTGGAATACTTGTTGCCTCGATTGTTGCCCAGCTATCATGAGCAGTGTTAGCCACCAGCGAGCGTATGGATATAAGAATAGCGTAACGTACCCAGACATCGTATCCCCTCTCGACCAACACAAACGGCAGGCAGCGCTGCTCGTCGGTAAGACAGACCCAGACCTCGCTGTTCATCAAAAGCCCATGGTGCATGTATATGACCTTCTTCTTGATGCTGTTGGGTCCAGCATTCACTTTGTAGTCCTCCTCGCCTTTGCGCCATGCCAGACGGTGAACGCCCAACAAGTACCCATCCTTGGTCTGCACAACATGTTCTTCGGCGGTATAGCCATAGGCGGCACATAGATCGGTAAAGTCGGAGGCATTTCGGATCGACGTCGATATAGCTGAGAATTCGGAGTTAGTTTTGCGCGCCACTCTCCACGTCTAGTGGCCGACTGTGTCCTTACATTTGCGCCTTTCTTGTGCCTTCTTCTGTTGAGGTGACGTGAATCGGTTAAATAAGCGTCGCGAGACTCCGTAGAAGAGCTGTAGCAGGGTGCCCGCTGGATACAAGTCGTTAGTGTCGTCTTGGGAACATTGGAGCAGAGCTACGAACGGAGGGCGAGGGTGAGGATTCGGATGATCGCCTCGAGACCCACGAGGATGAAGGAGCCCACCAAGGCAATATACTCGGCGCTGTATTCGATGTGTCATGGTTAGCTGCTTGGGCTATGTCTGGCTCTCGAGAGAGTTTCGTCCGAGGTTCCTCGGAGCTTCATGGTAGACATACGGATTTAGCCGCCCGATAAATGGTACAGGCATGATTGTACGGGAGCTCTAGACGTTGGGACGAAGGTGGCGCATCGGGCCTCGAAGTAATATATCGTCGAGCAGTATAGTAGCTATTTTGTTGAGGGCAACAGGAATGTTATAACCGACTGAGAAGCTTTCGTGGGGCGCCGGAGCCGCGTGAAATAGTCTGTAGTCCGGGTCGAGGATCCCCCAGTGATGTCACATGCACGATCTGTATGTAACAGAAGGATGATTTCCCTTCTGGTCGTTGACGGGCGACCAATTAGTCCACGTGGGTCCGAATGGGAAGAGCAGTGAGATTGATTCGACAGGGTGGCTGTCCGGGGTACCACCTCCAAGGGAATTGACAATACAGGACTGCGCAAGATCCAGAATTGATGTTATTGTTATTTGAGGGTATTATGTTTGTAGGGCTTGAAACTGAGGCATTCACAACACTCCCCAATCTTCACGTGAAAGAGGCTTGTTCATTCCGCTTTCACTAATGCATGAAACAAAGCTTGAGGACTGGAGCTTCCAGAGCTTCGAGGCTACCTTAGATTGGTTGGTAGGTACTTCCCCTCCCCTTGAAAGCGCTGCAGTGACATGACAGACAGCGCATTGAAGGGGTTACCTGGTTTCACTGACGGGGCCTGGATTTGGCCAGCCCACCCAGAGGAAAGCTCCCCTGGAGTGGCCTGGGAACCACCTGTTCTGCCTTAGCCTTCCACTGCAACGGTTCGACGCATGCAATTGCTGACGAATCAGAGACCGGCTGACAAGCACTCGCCTTCCAGGTGGGCTGATTTTTCGAGGTCGCGATAGCTTCGTCGATTGCGCTGCCTGCCGGGAGCAAAGAAACCTACCACCATAACCCTTGAGTCAAGATGCCGAGCTCATGTAAAGAGATCAGTATGTCGCACATTCTGTGGCTCATGCCCAGCCGACTTTCACCCAGCTAACCATCTCTCCTCCCGCAGGAGACGCGCTGGCGCAATGCCTCCAGGAGTCCGAGTGCGTCATGGTGCACCGCAACTCGGCGGCCGATTGCCTGCGCGAGCCTCTGGCCAGCACGCTGCCGACCAAGTGCGTACAGCTCAAGAAGGGCTTCGGCGAGTGCAGGCGAGGCATGATCGACATGCGCAAGCGCTTCCGCGGCAACCAGCCCATCACCTTCAAGAACCTGTCCACGACCGACTCGGGCGAGGGATACCAGCTGTACGCCGGCAAGTCGGCGTTCGGCGGCGGCGTCAAGAAGACCGATGGCAACGAGCCCGAGCCAGTCGACTGGAGGGTGGCCGAGAACGAGAGGTACAGGCAGGAGCAGCTCCGGCAGCAGCAGCAGCAGCAATCACAAGACAAGGGCAAATAAGAGAACCGCGGTTCGCCAAGATGCGCGATCGCGAGTGAGCTGTACGAATATGATGTTCAATATCTAAAGCATTGGGTCGATAAAAAGGCGTTGGTGGTTCATCGATATCTTCTTCATGGTCAATCGCAACTCTACGGTTTGCATTGGGACATTGAGCGAGACGACTTCAGTCTACGACATGATGAGTCTGCGCACCAGGGCTCAGATCATATGGAAGTGGCTCTCGAAGACTCTTCGTCTCGGTGGCATCAAGTATACGTTCGAGGGAGCATCCGGCTGGGCACATGTTCAGTTTGTGTCACATGTATATTTCCCAGCACTTGGGTCAGACCTACTCGACTATATTATATTACCTCCAAATTATAGAGGTGAATAGGTCACGCCAATTGCAGATGAGATGCCGGCAGATGGAGGCATCTAATATTAGTCGGGGTTTCACAGTTCATCATGAACCAAAAGGAAGAACGACCTTAAGACTCTGGTACCCATTGGAATTGACTTTGTGCAAGTCCAATTTTCAGGTGTCGTTGGCCGGCTGTCATTGTGACGGGGCACGACCCGGATGTCTCACAATTGTCATACAAGTCATTTTTTACCAAACGTCTTTGAGGATGCCGCGTCGCTTGCGTACAAACAGTGTTTAATCAGCGTCCCGCCCGCTCCGAACGTCGGAGTATAAAGTAATAGATCAGATGCAGCAGCTCACAACGTGTCGACTTGTATAGAGTGTATAAGAAATCCTTCTGTGGATCACGCACTTGGCGGGTTGGCCTCGGCAAGTTGACGGACACACGGGGCCTGGGAATAAAAAGCAAAGAATGATTTTTATAAAAAAAAAAAAACGGTTCCAGGACAGCGTCTTGTCTTTCGTTGACGTGTCGAGAGGTACAATGAAAATCAACCATAACTCGTACATGCAGAATGAATGGCAGTTCGGTACAATCAGCCGTATATGCATGCATGCCAGACGCTGTATCCGTAAGCGAGGAAGAGAGCCAATGATGAGCGCCGACCGGGCGCTGGAGAATCCCTGTCGCCACTCACCAGTTCACCCACACCCTCAAGCCCCTATTGGGTCTTACCCCCTCCCGGGCAGAGGGAAGACGAATGGAATTCCTTCCCTTTTGCTCGCAATGTCGCGTGCCGGCTTTCTAGGACGGGCCTAGCTCTCCTTCCTTCGCCTTCGCCCGCCCAACTTCGCATACACGACAGACCAGAACGAGACGGACGGACTTGTTGGACTTGACTGCGCCGTTGGCGGGATCAATTCTCTCTCTTGGTCGCCTTGCCCTGACTTTACCTTACCTAGAATGCCTAATCTGTAGGTACGCGGCGAGCCAGCTCACTCAACTCATCCAGTCACGGTAAAGACGGCAACCAATTCACCCAGGGTCAATGATCTTGTCTTACAAAACCCGTGGTCGCCGCCTTCTTTTTTCCAGAATGTCTCTCGTGGGAGAAAGGTTTGCCTAGCTGTTACCATCCATCCGCTCGCCTGTCTTGAATCGTTACCTACCTACCTACCTACATATCCTCTGACGTGCGCCTCCTTACTCTTGCCCATTCTACCTGCTGCCCGTCACCTTGTTTTCATGCGTCATGCAATACCTAAGTGCTAGGTAGTATGCTTAATATTATTGTTTGATTTCCTAGGCAAAGAATCCCATCTCCACTTGCAGCATATCGTCTATATCCCCCCCACAACGCCCCGAACCATCATTGAGCTAGCAGCACACCATTCTGTTCTCTCCCTGCCCTTCGGGGGACCCATCGCCAGAACCGGGCGGCTTTGGAGATCAACCCGAGATCACGATCTTTTAGTTTTTCCTCGCCCGTCTCACTCCTTCCCTCGGTCTCTTCCTTCTTTCCGATAGCCTGGGTTCTGAGCTGCAAGGGAACTGAAAGGAAGGAAGCGCCGCAACATCGAGAGTCGCCGAGGAGACGAGAGACGTCCTTTATTTATTTATTTTGCGACGCGATCATCTCCCTATCGTTCCCGGTCCCGCCTGACTCCTGAGCTCCTGCAGCACTCGCCAACATAAGGAGTTCGCCGCCCTTATCAGCCGAAGCAAGAAAACGTCAAAAGTTTGGAGAGAGCGAACAAGTCGCACGCCGAAGATCCGAAACGGAGGAGGAATATTTAAAATAAAAAAATGGTCGCCCTCTGCCTCTCCCCACACCTTCACCCACGCACACGGCGAAGGCGATTCATCGCCCTTATCGCCGTCTTCGTCTTTGGTACTCTCTACCTCGGCTACACCAAATTCGACAAGATGGCCGAGACGGCAAAGACCATGATGCCCCTCAAGACCCCCGAAGGAGGTCTGGGCCTGGGCTTTGGCAGCAGCGGTGCCAGCCCGGCACAGAGCCAACCGCCGAGCCAACCACAAAGCCAGGCGCAGGCCGAGTCGCACCCGAGTTTCGCGGATCTGGCCGCCCTGGAACAAAAGCCCATGCCGCCCATGTCGTACGGAACCTACGCCCGCCCGCCGCTCAAGGGCCTCAAGGCGCTCGAGACGCTGCCCTCGAGCAAGCTTCCCACCTCGTCCCCTTCGTCGCCGCGGCTGATCGTCATTGGCGACGTACACGGCCAGCTCAAGGAGCTCAAGGCTCTCCTCGCCAAGGTTGAATACTCCAAGGAGCGAGGTGACCACGTCATCTTGACCGGCGACCTGATCAACAAGGGCCCCGACTCCCCCGGCGTCGTCCAGCTCGCCATGGACATTGGCGCCAGCGGCGTCCGCGGAAACCACGAGGACCGCATCCTTCTGGCGCACGCAAACTCGGAAGCCAGAAACGTCATCGGACCCAGCGGCAGCGGAGGCAAAATCAGTGACCTCAAGGGTTCCACCCCGAGTTCGGCCGACGATATGGACGAGCCTTCGCTGGCAGGCCAGTCGGGGTCGCAGAGCGCGGAGCTGCAGATCGCCCGATCCCTAACCAAGCAGCAGAGAGACTGGCTCGCCGACCTGCCCGTGATACTGAAGGTGGGACCCATCGAAGGGTACGGAAACGTCGTGGTCGTGCACGCAGGCCTCGTCCCGGGCGTGGCCCTCGAGAATCAAGACCCCTGGGCTGTGATGCACATGCGGACCCTCGTCTATCCCGCCGAGGAGGTACGGCGCCAGCGGATCAAGAAGGTACTGGAGGATTACGCCTCGCAGCAGGCCAAGAAGCACATCAGCGTGCCCAATGCCGAGGTCGACAAGGAGCTGGAATTATCGAAGCAGCGCGGCGACGGAGCCGGCGACCACGACGTCTCGCTGCCCACCGAGGGCCGCGACGGCCAATCATGGAGCGACGCCTGGAATGAGAGTCAGGGCAAGATCAAGTCCGACTCGGACAAGACTACGGTCGTCTACGGACACGACGCAAAGAAGGGCCTCAACGTGCAAAAGTACAGCTACGGCCTCGATAGCAGCTGCGTCCGGGGCGGCCAGCTGACGGCCATGGTCTTCGAGCCCCAGAGCGGCAAGATCGGCCACCGCATCGTGAGCGTCGACTGCGAAGCTGTGGCGGGCCTGGACAAGGACGACGACGAGAAGAAGAGAAGGAAGCGTGGCGAGGACAAGGCCGAGAGCTGATGCTGCTAGTCCTCGTCATATGTTTTTCTCTCTCTGTCTTTTTCCATTTTCTCGTCAGTCATTGGATACCCCCAAGCCCGATATCTACCCCAGTGGAAGGGATTTATTTTTTGCATTGTAGCGGCGTTCTTCTTTGTTCGACTTTGAGGGTTTAAAAAAGCATGTAATGAAGTTGGCCGTCTCGTACTCATGCGAGACAGTTGTATAAAATACACATGAGATTTTCTGTCATATTCGTTGATTCAATCTATACCGTGAACTGTTGCAAAGTGTTGTGGTGTAATAAGCATCCCACGAGCCACCTATGGGAATTATTCGACCGAGTCTCGGAAAAAGATTTGTTTTAAATGTCTCCGTATTGTATTATATACCCACAAGTATCGAACCCAGTGTGCCCGAAAATGTTTCCAACTCATCAACCCGCATGCCATCGACTTCGCAGCCGAGACTGTTTGCGGATCGGTACGGATAGTTATAGGCGAATATACTCGAGAAAAAAAGAGAAAGGGGATTAAAAAACGATCAAATATGAAATATACACGATTGACCATATAGCTTATGACCATACAATTTATCACACTCGATCAATCCCTACCTATCCAGAGTCAACATTCACAATGTCACTGAATCAAAACGAAATAGCCGGACCTCCCGACGATGACCATGTAAAATATCCAAATTGAGCACCACCGGCATCGCGAGTTTGTATCGAATGGGACGAGATCTGGCTATTGATTCGTCCGAAATCAATAGGTCGCGAGAACCCGATATTTCTTTGAAGGATTAGATGTAGGCAATGTGAAGCAAATACATTGCCGTGAGACGTTGATGGGCAGAAGAAGCTCGAATATGTGATTCGTCATAAGATTGCTGAATAACAATAGCCAAACAGCCCCCCAAAGGACTTTTCTGTAACATGTTTGCAGCTGACGTGGTAAGCAATGACATGTACCTGTCTATAATGGGAGATAAAGTTAGTTATTCCCGTACATGATCTGTATAACCATGATTTTGATTCTTTTCGTACATGGACTTATTTTACACATACATGACAAGCCGTGTTTTACCATCACCTATGTAGCACCTGCGGCAGACCCAGGTAACACTACGAAACAGCATCGAAAGCACATGCACTAAACTCATCGCATATGAATTATGTCTCTACCTACGATGACAATGGTCTCCTCAGCACAGCAGGCGAAATTATATCAGTGCTAGACAGCCGGCAAATGCAGAACATGTAGACAGACCATTGAGTCGTAAATTGGTATAACAGAGCGAATGAAAGAAGACCAGCAAGACTTTAAGTCTGCAATAGAGTGAACCATCCGTCCATCAAACTCCGCCAATGATGAAGAGCCCCTTCCTTTATAAATGCAAACGACCTTAGAAACGCCCATGGAGAAAGGATGGCGCACGAATGTGGGCATTCCCAGCTACGTCGTATCATGCATCTGAAGCAGCAGCAGCAGTGCACGTAAAGCTTCCGGTCCCTGATATAGGAGTTGAAACGTAGGCCAAGAAGCAACAGTCGCAGAAAATAAAAGCTCTTGCCGTTGCAGAATTCACATCCAATGATGCAGTCCTTCTATATGTCGTGTCATGTAGTAGTCGTGGCGCCATGCTGGAAATGTAAGCTTCGCAAAGAACAAATCAAGTGGCAAACAAGAAAAGCAAAAGATCAGAGAGTACGGAAGTAGTCGGTCGGCTTCTCCTCCGCGCAAGTGAACAGGTTTATGTGGTGGTCGCCACGAGCAGCACAACCCAGGATCATGCGATGGGGGTGGAACGCCGTCGTCGAGATGGGAGAGCCTCGGTTCTGCTGCAAGAAGCTTGTGTACGGCTCCATGCGTGAGAGTTCGCGTCCGTCAAAGTTGAACACCTTTACGGTGTGCGCAGAAGTACCCCTGGAGTAGGATGTCAGCAAACTGTGACAGGCTTCAGTGTCAAGATCGAGGTAAACTTACACAGAGAACACGGGCAAGTGCTCATGGGTACTTGCTGTCCGAACGGTATCGCGGGTAGCCTGGAAGGTCTTCAGGGGACTCTCTGACCGGATGTCCCAGAGCTTGACCTTGCCATTTCTGCTGGCGGAAACCAGCTCACGTTGACCACCCCTTTGCATATGAACACTCTTAATCCATTGGCGATCGGCGTCGTCTTTCCATTTCTTCACCATAGACTCCTGCGGGCGAAGCCGCGTGTCAAAGACTCGGACTGCACCGTCCCCGAATCCGGCAACGAAGATATTGCCAGTCATCTGGTCCGAAGTGAGCGATGTGACGCAGGAACCAGAGCGGGCTGGAATATCCATAATGCAGGTTTCATACGCTGCGGCCCAAACACGAATCACGCGGACATCACCAGCAACCAAGACTTTACCAGTAACTTGCTGCCAGTCGAATACCATGCCAGAGTTGACGTTGCTTGGGACCATGTGAGTAAGCGCTCTCCAAGCACTGGCCAGCTCCGGTGCCGTCTCGTGTTCGTAGTTGCGGTACACCCGGAGAACACCATCGGAAGAGCCCGTCATCAACAGTGCTGTATCATCTTCATTGATGAACTTCATGTCACAGACCTTGGAGCCCTCGGGATTGCCGTTTGAGAAATGGCCAATCCGGTGCTGCTTCTTCCAGTCCCATATATTGACAGTGTTGCCATCGTCTGCCACGGCGAGGTGATCCTCGAACTGATGGAAAGTCAGCTTGGCTGGTTGGGCGCCATTATTCATGATGCACAGCTGATTTGTCCACCGATGTGTGCCGGCAAAGTGCTTTTGAGGCTGGGTCTCGCGCAGTATGTTCTCGTTGCGCGATCTACGCCACAATCGTTCATTATACTCAGTACTTCCAGGCTCCTCAGACTCGGTAGGCTTCATCTGCGGCTCTTTGAAATATTCCACGGACCAATCGAGGAAGGTGCTTGCTAACGGAAGCTTGGGGAGCTCCTCCAGCTTGCGCTCCTTGAAGCCACCTGATACCGGTTCCTCGGCGATGTGATAATGTGAAGGAGCTGCGAGCAAATCATTCTGCTCGGGCGGAGCAGCCCAGTCTGCTGCGGACTTGATCCTTTGAGAACCGCCACGAACAAGACTGGGCGATGGCAGGGGCGCGCCGGGAGCTGTCTCACCTCCCCATATCGTGCTGGGAACACGGAAAAGAAGACTGGCCGTACGTTTGAGTAGGCCGGGAGAGGGCTCCGCATGCATGGACGCATTCGACGCCGGGCCCATGCTATTCCGAGATACGGATGAGGGTTGCTTTCTGTGCCCTCTCATCCTTGACATGCGCCGGGTGATTTCCTCCATAAGGCCTTGAGCATAAACACCAGTTGTGGAAGTTAACAGAGCGTTGTGAACGTAATCTACAACAACAGTCGCGTCATTCTGGACTTCGGGATGCGGGTCGACTGTCAGTATGAGAACATGCTTCCAGCATGCCGCAAACACTGTATTATGAGAAAGGCCCTGGGATGTAGCCTTGATCGAGCCGTCAGCGTTGCGGTGCTCGGGTCTGACGTAGTGGAGGCCCATTTTCTGTTCTGAGCCATCATCCTGGGGAGGATAGAGCAGATACTCCTTCTCCTCGGCCAGCTGTTCATAAGCCGTTACCAGAAATTTGCTTTCATAACGCAGAACAAACTGCGACAAGAAGACGAGGAGCTCCTTTCGAACAAGCGGGCTTCCGTCATTGGCCATGTCAAGCAGTGTCCAAGCTATTGACTCTTCGATTCGCGCGACTTCATCCGTCAAATCCGGGATTCCTAGGAATGTGGTCAAAGCATGGACTACGGCTGCGCGAACTTCGCAACACGGGTCCTTGGCCAGGGCTGCCAGCTTAAGCGGTGCATTTTCCCTGATTCCTCTCCACTTGGCATCGGGCAACTCTTGCCAGAGCTGACTGATGCACAAGCAGGCCCACTGGCGGAGGAGGACGTTGTCTTCGTTCTTCAAGTGCACAAGACAGGAGGACATGATGTCTGATTGGTTGCAAACCACTTGGCCGGCCCTGTATCCCTTGCACAACATGGCGAGAACAAATGCGCACATAGCTTTATGCTCGTCACTGTTGGCTACCGGAAGTGACTCGTTCGGTTTGAGGATCTGGGCAAAGTAGTTGTAGCCGCTATCCTTGACGAGGTCGGGCTGACAAGAGATATCGACCGCCAACACGCGTGTCCAGATGAACACCATGACGGGTTTCAACTCGGCCGCTGCTGACTGTAGAAGTTTCAAAACATAGGGAAAGATACCTATGCTCAGAGCAAGCTGAACAGCCCAAGGCCCCAGATCCAAGAATCTGCCAAGCAATATCAAAGCCCTCACTCTATGCTGTTGACTGAGTAAGACTTGAAGCACCACAGGGAGCTGCTCCGGCGGCTTTTGGAGGTTGGCATCGCCTCTAGCAAGATACACTTCAAAGGCCGTCAACTGCTCAGTGAAAAAGGTGGAGCTCTGGTACTCGTACTCGAGGCCCTCGCTCTCCTTCTTTTCCAGCATCGGAAGCTGTGCCAAGGCCAGATCGACAGCCAGGTCCCAACTTTCCCAAAGCGGGTGTTGATGCGTATCAGGGAGGGCTGGGTATGATTGTGGGTGGCAACCATAGACGGTCATGATCCGCTGGGCGAGTATGAAGTTGCGGAACAAGGCGGCCACCATGAGATCTTGCCGAAAGAACTTTCTGAATAGCTGTCTCGGGAGAGAAGTCCATGCGATTGTATCAGTGATGGCTGTGAAAATCCAGTTCAATTCACCAAGCGGTGTCCGTCTCTCTTGAAGGCGGCCAGGGAGCTTCTTTGCTCTTTCAGGGGTCAGCTTAGTCTTGAGCGGGTTCTGAAGGACGAAGAACCAAAGAGCCATCTCGATCGGGGTTGTCAAACATGCCGTGAATAGGTCTGCAGGGAGATTTGGATTCGTCGGCAGGTTTTCCTTGACAGCGCACGCAGCAAGATGCAGGTAAGACCGGTACTTCGTCTTCTCGTAGTTTGGGTCTGCCTGGGCCTGGGCCTCTTCCTCATCTTCATGCTTGTCCACAAATCGGTGGTAGTTGTTAATGATATTACCAGCCTCTGAACAGTCCCAAACAAATATGGTGGGTGCTTGTAGCCAATGCTGCAGGTCGTAAAGCGAGATGGGTATGTACTGCGTGTAGTTCTTGTTGAAGACCCAAATCTCGCCGGACGCAGTGGGTTTGGGAACACCATGGCCGTTGTAGTGCAATAAGACACGCTCGTCTTTGGCATTTCTCCGGAGCGATATGCAGAACTTCTTGGTCTCTTCGACGGATGGGTCCAAATACTGCTTATACCTAGTGCGCAGGGAGATGTTCTCATATTGTGCTTGAAGAGACTTGCCGATGTTTTCGAGAGCTTTTGTGGCGAATGGATCTTGCCAGGCCTCGAGCTTGGCTCCAGGGTTGGTCTTGAGCTGATCGGGTGGCTCGACGCCAATATTTAGGCACACTGCCAGGGCCGCCGAGACAGTCTTGAGACGGTCCCTCATCCGCCAGTCTTCGATCTCGTATGGGGGGCTTTTTGGATGGCCAGTTGTTTCATGGCGCTTGTCTGTGTAGTACATATACCAGTTCTGGATGGCAGAGTCAGTCATAATCCTCTAGGAAGACTCTCTTGGAGATTAAGCCTCCATGACGACCTTGTCAAGCAAAGACGACAACTGCTTCGGGTGACTCACATTCGCTAGCTGTGAAATGATGTCTTCAGACTGATAATGGTCCTCGAAACCATGGCGCGCACTCCAGTCATGCAGCTCTTCGTCGTCCTGGTCGGAATCGTCAAAGTTACGCATCATGTGCTCGCTCTTGGACCGCATCAGCGGCGGTTTCGGCCGTCTTGCTGGCTGATCGCGATCCGAGTCGTCAAAGGAGGAGGTGCGGATGGTGAGCTGGTGCTTGTTGCCGGGGGCCGTAAAAGGTCTTCTCTCGGCGGCATCATCATCCATGGTGGCACCATTCGTGTAGTAGCCGTCGTTGCCGTTGGCTAGGGCGTTTGAGTACGGCCTCTGTACACCATTCGGTGATGCGTGGTGTTGTTGGGACGGCATGGCGGCCGAATTACCGTTGGCCATGGTGGCAGCTGTCGCTTGTCCGTCGCGTGCGACTCGTGAGGTTGCGGTGGAGGAGCCGCCCGCCGAGCTCCTCCGCGGCGGCTGCTGTTGCTGTTGCTGTTGCTGCTGCTGCATTGTGGATCGAGATGAGGAGCTTGGGACAGCTGGATTCGACTGCTGGTCTCGCGCAGGGTATGCACTGCTACTATGTTGAAGCGCAACCGTCGTCATGCTGCATGCTCTCAGGTGCGCGACGAATGCGACCTACCTGGGCATCTTCCGCAGCTATCGATTGAGGTCGTCTTGTATGGGCGGAGGGTGATTCAACCTATGCGTCTGACCTCACGGACAGGGAAAAGACTGTGGATTCTGTTTGAGTGCGACAAAGGGTCTACGGGCGCGTGGAGTAACGTTTGTCGAGATGCAAACGCTCGCTGATGAAGTGCCCAAACAGCTGCACGGCCTGACGGCTTGAACTCGGATTCAGTTCCCCAGCGGCCGCCCAGGCTACAGAACAGCGACCAGCCGGCGAGGCGGAAATGTGGGGCGAGAACCTAGGTTACCGCTAGCTTCGCCCAACCATCTGAACTTTTGAGCTCGAGTATCGGTGAATCTGTGGCTGAAGAGGCCGCAGGCTTGAGTCTTGACAGCTAGAATTACCTACCTACATTAGGCAGGTTAGGCAGGCATGTGATGCGTGTCTTTGGGTGTTTGTTGGGGAAGAACTCGTCAATTTTCGATGTTGAAAATTATTATATTGCATACAAATAATGATTTTGTACCCAAGTTTCAAGTATGTAACAATCTATTTGCCCAAGGAGGGAGCAACACCGCCTCTTATGTATTATCCCCCCGAGTGTCAGGCACCACGGTTTTTCGATTTTGTCCTTAGTCACGCCCTAGAAATACTTCTGTAATAGCCCAATCATAGGGCAGTATTTTGGTTTCGATACTCAAATAGCGATAACTTTCCTAATTTTGTTTAAAATAAAAAGCTTTTTAGTTCTCCAAAGTTATAACTCTCGAGTGGTATATAAAGTATTTTTGTTTTATTTTTAATACTACTATAAGGGCTAGGGATTCATCGCGATCTTTGGGAGTATAGTTTAAAATCGTACGGTTATTGGCTCAAAAAAGCGGTTCCCGCTATTTGTTGTACCTAAACTTGCCAAATGCAGTACCGTGGTGCCTGCCACTCGGGGGGATACGTTTTTGGTGAGTCAAAATCTAGGTTAAGACACAAGGTCCCCTAAATTCTTCTTCCTGTGTTAGTATCCTGCTTGGCTTGTCAGCCACAAAAGTTCCACCGTTGAAAAGGGATATATTTTGACCTTTTCAAAAGATCAAGATCAATGAACAATGGTATGCCGAACACGCTCAGTACAAAAGTTCCAACTGCCGGTCAGCAAAAGTTCTTTCCATGGGGTATGGAGGTTGAAGCTGACCACCATTCCTCAGCCGCATGGCAGTCCTACGCACCGCACCTTGATACTTGGCACGCTGTGGTAACCTAGGTAGTAATAAGTTACCTAGAGCATTAATTGTTTCCAGTAGTATTCCGCTGGCAATCAATCAAGGGACCAACCTGGACGTAATTCATTGTGGAGCCGGGGAGCCGGACCTTGGCTTGCGCTAGTCCTATTTCAAGCTACCATTTCACGTGCCGGCTAAGACTGGAGAACAGGACCCTCGATGTTTCAGGTCGACCCTTTGGGAAATGCGATCATAGGATCATGTCAACTTTCAGATCCGTGGGATGAATGGAGGTAGACCATGGACTCTCGAAGTCGTTGGCCTTTATATCATGCCTTGTCTTGAGTTGCCAACAATTGATTGTTTATGGAAAGTTTCAGCGACCTATCATTTACCTTGGGACTTCTCTTGGCAGGCAGGAAAGCTGAGAAAACTCCAACTTGGTAGGCACATACACGACCGCAGGCAGAGCGGGCAGCAGGCCTTCGTACAAAGTCCCCATCGCGGTGCTGTATGCGACATTGCATACGGCATGGAAGTCATGATGGCGGATTCCCTCGGATTGCATGTGATTGCTTCGATCCAGATTGAATATGGTATCAAAAGTTCCATGATGCATCTAATGTATTTGGAGTGGACACCACTTCAGCCACTTCGATATGCCTGCCGCCGGCAAGAACCTTCTTGCTAAGAGACAACACCAATTCTCGTATTTATACTCAAGATGTTCGCATCGGCTTCAGTCTGTCATGCTGTAAACATTGAGTTCGGATGGCGTTTAATGGCTTAGTTAGACCATGTCAGAGCCATGGCACAATCATGAGGTGTCCTCCAAGCACTGTATCCATCAGATCCTTCCTACTATTAGGCTATAATCAGGAGACCGAGGACTATTGCGGACTTGCAAGCTCTTATCTGATTACTTAGCACCAGCAAGGTCCTGACAATATGATGAATGCGAACGTCCACGTGGCTGATTGTTTACAGCTGCCTACTTGGGTATTGATATAAATAGTTCCGGAATACTTGTCGCTGTGGATATTCCGTACGCCGTATTGCGTCGACCTGTTGGGTCAGGTGTAAACATTCGACGGTGCGCCGGATCTTACTGCAAAACCCTATTGTATGAGGTGTGCATGTCTATATTTTGAACCGTACACGAATAGTAGTGGTAGTTGGGGATGAGGCTTGGTTATCTGTCGCTGTGAAGAAAGTTTCTACGCGGAACCAATACTGTGGCTTTTGCAGCATGCGTCATGTTGTATGTATGGCTCGGGTGATATTGATGGGGGTAAAGTTTATACTGATTGGATCTGCCCACGATGCTACTCTGCAGTGGGTTGGTAATTAGTTTGATGATCTAGAAGATAATCGCCATTGATTATTCGTTTGCACGTGAGCATGTGTCCTCAGAACCGCTTCCGACGTCACGACCAGTCGAGTAATTCCGAGCGCTTCATAGTTGGCCTCTTGCACGTTGGCACGTTCAATCAGCCCAGCTGTATACCTACCCGGCATCGCGCGGACCAGCTGGTTGCGTATGGTGTGTGATGCAAATCAATTGAGTTTGATGCACACACGAACGCCACTGTGTCCTTCCGTTCCCAAGCTAACGGAATGGCGCATGAAATTCTGTGCGCATTCTGGTGATAATCGGCAAGATAGGCTGAAAAAAATCTCAGATAGCTGTGCGATCTTGTTGCTTATTCCCAGGCCTTCCTCCCTCATTGGTCTCCAGGTGGTCGGCCCCTTCCACACTAGGTGTTTAGCCAGGAGAAGCTGGTTACGGCATCAGGGTGGCCGCATGGCTGCTAATGATGTATCTAAGGTAGGTTAGGCCGTTGGGCTACCTACCTTATAACCGCGCCTATGTAAGGGGCTGCATCGACTGTGCGTTAGGACAAGTTGTCTTTTGTTACGCATCGCCGAGATCTGTATGGATTACGACAGCTCTGCAGCCCCTCGGGGCTTGGCCTGGGACCCATCTATCCAGCCTCACACAGTGGCAGCTCTGAAGCAGCTTCGTTGGATGGCAGATGTTGCGTCGACTTTCCACAGGGCAGTCGATGGGACTATTGGCAGTATATATTTCTGCCGACCCATGCAGCAAAAGATTCCTTGACACGTCTACACTTTGAACCAACAGCAGCGCATTGACCCGGCTGACTACCTGCTAATTACTGAAAGTATGCATACCTAGACGTTCTATGGGGAAACCTTGGCTGGCCAGAGCGTAGGAAGATGATGGATTCCACCACAGCCAGATGTTTTTGGTAATTCTCAATATCGCGGACGGAGACATGGAGTCAAGGAATATCATGAGCTCTATTGCTTCGGGCAATATCTCATGACAATCGCTTGAGAACAATTTCCGTCACAAACTCGATGACCTATCAAGATTGGGGGTCGGAGGGACCCCTGGCGAGCAAGGTACTCTCAGGCCACATGCACGAGTGATTCGCCGAGACCTGTGAGAGATGAATGTGTGCATGGCATGGCACCTCGACCTTGTTGCTTGGTCCCTTGGATAGGCTCTCCGATCCAGCCTGCGAGCCAGCCAGCCAGCATGCGGGACGCGGTTGTAGCGTCAAACGGATACAGATCTGGTATCGTACTCTGTACGTGTAGTGTGCACAGCATGACGGGCAGTCCCAGACCTCGGAGATCTAACAATAGAACTGGCTGGCATCGAAACTCCCAACGGTGGGCGATAGACTTTGTTTCTAGCGGCATGAGTAATCGACAGAACCATCGGGCAGGTTAGAACATTCTGAAGGATGCATCGAGCAACGGGCCGTGTGCATAATGGCATGTCGTAGTACGGTACTGTCCACTATGTACAGAGTGGCATCCGTAGTGGCAGACCCGGGATGGAGTGGATTCCTGTTAGAAACGTAGCATCCAAAGGCGGGCGATACACTTTGTGCTAGCAGAAGAAACAGTTTGGTCGCAGTGATCAGTGAGCACTGGCCACTTGTTATAGTGGTCAGTGGTGGCAGCCCCATGCAATCGACAGTTGATCCATCATGGGCCCCCCCTCCACTCCCCTTCAACATTTCAACCAGGGCCGCAGGCTCAGGCAGTTGTGGTTGGGTTGGGGGTGACTGGATGATGAATGGGTGAACGAATGAATGATTCAAGGCGGGCGCCGCTACCTTGCCTACGGGCCCCCATCTGCTAATGTAGGTAGTCCCAGCCGTCTCTCGCTCGCTCGCTCGCGGCGCGCACCAGACGCAATGCACCACGCCAGCTTTCTCAGAAGGAAACCGTCTGTCTCTGTTCTGGATGGGGGAAACCCCCTGGATGAGCATTTTGGAAATTTGCATTTGTTCCCATCCCGCCCATTTCGCCCAGGTGCGCACCCCCACCCCCCCCCCCCCCCCCCCCCCCCCCCCGGGAAATACTTAGTAGCCCACTTCCTGCATCGTTGTTGGCCTTGGCGCTCCCGAAGCTCGTTGCTCACCTAAGGTATCGTCGGAAGTCCAGTTTGATCTGGGAACTTTTTTCTTTTCTCTCCCCTGTCTGGCCATCACCCACCCCCCATTGCTGGCTGCAATTTGTCAAATCCTCTCCTTCACTGCCATTAATTCTTTCCTCGGCAAGGCGGACGACGACCTCGAATTTACGACTCAACTGCCAGCTTCACGACCAAATCGCACCCGGTTTTGATTTCTTTCGCCGTCCGGACTTAAAAAAACTGAGATAAGGAGGAACGACGATAGACCCCCAAAGTTGCAGTGGCTTCCTTCCCTGCTCGATACCCGACTTTTGTAATAGATCAACTGCTCCTTTCCAGCCGCCGCCCTGCGCTAGGTCTTTCCCATCACGACGCCGATCGATTGATTTGATTCTTGCGCCCCAACCTGCTCTTGGGATCTTTATTCTCTTCTCTTCTCGCATTCCCGGTGTTGCAGTCGGAAACAAAATTGAGAGGCTGCGCAAAGAAACCACTGCGACAAGTTCGACAGTGTCTTAATTTTTTTGGGCCAGGACCCTGGGAATTTGACGACGCCCAAAAAAAGCCCACTGCCAACCTCCATGAAATCCCCAGCCATCCCGACTCTCGACGATCCACAGCGCGACCACAGCGGCGACAGCGGCAGACTCCTCTCGTCTTGAGCCACGATACCTGGTGTTCTTGCGGCACGTCACATCCCGTCGCCGAGCTTCGAATCCTGTCGCCCATTGTCGCTGCTGGCCTGGCGGAACTTCGATTGCATTTCCAACGCCCGCAATTGCATCGTGTCTCCTTTGGAGACCTTGCTCTAGCTCGCCATGGCCTTTCTCTTCAAATCGAAAAAGAACCAGCAGCAGGACAGAAACGCACAAGGCCGGGACGGTCCACCTTCTTCTGGATCCAACGGTTCTGCTGGCGCCGCTGCCCGAGTTGTACGGGATGAAAAGGCTGCGCGATCAACACCGACCGGTAGTCTCAACTCTGTAGACGAAAGCAGCCCGATCCAAGATGTCGAGAAGTATGCTGTGCGCCGGGCGCCAGAGCCGGCCCAGGCGCCGCCACAGCAATACCAGCAACACCAACAGCAGCAACAGCGGGAGCCTCCCCAGCAGTCGCAGCAGCCTGCTCAAAGTGACCTGCCTGTGAGTGATGCCTTGTGCCAGAAAATGTACCATTCAGAAAGATGCTAATGCGCCTTGTCAACAGCTTCGCAATGCCCCCCAGTCAAACCCGAATGCCTCGTTGTTTCCGTGGTCGCAAAGAAGGCTCAACTATACTTCATCGATTCCGAGCCCCTTCCCACGGTATGGAGCCGCGGTGAACAGCGTTTCGTCTAAAGAAGGTGACATTTACGTCATGGGAGGTCTCATCAATAGTTCAACTGTCAAGGGCGATTTGTGGATGATCGAGGCAGGTGGTAATATGTCATGCTACCCACTACCCACTACCGCAGAGGGTCCGGGGCCAAGAGTAGGACATGCTTCTTTGCTCGTTGGTAATGCGTTCATTGTCTATGGTGGTGACACCAAGATTGATGAAGCTGACGTGCTGGACGAAACGCTTTACTTGCTCAATACATGTGAGTATTTCACATGACAAAGAACTGAATTCTGGGAGTTTGGATGCTAATAATATATGCAGCAACGAGACAGTGGTCGAGGGCCTTGCCAGCCGGATCGCGGCCATCGGGGCGCTACGGTCATTCGCTCAATATCATAGGATCAAAAATCTTCATCTTTGGTGGTCAGATCGAGGGCTACTTTATGAACGATCTTGCCGCCTTTGATCTCAACCAGCTGCAATTGCCAACCAATCGATGGGAAATCCTCGTGGAGAACAATGAGAACAACGTCTCGCCCAAAGGCAAAGTACCCCCAGCGCGAACGAATCACACCGTGATTACTTACAATGACAAGATGTATCTGTAAGGACACAACCAATTACCAAGATGCTGGTGCGAATGCTGATTCTCTGATGTAGCTTTGGCGGTACGAACGGCTTCCAGTGGTTCAACGACGTTTGGTGCTTCGACCCGGCCGCCGTTCAGTGGACGCAACTGGACTGTATAGGATACATTCCCGTCCCTCGCGAAGGCCACGCTGCTGCACTCGTCGATGATGTGATGTATATCTTTGGTGGACGCACGGAGGAGGGTGCGGATCTGGGTGATCTGGCTGCCTTCCGAATCTCTTCTCGGCGATGGTACACTTTTCAAAACATGGGCCCGACGCCATCTCCTCGTTCCGGCCATAGTATGACGACCGTTGGCAAGTCGGTTGTCGTAGTTGGTGGCGAACCGAGTTCAGCAACAACTCAAGTCAATGACTTGTCCATCGTCTACGTGCTTGATACGACCAAGATCCGATATCCCAATGACGCTCAGATACAGTCAAACACACAGAAGATGCAACAGCAGAGGAGGCCGAGCGGCAGTGAAGATGTCGCCGGAGGTCAACGAGCTCTTCCGGCTCGAGACGGCTCCAATGGACCAGGTCAAAGGCGTCCACAGGAAGCTGGCCGTCCGACAAGTCCATCAAAGGGGCTCAACGGCCCTCAGCTGGATGGTCCTGCTGGCAGTTCTAAGCTTCCAAGAATGGCGCCGCCTCCTCCAGGACCAGTTGGACCTCCACCCCAAGGTCAACCTCCCAAACCCAATGTCAATGCCAATGGCAGAGCTCGCAATGCGTCCATAGAGCGCATAGAGAGGGATGCGGCTGGCTCAGGTTCATCAAGTCCCAATCTACGGAACCAGTCACCGATCCTACGAGATGTCATTAGAGAAGAGGCGACTGCTGCCACTGGTGCTGCCGCTGCCGGTGCCGCTGCCACGAATGGCCGTCGTACCCCTAATCAGGGTCGCAAGCCTGAGAATCCCCCTACTGCCATGGAAAATACCAAAACCAGGTCGACGCGGCAAACCAGAGGCCAGGGATCTGTGGACAGTATCACGGAACCCAGTCAAAAGATCATCGCCAATCGGCCAGCGTCGCCGCCACCGCCCACGAGACAAAACAGCAACCCTGTGAATCGAAGAAGCTCGGGGCGCAACTCACAGACCGTCGTCCTACTTAAGGAGCTTGATGCCGCTCGAAACCGCAATGCCTGGTACGCATCTGAGCTTGAACTGGCACGCAAGTCGGGCTACACCCCAAGCGCTGCTATGAGTCCCACGCTGGAAAGCCGCGCAGAAAGCTTCGACGACGAAGACAGACCTTTGATCGAAGCGTTGCTCGCAATGAGGCAAGAATTGACCAACGTGCAAAATTCCGTGGACAAGCAGGCCATCATAGCTGCGAAACAGATTGCCGAGGCTGAGCGTCAACGAGACGCTGCGGTCCAAGAGGCAATCTACGCAAAAGCCAAGATGGCGGCGCACACGGGCAGTGCTTCTAGCACACCTCAATTGGATAGCGATCGCGATGAAAGCTTCCGCAGCAACGAAACCAACCGGAAGCTAGCCGCAGCGTTGAATCTTCAGAGGGATCTACAGAATTCCCTCGAACGTATCAACTCTGACCTGGCGGCTGAGAAGCGCGCACGACAACTGGCTGATGATACTGCGACTGCCGCACAGAAGCGTATGTCGGACCTTGAACTGTACAAACAGCAGACGTCTCTCGAGTTGCAGTCGTTGAGAGCCGAGTTGCACATCGCTCAACGGGAGTCTCGTGATCATGCGACTACTGGCGCTGAAGCGGCTGCCGCTCTAGATGCGCTTCGAGTTGAACATTCTGACCTCCGTGGCAAATACGAGGCCCGCGACTTGACTGATAGTGACAGCGGAGCAGACCTGGACTCCCTGCGTGCCGCTGTCACAGCGTCGGAGGACATGAGGACACATCTTGAGTCAAAGCTGGAGGAAGAGCGGGCTGCACGAGAGACGATCGAGTCAAGGCTCAACAAGCTCAAGGCTGAACATGAAGCGCAGACTGCTGAGCTGGTGGCCGTCAGTCAACGGCTGCGTGACGCCGAGGAACTCTCCGAGAGACACGCGAACGAGGCCAAGACCCACCGTCTGGCCGTCATCTCCGGTCTCGACAAGATCTCACAGAATGGCGTCAAGTCTAAGCAGGTTGACGCGGAACGCATGGCCGCACTTCAGAACCAGGTCAATTCTGCCAACAATTTGGTCAAGAAGTACCAGCAGGAAGCGGATACGGCATCGGACAAGCTGCGCAGCGCTGAAGATCGGATTGCAGGTTTGGAAGCCTACCAGGAGCAGTCCAGCCGTGAAGGTGTCACGATTCGCAGACAGCTACAAGCCGCCCTTAAGGATACTCAGACGCTTCAGGCCATGAGTTCGGACCTGAAGCACCAACTGGCCAACCAGCAACTCGAGACAAATGCCATGACGGTTCAACATAATACGCTCAAGGACATCTTGACCGAGAGGGGAATCAGCCCCACTGGCCTTGCCCGCGTCAGGGGTATCAACTCGAGAAATGACTCTCCAGCTGGTGGCGATCTCGAACAGCAGCTAATGGAAGCTCGAGCCGCCAATGAGGATCTCCGACAAAACTTCGACTTGCAGGTTCAACAGACTGAGGCGACATACAGGGAAAGAATTACGCAACTCGAGAGTGATTACCAATCAGCTGTTCACTACGTCAAGGGTACTGAGAAGATGCTCAAGCGAATGAAGGATGAGCTATCCAAATCCAAGTCCGACAATGCTCGCCTCAAGAACGAAAACCTGGAGCTCGAGGAGAAGTCCATGAATGCCTCGGCCAGTAGCGATGCGGCACCAGCGGATTGGGACAGCCAACGCTCCCTCCTCGAGCAGAAGATTGAGACGCTGCAGGAGCAGGTCAAGATTGTTTCATCCGATATGGAGGCACAGCTCGCTGAGATAACTCAAGAGCTCGACACAGCCAGACTTGAGCGTGACCATGCCAAGCAAACGACTGGCGATGCCACACAACGCCTCGTAATGATGCAAAAGGGACTTGAGCAAATGCAGCAAGAGAACGCACAACTGGAGAAGCGTGCCCAGGATGCAGAGCACAAGGTTGGCTTGCTTTTGGACCAAGTCGAGAACTCGGTCGACCACTATCGCAGGCAAAGTCGACAGGCGCCCAGCATAGGTTCCGAGGCGACAGCAACACCCAGTATGAACCACGTGGGCCATCACCGCCAGGAAAGCTCCGAGGCTGGCAGCGTCTATGGTGCACTCGGTGATGCTAGAAACAGCACTGCTCTCGACAACCTGGCCGACGAACTCGATCAGTTGAGGACCAAATGGGAGGCTACCAACGAGAACTACAGACTGTCGACCGCCTTTGACTTTGACGGTGCCAACAAGAAGAGCGAGGAGGGCGTTGGTCTCGGCCTTAGCGAGAGCCTCGCTGACTGGCGCAAGCGACTCGACTCTGACGAACAGCCACAGCCCGGCTACGACAGCCACAGTGCTGGACGGTTTTAAAAAACAGATTGCTTCTATGAAGCTGTATATACACATTGCGTGGCGCATGCGGGAACTCATGCCCTACTTTCCATTTTACGACTCGGTCGGCGTTTTTGTTCCGCAAGCTGTAGCTGGCCGGCTCACTTACACATGATCAAAACGACTACACTTCGTTTTACGTCCACGTTTGGAATTCATTTTCTACGTTCACAGTCGCCCTCTGTACCTTGTTGCGAACGTCGACCATAGCCGACTGATTCTTCTTGGCGGCTTTCGAAGATACGGTCCACGATCATAAAGACTTTTCTGGAGTTGGTGGGGGTATTCGGTCTCCGATTCAAAATTGTTTTCTTTCTCGTTTTTACTTTTTCAGTGCTCCATATTGGCGGGCGAAGGCTCAATGGCACGACTTCTTTTTCTGCTGCGGTTGGGGGATGATTCGATCAAGATGTAATGTACAATATCAGAGCTTGTGCTGGGCAGAAAACAGCTGTGGTAGAAGTCTGGCACGAAGTAATGGAAGCTCGTTGTGGAGATACCTTGTTGTGTTGATGGTTTTAGTAACAGGACGCTTCATTCATAGAACAGCGGCCGATTATCCGTCTGGTGATTTAATTTGTATGACGATTGATATACCGCACTGAATATGCGCATGTCTCTAGCGTTTGTCCTGTCTGATTGTCCTAGGCCTAATCACTTTGGAGAGAGTGTTCAAGCAGAATGATGCCGACATCAAACCAATATCTATAAAATTAAGCATATCGATATAATAGGCGTAGACTGTTGATGGTACTGTTCCATACGAAATACTAAATTTCATGTCTGGTGTATGTACTTTCTATACTGTCCCACTCTTACACCCCGGACCTCCACCAGATACTCTGTAGCGCCATGTAATCAGCTATGATTATAGTCGAACTTGTGTAGCGTCGACTGGTGTGGAGCCACCACTTGGTATTTCTAGTCGTGGATCGGCAGTAGAAGTCTTGGCCTGGTGTCCGTGGCATCGTGTCAGCAAGACTTGCAATCGAAATGGAACGACTTCTTGTTGTCTGCATCATTCGGTGATGCACACCTCGGGAGTGAGCATCATACAGAGTACATGCGATAAATAGATTGGCAGGTTCGGGCAATCGAGTACGTCGCCGTGTTGAACATGTCTTCAAGCCGGCCGACCGATGATTCATAAAAGAGAGAGTAATATGTTCTGCTGTCGCGGTGGTTGACACACATTGTAAGCAACTGACAATTAACAAATACAAGCTTATGTAGAATCATAAAATAACTGGTTGCTTTCATTTATAATCTAGTGTTATAATCCCAGTATGCCCGCAGCACTTGTTATATACTGTCCCACAACCACGGAACGCATGGAAGTGTTGGTACCTAGGTAGGTATAGAGGTAAAATGCATTTGCCATACGAGAGCCGACCCCGCGATCTGGACTTCCGTATATCCCAGCGTCTTTGCGAAGGTAAACTGTTGTTTCGAGGCCCTGACAATTGTTCTATAGAGTCGGCATAAGGTCCCCGCACCCCGGGATCGATTCGCTGGGCAGTCAAGAAATGTCTTGAAACCAATTTAGCTTAGGACACTATTAGCTTAGAAGTATTGACTTCATATCATCATGAGAGCACGTACAATCGAGAGAGGGATCACGAGGTTCCTCGGGTCCTTTCAACGTTGTCTAGGATTGAGAGGTGCTAGCAGAAGGCGCGAGCAACAGTGGCAGGACTTGGGAGAGCAATCCGGCGTAGGGGTTCAAGGGTTGGCCCGCAGCTGCGTTATGCAGTGGTAGTAGAGGCAGCGCATCCGGTACGTGCCGTCGCGGGGCGTTCGGAGCACTTGTTGCGTGGGTGTAAGTAAGGTAGGCCACCCAGAGGGAGATCAGTGCGATCAGTAAGGACGGCAATCCCACGGCGATCCCCACAACTACTGCTGGTGGGACGGGCTCGGATGTTGCCATGTTTTAGTGATATGAAGCTCGAATACTGTGAGTATCACGCAGCACACCGAAAAGAGAAAACAACAATGCTATCCAAAGTTGTGAGGGAAGTATATTTGATTGGAAAGTAAAAAGAGAGAACCGGAACAGAACCTGCGACTTTATATAAACAAAATTGAGTGTCTCTGCCCTGGAATAAAAGAGTCGCGAACCCAGGACCAAGGAATCCGCTGCAGTCTATATTATTTCTCACGCCTCTGGCCTCGCACTCATTATCGGCCAGTCACATCACTTCATTCCATCTACAGACCCCGTTATCCAACGCAAGCCGAAATATGTTTCCCCCGAGTGTCTTGGAAGTGCAATTCAGGCACGCTGGAACACGTTCCCCTCCGCGAGACCAATAAATCTGGGCGAGTCCATCATCTCACTCCTCTGGGACCTTGCACTCATTATTGGCCAGTCACGTCACTTTATTCCATCTACAGACCCCGTTATCCAACGCAAGCCGAAATATGTTTCCCCCGAGTGTCTTGGCAGTCCAGCAGATGTTGTGGCTTCGCCTCCTTGCGCACAGCCTTCGTCGTACTGCTTCCCACCACTGACGTATGTAAGCCAGCCTTGAACAAAAGCCATGAGGATTCCAAAGCTTGTTTTTTTCGATAAATAAGCGGCATAGTTCCAGCAAAGATTGGGCATGTGCTTTCTGCATGCCGGCCAAGCAAGTACGTTGTGATCCCATGACAATTAAGAAATCTTCTAACATCCTCAAAATCATCACCTCAAGTGCAGAGTGATTGCTTCCTACCTAATCATTATTCGTTGTCGCTCGTAGCTTCTTATAGTGGTAAAGATTTATTCAGACGTTAACGTTGGCTGTTCGGCACCAACATAATAATTCAACATTGGGGTCGGCAAGCGCACTGGGCCGGGAACAAATGTGCAAGAACTGTTCTTCGGAGTTGAGGTTAGACATCATTCATTTCCCATTGCCCTGGGATTGCTGACACCAACAAGCTTTCTTCACGTTCCTTTGATTCCTGGTTTATGGTTGTTGACGCTGGTGGTGCTGTTGAACTGAGTAATGACTTGATGTGTCTCTTGAGTACAAGTACGATGCTGTCTATGCATGTCGCGGCAAATGCGCAGCAGCTGGAGGATGGTGAATCACCTCTAGAGAAACTTTACCCACTCCCTTCGACAAGGTCGGGACGTGTTATGTTATTATGGATCTGGCTAAATCGTAATGTATCAAACATATGATTAACGTCTTACGAATAGAGTCGTGGAAGCAGAGCCTCTTGAAACTGCTTTTTTGGGTAGTAAACAAGACAAGCCTGAGAGATTGTGTACCTACCCAGAATACCTAGGTAGGTAATCATCGCAAATTCCTTCTTATATAAACATCTTTTGAAAGAAAAAGAAATTCTGGTTTCAAGCTGTTTCCGTCGATATAGCTGGTTAAATATATCAAAAATGGGACTAACACTATTGGAATAGGAACTTGGAATTGTGAATTTAACAAACTCGTATCCGGAATCGCACAGCGCCTGTCAAATAACACGAGCTTATTATTCAAAATTGATGATTTGTCAATATCTCTAAGTAAAGTAAAATGATTCCTTGATGAACGATCCTATAGTAGCTCTCCGATGTCTACGACTTAGCCACCAGCTCTGCAACCTGGTAGTTGTAATTGCAAACATCGCCCGACGAGATCTCCGCCACCACGTCCACGGTGCCCTGCGCAGAGTACAGAATGTTGAAGTCCGCGTCGACGACCTCGATGTACTGGATGCCCGTCTGCATGCCCGGCGTGCTAAAGTAGTTCAAGCCAGCGGACAGCGCGCTCTTCCAGATGAGCTGGCCGTTGCTCCACACTTGGGCCGTCACGTCCGACACGCCGTCGTTGACCACGATGGCCCAGTTCACGGCGTCCTTGGCGGCTCCGGAGCCCGACGGCTTGCCCATGCTGTCGGTCGAGCACGAGGCGGTCGTGAGAAGGGTGCGGTACCACATGGAGCCGATGATATCGGTTCCTGTAGGCGGGCGCATGCCCGCGGCGGTGACGCCGGCCTTGTACGCTGTGATGAAGGACTTGAAGAGCGACTGCCATCCCGTGTGGGGAGTCTGGTCATCATTGGCGTAGGCCTCGATGGTCGCGTCCAGACCTTCCGTGTGCAGCGTGCTGATGTAGTGAGACTCTCCGGCGTCGTTCCAGGTGAGAATCTCGACGAACTCGGGGGCGTCGCCGAGGGCGAGGATCTCGGTCATGCGTTGCGGTAGGTTGACTTCACCAGGTCGGTACCAATTGTTTCCAGACCAGTGCTTGTACTGCAGACTCGAGAGCGGGATCATGTAGGTTTTGTCGTTGTCGTGGGCCGTCGTCATGATGGTTTCGTCACTGCTGGTGCTGACGTTGGAGGCCGTGTCGCTCGTGGAGGGCCAGGCAGTCTCCCAGCTGAAGACGCCGTCCACAATGTCCTTCCACGCGTCCAACCAGCTGCCAAAGTTGGTGTAGTAGTCTAGGCCGTCGTCGAAGCATGGCAAGAAGTATACCGTGCTGCTCAATTCAGCCAGGAAGTCGGGCCAGTACGACGGACCGGTGCCGGCGGCGCTGAAGGTGCTCAAGAACGGCTTGTTGTCATACGTATAATAGTTGTCGTCGTCGATGTACTTGTTGATGAGGTCGACAAAGTCGTACGCGTTCGAGTCCTGAGCCAAGTCCATACTGAAGAAGAACTTGAGATCCGTGCCCTTGGCGGCCGTGAAGAGCTGATTGATGGTATCTAACGCCCACCAGGCTGTGGCGTTGCCGACATTCAGAGCAAACGCGTCAATGCCGATGGCGATGGCGGCGTTGACATCATCCGCTGCGTGTGTCGTGCTCGAGTCTAATCCTTGAACCTGCATCTCTTGGTTAGAGTACGATACGATTCTAATGAAGGGCAAAGACTCGCCATGTAATGACAAAAGACACCCTTGGCTGCTGCAAGTGGCAGCGAGGCCGCTAGAGCTGGTAGCAGAACACGAAAATGCATGGTGAATATGCGATGTGTAGTGACGATACAAACCACAATATTGTCGATAGGCGCATCTTGGTTCTTTATACTACGACGATACTACGACGGGAATCCTACAGCTTGGCTTGCATGTAACGGCCCGTTTATCAAGAGATTGGACAATCCTTCAATCATGCCGAATAATCCCTGTATGCTGCCTATACTCTGTAGATGTGCCCGACTGTGGTGTGACAGTGGCTCCCGAGCGACTATTCCCGTTGTCGCCCACACGTGCTAGACTAGGTAGTCGGCGCCGTGTTTGTTGACCTTGCCGTAAATGACAAATTGGTCAGGGATTCGACATGAGAAAGGGAGGGGCCGAGATCTTTGAAGGATCACGCTAGCCTAGAGGTTTCACTGAAACGAACGAGATGTATAAGCGTCTCGGTCCCGATGGTTGATAGCTACTGCAAAAAGTAAAAATAGCACTACATGGTCGACAGCAACTACCTATAGAAACCCGAAAGCTTCCGTAAAAAGTAATAACATGGCCGGGATTGCTTAATCTGGTAACAATTTTGAAGTGCCTCCTAGGGTTTACATGCCAGGCAACCGTATTTACGCGCTACCCTTTTTCTTGAAAGAAAAACAGTGATGATGACGGAACGTCAGCTCGTAAACTATACCGGAGGATATCCTACCGCTACGAGCGGGAGCGCCGGTACCAAATGCTCAAACATTCTCAACAACTTCTTTGGCGCAACTCCTCTCAATGGCTTACATGTGCCCTTTAGCTTCTCATCCTTCTGGTCCCCCCTCGACGCTCTTCGTATCGTAGCGCATCCTCCTGGCCCATATGTCCACGGCCTTGGATGTCTTTGCATCGCCAATACTAACCCACTGATTCGCGAAGCCCTCCCAGCTGTTGCCCCTCTCCTTTGGCGACCACGCATCATCCTGCTTTTCTGTCACATTTATAAACAATGGCCAATACCCGCGCCAAGGGTCGTATACCGATGCTCTATGATCTCCAGTAATGTTGAACTTGTTGACCTTGTCTGCGGCCAGGACTGGATCAGGCCGGTGACGAGTTGCATAGTCGCACCTTCGCCGTACAGTAAACCCTCAATGGGTCCCTTGCGCAGCGATGAATCTAGATTCTTATCGTACTGCCCCCAGATGGAGATCTAAACCGCTTTGACTTGCGCGTTAAGCTTCCATTTCTGGTTCTCCCACTCGTCCAGGACGTGAATCTCCTGCGGGTTGCTCTCCCTCGGTTTCGGCGCTTTCACCGAGATGGTGTCGGCAGAGGTCAGTGGATGGCGGAGCTGCATCGGCTTCAAGTACACGTTCTTGAACCGCCGCTCAATCTGGCATTCGGACTCTTTGGACTGATCTTGGTCTTGGCCGGTGCTTGTTTTCTGAGTCCGCGTCTCTTTGAGCTTGGCTGTTGTGACTGGGTTCTGGAAGGAGGCCATTGATGAGAACTTCCCGCCCTTGACGTACCACTTGCTATGCTGCGGATCCTCCTTTTCTGCGTTTACAGACTCGGCTTCCATATCTTGCAAAGGCGGGAGGAGCCCCGTCTCACAGGCAAGAAGAATGGCGGCCGTATCGGGTTGTGGCTGGGCCTTGCCGTTGACTTCTTCTCCAGTCAGCAAGCCTTGAAACGAAGCACCCGACGAGCCCGTTTTCGTGGCGACCTGGAAGAAACGATCCAACCCGATGGCAGCCGGTGGATTCGGCGAGTCGCCAAAATTGATGTCCAATCCAAACACCCAGAAGTTGACGTGCACCACACCTCCAAACGGAGGACCAGTCAAGTCCAGGCCAGCGGCAATCTCGACGCTGATATGGACGGTGACTAGCCACAGATCAAGCGTGTACCGCACGCCGACGGACACACGCGCTCTCATCTGGAAGAAGAAAAGCTCAAAGCTTAAAGCTCATCAAAAAGTCCATGAAGGCGTCGAACCAAGCGTATAAAGTGCCGAAATTCAGCGCCGCGCGAATCCTACCGCCGCCCATGCATACCTTGGGCGTGATGGCAGAGTAGGCTTCGCCTTTGATGCTCAGACACGAGATCAACGACCAACTGATGCCTAGTGGGGTGGTTTTGTGTATTGCTTTGGAGGGCGGAAGGCTCAGTGGTATCCCCGAATGGTCAACACCCAGTCACCAGCTGAGACCAGATTGTTCGCGTCGCTATAGTCACCCTTGGACCAGGCGAACAGAGCGATGCCACCCGTCAAACGACATTGAGGAGGCAAAAAGAATGATCGGGGAGACGATTGGGCCTCAAACTTGGAGACGCCGCTGTTCACTTCAAATGTGCAGACGATGCCTAGCTCGACGTGGGCAAACTTTACGGGCGCCTCCAGCGCTGGGACATCGCACGTCGCCGCGCCAAATACGCCAAAGAGTAGGTTGCCATTACCGAACTGCAGGACGAGGACAATGTTGGCGGCGAGCATCTGGAAAGCCGTGACGCGTGCACCCGCAGCGGCCCAGTAGAGCCCTTCGGCGGGACGGAACCAACTCCCACTCATGAGCTTCTGCATGCGCTCCACTGGGGACGAGTCGCCTGCCTCGTCTCGTAAGGTGGATATTGGCGCTGCCGAGGACATGTTGTTCGGCAGCGACGCAGTACAAGGCCGGCGTGGGATCGTCTGCTAAATTGAAATCGAGTGACTTATCTGGAAATCCAATTGGATTACCGTTGATGTTGGCAACGTTTCCAAGAAGCGCGTCCAAGATGTCAATTTCGAGGTGATTGGCGTCGGCGATGAAGCCCTCATTTGTCAAGGGCAGCTCCGTGTAAGAAGATTCTTCCCGAGCATGCTCTCCCATCCTGTCCGCACTCTCGTGCTGTTTGCTTCGGGTCCTATGCACAAATTCCCAGCACCATTGAGGTGAAACTTGGACTTGAGTGGCCAGGCGCTTGGCGAGTATGAGACGCTTTTAGGCTCATAGTTGTTATATTGAGCACGAGGGTTGTACCAAGTATAGTCAATCAGACGTTTGGTATCTTCCTTGATCCCATTCAAGAGCTATTGCTCAAGCCCACCGTAGTGATCGCCGCCCCAGTACGTGATGAATAACCCGTCGAATTTGAGATAGTTTGGGTTCGGGTTCCCGGGCATTGAATAATCTCGCTCGATTTGCGCAATGAGGAGGTCAATCTTGTCTCTCGCTGTTGTCCTACCACCGTCAATCAGGAAGACCTGGACGATGACGCGCCTATTTGATCCTTGAGGGCCGTCGACGGTGAGCAGGTGAATTGCTCCGTCGCCGGCTCCGAGATTGATATGAAAGGACTCTACTTGTGATCCCATGGTGATGACCTCATGAGGTTCTTCGGCAGCTAGACCTCAAGAATGGATGGAGAATACTGTGAGTGTTGAAGGGAATTTTGGAGGGGATCTTGGACCGTTAATTGCTGTCAACCATTGCCTCACACCGAAAGTTAGATGTGATCGATAAGAACCTGCATCTTGCAGGTGTTGAAAGGGCTTGGGTCGCAAAGGAGTCAACTACATACTAATGGGACAAACACATAATATGTCCCATGTCAACCGGATGAGGAAATCACAATCACCGTGCTTCAAAGTGAGCTCACAACTGGAAGCAGTATTGTGGCGTCGACAAAAAAAATGGGGAATATGTTGATTACGATCGAGGCCTCGTTGTCGTGAGGCATGCACCGCTAGCCTCGAAGTCGCCGAATTGAAGTCAGGTACTGGTACGTCGATGAGAGGGGTGCAAGTCCAGACTTGGATCCCTGCTACTATGTGCACCTTCCTCCTATACTGACTCGACTATAGAACCCGCTAGTCTTTCGTGATATGGGCGTCAACTACGAGTCTCATAGGTGAAGATCACATACCTATAGTCGCTAATGGCTGCATGCCGAGGCTAGGCTCCGTGGCGAGAAGACTGGAGGCTGGCTGAAAGATGGCCTCGATCGGGTGGTCGGAAAGGAGCAACGACAAGGGGAATTTGGAAAATTTGCCATGAGAGACCACTGCACAGAACGCAAGACTGAGGGATTTTGGCCCTGTCATTGATCAAGGGTTGTTATACACCGTCATGATTCCGATTCAGTCGTTCTAATTGCAATATACAACCATATGTGCGGTTCCAACACTCATTGAAATTAACTCAATTGGACAAGAAAACAATACGAGAGAAAATGCTACGGAAAGTGCCCATGACAATTTAATCAGTCGGCCGGACTCTTAGTTTGACTTTGATGTCACCCATAATCGTAGATACAGCAGGAACCGCCACCTGCACCTCGGCCTCGGACGACTTGGAACTGGCCGTCCGCGTGATGACGCCCGAGTGAAGCTGCGGTTTGGCCGTGTCGCTCTTATTCCTCCACACCAGTGGCAGGTTCTTGGTCCCATTACTCATTCTTCGTAGCGCCTCCTCGTCCACGGTGCCCTCGTCCATGGAGTCCTCCTCCAGTATCCTTGTTCCATTAGTGTACCTGCTGTGGTCGTTGTGGCCCTTGGGGTCTCGTCAGTCAATCAGTCTGGTCTGGACCTGCCTTTGGTCCGACAGGCTCTCTGTCTCATCACACACCGAATTCTGGAATCAATGGACCAATACTGGCAATAACATCCTTGAGGTTCATGATGGGAGACTCAAAGTGCGGTCTTGATCAGCTTCGCGTACTTCTTGTCCATCCGTAGCTCTCATTGGGCAGTTTTGTCACAAAAGGCTCGGCTTACAACGAAACCGCGCAAGGACTGAGCTGAAGAGAGTTCGTCACATGTGATGTTCAGCTGCACGAAATGCGCCACTATTCCCATTTTCATCTGATAAGAAACCCGTATACGCCTGATGGAGATGTATATGTGTACGAAAGTATGCAGGGACCTCAGCTTCTCCCATGCAGCATCCCCCGCACATTGATTCCCGCACCCCTCCACCCTCCTATCCCTGTCATTCTATAGTCTTAGCCGGAGGGGTCCAGAATGGTCCTGCACTATAATTGTTCAGCTCGAATCGGGCTATTGTATCGCCTCAAAATGGCCAGACTATTGCAAGCGTCTCTAAATGGGGAAGCAAGCCGCCGTGGCTGCCTTTTGGCACGCAGATGCCGGTTGGTCGGCGGTTTCCTGTAAAAGACAGTGGTCCAATAGCAACTCGACGTTGGATTGTCGCCAGGCGACAGCTTGAAAGCTTGTATTCCTTACTTGGAGAGTTCGGACAGTGAAATTCAGACGTCCACTCTAAAGAGTCTGAGAAGACACCCCTGATGTATCACTAAAGTACTATTGGGGAAGGAGATTGATGATTTTTTGTTGTGCCATTGTACCGAGTATAAACATGAATTTATTCATCCGCCGATCAATTGCCAACCGCGCCCGAGGCCATTTGCGGGTATCTCTCCAACGCCGTGTACGGACCCCTCTCCAGATGCGCCTTGTCGTCCACCGGATCCACAGCCACCGGCATGAACTTCTCCAGCGGTTCGTCTTCAGGCGGATCCCTAGGCTTGCTCACTTTCTCATTCTCCTGCATGTAGGGCTGCAGCTAGGTCCACTGAGACAGAGATTCACCCGGCAGCGCGACGCCGTGCTCGCCCGTTTTCTTATCCACAATCTTGGGAACCAGCTTCCCCTGTGTCAGTTGCTTTTCTGCATCGAATTCAGGCATGTACCATGTGACTAGCACAGGGCCCGCATGGAAAAGCCCGAGATCTTCTCGATGGGGCCTTGCCACGTCCAGTCGGGTAGTGTCAGTTGCTTGACGGGCAATATGCCAGAGTAGGCGTGCACGGCAGAGAATGAGCCCACAATGGCGCCAAAGACGGCGACTTGACCGTTGGCCAAACCCTCGTAGCGTTCGGGAGCGAGGCTGGTGCCCCTTACCGTATCGGCCAACGGGTCAATATAGTAGGGCGGCAGCTATCTTGAGCTCGTCGAATCGACCCTGCCGTGTTTTGAATGTTGTGTCATTTATGCCTGCCAACTTAAGCTTGACAATGTCGGCGTCTGCTTTCGAGTTCCAGTCGATGACGGAGTAGCTTGCCTGCACCGCAGTGGCGTACATGGGCGTCTCGGTCATGGCATCCTGACCGTAGTAGAAGTTGTCCACAACTGGAGGTAAGGATGTGTCAAGGCGGAGAAAGGTGTAGTTTGACTGGGTTATGGGTGCGATCTTGGCCTCTAGAGGCCCGCCTTCGCATACTGGGTCGTTGAGGACAAATGCGTCCAATTTGATTGGGGTGAGGACATTCTGCTCGTCGGACATGGTAGATGCCGAATTCATCCGTCTTGATGAGTGAGTACATGTCTATGAATGGTTTGATGCCAGCAATGAACATCCGTAAGGGACTTGACCTAAGAATTGAATGATTAAACGCCACACTCATGAGCTTCTGAGATGGTAGAGGCAAAACTCCGAACACCCAAGGGGGTCCGGGCAAGTCGAATCCCGGCATTAATCCTTCATTCCCCGCATGGCCTTTGACTTCCTAAAACAAGCCTCGACCTCTGCAGACTCCGTTTGCATGCCTTCCACGAGGGTGTGGGCGTGGCCATTTCCGAGTCACAATGCCCGTGTGAGGAGAACAATCGCATGCCTGCTTGAGAAGCTGAGATCGTCCTATAGTGGCGTCCCAGTTGAAAGCTGAACTAGGGTTTACCAATCTGAAAAAGGTAATCCAGGTGTCCCGATTGGGCACCCCAGCCCTTCATAGTCGTCGAGCTGCATGCAAGCCGAGTGAGCTGAAGCCAAGTGGGCCCTATTCTAGACTGGGACGGGCCGGAGTCGACATGGGTTGTGATAAGTTATAGCGTGCTCATACAGGGATAAATCGTAGATCTGCAAGTGTGGCAGGACGCGGGGGAGAGGAAGGGGGGCGTGCAATTAATGGTCTCATTGACAGCCAAGCATTTATAGTATGTCCAGACTATCGCCGTAGAGATTCAAACACGACAGCCAAGGAATGCATTCAGTGGCTGGCCGTGTCCTGGGCTGTAGTGCGTCGCCTAGAACATCAAAGAAAATGTCAAAATCAATTCACAAAGGTGGTTTGAACCGAGACGTAAGCGGACTTTCGATAGGCGGTAAAGCAGTATCGACCTTGTGACTCTTGAACTTCACATTGACGAGTCTTTTCCGAAAGTCTACGTAGTCTTACACCCAGGAGGAATCAACTCGTGAAGCTCTGACTAGGATCGTACCGTGTCGTGTTCCTAAGATGTATCGGTACATTGTTCCTTTCCTTTCTGTTTGATGTTACGCTCAGCTGGTCTTTTGGTCTGGACTACTGCATCAGAGCATCTCAGCTCCCTTCTAGCAGCGCCTCGACCACTTTCGGAAGATTTGTGAAGGAATGGTCCCAAATTGGGAAAAGTGACCCGGAGTATCACTCGCTGGCCTTCAGCTTCATGGCCAGGCGATAACGAGATTGCCCATTCCCGTGTGTGTGGCAAACAACTCAAAGCTGATGCGAATCAATTCCCATCCCCGATAAGAGGCATCTTAAGATGCCCATTTCCGCTTGAGTTGGTGCTTTTTCCTTCATAGCAGCAACCTAAACCTGACATCTTGGGTACTTCACAGGCACCTCTGTAATTCCGACCGATACCCGCCAAGATGCTCAGTTATGCAGGCTGTAAGTCTCTTATCATCTATAGAAAGTGTACAGGACTCAACTAACGCAATGTCTCCAGTCAATCGGCGTGAGTCGGCCAATGCCGACCTCAAAACTACCTGGATACCTGCCGTGCATACAAAACCCGTGCCGGCCGAGTCCATATTCTCCGACGACGACGATCAAGACAAGACCGTCATCCACCGCAGCACTGATACCCTCGCTCTAGACAAGGAGAGCGACGACAGTCACCTCCACAAGACGTCTTACTCCGGACTAGGCGGGATCACCTTTCTGTCCCGTCGGGAAGTCTCAGACGTTCCTCTGCGCAGCCGCTATGTTTCCCAAGCCATGTCCGTGGTGTCCAAGCGTGAGACCGTCACCGGTTTCTCCACGGCTCATCAACACATGCATCATCATCACAACCACCCTCTCTACGATACATCGGCCCTTTGGAAGCTCGACAGGGACCATGTCGAGAATGCGTCCCTGACTGTGGACCTCGAGTCTCACATGCAACGCGCGCTGGATCGTTACGTCCGCTCTGTGGGCTGTGCCCTTGACTTCCAGCGATCCGTCACCTCCAAGGACTTTTTGACCATGGTGAATAATGAGCGGCTGAGATACATGCCCGACAAGAGTAGCCGTCTCGACAGGATCCTCAAGAAGGCGGAGTCGTTTGGCGTCAAGTTCGATAAGATCATGGTGGCCATGAAGGCGATCGATATGCCCACATATGAGAGCTCCGCCCTCGTCATGTCGTCCTGCAAGACGCTTTTGGGGCTTGCAGGCAAGTACTCCCTCGCCGTAGAGAGGTTCTTCTCCGCATTGGACGAGGAGATCGCGGTGATTGTGCAAATGTCCAAGAGGCTCGACAGTGAGCATCACCACTCACACCATCGCATCTACAATATCTTTCAGGCCGCCTTGGCCATGGTCGTCGACATTGTTGTCGATGTCACGGCTTCGTTCGGCCTTTCCAAGACCGGAACGAATGAGAAGACCATTGTGACTCAGTTTGAGTCGAGGTTCGAAGTCGTCATGGTGAGGCTAACCCAACTCCGGGCGGAGATGCAGCTCCAGACTTTGGTACGATGGTGCGACGGCGACCACTCATCAACCGAGAAGCTACTGCTCCTCCTGCAAGGCTTCGAAGACTTTGGACTAGAGACCTGCCCACCGGCCTACCTACATATCCTTGTGAAGGTCTGCCTCTCTCTCCAGTCCCAGGGCGAGCACATCGAGTCCCTGAAGTGGTTCCGCTTCCTCTGGGTCTCGCTGGAGAAGCACCGTCACGAGTGCGATATCTCCCACGAGCAGTGGTTCGAGGTCTACCAGGAGTACCTCGTCATCCTCGGCCTGCACGAGGAGTTTAGCGAGCGCCTCCTGCTGGCCGAGGAGTTTCAGGCGCTGGTGCTGGCCGAGCTCGGCTCTGAGCACTTGCTCTACATCCGCGCCCGCATCGAATTCGCCAAGGTTCTTGAGCTGGACGCGGCGCGCTACGCCGAGGCCGTTACCATCTACGAGGAGCTGAGCCACGTCGACCTGCACATGTTTGAGGACTGCCGCGACGAGTTCCTCGCCCTGATCGAGATTACAAAGTACCGTCTCTCTATCCTCTTCGAGAGCCATCCGGAGATGAGCCACCGGGCCGAGGTCCTGCTCATAGACGCCTTTGTCTCGCTCAAGTTGAAGCTGTGCTACTCGGACGAGAAGGTCATTATCGCCCTGGCCCGCGTCGTGGATTACCACCGCAAGCAGAAGCGCCATGGAAGCCTGTCCGCTGCGATCAAGGTCATTGAAGAGTACATTCTGGGCCTTTTGGTGGAAGAGCGCAAGGAGACGGTCCTATTCGAAGTGGCGCGCACCCTGGCCAAGATGTACCGCGAACTGTCCTCGGTGGACATTGGCATCAAGTTCATCCAGCTCGTCCGGGATCAGGTCATCAGCGGCGAGCCTGGGTCTAGCGAAGGGCACTGCTGCTTCGAGCACGGACAGATTGTCCAGCTCGACCGTCGGTGCTTTGTCTTCATCCATACATTCGAGCAGCTCCTCTGCGGCTACGAGCATGAGAAGATGCTGGATGAGATAATTCGTGAAATCTACACCGAGACTTGCCTGTACGAGGCGTGGTCGGTCTCGGTCCGTCAGACCAGCCGTGATATCCACGTGCGTCTTGCCGCAGGTGCCAGACTGGTCGCTTACCTCGAGCAGAGGGCCCGCCACGGGGAAATGCGACAGCTGAGGACTGAGATGTGGGAAATGTTCAAGGCTTTCTGCCCGGCTTCACTCGGCACCGAGTCCCTGTGGCAGCTCTTCGAACTGACCCTGGCAAACATCCACAAGAAGAGTGTCTCCATCACCCTGCTCGAGTGCCTGGTGGACGTTGGTCTCGACGTCTTCACCAAGGTCCGCGACTACGCCGTGACCCTCCAGCTCCTCCGCTGGTCTCAGATCTACTTCAAGCAACTCACCAAGACGGAGCACTCCAAGGCCGTCGCCCTCGCCTTCCGCATCTCAGAGAGCATCTCCCGCCAGCACTCCAACATGACCACTGACGTCGTCTTCCTCGAGCTCCAGGTCATTTCCTCCGAGATCCTCGTCGAGGTGCTCAAGGTGAACCACCTGGACATGGACTTTGGCACGATCCCCCTCGCCCAGCTCAACGTCATCATCCGCCTCCTTGGCGAGCGCAGGAACTTTTCCATGCTGGAGCGCATCCTGCAGTACCTGTGGGACACGCGCATGAGCCGCAACTGGTCCAGCGCCGCGACCGTCGCCACGGGCCGCCGCCTCTGCGAGGTCAAGTTCGCCGCGGGCCACCAGACCTCGGCGCTGGTCCTGCTGAACAGCATCTGCTATAACCTGCGCGACGTGTACGGATCCCTGCACCGCCTGACGGTCGAGTGCGAAACGCTGCGGGCTGGATTCCACAACACGTGCGGCAACCATCGCGCGGCCCGCGACATCCACGTTCACCTACTGGAGCAGATTGGTAATATGGAAATGGACGGCTCACATGATCAGGAGCATCTGACGTCTGTGGTCTGCGACCAGGCTAAGAGGCTGAAGTGGTCCTACCATCACCACCACAAGGGCGATGACGACAAGGAGGAGTCCTTTTTCAAGTCTTTGCTGCACAAGGTCGGTGCTCACTTGAGCACCCATTCTGCGCATGATCAATCAGATCTGAGAGAAATCGTAGCATTGGGCGGGGAGAAGAAGGAGACGAAGTGGAAGCTGCCCGAGGATTGGAGTTTGCCTATTAGTGAGTTGTCTTGAGCGGGGTTGAGCGAGGATAATAGAGGACCTGGAAATAAGGTTTTGATAATAAGGGTAGCTTTTTAGTTAGGTTTTAAGGCAAGTATTAAACTATGTGATATAAACGTACTCCAAGCTCGAGGAGGCAATGTCAGGATATTATTCAGCCTTTAGTAATATTTTATTTACCTTAAAAATAACCAGTTCAATGATAAGTTCGGCTTAGGCGGACTCCACTTCTTGCTGCCCGTGGTGTAGCCTTCAGGTGGATTTTGGCTAAAGCGGGAACTGACGTTCTCGGACCCAACTGCGCCTATATCTCCTGTTCAGGAAGTAATGTATAGCAACACCAAGAGCAAGACTGGCTCCAAAATGCGGGTCAAGGCCATGTTCATGGGTTTCGGTCACCAATTACTTGCGTAAGACTCTGGGATGATCATGAGTGAAGACAGAAACGGGACCGCGGGCAGATCTGGCCGTGTCTTGTTTCGCGAGCGACAGACCAGAAAGATGAGAGCCAAAATGACATCTCCACTTCTGGTGTTGGCAGATCGTGTCGACCCGAAAACGGCGCGCATGGCTCTCCGCAATACAAAGAGCTACAATACCTACCTAGATACACATAGCGCCAGGAAACGGTTTTTTGACGTTTAACAGAATAATAAAGTGCTGACACAGATCTGTCGCCATCCCTGACTGGATCCAGCCATCAAGGCCCGGGTCTCGAGCCGCAGTTTTTCCTGCCTGCCCTCTTGTGGTAATCATCGCCGTGCAGTGACGCAAACCATAGGAAAATGCTCCCGAAATTTTCACAGTGACAATTTGAATTGAGGCGGAATCGCGGGATAAAGTGGTTTGATGGAACAGTTGCGTGTACGAGGGAGCGCGCCACACTGTCGCGTAATGGTGAGCCACTTCAGCTGCCAATCTTCACAGATTTAACCCACGGCGAGTCAGGCCTGGATCTACCTAGGAACGCGTAATTACTCAGCCCGTTGAGCTGGGCCCCGTGCACGTTGCTGTCGAAGAACAAACTTATCTTTGCACTGCCCGGTTTAATCAACGCTTATTTACGACCCAGCCAGTAAGCAACGTGCGACTAGAACATGTGGGGGTTTCGTTTTGGCGGCTGCCTGAGCATTCTCGGCAGTGCGGCCCCTTCACAATTCGGCACTTAGGCAATCGCTTTACTTTTCTTGATTTGTGGCAGCTGATACAGGTGTTGCAGCGTTATTACTTTGGGGCTATACACGGGCGGGTGGGTGGGTAGATAGGAGGTATATAAGGGAGACGGAATGCCAAGACCAGAACAAAACTATAAGTTCGCCAAGACTCCCCATCCTCGTCCCAAAGGAGACAAAAAAAGTATAAAATTACTGTCTGTTTTATCCAATCATCTTGCAGCATCAGCGACACTGCAGACAATACAACCATATCTATGCACTACACCAATACTGCGCTATTTCCTATCAATTTACAACCATAGACTTGGACAATGGCCTACATTCTAGGTCTCGTCGGCGATAAAGTCCGCCATGCCACCAAAACATCAAGAGAAAGCCAGCCCAGCCACAGCTATCAATCGCTATCACAAAATACCGACGCATACACCAACAGTTCGTCCCCTCGGCAGCTACCATGCCCATGTCTAGGGACTCACCTTCCACAACATCCCTGCGACCCTCACAGAGTGCACGAGGCTCATGTCCCGGTGTCAAGGCGCGACTTCAAGCGTCAGTGGGCACAATCCCGGCGTGTCGAGCAGCACACACGGAAATCCAAGGTGTCATCCTACCAATCGGGCCACGCCGGTGTGGGAACGGCAACGGTATACGCCGAGAAATGTTCAGGCCACACGGAGGGTTATCGCGGAGGTGTATTCAGCGGCAGGAATACCGCAACGCCACCCGCCTACATCGAGAATCCACGAGCTTCATTTGACAACACCGATCCCCAGCATGAACCGAACGAACCGCCTTCTTACGAACAGTCCCTCGGGGATACCGGGAGGCGGTGATCTGTCAAGGTATTGGCATGTGGCAATCAAGGGAAAAAGATGCCCGGAGCTGGTCTCACGGGGCAGTCATATATCAGAGAGCGCAAAACTAAGTTCAATTCTTTTGTATAAATATCGTAACAGTTTCTGGGTGTATATACATATGTTACAGTCAAGTGTTGCTTTCGTCGTTGAAGTTGAGCGCATTGCATAAGTCCATCATCGTCCGTGGAGAGGTTGTCCCTCGACGGGTGATGTGCCCTCGTTCTCACCATTGCCCCAGCTGCATTATTGTTGGCCTGGTCGCTGGCCCCGCTGCTCGTAGCTGACACTGAACTCTTGTTTGCGAGAAATTCCCTCCTGTTCTTCTGCCAAAATGCTCTTGTCACTTGCACTATCCTTCCAGGCAGAATCGTTGCCTTCTTCGTCCGATTGATCCGCCATTCCCGCTCCCCTGGCCTCGGCGATGCTCTGCATGCCGTATTCGTTCTCGCGCGACTTGGAGCGGTGATTGGAGCCCTTCCAGACTCGGCTGACGGTGCCGAGGCCTCTGGAGCTGCCTTGGTTGGAGGGGTTGTCAAAGGGTGATCGTTTCGAGGAGCGGGTGCTTGCAAGTCGCTTGAATAGGGGTCGGAACACTGGCAACGAGACACAAATGAGAGTCAAGGCCAGCTCTGTAGATGAGAACATGACCGAGTCGGCGGTAGCGTCTGTAGAGGACTGTCAGCTGCTGGAAGCGCACGCGGAGACCTTGTGACGACCTACGTAAATAGTCAGACGTATTGGAGATTGCGCTGAGACCAGCCGTTCGGACGATACCGAAAATACCTGCACTGAAACGAGTTTAGTAATTACCTGCGTTGTTCATGTCATTGGACTTACATTGCTCCGAGTGACAGCGAAATGATGATGGTCCATCTTTCTTTGGGATTCATATTGAGATCCTTAAGAATATAATAGGGACAGAAAGCCAAGAAGAAATCCATGGCGGCGGAAAAGGCTTTCAAAAAATCAGCATAAAACGCAATGGACAGTTCTGTGGCATTGACTCACAGCACATGACAAAGGCTAGTGTCGTCAAGCTTATCGGGCAGGCCTGTGTCTTCACATCTGAATCCCATAAGCTCTGCGCCGGATAACATTGAGCGAACACCGCGATGGCCAGAAAAATGGAGAGAAACATGATGACAAACATCCACACCCATAGAACCCATTTTTGCCTGATGCAATTGTTAGAAGAGCATGGCCACGGACAGCAGATCGCGCAATGTATCTCATCAATACAATCTGGTAGGCGAAACGGTCCAGCAGGATAGGGTACTTACCATTTAACATTGGCAATGCGCGAAAGAAACAGTGCCACACCACACTTGCTGAGACCCATGCCAATGGCAATGATAGATTGTCCGCAGAGCTCGTAGAGAGTTGCCATCTTGACATCATTCTTGTCCAGATCTGCATTGTGCTGGCCGAATCCATACAGGGAGCTGATGATGAAGAATATGGCAAAAACCAGCATGAAGACCTACAAGCAAGATTTGATATCAGTAATGCATCCTTGGCCATGAAGAAGAGCTTCTCAAGTTGATTGAAGTCCTCCTTGTTTGCTGTGACTTACCCAGCTAGCCATGAGTACGACATCGTCATCACCGCCACCAGCCTTAAGAATGCGGCGCGTGTAGTAGCGACCTCCAACACAGAGACCGGCGACTACCGTCTCGAGCGCAACAATCACAATGACCGTCGGACCTTTGCCTCCAAGAGCCATATTGAAAGAATGTCAGGGGAATGTGCCGTTGCATGCAGGAAAGGTTGCATGACAACTCCAGCCATGCTCGCTGGTCTCTCAGGGACTTATAATCCCCAACAACACGAGATCAGTTCTCCTGATCTAAAGTACTTCATGCCATGCTATACAATGGTACTATTACGAGTCAAGCTCATCGGACTTTTTGATAGCCTCTCGCCGCAGATTTTGTGATCAGTCATCCTCGCAAGGTATTTCTCCAATGTGGACAGTCGATCAGGCCGCGGATGCGCATCTGAAGATCCCGCACCGCGAAGATCCCGACGTTGCATGGATCGATCTCCGGGGATATCCTGGTGCAACGCGACCAAGTCTGTGTCAGCGGGGGTCGAGTCAGTGCTCGGAAGCTGGGCCGGAGCCTTTTGGCCCATGTCCATCTTTGACAGATGGGGAAGAGGTGGGACCGGAAACAGGAACACCATGATCGGTCCAGAGTCTCGGGAATCCAGATATCCATCAAACCTGGGGTCGATCTTCATTTCAATAAATCTTGCATGCCTTCTGGCACGGGAATTGACTAGTGTTTGTTCATCTTGCTTGGCTCTAGTGGCGGACGCGCGGTTAGCCAGAACCTTGTCCCCTGGCTATAGTACGTGATAATGGGGCATGAAAACCGTGGAGGTTGTTAGCCGCCGGCACTTGGCTTCACAAAACTTGGCAATATTCGGGGGAGAAGCGGCTGCCTCCCTACCGTACAAATGACGATCAAAAAGAAGAGAATTAAAAGTCGGCGGAGGACATCGCAAATTGGTCGATAAGAGTATCCATCACCAGCCGTACCACCAACTCGAATGTGACGTCGTTGTCTGGCACAAGGATTAACTGGAAGAAGCCAAACACAAATTGACTGGTTACCTATCCAAAGTCCCGAAGAGGCGGATAACGCACTTTCAACGGTGGCTGTTAGTTCAGACTACGTGTACACATGGCTTGAACCTTATTGTCGGGGCAGTATCGGTGCTAGCAGTGTAGTCTCTTTTCTAGAAAGGAATGGCTGCGCGGCTAATCTCAGCAGCCAAGGCAGGTAGGTACAATTCATAAAACTTCACAGGATTATGCTGATATAATAAATCTTGTCGACAGCGGCGCGCACTTTTGCCTGCATGATGTCGGGAGCTTTACTGAAAAGGGCACTGAATCGGAACCTAACCGGTTTGAGGGAAAGCACTGTACGATTGTTTGAGGCTACATGACGACTCGGAGTAGCTTCGAGTCGGAGCGGAGACGCTTGAAAGCCTTCTATGAGCTGGTAGGCTTTGTGCACGTCGGGTAGTTTCTTCGCGAGGAGAAAAATAGGTGTGGAAAACTTCCCCCATCTTATCATCTTGTAAGTCACGGGTAATAGTGACTGGAAATAACCTCGCTATGCCCTGGCTGCAAACAATCTTGCCGTGAATTCACGCGGCGATAATGCAAGAAGAATATCATATCCAGAAGATATTGTACAACCGCAGCGTGTGATTGTCGCACTGACGTAGGTCATACCCACCGCAGATCAGCTGCTCGGGTATATCAGGCTGCTCTTCAGCACCTCTCTTTTGTAACTTTTCAGGATCAACTCAGACTCCTTCTCAGGCTCTTCGTTCCCGGTTTCCCCCCTTTTACAAATTGGCTTAGGTGACAGCACTTCCCTTATGATGTATCTTGATGGATAGCAAGTATTCAGAACAACTCACCTGTTCCCAAGTCATTGCTAGTCGAGGGTAGAAAGGAAAAGGTGGAGAACGTATCGTGCAGTAGCATCTCCGACTGAGGAATGCTCGCGATCTGCTTCTCGCGAGCATGGAGGATGCTGTCTCCGACCTCCCAGATACACGGCCATACCTCGCTGATCTCGTCCATTGCCTGGAAAGCCTGTCTGAGCTGGCGCGCAATGTCTGTGTCATCGCACACCAGCCCTTCCATGTGCCAGCGCATCAAGACAACACCGGAAGGCGTCGACAGCGTGTAGGCGAAGTCGAGCGGCAAGAAGCGAGGCTTGTAATGCTTCGAGTAGGGTCACATTAGATGTAGGATTGCTGTCATAGACGCGCAGTAGACCTCTACATCTTGGCTCTCGGATAAGAAGCAGTGTATGCGAATGGCCAAGTCGACAGAAGGCGGAGCGATTTGGGTCAATTGCTACGACAAGATCACACATCAGCCGTTCCTTGGGGAGTCCAAGGAAAGTGCTATTGGCAAGGACCTTGGCGAAGATTTTCTGAGCGGGTTTACGACTTGCAAGTCTACACGTGGTATGCTCTAGATCGATGCCAGCCAAACTCATCTCTGCCTACCTAGGTGCCAACATGGCATCGGCGCGCCACATCAAAGATACCAGTTTCATCTACCGGCATGTTGAGCTACCTAGGCTGCCCAGTGGATGTATTGCTGGTGAGCGCACTCAAAAAGCGATCTGGGTGTCAGCAAGACTGTTGCCTGGGACCAAGAGGCGTGGTCAGCTTCGCCCAAAACAATCTCTCCGAGCCAGCCCGCCCGGAACCTGACGATGAGGCGAGGTCAGTAGCATCAGAGCCAGGAGCGAAACGATTGAACTACTACTAGGGGTATATTGAGACCGCGTCATCATTGCACGAAGGGTGCGCAGCAGTCTCGACACATCTGTGATACACTATGAGCGCAATAAAGTAACCTTCACAACTCGAGGTCACGATGTTACACTTTAAATTCGCCGTAGATAAAGTCGGTATGACGAGTCAAGGATCTGGCCTGAAAAGAGAGCAGGCGATGTCTGGCATCCTTCGCCATTCATCCCTCTCCAACTAGCATCAGCAATCGCGCCAGGCGCAACGTCAGCTTTGAGTTGTCGAATGAAGCTAATCACACTTCTCCATAGCTTTCCCTCAGCGTTGACATTTGTCTTAGTTATTCCTGCTTTCAGCGTCCTTCGCTGGTAGCGGTTGAGTTTGTCGGCGCGTGGTAGATCTTTATTTGGTTCTCCTTTTTGAAATTCTGCTCTTCAATCAGGGCCTCGACGCTGCCATTCTTCTCCCGGTCTTTTGATAAGTGGTTGCGCGACGGGACTTGGCCAATAGTCTGCAGTGCGAATCCGCTCTGAGATAGAGCGCTGTTCTTGGTTGTTGTTCCTCTTGTTGTTTGGCCGACGCGACGGAACAAATGTGTAATGGGGATTCGAACCACGGGCAAGCCTTGATGCTTCATGTCAATTTCATCATTCGAGACTTAGATGACACGGGAAGACCTACAAGCGCAGATGATGCCGACGTTCGTTTCGACAAAGGTCCAACTGTTGCTGATCGCCTGATAATCTGCAGATTGTATGAGCATTTCGTCGAAATGAGATAGAGGTGTAGATGACTAACAGATCTGATCCGTTGCTGTAGTTTGGGGCGAAACCGATACCATCCGGACCACTGTGCAAGCAACCACAAACAGTCCAAGACTGAACAGGGCAACCAGCATGAGCTTCTGGGCGAGTGGAAGCTGGAGTCGACGGGTTTCGTTGATCGGAAGGATGATGATCATGAGATCAGTTATGATGACCATAATTGACGTTGCTGCGAAGTGAGATTAGCTTTGTCCATGTCCATGTATAGCTCAAGTGAAACTGGTACACCTACCATACCATATGGACCGCGAATCCAGACAGGCACCGGCCATGGACTTGACCCAAGCTTTCTCAATCGGGTTGCAGGAGAAAATCGTTGTGAATATCGATCCGATAGTGTAAGCGACGGTGATCCCCATGGTCAACCAGACACCTCGTCGAAACCAGTTGTTGGGAAAGATTCGCAGATACAGTGAACATATTGAAAGCTTCGTCAAGCAAGTCGCAGCCTTGTATAAGATCTGCGCAGCAAAGAACCACTGCGCACGTTCATCAGCCCTAAGTTACGTTGGCATTAACCATATGGTAGTAGCAAAACCCACCTTGAACGCTAAGATCTTGTGATCGTTGCTCACTTGGCTGGTATGGAGCCCAAACCCATTTAGAGCCTCTGGGCATGCAGATCAGCAAGTGTTCAGAAAAAGAGAAATCATCAGCGGAGATGGTCAAGACTGCCCAGGTGCACACATACCTTCGTTGTACGTCACGGTCATACAAATTGAAAGGATCTGTACCACAAGGAGTCAACAATCTCTTCATGCACGCAAGCTATCGAGTCGCGCGTCGCGCAAGGCCATCGTACAAGTGCTCCGACGATGAAAGCATCGTCTGCCCCGATCATCCTCCCATAATTGTATCGTGTCGAGAGTCTCAGCAGGACGAAGGCGAAAGAGATGCAGACGAATATGATGGAGCGAACACGCAAGCTGTCGCCAAGCGGATTCGACACTCCATCGTCGATGGCATCTCGCCCGAGCAGGGAGGCGGCGTGTATAACCTCCATGTCTCAGGGTTTCCCAGACGGAATGATATCGAAGAGTCAACGAAACGACAATATTCGCAATATTGTTTAATCAAGTTCACAATCGTCTGCCGGGACTGGGAGCACAAAATGTGGCTGCATGCTGCCCATATTCAGAAACCTCGGCACCTTCTTTCCGCAAAGGGCGAGCCCCAAGCAGAAGGAGAGGGTGTGATTTCCAGTCCATCGGGAAGTCGACCACCCACGATGATCAAATCAGGATCATGAGACTCGAAGGGTGCCCTGCCATGTCGGTTACCTTCGCAATCTCGCCAGCTTGAGACGATTGGGCACATCCACAATGGACCCCTCCGCGCAACGTTCCCGCATACCCCCGACCCCGGAAACTGTCAGGGTGAGTATGGAATGAGGTATGTAGCTGGTACAACATGGGGCGGAAAACGACGCTGCACCAAAGAGGACCCCGGAAAAAGCTTAAAAGAAACGGCTGGCCATAGCTTATTCCGCGTGTGCGCACATCATCGCTTTGGAGGGGAGAGCGACTTTGTTCTATCTTGTCGCGGATCGATCGTTCGGAACAGTTTGCGTCCATACATTCGTGCCCAACGGGCTATGGCCTGCTCTCGCGATAAGTACTCAGGTCATCAATGTACTCTAAGTTAGGAAATCTCAAGGGTGGTGTGGGCGAGCTGGGGCACCCCATGTACAAAAATATACCGTCCGAGGCGATATCCGAACTCAGGTATTCGTGCTCACAAGCCCTATGTGCGCAACACTCGACGGTACTGTCATTCGTGGAAAGACCAGGTACGTCCCTCACTTGGGAGAAACGGCTGCGAGAGATAATCGACATGTTTTCTCCGGTGGATCAGTCTGTGCTTAGGCGAAACCTGGAGCGCATCCCTGCTACGTGTAGGGCCCTTGTTTATAGCGTGGCTTTTAAGGTAGAAACCGCAACCCAGCCGTTTGGATTCGTATTTCTTGGTAATCACAGGTGGGTTGCATTTGGCACCCGCTCATGTAGTTGCGAAACGGTCCCCTGTGACTGATAACGATATAGATGGTCAAATTGCTACACTAAAAAGAGGCATGGTGGCGAATGTTCTGTTGAACTGTCGGATTGCATTCATTTCCGTCGCAGTCTTATCAGAACTCATTCCTCAATTGCCTCCCGATGTACAGTTCGAGTAATAAGGATTTTGGAGGAAAAGGGCGACAGCGGCATCCCTCAGTGTGTAATCGATGAGTTTGCCAGGCCCAGGTGCCAACGCCTCGTCAACATCAAAACTGGCGGGGAGACTGGCGAACCCGCCGAATTTCTGTCTAATCGCAAAGTCATTCCGGACGCCCTCCTGACTTACGGTAAAATTACCGCCGGGCGACACCTCTCCGGTCAGGCTGTTGACGACGGACGCGTACTCGGTCGTGGCGACGTCCTGAGAGACGCCGAGCTGGGCTTCAATCGCGCCGATGGAGCAGGCCGAGTTGGCAGAGTTCTGGAGAAACTGGTTTGCTCCATACATGGCCGCCAAGAAGCGCACCACTAATGAAGATTCGCTCGGGTCCTCAATGTTGGCCTCGCCGACGGTAAATGCGCTCGAGGTGATGGGAGCGACGGTGTCTGCGATTCTGGCCAGAATGTTGGGAGCGCTCCCCTGAGGCAAAGCTTCACCCTCGACGGTGAACGGATAGTTGAGGATCGTTGCATAGACGGCTGTTCCATTGGGAAGCACTCCGTTGACGAGCGCCGAGTATCTGGCTGACGTGCCACCCACAGTCTGAGCACAAATGTTAGATCCGGTATCTCATAGCCTCGTGGAGCGGAGTGGACAAACCATGAAATAGTAGTCGCTGGCGTTCAGGAACAAACCGTTGGCCGCGAGTGAGTTTTGAAGCAGATAGGCATAGCCGCTGGTCGGCGAATCCACTATGATAGGTTTGCCCTTCAACTGACTGATATCGGTAATGTTCGGGACTGACGCTATAACGAGATCCGGACCCTGATCGAGTTGACCGAGAACCGTCACATTTTGAGCTTGGTTAAAGCGATAGTTGAGTGCATTGTCGATGGTTGCGGTCAGGATGTCGTATTGCCCGCTGAGAATTGACTGGAATGCTGCGGTGCTATTCGGAACCTGGTTATAGACCACATTCAGTCCGTTGGCGACGAAGTATCCCAATTGGTTGGCGACTGAGTAGGTAGCAGTTTGCAGGCTACATATGTATGATAAGTGGTTGCCTGTGCCATACGTTCAGAGAGCCTTACAATGCACCATATTGGATCGTGTCAAGAGCCTGGCCGCATGCGGCGGCTGCCACCATGTGAAGTATCCAGATTCTCATATTGCAGATGGGTCGTTTTTTCCGTTGAATTCTTCACAGGGTGGAAAAAAAAAGGATTGACCTGTTGGAGAGGTAGCATGACTTTTCTCGTCAGCGAACGAGTGACTAAATGGCTCTTCAAGATTGACCAGGATACTCAGTAAATGAGAGGTGCCGCGCCGGCGGACCCTTGCTGCATGATTTCGCCTTCGTCACCACATGGGCAGAACATCGAATGTAACTCTACTCCATGTCCGAAAATCCGAGATTACGATGGCATTTCCGCTCGCTGCGCATCATCACCATCGCAAGCACTCCCTTCAGAGGCTATTTAAGCAATCAGACACCATACTTCGTAGGCGATGCGCCGATTGCTGAATACACATCCGAGCCTTTTGTTTGGTAGTTTTCAATGCAGCGGACGAACAGGCGCATGTAGGCTGCTGGCTTGCATCTCCGTGCTCACTGAAATTGCGTGGCCGGGCCGAGATGTCATTCCGGGTACCCTGCCGCCTAGCGGCTACAGGTTACCGTGTCACGCGCCGATCATATCTTCTACGAATGTTGGCTTCGTACAAAATACAAGCAAGTCTTTACCAATTCAGGTGCGAGGTATGCAGCTGGCCACGTTAAGGTATTTTGGCTTCATTATTCATTCACTGCACCTTCAGCATGTATTTCGCAGGTATTCCACGATCGGGAGTATACCCGGGGGACTAGTGGGCTCACAGTCAAGCTCGGGACGTTATCAACTCATGAGCTGCGACGTCTTATCAGCTGGCAGTTGCCTCACCAACCGTAACCAGATATGACCCAGACTCTGATCCCACGATGGATCACAAATTCAACACCCTGGCCCATAGGCGGTTGCCAGCCAGATATTTAGGGCTTGTGATATCTCAGCTCAGCACTTTGACAATTCAAGACATGCGGCGCCTGCACGTTGCAACAGTGGCATCATATTCACGCTAATCACTTTGCGAAGAAGTCATATATGTGTGTTCATGTGGTCTCAATTCAAGAGGTAAGTGACTGCTCGCAACTGCTCGCAACCTACGCAGCATACAAGATTGATTCCAATGTCTGCGTCCCCTCCATGCCCGTCCTCCTCATACATACACCGCAGCTGCTACCATGAGACCCCTGATGCCCAGCATCATCTCCCAATGAGCGAGAAGTGTGGTTGCTTTCTCGGAGCTGGTGTATGACAGGACTACCAACATGAACTCTCCAAATCGTGATAAACGTCTTATGCAAACATCCCCTTGGAAAGGGAAACTACAGTCTCGTCTCTTGCGTCATCTCCTGCATGGTCTTATTTAGTGCCTCGTTCTGAGGACTTTGGATTTGCAGTGCAGTCAAAGACAGGGCTTGAAGTTGAGAAGATGAATTGACGTGAAGTTGTAAAGCTAAGCTAAGTGAATTGGGGGAAATTCCCCATGATTCCCGGTCTTCAGCGTCCATTCCCCGAGTCGATTTCACTTTCCCTCCAATCGAGTCTTCGTCTTCGCACATGGTCCAGCCTCTTTTCTTCTGCCTTTTGCTGCGTAAGGCTGCTTTTAGCTGAGCAATTTTGTCTTCGATGTCCTTTCCCGGTAAGACCGCAGCATTCCTTTATGCTGTCTTTCGTGGTGAGGCGTGTCTCGGGGTGACATTTTTTATTGATTGATCCTCGTCAGGGATATCTTCAATCTCAACGGCCCGCGAGGCGGCTGGGATGGTTGCTGCCTTGTTACCTGGTGTCGGTTCCTTATATGGAGCTTGTCTCTTCGACCGGGTCATAGAACGGGTCACTAGGAAAAAGGGTACATCGGTGGTCATGGCTGGGAACATCAGATGTTCCTCGTCTAGTCGTTGCAATTGATACTGTATCCGTCATGTCCGTTTCGAAGAAATTCCGTGATCGCCTGCAAATCGGCATCGTAGCCATCGTCACCGTACTCAGTGTGCTCGGCGTTGTCCGTCTTCTTGAGCAGCGCCTGTGGGTGCTAGCTACCGGAGAATGTGCAGCGTGTGTGTTTGCTGGCTTTCTCAGAGCTGGTGTGATGACAGCTTGGTGGACCGCAGCCTAGTAACATGGCTTTGGTACCGACTTAGCTGAGTGCCTCAGCGCTGGATGCATATATGCTTGGCAATCCAGACGAGAGGGCTTTGGTGTAGTTGTTTCGCCTTCTGACTCTGACTTGGCTCTGGTGGCCAGTCTGGCAGCTGGGTGAATGCCGAGTTGGCAGTCGAGCGAAGTGTCTTTGTATGTTGCAGGCTGACCCCATGACTCTGAGTTGGCTCTGAGGGCTTGTCTTGCGACTTGCGCGTTGGCAGAGCGTGTGTTGAGAGAGACGGGAAGGAGAGGTTCGCGTGTTATCTGTGGGACAAGAGTTAAATGGGTTGAGGTGACGAGCAGGTGTTGTAGTAGAGTATGAAAATCGTTGAAGATTCAGATGAATAGATGAACTTCGGATGGATTGTGACAAAAATGAGATGGGCTTGGAGGCTTCTCTAGAGGTCCTGGGAAAATAAATACCCGTCCAATTACCCGGGCATCCACCTGCTTCCCAATGCATGAGCGTCTTTGTTTCGATTGCAACTGCCATTTCTTCATATTTTGATATGTCAGTAGCGGATGCTCTTGGTGTGGTTGAGGAAAACGGCCTTCTGGCTCGCGGCCGGCTCTAGGGGAAGGTCGTCTAGGCCTTGCCTCGGCGGCACCTGCCATTGTGACTGATCCTTTGATCCGGGCAATTCGATCTACAAGTTTACTAGGGCCGGTCTAGACCCCAAGTCAAGATTTCTTGAAGGTTGACTTGGTTATTATAACAACATCTAGACACTTCCCCCGCCAGGAGTCCCGCCGCTGTCTGCTCAATCTGGGCCTTTAACACAATGGGTACGTGCGTAATCAAGACGCTCTCGCTGAATATGCCAAATAAGTCACCGAGGGGATCACAATCATCTCATTCTCGAAATTTGATACTAATATGGAGTACTTTGGGTCGGGACAGTGCTCCAAATGATCAAGCCCTTGCATGTAACGTCCAATAGATCTACGAGTCGCCCTTATATGACCTAATAACCACCTGCACATACACTGCATCTCCGTCATTGTACATAAATTTCTACATAGAGTTGGGAGGGTTGAATCGCGCAAATTTGTTAACAAAGCTCGCTGCTCTTTCCACCGAAGCTCGCAGACTTTTATCACGTCTTTGTTCGAAAAACACGTTTCCCAATGACTTGAACCGTGCCATAGAAAGCCTGGGAATGCCACCTGGAGGCTATGATGAGTCTCTTCGGAGATTCATGGTTTTGAGATACATTGGCGACCCTGCACGCACTCATGTCTCGTAAGAAAATCAACGCGTGCTTCTGATTGTCACCCAAAGGCTCCGACGGCTGAATTGAACACAAGCAAGCCCTAGGTCGCTTCGAAATTCGAGGATATTGATAGACACATTCTGATGGTAGCATGGTTCTTTGAAAGGGGCCTGTCGCTGTTATGACCTTTGGTTTCTCCAGCAAGCGCTGATTGACAAAAGACGCCACAGTCAGCCAGGGACGCTTCTGGCAAGTAACACTCTAGATGGCAACTGTTGGTAGAGAAACACGGGCCGCGTAACGGGAAAATGGCCTTTGCTATTAATTACTGGGACTGGGTACATGATGATTACCAAGGTCTAGATCAAGTAACCTAATAAGATAGACTACAGAGTTTGAGAGACACCGATTATGTCACTACTCTGTTTAAATCTGCATAAAAACCAGCCTCGTGCATAAAAGACAATTTGGCATGCATGTGATGTGTTGACCTGAGAAATGAGCTCTGAGAAATACCTATAACGCTGCTTTTAGCGGGTACATCACTAACCCGTTGACCACCGCAGTGCTGTCGCGGCGGGTATATCGCTATTGTTGAGCTGTGGGTCAGTAATCCTAGGGAGCGTAGTGCAGACCATTTTGCAGCCGACCCTCATGGAATGAATCCTGCTCTACACTTGTTTTTTTTTTCCGGGGAAATACTAACGTAAAACTAAAGGCCTTGATCACGTCTTATCTCAGGGACAGAAATGGGTCATCTCCTGCGCCTGTGTTGAGGTCTCTCGGCTGATGCTGACCAGGCCATGGTCGGTAGATCGGAGTCGGCAGGATCGCGCCTGCATCTTTGACAAGTGCCCCTCGCTTGTCTTTTTGCTGACTGTCTATCTGCCGTGCCTCTTCTTTCGACAGCTGCGAGAAAGCCATCGAGTCGAGAGTCGTACCAGAAGATCTGATGCGTACGTTGCTAGAGTTTTTCTCGTTTGAAGAGCTGTAGACATCGCTGTCTCTTGATCTCGCGTCATGAGCACCTCTCTCCGGAGCAAAGGCGGCTGCTGGACCTGTCGCTTACGCAGGAAAAAGTGCGACGAGGACAAGCCGGAATGCACCACATGCCGCGTTCTGTCCATCACCTGCCATGGCTACGGGCCGAAGCCCGACTGGATGGACAATGGCGACGCCGAGAAGGAAATGGCCAACAGCCTGAAGCACATCGTCAGACACACATCAAGGCGCGCCTACCGCTATCGTGGCCCTTCGGTTCCAAGGGCAGCACCCAAATTGGCACCCAAGGCCCCTATTGCCTCTGCTGATTCCGCTCCCGCTCCTGTCACGCACACGGACAGTACCGCTTCCTCGACACCCAGCACGAACGCAACTCGCTGGACCGAAACAACCCCTCCATCTGATAGTGGCTTCTACGAACCAATCGTGAGAATATCAGACCACCCAATGGTAACAGATCATGACTAACTTCCTACAGGAACCACCAACGTCAACCAACATTGCTCAACACGTGACAGTAGGAAATATTCCTCCAGAGGACACCATCCTTTTGATGCACTTTCTTGACAATGTATTCCCGCTGCAATATCCCATGTACCGCCCGGATATACTAGAGGGCGGCAGAGGTTGGCTGTTGGCACTTCTGCTGCAGACTAGATCACTTTACTATGCGGCCTTAGCGCTCAGCTCGTATCACCGCCGGATGCTGGTGTTTGAACGAATAAGCGAGCAATGTCGTGCATCCGCCGCGGTGCAGCAAGAAAAGCTCCTCGAGACGTGCCTGACCTCGGTCAGGCAGGCCATGGTGATCCTTGACCAGCGCACGCAACAGTGCAAAACCTATGATGGAATGGGAACTGTGACTTCCATTGTGCAACTGGTATTCTTCGAGGTGAGCTGCCTTGTTTCACGCGTTCCTGGATCTTGATCTGACTACTCTCGACAAGCTTTTTGCTGGTCAAGCCAATGCCTGGAAAACACACCTGAATGCAGCGTGCGATGTGTACGATCGGAACTGTCGCGACAAACTTGAACACCTCGATTTGTCAGAAACTTCCAAGAATATACTCCGTAACGACCAGCGACTTGGTATCGACGGAGCTTTGGTCACTCAAGAGGTCACAACATTCCGGTTCATGGGCGGGTCTATCATATGGCTCGACATTTTGTCATCTCTCACGGCCGGAACAATACCCCGATTGCGATCCTACCATCACGGCGTTCTTGATCCCGCCTCTCAAACAAAACTTGAAAATATCATGGGCTGCAAGAACTGGTTAATGTGCCAGATTGGCCGTATTGCTGCGCTACAAGGCCACCGCAGACAAGCAGGGTGGACGAGTCAATGCCAAAACGATGAGTTCCGCTCCGTCGCGGCAGACATCAGTTCCAAAATTGACAGCGGCATCGCAAGAGAAGCTTTGGAAAACCTCAAAATACAAGCAGGGGGGTCACATGGGACTAGCCACTCCTCATCAGACTCTGTTGCTCTCATCACGCAGATATTTGCCTTTATGGCGACCATCCACCTGCATTTGGTCACGCAGGACTTTGAACAGCTTGGCAAGTTGAGGGCGACTGTCGCGGACGCTATCCGGCTGTTACAATCGCAGGTACCCTGTAGCATGGTTCCAGCCATTGTTGCGCCCTTCTTCATCATCGGATGCGTTGCAACCGAAGGGGATGAACAAAACTTCTTCCGGGCGGCGGTAGCCTCTGAAGCATCGCAACATCCCCTGTACAGACATCGAAAGGACATTCTTCAGACCCTAGACCAAGTATGGAACAGACGACAGGGATCCACTGATTTCACCTGGAATGATGTTCTCGACATGGGTCAGCAACAACACCTATTGCTTCTGTGAGCATCACTTGAGCCTGTCGCTCACGATGGCATGGCGTCGTCTACAGCGGACTCGGAAATTCAGCTTTCTTACTCGGAGTCGATGACTGGGTATAACTATGTATTGACATTACATTACATTGGAACCTGAACGGGTATTAACAAAGCAAGCATGACAGCGATGAAAACAGCTGTCGAGTGATGGACTGGACTCTGCCCTCTTTTCAAAGCATCGATCCGTCGACGGTTTTGGGTAGGTTCTCGACAAACAGCGTCTTTCGGATGGATTTCACCAGGAAGCTTGGCAGCTTGAAGTTGCCAAAGTGGCCAGTGCCGGCATTCTTGCCAATCTGAAGACCCATCATACCTATTGCGACAAGAAAAAGTCAGCACATGGCCCCCTTCGTTATGAGTCAATATAGACGTACCAGTAGCGGAAGCCTTGTATGGTACCGGGGCCTTGCCGCTCAGAGAGAGGATCAAGTTCTTGGCGATGTGGACGGACTGCTTCTCAACGAACCAAAATTGAGGAGCCTCCGAGTTATTCACGTCGCCAATGGCGAAGACGCCTTCGGCGCCCTTGGCTTGGAGATATTGATCGACCTGGACGAAGCCCTGAGGGTCGAGGTACTGCGACGGTACGAATGAGGAGTTGGGGAGCACGCCAAACGTGGGAACGTATAGGTCGACCACGATCTTCTCGCCGCCCGAGAGAGTCAATTCCTGCTTGCCGTCGGGAAGTGTTACTGGGTCCTTGGCCTTGGTGTTGAGTCTGACGTCCACGCCGAGAACATCGAGCTGCTTCAATGCTGTCTTGGATACGCTTGCCGGTCGATTTTCCAGGACGGTTGGTCCGCCGGAGATCTGAGGTGAGAGTCGGTCAGGGAGGGTGCTGTATTGGGGTGGGCATGTCCACTTACGAGAATAATCTTCTTCTTCTTTCCATACTCGAATGCCAGCTCGCCGGCTGTCTCGACACCCGTTGGGCCCGCGCCAACAACGACAATTGACTCGGCATCCTTGACGCGCTGCTGAAAATCATGTATGGTCTGCTTGGTGCCTTCTGTAGAGCCGTCGGACTTGAACGGTCCGGCAACCTTTGTCCTCGAGCCGGTGCCGATGACTAGGTAGTCGTAGCCGATGCGCGTGGCCTTGCCGTCAACGTCGACGACGAGGGTCTTGCCGCCAACGTCGAGGTCGGTAGCGGCGCCGAGGACAAACTCGAATTTTTCGGGCCCATACTTCGCAAAGCCCTGGGCGATGGGCTGGAACAGCTTTTCGTCGTCGATCTGCCCCGGGATGATGCCGCGTGGGGCGGCAATGTTCCAGAAGAAGTGGCTGTCGCGCGACACCAGTGTGACCTTGTATGGCGCCGTGGTGCTCTTTTCTACGTTCTTGAGGAAGCGGTGGGCTGTGCTGACGCCGGCGAAGCCGCCGCCGACGATCACAATGTTCTTCATCTTCTGCGAGGAGAGGTCTGGGAGCTGTGGCTGGCGAAAGTAGTTTGCGGTGAAGATGTGAAAGGTCTCGCCGAGGATGTCTAGGAATGTTTGGAGGATAAAGCTCATGATGCTTGAAAGTGATTATATATCATACGCTCGATTTGCGGAGGTCGTGAGAAGTACAATGCCCTTGTCGAGTTCTTAAATCATGAAAAGGAAAAGGCGAGGGTGCATAAAATGGAGCTTATCGCTGGGCCGACATGCACATTCCAGATCACCAAGACAGAAGGCAGATTATAAATGAGGTAGGCACACTTGGACGGAAAGAGCTTTCTGGCTGACTCTTTGCTTAGAAAGCAGCCGAGGAAAGAAGCGCAATCGCGGGAGACGATAGCTGCGGAAAGAAAAAGAAGCAATTGTTCACCAAGGCTACCATGTTCGAAATGCCTACCGAGACCATGGCTGAGATCTCATGTTCGCTGCACGTTAGTACCAACCAACACGACAATGACAACCGCAGCAACGAGCCAATCATAGACCAGACCGCCCGCGAAACAGAGGAAAAGATTATATAAGCCAGCTACTTTTGAAATGTCGTAGCTTACGGGACCTGAGGATGGCGCAAGAAACCGCGGGATCTAGAACGACAAAGGACATTGAACATTGAACAGCTCCAATGGCTCCCGCCGTAGGGGCCAATAGCGCTTCGTACCGCTGGCGGTGCCCCTAGCGGTGGCAGGACCCTGAGAATCAATGCGCCCCTGCTAGTCGATGCTGATTTCACGGGGGATCTGGTGGGTGTGGGGGCGCATTACAGTTGCAGGTACCGTAGAAAGTATCTACCACACGGGAATCTGAGATGGTGTAATCACGAGCTTGCATGGAAAATCAACAAATTGAAAGGTCCATATCGCACCACACTCGACACTCTCGCACGTTTGTAAGTATTACGGGACAGGCCTGGGGAATCATTTCGTGCATCTGCCCTGTAATGGTGTTAAGCAGCTGGGTATGATCTCCGTACCTGACCTATTTTATGCCTGAAGGACTGTGCTTGCGGTTAGATTTATAATTGGCCAACCAGGCGGTAGAATTTCAGGCGCATCGGTACTCGATATGATTGGTTCACAGCTGCGGTAACGCTAGCAAGACCATAACAAGTTCTATCAGTGAAGTTAAGGCTTTGATTTGGGCCAGCTTCGGAGCACCAACACTCTACATAGTGCAACCATGCCAATTCGAAGAATTTCATCCTAATCATCACGCAATAGACATGCTTCCGGGTTCATGACGGTACAAAAATGCACAGGTCTCGCTTGCTTTTCTTTTGGCCAAGTATGAAAGATTAGATGCGATACTGACATATGGACTTGGAGTTATTATGAACTAGACCTGTCAGACCCCACTATACTGAGAACCTTCCACCAAGTGTCACTTTGCCTGTTCAATATCTCCGGCCAGATCATCCTCGTATACCATGAGTTAATGTATATAAACCTGGCCAACGTATACAAGATAGTTTTCGTCTTGCATTCGATAATCTTGTACCAAAGTATACCTGTATCGCTTCCAGTGGGCCAGGGGATTCAGCAGCGCAACGGGCACCCAGCAGCCGAGGACGACGTGCATTGCTTCTCCGACGCTGAGGCCCTCTCTTCCTAGGCCGAAAAGACGACGCTCTGTTCGCAGTCTATTGGAGGGAGGTTCGATTGTTGAAGCCGAGTGTTTGGCTGTAACTACGAAGCTGAAGTAAAGACGAAGATTGCGGGGAATGCTTTGACAGTGTTGGGGGCCGCAAAACTGTGCGGGGTGCTCTCTTCCTCTGATTCTAAGTAGGACATCGGCTCGTGAAATAGGGAAACGTCGCAATGATTTCCAAAGGTATAAATTGGCATCATGACGTTCTAAGACTGTGCAACGCAGTGGCTTGGAGAACCGACTTGCTGAATGATTGGCCCAACGTCTGTCCCAACTGGCGTGCGCACACAACTATTTCCACTGGCTCTACATAGTCACCACCAAGTCAATTATAACCTGACAGTCACGGGAGTACTATATGCGGATCAAAAACAATACCCAAAAACAAAAGTTTCGATTTCGCCAAACTCGATAACTTAGGTATATAGAGTATCGATTAGGTACTTGGTTGGGTGGCTGCTGCCAGCGGCACACAATGAAACAATCTCTGGGAAGCGACTCGGGATAAGCGACACTGTCATTGGGCCTGCAACATGTCATGTGGCACAGGCCTGCGCCCTGAGGCCCTGGCGTTTGCAGTTCAGCTCGATGTCGACCCTTGAGCTTGTCTGTATGGCGGCGCTTACAGGCGAAATGTCAAATCTGCCTTGGTACAGCCGCAAGGTTGACACAGCCCCATCGCAGCCTGAATCGATCGAATTACTTTCTCGATCCATTACACTTCACAGAAAGACTGCGACGGACAGCTACGGTGAATTTTTTCTGCACTGCATGAGATCAACGTTCAACTGAGCCATGGAGCCTCCACCGAAGCGACAGAGGCTCGATGAACCCACGCCACATTTCCAAAATGGATGGATGGGTGATGCAACAAATACTAGACCTCACACGCAATCGACAAGCATATTTGACGGCTCCGGCATTTCAAATCCCCACGGCCATCTTCGCGTCGGACGCGATGTCAACATCATCACGAATCACGGTGGCCACTCACAACCGATTGATGCCAGAAGTGCGCTTCTCGACTCGCTGCGATTCGATCAGATCGATGCACGCCGGCAGACAATCAAGAATGCCTATTCCACCACGTGTCGGTGGTTCTTGCAGACCGAACAATACAAGCAGTGGGACGCCAGAGGATCATCGCTCCAGAACAGGTTTCTATGGATCAAAGGAAAGCCTGGAGCTGGAAAGTCGACCCTTATGAAGTTTCTACATGGTCATATTTCCAAACAGATCAAGCGAACCGCCAGAGATACGACCCTTATATCCTTCTTCTTCAATGCTAGAGGCCATCAATTGGAGAAATCGACCATCGGCTTATATCGCTCGTTGTTAGTACAGCTCCTGGAAGCAAAGCCAGCACTGGAACACGTTCTAGATCCGTTCAAACCAGGTCACGAATGGACTATTGAAACTCTCAGATCTGTCCTTGAGGAAGCTGCACAAGACTTGGAAGACACTCCGATCATCTGTCTCATTGACGCATTGGATGAGTGCGATCAAGGTCAGATTCGCGACATGGTCTCCTTCTTTGAGACGCTCGCGCACAACCAGAGCTCGTTACAAATATGTTTCGCCAGTAGACATTACCCGCATATCAACATACGGACTGGACTCAGTATCATTCTCGAAGAGCGCGAGGGCCACCGGGAAGATATCACCACGTATCTCAGTAGTGCTTTGAGAATCGGCCACAGCAAGCGCGCCGAGAAAATACGTTCTACACTACAGGAGAAGGCACGCGGTGTTTTCATGTGGCTTATCCTCGTGGTGGAGATCCTCAACAAAGATTATGATGCCGGCGACGTGCTTGAGCTCGAAGACAGGATTGAACAGCTTCCCGGAGACCTGCACGCACTATTCCGCGATATATTGACCCGAGACACCAAGAACCGCCAGGCCCTCATATTATGCATGCAGTGGGTATTGTACGCCAAGGATCCCCTGACACCCACACAATTGTATCTTGGCATTCTTTCTGGTTCGGATCAAAAGTCCCTGTCCAGGTGGAACTCTACCGACCACGAGGAAGCTGACGCCCGAAGGTACATACTGGACAAGTCAAAAGGACTAGCAGAGGTGACAAAAGCCAAGATCCCGACCGTTCAGTTCATCCATGAATCAGTCAATGACTTCTTATTGAAAGAGAAAGGTCTCGCTCGGCTGTTTTCAGACGATTTGGGTACCAACGTTCAAGGAAGTAGTCATCAAGCACTCAAGCTTTGCTGCTTGACGTATATCAACGTTGACGCCGTGTCGACTCTCAAACGACGGTGGACTCCATTATCCCGTAGTAGCGCCATTGGATCGTTTCCACTGCTAGCGTATGCCAACTACGGGATGTTGTATCATGCTGAGCAAGCCGGGAAGCACGGCATCGACCAAGGCGACTTTCTGGCCACGTTCCAACGATCTGATTGGGTCCAACGACACAACATCCTTGAAAAGTTTGAAAGACGTCAATACTCACCCGATGTAAGCCTCTTGTACATTTTAGCAGAGGCTGGACTTCCGACACTTATTCGAGCACACTCTCAACGCCAGTCTTGTTATAAAATCGAAGCCGAGCGATACGGAGTTCCCATCTTGGCAGCTAGCTCTATGAAGCATGAGTCGACTATGGAGTTGATGCTAGAACTCGAGGCGGCCAGAATTCCAAGTTTTGATTTCCAAGAATTCTCCAGGCGGTTCCCACTGCGGCGAGACGATCTGAGCGGTACGAGTTTGAATTTCGAGTTCAAGCGAAAGGACGACTTACTTGAGAAGCTCCTTGAGTATGGCTGCAACTTTGTTTCAGTATTTTATGTCATGATGAAAGCTCATCATGCAGAATTGTCGAATGAAAAGAAGAATGTCCTATTGAAATCGGCTTTCAAACATTGTAGGACAGATGTGGTAAAGTTTCTTCTTGGCTGCGGTTCCCCTATTCCGAAGACCTATTCAGGCGGCCAGACACCACTGCACTACGCTTCCTCGGGAGGTTGCGCGGAGCTGGCCACACTGCTCCTTGATTACGGTAGTGAAATCATGGCGACGAACGATCATGGGAAGACACCATTGCATCTGGCTTCCGCTGCGGATGTAGCTAAGTTGCTCATCCTTCGTGGTGGCAACATTGAGGCTACTAGCGTATCGGGCGGAACACCGTTACACGATGCGTCCGGTGCTGGCAGAGTTGCGGTGGCCCAGGTTCTCGTGGATAGCGGTGCCTGTGTGTCAGCCCAGAATAACTCCGGTTGTACACCATTGCACATTGCGGCTCAAAATGGGTCAATATCAATGATCAGGTTTCTCATCGATAACGGTGCTAATGTGGCGTCCATTGACAACTATGGAAATACACCATTACACAACGTTATATTTCGAGAAAGATCCGCCACCGCTGCAGGGACTCTTCTCGTCGAAAAGGGTGCCAATATATCGGCTCTCAACGACGACGGGGATACACCATTACACAGAATGTGCTGGTATCCGTCAGGGACCATGGCACAGGCTCTTATCAAGATCGGCGCCAGTGTGTCAGTGTGTAACAAAAAGGGAGAAACTCCGTTGCACAGCGCGGCAAAGCATCACCACGTTGGCACAGCAGGATTGGTCAAGCTTCTGAGCGAAAGCTGTGCCAATGTATTGGCTGCTGACCACCACGGAAACACGCCGTTGCACCACCTACGAGGCAGTTCAGTAGACGCGGCCCGAATCTTGATCGGGAAAGGTGCCAATGTGCTGGCCATCAACAAAGCCGGGAAGACGCCATTGCATTGTATTGCTTCCAGAGACAATGCTGTCACATTAGTCAAGCTTTTAATCCAACATGGAGCCAATACCATGGCTGTTGATGACAGGGGAAGAACAGTACTGCTTGACGTATTGATGTCATCGTGCTATGAGTCGGAGCATTTTGAAATAATCAGCTTTTTGATCTATACCAGTATCAGTGTTCGTACTGCCGATAAAGATGGAACTACACCATTACTGGTGGCTTCCTCGCATGGGTGGACGCGAATTGTCTACTTACTGCTTCGTCGAGATGCAGATGTTTTGGCGGCCGACAAGAATGGAAAAACACCATTGCTCGCGGCTTCGTCGAGAAATCATCATGATATTGTCAAGATGCTGCGAGAGCGTATGGACGCGCAGTCTGGTCTGCCCAGTAACAAAGTAGCTATACTAGGGTCTTCGTCCCCGACCTGGCGCTAAAATTAAAGTTGCATACAATGATGATTGCCGAAACTAGATCGCGACGATCGTTGATGGGGCAGAACTGTGTTAACGGCCGTCGGCTGTGGAGCAACGCCGAGCGGCATTGTATCAATTCTCGGCTTGCTGGCGTTCCCGCAGTCCCGTTCGTGGTCATTCTTGCATCCGACACCGTTTTCTTGCGTCGAAGAACTCAGCAGTATGCATGCTATCTTAAATCAATATTTTATCGATCGCTGTAGCATGCTTAATTTCTCTCTTTCGCTCAAGTATCTTCCCGTTCGTTCAACCATTTATAGCCGTCCAGCACGCGACGTCTTCAACACAAAACCCATTTGTACAAAGTACAGTCAATACCATGACGTTGAGCTACACGTCTTTGGTCCTATTGGCCTTCATACTGGTGAGATCCCTACGGTCATCCCAGCAATGCATTCTGCATTGAAACTTTGCTAACATTTTGCGTTACCCAAGACTTTCCTCTGTTATTTTGCCCTGTGCATTTATCGCTTGTACTTCCACCCACTTGCCAAGGTCCCAGGACCGAGAATAGCTGCTGTCTCAGAAGTAAGTGACAATACCAATGGTATAAATCTTCACCGCTTAATCTTCACAGTTTTGGTACGCGCGAAAATGGCTTGGTGGTCGCTACCCATTTGCCATGGGAGAGGTACATGAGAAATATGGTAAGATGTGCGAAAACAGTGAGCCAGCTTGTCGCTTACCAATGTTAAGGCGACGTCGTCCGTATCGCTCCCGATGAGGTCTCGTTCGCAAGTGCAGAGGCGTGGAAAGAGATTTACGGGCATGCTACTGGCGGCCATAAGACATTTGTGAAGAGCTTATTCTACCAGAGTCATCAACACCCCGGGATCGTTGCAGTCCGAGATTTGCGCGAGCACGCTCGCCAGCGAAAGTATTTGGCAAATGCATTTAGTGCACGAGCTCTACGTGGACAAGAACCAATCGTACGTCACTATGTCGACCAGTTCATTATCCAGGCTGGAAAGCTCGGTGCCAAAGGTGGCCGTGGGTTGGATCTCGAGGAGGCCTTCAATTGGCTCACGTTTGACATCATTAGTAAGTCGTTGCGTCCGGATTACCTCCTTGTTCACACACTTATGATAATGTGATCACAGGTGATTTGACATTCGGCGAGTCCTTGAATGCTGTTGCTTCCGGCCGCCAGCACCCATGGGTCTCGGTCATCTCGGATAGCGCATTCTTCACGTCGCTGGCTAGCCTCCAACGACGCATACCCTTACTCAAGCTCATTCTGCCATGGGTCTTGCCCAAAGACATGCCAGAACGGGCTGCCAGGCACCAGAGTTTCACCAAGGAGAAAACGTTGAAACGAATTGAGATGGCCAATGAGCTCGATCGGCCTGATTTCTTCCAGCACCTGCTCTCCAAGGGTGGCGACGAGGTCCATTTGGACGAGCTGATCCAGCAATCCAACACCCTGATGGTCGCCGGCTCTGAAACCACGTCGAACTTTCTAAACTTTGTCAGCTACCATTTGCTCAAGGATAAGCGCTGCATGGACGAGCTGGTGCGCGAGGTGCGCTCCGCGTTTCGAACGCCGGCAGACATCACAGCCGACCGGTGCAGCGAGCTGCCGTACCTCAACGCGGTCATCGAGGAAGGTCTCCGCATCGGTCCGCCAGTTCCCTTCGGCCAACCGCGCACATCACCGGGCGCCGTCGTCGGCGGCGTATATCTCCCGCCCGGAACCACGGCTGCCGTCGACATGTGGGCAGTGCACCACAACCCTCGGTACTGGAAGGACCCCTATTGGTTCCGGCCTGAGCGCTGGATCGGGGACGGCTTGGGCGATGACAAAACGGCTTTCAATCCCTTTTTGACCGGCCCGCGATCGTGCCTGGGCATCAACCTGGCCTACATCGAAATGCGCCTCACTCTCACTCTACTCATTTTCAATTATGACTGGGAGTTGGTAGACGGCGATCTGGATCTCTGGAAAGATGCCCGGACGCATATGTTTTGGAAGAAACCCTCTCTTTTTGTTCGATACCATCCCGTGGCAGTTGATGGTGAGCTATAGACACGTACAGCCTCAGAGGAAAAGCTCACACGCATGGGAGTATCACTGGAGAAATCTGACGAACTGCGAGCTTCTGGTGTATGTACAATTTCTTATTTTTAACAGCTATAGACAGATAGGGCCGGGTATCTCAAACGTGAACATATATGTATTCCTGGATCGGCTTTGTGTCGCCTCATGTACGAGAGTGACGATTGCATTCATTGACCGCCTCGAACGCTGCGACTTACGAGGAATAGCCGTCAGCGACATCCACGGCAGTGGCCTGAGCCAACTTGCTAGAAGCAACAGAGACAGTAGGGATCAAGCCCTGAGGGTTGACGCTTCCGCCGGTCGTGACAGCCGCTTCAGCCGAAGTGTTGACTCCAATGGTGATCTGCGACGCGGTTAGAAACATATTTGTGCCCATAAGAAGCTTGCATGACTTACGTATCCAACCAGACCGGCAGCAATGTCGTCGGCGAGCTGCTCTACGCTGATGATGGCGCTGTAGCCTGCAGAGGTGGCGGAGCTGAACAGGCTGTCCTCGGAGTTGGTCGTGCGGTTCAGGGTGCTCAAGTGTTCGGAGTATGGGGACAATGAGTAAACTGAGCTGAGCAGGCTCTCCTCAAAGAACAGCTGTCCGAGGTGCTGGGTGCTGCTGGCGGAGTAACTGGTGCCGTTGGAGACGTTGGACTGGACCGTGACGTGGATGTGGGTCGTCCTCGAGACGTAGTAACCAGGGAACAAGGTCAGGAACTCTGCCATGCCCTCGGAATCGGTCATCTGGATACCGCGCAGGAAGGTCTCGTCGTCAGTGGTGCCATCGGTACGCTTGGACCAGCCATCCAAAAGTTCGGCAGAGTCCGGATCGATTCCGGTGTAGCCCGAGTAAGTTCCGGTAGAGTTGCAGGACCAGATGGTGAGTGCGGCGTCAGGCAGCGGCTCACAGGTCTCGACGTCGATGACGCCGATGTCGAGGTAGAGGTCCACACCGGTCTGTCCGGTGCTCAATTCGCGGACGTCATGGCGCTTGATCTCGCCGTCAATGGCATAAGGGCCCCAGACGGTCTCGGGAGCCAGAACGCAGGTATTGTTCTGGATGGTGGTGTACTGAAGCTCATTGCGCTTGCTGCATGTGGATGATCTCTTGGTGTGGCCACCGGCAGCCCGGCGCTCCTTCATGCGCTGGGAGCGGCGAGCGAGGATGCTCTCACGGCGGGCCTGGATGGCGGATGCACATCGATCGGTTGAGCGTCCGACCAAGGCAGCTTCGCGCTTCGCGGTCTCTGGAGTGAGGCGCTCTGGGTGAGCGAACACCGGCAGCACAGTTGCCAGAGGCAGGAGGATGTACGACAGTCTCATCTTTCCGGAAAAGGGGGTCTATATCAAATTTGATAAAGCGAATGTCGATGGAAAAAGTTGATATTGCGTGGATTTACTAACCTGGCTGGTCGAAGTAAAGGATTAGGTGGGCATCACGGGAACTTATATATTGGCAGCAAGTTTGTGTGCCCAAATGCTTTATCGAGACAGACTCCTGAGTATGGTAAGTGAACCTTACCTGTCACCTGTCTGGGCCCTAGAAGCCGCAAATTGGGTGTTTTCGCCCAGGGTCGTCGAGTCGAATATAGACTTACAAAGGGGCACGATGCCGCTACTACCGGCGCCATCGAGGCCGGCGCTGTCTTTGCATCACCACGGGCTCGGCAGTCATGCTGAAAACGTGGTGCATCCTTGCCATCTCTCCCTTTTCTAGTAAGTGGGTTCCGGCAGCTTGCGCGTATGCTCAGCATTGATGTTCTAGCTGCGGTCCATCATAGGCTCTGCTTTGAAATAGGAGGCTCCGCCCTGCCCGTCTCGCCTGTGAGCCGCGTCGCCTCATTTCAGGAGTCCACAGCCGCAGCCCCTGACCCTGTCCCGTCAACCTATGAATATGGATCGATTGGCAATGTCCGGCTTGGGGTCATCAAGTCCGGCGTCATGGCACTTGTTGAGCCGGGCGCGTTCCGTTCATTAAGTGGGTACCACCGGAGAATCTCCCGGGGAATGCCCCGGGTAGGCCCCGGTGCTGTATATTATGTACCGCCCTTGTGTTTTGCCACGCCTTCTTTATTTGTAGATTGGATGCGTGAAGAACTGATTGATACAACCAATCTGAAAATGAAGTGCCAATGTTTGACACTGCATTTCTGAGTCTCGAGCCGAGACTGGGTACGCGTGGCAACTCGACGTACACCCCTAAGTAATTACTTCTTTTTATGATGCTTTCACAACACCTTTGAGATACCCTAGATCAACGATCCGATCGTCGCAATATTTATCTTTCTGTACACGCAATTGTATCCCCTATGATGTTCTGAAAGACAAGGCTTAGCTCTCTCTGCCATTTAAAGACTCTTAGGTCACAAGGTTCTCGAGACGTTGAGATCTCTCGCTTTGGGCCGTCAGCATCTGACATGCTGTCTTGAATCCAGCAAAAATACTTTCAACCCATTGCACTAATCATCGAGAGAAATGTCCTCTTCAGATCGCCGGCAGCAGAAGGATCATATATTTGGTTCTCTTACGGATCAGTGTGAATGATGTAGTATGGGGGATTGGGTGTTCTAGTCAACGTTGGTTCAGGCTACATGAAACATAAACCAGGAAATCGAAAGGACCTCCATGCCGAACACCGACCGCTGACAGTTGGAGCACCACAACTTGAGGTGCGCCAACTCCAATGCTCAATTCCAAAGAAGTCTGGGACATCAAACACCGACCAGACCAGATTTGACTCACTTGAATCCCGAATCTCTTACTACCATCGTAGATTCCATTGCCAAACTCATGCCGAGATCGAGTCGGAATCGAGAAGGGCAGTCAATTGCCCTGCCAGATCAGATCTGATGCCTATTGCTTGCTGCCTGGTCTGCGAGAGCCCCAGCCAGTCACGATTCGGAATCAGTGCAGAACTCCACGGAACAACACAGCGACACACGCGTGGGCGACCCTACGAATCAGGACCAATCAGGCAATCATGCACCAAGGATAGCATCAGATATACTGTGACAAAGAATTTGCGGCTCCGAATGATGCATCGGACCCGACTGCTGGGTCCGGCACGACCCCAATGCCGCAATTGCCTTCCACTCCGGCTGGGGCATTCGCACGCCATGCAAATCGGAGTTGCGGGCAGCTAGCGTCGGAGTCGCTAAACTTCCTGCCTTGTTCGCTTACACACCACCCATGATATGGCGGGCGGCTTCATCTTGGCTCACGCAGCGGTTTATAAACCCAGTGATAACTCTTGATAAGAAGATCCAAAGGTATGACATCTTTCCGCCATGTTGTTTTCAACTTGTACAAACGACGAGTCATTCGGACCTGCGGTCTCAGGTTGCCGCGATGAGTTCGATTTCACTGTCGCGTTCGAGCTGCTGTTCTTCGGCATCTTGCCCTCGGCCGTGTTCGTCCTTCTTTCGATATGGCGCGTGTTGCTGCTATGGAAGCGGCCCATAATGGTCGATGCTCCCCAGCTACAGCTTGTAAAACTGGTAATTGATTTTCTGCCATGGCAACTTGTCAATAGATGGCTGATGTTCTTAGTGTGCTATCATGACCTATATTGGGTTGCAGCTGGCTCTCTTAATTCTAGTGTGCGTTGGCTGGTACCATGTCACCGCCCTCTTCGTCGCATCAACGGCACTGCAATTCCTTGCCGCTATCTTCATGGCTGCACTATCATTCATGGACCACAATCGATCGCCACGGCCATCCGTACTTCTCAGCAGCTATTTACTCGTCACACTCCTGTTCGATATTGCCGAGACACGTACTTTCTGGCTGGCATCAGCAACAAAGTCCGAAATTATTTTCACGAGCGTGTACACGGCCACTACGGCAGTAAAAGCCGGCCTTTTGCTATTGGAGGCACAGCATAAGACTAGATGGGTGAACTGGGACACGAAGGAGAATCACAGCCCCGAAGAGACATCCGGCATTTTCGACCTCGGTGTTTTCTTCTGGCTGAACGCCCTTTTCAAGAATGGATACCGATCTATCCTGCGGATTGAGGATCTGTATCCTCTGGATCACTCAATGCAGGGTAAGACCTTGAGCGAGCAATTCCGAAGCAATTTGGAATATGATAAGCTTAGAAGCCGCAAGTATGGTCTGATACAGCTGCTCTGGCGCACCCTCAAGACCCCAATCCTGCTTCCGGTTGCGCCTCGGCTGTTGCTTCTTGGCTTTACTTTCTGTCAACCATTCTTTATCAACAGCCTTTTAGATTATTTATCCGAAGACGGAAGCAACGTTTCCTCCAACAGCGCTTATGGGTTCATCGGTGCAAGTATTCTGATCTTCTCCGGGATCGCGCTGTCGACATCAATCTACCAATATCTCCACAATCGAACGTTGCAGATGCTTCGAGGATGTAAGTTCACTATTTTTGTCACAATCCAACATCACGCTGCAATCAAATCCCTCTACCGGCATTGTGTAATATTATACGCACCTCTAGCATGCTGGCTAACGTTCTGTTGATCAAGGTCTGGTCGTGGCCATTTACACGAAATGTACCGAACTTCGAGCCGACACCGGCGAAGAGGCACAATCCGTGACCTTGATGAGCAGCGACTTGGAGCGCATTGATATGGGCTTGAGAAACTTTCATGACATGTAGGCCAGTGTTCTTGAAGTTGGGCTCGCTAGCTGGCTTTTGTACCAACAGCTCGGGGCCGCATTCGTGGCTCCAATCGTCGTCGTCGCCCTATGCTTTGGTGGAACATCATTCATTATACGATACGCCGGCGATTCACAGAAAGCCTGGATGGCTGGAGCTCAGAAACGAGTCGGGCTTACTGCCTCTGTCATTGCCAATATGAAAAATCTCAAAATCTCCGGCTTGGCGATGCCCATTAGCGACTTTGTACAGCGTCTCCGTGTTGGCGAGCTGTCTGCCAGTGCCAAGTTTCGGCTTTTGATGGTGTCTTCCGCTGTCATTGGATCTTGTCCTCTCTACATCTCGCCTATTTTCACGTTTGCCTTTACTCAACAATCTCTGGATGCGACCAGGATTTTTACGTCGTTATCCTATTTGACTCTTCTAGCCAACCCCCTTCAACAACTCTTCCAAGGAATTCCTCGTTTATTGGCAACTGTCGCTTGCCTCGACCGCATTCAGAAATTTCTTGCATCCGAGCCCCGAGAAGATCTTCGACAAACCTCTACAGACTACGCGCACTATCAAAGCGAGAAATCCACGGCTCAATTCAATGGTGGCGATGGCGGGGTGGAGAAAGACTTTGCTATAGCCATCAGAGACGGCAAATTTGGCTGGAGCAAAGAGAAGATTGTCCTGAAGGAAGTCAATCTCGAAATCCTTAGGGGCTCCTTCACAATCATATGTGGTCCAATAGCTTGCGGAAAGTCCACGCTCTGCAAAGCATTTCTGGGGGAAATCCCGTTTCAACAAGGCACCGTCTCGTTCGGAGTGGGGATTATGCGAATAGCTTTCTGTGACCAGTCACCTTTCCTATCAAATGGCAGTATTCGAGATAACATCGTCGGCTTCACGCCTTTCGACTCGCGGCGCTATTCTGAGACCATTACTGCGACCATGTTGGAGGCTGACCTCCAAGAAATGCCTGCTGGCGACGAAACCAATATTGGCAGCAATGGTATCAAGCTATCCGGAGGGCAGAAGCAGCGCGTCGCTTTGGCTCGTGCGCTCTATCTACACACCGACATCTTCATTTTGGACGATGTCTTTAGTGGTCTTGATGCCGATACTGAAGAGCAAGTCTTCCAGCGTGTCTTCGGACCTGATGGCCTCCTCAGGCGCAGAGGGGCGACTGTCGTTCTATGCACACACTCTGTCCGACACCTCCCTGCTGCAGACAGGATCATTGCTCTTGGTACCGCTGGTACTATCGCGGAGCAAGGCACATTTGCAGACCTCGTGCAAAATGATGTGGGCTACGTTCACAGCTTAGGAGTCAAGTCATTGTCCAGCAGCGCTTCCTCTCAGGGAGATGGGTCGACCAAATCTGAAGCAATGAGGCCCGATCTTTTGAAGCGGAATACGACGGCAACTTCTATTGCTGCCGATTCTGCAGATGCGACTCGACAGTTGGGCGATAAGAAAGTATACAAGCTCTATTTCAAGTCTATGGGATACTTTCTCGCATGTTCCATCATCCTTTGGGCCGTTGCTTTCGGGTTCTTCAACAATTTTCCAACAATCTGGCTTAAATACTGGAGCGACGATGTGTTCGAAGAAAATCCGACACACACTTCCGGCTTCTACATTGGAATCTACGCCTTGCTTAATGTTGGATCCGTTCTGTCATTATTGGGCATAGGAGTTGCAACCTTCTATATAGCCGTTCAGAGAGCTGGTGCTCATTTGCACAGCGATGCCTTGAGAACACTAGTCAGAGCGCCTTTGCGGTTTTCCACCATCACCGATCAAGGACAAATTTTGAACCTCTTCAGCCAAGATCTCAACCTCGTAGACACAGAACTTCCCAACGGGTTGCTCAATGCAACCTCGTCTACGTTCGTCGCCATTGGTCAAGCAGCCGTGGTGATCACAACTTCGCCCTACATGGCGATCAGCTATCCCTTCCTGGTTGCCATTCTCTGGGCCGTCCAACGATTCTATTTGCGTACGTCGAGGCAAATGAGGCTGTTGGATCTTGAGGCGAAGAGCCCCCTCTAGTACGTGCATTCAACTACCCTACCATTGCAGTGCTAACTTTGAGTCCTAGCACGCATTTCCTAGACACCACGAAAGGGATAGTAACTTTACGAGCATTTGGATTCTTGGAAAATGACCGCGCCAAGAACGTAGAACTTCTCGACACTTCCCAACGCCCCGCCTATCTGCTGCGAATGATCCAGAGCTGGCTGAATCTGGTTCTTGGCATGGTGGTCATGGTGATGGCCGTCATTCTCACCACCCTCGCGGTAAAGACACATTCGAACTCGGGATTCACTGGCGCATCACTCGTAACCTTGATGCTTTTCGGTGAGAACCTAACGGTTATCGTGATCTACTTGACACAGCTCGAGACCAGTCTTGGAGCAGTCTCTCGACTACGGAGGTTCAATGACGAGGTCCAACCCGAAGACAAGGAGGAAGAGAATGTGATTCCACCCGAAGAATGGCCACAGAGCGGAGCCATTGAGCTCTGCGGCGTCTCTGCAAGCTACGACTCGGACGAGGTTGAGGCGGCAAGCGATGGACATGCATCACTAGCGCTCCACAACATCAACCTCAAAATCGCGCCCGGGGAGAAGGTGGCAGTGTGCGGTCGGACTGGAAGCGGGAAGTCCAGCTTGATCGCCATGCTCCTCAAACTTCTGGATCCGACTCTGGCTACAAGGACGGGAACGACTATAGACGGCCTCAGCTTACACCAAATTGATCGGTCTGCTCTCCGGCGCCGCATCATTGCCATACCACAGGATGCTGTTTTCCTCCCGGATGGGTCATCCTTCCGCGCAAATCTAGATCCATTCGAGATTGCGACGAAGGTGGATTGCCAGTCCGTACTGCAGACTGTAGATCTCTTCAGCTTCGTGGAGGAGCGAGGCGGTCTAGCCAAGGGCATGAGCCCCGGCACGCTGAGTCAAGGTCAGAAGCAGCTCTTCTCACTTGCGCGCGCAGTCCTTAGGCGACGGCTTCGCGCCAAGAGTCTCGGTCTCGACAGAGGCGGTGCGCCCGAGGGCGGGATTCTGCTGCTCGACGAGGTGAGCTCCAGCGTCGACCGCGAAACGGAGAGGGCCATGCAGGAGGTCATCAGGGCCGAGTTTGAGCAGTACACTGTGATAGCGGTTTCGCACCATCTCGATATGATACTCGACTTTGATAGAGTCGTGGTGATGGACCGGGGAGAGATTGTGGAGAAGGGGGACCCGAAAGTCTTATCACAAGATCCGGCGACTAGGTTCGGGGAGTTGTGGAGAGCGGGCGGGAATTGAAGCGTGTTCGCGATGAAGCATGCTCGAGAGTAGACAATATGGTTGGATATGAATGTGCCACTCAGGTGGGGTATGTTGCGTGCCTCTGTTTTCTCCTTGTTCTGTCTGCCCGGCAAAAAGTGATCAGTGATCACAGTCAAGTAGTCCAGAGATAGTCACAGAACTGAGCAAGATCATGACACAGGCAATCCATATTACAGGGCGTCTCAAGCTCGTGCCAGGGCTTCACCTGTTTTCAGTCAAATCACCTTTAAGAAGAGCGTATGGGTACTTCTTACGTCACTTTGACATAAGGAAGTCCCATGACCATGTGACTTCCACTCGGATTATTATGTCGTATTGGCATATCAATGTTATCATGCTGAGCCATGGCGATGGCCGAAAGAGAAAGTACTATGCGTGCTGGCTGTATTATGGCGCTGAGATGCTCGCGCAGCTCATGCGTCATGCTAGATCTACTATCAGACCCCCACGATGACAGGCGAGACCTACGTGATGGAGATACCAGTGGGTACTATCTGCGACTGTCCGTGCATGTCAGCCCGAAAACTTTGCACGACTTATTTCCACCCGGATCTTGATCACTTACGAATGGGTGAGAGCAGTCCGTTTTCGCTCGCTATCCTTTGATTGACCATTGTCATCAAGCATCATTTCTATGAATACTTTGAGCGGATCGGAAGTCACCAGCAACCCCACCAAATTGTCGCAGCCTTTCTATCTCACCCGCCAAGCACAATGGAATCTTGTTCGGTGCTGGCTAGTAGTGAGGCGAGGTCACATCCTGCCTACGAGCCTGCAAATGGACAGGATCTTCTTTACCAGTACAGTTCGATAGGCACTACGAAAGGCACCATCCGTTTGCTGGTTATAAGAGGAGGCACTGGAAACGAGATTGACTGTGAGCTTGTCGATTCCACGCTCGACGAACATGGTCTCCCATTCGAAGCAGTTTCTTATACATGGGGCCCGGAATTTGTGGCCAATTCGGTTAGAATTGGTGGAAGAAGGCTTCCTGTCACCTTCCATTTGAGTTTGATTCTCAGGGATCTACGACTTCCAGACGCAGATCGTATCATTTGGGTTGATGCAGTTTGCATCAACCAGCAAAATGCTGTCGAAAAAGGGCATCAAGTTGCGCAGATGAAAGATATCTACCGGTTTGCGAAGTGCGTATTATTATGTATCTGCCGGCCAATCGACTACACCAACCTTCTTATGGACTCCTTGGAGCAGTTACAAAAAAGCCTTGATGCACCTGTATCCAACGACAAGCAGGCTTTGGCAGCTTCTTGGCATGATGTACAAAACGCGACGGCACGCCGGCACCTGGACTCTCAATCATCTGATATTGGAGCATTACTGCAGCGGCAGGTGAAGGCATTGACCGTACTGCAGAGACAAGGCCTCGAATACATTCTGAACCAGCCTTGGTTTCAAAGAGTGTGGATTTTACAAGAAGTTGCAAATGCATCCAGCGCGATCGTCTGTTGTGGTGGTAAATCTGTATCTGCGGCCATATTCGCGCTCAGCCCCAAGCTACTCAACGTTTCAATTCCATTCGGTCAGGAAGGAATAGTCGCTGAGGTACTTAGCCTTATGACAGGACCTTCAAAGAGAAACGGATTTCAAGATCTATATCCATTGTTACGGAGATTTCGTGGCTCCCATGCCACCGTGGAACGCGACAGGATTTACGCGCTTTTTGGGATCTGCCAAGACGTGCATATCGATACCAAAATCAACCCAGATTACGTTCAACCCGAAAAGGATTTGGTCCATGACACCATATCATACATATGTCGCGTCGAGGTGTCAGCCGTTGCGTCAATCAGCCCTATTAATTCCATCTCTGAGCTCCTTGCGGAGCTGGACGATCTTGACAACACCATGCTTTCATACTTCCTGTATTCAAACGATCATTCAAGCGCCGTTTCTCTTCTAGTACATCGTGGGGAGTACATCTCAGTCGACGCGGAGATGTTCGATCTGGCGAGCACCGACACGATGATCAAAGAGGGGGTTGTGGAACTCTTACTCCAGCAGCGCAACGCAGATACTCTCCTCTCAGGCTGGGGCACGTGGACAACAACATGGGTCGCCGCAGAGTATGGCCACGATGCCCTGGCAAGGTCAATGCTGGCAAAGGTCTGTGGTATTGATGATACCGTGGACGGTGTACAGTGGAAAACACGCCGGTTCCCGGAATTAACAGGTGCTATCGCCGATCTTGTCACTCGACTGCACATGGTCCTGCGGAGAACACGCCTGCACCAGGCAGCAAAACTTGGTAATACCAACCTGGCCGCTCTCCTGCTCAAGGCAGGAGCCAGCCCCGACGTTGTAGATGACTGGAATAACTCGTCTCTCACATTCGCCGCCGAGAATGACCATATCAGTATTGTCCAGCTTCTCATTGACAATGGCGCTGATTTGAATCCTGAAGCCATTAGAGGATCACTTACCCCACTATCAGCCGCTGCAAAAAGCGGCCATGAGACTATGGTCAAATTTCTTTTAAAGAGCGGTGCATACTTTTCGCTCAAAGACTTTGGACGGGACTCTGAGCCACTGGAACAGGCAGCATACCATGGCCGGGAAGCTATTGTTCGGATTCTCCTCGCGACGGGCGCCAACGACGATGATAAGTCCCCTGCCGTCCTCAACTCAGCGTTGTGGAAGGCGGCCAGAGGCGGTCAGACGTCGATGCTGCGCTTTCTTTTTGCCGCCGGAGCTACTGCCAATGAAGGAAATCTATCACATACGTTAACCGTCGTTGCGCAAGAGTTGGCAATTGGACGGCCAGAGTTTGACGCACAAGAACTTCCCAATCGGGAACTTACGGCTCGGAGTTTGCTCGAGAAGGGTGCACGATCTGGCAAAGCTCTGTGTTGGGCGGCTATGGCTGGAAACGAGAAATTCCTTCAGGTGCTCCTCGAGCATGGAGTTGGCCAAGCGAACATCAATCAGAGATTCCGTCTCCGCTATACAGGTTTGAGAATCGGTGACCATGTAGAGTGCACACCACTGGCGTTCGCAACACTTCAAGGCAACAAAGATTCAGTTAAGCTCTTATTAGCTCATGGAGCCAACCCTAACATCAAAGACTCTGGAGGCGAGACGCCACTATCAAGGGCAGAAGAAGCAGGAGAAAAGGAGATTGTTGACATATTGAGGAGTGAGAGTACTGGAATATAGGTCGAGTCTGTTCGAAGAACTACCAACCTCTGAACGATAGCTGCATACCTAGATATGGAAGTGTCACTGCGCTGCGGAAACTACCTACTCTACGGAATAGAAAAACCTCTCGAATTGACTCCACTCGAACTCAAGGGCATGATCATCGAATTCCGCCTCTACGTCCATCAAATCAAATAGAGATGTCATACTGCTTTCCGGTCGAGTATCAGAATGAGACGTTTCAATAATCAGCACGTGCTCCACATAGTCCTGGACGGTACTCTGGACTTCCCGAGCGACCCGTTGACGGTATCTTGTCACAGTCTCTGAGAACCTTTCTAGTACATGATGGTAGAACTTGACCTGGGGGCTCGATCCCATCATATCCTCGAGTAGGCTCAGTGTTGCCTCAAAGCCGTTGTCTATGTCCGGTCGCGGTTCACCAGCAAACTTGGAGAAGCCCAAGACTAAGCCAGAACCAAAAATCCAGGACCTGTTCATCACATATCAGTACTGAGGGAGAGTGAAACCGCATTACGGCATCGTATTCACTTACTGAAGCAGACAGAGGTTCCCGAAGTTGAAGCCCAGCTTTTGGAGTCGCTGTAGCATTTCCGCCAAGTAGACTACTGATCCAACACATACTTGCGCCAGCTTCGATACCTCGTGATTCTTGATTCTGACATCGGTCGCCTCTTCCGGGTCAACGATCAAGTGATCTGGAGCCCTGCCGCGTAGTCGGGACACGAGATATGCGATCAGAAAAGGCCTAGTAACCAGCATCACAGCAAAGTAGTACACGCACGAGATGTGGATATTGCCGATTAGATTTCGCCGCATCTCAGCGCTGATCTCGGTGCCAGGGCTGTACGAGAAACTCCGTACAGCATCCGGAAGGCTTTGAATCCATCCTCGCAAATCCTTGAGAAGTGTCTCTGCGGTCGGGACGTGCAGAACGTTTCCCGAGCGTAGTTTCCGCACGGTGTTCTCGACCAGCTGGCAACCGTCGAGTACGGCGGCAAATGCAGCGCGGGAGCCATCAACGGGATTAGGGTACCAAACTTCTGGAATATGCTGCGGGCGGCCAATGATGAAACCCGCCAGGACGTCGAGCACTCTGAGACTGTTCCAGGTCCGCATTCTGCAATGATAATCAGTAGGACGATCACCAAGAACAAAGTTCGAGGCGCTTACCGAGCATTGCATTCGCTCTCGGAGAGCCACTGGTGACTCGTCTCCTGATGAAAGCCGCCTATGATGGCCGCGCGAGCCGCTATCCCCATGTACATGGAAGCAGCATTCCGGTGGCTAGCACCCAGCATGAAGAAGGCCAGTAGAAGAAACAGTCGCACCATTTTGGTGCTGGGATTTGCCAACATGCCTTGGAAGGCAACCTTGTTACCTCTCAACATGAATGATGTAGCAATTTGTGGATCTGACTGATGATCCGGATGTGTCTGCGCGCCAATAGCTAACGCAACGTCGAGGGCAGCCAAGTTTTCACTAGCCTCAGCGTTATGGGAATCAGTTGAACTCTCTGCCCTTGCTGCTAGCAGTTCTTCCATTTCTTCTCGTGTGAAAAGATCAAAAATACCTTCCGTCTTCCTTTACCTGTCAGCACGAAATCTCAAGGTACTGGAGGACTTGATGCTGGACCAACCGCTTGCAGGTACGCATCCAATAAATCTTGGAGTCGATGATCCATCGAGGTATCATACGTCTCGCCGTCGATGGGCGCTAGCTCCGTCCCGGGAAAGGAGCTGTCATGATCACCATCTGTAAAGCTTGTGGAACCCACGAACGGTCGCAGGGTCTTGCGAAGGAAATGCAGAAATGAAAAAGACGCGGGTTCGCCATTTTCGCCTTTAACACTTCTTTAGATACAGAATACGCTCATGATATTCAACAGGTGGAATTTACCTCCAGTGATAGGACGTGCAGTGACAGGTTTGTCAATTTGTGGTCCAGATGATTGCCGTATTTCTTGTGGCAATGATGTCGTGACATTGCCCGTTGGCTCCAAGGTTGATGGGCTGATGAAATTATTCACCTCCAAATGCTGATGAGGCGTGATAGTGGGCGCAGGCTCATTATCATCTGCATTCCCAGTGCGTGACTCACCCGACGTCGACCCAAGCGACACCTCATTTGCCCGCCGTCTGGTGCCTCCACAATCGCGATGGCGGTGGCGTCGTCGGTCAAGATGCGTATACACGCAATACTCGGATCTTTTTCGACGGATACATGCCTGACAAGGAATCTGGGAATCGCATCTTATCTTGGACGCCTTGCATGCGGCGCACGCCTGTTCCGACCGCTGTCTCTCCTCGGGCCGGACTCTCGGTCGTGGCATGTCGCTCGGCCCGGTGCCATTCAATGCTGTGAAGAGTTGGGAGAATAGAAAGGAAAATGCTCAATTGAGGTGGATCACTGCGGGAAATGAACTGAATCTGCTCTCGTCTGTGGTATAATACGCATTGTGATATTTCACTGGCCGCGATACGTTCGGCTATCCGCACGGGGCGATATCCGCGTGTTATCTGGGTACGGACGGAGTATATCCGTGGCTCGTCGGACCTTCATTAGACACAAAATGAACGATTGACTACAGACATCTTTGATATCCGCATTGCAATGAATGGCTTTGAGATGAAGTGATCTGATTGCACGCCCTCGGAAACATGCATTATTTTAATTGGCCCAACGAGTTTCAATTCAAAATAATCAATTGACATGGGCGTACAAGTATAGTAGACCTGGTTAAACCGTACGTGATTTGCAGCTCCACAGCAGGTGGACTGTCGGGGCTATAGGTCAGCTAAATAGTGGTAATATGCCCCCCTAAAGCTTCGCTAGGTGCAAAGGCGCAGCAGCGTACAAGAGCCCCGCTGCGTCAACCTGGAAAACTGTTGTTAGATGCTGGCCCAAAAGGTTAAACGAGAGAATTGCCTGTCGCTCATGCACTTACATATGAAGGATTGAGTTCGCTGAGACTTTGAACTCCGAGAAGGGACATTGTCACCTCAATCTCGTGCTGTAGTATCCGGATTGCCTTGCGCACTCCAGCTTCTCCGAAGACGAGGGCATAGAGAAAGGCCCGGCCAAGACCGACTGCTTTTGCCCCGAGAGCCAAGGCCTTGACGATGTCCGCCCCTCTCTCGATGCCGCCGTCTACGATGACCTCGCACTTCTCGAACACTGTGGGACAGTTTTTGCGAATCTCAATCAACGTCTCGACCGCGGAGGGCGCCCCGTCAAGTTGCCGCCCGCCATGGTTCGAAAGCCATGGGTGGACCCCATACTGCATACAGAGCTCGGCATCTTCCCAGCACTGAACGCCTTTGATGGCAATTGGGAGATCCGTGATACCTCTGAGCCATTCAATCGCCGATACCCAGTCAAACTTGGACCACACTGGTCTACATAGCGATTCTTCTGTCAGCTCCTGCAAGGCAGATTATCAAACTCGGGTGCTTGGGCAAGACTTACGGCCTCTTGACTGTAGGTTCTCGTTCATGGTTTTCGGGTTGATCAGCATGTTCGCCTCCTCCTTGGCGCTCTTCTAGCTCCTCATCCTCTTCGATGGCGACCCTCATGTCATACTCTCTCTTGCCCGCACATATCGCATCAACGGTCAAGGCGAAGCCCTTGTACCCGAGAGAAACAGCTTCCCGAACCTCTTGCTCCGATATGCGCAGGTCTGATTTGGGATAAATCTGCCAGTAGAGCACTTGGCCCGCAGCGCCAGCATCTACAATCTCCTGCCGAGAGCATCCGGCGCCGTTGCAGACCCAATGGAGGACTCCGTGCTTGGCGGCCGCCCTCGTCATCAGTATTTCTCCGGCCATATTTGAAAGCTTGGCGCCACCAGCAGGACAAATAAAGAAGGGCACGGAGAACTGGTTCCCGAGAATCGTGCAGCTCATGTCCACGTGCTCTATAGGCCGCAGCACTCGCGGGCGGAATCGTGCGTATCTCCAGCTCGTGCGATTCCAAGTCAAGGCCAGGTGATCCTCTGCCCCAGTCATGAGAACTATGTGGCTGTTCGTTAGTCCTTCAAGCTCCTGAAATTATGGCCAATTCGACCTACAAGCAAACGATTTCGAAGGCAACATCGTTTTGGCCGCTTTCTCAAAGTCCGAAATGCTAATGATGCTGGCAAACTTCGCTGGACGTGATGCTATCACGCGGACTGGCGGCTCTGCGGATTTTGAGGGATTGCTCAATGAATTCGATATTTCTCCAACTCGTTGTCTATCGCCATACCGTCAGCAAACCGACCAAATGTGCATGCATGGAAATGCCTTTGCCTACTCAGGTCTGAGATACTTGTCTAACGTATCGCTTGGATGAAGCTGCATGAACGCCGTAGTAGCATCATTGCCAGCATATTTCAGTATGATGTCTGGACCTCCAGGGTGCGACTCCAAAAAGTCCGTCACATCATAAACAGCCTGGTCGATAATCACCCAGCAGCTTTCTCTCGATCTATGCTGCCCAACGTCTGACCTGATACGCCGAAGTCTTATTAGCGAAGAACATTTGGCTTCCGGTTCCTATGCTTACAACGATAACATGGCCATCATCCATGCGTGAAAGGTGACGAACAAATGCCTCTATGATCAATCAAGCCTTTCTCTTTCGTTGGATCTATTGACTCTTCAAGCTTGGGCTCAAATAGAAACCGTCACCTGCAGTCCAGCACATACCCCTGACGTGAAGTCGAGGTCCAATATGCGCAACGGATCTGGCATGTTAGCATCGAATAGCCGCTCGTAGGCGCTTAAGGTTAGGCGTATGGCGTATATCCGTGATTTGTCTTATCACCTGCAATCGACCCCAACGACCGGTCTACATCGGCTAAACGACAACAGATGTCCCAGGTACATACCCGGGTCTTATCTTCCGCGGCTAGCTACCAACGTCTTCGCGTATAGATCATTTCACTTCCAGAAGACTTAGGTGAATAGATCATCAGCCTGAGATTCGTCAATCGGAAGGGAAAAATAGCTTCTGGGAAAAGACCATGGATGCGGTATTCGCAGAGATTAGGAAGCAAACCACCACCTTCAATTTGGGAGACGAAGACGTGAGTGTGAACATGCAGGCACAATGCGCTCGTCCTCGGCATCATTGACACCATTTTAGAAATGGCGCGAGCTATACGAACCCCTGTATTTGCCATTCCCGCCGGGCATTCAAGTCAAACGAGACCAGATCTACGGGCCGGCCGATAGAAATCGTCTCGACGTGTATCTTCCAACTGGAGAAGGGAGGGACAGAACGGTCCTTGTCTACATCCATGGTGGTGGGTTCTTCTCTGGCGACAAGGCTTGGAGCGAAAAGGTCTGGGTCATTCATCGTTTGAAAATTTAACCAGCAAGGATGAAGCTGACGATCGACATACACAGTGCTACGCAAACATTGGCTATCACTTTGCCGGTCAAGGCATTGTAACCGTCGTCGTCAATCACCGACTCGTACCCCACGTGCAGTACCCGGGCGGTGCTGATGACATGCAACTTGCCCGAGAATGGGTCTATGAGAACATTTCAAAGGCTGAGTTCGGTCGTGGCTCAGTCGAGAAAGTCTTCCTATTTGGACACTCTTCAGGAGGGGCACATGTAGCGATGAACCTCTATGCAGCCGGTACGTACCGGCCCTCGACCAGTAGCACAGGGGGTCCGATCAACTGAACAGTTCTATAGGTGATCCAGCGAGAATACCGCAGCAGACACTCTTCCCACCAGTAGCCGGTGTCATGCTACTAGACGTGCCATTCTGGTACGACATGAGAAAGCCGGTCAGGAATAAGACGATCACGAGTTACTATGGTTCGGATCAGCAAGGCATCTGGGGCGTGAGTACAGACTTGCCATGTCTTGAATATAATTACTGACTTCGAGCCTAGCCAAGATCTGCTCTTGGCCTCTTCCAACGGTTGCCGGCCGAGTCCCCTCTCCTGTGGGTGATGCATTCGGGGACCATGTAGGTGTCAGACTAACAGTCGCCAGGGATTCCGCCGTATTACCCATCTACTTGGGATCCGTGGAATGGGAAGTGTAAGTGATGTTAGCCTTTCAAGAATTAACAAGCGCTAAATGCGATACAGACCAGAGACAGCAGACGCAACAATCATGTTCCTCGACGCCTACCGCGCCCGAAGCCTGCCGTCCGGGTCTCTCCCGGTATTTGAAGTTGTGAAGGGTCACAATCATCTAAGGTAGGCCCGAAGAATGAAGAATGAAACGTGGATAATAACACTGATGATTTATACAGCAATGTCCTGTCAATAGGGACGGAGGATACCGCACAAGCTGATTCAATTCTGCGATTCATAAACAATTGCCTACAGCAGAGGATGAGGGCAAAGTTAGCAGTGAAACTATAAAGGGCTCATCAAGATCAAAGAGATGAATTAAAATCATGGATTGTGAATCATGAGGCAGTGATGATGGACGACCAGGGACTGGACAGCGAATGAAGCGGCGATAGTGAATCAATATTGTGTGTTGACTTCATCCGAGTTTTGCGCACTCGGGCAGCGTTGGCGCAAAAGCTGTCGTGACTGAGCACCGGTTCCTGTGTCCATTTCTTATGTATATAACATCGATTCACTGACTAGTTAACAAAGATAAACAAGATATCTAATCGTCGATCTGGCAGCTGAGCTGCTCCCGACACTCTTAGTGGACAAATGCACTAGAGCTCCATCTGACCGGCCTCAGCTAATATGGTACGCTCACGTATCGCAGAACCTTGGTGACGAGAAGACATTCTGGATATGCCAAAATTTATTGAAATCTACTAAAAACAACATTCGCGTAAAAAGGTGCTGAAGGGACGGTGTATGGGACACCCGACTCTTCAAATCGGGTAACGGAACGATTTCAATTTGAAATCTGTCATATCCTCAAACTCTTCATTCTCAACATGAAGAGTCGCATCTGGGGGTGTGTTAGTGCTTTCCCGGCAAAATCTGGGAAGGAGATACCGCGAACCTTCTGCATCTGTAGCATTCTTTGCGTCTCGCTTTGAATTCCACATCATATGAGTCAGTCCCATTAGAACAATCAATACAGCTGTAAAGGCCAGAAATGCCAACATGGTGTACTTTGCCGCCTGCCATACCGGTCAGTAAATAATATATACTTGAGAGGGTGGAACTTGCGTAGTAGTTGGGTGCATCATCTGCTCTGAATGTCTGGGGCCCTATGATGTTTCCGACAGCATAGCCTAGCTGATAGACCGCTCCGAAAGCAAACTTCTTGGTCGAGCCCGCGACGCCGCCAGTCATGTAGGCGATAATGAAAAGAATGCATATGGGGACTGTTTCAGGTCAGCTCGGGTCCAAGCAACATTGTGCAGCAGCAGCGCCTCTCTCACATTGCATCATGAGGATATATCCTCCATATCGTGCACCGTAGTTCGCTTCCGGTATCGCAAGCATCATGATGACTCCAGTCACTGCCAATACCAAAGTCCAAATGCCGCCAACCGTTCTGTTGGTGTGTTTGCAAATGAATAATGCGAGCACTGTGCCTGCAACTTGAGCGCCCCCTGAGCCCATGTTCAGCAGTGTGGATTGATTCGTATCGAAGCCAAAGCCTGAGATGATCGTTGGTCCTGAAAATGACTCTGTTAGCATCACGATTCCGAGAGCCTCCCAGTAACACATCTCAGACGTACCAAACGCAGTCACGCCACCATTCGGAAGGCCGGTCGATACCAGGAGAAGAAATATCAAGTAGAACCGCACGTCCCGGAAACACTCTTTGAGCTGTGGCCAACTGAATGACCACACTTCGGTTCCCGTCTTGTTCTCACGCACGCGCTCGAGCGCGATGACCTTTTCTCTCTCTGTGAGCCACGACGCTTCGGTCGGCGACGCCGCCAGCCAGAACCAAAGGACGACTCCGATGACGAAAGTAAGCCCACCGTAGAGCACAAAAAGACCCTGCCATTTGAAATACTCTGCGCGGTTCAACGCCCAGGCGCAGAAGCCTCCTGCCACAGCAGCCCAGCCAGACGTCGTGTACCATATCGCGACCCTGGTAACCTGCTCCGACTTGGTGTAGTAGGAGCCGGTGATGTAAATAGCCGCTGGCGCTGTGACGACTTCGACTGCGCCGAGAATGAATCGGACGGCTGCGAGGCTGCCGAAGTCTTTGCATACCGCGTGCATGGCCACGACTATGCCCCACAACATGGCCATGCCGGCGAGAAACTTTGCCAGGGGGAGACGCTGCATCAGAAACATGGCGGGTATCTCGCCGCCGAGGTAACCAAAACTGAAAAGGGTAAGAGTCTGAGAGGACATGGAGAAGCATGGTGTGGAACATACTACACGATTGACCCTAGCCAGGAATATTGACTCGCGGTCAAGTGAGTGTCTGTCTTGAGGTCCATGATAGCTGCAAATGAAAGACTGTTCTTGTCCTAGAATCTCCCATTTAGATCATTTACTGGCCAGTAATTGATGTAGAGCTACCACATACCATGAGCTGCAGGAGATAGATGGTGAAAATCATGGGCATAATTCTCCAGTCAATCTTGCGGAGTACTCGCTTTGCCTCGTCCGAGTCTGGGTCAAACTCGATGTTGTGGCGCCGAAGCAAGTCAAGAGCCTTGTCTTTGCTTTCTCCGGGAACAATATGATCCATTTTGATCGCCGTAATCTCCCCCTGATAGAAACAATTAGATCTGCTGGACGAAAGTCACGTTTTCACGCCGAACTCACTTTGCCAATATCGGCATTATCTGCAATTGAGGAGATTTTCTTCATGTTGGATAATTTGCTTCAGGTCGTCCTAATGGACTCCAACAATGGAGATACGTGGCTTGACTATATCCAAGTAAATAGAAAGGAAGCCCGGGATTACGGGAAGGTCTAATCGTGTCGCCGTCTTTTGGTGGTCGTATTCATTATCTTGGCGTGCAGAGAGATAGGCGCCGCCCTTAGTGGCGGGGACATTCGGAAATGGGGCACATCAAATCGAGGAGGTCAGGACACCGATAAGGCTCGGAGATGGTCCATAGCCGGCTATCTCCCCTAGCTATCAACAACATCCTCAAGTTTGATGGCGATAAACCAAGATCGCGGGGTTGTCTTGAATGAACAGGGCGGCGAGTTACACATGACACAATGCATGCAGGTCGGCGCTGTTCCGTAGGATCTCGGGCCGCTGGGCATGGACCACTCATTGCGCGGGCACTCGAAGACGTTGAAGAAGCTCATCAATGAGCCAAAGCTCAAAAAGCGAGGAGTAGGAGTAGTGAAGAGTGAAGAAGATTGTTTCCATGTCATCTTTCGACAATTCCCATGATTGACACAAGCAAAATGGCGGAAAGACTGGTTCCGGTTATCTCGCTCAAAGGTTTGCCACCCATTTTCGCGGCCCATGTGCAGCAGAGCTGACCTGAGTAAAGAATTTGCCAGTCGGAAGGACGAGATTAGAGCACAACTCGTAGATGCCGCAGAAAACGCCGGGTTCTTCACCCTTGTGGATCATGGCATCTCTGTTGCCGAGATTGAGGAACAGTTCGCGATTTCAAAGTCATTCTTTGATCTGCCAGCCGAGACCAAGGCGAAGACAGCTCACGATACGAAGACCAACAATGGTTGGGAGTACAAGGTAAGCGCAATAACACTCTCTGTTTGAGCGCCCTCTAATCTGGTGCTCTTTCAGGCCCAGCTGAGACCAAGCACCGGCACATATGACCAGAAAGAATCGCTCTGGCTCATGCGCAACTCGCAATGGCCAAGCGAGGAAGATGTTCCGGGATTTAAGGAGACGACTGAGAAGTTCATGTCCAAGTGCGCCAGTATCTCCGACCAAGTTTGTACTTCAACCCTCGTGACCTTCATGGTAAGGACATCTAGGCTGATCTCGTGACATCCAGTATCCTGTTTCTCTGCCGCTCTTGGCTTTGACGAGGAGTTCCTGGTCCAGGCCAATGACCCTGCCAAGCTCGACTGCATGACGCAGTTACGTCTCATCCACTATCCTCCCGCAGAGAACGCCGCGGGGAGCTGGAGGGCCGGAACACACACAGATATTGGTTGCCTCACCCTACTCTTTCAAAGAGATGGAGAGGATGGTCTCGAAATCTGTCCGGGTAGGGAGTCCTTCACCAGCTTTGGCATGGGCGATACATTCACGCCTCTGCCTGCCGTGACTGGACCGATCGTGGTGAACATTGGAGACATGCTGAGTGCGTCAATTTGATATTTGAATTATCCTGGATAGTATTTCGCTGACTATGGGTGCAGTGGCTTGGTCCGACGACCGCTTAAAGTCCAATTTCCATCGCGTGAGAGCCAAGGACATTGGCAAATCGCCCTCGCGCTACTCTATTGCATACTTCAACCAGTCTCGAAAGGACTACATCATGCAAGGACCTTTGAAGAAATAGTATGTCTGCAGTCTCCTTAGTGCAAAAGTTCAGAGCTTTTACTGACTATTCCTTCTCTTCAAAGCCCTGCCGTGAGTGTTGGTGAATGGTTTGCTGAGTCGGTCGCTCGGAACTTCAATCGTCAAGCTGCGGTTGTAACAGCATGAGTGGCTTGATTGGCTTCAACAGCTCCAATTACTGTTATTTGGCACTTCACAATTTTCTTTAAGAAAAATGAATTTTGGAAGTCCCGGGAAAGGGAATGAAAGGTTGCCAAGTTCCAGTTATATGATTCGTCCGGTTTTGATGTAAACCAAATTCCAGCTCTGCTCAGGATATTCAAACCTGCTCTACATCTGCTCAGCTGCCGTGTGACAGAATATTGCCTGGACCTCATTTTGAAAGAATTGGCGTTAAATGTGGTAGATCCTAGACCGCGCACACGGCGGGTAAACGTCAAACTCATTGTGTCGATCATTGAATCGCTCCAGATTAAGCTCTAGCCATAGTGTCTCGGTCCGTGTGCACTAAGGTTACCTAGGTCGGCTGATAACGTGTACGAATACGAATCCATTGCTGAATCGATACGGCACGGCAAATGCCCAGCTCCACTCGACTTTTATGGGCGAAAACTGTTGTCCATGTCCTCGTGGCTGGTCGTGAATATGAAGGCCTTATCGGTGACGGAGAGCCACCTCTTGCGGGCGCAAGCACTACGATTTTTAATAGATATTTCAATTACAGATACAAATACGGAACTGCCACGTTCAATCAACGCGTGATTCGTCTTTTCTCGTCATACTATGCTTGCCCCGGAATGTTCTCGACGTGTTCAAAATGATTCCTAACTTCGGCTCTATTGTTTGTTTATTGTCTATGCGGTCCACGTCTGGGCGTCTTCCGCACACGCCAAGTATAATGGAGTGAAGCCGCCCCTGGTTTCTCTTATAAACGGCACCTACAAGGGCGTTTATAATGATCAGTACAAGCAGGAATTCTTCCTTGGAATGCCATATGCCCAGCCGCCTGTTGGAGACCTCCGCCTTCGTGTTCCCCAGTCACTCAATCAATCCTGGGAAGACATCAGAAACGCCACCGACTACGGCCCGATCTGTCTCGGGACGGGGCAGACGGGCGAGGTTTCGGAGGATTGTCTAACGATAAATGTCATTCGTCCTGCTGGAGTCGAAAATGGTGATGATCTGGCGGTAGCTGGTAAGGCTGAAGACATGTTCAACATAAGGGAAGCAGAACTTATTGACTGATCGTTGTATTGTAGTATGGATATATGGTGGCGGATTCGTCTCTGGTGGCTCGGCAATGCAGCAGTACAACCTTTCATTTATCGTCGACCAATCAGTCCAAATGGGCACGCCAATGATTGGTGTCAGCCTCAATTATAGACTGCATTGCTGGGAGTTCATGTGGGGCCAGGAGATATATGAAGAGGGATCAGCCAACCTCGGATTCCGGGACCAGAGATTGGCATTGCACTGGATCCAGGACAATATTGCTGAAGTGAGTTCATCTTTTTTCTCAGTACCAATATACGTCAACTATCAACCGAAACAACATTCTAATCGGTCATGTTGCAGTTTGGTGGTGACCCTTCAAAGGTGACAATTTGGGGCGAAAGTGCCGGAGCTCATAGCGTAGGGGTCCAAATGACGGCATACGGGGGCCGTGATGATGGCCTCTTCCGAGCCGCGATCAGCCAAAGCGGTGCGCCGAGTACCTACAGCCGGTATCAAACAATCGAGGAGTGGCAGCCCTACTACGACGCAGTAGTACAGGCAGCCAACTGTACTGCTTCAACACGGGGCAGCCTAGAGTGTCTCCGCACTGTTGATACAGATGTCTTGCTAGCGATCTTTCAGAACGAGAGCATCATCCCGGCTCACACTTTGACCGGCACTACCGGCCCGCAATTCGTCAGTGTCATTGATGGCGATTTTATAAGGGAGAGCGGAACGAAGCAACTCCGCGATGGCAACTATGTCAAGGTCCCTTATATGATTGGCGCAAATGCGGACGAGGGTACCAGTTTCTCAACAAAAGGCGCCGTAAACACGACGACAGAGTTCTTGGAACTGCTCACCAGTTGGGGTCTTAACAACAGTACAGTCGCAACTCTCGCGGCGCTGTATCCAGACATACCAGAGATTGGGATTCCAAAGTCAATGCTTGGGCGGCCGCCCGCAGAGTACGGCGCACAGTACAAACGCGCGGCGGCGTACGGCGGCGACATCAACATACATGCGCCTCGCCGACTTGCCAATGAAATATGGGCTGAACATAATATCACCAGCTACAGCTACTTCTTCGACGTTGTAACGACAATCGCAGGTCCTGACGAAGGCGTCCCCCATGGCGCTGAGGTACCATTTGTGTTCAATAATGTCTTCGGAACCGGCTACGACGATGATTCCAATGTCTTCAGAGATGGGCCAGACACGTTCAAGCGACTGTCCGAAACAATGAGTAGGATGTGGGTCAGCTTTGTAACCAAATTGGACCCGAATCATTCAGGAAGTAAGTGCACCAGTGCTTGCTAGCATCTTTCGACGCTGATCAACCGCTTTGTAGTGAATGAGACACATTGGCCCGCGTATACCGGTCTTTATGCCCAGAACCTGGCATTTGACGTCAATACCACGGATTCTGTCTATCATCAGGCCGATACGTACCGAGCGGAAGCTCTTGCTTACTTAGGCGCTGCGCTCGATACTGCGTTTGGTCATTGAATGGCCTGGACGGGCTCTGGACGGATACACACCGATTCATTTCGAATCAGTGATAAAGCAGCGAATATCAAGAGGGGCGTGTTCAGTGTATGGCTATTTCTTGGTCAACTTTTGAGAAGGCAGGAATATCACAGGCATCATTGCTTTATGGGAGCTCGGCTGTGTCATAGCCCTCGACCTCCACCCTTTTCTATCACTGTGTCGTTCCCTGTTCTAGGAGCCGGCCCTCGAGTGTGCGAGAATATGCTCATGCCAAGCAATTGGGACATCTTACTACATTGCATTTGGTGTTTGCTCTCGCATTTATGTAAGGTTCTCGAAAGTTCTCTCAATCATAATCTCGTCTTTCCAGTCGATCCCGCAATCATCATCCTTCTGCAGCGTGCATGCAAGTTGCTCAATTTCAAACGGTCTCGCCCATCAAGACGCCGTACTCGTAGGAGCAGTGACTTCAGTAGCAGTTCCCTCCTCCGCAAGGTAATCGTAGTCGGGATTGGTCTCACCACCATTTTCATAATACCAGGCAGCAGCAGTAATAGCCTCGGACTCGGTGACATTGATACCAAACGCAAGCCAGGCAAAGACGCCTTCAGAGACATCGTCGCCGATGTAGATGTACTCATGGACGGGTTCGATACCCTCGCTGTCTGTCTCCTCGACAAACAGATCGTCGTCCACGTTGTCGGTGATGCTAGCCGTATTGGTGTTGTAGGGCGAGCGCGCCTCTACCGCAGTGATGAGGTCCTGGTCAAAGAATGCCTGACCAATGTGCGACGAGTAGATATTGTTGTTACCAAGCGTGCCGTTGGCAAAGACTGTCGCGTTGGTGTGGACCATCAGGTGGATGTGCGTGGCGCGCATAGCGTAGTGGCCGGGGAACAAACTTGTGAACTGCGCAACGCCGTCGTCGTTGGTCTTTTGGATACCGCGCATGAATGTGTTGTTTAGGTTGGAGGCGTCGGCGTCGTTGCCGTTGCCACTGACCTGGACTCCGGAGTAGACGCCAGTCGAGTTGCAGTGCCAGATCTCCAGGTACACGTCCGGCACGGGTTCGCAAGTATCGACGTCGACGACTTGATAATCGAGAATCATAGGGTTTCCGTCTTGGCCGTCGATAATATTGGGTCGAATAAACTCCCCGCCCACATCTGTAGAAGTGTGTTAGTGAATTGTCTAATGGTATCACTCACGTCAAGTTGATGATATTAGATGATACATACAATAAGGCCCTTGTGTGACCTCAGGAGTGAGAAGGCAAGAGCTGAAGCCCTCGAACAGAACGGATGCGTCGGATGCGGCAGTGAATCCATTGCCCGTCTCGTTATGGTTGGTGGCATCGACAGTGGTAGCGTTACGTCTTACCACGCTCGTCTTGGCTCCGGTGACTCTGGCATCCTGGAGTGTTGCATGTCGGCGCTCGGCGTTGCGCTTGTTGACACCACGAGCCTTGAGCTTCTCGGCGCAATGACTAATGTCGCCGCGCTTTACAGTCTTGAGGAATTCCCGACGCTCGTTCACCTCCGCCTTGAAGTCATGACCCGTATGGGCAGCGACGGAGCTAGAAAGCAGAGTCAGGCCGACAATGAAGACCTGAGGAAAATACATGGCGACTTATTGAGCAAAGAACTTGATTTGTTCGATAGATTGAATCTTTTCCTCTTCCGATGATCCAAAGATTGTTCGACTTAGCAGTGAAGGGAATACAACGATAAAGAAGAAGCTTCACAATCATCTGCCGTCTTATAGAAAGATCGCCGGCTCCGTCCTTCATGTTCACACATGACTAGTTCCCAGGCGACACAGGTGGTCGGCACACAGCCCAATGATCTGGCTAGCCGGGATATCGCAAGCCACTACGTAACTGTATCAACTTGACAAGGCTGCGACTGCTTACTCATAAGAAGCATTTCACTGGTTTCCGGCTAGGCGTCGATGGGTCAGGGCAGTGGACTTACGCAAGCATTGGCATTGATGCCATTCGTAAACTTTCGTTGACTCTTGGTCGGGACATAGAAAAAAAAGTTATCCCCGTCCGGGGTGCATGTGCTGACTAACAAGCATTCATATGATCCCCGGGAACACGGTAGAGGCGCTGAGTCTTTCGCCCTTGCCGCCGGGTAGTCCGCTACCGCCCGCCGTGGATATAACAAGGCGCAAGGCCGCGCGGCTTTCCCCGCGGTGCGGTAGACTCACTGCCGGTCTCCATACCTTCACAACTCGACGGGCGGAACAGAAGTACGTACAGAAGAGAGATCCACTATGCGTAAATTTCCGCATTGGGAGTTAGATGCGGTGGAGACAGACATGAAGTACCCACTCAAAACGAGCTGTAAAGGAAAAAGGACGTTGACATAAGCTACATCCCTGCTTCTTGACTTGAACCTCCATCCTGGTGTAGCTGAAGCCAAATACCTGACGGTAGAACGGCAGAAATAGAAGACCAATGAGGTCCTTTAGAGTTTCGTTGCGTTTATAGATTCCCCCACATTGCCCTTGCCATCGGGGATTTGTAAGTCTGACAGCATTGCTTTGTAACAGTCTTGTCTAACTCCAGGCTCTAGCAGATCTCGCGATTGAAACATTGTTCAAAAGCCAGGGGACGACTCGAACGGCCCACCCCATGTAGTGACTTTCTTCCCCTGAGCCGCTCTTAAGTTTGACCGTTGGTATATCGGCACGCTGCACTCCGACGCTCCAATGATGTTGAAGTGAAGAATTCGTCCAAAGGAGGAATAGGGCGACCAATCAGGTAGCGCCCTGGTCCACGCATTTAGACGATCTACCGTGCTTTACATGACTCTCGCTATTATAAGTCACAAAAATTCAATAATGGTTTGAAGGGAAGACAGTGTAGCGCGAGAGAATGATACAGCCTCGTAAAGACGCGTGTAAACTGGGATCGCATTGACGATCGCACTCAAGGAGATGGAGCAGAAATTGTATGCATCTGTCAAAACTATTGACTGATTGCTGACGACTTCGGCGGTATACCGCCAGGCAGTGCTTGAGCGTGCATATCGGCTCCATGAGAAGCTCACGGACACCTATGCCGCCAGCAGGAGAGGCCGAAAATCTTTGGTCCATAAGAACGACTTGTGTCGCCGCGTAGATAATATTGTTCTAGAGCAACACAGTCTCATTCGTTCTGTCACTTTCATCTTCTTGTGTTCTTGGTATTTGAATTTTGTTCACTCAAGAGATACCGAGCTCGTCATGACCAGTCTATTCCGTCCGGCTGCCGCCCTTCTTTTGCTTGCGGGAAGCGCGCACGCAGCTTCAGTGTCCGCAACCCCAGTCAAGCGTGATGGCTGCACCACCACCCGACAGGCCATGCCATGGTAATACTCTTCAGTAGGCGTACATATTGGAACCTTAGACTAAAGAGGTTTAAAAGGTCTTCGCTCACCTCTGACGAGCAACAATCGTACCTCGACGCCACCCTCTGCTTGATGAACACCCCCGCCGAGAGTGACATTGGTGGCGCCTCTACTAGATGGGATGAGTTGCAATACAACCACATCTACCAGACTGGCTGGATCCACGATGTCGTAAGTTATGGCCTTTCGCAGTCTTCTAAGATCTTCATCCGTTGACTTCAACTCTCCAGGGACAATTCCTTCCTTGGCACCGCTACTTCATTGCCGTGCATGCCAACGTTCTTAGAGACTCATGTGACTACAATGGCCCTCTACCGTAAGTCAGCTTCTCCTAGAATCACAGTGCATTTTCTCACCATTAAAAAGTTACTGGGATGAGATTTCGGACTCTGAACTCGACGACTTGACCGACGCGGACGTTTTCCAGTCCGACGCTTTTGGAGGCACTGGCAGCGGCAACGACTCTTGCATCACCACTGGTGCCTTTGCCAACGTCACCCTGACCATGGAGAGTGATGGCAACACTGGCTCATACTGTATTTCTCGCGACCTCCAAGTCTCGTCGCTGTCTGGCTCCACCCAGTCGAGCGTCGACAGCTGCGAGGATCTGGATACCTACGACGACGCCTGGGACTGTTACTACTCGACACCGCACGCTGCCGGTCACGCCGCCGTCGGCGGACTCATGCAGAGCGTGTCCCAGAGCCCGGGCGACCCCATCTTCTACCTGGACCACACGTTCCTGGACGCCCTGTGGTGGAAGTGGCAGTCGGCCAACCTGAGCTCGCGGCTGACCGAGATTGGCGGGCAGAACCAGGTCGACGAGGCCGAGTGCGAGTTCACGTCGTCGCAGTGTCCCGGCGCCGACATCCTCGACTACGACGGCGACCCGGCCAACACCACCACGCTGAATCACACCCTGTGGAGGTACGACATTTACCCCAACCGCACCGTCGCCGACGTCATGAACATCAACAGCACCGACGTTTGTATTGAGTACACGTACCCCGACGGTGAAGACTACAAGCGCAAGGCGCGTAGCTTGATGGAGAAGCTTTTCGGCAAGCACTAGCGGAGGAACACAGACTCCTGACCATCAGTGCTTTGTCGCATGCTACGAAGGTGGAAGACTTGGAATGGATGAGGACTTATAACTTGACTATTGAATCATAACGCAAACCTGTTCTTGAGTCCTTAGAGCACCTATTGTCTTCGGTATACTCTGAAAACGAACCAATTTAGGTTCTCTTTGCGCTTATAGTAAAATCTGCGTGTACACAGAACTTTATGGAATTGTGTATACTCATAACAGTCCATGTATACTATTATGTCTTACCCGATACTGCTGAATACGTAACCCATGCCTGAGAGTTGGCGACTTTACCAGGTCGAGGCCACCTTCGAGGTCTTCGTCGGATTCGAGATCATCGTCGCTAGAAAAAAAGATTGATGAGATCATTCAAGGACCGGCTGTTACCGGATGTACCAAAACTTGGTGTTCTGGTCACCCAAGCGTCTACTGCCACATCCCATAAGTGATGTTTGACTGTGTATCGCGGCGCGTCCTTATGGTCGGCGGATCCTCCCCGAAAGACAATGTCAAGACTTTTGTCTCCATCAGGAGAATCGACCAAGACGGCCTCTGCCTGCCGTGTGGAGGGCAACGGCATGGCTGACGGCGGCGGCGGCAGCGAACGCCGAAGGTGATGGCGTTGGTCTCGGTCGGTGCGCCGATATGAGACGGTCGGGGGAATGAGGAGGTGCATTGGAAGGGTCAGATATTCCTGAAATATGTATTTTGTCAACACCATAGAAACGTCTTGGATACTGGTCCACAGGGTGATTGCTCACTCTTTGTGTTTCAGAATGGACAGTGTGCCATTTGGTTTTCATGGTCTGCATTACTTTCCGAAACAAAGCCTTGGTCCAGTCTTGGTGCAATATCGAGAGCTCTGCCTAGCGATTGATTATCCGGCCATAGCAAACAACTATCAGCACAATTGCGCGAATGCGATATGCACATTTCTTTTCCTTTCATTGCATTAGGAATCTCGGCCCAAGCGGCCCAAGCAACTGCGGGGTTGTAGCACTGGCTGTTTCCGTGCAGCCACTATGCATGCCTCAGCTTCTGCAGGAATGTTGGGGTATCAAAGATTGTTTCTCTGTACATCACTGCCCAGAGCTCCATTAGGTCGTAATGTCTGAATACAATTCTCATCAGAACGTTTCCGGATCATGATGAAGTATGTGACAACCATTCTACACTGCATGAAGTAGCCAGGTAAGCGTGATGAATAAATTCCAGGAGTCCGTGGATAAGGCAAAGAGCCTCTACGGCTGAGAAATGGGAGGGATTGGCCTTCGTGCCCAGTGGCCACTTAGATTGAAGGAAGCCGCGTTCACCATATTGATGACTCCGCGTGATCCATCGCATTCTGTCAGGTGGATGGTAATCAACGCGGATATTGCAAGGAATGGCATTAGAGCGCAAAGGGCTAGAAAGTCCAAGGGCCTGGAATTGTACAGCTGGGTCTACCACATCCAATCCGAATGCTCGAGGTATGAATCAAATAGATTATGTAAAAGCATTCGTGGTCGAAGACTGGACATGAGTGAAGCCTTGGCCACTCAGCGCTGTGTCTCTTTGACGCTTGGTAAATAGACCAGGGACTTTGGTCTATGTCCTGCTGGCACTGGGATGGTTGGAGCAAGCGCGTTGTTCCGTGTCCTAAAGTGGTGTTACCCGGGCGAATGAAGTCGCATGCAACCTCTTCTTGCATTTCGTCTCTTCCTCCTTCATCCCATTGGATACCACCTGCGCGGGACCTCGAGCTTGTCCGAAAGCGTCAAGCAACACCTGAAGATCTTCGAATCATTTCCTGAAATATGCGAAACGGATTCAGGGTCGTCGCAATCGATCCTCAATCCTTATGCACGCGCAACCGGTCGAGTAGAAGCTCGACTTCGAGGAGATGATAGTAGTCAATTGGATGGCTACTGGATGCCTGGCAGTAGGCGGCTGAGATTGGGTTTCATTGAAGCAGTGTTCGAGGCGGCACGGTTACATGCATCAGAGCTGATGCGAACGAGGACAGAAAATCCATGCATTAGCAAGAGTTACGCCGTCCACAGAACAGTGACCGAGGATCTCGGGAACAGCAGTAAGGCTGGATTACACCGAAGACTGCCGTATCAGTATGGACACAAGATGTTGGTCTGACACTTGCATCTATGTTTCACCTGCTGAGGATACACATGGACGGGTGGATGTTGTACCAATAATCTCCAATATGATGTGTGTCGAACACAAACTCAAGCGCCACAGTGTCACGATGAAAGCGCGAATTCAGCTGGACATGATTGAGCTGAGGGCTTTAATGAATTCCGTTCCGCTGCTTGTCATCGTTGAGATTGTTCTGCTGGCTCTTCGCCTGTTTCGACTTTGAGCTCGAGGTTCCGAGTGCTGACATTGGCTCGCATCAATGCTCAGGCGCTTCGACGACCTAGAAGTCATTAGAACAGCCTCAACCTTGCAACAAGTCAGAGCGGGAAGCGAGGCTGCGTTAGCCCGGCCAATTGTGGGACGAGACTTGATAATTCAGGCGAATGGCTTGTGTTCTGGACGGCAACGTAGCGCTAAAAGGCGTAAGAACGACAATGTGTTTGTTTGTTATTTCTTCAAAGGTCGCTTATAATTAGGACGTTGCGAAGAGCGGTGTCTTAAGCCTCCCAAAGGGTTGGGCCACTTGGTGTGTTAGGCCACGTCAGGCTAGGTGGTCGACATGCTCTCTAATATGGTTTGTCCTAGATCGTGTCACCACGGTCGGTTTTGCTTGCTTCCTCCCTGATGTAGTGCTAGCTAGTACATGCTCGGGTGGCACCCGAATAACAACATCGTCGGCCCAGGACCATGTCCATAGAAGCTTGGGGCCCCTCACGACAGCCTCCGGTTCGTGCGCATAAAGAGAAGCGAAGACAAAGTGCAACGGCGAGGAGAATTAAAGGAAGTATATCCGCAGAGCATGGGGTAATCTAGGGCGTTTTTGGCCTAGAACTGGTCAACTATCAGCGCTAACCTCTTGTAGTCTCATGTCCGCCCCTCGCCGTCATTATTGCACCAATCGCCGAGACAATTTTTCGTATAGGAATCAGATCCATGGCAGATCAGGTTGCGGGGAAGTTGGGGAAACGTGAGGAGCAGTGAATCAGTCCATAACACGCGCGGTCAGCTAACCCGTGCCCGTTCCACGCTCTACCCCCAGGCCGCTCACCTTGTCTCGCTCATAATTGGCCCGTGGACGAAGCCGGACAAAGCCAATGTCGCCCTCGACCACGGCTCCATGGTACCGAAACCCGATGGTCCGGAAAGGGAACCCTGCTGGGTGGGCTCCTCGCGTGCATGCATCGTACTACTGTACTCGCTTGTGAGCTTGTGACATGCTTGATGGCTGGGTGCCCATTTGTCTGTCCCATGGGGTATTGGGTATCGGGAACCATGGGAACCTGGGGAATGTGAGCTAGGGTTTAGCTTTATTAAGAGCTCGTGCCCAGCATTCTTGCCTTCGTTCTGGATCTGTTCTCCTCTGTTTCTTCCCGACACCGACACCGACACCGACACACACATACATCGGGCCAGCCGTCAAACATGAGCGAACCAGTCGACCAAAAGACGCCTGTGGGCGACGAGAAGGCGCCCGTCGGCGACCTCCACGAGGTTGAGAAGCACTCTTCTCACATTGACCATGCCGCCGATCTCGACGCAGACGCAAAGCTCGCTAGCTTCAAGGCGGATGCCATTGAGGCAGAGAATGCGGAACAAAACATGACGGTCATGCAGGCCTTGAAGCAATATCCCATGGCTGCCTTGTGGGCTTTCATCATGTCCTCGACGATTGTAAGCTTTTAATCCCCACATTCATTTGAAGATGCCTCAGCTAACCCCATATTCAGATCATGGAGGCTTACTGTGTGTTCCTCATGGGAGCTTTCGTCGCCATGGATCAGTTCAAGGATGAATACGGTGTCGTAGACAAGGACGGAAAGAATGCGATTGAGGCATCTTGGCAGTCTGCCCTCCAGATGGCTGGTCCTCTTGGTGCCATTATTGGAGTCTGTCTCGCCGGTCCTCTCACCAGTCGTATCGGATACCGCTGGGCCACCATTTCTGCCCTCATGGTCCTGAACGCTTTCATCATTATCTTCTACTTTGCCAAGTCGCTGGCCGTCATGTTCGTGGCCCAGCTTTTGGAGGGAATCCCATGGGGCATCTTCATCGCCAACGCGCCGGCATACTGCAGTGAGATCGTGCCGATCCGTCTGAGAGCCCCGGCTACCCAGATGTTGCAGATGTTCTGGGCTATTGGTCAGATCATTGTGGGTGGCGTCTGCTACGTATACCAGGGCAAGCATGACCCCACCGCGTACAGGTTTGTATCCTCTCATCATGTCAAGCAAAGCCCCAATACTGACACAACTCGAAAATTAGAGTTCCGATCGCACTCCAGTGGATGTTTCCCACCCCGCTCGCTGTCCTCCTCTTCATCGCTCCCGAGTCGCCCTGGTGGCTGGTGCGAAAGGGACGTCTGGAGGAAGCCGCAAAGGCAGTCAAGCGTCTTGGGCGCGCAAAGGGACAAAGCAGCGCCGGAGAATCCGTTGCTATGATGCGTCGAACCATTGAGCTCGAGAAGGACATCAAGGAACCTAATTATCTGGAGCTCTTCCGTGGCACTGACCTGTACCGCACTCTCATTGTGTGTGGCGTGTACGCAGCTCAGAACCTTACGGGTAACCTTATTGCCAACCAGGCCGTATACTTCTTCACTCGTGAGTATTCCCTTCGTTGGCCATTGTTTTATCGTCCGATGTTTCATATGTACTAATACCAAAACAGAGGCCGGCATTGACTCGCAGCTTGCTTTCGCTCTCGGTCTCATCACCTCCGCCCTGCAGACCGTCTTCGTCATGCTGTCATGGATTCTCACGACGTACCTCGGCCGTCGTACCATTTACGTCTGGGGCTCGCTGATCAACGTCGGTTTCCTCATCGCCCTTGGTATTGCGGGATCCGTCGACAAGTCCACTGCATCCTCGCTGGCGCAAGCTTCCCTGGGTCTCATCGTGTCTGTCCTCTTCACCCTGGGACCGGCACCGGCTTCATGGGTCATCATCGCAGAGACGTCGTCTATTCGTCTCCGTCCTCTGACCACTGGTCTTGGCCGTGGAGCATACTATGTCGTCAACATTCCTTGCATCTTCCTCGCAACTTATATGCTCAACCCCACGGTATGTTCATGTTCCCCACCAAATACTGCCGCCATGACTCAAGCAGGATTCACTAACAATGCATGCTTTACAGGGTGTGGACCTTGGCGGCAAGTGCGGTTACGTCTGGGGCGCAACTGGTTTCGTCTGCTTTGTCATTTCGTACTTCTTCCTGCCTGAGATGAAGGGCCGCTCCTACCGAGAGATTGACATCATGTTCAAGCGTCACATCCCGGCTCGCCAATGGAAGAAGACCGTCATCGACATCAACGACGACGAGTAAGCGGCTGTACACTTTCTACTGTCAAGATCAACATCGATACCATATATTTTCAACCCAGATCTTGTTCAAGATGGGAACAACAATGTTCTTAAGACGATGAGTTATATTAGTGCCGTGGGCCATTTTAGTTATATATACTTAACCTAGTCTGTCAGCTGTAGACGCTTTCTATAAGCCCTTCGCAATAGCATTGGTTATCGCGTGCCTTGTATCCAAGATCACATAATGCGCTCTCGTTGGTAAGATTTGACCTGTATCTCATGCTTGAATGGGTAAGCAAGAAAAGATCATAAGAATTCAAAGTAACAAATGAGAGATCCTTGTCCCGTCTTATGAGAGTAATCAAGCGCTGGGGTGACACGCTACAATCTATCAACACAAATGAAAACCTGCTATCTAGCCGATATCATACACCTCCGTTCATAAGCCCCTCAAGTCAGTTTCCTCGAGACAAACTTGGGCATCTTGTGCAGCCAAGGGAACAAACCCATGAACGGCTCGTCCGACGACACATAGTTGAGTACTTGTGATGTCTTGACGGCTTTCTTCGCCAGGTAGCTCAGCAAGAGCTTCTGGACAAACTGGAACGGCAGGACGAATCGGGCAAAGAAGTAGTGAACGCGGTCAGACCAGGCGTGGATGTGTGTGATCAAGGCCGATCGCTTTTTGTCGTCCAGAACCAGCTCCACCCGCTCTTGCTGATACTCCTTGAAAATGCCGGTCAGGGTGACCAGGTCCAGGGGCGCCTCCGCGCTCGATTGTGCTGCTTGCAGACGGTTACAGAGGGTGACGACGTCCTGGATGCCGTTGTTGAAGCCCAAGCCAGCGTTGGGCGTGAACTTGTGGCACGCATCTCCTGCCAGCACGACTCGCCCCCAGCTCCAGTGCTCCAGCACGCCCTCCTCCAGATTTGCCATTCCCGAGGTCATGCGCCTTGCGAGCGCGTCTTTGACCTTGAGCGAGTCCGTGATGGGGTATTCAGAAAACATATCTGCAAACTCCAGAATATCCTTTTCCGAGTACGAGGCGCGCTCCGTAGTCTCCTTTGGCAGTTTCTCGTACAAGAAGATCCAGCTCCTCTCGGTTCCAGAGATATACATGGAAGATTTATCCGTGTTGTGCGTGTTGAAGCCCTCACCGGGCACCGAATCAGCCGGCCGCGGGAAGCTGCACCACATGCACTTGTAGGCTGTAGTAAACGGCTTCTCGGCATCCCACTCGCGGTCGGGCTTCTCTTGCAGGGCGAGCTTTCGCATGGCGCGGCGAGTTCGGCTGTGCACACCGTCGGCGCCAATGACGATTGATCCTTCGTGGACGGTGCCATCACTGCAGTGGACCCTGACGCCGTCTGCATTTGACTCGATATCCACTACCTTTTTCCCCGGCAGGACGCGGGCTTTGGTGTCCGCTGGAAGCCCATCGTAGATGGCCTCAATCAGTTGACTGCGGTGATATGCGTGCGGCGCAATGCCGAGGCTACAGTTCGGTGTCAGGAAGCCATCTTCTGAGGACGAGTCTTGATGCTGCAACTCACTTATCCCTGACCAGGCGGAACCCGTAATGATCTTCGAAGGCATTGCCTGAAATGTCATACGATCTGATGTGCGCCATCTCGCCGCCGATCTCCTTGAGCTTGGGAAGGAGTCCAAACTGGTGCATAACCCGCATAGATGCAGGACCCAACACCAGACTGGCCCCTGAATCGACGAACATCGTATCCCTTCCCTCCAGGACGACATGATCGATGCCGGCGAGGGTGAGTGCATGGGCCGCCGTGAGACCCACTGGACCGCCGCCGACCACGATGACCTTGAATGCGCTGGCGTCCATCTTGATGACTGACTGAATTGGTGTTGAAGCAGCGTCGCGACCTGACAAGAGAAGTTGAGTCTCTGAGTGTATGTTTTCTAAAGATAGTTCGGTTGGCACATGTTATCTGGCTGTCGGCTTTCATGATGCCGCAATTGGGACCCACCGGGACTCATTTCGGGACCTAGGCTGAACCCGAAGCCGCTGTCGTTTTCTTCTTAGCGCTTCGAAATTTTCCGCCTCGCCATTGTGTTTGCTTGGAGGTGAAAAATCACGAATGGCCCCCCATATTCAGGATAAGCTTATACCTTACTTGTATTTAGAACACGATTCAGAACTACCTACCTATAATCTGACTCAGCCTTAAGGAGACAGAGACCTGCCCAACCTGTCGCTCCTCACACGAATGGTTTTAAGGGGTCCTCATTTCTCTTGCGGGCCCCTGAACTACCGTGAACTACCGATTCCCCGCGCGAACAGGCGAGTTCCGCGCACTAGACTGATTCAGATCGTGCCAAGGTGCAAAGCGGCGTGGAATTGAAGTCCGTTGGGCTGGAATCCCGTGCGAGTATACAAATGTTCCAGTTCGGCATGTGGCTTGACTATAGTCGTGAATACACGGCCCAGAGAGTTTAGTCGAGTAATACAGTCAGCGCAAACTGCCTAATGAAGTAGTGACAAACAAGTATAACAAGCCTGCACTGGCCACTACCTATTCTGCCCCACCTAGTTGTGGCATAAAGATTTGCATTGCGGCGCAGTACAGTGCAACTGCATGCAGATCATGTTTATTTCATCCACGCTCTTGGGATGAACTAGAGTATATACTTTGCCCTTTTACACATTTTATCAGCAGTATTTTTGTCGCTCTCCAAATTTTCGGTGGCAGCTGGATGCATATTTAGTTCCCAACATCCGACCTACGCTCAAAGCTGTCTTTTGATCACACATCAGAAGTCAGGACTTTGACTTGGGCACGGTGTCTCGATAGCTTCCCCAAGGGGCTATGATCTTTAATGAGAAAGTGACATGCAGGGGAAACGACTCTCAAGATATTTACGATCACCATGGTTTTCAAAGGCTGCAGAGGCTTGGCGCATCTGGCTTGCGCGTACGCTTTGGAGAAACTGCGAAAAAAAAAGGATATATCGACAGTATGTCCGATGATTATGCCCTGACTGTGATACATACATGCTATATGTGCCGCGAAATCCCAGTGCCGAGTGGATTTCTTCTTGGCGCCATGGTCATCGCCGGCTCTTTTGGTAGTCAGTGCTCCAGTTCCCATGTGGCTAGATTCGGTTCATGACACAGTGCTAAACCGCACTCTACACTCTTCCGAACCCGCGAGGCGAGGTTACGTGGGGCGGTGACACCACTGAACACTGTCCATCTCATAGCTTGACTAACACCGATTTACACGCATCATATTGAATAAGGCAATGCGTAATTTACATGATGATGTCTTTATATAGGTTCTTCCTGCAACCCAAGGAGCGGCCTTCACTCGTCCGTCATCAAGGCAAGTGACAATGGGTTTCGCTAAGAAATTGAACGCACCTCTGGCCCTGGCCGCTCTGGCCGCGGGTCCTGTCCAAGCACAACTATACAACAGCATTGTTCAGACATCTCTTGGTCCCGTTCAAGGTTTCAAATACTTCAATGACTCCAACGTCACCGAGACATACTTCAACCTGTCGGACAGCACTGTGACCGCTTTCCTTGGTGTACCGTACGCGGCCGACACTGGTGGCCAGAACAGATGGAAGCCGGCGCAGCCTCGACAGCCTTGGAACACAACTTTTGAGGCAACTGCCTTTGGCCCTCCCTGCCCAGTACTCTCTGCGCAGAACTACAGTGAAGACTGTCTCAGCTTGAACATCTGGTCGAATGCCAACTCGTCCACCGACAAGTTACCAGTTCTCGTATGGAACCAGGGCAGTGATGAGACGAGCAACGATGCTTGGTGGTATGGCGGAGGCATGGCTCGTAAGTAGGAGAGAACGCCCTCAAACTGAACAATCAAGACTGACCACTTATTAGTTGAAAATGTCGTCATGGTCACTTTCAACCGTCGAGACGACGTCCTCGGTTACCTCGCCCTTCCTGAGCTGAACGCCGAGGGCCTTGAATCGACCGGCTACAACACATCGGGCAACTACGGAGTTCTGGACCATCTCGAAGTTCTGAAGTGGGTACAGAAGAACATTGCCAACTTTGGAGGTGACCCAGATCGTGTAACCATTGCCGGCCAGTCGTTTGGCTCTGCTCAGGTCTACCACGCAGTGAACAGTGAACTCTTCAGCGGCTATTTCCACGGCGCCATCTCCCAGTCTGGAATCCGATACCCCTACGATACTCTGCTTGCGGGACTGGCCACTCAATACGTCGCCATGGACAAGGCCCTGTCCTTTGGAGCCAACTACACCGCATCTCACAATGTTTCGACCTTGGCCGAGTTGCGCGAGCTACCCCTGGCTGATATCATGGTGGGCTCGGCTGACCGCGACGAGAGCATCTGGAACATCACGGCACTCTCCTGTGGAAATCCGCTCATTTTCAAGCCCGCCCTCGACGGATACGTTCTGCCCATGAAGTACATTGATCAGATGAATAACGGGCCAGCCAACGACGTGCCTCTAATCACGGGCAACACCAAGGACGAGAGCGGTGCATCGCCAAGCACCAACTACACCGTTGATGAGTACACCGAGTACTGCACGGAGAAGTACGGAAATTTGTCGTCGCGCTACTTTGAACTGTACCCTGGCGACAACAATGCTACTCAAGGGGATGTATCATGGAATGCTGCTGCCCGCGACACATCTCTTGTGAGCTCCTGGGCATATGCAAACGGATGGATCTCATCGCCCGCTGAGAGTCCTTTCTACACGTACTACTGGGACCGTAAGTCTTCCATTCTACACACCTACACCACGAACACTGCGACGGATTTCAAGTTCCATGGCTGACACTCTTTTGACACAGACGCCCCTCCCGGGCAGGACCAAGGCGCCTTCCACCAGAGCGAAATCATGTACGCGCTTAACGCCCTCTACGCCAACGCCGACGTCTACCCCTTCACCGAGGAGGACTTTGCCATTGCCAAGCAGATGACCGCCTACTGGACCAACTTTATCAAGACCGGAAATCCCAACGGCAACAGCAACAAGACGTCTGGAGATCTCGCCCACTGGTACCCCAACGACGGCTCGAGCAACTACGTCATGCACCTGGGCGACGGCTGGGGAAACCACACTCTCGCCAGCCCTGAGCAGGTGGACTTGATCATGGACTACTTTGGCCAGCAGATACCCTATTAGGTTTGCTTTTAGCTTGGAGATATCAATAGTTTGCAGTAGAAGCGCCATAGGTCGAATTCTGAACTATTCTTTCTCGGGCCATAAAATAGTCCCGACAGTGATAGAACGTGAAGTAATTGAAGTTGTTTCTCAGATGCACTGAGCGCACTGGAGTATAATCATACACCAAGAGTTGGACGAGTGTTTCGTAGTGGTGACCGTGATGATCTCTGCGGTAGCGCACATTGATGCATCAAAACATTTGATCCATTCGAATGCCGTCGAATTCTCTCATGCTGTGGTAGTCCCCTATTCGATAGATCACCCTACCATGACCAGTCTCGCCTGCTTGCATGAGCATTGCCGCGTCTACAGACGACGAGGCAATAAAAGTTTACCCCTGCCCCTGAGCTTCGAGGCCAGTCGCTCGGCTCGGATTTGAAGAGCGAGAGGAATGAATGGGGAGTATGAGAAAGAAGATCGCTACCTTAGGGCTGCCGTTGATCATAAAGATCCAGCCATTTTCCGGGGCCGGTCCCACTCCAGCGATTCTACAGTAGGGTGCCGGGTAACGGGCCAACCTTGTACGCAGACAAGTGCCGGGGCTACAGCGCCACCACCGCTATAACTCATCCAAAGCCGAGCTCAAGCCTCAATAGCATCGGAGAAGAACTAGTGCCAAAATGTTTGTTTGCGTATACCATGTTTCAAGAGGAGGAAAGTGGATAAGTTTCTGGGAACGTCCCGAATGACTGATGTCAGTGGTTCACGATTGTGGGGTCGACTATAATGAGAGCCGTCGTTTGATACTGTGTAAGGCTTAGAGCTAAGTTGCTCCGCACCACAAGTACCGAAAGGATCATCATAGACCGCGATCATATTACGGCTCTGCCTGCCGCCATGACTTCCGCTCCGATACCTCCGAGCAAGTCAAATGCCAATTTTCACTTCGCTTTCGCTTGCACGGTGAGTTACGCGTCTATATGCGGGGACGATATAACGAGCGTGTAGTATCGTCTGGCTTTGATATTATTTTCTCCTTGTCGAGGATACGTTGGCTCGAGGGATCGGCAGATGTGCTTGCGCGGAGGGAGAGATGGAGTGTGATTTGCAATAGGGATCACTTTTCAAGGACGGGTTCCTACATTAGCATTCTGGGTTCCACAGGCCAAGCTTTTGTGTTTAAAAACATCCATCTAGTACATTTTAATTTCTAATGTCAAGCTCATACCCGACGTTCTTTACTCGCTCTTTTATTAACGCCAAGCCGGATCTCGAGGATTTCAATTGAAGCCGGAGCATCCCCCACACAGACGACATGGCCATGTTCAGATCTTTCGCCTTGGCCCTCGCGGCCTCATCCTCGCTCGTCTCGGCAGACTCGACCTGCGACACGAGCGCCCTCAACACCACGACGGGAAGCTATTACATCGGCGTGGAGAACACGACCATTTTCGACGTCGCCAACGCGACCGGCCGCGGCGTGTGCGACATTGGCCGCGTCAACTGCATGGCCGACGTGACCATCGTGCCCAACGTCGGGCAGACGATCGTGATCCCGCCCGAGGTCTGCGAGCCCGACAACGACTCGTGCCTGCTGCCGAGCGAGGAGTCGACCAACACGTGCGTCAACGGCGGCCCGCGCCTGTACTACACGGTCAACGGGGACACGTACGAGCGCATCGCGCAGCGCCTCAACATCAGCGTCGCCTCGGTCGTCTCGGGCAACGCCTCCGCCACCGACGTCCTCCCCGTCGGCCAGTTCGTCAAGGTCCCGCTCTGCTCGCCCAGCCAGTGCATCTTGCAGCCGTACACATTCACCTACGGCACGTACAAGGACCTGGCCGAGCAGTACGGCTCGACCGTGGGGCAGATCATGATGCTGAGCCCGACGTACAACTACAGCGAGTACAGCGTCAACGGCAACTCCCCGCCCACCATCGACCTGCCGATCAACTGCACGGCTCTTTCGAACAACGTCACCGTGATTTCTTAATGGGATCGGCACTAGGATTGTCCGGGAGTGGGAGCAATTGGGTTTCGAGAGCACGTTAGTGTACGGTTTTAGCTTTCTAGCACATATTTGAGCCTTCAATGATACCAACATGACCCACGCGCATCGGCACGGCAGCTCTCATCGCATGACTCGACCTCAATAACTTTTCGCAAAACAGCCCTGATGGAATTGATATCGCGGGGACTCAAATCCCGTATGTAACCCACCAATCACCACTCTCTGGATGCTTAGAGCCAAGCCCAGACTGGACAGTGATAGCTCAAGCCGGCCAATTAGCCCGTTGACGAGATCATTGCAAGCGTTTATCCGCATTGGAAATGAAGGGGCGCCTCCCGAGAACGAGTACAGGGACGCGAACGAAGTCTCCAAGCTGTACCTCGGCGGATGGCTACGTGAGCAATTCCAAGACCTGTGGAACGTGGGCACCCCAATTCGCGGCGCCGGCGTCACCTGCGCAAAGGATGAGGAACGGTGGGCTATAAGTAATTGTTTTCAATTCGGGGTTCAACCGTTGAAACAAAAACAAATCCTGCGAAAACTGGATCAGTTTATGTACTCATGTAGCGTCATCTTCTCGGACTTTGTGAAGCCGAGGGAACTCGACCAAGACGTTATAATGCACTGGACTTGAGGAGGACTTCTGCGCTGTTTCAATAACAGTCTTGCATTGCACGGAGTCTCAAGAGTCCTGCAGTGGGCTTATCTCTACGACTGCACTTATACCAATTCAAGACTTGAATTAAAGATTGATGCAAACTAGCCAATTACAGCTCACCAGGCAAACATCTTGCCTTGACCGTCGTGCATAGCTGAGTAAGATATGCAGTGCTCCGCTACACTCGACCTAGGATAGACCCATGTCGCGCATCTCAGCGGGCGCGGCTCGTATCACTTGACTCTGAGTGAGTCGCGGCTTGTACAAGCCAGGAGAGGTCACAGCTTTTAGCTATACCTACCTCTATAACCTCGAAGCGACTCCAAAGGTGGGAAAAGGGCTGTGCAAAATCTGTGGTGTTCGGATGCATCCGTGGTGGTTCTGGACAAGCGACATAGTTGTCCATGCCTTGACCCCTCATTCTACTGTACGAAAGCGCTGTAAGTCGGCCCCCGCATCCCCTAAATGAATAGCGGCGGCCCCGCGCCAACATTAACAGCCAGTAGAAGAATTAACTCATGTGCCCTGCACGAACAAAACGGACGCGCCTCACCCGAGGAGCCATGGGGACGATACTTTGGGGCTAGCACATATCGCGGCCCGTTTCCCGGCGTGCATGCTTCCCAAGGGCTTTCAGCCACATCCGTTAATGAACTTCAATTTGGCCCGTCCCCTGGCTGTTGTCTAATGCAGAAGCTGTATTGGTGGGCATCGCGGGCATCGACAGAATGTGAGAGTCTCAGTGGTAGTGTATCGCTCGATTGATGATAACGAAATGAAGAATATACTAAGTAGTAGAGCGAGAGAAATACCGAACGGTATGCTGCCTCTAGCAGACAGGGAGCTATCCCTGACTGGGCATCCACATAGTCTATATGCAAGAAGAATTATTATTATCCAGCAACATAGTTGTGCGTTTGTGTCATTCAACTTGTCTCTTGGCACCCCAGACATGTTGTCATCTTACAATCCCGGATCTTGGCCAGTCACTACCCAGGTACGCAGAGCTCAACTTACTCAAAGTAAAGGATTACTCTGAGTTCGATACTCTCCCTAGGAGCTGCGTCTTTGCTTGCCATGGGATGGAAGAATCCGGCGTGCGGCACTCCTTTTTGCTTCGAATTAGTGCTTGGAGGTTGTTGGCGAGTAAAAGATGAAACTTACCTCCACCGCCTTCCATTTCAGAATTAAATTGCTGGAATATGATGACCTCATCGTCTTTCATCTCGTCGAGATAGTACCACTTGTGCTTAGGACTGTGGGAAACGAGTGCGTTCTCAGTGACTCTGTCGGCCGACACAATGTCTTGGCCCATTGTCTCCTTGTCATAATCCACAGTGCGTCGGTCACAGAGCGCCAGCGGCCAGTCATTGCCCGGTCCTTGCAGAGACTTCCAGAGACTAGAGGGAATTAATGTCAGTACAAGGGCGTCGGAATCCCAGATGGGCGATTCTTACTTGATCATCAAGACACGCGGGTATCGCTTGGCCGAGTCTGGACAAGCAACTTGGCTGACAAAGGAGGCTGCATAGGGCGTGATGTCTGGGAGGCGGTCAGTATGGAACACACAATGAATATTGATCCACATACCGATGTGGATGACATTCGTTGGTGACAAGTATTTAGATGGTTTGCCGCTCGCGAAAGGAAATTGACGGTCACGTTGGCGGATCTGGCAAAGTTAGTGTCAAGAAAACCAATCGATGCGGTGTTGGCGGTATAATAAGAGAGTAGTGGAAGCTCTGGTCTTTTTCACCTTGTGCTCCATGATTTCGATTTTGGCAGCTTGGGGGAACATTTGTTCGAGCTTTTGTTTGACTTCCGGATAGAAGCAGCCTTCAACCTTGTCCGAATCGAAGAAGTCATGGCGGCCCATAGTGGACGGAAGCTTCTTGACGCAGAACCCGAATTCGTCAAAAGTGTGGGGACTCTTGACCGTTCTCAAGTTCTGGATCAGTGTCGGCCGAACGTCGCTGGTCCAATTGGTCGCGGGGAGAAGACCGTTGGTATCGTAATTGATATCGTAGGGCTTCTCCTGCTGGAGAATTGGATCCATCTTGAGGTAGGAGAGTTCAGTCGCAATGGCCGCGCGAGCTTGGTTGAACTCAATCTTCTTAGTGTAGGGCATTTTGTAAGGCATTTTGCTTGTAGGCTTGGTTTTTGTTTTGAACTTGGCTTTATTTCGAAAATTGTTGATGCTGATAATGATAATGATGCTGTTTTGAATGTTTTGGTTGCTGTCATTCTTGAACTGGCCTGATGGTTCTTATAATCAATAACTCTTTCCATACGATGGCAGGTTGCGACTATACAACATCATGGTGTCTCTCGCGACACAGTTGTGGAAGCAACAGCTTGAGGCTCCGCCGCCACTAGTGCATCAACGGTGCGGGTTATAGTCAGGTTACATCTAGCGTCAGCAACCGCTCCGTTCACAAACCGGAAGTCGCAGTTAGAGAGCATAATAGTCAATATTCTAGGTGTTCTGCGCCATCTTCTTCGAGCACTAGCTCGAGTCACAATAGAATCATGTGTGCTCGGAGACGATGCGCTCCGTCCTAAATGTCATGTTACAGTGAAACCCATCCTACCATCTTGGTTTTTCCGCTGCTGAATCTGTACCTAGGTAACAAAGCTATTAGCAGCACTAAAAGGACGAAATCACGACTCGTTCATCATTATCACGAACCTGGAGGTGATGTTGACTGGCACCAACGTTGCACTTGATGGCTGTCCTTTCGGCGACACCGGGCGATGATGAGTGTTCCTGAATATGCATGCAAAACAAGGAGGCTTGGACTGAATGACAAGAGTACGACATGAAGATTGTAATGTATCATCCAGCTAGTCACATCATGTTGACTGCCCTGAAGAATGACATGAACTATTCTGGTTCCGGGAGAAATGCTGTCATCAGATGTTAGAGGTGTGCGGAATGCAACCCGATTCCGTTGTCCCTATGCGCAGGTCACGGCAATGTGACAAGCAATAGTAAATTGGTCTGGCCGCTATAATCATAAACACTGTGGCTTGTCATTCCCCAATCCAAGAAGGAGAGTACTTGACCTGGACCCTCACCATACCTAGGGATATTCGTCGAGGGTGGTGGTGATTAGCGGCCGCCATCATTCAATCCAAATTCTGTACAATGTTTCTGGACGGGGATGAAATAAAACGTCTACCAACCGATTCAATAAGACATAGCTGGCATACCAAAGAGTGCAAACACTGTTTGTAAAGAAATGCTAGTAGTTTTTTGTTGTATTGTCAATGAGCAACTATACTAGCGACTGGTTGTCGGAATGTCATATGTTAGATAGTTGACTGCAATTCTGGTCCCACGTTGACAAAGGTGGTGGTCAATAACGAAGAAGAAATACGCAAAACATAGTTAAATCCTTGAAGTGCGTGATTGTTTTGCCCGGGATATTTGAGAACCACTCACTGTTCGTGCAATATAAGTCAATAAAATTCCTCCCCATGTGTCAGAAATAAAAAAGCGACGAAGAAAGCAGCGCAATGGGCAGTTTGAATGGCCAAGGCCCTTTCAAAAACATTTCAAATGACCGGTCTTCCATCAGTATTACGATATGTGATTGCCAGTCCTGTTCTTGAAGATGATCCCTTGATCTGAACACAAATGCTACAGAATATTTCTTACAAATTACTGGATGTAGCAGCTTTGGGCAAAATTTCTCACATCTATGATCATTGCCTGTCGGGAACAATGTTTATTATTGAGCACTCAGTAGCTGAACCGGGCCCAACACAAGCAGGAGTGCCAAACCTTTGGTAGAAATTGGCACTTTTATCTCAATCTGATTTTCTAAAGAACGTGTGGTTTATTTTCTATATCTAAGATAACGATTGTGATAGGGTTCCCTCAAAATCAAACGCCAACGATGTCAAGTCAAAAGAAGCCAGTTCTATGAAAGCTTGAATAAAGAATTCCCACCCCTTTTCCCGCCCCGCTCAAATTCTCCTTCGCACTTTGGCGGAGCACCTTTGCCGTCCGCGGTGCCCTCATCGACGTCGCCTCTCTAAGTGAAGAAAATGGATCCGTTCTTCAAAGGCCAAGAGCCGTAGAGTGCTTCTGCGTGCATCACCTCCCGCGGAGTGTATTCATTGTCCGCGGTGCCAGTGACACCATCGATATCCTTGGCATCGAAAATCGACACGTCCTTGAGCGGCCAGGAGCCGTGGACTGCACCGATGCGCAGGACCTCTTGTGTAGCGTCCTTGTCGTGCACGGCACAGTCCTTGGCACCGCTATTCTCAGCATCGTAGATGGATACATCCTTCAGTGGCCAAGAGCCGTGCACTGCACCAATGTGCATGACCTCTCCAGAATTGTGTTGCGCAGTCTTGGTGTTTGAGGCCGGAGGCCAGTGCTGTCTCCAAGGCTGAGCCTGAGGCTTCGACTGGGTGAAGGTGGTTTGCTGAGACATTTTGAAGTATTGTTTTTGAGTGTTTGTAGTTGTTGTTGTTGGAGTTTGTATTCTAGTGGTGTTGTAGAAAGTGTTGCTCGAGTGAAATGTGAGTGAAGTGTGAATGGATATGTTTCGTGTTTGAGAGTGAGGAGATTCGCCAGACTTTATACGAACTGGTCCAGGCAGGATTTTAGACCCCCCAGCCCTCACCCATACAAGACTTGTTGGAATGTTTTGCCACTAATTCCGTGGTAAATCGTGTTGAGCAGCTGAAGAGTTCGATTCAAGAGACTCGTTCAAGCACTTGCTACCACAGCCTCCTACCATTGCAGAGACTCCTATGTCATCCTCGCGCAAGAGCTAATCAAGTGACCAGACATACAGTAGCAATACGTTACTTCGTATGCTATTCCTGTCTTCTGGGCGACACGCAAGGGTAAAGATTTGATTTTCTAAATTTAGTAGCGGACATGTCGTACTCTAAGACGACCAAAACCGAGGTCTTCTTCTTGTTTGAGCCGAACAGTCATGATATTCTGTTGAAAATCGCATACTATTGAGTCCTCATCTTTGATTGGGCAATGATCCTTCAAAGCCTTGTGGTATAACCTCGACGTTACCGTAACATTGTCACCGAATGTTTGCTGATCATATGCCATGATATCAGACTGTTACAGTGTCCAGAGACGGAAGGGAACTAGAATCCATCCGGACGACTCAATCCTCAGCCATGAGACAGACACGTGGTTACCTGGATGCTCAAAAGGTTCAATGGACCTGCGGCTCCACATGTCTCAAAGTCACAATCGATCTATTGCGCCTCAGCTATTTACTCAGCTAGGTTTGACGTAAACGGCGATAAGTCGAAATATTACTGACAAGCCACTGTCCGGCACAAGCTATCTGAAGTATATCTCTAGCACGTGCTACGGTTGGGATTTGGCATTCGCATCTAGTGGTGAGCTAACAGCTGCAAGCCACAAAGTTTCGTTCATAGTTCGCGGCAAAGAAGTCGAACTTAGCCGTATCAGATCTTGACCTTGATACCTTCATACCTATCAGAGGTATGATCATTCAGGAGCATTACACAGCAAATTTAGAGGAAGGTTTGGATTCAGCTGAGTTATTGACACACTCGGCCAACGAATTTATGTCAGCATGCGTTGCAGACTCGATTAAAAAGAATTGAATACGTTGCTTCCTACAACGGCCGCCCCGTAACTTTGACCAAAGCCTTCCGGCACTTGTAAGGTTACGCTTGCACGTGTTGGAAAGACCATTTTCCCAACTAGGATAAGGTCATGTCCTGTAGTATATCCCACGATCGTGACTATCATAGCAACACTCAAAGACTGTTTTAGAGAGATACAGTCGCGTCATTAGGCTCATGAAACTCCACGTTACAACGAATTTATGGCCTCTCCTGTCTGCTTCCAAACCATTTGAGCCGGATTCGCTGCCAAGAGCGTAAGCGTGTGGTTCTTTGGATGGGCACCAGCTGCGCCCGATTGCCCTCTCGACCATGGCTTGTTAGGGACCATGACTCTATATTGACCGGATCATGCCATCATCTGCGCCATGAACAGAGAAAGGTGCCGTCATCTTATTACCTATTGATCTTGGACTCGGAAACACCACACCTCGGCCTTGTCTAAAGGGGGCTGTGTTCGATCGCTCCGGTCATCCTCGCTTGAGGGCTGGACTGCTTGCCTCCGGCGGCGAAGTCCACGAATAGTAACAAAAAGCTCCCGTGCCTTGCAAGTTTTGCAAAATTAGATGCTTTGTCGTGATCGTATGCGGTTGGGTACGCCCAAAAAGGATTCCTGCATACTTCTGCCATGCTCAAAACATGAAAGGAAAAGAGACGAATAGGAAGTAGGACGGACGTCATGTTGAAGCTGCTTTATATTAGGTAATTATTGCATAGACCGTGCCTATTCAGCAGTGAAGTCATTGTCCTTGTAGTATCGGTAGACCCCAAAGTCTTGATACTTCTGCCTTCTATCACTGGCAAGGTACGCGGCAATATTTGGTCGAGCTTTGACATCTTCCCAGAGCTTGAACACCTTGTCGTACTTGCCACTTTCTCTGGCCTGCTTCATCGCCTTTGGAAAAGCGTATGTAGTACCGTCTAGGGTCTGTTTTTAGAAAAGAATTATTAGTGAATGACCGAGTGAAGCAACTTGCGTCCATGATTTGAACAACAAAGGGGCCTACCTGAAACAACACTAAATCGGCGTAGGTGAATGTGTTTCCTAACAGCCAGGGTCCTCTTCCTCGATCTTCGCTCTCCAGGACCCTCTGCCAATATGAAAGGACTCGTGGCAAGCGATTCTGAATAAATTCCTTGCTTCTCCGCTTACTTTCTTCTTTTTGATCCTCCCAGAATAGCATGGTGCTGATGGGGTGGTGTGTATCGTGGACTTCGTTGCTCAGAAGGTCTAGCGCAGTCAAGGCTAGAGCGTTGACTCGATACAAGTCGTCCCCATGTTCTGCAGATCCAGCGAGCCCGAGCTTGGGGGCCAGGTACAGGAGAATGTTGGGAGTCTGGGATATGATGAGGTCGCCGTGCCTAAATAGAGGCGGTGCGAAGTAAGGTGGGTTGTCCTCGCCTCCACCAAGCGATTCCTGGAGAGTGGTATCATCCGGAGGCATTTCCCGAGTATCTTTGTACTCGGCACCGGCCTCCTCGAGCATGAGTCGGATATGCTCTCCTCGACCAGGAACGCCTTTGTAGTAGATGAGCTCGTACGGAGCGACCATACTGATTGTGTGTTATTGGGCGATAGTGTCTGTGGAAATGTACCCGCGGTGACAAGAAGACAGACAGATGTCGGTGGGAGACGAGTGATGGTAGGTAGTGCTTGCCTCTCGGGTGCGCCGGCGGGCGAGGTGCTTGCATACCTAGTGAGTAGGCCCTGGTGTGAGAAACATAACGATGACTTGCGAGTGCCTGACATGCGGGGTAACTGCCTGTTCATTCGTGTTGCCTGGCAATATCACGTATATGGGTCGATAAGAAAGGTGTAAGGACATTGGAGATCCAAGAATAAATCATTTTTCGATTGGCTACAACAAAAAGTCCCCCAAAGCACCGATGTGCCTTGAGAGCGAGTATCTTATTAATCAATGTGTTCTTTGCTTTTCCCCCATAATGTTGGTGCCGCAGTTGTCTCCCGCATACCAGGGTATGACAGTCAATACACTCGGGAGGAGCAATAAGCCACACCTGTGGAGATGCCACCACAACACGTGACACGGGTCAAAAGATGATAAAGAACCTTGGAATAAGGTTCAGCCTTGGCAACAAGGGGGCCGATATTTCTGCACCATTGCTTCAATGGTGGCACATTATATGATCTTGAACGATTATGAGTCGTTGTGGAGAACTATCAGCTTGAATGCCGATGTACTTATCCACTTTCTTGGGACTGATGATGGAAACTTGCCTCGAATTTGAAGAACCTGGCTCAAAATAGGGTGTCACACTCAAGAGTTGCCCTTGAAGATGCACAAAATGCCTAGAAGACTTTCATAGACGCCCGACAGGAGCACAGCCCTGCCTTCTGGCCTTTCGCCAGCACGGCGGTGCTAAACATCTGTCAGTGCGCATACAAGAGAAGTCGCAGCGAGGTTACGGGTCGGCTCGCCTTTGTTTGTAATATCATGTCATCACACGATCAAAGTCAGCTAGTATAAGCCGTGCCAATGTGCTGTATAGATGATACTAGCCCTACAGTCCTTGGTCTCGTGCCAGGTAACCATCAAACTTTTGCGTTTGTAATTATTGATGCACTGGGGAGTTTGCTCAGCTTTCAAGGGACTCTGAACGGCTATTTAAAATTCAACAAATCATGACCGTAGGATCGAACTCCGGTCACAGTATGCAGGATGCCTTGTCCCAGCACGAGTTGCGGCCCGTTGACTCAATACGCCCAGGAAATCAGGTTCCTGACCCTGAAGCCCCTGTATCCCATATTTTCGTGTGATTTCGGTATTAGGGCGAAAGGATTAGGAACCCAAATGTGCTAGGCGAGACGTCGATAGAGGGACCATTTGCCAAACTGGGCCAAGAGGAACGATTATAGATATTTGCTACTCATTTATTGGATGTTTATGACGGTTCATGCGTCATAAGGCCAAAGATGTAGTGGCAAATCTTTGTCATGCCTGGGTGCAAACTTGAATGATGGTTCACTGGATCATCAGACCGCATGTCGGGCGGAAATCATTTATAGTATCACCTAGCCTGATTCGTCGGTTTATAGCCTGCAAATTCCTCGTTAACGACCATTAAAATGTCGTAACTTGACAAAAGTGTTAATTGCCTAAGTCATTTTGATTTTACTGCGGCATCAAAACATTACTTCCAAAAATAAATCGTATGATTTGTGATACGTCTTTTTGCATGATAAACCAAATACTATGGTGGACCTTCACTTTTGGGACTGCTAGCGAAGTGGCAGAAGAGATGAGAAATCGTAATACGTCGGTTATAAAAAAACCCTTTCAATAGTCATTGTACAAGTAAATTTCCATCGCATCATCACAAACGAAAGCTTCAGAAAAGGAATAAAATGTCATCAAAAGAACGCAATATTGTCCTCTAAAGTTACCATTTCATACAGCTCAGGCCTGCATCTCCAGCTGAGAAAAAGCAAGATGCTATCTCCTTATAGCCTCCACCGAACTACGACAAGTCAACATCTCTGGAGTGCCGGTGTATGATAAAGTCAAGAATAGCAAGGCACTGTCAAGTCAGCAATATAGTAAACCACACAGACGGCACATGCATATGGAAGAAAATTGATTGACCAGCGCCGATCAGGAATAATAAACGCGCATCGGCATTTCCATCCCCCGTCACCGGCTTCACGAGCCACAAATGGGCAACTGCAGTTATCACCCGGCATCGCGGTAGAAAAAGCGGCAGCCACGAGGGCGGCCGGCATCTCAATGGTATGGCACGGCATAACACGGCACATCCAAACCAATGGCAGGGCAATATGTGCCATACTTACTTCACCGTAGGGCCAGATCTAGAACCGCCACTAGAATGGCCCAAGCCGGGGTAAGCGCAGCCCCTGCCGGGACTATTAGGGCCCATTATCTTTGGCCTCCAAGTATACCTTAGCACTTTATTTAGCATTATGGGATTCAGCCTTCGTGGAACGCTGTGTAATTCGTATAGTAAAATTCGAGCTATAGTCGGCGAGCAAGGCAGGGCAGACTCTAGGCTTTCCAGGACCATGACGAAAGGGAAATTCATGACTATCTGAAGTGCATCGATGCTCATAATCGAGATTTTCATCTGTGTAGAGAATGGAACACTTATATATTGCCCACGTTCCTCTTGAACGATATCCAACCTGTAGCACCTGGCACCAACCCCCTTCATTCGATAGAGTAACAACGCCAATATCTCTTCCGACCAATATTCATAATGACATCTTCCTGGCTAGTCCTCTCCACACAGTGGGATCTTACCAGTGTGCAAGCTGCCCTCAATGTCGTCATCTCTGTTCTCAGCACTATCGGGATGTGGGCATTTTCACGCTTTTGGTGGCAGCATGCCAGCTGCCATATTCTTCACAACGAGGATGGTGTGCCGTTGTCTCGCCTCCTCCTTGTTTCAGGCCCTGGTGAGGGGTGGGATGTGTTGATGTCCCTAGGACGGCGGTTGTTCGCGAAGGAGAATTGGCCACTCCTTACGCAGATCTTTGTGGTCATGTGTGTCACAATCACCTCAGCCCTAGCTGGTCCTATTGCAAAGGCTTCTTTGCACCGTGGAACCATCATAACGCAAACAAATCACCAAGTGTTGCCAGCACTCAAAGGGGAGGGTGTCTACGGAGCTATCATAAGAGAAGATGTTCTCTGGAACACGACCGGCCGCGCTCTAAACGATGCGAATTTCCCTCTGGATCAATTGCTTGACAAACTGCCAACATCGACTAGTGTTCCCTGGGTATATGCTGAAGAAGAGTGGGATCCCACTTGGACGATTCAATGCAATTATACCAATGGGGTCAGCTTGCAAAATGTCACAGCCGCGGGAAAATACACCGTCTCTGAGCCTCTTGAAGCATTTCCGGCTTTCAAAGACACCTACGACCCTGCTTGGCTCAACACTTCGGAGTATAGATTAAGCTCGGGAGGCAATGTCATCACGAATTGGACAGCACCAAAACAGTTTCAGAATGTCCTGTTCTTCGTACTGATACAGTCAGACCCGGAGGCTCATGATCGCATGGATCACAACAACGAGACACTCAATTTGTCGTTGACCGTGTTCCACGCCACAGATATAGAGATCTTGTACAATGATACCAGTGCTCTGCCGGCAGATGTGGATTGGCGCCCTATTGGATCAGCAAGCGACGTCAGTTACTCCCGAGCTGAATGCGCCATCACTCGCAAGTCTAGCGTACTGGACGAGGACCGAATTCCTTGGCCGTGGACAAACGACACAGGCTCTATCATCGCATCCTACTCACCCTACTTCGATGACCCTTTTACGAAGAATGCTTTGAAACATAAAACGGTCGTGCCACCCACAGCACAAGAACTGGTCAGGTTCTACCAGGTCTACATGGCCACCCTGAGCACCTATTATAGCGATCCAATGCCTGGTGTACTCAGTTCCGTAGTCGACACTGTGGAGTTGTCGATCGCCTTCCTGGTGGTGGTCTTGCTCTTGGCGGTTTTGACCACCTGCGTGACGATTCGGTACAGCCTCTTCATGAGAAAACACAAGATCAAGATCGAAGAGATTTGCGTTCCGGACGGCAAACTCGACTGGATTGTTCACGCTGCCAAGATCTCAGAGCAAGAGCCGAATTCCAAAGGCCCAACAGGCGCACACAAAAAGCACATGAATCGTGAATACTTGCAAAATTCCGTTTTCGGACAAGTCACTCCAGCAGACTCTGCCCTGTCCAAGACCAAATCAAAAACGTCGAGCTTTGCACGCGTCAAGTCGCATGGATTTTTGATTGAGGATTTACATTCAGACAGGAGTCGCTCTGCCCACCACCCAACTGCAACTCAGCCCGATGCGAATGAAAACACAGACGATGATAGCCGGACCATCATTGCCGAGCCTTCTTCGCCTCTGGCAGAGTGGCATCACATACGTCAAACGAGCGATGTTGGACCTGGCGACTCCACTTCCGCGGAGAGTGTTCATCATAGAGACATAGTGCCTGGTACGATCCATGATTTGGGTCTGCCGCCAGTCACCCAGGATGGAAGCAGACAGGGCGATAACCCAGAAATGAGTCAGATATCCCGTGATGGCGCAGAAGAGCACGAGAAAATGGTGCAAAGGCGGGGCACCGTATAAGTTCAGTCATCCCAAAGCCTCTGCCCCATGATCCTCTTTGCTCTTACCGGGCTACTTTTAAGGTTGAAGCTGAGCTACACGTGTCATTTCGCTCAAGCCAGTGTGTGAAGAGGAAAAGAAAACGAAGATCTGATTGTCAATAGTAAATGTCTCTCTCTCTTTGTCACATTCATTCCCAGCATGCCCCGCAGCTGTTTGTATTTCTTTACTAGCTTTTAAGTACACATAAATTCAATGACTTCAACAATTATATAACGCTTGATCCAGTCAGGAAGCAAGATTTGTTCTTTCTCAAAAGGAGGATGCCAGTCCAGAATATACGCATGCTCACAATTCGAGATTATTACCGAGGCCTTCTTCCGAATCGAGTCCTCCTTTAAAGCATAACGCCTCACCTACAATCATCTACTACTAGACAGATCTCAGTGCTCCACAGAGTTTACAGGGCACACCGGATTGCGCACGGGACGGCACGGGGGTGCCTGGCTAGGATGGATGGGGACGGGAGTGGCGATGGTGGGGCGGTATACCAAAGAGAATACCCTTCTGAGCACAGACGATGCAATACTTGGGCTGGACAGATAATGGTCGGCTGATCAGTCAGTTCAGCTGGGGCGTCACATATTGGAACAAGCTGAGTGATCCAGGGGGGTGACACGAAGTTCAGCCCAATACAAGAAGAAAAGTGTCGGTTCTTCCGCAACGCGCGAGAAGCTTTACTTGTAATGCGGGGCGGGCAAGTGATCGGCGGACAGTATGCGGACACACACCATGTAACCGTCCCGTAGACCAAGGTTCTCGATGATTCTCTCCACTGTTATATTTCGGCTGCGCTTTCTCATCCCGGAACCTGGATCAAACGCCCTTATGAAGTCTAATATCATTTCCATTGTACAAGCTCCTTGTCAACTATCGCTGCAGAAGAGCGCATGTGGATATGGGTTGTCCGGGTGATGGAACGATCAATACTATCGGCCGGAGTAGATCCCTTATCCCACGGCTCCGAGCGCGGCTTTAACATCGAGGCATCATCATCGATTTCGAGGTATGCCTGGCAGATTTTCATGTTACGCGACATCTTGATTGACTTGGCTGTTTGGTCTTGGCCAGACCGCCGCAAGCTGTCTCTATTTGTGCTGGTGAAAGTTGACATCAGACGGCGTATTCACGGCGCTTCCTGTAGGAGGCGAGGTAGGGATGGTATACCTCGTACACGCCACGAAGAAACCGCAGCTCATCTCTCCGGTCGCCCACAGAACGACTGGCCCGATTGTATACATCGTGTCGGAAGATTTCCCGAAACCGACTGTCGCTGTCATCCGGAATATCGAGCAGATTACCGCTCTGCAGGTTGAATGGAAGGCCATCGATCAGTCTCGAATCTTCAGTTTGAGATCATTTGGAACAAATACGTACAGGGCGCCCAGACTGCAGACAACAGCCATACCGAGGCGCTTTTCAGTGACATGTTCAACGTCCAAGTCATCCTCTGGGCAGGAAGATGGCGACATTAGAAGCCAGATGGATTGTAGCTGATATCAGTTGGAGGGCGTTGGGCTGCGGACACGCCTTCCTCTTAATTATGAGGTTCCATATGGCCTTGTGAGGAACGCATTGGAAGGTGGGGAAAAAAGATTGCTGCGGATTCAAAGCACGCCTGACCCATTGTGACCGGCATTGAGCACCATCACCAAGACAGCCTACCATCCTCAATACAAATCTTCTTGACCACAGAGAACTTTCCATAACATTGCAGGAGAAGGCACGTCCTAGAGATCGCCATCTTGGTAATGAAGGAGGCGATAGCCAGGCCGTTATGGTTGGGCGGGTCTTTAAAGCTTGGCGTTATGCCCGCAGGTGCAGCCAATGCCGGGCCCGATAAGTTCAATGAAGCCATTGCGGCGTACCGGCTTCAACCACCACGAAACCGAGTGTCCAGAAGCTGGGTGTTGGAGGAAATTGCTGATGGGACGGGATTGATGCGGAGGACATGTATGTTTGGATAAACACCAATGCCAGAGTTGGGTATCATCACTAGGTACGGAGTAGTAGTCTGATAGATCTCTCACAATCGCGAATGCTACATGGCAGAGTTGACGATCTCCCGAATTGATAATGCGCTCCACTGTGGTTACTGGCGGCTCTAGGTATCCTATAAGAATTCTATATGCGCCAACTGTGGACGTCACGTCGTGGGGGCGAGCCGGGGTCCTCAAGCAAACACGCATGGGGTGGTAGCAAACATAACGGAGGGCCCATGTCGGTCGGCACGTCTCGGTCCTCAAATACAGAAAGGGAGCCGTGGCCAAGGCGGGCCGCGGATTGAGATAGTCATTCCCGGCCCATACTGCAATGCAAAGGCTCCTGGATCATCGAGCCATTTACGGTCACCATCGTCGTCGTGCATGAGGAGTATGCATACGGCATCTGCGGGCAGCGGGACTCGAGAACAGGTGTTCGGTCGCTTGGTTTTCACCCCGGGAATATACCTCTCAACTGCGGCGCAATATAAATACTGCTCCCGGGTGATCCATCCTTTTCATTGACTGCACCTTTCTGTGTTTGCTCGACACCTTTCCTCTGATTGTAGCCATGCCTTCGCGACAAGTATTCCAGCTTCACCCTTCTGATTGGGAAGCAGGCCCGGACGAAGAAAGATTCAAGGTCTCTATCATTGATAGGACTCCTGTCACGACGTATACGCAATACGTCGTCTATTTCCGGGTTGACGATGTGGACAAGGATCAAGCCGTTGATATTCTCAAGGCTGGTCTTGAAAAGACTCTGAGCCAAGCCAAGTACTTTTGCGCCACTATCGAAAAGGACCCCGAAGGCGGTCATTCTTTTGTCAAGAAAAAGGACACGACAGTAAAGTTCATTCTTCAGCGACTAGATCTCCCTGGAGATGAATATCCATCGCTGGACGAAATTGAGGCGGCTTATTTCTCCGCCCGCACCCTAGGCGATGTCAATGTTTGGGGTCAGTCTTCTCATGATTGTCCCCATCCACATATTGAACTGCCCAATTGACTGACTCTCTGTGAAGGTGTTCCTGGGATGGCATGGGGTGAAAGGCCTGAAGCTGATCCAGACAGCAGCCCAATAGTGGCAGCATATCAGGTGAACCTGATCAAGGGTGGTATTGTCTTCAGCATGCACTGCCATCACTATGCCGGCGACGTGATGGGCTGGAATAACTTTACGCATCAGCTTGCGGATAATTGTTATGCGATCTGCAATTCTACGCCTTTCCCATCATGGGATCCAGCATGTATTGATGCCTCGCGCTTTGTCAAGGACTTGCCCGAAGACCAACTTGTAGATGGACCGCCCATCCCACAGCGACATCCCGACCATCCGGAACAACAAGCCGTGCTGTTTCACTTGCCCTCAGGCAAAGCAGAGGAGCTCAAGAGGCGCGCACTTCCAGAAGTGTCTGGGTCGCAATGGATATCTACGTACGATGCCATGTGCGCTTTCATCTGGCGTTTGCTCACCCGGACACGGGCGGAGTTCTACAAGCCTGATCTTTCAAAATCGCTATACTGGGGCGAAGCAATCAACATGCGGCCTCGCCTCCATAATCCTCCAGTACCGGAGCGAATGATGCGCGCCATCGTGGCGGGCGGCTTCTCCGACTCGCACCCCGAGACAGCCATGACCATCGGGGAGGTCGTCGAGGGCGCCTCCTTGTACAAGATGGCAAGCTACATCCGCTTCTTGACTGAAGGCTGCACCGAGAAACACCTGGAGGGTCTGGTCGACCTCATTGCGCCCATTAGAGACAAGCGGTCCATCAGTCTGCGCGTCGATGCGCACCCGCCGATGAGCATGTTTGTGACCGACCACCGCTCCGGGGACGTGACCGGCTTTGACTTCGGGTTTGCAAAACCCATTACCTATCGCTTCCTGTGGGGCGAGTCAATCACGGCGGGCCTGATTCTCATTTATGCGCCGTTGCGACCATCGCCCAACCCGGACGAGGGCTGCATGTTTACGGTCACGATGGAGAAGGACCTGGTACCAAAGCTGAGGGAAGACCCTGAATGGAACGAGTTCTTCGAGTATCGTGGAATAGATTGAGTATCTAGCCACTATTTATTTCCATTTATCCAAACAATCGACGAAGTGTATGTAGTTTCTTCCCGACCAGCCAACAACGACATATATTCCCACCGGCAGGATGTTTACAGTGAAATGAGATTGACTCAATAACCGATTGGCTTCGGGTTTCTGACTACAGCCAGAGGAGCCACACTGGCAAGGAGTCTGGCCGGCTGTCCTGTTTCCTTGAGGTCCTCCCCAATAAAGTTCGTGGGGAATCCCGCGTCAAACGGCTGAACACTCTCGAGATAGGAGATCTGAGAAGGCGTCAATTTAATATCGAGGGCCTGTAGGTTGTCTTTAAGATGCTCGATCTTACGGCCGCCGACGAGAGGAAACACGTTGGGGGTCTTGGATAGGACGTAGGCCAGAGCAATGGCAGTCACGGACTCGATGCCGTGTTCTGCTGCAACCTTGGCGAGAGCCTGGCTCATGCGGACTTCGTCTTCAGTCTGATCCGCCCCCTTCATCGAACGGAGCCCTTCGCCCGACTTTTGACGCTCTTCCAGAGCCTTGGCCGTCTGGAATTTGCCCTGGCCCAAAACATCCCACGGCGCCAAAGCCATGCCAAAGTGGCGGGCCATGGGGATGATATCGCGCTCAAAGTCGCGCCTCATGACGTTCCAGCGGCCCTGATAGATGGAAAAGGGCGTCTTGCCATGGTCCCGCGCGTAGGTGTTGGCGGCACTTACTACCCAGGCCGGGCTGTCGGAGATGCCCAGGTACAGCACCTTGCCCTGCTCCACGAGGATGTGGAGGCTGTCCATGATCTCCTCGATCGATGTTGTCCAGTCCCACCAGTGCAGATACAGAATGTCAATCCAGTCCGTCTGCAGCTTGGCGAGCGAGTCGCGTACGCTGACGTGCATGCTCCTCTTGTGGTTGCCACAAAAGTTGACAGCCTTGCCTTTGCCCAGATCGTACGACTTGTAATCAGTCGTAAACTTGGTGGCAATCACCAACTGATCACGGTTCTTCCGGGCCTGCATCCATTCGCCGATCCAGGTCTCCGAGTCCTCGTTTTGATAGTTGTTGGCGGTATCGATAAAGTTTCCGCCAGATTCAAAGTAGTAATCGAGAAGCTTGAAGGACTTTTCCTTGTCCATCTCTCCCATTCCCGCGTTCCAGGCGCTTCCGATGGACATGGCGCCATACTGGAGCGGCGAGACCCTGATGCCAGCGGTGGAAGAGAGGACGCGGTAACGGCCAAGCTCCGTCGGCGGCTCTGGGGCGGGACTGAAGAGATCGCTCATGATGATGGATGTTGTGAATGTTTAAAGCTTCAGTTTGAAAGTATTGAGAATGATGAGAGTGAATGCTGAGTTTCGTTGCCCGTCGTCCATGTCGGCAGCGATTTATAAAGCTGGGAGCTAGGCGTAGGGAGCTGTCAGATCGGCGTTTGCGTCTCACTATCGGCGGAGCAGCCGGTCTACGGCTTTAAGGCGATGCAATCATCATTGTCCGCCTCTGTTCGAGAATCTGATGGCTCCTGCTGACATCATTCATTCGCAGTATGAAATGTGAAGCGTGAAGTCGTCGATGCGTATTGACTTCTGCTGGCCGCAACCATGACGGAGCTGGGCCTAGGCAGTCAGCCAGGGCCCCGTCTACCGTCTACAAGTACTGTGTAGGGGCTGAAATACCTTCGGATACGCACTAGCAATGCACTAATGCAGAAGGCTTACAGGTGCATTAGCTCCCGCGAAGCCCTTCCGACAGGGGTCCGAAAAGAATATTGTTCCATGACATTCATCGCTGAGAAAAGGAAGATCGAAAGTTTCATTCAAGCACTCCGGTATTATCGACATGGACTAGTTCATGACACTATTCAATGGAGGTGGCCATTGAAAGTCAACAAATCCTCCGGCAAACAATACAAATCCAGTGATACCGGGTTTTTTCGCCCCGGTTGGACGTAGCTATACCTACAGCGGTAGGTAACTAGCAGGGGATACACACTTTTTACCAGCTTAAACCTCCTGGATATCCACCTTTACATCGTATAAAGGGTCCAAAAGAGCGCGGTACTGCCTAGCAAAAATGTATATTCGATGGTCTTGCACGCCAAAATACAGCAATCGCGATGCCCTCACGGACACGATCCGAACGTTATCTACTACCTCTGCCATACACGTATCAACTCTTATTATAATATTATTGGTATATTTCTGTTAGGAACGCGTATTGGATCTATTGTCCTGACATAGTGGGGAGCCCCCTGCTAGTCACTTACCGCTGTAGGTATAGCTACGTCCAACCGGGGCGAAAAAACCCGGTAGCCAAGTGTTAAGATGGGACGTAAACATATTGGACACAGATGGGATTATGCCGCCATCATTCTTGTCGATCGTCGCTTCGGCAGCGGGGAGATCGAAATGTTGAACCCGCCGACCTCGACTGGAACTCGCAACATGTCACTTCCATCTTGCTGCCGCACCGTCATCGCCGGAGTCTCCACACCCATAGCGGCAGCACGCTGCGCGGCAGCCTCAATTGCTTATACTGACACTAATGCGACCTGCTTACACGTGGAGACATGCTAAGATTGATGAAAGCTGATAGGCTGGCTGTCAGTTATACCCCTGCCCATGCCGTTGCAACTACTCACAGCAAATCGCGGTACCTTCTTGGTCGGTTCAGTCGAGCTCGAGTAGGTATTAGGGGAAGAAATCACTCGCCTTGGCACATCATATCATCTCAAGCACTTGCGACCACATTTGCTTTGTCTAACCGGTACCATCGCCTTCGAATACCTTCCTCAGATCCTCTTTGAGCTACATCATCTTTGTATCCAACTTGGCAGCTGCTACAGAACAGAAACCATGGCGTCTACAGCAGCGCAGTCACTGGCCAAGACCAGGCTACCTATCGTGTTTGGCGCCATGACTATCGGAAAGCCAGGTTCGTGATCTAGTCATTGTGTCATTATGTTGATATTACGGAGCTAATTGTTGGTTTTGTTCTAGGCGTGGAACAGACACGAATTCATTCTCTCGACCAAGCCTCCGAAGTTCTTGATCTTTTCCAGGAGTACGGCCACAGCGAAATCGATACCGCGAGAGTCTATGGGCAAGGTTCATCTGAAGAGTACCTTGGGCGTCTGGACTGGCAATCGCGCGGCCTGGTCATGGGCACCAAGTTCTACGCGAACCCAACGCTCCGTGCTCAGGGTGTCTCGCACTCGCCCGACAACTTGCGCAAGTTCCTCAAGGAGTCGCTGGTTGCCCTCAAGACTGAAAAGATTGACTTGTGGTACTTGCACGCCCCCGACCGCTCCGTTCCTTTCGAGGATACCTTCCGCGCCGTCAATGATCTCTACCAAGAAGGTCTGTTCCGTCGTTTCGGTATCAGCAACTACATGTCATGGGAAGTGGCGCGCATCAATGAGATGTGCATCCAAAACGGCTGGGTGCGCCCATCTGTTTATCAAGGCGTCTACAATGCTATTCACCGCGGCGTAGAGCCAGAGCTGTTTCCGTGTCTCCGTCATTACGGCATGGCTTTCTACGCCTACAACCCGCTCGCCGGTGGTAGTCTGACGGCCCGTTACGGTAATAAGAAACGTGAGAATGTGCCAGACCAAGGATCTCGGTTTGATCCCAATACTAAGCAGGGCACTTTGTACCGCAAGAGATACTGGAACGATACTGTATTCAGCGCCGTCACTGTCGTACGCGAAGCCATGACCAAGCACGGACTGACTGAAGTTCAGTGTGCTCTGCGCTGGTTGGAGCACCATTCCAAGCTGCAAACTTCTGGAGATGCCATCATTGTCGGTGCCAGTAGTGCGCCACAGCTGGAAGAGAATCTTAAGGCGCTAGAGCAAGGTCCGCTACCCAGCGACGTGGTAGAAGCATTGGACCAGGCTTGGGAAATCACCAAGCGCAGCTCTTGGAACTACTTTCACTGAGCATTTCTGGATAATGTAGAAAATTTATAAGAGAACAGCATAGATCCAAACAAATGCCGCAAGCCAGCATGAATGGAATAATCTGGCTCAACATTTGTGCACTCTGTGCTACGTTTATGTCGATTCCATTCCACATGGATATCAAAGCGACGCTATACATCAGTGTCCCATCAACTACGTCAGAGAATACTTTTGCCTCTCTTGCTACGGCCAGTCACACGCTTATCTCGACGCATATGCGCCTGTGGTAACACCCGCTGATACTCACAGCGGCCCCTGAATACTTCGAGTCAGTCGATGGGGGCTGTGTTTTCTTTCCTTTTCATCCCTGCCCAGGGCTCAGGCGCCTTTGAGCCAGGCATTATAGTGATCGATAGTCGTGGGCCCCAGCAGCATCGGTTTTAGTTCGGTCTTAACACCTAAAGTCCAAGAAATCATATCTGCACCTAGAGTTCTAGATAAATATTCATTCCTCAAAAGAAAACGTATCTCCGTCAACTCCTGTCCAATTTTTTGGCGCTTTCACTTGGACACTTCAGAATCACTCGCCCAGATTTACAAATATTGAGAGAGAAAGATGGCATCCCGTACGTTTCTGATCACCGGTGCATCTTCCGGCTTTGGATTTCATATTGCAATCAAGTTACTCAAAACCGGCCACAAGGTGCTTGGCACTGCAAGGAATGTCGAAGCTGCAGCCAAGCAATATCCCGAGATTGAGCAGGCCGGTGGGCATTGGGTCACGCTCGATGTGACCGATCCTGGAACCCAGGATACTGTCGCTCACATCGTAGCCGAGCATGATGTCAGTGTCTTGATCAACTGCGCCGGCTACGGCATTCTCGGTTCGCTCGAAGACATGAGGTACGTCAATAGCCGAGTATCCCTACATTCTCAGATCCCCACGGGCTGATATAAGTCTTTCTCCTCTATCAGTGAAGCCGAGTTTCAAAAGCAAATGGACACGAATGTCACCGGCACCGTACGATGCATCAAGGGCGCCCTGCCGTACTTCCGCTCTCTACAGGACAAGGGCGGCAGCACTGTTGTCAACATCAGCAGCGTGGCAGGCTACCGTGGAGGCCCGTCGGCGACCGCGTATGCCGCCTCCAAGTTTGCCATCGAGGGACTGAGCGAGTCCCTGGCCCCCGAGGTCGGTCCTTTTGGCATCCGTGTCCTCTCAGTGGCACCAGGAACGTTCCGAACCAAGTTCCTCACCAACTTCCCGACACCCGCCGCCGGTCTGGGCGCCGCCTACGCCGACGGTATTGTGGGAGCGGCGCTGGCCAGGTTCGAGTCGATGGACGGAAAACAGGCTGGAGATCCGGCCAAGGCGGCTGATAGAATCGTCGAACTCATTGATGGCACTGGCATGGGTGCCCAATTTCGCGAGCGCGGTTTGGGTACGGTGTTCCGAGTCCTGCTCGGAGAGGATTGTCATACAGCTGTGACGGCCAAGTCGCAACTAGTACAACAGGAGATTGAGTCCATTCGAGATGTTGCTCTCAGTACCAACTTTGAATAATACAGTCATGTCTTCTTCACGTATGAAACGCCAGATTTTACATACATAATGATAATAATGGTGTTTGTTGTACAAAGTATTCGGTTCCATTTTCCCAAGATCTGGTATTTGTGTATACTAGAACATGGCGAGTATGCCTGTTTCTATCTGTACTGAGAACCAGACCATGAAATCGCATCCTTAGCTGTTACGACAGAATAAGGCCCGTTCTAAGAAAGAATGGTTCTACCGTCTGTCCTCTTTACGTTGCCAAGACGTTGGACCAGTGTACGCTACCTCCCTTTGCACTTCGAAATGCCGAGCCAGGTCCGGGACAATGGGTTGCTGATGGCCCGAATAGGAAGTACAGAAGTCATCAATAGGATGCGCCTGATTACCGCATATCTTACCGTAGACCCAGTGGAGATGTTCAGTCTTACCTACGCCCATTGAAGATCGCCATGCGACTGTAAGCAGCCCGCATTAGCGTATTTCTTGGGGTGATCGATTGTGTCTGCCATCATAGGGACCCTCACCTCATGTCATGCATCGAAATATCTGGTTTGTCATGTGGTTGGTCAATTCAGTTCTCTTTGCTTCTTTCACGACTTTGCAACGATGTCAGAGACCAGGTACCTGTTTGCCCATAGCCATCTGTAGCAATGTAGCGTGGTGCTTGTTCCGGATGAGGCACGATATCCGATGCATAGAAATAATGTTGTATTTTTTATAACTACGGGTTTTCGGTATCGAGAGTTTGGTTGTGATCGGCTTCTTGGCGTCTGGCGCGGGCTCGTATATTTACACGAGGAAACGCTCCCGATGGCAGTGTCTATAAGAACCTCTTCACTATCAGAGAACCCAGATCGACCGTTTTATTCACCCAAGCCAACAAATATCCGTTTTCACCATATTTCGAGTCTTGAAACATGCAATTATTGAACCTGATCTTGCTTTTGGGTGTACAGCCTGCCTTGGGCAGTATTGCTGCTACCGCAGCCCACCAGAGCAGCAATACCTCATGCAAAGATGCCGTGAGCATGAGCTCCCGATTCCATGACTGTACAAGCGCTTCATAAGTACTAAGCAATCACAGTGCTCCAGACTTTCTCAGATCTTTCCCAGCGCTCTCCATTATCCAGGCACGGATAACTTCACGATTTGGGACGCCAAGCAGCAAGAAACCGTTTCCGCATGTCGCCTGCAACCTGCTGATGCCCCCGAAGTCTCTCAAGCGCTCTCGATTCTACGCGATACCAGTTGTCAATTTGCTGTCAAGGGGGGCGGTCACTCGAGATCGCCTAATGACTCCAAGTCTGCTGGTGGTGTCACCATAGATCTTGGTCGCATCGTCGACGTTGCTGTGGCTGCTGACAGAAACAGTGCGCGTCTCGGTGGAGGGTTGGACTTACAGCAGGCCTTTCAAGCTCTCGAAGCATACAATGTCTCCTTTCCCGGCGGCAGAGTCGGGTCCGTTGGCGTTGGTGGGTTTACAATAGGTGGTGGAAGCTCTCCCTTCTCGCCGCGGCACGGATGGGCGCTGGACAAAGTACTGGAATATGAAGTATGTCCTATCACGCCGGTACGCTGCTCTGATACACTCACTAATTGCTCCCAAAGATTGTACTCGCCAATGGGACTATATCCAGCGCATCCGAAACCGAAAACTCTGATTTATACTGGGCACTGAGAGGCGGGAGCAACAACTTTGGCATTGTGACCGCCTTCACCTTTGAAACCTTTCCCCAAGGCCAGGTTTATAACGGCGCGTCATCTTATGGAAGCAACCAGACAGAACAGGTACTAGACAAAGTCTACGACCTCTTCGCGAGCCCCGCGGCCCTCAGCGACCTGTCAATGGGGTATGACCTCTACTATTCGTACAGTGCTTCTACCGACAGCTTTTCTATGCGCGGCATCCAGCGGTATACCGAGCCAGTTGTCAACGCGTCAGTCTTTGCCGACATCAACACAATCCCCACCCTCACTCGGACTCAGACGATTGGGTACATGTCCGAACTGGTGTCCAACCCACCTTTGGGTACAATACGGTGCGTAGGCCCAAAGACGTCCAACCAGAGAAAGCTGATGCTAACACCGTCATGCAAAGCCACTGGTTCGGTACCGTGAGCATTCGACCTTCGCGCGAGATGATGAGTCGTGCCATTTCCATATTTGAAGAAGAGGTCCAAAAGATCCAGACCGTGGCAGGCCTATCTCCCAACTTTGTCTTGTACACGCTTCACCCAAATGCAATCAGCAAGATGAAGGTCCGGGGCGGCAATGCTTTGGGTATCGACCAGGACGAGCCCCTCATTCGTAAGCGTCATCCCGGTTTTTCTAAACGCGCACGGCTCGCTGACAGAAGAAAACAAATAGTCATTTTGATTTCGACAGACTGGACCTCGAGCGATGGGGATGCAGCCGTGGAATTGATGACGACGACCGTTCTGGACCGCATCGCCGCGGCTGCCCAAGACCTGCAAGTCTACCATCCGTACATGTACGTCAACTATGCGTACGCGGGGCAAGCCGACAAGGTGTTTTCCGGCTACGGAGAGGAGAACCATCAGCGCCTGACAGAGATCCAGGCATCTGTTGACCCGGATGGTGTTTTCACGTCGAGCGGTCTGTGGAGAGGCTTCATGAAGTTATCTTGATCGACCAACAAATCAGGCTCGTAGTAGGGGTGATCTTTCCTCGCCGCGACGAAGTCGATGTCTCTTATCTATGAAATTACGATTTAGAATCCTTCCTGACGCTTCCGGGTATGCCAATTGAATGGCGCGTCATTCATAGGTAGTGTAGATAGCATATGTTGAGCTATTCGCGCTGCCAATGTGACCCAGTTGCTGCCAGCTGGTCATGACTCAGGGGAATTTAAAGGGGAAAACTCTGAGTCCGGCATCTCCAAGTACTTTTTACACAGTCGCATTGCTATACTTCTGACCTCTACATTTTATGCACTCACTGCCTTGCTGCTACTTGACTGTTGGGCAGCATACAGCTCTATCTTTGATGCGTGGAGTATACCTGATACCCACTTATTTTAGGCAACCTCCAGGAGTCCAGGCACGGATGAGGTTGTCTGGTAGAGGCCACCAGGATATTTCAACTCGGGAACTGTCTACTTAAAGCCCCAGAAGTCCGAATGTCATTATACTTACTTCTTATATCCTCTGCTTTATTCGCATAAGAACCATTACATAAGCTATGGCGCCGTTGTTGGAAACAATTCCTCCGGAAATCTTCAATTCGATTGCCATCTTGCTTTGCACTACAGACCAAGCCAGTCTCAGTCGCACATGTAAGGCCATCAATCACACATTGACTCCAATCTTGTGGAGGGAAATTGAATTGCACCATCGTGGCACTCAGTAAGTGACTCCTTGCCTCAGAGGCGAAGAAGCCCTTACAAAGGGCTGTCACTATTTCGGACTTATTTGTCTAGCTGAACCGGCAGTTACTGACATGCGTTTTCGAAGTGAGGGCGTAGACATCGAGGCAGAAGTCGAGAAATTAGTCTCGAGGTCCAATTGGTGGTCGTCCTCCATTCCTGACCCTACGGCTGAGGAACAGTTTCCCTACCAGAAACTCATCTACGAGCCTTCACAGCGCAAGTATGCTCAATCCGAAATGATATCAGATCCTGTAAAATGGACAAGGCGTAGACGGAATGACATGGGACGATATGTTCCAATTCCTGCGAGCAGACTTACAGGGTTAGGTTCCCACAGGAACAACCATCAGTTTGGAAGGGAGGAACTGTTTGTCTCAGTCCGCAGCTTCACCCCCCGAGACCGTTGGGACGGTCTGCGACAGCATGTGCGTTCTCTCTGCATCTCGATCGGTGTCGACGACGAGGTAGCGAGAGTCATCAACAGTTTCCCAAATTTGACGTCTCTGGAGCTCATCGGACTGCCTCTCACGAATGGCCATTCCCCATTAGCTCCAGACATAAATCTACCAAAGCTGCAGAAACTCAAGCTCCGTGGATACTTGTCGAGCGCTTTCGTAAGAAAGGTCTGCAATAATGCACAGTACATCACGCATCTAGATATTGGTCTACTTGCCTCTGCAATGGAGGATCAAGCTTACCAGCAGACGCTCTTGAGTAGGCCTGAGGTCGATGACTCGTCGCCAGTCACTGCGGAGCAAGCTCAAGAGTTTCAACAGAATGGTGCCGAGGCAGTCGCACTCGCAAAGAAAGATGGCAGTGGCGAAGCAACCAATGAGTGCTCTGATGACGAGGAGGCCAGTGATGATGAAGAAGTGGACGATCAAGGTCGCCGTGTATGGCCTTGGGCTCTGCATGCAGCCATCTGGCTGCCGAGGACACTTCCTTCGCAGTTTAAATCGGTGACACATCTTCATGTAGTCAAGCCATATACTGGTGAGACTTCCCTCGGTTGTGCTGGAACAGATGGATTCACGAAAATACCCCATCGGTATGAGCAGATACTCTGCCTCGAGTGGACTGCGCTGCTGGAAGGGCTCGCAGATACATTGAAAGAAGTCATCCTCGAGCACAGGGTCGTACAGAACTGCGGTGATACCGTCACGGATAGTGATCCTCGGCCACAAGAGAAAGGACTCAATTTAGATTTTGGATGGTTCGACCCACGCCCTGACCGCGGAGACGTCATCTTTTGCCAACGCGTTCTGCCCTTGTTGCTTGAGCAGAGCCACTCGTTCAAGAGTCTCCGCCGTCTTGTGTTTCGAGGCATCCAAGTCAATGGCATCAGCACTCGCGCAGACAGCGTTGAAGTACCTGGGAAGAATGGAGTACCCAACAACGAGGAGCTTCTACGGCAGGCCTATCCCGATTGCGACATTGAGATATTTGAGGACTCGTACCCCATCCATATTTACGCCGGTTACATATACCAGAATTGGAGCGTGTACCGACGACACCTGTCTACACAGGATCAGGGCGACGGCCTCTTGTACGATGGATCTTTTTACAATGACTATAAAAAGAGGTTCGGACCACAGTGGAAGATTGTGGACCAATGATTTGGGCCCAGGGAAGCTTGATCAGCAGGACTCCCTAATATCACAAAATCCGATGATCCTATGTACGATAAAAGCTGATTTCACAATCCTTCCGGCTGTTACAAGGATGCCACTCTTATCGCGCATCACTTTTCATCATTTCACTCGTAATAAACCTCAATCCATCTCCTCAAAGGAGCGCTCCACTGCTTCCTGGCCTCCGAGCGAGCGAGCCGCCTCGCCGGATTGCTGCAAGTGTCGGCCTCGGCACAGACGTTTCCAGAACAGGTGTCCGTAGCGCACAGAAACCCGGAGGCGCAGTCCGCGTCCGAGCTGCACGAACTCCCACTGTTACCGTTGGTGCAAAAGGTGCTGCCGCTGATAGACTTGACGCAAAAGCAGGAGCCACTGCTGTCACAGCTTTCGCCGCTGGCGCCGGTGTTGCAGTTGAACTGGGCACGCGACGGTTAGCAGGTTTGCTGAGGGTTTGAAGGGGAGAGAATCTTTGTCGGATCAGGCACTTACAGGTACACTGCAAGCCGGCGTAGGGGTCACGGTCGTGGTCGACGTTACAGTGGAAGTGACTGTGAGCGTGGTAGTAGTTGTCGTCGTAGATGACACGGTAGCGTCAGCCGGCGTCACCGTCGAGCATGGGTTGGTGACAGTGGTGGAAGTTGTGATGGTGCTAGCACTGACGGTCTCGGTTGCCTGATACAGGGTCAGTTCGTGATCTTTCTGCTTCCAATGGCTTGTCAGCTTACTGTGATCGTCTGGGGCTCAACGAGGTTAGTGCAGGCGGCCGTGATGGCGTCGCATGCAAAAGTCGACAGCGACTCGGGAAGGAGGTCAATGCTACACAAAGTCACGGTGGGGGTTGAAGAAGATGTAGTTGACTCTGTAGAGGATGTCGATTGTGTGGAGGATGTTGTGGATCCCATAGAAGATGACGTTGAGACGGTTGATGATGTCGATGCTGAAGGCGAAGCCGAGCTAGTCGAGGAGATGGAAGCCGAGTAGCTAGAGGCCGGATAACTGGGAGAAGAGCTGCTGGCAATGGAATACTGGCCGAGAGATGATGATTTCGGCTTGCCACCACAGCGCGCGCGGGTCGACGTCGGTTGAGTCTCATGTCTCTTCTGTGCGGCACCAGATGTGACGGTCACAGTGATGGTAACGGTAGCCGTGTCGGTCTCAGTATCCGTCTCGGTTGAGACTTCAGTGATGGTATTTGTAGGTGATCCTGTTACAGTGCAATCTGGCGCCATGACTGTGACTTCAACAGTTGAAGCATCCAGTGTCGCCGTGACTGTGCTGGTCACGTCCGTGATAGGAACGATTGACGAGCACAGAGACGAGGGTCCGAGAGCGAGGAGTGCATCATCAACAGCATCTCGTTGCTTGAGTCCATGCTCCGGAGAATGAATGGTCAGGGCCGAAGCTGGGGCAGCCACGGCCGCCAAGCGTAGTAGCACATGTACAAGACCCATGTTGGCACTTTAACGAACGTGAAGCCCTCAATTTGGACTGAAACGAGTGACAAGCTGTATCGCGAATGGAACAACAGAATTGACAGACAGGATATCGAGTCCCGACAATCAAGGACAAGCGGAGACATATCAATATATCAACAGTTGCCGTCATTTTCCCTGAACGGCGGTTTAGGAGTGGGAGATTAGATGTTCAAAACCAGTCAAGTGTGGCTGGCTTCATTTCAGCTGAGCTCGCTAAATACGTCCAAGACTATCGACTTCAGACCTATCATGGTAAGGCTTCAGGAGAACGCACTCTCTAGCGCGCCTCTTTGCAGCTCTATAACCACTTTGAGCCAGCTAGCCGAGCATCTAGAAAGCCGATTTATCTCGATTGTAGCACAGCGAAGCAACTGAGGTGTGCAAGCTTTCTGAAGATGTTGCAAAGAAAAAATAAATAAATTAAAAAAAAAAAAGCAAGCACTGATAAATGACTTTAGCTCCTCAGGCTGGATGTAGTTGCATTTATTCCTCTTGGTAATTCTTTTTCGCACGAACCCTTTGAAGGGCTTAATCGCAATGACGTTATTTTTCTACTTAATTTTTCTTTTCTATTTTCTCACGTAGCGAACGACTACCGGAGGCCGCAGCCGGGTTAAACCCGCGAATATATGGCCGCGGAGGCCGGGCAACGGAAGGCCGAACGCAAAATAGCACGGGGTGCAGACGGAAGGAGCCAGGATGAAATAATTCAGCACGCAACGTTTCTCCACGTAAGAGATGTCTGACAGTAGTATTGACACACAAGTAGTCGCAAGATTCTCCGTTTCGTTGACATGTCGGTGAATATTACACCACATCACTATGATCGGATCCTAGACCTCTTCAACCACACTGCCCGGCCGCGGTGGAAACAGTGGTCGCTCTCCGCGACACGTGCGCCACTTGTTGGTCGAATCGAAAAGCGCCCAGCAGTCCCTCAAGAGCCAGCCTGTTGACCTGGCAAAGGCTTCCGTGATTTCCCATCCGCTCGGGTCCCACGGATCTTTCCAAACAACGATGCCGGGCGGCTCTGAGCGGGTACGGCCACTAAATGCTTGACAAAGAGCCTCCTCGTCTAGGCCGCCTTCCAATGCCAGTAAAATGTTGTCCCTGAATTGCGGCAAGGGGAGTAGATCAATCCACGGATGATGAGGTATAGCGACTTGCAGCTCGGTAGGTCGCAGCGCATGAGGCAACGACTCCAGTTTGGGGGCCATGACGGTGGCCCATGGACCTGTAGTGTTGAATGGGGACAAGGCGTCGTCGTGCATCTGATTTTGGGATAGGCCCATTACGTCAACATTGGCGAGCAGAGCCCGCGTAAAATGGAACTGCGTGAGAACCGGCAATAATTCGACGCGAGGCGGTGCGCTGACTGAGAAAAGACGAGCAAACATCTCGAAAGCTTGCAAGGCCGATTTGTTGTGCTCCGAGTGTACCTCGAGTACGCACACAGTATCCATTAGTCTCTTGAGATCACTCATCTGCATGCAGCCGCCCGTTCCGGGGCGGAATGTCACCAGTTCCTGGCAGCACGACGTCGTGGCCGGATTCTGTTTCAAACGGCGATTGCGGGCGCCTGAACCACCCAGAATGATTAGCAATTCTCACATACGGGAGCGTTCGTGTGAGTAAGGTGCTTACGATATGTCCTTTGGTTCAGACGATTCTGAATCTGACGCCTCTTGCGACTACTGGAAACACCCGACCAGTCATCTGCATCTACGACCGGCACATCGCCCACGAATAAATTGGTGGAGTTTGAGGACATCAGGTGTGGATCCTCTTGGATATCACTCGTTGAACTTGGTATTGAGATAACGTTTCATCAGCTTCGTGCTCAATCAGTGGCAGAGACATGAGTCTATCTCCAGAATAGATAGCCCGAAATCGCCGGGCCGAGCAACAGCACTAAGACCAGCGCCGGGGATTAAAATAACCTTAAATCCGGGTCCATTCCGATTCACAGCGAGCTCCCGCCCCCCGTACAAATTTACTCGTTCTCGATCCTGAATCCTTCCAAAATGTAATCTGCCCCTGCACATATGCCAACCTTCTTGCCCATCTTTCGTAATCGTACATGTCATTATTGTCGTAAAAACTTCAACATCCAAACCGTCGTTCAATCCTCATTTTCGTTCCTGATGACTGACCTTTCGCAGTACGGGTTCTTCAGAAGCTAATCATGCGGCCAGGGTCGAAAATGCGCTTTGCCGTTTCCTGAATTTGCTCGAATTTCATGAAGCCGCAGCTCTCGCTTTGGAGATGCTCGGTCACGGCGGCAAGTGAGCCAAACTGCTTGCGGCAGCTCGGCTTTGGGCAGTGGTAGAGCTTCTGGTGCTTTGGCGACTGGAGATGCTGGTTCAAGGAGTCGAGACGCCGGAAGCCATCTCCGCAGAGGGGACAGTCGTAGGTCTCGGAGTAGGGGTTCCAGGAGTCTGCTGTGGCTTCCAAGGTCGTGTTGGACCAGTGCCGCAAACGCTGAGTGAGGATGCCATTTGGGTCTTTTCGCCTGACGGCTTCGTAGACTTGAGTGCGATTCAGCGGCGCCTTTGGACATCCGCCTTGTTCCAGGTGATGGAACACGCCGGCTGCCGTCACGAACGGATCGCGGCAGAATGGGCAAGTGGCGTTTGTACCCCGGTGTGCTCGGCCGTTTCGATGCTATGGTGGTCAAGGGTCAGTAAAGGTCAATCGTCTGGGTCATTTCGAACGAACCATCTTGATGTTGTTCAAGGATTGAAAGTGCCGGTCGCATGGATCACAGTAGAAATGGTCCTCAACTTCATGGTCTCGGAGCGAATCCTCGTCATCAAAGACTTCAGAGCAAGCGTCGAAATCGCAGTAGAACTGCTCGTCGTCAGAAGAGTCCCTCCAGTGGCCGACGGCATCCATGTGCTGTTCGACGGCTCGCTGGCTACCGAAGTAGCGGTTGCAAGTATCGCACTCGAAGTCGGGGACCTTGTGATACTTGGCGGCCACATGTTGGTCGCGAGACCTCCACGACGGCCAGGTCCGCCAACAAGTACCACAGGCGAACTCCATGGGAAAGTTGATGTTGAATTCAAAAAACTCAAGGCTTGTGGTGTTGTGTTGCTTTGAAGAAGTGGCTTGCAGAACGACAAAACCCTACCAACGGCTACGAAGGCCATGAATGCCAGAACCTTCCAAGCCCCACCGTCCGCCATGATCATGTCGCTAAACTTACCATAAACGAAGATATTGCCTGATTCTTTGTCGGAAATGCATCATAGTTGTTATCTATGCCTAACATGCGGTATGACATCTCATTGATAGGGCTCCTGCGTCTGCTAATGTCGCTTTTAGCAGTTTCCCCACCAACGACCGCGTTTGCGTGCCGGCTGACCTGTACGGTCTGACGGTACACCCTTCAACAGCCTAGGTTGAAGCTTTCGGTCTGCTTTAGCTGCGTCCGTGGCGTTTTCCAATCCCACATCCGCTACCGTGTATTGTGCCTGTTTCAAATGCTATGAGATGAAGTATATTACTGATTAGGTACACGTACATTCGAGTTGACTTATTATACGCATCTAGTAGCGATGGCCCATGTGAGACACAATCAAAGAAGGACACCGGCAGTCGACCTTGTGACACAGCATGATCCTACTAGAAATAAATCAAGCTACATGGTCAATTGGAAAGTTGGTCTCGTCGAAGCCGCTCAGGACAAATTCCCCCAGGAATTTCCTCGGTAAAATGAGATCGGGACTGTGAGATCAGCATCAGGCTGGTTCCCAACGCTTGAGATGGCCAGTTCCCAGCGTACGATGACGCAGATCTTATTGCGACCCATGTCAGCAGCTCCATCAAAGAAATTCAAGTCCCTTGTCCTCTCCGTAATACTTTAGTATATCGTCCCAAGTGTCAAGCCGCACGTCTTGCGACTCGGAGCCTCGTTCGTAGCTACCACATTCGTCAAGGATTTCCTGGGGTGTGCTGTGGCGTGAAGATGTTGCGTCTTCTTCGTCCATGGCTAAGGTATAGTCTTCGGACTCACTCTCCTTATCCATCTCAAATGGAAATGTATCGGGTCCTTCCCAATTCAAGTCGTCTGAGTCAACCTCACTGACATCATCATCGTCTTTCGACTCTGATCTAAGCTCACGATACTTCGGTTCAATGTCCCTCAGGTCGGTTCTGCTCAAGTCGTCCTCGTCGTCTTTGGTCCAACCACCGCGATCCTCGAGTTCTTTTACGACAGTATGGTGCGCCTGTGCCCTTGCGAAGCCAACAGCACGAATATATTGACTCCTGAAACGTTTGTCGACCCGGCAGCCGCTTTTCAGCAACAGCAGAACCGTATCTAGACGTCCGTGCTCGGCTGCACCTTCCAGTGCCGTTCTTCCAAAGTACTTGGCGCCAAGTGCATTGACATCCGCTTTCTTCTCGATCAAGAACCTCGTGATGTCAATGTATCCTTTGATACAAGAAATTTGTAAAGCAGTTGCGCCACCGACGCGTGCCGGTGGTCCGTTCAGGTCAGCTCCTTCTCCCAGCAGTAGCCTAAGCATCGAAAAATCGCCTTGCTCTACTGCGAGCTGAACAGCATTTCTTCGCTTCGTCTTTCGTTCAGAAACAATAATTGTGAGTTGCCGGCGGACTTCGTTCGAAATCTTCGAATAAATGGACTCCGGAATATCCCTCCATGGGGCACGTCCGTCTTTGTCGGCCCCTGCTTTAAGAAGTCGGCGTGTCATAGGCAAGTCTGCTCGGGCAACCGCGATCTGCAGCATTGTCAAAGACCAAGCAAATCTTCGATTTGGTTGCATCCCATGTTTCAGAAGTTCATTCATCTGATCAACCCGGCCAGTACACACAGCGAGGAGGCCAAGGTAAGTACTTGTCTTTCGTCCAAACTTGGACAAGTGACTTATGTTGAGGTATCTCAATCCCTCCCGCCCACTCCTATCACAAGAAAGTCGATATCTTGGAACAGTACACAGGGAAATGTGGAAGACCTTCATCAAGAAGGCCGAAGGATATAAGTTTGCGTTCTCAAAGGCGTCTTCATGATTCCTGTAGAACCACTCCAAGATTGTTGTATTGCCTTTGCAAGAAATGAAGACAGCAAACAGGAATATGCGGTCTTCCTGAAGCCGTTGCAAAGTCAAAGGAGCTTTAAAGCCCCGTTGAAGCAACTTTTCGATGAATTTCCAGTTGTCGGCGCCTTCCTCTGCCTGGGACCAAATGAGCTTTTCAAGGGCGGCAGGGCTGTAAGTGTCCTGAAACATCTCCAGAGTGAGATCGATCAGGGACGCATTTTTGGCCACGCAGGCTTCTCGGATGATATAGGCCTCGTGTGTTCGGTTACGTGGTAGCTCGCGATAATCGTGAACCAAGTCGCACACGCGCGAAGTGAGCTCGTCTCCTGCATAGTCTTGAGCACGGAAGGTTCCAATTATACGATAAAATGGCGAGATCTCGTTTTGTCCGTCATCATTAGGGGTTGAAACTCTACTGAACGAGGCCTCGAGTTCGCCAAGCTCATAGTAGCCAGAAAGACAATGGTCGTGTAAGAACTTGCGCGAATGCACGGCGCCCTTCTTGGACATGAGCTCTTCCGCTTCTTTCATCCCCAGAACTAAGGCATAGTCCAAGGCTGTCCATCCTATACTGGAGTGTGGTGACAAGTCCTTGGTCTCAGAAATCAAAGCTGAAAGTAGTTGTATCGGTTCTTCATCCCACAAAGGACACACCATAGATACAGCGTAGGCAGATTCCATACAGTCCATAAGGCAGGTTTCGGGAAACGGTAGCCCGGCCTTGTGAAGAAGCATTGGAACATCCTGATCGATCCACGGCCTGCTTTCGGCATCTGCTATCAAAGCGCAATGCATGAGGTTCTGATGACTGTCATTGCCACAAGAGACACTGCCCTGGACTTTTGCGTCCTTTCTTATCAGATCCTCGACAATCTGTGCTTGGTCTCCTGGGAAACAGTGGTGAATTGCAGTCTGGAGGGCACGGGAACACAGATCCGCATTATCAGAATATGAAGCATAATTTGGTTTTGCGTCAAGAACCAAAAGAAGCTTGATCGTGTCGATGTTGACCCCATCTGCCAGAAGTTCCAATCCTCTGACTAGTGGGGACCTCTGACTGGAATCACAACAATCCATTGAGAACCCAAGTCGATGGAGTACTCTCAAGAGTCTGTGATTGTTGGACTCCACTGCCCTGATGCGCATTTCAGGGGTGACTGATGGTAGAGATGTGGTTTCCAAAAGCCCCCTAAACATATCGACCAGCGACTGAAGCGTGTGGAGCACCGTGTCTCGACTTCGTTGTGCCTCATCATTGTCGCCATTGGTTCGATGTTCTTGAGATACACTCTTGAGGTGCGGTGGACTCATCTGATGGCTTTTTGTCTTTTCAACAGCTTGCAGAAACATTTCCAGGTTTTCTGCATCAACTTCGCCATTCATGATGGCCAAATGTGTTGCAGTGTTGTGTTTCTCGCAGCAGCTCCGTAAGGTTGATGCTCCTTTTGACATCAAGAGGCGGGCCATTGCATTCGCGGTAGTCGAGCGCCATGACTCCAAGCTGAGCAATGTCACGACAAGTGGGAGATGTGGCCCGTCCATGTCTTGTGACCTGATCATCGTGTCTGAATGGATACCGACATCAAGCAGCCATGACACGATATCCACACGGTGAGCCCAGACACCAGCCTCGAACAAACATTCTAAGGCAGCTTTCAGAGATGTTTCGCCCAGAATGAGAGTGTTGGAAAAGTTGGACAATTTCTTGATGCCTGTCTCCTCCACCAACCGCCATATGTGGTCAAGATCTCCAGGCTTTAACAATTTGTTTGAAGCCGCATATATCAGGAGCTTGAGAGCCCAGTGGCTCGAAGTAGTGGACAAGAGTGCCATGCTATTATGGATTTCCACAACACGCCCACGGGTAGAGCCGTGAGGTAATATGGTTCGAATCAAATCCACTAGCTCGGGTTCTGGGGCAGTGTACGCCAATCTCTGCCAATCACCAGAGATTGAAGTTGTGTCATTGCAAAAAAAGACTTCCGGCTGTGCTCTCAATTGTGTCGTAGACAGTCCATGACGGAATGTCTGTGGTGTCTTATTTTCCTGGTGAAGACTGAGGGAATGGGCGTCTAATGACTTGAGAAAACAAATCCATGGGAGACTGTCCGGCCAATAGTTGATCTTGAAAGCTTGTTGACTGCTCGGCGGAGTTGCGACTATGGCCAATGGTCCCGGAGGTGATGGTGCGCCAATGCTCTCTACAAGGATGTGTTTAGACAAGGTCAAGTGGGGGGTGTATGTGATACTGACCAAGTTGCACCCGCTCAGTAGTAGAATATCTGTACCGGCTGATCTCCTTCCTCACTCTTTTGTGGTCGACTTGTACACCATTGATGAATACATCGCTTTCTTTGTTGTCGCGTTTCCGCTTCTCAACCTTGTGAGCAACATGTTTCCATGTAGTAGCCGGTATTTTCGTGTCGTTCTTGAAGAATCTCCAGGCTTTGAACTTGGTCTCGTATTGCGATTTGCTTGATGGCGATCAGCTAATGGAATGTTGTCTAGCAAACGAGGATACGACGTACGTGGCAGAAAAGCCAGCAAGGCGCATCTCTTCCTGCAAATCCCTGAGCTTGCGATTTTCCTTGATATAGAGACCGTAGATAGCATCCTTCTGGCTTTCCCACTCCAATTCCGAAGGCATTGTGCCAAAAACCAGGGCTCTGAGTAGTATTGTTCTAAAGCAGTTTATGAGGGCAGCTGAGGTAGATAGGAAGAGAAGGGGTTTGTGCTTTTTATGTAGCTGATTTCATTTCATCAGGCTCTGTGTGACCTCACTGCGAGGCAGGCTGTCTCCACCGCGTGACTGCACATGCAACCTCCTGTCTAGACAGTATTATTGGTCTGTCCCACAGTCCGAAGCCCCAGTCAATGCGCCTCCACCTAGTCAGTATTCGGTGCCTACCTCTCATTGGCGCATCCCATGATCTTGTTTTGCCCTCCCATAACGAGCTGCATTCGGACTGTGGGATGAGCCAATTGGGAGCATTTTCGGCGGTGGGTAAGACAGCGGACAGCACCACCCTGAACACCTAGCGGTGCAGGAATCTACGAGCGCCCGGCATCATAGCAGTAGCCAGTCTATCATTGGTCATTCTCGCAATCCGATCGTGCTCAAGGCTGGATTATGGAGCACTGTTCTCTTCCGCGCCATGTATCATGTAGCGTACGCATTGCTCCTTGACCGTTGCTTCGAAGCTCCACGCCGTTCTTCCATGATTGGCTGTTTCCACGATCTGGAATCGTGAATAGTGGCAGTGGTCCAGGGTATCCGAAGATCTTGCTGAAATCTATTAGAACCCGCAAAGACTTATAGGTATTATATACATGTCGAGACTTTCCATCCTGAGTGATTAGAAAACAGGACGAAGTCTCATTCGGGTCAATCTCAAAGACAAGCAAGAACTTGAAGCTCGCAGACTGCAGTCGCAAATCCGTACGATCATGGAGTTCTCGCCCAACGCTATTATCGGCATCGTTGGATTGGCCCTTGCCCTCCCGGCCACGGTCGCAATTGGAATTCAAGCTTTCCGTTGGTGGAAAAGATTCAGAAATCGTGGTAGCGCGGGAGGAATGTGTACGCAAATTCAAACGGACCTTACAGGTTTATTCAATCAACGACTTATTCCGGGACTGAACTTGAATTCTAGCTGCAGTTGTTCCAAGGACGAGTCGACCACTTCGAGAGTTATCGAGTTTCGGATCCATGCGCCACGCTGAAGAAGGACATGTCTACTTCAACATAACCTTCGCTGGGTCGATACACGCCGCTTCACCCATCGCGGTCGCGACCGTGAGGGAAAGTGTCGAAGTGGGATGTTCTTATTAGCGCTGCCTTCTGGCACATGGATGGCAGTCGGCGGAGGACAGGACTTCAAGGACATTGTCGCCGCATTTACGCATTAGACTGGTTAAGAATGGGAGGATGATAGCTGGAAAGAAGAGTCCTGTACCATTACACCAGATAAAATATGTTGGGTAGATGGCCCCGCGATTGTTAATGATACAACACCACCGTACGATGTACAGCCTCTAGTCATTGCAAAGTCAAGAAATCTTCAATTAAGGACTCGCCAGCTGGAAGGTTGCGGGGTCATGCAGGCATGCATGATGCACACTACCAGGGTTGTCCGTGATACCTAGAGGCAGCAGTACACTTGCCTAAGTTAGGTTATCTACATCGCAGATTCTGGGATGGGAAAGGGGTTCTTCCAACAGTTTGTAGCCACGACAGTCAGGTGGATTGGTATGAACGAGGCAATATTGTGAAGAATGGCTAACTAACTCTAGGTAGATAGATCTGCGGACACATTATATTCCACAGCCGGGGTGCCGCCAAGACCATATTCGGAATTGTTCGGATCCTTTTAGGTGTGCTACCATCAAGGGACAGCGCCGAAAGATGCGAAACTTCTCAAATTTAAGCTTAATCCAGGTAAACCAGCCCCTGCGTTGGCCTGTTGAGACCGCCAATGATGAAATGTGTCAATGAAATCGGTTTCTTGATCAGATCAACGACTTCAAGCCTGCCATTAATTGTCCAGATGCGTACGTAGGTACCTACCTAGTCAAGGCCGGCCTTCTCATCGGGGCGAGATGGCCACCACAGTGCATGTACATGCATAACCCGAGTGCGACTTGATTCGCTAATAAAGAAGACCCCTCACCAGCGCCTCAAGGTGCATCTCTGATCTGACTACCAAGCATTATTACGACCTGAGGGCTGGTGGCACATTCGCAATATCCTCCGTACCCAAACCAATCTTCCAGCACACATGATCCTCACAATCACCAGATATCATGGCTTGCTTTACATTAGCCGCTTGAATGGTCCTGCTCTTTCGACACTTGGGACACCATGGAGGCGCTGGCCGCTCTTGGACTTGCGGCGAATATCGCACAGTTTATTGGGATGGCCGGCAAGGCTGTGGCAAAGACCAGTGAGCTTGCATCGAGTCGTGAAACGCTTCTACAAGAAAATAAAGAGTTGGAGCTCATTTCATCAGACTTCAAGAACCTTTTACCCCTGCTACGAGAGGAATGTGGCCTACGCAAAGACAGCAAATGGCATGTCAAGAAAGCATCTGGCGACGCCACACGAGAAAGGCTCAAAGAGATGGCTATGGCCACGGATAAGATTTGCATTGAGATAAAGTCTAGGCTTGATGCTATTGAAAGTCTGAGAGAGAAAAATAAGCCACTCAAATCTTTCCATGCCACTTGGAAAGAGATGAGGCTGAAAGAGGTTTTTGAGATCCTGAACGCACGACTGGCAAACCTACGGAATCAGATCAGTTTGCACATCAATGTACTCCTCATGTGAGCTCAGCATAATCCTTTCACGGAATTTTAAGAGAAGTACTCAAATTCAATCAGTCAACAGCAAGCCTCGATAGGGTCCGCGCTGGTCGATTTCACCAAGGCGGCCCAGGACTACAATCAGTTCAAATCACATGCAATTATACACGCACCCCGGAGCGACAAGGGCGATAACTCGTCTCAGGTCGAATGGCATAGTGGATTCGATGAGTTCTTTAAATTTGGAAAAACGCTGCGAAATGACGAGCCCCATTACGAAGCGTCACGGAGAACTCACAAAATCCTCGACAGCTTATGCTTCAGTCAAATCGAAGAACGTCGTGAAATCATTCCCGTCGCCCATGCAAAGACTTACGACTGGATATTCGACAGTCGCGTTACCACATTCAGCGAATGGTTGGAACATTCCAATGCCTCAATCTTTTGGATAGCCGGAAAGGCTGGCTCGGGCAAATCTACGCTTATGAAGCATATTCACGTTCATTCCAAAACGCTGGAAGGCATAAACAAATGGGCTGGGACGCACCAAGTACTTATTGCCAGTCATTTCTTCTGGGCCGCGGGAACTTTGATGCAGAAGTCTCAGGAAGGCCTCCTCCGCACGCTGACTTATCAAATCCTGACGCAATTCCCAGGCCTCGCACACCGAGTTTTTCCAGACAGATGGAAAGCAGCATTACGATCTGTGGAAGCTCTACATCAAGAACTATGGACAGCGAGCCAGCTTCTTGTTGGTCTAACCAGTCTTCTCGTATTGATTAAAGACTGTTTTGTGGTCCTGTTTGTGGATGGATTGGACGAATACAGTGGCGAGCTGGATAATCTCATCGAGATGCTTGACACTCTTGGTAAATTTACCAACGTCAAGCTCTGTGTCTCAAGTCGACCCTGGTTGGAGTTCTCCGATGCTTTCTGCGACTCGCCTTGGAAGCTGTACCAACAGGATCTCACCCGAAACGATATCGAACGTTTCACTCAGGACACCTTGGAGGCTAATAGTCGCTTTAGGCTTTTCAAAGCTAGGAACATGCAAGCCTCCCAGGAACTCGTCTCTTGTATCACCGATAGAGCAGAAGGCGTCTTCCTTTGGGTACACTTGGTAACTCGGTCCTTGATACGTGGGATCGTCAACGCCGACAACATTGTAGACCTACAACAACGGCTTGATGATCTACCCCGGGGACTTGAACCATTCTTCGAGAGAATGCTCGAGACCATTGATGAGTTCTACAAGAAGCGGACCGCGAAGGTCCTTCTGGTGCTCGCTCATGCACGAGTACCTCTGCCACTTGTGACGTTCTACTTTCTCGACACCCAAGACGGTCTACCGTTTGATCCGCAGGGACTTCTGAAGAACTGGCCCTATGTGGACGAGAAGGAAGCCGAAGCAGTTGAGAACAAGAAGAGGCAGCTTATTGCTCAGTTCAAGGATTTCATAAGCTTACATGATCACCCGACCAAGGGAGCTTTGTTTGGTTTCAGCGTTGGGTTTATTCATCGCACGGCTATCGAATTCATCAGCCGAGATCAGACACGCGAACGCCTGTGCGAGATGTCGGGGTCAGCATTTGATCCCATAGCAGCTCTCTTTGAGGTCAGCATTGAACAGTTCAAGATCTTCAGTCATTTCTGGAAGTTCACCTATGTCCATAAATACCTGAGGAATTGGTTTCTCTCTGCGATTTACTACGCCCGAGAAATCGAAGTCAGAAGGGACAAATCGGTCACGAAACAGCTAAACCAGCTCCAAGACATACTCTCTGGGAACAGAAATCATATGCCCTTCAAAAAGGCCCCTCAATTCGCAGCGGACTGGTGGCACGGTTCTTTGGAGAGTCTCGCGATTGAGGCGGGACTCTGGCTCTATGCCAAAGACATGGTCGATTCGGTCAGCGCTGAGGCAGCATTGGAGCCCATACTGTGCATTGAGCTTCAATCCGACTTTGTCGTGAGACGTGTCACAGACGAGGAGAGGAAGAAGCGCCGCCTCCTCGACAGCGAAAGACCCCTTTACAGTTCAACCCTGCAGATGATCACATCTGCGGAGGTGCAGCACGCGTCTCGAAAACACGAAAGACGGGACGGGCCAACTTCGCTTATCGAACCCGTAGGCTCGGACCCTAGTGACCACGGAGTTCGTGTGACAGAAGATCGGCCGCAAAAGCCAATGACTGACAGTACCATGGTGGCATCGAAGCCGCCTGGGGGTGATGAAGCAAGGGTATCGCGATTCAGAAGGTTCCGGACTCTACTGAAAATATCCAAGGGAGTATGATTGAGTAGCTTTCAGTCACGAGCGTTGGCAATCAATCATGACGATACAAAGGATTAACTGGCATCAGTCTCACATCCTAGAACTTGGGTGATTCGGCATCAAGCCCTCATGGTGTATAAAAGCAAATTGAACAAATTCTGGCACTTATAATGCATGCTACTTCAAGCGTTACACATTTTTCTTGTATGACTGACAGTTTGAACACGTCCTCCCAAAGCGCTACTGAAAGCCTTACTGCTTGTTGACAGTCACGGTACCACCGCTCTCAGCGACACCACCCGTCGATGTCCAGACGTAGCTGTAGTTGGGATCGTAGGTGGCAGACGTGTTGATACCGACGGTGACCCAGCCGAACAGGCCGTCACTAAGGTCAGATCCGAGGTAAACGTACTCAAAGACGGGAACCGTGTCGGTGTCCGTGGTCTCCGTGCTGAAGACGCGGTCATCGGAGTTGTTTGTGATGGAGATGGTGTTGGTGTTGTACTGCAGTGATATTGTCAGCCATGACACGAAATGGGTGTGATGGGCCAGCATCATGATTCAAGGGATCGGGCGGGAACTTACAGGAGCGGTGGCTTCAATAGTGTCAATGATATCCTGATCCCAGAAGAGCTGGCCAACGTGGCCGTAAGTGCCACCAGTCAAGGTGTTGTTGGGCAGTACAGTGGCGTTCAAGTGGACAACCATGTGGTGGTGGGTAGCGCGGCCATCGTAGTGACCAGGGAAGACCGACTCGAACTGGACGACACCGTCGGCGTCACTCTTGGCCACTCCACGCAGGAAGGTGGCGTTGAGGTTGGCCGTGTCGGCAGTGTTGCCGTTGCCTTCAGCTACGAGACCGGAGTAGACTCCAGTCGCATTGCAGTTCCAGACATCCCTTGAAGTTTCGATCAGCATGTTTGACTATTGGATTACCAGGGGATGCCCGGCGCTTACCAGTAGACACCCTCGAGAGGCTCGCAAGTCTCAACGTCGACAAACTGAGCCTCGATGACGATAGGTACACCAGCTTGCTCCTCACGCAGGTTGTTGCGGATAAGTTCGCCCCTGACCCAGTAAGGACCAGTCTCGCCCTCTGGGTTGACGGCACAGGTGCCGCTGTTGGCAAAGAGTGTTGACTCGGGAGTGTCCAGGGTATAGTTGGTCGTGGACAAGTGGCTAGTGTTCAAGACGGCATCCGTGTCGCGGGCTTCAACGGAGCGGCCGTACTTCTGAGCCGTCGCAGCGCGGCGGGAAATGGCCCGCTTCGTGACTCCACGGGCGGAGAGCTGACCGGAGCAGGCTTCTAGTCCTCGGCGGACACCAGCCTTGAACTCGCGCTTGGCGGCTGCGATCTTGGCGTCAGTCCGCACCTGCTTCTCACCGGGATGAGCGACAGCGACAGAAGCCGTGAGAGCGGCGAGAGAAAGGACAGAGAAGCGCATTTTGGAAGGTTGTAATTTCGAAAAAGACTGTGATTGTTGAGTGGTTGACTGCGAGAGATTGACTTGATTGATGCCTCAAAACAGATCGCTTCGTCCATTCCACGGCGCTGTCCTTATACTCATCGCATCACAACGCTCTCGCTCCTGAACTGCCCTCTCAGCCTCCCATCTTCATTCAATCAACCATGGGCCATCACCAACATCGCTTGCGTCCTTCATGGCTGAGTCCACTTGCTGACGCGTTATCTCCGCTACATGATCTGGACGCGGCATTGGAAACCCTGAAATATACGTAAGATTCTTTTATGGTTGATCACTGCCTCATCCAGAGACCCTGCCGCATTGTTTCGAAAATAAGGACTACCAATAGCAGTAGAGGTATTAACACGCCGGGGCGGTAGCGTCGTTGGTGTCTCCAGCTTCGGGAGCTATTTTATCACCGAGCGGATCCGAGTATAACTCGGCGTGCCGGCCGTCCAAGCGTCTCCAAGGGATTTTTCAGGCCGCGTAATGCCCGATCTGGGGTTATATATTCGGTGGCACCAATCGTCGTTGAGGTCTTACGAAAAACAGAGACTCGAGCGGTGTTTCAAGCTATTAAGCTTGTTTATGTTTCTCTTATGACTCTGGAGTACGCATAAGCATACGACTTTCCCACTTCACCCAAACACAAACACTATTTCACGTTTTTCGAGTAGAAGCCCCATACTTCGTACATACGCTAGATGACTATGAAAGAAGCATGTCTTTTCGCCTGACCGGAGTGACGTACATATGCCAAGATCTGAGCAAACACTGGTTGCCCCCTCGGACATGGATCTCGTGGACTTTTCGTCACTCGCAAGCGACTGCCCCTGATGGCCTGGGAGGTTCTTTCTGATAGCCTTGCATTATCCAGTGACGTGCCTCGCGTGCCAAAGGCCCAGGACTGCGGGACCGATGTACGGGGTAAGGTAAATAGGATAAGCTTTTGTGTCCCATGCGGGCGGTAGGACGCGTATACACCGCCCCAGCCTGCCCAGGCGCCACGCCAGCCAAATGCCGGACAGGGGACAGACATTATTGCATAGTCCCGAGAAGTCTCTCTTTGTGTCGATCTACATCATAGAGCCTGTTCACTGCAAAGCAAATGTGTTGTGATTGCTTCCATGACAAGTCACAAACGACAGAGCTGGCAGAAGTCAGCCAGCATCGACGTCTGTGTGCTGAGGAGTAACATATCATCGCAGCTTCGAGGTCTGGATCTCCTGACATCTTGCGAATAATTCCTTCAGCCATGGGATACACAAACATAGCTCGGCCAGGGGAAGGTTGGCATGGGCCTTGATTTGACATCCAGATACTGAATATGAGAAGGGGCTTAGGCGGCAGAAACAAAGATTACGAAATGCCAAGAGAAAATAATCCATGATCAGGGAATGATCTTATATAGAACCTCACGGAAGTAGCCGTCCTGCTCCGCCTGATTACGTATGTAGGACTATACAATGTACCAACCATAGATCAGCGATGGCCTCGCCAACAGATCATCTGTATAATGGTGGCACAAGACTCCACTGGGCTTCGTAATGTAGCGAGACTTATTGGCACCAATGCCTCTGCTGGGGCTTATATGATGTATGACCCTTGAGTGCTATGCGCGAGGAGACGGACATAGATGGCAACTGAATTGAAATGTTTGGGATGGGACCGACGTAACCCTTGGGCAGAGATGAAACAATCATTGATCTAGACCGAATCGATCACTTCAAGATAGAATTCGTCTTTCAATAAGCAGGTAGCAGGTATTCCAATCACACATTCTATGCACCATGTCTATCACTCAAGTCAACATGTCTCGTTCATTCAAGAAGCGTATCTGGTCTTGTGCAGATGAATGCATCTTACTTCGCACATCGACTCAGCAGCCTACAGCAATTCCTCCCGGACCCTTGCCAAAACATCTCTCGTGTATACTGTGCACACGACCTCTCTGAAGGCAAACCTCCCAAGAAAGTTTGACAGACTGTCATCGAAGCATGTCGCCATCGGACATGGAACGACAAAGTGACCAGAAGAACAATAACACATTGCCGACAAAGAGACTAAGGGATTCGAATGATTTGGCCAATCTCGGGATACAATAAGACACAATGGCTTTGTGCTATCAACATGAGTCTTTGTTTCCAACATCCATACAAAAGCCCGCGCCCCCTAGCTCCGGGTGCGCATCATGTCTAGACAGTCCAGGTGAATTAGAGATCTGCCAAACTCATACCTCGAAATTTCTGATATCCGCCAGGCGCAGATAACAAGACAGGTATCCAGATCTCTCTCTACCTCAAGCCTCCCTACCGCTGTTCACCTCTCAACATTAACATGTTGCAAGCAGTAGGCATAACCATCTCCCGGGCGCAGCTCCTCTCACGCTCGGAGCCGCTGCGCATCGAGCTGGGCGCCGCCCGGCGGTCCCACTGCATCGACGACGAAGGTGAGTACCGGGCCCGCGGCCAGACGCTCGTCGACACGCCGTTCTGGTGCCCGAAGCTAAAACAGATCCTCGACGACATCGAGACGTCGGTCGCCAACGACCCGCGCGCCGCGTACGAGGTACCCCTGTGCCAACGCCGCGGCACCCTATCCGAGAAAATGTCGGGCGCCCCGTTCTACAGCAGCAGCGTCGCGCGGCGCGAGCGCACCCGCACCATCACGCGCCGGGGCACCGTGACGGGCACGCTGAGGGAGATCGTGGTCCCGCTGTACGACGAGGAGCTGGTCCACCGGCGCGACGCCAAGGACCTCCCGATCACGGCCATGCGCGCGGGCTGGGAGCTGGCCAAGTATCTGCGGTCGCGCGACTTCCTGGTCGTCCACGTCTTCCCGTCGCTGGACCGCGTGCTGCCCGACGTGCGGTGTTTTCGGACTGCGGCGCTGGTCAAGCTGGTCGCCGGGCTCGTCTACGCCGCCGTCGCCCTGTTCCGCACCGAGACCATGGCCTCGTTTGGCGCAGCCGGCCAGGCGCTCAGCGAGTCCAAGTTTCAAGCCCTGGCGCGCGGTGACCACGGCAGTCTCGAAGCCGGTCTAGAGATCCTTTCTGGCCTTCCTCGGCTGGATCTGTTTGGTGCCCGGAAACTGGTTTTCATCGTAGACGGCTTGGATACCGCGGTAAGTGAGAAGACAAAGGACAAAGTCAAACGTTTTGAAGAGGTCTTGGCTCGTCTTTGTGCCAGGGAGAGAGCACATCTGATATATACCATGAGTGACAGCCTGGTTGACGTATGTCACGCATCACAGAGGTAGGTAGGTCTATGCATACTTCTCCAGTGGTTCAGCTCTGCGCAGAGGTATACCCTAGATTAGGCGCGTGCCAGAGGAAATCTGTAAAGGTGGCAGCACGGTCGTAAGTAATTTCGCTTCAAACAACCGCAATAGCTGATCAAAGAGTGAACTTGAGGAGTATTCATCATGTATTTAATGCCGGGGTTCCTACAATTACCCCTAATTATGCAAGCAAGATGCAAAATGGCGGCACCTTTTATACACGGTCCTCCTTGTCCATTTTCGTTTTTTCCCAACCCCCCGCAAGCGACAGTAAAGTTTGCGCATCATTTCGTCGTTGAGCATTTCCCGCAGAATGCAAATCCAATCGGAGGCAGGAACCGCTTGCCGCTACCTGAACGCCTTTGTTGACCATATTACATGTGACTAGCCTTAAGGGAAAAGTTGCCGTTCATGACCGATGACGAATCCGTCGTATAAAATAGGTACAAAGAAAATATGTGAAAGAAAGGGAGGTGTTCGTGTTTTCGTTTCCGGCTTTCACCGTTCGAGTCGTGGAGGTTGGGGCTGCCATCCGTTGATATATGCCATCAAGCCCATGCCCAGTAGCACAACACTTATCATAGAGGCATATGGCAGACTGTTTGCCAAGGCCTGATTATGAGCGAGCTGGCCGCCTTGTGTGGTATAAGGTCTGATGGTATCGGCCCTTGACAGTGTGAATCCGTCGCTTTCATCTGGGTGCGACGGACTAACTTTTGTGCCGGATTTCGTGGATGTCGCATGAGCCACGGGCACTTCATCTCCAGGCTTCTCGCCGTTGGCCTGTGGCTTTTCAGACAATGATCGCCAGCGAGCAGCCTCCTCTCTCATCTCGGCATCCTTTCTGATCTGCAGGGCCATTTCGGCAAGTGTTTTCCGGTCGGTGTCTCGTTCTGCTTCCGCGGATTCGGCACGAGTCTTGTAGATATCGAGTTGTTGCTTCAACTCCTTCATTTCGAGCACCATGGACTCGAGCTGCTTGTGTAGCTGGGTTGCAGAAGTTTCAATGCTCTCAACTTCTGGTACTGTGGCCGATTCGGAACCTGAGTTGGCAGAAGCATCGGCCTCGGCTGCAGACGATTCCACTGGAGGTTCAAAGGCTTCGTCCAGTACGAGCGTTGGCTCCGCAATTCCTTGCTCCGAATTGTGAGAAGTCCCGTTGACCTTGGCGGCTGCAGCGTCTTCCAACCTTCGGGCCAGCTCTTCCGCCAGCTCACGGGCGTGGCGCTCCTTGTGTAGCATGTCTTCAAGGTCTCGCATCCTAGTGCTTTGCGACTCTAACTCCTTCTTCGCACTGGTGAGAGCTTCGGTCAACTGCAGAATCTGGCTCACGTTGCCATCCTGGCGAATGGGCGACACGTTGGCACTCGATACACTCGTCTTGGGGCGCTCTGTTATTCCGCGCTTCAAGGACGGTACGTCTGGCTTCTCGGGGAGCGGCTGTTGCGGGGGCGGCGCTGGAGGATCAGAGAACCTTGCTTTGTTGTCGGCTCGCATGAACTGCGCTGCATTGCCGTTTACGGCTTGATGCTTGGGGCCATCAGAACCCTCTAGCTTCTCCATGTCCTTGATGTCGTCTTTAGATAGTAATGTACTGATGAAGTGGCCGGTTCGACCGAGATCTTGATTCTGAAGTCGTGCTGAACGCATTTCGTTCTTTGAAGGGGATATTAGCATGTGAAAAAGCATCGAGTACTGTCATGCCAATGTTCGTTGCTCACCTGTAATTTCTTCACAATCTGCTCCGTGCTGATCGGAGAGAAGAAGAAGCCGCCGGCTCGTTGTTGCGGTATACCATTTACTTGTGCGCTCACCATTGCGTTGTTGGGCATCACGCGACCATTGCTAGCCAACGATGCCTGGCTGCCCGTGCGACCTCTGAATGGCACTCCACCAGCATGTTGCATCATCATGGAGTTGGACGGGTCCAGGTCTCCAAAGTTCATGTCGAGAAGATTGCTCGAGTTGTTGAGGAAACCGGCATGTTCGACCTTGGCCGCAACTTTGTGGTGAACAACAGTCTTCTGATCCTCGCTAACAATGTCGATACCCAACTCTAAATGGTCTCCAGTCTGTAGCTCGTGCGGCTCCGATTCGCGGTTCTCCTGGGAGAGGCGTGTACCGTTTACAAACGTGCCGTTTGACGACTTGACATCTCGTATCCATACCTTGCCCTGCCGATCGGCCCAAATCTCGGCATGTTGTCGTGAGAGGACTTTTGAATCGAAGAACCCGTTGGTAGAGGTCGGAACTGTCTTAGCGTTCGTCTGACGACCGATTCTAAGGGTGTCAGGGGAGAATGGGACAGAGATGGTCTTGCGTTCAAAGGTGCCGTTGAGCGACAAGAGATACAGCATCGGCTGTCCACCTTGAGGCATTCCGTCACCAAGGGGGCGAGTGATCCCCTGTTGCGTCGGCATCTGTTGCTGTGACTGTAGGATCGGGGCAGGCTGCATAGGTCCAGATCCGTTCATGCCCATCAACTGTGGCCGGCCCGCAGCCATCCTGGCAAAGTCCGACTGTGCTTCTGGCTTGGCCGGTTGCCATGGGCCTTTGGTTTGCTGTAGTCGTTTCCGCGGGGCAGGCTGCACCCAGGAGCCCAAGTCGCCGGCTCCAGCTATGGACAGAGGGGCGCCATTTGTTGTGCCGTTCTGCTGCGGCGGCTGGCCGTTGGGGCCAACCACGGTCGAGGTCGACGAGTTGGACGAGTTCGAGGATATAGAGGAGGAAGAGTTATTTCGTTGTAAACTCTTTCGTGGCATAAACATGCGGTTCAGCTCGTCGGGATTCATGGCATCAACACTCTGGATTCCACGATGACCGTTCATGCCCCATGCCGGCCGGCTGTGCTGCGATAGGGTAGGTGGGCTCGCGACGGCTGTCATGGGGGGTATTTATGCGACGAGGCAGTCCGATAGGCTGCGTCGAGTAGTTCCTTTCGTTGTTCAGAGCGCTCCAGACGTCACCGATGAAGTGATTAAAGATCGCAGGTCGTCGCTCCTCTTCCACCCGCTGACGCGACCAAGGGATCTGGATAGCGGGTAGGTGCGTCTCTGATTCATACGGGTCGGGAGAGGTAATCGATGAAGACAGTACGGTGTAGTGATGGTGTCAACGCGTCGTCCTTTGATGGATAAAATTTGTCAGTATCAAGAGGTGCCGAGGACGGTGGCCAAGGGTCGGTCGCAACGGGCGCTTTGAACAGCGAGCCGGGGACGCAGGCAGGTCGCAAAGCAGAGACGGATGATAATCTCAGACCAGAAAAGACATACCAGTCAATTGAGAGGCGATGTATAGATGGCTCAGGGGGCTATTTGGCAGGTGTATTTGGGCGTGATGACGCTGGTGGTCGTTGTTCGAGATTTGGAGACAGACACACGATTCATCCGTCCAGTTCTGGCTGGCAAGTTTAGTCCACAGTCAGCTCAGTGCAGTGGCCAGACGGCTCGGGCAGGCCCCCCAGTCGCTCTGGTTAGGCGTCTAATTTAGCGGGCTCTCACGAGGAGATGGGGCATTGGAGAACCGGGAGCCGCACGCACTGCAGGCGAGAGATGGCAGCGTGCAGCGTAACCGAGAAGACAGTTCCAGGGAGCAGTTCTGCTTTTGTCGCTGATTGACGATGATTATTTCAGCCCATGCGTAATCATTTTCACTTAGGTAATTGTCTGATCTATTCTGCGTCTAGGGTATTCTAGTAACTTTTCTCGCTGATGCGCGTCAAAACCAAATAAAAAATCCGGGTCGGTAGTGTCTGTCTGGTTCTTTGCTCGAGTCTCTTCAACTTTTAGGGGGACCTCACGTGACGCTGTCAAGTGCGCAAGTACGCACGTAGTGTCCCGCGGACGGACTGCAAAGCAAGGCAGAGCGCCTGTACTTCTTCTTTACAGAGAGATCTCCTGCATCTGATTATGAGTGGACTGCTGTTTGATTGGATTCTTTTGTTTCCCAGTCCCTTGCCCTGCTACGGGACGACGTTTTTTGAAAGCTTGGATCGAGCCGAGGCCCCCCGTGCAGGCCACAATGCGGTCCGTCGGCTTACTGGCCTTGCTCGGTGGCCATTCGTATCGATAGGGATCGCAGGAAATAAAATAATACTGTTATTATTAGAAAAGAGGAAAAACAAAACCTGGTTGCCAGGCTCCGTATCATTTAGTCTCGGAGATCCGTGCGTCTTGGCAGATTTGATGTCCAGCTGGTCAGTTGGAGCGTGATAGACAGCTGGCCTCCAGCTGATGGAAAAATGCATAAGAGGTTCAGAATGCATACGATATTTATGCAGATCAATGCAAGCTCGGCTGAAAGTGGAGACGGAGCAGAGGCAGAGAAGAGAGCTCTTGAAGCTCCAACCGAAAATCGCACGATTAACGTCGCATTTCGACGCCGACGACTCTTTGCCTCGTAGACAACACGCAACGTCCTACACACAATTGTAGCTTCTTGACACCAGTCAAACGTAGCAATCATGCCTCCGCCTCCCAGCACAGTCAGCCACGGCGCCCACGGCCCTTCCAACATTGACAAGCGTAGGTTTCGCGACATGATCGTTTCCAGTTGCCGCAATCTCAAGCTGACAGGATTCTAAACAGTCAAGATGGGTGCCATGATGGGTGGTAGTACGTTGCGCGATCCTTCGAATGTCACGAATGATCTCGACTAACAAGTTGCCTGCAGCCGTTGGTACTATCATGGGCTTCGTTTTCGGTATGCAAGATGCTCGACCGCGCTCTTTCCCCGACGGATTCATAAACTAAAGTTCATCTTCAGGAACCGTCAACATCTTCAGATACGGCGCCGGCCCGAACGGAATCATGCGAACACTGGGACAATACATGGCTGGTTCGGGAGCAACATTTGGGTGCGTGGCTCCAGGGGGAGAAGAAGAGTCGAAAGAACGAACGAGAACAGCTGCTGACTGATGGAATAGTTTTTTCATGGGTATCGGCAGTGTGATCAGGACTGATGCATCGCCAATGGCCAACGAGGCCTTCCTGCGAGCGCAACGACGACCCTACGTTCTGGCAGCGCCGCAGCAGAGCTTCCGCCCAAGAAGCTGCTAAATAGCTCGTGCCCTTTGCTGGAGATACCATTACCACGAGAACAACACCAAGCTCTCCCACGAGGAGAATCTCAAGATCGACCGCGGTCTGTATAGTATGTACATTTTGGAGGCGTTTCAGGTTGGCCAAACATCTGGCCGGAAAGTCGCTGTCATCGGAACCCCAACTCTATTCCGACAGTAAGGAGTAATGAAGAACACGCGAACATTGAGCCCATCACAATTGGATCTGTGCCAGAGTGTGAGATGTATATGAAAGCAGAATCCCTGCGTGGTCGTGCGGGTCCACGTTTCTGCGGCTTTACAGTGAATCAAGGGACATGGTGGCCAAATACTCTTGCAGAGGTCATCCGAAGTCTTGAAGTAGAACGGAGGAGTAAGCAAATTGCAGCGCTTGAGTAGTGACATATAAAAAATACGAGCACCTGGTCGTCTTCGGGACTAGAAAGAAGCCATCCGGGGCTCCAGTTTTCCATCTCAATGAAGCGCCGGGTTCTCGAGCTTGCGTGTGAGAAAAACTGGATCCCCCGGATCTCAGAGATCGGACTATGGTCTGAGTCTAAAAAGCGAAGCAAAGATACCTCTCTGAGTGAGTTCTTGTAGATGGTATCAAGCAGTTCGGCGATAGCTGAACAGTCTGTACAAGAATAGATCCCTCGTGGCCAATGACTACGTGCCGTGCTGTTCGCGATGTCGCTCAGCCGTGATTATGTCTGAGCATCAATTAAACAAAACAACATGACGGTATTGAGAAAGCGTAAGGCTCATCGATATTCGTAGACAGCCACGCAACGCCTCTTTTCTTGCCATCGAGGTAGGCAGGCAACTCGTCACTCGCAATACAAAACAACTCTACATTCGCTTATCTAGAATCGCTATTGGGTCGTTTCTATGGAGCACAACTCGACTGCCGCTTCAGCCTTCAGCTCCGACTCGTGGTGTCGAGGCAACTATAGCAACTCCCCCATCGAATCTCCGGATTGGCTTTTTTTTGCTGGAGCCCGCACTCAACTGGCGCCAATAGAGAGGAACAAAAAGCAACGGCGCCATGGTACAGAGCAAACAGAGCCACATTCCCGGGTGGACTAGAGAACTAAGAAACCGCCAGACCTGAAGCCTTGATTTTTTCCCTCTGATAAACGTCGAGAGTGTCTGAGCACTTGCCAACTTCCGGGGTCGCGGCCGTTTCGAGCCACCCAAGATGTATTGTACTTGTGTGCGTCGGCGACTGCATGTCAGCAGCCAAAGTACTATAGTAAACTTCTCATGGAAAGGCGTTTTGGAGGTAATGCAGGAAAGACATAACTGTTGCATCAACAGTAATTCACATGCCATCATGTGGGCAGCTGTTTAATCCTCTTCTCTCAGCCTTGGCTGCAATGTTCCATGTCTTGAAGGTCGAAATAGGCTCATGATTTAAGCGTACATAATAGGAAACACCCCTGCCAGAGACCCTTGCCGGGGGGGTTGCAATGATCTACCGGATGGGCCCAGGGCTCTTACAGGCTTACAGTTAGTACCTGCACTACCCCCGGACGCCTACAATCGCCCTGGGAGCATCTGGCGTGTTGCTTGCGTCCTGGACAAGCACACACTATAATCACGTTGTATCCCCAAAACACCGTAGCAAACCCCCATTCTGCTTCTTCGAGGCCAAGGCGCTTTCAACCCGACGAATAGTCTCTCAAACAGCAGTTCCAAAGATGGTCCGAAAATGGCTCACCGTAGGCAGGTCTTTACGTGAAGCACAAAGGGGGCCGAAGGGGTCACATCGTCATCCATCAACACTTTGACCGTTGCTTGCCACCGCATCTGGTGGCGCTCAGAGACTGCCCATCTCATCGATACAAGCGATCAGGTAATACATTCTTGCTTCAGGAGCTGCAACGCCGTGCCCAAAATTGAATATTGGATAATGGATCACCGGAGAAACAAAGTTTTACTGGGTCCTCCCCCGTTATACGCCGCATCGTCCTCGACGGATAAGGGCCCAAACCTGAGACTTGCGGTTCCCCTGCATCGACTTTCCCCTCGGGGCTCAAAGAGGGATCAGAGTGATCGCCGAGCTGTTGCTTTCTTTTTCTGCATAGCTCGCTGAGCCGCCAAGATGGACCGAGAACATGCACAAGTCAAGTCAAGAAGACCTCGGACAGACGACACCAAAAGGCATGACGTTGACCTGCTTCTGTGCCTTGCATTTTCTCACTGCCAGAAAATGGCTAGATTCTGCTAATGGTATCGCTAATGAGGATCCAGAAATCCGGTCATGATTCACCCAACATAATCCATACAACACGCGCATTGTGTCTTTCCTTACGAGGTGGACATGGGGATCGTGAATATGATCTCTCCAGAGTCGTCCAGGTTCGAATTGTGCTAGTGTAACGACTAACCAAAAGCTTGGCTCTGACCTCGAACCGCCGGTAGGACTTTTAAGTGATGTGGATCAATCGCCAGGACTTGTATGTGTCCGGGACCCAAAAACGACACCTCGATTATACGACCGACTCACCTGTGCTAGTCCCAAGCTGGGGTCTCAATGTCATGGCACCCATGTTCTGGTGGAAAGGCAAAATCCAACCTGAGATCGGACAGAAGACACCCAAAGGAGCTATGCGGCTGAAAAGAGATCGATATGTCTCTCAAGTCTAGCAATCAAAGACCCAGCAAGCCAAGACCTTTGACTGCCGCCCCAATTTCACCGCTACCGAGTACGCGGGAGACTCGTGCGACAGCTAGTTGCTCCTCTAGGAAACAGGTGTAGTAGCTCCTCCCATGGACTGTATAGCATGTTCGTAATCATGGGCGATCCGTGTCTTGGGGACGGCTGGACGGCTCCAAGCTGAACTCAGGTCGTGTCTGCCGCCCCCATGTTGTGCACCTTGTCCGGGAGTCCATCCAGTCAGTATAAGAGAAGTATGTTTCTGCCGCTTTTTTTTTCCTTCTCGAATTTGCTCAGTCTATTAGTTCTTTCTGCTTTGACCTGCCCGGGGAATTTCACTCGTTCATCATTCGTCACGGCTTGGTACATATAATTTTCTAGGCTTTGTTTCATATGAGCCGTTCCACTCGTTGTTTATAATGGATTTCTTCCGGGGTTGTACTCCAGGTGGCCTGGTTGGCGGGTTGAGCTCGCATCTACAGAATGGGTGAGATACGATGGACTCCTTTGGCTGGCATCTCTTTGGATCATCTGTCGCTGACCTGCTCTCAGCAAATCGTTATGGGGAACAGTCAATAATCCCTACTTACCAAACTGGATCCAAGATAATGGTATATCCAGCCAAAAGAGCCCTTGGGGAGACCTAAGTTCTTTCGACAACCCTTATTACTCGGCGCCAGATACGGGAATGACGAGAACCTACGACTGGACCATCACACGCGACTACATCCAGCCCGATGGCTACAACAAGAGCGTGATCTTAATCAACGGACAATTCCCGGGGCCGTTGCTCGAGGCCAACTGGGGCGACTGGATAGAAGTCACCGTCACCAACCAGATCGAGGAGGTCGATGAGGGAACCACAATCCACTGGCACGGCATGCTACAGGAGCAAACCCCGTTCATGGATGGCACGCCGGGTGTATCGCAGTGCCCAATCGCCCCTGAATCCTCCTTCACATATCGATTCAGAGCACACATGTACGGAAGTTCATGGTATCACTCGCATTACTCGGCTCAGTACTCGGGCGGTCTGTTTGGTCCTATAGTCATTCATGGCCCATTGAATCAGCCATACGATCTCGATGTCGGCCCCATCTCCGTCGGAGGTAAGTGCCAATGTTTTGGTTGAGGTGGATTCTACTAAACAATATACAGATTGGTGGCACGCACAGTACTATGAAGTCGTTGAAAACATCATGGCACCAAACTTCTCTGGCCGGTCATTTTCGGACAACAACCTCATCCAGGGAAAGAACAACTTTGACTGCGCAACCGTCAAGGCTAATGACACGACCAATTGTACCAGCAATGCCGGCGTCGCCAACTTCCAGTTCCAGTCTGGAAAGGTGCACCGTCTCCGCTTCTACAACTCGGGATCCCAGGGTATCGAGCGTATCTCTATTGATGAGCACACCATGACTGTCGTCACGAACGACTTTGTGGAGATTGAGCCGTACAACACCACCGTCGTCACTCTAGGTGTCGGCCAGCGCGTTGATGTTTTGGTTACTGCCAATGCCGGTGCATCAGACTCTGCATTCTGGCTGCGTGCCAACCTGACGACTTGCTCTGGTGCCAACCAGCCCAATGCTGCGGCCGCAATTCTCTACGAAGATGCAGACCCCAACGTCCTGCCAACGAGCACGCCCTGGGATGTACCGGATCCGGGGAACTGCGCCAATGACGTACTCGAGAACACCGTTCCGCTCTATCCCATTCCGCTGCCTGAAGCTACATTTACACAGAACATGGATATCAACACCTTTGTTAATGAGACGGGCCACTTTCTATGGACGTTTGGCAATGTGTCTGCCCGTGTTGACTACAACAACCCGACGCTACTCCAGGCTCAGGACGGTAACTTCACCTGGGACGAGGATATGAACGTCATCAACTATGGCACCAACTCTTCCGTCCGCATCATTATTAATAACCCGCTTCCTGCGTAAGTTTTACATACAGCTTCGATCATACAATCTGAAGTTCAGTCACTAATGCATCCTTATAGCCCACACCCAATCCACGCCCACGGCTTGAACATGTACATCCTGTCTGACGGCGCTGGTGATTACACTGATCAGGCCTTTGTGAGGACGGACAACCCGATGCGCCGCGACGTGCAAAACGTCCGTCCGTTCGGCCACATTGTGCTGCAGATCGAGACGAGCAACCCGGGCGCTTGGCCCTTCCACTGCCACATTGCCTGGCACGCCAGCGCGGGCTTCTTTGCCCAGTTCGTCTTCCAGCCCGACCAGATCCCCGACCTCGACTTTCCCGACAGCATCAGGGAGGGCTGCGACGCCTGGAACGCCTTTACCTCGGGTGTCCGGCCGAACCAGATCGATAGCGGGCTGTGAGCTGAGGAAATCATCCTTTTCTTCTCTTTTTCCTTCCACCGTCAACTACCCATATAGACTTAGTACACCATTACCCGCCGACGACTTGAAGTAATGGGGGGCTTTCACGAGTCGAGGAGGCAAGCGGGTCACACATCTATCTAATACGGAGATTGGGAGCATCAGGCTGGTTTTGATCATTCTCTGCATATTATTCCAACAGATATCCCCCACAGCAAGATGTCAATAGTCTATGAAGACATCTCAAATGAACAAAGATTTTTTTTTTCCGCCATACCGCTGTAATTATTTTTCACACCGCCGTGATGACGTCTTCACTGTTTCTATCTAGGAGCAATCGCTATCAGAACTGTATAGAATTGGACGTCTGGCATGTCATCTTCACACTACCAATCCAAAGCACCGAAACCGCAACGGCTCAAAATTTCACCTTACAATTTGCACATGTAGCAAGCGGTGAATGGAGTCCCACACCTCTGTCTTGATAGCATCTTTCTTCCTGCAATGCATATTTCCAAACACGCAGCTGCATTTCTACGGAAAACAGTGTCTCTCGCGATTTTTGGTTAAGCACGAAGGTCTCACCTATTTGTCTCTCGTCTATTTTCCGCCTTCTCGGCCAGCACATGAAGACAATCAACCTGAGGCATTTTCTCTCCATCTCGTCAGAGTATGCCAACGGTTGAGTTTAGGTTTGATTGAGTAAACAATCAAAACAAAGAATTGCTCTGCCCCTCCCGCTCCTCGCGAGCGTGAGACACGGCAACGGCAGGGTTCGAAGACAAATCTCCCATTAGTGACAGTGGGAGCCAGGCTCGCCAGGGTTCAAGGTATTGCGAGATTTTTCAAGCAAATGGTTTCCGGCAACGTTCCCAGCTTGATCGACATCGTCTTGGCACTTATTTCAACAAACTTCATTTTGAGTTTGTCGTCTATTGCAGAGTAGTATGATGCGTGAGGTAGAGAGCGGGAAGCCCTTAAGTAGCGACCAAGGCTGTGCAAGCTATATATTCAAATCAGAAGGTTCACACTTCCTCAACCCAGATTTCCCTCTCGATCCGCTTTCACGACGTCGCTCGAACCGTTCGATGCCATACGATTCGCCTCCCGTGTCCGATTCAATATTTTCTCGCTTCTAGAAGGTCAAACAAACATGTTCGACTGAATATCGTCGTCGCGTCGACGCGTGGTTCCCGGCCCAGCACAGCCCGATGCCACGGTCCCTTTCGACGTGAGGCTTTGCTGAATCTGGAAATGCATCGACGACTTACCGGCTGGGCGCAGCCCTGGTTCAACTCTCGAGAAGACGGGCTGTTGGCTGAAATGCTCGGTTGGGAGCAGCTAGAGCCAGTTTCGTGGCTTATTTCGATCTTGGAGGTGATTCCTCTCGTAGCATAAATACTATTCTTGTCTGCTTTCCCCAATCACTAGGCGATCCGGCTTATCTCGTATGTTTGTCAATCAACACAGTCTTCTATTGTTTTGATAGACGTTACAGTCGACACTCGCATCCTGGCAATTCGTTAATCTCACAAGATTAGGTGCTCAGACTCCAACATCAGTTGCCACGCGAAACCGCGTTGGAGACCAAGAAAGCGTGGACAGTGGAATCCTGGGATCAAATGGAACGAAGGGCCGACGTTCCATAATGCTTCCATGCATTTGGAGGTAAGTGATTGCCCGGACTTTCGAGGAAATCGATGACCACGGGGATTTCGGTATTCTAGAAAGTCGGATTAAAGCTGGCGACCGGAGATCATTGGGACAGAAAGTCGTCCAGGCGAAACGGAGTCTGGTTTCGGTGGGCCGGGGGTAATGTCGGTTCTGTCCGCGGTGGATCTTGGCAATCTGCCGGGCTGGAAGTCCAACTTAAACTCCTGACAATTCCCCGGCAGCTGGGCAAGTCTTTCTCGTACTTTTTTCGGCTGCTTGTTACCCTTTGCCGAAGATGGAAGTCATATCTCGAATTTTTGGTGATAAGATTGAAGTTGAGGTCAAAGCTGATCTTGTCGAACAGCTTTAGCTGCGCTGTAGTCGACACTTCAACTTGTTGCGTTGCCAAAGTACACGGATCCACTCCACCTCGAAGCAAGTAAAAGTCTCAGCTGCCTCAGTCTGATTCTTTCTGGTCTGCCTCTACCTTTCGCCTGTCAGACGCCAAGGGAAGAATTGCGTAGTGAGGTGGACTGCGAGTATACGTGTCACACTGTGGCGGTTCATATCGGATCCGAAGAAGAAGTCAGCAGCTTGCCAGCGTGGCAAGGCAGAGGTTGTTTGTGGCTGTGCTGACTTCCAGTCTCACGGTCACCAGTTAGTTGGCTTAGAGAAAGATTCGTTGGAGACCCTTCTCTTGAACTGCAAGGAGCTTCCTTTTCCAACCAAGAGCTCTCCTCCCCATGCGAGGTACATAGTCGCATGACATGACGGTGGCGGAGTGGATTTCAGTGCAGCAGCTTTGTTGAAAACTGGAGATTCAGGCGACACACCGAGAAGAATGCGCGGCACTGTGATGGTCAGCTTCGATGATCTTATGCATGTCTATAGAAAGATGCTTAGTAGAGACGATGGACGTCTCTGAAATCTGGGGGCACCCGGCGGGCCGCCAAAAGAAGAATAAGGCTTGGTGCGCTGTCAGTGCCAATGTTTGGATGGCCGTAAGTTCGGCGGAAAACTGTAAATTGTTGACAATGTTCATCGTCGACTGGTCAGATCTTGACGACCGAATGAGCTCTCTCTTGATCACTCTCGAGGGTCTCTAATATCCATGAGTCTGATCGCACGAGAACATGAGATGTAGGTACCACTCGATACTCGACGAAATTCCAGGAATTGAAATGGCTCCGGCCCTTCTAATAAGGCTTCTTTTTCAGAGGCTGATCTGATCCCACCAAGTCGAGTCTCCACTTCTGGGTATGCGACCAACCGCGGTTCATGCTAACAACACACCATCATACATGCATATGCGTATTGTCAGACTGAATGATGACTCGCTGTTGCCAATGGGTGAAAGAACAAATGCCAGGTTGCGGCGCAGACGAGGACAGATATGGTTGCATTCCGAAAAAGTGACATTGTCAAGAGCTCAACAGGGCAAGTCTTCCAAAAAGCCACGAAGCTTGTCATGACCGACAGGACTGATGATAGTTTGCTGAACTTTCTTCTGTCGGTCATGGACCGCGCACAGGGCTTCTTGTGAGATGCCGAAAAGGATCAATAAGAAGTCTCTGATAGTGAAAGCTGACGAGATCCGGCTGGGATTTGCAAAAGAGAAGGGTCCCGACAGACTGTACGGAGTACGGAGTGGTCTGTATGTACGAAGTGGAAGATGCCAAATTTAGCATTCATTCTGGCGCCTGTCATTTGTCAATCCGATTTTCGTGCCCCAGATGCCAAGGCATGTCAGATCCCTTGCAGCCATCCATTGAACGTAGATATTGAAAGTATTGGGATGTATTGCGATCAGGTTCTTTGCAGTCCCTATCGCGGCAAAGAAGAGCTTCACTTCATCAGCGTGAAGCAAAACTGACGAGGCGCATCAAATGTGAATTGATCTCCACGCCTGCTGAGCAGTGTCCAGCGTGCGACCCCCGGCAGAGGCACTGGAATATGCAGCGGGCAAAGCGGGCTGAAAGTTGGCAGGGGGGGTCCAGTAAGCATGTATATTCCAGCGCTTCCGGGGCCCAGAGTTACCTCTGAAATGAGGGCAACAGAGTGGTGGGGTAGGTACATTACATTACCAGACAGCACTGAGCGCCAGTGTGGGTTCGGCGCTTGTCCCTTGCTGGCGAAATCCAAATAGGTTCTGGACTTCATTTCTGGCCAACATTTGATTACCTCGTCGGCTATCCTCATTCCCGTGCTTCATTCCTTCTCTGCACACCTTTTGGTTCTACTCCTCACAAACACTCACTACTCGCTGCCCAGCAGTCGATCACTCCCACGAAAAGAAACCCAACGAGCGACAGACACCTCCGATCACGAAACGCCAGGTAGCCACTTCCAACTTCCAAGTCTGTCTGTCTGCACACCCGAACAAGGCCAGATCGAGACTAGTAGACCTTTTAGAGAGTCCAGCTAGACAGTTGACGCCGCACCGGAGACCGAAGACCCAGATTCTGGATCCTGACTTGAGCCACTCCGATCTATCGTCATCGCACGACTCTCAGCTTTGTCGCCCATCTCACGACGCAAACACACGACCCCGACAATTGCCTTGCCTGGAGCCTGACCAAGATGCCGCTCTGTGGAGGGTCCAAGAACGTGCAGCGCAAGCTGGTCCTGCTGTATGTTCAGGCCTCCCCCGATCCGTCATGACGTATTCCTGCTACGGCGCTCCGTGGAGGGATCCGGCTAGGCGGGCGTCTTAATATGTAGGAAAAGCAATGCTGACGATGCGCGATCGATCCTGCAGCGGCGATGGTGCCTGTGGCAAGACTTCACTGTTAAACGTCTTTACGAGAGGCTATTTCCCTACAGTCTACGAGCCCACCGTCTTTGAAAACTACGTCCACGGTACGCAGCCTGCCCTCGAGTCATCTGCCTCCGCGCGCAGTCCTCTGCAACCGGATGCATGAATTGCAGGCTTGCCAGAGAGAAACGACTGTAGCGCCGAGCGGAGGCACTGTATAGCAGAATTGACCTCATGCTGACGTGCTTGTAGACATCTTCATTGACAACGTTCACATCGAGCTGTCCCTCTGGGACACAGCCGGACAGGAAGAATTCGATAGGTTACGAAGTCTCTCCTACGACAACACCGATGTGGTCGTCCTCTGCTTCAGTGTCGACAGCAAGGACTCGTTAGAAAACGTGGAGAGCAAATGGGTCGGCGAAATCCAGGAGAACTGCCCCGGCGTCAAGCTCGTCCTCGTCGCCCTCAAGTGTGACCTGCGCGAGAACGGAGAGGAAAATGAGGATGAGGAGGCACCCGCTGCCCCGGCCGAGGGTACACAACGCGAGAAGAAGCCCATGATCGCCTACGACCAGGGACTGGAAGTTGCCAGGCGGATCAAGGCTCTGCGCTACCTTGAATGCTCAGCTATGAGGAATCGCGGCGTTAATGAGGCCTTCACGGAAGCTGCAAGAGTCGCGCTCAGTGTTAAGCCCTCTGGTGAAGGCGACTCGAAGTGTTCCGTCATGTGAGAGCACAACCAACAACGTCACGTGCAACATTTGAGTAGTGGTGGAGGGCCCTTGGAAGATGATGCTCCAGCACGAGAGCACGTCCTGACGACATCTGGAGATGGACATTCCTCGGCCAAAGTCTTTCATTTGCGATTTTGATCCGTTCAAGCAAAGAAGGAGTGCAGGAGTTCAAGTGGAAAGAATACCTTGTTGTTTGTTTTATCGTTGATTTTTCACGGAGCCTAGGGTTGTCCATGGGCAATGTTGTCTCAAAGTTTGGGTTGTCTCAAAGTTTGGGCAACTTTACCAGGCACAAAAGCCGGCACCATTTTTATCTCTGCGGGTGCTGAAGTTCACTTGGGACTCGTAGAAGACTTTCTCTGTACATATGGTATTTCCCCTTTTGTTCAATGGCATACAGCTTGGCGGTCATGCCTTTTGTTGGTTTTAATAGACTTCGGAACTAGCTTATGTAGCGAAGGAATCGAACTCAAAACGCAAAGAAATAACGGTTTGGAAAGTCCAGACTCCAGGCATATAGCGATGAAATGTCTTGAGGTCCTCTCATATACATGTATGGGGCCGGTCCAGATACAGGCAGACGGCCCTTGATCTCTACCAAGACAGTACAGCATTGGTTTCTCCATCGAGCACAAGTCCAAGACAAACTCCATCCCCAGGTCTTGCGCCGTTCGTCAGCAAAAGCATATGTGTCTAAAACCTATGTTGGACGATTGTTCTCCACACTATTTTGTGATCAGCCAGTACCACACGAAAATCACTTTAGTCTAGGTCTCCTCTGCCTATAAGCTTGCTTCTCTGCCACAAATTATAGTCCTCTTTTCAGTATCAAGCCTCATTGCCTCATGTACCTTTTCCGCGGGTAACGTTTTGGCATAGGTTTGTATAGGCCCGTTCTTTCGACCATCATTTCCGATATCGAGCGACCATAGTGATGATCAAGATTGACGTGTTGGTGCCTTTCGTGGTTCTTGGCGCAAAATATCGGGCATCTCGGCAACGGAGCTATGATACAGCTCGACTCCGAGTGATTATAGTGTAGTAGCCCCAGTCTGTGCCTCGGATCCCATTCCAATCAATCATCGACGGGCAAAACGACTCGCTTCCCGTCCTTGATCTCCCCTATTCGAATAAGATTAGCCTTGCGGGTCCCCCTGGCAACTTGGACGGCGTATCATCTGCCCCTATCGAGACCCTCATGTACTTGGGGCAGCTGGTCCGGGAACAACGATAGAAAGAAAAGAAGATTTTCGGAAAATAAAAATTGAAAAACAGGGGAGAGAAAATGATTCCCACTCACGCTCGAGATACTCGGTGACCTGACCGTAGTCCTTGCACACGTGGAGCCCGCCCCAGCTGCCGTCGCCGGGCCCGTTGTCGTCCGAGTCCGTGGGCCGGTGCGGCTCCGTCGCCAGGTCGGCCGCGCACATGACGCCCTGCCGCAGGTAGTCGATGCAGTGCAGGTAGTGGCTGTTGTAGTCGTGCGGCAGGCGGGAGGTGTCGTTGGTCGCCAGCCCCGCGTAGATGTGCGTCATCATGAACAGGCAGTGCAGCTGGTGCGTCATGGTCGTCGTCGAGAAGGTCTCGCGGTCGGTGCCCCAGCCCGTGCCGCCTGAGAGTTTATAAGTCAGTATGCGAGCCCAAGTAGAGAAGTCCAACTTTGACAGCGTGCGTAGAGCCTGCAGCTGGGTTCTCACGTACCGGGAAACATTGTCTTCCACTGCTCTAGTATCCCGTCGGTCTTGAGCTCCGTCGTGTTCCACGGAACGAAGCTGGCGTCTGCGTCAAACTTGACAACGGTCGTGTCGACTATAGAACAAGTCAGGAATTCAACTCCGAGATACATCCAACACCTGTCCTATCGGTATCACTGACTCGTTGGCCCCTTGCCCTGGAAATCCCCTCCCACCTGCGGCGTCTCCGAGGGCGGCCTCGAGTTCTCCTGCTGCCGGAATATCACGACGGTCAAGAGCGCAATAATCACGACCTGCAATATGGTCCCGATGAGCCACCGATTCGAGTGCAGCGCGTCCCTCTTCCGCCGCACGTCGTGTCCCGGTAGTGATCGCCGTGATGATTTCGTGAGCCACTGCTGCTTCTCCTCGTCGCCTTTGAGCGAGTCCTCCACCTCGGTGCTCGAAAGCAGTTCTTCCCTGTCCTCCATGGTCGATACTGACTCGTACGTCTTTTCCCGCGATTCCATTCTGAGTAGAGCCGAGTCCTTTTGTCGCCAAATACTTTTGATTTTGATTTATTGGTGTAGTTTGTGCGATTTGGGTGTGTTTTCGGTTAGTAGAAATTCGTCTCACTGAGAATTTGTAGAGGCAAGGTCGATTTATACTGGGGATTGTGATATTATAAGTAGACGATGGGCTCATGGGCCGAAGTCTGGGGAACTCGCGTCTCATATCATTCTCCCATTAGGCTAGCATGCCTCAGCTCGCGGGCGGTTGCAGGCCATGGGGCATTTGAGACGACATGGTCAAGGAGGAATACTACGGTAGAATTGGCGAGCTGGATGGTACCTGGCCTGATGTTTGGTTTCGCCATGCACCTTCGTTCGATACGACCCCGGACTGACACATCTCGATACAGGGGTGCCTGCGCAGACATGGGATGGGGAGACATGGGTATGGTTTAAGAGAGGCGAGAGAGGCTATTTCAACGACAGACTGGCATTGAACTTGTGCTGTGAACTTTGGACATTGGAGTAATTATATCAATAACACACATTCTCACTTGAGTATATAGTTTTGATCAAATCATTACTCTCCCATATCATAAAAGCTGGTCGATCGTGAGTCGTGACTATGCCGGCGATCCGTTGCTCGTGTGGGGAACGAGTTTGGCGCTCCTGGGTTGGGTTTCAACTGCGTTACAGAAAGCCAAGACTTGTCAATGTTCCACCCGTTCCAAGTGTCCGGGCGTCTGATGTGCTTCCCTACCAATAAAAGCCGGAAAATATTGCCTGTGTGCATATATGATTATGTATTTGACCTTTATATCTATGTAGCTTGCTGTAATTGGATGCTTTCCTGTCAATTGTGGCGGAGAGCCAACCGGGAGAGAACCAAGGGTCGTTAGGAAGGAATAGAAATAGCCTGGAAGATCTTACCTAATCTTGACTCCCAGAATAAAACCAGCCAATCAAAACGTCATGCGAGCGCTGTCTTGTGATGATAATTCGGGAATAATTAGTTGTCTTTCTTTGTGTTTACTTTGTTGTCGTTGTGTAGTTGACTTGGCGGCTTTGGCCCATGTACCATCTTGCCAATTCTAGATTGCAGAATGTCCTTGTAAGAAGGCTTTTTGTTGTGCCAGATGCTTTGGATATGTAAAGATTGATGGACTTGGACTCGTTGCAAGGAACAGAATAAGGTCATGACAGCATCCATCAAACGGCCTAAATATAGCTAAGCAGGAGATGAAAAGTTAAGTGAGGAACTGATCAGCATTACGTGACAATTTATAGCAATAACACATGTCAATTAAATGCATAGGAGAAATTCGTAATAAATATTTGTGAGTAGACCGTTGCATTTCTGCCTACTTTCTATGTGACCATATCGACGTTAAGAGCGATGAGTCGTTGCCTGTATCAGGACTGACCATCCTGAACTGATCACCCATCATCGCACCGCCCGTGGTATCTCCATCGATCCCAAAATTACCTTCCCGGACTATTCTCCCGAGAATCTAGCCATGCGAAGTCTCCGAAAATTTGCTGTCGTGCCTCCCGGCCGGAGACGTTCCGCGTCGAGCGTACCTGCCTGGAACTGGAACCGGCATTGGCCGAAACCTGCTTTCAATTAGCTCAAATCACATTCGGGCATGGATTGTCCTCTCTCATACCTCGCGTACGACCCTTTTCACTTTCTTCTTGATCTTCTTCAAAGCCTCGGAGGACTTCGACTTGAACAGAGGCAAGCCCATGTTGTATCGTTATTGCTGCTTGTTCTGAGGTTTGTGTGTATCGTGTAGATGGTATGCGTGTGAGCTTTACTGCGTAGTTTTCCTGATTTGACAGGAACCGAAAATACAACATGATCGACATTGCAAATTTATAGGTAAAAATTGGTCTTCATCGATTCACAAGAGGTAGTGTCCGTTGTCGTGAAGCTTCAACTCCCGTGTGAGTCGATATCAAAGGATGACTCGGAGTCTACTGTTACTTGCGCGACTGCCCTGGATACCGAATAACAAAAGCTCGACGACTCTCTCTGAGCAGTGAACGAAGATCATGTTTTCTGTCTTTCAACACGCCAATTTGCTATGTTGATACAAGATGCATAAGCAGCACCGGATCGGAGTTGCCAAGAATGATGTGTCTAGATCGTCCGATTCAGTTTGCAATTTAACATGTTCACTTGGTTGAGATCAAAAAAAAAAGTTTTAAGAGTCTCGATTCGTGTTTGCGTTGAGAATAGACATGCTTCTCGGATAAGATAATTTATTTATGTCCACTACCACCACATCTGCGATGTTGGGGCCTACTTTGAATTATATACCGTCTATCTTCACCAACGTTTGGACATCTGCGTTTACACGAATTGAGTGACGACTTATTTCTGATCTTCTTCCTTCTTCAGAGGTTCTGGACTAGAGCACATTGCTCGACGGTCAGGCAACAAATCGTGATTGCTGGCATATGGGACAGAAGCGTGCTGTTGAGCACCGTCAGTCGCCGTGATGTTCTGCGTTTTCTGCCATGCGGTCCCCTCGGCGGTAAAAATGAAATGATCCTGTACACGATTAGCTGATGTTAGTTGCTGGGAGGAAATGTTGTCTCTCACATCTGCAATGCGCTTCGTGCGCTTCGGCTCTGTCGGAGGCATCGGTCGTGCATCAGACATCTTTGGCGGTGCGATGAAGCCTTGGGTATGTCCTGAAGGTAGGTGGAATTGGGTTCTGAGTCGATGAATAATTCTCAAGTCTGCCAACGACAACAAGTATATGGATAAAGACAGTCGAGTGGTTCTCAAGAGGGAGTATAGCAAGTAGTAACAGAAGGTCCGTGGATGTGATACGCTGTTCGAGGTGGACTTGATTCATCTACTTAAACACTTTGGTAACAAGACTTATTAAAGAGGATGTCATCAACAGTAGACAAAGCAACATTTCGATGACAATGGACGTAATCTGTCAAATACAATGCAGGGCTGGAAAGATAGCCAGCGGCATCAAGCAAGATCAATTTTTTCATATCCAGCTCAACAATCCTATTCTTCTCGACCCATGCGCAAGTCCTGCATACTAGCCTCGCTCATCGCTATATCTGCATGAGGACATGCCAATTGCCTAATGGAGATGCCGAGTGCCCGATCATAGATTCAAAGCCTGTTTCCGTAAGCCATTTACGAATTCCTGGTCGCCATATTTGCCAGAACGTTCGCGAGCCTTGTTGTCTGCCTCACGCGCCAACTGATCTCTTTGTTCCAGAGCCGCGAGGCGCTGTTCCCTATCCTTGTCGAGTTCCGAAGCATCAGCTTGCATTGCTGCGAGTTTCCGTGCGCGCTCCTCTTCGGCAGACGTGTCGTTGGGCTTGCTTCCATTGATGTTTCCATTCCAGTTCGAGTCCCTGCCATTCTGATAACCATTGTTTCGTCGTTGATCTCGGGGCCGTCTTTCATACCCGTTGCGATTGTCCCGGTTATCGTCCCTGCGCCTGCTTTGATCGTATCCGTCATCTCTGTCGCGGGGCTCGTCGCGCCTTCGCCCAGAGTCTCGAGCGTCCCGACGATCCTCGTCTATGTCTCTGCGCCGTCCATGACTAGACCTCTCTTCCGAATAGTCGCGCCGACTCTTGTATCTGTCTCCATCTGCCCTTGAAGAGCGTGGGCTTCTGGATCTGGGTGTGCGATCTTCCGAGTCTGAACGTCGGGTGCGGTGGCGGCGCTCGCGGTCTCGATCATCGTCGCGGTCTCTAGAGTCTGAGCGACGGTGGCGGCGATGGCGGCGCTCGCCATCTCTCGAGTGTGATCGGTGTCTGTGACGATGCCGCCTTTCGGATCGATCTTCTCGTTTGGAGCTAGACTTTTCCTCGGACTTTCCCATCATGGCCAACAGCTGGCGCTGTCTTGCAGGATCCTTCATCATGGCCGCATAATGTTCCTGCTCTTTTCTCTTCATAGCGAGGAGAGGGTCTTCCCTAATCTTCATGGCGGTATCCCGATCCGTGTTCGCATTCTGGAGGGCCATGAAGCTGGACTGGCCAGCCTGTTTCTCAAGTTTTTGATGCTCGTTGCCCTTGAGAAGGTTGTCTATCCGCCGCTTGCCCAAGAGGAAGCCCTCGAGCTCTTCGGTCGTGCCGCCCTGTCCATCGCTCGGTCCTTGGTACATCCATTCTACACGGTCGACTCGTTTCTTTCCGCCGGCCGCCTCTAGTTGTCGTTGCAGCTCTTCTTTTCTGTGAAATGTGGTGTTAGTGAGGCTGCGATTCTGTGCTGAGGTAGGAGTACTCACTGTCGCTCTTCCTGAATCTCCTTCAGTCGCTGATCGGTCTTTTTCTTTTCGGCTAGGGCTTTCGCTTCTTCTTCAGCAACCCGGACCTGGTTGCGCATAAGTCCGGGGTGGAAGGACTTCTTCAAGTTGAGACTGTCACGAGTGTTAGCCGGGTGCTTGGTGGGCGCATTGCTGTTTGTTGGGCGACTTACTCTCCGCCTCCCATCTTGACGGTATTGATCTGTCGCACGGGTAATTATGTAGTGAGAAAGTTGACAGATTCCTCCTCTATGCGCAGTAGAGTGCCGTGGGTATAGGGTCGTAGCGACAGCAAGAACTGCTTGTTGGAACAAATGAGTTTTGCGACTTGAGCCAAGAAACAGAAGTATGAAGGTAGGAGAAATTATTGCCACATCCCTGCGGAAGCCCGTCACCAGCCACATTTGCACTGGCGGGTCAAGCAATTCTACGCTAACGTAAGGCAAACGGACAGAGGCCCCACTCATTAACCCGCAGTGACAACCCCGCGAGTGGACCCTGGTTGATGGGCTCAGTGATCCGCCAGCCCGCGTGGGAACATTTGTTAGTGATTGAAACGTCGCTGTCAGGTCTGAGGTCAGCGTTGAATGACTGCGACTGCCACTGCTAAACTCCCGTCCCCAGGCAACCAGAGCTCCGATAAGATAAGCGCCCTCCCCTCCAGCGCCTACCCACCCATTGACCGCAGCTGCAACCTGGGCGTCGCCATTCGCATTCATTACCACATCACAAACACACATTCACCTCTTCCCTCTCAACACCTACCTAATCAGAGTAGCAGCACATCTCAGCATCGTGCCTGGCACTCAATACGACTCGAGCTTCAACAGGATCCCACCTGCAGCAAATTTACGGATAGAGCACCCTCTAGCTCTGCATACATATTCCGCCCTCTCTTCCTTCGCCTACCGCCATCATGTCTGACGACGATTTCATGCAGGAGTCGGATGATGAGCAGTGAGTGCATTGTGCTCCAGCCAGCTTGACCCTTCTGACCGTCACCTAGGTACGACTTCGAATACGAAGATGACGATGAGGAGGAGTCGGGCGATGTCGATATCGAGAACAAATACTACAATGCCAAGCAGATGAAGGGCTCCGAGCCCGAAGACGCCATAACCGAGTTCCTTGGCATACCCGAGCTGGAGAGTGAAAAGGGCGATTGGGGTTTCAAAGGTCTGAAGCAAGCCATCAAGCTCGAGTTCAGGCTTGGCAAGTACGACGATGCAGTCGAGCATTATACCGAGCTTCTGACCTATGTCAAGTCGGCCGTCACCCGAAACTACTCGGAAAAGTCCATTACGAATATGCTCGACTTTGTAGAGAAGGAAGCTGGAAACGAGCAGGCCCAGAAGTGCCTGGAGAAGTTCTATTCGCTGACCCTGGACTGCTTCCAGAGTACCAACAATGAGCGGCTCTGGCTGAAGACCAACATAAAGCTCGCCAAGCTCCTATTGGATCGAAAGGACTACCTCACTGTCACCAGAAAGCTTCGAGAACTTCACAAGGCATGCCAAAGAGAGGACGGCTCGGACGATCCCAACAAGGGCACTTACTCCCTCGAGGTATACGCCCTCGAGATCCAGATGTACTCCGAGACCCGAAACAACAAGCAACTCAAGGCTCTGTACCAAAAAGCTCTCAAGGTCAGATCTGCTGTTCCGCATCCCAAGATCATGGGAATCATTCGCGAGTGCGGTGGAAAGATGCACATGAGCGAGGAGAACTGGGAGGATGCACAGAGCGACTTCTTTGAATCTTTCCGCAACTACGACGAGGCTGGCTCTCTGCAGCGCATCCAGGTTTTGAAATACCTGCTCCTCACCACCATGCTCATGAGGTCGGACATCAACCCATTCGATTCACAAGAGACCAAGCCCTACCGCAACGATCCCCGGATTGCGGCCATGACCGAGCTCGTCGATGCTTACCAGCGTGACGACTTGCATCAATATTCCAAGGTACTCCAGTCAAACCAGGACATACTTGGTGATCCTTTCATTGCCGAGAACATTGATGAGGTTACCCGCAATATGCGCACTAAGGGTGTGGTCAAGCTCATCGCACCCTACACACGCATGAAGCTAGCCTGGATCGCTCGGCAGTTAAAGATCCCCGCCGTCGAAGTACAAGACATTCTAGGCTTCCTCATTGTGGACGGCGAAGTCGACGGAAAGATTGACCAACAAGCCGGAACTTTGGAAATCGAATCTGATGGCGATATCGAGCGCGTCAAGGCCATCGATACCTTGGCAACGTCACTTTCGGCCATGTACAACACCGTCTTTGAGGGCAGCGGCTTGAAGCATGTCGAGGCTCAGGGCCCAGAAGGCGTGGAAAGTGTTAAGAAGAAGATGGACACGCTGATGGACCCTACTTTCGGTACGAAGAGAGGCGAGAGAGTGCCAATGAGCACAAAGTGATCCGAGTACATTGAAGCTGCGATGACACGTCATGAGCGACTCGCAAGAATGAAAGTGGGTAGAGATTGTTTGACGGTGATCCAAAGTGGAGACGGAGCTCAACACTGATGATCGTCAATCTTATGCCTTAGATCGACGACCTGAAACGTCGACGGTGAAGTTGAAGGGAGCTCTGGTATAAGCATGCGATGCTGTGAACAGTGTCCTGCCGGCTCACCGAAAAATATGAGCTCAGATGAGGGATACCGAGAGGTACCATGAGGCGTACGAATCGAGAGTTGTTCTAGACACGAGGCTGCATACTGTATGCTCTAGGGTTGTTCCTAGCATTCTACTTGGGAACATGTAGATATTAGAACAATACCGCGACCCGTTGCAGAGACTAGGACAGTCCTCAAGATGATAGAGAACCCCACATTATGTCTACAGTCTCAGGTACTGTATCCATCAGACATAGTTAGTAATTGCAAAAGAGAAAGATGTCTCCCCTAGATCTGACCGACATTTCACGGCTTGTGCTGCCATTCATCGCCATGAGGGAGAGGGCTAGTAATCGATAGGCAAAAGAAGTCTGTATCCGGTGACATGTAGATCTATTGCCAGTGAACGTTGTGATACATACCTAGGTAACGACCTTGCTACCTACATGGGCATCCTTTCTACTTGAAAATGCAACGTCATGGGGTTCAAACTGATAGACTATTGTGGCGCTCGGGCTCTATACTGTCCTTAAAAGACATGCACATCTGGCCCAATTTGGCAAGTCTCTTACCAAAACAATTGGCCATGGTGAGACGAACGAGGTGGTGTCTTCGACTACTGCGTACTACCTAGATGCTCGGGAATCTATCGTTAGTGGCGATGATTCCACAGCAGTGGATTGATCTATTAGATAGTAGTATTCACGATGCCATGGCAAACGGTATTGGTATACTGCCGCGGGAACATTCGGCTCCGAATATGGAACCGTTTCAACGATTGCCTGGCTCTCCAATGTGTTTTAAGTACTCATGATGGGAAAATCAAGTCAGGAATTGAGTGTTTCGATGCTTTACAAGTGTGTGATCAGTACCTAGATATCTCGGGTCTTTTCCCGAGTGACAAGAAATATGGGCGCCCGAGAGAGAAATGGGTCCATGATTCCAATACACTCGTGGTTAAGTGGCGTTGATTGTCCATGCCATAATTCTCGAAATATGAAAAACAAATTGCTGGTACAATACTTTCCCTGGCAGACAAGAACAGAGTATAGCATTCCCTCGGGTCCTTGATTAAAGCCGCGGCAGGAAGTTTTGTGCCGTTATTGGTCACGCGCCTTATACACTTATACGAGAAGACCGCGATTCATTGGCCGATTTCTAGGCCACGAAGGCATCAGTGAATGATCTACACGAGCTAGTACGGTGCCTGGACCTATATCCAGCCTTCGGACATGTAAATGGCCAATTTTCCCGTATGCCGGCACTCTCTGGCCAATGTGGATACGGTACGTATGACCTCTTCTTTCTAGCGGCAGCCGGTCCATCATCCAGAGGATTCGAAGGGACCTCTCAACATTTTCCTACGAGCATCGGATCATCATGCAAGATATTGGAACGCAGAGATCACCGGATTCAGTCGACAAGCCTCAACAATTCCATAGGCTAGAATGTCTCTAAGCACGTCACATATCCATGCCCAGGCACAATGTCAAAGAATAATGTCTAGCTAGTAGACAATGTTAGTATCAAGGATCCTGAGGAGATAACAAAAGCAAGGATGACGGTAATAAGGAGCATGCGCCTCCAAACTTATAATTCGTGAAAAGTCCCGGCAAGCCGGTAGCGACGCAGATTTGAGAAGAGGCCGTAAAGGAGAAAATGCAGACACTTTGCTCCAACTACTGCAAACACTGCCACATCATCACAGTAGCCCCTCATCAATCCCACCCACCGAAGTGAAAGACGAGATTCCCGTCGAGATGGACTGACAAGCTTATTCCGCACGTACGGAACTGCTGGCGACCAATGACTCGAGCCTGATGGCAGTAGCTCGCACCAGAGTGGTGATCTCGTAGGCCCATCCCCTAGCTACCAGGCCCGAAGCGGAAATCATCATAGGGCTAGCGAGATACCCCAACTCCCTAGGACGGTCGTGCTTCTCCGCATGCCCGAGAGACAATAAAGAGGAGCCCCCGGCGCTCGCGAGCTAGGCCCTAGAATCGACCTAGCTCGGGACTATAATCCCACATGGCCATTGGAGAAAAGTCTGGGGAAAACGGGGACAGAGTTCGAGATGCTGCGTGGACTAGCGCATATCTTGCTGAGGTTGCGATGCTCATTGCTCAGAAACCAAAGTAATTCTTCGCACTAAGGGCGGTGACAGGGGTCGACCTCGAACCATACGGTGGCCCGGCGATGACGGCAGTCGAGTTCGAAGTGCCCACGCTTGCCTGGGACTTCTTGGCCTCCAGCTTGGATCGAACGAGCAGCTAGGCAAGGCTAAGGCACATCGCGGAGTCGTGGAGATCACCCCAGGTTTGCAAGATGCCATCTGGGTAGGCACTTGGCGGGGAAAGGGGATCTGGGGAGATGGGTATAAAGAGAAGTGAGGTTCGCTCGAGTACAGTTTGTCTCTATCCTCTGTTCGAATCATTCTCTCTATCAACATCTACCAGAACAGTACTCGGATCCGATCTCGCCTCTATCGCCAGCTTATACCCAATCAACCTATCCGTAGTAAAGCCATCATCATGGATCAGAAGAACGTACCCAAGGAGATGAGCTCCGACGAGGCCCTGCAGAGAATGAGGACGGGAGGAAGCATCGCAATTACTCCGGAGCTCTTCGAGAAGCTATACCTGCAGCCCCAGAACAGAGTCCATGGAGATCTACGGAGGACATTCGCCAATCCCACGCCAATGTTCGTATGACCTCACAGGAAGACACGCCATAGACTATACTGACTGTTCTCACAGTGCCATCATTGGCTTCCTCATGTGTCTGGGCCCGTTGTCCTGCGATCTGATGGGATGGCGCGGTGCTGGAGGCAGCGGTGCCGCCAACATGTAAGTCAACTTGACTCTTCATCGCTGACGATTACACGATACTGACTGGTCATACAGCGCTGTTTATTTCTTCTTCGGCGGTGTCCTCATGATTATCGGTGGTATCCTTGAATTCTTCCTCGGCAATACCTATCCCTGTGCCGTATTCCTCAACTATGGCGCCTTCTGGATGAGTTACGGCGGCACCCTGCTACCTCAGTTCAACGCCTACGCTGCCTACGCACCCGCCGATGCCACTTCACCTGCTGCCGGCCTCGAGACTACTGGATTCAACGCGAGTTTTGGTAAGAAGATCACAGGAGATGGCTTCTTCAAACGCGAAATACTAACATCGTCAATAGGATTCTTCACCTTGTCTCTCGGAATCGTCACCTTCATCTTCCTCCTGTGCTCCATCCGAACCAATGTCGTTTTCGTCATCATCTTCCTGTCGCTCACCATGTGCGTTGGTTTCATCACCGGCGCCTACTGGCAGCTCGCCAAGGACTATGCTGGAAACGCCGCCTTTGCGGGCAAGCTCCTAGTCGTAAGTTTCCCTCCCTGAATCATAAACCCGACTGATATGAGCTTTTACTAACACTTGGAATGCACAGGCTGCCGGTGCATGCTCGTTTGTCACCACGGCCGGTGGCTGGTGGCTGCTGCTCGTCCAACTGCTCGCCTCGGTCGACTTCCCCTTCACCCTGCCTGTCGGAGACCTCAGCACCGTCATCAAGGGCGCCAGCGATCGCAAGAGAATGGATGTCTAATCGAGTCTGTCCCTATGAGATCTTTACGAGTTACGCAATCAAGATTGCCACGAATTATCGAGCATCGAATCGGACGAACAAGGAATACGGATCATTACGACTAATATGATATATCTGAGGAATTGGAAGCGTCAGTCTTTCATGCTTTCGTGGTTAATCAGCACAAAGTCATGTTTAGCTAAGGAATAATTAATATTATACCCAATCATATCTTGAAGAAACAGGTACTGTCATGTGTGAGGCTACTGTCGGACAAAACATTGCTTGAATATCACACAATCATATCCCTGTCTTGAGTGATGGCCTTTTATCAGTCAAGACTCACGATATACATCATTGTTGGCTAGAATCAGCTGATGCGATGCTTCGACCCGGCATCGATTGCCAAGGGTGACGTTTGGCGCCATGCATCGCGGGATGAAACAGCAGAATCGAGTATAAGCAGTGGCACTTATCAGTCCAGTGCCGGGGTTCCATCGCGGCAGATGTGGTCGAATGCAGAACATGGCGTCTGTGGGTACGCGCAATCCTGGTACGAGTCCAGAATGCAACGGCGCCCGCTTCCAGAATGATTCTCCGGTGACACTGAAGGATTTCGAAAGAGAGCCGCATTCGATGCGGCGGCCGAGGAAGCAGATAATCAATCATATCTCTCCTCTTTACCGTAAACCGACCGGCAATAAAATGTACGCGTCCCTCTGCTTTGTCTCTCCCGCTTGCAACTCCCGATTAGGAAGCCAGCCTAGAGCTGAACGCGAGTCTTGGCTGACCCCAAAACGGGAATCAGCTGGTTTTCCTGCTTCTCAGGTATATTGCATTGCACTGCGACAAAAAGTGCGGGGATATTGATTCTGTAATTTGGGAATAGAGCGAATAAGAATCAAATATTCATTACCCCGAAATCAAGCCAAGCATCATCTGGTTTATGGTAAAAGAAGTAGGTGGAGCAAATCACCCAGGAAGGGATTCGACACCAAAAACTTGCTCGAAAATACGTCGACGAATGTCTTCCCACGAGCATGAACCCATCGACATGCAAAATCATCAATATGAAAATGCCAAGTCCAAGACGTCAATTACCATAATGCGCACATCATCGAAGCAATCTTCAGGCGTGGGCAATCATGGTGTGAAACAACTGCTCTGCCAAACTCTCGACTCCCCAAGGCGAGAAGCGCAACTTCCGGATCGGGCAACCCCCCGATGACAACATCAATGCGGGATCGGCACAAGGTCCTCCACTGGTAACGGGCGGTCGATCCCTCCTCCCATGCCCTTCCCTTCCCTCCCTTACGAACCCGGCCCAGCGGACCCCGTTCGAGTTCGTCCCAAGCCATACAAGGCCCATTGCGGGAGCGTTTCCTGCTCTGGGGTCTGCTCATCCGGGCAGCTCACAACATGTGTCTGTCACGAGCATATTGGAAGAAGAAATGAGCCTCCTCCCCTTCATCTGCTGCAGTGGGACAGGATCGACCCCGAGACTGACTTGATATTAAAGCTGAGGCGCACCTTTCATATCTGCTGCGCGGCGCCCCCCTTCTCCCTCTCTTCCTTTGAAAGGTCACATGAAGAGAGGCGCCTGGCTTCGACGTCGCCTCCAGCTCGTCAAAGGCCGTTTCTTCAACACCATCATGTTCAAGCGCCGTGACTCCGCCGTCGTGCTCGACGATGCCGCCGACGAAGCCGTTGCCGCCGTCGCGCAGCACCGCGCCGAGGCCGAGGCCAAGCTCGAGGGCAAGATCGAGCCCCTCGTCCCCTTGTCGTCGCATCGTTCCCACGACCCTAGCAAGCCACCCCTGACCAGGCGGCGCCGCGCGAGCGCCGCCGCCGACAGCACGGCGACGAGGGACTCGCTCCGGGACTCGAGGCTGTCGTTTGTAGGGCAGCAGTTTGCGATATCCGCAGTCACGGCGGGATGCGGCCAGGGCCTAGGCTGGAGCGCCCCGCAGCAGGAGGCCATCACCGCCGCCGCCTCGACGCACGAGGGCATGTACCGCGAGGACGGCGGCGAGGAAGTGGACGGACAAGGGCGGCCCGTATTCCAGCGGTCGAACAAGTGGAGGAGCCGGTTCCGGTACAGCATGCTGGACCCGTCCATGGGCCTCGGCGAGGCGGCCGCGCACCACAGCAACGACGACGACGCCGCGTACTCGGAGCAGGCCAACTACATCCGGCTCATGATGGAGTCGGGCAGCTTCGACCCGCACCAGATCAACCTGCGCGGGGCCTCCCTCGACGACCCCAACTTCCAGACGGCGCTGCATGCCGCCCTGGAGAGCTTCCCGCCGGGCATGGCGGCCCAGATCATCGAGGCTGCCGAGACGTACTACGACCCCGAAGAGGAAGAACCCCAGCGCCCCGTCTCTTCATACAAGAAGTCGAGATTCAGCATATCCGTGGCCGGCAAGACGGCCTGGCAAGATATCAGGAGGGCGAGCAACCGGTGGTCGAGAGTCAGTCCCCCGCGGCGAGACTCGGACATTAAGCTGTACCGGTACCAGAAGCCGAGGCTCAGCAGACGGGTCTGGTCGCGGCTTTCTTTCTCTGGGAAGAGGACTGGGTATGAGGCTTATTGATTATGATCAGCATTTTTGAAATTCATGGCGCTTTTTGGATGGGGCTTTGTGTTTACAGGGTGTAGGAGATGGAGTCGGAAGAGGTTCAACTGCATGATTCCCAGTATTGTCTCATTTCCCAATTGTTATAGCGATATATTTTGTTTTAAATCAATACAGATGTCTATTGATGACCAACTCGTCTCATGATGGTTTTCCTTGAAGACATTGGGCACTGAATGACTGGGTCACTGAGCCCCTGAGCCACTGATTCACTGATTTACTGAGCCACTGAATCCCTGAGCCACGGATTCACTGACTTGTTGCGAGCCCTCGAGGCTCCCGTGGTACATCTTGCAGGACTTTGATTTGTACCTCATTGTATGAACAGCAGATGAGGGTGTCTCGTTAAAGGAACTAGTCTTCGATCAAAGTACCTCTTCTCTAGAAAACGGAATTACTGTGGCCAAAACGATCCGTTCTTCACCGTTCCGTTTCGGTATTCCCCATAACTCAGCGAGTGAGTCACCGGATTTTCAACGGGAAGACGATCACGTCATCTCACGTCCGGAGAACTTCAAGTAAAGAAAAAGGCCGAAGGGCATAAGTGAAGGAATGAAATGTTGTACCGGTGAGATAAAGCCTGATCGTGGCTTGGTCTGCCTACAATAGTACGGACAATTAGGTAAACGGCATCAAGTTGATGTGCTGAAAGCACTAGTAAACGCCCGATTCTTTTCGCCTCTCTTGTTGTGCGGAAATAATTCTATGTTGACGTAGCTTGAAGAGCGAAAATGGACGTGTATGTTGTGATATCACCTTATAGCTTACCTCAGATTCGATACTATTCGGGCCTTTGCTACCTAATAAGATTAAGCATTAGTGCTGGGTTAGTATAGTCTCTTGACCCCGTGGGGTATCTGCATGTCAAAAGTCCGTTGCATTACGGCCTTATGCTTTGAGGTCTGTACGGACCCTATGTGCGTTGGAAACCTTTGGCCTTGAGTTTCTTCGATTCACCAATGACCAGCCCCAGAAGATGCCATACGTGTCCATCAAGGCCACCAATTCCCGTAGAGACGGATGGAATCTCGGAGAAATTGAGGCGATGAGTAATGTACGGGGGGTTCTGATTATAAGACGCTCACTCCCCGTGTCCGGGACCCGCTTTCTTCTTTACTTTCACTCCTACCACAGAACACCAAAAGCCAAAACATAAACAATGCACGTCGAGAAGTCTCACCTAATCGTCGCTGAGTCCGAAGTCAACCGGCCTTGGCCGAGACCCGAGATACGCTTTTGCCAGACAACCCGACTGTTACCGATGCAGACCGACGACAACAGAACCTCGGTGTAAAACTGTACAGAAATGACGTGACGAACGTGGCGGAGAGGCGACGACGCGGCTCATGATATGCATCAGGCACGACTACAGAGCGGAGATACATGACCTCCGGGATTCACTGTCTGCATGAGCCGGCGATGCGGGACAAACGAGGCTGTCTCTTTACTCCTTGTACGTGACTCGCCAGGCAGCCGCTTCGAGTTCAAGCGCTGTATTCATACCTCTCTGCCATTTCGGTGGTAACGGTGAATATGTTCCTGGCCGCCTCGATTCCGGGCTTCAAATGGCCCTCTCGCCTGCCAATATGTTGGACGCTGCAAGATACGGGCGCGAGCCTCTTGGTAAACACATACGCAGGTCCGAGGACCACACAAGCGCCGCGAAAGACAGCGAATAAACCACTGGGCGATGCGCGAGCCGGACGCCAGGTCCTATCGACGTGCAAAGGCTTCTCACACCAAAGTATGCCCGTCGGTCTCCCCGGTGGCGACTCGCCAGTGGAGGGTCCAGGAGCGAGTGGCGCAAAGCATTTGATGGGCTGATGCCTGGGTAGTCGGCGCAAAGGAGGCGTGTTACGCGTATGCGCTACACGGCCGGAACGCGAACGCGCTCACATACCATCGGCATCGTACGGCCGAACAGGACCGCTGGATATAATGCTTTGGACCGGGGAGAATTTCTCCGAGCTTGTACACCGTGGCGCCGAGATCTCGAGGATGAAGGGTTCGAAACAACGACCGAAACACGCAGCACCACTACGAATCCTAGCGTCATGACGAACTACCTTTGCTGCACGAATATGTCCGGCGGAAGACTGCGTTGAGTTCAATAACAAGCCCGAGAAGCTCATCGAGGCGCCGCCTGGGCTTTCGCGTCTCCGGAACGACATCTCTCTCGTCACGCTGCGCGCGGTGGCGACTACAGGGAATTGCAAGTAGTGTCGAGGCAGGTGCAAAGGATGAAACCCCAGAGCCGAAGGAATTTGATAGAATGCGTGCTGACTTGGATTGGAATCACAGAGGACACTTTACAGCTTTGGACTCATCGGCGGAACTGGTTCAGGGTATCAGATATTGTTCTACTAGATTGTATCTATAGGCCCGCCCTCATAAGACTCTGGAGAACGGCACTCTCGATCGTAGATCGTGGCAGCCCTAAGAGCTGGCGTGAGCCCAAATAGGTAGCCCTGTAGCCGTCGATTGAGATAGAGTCCCTGAGTGGCAGTCCCGACAGACGGAACAGAAGTTCCGAGACACGCCATTGCTGGTGATTGTTGAAGACCAAAACGGCCGTCGGGGGGCCATTCAGAGAGTCGTGCCGTGGCACTCCGCGACCGGACAAAAGATCAACTACGGATTGAAGGTCCTCCACGTGCTTTCTGACATTGCAAGGACACAGACACCCCGGAACCTTCCACCAACACGCATAGATGATCCACAGGGTCTTGCGAACCTGAGAGACCCGGTCCTCCGAGAGCCGGGCAGAGACGGCTCGCTCGTACGGATATCCGTACTTGGGGCCAAACTTGGTCCGGCAGTCCTCCCAGTCATTCCAGAAGTAGTAGCGGCGCTCCATAGAGCGTCGCAGGCAGAAAAGGCCATCGTAGCCGCCGTCCAGGATGAACGTGTCCGTCGAAAGGCTGACGCGCACCTTGCCGCTCCGCCTCCCGTGCTCGCGCACCATGGAATCAGGGATTGAGTCGCCCTTGGTGCAGAGACCCCCTGTTGGCAAGCCGAGAGGCATGTCATAGACATCGAGGCAGGTGTTGTACACCGTCAAGGCCTCGTGGCGGGACTCGCTACAGGCGGCGAGGAGGGGCGAGACGAGACGCGGAGTGGGAAGAATGCGCATCGCGTGCTTGTCGAAGATAACGGCGCGGTCTTCTTGCTCGTCACGGAGGACCTCCTTCCAGATCATGAGTCGGATCTCAGCGGAGAATTCGCGGAAGCGCGGAAAGTTCTGAGCATTCTTCGTAGTGTTGCCCAGAGTTTTCTCTGGCGACGATGGTGAGGAAGTGGCCATGGCTGGTAACGGCGGGTAGCGTGTTGTCTTGTCAGCTCAGAAGAGCCGAATTACTCAAAGAGTACTCTTCTCAATGGTTTGAATGAACTGGGCAGGACGAATTCAGTTCTAAGTCGCATGAGATCTGAGACTTGAATAAGACGATTCTCTGATACAATGAAAGGCATATTGAAGATGCGGCCATAAATACAAGCTGTGAATGACACCACTGCGCTAGGTTCTCGGTTTCGATTTACCCATCTTACAAATGCCATGTCACCGACAATGGCAAACCTTAGAAATGCCTTTCCATGGAGAATGGCAAAAATGTGGTCAAATACGGGAAACCTAGTCTCGGGGACATAAATATTGGAAACCTTATGCCAAGAGTGGGTAAGGTATCTTTCGGGGACTGGAGTTAAGAGAAAACCTTCTTTCCCACCAGGGTCCAGAACTTTCCCCATTCATATCATGCTCGAAGCATCAAGGGTTCAGTGCCCTTGAGACTGATGAACTCAAACCAAACATCACGCGGCCATTGCATCAAGTCACTGGAGGCTGCGAACTACGTTAAAAAAAACAAGCTTGCTTGACACATAACTGCCGACGCCCCAAGATTCATGACGTGCTTAGGACATTGAGGTTCCTGCATGGATCACGGAGGCCATCCACAACAACTTCACGGGGTCTATCTTTAGGGCTTGATCTGGTCGTGCGTCAGCGCAGGGACCATACCTGCTCACGAACGTAACCCAAATACCTCGTACGATGACAAGCATAATGATGGCGAGCGGAGTATGTGGAGAGAGAAAGATTCCTCGCCTCCACTCAACACTATTCAAGTCCGATGTTGCAGTAGAAATCTAAAACATTACTGGTTGGGCATGCATTGTACGGACATCTGAATAATTGCCAAGAGTTGGGCGAACGATTTACAGATCAGTCAAGGCCAAGGCCTCGTTAGGTGATGCGCGCATCATATCGCCTCGAAAATGGAAAGAAGAAGTTATCCGCCTCGGGCATAAGAAATGAATTGGACCATTATCATTGACATCTCTCCAGAAAAGGTAGATTTTGGTATCTAGGCATCTTTGGATCCAGTGGTTGCCTCATGCTAGGCACAAATCATCCGCTTCTCGCAGGATGAGGATTTGAACTATTCCTACAGGATCCATAGGCTACCTTTGTCGTTCCGTGTTTTCCATCCCCCACACCCCGAGGTTCTGGAAAAAAAGAAAACTAGTACAGTTGAACAAACCTCGTTCTTTCCTCTCGCTGCGAACACGCATGCCACTACAGAGGCCGGGAACTTTTTGCATGGTCGCCATTTGCTAGACTCGCCTTGCCTTTGCACTACTTGTACATCGGCATCCGACCTGCAAGTCCAGGGCAATTCTCTTTCTTTGATGCAACTTACTCACGCAGACGGCAGAAAATTTACCGCCCTTGCGCACACATTGCAGTCAGGTTAAAGTCTCGACCCCGTGGGAGATCGACAGTGGGGACCAGCCGCATTTGCAAGGTAGGATAGCGAGCGAGCATGGCTGAAATGCAGGTGACAAGAGCAAGAGCCTGCAGGTGAAAGTGGGCGCGGCTGTAGCGGGAAAGCGGTTTGCGTTTGTCGTATACACATAGCAACAGGATCGAGTATTAAGCAAGGCTGTTACTCATGAAAAGCATGTTCTTCCTAGCAGAATAAGCGTTGATCGTAATCCAACTTGGCCTGAGTAATGAACCAAAAAACGGCGATGAAGAGACAAAAGAACTGTTGGTGCTCAACGGACTCCCGGAGGCGGCCCGGAAGCGAATGAAACACTCCCTGGGTCCAATGATTTGCAGTTACAGGGCATGCGCGGGAGCATCCTATTGGCAGAGCTGCCTCATATCCATGCATTGCCCGCAATTTTGGGCGTGGGAATGGGACGAGACCGGGCGTGGCCACAGTTGCAAGGAGAAGGAAAAAGAACAAGATCGAGTCGGGGGACCTGGCAGAGGCGGAAAGGGAGCAGAGGAGAAAATAAAAAGAAAAGAATGTGCGAAAGATTTGTTTCGCACGGATCCGTGGTTCATCTATCTTGACTTTTGCCAAGGAGGGTCCGTTATACTCCGTATTGTCGCCATTTTTTAAGCTTCGCGATAATGTTACGCACAATATACGTGCGGCCCAGCAAGGGCGGGGCTTCGATGGTTCATCCTTAACCTATACCATTGATTGTTCAAGTTCCGAAAGTGACGAGCCATTGCCCGTTGCGAGCGAGACTATCCAAGAGCTCTGAAATCTCTGCTTTGCCTTCCTGTCATCACATGCCGAATCATGTCTTCGTGATGTGACAAGTCTGCTTTCGTGTCTGTTTGTGGGAGGTGAGACGGGCGCTGAAAATGCTTCCTCCATGAGCGACGCAGCAAGACCGTTGGTGCGCGGTTGGCGTACATGGTCGTACTGGTGGACATCTTGGCGGTAGGACGAATCGCGATGCCACGCTGCGGCCACCCGCTCATCGGGCCGGTCGTCCTACAGTCATTTTGGACCTTGGCTAGCCGTCTGAACGCTGGTCAGTAAGTATGTGCAATGAGGCATACGAAGAAAATGATCAGCCTCAGTAGCCTGCATGATGAGAGAACATTACCTCGATCGGGAGTAGTTGTATTTGATATCCAGATTACCGTTTCATATTGAACGAAGTTCCTCGAGGTGATGTCAACCGTAGTCTTGACGACGTTCTGTTTTCGAGATCTTCAATCCCCTCCCTTGCGACGCCCGGAAGCCGATGTGCGTTGTGGCCAGTGTAAGTCTTGACGATCGTGTAGCCGATTACACTATCATCGATGCGGCTCCCCATGGATCATTTGCGAATCAACTGATGGGAATCTTGTGGGCGACATCTATCCTGCAGGTTGCCATAGCACATTTATATCCCGGCTGTGCTCTGTTGGCTGAACGCAAGTAGCTGGGCATATTTCATGGTAAAAGAACCCCTGTGCTTTCGGCCGATCATTGTCATATCCAGGGATATCAGACTGAATTGTGTAAAACGTCCCGAGACCGACACAGTCTTGCTGCCACGGACACGGAGCACGTACCTGTGCATCTTCACACAGCACAGAGAGGCCGTGTAATGTTGCAGGATTGCGGGCAGGCTGCAGTCACCCAAACAGCAACCCGTCGACCATCTGTAGCCATGCAATTGGCCGGGCCAACCCCCCTGTCGTGTAGGCCCAAGAAATCTACGATGTTTGAAGACCTTCAGTGCATTTCCCCAATCCTTCCGGGGGTGCGTTGCGAGGGCAAGATCTATGTTGACTGCAGCTGATTCGTCGGCGCAAAATGAAATTCATGTCATGAAAGGCGCTAGGCGGAGAAAGCTCGATATGACCGCTGCTATACGAAATGCCACGAGATGAATGTTCGCTCCGCAATATTATACGTAAAAAACGGTGTTGCACGAGCGGCATGCTTTTTCGACAAGCAGCACATGTCAGGGAGTATAGAGCGATAGATTATTGCAGGATGACGTGTTGCGTTATCTTTATTGTCTAAGAGACAATTGGCCAATGCAAGTAATAGGATTGCTCGCGGAGGACGAGTCCGGATATCTGGATGTGATCAGCATGGTATCCAAAGCCCAGAGGGTGTGGTAACACTGCGGAGATATTGGAAAGCGACCCCCGCCGCTTGGGGGGCCATGTCCTGCAGTGTGCACGCTCCCTAGGATACATGCCCTGCTCTGTTGCGAGTCGGTACCGAGTATGATATCAAGAAATGCCGTCATGGATAAGCATTCGAAATCCTTTGAACAAAAAAACGTGGGAATCCGCACGATCCTGCAAGAGAGCCTCGCGACCGAATGCCCGAAGATGCGATAACTGGGGATGTTACGGAATACTGACTGGCAATGGAGTATACTATACTCCGTAGGGTGACTCGCTCCAAACTGCTCACATAGCCTTGAAACTTTGGGGCAGTTAAGCGAATATCGATCTTGGTTATCCCCGAAGCTAGTAAAGCAGCAGTACCCCGGAAGTTCAGGGGGTTGCCCGGGATCCTGGACCTGGTCGATTGTTCCAGCGCATCAGCAAGAGTATGCTCTACACTTGGATCCAGCAGGGGCTTCGAGTTCCCGGCGCAAGGTCGCTTGGCCCACTGTTGAGCAGAAACAACAGACCTCTGGAATCAAGTACTTTTGCGGATATCCTGGCTGAATAGACTTGAAGCGAAACCGGCAGCTTCAGCACGTAGAGTGACTGCTGAAAAATCAGGCTATAGGCAGGTAGTATCTAGAAATAAGTGCGTATGCACCTGTGTGGTGTTGCACTGCAAGGGAAAAGAAGAAGTGGCGGCCACGCATCACATTTTGTGGTTCTACAGCTCAGGAATGGCACAAGCTGTCGTGCAACACTTAAAAAGCCGTACATGACTTTTCTTGGGTCTGGCAGGCTGGTCAAGGTAGGGTGTCTTTTTTTCCGTGAAACCATAACGGCCACCGTACGTCAATCATGTCTCTTCTGGCTTTTTGACATGTTGCTGGGATTCCCAGCCTTCAGTGATCCTTGCGCGGTTGAATTCGGTGCGAAAGCCAGTAAACTTTGGGCAATGGGCACCCGGTGTCCATGAGATCCTGCAGCTGGGGATCAGAAAATCAAACAATAATTGCACGTAAATACCGAGTCGGTGTTGATTGCGAGGTTGATAGGTTGATGTCGCCGAAGCCGTAGGAATGTTGATTCGTGGGAAGCGCGATTGTATCTGTCTCAGTCGAAAGTCATGTCATGGCTGTCCATGAATCACTAATGGAATCCATGGCAAAAGCTCTCAGTCAGAATTCCCAAGGGTATCCGTATTGCGAAGATGGCGTATGGGATCCCCCAAGAACGAAATGACAACCCTGTATGTTCTGTCGGGCCAAAGCAGGGAGCTGACGTTATTCGGGATCGCGCAGCAGGGCCCTTTGTACTATCGGCAGCCCAAAGTATACTGAGCCGAGCATGTCCCAAAGCCGCAATGTTGTCCCAAAGCCACAATGTTGACATTGTTGGGGTCTCCTTGTCGCCATGGGCATTCGCAATTGCCGTGCGCCTGATCGCAGACAATTGACTTTTCTTCAGCAGAATGGCCCGAAGTGTCATTTGGAAATATGATAGAATCCGCATGCACTGCCCGTTATAGGATTAGGAACCGTGTGTCCGATAGGCCATGAAGCCGAGCCGCGTGCACCATCTCGCGGTCTAAGGGCTGTGTGCCGCGACTTGTGACACTGGCCCATCTCTATGTCAGCGTTCCCGTTGGGAACCGATCGAGCTTCGGAGCCAAGACATGTCGACACGAGACCATGATATTGACAAGATGGCGCTTACTAGGCTGAAGAATTTGAACCGTTCCTGGAAGCTGGTGACGCAACATATTATGTGCTGTATATAGTGGATGTGCTGCATCTGCCTCCCGAATGGATGCCGTCCAACAGCCGTAAGCCGCTAGTGCGTGTTCTCACAGACCTTTGAGAGCCCGTCAAGCCTGAATGAGGGAAAAGACATGTCTGCAAATTTGTCACTAATGAGGGATTACTTCTTCCGTCGCACACGTTTCGTATCAAACACACAGGAGGTGTCCAGAATGATAGCTGAGAGCCTCAAGCGCCGTCGGCTGAGCTTGATAGCTGAAAAAGAGCATTCGCATATTGCAGAAACACGTCTCTTCATCCCGGGAAGCGGCAACCATAGTGGCGTCAAGGTTCGAGCGAGGATGCCAGCAGAAAAAGAGGGGCCTTTCAGGTATAGCATCCGCGGGCAACACAACTACTCCGTGCCTAGAATCTAGGTAGTGTAGAAGGGCACACCCGCCTCGAGGAAAGTATAGCCTTGCCAGCTTCTTGCTCACGGACAAACATCGATGGTATTAGTGCGCTCAGATCGTTACTTACCTGTCCATCCATGTGTGCAGGGATGAGTTGCCGTAAGTTGTGGACTGTAACTCGCGGCAGGGATGACAACCAGCTAAAGCATCCTCGGCATCTGTTTCTGTCTGTCTCCAAGTGAGATTGTGCGACGGTTACACAAGCTATGGCTTCCACAGTGGTGCAATGTACGTAGCCCGATAGCGGGCTTACGATATCGACATGGCAGCCAGGCTCATCCAGCACCGTCGCTGTGCCGCTGTCCTAAAAACTAGACTATATTGCATGGGTAGCATTGACGTTCTGATATGATGCCGCTCTCGAGAACTAGGTGAAGTGGGTACCGCAACAAACCTGGTAGATACGCTGTCGGAGAACAACAAGTATCCATAGAGCTCGCTTGGGAATGGGACGGTCCAGCGGTGGCAGCAGGAACTTCAATACCATATCTTGTGGAAATGCGCAGTGGTATGCTGGATTGCCTAGACATCTCTGCAAGTTGGTGAACGAGTATGCAGCGTACGTGCATAGTGACCGACCTGTATGTCTGTATGGTCCGTAGGCACCCATAGAGGTGGGTGGTGATAGTACGGAGTAGGTAGTACTACTATGTCGCGACTCGCAGCAGCAGGGTCTGGTCCTCTAACTCAAACAAGCCTAGCGATTATACTGACAGCTAGGTTAGGTGTCTATCGCAACGCATACTCTTGGATCTGGCGACAGGGGAGCCATCGCAAGCGACAAGCCCTAGGAGACTTGGCTTCGTGGAAACTGTCTAGGGTCCTAGATACTCAGGCTAGGTAGTGGTTGTTTAGTTGCAGGGCGGGCGGGCCATTTGACTGATCATAGGTGGATGGTCCAAGGGGAACATCCTGCTGAGCATGCAACTTCAAGTCGCTTGGCGCTGACAGCATATCATCGGAGCAGCCTGACTGACATTTGATGATGAGTTGCCCCGGACATGGTGAAATCGACTGTCCATGGCAGCGGCACCACGGTGGCCGTCTGTAAGTAGACAGTAGGCACCCCAGGGCCCAGCATCGATCTGACACCCGGTATTTCGTAGGTGATGCAGTATAGGCTAGACCACGCTCGTGCCACACGAGCCTCTATTGGACGGGCACTGTCAACTGATGCATGGCCAGCCGGAAGGCCAAGTAGGTAATGGGCTTGCATAACCAGCGCTTGGCCCCTGTGTGCTGTGGAAGTATCGCGGCCGTGGCCCATCTGGCTGTCTGTCGGTCGATGCGGATGGTCGGGTTACTCTCAGACGGGAGGGCCGCCCATACGGTAGGTAACATGCCAAGTAGTACATGAGGCAGGCCAGTCGATAGGTAGCTCGAGGTAGGCAGGCAGATTAGGTGTGTATTTAGTCGACTGGATCAGTGTATTTCATGTACGTACATAACGGAATTATATCTTGGAGAGAAGAGAGCCTGGCGAAAGACAAGCCATACACTTTTGCCTGGGTTCCGTCCGTAAAAGCACGATGAAGAAAAGAACATAAGTATTAACAAGTAAACGACTTTCGTGTCGGATTCCCCTTTCGCACAATTTCTTTTCTTTGCTTTTTTCTTTCCTCCTTTCCCCTTTCAATCCCGCATCACCTCTCGGTGTTGAGACGCCCTTTCCTCCTAAAACGATATCGAGCGCCTGAAATTTTCTCTCGTCCCAGGAAAGGAAATCGCAACCAGGACTTTTAGCATCCCAACTACCAACCGTACCTGCCCACCTAGCCTCGCGCGCACGACAGAACCACCAAGCGACAAGACAACAGTTGCACGGGGGGTCGTCGTCTCCTCGTCGAAAATATCCTCTGCTATTATTGTCTTCTATTCATCTTCGATCCGTCTCAGATTCGAATTCTCACGACAGAATACTTAGGCACAGGCAAGCTGTTGGAACAGAATCAAAAGGCAATCAGACGAATGTCCTCATTCTCGCAAGACGCCTATCCCTCGGGGGGTGGGCTCAATGCACGACCACTACAATACCCGCGCGCACCCAATTACGGATACAGCACCTTTGCACCCACTCCGCTGGGCCAGGGCCTGGGCGGTAGCGGCGGGGGAGGAGCCAACGACGGGCCAGGCCTGAATTCGGGCGCTGCAAGCTCAACTACCGCCGCCGCCTTTCCATCGCTCGACAACTTCTCCAATCTTCCGCACAAAACCGAACGTGGCCAGCGCCATCAGACTCTCGTTCATCGTCGTCGATATCATCAATTTCGCAAGTCGCAGAAGGAGAGCAGGCGAACACACCAAGGTCACCCTCGCGGCGAGCGCCCCGAACTCTACCAGCAAAGCTCCCTTGACGTCGAGACGAAGATGGAGCTTCCGAGCGACATTGCTGAGCAGCAGGCCGCTGCCCTGAACTATGAACCAGAGCTTGAGGTGGGTTTCTTCCAACACTGCTCATCCCCCCAATCCCCGCTGCAACTTGGGAGCTTCACTCTGCTGCCAACGTGCTCCGTACCTACATACCCGTCGGGTTTTGCTTTTCTGCTCTCCCGCTTTGCTTCTTCCTCTGCATCATGCACTGCCAATTCTTCACCGGATTCAAAGGAAGAGACAACTCACAAACCTATTCTCCACTAGGGTCCCAAGGTGGGCGAGAAGAGGCCAAGCAATGAAATCGCCAACGCGTTCATAGGAGACGAGACGCATCCCGTCTTCGTTGCCAAATCTAGGGTAAGCAAAGATCCTGATCTCGTCCCGACTCCCGCTCTCCACGACACCTTGTCTACCTTATCTGTGCCACGACCACCGTCCGCGTTCCATTTGCCTACCTCGCTGCCCGCCATGTCCGGAGCACTCGCAAAAGGGTCCGCATTTGGACAAGGCATGCCATTCGTCATTCGAACCTCTTCCTGTCACTCCAGCTTTGATTTTATGCTACCGCCGCGGCTGATCTCTTCAATGACAGCTTGTCGTGCTGCACAGTATTGTTCCCCCATTAACATAGATTGACACACACCAAGACCTCCCTGCAAGCTTTCAATCAACAGGCTGGACAAGTGCGCAACTAACCAAACATGATCCTAGGCATTGCCCCGAAAGTACTCACACTGGCGCAAGGTCCAGGGTGATGGTAATTGTGGCTGGCGAGGTGAGTCGCAACTTTGCTAAGATGCTGGTATACTGCTGCATACTTACCTCTACCCCGCAATTTCATTAATATCAAATGCGGCAGGGGAGATACCGAGTGGTATTCCTCTGGACGAATGTCTACCTACTAGGCTTTGCTGTCTGTATAGGTGACAGGGGGTATATCATACGCTGGCTGCTATGTCCGACAGCAAGGGAAGTGCTGACTTGTAGAAACAGCTATCGGCTTTGCATACTTCGAGACACTGGTACAACGTGGAGATGTCGACGTACTGTCTGTGGAGTTAGCCAGGGTCTCGTCGCTGGATAGCTACCTGATGAATGTTGGCGGCTTCGATACGATGCTGTTCGAAGATATGACCAGTGTGACTCTCGAGCTGTTCCAGGAACTCATAGCGGCATTTGAGGAAGGACAAGACACCGGAGCGGATGCCACAGAGCATGCCATGTCAATTCTATTTGACAAGTGGAACGATCCGGACGCATCCAACTCCATGATCTACCATCTCCGCCTCCTCGCAGCATCGTATCTCAAGGGCAATGTTGCGCAGTATCGCGATTTCATCGCAGTGGCTGGCGGGGAAGATCAAAGCGTGGACTTGTACTGCGATTCTTGGATCTTACCCGTCGCCAAGGAGATCGATCATGTCGCCATTGATCTTTTGTTCCACGTTCTGATCGCTGGAGCAGATATCGTCCTGGAGATTGCGTATCTTGACACGAATGAAGGAGCTGAGGTGAAGCAGGGACGCTGGCCTCCTGAAGCGAACGACATGAATCCGGAGGAATTAGGCCCCACGATCAACCTGCTCTTCCGTCCCGGTCACTATGACCTGCTGTACCGCAGAGAAAACCAGCCATCTCCTCCGCCGCCGCCCTCTGCCCCTGCTGCTGTGCAGGTCAACAGGGTGTCCTCTCTATCCCACCAACACCAACCTCAGAGCAACTTCTCATCGCTCCAGAATTTCTCGAGCATCGACATGGGTATTATGTCCATGATACCCGGCTCCAGTCTTGGAGGTCCGCCGTCTGCATTTCAATCATCAATTTTCGGTGCACCGTCACCTATCTCTCCTATGGAGTCTGCCTATAGCCCACCGGCCCAGACAACCTGGATTCCTCAGCAGTCCGCGGATGGACCTGCCGCCGCCCCATCGCCTCTGTCATCCACTCACAGTGGCCCTTCGCAGCCGTCACCACAACCTCAGATGCCAGATCTAACTCGCTTCAGTAAATATTGCTATACAATGGCAGCCGAGCCGCCTGCCCCGCCCCCTCCGGATTCTTCCCACCAGGCTCTTCAGACTCCCACGTTTAAGCAGAGCTTTTACAACCCGGCTCACTATGCCAATCCTGGATTCACTCCTGAGCAGTGGAAGCCGGATCAAGACGACCACGTACCCAGAGGTAGAACGGGTGGTCGAAACAAGAGTTCTTGAGCATTTGAAAGGTTTTGAAAAATCAACTGGCCGGTAGAGGGTCGGAGTTTCTGGCGTATGGTTTCGTTACATCATGGTAATGAAGAGGCAATGGTTTTGTCATCACAGGGCTTGTTACGATAACAAGATTTCCAACAGGTATTTTACAGCACTGTGGAAAGTCTTGGTTTATGATGCATTGGGTTTTCGGATTCTGCATTAATTATGAGTCCCAAAAATTGGGAGGGAATAGTTTGGAATAATATTTGGTACCATCCTCGTCAGCCACCCAACCGCAGATCTGTGGGATATAGCCCCCCACAAATCAGAATAGCAACAAGTTATAGGGTGAGATGGCCGAGCGGTCTAAGGCGCTACGTTCAGGTTTTCCCTGTGTCTCAAATCGTAGTCAAGTAATTGGCGTGGGTTCGAATCCCACTCTCATCAACACATCTTTTTGCCCTTCACAGTGCCGTGAACTTTGTCATCACAGGTGCAGCAGCACAACAGGACGCCAATGATACTCCGGCAAAAGCATATTCGTTGGCTAGGTATGGACCGTGAACCATTTCGAGTATGGCAATACATACTGGCATGGCAATACATACTGGCATGGCATGTATATTATACATTTCGAGTCTCTGAGTGGTTTGAACTTTCACCTGATCTACCTACAGTGTGCGGTACAAAGCATATAAGATAAAGACTACTTTCGAGTAGGTCCATAGGAATTTGCGCGGCTTCGCATGAAACTCATTACGACGGGTACCTTGAATATGGACTGGAATTATACATTCTGCTTGAAAGACGAGATCATTTTGTCAAGAACTGGATCCTCGTACTCTGGCAGACTTCCCGAATTGGTGCGGAGCCTCTCTTCGAACACCTCTGCCCAGGCCTGCCGCAGTTCGTCTTGCAGTTGCTCCCCGGTGGACGAGTATGAGTGCTCTTCGTTGCCGTGGCTGGCGCCGTAGAGTTCCGTCATGACGTTCGTGACGCCCTTGTCCTCGAGCCCGCATGCCACAATCCGCGACCAGGGGTTTGTCTCCTCGGGCCCGCTGACGGGCATGTTGACGTTGATGGCCACGCCCAGCCCCGTCACGTGTCGCCGGAGATGCACGCCGAGGGCGGCGATCTTGCGCTCCTCTGCCTCGGCGCCCGTCGGCGCTCCATCCGCGGTGTTGAGGAGCCCCGAGGGGCTGTGCCGGACCCAGACGCCCGGGTCACTCGTCGTGAAGCCCTGGATCTCGGCCGACCGCCTCTTCGTCACCAGGGCCAGCGCCGCCTTGGTCGTCTTCTCCAGCAGGCACGCGTAGTCGCGCACGGTGAAGTGGCGGTAGTGCGGAGAGTGCAGGTCGATGACGGGCCAGAGGACGAGCTGCCCGGGCCCGTGGTACGTCGCCAGGCCGCCGCGCGGCGCGTTGACCACTCCGGGCGCATAGCTCCGCGGGGGCTGCCCTTCGGAAACTCGAACGCGGAGCGGCGCGCGCAGTCGCTGCTCCTCGGCTGGAGACAGGGGGGCGGCGTGCTGTCGTCGGCCCAGCGTGTACGTCGGGGCGGGAGTGAAGGAGATCAGGGTCGGTGGCGGTGCCGGCAACGACGGGGACCGAGTCCGGGGGTTGGCGGCGGCAACAGCGGCTTTGTGCTCGAGCAGCCGCCTCTGCAGATACGTCTGCAGCTCGGCGACGCGCTTGTAGGATGGGAACCCGGGGGCGGCCGAGGGGAGACGGATGTGGTGAAGGAGCGTCATGTCTGCCCCGGAGCGTGGAAGTGCAATCGAACGCCTTCACATAGTAGTAGTGACTGACATATTTCGAGAAGCCTCGATAGTATCTCTGACGATATCGATTTCGAAGCAGTCTAGGCAAGCAAAACAATTTGGACAGGGGAGAGCTGTTTCCCCGTGTCGGTAGCGCTAGCCCTAAAGAGCTTTGTCTCTTCTCGCTGGCACCCCGCCGGAGATGTCGGTGTCTCGGATCTAAGCGGCGATTACCATCTGCCCTTTCTGGGCAAGCCGGTCATGTCTCACCCGTATGAGTTCGCAGACTCGAACATGACTGACCTCGCTTAGCAAGGTGGAGGGAGTCCGAGGCTTGCGAGGGTCTTCCAAACAGACGGCGGCAGGGTGTGTCTGCAGCCCTGAACACCAGCCCTGTTCGTGACGGGTTGAAACTTGGCGGTTTTCTTTGCGTACTCACCTAAATTTCCTTATTGAGGGGAGGTCAGTTCAGCTATCGTCTAATCAGTCTGACGATCAGCAATCTCATGATTGTGTTTCTATGTTCCCCTGACTGATCATCATATCATGGCATGATATGATGATTTAGAGTCGCATTTAGGTAGAGCAGTCGGAAAGAAAAACAGCCAACGGTATATCGTTGGGTGGCACAGCTGGTTCTTCGTCATCCAGCGTCGCATATAATTCTGGTCATGTGCTTCTGCGTAAGCACTTAGCAGATTATCAAGACGACACCCTGGAGAAAGTGAAATAGATTAGGCCAAAACCACCAAGGATCATCTGCTGCAGTGGCCGTCTGTCGTCTTCCACTTTGGATGGCCGGGCCTGCTTCTAATTCTTCTGGTCGACATGGGTTAAATCAAAACTACCGCCATGGCGTGCGGCACAGTCGAGCGCCATTCCTACCTGGGGCCTTGTGTAATCATGCGCTGCGCTGCGCTGACTGGCGATTAATGATCCCGAGGTCCTGGTTCAACTCTCAGAATATGGAGACTCGGCCGAGATGTTCCTTTGCCCAGACTCGAAGCCAAGCCGTTATGTTCAGACCGCTTATCATTATGCATATATGATAATGCATTACGATAGCACGATCCGTGAAGTCAGGCCAGGCAGGAGGTACGTTGATGGAGTGAAGACAATATTGTCTTGGACGTGGACGAAGGGGGTTCAGGGTCAAAGCCTAGACCCAAGCAATGTCGCATTCTCTCGGTAGCCCTATCCGAACCTTGAGAGGGACCTCGCATTATTGACAACTAACGCTCTCGGCCCAGGGCATGGGACATTCCGGGGCAGCTGGGCTTGGCACACCGACTTTCGAGATGGGCCTATAGGCTGGCTATAGCAGCCAGGGCTTGACGCTATCTTGAGTCGATGATGATGTGTGGATGGCTTCAAAGACGCGAACATGATGGAATGATTGCATGGATGTCGTACCCCAGTTTCATGACGATCTCCTGCTGCACATACTATTTGCGCGGGGGGTGGAGGAAAAAGGGGAACGAATACGGCGACGGTGTGCCAAGGTGAGAGAGCTGGATATGCCACGCCGCCCTATTCATATGCAAGCACTCGGCAGAAGTACCCTTGGATCGATTGCTTCTGCATATCACACTACAACTGCTGGGAATCCTGGCTCTTTGGAGAATCCTTGCGAGTAATACCGAGTAGTACATGAGCCGTTGGATTTATATTGGCTTAGGCCACATGGGGACAACCATGCCGGCACGAGCCCTTCATCACCGCCTGTTCCGATCGCCATCTTCTGCCTCGTCGTCGCTGAGCTCGGACGATGACTCATCAGTATCTTGATCTGATGCTACTTCATCGTCGCTAGGCTGCCGGCTGCCATGGTTGCCGCCCTTTGTTGGGGCATCCTGGTCGGCTCCAAGTTGACTCCTGAGCCCGGCGAGTATCCCGCCCAGCCCCGATTTGACCTGGTCGTTGGCGGTCTGCTGCATCCGAAGCTCCAGCTCGCTGATCTTGTCTTGGAGCTCCCTCATCCTGAGCTCCTCGGCATCGTCCTCGATCGATCCTTCCGTCCCTGGACCGTCGTCTTCGACCTCCCTACGCGTCAGGCCTGGACCAAACGCCGTCTCGAACCCGTCGGCCAGGCCAGGGTCCTTGATTGCGAAGACGACTTCCTCGATCCCCGACCAGGTCTCCTTCTTGGCCTTGGCCTTGTTCTTCTTCCCGCCTAGGAGGACTTTACTCCAGGCTGCTGCCACCTCGCCGACGGGGTTGCCGTATGCACCACATCCCCAGGCGCCGAGACTGTATCAGAGATGTATCAGTACTTTAAACATGTTGCAAGACTATCAATACACCCTCCAATGCGGTATTGTCAAGTTTGCTAGGGTCCACGTATAATCATGCATGGAAAACGGCATGTCTAGTGATAGATAGCCAGACACGATAGACGAATCAGAAAAGAAAGCCTAGGTTGACTTACACTACTTTCCTCGCCCCCCTGGCCTGGTAGACCCTCATGACGGTCCGCATCTTCTGCAGGACCGTCTCGCGGTCGCCAGGGTTGACGTACCTGCCGCGCCCAGACTCCTCGTCGACCTCGGTCTCCGGCATCCGGAGCATGGCCGCGCTGACGCAGTCGACGAACCAGCGATCCCGCTTGTCGAGGTCCTCCCCGGCCTCGTCTCGGAATACAAGCACGTCGGGCGTGTAGACGGCGCCGAGCTCTGGGAGACGGTAGAATTCGTCCTTGAGAGACGGGAGGAGCGTAGTGCGCATACACTATAGGTCTTCAATTAGTCATTTCTTTCGGGTATATTTGAAAGTGCCATGTAAATGGCGGGCTGTCATTTCATATTCTGTCGCTATTTGAGGCCGGTCAGATACTTACAAGGGACTCTTCCTGGCTGCTTGCGCCATTGACAAAGCCTCCTCCCGGCGATAGCGGCGAGGCCATATTCAAGATGGCGACCCGAGCTTCCTTATTGCCGAGATCATCCTTGTCGGTGTCCTGATTTCTCAGCAGAAACCGAGCAACCGTCAACGTATCCGCCACCTCGAGGAACAAGCGCGGTCCCGCATCAGGCGGTGATGACGGCCCCGTCTTGTTGTCATCCTGGTGTTTCGACTGCGACTTTTGCGCAGGTGGTTCAATGATCAGCTCCGAGGCATCAACGCCGCGTTTTGCGCGCGGGTGGCTCGACAGGAGCGCCGGTATGACCTTGTTCAGAGTAGCTTTGGCCTTCTTTGCGCGCGCGTCGCGGCGGAAGCTCGGTGGCGCCAGGCCTTTCGAAGGTTCCGTCCGACCCATGACATGCAGTGATCAGCGCTCCTGTGTATGATGAAAATGGCAATCTTCAAGACCAAGTGAATATTGTTTTTGGTAGCGAGTGCTGTATGTCGCCGAAAGTCAAAGGTATGAAAGTCGATTGACCATCCGGGTGCTGGGTGAATCATTCTGACCTAGGGATTTGTGTGGGGCTTAGCGACCTTGGTGGATGGCTCCTGATGAAACGTCGTCGAAGCTTGACAACATGACAAGCATCATCAACTTATAGTGCCACTATATCGAAGCAGGGGAGCTTACGAGCCTGAGCACGGCAGACATGCAAGTGATCAAGGCTTTGAAAACAGAGCGGACCTAGAACATTTGACAAACATTTAGTACTCTGTAGCATCGCAAGTCCATTGTGGAGTCGCTTGGATCTGATATCATCATTAATCTAGCACGGATTTTGACAGCGGTTCCTTTTGTGCTTGGCCCAGGCATCTAAGACAGCCCGCCACGGGTTCCTCAATGTCTTCGATTTCCATCTGTGATGCACACTTATAGATCAATCATTTGCGCCAAGCATTGATGGCACAGCATGATGTCTGCCAAGGGTTTGAGACCCACAGATGCTGATGTGAGGGTTCTCATCACGACATAAGGATATGGCAAGGATACTGGGCATCGGAATATATTCGCAGATACAGCCGTTTTCGTTGAAGCTGGACGGTGGTACGAACTCATGCACCAAACATGAGCTTCCATCACGTTATGGCACCCGGGGTTCCATCTCGCGATGACAGAGTACTTCGATCACCGCGATCCCAAGTCTAGCTCAAGGGATGCAAAGAACTTATTAATTTCCGAACCAAAGCCTCTCTCGAGCAGATGCTGTATCTCAGAGGTCGTGACATATTTGTGCGAGTATAAATACCGCGCAGCCTCTCGTCTGTCAACTTCAGAACCCAGCCATCTGCCCGATATCCTTGGATCATGGTTTTTAATGTCAGTTAGTACCCTTCTCCCGTCTGCACCAGCTTCCTCGACAAGATAAGTGATCATCGTCTCTGGGTCCCTTCCACAGAAAGCAGCAGCTAAGACACCACCGTATGCGCTTTTCGTCAACTTTTTGTTTACATCTGCACCGTGACCGATGAGAGCTTTGACTGCTTCAAGATGACCATGGTGCGCTGCACCTGCGAGGGCGCTGCCATACTCGCCTTCGACGTCCGAATCAACAACAGAGCCATGACTGACAAGAAGTTCTATTGCTTCCAGCCTGCCAGACAGAGCCGCAGCGGTGAGTGGACTGCCGCAATGGTGGGCTGTCTGCAAATTGACATCGGCACCAGCCTCAATCATCGTCCTCGCGGCCTCCAAATGCCCAGAATACATTGCTTTCGTCAGGGCGCAACCGTAACGACAATTCTCCCAAAAGCCATTCGGCTCACACCTTGCGTTGGGGTCAGCCCCGTATCTCAGCAGGATTGCAAGTGTCTCTGGACATAGTCTTTCCTCTGTGAATGACTCACACAAGATACCATGCCTTGTTTTGGCGTTCGGATTGGCGCCGCTCTCAAGTAAAAGCTTAGTCGTAGCTGCACACTGCCTGCGCAGAGAGACTATCAAAGGGGGTTCTCCTCGTCTTCCAATAGAACGAAGGTTGACGTCAATATCCATATCGATGAGTTTGCGAGCCAGATCGTCGTGTTCAAACTCCAAAGCCACCGAAAGTAGACTTTTCCCTAAGTAATTCGTCTTGTTGAGATTCTGCTGAAGACACATGTTCCCCCAGTTCCCGGAGATGTTGTGTAAACCCCAAACCGCTATTCCCCAGGCTGGATTGCTGGCAGGGAGAATGTTTCGCCGCGATATTGTGAAAGGTTCCACGAAAGGACTCCGTGCCATGCGATTACTCCACCGCTCATATTCCATGCTAGAGCGGCATGAGTCGCCTTGAGCCCTGAAAAGACGGTCCAGAAGCTGCGATACGCTCGGGAATTCAGTCGCATTGCCGCGAAGGGATTGAACGTGATGGATCACAGAAACAAATGCGTAGGCTTTGAGACGCTCCACAGGGTCTGGCACATCACCTTCCGCAGGATTTGCGGTTCGATAGTTCGCAAGGATCAACAAAATTGACAATTCTGCCATCACAATTTGTGCTTCCTCAAGGATCCAAGACTTGTGTTCTTCTTTGAAGTACTCCTTTACAGAGGCGTGAGGAAACTTCCAATAGTCGTAGTCATCCTTCACGATTAGATGGCGGCAGATGTTCTCGAATGCCGACTCCTGCAATGGCGAAGCGATATCCAGTTCGCCGGTATGTCTGCTTCGACCGAGCTGGACTGCGGCTAATAGCATCTCGGTGGAAAGTGTTTTTTTGGCGTACATGACCCACATGATGGCTCGCTTCAAAATGATTTGATCCCATCCGGATTGGGCCTCAAACAGTTGACCGTATGCCTCTTTGAGACCTTTTGGGAGAATTCTCAATTGATTCCTCACCTCTTCTTCGGAATTGATGTTCTGGAGCTGCTGAAGGTGGAGGAATGCCAATCTGAACCTGAATATAACTGTTAGCCATCCATGAAAAGTGTGCATGGCGTATTGAAAGGAACACGTACATTCCCTGTGCCTTCTCATTTAACTCTGTCTGCACCTCATGCCTGGTGGCTGGGCTCCATCTTGACATGACTTGTACACTCTGTCGGACATAGTTCTCGATGTCGGGTTGAAACTCATTGACGCAATCCAGGTGCACAAGATTATGCTTGGCTTTTTCAAGGCCATTCCTGATGTAGTCTTCATTCCGGCTCGAGATAAATACTTTCACTGGACGTTCAGACGTCTCAACAAGATTTATGAAGAGCTGAATGATATCCACAGCATCTGATTCATTGTCCATTTCATCCAAACCGTCGAGAACGATGTATGTCTTTGGTATGAAGTTGACGAGTTGCCTGAGGGCCTCTTCAAAGCGCTTAGCATCACCTGTCACCATCTTGTCCCTCATCTCGTCGCAAAGTCTGATCAAGTCCTTGAAGATGTGGTCCGGATGATGAGGTACTGTAGCCAACTGCCTCAGCAGGCTTCCGAGGATTTGTACAACAGGGTTACCGCTAGACAGATCTTGGTCCGTTTTTCTGTAATAGAAATACGCGAACCCTTCGTCGATTGGTTCGCAGGTCTGGAAGTCCTCGATGTAGTAGCGATCGACTACCCTGGACGTCAGGACGGACTTGCCAGCCCCCACTGCTGGCTGTTAGCATGGTGTTTTCGTGATGACATAAATTTGAAATCATACTTTGCCCTGTCAGCCAGAAAATTGAAGAACAGCTCAGATTTTCCCAAAGCTTGAATTCTTGACGCTTGAAGATCCATTCGCCTGTGCCTTCAGCCCTGGCACTCTTCCTCGAGTTGTGTTGGTCGCCAAATTTGATAGAGCTAAGGTTGTCGAGCATGCGACGCCGCTTCTCGAGCTGCATCCCCTCCAGGAGAGCTTCCACGTTCACGTTCATATGCCGCAATGGTTTACCCAAGCCATAGAGAAGCTTTTGTGACTGATCGTTGTCCAGATGTCTTTGATGCCTCTCGCAAGCTTGTACGTATTTTTCCAGCTGCGTCTCAGCATTGTTGAGTGGCTTTATCGGGTCCTCGCTCTCGCCAGAATGCAGAAGAGCGACCCAGAGTTGCTGAAGAGTGCTTTGCCTCATATCACGAATCGCACGGGCGAGAAGCTCCAACGCCTTCGCGTACGCGCCAACCAGAGCTGCTCGTAAATCATCTGTAGGTGCGCGAGGTTCGTCGGATTTGATATTAAGGTACACCTCTTCGTAGACGGCACCACATCTCACCAGTGGAAGTATTGCCTCCGCACAGCTCAAGATAGCGGCCATGGTTTCACACCTGGTGACTTCGGTCTACAATTGATAATCGCTTAGCAAAGCCACGAGGAGAGAATTGCTGCGCTTACCTTGAGCAACACTTTCAGCGCCGACCAGACGGCTGAGGCAGGGCTGGGAGCAAACTGAACGGAAAGATCCCCGATGCAGGTCAACCAATCGACAACTCGCGTTGCACTCTCCCGCCAGATGATCTCACGACCGCCGATCTTGATCTTTGCAGCTTCATTCTCGTAGCAAGCTTTCTGATTTTCCACAGTGTGTATCAAATCTTGAATAGACACCTGCATGTCAGAAGATCCGTCGAGATATTTTTTGAGCCTTTGATCCACAGCCTCAAATGCTTCTTGCCACAACCCGGAGTTGTGCGGCGATACGGTAGTGTTGGGACCATTGGGGGTACAAATTGATTTTTCAGGATGGGGAACATGGCCAGAGGCGTCATGTGGACAGGAGTCTGCCTCCTGGACGGCATTGGTTGTGAGAGACGACCGATCTTTGCGCTTTATCTTGAGCCGTGAGAGCAGGATTGAAAAGCAGCCATTATCCACTTTTTCCGTCGGCTCAGGTTGCGCCATACTCTAGAAGGGTCGGTCGTTCTCGTCCAGAAGACGAAAGAGTCGAGAGAGCTTGCTGGCCATGGCCTTCGGTCATGGATTGCAGAACTCTTTATACATACAGCGGCGTAGTGGACCGCCCCCGGTGGGTGTAGATGTGGGCTATTGACTGCTGACAACTGTCAAGGCCCCGATTTCCTGCGCACAACCCACCTTCCTGCATCGATGTCTTGGAGTTCTTGAACTCAGGACCTTCGAGCTGATGAGATATTTTGTGTGTCGGTGGGCTCATCTTGTTGGTGAATATGATCTATCACCCTGCCGCGAATATCTATTGGCTACTGACCTTGATCGACTCGAGGTATCAAGAATAGTTCTCGGATCGCAAATTGAATTCTAACCATAACTTCGTTTGGCCGCCTAGAAACTCTACGAATAGCCACACCACCACCATCAGCCTGTTGTTTTCACAATTGTCATGGCTGCAGTGGTGATACCTATGCTTGCCTCGTGACTTCGTGTTCCCTTAAAGATGGGAACAAATTTGCAAATATCGCATTGTGTTTTGAGGGATTCTAGATGGTTCTTGTGAGCAACAAGCTTCAAGTTGGAGTTGCGATTCTTATCTGAACATCAAAACGACACTCTCAATAATCTATGCAACAGGTCCTTTTCCATCTACCTGATATCATATAAGCATCAAGAAGGTGAGTGCCCAGGCCCTCCCGTCCCAAATAACTTCCGACGTTTGACCCGCCGCTCCTCCTAGCTGGCGGGTGTCGAGTGTGGAGCCACAGCGTGCCTACCTTGAATGTGAAGCGCTATCTTTGTGAGCAATCCATCCAATGTCCATCTCGAGGCAAAGGTCCAAAGCATTTGAACGTCTTCTATTAATTGCCAGAGGTACTCAATATGATTATATGACTGGCGCAATCGTTAGACTGAAGAGATAATCAAAAAGATCAGACGACCAATGGTACCTGATCGCAAAATGGGCATCAACCAGAGGAGCGCTAGAATTTTTGCGTTGGCGCTAAGTTCATCTCTTCAGCCGCTAACCGACTCCCGGCCCAAGCTAAAAGTTCATCCAGTCCAAGCTCTGACCTCCATTGGATGTTTACCGAGGAGATTGTTTGGATATGCATCTTGACGTGCTCGATATCTTCAGCTTGCCTCCATTTGCCTTCAATATCACACACCACACTGTCGTGCTTGGGCTCTGGAGTTGGTGGGCGCAGCTTCCTTTTCATTCGTCCCACCGTCCGACGTGTTCTAGATCTGATCACGCCCCGAAATTTACAGCAGCAGCCCACCGGGCCCATGCTCGCTATGCCTGCCCACCTCGTGCTAGGATAACCCACAAACGGTGGCTCATCCTACTAAAATCGACATCCGGGGTGGGACATCCCGGTTCGTCGGAATCAGCCATGGAGTTTTCCCCTAGTGTCTGCAGTCCCCAGTCCCCAGTCCCTACCAACAGATTCCTTCGTACCTCGTACCTGGATCTGATCTTCGGGAGCGACCAGGCCTGTGAGATTTGTCTTTGTGCCTGGACCTGTCGTTGCTCTGATGCGCTCGGTCATGGTGCGACGCTTGATCCGCTATCCCCCTTCTTCGGTTAACTTGGTCTCCGCTACCAGACGAGCCACTGAGCTGAACAGGCCAATCTCGTTGAATCCTGTCGGCAATCGATGACCCAACACTGGGATATTCCTGCCAGATTCGACCTCCCATACAACGTTATCACTCAAAATCCACCCCTGATCCATTGCAGTTGGTCGTCCTGTCTGATCATGGCAGGCTTGAGCCAAAACAAGGCACTAACTGCCTACGGATCAGATTGCCCAGATGGGGTACGCGTCAGCAGCTCATTTTCCTACAATTTATTGTTGTTCCAGCCTGCAGCATGATCGAAATTTTCTTTTTCTACAACTCCCGGCACCTGCAGCAGAGTTCCATTGCGCCCCTGCATAGAAGTCTTCGAGATGGTGACACCCGACATCATGTCCTCGAGGGTTTCCACCATCTTGAGCACCCAGGCATTCGAGGAGTTTTACAAGAACAACTTCAGTCGACCCTCGTCAAGTCAGAGTGAATCGAATAGTCTGGCTTTCGATCAGGAGTCCAATGATGACTTCTTTGACAGCATCTTGCCGGGTTCGGGCCCTGGTACAGGCTCGGCGCGACAGATAGTTCCTCACAGTCAACTAGAGCACGAGAGCCGCGCCAACGCGACGAGTTCCGGAAACTCACACGGAGGAAAGAATCAGCTGAAACAATTCAGCATCAGCAACTTTGGCGTTCCCTCGGATACGAAGCTCGCTGGAGAAGATGGAGAGAGAAATTTCGGAGACATGCCGCCCATGATAAGAAGCGGCTTTGACCATTCCAGAAATTTGTCGGAAAACTCTACGACTGTGCCCGAGAAGAGCGGTGGTAGTATAGCTTCCAGAAATGGGGCAAGTATACCTACGAGACGATCTTCAAGAGCCCGAGGTGAGAGCGCTGGAAGCAATGGCAACTATTCAGCTCATGGGTCGCAAGGTAGCCAGAGACAGCTACAAATCAGCGCGTCGGAAATTGAGGCTGCCCGCAAGATCCTCGCTGCGGCCGACCTCAGTAACTATGAGTTCCCTCAGGGTCCGCGCAAAGATTCTGTCCAGACGGAGCGCTCCGCTACGCCGCCACCTATAGGCAGAATCAGGAAGGCTGGGGACAGCGGATCTGACAGCGATACAGCTCAGAGCCTCCGACCAACAACGCCAGATGCAGCATTCTTCCTGCAAAACCCTCCTGGTGCGGTCAGCAGGCGGCACAGTCATAATAGCCTCGGCAGCCACAAGTCTTACAACAACTTGAATGGGCGATCTCAGCCAATTCTTGAACAACCTCAATTTGGGACCGAGACGGTGTTATTCCCGCCCGGGACCAGAGACATTGGCAGGCCGCGCTCGCGCAAGGAAGCATCATCAGACGCGGATCAGGGACAAAATGACGGCAACTCGCTTCATAATCAGTCTTTTATGAACTCGCGTGGCGTTAACAGTGTACCTCGTCGCGGGACAGTAGCCACCTCTTCATCGAGGCGGCCAGCTTCACCATCAGCGAAGAGAGCCATTACCGAGGAGAACTTCTTTCTGCCGACAGAGGCATTGACCAAGCAGCCCAGTATCATGAGCCACAGCTCTTCAGCTACTTTGCCCGAATTCTTCAGCTTTGAAGTGTTTCAGTCGGTACTTCACGACCCAACAACTGCACACCAGCTCTTGAAGTTCAGCAGAACGCGGTTGTGCAGCGAGAACATTGAGTTTTTGAACAAGGTAAGATTTGCTCGCCGAGATGGATGAAGCCAAACACTGACATGTATTACGCTAGGTGGACGAGTATCAGAAAGTGGTGGCCAACATGAACAGGCTCCTCGGCTCCATTCATAAGGGATTCATTGCGAGCGATTCAACAAGGCAATTGGATGTGCCGCATGAGCTCATCCGATCCATGCAGAAAGAGATCAAAGCTCTGGCTGCAAAGACGCTGCCTGGTATGGGAACACTCTTTGAAGAGATGTCGGCGAGGATCGAGGAGCTGGTCTTTGACGATGTCTATCCGAGGTTTATTCGGCACCAATTGGCACTCAGTGCCACACGAGCCCTCGCCAGCGACCGACATCGATATGCTGGATTAGGAGACTGCTTCGTTCTCACAAATCCTTCGTGAGTCTCAATACCTTTGGCAGCAGATAAACTTGTACTAAAACAAGCCTATAGAAAAGCAGACAACCCCATAGTATTCGCGTCTGATGGATTCGTCAAAGTAACAGGATACAGCCGACCTGAAATTATTCCCCGAAACTGCAGATTCCTTCAAGGGCTCCAGACAGATCGACCACCAATCGAGCGTTTGAAGCAAGGAATCGCAGATCGCCGCGAAAGCGTAGAATTGATACTCAACTACAAGAAAAACGGCGATCCATTTTGGAATCTGCTTTACGTTGGTAAGTTCCCGACTCATGGACCCTAGTTCCCCAACCGAACCAGAAGCTGATACTTGGCGCGCAGCCCCTCTATTTGATGCTAACGGGAAGCTTTCTTTCTTCATCGGCGGTCAAGTCAACTGTTCGACGACGATACACAACAATGCCGATATTATGAAAGTTCTATCCTCACCTGACTCGGGTGACCTGGACGATGCAGAAGCTGCTTCGATACACTCACCAAAAGATCAAAGAGGCCCATCTGCACGCAAAGCATTTCTCAAGGCGTTCGGAAAACGAGTCGAAGGAGCAAAGCTCCAACCTGGTCCCTCCGGAATGGAGCAGGGTGTTCTCAACCGTATGGAGGGTCAACAACTCGATGCGCAAATGAAAGAGTTTTACACGGCGTATTCCAAATACATAGTCGTGCAAGCCAACACTTTCATAATATCGTACTACTCAGAGGGCGTTGTGGAGGCCCTGAATCCTGTCAACAACACTGGACTGGTCGCGGGACAGGAGGTCTTCCGATTCTTCAAGCAGAACATGATCAGCAAAGAGACGGACTACCGAAGCAGAGTCCGTAACGCCATCCGCGCCGGTAGCCCGATCAGCGTGGAGCTGCGGCTACAAACGCGTCGCAGCGCCAAGTTCCGCGGGGACGAAGTTTTTGCCACGCACTGGACACCACTCAAGGACGACAAAGCCGCAGTGCACTGGGTAGTCATCGCCTTGGTTTCAGTGATATCATAGGGAAATGAGATGAAGTTCTTGTTATCTACATAAACTATTCTCGTATATCTCACTGACAGGAATTCTTGGTCAAATTCCTTCTGGACCTGGCAGCTTCAAGTTCCACCCTCAGCGAGTAACCCCACTCACACAGTCGTTGCCGATCAATTCTGCCTTGACAGTGGAAGCGACGACTGCATACCAGACCGGTGTTCTCTGCTACTATTGTCCTCGCTAGCCTCGCGCGGCGTGGATGTCGTCCGCAAGGCATCCAGAAATATAGTAACGCACCAAAGGGAGGGTGTAGATCAGGACCAGCCAGCCATTCCAGATCAAGAACGTCCTTTTGTCCGCTCGTGGGTGTCGGTAAGCCAATGTTCTGGCGGCAATGGTGAGCCCCACCAGTACAGGGAGACCGAAACCATACCAGTCCAGAGACCAATAGGCCGGGCACATTATTCCCGACATGACTACCATGATCGCAGAGAACCATCTCGTTACTGTATCGCCGAGCACAAGAGGCATCGTCTCTCGACCGCGGGATGCATCGCCTTCGACGTCGAAAAGGTCTTGCAGCTGGACTGTCGAGAAAATGACGGCAGCCAGTATGCACATCCAAGTCAGGAGGGGTCGGTTCAAGATCAGTGGAGAGCCGAGAGCCACTTCCATGGCGCCAGACGCGAAAGAGAGGTATGCCGCGGCATTGATAAAGTTGCGAACGAGAACGTTGTTGTCAGCCCCGCCACCAGCATTGTACCAGGCACCGAGGGCAATGGTCAGAAGCCCTTGGCGTAGGCCGCCAATGCCGACACTTATAGCGATTGCGATGAGGTAGTGGGCCAACATCATTAGTGTTGCCTGGCGCCTGTTGAGTCTGCCCGACGGCAGTGGTCGCCAGGGCTTGTTGATGCGATCCTCATTGATGGCGTCTTCACTGAGTTGATTGAAGATGTTGAAGGGAAGTAGGTGAGACCAGGTCCAGAATAGGGCAATGGGATATCTGAAGAGGAGAAGGTCGAGGGTTTCATGTGCTATGGTGTTCTCTTGGAAAAGACAAGCGGCAGAAGCTAGGATGGTTCCGAGAATGCTCTGGGGGAATATGATGGTCTTCATGTCGCTATAAGTGAAGAGCCATATTGTTCTCACATAGGAGGTGAGCTTGGAGGGCATTGGCGCCATGCTTGTTTGTTGTTGGCACAGAACTTTGCGAGGGAATCGACTGGAAAGTAGGGTCACGCGGGTCTGCTCGAGGCACAGTAATAGCCCCTTACGAGTGTCATATACCAATCATCTACTAATCAGAGCGGTCTGCGGTCTCTGCTCCGGTGCCTTCGGACTTCACCATGGCGGCGAAGAGCGGGAAAAGGGTAATGAGAGACAGACAATCCTTGATGATCAATAATCATTGTCTCACTGATTCTCTTGGTGAAATGAAGCAAGCATTGCAAAACATGCAGCTATTCCATTCTTGAAACGCATAGCTGGAGCCTCGCCTGAGATCCACTTGGATGAATGGCATCCTGAACGAATATCTTGGCTGAAAGCGTCACTCCGCGATGTACCAACGCTCATTATGATAATATTTCTGGAAGCAAGCCACTATCAAAAGGACTTTTTGACTGATCGCCTTAAGAACCCGGCATGTGTCCGATCATCTTGATTGGTCCACTGCGGGCATTTTATCAAGGGTCCAGATCAAGAATTACGACGCTTACAACCCTGCAAACCAGGACTCTCTCCAACACGGATCTCGGGTTTCATGCCAAG